>JAPFRF010000011.1:51015198-53894365 GCA_029282475.1 Phrynocephalus forsythii
TATATGGGCATAGCCCCGAGCTATGCTGGAGTCATGGCAGGGGTGCTCCCCTATGGAGATTATGCGTCCCCATTCAGGCACCACTTACCCCAGGCCACAAAGGAGAAAATTTGGAGGGGTGAATATATAAACATCTTTAGCCTGCTTAATAGAGACCTTGACACAAAGGAATTGGAGAAAGAGGACCCGCAGGACAGGGAACGGAGGCTGCAAAAGAAGCCGGAGCGTACCTGGGTGACCTGGCTGCCTGCGTATTTGATTTACATGTCCCTGTCCTTGCAGGCCCACCCCTGGAGGGCGCAGTCCATGTTGAAGTACCTGGACCTCATGTATCATGCCTTCGTTGATTTCCCCGGCCATACCTGGCTGCAATACGACGAAGAATTTCATTGTAGAGCAGCCCTGGAGCCCTATCTCAGGTGGGACGAGCCCCTGCCACCGGTGTGGCTCCAATTTATGACACCAGTGTGCCCCAACCCCTGGGGAGCGTTACAACAGCGGTCACCTTATTCGCAAAGGAGGGCCCAATACGAATGCCCGCACCTCAGCGGGCCAGTCGGTTCAAGTCCGGCTGGTCTGTTGGGATTACAACGGGCAGGGCATGTGTAACTGGAAGCCGTGCCAGTTCAAACATGAGTGCTCTGTCTGCGGGGCCCAACACCCAGCCATTCACTGCAGCAGAGCTCGCCCACAGCAGGGGAGAGGGAGAGATGCTGCGGGCAACAGGAGGCTGGGGCCTGGGGACGGGGCTCCTGCAAAAGGGCCCCAGCCCAATCAAGCTTGAGGTGCTGAGGCAGTGGGCCGCTGAGTACCCTGACAGGGCAGCGGCCGAGTTTTTGGTTACTGGTTTTGAGTTGGGTTTCCGTATCCTGTTTGAGGCCCCAGGATTCCAGTTGCCATGTGGAATCTCAAGTTGCTGACGGGGGCCGAGGAGGTGGCAGCAGAAACAATCTGGAAGTTAGAGAGGGCAGGTTTCTGGGCCCCTTCCCTGAGCCACCCGTCCCAAACCTGAGAGTGTCCCCACTGGGTTTAGTCCCCAAGAAAGCCCCAGGGGAATTCAGGCTTATCCATCATCTTTCCCACCCTAGCGGAGGCTCGGTGAACGACGGCATCCCGCCCGAGGTCTGCATGGTCCGATACACATCATTCGATGAGGCGGTGCACATGGTGCGCTCCTGTGGAAGGGCTGCAGAGATGGCGAACTGTGACATCAAGTCCGCATTTCATCTCCTCCCGGTCCACCCAGCCGATTTTGAGCTCCTGGGTTTCCAATTTCAGCAGCAGTTTTTATGAACCGTGCATTGCCGTTCGGATGCTCCATATCCTGTGCTGTATTCGAGCGGTTCAGCTTGTTCGTGGAGTGGCGCTTGCACCAGGTCACGGGGCTAGTAAGTACGGCCCACTATTTGGACGACTACTTGTTCTGTGGGCCTGCCGGGTCTGGTAGGTGTCAGCTATTGCTTGACCCCTTCAGAACGCTAGCGGGGCAGTTCGGGCTGCCTTTGGCGGAGGAAAATGGAAGGCCCCCTGACTGTGCTCACCTTCCTGGGTATTGAAATCAATACCCGTGCACAAACATGCTGCCTGCCCATGGACAGAATCTCGGCCCTCCGGGTCAGGGTTTGCAAGGTTCAGACCCACAGCAAAATCTCCCTGCGGGAACTACAGGAACTGGTCAGCCACCTTAACTTTGCATGTAAGGTGGCTGCACCGGGGTGGGTGTTCCTTCGCCACCTTTGCTCCGCTATGGTGGGCCTGCGCAAGCCTGCGCACAGGACCAGAGTCACAGCCGCCATGAGGGATGACCTCGCCGTTTGGCGATGCTTCTTCAACGGCTTCAACGGGGTGTTGTTCTGGAGAGACGAACTCCGCCTCGGGTGCACTTTCAAGTGCAGACTGATGCGGCAGGGGGCACTGGGTTTGGCATTTTCTGGCGAGGGCAATGGTACAGTGGCACCTGGCCGGCAGCCTGGTGGGAGGAGGGCACTACCCGTGACCTGACATTCCTGGAGCTGTTCCCCATATGGGCCGCCCTGTACATTTGGTCGGAGGCCTGGGCCAACTCGGTTGTCCGCTTTTGGTGCGACAACCTGGTGGTGGTCCACATTATCAACAGCCTGACATCCCGCTCACCTAGGGTCATGTGCCTGGTTAGGGCGTTTACACTCAGGGCCCTCCAGTACAACATAGTGGCCCATGCTCGTCATGTGCCAGGGGTGGAGAATGACATCGTTGACGCTTTGTCCCTCTGACAGGCTGAGCGTTTCTGAGCTCTTGCCCCAGGAGCGGCTTCGCTGCCAGTGGAGATCCCACAAGAGGTATGGCAGGTTGGCGAGCTGAGGCTGACAGGGCACTGCGCCTCTCGGTTGTCCCCAGGACCCAGAGGGGATATGCAGCAGTGATGGATGAGTTTACCTCCTTCCGAGCACTGCAAGGGCTGGGCCAAGAGTGGCCCTTGCCCGTGGACCATTTGTGGATTTTCCTGGTGCACCTCCACAGGAAGGGTTTGGCCCCGAGCTCCATGCTTGGAAAGCTGGCGGCCCTAGCATTTTACTCAAAGCTGCGGGGTTATGGGGACCCCACAGGGGATTTCAGGATCCGGGGTATGGTCGCAGGGTGGAGTAGAGGGGAAGGACACCCGACTCCCGCTTCCCAATTACGCCCCAGGTGCTGGCGGCAATGGGCGCCCAGTGGCCCACCGTGTGCCACGATGCATTTGAGGCAGCCCTGTTCAAGGCTGCATTGCTCCTGGCCTTTTTTGGTGCCCTGCGGGTCAGTGAGTTGGTCGCGGCGGGTTGGCAGGACGGATCCTTTGGGGCCTTCCTCGCCTCTGACGTTACCCTCGAGCCCGACCGCCTCACCGTTCGCATCAGAAGGTCCAAGACAGACCAGAGGGGCAGGGAAATGCTTATCCACCTGGGCACTTGTTCATAGGAGGTCATCTGTCCAGTGATCGCCCTCCGGGCATACATGGCAATGCGGGGCCCCAAGGAGGGTTACCTCTTCCAGCACAAGGATGGTAGACCTCTGACGAAGTTTCAGTTTGGCCAGCTTTCCATCAGGGTGCTCCGGGATCTGGGTTTGGGTGCATTGAGGTTTGGCACACATTCCTTTAGGATTGGGGTGGCGTCGACCGCCGCGGCACTGGGGTATGGGCACAGAGATATCAGGCGGCTTGGCAGGTGGTCATCCCAATGTTACCAGCGGTATGTGCGCCCGCTGCTGGCCCTCTAACCTCTCCTTTATGTTTTCCCAGGACTGCTTCCCCAGGAGTCCCGTGCCAGAGTGGTCTTCCTCGGCCATAGTTATGTATACTGGGCCGAACGGTATGCCCGCAGGTCCGGCTGGGGACCCAACCTGGGGCTGGGTAATCTGGCTACTATTGAATGGTGGGGGAAGCAGGGGATGAGATGGAGGGAGTTTCTGGGGACGACGTCGGCCGCAGCCATGGGCAAACCCCCAGAGATCTTGGTCGTTCACCTGGGGGGCAACGATTTGACCGAGCAAACCGGTAAATCATTGGTGCTGGAGATTTTGAGCTACTTCAGTACCTGGAAGTCTATGCACCCAGCCTGCAGGGTTGTTTGGTCAAATATGATTCCTCGCCAGTGTCAGAGGGCTGACTGTGACCCTAGCAAGCTGAACCGTTCTAGGCGGGGAGTAAATAAGGAAGTGTGCCAGGCAGTCCGCCGGGACTTTGGGTCGGTGGTAGGCCACTCTGAATTCAATGTGGGCTGGGTTGACCTCTACAGGCCGGATGGCGTGCACCTGTCTGACACAGGTACGGAGTTGTTCTTACAACACTTGCAGGGGGGGGGTCTGGCCACTGAGTTGGCCGGATTGGGGAGACCGGGGCCATAGCAAGGCTAGGCCCTCGGTCGTGGCGGCTAAAGCAGATGGAGGTCAGTGGTGAGACGTTTAAACATCTGTCCCCAGGTACTCTTTAGCCCAGGAACTGCCGATCGGGAGGTCACAGTGCCGGGGTTGGGGTACAAGGAGATGCCTCCCTGCGCTGGGGATAACCCAGCTTTATTATAAGGAGATGCAGGGATGGTAAGCATTGGACCGGCCTGGGTGGTGTTGTCAGCTGACCGTGCCACCTGGGGGTCAAAACTTGCCCAATGCTGCCCGGTTGGAGGGGTCAGATACGACCCCGGGGTTCCAACCATGATTGCTGAAGCCAGGCCCCTCCTTGTTACTGTTGTTGTTGTTTTAAAGTTGTGTTAATAAAGTGTCGCCCAGTTTCACCCCATCTTACTGCCTGGTCTTGTCAGATGGGAGGGGGGAGGAGTGCCCTTTAAAAGGGGCTGCTCTGACCCCTCCCATCAGCAGTCCTTAGGAGCATTCCCCGCCCGCCCGCCCTTTAAGGACTAGTGTGAGTGTTGCTGGTCGCCTTCAGGGGCCTGATAGGAATTTTTGACCCGCACTCTAGATTGGCCAAGGAGAGCGGGGATTTTTCGCCTATCCCACACTGGTACCTGGGCATTACGTAAAGCCACATTGGAATTTTGGTCACACTAGCGGCTAAAGCGGATGGAGGGCAGTGGTGAGACGTTTAAACATCTGTCCCCAGGTACTCTTTAGCCCAGGCACTGCCGATCCGGGAGGTCACAGTGCCGGGGTTGGGGTACAAGGAGACGCCTCCCTGCGCTGGGGATAACCCAGCTTTATTATAAGGAGATGCAGGGATGGTAAGTATTGGACCGGCCTGGGTGGTGTTGTCGGCTGACCGCACCACCTGGGGGTCAAAACTCGCCCAATGCTGCCTGGTTGGAGGGGTCAGATACGACCCCGGGGTTCCAACCATGATTGCTGAAGCCAGGCCCCTCCCTGTTACTGTTGTTGTTGTTGTTGTTGTTGTTGTTGTTTTAAAGTTGTGTTAATAAAGTGTGGCCCAGTTTCACCCCATCTTACAGCCTGGTCTCGTCATTCCGTGTGGGTGGGCAAGGGTTTTTCAGCTGCATCTGACTTGGTCCCTTTCTATACAAGTCCAGTACACCCAAAGGTCACCTTTAATCAGCAGTGATTTCCCTATAATGAAGAGTAGTTTGCTCTGTTCATGATGTCAGTTCCCTTGTGATGAATAGCTGAGCAACAAGATTTCAGCCACTGAGTAGCTTCTGAGCTGATATGTCCTGGATTCCCATCTCCAACCAGCTGTGAACTCAAAGGATCTCAAAGTGAATTTAGGCAAATATCCCTCTCCATCATCCTCTGATCCACATCTGTAATAGGGAATTAATCTGGTTTGTTGGTTTGTTGTTTTGGGTTTGTTTGTTGTTGTTTTTTCATATGCAGCTGTTATCAGGGTTATTAAAAAGATCTATGGTTGTCCATCCTCACTTTCCACAGGAGACAAAGTTGTGGCATGAATCTCCACTTGTATAAGAAAGGAGAAAGCCTGATTGCCTTGAAGGCACCTTTAGAAGGTTTTTTTATTCCTTTCCCTTCACACCTCTACATATCACAAATACCTCACAGATATAAATTTTTCTACACTGAGTTTCAATAATCCCAAATGGATTCAAAACTATCATGAGATCAAATCTAAGAAACATACAAAGCTGAGCTCCTGGGACTTTTCCAAGGCAAAACCAAATGGTTCTGTCCATCCTGAATTCTAACACAGTCAAGTGAGAGAAAGTATCATCATCTGGTAGCCCAGGAACCTTCCCAAAGAGGAAGGCGTTGCTCTCAAGCTTGTCTACAAATGCCAGGGATGCTGTTTATTCCTCAATACATTATTGCTACTCCTTTTTTTATTACTTTGAGAGCAAAGGATGGCTAATTCCAGAACATCTGGTAAAAAGAAATTGTATCAGTAACTCACAGAGGTCTGGAAACATTAGGATCCAGACCTCCCGGAATGATCTCAGAATGGAAGATGCATCATGGAAGAAAGAATGGAACCCTTCAATTATTCTTGGCTCTGTCAGCAGAGCACACCTCTAAACATGGAGATGCAAAGAGTCATTAAGTAGTAATGTGAGAAGATTATTAGCATCTGGACATCCGGATATTTAGGGAATTTTCCCCATATCTCTTTGTACAGCAGTGGGTATCTTTAGAAACAAATGCTGTAGGTTTCCTCCCCTTTCTCTAGGCTGTTGTGTTGTTTTTTTTTAAATATCTCCTGATTTACTTTGGAAGCATCTAGTAAATTCAACATCACACAGAGCCTAGGTCAAGTATATTTTCTTTTTAAACCGAACAAATCTTCAATTATTTTTAAATGCATTTTTTTCTTTATGACTTGATATTTCAGCAGACAAAAGGCATGCTGTTGTTCTTTGGAGCAGGAGGAATACACATTTCCACCAAGTAATCCATTCCCCCTCCTCTTTTAAGGTTTTGCCTCATATATAGCATATTTTCAATCTATAAGACACCCCCATGTGTAAGACACACCCCTCTTTCCAACCCAAAATTACAATCCTGCAACTTTGCAGTTCTCTCTTTGATTTACTTCCATGAATAAGACAACCTTCAAGTTTTAGTGCAATGATTTTAAATATATATATAATCCTATTCATGGAAACATGCTGCACATAGCAATAAGAGTTGCAAATTAGCTCAGGGCTCAGACACACAGTAATAACCACAGTTGAATCGATTTGGGCAATTTGAAAATTGATGCATATATTCTCAGTTACATGACACATGGGTGAAAACAATTTTGGGGACTGCAAAATTAACTATTTTTCACTGGCCAGCAGGGTTATCATTTGTTAAATGCTTTAGTTCTTAAATAAATTATTTATGAATCGCTTCAGGCAATGTGAACTCCCGGCTGTATTTCTCTTCTTTGTGGGCAAAGAAGAGAAATACTTCTTATGCATCTTGTCTGAAACAAACTTATGAGGGAGGGGGTTTCAATGCACACATGAATGGCTTCCCTTACTCCTCTCTCAAACCACCTATCTTCTTTGTCTAATACGTACAAATTACAGTGTAGCTTCTCAAACCAGCTTTAATTACCAGAAATACATTGGAGTAATTTAAATCACAGTGAATGTGCAAACTGATTTAAGTACCATGAGTAAATCAGCAACGTGATGAAGCCCTTAGTGTATTAGGTATCTGGCTAGAGCAGGAGGTTGTGAGTTCAATTGTCCACTGTCCTCCTAAGAGCAGGTCTGTGAAGATTCTCAATCATCCAGGTGAGTTTAACTGGAAGTTGAATCATGGCAACTGGACTTCTTGTGAGATGAAAATGTTTTACTACTCATCCAAGCAGCTACTCATCCAAGAGAAACATTTTGACCTCACAAGAAAAAAGTCCAGTTGCCATGACTCAACTTCCAGACTCCTGAGAGTATAGCCAGCCTGTGTGGCCTTGAGCAAGGTGCACACTCCAAGAGCACCTGCAGAAGAAGGAAATGGGAAACAACTTTTGACTACTCTCCACCCGGAAAACCTAGAAAAGGTCACCATAAATCAGAAGTGACTTGATAGCATACAAATATTATTTGCTTTCCAATAACTAATCAGAGTCACTGCTAAATACAGGCTATGCAGCTCATTATGACAAAATCATATATCATTACTATTTTCTGGCCAGAGTGCACATTCCTAATTAATAATATATTTGGAAAAAAACAGATATTTTTCTAGCTCACATAGATATTAAATTCCCATTCTCCTCTTATTGTTAAGAAACTAGGGAGATCCACAGCACAGGACAGATGACCATGGTCCTTTGGTTATGGTCCATGATACAAGGGAAAACAACATAGTGTCTAGAGTTACATGAACTCTGTGGCAGTACAATGAGGTATGTAAGTCTTCTCTATATCTTTGTACACAACATCTGAAAGTGGATACAGTACATTCCAATTTTACAGGTGCTATATAATAACCAGAGAGAACAAGCCCTAAGGCACCAGTCTACCCCCTGACCCCCTGTACTCGAACAGATGGCTTGTCAGTTTTCATGGAATCTCCCTGAAGGAGGAGATTCCAGCCTTATCTAGCAGAATGCAAAGTGTGTGCACACTTGCTGTACTGCTCCTAGATCCTGCCACCAGTCATGGTAGGGTGAACTATTATGTGCCATTCCTCTTTATACAATTCTAACTATTTGAAAGCCATTTGCATGTCATTTTTCAATCATTTATTTTAGCAAACAAAAATATTTGCTTCCTTCCAATGCTTGCTGTGAAAGTGATTCTTAAGTTTCACCATTGTCAGAGGAACAGATATCCAAATAAACATTCTGAAGGTTATAGTTCAGGGCATAATTTGCTTGCAAGATATCCTGAAACACACAGGAACTAGGTTTGATCCAGAGACCAAGCAGTGGTCCATTAAATTGATTGCTTGTTAAATTGATTGTTAAATTGATTGTATGGTGTGGTTAAGGGTTAGGTATCGATGAAACTTTCAATTACTTTTCCAGGGAATGGGGTACATTATGTATCTTGTCTGAAATAAAGTGCCAGGGTGCCATGAATAAGATGCCTATGAGTGGGATGATCCTTTGCTTTAGATTTCATTGCTGCAGGTGGCAAAGCTTGCAATGAGACATCAGCATTGATATGCCATGATAGAAATAATGGGGTAGTCAGGCAAGGTTTCTGATTCTGTCCATTTGGGTTTTCTGGGGAACCAATGGAAAGTCTCTGCTTGTCCCCAGCTTTTGAGAATGGTTGGCAGTGGAAAATGTATAAAATAGTTGGAATCATAGAGGAGTAGATTTGGAAGAGGACTAAAAAGCCATCAGTGCCAACCTCTTGCTCCATGTGGGAGTCCACATCAAGGCAGATCTGACTGATGGAACAATATGTTAGCAGCTTTGTGATTTAATCGTGCAAAGAGGCAAACCAGAGCAGTTCATTTGAGAGGCTGACAGCTTCTTCTTCTTTCAATTAACAACCCAGATTCTCTTTGGAGCTTAGTAACTTAGCTCCATGACCCCCAAACCTTTCCAAATTTGGGGGCTTTCAGGAAAGAACTTGAGGAAGCTTCTCAGTGGTTTTGTTGCCAATGCTGAATTGATATATTGGCTGCAATCACAATTTTTGAGTACTAAGGATCGCCAAGCCTTAGCAGGACGAAAGGAGGACTGGTGGTGGGATGGCACATGGCTTCCTCTTCCTGCCCTCCCTCCAGGTGCCCCCAGATTGCTACATGCCCTGCAGCAAATACACTCTTCCGCCCCTCCCTAGTTATGCCAGTGCTTTTGGGATAGGATTTTTTTTGTACTAGAGATTAAGCAGTTTCAGAATTTTGGAAGGGGCCTGTTTGAAAGGCCACATCCTGAAAAACATGGGTGATAAAAATGTTCATTTTCCATTTCAGTTTTCATTCAACAGAAAATTGGCCATTGGCATTGTTCAAAGCAGGTTCAAAATCAGAAACAACAATTGGCCATGTATATCTTTTTGTTTTCAAAAACAACCACAACAGAATAATTTGGTAGCTAATAGCTGACATGGATTCCCAGTATGGTGTAGTGGATAGAGTGATGAACTAGGACTCAGCAAACAAGGGTTCAAATCTTTGCTCAGCCATGGAAATGCATGGGGGGGGGAGAGGTGTGGCAGTGCTAAACCCAGTCCTTCAGTATCTCACCCATCTGGAAAGCCCTGCTAGGTTTGCTATAGGTCAGTTGCCAACACATAACAGCCTTAGCTCCCATAATATGTTTCCTTGTATTCCTAAGAGGTAATGTTTTCTAGTCAGTCTTACTTTTAAGGGTTTTATTCACCACCTCACCCCCCCCCACACACGCACACAAACAGATATGGGCCAACTCTCTTTTCTCTTCCTCCCTTGAAATGTTTGGATTTGCATGGGGAGTTTTTGCTGTCCAAATGTCTCCCGTATTTTGCTATTCTTTGAGGATGCCAAGTGTGGATCAGGGCAAACCAATGATCCTATGACATAAAATCTGATTCAGATTTCCTCTCCTCTATTGCTCCATTCCTTTCTTAATATGATCCATAGTCTTTCTGTTACTCTCAGCTCAATGTGGATTTCAATCTGCAATACACCTAAAAGTCCTCTGCAAAATCCTACATTTAACAAGATGTTTACTTAAACTATTTATTTATGCCCTCAATATTTTTCAAAGCACATTTCTTCAAAAGGTAATGTTACAGCTCTCCCTGAAAACTATGGAGGCTTTAAAAGGTTTAGCTGCCTAATTTTAAAAATGGCTTCAATTATGATTTCCATTGTCCTTGTGGATGGCAGTTGCCCAGACAGCATGGAATGAAGTTGTACAAATGTTGCCCTTATTTTTCCATCTGCATTATCCATCTGTGTGCACTGCTAAAATAGCCTGTGTGCTCTCATTTGCTGGCACCCAAATCAGGATTTGAAAATCATTTTGAGAGAAGCATTAGCGCTTGGAGTCAATAAGCAACCAGTATTGTTGATTATCACAGTTAGACCATCATTGTCATTGTCGTTGTCATTCTCATTGTCATCACCATTGTCATCATCATCATTGTCATCATCTTCATTGTTGTTGTCATCGTCACAACCACCACCAGTATCACATTATTAACGTGTCTCTTCATATGTCCGCTAGAGTATGTGCAAACCTTCAAAATTGCTTCCCCTGCCTTGAAAGAAATCAATAGATTTTATGAAGCAAAGATGTTGAGTGAGACTCATTTCCCAATCAATAATGCAAGAAGAGCAATAACTTCATTTATTCACATCAGAATGAATGTTACTTTAAAAAAAAGTCTGCAAATGTTTAATTTTCATCACAGGATGAAGAAACACAAAAACAAATTAAAAACAAATTTATTAGTACCACTTGATACACTGTGATTCATACATTTAACTTTGGAAAAAAGTGTGAGAAAGATGGAAATGTAGTGGGGGAAGAGAAAGAAACGGTCCAGATTGGAGGAAATCTGTATGGAACCTGTCAAAAAAGGCAGTTTTACACAAAACAAGTTCCATGTTTTAAAAAATTCCACAATTTTCTCCACATTGTTCGCCATGGCTGACAAATATGCATATGTCTGTTACACCATGTCACCATGCACTGAGAAAACACAGTTAGTGGCAGACAGATGGTAAGATGCTTTCCTTCCTCAGTGGAAGGAGGAAGATATGAAATAGAGGCATCCTCTCATATTAGAAGGATTCCTTGTCTATCAGAATAAATCTCTGAAACTGAGCTGCTGCAGGAGGTGAATAAAGTCTGATGGATTCCAGTGGCCTTGGGGAGATTTTCATTTTCACATGCTATGGCTGGCATTTTGATGGCTGTTTGGCCACTATTTGGAATGAATAGATGGCCTGGGTGGTAAGTACCCCAAAAGAGCTACCTTTTTAGAACTAGAACTGAAAGGTTGAAATCCAATGAAAGGACATCTCATGATGACTCCAACAAAAGCATAAGTAAGAACTTGTTATTGATACTGTATTCAGACAGTGAGTGGGGTAGACCACCACTGAATTCTTAGTTATCCAGAAAAAGTGGTTCAGGATTTGCCTTGCTTGTTTTGATTACCTAATTTTGTCTCTGATATCCCATGAGAGAGTGGGCGGAACTCTCAGCAGCAGACAGCGGTATGTTTGGAGGACCAATATCAGTCACCTTTACCTGGCCTTGGATGCTACATAGAAGTAACCTTCTGCCCCTCTGGATCGAGAGAATCATGATTGGATTCCTTGTCCTTGTTGCCTTGAGCTCAGGTGATCCAAAAGGACACAGAGACAAGGGTTTTCCCCTTCTTCTGAGGGGAAATTATAAACAGAAATCTTGTGCAAATTTCATAAAATCCTTTTGGGTTCAGAGGTCTGAAAAGTTGCCCTCCTTTATATTTGCCCTTAAGTTTATCCTCTGCAAACGTTCAGAATATTATGTAGTTTAAAAGATGAAATAAATCAATGCTACATCATTGCACAATGCATCAGCCACAACTTCTTTCCTAAGTTTTATATTTACATCTCCTCCTTGTCATGCAACACCCGCCTTGTACCTTGTGAGGCCACAAGAACAGTGGGAGGTTGTCCTTTCAGGCTTAGCAATGTCTGTGGAATGAAGAACTCAAGCCTGTGGGTAACCCAACTCCTTGGAAGACTCTTGATGACTTGCCAACAGGAGTTGCTTAGAGGTGGCTGGAAGGAACTCAAAACAGCTTATTTATAAATGTCCTGTGTTCAGCATTTGAACTCACTTGAATTTCCATAGCTGACCTCTTTAGAGACAGGTATGGAGTTGATAAACAAAACACTCATATGTGCTCACTAGAGATGGGCACAAAACAAAAAACGACACACTGTTTCATCATTTTGTAATGTTACAAAACAATTCATAATGTTACAAAATAAGTCTTAATGTTACAAAATGGCAGAATGGATGTTGTCAAGAAATGAAACAAACCACTTTTTTTGTTCAGAATCTGAACTGGGGAGCTGCCGAATTTAGCTTCAGGCAAGGGACTGCATCCACGATCGCAGCTGGGTCTTTGTGGGTGAAGGAGGGGTGTTGGCGGCTTCGATCCTGGCTTTCCGGTTCTGAGCCAGGTGAGGGCAAAGGAGGGGTGGCGGTGTGGCTGTGATCCTGGCTCAGAACCAGAGAGCAGAGGAGGCTTTTGAATTTCATGCTGAACCAGTGAGGGAGCTGGTGTGGTGTTAAATTCAATAGCCTGCTTTGCTCTCTGGTTCTGAGCCTGGATCAAAGCCACTGCCACCATCCCTCCTTCTCCACCAATCCTCCTTTGCTCACAGAGACCTGGGCGAAGAAGGGGGGTGTCTGCTGCAATTCTGGTTTTAGGATTGAAGCCACTACAACCCCTCCTTCACCTAGGTCTCTGTGAGTGAAGGAGGGGTGTTGGCAGCTTCAAGCATGGCTTTCCGGTTCTGAGCCAGATGAGGGGTGACCTTCGCCTGGCTCAGAACCAGAAATCCAGAATCGAAGCTGCCAACACCCCTCCTTCACCTGGGATTCCAACATTAGGGTAATGTTGGAAGAAAAAACACTAAAAGTATAGTACAGTAGTCCCCTGCCATTTTGCGGTTCATATACTGCAGTCCCAGTATCTCGTGGGACCACCTTATATGAAAGGCAAGGCCCCTGAGGTAAGCTGCATGGGCCTGTTTGAGGCCTCCTGTACTTACCCCAGGCCTGGTGCTCCACTGAACAGGCCTCCGACAGGCTTCTTGGATCTGTCAGAGACCCTAGAAGTGGTTTGTGGTGATCCAGAAGGCAATTCTGGTTTTTCAGAAGGCACTTCTGTTTGGCCGGAAACCACTTATGGGGCCTCCAACAGGTCCGGGAAGTCTGTTGGAGGCCTGTTCTTGGCAGCATCAGGAGAAGGCAAGTCTAGGAGGCCCCAAACAGTCCCCCCAATTCCAACCCAACCTAGTACTGTATCTGCAAACAAGGAAGGATATTCCATTATCATGGGTCAGGTTGGGACCCTAAACCCTGTTATAAGTGGTGGGTTACTGTAGTGCCAAAATAAAATGTAAGCAATGTTCCTGATGAAATTAAAATCCATAAAAAGAAGAGATTTGTACTACTAATTTCAATTGACCATGAACCAGAAGAACTGTGGAATGAAGCTGTGGGGAGATATTATCAGGGGACCAAGCAAAAAGAAAATCCCTGTATGAAAGAGAAAAGGAAAAAAACTAGATGAATGAGGGAAGAAACAGTTAAAATTTCAAAGGACAAATTGATGACAGACTCCTTTAAAAAGGAAGCCTATGATAAAGGATCTTGAGATCCAGAAAGTAAAGTGAAAACTGCTTTAAAAGCATTAGTAGAAAATAAATAACCAGGGCTAGATGGAACAATGATAGAATTGTTTCAAGCCACAGAGTCTGAATGTGTCAAAATCATAGCAAGAATATATCAGCAGATATGGAAAACAAAACAAGAGCTCACATATTGGAAATGTTTAATACACATTCCAAACCCTAAGTAAGGAGATGCCAAGGATTGCAGTAACTATAGGAACATCACTTTAATTTCTAATGCAATCAAAATAATGCTCAATAGAGATGGGCACGAACCGAGCAATTTTTTGTTTTTGTTTTTGTTTTTTCATTTCGTTACGTAACAAAACGAAAAATGAATTTTGTCTCCAAAATGAAACGAAACGAACCGAAACAACATAAATTTTGTCGTGCGTTTTGTTTTCATTGCGGCAAATACATTGAACTGTAATGAATGCTAACGAAACAGCAATAACGAAATGAAAATGAACTTTTTTGCAAAAAATTCACAAAAAACGAAAACAAACCAAAACGGACCCCCTAAATGACAAACGACAAACGAAACACCATTTTTTTGAGTCGTGCCCATCTCTAATGCTCAAGTTACAGATAGATTTTACCTTTTTTGGAGTGAGAAATGCTTGATGCTTAAGCACTGTAAATATCTGCTGGCTACTGGAGCACACTAAAGGTTTTCAGAAGACCATTCTATGTTTTATAGACTATAGCAAAGCCTTTGATTCTGTAGATTATGAGAAACTATGGGTTGTTGTAAAAGACAGTGGTGTACATAAAACTTAATTCTCCTAAAGCATAAACTGCCTGAAGGACAAGAAGTTACTATTAGGACCAAATACAAACAGAATGGTTACCTATATGCAAATGTGTCAGATAAGGGCAGATGTTATTTCTTTAAATCTGTACACAGAATATATAGAAAGGCAAACTAGATTCAGATGAAAGAGGAGTGAAAATTTGGAGAAGAAACATTAAAAAATTAAGATGACATCACCTTACGACAAAAAGCAACAATGACTTGAAAAGATTTTTCAGGAGAGGGAAAGAAGAAAGTGTCCAAGCAGGACTGCATTTGAACATTAAAAAGTCCAAAATAATGACTACAGAAGAACTACACAACTTTAACATTGTCAATGAAGAATTGAAAAGTTAGAAACTTTGTATACATCACTTCTAGGAGATACATTTCTCCAAGGAAAAAGGTGGGGTAAAAATACTCTAAAATAAAATAAAATAAATTCAATAATCAATCTAATTGCAATAAATCAGACGGAGACTGAAACTAGGAAGGGCAGCAGTGAAGGAAATGGAAAAAGGTAATCAAGGCTGAGCATATGTCACTCAAGACCGAGACCATGACCATTCATACTCATCATGGGCAGGCGTGAAAGCTGGCCAGTGGAGATGAGCATGGACTGCTGGTTCAGCAGTTTGTGCTGATTTGTTCAGTGACCAAATAAAGCCCTGCCTCATCCAATAGGTGCCTAATTGGAGGCAGTGGCCTGGTTTCCCTGCCCTGTCTTCACCAGATGGCTCATGCCTGTCTCTACTGGGCAGTAAAGAAAATGGATGGGGGCGGGGAATTGCTTCATTTGAAATGAAGTGCTGGAGGAGAACTTTGCAGGTACTTTGGTCTGCCCGAAAGATCAACAAGTGGGCCTTGGATCAAATCAAACCTGAACTATCTCTGAAGACTAAGCTTTTGAAGCTGGGGCTGTCCAACTCTGGACACATCATGGAAAGGCAGGATTCTCTGGAAAAAACAATAAAGCAAAGTGTACTGTTAATATATCACCCCATGATGCTTAGACCATTCTCTAGATGATTTACATGTAACTGTACAAGCTACACATTGCACACACATTGCACACACATACACAGCAAGGTGGGTACTCATTTTACTGACCTCAGAAGGATGGAAGGCTAAGTGAACCTTGGGCCTGTTACCTGGAAGTGAATCCCAGATCGTGAGCACAGTTGTGGCTGCTGTACAGCAGTTTAAACACTTCTCCACAAGGCTTAATAATCCTGGGAAGGGTGCAAGGCAATAGGAAAAGAGGAAGACCAACCATGAGATGTGTTGACACTAGGGGTGGGCATTTTGTTTCAGAACCAGTAGGTTACAAAACAAACCATGCGAACCCAGGTGGTCCTCAGTACCAGCTGATACACACAGATACAATTGCTTTACCTTTCTCTATCTCGCACAGAGTTAAAATCCAACAAGGAAGCACACTGTGATGTCATCTTTCCTGCTTCGTGCTGCTGGCCAATCAGAGAGGCAGGCAGGATAATGCCTGTCCCTGCAGAGCTCCTGATTGGTCAGCACCACAGATCTAGCACAGATGATGTCGCAGCATGCTTCCTCGCTGGATTATAATCCAGCATGAGACAGAGAAAGGTAAAGCAATTGGATCTGCATGTATCAGCTGGTTCCGAGACCACCTGGGCTCGAATGGTTCATTTTGTAACCTACTGGTTCCGAAAAGAAATGCCCATCCCTAGTTGACACCCTAAAAGAAGCCACAGCCTTGAGTTTACAAGAGCTGGGTGGGAATGTTGACCTACAAAAAAGAAACGTGATGACAGAATGAACTTCCTAAGGATGGCCCATGGTCTGAACAAGGAAGAAGCGTTGTCCCCTTGAAACAGCAAGAAGAGCCCCTCCACATCTGCCTGCTTGGATTGCAACCCTTTGGTGGTGTTTCAAATGCAACCCATATTAATCCTTCAGTGGTTGTCCAAAGGAAGCTCCATTGTAACAAAGGCGTCACTGAATGGCAACATTGATCAGACATAATGGTGCTTTTTCTTTCCAAATTGTTCCCCTTCCAAGAGGAAAGTTTTGCCACTTGAAAGGAAAGGGAAACCAGATGCAAGAGCCTGCTGCCATCTTCTGGTGAAAGGAACCTTTGCCAATTTACTTTGCTCACAGAATCATTCTTAGAAAGGAAGAATTCCCTGCACTTCAAGAGCCATTTATAAAATTAATATGGCCATGGATCCTGCTGGCTGGATTTCTTATTCCTATTCTCAAAGAATAATTTTCCGGTTCTTTAAAAAATATGCCATCAACATATCAGAAGAAATTAAAAGTCAGCACACTGGCTGAGGAGTTGTAGAAAGAGAATAATACAAATGTGAGAAGCTCTTCTTTTCCAGAATCTGGAAAGAATTTCAACTACCACCACCACCTCTCCTCCTTCTCCTCCTGTACAAATCCCAGAAATGCCAGCCAGAATGATCACTGGTTATGCAGGCTGAGAAATTCTGGAACTTGTCATTAAAGACTGTAATATTATAAGGCTTTACTCTTCCTTCAGATTTGTTTTATAAATAAAAATTCGTAACTTTCCCTGCACAGAATATTTGCTCACTTTACAAATATTTCTCCTCTCTCAACCATGGGAATGATAAGCAAATGTTGGGATGAACAGGGCAAGGGAAGTTCATAGTAAGGCTCAAAGAGGGGGAAGGTTGGAAGACCCCTGCAATGTTCCAAAGTCTTGCTTTGTTTTCCTGAATAATATTTTCATGATGCTTTTTGTTTTAAAAGTTATGAAGCAGTTTGCACCAGGAGCCTGGAAATCTCAACAGAGACCTCATTTGATGTTGTTCATGGGAAGATCTTCCTCTGCACCACAACCAAACACATCTCACTAGGCAAGAGGAAAGTTGAGAGATCTTCACTTCAAGAGAGCAAATTCTGGCTGGTTTACTGAGAAAATGGCACATTTAGTTCAATAATTCAGCTCTTAAATTTTTTTAAGAATATGGAATATCATGCATCTGAATCCATGGTTAAAAACACCAGTAAATGGTTCAATATTGCTGTGCATTGCCAGAAGGGGAAAGGATGCCAAATGTTACACAGCAAAGGGCAGCCTGAATATAGATAATATTAATGCCATCAGTCAAGATGCTCAACAAGATACACTCTTGTGCACACTACCATTTTCAAAAAGACACCGGCAAGGATGAAATCGCAGAACCTGACTCCTTTTTTTTAATTAGTTATAAATTTCTTACTCAAACAGAAAGCAATTGTCAGGGTGAATGTCCATATTGCCCCAGATGTGGAGCAGAGGTCCCCCCCTGAAAACTCAGTGAAGAGTGTATGGAATCAGAAATCTTGAGTGAATGTTCCTTCTAACAAATGTACTGTTATAAACAGTTTCATTTCCGGACTTTCTGCTGGCAAGTTGATACCATACATGCTCAATCTGTGTGCACAGTAAATATAAAAATGATAGAATGTAGCAAAAGATTTAAAACAAAGTGGTTGTTTTTCCTTTTTTTTTTTTTTTTTTTTGAGGATCAATATTTCAGTCCCTGAAGCCTAGATTCTTTCCAAATAACTGGAGTCAACCATTCTCTTTCAAGATAAGCAAGGCTGGTCCTATCAAATTTATTCCAGCTCTTTTAAAATCTGGGGTCACCTATTTCTGAATAGTTGAGATGAAATAAATTATTAAAATATAAATAATTTAAAAATTCATAACACAAAATCCCTTTGCCAAAATGCCTCTTAATTTGGCACAGAACAATAGAAGGTTGCCTGTTGTACCTGTGCCAAATTTGGTAATGATCTGAAGCTCAGATTGAAAAGAATGATTTTTTGTTTGGGCTAACATGCACACCCTGTAGCATCAGAAACAAAAATATTGGATTGCAATTGGATTGATCATTGGCATCAGCAATGGCGGTCCCCTAGCAGGGAGGCTTCCAAGTGACCGCCACTCTGCTGGGATCACTGGGACCAGAACTCCACTACCACCGCCAGCCAGGTAAGAAAAACTAGTTCATTTTGGATCATTTGTACAAACTTTTGTTTTAAAAATGTGTATGAAATGAAACAAAATGAACTGGGGGGAACAGAATGAAATGAACCATCGTTTTTCTGTTTCGTGCCCTCATCTAGTAATAACAGGCCTTTTTTTGGAGATCACTAAATAATAGGATCTCTGTATGTTGGAAGCAACCTGACAAGAGCATGAACATATCAACTTTGACAGCTCTTTGGAATTCTGTCCATGAATTCAGTAGATCCTTGTGTGTTTTGTTCCCATTAGCATGCTCTGTCTGCCACCCCACAAGACTGATCCTCTATGCTGATACATCTGTCTTTCAGAAAGTCTTTTTAATGAATTTGTATGTGTTGCAGAGCTAATTCACCTCCTAACCGAAAGTGATAGGCCTCAGCTGCTCTGGTTCCCAAACTGGTGGCTGTGGATTTCCCCTTTACAATGTGTAGGAAGAATTTCATTGGAGGGGGTACACAACTGTGATAACTTTAGAAAGGAAAAATATTGTTTCATCACCTGAAACGAATGTATGTGACAGATATAATTACTTGAATGCAGAATGTCTTAAGGGGGGGGGACCTATCTGTGTGTTATTTTTAATTTCAAAGTATTTTTATGTCTCTGTCTTTGTTTTTTAATTTGAAATTAAAAATCCTTCCTTCCTTCCTTCCTTCCTTCCTTCCTTCCTTCCAAAGGTTGCTGCAGAATGATAAAGGAAAGATGGGAAGCTATCATGGTTCTCTGAAGTCAAAAAGTCAGGATGATGCCAGAATTTTGGGGAATCACTATTGATTTCCATAGATCTGCTGAAGAATCATGTTCCAAAATGTATGGGGCTTCTTTCTGTAAACTATCTAGACATTTCATACTTCTATTTTCAAGCTCACTTCTCACCAAATCTAATGACCTTGGAAATCAAAATGTATCCATCCTAAAGAGGGGAAAAGCTATTTTTATTATAGCCACAAGAGGGGGCTCGAATTTCATGAATGACAAATTCTTGTAACTATTTGGCTTCTTTTCATCATCTCTTAAGTGAAGATGATATGTAATTAAAAAAAGACTGTAATGAAATGTAACAAAGTCCAATGCATTCCTATGGGAAACCTAACAAAAAACAAAATGGAACGAACTGAGAATTTCCTGTTTGTTTCATTTTGTTTTTCTTTTAAAGCCATTTCATTTTTTGTTTCGTCCCAAAACCAAATGAAAAATGAAAGATGAAACAAAAAAATAATTTCGTGCCCATCTCTAAAACTAATTCGCTAGGCTTTAAGTGCTTGCTGTTAAAAGCTTCACTTTGAATCCTGTGTTCATTTATGTTCACACTCAACTAGGATTCCTTTTTCCTCCTCTTTAATACATAAGTGTCAGGTGAATATCGCTTGATCCTTTTCATGTGGGCAAAGTTCTGTTTGTTGAATTTGGTCAGAGCAAAGGGGTGAAAATTTACTTCTAACTTGCTTGAGAAAAATCAAGTAGCATTCATTAATCATATACTGGGGAAAAAGTTGAACTTATTGTTGTCTTAAGTAAAAATAAAATAGAATGCTGGAGATTGAGAAACTGGGGGGTTCGTCATCCCTATTCCAGGCAACCTTGACTAAATTATCCAATGGATATTGAGAAGTAACTCATCCAGGATTGTCTCCTCTGACTGGAAAAGGCTGCCCATAGCATCTCGACACTAGCTGATTGAACTTGGGGCCCTCAGAAACAAAGCATGGGTAGTGGCACAGAACTATGCCCTTTTTCTCTGAGCCTGCCTTGCTATTCACATTTTTGTTTGGGTCCCATCTTCAGGTCCCTCACATCGCGTGGTGTGGATAGATTGGTGGAGTTGGGTTTCATTTAGACTTACCTAGTCAGACCAGGGGGGCATGAAAATAAGTTGAGCAATAAATTGGTGACCTGTCATTAATATTCCGCAGACTGATAAAGCTACTCGGATGAGTAGTGAAATATTTTGATCTCACACAAAAAGTTGCCATGACTCAGCCTCCAGATAACCTCATCTGGATGACTGAGAATGTTTCAGTTCTAACACTGTGTTGTCTTTTCAGATGTGTGAATAGAAGATCTATCTGTATGTGTGTATGTTCAGAATACATATATTCTGTTCCCCCAGACACACAGAGGAAATGAGTTATATACTCTCTGTCTACGTTTGTGTGTGCACACAGTATTTATCTCCTTTTCCCTATGTGTGCATGCAATAAATAAAGGAATATTAATAGGAATATTAATAGCACAGTAAATGACTTTCTCTACCCACTTTCCTCCTTCCTGTAAATCTCCAGGGAAAGAACAACAAAGAATGGTTGAATCAGAACACAGCACTGCACAACTCCTCACTTTGCAGAATGGCATTGGCAATAGTATGATTGTGAAAGCACCTTTCAGTTGGGAAAGGCCCACCAAAGCCACAAACAGCAAGCCTCAGAACCAGCACGGGTTCCTGCTGCTTCTCATAGTAATCACCCGGCCTCTTCCCCTTTGTTTCAGAAGAAGAAACGGCTGGCACACAGACTCAGCACATCCTGCCAGCCATGCATGAAGAGGTCCCATCCGTCTTTGCTGTCACAGCCAGGGTGGTCGTCTGTATGTGTGTGTGGAAAGCCTAAAGCAAACAAAGGCAACCGGCTGCCAGATGTTGGGAAGCTTTCAGGTTCACTTGATGCTCTTGAGGTAAGCGGCGTGTGCACTATCCGTGCTGCTCTCGATACGCTTGGAGGCAACAGAGGACCCCAAGCACTCACCTCTTTCCCCATACAAGGGCACAGCCTCGCACCTCTTTCCAGAACCATCTGGCCAAATAGGAACCCTGTTCTAAACAGCAGTGGCTGCTGATCCATCAAGGCTATGGTAAACAAACCCTGTTGAACAATTTACAGCTTGACCTCACATTGTGCTGCTGAGAGTCCTGTCTTCCCAATCTCCCCCACCCACACCCACACCCACACCATGGGGATTGTTACATTTTATACTATGTACATCAGGCTCAATTAGCCACATCTGGATCTTGTGCTGTAATTCTGCGAGGATGTCTTAATCCTGCCTGGACAATGTCTCTCAAGAAGAACTCAAGAGTCTGTTTGCTGGAAATGATCATCTCCTCTCATTATACGCAACAAATATATCGTGAAACTGCAATCTGAGGAATCAGTTAATTTTCTCTGATTCTGTTAAGATTTATTACCCAATCAATCCTTATTAATCTACAGAATTAGTGTGGGACCTTTCTCCTTGGTTAATTTGTTTTCACTGAAAAGGGGCAGAAAGGGAGGCAGCAGAAATACGTATACCCACATTTCAAGAAAAGAGGACAGAATATCTGAATGCTAAGTCAGTGCTCAGTCCTGCCAATTATGCAAGGTGGGCATTGCAATGAGCTGCCACCACGTTCAAGTGCTTCAGTGCAACTATTTTAGCCACTGAAAAGTCAGCTACACCTCATTTGAGGTGCAGGTTGATAATTCAGAAGTAGAGATGGGCATGAAACGGGAAAATAATGTTTCATTTTATTTTGTGCCCAACCCAATTTCATTTTGTTTCATTTCTTACAATTTTTTTGAAAAAAAAACCATACAAAATGAAACGAAACAAAATGAAATGGCTCCCCTGGGTCCTAGCTGCACCAGATTTTGTGCCCGGGAGCCATTTTCAAAGGGGTCCAGCTGAGCTGTCATTGACGGTACCCCTTTGAAAATGATTCAGTCACAACCAGGGGATCCCCCAGTGGTGACTGGCCATTTTTAAAGGGGTACAGCCAATTACAGCTCAGCTGAACCCCTTTAAAAATGGCCAGGTCACCAGCGTGGTGCTCTTGCTGTGGTGACCAGACCATGGTCATAGCTATCCAGCCAAACTGTCATTGGTTGTATCCCTTTAAAAATGGCCCAGTTGGCACCAAGGGGATCCCCCAATGGCAACTGGGCCATTTTTAAAGGGGTACACCTGATGAAAATTGCTCCCCAGCACCAAGTATGGTGCCTCTAGGATGCAGGGGAGTCACCCCCACCCACCTCCCACCTGAGAGGAGGCCAGAAGCAGGGCTGAGAGGAGGAGGTGGGGAATGCTAGAGTGTCTGTGGGGACCTACCTCCTCTTCTTCCCTCTCCTGGCATCCAGCGGCGGCAGTGGCAGCTCATTGCAAGCCCATTAGGTAAGGGACCCCTTTTACAGATTGAATGAAATGATTTGTTTCAGTAAAAAGTTGTTTCATTTCATCTGTAACAAAATGCTGCTTCCTTGTTTCGTTTCGTTTCATTTTGTTACCTAACAAAACCACAAAACAGCATCTCTATTCAGAAAAGCAAATGTTTCTGTATTCATTCATTCATTCACTCACTCATTCATTCATTCAACTTGTATAACACAACACAGTGCATAGCACTTGTAAAGTTCAAAGATGCCTCCAAAACAAAATTGGTTCTTACTAAATTAATAACCTTGATCCAAAATTAATTACCTCAGTCCAAATTATCTTGAACTGGGCATAGCCAGTTTCTTCTGTGATAGTCTGGTGGTGGTTCACATAATTAACACATTGTGATCTAAGTCCACCAGGGTGATGAAATTGGTTAGGTCACTTACCCTCAGATACCTTCAGTTTAACATTGTTTTTCATGGTCAGCATGTCCCTGGTGTCCAGAATGAGATTGCTAATGCTCTGTCCCATCAACAGATGATATGGTTCAGATCATTGGTACCTCAAGCTTCTTGGGATCCAGAAGAAGTATGGAGGCTTGGAGGGTAGAAGCCAACAGAGCAATGGGATTAGCATTAGCACCTAGGACTTGACACTGTTATTCTGCAGCTTGTGCTAAGTTTGTGAGATTTTCTGATAGGGAAGGATTCCAGCACCTGTGGCCAGCCACATCTGACCAGTTAGTTCAATTTGTGGTTGATCTTCATTTTAAGGGTTTAGCACCATGAGCTATTCAAGGGAAGTTATTTGCTCCATCATATTATGGCAAGGCACAATATTATGAACACCCAGACTGCCAGTTTAAGATATCAAAGATGTTAGAGGGATGGTATAGGGAGAGCGGGCAGGTTAGGGACTCTAGGACCCTAATTTCACCCCAGATGCTAAGTCAGCTGGCCATGGTCTGGGTTCAAATTTGCACAGACCAATTTGAGGCCTTGTTACTCCATGCATCATCCTTGGTTGCCTTTTTTGCAGCTCTGAGAGTCAGTGACTTAGTAGCCCACTCCAAAACTGATAATTCATGGGTAGCCTTGCAGTGGCCCAACTTGATTCTGGAACAGGATCATGCAACCTTGGTGCTGTGCAAATCAAAAACTGACCAAGCGGGCAAGGACAGGTGATTCTCACCCAAATTTGCCCCATCGAAGCCCTGCATCATTATGTGTCAGCTATTGGTGATGCCCAGGGTTATCTGTTTCAATGCAGAAATGGGATACCACTAACACAATTTCAGTTTTGGTGCTTGTCATTGTGCGCCTTGGAGTCTGTGGATATATCTGGCTGGCATTTTGGAATGCAGGCGTTGTCTGCACTGCAGCTATCATGGGTATGGATTCTGCTGGTATATAGCGAATTGGTCGATGGAGTTCACAGATGTTTCATTAGAGATGGGCACAAAATGAACAATTTTTCGTTTTTGATTTCATTTTTTTGTTTCGTTATGCAACAAAATGACAAACGAATTTTGTCTCTAAAATAAAACGAAATGAACAGAAATGCCAGAAAATTTGTCGTGTGTTTCGTTTTCGTTACGGCAATACAGTGAACTGCTTTAAATGCTAAAAAAATCACAAAAAATTGAAATAATGGTAATGAAATGGTAACGAAACGAACAAAAACAAAAACAATTTTTTTGCAAAAATTCACAAAAAATGGAAATGAACCGAAACAGACCCTCTAAATGACAAACAACAAACGAAACACCATTTTTTTTATTCGTGCCCATCTATACATTTCATACTTACGTGCGGCTGTTAATGGACTAATGGGCCTGGGCCAGTTTTTTTATTTTTTTTATTATTGCATGTATCCTGCCTGGAGTGCACACCAGAATCATGATGTGTGGCCACAGCTTCATCTTTTGGGCAGCCAAGTATGCAGCATGCACTGGATGAGGCTGCAATATCGGCCTGGGTTTGTTGGCCGAGCTGGTGTGGAGGGAATGACGGAGAATGCTTTGGAATGACTTCATAGTCAACTTTTGTTGGCTGGGTTTAGTTTCAGTTTGTTCCTCCTTATCCAGTTCATTACCAAAGCTAAGCACTCATCTAAAGTCGAAATAGCCTCCTTGGAATCCAGAGGTGATGAGAAGTAAAGTTGAGTGTCATCGGCATACTGGTGATACTTCACCCCAAAACGCTGAATAATTTCCCCCAGTGGTTTCAGATAAATGTTAAATAACATAGGAGACAGAACAGAACCATGAGGAACCCCACAGGTCAGTGGCCGTGGTGTTGAACACGAGTCCCCTAACACCACTTTCTGCATTCTCTCCTGCAGGAAGGACAGAAGCCACTGTAAGACAGTGCACCCCAAGTCTCATTGCAGAGAGACGAGTCAGGAGGGTGCTGTGGTCAATAGTGTCAAAAGCAGCTGAAAGGTCCAGTAAAACCAAAAGGGACACAGATCCCCTATCCATTTCCCTGGGTAGGTCATCTACCAAGGCAACCAGTGCTGTCTCAATCCCATAACCAGGCCTGAAGCCAGATTGAGCTGGATCCAGGTTATTATTGATATCAACTGGATGTGCCCAGCAATGGTTCTAAAGGACTGATCTTGGAAATCATACAAGCCACAATACAAGATGATCTGACCCTAAACAGTTAATAATAATAAATAATAATAATAATAATAATAATAATAATAATAATAATAATAATAATAATAATAATATTATTAAATATTATTATTATTATTATTATTATTATTATTATTATTATTATTATTATTATTATTATTATTATTATTATTATTATTATTAAAAACCATATGTGCTGTCTTTCCAGAAGCAGGCTAAGACCTTCCTATTCAGGCAAGCTTTCCCTTAACGATGGACTGCCTACTATGTCACTTTTATATTGATTACCATGCATGATTGCATGGACTGATTTCATAAGAATACCAGTGTTTTCCATGTTACTTTCCACCCCTCATAACGGAGTGTTCTTTTCTTTATGCATGCTCTTTGTAGCTTTAATGTCACCTCTTAATGTTCTAAGATGTCTCTTTTAATCCCCTGTTCTTAACTTAAATATGTCTTAATTGTTCTGGGCTGTACACTGTCCTTAATTATTGTAAGCCACCTTGGATCCTTTTCCAAGGAGAAAGGTGGGGTTAAAATATTCAAAATAAATTCAAATAAATAAAATAATGGTGCAGAAAATAGGGTGTGTTCATGGGGTAAATCCTACCACCTTCTGCACACATAGGTAATTACAACACTTGCCCTATAATTTGTGATTTTTCTTTTTGATCTGATACTGTGTTGAATGAATGCAGCACTAATTCAACCACTCACTGTATCTTGTCAGTTCTGGTCTACTTCACTGGGTAAACATTTTTTTTTGTGAAAAAGAAAAAGGATTGAAAAGGGTAGGTGAAATGGTAGAGAGGGTTGTGGGGCTTTATGATGTGTGGACACATGAAATAGCCCTTCCCAAGATGATTAAAGATTTCTGTGTGAAACTGAGTAACAATTTCAATGTGAGGGTGCAGCACAGGGAAGTTTGCATCAACTTAGGTCACTGGTTGTGCAGTTTTGCCCTGAGATGGCTCTTTGCCCTGAATGATGGACTACCTTGTATATTTTATATAAATCTATAGGTTCATATAGACTTTGTGTTTATGACTACTTATAACCATGTAGCTTTAATGTAATGTCATCTATTAATGCTGTAAGATGTCCCTCAATTCCTTGTTCTCAAATACTTGAACATGTCTTAATTGTACTGGACTGTATATTATCCCTCATAACTGTAAGCTGCCTTGGGTCCTTTTCCAAGGAGAAAGGTGGGGTAAAAATATTCTAATATAAAATAAAATAAATAAATATTTTAGGGAGCAAACACTGCATAAATAAATATTTTAGGCAGCAAACACTGCATGCCACAAAAGGGAAATAGATTCTTAGTTATTTAATTTTATTTTTGAAATTGCTATGGAGGGGGTATAATACAGTTTGACTATGGAGGGTGCCATTTTATATTTCACATCAACTGGCAAAATTCCTTCGCCCAAGCAATGAGCCACTCTACATGGAAAAGAAGGCTGTCAGTGAAAACTAAATTGTGAATGTGGTTGCTTTCATTTAAGTGATAATTGGATTTTTTTAAAGGGGGTTGGGGCAAGGGGTAGGTGGTAATAGATAGAGGTATAGGCAATAGCTCACCCACTAGTATGCACATGTAAAAACATTCAGTTTGACAGCATGCACTAGAATACATTTATAAGTTAGTGAAAGGAAAATGAATGATTAATACTTTTAGCATAAACTAAAGCTACAAAGGACATTGAAGTAAAAAGCAGACAATGATTCTCTACTTCTCCCAAAAGAAAGCCCAAAGGGAAGCTGAAGCATTTTGTAGCTATAGGTGCATCACAAACACCACAGTAACCACAACAAAAAGCTCACTCTCTTCCATCTTTTTAGCCCAAAAGAAAATCTTGTCTGGCAGTGAATGGTTGTATGATTAGCATTGTCAGATAACAAATGACAGGATGTGTCCACCCCACGTCCCTATTTCCAATTTTCTGTACTAGAGCTGTTGTATTGTGAGGCCCTCTCTAGCCCAGGGTTCCTCCTCCTCCTCCTCCCCTCCTCCTCCTCCTCCTCCTCCTGCCTTGTGTGCATACACACATACAACAAGAGAGGGGGTTGGAAATAATAACAACAGGAGAAGAAGGCCTCCATGAAAGGAAGGCAGGGAGCAGAAAACCATCAGCTGCCTACAAAGCTGATTTCCCACGACCCCCCGGCTGAACCTTTGTAAATAGGCTTGGCATCAGAGCCTTTTGGCTTGAGAAAATAAGACGGGGTGTGGGGGGAGAAACAAACAAATAAATAAATAACCCCAGCTGAACTCTAGGGAGGAGGATACATAAGCTTGGCTGCAGCAATGACTCTTCTGAACCCCCTCTCCCCCCCCAGCTCAATTGTCTTCAACATCAATAGAGGTGTGTTAAAACTGTATTTCTGGGTGGCTAAATCACTGTTAAAATATCTCTCCCTCCCTCCTTTTCCTACTGCTGAAAATCAACATTCTGTTTTTTCCTATATTTAAGTATATTAATAATGCTCTCTCTTGCCTAACTCCACAGCAAGAGCTAAATGTTTGATATTTGAAAATAAAGAAGGGTGAAACCAATATACAGCTTCCTTAAATATGTAAGTGTAAAAAATACAGTAGCTCTCTTTAACTGGTGTTAAAATAAAACATCCACATGTAGCCCCCAGTTTATGCAAAACAGACTGGGAGCAACATGGTGCCACTTAATTCCATTTCCAAATACCGAGTGATTTGCGGTACAAGTGTTGGTTTTCTTCCCCTTGGTAAACAAGTGACATTCCTGAAGAAGCAAAAATGCCATGTTAAAAAAGCTGCACACTTGGCCAAGCCGCCACACTTTTCACACAGCAGAGCATTATCATTCAGTATGCCTAGTCCTACTTTGTTCTGATCTTCATGGCAGAACTCAATATGACTTTGGCAAATGCATGATACCAAATACAGAAGGAAGGGAATAACTGCAGGGGAAAACTGGTAGGTCAAAGATCAGGGCCATGAATCTATTCCTTTTCTGTCTCTTGTTCCCCTGGCAATACCAATCACGCCCCAAGGCAATTGACCATATATAACTATTCCAGAACCTAAACAAGGGCTATTTTTATATGACCATCACAAAGTACAATAGGATTACTTTATTTATGGGGTTAATACACACTGAGTCACTTATCCACAGTCTGAAAATATTTTAAAAAATATTTTTTAAAAATCCCATATACAGTGGAGGGGGAATCTGTGGGTCATTTAAAATGTCTTTAAGCAACTGATCCAAGTGCTTGGCTCAGTTGCTTAAGGACATTTTTTAAAAACTGGCACTCCTCCCACCACCACCATTGGGTGCATAGAGCAAGAAGTGGCATTTTATTTTTCCCCCTCTTCCGATGCAAGCCATAATGGCTGCCATCAGCACTTGCATCGGAAGAGGGGGGGAAACACTGCTTCTCCCTTGAGGCACCCAATGGTGGTGGGGGAGAAGCAGAGATTTTCTGCCCCCCTTTTTTAAGGTCTTTGAGGCACTGACGGAAGCTGCCTCTTTAAATGGAGGCAGATTCCCTCAGTGCCTCAAAGACCTTTGAAACAGCACCTGTTTTTTTCCTGTGAGGGAAAAAATGCCCATTGTTTCAAAGGTCTTTGAGCCACTGACCCAAGTGCTTGGTCAGTGGCTCAAAGACCTTTGAAACAGCACCACTAGCCAGGGCAGACCAAAATGAAAATGCTTAGCTTCCAAGATCAGGCAACATCGGATGTGCTCAGGGCATCTAGGCAGAGTTTGTGATTCTTAAACAGGACCTATTAAATCTTCTGTAAATATGCTGTCATCTTTAAGGGCGGTAAGTGATGAAGATAGAAACATTGGTCAAAAAAAGCTGCCCAAATGACTCCCAGATCTGCAGAAAGTTCCCATAATGAGGCTTTGTGGTGTATTTCATGATAGTTGGTCACTACATACCTCTGACTTCTCAATTACATCATACAGATTCCTTGTCATCATTTTCCAAGCTCTCTTAAGAGCTTTCTGAGGCTGCTGCTGAGACCAAATATTGCTTTTGGGGGGCATGTTTTGGTAATCAGCATGCACCACTCTTTTCTGCCTCTGTCTCTTTGCCAAAATGAAAAAGAACAAATGAGATTGTTGCAGCTTTAGCAGACAAAATGTCCAGTTTTCACCCTGCACGTGCTGCCAGCTTGATGATCTGCTGTAGCAATAGGATAAGCCAAGATGCCGTTCTTGAGCCATCCATTGCCCTCAGGGATCCTCCCTATTGTGGAGGAAGAAGACCCTAGTTTGATCTTCCAAATAAGAAACTCAGGATCAGCCACACAGAGGCCAACTGAAACAAGTTCTGTGTGGGATATCCTGGATGTCATTGATGTAGGAACATAACATAGATATATTATATTGTACAGAAAGAATCCATGCCATTCCATACAAAGGTGGCTAGTATGTACTGGCTCATCCCATTGCAATTCAGCAAACCAAGATACAACACACATACCTCAAAAACCTAGAAGACTCCTGATGACAATCCAAATACAGTATTTTTTCCTAAACTCTCATGAGACCACAAATTCTTCTTTTGGACTGATGTATAATGGCAATAGAGAGGGAGGGAGGTTGCTGTCTCTCCATTCCTCTAACTACTGCCTGGACTATCATATCCCTCCTTCATTTGCTCTTCCTTCCTTCCATTGCTGAGGCTTGAAATAGTGTTATGGATGCCAAAGATGGAATCTCTTTTGGAAGCCAGAGGTAGCACCAGGAATGGGAACTTGAGAATCGTGACTTCCTCTCGGGTGCAACTCAAGTCACACTAGCAATTCAGTGGGTTGGGGGCAGACGTGGACTTTCTGTGTCATATTTCTAGTCCTTAAGGGATGGGCCTGCCTGTCGCTGCTGCCACTGTCATCCTTAGAGGCAGCAAACCCAGGACCTAGCTGCTTCCTCTTCGTACACAGGCACTGCCCAGCTGTCACATGCCCAGAGGCAGGGGTTATCTCTAGGAAAGTAAGTTAGTTTGCTGTCTTTGTGGCATATAGGCCATTAGTCTTGATTTTCAAGCCTTGCGAAGTGTGGGGTGGACAGCGGAAACGAAGCAAAAGGACTCAAAACATAGATTTGGAAGTCAGGTCTGAGAACTTGCACTCAGACTTGGGACTCAGTCCAGAAGATATGGTCCTGAAGCCTTGCCAACAACCCTTGGGAGCAGAGTCCTGCTGAGTGTCAGATGGGAGTGGTGGTGGAGGACTGTGCGAACTGAACCAAAAACGTACCAGGGGGAAAGGGGGGGAGCCACCTGCTGTGGCATCTTGGCATCCTTTGCAACCAGGCCAAATTCTTACTAACCATGAAGTCAGAAGCTAACACACTCAGACATTGACAACTTTCAGCAATGGTCTAAGACAGTGAGGGTGAACATATGGCATGGGTGCCAAAGGTGGCACTCGGAGCCCTTTCTGTGGGCACCCAACATCGCCCATTCACAGCCACCTGCATTCAGGTTAAACTACTATATTGGCACTTTGCAAAAAAAATTAGGGGTTTTGAATTGCAGTTTGGGCACTTGGTCTCTAAAAGATTCGCCATCACTGGTCTAAGAGCTCATTATTTTAAGCAGCATCTGATTGTCAGTAATGGATAAAATGCAGACTTTAATCAATTGTGATTGGGGCTTTGGGAATAATACAGGATCAACTACTTCTGCAAATTGATTCGTTGATGCATATGCACACCCACATGCCTACACCCTGATACACACTGGTTGAAATCCTGTTCTGAAATCCTGTAAGTCTGATGACCTCATCAGTTGCAGCAGTCTTTGACGGTTACTTCACATCCTTCTTTGTTCCGCAACTAGTGTTGTACCATGACAGTCTTAGTGGCAATCACTTGGTTTTGTCCCTGTTTCAGTGTTCCCATGGTCGTGATAACTTGTTTTGTGACAAGTGTTATCTTATGGTCTTTTTTTTTGGGGGGTATAACATTATAGAGTCAGTGGAGGCAGTGGAGGATAGGAAGGCCTGGCGAGCTCTGGTCCATGGGGTCACGAAGAGTTGGACACGACTGAATGACTGAACAACAACAACAATAAAAAAATTCTTTTTCGATATTTTGATTTATTGATATTCTGGCTTTTGTATGCCAATGCAACAGCATTGATAATGTTTTCTATCTTATACATTTGAGTTGCATGATTTTTCCCATAGGGAAATTAATGGCATATGTTCCTTCACTCACTAACCACTAGATCAGGTGTCCAAACTTCGACCCTCCAGATGTTTTGGACTGCAACTCCCACAGTCCTTTGTCATTGGCAATCTAAGCTTAGAATTCTGGGGGTTGTGGTCCAAAACATCAGGAGGGCCGAAATTTGGACATGCCTGCACTAGATGGACACAAAAGCTGTGCTAACAATGCTCGCCAGGTTACCAGTACAGTTGTAACTTAACGTCCTCTTAACTGGGACAAGAAGCAGAACAGAAGAGAGACAAGAGAAAACCCAACCCCAGCACTAGGTACAGATTTCTCTTGCTTAGCACCTGTTCTGGGGGCGTGGTCAAGACAAATTGCAGTTGTTGCGAGACGGACATGAAGTAACTTTTTTTACCGCTCCTAAATGCAACAACTACAGAGACAAAACGGACGTGAAGTAACTGCCTATCAGAAGAAGAAAGATTCTAATCCCCCTCATTGAAAGCCCTGGGGTTTCCATAGAATTCTGTTTGTTATGGGAAATTCATTAGGGTCTGCAGGAAGATGGGCCAGTATTTAATTTCTGATAATGGGGAAACTGGAAATCTCTTATATCTGAAACATCACACTAGCTGATAACATCATCAGTCTCATACATCATAGCTCCATGATCAGAGTTGGAGCCACCCATCCAAGCACTGGATAATATCACAGAGTACAGCAGGTATTTATTATTTATTTTGCATTTGTATACCATGACCAATTTTCTCCAAGGGATCTCTTTGTAGCATTATGTACCTTTTTTCAAATTGACTGTGGGGTTGAAGGAGCCAGGCAGAAAAGCCAATTCCTCCCATCTGTGCTGTTTCTGAAATTTGGGCTTGGGCCAGAATACTGCTGGCCATCTTCACTAGAAAAGAGAGGAACATTGCCATTGCAATTCAAGGCAAGGATGGGATAAGCAAGAATTCACATTCTTACTATTTTACTAAGACTATGAAAGTACGAATCCCTGGGTTACCTTGCATATTTAGAATCTGAGGATAAGTACCTTAATGTTATCCTAGGAAATATTATTTCACATTTTCTAGGAGTGCTCCACAGTAGACATCCCACTGAAATTAGTAATGGAGGCTCCAAGAACAGTTCCAAACACAAAAGCCAAGGGGCAGAACACTTTTGGTGGCCCAGCTGTGCCTTGCATACAAACCGTAGAACTGGAGGCCCTCTAATGTAGTGCTGATTTGCATTACAGAAGACAAAACATCCTGAGCAGAGAGAATAGCAAATCAGAGGCCTTTTAACAAGCCAGTGCATTTCACACCCCACAACAGAGATGCCCACCTTTTATTTACCATAGGCCCCAAGCATTCTATGGGCAGCCAGACAACAGTCTTCACACAATCAAAACATCAGGTCTCCCAGACAGAGACAAAGACCCCACCATATTCCCTTGGATGCTGAATTCAGCTGTTTGCCGCACCACATAATGCCTGCCTCCATCAGCCAATCCCTGAAGGCCGTCTTCACAGGGGCTCACGTCCAGATATTGTTGTTGTGACACAAGGAACTGGATGCATTTGCTAATCAGTCTTTTGCTGAGCGGAAGTATGGTTAGCTCTCTGCTTCTGTGGTGGAAAATCCTTGGTTTGGTTCCATTGCAACACAACACAAAAGCACATCTTCCCTTCTTTTCACAGAATTGGGGAGAACTGAATGCTCTCTTTCCCCGCTTCTCTCAGTCTGTTCTTTGTTTATGCTCTTCATTTAACTGTGGATTTTTATGAACATATCAGAAAAGCAAAGCCTTCTTTTTGCTCTGATGGATCACATTTTAATTAGTAGCCAACTTTCCATGATTTTTAAAAGGAAAACCTCAGGAGGTTATTTCAGGAGATTTTGCATTTGGATTTGGACTTGATAGCCCTGTGGAAAGAGGGATGTTAATGTGTGCCTTAAATTTTGTCCAACTTTTTAGAAGGCCAATAAGTTAACTTGTAAATGGCATTCATTTGCCCTTCTATGATGTCTGTAAAAACACTGAATATTTATTAGCACACACCTTAGAATCATTGCTAGGCAGGCATTAGAGATGGGCACAAAATGATTTTTTGTTCTGTTATTCGTTATTTGTTTTGTTACATAACAAAACAAATAATGAACCTGGCGATGAAATTGGAATGAACCAAACCAAACCAAGAAAATTAGGTTCGTTATGTTTCGTTTTTGTTAATGGCGATGTGCGATGAAATGAGCTGTTTTAAATGTTTTAAAAGTCCTGAATATCCGTAAAAACCCAGTGATAATTATTTATTCTGCCTGATAATACCTACCAAGGGGGTTGAGGTCCTTAAAATGTGCCTTTATGTCTTTTCTCAGATCGCTGTATTTCCCCCCTTTAACTGGAGTTAGGGGACATTGACCCAAAATGGCTTGCCAGATGCCTAATATTGATTTCTTGGGTATTAAAACACCCTGGATATCCGTAAAAACGCAGCAATAATTATTTATTCTGCCTGATAATACCTACCTGGGGGGGGGAATCCTTAAAATGTTTGTTTTTGTCTTTCTCCCATCGTGATGCATTTTTCTTTTCCCTTTAAGGATGACACAAAATGGATGCCAGTCACAAAATGGATGCAAGCCATGTGATGGGAATCATGTACATTCTTGGACAACTTCAACCAATAGCATGCCCAGGTTGCAGACTGGGCAGGTCTGGCAGCCACAGAGGGCATAAAAAGCTCTGGCAGCCCCCGTCCTCCTTACAGTTTGTGGTGGGAGTTAGGTTGGGTGGGACTGCTGTCTCTACAACTCATTATTTTCACTTTAGGCCAGCCAGGCAGACATGTGTCTCTGTGTTCCTGCTGGCTGCAGCCTGGCTCTTAGGGGAGAGAAAGAAGAGATTTCTTTCTAGCTTCAGTCTTGCAGCCTCCCTGCGTGCATACTGCGTAGTGCATACCTCTCGGTGAGTACCCTCCCCTGCCCTGCAGTCACTCTGTGGCTGCCTTGTGCCCTGAGCAACACCCGCCGCTGCCTTGCAGCCTCCCTGTGTACCTAGTCTATACTGTGTCTCTGCCAGCATCAAATTTTTTAGTGTTTTCCCTCTGGTCTGGGGCGTTGGGGGATGCCCACATGCAGAAATGCTTTAAAATTGCGCAAAGCAGGTAAAAATGAATAACAAATTAATGAACCAATGAAATGAATGTTTTTATGAAAATTCACAAAAAACGAAAACGAACCAATCCGAGCCCCTCAATGAAACGAAACGAAATGAAACATCATTTTTTCAATTCGTGCCCATCTCTAGCAGGCATCATGCCTTCATAGTGAAATACATGATTTATACAGTGAAATAGAAAGTTGTAATTTAAACTTAACCACCAAGGAATTTTAACGATCAAATATAGTTGAGGAAGAAACTGGTTTCTGAGCATAAAATCACAGAACAAAGAAGACATTGACAAGACGAGCCAAGAAAATGTACATGTACAAATAGGTCAAGGCAGGTAATATTTCCAGTAAGGATGATGATACCACTGAGGTACGTCAAGATATACTTCATTTTTCCAAAGTAGAAGACATTGTGACATTGGTAGTTTGCTTCTTCATGAGACCTTCAAACAGCTCAGACCAAATGTTTTTCTATGTGATACATTGTTTTTATTTATTTATTTATTTATTTATTTATTTATTTATTTATTTATATACTGCCCATCTTCCGAAGGAACTCCTGGCGGTTTACAACAATAACAATAACAATAATAACAAAATAAATAATAGAAGAAAAATGCAATAATAATAAAAATGGAAAGAAAAACCATAGTATAATATTGTTTGGATGTGTTGGACCCAAATCCAACTGGTTAGTTCCCAGAAGAACATATCCATTGTGTTAAGAAAAAATGTTTAAGTGCTTACGTATCCAGATTCAATTGATGCCATGGACCTATGATGGCTTAGACCAAAGAGGCGTCCTTCTTAGGATTACTCAGATCATACCCCTCCATGATTGTTCAAGATGATAGGGAAGTATTTCCAAAATAAATATATGATGCTAAAGGAAACAAAATACTGATAGTTTTTAGAATTCAAGCCCTGCAATTCGGCGTTGACATGCCAGTTTCAACAGCCAAGTGCATGATAGCCGTTCAGGATAGTGGGTGCATGATATAGTGGTGATGGTGGAAAATTATTTCATTAAAACAAACAAACAAAAAAGGCTTGAATCCTATTGAAGTACACCCAAGGTTTCTATAGATTGCTTTAGCTAATTGTGACTAATTGCATAGTGTCCGAGTGCATGTCAGTAGTGTAGTTGGTCATTTCACCAGTAGAGATGGGCACGAGCCAAAAAATGGCAATTTGTTTTGGTTCATTTCGTTTTAGGGTTTGGTTCAGTTTTTTTTTCCTTTTTTTTTTGAAGTTCATTTTATCGGTTTGTTGATTCGTTGTTTGTTTTCCCTGCTTTGCACAATATAATCGATTTGAGAGCACGTGGGTGGGAAAAAACATTCTGGAAAAAGAATCAGATGTTGACAACAACTGCACAAACTGGACTGGCAGATTCCTTATCCTCATCATCCCCATCCTCATCCTCATCTTCAATCATCAACACATCATCCTTACTGGGTGGCGGCGGTGGCAGTGGCAGTGTTGGTGGGGCAATCCTGGCCCCTGTGGCAGGGTTTTTTTGAGGCACTGGCTTGGGGCCTCTTTATTTTTTTTTCCAAGTGCCAACCATGTGGCCCATGGGGCCAGGTCGGCACTGGTTTTATATAGATAGATAGATAGATAGATATAGATATAGATATAGATATAGATACACACACACACACACACACACACACACACACACACACACACACACACACACACACACATATATATATATATATATATACATATATATATACATATATATATACATATATATATATACATATATATATACATATACATATATATATATATACATATATATATATATATATATATATATATATATATATATATATATATATATATATATATATATATATATATATATATATATATATATATATGCATGTTAGGGTGGATTCGGGTTTCTTCCCGTGTAGAAATCTGGTTGTTTTGGCGACGTTTCGACGAGGTCTCACTCGTCATCTTCAGGCTGGTGTTCTGGCTTCTTTCTTCTTGAAGCAAAGGGTGGTGTTCTGGCTTCTTTCTTCTTGAAGCAAAGCGTGGTCTCAGTTGAAGTCCTTCTATAAATACTGTTGGGGGTGTGTGGTTTGCTTGCTTTGTTATATATATATATATATGCATATATATATATGCATGTTAGGGTGGATTCGAGTGCGGCACCCCACTCCAGTCACCACATGGAGCACACTCACACACCCCAAAAAAACATTGGGAGACCACAGACACGTAGCCAGACCAAAATGAATTCACAAGACACAGGACCCCACTCCACCAAAGCCCAGGATACTGCCAGAACCCACCAGCCATCTAACCCACCAGCATCTAAACAGCCATCTAAACAGCCACCAGCAGTTAATCCCTTAACGATCGCCTCAGCCACACAGCAGATCACAAAAGAACAAAGGAACAAAGGAACCTGCAATCAGCAACAAAGCAAGCAAACCACACACACCCAGCAATCAGCAACAAAGCAAGCAAACCACACACCCCCAACAGTATTTATAGAAGGACTTCAACTGAGACCACGCTTTGCTTCAAGAAGAAAGAAGCCAGAACACCAGCCTGAAGATGACGAGTGAGACCTTGTCGAAACGTCGCCAAAACAACCAGATTTGTACACGGGAAGAAACCCGAATCCACCCTAACATGCATATATATATATATATATATATTTGTTTTCGTAGATTTTCACGGGTATAGGTATGCATGTTAGGGTGGATTCGGGTTTCTTCCCGTGTAGAAATCTGGTTGTTCTGGCGACGTTTCGACGAGGTCTCACTCGTCATCTTCAGGCTGGTGTTCTGGCTTCTTTCTTCTTGAAGCAAAGTGTGGTCTCAGTTGAAGTCCTTCTATAAATACTGCTGGGGGTGTGGTTTGCTTGCTCTGTTGCTGATTGTAGGTTCCTTTGTTCCTTTGTTCTTTTGTGATCTGCTGTGTGGCTGAGGCGATCGTTAAGGGATTAACTGCTGATGGCTGTTTAGATGGCTGTTTACATGCTGGTGGGTTAGATGGCTGGTAGGTTCTGGCAGTATCCTGGGCTTTGGTGGAGTGGGGTCCTGTGTCTTGTGAATTCATTTTGGTCTGGCTACGTGTCTGTGGTCTCCCAATGTTTTTTTTGGGTGTGTGAGTGTGCTCCATGTGGTGACTGGAGTGGGGTGCTGCAGTAGATGGTGCAGTCGTGGTTTTGTTATTGGATGGTGGTTTCGTTTCATCTGTGGGAAGGGTCTGGGTTTGTGTTTGGTGTGGATGGAAGGTGGTGGCATCTTGTGTCCTTTTGGACCTGGTGTCAGTCTTTGTGACAGAGGCTCGTCTGTTGACCAGGGCTAGTTTCCAGATGTCAGGCAAGCGGGAGGTGTCATCACGTTTATTCATGTTGTTTGGGTGTTTCTCTATTTCAATGGCTTCCATGATTATTCGACTGTTGAAGTGTTCAGTTTTGGAGATGAGTTTGGTTCTTTCAAAGTCAATATCATGACCTGTTGTTTTTATGTGCTGGAAGAGAGAGAAAGATTTTCTTCTTTTTTGACTGCGTTCTTGTGTTCTGCGATGCGTGCGCTTATTCTCCTGTTTGTCTGTCCGATGTATGTGGCTGGACAGACTTTGCATGGTATTTCGTAGACTCCTTGGTTTTCTAGCTCAATCTTGTAGAATCTTAATCTTAAGAAACCCCAAAGACAAGATTGAGCTAGAAAACCAAGGAGTCTACGAAATACCATGCAAAGTCTGTCCAGCCACATACATCGGACAGACAAACAGGAGAATAAGCGCACGCATCGCAGAACACAAGAACGCAGTCAAAAAGAAGAAAATCTTCCTCTCTCTTCCAGCACATAAAAACAACAGGTCATGAAATTGACTTTGAAAGAACCAAACTCATCTCCAAAACTGAACACTTCAACAGTCGAATAATCATGGAAGCCATTGAAATAGAGAAACACCCAAACAACATGAATAAACGTGATGACACCTCCCGCTTGCCTGACATCTGGAAACTAGCCCTGGTCAACAGACGAGCCTCTGTCACAAAGACTGACACCAGGTCCAAAAGGACACAAGATGCCACCACCTTCCATCCACACCAAACACAAACCCAGACCCTTCCCACAGATGAAACGAAACCACCATCCAATAACAAAACCACGACTGCACCATCTACTGCGGCACCCCACTCGAGTCACCACATGGAGCACACTCACACACCCCAAAAACATTGGGAGACCACAGACACGTAGCCAGACCAAAATGAATTCACAAGACACAGGACCCCACTCCACCAAAGCCCAGGATACTGCCAGAACCTACCAGCCATCTAACCCACCAGCATGTAAACAGCCATCTAAACAGCCATCAGCAGTTAATCCCTTAACGATCGCCCCAGCCACACAGCAGATCACAAAAGAACAAAGGAACAAAGGAACCTACAATCAGCAACAGAGCAAGCAAACCACACCCCCAGCAGTATTTATAGAAGGACTTCAACTGAGACCACACTTTGCTTCAAGAAGAAAGAAGCCAGAACACCAGCCTGAAGATGACGAGTGAGACCTCGTCAAACGTCGCCAGAACAACCAGATTTCTACACGGAAGAAACCGAATCCACCCTAACATGCATATGCATATATATATATATATATATATATATATATATATATATATATATATATATATATATATATATATATATATATATATATATATATATATATATATATATATATATATATATATATATATATATATATATATATATGCATGTTGGGGTGGATTCGGTTTCTTCCCGTGTAGAAATCTGGTTGAAACGAAACCACCATCCAATAACAAAACCACGACTGCACCATCTACTGCGGCACCCCACTCCAGTCACCACATGGAGCACACTCACACACCCCCAAAAAACATTGGGAGACCACAGACACGTAGCCAGACCAAAATGAATTCACAAGACACAGGACCCCACTCCACCAAAGCCCAGGATACTGCCAGAACCTACCAGCCATCTAACCCACCAGCATGTAAACAGCCATCTAAACAGCCATCAGCAGTTAATCCCTTAACGATCGTCTCAGCCACACAGCAGATCACAAAAGAACAAAGGAACAAAGGAACCTACAATCAGCAACAGAGCAAGCAAACCACACCCCCCCCAGCAGTATTTATAGAAGGACTTCAACTGAGACCACGCTTTGCTTCAAGAAGAAAGAAGCCAGAACACCAGCCTGAAGATGACGAGTGAGACCTCGTCGAAACGTCGCCAAAACAACCAGATTTCTACACGGGAAGAAACCCGAACCCACCCTAACATGCATATATATATATATATATATATATATATATATATGTTTTCGTAGATTTTCACGGGTATAGGTATGCATGTTAGGGTATATATATATATATATTACTGCTGATCCCATGGCCCGCGCTACATCTGTAGCGTGGGCCAGTCAGCTTTTTTTTATGGTCACCTCTCCCTGCAGCCAGGAAGACTGGACCTCCAGGAAGGACCAGCACCAGGTAGGAGACATTTCAGGAGCCGCCATTAACAAACCAAACTGAACCAAACCAATTTTTTTTGTTCATTTTGTTTTGTTCTAAATCCACTCTGGGGTTCATTATTCGTTTCATTGCATAATGAATTCAGCAAGCATGCACAAAATCATCTCACCACTGAGCCATAATTAGCCATGGGAGGCTGCAGGAATGTAACAAAAGCACCAACAGGTATGTAACAAAAGCACCAACAGGTAGGTAGGTATGTATGTATGTATGTATGTATGTATGTATGTATTGATTTATTGATTTATTGATTTATTGATTTATTGAAATTTTATACCACCCATCTGGCAGTGAGGCTAACTCTGGGATTATTTCTGTAAAAGATTATGTTGTATCTTGTACAGGCTGTTTATTGCCTCAAGGTCCAGGTGAAGTAACTCCCATAGATCTTCCCAGTGCACCTTTTCCCACCATTTTCCTGTTGTCTCTGACCAAGCCAGCAGTTATTGTTATTGTCATTACTAGAGATGTGCATGAAACATAAATGCAGCATTTTGTTTTGTTTTGTTTTGTTTTGTTTCAGTCTTCATTTTTGTTTTGTTTCGTTAATAATGAATTTTTAAAAATAATTTTTGTCACAAAATGAAATGAAATGCTTCGTAAGGCTATAAATAATGGGGAGATTTCCTTTTTTTATTTAACAGGGAGCCCACTGCCATAAATCAAAGCCTCAAACCTTCCAATCAATTTGCTAGATGCCCAATGCTAGATACCCAATGGCTAGCTGCTGCAGGGAGAGATCAGAAAGATAAGCTCAACAGCTGATCATCAGTGTGGTGAGGGAAGGAGGGAAAACATTTAAAAAATCAACCCCCAATGCTACTTAAAAAGGAAATGAAAACAATCAGTTTAAATCAACTTGCAGACATAGGCAGTGAAGGGAACAGCTCAGCTCCTGGGTAATTTCAGGCAGATCAAGATCAGAGATAAGTTATCCTAACAGCTGAGGCATGGAAAGAAAAGAAAACAAATCAATCAGTTTTAAAATAAACCTCCTGCTGTCAAGATGGCTGGATTAAGAGGCTAGGCTAATTTCCAAAACAAAAAATGGTGTTTTGTTTTATTTCTTGACAACATGCTATTTGCTGTTTCAGTTTGTAAGATTTTGTGAGTTTACAAAATGATGAAACAGTGTGTTGTTTTTCGTAAGGTGCTCATCCCTAGTCACTACAGTTCCAAGTGCACCAGACTATAGCTATGGGTACATTTGCAGATTTTGAAAAGCAACCCATTACTTTCATGTTTCCAAAACAAACTACACTAGTAATTTCAATAACTTCTTAAAATATATGAATGGAGTAGCAGGAGGCAAATACTGGTATTTGTTGCTTTAGTAATTCAAGAGATAAAAAGTTGTAATTTCTATAAATCTTCAATTTCTCATGGCAAAACCTGACACGGATGTTATTGTCTCATTAATAGGAACACTGTAATTTGTTAAATGATTTTCTATAGCACTACCCCAACCACATGGTGTCCATCCCCCCCCCCCCAGAAGGCTGCAATATGCACCTGAGCATTTGGCACATGCCGGATTCTGGATCATCAACTGAAGTATGACATTAGTACATGTGGTAGGATTGCTTAGGAAGCTTTGTTTTGCTCCTTTGTAGGAAAGAAAGCTCCATGTACAGCTATTTAGTTCATTCTGTTTCCAAGTATTTTCTTCCAAAAGTGGTTTCCAAATCTCTTATGCTCTTTAACCTCAATGCCAATAGTCTTCATTGTGGAGAATAACCTGAAGTGACACTCGGTGACAGCTGCAATTGTGTCTTTTTTGCTGAGTTTTCACTTTGCTCAATGTTATTGTTGAACTATTGTGGCTCAGTGGAAAAATATTCAATGGATTGGAGACTTTCACCTTTGAGTTTGAGTCATTCTCTCTCTCTCTCTCTCTCTCTCTCTCTCTCTCTGTCTGTGTGTGTGTGTGTGTGTGTGTGTGTGTGTGTGTGTGTGTGTGTGTGTGTGTGTGTGTGTGTGTGTGTGTGTGTGTGTGTGTGTGTGTCTTGTTATGAGCTACTATAATCCTGGATGCTACTTCTATCTGTCAAACTCTTTACAAGAAAACCCTCTGATGTTTGCAATAGCTCTGTACCATGTTTGTTTGATTTCACACAATAGCAGAAATCTTTTTGAACCTTTTTGATTCCAACTTCTGCAAATAAAGAAATCTCCACAGGCACCTTCTGATGTATGTTGAGTCATTGGACCAGGCATGCAAGATATAATTCCTCTGGAGGTTTATTAACCAGTGACAAAGGAATAAACCTCTTGGCTTCCAACTACAAGAAAAGAGAAAATCCCAGGAGTAATAAAGAAGAAGCAGAATGAGCCAGACTTCTATACTCTGTCTAATGACTGTTACTTTTTATTAACACTCCAAGGATGAGGGACACTGAACATGTTCCCAATGCTTAGCAGTTTTTAACTATGTTACTGGACAGGACACCATAAATGGACACATGAATTAGTATCACCCCATAGAAAAACAAAAGAAATGCTCTTAAGGAGGACAATGAACCTTGGAGCATGATTTGCTGTCCTTGTGTTCTACCAGGCAAGCTTCATCTGTAAACTGAATCTCTGAAATGTTTAGACAACAGTTCGCATTCCAGCCATTGAATTAAAGAATCAAATAGATAAGCAGTTGATTAAAAACAAAATGTCATTCTTCATGCCACCATAGAGGAAATCACCTCTGGAGAATCTCACAAAATGAATTATTAGATGTGACAGAAAATCAGCTTTCATGAATGTTTGGGAAGTTCAGGCTTTACAAAAGGGAAATTTAGAATATGTCTAAAATTGGGAAATTTCCCTTAAAAATATCAAGTAAGTTGAGAGATGACATAATATGGGCTGGTGATATAATTCTCCTCATATTATGCAGAGCATCAAAATTGCTTTTAAGTAATAATGAGTCACTGTTATGGCTCTAAGGCATCTTCAGACATAGGGTAGCTAGTCATTGTTTGAGTTACATACAGTACCCCTTCATTGTTTCCCAAAAATAACTAAAATAGTGGTCTTCCTGGCTACTAAAAGAATCTGAACACAGTAGTACAAGGTTCAGTATAATTCGGCACATGATCATTGTGTTCTTCCTTCACCACTATTTAGCAACAATCTACCCTGCAACTATAATAATTTATAGTTATCAGTTGTTAGACCCCTTTGAGTGGGTGGTGGACAGTGAATGGTGACCTAGAGAGTCCTCTCTGTGTGAAATACCGTAGAACTGCCAAGTTGGAAGCGATCCTATGGAACACTGAGTCCAGCCCCCTTTAAGTGGTAAATAAAGCTTCCAACCTCTCAGCCAGATACTTAAACCAGTGAGCTATCCATCACTTATGGGTCTCCCCCAATGCAACTGATGGGAGTGCAGTGTATTTTGCTGATGACAGCGTAATTGGCTTCTCACGGATGGAGCACTGCTTGTGAAGGCTTTTTGAGCCTTCTTATCTGAGTAATAGCCATGCAAGGTAGGCCTTAGCTCTACTAGTCTATTTTATATTAAAACAACACCATTGTTGATGGTCATGCTTTCTCTCTAACAAAGGGCAACATTCATATCTAAAAGCCGCCACACACCAAGCAAGCAAACAAGCAACCAACCAACCACAAATCTCACGCAGCTATCAGGCTTAGCAGAACAAATATTGTTTCATGGCCGCTCTTTTCTTGCTTTTATTCTGATTACCTTTTCTTATTGAATTACGGTGTTTGAATTGTAAATTCATTCCAAACTTGCGAATTCTCAAGAACAGGCGCTGCAGCTCCTTGACGGCTCTAAAGGCCATGTGTGTGTGGTTCACCCTTTGGCTCATCACCATGAATAATTCAAGGGTCTAAAAGGGCTTCTTGAGAATGATAAGACCATAGATTCCCCCCCCCCCTGCAGGATGGAGCACTCCCAACACATGGAACAGATTAAGCAAACACTGCAATGTTGTTAAATGAAATACGCAGAAAGAAAATACAATTATTCCTAAAGTGAAAACATACCACAAGGGATTATTAGAATAGCAAGATGTTTTACATTTTAAGGATGTCCCATTTTCCTTTGCCCACTGAAGATCAGCATGGAGGCACGGCAGAACTAACGTGCCAAATGTTTCAGTCTGAGTTTACAATTATTTTTTTCCAGAAGAAAACTCCACAATGTCTTTTTGGTCATCAGTCCCTCAAATTCAGAGCTAGGGGGTATCAAAGTAAATAATTCCAGAGTGAAGGCATACATCAGTGTAGCTTGTATTGACATAATCTCTACGATGAAGACTGGAAATCATTGTTTCCACCTTTCCTTCCTTTATGAGGATTTTTTTCATTTCTTGCTTGATCTCTTGCAGCCTATTGTCCACAAGGCTGCAACATTTCAGCATATCTACAGACTATAAGATGGGATACTGGTGGTGGGTGAGTTAAACTGCTGAGTTGCTAGGCTTGTCTGTGGAAATTGCTGCAGACACCTTTGGGTGGGTGGAAGCTAGTGGTGAGTCCTTTCTGCTTTATTTGTGTTTATCAACACAAAATGAACTTGCTTGTGGGGTTCCCACTTTTCCACAAACCTATCCTTGCTCAGTACCATGCTGAGGGTACACTAGTAGCATCCTGTTGCCTGCTCTTCTTCAACTCCATGGCTTTGGAAGTTTTTTTAAAAATGATTTAAAAATATTCCTAAGAAGCTAATTTTTGGTAAAGCATCATTTATAGCATTGAATGGGTAGAAGGAAGAAATGGGGACAAAAATAACCTTGCAATATTCAACAAATATCACTGATTCATTTAATATTCACCCCTTGGATCTGGGGACCCTGACAAATATGATGGGACAAATATTTCCCCTTTTATTCATCCCTTTCTCTCACCTTCTCTTTTTTGAGACAGCCTGTGTTTGTCTTTAAAAAAGTGTGGAAAAGATGGCTGTTTTCCATAGGCCCTATGAGGAACTGGGCTGCCCTTTTTCAAAATTACAGCTTCAGGTTCACTTAAGGGGAAAAGAAGCTACCATCTCTGAAAAAGATGCCCCATTTTGCCTTAGATGTGATGGCAGCCTGGGCACTGGAGGCTGCTGAACCTAAGCTAGGGAGGTGACAAAGGTGGTTTGGAGAGGGTGGAGGGGAACGGCTCTTTTGGAATGGAGAGACACCACTATCTCTGAAAACAGATTCCATTTAGTTATTATGGATTATAAAGGACTTCTTTGGTTGGAGGAAATAAGATAATGTTGAAAAGTTATCCAGACTCCTATGGGTGCTGGAGGCCACCAACATTGGGAGGATACCATTTCCTCACCCTAAAATATGCTCTGTGATGGCTCAGTCCCATTAGATCCTTTGCATGCTCATTTGGAATGAGATTGATTGGACAGTGTTTACTTCAAAGGGAGTGTAAACAGGAGGGAGTCACGGTTAAGAATGAGCAGGCATGTTGAAAGAATCACTTCTTCCCTCCTCTCAGAAATGGAGGCCAAAAGCACCACTTGCTACCACATGAACATTACTTACAACAGTCCTGGGAGCAAACCTGTAAGAGAGGAGAAAATAATCCTGTCACTTTGTTGCCTGGGTGGGCCCAAAAATGTCTGGAATGCATTAATGTCCGACATTCAGCTGAACCAAAGGATTAATTCGCCAGTATGAGTGTGGGTAAACCAAGACCATCTGAAAGTTAATCAAGCACTGATCCATTCCCCAATCCTTCTAATCACAGCCAGCTGCTTTGTAAAATGTAGGAGGACCAACAACCTCAGGCCAGTTTCATCAGGGGTGAGACAGAGAGAAAGAGAGACAGAAAAAGAAACCTCAAAAGTACCCTCACCTCTAGAGGGGCAGAAGAAAGTTAATAAAATAAAAGCTGATGCGTCCAATCAAGGAGCTATAAGAACAAGTTAGGGAAGTTCTAAAGCTTCCCAGATTAATCTCTTCCCACCTCCCTCGGCAGCCTCTATCTGTAATACATCTGTTTTGTCTTCAGATATTGGCTCTTAAGTTTAATTCAGGGTGCCTTTCCTCCTAGAGTGTACATCAGATACATGATTCTTCCAGGTGTGTGTGCATGTGTGTCTTTGTGTTTTTTCATCACTTGCATTCATATGTTCCTGAACTGTTAAAAAAAATACAAGCTGTGCCAACAGAGTTTATGTTGGCCAAGTAATCTGGTTACTTTTCCTAATGGCTGCAATGGCTCACATGGCATTATTTTGTAGGGGAAAAATGCATTCCCAGGTGGCTTCATCATCTTTTGCTTGTGTGCATTTCAACTGGAACAGTTGGACAAAAGTGGGGTGGAGTATCTCACACCTCTCTGAATGGCAGGCTGGTCTTATAAACCCACAGGAGGATGTCCTCAACTCAGTGACAAGTGAACTGTAAACATAAAAATAACAGAGTATACAAAAATACTTACAGTGTAACAAAGTGTGGATTCACTGATAGGGCAGATCTTTCAGTGATCAACTGAAGCCTGGCCCACCAGAATGTTTCAGGCACTCTCACTTTGGGTGGCCACCCCCAGGGAGTCCCGGAAATCAATCACTGAAAAGTAGGCCTTCTGTGTAGCCACCCCTACACTCTGGAACAAACTGCCGAGTGAGATTCGCCTAGCACAGTCCCTGCCAGCCTTCAAAAAAGCTCTCAAGACCTTGCTTTTTAGAGAGGCATTTGACGACCATTAAATGTGTGTGTGTGTGTGTGTGTGTGTGTGTGTGTGTGTGTGTGTGTGTGTGTGTGTGTGTGTGTGTGTGTGTGTGTGTGTGTGTGTGTGTGTGTGTGAAACATAAGCTGCCATCTTGGCCGAGTATTTATTATCTTTGTTTCTTCTTATCATTATTGAACTATATGTTTGATATTTGATTTTGTGGTGTGTTTTTTTAATTGATACCATTTGGACTGCTGTAAACCACCCACAGTTCCTCCAGAAGATGGGCGGTATAGATAGATAGATAGATAGATAGATAGATAGATAGATAGATAGATAGATAGATAGATAGATAGATAGATAGATAGATATAAACTGTGTTTCCTTTTTGAAATGCCATTTTTGAGGATCACTACTTTAGCCCCTGCAGCCTGGATTGGTTCCAACTTAAAAAAACAACAGGTGGGGGTCCACCATTCTATTTCCAGATAAGTAAGATTGGTCTTTTCAATTTGTATGAACTATGCTAAATCTGGGGAATTTATGGTCACCTATTTCTGAACAGGGAGGTGTAAAACAGTTTTAATTAAAAAAAAAATAACTTGAAAGCCCTTTGCCTAAACCTCCCCCAAATTGGCACAGATTAAGAGCAGACTATCTGGTTCAACTATGCCAAATGTAGTGCTGAGTCCAATTTCAAAGTCATATTTTTCTTTGTGCTGCCCCAATTTTTAAAAAGTTGATTTGCTCTGCCAGCAAAAGATCATTGATGTACAGTAACCCCCTACCTATTGTGCAAGTTAGGGACCCACCCGACGCGCAATGCTTGAAAATACGCAATATGCGGATGCATGTCAGGTGGGGCCTAGGGGGGCGATTGTATCCCCCACCACCACTCGCTCGGGCTGCTCTGAGACTTCTTGGAGCAGCCCAGGCAAGCGGCATTGGGGGATATGATCCACCACCAAGCTGGAGCCTGGGACTTGGAGAAGGGAGAAAAGGGTTTAAAAAGCCTGGGCTTTTTAAACCATTTTTCCCTTCCCCACACTCCAGGCTCCAACTTATTGGTGCTGGGGTGGGTAAATAAAGGTTTTTCTCCCCCACCCCAGCGCTAATCAGCTGGAGCCTGGGCAGGTACTGTGGTCCTGCAATATAGCGGGACCACAGTACATGAACCATGAAATAGTGGGAGGTTACTGTACTCTTGTGTAGTAATAGGTGGGATTTCTAATCATCAACAGGATACACTGGTCCTATTAATTTCAGTGGGAATAAGTGCCACCTAACATCTCTGGTTGTCATATTTTCTATTTGTCATAAGAAGACAGTAACATATCGAGTAACCTCAATCATTGTTTCCAGGTTATTATTTTTCTTGGGATGCATCTTTTTGAAGCTAACAGTGTATAACAATGTCATAAGTAGAATGAATTTCAAAATATATTAGAAAGAAGGAAATAACATCCCATGGTTTGAATGGATTTGCAGGAAAATTTTGTCTCTTGTCAAATCAGATTTCTCTGGTCTAAACTTTGCAACATGGTCATCTGGTAATTTAGCATTCTGTTTGGTACAGAGAGCATACTCAAATTTCTCCCTTTCACCTCCAAAACAGATGGGATAAGCCTCGATAGACTTAGTGTTTCTGGGACTCTTAAGCTTAACTTTCTCATTTTCTGCAGGATTCACATTATCGATTTCCTGCCTAAACAATGAAATGCAAAAGAGTTTAACATGCAGATGGCTATGTCTGGCTTCATGGCTGTGAATGTTGCCATAGTGTTTAGTTCAGCTTGACTTCCATCCTATGTTGAGCATGTCAGTGAGGTAGACCTCATGCAGGGCCGTTTATAATACATCTCAGTCTGGGACTATCTTTGAGAGGTCTCTGCTGTCAAGTTTATTAGCCTGTTCCTTGCCATGGAGAAAGGGGGAGCTCCTTTGTAGACACAGGAGAAAATGCAGACTGATTCAGAGAAGCTTCACAATAAGAGTATCACTGGTTTCAAAAAAAGTTAGTTTGCATCTTTTTAGCTGGTGATCTCATAAAACAAAAAGTTCATAATGTGGCTGTTGTGGTTTGTTCTGTGGAATTGTCAGGGCTGGGTTCATTGGAAAGGATTAGGTTTAAGAGAAGATGACAATTTGGCCAGAGCTTGGAAGTATGACGTTACAAGTACCTTATTATTTTGAGGGCAAGTAGTGAGAATGTTAACAACAGCCTTAGTTTTATCAATTATTGTGACAATTGGCAATGTTCTATCCATTGTTTTGGCATCATCTGTAGATTCACATCATGATCAGTCGCATAAATAGCACTAATTATTGTAAGTGGTGGCTCTGACTCCAACACAGTTCGAGGGCAGGGTGTATTTGCCCATGTGACCAGACTTCTGGTGTGAAAAACTTACACCAATTTGGGTCCCTAATTGCCAGTGGCAATGGACCCTATATAAGGCTGCCCCTGCCCTAGCCTGATTAAAACAATGATATTAAGGTAATATTAGGACAACTGTAGTTATCTTGCCTCTTTATTTCCAGGCTGGTGGGGGGGGGGAGTTCTGAGAGATATAATGCCAGGATATGCCATTCCCTGGTAGTTGATAGCACTCACCTTTTTTATATACATTTAAAAACTTCAACATAGCTTGTAGTTTGAGGTCATGCTTCCATGTTTCTAGAAAAATGCCAGAACAAGTACAATGGTACCTCTAGTTATGACATTAATCCATTCCAAATACATTTTCTTAAGTCAAAATATTCCTAAATCGCAACAGAATTTCCCATAGAAATGCATTGGAAATGGATTAATCTGTTCCAAGTGGGAAATCACCTCTCCCGAATGAAAAAGAATCCCATTAACAGGCATCCAAATGACAGAAGCTCAGTGCCCTACCTTTCAGCTGCTTGAGAAATCCACCCAAAAGTTCCAAATAATCCCCCAAATGGTGCTGAATATATCCAAAATGGGCAGTTTGAAAATGTTATTTTAAAAATAGAGAAGCCCTGGTTCTCAGCTTTACTGTTCAAAATGGCTCCTTCTTCTTCTTAATTGCAGCACTGGAGTCAGGCTGTAAGATGGCAGTATTGCTATTGCAAACAAGCAGGAGCTATTTTGAAAAGGGATTTTTTCCTTTTTCCTTTCATAACTCGAAAAAAAGGCTTTTTTCGTAACTCAATTTTTTCCTATAGCCACGGATTTCTCTTAAGTCAAATTTTTATTAAGTTGAGATGTCTGTAAGGTGAGGTATTACTGTAGAAAGGTTGTCTGCTTTACCAATACATGGCATCAGCCACACATCTAATAAGGTTCAATCAACACAGAAAACACCCTACTGAGGGTCTGGTCATACAAGAAACAGGTTGCCTTTTGGAATGCTTATGGAAGAGTCTGGTGTCATCTATTTCCTGGCAATCACATGCCATAGGGGAATTGGATTCCAGTCCATCCTCAATATGTGCTCCCAAGTTGGATCTTTTTGATCCAGCTGTAGGGGTACTAATTGGGGTGGGTGGGCTAGACTGGATGGATTCCCTGGCAGACTGAATGGCCACTGAGGGATGTTACAACTGCTAAAGTGATCATTCCCAGTGCAATCAGGCAAGTGCCTAACTTTTCAAATCCATCACATCTGACAAACCTATATGGAAATTATGAATCAATGGTTGATGGAATCAACCTCCTTCACTCAGAATACCACTCTGGCTCCTAGTGGTTATAAACAGCTGAAAACAGTTTCAGTGCATGCAATGCATGCAAATTAGATGAGGATGTGACAGTGGAGTCAGGAGCCTAAAGGATATTAGTGAGGGAGCTGTGTGTACATCATTTCTACTTGTCCTGACTTTTTCCAGATGCTCATATGAGTACACAGGGACCAAGATCCAAGCTGACCTGGACAACCTTCACATACATTCATATCCTGAGTTGGATGCACATCATGTGACTTGACCATAACCTGTAGTGAAGTAATGTTTTGCAATGCATGCCATGACCTGGCCTTTGAATTCTTTCCTCAGCCAGATAAACAACAAAGGCTAGGCTTCCTACAGTTATTTTTTCACCATATGAGCTCCAGATACGAGCAATAAATTCTGTCTCAAACTTAGATTTGTGTGAGTATGTTTTTATGAACCGAAATGATAAACAAAGGACTGACGGCTTAAAGCCATGGAGGAGCCAGATAACCTAATAACATTTAGGTTGTGATGGTGAGGATTATTTTGTTTATGAAATAGAGCCTGGCATCTAAAATACAGTTTTAAAATAAAAAAATATATTGAATCACGCAGTTTCTCTTTTGCACAAGATGTAAGCATGGTTGATAAAAGAAGAGTACCTTAGCCTTATCTTGTCTACTTGGAAGTAAGTTCCAGTGAGATCAATGAGAAGCCCTCACAGGTTAATATAAGGCTGAAAGTTACTCCATATATTGAAAAGGAGCTGTATTTTGATTTTAGTTTTAGCATTTTTAGGCTTCCCTATCACCACCACATGACATTTCAATGAAGGTTTTTCAAGGTTTCGAGCAACCATAATATTTGTTCTGATTATGGTGACTGGGTGGGGGATGATGTCCTCCCTGTTCCATTCCAAAATAAGAAAGAGATCCTCACATTGTCATTCTTCATTTAGAAATGTTGGAAGTAAAATTCCTCCGGAAAATAGTTTTTAAGACTGCATTAGGATGACCTGTTGTCCTCAGCAGACACGGAGAATCACTTAATGGTGGTATTAAAAACCTCTTTACTAACTGAAAAGATATAAAACATTAAAAGCGAACCCAGAAACCCAGCCATAGTTATTAAAAGTTTGCCTGAAGAAGTGGGTCTTCAAGTGTTGGCAAAAGGATACAGAGGCTGCTGGAAGGCCACTATAAGCTAACCTATCTGCCTGAAGGAGAACATTAAATAACTTGAAGGCAGCCACAGCAAACATGCCTGGACTGGCCATATGACCAACAGGAGATCTTAAATGCCAGGGAAGCACATATGTAGGGAAACAACCCTTCAGATGGCCTGAACTCACACCAGCTGGGTCTCTATAGATGATAACCAGCACTTTGATTTGGGCTCAAAAATGGGCTTGTAGCTAGAGATGGGCACGAATCAAAAAATGACATTTCAGGTCCCCCCCTCGTTTCGGGTCCGTTTTGGTTCGTTTTCATTTTTTGGGAATTTTTTTGGAAAAGAAATCATTTCTTTTTTTGTTTTTTGTTTTTTTGTATTTACGTGCTTTTTGCGTGACTTAAAGCATTTCCGTGCATGGATGTCCCCCAACACCCCAGACCAGAGGGAAAACACACAAAAAATATATATGCTGGCAGAGACACAGTATAAACTAGGTATGCAGGGAGGCTGCAAATGCAGCGGCGGGCGTTGCCCAGGGTGTAAGGCAGCCACAGAGTGACTGCACTGCGGGGCAGGGGAGGATACTCACCGAGAGGTACGCACACACACAGGGAGGCTGCAAGAGAAATCTCTTCTTTCTCTCCCCAAAGAGCCAGGCTGCAGCCAGCAGGAGCACAAAGACACACACCTGCCTGGCTGGCCTAAAGTAATGAGTCGTAGAGACAGCAATCCTACCCTAACTCCCACCGCAGACTGCAAAGAGGATGGGGGCTGCCAAAGCTTTTTATGCCCTCTGTGGCTGCCACACCTACCCAGTCTGCAACCTGGGCATGCTATTGGTTGAAAATGTCCAAGAATTCACATGATCCCATCACATGGCTTGCATCCATCTTGTGGCTGGAATCCATTTTGTGTCATCCTTAAAGGGAAAAGAAAAAATACATCGTGGTGGGAAAAAGACAAAACCAAACATTTTAAGGACCGCAACCCCCTGGTGGGATGTCCAAATACCCAAGACAAAATCTGGGACAAACATTTTAAGGACCATAAATGCAACCCAACCCCCTGGTAGGTATTATCAGGCAGAATAAATAATTATTGCTGGGTTTTGATGGATATTCAGGATGTTTTTTAACATTTAAAAACAGCTCATTTCATTGCGCATCGCCATTAATGAAAACAAAACGTAATGAACCTAATTTTCGTGGTTCTGTTAGGTTCATTCCAATTTCATCACAATATTTGTTATTCATTTCGTTATGTAACAAAATGAATAATGAATAATGGAATGATTTTTTTCATTCTGTGCCCATCTCTTCTTGTAGCCAGTGAAAACAGTTGTAGCCAGTGATCCCTATAACTCTCCCCAATCAGAAAGCTTGCAGTTGCATTTTGAAACACTGAAGCTTCTGAACCATCTTCAAAGGAGCTCCAATAAGGGCACATTACAGTAATCCAAGCAGGATGTGACTAAGGGCCTTTTCACACGACCCCTAAAATCTGCTGGCCACTTAAATTTGGACCAGGGACCTTAGGGGTTCATTGCTCTTCCTGCGTCCCCACCCCTCCGCACTTTCTTGATCCTGTCTGCGTGAGGGGAGGGAGAAAAAAAGAGAGGAAAAAATGCAGGCTCACCTCCGAAGCTGCCCGGAGCCCCGTCGTTGTCCTGATTCCTTCTCTTCTGTTTGTTTTTTTTGCCTCCCCCCCTTCTCTTAAAGGGGTGGGGGGCAAAAAGAAACAAAGAGAAGCGAGGAGAGCCCCGCACTCACCAGATTAAATCTGGACCCGGGGATTTTCACCCTCCTAGAGCAGGTACAAGAAAAGTGCGCTGGGATGCGCTTAGGTGGGTGTGGTCTCACTTAATTTCCTGCAAACTCCGGAGCTGGTGGGGAAACAATTGTAAGCTCCGGAGCTGGCAGCCATTTGCTGCAGAGTTTAGGGGTCATGTACAAATACCCTAAGGCATATGTCTCTATAGGCCACATGGTCGGCACTAGGGGGAAATGGGAAAAGCACTATCCAGCTCACAGGTCAGTTGGATGGTGCCAGGGGAAAAATAATAATAAAAAAGCACCAACCAGCCTGCAGGCCACCTGGTTGGTGCTAGAAAAAAAATAAAAATAAAAAAATGAAGCAAAGCAAAGAAAAAAGAAATCATGTAATTCCAAACAAAATGAAACAAAAAACAAAAATGAAATGAAACACCATTTTGGCATTTCGTGCCCATCTCTAGTAGATTCAATAAAAGCATATAAAACACTACCCATTTGGCTGATTCAATTTTCTACTCAGTGAATGTCTGAAGAGAGAACTGCTTCACCCCTCATGGTAGGCTGTCTAGCTGCTGCTGCCACTAAGAATCTGATATGTGGGTAGTGTATACGTCAGATGAGTTATTTGCATTTTAAAGACAACCAGATGGTTCGATGCTGCCTACACGGTGTGATGTGCATGCTGTGCTTCATTTAGAAAAGGGTGCTGGTTTTGAAGAGAATGCCTCAGAGATAACACAGCCAAACCTTTGATCCTTTTTTAGTTCTGCATTTTTTATTTTTTTATTTTAAAAACATACAAACATAGAATAACATATAATAACAATAATAAAAAAGTGATAAACAATAATAAACACTACAAAGTGCCCCCCACCCCCCGGAACCGTCCAGTATTCTTGCATCTTCTCTTCCTTCTTCATCTTCTTTTTTTTTCCCCAGCAAGCTTCTTAAGGTCCTTTTCTCCAGAACTGTGTTGGATTATAAGTTTGTTGTATCCCTTTCCCTTTTAATAGTACATACTCTATGAATTTCCCCCAAATATCGTAAAAGATATCTTTTTTCATTTCCCCTCACAAGACTTTTATATTACAAGACAATTTATCATTTAGCGCTATATCCCACACTTCCTTATACCAGTCAGCAATTTTAAAGTCTAATTTCAGTTTCCAGTTTTTGTCTATAATCAATCTTGCTGCTGTCATAAGGTTTGCAATTAATTCTTTAGTTTTCACATCATATTCATTAGTAGGTGGTAATGATAGCAATGCAATTTCCCGTACACATTTTATATCAGTTTGTAATATTTCTCTTGTCTCATCAAAAATCTCTTGCCAAAACTTTTGAACTATTTCACATTCCCACCACAGATGAAAATAAGTACCTATCTTTTTTTCACATTTCCAGCAAAACTTGGAATATCTTGGATTCATTCTATTCACTCTGACTGGAGTCATGTACCATCTTAAAACTAATTTGAAGTAGTTTTCTTTTATTCTAACTGATAATGACCGAAAGATCCTCAAATTCCAAATTCTTTTCCATTCATCGTTATTTATTTATTTCTCTATGTCTTGTTTCCATACCTCTCTTATTGTATCCTGTTCCCTATTCTCAAGTGAATCTTGAATTATTTTGTATATTTTGCAGCCAAACCTTTGAGGAAGAGGGACAGATGAAAACAAATAATTTCTGAAGCCTTATTTAAATCCCTAAAAATCCTATGAGCATTTTCCTGTGATATTGTACTCACTTTAGAGGACAATGTTACTAATGGACAACCATGGGTCTCAGTCAGTTAGACTGCAAATGTCATGACAGATACCATAGCACCCACACCTCATAAAAGAATCATGAATGGCCTCTAAAACTGTGGTGGTGAACCTTCAGAACTCCAGATGTTTTGGACCACAACTCCCAGAATTCCAAGCCTGTATTGCCAGTGACAATGGACGGTGGGAGTTGTAGTTCAAAACATCTGGAGTGCCGAAGGTTCACCACCACTGCTCTAAAACATCGTCTTATGAATAGGGCTTCTGAGTTTTTGCAGACTCAACACCATGGAGTCTGTTGGGGAATCAATCCATCTGATATTTTGATCCATCCAGCATCCAGTTCTAAGTGCTCTCAAAATAGTAAAAGAAAATCTGCATCTTTGAAGGTAATTTTTTCCACCCCGCCCTCCCCAAAAATAATCAAATATTTTGAGTTTCGTTTTTAAGGTACATTTTTTCCTCATAAAATAATAAATGTCACTCTCTGAACCACATTTAAGTATTTTGTTGAACTGTCAGTAAGCCAAATAAAACATTTTCCTGTACTTTTATGCAAAGGCACTTCACCATTTAAAAATAAATATTTCAGTAAGACTTCAGTAAGGGAAAATATATTCCTGTGGTTTGATGAGATACAATTAAGATTTGGGACCCTGGAGGCATGTGGTGCTGTTAAACTTTTCCTGTTCTTCAGTTGGCTGATCTGTCATCAACGCATTCATCCATAGCAAAACAAAGCAATTCATTTTAGATTGGCAACAAATTTCTCTCATCACTTTTATTTTATTTTATTTTTTTTATTTTTGTAAATGGGGAAATATACTGGCCATAAAATAGATCCTTGATCCATATTTAAAAAGCTGATTGCAAAGTTTGGTATTTGTTTATGCATTTATTTAAAAGCATTCCTATAACTGTTTGCTACCTCTCAAGACAAAATGGCATCAGGAATTACAGCAAAATCACATCAGCCAAGCAAGACTGCAAATGGAAGAAAACATCTCCATCCCTGCTAAGTAACACTTTTAATTGATTTTAAATCATTTATCTCCATAAACCTGTATAGATAAATGAAATAGCCACACCTACCTTTACCCATGACAACATTATGTGGTGATTTCCAGGTTTTTGCATACCTTTCCCCTATTCTGCAGGTTAAAACAAATCTTCCAGTGTTTTTAGTTACTAGCAGCAAGAACTGTAAGAATGTTTGGCTCCATAATTATATTAGACCTGATCCACTGCTGGAATGCCCCCCCCCCCCTCCCTAGACCTCTAGCCAGGAACTTCTCTGAAACTAGATTCACCTAGATTCACCCTACCAAATGCACCTACCTTTGGTCTATACTGGACAACTTTAGAGACAATGGCACCCATTTCCCTTCATTCAGGAGCCACCAAAGGCCAAACCAATTCCAAAAAATGAGCAATAATAAATGAATGAATGAATGAATAAATAAATAAATAAATAAATTGGATTCTTATTTCTCTTTTTCCTTCCAGAAATGTTTTCATTGTAGACCATATAAAAGTCGTATCAAGAACCTTAGAAAAGCATTTTGGTCTGGATTGTGTTCGAGTTCTAATCTCATCATATTCCTATGAGATAAGATTCGGCCAACAATGATTTCCTGAACCATCAGTAAACTTCACAAGAGAGTGGCTTTAAATCACATAGACCCAAATTCAGTACTCTATCTTGTGGATGAAAAGGAAATCTGCCAGAGACACATTCTCACACGTTTGAGTGTTTAAATCCTCCAGCTCTTTCCACCCTAAATACAACAAAATTTGCAATTTTATTTTCAAAAATAAATAAAGCTCTCAACCACAGGCAACAGCCAAATTCAATAGGCAGAGCACAAAGAGCACCATTTTGTCTGGCTGTTAATGGTTAGAAGCCTTTCAGGAATGAAAAGTATGTGGGCAGGCAATCTGAATGACTATTAGAATACTAGGAGCAAGAGTTGGAGGAATTTTTTGTTTATTCCCTTTAGCTAACAGAACATAAAGTACAAAAGCCAGCTGCAAATTAGAAGAAACATAAAGGAGAATAACTAAAAGTCCAAGCTTTCACATAGTCCCTTTTGTCCTCACAGTAAATAGCCCTTTATATATAAAAATTACTCTAAAACTAGCTGAGGTAGAAAAGAAAAACATATTAACTTACAGTTGCCAAACTTCAGTTACATTCAGAAGTATAAAAAGGATAAAGGTAGACACTGCAGTCTCAGCCATCTTGGGAGACTGAAATCACAATGGTCAGAGGTCAGGAACAGAGCATTGCATGCCTGTTCTACTCTAAATTCAGAAAAGGAAAGAAAGAAATAGAACAAACAAAACAATGGACACAAACAGGAAGGGGGGAGCTTGTCTAAACCTTGGGGAAAGTTCAGAACTTTGCTAATTGACTAGTGGCAAGGGATAATTATGTTAGGCTGGGAAGTTTCCTTCCTACTGAATCCCAGTGTTATGCTGCATGTGATACTGTTATTCACACTAATAATATTAATTTAATATAATTTGATTTATTTAAAATATTTCCACCCTAACATTGTCATTTAAAAGGACCCAAGGTGGCTTATTTTATTTATTTATTTATTTATTTATTTATTTATTTATTTATTTATTTATTTATTGTTATATTTATATCCCGCTTATCTCCTAAATTAGGACTCTAAGCGGCGAACAAAAGCGTCCGAGCGCCAACAAGCAGAGAATAAAATTACAACAAAATCCAATGACAACATCAAAGTAAAACAGTATAGTACAAATATAAAATAAAAGTCCTAGTGCCTCCTTGTGCATCCCAGCACGCCAAAGGCGTGAATCCTAACAATTAAAATTGGAGACACCGGTAGTCAGCAATCAATAAGTAATAACGATGGCGGGAGAAAAAATAAAATAAAAAATGAAAAAAATAAGGAAAATTAAGATTCGCCAAAGGCCTCTCGGAATAAAAAGGTTTTTAACATTTTCCGAAAGGCCTGCAGGGACTCTGCAGAGCGCACTTCACTAGGGATAGAGTTCCATATGGAAGGGGCTGCCACTGAGAAAGCCCGGTTCTGGGTAACCGCCTTCCGGGCTTCTCAAGGGGTGGCAACCCGAAGCGAGTGCGCTCGCACCTGCCGAACTGGACAGGCCGAGGTGGATCGCTGGACGATACGCTCTGTCAGGTAATCCGGTCCCAAGCCATGGAGGGTTTTATAAACTAAAACCAAGACCTTGAATCTAATCCGGGCCGCAACGGGCAACCAATGCAGATGAGCCAGGACTGGGGTGATGTGGTCATAATGACGCACACCAACCACCAGCCTGGCTGCCTCATTCTGCACCCGCTGCAGACGCCGGAGAAGAGTCAAGGGCAACCCCATGTAGAGGGCGTTGCAGTAGTCCAGCCTCGAGATCACCAGTGCTTGGACCACTGTTCTCAGAGAGTCAACATCCAGGTATGGGCGGATCTGAACCGGGAACAGAGTGTGATGAAACATACCTCTCCCTGGCCTTGGGAATTGTCTTGTCTCGGTTCTTGTTTCAAGACAAGTGCCCGTGAAGTAATGCTTGTCACGCAACACACATTCTCCATCTAGTGGCAGGAGTGCGAAGCTGCATTCTCCAGTACAATCCCAAAGGCATAAACAATGCATCACAGAGAGGGAAGAAGGCATGAAACCGGGAGTTTTGCCACTTAATGCATGAAAGACAAACTTGCAGAGATTCAAAATATCAAAACATGGAAGCCTGGGCAAAAAAAAAAAAAAGGATAAACAAAGCCAGGAAAAATCAGTAATTGTCACAAAACAAGGACATGAAGTAACAGTTGTCACGATACCATAAATCTTGCTAGTGGTTAAACAGAACCGGGACAAGACCACGTGACCATGAACAACGTTATCACAAAATGAACATAATCTTGGAACGAGGAAGGACGTGATGTAACCATCAGAGAAGACCCTCTCCTATGCCCCTATCAAATGCACCTGTGAAGATGGTGGGCCTGAGAGAAAACTAATCTCAGCACTTGAGCAGGCTCCTGAAGGGAGAAGATGACTAACAACTGAACTGCTTAATAAAGCCCAAGATATCCACAGGACACTGCAATAAAGGAAGAATTAGAAATGGTTTAGACTTAGGTTGCTATGTGGCACATATATCCCCATGCAGCTGCTGAACCAGTCATTTTTGCAAAGTTCTGGGTGGTGCCTCACTCTTCACAAAGCTTTTTTCTTCTTTCACTGAGCATACTTTACAAAGGTACACAATGCAAAGGAAGTTCCCAGAAGCTGGTTATTTTTAAAAATCAGTTCACCAGCTCTCACACTAACACAAAGCTATTTTCATGGCTGTATATCAGCAAGCATTAATGGTAAGGAGCACAAGAGGGTATCCAGTAGACCATTCTGACTGCTGCCATTGGTGTTAACATTCAGGCTGCCCTTTCATATGTAAAGTGTAGCTTCCTTTATCTGGCCTGCACTATGGGCATGGGTCATTTCCCATCATTTTGAATCATGGATTCAGAAGCACAATATCCTATATTCATAAACTTAAGGGATTTTTTAAAAAATGAATTCTTACTCAATCACAGTGGTTCCCAACCTTGTTCCTACCAGCTATCTTGGACAGTGCTTTGGAGATTTGCAATCCAAGGACACCTAGGGTTGTGTATCTGTGACTGTGAAAGGAGGGCTATTGAGTCAGCCTTGAATGGATAGGTCACAGATTTAAGATGCTGCTGAACCCCATCACAATTCATAGGCATTTGAAATTTCCAAAATTAGCAGGATTTTTTTATTTTTTATTGTTCCACCTGCACAGAGATCATACCATAAACTCAGGAACAGAACAGAGAGAAGTGGAGGGTGGCCTCAATTCATATGCCTTTTAATTGAGCAAGCTGGTTGGATGGCTCAGTGGTTTAATATCTGGCTGGGGAGCCAGAGGCTGAAAGTTCGATTCCTTACAGTGCCTCCTGTGAAGAACAGTCAGGCTGTGTGACCTTGAGCAAGCTGCACAGTCCCAAAGCACTTGCAGAAAAAGGGAAGGATTAACCAAATTATGACTACTACTATGATGATGACAACGACACCACCACCACCACCACCACCACCACCAACAACAACACCAACAACAACAACAACAACAACAACAACAACAACAACAACAACAACAACAACAACAGGCACAGTAATTTGGGTTATAAAAAACATTGACTGGTATTTTATAACGGATACAAGTTTTAAGCAAAATCCTAAGTGTCTCTTAAATATCGGCACAGTATGTATGCTCTTCCTAATAAATCAAGCCTGCAGTTTCTTTCCTAATGGTCCTCAGTTTGAACCATGCCCATGTTGAATGATTATTTCCATCAATATTCCATCAATGCTTTTCTCAGGCCATGTATTGTTTACTTTTCCAACTGCTTATTTTCAAATTGTTTCTTATACCCTGTTTTTGTTTCTGTTGTTTTTAAAGTATTTCCATTTTCATTTAGGTAATTTTTTTCTATATGTACTAATATCATTGTTGTTGTTGTTGTTGTTGTTGTTGTTGTTGTCATCATAATCATCATCAACAACAACATCTGCTATATAACAGATTAATAATAACAACAACAACAACAACAACAACAACAACTAATTAGAGATAGGCATGAAATTAACTTTTAGTTTGTTTTGTTATTCATTTTTCATTTCGTTAGGTAAAAATGAATAATGAACCTAGGGGTAAACGAACTAAAATAATTGGTTCAGTTCAGTTCGTTTCATTAATGGGAGGTGGAGATGTCTTCCTGGCTTCAGGGATGGCGACCGAGGGGTGGGGAGCCAACAGCTACTCTACAGCTGTAGTGCAGCCACGTAGTCAGCAGTAATAAATAAATAAATAAATAAATAAATAAATAAATAAATAAATAAATAAATAAATAATAATAATAATAATAATAATAATAATAATAATAATAATAATAATAATAATAATAATAATAATAATAATAATAATAATAATAATAATAATAATGTAGTGAACATACTACTACTAGAATAGAGCTTCTGCATACTTCTATTTGAATGAGGCCAGTAGAGATGGGTATGAAACAGTATAGATGGGTATGAAACAGAAATAGTGTTTTGTTTCATTTCATTTTGTTTATTTAGTAGTTTCATTTTATTTCATTTGTAATAAATTTTTTAAAAGTAGTTTCATTATGAAACAAAAAAAAAAAAAAAAACAAAATGCTATATAATCCCTACCCTGGGCCCTAGGGGCACCAAATCATAGTGGAGCTTCCTCAAGCTCTTCCCTGTAAGCACCCAAAATTTTGAGAATTTTGAGGCTCAGGGGGCTGAATTATTAAGATCCAAAGGGGATGCCCCTAGGAAAAATTATTTCTAATTGAATTGGGAAACTGCAATAGCCCCCCCAAGTGGGCAAGTGATTAGTGGCCTCACTTCTGAATCCTGATTCAATTAGAAAGAATTTGCTTCCTACAACTACAACAAGCTCTCACCCATCCTTGCCACATCCATATCTCCATCTGACATTCATGAAGGTTCCTTTCAGAGAATCCAAAAGAACATCTATTAGGTTCCTTCCAACTCGAGTAGAGGCAGTAGCAGCAGCTTCTTCCCTTGTGGAAAAGCAGCAGCTTCTTCCCTTAAGGAGCCACATAGTTCCGTGGTTAAACTGCTGTACTACAGTTATAACAGTACTCCTGACCTGGAGTTCAATGCCAGGTCACCAGCTTGTGGTTGACAAGTCTTCTGTCCTTCACAAGTTGATAAAATGAGTACCCAGCTCACTGTGTGTAGCCTGCAGAATTATACTGTAAATTGCCCAGAGAATGCTTTAAGGACTATGGGGTGGCATATAAGCAGAACACTTAGGTTTTTGTTTTTCTGAGATCCACATCCAGATGCATGGCATGCTAAATTACTGTATACTACTTTGGACCTTGAAACCAAAATCTGATGTCTGAGCTTGGATTGGTCTTCTCCCTCCATCTCTTCTCTCAACACTTCCTCCCCTTTTATGGTGAGTATTTAATATTGCCAGGAGATTGTCCTATTTCTGCTATTTTACATGCTGTTGTGAGAAAACATTTTGGTCATGCATTCTGTTCTTACACATGTGAATCTAGAATTTCATGTTTTTCTTGCTGCAGTGTAACATTAAAAGGGGCATTGTGCCCCTTTCTTTCCTATGCAGTTCAGCATTTCTTCTGTGAAAAACATATAGTAGTGTTTTGTATAAAAACCCTTGTAACCACAGGTTTCTTAGAGGAAGGTCTTGAAGTTGCTGCTGACAGTAATGAGCTGATCTTTCTGTTGTCATGGATGAGCACAACAAGATCTGTCAGGCAGGAACAAGTCATTTTTGATGGGAGCCTTTTTGTGTCAAGACACCCATTTTCATCAACGAGAAAACTCACCAGTATTCATTACCTTGGTACCATACATAGATCAATAGCTGAGCACATATAAATCAATTTCCTTATTTCTCGTTCAGCAAATTATCCAACACATCCTATATTCCTCACTTGTTTCACATACTGTCTTTGTTAAATAAAATGCCTCTATGTAAATTGGATATTAGTCTGTTAATAAGTACACTTCCACATTTGAGAGCAAGAGCATGTTATAATGTTACAAAAGGGTGGCTAATATTTCTTTTTTAATTTTTATGAAAGACAAAATCCCCCTGGAGCACAATGGTAGCAAGTCACACATTACTGGATTTCCAAACTTTATAGGTGCATCTGCCTTCTAATTCCACCCCCTACTTTCCACTGTGTTGTCATCCAACTTATTTGATTCCTTAGAAAGATAAAAGCTTTCCCTTCAAAAATTAAACAAAAAAATAAAGAACAGGGAAAAGTAAACAATATTATAAAGTCCAATTTCCTCTCTCCTACATGGTCTGTCTTTCCAAACAAGGCCAAATCCTGCCCTCAGCACTTGCTTGAGAGGACCATGCCTGAACTGGCTTAGGAAAATATGTGAAAATCAGATAATTAAGCAAAGAGGAGGAAGAACATTGTCGAATTCATGTCAAACTTTGTAGTACCCTTAAATACACTAATAAATTAATTAAAAAGAACACTTCTATTCTTATGATCCAGTAAAGTTCACAAAGTAATTTGTGGCTATGTCAGATTCTTCTCTTTGAATAAGTAGAGTTCTATTGAGATACATTTTGTGATATCCCCTTTGGGCTACCCAATTCATACCTTCAGACATAAATGATCTTGCCTTCATAAGCCATGTTAAATAATTCTCTTACCTATTTTCTATGTGCACAGGCTGTAAGAGATAGGGTGTTGTTGTTTTAACATAAGCAGTTACCCTGCTAAGAATACAAATTACATTATGATATCCTATAGATCAAGAAGTCTCTGGAGATTCTCATTTATCCAGGTGAGGTTCTCCAGAAGCTGAGTCATACTGACAAAGCTACTTGGATGAGCAGTGAAACATTTCCATCTCACAAGAAAAGAAGTGTAGTTGCCATGACTCAACTTCCAGATATAGATCAACAGCAACAACAATAGAAATGCTGAAGCCAGTACATTAGGAGGATGAGAGAAGATGCAAATATTCATATCTTTTCTGCCTAACGGACCATAGTTTATTAAGCCAGGATTGATATTGAGATTGGGCAATCTGTTTAAAACAGAGAAAGGTTAACAGATAAAGGAACATTTTAAATGTGAATTTAGATTTGTTTTTCTTCTGGCAGAGTATCTGAAGGATTTCAAGAGAAAACCTTAGTCAAGGCTACATTGAGGAGTCTAGCTGTACTGTTTTGGTCTCCAAATTCTCAGTCTCATATCATGAATTCATAGCTGCCTATTATTAATGCCAGTGTATGCTCTTCAGCTGATTTGGGAGGATACTCCAGGCCAGAACCACATTGGTCTGGATGATGTTTCTGTTTGAGCACAATTTTTTAAAAATACATAGACAAGTTGGACTGCATGTAGAAGTAGATGACTCAGAGGCTTAGGGATCTGGAAAACAAGTCCTATAAGGAACAACTGAAAGTTGTGTGTGTGTTTAGCCTGGAAACTGGTACATAGTCAGCTACTGGAGATGTTCAATCAATAGATTGGAGAACCAGCTATCAGTTATGTGACCACAGTATCTCTTATTAAAAGTCCTGCTCTGGGGGTGGGGTTAAGTTATCCAACAATATGGTTCTATGTAAATATGGGCACAAAATGGAAAATAGTGTTTCATTTTATTTCATTATTAATAATTTTAATAGAATTTTTGTAACAAAACGAAATGAGCAATGGAATGATTCGGAAGCTGTCGCCACCCAGCTGGTATTTTTTGACAGGTCGGGCTGTGGAGAGGAAGGGTGGCACCCCCTCCCCACAGCCTAAACTGTCAAAAAAACCTACCTGGGAGGTGGGGCAACAAGGGAGAATGAATTGTTTTTTTTTTAACAGTAAAAAATGTGTTTTGTTTTGTAACAAAACGCTGTCTGCTGTTTCGCTATGTTACAAAACATTTTGTAATAGTACAACACGATGAAACAGTGTGTCATTTTTCATTTTGTGACCCTCTCTAGTCCTATAGTGTTCAGTTTAGGTTTATCTTCCCAACACTGCAGCTGGACCTGAAGTCTGAAATGTTCACTGGCGTAGTTCTCATTCAATATGCAAACAGTTAGAAATGCATATTCTACCTGTATTTGAGGAAACCATGAGCTAGATTTTTTAAAAGGAAATAAACAAAAATACATCCCCCCTGGGCACTTTGGGAGAGCTGAAGATGGACAGGAGAGGAAAGCATAGAAAAGGCCTGGTTCTGAAAGAGCACTTCTAAACCTAGCAGGATGCATTTTTAAATTAACAAATAATGAATTTAAATACACATTAAAAACTAAACAAAGCACTGAGAGAACTGGAGGGGTGAAAAGTCATGGTTTCTTCTTGCCCTGTGGACCCCCCCTCCTCCTTCTTCTCCTCCTCCTCCTTCTTGGATGCTGAGCTGAGAGCCACCAAATAAAATGGAGCAGCATAACCTGTCTGAGTTTTATTCAAATCAGCCAATTAAAACATCATGATGAAATGTCAGTGAACATGCTATGGCCACTCAGGAATTAAAGCAGGAAGGCATTTGTCTGTCTTCACCATAAAAAGCATTGAAGGCTTTTAAAAAAAAACCCACTTCTGCAAAAACCATGACATTACATTACAGCCATGAAAAACACCATCTGAAATGTACCATGACTGGAGGGCAGCTGTCATTCTTAGCTGCTTTCTTGAAAAATGACACTGATCTAAAGATGTTTTTTCCTGAGATTTCCCCTCCACATGATCACTGGACACTGGAATGACACTAGTCACAAAGGAGTGGCTAGAGCTCAGAGATGGTGAACAAGTTGCACATTTTGAAGACCCTAGATTTAGATCTTTGAGACTTGAGATAAACATATAGGAAAGCCTTCTACTAAAGAGATGCAATAGAATACTATAGAACTAGACTTTCAGAGTGCTTTTTGCTAGAAGTGACAGTTCCTTATGTCTTAACAGGTGCTATCTCAAAAATGTTTTTAGTCTCCTATAGATTGGAAAACTAGTTTGCTTTGTTTTCTGATTGGTCATCAGGAGGTAAACACAAGTTTTATTTGCATTTTGCTTCTTCAAGCATGATCCTGGGAAAAGACTGTGTGGGTGAAACAATAACGTTCTCTTCTTATGATTACGAGGGTCTCTCGAGTGTCTGATATGTCCTTACAAGCATTACAGATGAGCAATACAATTTTTGGCTTTGCAAATCTGTATTGTTTTATCTAATTCGCAAACTCCAGAACTGAATGAAGACTTTAATGCAATGTGTCATCAGAATTAAATACATTTGTAGACATTTTGAAGTACATTGTGCAACTACAAATGTGTTCCAAAAAACATCATAGGTTTGGAAAATGAATAGGAAGAAATGCATGCATTCTACAAATTAGAGATGGGCACTACCAGGAAAAATGACGTTTCGAGTTGTTGTGTGTCGGAGCCGGCCCGTTTTGGCTCGTTTCCGTTTGTCGCGAAATTTTTCAAAAATTTGTCATTTCGTTTGTCGTCTGTCGTTAGTACTGGTTTGGGGGTAGGGTAGCGAAATTTTTCAAAAAGGCACCTTTGTCATTTTGTTTGTCGTCTGTCGTTAGTACTGGTTTGGGGACTGGTGAGGGTGAGAGAAGAATGCTCTGCTGGAGGCACCTCAGATCTGGGGGTGGGTGCCTCCTCTGGCTGCACCTCTGGGTTCCTCTGACCCACTAAGAAAGACAGTGTACTGGCAAGGCATTTTAGGGCTAGGGTTATAGGCTCCTGGAGGCACCTCTCTGGGGTGGATGCCTCCTCTGGCCCCCTACAAAGGGAAAAAAATAAAAATAGAAATAAAATAAAATAAAATCAATGGGATTGGAGACATGACTGTGTAGCCAGATAAAATGCCTACCATGTTTCTGTGTGGTGCTTTGGTGGGTTTTTGGACCACGATTTCAAAAAAATTGCGCACTTTTGGCACCACATGGCATGGCGAGGCACCTCTCTTTCTGGGTGCCCTCCTCTATTTTCGCTCACCTAAGAAAAAAACTTTTTCTGGACAGCATACTGGCGTGATGCAGGTTTTTTTTTTTTTATTGTTTGAGTTCGAGTTTTTGGACCTTTGGACCTTTCGCCAAGTTGTGCCCATGTCTACTACAAATTACAGAAACAAATGAGAGATAGTGTATAAAATATGCACAGATGTCTGCACAGGAGAAAAAATGTGTAATCTGATACATACTTCAATCAATATTTCCTTTCTCAGTCAAAAATGTTGGTAATCAAGTGTGCAATTCACAGCTAGGCAGGTCCAGGTCTTTCTCAGTATTTAAAAGGGTGTCCCAGCCTACACTTTGGTTTTTATTATCCTGGTACTGTATCTCAGTTTCTAACCATTTGATTAGCAGCACAAGCAGTCTGTTAGGGAAGCAGAAATGGGTAATGGCTGGATGAGCTCAACTGTTTACCAAGCAGACTGAGTACCAATTGAAGTTTCTGTTAATTGAAATAGACCATAAGACTGTGTTTACAGCAATGTTCTCACATCATTAAACAGTCAAGCAGGGCCTCTGACTTTTTGAATATTTTAGTATACATTTTATTTGACTCCCCTCTTGGCCTGGCTTCTTAATGCTGAATCACCATTGCCTAGGGCAGTGGTTCTCAACCTTCCTAATGCCACAACCCTTTAATACAGTTCCTCATGTTGTGGTGACCCCCTTGCCCTGCTTGGAAGAAGCCACAAGCCCACTTTTGCAGGCCACTGCTGCAGGTGTCATAGAGAACTTCCCTGTCTACAGGCACCCTCAGCCAATCACAGCCTTTGGTGCCATTGACTGACATCACCTTCAACCTATCAAACTGTAACTCACTCTTTCCCCCCTTCCTCCCCCTCCCCCTCCAGACCCAAGCTGTTTGTGCCATTTTCTTCACTGCATCATGGTGACCCCTGTAAAATGGTCTTTTGACTTCCAAAGGGGTTCCGACTCCCAGGTTGGGAACATAGCTGTCAATTTTTTTCCAAGTGCTGCATGGGACAGGAGGAGGGAGGTGTAATGTGTGCATGTGCTCCTGTAATCTGCACATGTGCGTGCACACACCACACCTCCCACCACACGGCCATGCCAGGGGATGAGGTGGGTGACAAGGAGGACACACAGTGCGGACCACCCACCCTCTCTCAGAAGCGGTGGTGGCAGTGTGTGTGTGTGGGGGGTTAGTGGTCTGTGTGCAAGACACAATACAGGCTGAGCAGTGACATCACTGAGCTGCTGGGGCAGCCCTGGGCGGGGATTAGTGGTGAAGACAAGCAGGGATTGGCTGGCCTGGGAACAATGAAATGCTGGACGTTGTGGTGGGCATTGTTGTTTTGGTGCTGGTGCTGGTGCTGCTGGGTAGTAATAAAGGGATTAATGAATGAGGCTCTCTGTGCAACTTGCATGCTTGGCACCTTTTGTGTCCGTGCTGGCTGGGCTGTTCAGATGATCATCCAAACGTTGTATTGCAAGGATTTTCCTGAATGGATCTGGGATTGCAGAAAGAGCAACCAACTTCCTATCATTGGAGGAGCTCAGTACTTGCACGCTGGCATTATTTTTACTTTTGTTTTTTTTTTAAATAACTCTTTTTTCTGGGCTTTCTTCTAGGGTTAGAAAAAGATTTTGATATTGCATTTCATTTTATTTGCTTCATTTGTGTCAAGCAGCAGTGGTAATTGACGGGCCTGTGGAGCGTCTGATTTCTTAGGGGTTTTCCTTTAAAACCTCCGACAGACTATGCAGTCCATCTGCCTTTGCTTGCACTTGTATTCAAATAGGTCCTGATGACCACATGCTGCGGCCCTTGGAGGGCAGCCAGCAGCATTGGGCTGGGCTTCACCGGCTTCTGAGGAGGGGGGGAGCTCTTGTCAGCTGCTGGAGGAGCCAAAGCCACCAGCTAAACTTCAAGCCCACCGCCGCCAGCCGAGCGCCTTGCATGGCAGACCCAAAAGGGTTGCCGGGGACAACAGGGGGAAGCTGGCAGGCGAGCGTGTGCTCCCCTGAGCCTGTGCTCTGCTCTGCTCCCCCCACTTGCTCCTTGTCCTCCTCTACTTCTGCTGCTCTGCCACTGCTGCCAGCGACATTTCCAGGAAAAGAAATGTTCTGGGAAGACGGCAGGAAAAGAGCTATAAAATGTGAATGTTCCGCCCAAGTTGGGACACTTGACAGGTCAGGTTGGGAACCACTAGCCTAGGGCTTTTCTCATTATGGTTCTTTCAAAATTGCATTTTCGCCAATGAAGTGTTTGCTGAAGTCTTTTAGGCCCATTGAGCTTGCAGTGGTGGTGGTTTTCCACACTTAGGAGGGACTTTTCACCTCCTAGTGACATGAATGCTACTCATTTGGGTGATGTGTTTTTGTTTGTTTGTTTGTTTGTTTGTTTGTTTTTTGTTTTTGAAATTTTTCATTTTCATTTTTTTAAAAGTGATCCATTCTTATTGTTCTCCACTATTACAGGATCTAAATCTAGGCTATCAGATGGGTTGCAAATAAAGACTAGCAAATTAGCAATGTTCTGAGATACATTAGTCAGGAGGCTTTACCTATAGTAAGCAGCAGTTGAGACAGAAGATATTTATCATCCTTTAAGTTCTGCAGGGTTGTAGCTACTTAAATGTGATAATCATATCATTGTATCATTCAGGATGAGGAATGGGTACATACTAAAAACTGAGACCATTTCCTTCCAGGTCTTACCCTTATCCATTAATGTTCTTGGTAGCTATAGCTAGACAACAAGTTAATATCCCATATTATAATCAGAGCTTTGGGTACATTATCAGAGTGATTTCAATGAAAGATTAGCCCAAACTGCCAAGAAGCATGTTTTTAATGTACCTAGGAATTGTTTATTGGCTGTAAGCCAACCAGGAATGATAAACTGCTACCTCTTGACAAATAATCAAGGTCCACAGAAGACTAAATTAGCTTGCATTAATATATTGGCTCAAAAGATGCATTTCAAAAAGAAGCATTTAGAAACGTATAGCATGGCTGCTGAAGATTTGCCCATTTTCTTCAAAGTTAAGAAACTGCTTACTCTCCAGTACCTTAAAAAGATCTTTTATGACTAAAGCCACATGAGAAATGAGCTTCCATTTCCCATTTCAACATTAAGTACTTCCCAAATTGCTGACATACAAGAGAAAGGTCACAGAAAAGAGAAGAGTAAGGTTGTGGCCATAAATACAGAGAAACAATTTAATAAAATGAGGATGGACATGTTTAAATCATGAAGATCAGTTCCTCCCTATAGCAGCTCAAAATGGTCCTGATTGTCCTGGGAACATATCCAGAGAATTCATCCCAAGGGGCTCCATTCATAAGGAATCACTCCATGTGGATAGTACTGGATCAATCAATCAATCAATCAATCAATCAATCAATCAATCAATCAATCAATCAATCAATCAATCAATCAAATATTTAATATGGCCATAGACCAACATCCAAATATACAAATAACACAAGCTACAACAACAACAACAACAACAACAACAACAACAACACCTTTATTGTCAATGTACAAAATGTTACAATGTTACAAAAGTAAATGCAGAGTTAAAATAGCCTAACGGAATTAGTAAACATCTCTCACACATCTTAATTTAAAAGAAAAAAGAAAGAAAAGAATTAGAAAAGAGAAAGAGAAAGAGAAAGAGAAAGAGAAAGATTCCTCTGATAATTAAGGACCTACCCTTATTTTGTTAAAACCTTCAACTCCCAGATTGTAATAACAGCTGCTAAGAATTTTGCTACATTATGCAGAATGTCTAATTTGAATCAACTGATTTTAATTCCTTGAATGCTCTGTTTCTTTTTCTCTCTTTCTTTTTTTCCAATTTCAACCTCTTTGCAATGCCAATTATAAAGATATGCTGGAAATGATTATGGAAATTTCTGTGAGAGGGATGCTCCGGGCATCCATGGTGGGTCTGATGGAGACTCTGGTGACTGAGCACTGGAAGGATGCAGAGAGGAAGATGTGGCGTTCAGGTGGGAGAGAGAAGTTAAGGCGGATATGCCTCACCATGGTATGTGGGCAGGGACTGGGCCTAGTTGGAGGGAGCCTGAAGAGAAGAAGAGAGGGAAGGAGGGGAAGAGATATTCCCCCCCATAGAGTCTGATGTGAGAGGACAGGTGACAGAATAGCTACATCCAGAATGTTGTGCCCTGGGAGAGAACAGCACCCTCATTGTACATCCTCCTTCAGTCTACCTACAATGTCAACCCTCACCACCAACCCCTTGGAGACCTCAAAGTTCACCAGGGCAAAATGGAGTCACTGGGTGAGGAAGCACCTGGAGGAATGTATGTGACAATAGTATGAAGGACTTGGGGGTCCTGGGATCTGAGTGTACCTAAAGGGTGCTAGTTGGCTGGGCCATGTCTGGAATACATCAGCCACAGATGGTTGATAGCCTGAGCTAGATAAGTGGCACTTAGGCTCTGGTAAAGTCTGGCATGGGGAGGAGCTGGTGCCCAACCTGTCACATATTTTAATTGTTTTGTATCATTTTTTTTTCAAATGTCTGAAAATTCTTAACGATGGAATTTTCACTCACGCTTACATTTGGACCTATACACATAGCCATAATTGTTTTAAGTATTGCTATACTTCCTAAAGGGAATGATAGACATATCATCTTATATTTTACTTTCTTTGCAACAGGGTAACAGAGGAAGTGCTTAGGGTATGCCAGACATGTGCTGAAGGTGCAACCAAGGAGTCAACCAGGAACATGGCTGACATGTGATTGGCCTCTTATCCATTGGTCAGGGCCACTTTCATGATTTGTCTCCTGAGCATGATAGAAAGCAGCACAATACCAACAAAAACATTTGCAATATTTTTGGACATGACACAACATAATTATTCAGACTCACTGCACCCAAAGTGAGAGTAGTCACAATGATACCCAGTCTCCAAAAGGAGCAGAAAAGCACCAAACCCACAAGAAGAATATATGCCCATTGTAAAAATGATGATGATGATGATGATGATGATGATGATGATGATGATGATGATGATGATGATGATGATGATGGCAATGACAACAATGTTTACCCTGTCTTGGTTGCATGTGAGATAATTTCACTTTCAAATTAGGTCATTCCCACCTCTTTCTCTTCAGTGTTCAAGTCATGAAAAAAAGATAATTTTAATCATGAAGCAATGTGTTTATAATTTATACTCCTGAATAATGAAAATAACATACCAGTAGTTTAAATACATAATTAAAATATCCCGATTTGAGACTGAATAAATATTTTGCCTGCTTTCCCCACCTCAAACTGCTTCTGTCTGGACCGGTTTTTTACCTGACAAAATAAATTGCTTCCATGTTCCCATTTGCTGGCATTTTCCATATTTGATGCTGCTTTACTTTTTTTAAGCAGAAAACATTTAATATTAAAATGTTTATTAAATCTTAGCAAGTGTTTAAAAGAAATCCAGTTGGACTAAACAAACCTGCTTTGTAAAATACTGCTTCTCTATTTAAAAATGGGGTCAAAGGCTCAAGTGTCAGCCAAATCCATCTGCATGTAGGTGTGAGCTTGGTATGCTGCAATCACAACAAATTCTAATTTATCACCAAAGCAAAATTTCACCGATTTTCAGTTAGTATCTTTTGAGGGCTTGTGTTCCAAATATATTTCCCCCCGGTATCTCCTGTCCAAGCTTATGCAAACAGAACTGTTTTTTCTAGCCTGGACAGCAGAAGGTGTTTGCGGCTGGGTCTGTTGGCATCTGCAGCACATACCAAAGTAGCTCAAAGCACCATGACATCTACAGAGATAGTTCAAGGTGTACAGTATATGAAATGATATTCAGCAGTATTTTTTGTTAAGTGTGTACCCATTGTGCCTTTGCTTCCCTTTCAGGCTATACCCCTCTATTCTCTGATACTTTTGGTGGAACCTCACAGCACCAAAATTTGGGTTAACAAAACACACCATTTTTCAGTCATTCCTTGAGTCCGGTTTCCAGGTGCCTCAAATCTTCCATCCAGAACCTTTGCAGGATTTGCCTCAGAGCCTACAGACTCTTTCCTGGCTAAAATGTTCCAAATGAGCAAAGGGAACTCATGTTGCTGACCTAGAATGCCCTCGCTTGGCATTTCTTTTTTAGTTCATCTTTGACTCTCTCCGTTTTGAACCGTTATGCTGAAGGATAAGTTGGAGCCACGACTTCATGACTGAGAGTGCCACCCCCACCGGATTTGTATCTGTGCATCTGCTGTAGCAATCAGTACCTCCCATTCCCAAGTGGTGAGGATTTGTTGGGTTTTATTTGTTCTCAGGTTCATGGAAGCATTGGCATGTTTCAGGATCAGGGAATGATTGTGAGTGGAAAATGCAAAAGATGGTGACCTGGGACTAAGGGAGCCTCTCAAAGTTGTCAGTCTGGAGAACGTAGCTGACCTTCAGAATGAAGGCAAAGCTCCTACCTGCTTCCTTCCTTTCATTCTTTCCCCAGAGCTATGTAATGCTTTGTCCACCTCCAGAAGGCATTATAAAAATACTACATGTAGAATGTGATGGTGAGCAGCACACTTTTGATGGGTCGAGGAGGAAATACTAGTACTACATTGACCTATCCGGCCAAAGCCCACACAAGAAAGTCAGTCACCCAAACCACAATTACACAATCTGAAGTATAATTAATGCTCTGTGTAGCTACCTGGAGGAGAAAGGAGGGGTTGGGGAAATATAGAATAAGGCCAGGCTAATAAGTGATGAGCCACCTTCCTTTGCTGTACCTAGATGAGAAACAGCCTCTCCTTCCAATGGACAGGAAGAAAAGACCTAAATTTAAAAATGAGTATTAACCATTCTGGGGAAATGTTATTCAAGGCGGCTTGTTTGACTTCTGTCTTTTCAAGTTTTCTGAATATCAGGAGGAATAGAGCATGGTGCACCTTGGTTGCAAGTTTGCCCCACAGATTCTATTCCACAGAGAAGGCCCGGTTCTTCATAGTTACCTCTCTCAGTTGTTGTTGTTGTTTGTTGTTGTTGTTGTTGTTGTTGTTGTTGTTGTTGTTTGTTGTTGTTGTTGTTGTTGTTGTTGTTGTTGTTGTTTATGGCCACTTTTAACAATGTGGATTAGGAGAAGGGTGTGAAACAGGTAGCTGTTTTCTGAGAGAGATGTTCCAACAGGGAGCAAGGCCCTAAACCAGTGGTTCCCAACCTGGGAGTCGGGACAACCATTTCACAGGGATCACCATGAGCCAGTGAATAAAAAGGCACAAACAGCTTGGGTCTGAAGGAGGAGGGGGAGGAAGGGGAGAAAGAGTGAGTTATAGCTTGATAGGTTGGAGGGGGTGTCAGGCACCGGAGTCAATGGCACCATTAAGAGTTTAGTTGTTTGTTACTGTTTGAGAGAACATGTCTTCTAACAATAAAAGCCTGCCTCATGTGTGGTTTGAGCCTCAGTAGCAATGACTGGAAGAACAGAACTGACATCTTATTCATGCCACGTGAAAGAGTTCAGCTAGCTCATATTATCTCAGAGTATTTTGGGGCCTGACAAGTGCTACCAAGAGGCACAACAGAAGTAGCTGGAAGCGTTCAGTAGGAACCAGAGGAACAGAATGTTGATGGCACTATCCTGTCAAACAATGTCTCTGTGTGGGATGCACATGATGACAGGCTTTATCATGGGTGTTTTCATCACTAGGAGAGGTGTGATGGTTTGTAATAGGCTTTGCGTTCTAGTGGGTGAATGTGATTTGAATCCTTTCTCCACTCCTCGTGACTCCTTCTGTTTGCAAAAACAACTTGGCTCTGCTTAGGCAGAGCAAGACATTCTTCTAATGGTTGGGCAGACTTCAGATTCCTTCAGTTCTCTCCAGCCCTTCTTCACAGCTAGTTGGAGCTGGCTGGGTGCCAAGGAGATGTGGTCTCGGTGATCCTGGAAATAGAAAACGGGACTGTCTGTATCTGCCTCTGGAGTGTAAACCACATGTTGTGTGGACAGCTTAAAAGGGAAATAATACTGATTTATCCTGCTTCACAGACGGTACTTTTGAATTTAGTTATATAAAGAAAAGGCCAATGGATTCCTAGGAAAAATAGCCAGCTCTTCCCATTAAGGCAGGTGATTAATGCTCTGTTGAAAGCCCATTTAAAGGATTGTGCATTAAGAACCAAAGAATGAGAATATGAGCAAGGAGTAAACTAGAGGATTTTCAGAAGGCAAATGCATGGCTGCAGAGGGCACTCAAGCTCTTTAGAACCCACCAGAATGAAGAGGAAACGGCAAACTCCTTCTTGTGCTTCCAAAAGAGAAAAAAATCCTTAATCCTTAGAAATAAGAAAGTGGTACCACATCAGATCAAAATATTATACAACTTTTCCCTCTCTGACCACTAATAACAGGGTGAGCCAATTTATGTTATGATTTGGGGTTACATTCTTCTGTTTCTTAAAAATATTACTCACATGGAATACACTTGTAGCAGCTATTTCTACTTACTAGCATGCGCGTGCGCGTGCGCGCACACACACACACACACACACACACACACACACACACACACACACACACTCAGGACAGTGAACCTATGTAGGTTCACTTATAAATGTCTTCTGGGAAACCACTGTGATTTAGGGGTACATAATGGTTTAAGTGTAACTAACTGAGAGGCATGGCTTCAAATCCCTGCTCAATCTATTGACAAAACAGTATCTTTTATCCTTTCTCTCTAATGAGTTAAGAGGGGCATAGTAAAAGATCCTGGAAGTAATTAGGGGAAAAGAAACATTTCCTTGAACTTAATTCCTTTTCCAGCAATGAAAGTGGTTCATCACCTTACAATGGCTAATTGCCAAGGGATAATTACCTTAATTTGTGTGGCTTTCATTTATTTTTGCAGTAGTACCACCATATCCGCAGGATCAGGAACCATGGTTTCAGCTATCCGCCACCAGAAAATTTTACATAACCTCTCTTGAAATGTGTGTTTCCAATATGCATTACCTAAACTATCCACAAGAGGGAACAAGAGACTGCTATGTACATGGTTTGCATATCCATGGTTTTCCACAACCAATGGGATGTGTGCTATCCATCTTGTGAAAGCGGTGATACCATATACTACAGCATATTTATGAATCTATGTCCTCAGTAAATGTTGGAAAGGAAGATCGTATGTTTCTAGTGCAGGATTCTGCTGTGCTTTTGTGCTCTCTCTTTGAGCCAACAGAGAGTTGAGCCAACAGAGAAGTATATGGAAGAAACATGGGTTTCCTAACACAAGCTGAAGACTTGGACCATTCACAAGTAAAGGGAAAGCAGCTGTTTCTGTTACATCTACAAAACTGGGAAGGAAGGCATTATTTTAAAAAATTTGAAATTACAATAGCAAAGAACTACTTTAGAAATTATAAAGAAGGCTGATTGCCGCAGAATTGATGCTTTTGAGCTGTGGTGCTGGAGGAGAGTCTTGAGAGTCCCCTGGACTGCAAAGAGATCAAACCTATCCATTCTGAAAGAAATCAACCCCAAATGTTCACTGGAAGGACAGATTTTGAAGCTGAGGCTCCAGTACTTTGGCCACCTCATGAGAAGAGAGGACTCCTTGGAAAAGTCCCTGATGCTGGGAAAAATCGAAGACAAAAGGAAAAGCGGACAACAGAGAATGAGATGGTTGGACGGTGTCATCGATGCAACCAAAATGAATTTGACAAAACTCTGGGAGGCAGTGGAGGATAGGAAGGCCTGGCGAGCTCTGGTCCATGGGGTCACGAAGAGTCAGACACGGCTGAACAACTGAACAATAGACATGGGCACGACTTGGTGAAATTCTCGTTTCCGTTTCCATTCCTCATTTCCGTTACGCAACGGAAACGGAAATGACAATTACTCTGTCAGAACTCGAACTCGATCTGAAAAAAGAAAAATTGGGTCTGATTTATCGTTGTCGTTCCTGGCATCGCAGCGATCGCGCGATGCCAAGCGGCACAGAAAAAAAGTTTTAAAAATAAAAAACCCCCGATTCCCAGCCAAAAAAGCAGGCGAAAATATGCCTGCCTGAGTGAGGGCACCTACCAGAGGGGTGGTTTCTGGGGGGGTGTCCCCGGCCTCCCCCCTCTCCTGTCCTGGGCTGCTCTGGTGGGGGGCATCCTCGTCGTCTCGCCAACTCTCCATGCCATGCGGTGCGGGCGGGGGATCCAAAATGGGGCGACCGCAATATTTATTTTGAAATCGTGGTCCAAAAACACACCAAAGCACCACAGAAACATGCGAAAATAGCTATTTTAAAACTGCCTGAATTTTTACAGTAGCAGCAGTGGGTTTTTCTTGCAACAAAACATTTCCATTGATTTTATTTTATTTTATTTTTATTTTTATTTTTTTACACCTGCGCAATGATGGGCTGGCCATGGGAGTGGACCATGCAAATTTTGGGAGTCATTCCACCAATTGCATGGCCACTTGGCCAGGTTTTGACCGAGACTTCTGGGATGTGCCAGTCGGGCATAAAAAGCCCACTAAACCTAGCCTGAACCCGAACCCTAATGCTAACCCTAACCCATACGCCAGTACACTGTTCTTCTTAGTGGGTCAGAGAGGCACCCAGAGGTGCAGCCCACTAACTCACTCTAACCTTACCCGTAAACCTAAGCCTAGCCCTTGCGCTAACCCTAACCCTAAGCCAGATCTGTGTACTCACATTGCACTACAGCAAGTACACTTCCCTTCTTAGTGAGTCAGAGGGCGCCCATAGGGGTCCTCTCTCACTTTGTTCCTCCCCATCCCCAGCCCAAGTGCACCGTATGCCAGTGAGTCACAGTAGAGGCACCCAAAACAAAGAGAGGTGCCTCTGCCTGCCACTGCAACTTGGTATGCATATCCAATTGGCTATGCGTACCCTTTTGTAGCGGGCCAGAGGAGGCACCCACCCCAGAGAGGTGCCTCCAGGAGACTGCTTTCCCTTCATAGCGGGCCAGAGGAGGCACCCACCCCAGAGAGGTGCCTCCAGGAGCCTGCTTTCCCTTCATAGCAGGTCAGAGGAGGCACCCACCCCAAAGAGGTGCCTCCAGGAGCCTGCTACCCCCCAAACCAGTACTAACGACAGACGAAAAAACGACAAATGAAACAACAAATTTTTGAAAAAATTCGCAACAAACGGAAACGAGCCGAAACAGGCTGGCTCCGACACATGACAACTCGAAACTTCATTTTTCCTGGTCGTGCCCATCTCTACTGAACAACAACAACAACAACACTTTAGAAATTTAGAAGTCGTGAGAGTAACTTACTACTTATAGGTAAGTTTCCTAGCAATATAAAATAGTGGCTTGTTATCCAGGACTGACGCAAACAAGCCAAAGAAAATAAAATACATGGTCTAGCTGTGTCTGGTACTCCATAAAGGCAGGGACTCTTCTGTTGTAATTGTATCTTTCTCCTTAAAAAAGGAACCAAGGTGGCTTGCAACAGTTAAAAGACATTATATAAGCTAGCAACAGTTTCTATTCAGTACAAAAAGGATCAAATATTGAAGGGGCAGGGCGGGAGTAAGCAAAACCAAATTACATTCAAAGCAGTAAGGAAGAATTATTGTAAACACCCCACTTTGGTGGTCAGTTATTAAGAAAAAGCTTGTTTGAAGAGAAAGAGAGATGTGGTCTTCAGGTATCTTGAACCCAAGCTGTGAAGGATCATCACTCTGAATTCTGCCCGGAAATGTATCAGCAGTAGAGATGGGCATGAAACGCCAAAATGGTGTTTCATTTTGTTTTTTGTGTTTTTATTGTTTTGGGGTCATAAAAATGAAACAACATTTTAAAAAATCATTTCATTATTCATTTTTTATTATTTTATTTTATTTTTATTATTGCGCCAACTAGCTCACCTGTGGGATGGGTTGGTGCGTTTCTTTATTTTTTTAACCCCCACCTGATCGTGCCCAATCGGGTGGGGGAAAGGGTAGGCTTTTAAAACTTTCCCCCCCGCCAAAGCCCCGCACTACAGCTGACCAGTGGTTTCGGTGGGGGGGAAAGCCTCCTGTTTCCCCCTCACTTGGGGGAGGGAACCGCTGGCTTTTCCCCACTTCAATGCATTCCTATGGGAAAACAAAAATGAAGAGAATGAAATGGAAATTTCCATTTCATTTCATTTCAGTTTTCTTTGATGGATCTGTTCGTTTTTCATTTTGTTCCATAACAAAACAAATAACGAATAACAAAATGAATTAAAAATTCATTTCATGCCCATCTCTAATCAGCAGCCTATGGAGTGACTACAACAGGGGGCTTAGGTGATCTGTGTGCATCCTTGTATTTTAGACACCCATACCCGCCCCACACACAAAATTAGGTTATAGTGCTTAGTTACATTATGGTGAAGGCTACAGAATCCAATACCATGCTGTCTGTAAAACAGCTTTAAAAATTCAGCTCAAGTAATGTTGTGACAAGCAGAAGCTTTTGGAAATCTCTCCCTCTCTATTTTTTTTAAGACTTCAAGGTCATTTGATGAACTTTGGGTGTTTTCTTCTGTTGCCATGCCCAACTCCTGTATGACAGTACAGCTCATATCTATGGTGGGTAGTTAAGAACCTTTGAATATGTAACAAACTTTGCTTCTGAGACATTTCTATCACATGTATGGGAAAGGATTTGCCTTGCACATTTTGCAGGCTACATGATTAGATACAGGATAACAATACATTCCAATTCTCACCATTTTTATGCACTGCACATAAGATCCTGTACAGTTAATGGCAGTTGGCCAGTAGGTACTGGTAATTTAATACCCATTTTGAGTTATTAAAAGTGTCAGTGAGAAACTCAATACAGTTTTGTTTGGACTAGTATTTAAAGGTAAACCATTAAAAACAACTTGGATGACAAAATCCATTCAAAATGTATATTAAAAAAGTGTTGCTCTATATCTCAGTTCCAAGTTCTCCCCAGGAATTGCGGATACTCTAAGTGAAAGAAAGAAAAAAAAAGCTCTGATGTAATTCAGCTTATAAAAATAAGGGGTGTTGTGTGTGCGGGTGTGTGTTTTAAAAGGTACCACATGTTCCTTCAAGGTTTTGCATGCCAAACCATTGTTATTCCATGTAAATCATCATCTGACTTAAGGAAGTAGTAGTAAACCTGTTGGACAGAAAGAAAGAAAAAAGAAAGAGCTCATTGCAGAATTAAAACACCACTAAGAAATCCTCCCCCCACCCCCCTCCCACCCTGGTTTGCTCAACAATGTGTTTTTATTAGCTCCTTTTGGAAGAAAACAAAATACTCATTTTTCCTCACTTCCCCCCAATCAACCTGTCTTGCTCGAGAGCAGAGCCACTTTCGATGAAGGAGCCTGTCGCTTCATCAAGCCAGCTTGCCGTCCAACACCTGGGAGTAGAGATGGGCACGAATAAAAAAAATGGTATTTCATTTGTCGTTTGTTGTTTGTAGGGTCCGTTTCGGTTTGTTTCCATTTTTCACGAATTTTTGCAAAAAAATCGTTTTTGTTTTCATTTGTTTCATTACCATTTTGTTACCATTTATTTCAAATTTTTGAGATTTTTTTAGGATTTTAAACAATTCACTCATATTGCAGTAACGGGAACAAAACGCATGACAAAATTTCTGGTGTTTCTGTTTGTTTCGTTTCATTTTAGAGACAAAATTCATTTGTTGTTTCGTTATGTTACAAAACAAAAAACTGAAAATGGAAACAAAAAATTGTTCGGTTTGTGCCCATCTCTACCTGGGAGATTCAGCAGCTTGTCATGAGGCCGGCAGCTCCTGCAGTTCCAATAGTTGGCTCGGCAGAAGCTAAGGCTGAGTGTCAGACACCCGTAGAATACTAATCGACATCTGGGACTGGCTTTGCTTATTTTTTTCTTTCGAAATAGCCGTGCAAACACTGGGCACTGGCATGCTAGACCAGCGCTTCCAGACTTTGCCATGGATGTGCATGATTTATTATTTTTCCTCCTTTCCACACCCTTGTTTCTCTTCCCCAGGCTTGTTGTAATTCCCCCCTCCTTTTATTTCTTGAAATAAAAACGAGAGCCAGGCATTAGAAATGGATCTCTCCACTGCTCATAGAGATCCTCTTCCCTGACTCCCTTAGGACTGTTCCTGGAACTCACATAACATTTCACATCTTTATTATGACATAAGTGGGATGGGAATTCTGTAAATCTGTGCTGTTTGCTTGCTTGTCATTTCTCTCCATGCCGTTAGTTGTGGGGTTCACAAGGAAAGAAAATCAGATTGGCAAATTTCTACGAAAGATCATGATAGACATTTTTACATATTTAGGTATCTGGTGGAGGAGCTAGAGGTTGGGAGTTCAGTTCTTCACTGTGCTTCCTGGAAATAGATCCAACCTGTATGGCCTTGAGCAAGCTGTAAATCCCCAAGCATCCCGTAGAACAGTGGTTCTCAACCTGGGGGTCACGACCCCTTTGGGGGGGTTGAACATTCTTTTCCCAGAGGTCCATGTGAGCCAGGGAAGAAAAAGGCTGGGCACCCCTCTCATGTCCTACCCAGCCTCCAACACACTTGCATACCTTCACACAAGGTGCTTGCTTTCCATAGCAGGCACTTCCCCCCACCCCCGTTGCTGCCTGGTATGGAAAGAAGTCCCAGACATGTGCCAAAGCCCACCCACAGGATTTTGGGTCCCTTGGCTTTCTCTGCCCCAGTGAATGGTGCCTGGAATGAGGAAAGAGGTGGCCCGAACGGTGATGGTGGTGGCAGTGGCGATGGGTGCCTGCCTGAGACATGCGGCCTGAGGTGGAAAATAAGAAGGCATGAAGGTAAAGAAATTAGGCCCCAATGCACATGCGGCAGAGTGCGCAGGGAGGAAGCCTGGCCAGTGGCCCAGGAGCAAATGTCTGTGGCATGGAGGCTTGGTTTGTTCCCCGTGTCCGCACTCCAGGCTCGGAAGGGGCAGGTTCATGACAAGGTGCTAGCCTTCGTAACTTCCTCATGCCATGCACGAGAATGGGCTCCTTCCTGGGGAGGTGTTTTATTTCAGAATGGGAAAGGGAAACAGAGGCATTGCTTTCAGCCAGCCTAGCAGTGCCGCCACTGGGAAGCCCCAAGCCAGGCCAGGAAGGCAGACAAGAAGGGAACCCTCCTGTTTCTCAGCTCCAGAGCTCTCCAGCTATGGCAGGGGTTGCCTGGATGACTTGAATGGCAGCCTGCCGAGCTGGCCGAGGCAGCCCCTCCAGCCACTGGCCCCTCTTTCTCCTCCCCTTTTGGGCTTTGCGTGGAGGATGGGCTTGCTTTGTTGGCAGCCTCCATCTGGTTGCTGCTGCCACCACCAGGTTGACCACCAAAGCAACAGCCAAGGAGGAGCCAAGATTTGAAAACAATGATGCTGCCTGACCTTTCCCCCATCTCCACACCACCACCCACATCCTTGCTCTTTCCTTGGCCAGCAGCATGGCCCAGCCAGGCAAGGTAAGCCCTGCCTTTAATGGGCACTTCTTTGGAGTCCTGCTCTGGAGCCACAGCACCCTCCCTGCTGCTGAGGATTGTGAGTGAGTAGGCATGTGGGCGAGTGGGCCGGCCAGGTGAGCGGGCAAGCAGGAGGGAGCTCCAGAGCCATGCGGCCTCCCTGCTGCTGCTGCCGATCTTACAGGGGATGGCAGGAGCTCCAGAGCCACATGGCCTCCTCCTCCTCCTGTGCCCCCAATTTTGCTTGCCTGCCACTGGGCCAGGCCCTTAGCACCAATTGCCATCCATGGATAACTGAATCCGCAGATGGTGAATCAACAGATATGGGGATACCGCAGTAATTTTATGGTTGAGGGTCACCACAATATGATGAACTGTATTAAAGGGTCATGGCATTAGAAAGGTTGAGAACCACTGCCCTAGAAGAAAGGAATGGTGAACCACTTCTGAATAGTCTCTGTTTAGAAAAGCCTGAAAAGGACTGTTATGGTCAGAATACACTTGACAACTCATGATTATGATGATGACTATACTGCATTTGTTTTGTTAGGTCATTTATATACATTCACAATGTAAAGGTATATAGAGCCTAATTCAGAAATTGCTTCATTGTCAATATTTGTTAAAACAGATTAGGACTTTAAAACTAGAGAGTTGTTCACTAATCTCTTAAAACTAGAGAGTTGTTCACTAATCTCTTGACAGTGGGTAGATTAATCATAGCTAGGAATTGGAAGAGGAACTATGAACTATGCATGGATGAATGGTATAACAAAGTTTGGAATATTGCCTTAAATGACAAATTGATTGGCTGAGGACCCCTAGTCTAATTGGACTGGGCCCCTTTTGAATTACCGCCACCCCCTTGGTTTCCCCTGCCGTTGGCGCCCTGGTCCTTGTTGTTTCCCTTGCCACCCCTGTTCTGGCACAGTTAACTGCTGCGTGTGCTGCCCCACATATTGAGCATTCGTGCTTAAATTTGCACGACTTTCTGCCACAGCTGTGGTTCCCGTTAAAGTCCCAGCAAACCAGGCGGGGTTGAACCGCCTGCCCCGCATTGCTGCTGGGTGTGTTGCCAGAGAGGGGCTTCTTAATGAGGTGGCCACTGTCAAAGTGGTCACCCGTTGCTGGCCGGGAGGGTGTCATGAGTTGCAACCACAGTGACGTAAGGGGTACGTCCCAGCATAAAGTGGGATCGTGGGCCGCTCTTTTCCTGAACTGCTCATCGTACAAGACCCAAGTGTGAGCAGGGAAATCCATGTGGGCTTTATAGATCAAATCCTGGTATTGTATCAGGGCCAGGGCTCGCCAAGGCTGCACCCTGGTGATCACTGACATATAAATGGAGTAGGCAGGGAGCCAATTCTGCCAATTCCTATCAGGCTTCCTCTTAAGGCGCCTCTCCTTATCTTTTTCATCCTCCTTCTCCCCGTCCTTGTACTCCACCTCGGTGTTCAGGAGACTGAATATGTCCACATATTCTCCCCTGAGGATCCGGTCCCTGGTAGATTGCGCTAGATGCCCCCCCAATGGCAAGGGCTGATCACCATACAGGATGGCATGCACAGGTATGTTACTTGGGCCCGGGTAGTTTAGTTGCTGAGCCGGCCAAGGGTATGCCCCAAAAGGTGCCTGTTGGATAGTGGGCCCTGCCCCCGGGCCCTGAGGGTGTGCCCAACCCAGCCACCATGCCTGATATGGGACAGGCTGGTTCGGTTGCTGCCCCGGGAGGTGCTGTGCCATCTGCTGAGTGGGATAGGGCTGAGGCGGAGGTTGCTGTCCCTGATTGGGTTGCTGCGCGTGGGAGTATATGTGTACCTGCATGTTGAAGTGCCATGTTGGGACCGGTTGCTGGGTGCCCCCCCGGGTTACCCCCTACTACCTGGCTCCCCATAGCCCCCTGTATGACCTGCTGCTGGAAAGTCGCCCCTGGATTTGGTATTGCCGCCTGACCCCCCAGTGCTAAAGGTGTGCCCGGTTGCTGCTGCCCCACCACTCCCACACATGGGTGGGTCCCCGCCCCTTGGACATGCGGCAGATTATCCATGGCCAAGCTCACAAGCCCGTGTTAGGCAACTGTCTTTGAAGCAACTCACCCAGATCATTGCTGGGCCGTGCTGCCTCCGGCTCGTCCCGCTGCTGCCCTTCTCCTGCCTCCTGCGCATCCTGGATTTCAACCTCTTCCGCCACGTTTCTGGCCACTGGGGCCCCAGTCGCTGTTGCCTGTAATTCTCCCTGTGCACTGGCTTGATTCCTTCCCTCCTCCAGCGCTGCAAGGCGAAGAGAGAGCTCATGGACCAGTTCCCTCACCCGCGCCTTCTTGCGGGCCTTACACATGCGAAGTGCCTGCCTTTCTTGACTGGGGCCTCCCGCTGAGCTAGGCCAGTCCCCCCAGCCCTCTCAAAAACCTCCACCCTTGCTTTCTGGCATTCCAGCTCTGTGAGGGTGTCATCATCGGAGTCAGATTCAGCTGGAGATATCTGGGGAGGGGGCGCCCTCTTGGCTGGGCGCTTGCCTTGTGACCTAGTCTGTCTGTTCGGTGGTGCCATGATCCTAGTCCCCACCTCCCAATAATTGACCATGTGGGCCTACCAACGCCCCTTCCCTGCCGTATGAAATTGATCCACCCCACCTCACACACCCCCGAACCTAAATGCAGCTACCTGCCGGTGTTACTCCACCTAATGAGGGTTAGTTCTGTAAAGGCCCTGGTGTAATGGGCCTATGGAATAGAGCCAGTGGGCGGTGAGGGCTACCCCGGTAACTATACAAGCCCCAGGCCCCCTGAGGTCTCTCCCCCTGTGCCCGCTCCACCCCCGCTGAGTTGTTCAAGCCCACCCCGCAGCGCCCCCCACCGCCTCCAAACCTCCGCAGGGCCTCTGAATTAAGCCCTGCGCCTGTTGGCTCCCGTGCTGCCTTGGACTGTTCCGGGGCCTCGTTGTTCTGCCGGCCCCCTTAGTGGCCTTGAGCTGTCTCTGGTCAGCCTTGTGACTCCGCGCGGCCACCCGGGTCAGCTGCCTGTAATGTCGCTCCTCTCCCGCCGCGGCGGCCACAGTTCCCCTTCACCGCCTCGGCTCTGCCGCCGTTCCTCCGCCGCAGTGGTCCACCGCTCCCCGCCAGCTGCTTTCGCCGACGCTTCTGGCTCCGGTGCTCCGCTCCTCCTGGCAATCGCTGCCGCTCCTCCTCGCCGCCGCCGCTCATCTCCAAAGATGTCCCATGCAGCCTCTGCTCGTAGCTCCCTCCGTGTCGGCATCCCGTGACGAAAGAGGATGGAAAATGGCCGCGAGCCCGCTTTAACGCGGGAGCTCTTGAGACACCTCCCGGCCTCGCGAGACTTTGGAGTCCCGTCTCGTGTGCCTTCGGCCGGGGGAGGGGTGGGCAAACAAGCCCCGCCTGCCGATTCCGGCGTCGGAGCAGGGACTTGTAAGAAATAAGGGAAAAGTTCCAGTGCAACAATCAATTCAGTTCTGGAAGAGAGGATAACAAGGGACAAGATTGTTTAAGAGGTCCCTTTGGTGGAGGGAAGCACTGTTGTTTAGTTTTATTTTAATCTTTTTAATATATATGTTCTATTTGTATTTTGTATTTTATATTTTGTATTTTGCATTGTTTTATAAAAATTATTTTAAAAATAAATACATTTAAAAAAAACAAATTTGGTGAAGACTGAGTTGCCCCAAACCAGTTCCTAAAGAGCACTTTTTGGGGGAGTGGGGGACTTCGTTGGTGTATAACTCAGATGTCTGAATCCCAAACTTCACTGAACGTAGGGATTATAGAGGCATTTTCTCCACTAGAGATAGGCAAAAAACAAAAAACGACATGCTGTGTATAATATTACAAAACATTTTGTAATGTAATGAAATGGCAGATATCATTTCATTATGAAATGAAACACCATTTTTTTTTTTACTGTGGGAACAAAATGATTCACCCTCTTGTTCTGGCTTCTGCCACCCAGCTGGTTTTGACAGTTCAAGCTGGAGAGAGAGGCAGAAGAAGCAGGAAGAGAGAAGCAGAGTTTTAAATTTGGCACCACTGGCTTTGCTCTCCTGTTGCCGCCACCTGCACCACCTGGTTTTTTTTTTTACAGGTCGGGCAGTGGGGAGTGGGGGTGGCCTTCACTCCCCAAAGCCCGATCTATTAAAAAAACATCAGCTGGGTGCAGGTGGTGACAACGGGAGAGCGAGCAGGTGGCGCCAAACTCAAAACCCAGCTTTGCTCTCCAGTTCTCACCCCCTCCCCACAGCCTGATCTGTCCAAAATTATAATAATAAAACACCAGCTGGATAGCAGCAGCTTCCATTTTGTTTCATCTTGTTTCATTTCCTTATGAAAATTCTATTAACATTTTGTTAATTATGAAACAAAACACAATAAGCAATGAACAAAATGAAATGCTATGTTTCCATTTCATGCCCATCTTTATTCTCCACAATTATGGTGTTTCTAGGTGAAAATCAATTCATAGATTTATTTTTCATGATTTGTCATCTTGGCTGGCTCATGAATCTAAATAAATCACCATTTCTCTGATTTGTGGCCATCTCTAATCAAAAGCTGTTTTTCATGAAAGCATTGTATAATCCTGTTTATTACTTAATTACCATTATTCTGTCTGCTTGGGGCAATTGTCTTTCTTTCCATGTGTACACAAAAGAACTGATCAACCATTTCCTAAAAACTGAACTGAAGCCATGGTAGGTACGCAATATATAAGAAACAAGACCATGTACAGAAAATAGATGGTCCATTGATGTTGGAGGTTCAGATAGGTATTTGCCAGCTGCAGAATGGACTACGTAAGCACAAACGAGATGGAGTCAGTAAGTCCTGTGGCTAGAAACATCTTGGACGGCTTGATGGAAACCACTACAGCCAAATATTTGTGGCACAGCCTGTGAGTAGTTCCAAAAAAACTGTTACAGACCATAAAAATGCATTACAACTTTGATCTCGTTCAAGCTATGAGAAAAGTTTTCAAACATTTCACCTGGATCTGGCATCCATGTGGATGCATTGAAAACATATGAAAAGCAGAATGCCGATTGAAATTGGTCATGGTATGTGTATGTGTTTGTGTATGAAGAAATGAAGCACTCATGATCCACACATAAAATGGCTTCAGCATCAAGTGGAACACCAATTCTTTTCTTTCATGCTAAACCATGCAAAAGTTTTGGCGTGAGGTGAAAGGAGACACATGTGTGCCATAAACATTGCAAATAAGCTACACCTGGAAAAAATATTTTACTCGACTGCCCTTCTTATAACCATCCTGCCTGGGGGCTTCTGGGAAAGATACTCCAAACAAGTAACATTTTAAATTCCTGGGGGAAATCTGGGGAGGGATTATTTTGTCTGATTCCATCTCCTAACAGTGATGGCAAACCTTTTAGAGACCGAGTGCCCAAACTGCGATTCAGAACCCACTAATTTTTCACAAAGTGCCAATACAGCAATTTAACTTGAATAGAGGTGGCTGTGAAGGGGCAATATCAGGTGCCCACAGAAAGGGCTCTGAGTGCCACCTTTGGCACCCGTGTCATAGGTTCACCAACACTGTTCCTATAACATATATGTGTTGTACTTGATCAGACTTTTGCTCAATCCTATTTCCCCATTAATCCAAGAATTATTATTATTTTGCCAGTGCTTCGTTGATGCACCTTCATGCATTTTTGTGGCTTAGAATAGGATATACTCTAATGCAATTTAGAAAAGTGAAAAAATTGGGCAGATGCCTACCATCTGATTTACATGTAGGTCAGGCCAAATATAGAATGTGAAAAAATGAAATTTGTCATAATCCCTAAATGAATCCTTATAGTACCAAATATGACATGTTTCTTTACTAGTCAATCCATGAAAGCCATGGGGAGCATAGCAGTAAAACTGCAGATATGAATGTCTAGTTTTCTTACCGGCCTCCTGATAATTTGCTAGTTCTGCTCATTTTTAAATATTTGTAGTGGTATTATTCAGAATTTCTTTGACTTTGCACCACATTTTGAAAGGACACTTGGCTATAGAGATGGGCACGACCAGAAAATTTTTTTTTCGAGTTGTCGTATTTTTGGACGGGCCCGTTTTGGGTTGTTTCCGTTTTTCATGATTTTTTTCAAAAATTTGTCATTTTGTCATGTCGTTTGTCATTTGTCGTTACCGCCACGATTTAGCGCGATGACTTCCCAGAGCATGGGGTTAGGGGGTAAGGGCTAGGCTTAGGGTAACGGTTAAGGTTAGGGTGGGTTAGTGGGCTGTACCTCTGGGTGCCTCTGGCCCACTAAGAACACAGTGTACTGACGTATGGGTTAGGGTTAGGGTTAGGATTAGGATTAGGGTTGGTGGGCTTTTTATGCCCTCTCTGGAACATCCAGAAGTCTCAGCAAAACCTGGCCATGCGATTGGTGGAATGGCTCCAAAAATTTGCATGGTCCCATCCCATGGCCAGCCCATCATTGCGCGTGCGCAGGTGTAAAAAAATAAAAATAAAATAAAATAAAATAAATGGAGATGTTTTATTGCAAGAAAAACCCACTGCTGCTACTGTAAAAATTCAAGGCATTGAAAATAGCCATTTTTTGCATGTTTCTGTGGTGCTTTGGTGGGTTTTTGGACCACGATTTCAAAAAAAAATATTGCGGTTGCCATTTTGGATCCCCCCGCATCACATGGCAAATGGAGACGCCGAGGATGCCCCCTCCCAGCCTGGTACCAGCATGTCTCAGCAAAACCTGGCCATGCGATTGGTGGAATGGCTCCAAAAATTTGCATGGTCCCATCCCATAGCCAGCCCATCATTGCGCGTGCGCAGGTGTCAATAAAATAAAATAAAATAAAATAAAATAAAATAAAATAAATGGAGACATTTTGTTGCAAGAAAAACCCACTGCTGCTACTGTAAAAATTCAAGCATTGAAAATAGCTATTTTTTGCATGTTTCTGTGGTGCTTTGGTGGGTTTTTGGACCACGATTTCAAAAAAAATATTGCGGTCGCCATTTTGGATCCCCCCGCACTGCATGGCAAATGGAGACGCCAAGGATGCCCCCTCCCAGCCCGGTACCAGCAGCCCAGGACAGGAGGGGGGAGGCTGGAGTGGGGACCCCCCCCAGAAACCACCCCTCAGGTAGGTGCCCTCAGGCAGGCATATTTTCGCCTGCTTTTTTGGCCGGGAATCGGGGTTTTTTTATTTCTAAAACTTTTTTTCTGTGCTGCTTGGCATCGCGCGATCGCTGCGATGCCAGGAACGACAACGACAAATCAGACCCAATTTTTCTTTTGTCAGTTCGAGTTCGCGTTCTGGGGGAGTAATTGTCATTACCGTTTCCGTTGCGTAACGGAAACGAGTAATGGAAACGGAAACGAGAATTTCGCCAAGTCGTGCCCATGTCTACTTGGCTAACTTTTATGATTACAAGGACTTCTCTGATAATATGCTGTTTTCCTGAAGCTATTTGACATGTCATGTTCAATTTTTTTGTTTGTTTGTAGGTATTTTGTTTTTCCTTGTCCTCATTGACAACCAGTCAGCAATACAACAAACTGTTCCTTATACAAGTTTGCCCAGTCTTTGTTAGAATGTGCAGAAGTACATTGACAGCTCCCCCATTGAAGATTTGGAACCTGAGATAAGGCTTTGGGCACATGTAATGTAACAGGATGAGATGGTTTTTTTAAATAATTGCAAAAATATTTATGCTCTGTGTGAGAGAGAGATAAAGAAAGGGGGAGGGAGGCAGGAAGACAGAAAGTGACAATTAGAGATGGGAATGAAATGATTTTTTTCCATTTCATTTTTTGTTTTTTGTTTTGTTCCCTAACAAAGTGAAAAACAAACTGCCTCTTCAAAGAAAAAACAAATGAAATTAAATAATTTTTTGTTGTTCTGTTTTGTTTTCCATTTCCCCATAGGAATGCATTGAAGCAATGCATTCCTATGGGAAATGGCTTTTAAAATCCTGCACCCCCCATGTGCCTGATTGGGTGGAGGAATGGCGCAGGGTTTTAAAACTTTTATTTTGCTGCTGAAGCCCCGCGTGCCTGCTGATCAGCACTTGCTTTGATGGTCAATTTAAAAGCCCACACCATTCCCCTCAACACGCCCCATTGGGTGGGGGAAAGTACAGGCATTTAAAACTTTTTTTGCTGCCAAACGCCTGTGCGCAAGCTGATCGACACTTGCTTCCGCAGCAAAAAAAAAAAAAGTTTGAAAAGCCTGTGCCATTCCCCCCAATGCACCTGATTGGGTGGGGGAAAACTTTTTTTGCCAGCCACTGAATCCCTGTGTGCCAGCTGATCAGTACTTGGGGGACAGCCAGAAGGGCCCCACGTGCCAGCTGATCAACACTTGTGGGGGTGGGCGGCACACAACCTGTCAAAATTAGATAAAAACAAGAAATGAAACAAACAAAAATGAAATGTTTTGTTTAAAATGAAACAAAACAAAACAAATTGTAATGAAACAAAAAAATAAAACAAAATGCCATTTTTTGCATTTCATGCCCATCTCTAGTGACAATTTCAATCTCCTATACTACTTTGTATACAAATACAGTGGTACCCCAACTTAAGGGCAGCTCGATTTAAGAGCAATTCGACTTAAGAGTGGAAAACTGTTGGCATTTTAACTGCCACCTTACAAATTTTAGATATGGTCTGCTCAACTTACAAATATTTTTCCATTTGTTTTATTTTTTAATTAATTTTTTCAATTTTTAGATAGGTAACCCGACTTCAGAGTAGTTCGATTTAAGAGCATGCATTTGGAATAGATTAAATTCGTAAGTCGAGATACCACTGCACTATGTATGTAACACAGGTACAAAAATACTTCAGTGCTGAGTCAGAGACCCTTGGTGCCATTTGGGATTTGGAAGAAGATAGGGACAAGGGCAGATAAGGGCATTAAAGCCACCACACATAATCAAGTCCAATGTTCTTTTCCTTCATCATTACTTATTCTGATGCCTGTCTCCTTTCATAGTAGGGTTAATCAGTCTCAGGGACACTGATCAGCATATCAGAAAATAGGTATGGTAATAATTATGTTTTTCAGGTTCTCCAGCCACCACCACCCCCAAAAAGAGAGAGAAAGACAAATTTCAGCACTAGCAGAAAAAATATGATGGCCATAACTATCCAGATTATTTTAGATCTGAGGAGAACATCTGCAACCTTACAACACCATCTGTGTTATTTTGTCAAATTAAGTTATTTCAAAATTTGTTGCATCTCTATTTGCTTGTTCAATTTTTTATTTATCCCAGTTCACCTCAAATCACTGTCACCTTTCAGTTAGGCCAGAAGCCATGTTCTTTTGAGATATCTTCAAATTTTTTCTCTTGATATCATTTATGGTTCTCTAACAGACTAAGGTAGTTCTAAGTTGGCCCAGAAATTGCATGACAAATGTTTTTACAAATGTAAGGATGAACAGAGTGACATTTGGGCCAGTATAATTAATTAGACATACTTCTGCCCATATTTAGTTTGGATTGGCCTGGTTGTTTTTTCTGAAGTTCGCTCCCAATTCTAAATGAAATTAGGACCAAGACCAAGACAAATCATCTGGGCTTTAAAAACACACACAAATTGTTTCCAGCATTTTGGTTACATTTCCCACTCTGAAACCTGAACATTTGTGTTGAACTAAGTCAAGTTTCACCAAATGGATAAACTTGCCGCAACTGATGTCTTTGACAGCAAATCCCATTATCTGTAGTGAGATATCATGATCACTGGGCATTATGGGAATACAACTTGACACACAGGAAAGGCATCTCATTTGAGAAGGCTGAACTCATGCAACACTTTTTAAATACTGTTGTTGCAATCTTTTCCAAAGGAAGATAAACAACAAAGAACTGCAAGTCAGCTATTGGGTGAGATGTACCGGAGAGGTATGTAGCAGTAGATTTGTGCTGGGTTGTCATATGTTTTCACTCTTGTGCTTTTGGGGTGCAGCCTCAGCATAGTCAGAACCAGGAAATATGATGACAGAAACACACAGCTTTGATGTTGAACCACTTTATTTCCTCTTAATTCCTTTCCTACTTGGTGAGGCTGTGCATGCTTTACACTGGGATGTTTTCACCCCCACACCCCATTTACAGGGATCAGACATGGGCACGACTTGGCGAAATTCTCGTTTCCATTTCCGTTTCTCGTTTCCGTTATGTAACGGAACAAAGAACGACAATTACTCTGCCAGAACTCAAACTCGAACCGACTAAAGAAAAATTGGGTCTGATTTGTCGTTGTCATTCCTGGCATCGCAGTGATTGCGTGATGCCAAGCGGCACAGGAAAAATTTTTAAAAAATAATTTTAAAAACCCCGATTCCCAGCCAAAAAAGCAGGCGAAAATATGCCTGCCTGAGGGCACCTACCAGAGGGGTGGTTTCAAGGGGGGTCCTCGGCCTCCCCCCCTCCTCTCCTGGGCTGCGCAAAGTGCGCATCCTCGTTGAGTCGCCAACTCGCCAAGCGGCGCGGCAGAGAAAAAAAGTTTTTTTTAAAAAAAAAAACCCGATTCCCGGCCAAAAAAGCAGGCGAAAATATGCCTGCCTGAGTGAGGGCAACTACCAGAAGGGTGGTTTCTGGGGGGGGTCCCCGGCCTCCCCCCTCTCCTCTCCTGGGCTGCGCATCCTCGTCGTCTCGCCAACTCACCATGCCATGCGGTGCGGGCGGGGGATCCAAAAATGGGGCGACCTCAATATTTATTTTGAAATCGCATGGTCCAAAAACACACCAAAGCACCACAGAAACATGCGAAAATAGCTATTTTAAAACTGCCTGAATTTTTTCAGTAGCAGCAGTGGGTTTTTCTTGCAACCAAACGTTTCCAATTGATTTTATTTTACTTTATTTTTATTTTTATTTTTTTACACCTGCGCAATGATGGGCTGGCCATGGGAGTGGATCATGCAAATTTTTGGAGCCATTCCACCAATTGCATGGCCACTTGGCCAGGTTTTGACCGAGACTTCTGGGATGTGCTAGTCGGGCATAAAAAGCCACTAACCCTAGCCCGAACCCTAACCCGAACCCGAACCCATACACCAGTACACTGTCCTTCTTAGTGGGTCAGAAAGGCACCCAGAGGTGCACCCCAGTAACTCACCCTAACCTTACCAGTAACCCTAAGCCTAGCCCTTGCGCTAACCCCTAACCCCAAGCCAGATCTGTGTACTCACATTGCACTACAGCAAGTACACTTCCCTTCTTAGTGAGTCACAGCAGGCGCCCGTAGGGGTCCTCTCTCACTTCGTTCCCCAGCCCAAGTGCACCACAGACAGTGAGTCACAGAGGCACCCGAAAGAGAGGTGCTTCTGCCTGCTGCAACTGCAACTTAATGGTATGCATATCTAATTGGCTATGCATGCCATTTTGTAGCGGGCCAGAGGAGGCACCCACCCCAGAGAGGTGACTCCAGGAGCCCACTTTCCCTTCATGGCGGGCCAGAGGAGGCACCCACCCCAGAGAGGTGCCTCCAGGAGCCCGCCCCCCCAAAACCAGTACTAACGACAGATGAAAAACCGACAAACGAAATGACAAATTTTTGAAAAATTTCGCGAAAAATGGAAACGAGCCGAAACGGGCCGGCTCCGACACATGACAACTCAAAATGTAATTTTTCCTTGTCGTGCCCATCTCTAACAGGGATATGTCATTGTCTGCAGCAGTGGCCTTTCCTTCTTCCTCTCCACCTTTTCCCTTCTCCTCCTGTTACTCTTCTTTTCAGAATCAATAATCTTAATAGAACCATAGAGTTGGAGAGACTTTGAGGGCCATCCAGTCCAACCCTATGCCATGCAGGACCCCCATCACAGTACCCCTGATAGATGGCCTTCTAGCCTCAGCTTTAAAACCTGCAAATGAGGAGATTCCACCACTCTCTGTGGCAGCATATTCCAATGCTGAACAGCTCTGTCAGGAAGTTCTTCCTAATGTTCAAATGGAATCGCTTTTCCTGTAGTTTGGAACCATTGCCCTGAGTCCTAGTCACTGAAGCCTTCAATATGACATCCTTTCAAATGTTTGAACTTTCCTTTTCTTTTTTCTTCTTCTCTTTCTTAGTGTTTGTCCCATCTGCTAGTGGGGTTCACTAATCTCATTTTGGCCCTCCACTTGGCGCAGTCATGGGCAAGATCTGGGTGGACCCAGAACAACGTCATGTCATTCTCAAGGGTGTTTGTCCAGGGCTGTTTTGGATGATCCCTTAGTCAGGATCTGCTGATCTGCAGGATGAGACCCTTTTTGGTCAGAGTTTCCTCATTGGCATGCAGGGCATGTCCAAACTAGTGCAGTCCGGCTTCATGCATCTTGTCGGTGATAGGTGCAATGCCATATTTTGCTCTCATATCCCCATTGTGCACATGATCCTTTTGAGTGAGTTCAGAGGTCCATTCCAGCATTTTTATCTCCATGACACCAAAGCAACATTCAGTTTCTTTAATTGCTGGTCAGCACTCTGCACCATCGAGTGCAACAGGTTGCACAATGGTTTGATAGATCTTTGATGTTAAATGGTCCCCCAATTTGGTGAACCCCAACTGTGATATAAAAATCTCTCGATGTACATGACTATTTGGTGCCTCATAAGGAGTTTGACCCAACTTACAAATTCCTCTGGGACTCCCTGATGTCGCAATGCACACCTGATGACATTATGCGGTACTCAGATGTTAAATCTGGTCCCCTGCAGTTCTTGATGAAGCCAGATTGATTGACACTGAACCCCAACTCACTGATATAAAAATAATCTCTTGGTGTTTGGCAGGGTTCCCCTTCTTCTAGCAGGACATCTTCATCTTCTCTTGCACAATCTGGTTAAAGAGTTCCATCAGCCAGTTGCAGGAGTTCCAGTGTTGCGACTTCCACAATTCTGTAGTTTTGCCCGTTTTCATTTGTTTCATCCTTTCAAATATTTAAACATAGCTGTCATATACCCCATCAGCCTCCTTTTTGAAAGGCTAAACTTTCCCAGCTCCCTAAGCTGCTCCTCATAAGACATTTCTTCCAGACCTTTAACCATTCTGGTTGCCCTCCTCTGGACGTGTTCAAGGTTGTCAACATCCTTTATTAAATTGAACACAGTACTCCAGGTGGTGTCTGCCCAGAGCAGAATAGAGTGGTACTATCACTTCCCTTGATCTAGACACTATGCTTCTGTTGATGAAACCAGGAATTGTATTGGCTTTCTTGGCCACCGCGTCACACTGCTGACTCATGTTCAATCTGTGGTCTACCCAGACTCCCAGATCCTTCTCACATGTACTATTTTCCAGCCAGGTGCCTCCCGTCCTATATCTATGCAATTCATTTTTTTCTGCCTAGATATAGGACCCTACATTTCTCTCTGTTAAAACTCATTCCATTAACTTTGGGCCAGCACTCTAATCTGTCAAGATCATTTTGGATTTTTATTTTATCCTGTAGGGAATTGGCAATCCCTCCCAATTTGGTATCATCTGCGAATTTAATCAGTCTACTCTATTTTCCTTCTTCCAAGTCATTAATAAAGATATTGAATAGCACTAGACCCAGAACAGAACCCTGGGGCACTTCACTATTCACTCTTTCCATGCTGAGGAGAAGCCATTTATGATCAGTCTTTGGGTATGATCAGTCAACCAACTACAAATCTACCTAATAGTAGCCCTATCTACCCCACATTCTACTAATTTCTTTGAAAGTATATCATGGGGAACCTTATGGAACTACAGTGATTTCAGCAGTAGACACTACTGGGAGTTCAGTTAAAAAAAGCTTTGGCACAAACCAGGCTTCCCTGCTTGTGTAGTTGTACCCTTATTCAAGTAAATGGAAATCAGTTTTAGGCAGATAGTAAACTGATAGAATGGCAGCCTGTGACATGTATAAACAATGATGGTCAACTTCTAAAAACTTCTAATTTATTTAGTGTGAAAATAAATGGCAGTGTTTTGGGGAAGCTGTATCATGGCACCTAAGTCTAGCGGGAAACTAGAAATATATTTAAGGAGCAAATTAAAAATAAATTGCTCTTTTCAAGTAATCATTCATTCTGAGTGCATATAGTTGTGGGGATTTATGGCTTCACACTCTGGAAATTTAATTTAATGAAATTAACATGTTACATATAAAATGGATATTATTTATTTTCCACCTATAGTCATATTCAGCAAGTTTCAGAAAATACAAAGTGCAGGAATATTTGAGACAGCATCATGATTTCTTGCTTTATTTGATTTATATCTTGTTTTCCTGCCAATGCCGGTCCCTAATGGAGTTGTCCAGCAGGCTGTGTTTTATTTCAATTTAAATTTACAATGTCTGCCATTGATGACATTTGTCTATCATAGCTTGAATTGTATATGACCCTTCCAAAAGAATAAAAAAAAGGGTGGCATTAAGTTTGGCCCTCCAAATGGTTTTGATATGAATTCCCAAAATTCCCATTAGGCTTTCTGGCTAGTCCTTTTAGGAGCTGGAGTCCAAACTATCTGAATGATGAAAATATGAAAATGATTTCTGTTAAAGAATTTCCAGCTCATTCCTGGTGATTAAACATATATCTGTTGAATGCTTCTTTGGAGAGCTTCTGGAATAATCTTGGCCTATGTAAGGTTTTGGAAAGAAAGAAGTACCACAGCTGGGGAAGCCTTCCTTACATGAAGGCTTCCTTCCAAATACTTCCTAGTGCAGGGCTGTCCAACTTTGAACAGGCTGAGGTCTACTTTTTCTGGACAAAAGTGTCTGAGGGCTATTACACTAAAACCACTACTTACGAATTTTATCTGTTCTGTGCATATGCTCATAAGTAAAAAAAAATTGTAAGTAGAGCAGCAGTGTCCCATAGGAATACATTGAAAATCAATTAATCCTTTCTGGAGGGATTTCTTCCTCTGCTCTGCACCAACAACTCAACTGGTCACAAGACAGTGGCACACTGATCATCTGGCCAGTCGGGAAAGCTGGGGACTGTGCCATGGCCCTTGAACTGCCCCACTTGGCTGAGACAGTGGGCTGGCAGACCCAGAGCTTTGCTTAGGCAGTGGTGGTCCTTGGGATGGGGGAGGTAGAAGTGAAGAACTGATCACCTCACATTTTTTATTGATGACTGGCGGGCTACTGGTAGCCCCCGGTCTACCTGTTGGGCAGACCTGTCCTAGTGATACCTTACACGCAGAAAGTACCAACGGGATGCATCCTATGGCTGCCCTTTGAGCACCAAAGGTATCATAGATAATGGTACCTACAGGGTTGATTATGGTGAGAAAAACAAGGTATTATTCTCAGAGAACCTTGCACAGCAAACCATGAAATGTTGCCTATTTGGTGGCTCCATCATTTTGAGAAGGATAAGGCTGGAGAACTATTTAGGAGTCAACTCATTATGCAGTGAAAGGTAAACCTCAAGGCTGTTAATACCTAAATTCCCTCGAGTCTGAGAAGAACTCAAGCATGGAAGGCCCATCCTTAAGAGGAACGCCCAAGGGACTCATTTAGAATCTTCCATATCCTTTTGCTTTTCCTTTGGTAGATGCCTGCAAAACTGCCCTGTGTGTTTATCCAACTGAAACATCCTTGCTGAATGTTGTTGATTTAAAGAAACCACATGTGTCACCAGAAATATGCCTGGAAGAAATATCTTTTTGCCTCATCATGTTCTCGTGGCATGTAGTTTTCATTGCCACTGTTGACTAATTGTCATCGTTTTAAAATAAGATAAATCACCAGCTGAAAAAAAATCTACCATGCATGCATACTGTACTTTTTCACCAGTCAGAAGATTATAACTCCCTCCTTCCAGAAATGTCCAGAAATGTATATATCAAGAACAAAGATGTTGGTTTTGTGATTTTTTTAAAAAAAAAATAACATCTTCTTTTGCATTTGGGCTGCTCTGCCAGATAGGAAAAGAAAAGCTGTTCTTCATAATGATGGTGAACTCCCTGCCGCCATCACTCCACAGCCTGCTATAAAAATGGCTCTTACTAAAATGAATTGTTTTGAAAAAAAATGTTCACTGCACCTTCAGAAGTAATTTATTTTAATTTGGCTCTCTTCTGAATTGGACCATTTTGGGGACATCACTTGGAGCACAGTATATACTTCCTTTCCACTCTTCTTCATTGCTGTCATTTTTTCCTGAACTCAGGAAGGGAGTAGAGTGGACCCTCATATAACAGTTTGTATAACATAAAATCTGTACAACATAAAAATTTCTGGAGAAATTTGCATAAGAGAATTGCCTATGGGGCAAATCCGTACAACAGAAAAATGGTTGTGATTAGGGATTAATCTGTTTTCAGTGCTTTCCTATGAGAAATTAGTACAAAGGAAATTTTGCTTAACAAAATTTCATTTGGAATTAATTAATTCCTTTATACAAGGCACCACTGGAAAAGGGTTGGTTTCTTGTGACAGTCCTGCATGCTGCAAAGGAACTGCACAGCAAGCCCTCATGTTAATAACTCCTTTGCACAAGAGGTTAGACTGGCCCCACTCGCATGCAGGCCAAGACCTTCCACATCAGGCAAGCTTTCCCTGAGTGACTAGCTGCTTAGTGGGATTTTTAAAATGGCTTCCCATACCTTGCTGCTATGAATTTGTTGCTTACCATATTTCCCATCTATAAGGTGCTCCCATGTATAAGATGGACCCCACTTTTCCCACCCATAATTACAATTTCACAACCACACAATTCTCTACTCTGCTTAACTCCATGTATAAGATGGCCATCAATTTTTATTCTAACAATTTTAGACAAAAAATAGTCTTCAGTTTGTAAATCAACAGCTGAAATCCCACTGAAGAGCTGTACTTAGGTTATTTGTCCCGACAGAGGTGGAAGTGTTACTCAAAATGACTTCTGCAGCTCTTTGTGCAATCTGTTGTGACATGAAGCACACAATTGATTGTGCAGTTGACTTGTACTATCCTCCTTGTGTGGGAGCAATGCCTGGGAAAGTTATATCTGTATCATTTTGTATTACATGGCAAAACAGGATCCCAGCTATTAAGTGATTTCAACTGAGCAAACTCCTTCCATGAGAACAAAATTGTTCTCTATCATAAGCTAAACTTGGGCAGATGGGGCCACCATAGTTGAGGAGCTACCTTAGAGGATCAGAATGACTTTTTCTTAGCCTGCTAACACTTTGCAGACTCTTTTTGTAAGTGGCATTCATTTTGGCTGCATTATGTGATTTCCCACCATACTGTCACTGTCAACATGGCCTGAACCCCACCAAGTATGTGTAGCATAAACGTCAAATTCCAGTAAGGGACCTAGTTGCTCTTAAACCCTGCATCAAGTCAAATATTATCTTAAGTAATCCTAATCAAATTAATCTTCAACTCACCCTTTGCTCCAGTCAACCTATGACTTCATTTACAGCTGCCCTGCCTATGACCTGAATTTCATTTTGTTCTCATTAGAACTAGCAAACCTAACTTGTTAAAAGAAGGAGATGACCTTCAAATTACCCTTTATATTGTTTAAAGGGACATTTTGTTTGCTCATAACATCCTACACCAAAAGCTTTAGCACGGCTGAGTTGATACAGATTGCATCACAAAGAAATATGAAATATATGTAATATTGAATAACTGTCAAATAGATGGTTAAATGATTGGCCAGGTATATAGGAATAAAGTGATCAAGTGATTTTTATTCTATTGTTGGTCTTGGAATTTCAGACATCACATGATTTAGTGAGTATTCTTGGTGGAAAAATCTACAAAACAGTTAACCCAAAGAAAGAAAGTGCTTCTAAAAATCCTTATTAATTCATTTGCTTAATCCTAATTGCTTAGTACGTGGGGCAAGGTCGGCAGCTTGGGGGTTTGAATCCCGGGTGCCATGCAGTGGAGTGAGTTCCTGCAGTTAACCCCAGCTCCTGGTAACCTAGCAGTCCAAAAGCACGCAGATGCAAGTAGATAAATAGGTACTGCTGTAAAAAAATGGGCAAGTAAACAGTGTTCCATGTACAGAAATGTATTCAGGCATGCCATCCACATCGCCACACACTTGCACAACACTTTGGTTTAGAGACCAACTTGGGCATGACTAGCGCACACATGGTGGTGGTGGGGAACCTTTACCTTTAACCTTTTAAATTGCTTAGTACAGTGCATCAGACTTAAGCAGGCCCACTATATCCATGGAAATGTAGTGAGTCAGCACTCCATAAGTCCCACTGATTCAAATGGGCTTATTCAAGTTGTGGTTTATTTCAGCATTATAAAATACATGATACACCTGAATCAAATGTGATTTTGCCACTGTAATTTATATTTGCACCCTGAATAAAAGTTGTGCCAGGGATTTGTCACAGAAGACCTGAAATAAATAAATAAATAAAGACAATATCCTCCAACCCAAAATACATGACAACGTACTATCCTAGAGGTAAGTGTGTGTGTGTGTGTGTGTGTGTGTTTGGGTCATTGTAGATATTAGAGTGCACAAGGGGGCTGGCAGTGTCCTGTGGACCTCTAAAGCTCAAGAGTCACATTTTATTTGTTTGTTTGTTTGTATTGCCCTTCATCTGGCCAAATGACCACTCTGGGTAGCTAACAGCATTCAAATATAGCTTACTAAGCAACAGAAATAAAATCACATACTAATAAATCCTAAAATTATCAACACCAATAATACAAAATTAAAAATTACAGAAAATTAATATACAAATTATCACTAAAATTAAATATAAGTTACAACAATTTTTCTGCTCCTACTCTGGAGCTTTGACATTTGGGACAGGAAACTCTTGTCAGTTTTTTTAAATTTATTTATTTATTTATTTATTTATTTATTTATTTATTTATTTATTTATTTATTTATTTCTATACCACCCATCTTCCAAAGGGAACTCTGGGTGGTTAACTATCAAGAACAATATATTCAGCAAGATGGCAGAATAAAATGAAAGAGGAAAAATATCAAAATTAAAATTAAAATTAAATTTTACTTTGCTGAATTTTTTCTGTTCCTCCTATTTTGTACTTGAGGCAAACATCAGCCTCATATTTTTGAAGGAGGAATTATATACATTATTTCACCAATATCAGTAATGTAAAACTCTTCAGTATCCTACTTAATTCATGACAATCTTTTAAAAATATTGAAATACCCTGAAATGTCTGTATATGAAATAGTCATCAAAATAGCACATTAGAGTAGGTCTGTTTTATGTAAGAGAACCAAAGAGTTTGGAGGAAACAGACTTACTACATATGTATTCACTATTTTTAGAAGATCAGTTCCCATGTTGTTACAATGAGGTTGATTTCTCCTTCAAAGGTACAGATTTGTAAAGTTCCTGTCCACCCATCTTACCTTTCTGGATATAAGGTGATGAAATAGTATATCTACTGGTCAGTTATGAAGCATGGTTACATTTTGGGTTCCATCGTGGAAAGACCTTGCCCAACTCATTCTCTCCAGAAATGACTATAGAACCAGATCCACCTGCTTGTCAGAAATGTGCACTTGTGCAAGCTTATATTATCATTTATGCCAAACAAGTCAAAACAGTGGTAGACATCCCTCTGCCTTTTGCTCCTTTCCAGAAAAGGAACAAATATTTTACCTTCCTCTAGTAATCACTTCATAGAAAGCAATGGTTATAGCAACCAGGTAAAACATTGCAGCTCACCTAGGCATTGTTGGTTTCGGCCGATGGTGCAGGATAAATCTGATTTGTTTATTTGAGTAAACATCATGAAAAAGTCACAGGTTAGTTCATGGTGAAGGTACCATGAAGACAATCCCAGCATCCATTAAAGTGAGGTTACAATCATTGTTGCCCTTCCAGGTGATATAAAGAGGTGAGGCACAGGGATGACTCAGTTTAACTTGGGCCACATTTTATTAAAGTCTATTGTGCAACTTTCATAAAATGAATGAGGGGTCTTACGTAGTGTGGATAAACTCTTGGAATCCTGGAGTCTACTGGGATCCCTCCAACCAGCAAGCTTTTGAGCGAGTCACTACCCCCTGGTGGCCAGGCCATAAGACAGCACCTCTAAGCCAGTAAACATGTACCATCCCCGGGTCCTCAAGCACCACAATTGTTGGCTCACAACCCAGCATATCCTCCCCCTGATGTTGTAATCTCCAGATCCACAGCATCCTGAGTTTGGATGGGCTAGCAGTGGATCTTCCCAAATCTGACTCACCAAATGCCACACTACTGCCATGGCCATGGGGCTATCCTTGCTATGGCCCATGCCTCCCCTCAAGGCCCCGAAGTTTCACCTGCAGGCTCTTTTGCAGGTCCACCAGGAAAATCTCCATACCTGCATCTGAAAGGTGCACTCTGTCCTCCCTAAACAACTCTGGTTTTGGCAGACTGATGCCGGGGTGTCCAATAACTGAACCCTCCTCCTTGATCACTGCTTTGCAAACATTCCTATTGACACCTCATCTAGAATGATTCAAGCATCTTATGTCACATTGTGCTCTCTATTTCAGCCAGGGAATGATGGTTGACCACACCTCCCTGAAATTGGGGTACCTGGTCATCCAAATGCTCAGATCCCTACAAATATTGAACACTTACAATTGTGTTAGATCATTCCCTCTGAGATGTACTAACAGGATATCAGGCACCCTCCCATAATTGAAGCGGTATGCAGGAACTTGTATCATCTCATCTCTCTTTTACCTAACCACTGCACCACTGTGGCAGCCCCCAATCCCAAATTGTGACTGCAGCCAGTCCTCGCAGCATATTTCTCTGCCCAATATACAAAGCTGTGCCCGAGGATTAAGATATGCCAATGGGAACTGCAACTAAAACCTGAAAGAGGAGAAAAGACAAAACTTCAATATTTTGGCAACGGCTGCATATAAACCTTTTAACATTGAGATGACCACCGACCCAAATACCAAATGGCATTAGCCACATATCTCAACACAGCAACCGTTGAGGCTGGCCTGATACGAAATGAATGAGTGCCAAACTTCAGACCCTGCAAACCTAACCACTGCAGGGCAATACTTGTCACCCTCCAAAATTAATACTTAGTCAGGGGTGACCCGTCAATGTGGCAAAACAAATGCCCCACATCTGCTTCCTTATATTCCACAAAAAAGAACTCAACGTGTACACCGGGAAAATTTCCAGAATTGTCTAAGAGCCCAACATCATCATGCCCCCCCACCAGCCTGATCCATCTTAGACCATTTAATATGAACGGTCAGCTCCTCCTTTTGCAGCAGCAGCTCAGAAAACTGCAACACTGCCCCAGACCTATCATCCCTCCCCATGGCCACCAGCTTGCTAATTCTGAATGCCCCGAAGGACCACAGGCAGCTTGTTTGACCAGCTTCATAAGCATCCCTGCATATCTTCCCTGGCCATTCTCCTTAATATGTCAGGTGACAGTGGGAAGCACTTGTCTGGGGCATGCTTACTCTCCCTTACCCCAACCTTCCATCATCTTCCTCAAACAAAAATCACTTGTAGTGTCCTAACATCCCTGCTTCTTGGCGTAAAACGGCAGCACTGACATCCTGCTCTGCATTGAGCTGACTCCTAGCCCCTTCCTATGAAGGTAAACCAGGAACTGCTGCAGAGGCTCTAATGGAATGGGCCAATCCTGTTGCAACTCACAGCTATGCCTAAACCACCAAAATTCCCAGACTGCTGCCTCATATCCCCTTTTTGTCCTTGGAACCAGAGCAAACCTAGGCTCCTCTCCCCTATAACTCTGGTCCAGAAAATGGCATCCACTCGGGAGGAGTCCTGTTATATACAGGACTCCTCCACCTCCCATCCATCACTGTGAGGTCCATAGCAAGTCTCATATCAATTTTCCAGGGAGGGCAAAATGGCCCCTCCCATCAAAGGCTCCCTCAGCGGGACCGACGCTTCTGCTGTTTGAATGTCAGTTTTGATTGACCTTAAACCAGTCCAGTCCATGGAATGGATGCATTTTTATTCCTCTTGGGAGGAAGGATGAGACAAATGCACACATACAGTATATATGTACAGGTGCATACTGTTTGGACTGACTATCAAACAGAAGTTGTTATCAGATGTGAAATGCCAACTTGACTCATATGATCTACAGCTTATGCCTACTAACCATTCTCCTTATTTTTGAAGTCATGTATAAATGTATAAAGCCCATTTAAATATATTTAAATACATTTAAAAATATGTTTGTCTTTTGTTGTTTTGTTTTTTGCTGCTGCTTTGCATCTTGTTGATATACTTAATCAGAGTGAACATTGACATTATATACTGGGTATTCCTTGGCAATGATCTTATTTTTTGTTACTCATTATTTTTATGTTTATTTTTTACTTGGGAAGAAAGGGATCTGATGGTCAGGTTGTACCAGCATGTCTTTCATATTCAGTGTATTAACGTCTGATTTCTGTGATGAGGAACAAGAGGAACATTGCTTTTTCAGCCAAAAGAAGAAAGAGGAAGAAGAGGAAAGGAAGGAGATTACATTATATAGAACATTAGAACTCCATAGTAGAGATGGGCACGAAAGAAAAAAATGGTGTTTCGTTTGTCGTTTGTCATTTAGGGGGTCCGTTTCGGTTCATTTCCATTTTTCACGAATTTTTGCAAAAAATGTTTTCATTTTCATTCATTTCGTTACTGTTTCATTACCATTTATTTCAATTTTTGTGATTTTTTTAGCATTTAAAGCAGTCCAATGTATTGCCGTAATGAAAACAAAACGGACGACAAAATTTCTGGTGTTTCTGTTCGTTTTGTTTCATTTTAGAGACAAAATTCGTTTGTCATTTCGTTACATAATGAAACAAAAAAACGAAAATGAAAATGAAAAATTGTTCATTTCGTGCCCATCTCTACTCCATAGACTCCCCAAGCACTCAGCAGCATTTATCAAAATGTAGAGAAAGGTTCTGCCAGTTTGCCACTCAAGATCACTGCTATTCATCCCTGCAATTCTGTAGGCTAATTTTAATGCCTTGGCTCCAGTGGTCTGTTTCTTTTGGTTTAATGCACCATTTAATGCACCCTGGAGGAGCACCTCCTTTTGGTTTAAATACTCAACCTGTCTGCACATTTTTCAAAATTTATTCTAGGTTTTAATGGATGTGATAAGGTACCAGGAGGATGTCACTTGAAGACATAGGTGTGTGTCTGCTTACACACAGAGAGACATAAAGGGGGAAAGGAGCAGGGAGATAGTCAGAAACTGGAAAAGTTGAACTTCAGAAGCTGTCATATATCAAGTAAGCAAGACCAATTAAAGTGGCCAGAATTTCTGCTCAAGTGGTTGTAACATCATCAGGATTTCCAACTGAGTGTACAATTTGGAAAAGGTGAGTGGAACTGAGGCACTGGTGGAGATGGTGGAATGTGTTTTTCCATGGGCAGAAAGTAATCGGCCGCTCCTGAAAATGTCTTACCAACACCAACTGCAAAAACACCTAGGTTGCCAGCTTAACTGGAAGGATAAAATTGTGGCTGTGTTTAAAGTGAGAGAAACCACCCCATCCATCAAAGAAGGATTTCAGAGATGTGACTTGAGTAATGTTCTGGCATAGTAAAGCTTGTGGACTTGATCATTAATAATATTTTGCATGATCATTTGCCTTCTTTGGTCCAGCCAGATGTCAGCCAAGAGGGTCAAAGCAACTTTTGCCTTTCCCACTTTCTCCATCTTACTGCAAGCACAAGGAATCTCTACAAAAACAACTCCTGCTTGCTAAGCTGGAAAGATAACATTTCTGTCAGCAAACTCCAACTCACCTTGGGATCTAAATTCTCAAATTATGAACTGGACAGAGTAAGTAGGAACCGTGATCTGCAATTGCAAAATTTCTTGATCTCCCACTTGAGGTGCTACACTGCCCATGTTTTCAAGTGGGATATAACAAAAGCAAAGTGCAATAAAGAAGCTCAGCACAGGCAGAAATTAGATCACCACAAGTTGGAGTATATTCCCATAAGCCAGTGGTGGCAAACCTTTGCCACTGCAGATATTTGGACCACAGCTCCCACAGTCCTTTGTCATTAACAGTACAGGCTTGGAATTCTGGGAGTTGAGGTCCAAAACATCTGCAGTGCTGAACATTCATCAGCACTGCCATAAGCTAATGGAGACCAGTGCTACCGAGGCTACGAGATGAAAAAGGGTAGCAAGTGATTATCTCATTAACTGTGTGTTTCTAAGGATGTTTACCAATTGTTTAAAGTAAGGCTGCAATTCTACACTCTTCTTAAATTCGGTGGGACTTACTAATCTATCTGGGAGTAAGCCCCACTGAACTTTAAAAGTATATAGAATTGCATTGTGAGAACACAAGCATTTTTTCATGCTTCTAATTACATGGCTTCACACAATGCATATGTTCTTCACATTTTCTGGTACCCCTGACTTTCCAAAGGCACCACATTTTGGTGGCACAAAGTAGACTGAGAAGGGCCAGTACAGATTGGACAATGTACCCAGAGTGAGCTGACATGCATTAAGAATTTGCTACACTGTGGAGAGCAGCTAGATTATAACAAATTGAAGGAAAACAAAGGAAGTCCATTGGGAAAGAGAAGCAGCAAACTTCTTCAAACATAGATCATTTGAGATCTGAACGCTTTCACAAGATCTGCATTGAACTCTTGGTTTGAAAAAGCCACCTTGGTACTCTAGAAAACATGGTTGCAATTCCTCCTTTGGATGATAGCTTAATGGTGATTCAGGGTCTGAGGCTTCAGCAGAAATGCCCAGCTTTAGGATCCATTGAGCTCAGAATTATTTATTTTATTTATTTATGAATTTATATGCTGCCCGTCTTCCGGAGGAACTCCGGGCTGTTTACAACATTAAAAAGCAAACAATAGATAAGAACAATGCAACAAAAATAATAATGATAATACAAAAAGAAAAGGTAAAATATATGAAATAAAATAGCTATACTAATACAAAGGCAAAGCAAAATAGAAGAGATATCTGGCAAGATGGCAGGAAAAAAATGCTATTCAAGGTCGCCAAATGCCTCACAAAAAAGCCAGGTCTTCAAGGCTTTTTTAAAGGCTGGCAGGGACTGTGCAAGGCGCAACTCACTCGGGAGATGGTTCCAAAGGAAAGGGCCAGCCACAGAGAAGGCTCGGTTGTGGGTTACTGCTTTCCTAGCATCCCTGGGCCTGGCCACCCAAAGTGAGAGTGCCTGCAATATTCGGGCCTCAGTTGATCTCTGGACGATCGGGCCTCAGTTGATCTCTGGACGATCCACTCTGACAGGTATTCATATCCCAAGCTGTGGAGGATTTTGTAAATCAAAACCAAGACCTTGAATCTTATTTGGGATGCAACGGGTAGCCAATGCAAGTGAGCCAGAGCTGGGGTGATGTGGTCATATTGACCCACACCAACCACCAGTCTGGCTGCCACATTTTGCACCCTCTGATGTCTTCAAACAAGATTCAAGGGCAACCCCACGTAGAGAGCATTGCAATAGTCTATCCTCGAGATCACAAGTGCCTGCACAACATTTCTCAGGGACTCCCCATCCAGATATGGGTGGATCAGGGCAATCTGTCAAAGATGGAAAAAGGCAGTCCTGGAAACGGCAGCCACCTGGGCCTCCATAGAGAGTGCCGAGTCCATATCACACCCTGATTCCAGACTCTATCTGCCAGTCGGAGAGGAACACCCTCCAGGTTGGGGAGAGGGCCTCCATATCTGGAAGAGGGAGCTCCAAAAAACATAACCTTCTCTGGGTTGAGTTTAAGTCTGTTGGTTCTGGTCCATTCCATGACTGCATCCAGGCACAAGTCAAGGGTCTGTACCACCTCAACTGCAGTGGTGAAAAAGGAGAGATAGAGCTGCATGTCATCAGCATATTGATGACAGCAGACTCCAAATCCCCTAATGACCTCAGCCAGCGGTCTCATATAGATGTTGAACAGCATCAGAGAGAGTGCCGACCCCTGAGGAACCCCAAAGGTGAGCGTCTACAGAGCCAAAAACTCCCCCACAAGCTGAAAACACTGGGAGTGGCCTCCAAGGAAGGACCAGAACCAGCAGAGTGCAGAACCTCCAATCCCCACTTCGGAAAGCCGGCCCAGCAGGATACTGTGGTTGATGGTATCAAAGACTGCTGACAAATCCAGGAGGACCAACAAGGTAGAACAACCCCTGTCAGCCTCCCTGAGGAGGTCATCTTGCAGTGCGACTAAGGCAGTCTCAGTCCCTTGATACGGCCTGAACCCAGACTGGAATGGATTCAGGACATGTTTTTCCTCTAGGAACAACTGGAGCCAGATGGTGGCCACCCTCTCAGTCACCTTGCCCATGAAGGGAACATTGGTGATCAGATGGTAGTTTGCCAATTTGTCCTACGCCATGCCAGGTTTCTTTAGGGTGGGCTTCACTACTGTCTCCTTCAGAAAGAGGCATTCTACAACAGAAAGAGGCATTCTAACCCAGGACTCACCAATGTCGACACTCTGCTGATAGAAAGGGATTCCCTGTAAATGATGGCCACTCCACACACCCCGACCCTCCTGCCTGCCTACATACTGAACCTGAACCCAGGGAGGGGGCACAGCTGGGAGAGGGAGGCCCCTCCCTCTGCCCCCACTCAGGTCTCAGTAAAACAAGCCAGGTCAGCCTGCCCATCCAAGATGGCATCATAAAGGACAGGGATTTTATTGTGGACCAACCTGGCATTGAGCAGGAGGCAGGACAGGTCGGAGGTACTGACGGAGTGACTCCCTGATACGTGACAGTAAGTTGAGGGATCAGAACGGGAGACAGGCATCAATTACCTGGCCCTAGTTCTTCTTACCCGACTAATCCCACAACTATTAGCGTATCGTCTATGGCCCAACACAACAGAAATGGCAGTTCCTGCAGACATGGCAACCAGAAAAAAAAAAAGAGAGAGAGAGAGAGAGAGAGAGAGAGAGAGAGAGAGAGAGAGAGAGAGAGAGAGAGAGAGAGAGAGAGAGAACAACAAAGAAGATTTTGTCATGTTATGGAACCATAACATATCATGGTTTTTTTTTTTAATGTACTGCATTTTGCCTCATTAAATAATGTTACCTGACATGGAAGCTCATTTAGGGACGAGGAACAATCTCAAATATGTGCGAAGGAGTCCTGGTACCAGATTACGTACTCATGCATCCCAGAACTACTTTAGAAACTAGATATTATTTTGGATGGATTTATTATCTCTCCCCTATTTTAGTGCCCTATCATAATGACCACTTTGATTGTAAGCCGCCCAGAGACCTTTGGGTAGTGGGCGGCATATAAGTTGAATAAATAAATAAATAAATAAATAAATTTTTAAGTCTCTATTCAACCAACTAATTAGAGACAGGCACGAAATGAACTGTTAGTTTGTTTCATTATTTGTTATTCATTTCATTAGGTAACGAAACAAATAATGAACCTAGGGGTAAATTTAAAACGAAACAAAATGAACTAAAAACATTGGATCAGTTCAGTTTGTTTCATTAATGGGGGGGGCGGGGGTGTCTCCTACCTGGTGCTGGTCCAGAGGACTGGGCTTCCTGGCTTCAGGGACGGCGACTGGGGGGGTAAGCTGGCGGCCACGCTACAGCTGTAGCACAGCCATGTGGTCAGCAGTAAAAAATAATAAATAAATAATAATAAAAATAAAAAGGAGCACCAACCAGGCCCCAGGGGTGGCTGTTTTGGCACCCTAAAATAAAGAAAAAATATTAAAAATAAAATCAGTGCTGACCGGGCCCCAGGGACCATGTGGTTGGCGCTTGAACAAAAAAAAAAAAAAAAAAAAAGCCCCACACTACAGCTGTAGCATGGGGCCAGGAACCCAGAAGTTAAAAAAATACAACAAAAATAAAATAAAAATTTGGACACCTTCCTTTTGCAAATGATTAAAGCCGGGATGAAACTGACCAGAGGTTCGAGGGGGTGCCCTCTCCACTTTCTCTTTGCAAGAGGAGATGACCAGGATCAGGGAACTGTATCCCGTTGGTTATCATTCGTCCACCAAATTTCAGCGATGCCAATATGGATGGGCATCAAATGAAAAATGAAATGAAATGAAATGGGGAAGCAGCATTTTGTTAGCAATGAAACAAAACAGCATTTTTGTTTAAAATGAACCAATTTGTGTCACTGTAAAACAGCTTACCTGGGTTGTGAACCTTCCTGGGATTCACCCCTTTAAGCCCTCCAAATTCGGAGAGATTTGGGGCGCAGGGGGGGCGAGTTATTCAACTTCAAAGGGGGTATTCCCAGGGGAAAAACATTTCTAATTTCAATGCTATATGCTTGAAAATAGTGATCTCAGGCAGCCAGCAGCGTGGAAATTGCAGTGGAGCTTTCTTAAGCTGTTTCCTTTAAGCACCCCCAATTTTGAGGTTTGGGGTACAGGGGGGCAAGTTATTCAACTTCAAAGGGGGTGCCCATAGGAATCCATTTTAAAGTGCTGTTGTTTTGGGGTGATGGTGGTTTCTAGTTGCCTGCTGGGGCTAAGCTATATAAAAGGCTGGCTGGTTTCATTTTCATTGTCATCTGTGGGAGTGAGGGGAGTAACAGTCGGCTCTGGCAGTGCTTCTAGCTTGCTGTCTTACAGTTGGGCTACCTTCTGCTGTCCCTGTGTGCTCAAAGCTGCTTTATATGCAAAGAGAGAGTGGTGTGTGTGTGTGTGTGTGTGTGTGTGTGTGTGTGTGTGTGTGTGTGTGTGTGTGTGTGTGTGTGTGTGTGTGTGTGTGTGTGCGCGCGCACGCGCGCGTGCACACACGTGTGTCTGTAAGAGAGCCTTTTTCTATCTGTGTGTTTGTACTGTGTGCACAACTTTCTGTGCTCAGAGAGGCACCACTTTTTTATTCTTTTTGGGTGGGTTTTATTAGGGGAGGGATTTTGGGCTGGCTTTCTTTATAATATTTTATATCTTTTCCCCTCCTACCCCCATTTCTTTCCACCCACAGCCCACCCCCCACCTGTCCTGTACCAGTTCCACCATTCTTCATACCCCTCCTTTGTGTCTCTCTCTGCTCAGGCGTTCATGCAGCCTGGCGCTTTCCCCCGACCTCTGCATGTTGCCTCCCCCCCCCAGCAGGTCAGTTAAAGAGAAATTTGGAGGGAGGCTGGGGCTGTGGGCTGTGGGTGGGTGGGTGAAAAATTACAAGTTGTTATCTGAATTATTTGTTATCCAGGGCAATCATCCGAGGTATTACTGTATTGGGGGTTCAAGGTGCCAAGTTATTCAACTTCAAAGCGGGTGCCCCGCAGAAAAAAACATTTCTAATTGCAATGTTATGTGCTTCAAAGAAGTTATCCCAGGCAGCTAGCAGCGTGGAAATTACAGTGGAGCTTCCTCAACCTCTTTCCTTTAAGCACCCCCAAGATGGAGAGGTTTGGAATGCAGGGGGCCAAGTTATTCAACTCCAAAGGGGGTGCCCATAGGAATCCATTTTAAAGTGCTGTTTCCCCCCGCCCCTTTTCCCCTTTCCCTTTCCTGTCTTTCTATCTTTTTTGGGTGTGGTTTCTAACTGGGTATATAAGAGGCTGGCTAGTGTCATTTTATTTGTCATCTGTGGGAATGCGGGGAGTTACAGTTGGCTCTGGCAGTGCTGCTCACTGCTGTCTTACAGTTGTGTGTGTGTTGAAGATAGAGCCTCTGTGTGTGTCTGTGTGTGTCTGTGTGTGTGTCTGTGTGTGATAGATAGATAGATAGATAGATAGATAGATAGATAGATAGATAGATAGATAGATAGATAGATAGATAGATAGATAGATAGATAGATAGATAGATAGATAGACACGTTCCTACCCACTTGAATATACATTCCTCCTCCCCCCACATACATTGTTGTTCCTTCCCCAATTCTCAAGTGGCACAGTATGAATGTGCCACACTATCCCTCTTAATCATGGCCCCAGTTCAAAAATGAAACAAAATAGAACTGGAGTCCTGTGATTCCATTATGCCTAGCTGGAGTATTCCAGCAAACTCCTGCCTTCCTCCCAGGCCTGCTAGCCTGCTTGCATGTTATGGGTCTGAAAGACCCATTTATTTCTATTACCCAGCTTGGTCTTCTTGGTGATGCCAGGAGATCCACACACTCCCTTCATACCCATGGCCATGGCCCATAATGTTTGTAAGAACTGCCCTGGGCATAGAGGTGCCTTTTATACCTTGGACATTCAAGGCAGTTCCACTCACACTCTCTCTTCATACCTGAGGGTCATATGGCCAAAGCCCGATGTTTAATTCTTGCCTGCTTGCCTGCCTGCCTGGTGGAGTGAAATTCTGATACAGAATTTGGTGGACTTAAAGGGAAGAGCTTGAGGAAGCTCCATTGCAATTTCTATGCTGCTAGATGCTTGGGATTAGTATTTTCAAATACTTTAAATTGCATTTTTCCTATGGGCACCCCATTTGGAGTTGAATAACTTGGCCCCCTATACCCCAAACCTCTCCAAGTTAGGGATGCTTAAAGGGGAGAGCTTGAGGAAACTCCACTGTAACTTCATGCTGCTGCCTGCCTGGGATCACTATTTTCAAGCACATGAAATTGCAATTAGAAATGTTTTTTCCTGGGTACATGCCCTTTGAAGTTGAATAACTTGGCCCCCTGAACCCCAAAATCTCCATATTTGGAGGGCTTAAAGGGGAGAGTCCAAAGAAGGCACCATATTTGGTGCCTCTGGACCCAGGGGACCCATTTTATAAAGTAACAAATCAGTTTGTTCCTGTTTCCATCTCATACAATTTTTAAAAATATATTTTCTAACCAAATATATTTATTGATTATTTATTTTTATATTTTTATACCGCAATCTGATTTTCCTCAAACAGGAACACTGGGTGGGAACAAATCATGAGAGAATGAAACAAAATAAAACAAAACAGTTTTTCCATTTCATACCCATCCCTAGATGCCAATAATATCAATATTTTTTATCTATTGCTAAGTATTCCAGCTACCTTATTTTGTTCCGGGGGCTTCTGGTATTTGCATACAAGCAATTATATATGCTTTTCTGATGCAGTCTTTTGAGTCCAGTTGCATCATTAGACTGCCTCTTGCATCCTTCTGCTAGAGTGCTGGTGACTAGCTCCTTGTTCTGCTCAGTAATTTTTGCATCCTCCTCACTACTGAAGTACACACTTTCCCAAATTGGATGCTGCCCAGCTCCTGTCAGCTTTTCCCCAGTTATCAGCTTAAAAACTGCTCTGCAGCCTTTTTGATGTTGAGTGCCAGCACTCTGGTCGCATCATGGTTCAAGTGCAACCCATCTGCAACCCATCCCTCCTGAACAGGTTTGGCTTGGCCCAAAAGTTTCTCCAGTTTTGGACAAATCTGAAGCCCTCCTCTCAACACCATCACCTCATCCACACATTGAGTCTTCTGAGCATTGTCTGCCTGGCAAGTCCTGAATAGAGATGGGCACGACTCAAAAAAATGGTGTTTCGTTTGTTGTTTGGTCGTTTAGGGGTCTGTTTCGGTTCATTTTCGTTTTTTGGTGGGTTTTTGCAAATTTTTTCGTTTCGTTTTCGTTGCGTAATGAAACAAAAAAACGAAAACGAAAACAAAAAATTGCTGTCTCATTAGCATTCTTTTCAGTTGAATGCATTTGCTGCAACGAAAACAAAAACCACGGCAAAATTGGTCGTTTTCGTTTTCATTTTTGTTTTGTTTCAAAAATGTTTTTCGTTTCGTTTTTGTTGCGTAATGAAATGAAAAAACAAAAACGAAAACAAAAAATCGCTCGTTTCGTGCCCATCTCTAGTCCTGAATGAGGAACAGACAGCACTTCTGAAAATGCTCCCTTGGAAATCCGGGACTTCAATCTTTTTGCTAAAAAATCTGAATTTAGCTTTCAGGACTGACTTTGCCTTTGCAACATCATTGGTAGCAATGTGTACCATGATGACTGGCTCCTTCCCAGTTCTCTCTAACAAACTATCTAGATTTTTCATGATATCTGCAACCTTTGCACCTGGCAGGCAAGTCACCATATGGTTATCATGTGCATCACAAATCCATCTCTCTGTATTTCTAATAATTTAATCACCTAGGACAGTGTTGGCAAACCCATGGCACAGGTAGCAAAGGTGGCACTCAGTGCCCTTTCTGTGGGCACCCGACATCGCCCCCTCACAGCAACCTGTATTCAGGTTAAATTGCTGTATTGACACAGCAAAAAAAGTGGGTTTTGAATTGCAGTTTGGGCACTCAGTCTCTAAAAGCTTTGCCATCACTGGCCTAGTACAAGGAGCATCTCTCTTGCAATCTGTTCATCTACATGTATCTCATCATCTATATTAAGGGAGAGGTGTTCAGCTTCTTCCTGTTTGTCTTCCTATATTTCATCAAGTGTGATGAGGGAGAGATCCTCAGGTGGAACCAGTTGTTTCCCTGTGCATTCCTCATAGGGTGTGATGAGGGAAAGAGCCTCAAATTGGTTCTGTAATTTCAGACTCTTAGAGCAATCCCTTGCTCTTTTACTTCTTCGAATCACATTCCTCCGTGCATCTACCTCCTGAGTTAGTGAAATGACTTCTTCCTCAGACCTGTGCCATCTCTTCTTTGTCTAGGATAGTCTGCTCTGCTCTGTCCAAAAAACAGGTCAATCTTCTTAATTTTGTTGCTGGGTATAACTGCAAGCCTCTAGCTACTGGACCTTTCTACAGAAAGCCAGAATTTTTGTTATCAATAAAACTTCCTAACTCTTACAGCAGTATGCTGTGGATCCAATTGCCCTGAGAAGTGATGAGTGTTCCAACATTGGAGGCATTCAAGAAAAAATGGTCAACCACCTGGAAGATCTCCTGTGATTTGTATTCCTACTTTGAACAGGAGTTGGACTTGATGGCCAGGTAGGCCACTTCCAACTTCATGATTCTGTAATTCGAGTCCTCATGAGGTAAATCCAAGCTTACTTCAAAAGTCTGATTAGTGAAACACACATCTCCCTATTTTTAGTGGAGAACATTCATCAGGTAGAGGGCATATGTATTTCCCATGAGTACAGCCTTGTCCCTTAATTATTTGCCTCCAAATTGCCAATTATGAACTTCTCAATTATTAATTCCTTGCTCTTTATAATGATGAATTGATGATCTTCATATGTTAAAACCTGAGTCCCAAAGAAGACCAGAGGTCTTATGTGTGGATTGAAGATCCCCCCCCAGTTTTAATTGCACCAAATAAAAAAATGTGTGCTAGAAGCAAGAGAGCTAGCCAGGTTCACTGCTTTTTTTTCACTTTGTATAATAAAGACATTACCCTCCTCACAAGTCTGGCATATAACTAACAGTTGTATAGAGCTTTCCCCATCTACAAATGGCAGTAGAAACATATCCTATTAAAGCCTGAAGCTTGTCAAGTGAATAATAATGATGCCAAGGCCCATCTCTGCAGAGTAAGTTATTGGTCCAGGTTCATTGAATGATTATTCACTATGGGAGCTCTGTTCCTGTATAATTCATGCCATTCTGCTTACAGCTAGATTTATATGTCAGGAAAAACATACAAATGGAATCCGATTTATTTGATTTATGCCTTGTAGGTACTGCCCTTTGGCTCCATCTTTGTATGTATATTTAAGCCAGATATATCAGCTTCTTTCTTTGTCAAATATTTCTTACTCAAACTTTGTAAATGTTGCAAGGGCTACAAGATTTGCATGACACCAAGCTATATGAGGATGTGGTCTTGTTCTAATCCCCCTTCCCTCTTTGAGCCAAGTCCAAGTATATAGTTATCATTTGAAATCTTTTTAGACTGAAATTCTGTGGATTGTTCCCATGGGGAAATTCCAAAGCCAGACAATTATTCTGAGCCATATTTATTTAGGGTGACAAAAGATGCAGGTTTAAAATAGATTAATTATTTGTCCCAAGCACATTTGTGTAACAAAGCATTTATTATGTTATCTAAATTCCAAATACTGTCCCCCCACTACTATCCTTTCTGATCATGCCAGATTAAAATATTGATCTGATCATCACATTAAAATTTAGGGCAGTTTTAATCTGTAAAAATAAAATACAGTAAAATACCAATGCTTATAAACAGAGATAGGGATGATCACTGGTTCAATGGTTGTTGCCAATTTGGCTGCACAGAGATACCATGGGTGTCCGGCCTTCCAGTGGTTGCTTCCTCAGAGGCAGCACAAAGCGGCACCACTGCCTATGAGTGGGTGCCTGCCAGAGGAGGCAAGGTTGAGAAGGTAAGGTACCTGTGGAATGGCAGCCTGAGGGCCAAACAGGCACCAACCACTGAACAGCAGTTTTGGCGAATCTCTACTTATGAGGCACCTACATATTTTGCAAGGTCTTTCCATATACTGGAAGATTAAACCAGTCCCTGCGTGCAGGCTCACAGTCTCAAAGTGAAGACGATGATGCAAAAAGGGGAAGGAATAAGGAGGGAAGAGAAAAAAACAAACACCATCGTGTCATAGAAGAGAGGGCCAATCAGGGAGGTGTTTGGACGTTAACTGAGTTGTATAGTTTACCATATCACAAAGTACCCCCACTCTTAGCCAGAGCAGTGCAAACATCAGTAAGTGTTGGTGTGATTATTGTTGTTGTTGTTCTGTTGTTCAGTCACTCTTCGTGACCCCATGGACCAGAGCTCGCCAGGCCTTCCTATCTTCCACTGCCTCCCAGAGTTTGGTCAAATCCATACTGGTTGCATCGATGACACCTTCCAACCATCTCATTCTCTGCCATCCTCTTTACTTTTCCCTTCAATCTTTCCCAACATCAGGGACTTTTCCAAGGAGTCCTCTCTCCTCAAGAGGTGGCCAAAGTACTGGAGCCTCAGCTTCAAAATCTGTCCTTCCAGTGAACATTCAGGGTTGATTTCTTTCAGGATGGATAGGTTTGATCTCCTTCCAGTCCAGGGGACTCTCAGGACTCTCCTCCAGCACCACAGCCCAAAAGCACCGATTCTGCAGCAATCAGTCTTCTTTATAGTCCAGCTCTCACTTCCATACATCACTACTGGAAAAACCATAGCTTTGACTATCCTGACTTTAGTTGGCAAATTGATATCTCTGCTCTTTAGGATGCTACCTAGGTTTGCCATTGCTTTCCTCCAATGTATCATTACAATATTAAAAAAGCATTAAATAAATGTCACATTAAAACTCATAAATGGGCAGTATTAAAAGTTGCAACAAAGGGCCTTTTTACATGACCCCTAAGATCCGCTGGCCACTTAAATTTGGACCAGAGATCTTAGGGGTTCCTAGCTCTTCCTCTGTCCCCACCCCCTCCGCACTTCCTGGTTGCTGGCTGCCTGAGGGAGGGAGAAAAAAGAAAGAAAAGAATGCCGGTTTACCTCCGTTTTGTTCCCAGCAGCATTCAGATTTCTTAAAGTGGCGGGGCGCAAAAAAAGAACAAACAGAAGCCAGGAGAGCCCGGCAGTCACTATCCTTACACCAGATCAAATATTTGTCACATCGAAAAAGGAGGTACCTGAAAGCTGCGCTGGGACACGCTAAAGTGGGCAGGGTTGCACTTAATTTCCTGTTAACTCCGGAGCTGGTGGGTAAACATTTTTAATCTCTGGAGCTTTTTTAATCTCTGGAGCTTTAATCTCTGGAGCCATTTGCCCCGGAGTTTAGGGGTCGTGTATAAACACCCAAAGGCATATTAAATACCCATATTTTTCCACTTACAAGATGTCCCCATGCTTAAGATGACTTCCCACATTTCCAAACTAAAACTGCAGTTTCATAACGATGTGCTTCTCTCTTCGGCTTACTTCCATGTATAAGATGACCCTCAATTTTTAGTCTAACAGTTTCAGACAAAAATACAGGGGTAAACACTGTAAATCCTTCTATAAAATCTCCTTGGTCAACCACTCATTTAAAGAAAAGCCTGCCTGAAGGGAAGTGCCTATGTCTCGTGGCACAGTGGTTAAATGCCTGTACTGCAGGTAAAACGGTGCTCACGACCCGGGGTTCAGTAACACATAGCAGGCTCATGGTTGACTCAGCCTTCCATCCTTCTGAGGTTGGTAAAATGAGTACCCAGCTTGCTGGGGGAGGGCAATGTGTAGCCTGCATACCTTAATTAAACTGTAAACCACCCAGAGACTACTTGAAGTGGTAAGGGGCGGTATATGAGCAGAACATTTTGCGTTTGCTTTGTTTTCTTCTTATGAAAGGACAGTAAAGATGGGGCAAGCCTAGCCTCCTTCCTGTAGGAGGGAGTTTCAGAGTCTGCTACAGAGAAGGCCGTCTCCCATGTCTCCACCCTGCCTGTGAGAGTGGTGAAACCAAGAGAAAGACCTCTCTTGATTATCTTAATACAAAGGTATACTCAAAAAGGGAGATCTGCTCTTTTTGATATCTTGGACTCTTGTCTGTTAATTGTGCTGAGAAATGTTTCAGCAGCCAGAGGAAGTGCTGTGAAAAAAACAGTTATATGTTGCTTCTTGTAAGCAGCCACAGTTAACAATCTGGCTGATTTTGAACCCATTGAAATTTCAGAACACCTTCTAAAGGCAGTTCCATGTAGAGTGTGCTTTAGTAATCCAGTTGAGGTGCAACTAAAGCATATGTCCCATGGCCAGATCAAAATCTTTTCAGGAATGGGCACAGCTGGTGCACTAGTTTTAACTGTGCAAAGGCACTCCTTGCTATGGAAAGGAGGACCTCTAGGCTGAGAGACAAAGCTAAGATCACCTGACTATGCATTCAAAGGGAGTTGAACCCCATCCAGCACAGAAGCCTTAAAACATTGTGTAATGAGACTACAGAGGAGAACAAAACGAAAAACAAAATGGGTTGTTCACCTTAAGGCTATGGATACTATTGTCTCCCTAATGAGCCTATTCAAGCCTTTGTTCATCTTATGAGCCTAATTCAGATCAGGGTGACAAGAGGTCAAAGCTGACTGACTATAAGATGGAGGACTTGCACTAGCTGTATTCAGACTGATGAAGCTGTTTGGATGAGCAGCGAAACATTTCTATCTCACAAAAAAAAGTCCAGTAGCCATGACTCAACTTCCAGATAAACTCACCTGGATGACTGAGAATCTTCACAGAAAAACAAAATGCTCATTTGTCATTTTGTTATGTACTTCGCTACCTTACAAAATGGTAGGAAACAATTTGCTGCTGGTGGTGACTTGATTACGGTTGTGTATGCAGAGATGTGCAAATGGATTTCAGCCAACATCTCAGCAAAGTTTCCTATAATGATTAGAGGAACAACATTCTCATGGATCAAAATGGCAGATTAGTGGACAATTGAATACCTAACCTACTACAAAATTATGCTTGCAACCAGCAGCTTATTGAGGAGGGTGATTTGCCTCTCTTGGGTGAGATTCCCTAAAAGTGTCAGTAGGATACTGGGCATTGAGGGTATTGACTATTGGGTTCAGTTGAGATGCTTGCAGTATTGGAACCTAACACACGTCTACTTTGTTTACTTGTGTCAATAGCTCCCTGCCCATACAGCAAAACTGACACCATGCAAGTTAACCAGGGATCCTTTGTTTTTGGGAGCCAGCCAGGTAGGATGGAGATTGCTTAGCTTACTGGTTAGCTTAATGGACACTTGATCCACTAGCAGCTCATTTTGCTGTTCATTCCACCTCAACCATCTGAAGGAATATTTATCAGAGGGATGTGGTAACAGATTTATGAAATTTCAAATCCCATAGGGCCAGAGATTGAGGAGACACCATGAGTGAAGGGTAGCCAATAACACCTAAAAACCAGAGGCCAGATCCTGTAATCATTGATGTTTCGATTAATTAATAGGAGGCCTGTGGCCAATCAAGCTGCTTCATGGAATAGGGTAAGCCTCGTTTTTCTTCTCTTGAAAAGGGTGGGACTTCAGTTAAAGATGTGCATAGTTTCCACACAGCTGTTTAGTTTATGAGCATTCAGTGGGTATTTGTTTAAATATCTCTGGTACCTTTCCTTTTTATAGGGTTGAAGTTCAGAATGGTGCTTTTGTTTTCATCCAGTTTGACGTTGAAATCCTCTGTGTTTAATGGAATTCAACTTGCAATAACAGTGCTTGGGTTGAGCACAGCTCACAATAACATTGAGCACAGGATGTGTGGGTTCCACTTGGTTTATAGTTAACACTCTGGATGAAGCTTAAGAGGTGGCACCTCAGGTACTAAACCAGAAGTCAGCCATTTGGTGAGCACTCCTCCTCCCAAATGGCCACGTGGGAAATATATCAGAAGTCAGAGGGCCAAACCTAATTGTTTGCATATAATGGCCAAGATCCAAAGAGCTACTCTAAGTATATCCAAGGTCCTGTCTGTGTCCAGTGGGATTTTTTTTTAAAAATGAACTGACAGGGGACCTTTATGGCAATTTCTTTATTGTTGCTGCTTAACACCAGGTAAAGCTCAAATATTTCCCTTCAGGTTTCCAGCTGTATATGCAAGTGAAAGTGTCATACATTCATCTGTCTACAGATTACTGAAGGAGGCTTTTGAAAAAGGTTGCTCAGCAAGCAAATAAAAATATAGGTCTAAATCCAGTCACCGGTGACAACTAGAGTAGACCTCCTGAATCAATGGGATTCATGCAGGTATTGTATCACCATCCAGCAGTTGATATTAATTGGATTTAGGCTATGAGGAAATCTGGATCATTGTTCCTAGTGCTATCGACAACCTCCATGTATTCAAAGTTTTATTTGTACAGGGCCTGAGCACTGGCTTGGATAGTTGAAGCTGCGGATGGGCACCTTATGAAAAATGACATGCTGTTTCATTTTGTAAACTTGCAATACGAAATGAAACAATAAACTGCATGTTGTCAAGAAATGAAACAAAGCAACACTTTTGTTTCTGAAATGAAATGATTCATCAGAACATGAGGTTTATTTTTGAACTGATAGATGTGTTTTTCTTTCTTTCAGTGCCTCGGCTGTTGAGATAGCTTATCTCTGATCTTGATCTGCCTGAAACTAGCCAGGAGCTGAGCTATTCCCTTCACTGGCTGTGTCTACAAGTTGATTTAAACTGTTTGTTTTCCATTCCTTTTTAAGCAGGACTGTGGAGGTTTGTTTTTTTTAAATTATTTTCTTTCCTTCCCTCACCACGCTGTGGATAAGTTGTGTTTATCTCCCCAATCTCTTCGTGGTTTCTAGCTTGTTTACAGAGGGTTATTTGCTCGAAAGCAAATTGATTGGAAGGTTTGAGGGTCTTTGATTTAGGGCAGTGGGCTCCCTGTTAAATAAAAAAAGGAAATTACTCTATTATTTATAGCATTACGAAGCATTTTGTTTCATGATGAAAATTCTTTTAAAAATTGTTATTAATGAAATGAAATGAAGATGGAAACAAAACAAAACTAATCACTATATATCCATTTTGTGCCCATCTCTAGTTGAAGCACCAGGTGGGAAGTTCCATCTCCCCACCCATGCCATCCGTCCTTTTCCAAGAAGAAAAGTCAGCTAAAAATACTCTAAATGTGCCCATTCCTAAAAATGCAATAATTGATACAGTAGGTATCTGTAGCCTTTGTTTCTTTGATGATAATAAAAAGATTTTGCATTGTACAACCTTAAATCAGTGAACAAGATTCTGCCCATTATTTGACAGATCCTTTCAAAATGCCACACATTTCTTCACAAATTTGGCTAAAAGAACAAGAGTTTTTGTTTTATTTTATTATCAAAGGGAAAAAAAGGAAAGTGATCAATTCAGATACACAGATCTCTGGTGTTCAGCACTTAAATTTGCCTCTACCTTTGGATCTACATTTATTCAGTAATGTTAGAGTTGCCACTTCTTTTTTCTAAGAGTATCTTCATCTTTGTGACAGGCAACTCTGCGTCAGATTTGGGGATAGCTGTTTTTTTTTTTTACCTCAATACATTTCTTCATTTATTTCTTCATTTATTTATTTTTAAAGCCTATATGTTGCCCAATACCCAAAGATCTCTGGGTGGATTACAATCAAAATAATTAAAGCAGTTAAAGCATCAAAATGTCAATAAATAATTAAAATAATAATAAAAACATTATACTAAAAATTGCCACCAGGAACCACAATCTATATTAAGTCAATTAAAAAAACTTCTGGAACACGAAGGTTTTTACCTGTTGCTGAAATGTCATCAGTGTTGGCACCAGGCGGATCTCACTCGGGAGGGCATTCCATAGCCTAGGACAGCTGCTGAGAAGCCCCTGTGTTTACAAGCCATCCCTCTCACTTCCTTGAGGGATGGCTCTTTCAAAAGGGCCCCCTGGCTCAATCTTAATTGGTGGGTGGGTTCATATGGAAGGAGGCAGTCCTTCAGTTATCTAGGTCCTAAACCATTTAGAGCTTTATATGTCAAAACAATCACTTTGAATTGTGCTTGGGCAACAACTTGTAATCAATTCAGGTTACGCAGAATCAGTGTGATGTGATCCCGGGCCGCGTCACCATTTACCAGCCATGCCGCACAATTTTGAACCAGTTGCAATCACCAAACAATCTTCAAAGTATGCCTCACATAGAGGGCATTGTATCAATCAATACGGGATGTTACCAGTGCACGTGTAACTGTCATGAGGCTCAGCTCGTCAGGGTAGGGCCGCAACTGGTATACAGTGGTACCTTGTATAAAGGACTTAATTCGTTCCAAATGAAATTATGTTAAGCAAATTATCCTTGATACAAATTCCAAAAGGAATGCATTGAAAACGGAGTGATCCCATTTTTATGTTGTATGGATTTCCCCCATAGGCAATTATGTTAAGCAAATTTCCCTTATCTCCGGAATTTTTATGTTGTACAAATTTTATGTTATACAATCTGTTTGTTATACAAGGGTCCACTGTATTTTCTGCAGCTGAAGAAAAGCACCCCTGCCCCTGAGTCCACCTGGGTTTCCAGAATTAGACTGGGGTCCAGGAGCACCCCCAAGCTGTGGACCCTGTCCCTTAGGGGGAGTGCAACCCCATCCAGAACAGGAAGATGGCCCTCTAACCTGTCCAGCAAAGCACCCACCAACAGCACTTCTGTCTTGACTGGATTGAGTTTCAATTTATTAACCTTCATCCAGTCCATTTGATGTTCATGGACTAAATGAAGAACATGTAATTATTAATTTTTTTAAAAGGAAGAAAACAAAATCTGCAGATTTATCTATCCCTGGGATGACACGCCTGTCTCACCAAGGGACACACAGATGGAATTTATGGAATACCTGTAATATGATAACTAGTGGCTGGGAGTTCAATTTCCCTCTGTGCCTCCCCGACAGGAGTGGGACTTCATGATCCACAGGGTCCTTTCCAGCTCTTCAGTTCTAAGGTGATGATGACAGCTATTGAAAGGACAGACCACTCTTTCATCAATAGACGCTTTACCTGCTCAAATATGATTTTTGTTGATTTTTTAAAAATGAGTAAATCTGCTTCTTTAAATATCTGGGTCATCCATTTAACATGTTTTTGTGGTCATGTGAGGAATTAAACTGCAGGAAGCTGCTAACTGGATGTTTCCAATCATTCACTGAAATGTTGCAAAAATAATTCATGATAAATATCCTAAGCAAAATAAAAGCTGCATTATGGGGAGGGGTTGTATAGACATTTATTTCATACCCTTTCATTTGTGAGTTTCTAAAGATCCAGTGAGGCCTAGTTAGTAAAATGGGCAGATATTCAAGGCCTCAATAAATTATGATAACATTTTTCATAATGAGCATCAGTCAATGGAAAGTTATATCTCAAACTTGAAGTCAAGCAATAGACAAGTTTTGATTTATCTGTCTCTCTGAATTCAACCACAATCAAGAATAATTATACTGCTCCTGAAAATTACTAGATCTGGGATGGTACCTGGAAGAAAGACAAGACTTGTGGGGAAAACATTTTAAAATTCAGCCAAATTGTAACATGTGTGCTTAGTGGTGATGTTTGTAACTGTTGGACTCAAATCTCAGAGCAGAATATTTCCCTATAACATCTCCCACTTATGTGACAGCATTTACTTCAGAATTACTTGCAGATTTCTATCTTTAAATTAAGGTCATTGCATTGTCTGGCACAGATGTTAGCTAAAGTGTGGGATGTAAATCTTTACTTAAATCATTGTCATATGACACCATTCCCGAACACCGATTAGAGATGGGCACGACTCAAAAAAATGGTGTTTCGTTTGTCGTTTGTCATTTAGTGGGTCCGTTTCGGTTCGTTTTCATTTTTTGTGATTTTTTTGCAAAAAAATTGTTTTTGTTTTGTTACGTAACAAAATGAAAAAACAAAAACAAAAATGAAAAATTGCTGTTTCGTTAGCATTCATTACAGTTCAATGTATTTGCCGCAACAAAAACGAAATGCACGATAAAATTTCTGTTGTTTTGGTTCGTTTTGTTTCATTTTGGAGACAAAATTTGTTTTTTTGTTATGTAACGAAATGAAAAAACAAAAACAAAAACAAAAAATTGCTCGTTTCGTGCCCATCTCTAACACCGATACTTTTTATGGTATGTTCTTACATATTTCATTAAAATGTACAGTAATGGGGAATGCAATAGCTCAGTGCCTTTAATGTAACAAAAGCAAAAGGTACAAGCTTTGTGCAGAAATGTAATGTGTACATTTGTATAACCTGAACAATGCGGAGAGGGAACATTTTTAATTTTTCCTTTTATACCGCTGAGAATGAAATATGTCAAGATGTATATTCCTGCACTTAATATTATCAGGATTTAAATGCAGAGGAAAGCATGTACAAGATATATAAGAACTGGGAGTGCTAGTTCTGAGGAACAGTGCATTCAGTGGTTCCTTCTCAGTTTGGGAGGAGGTAAGAAGTGGGCACCACGAGACTCACTCCTGGACGCTGTACTCTTCAACATTTTTACTGATGACCTGGATAGGGGGCAGGGAATAGTTATCAATAGAGATGGGCACGAAATGAGCGATTTTTCATTTTTGTTTTTGTTTTTTCGTTTTGTTACGCAATGAAAATGAAATGATTTTTAAAAAAAAACAAAATGAAAATGAAAACGAAACGACCAAATTTGCCGTGTTTTTCATTTTCGTTGCAGCAGATGCATTGAACTAAAAAGAATGCTAATGAAACAGCAATTTTTCGTTTTCGTTTTCATTTTTTCATTTTGTTACCTAACGAAATGAAAACGAAATTTTTTGCAAAAATGTCACAAAAACAAAAACGAACCGAAACGGACTCCTAAACGACCAAATGACAAACGAAACACCATTTTTTTGAGTCGTGCCCATCTCTACTTATCAATATTGTGATTCGGAACTAATTGGGTAGAATAGCTAATACCCTAGAACAGCAGTTCTCAAACTGGGTGCCGTGGCACCCTGGGGTACCGTGAGTGTGTGCCAGGGGTGCTGTGGCAACAATATTTAATTTTCACTAGCAATTTAGTGGTAGAATCCATTTTTATTACACAGCAACACCATTATCTTCTTGTCTATGCCACGTCTGCCACTTGCCAATGTTGTTGGCAAGGCTGCAGGGAAAAGACTTGTGCATTTTACTTCAACTTATGTTGGTGAGTCTGCACTCTCAACATACGCTTACATAAAAAATAGTTCTTTACAACACTCTGCTGTTTCATTTCATTTTGAAATGTTTTGAAACCTTACAAAACAAAACAGTGTATCATTTTTGTATGGTGCCAATCTTTACTTCTAACTCCTAGAGAAGTATAGCCATGGGACCTATGACCTCAGGAGGTGGCGAGTGCTCCAATTCTGGAAGCGTTCAAGAGAACATTAGACAACCATCTGTCAGATATGAATTCCTGCACTGAACAAGGGATTGGAGTCTATGGTTTTGTAGACCCCTTTCAGCTCCATTTGTCGATGAACCTATCATTTCATTCAACTGCATTTCCCCATCATGAATGAGAACAGTATGAGGGCCCCTTCTGTTTTAATACAGCAGCTTCAAATGGAGTTGTCAGCCACCGCAAAGGTAGCTTCATTCATTCCAGTGGAGATAAAACTTTTTTAGCACATATGCAAAGTGCCTCCTCCACCGCTAAAGTCAATGAGACCAAAGTAATGTGCAAGAGTAAGCAATACATTGGGTGTCACTTTGCCTTAAAAATAATTCTGCACATTTTTGACTTGTTGCTCTGGCAAGCACACACAGATCAGTCGGCTCCCAGTTTTGCTGGAAGGAATTAGTCTGTGGAGCAACAGGGTGTAATGCCTTCCCCAGAATAATGACTTCTGAAATGATATTACTGTATTCAATGTGACATCTGTTAGCAAATTATTATCTACTGCACTGTTTTCTTTCAGTCCACTTGGGACACACCGGATGAATGATTTCATGATTTGCATCAATTCTATTTATAATGGCTAGCACCATATTAAGCCACCTACCAACCGGCTAGAATTCCTTGTTACTTGATCAGCTTCCCAAGGAGATAACTGTTGGCTCATTATATCCCAGATTGAGTTTATGTTTCCTTTTTACCTACACTTCATTAGAATATATTATACTAACCACATATCAACAAGGGAAATAATGGGGGTCAGTTTCAGGAAATCATGTAACTAATACAAGCGCTGGGGGAATGCACATGGAAGGGATACATTAAAGCGACTTGCTGAGAAAATGATATTTCTGTTATAAAAGTTATCCTCCAGCAAAGTAACGAAAAAGGGCCTTAAAGTCTGAGTTTCAGAATGCTCAGGCTATAATTTTCCCCAGTGGCTAGATTGCAATACAGACGAGATACACTTAATACCCATAAAACTGGTAATGCCACCTGGTAACCTGAGTGTCATTTATGTGTCTAAAATGTCTCTGTAGTGTTCTCCCAAGACAAAAAGCTCAGCCCTGGGTACGTTTAATCAGGAGGAGGAAGCATTCCCATGCCCACTAAGGCTTTCTTCTAGGTCTGAATGTCTTCATCAGAGTTCTGTAGAGACAACCCTGGGGACTATAACTTGAACCAGCAGCGTATCTAGTTTTGGCCCGACAATGGCGTGACTTAAGGGGGAAGATTTTAATACTTTGGGGTGGGGAATCAGGAGGGTATATGCAGCAACTCCAACCTTTTATAATCTCTGTGAGTGGTAGATTTGATGGCTTACTGGGAGCTGGCCTCAGCCTATGTTCTTGAAATGACACTGATCCCAGAAAGGGTGCTGATTAGAGATGGGCATGGAACGAGCAATTTTTCATTTTCGTTTTTGTTTTTTCATTTTGTTACGTAACGAAACAGAAAACAAATTTTGTCTCCAAAATGAAATGAAACGAACCGAAACAACAGAAATTTTGTTGTGCGTTTCATTTTCGTTGCGGCAAATACATTGAACTGTAATGAATGTTAACGAAACAGCAATTTTTCATTTTCGTTTTCATTTTTTCATTTCATTACGTAACGAAACAAAAGCAAATTCTTTTGCAAAAAAATCATGAAAAATGAAAATGAACCAAAACGGACCCCCTAAACGACAAATGACAAACAAAACACCATTTTTTTGAGTCGTGCCCATCTCTAGTACTGACGATTCCCAGTATTTCATCCAGAATGGCACAATGTTACATTCATAGGAAATGGGCCTCATGAAGAAAGGGAATGACCTCTAGCTTTTACTTGCAAAACATTGTGGAAATATGAAGCAAGTCTTTATTATAGAATCCTAGAACTGAACAAGCTGGAAGGGACTCCAAAGTGTATGGGGTCCAGCCAGGGTAGATTAACCATCAGGCACAATAAGCATGTGCTTAGGGCATCAAGGGAAGAGGGGGCATCACAGAAATTTTCCATAGCTGAATTTGCCATGGTCCATATGGTGCTACTGAATCAGGATCTTGAAAAAGGTACCCCCCCAAACCAGGTTACTGTATTCACCATCAGCAGGATGAGAACTGCTGAAATACTATTACAATTGCACTACTCACAGAGGCTCTATGCTGGAACACCCTTTGACAAAGAGATCCATAGGTACAGCTTTCCTGACAGATGACCATTGAACCTCTGCTGAAAAGCCTATGAAGAGTCCACCATCCTCTAGGCAATCTGTTCCATTGTCAAAGAGTTCATGTTGTCTTGGAGTTCTTCTTAGTGAATAGCTGAAATATTCTTTCCTCTTTTTGATTCTATTGCCTTGGGTCCTGCCTTGGAGGTGTAGAAGGCATTAGGCAAGCATGCTGTGCTGAGCTGATGCCAGACCGTCAGGTACCTGAATATGGCTATTATGTCATCTCTCCAACTTCTTTTTTCCAAGCCAACCATATCGATTTTTCATAGGGTTTTGGTGGTCAGGCTTGCACTATTTTAGTTGCCCTCCTTTGGACAACTAAGTACTATAGTACTGCTGTTGCCCACTTCTTCTCTCCAGATGCTTCTATCTCTTTGTTTTATAATTAGGGATGGACACGAAACACTAAAATAGTGTTTTGTTTTGTTTTTCTTTTGGTTCTGTTCCCTTCCATTTTATTTCATTTTCAATGATTATTTATAAAAACTGTTTTGTTTTTCATTTTGTTTCTTTTTCATTTTTAAATATGTTTGTGTACTGTGTGTGTGCTGTTCTTGTGCAACTTTTTTGATGTCTGTGTGTGTAGTTCTGGTGCAACTTTTCCCCCTTCCCCAAGCCCTGCACACCAGCCGATAGGCACTGGGGTGGAAAAAAAGTTTCCCCACCCCACCCCAGTGCCTATCAGCTGGTGCGCAGGGCTAGGGGAGGGAAAATGTTTAAAAAGCCAGGTGGGGAAAACCACAGGCTTTTAAAACTTTTTTCCCACCCAAGCACCAATCAGCTGGCACACGGGGGAGAAAAGTGTAAAAAGCCAGCCGTTTTCTGCGCCTGATTGGTTTCCCTTAGGAATGAATGCATTGAAGCAATGCATTCCTGTGGGAAAATGAAAAATTAAATAGAACTAAAAAACAAAAATTTCCGTTTCATTTCATTTCATTTTTCTTTGATGGGTCACTTTGTTTTTTGCTTTCTTAGGGAACAAAATGAAAAACAAAAGATGAAACAAAAGTTCATTTCGTGCTCATCTCTAATAATAATCCAAGAACTGCAGAGCTAAAAGGGACCCTTTGGATCATCCAGTCCAGCCCCTGTCAGAGAGACACAGTGGGAATTCAAACTCCCAAACATATATAAACCACCAAACTATCCAGCAGTTCCCTAAACATGGGAAGAACTCAATGCATCATTCACAACTAGAGATGGGCACGAATAAAAAAATGGTGTTTCGTTTGTCGTTTGTCATTTAGGGGGTCCGTTTCGGTTCATTTCCATTTTTTGCAAATTTTTGCAAAAAATTCATTTTCATTTTCGTTCGTTTCATTACCATTTCATTACCATTTATTTCATTTTTTGTGATTTTTTAAAGGATTTTAAAGCAATTCACTCATGTTGCAGTAACGGAAACGAAACACATGACAAAATTTCCGGTGTTTCTGTTTGTTTAGTTTCATTTTAGAGACAAAATTTGTTTGTCATTTCATTATGTAACAAAACAAAAAATGAAAACGGAAACAAAAAATTGTTCGTTTCATGCCCATCTCTATTCACAACAACAGAGAGTTTCAACCTCAGAAAATGGTGCTAGGACAGAAGAATGAAAGCAAAAACTGCTTCTCCTGAAAATTAAACACCTGGGTAGTGTGCTAGTTATCCTTATTCAAAGATTCAGTCTCACAACATCCCCTCATTCTGCCTTCAGGAAATATCTATCTGGGATATGACTAAAGTAATTGTTTTTCTGTTGAGAATTCACCTGTTTACCTTGACTGCATCAGACTGACTGAAGACCATTCGCAGCAGAGATCCGGCAAGATGCATAATTATGAAAACTGATTTTGCAATGTATTGGTTGAACTATCTCTGATTCAACGACCATTATCAGCAAAAAAAGGATTTAAAACAGCCAAAGAAAATTAAGATGGAATGAAAACTACAGCTTTCTTTGAATTAGAAAATCAATAGGGATATTAATCTGTTTTTAATAGTGTAAATGTTAAAGTTTTCAAATTGATTTGAGAGATGTTAGATTAATTCATGAGGAAGAAAGCTTGTTGTGAGGCTGGCAATCTTTCTAATAGTAATAAAGCTAACAGTAGAAGCATAGCAGATTATACATTGATCTATTCCATATCAAAAGACATGATAGAATTACTAAAAGCACACACAGGTACTTAAAACCTCCTGATCGCTTTACCATTGTGGGTTAAATTTTCTCATGTGACTCCTTATGCCTGGAGCCTAGATTAATCAGCTTCAATTTTCAGTGCATGTGTTAACATTTCTTAACACTTTCATTCCATCACCAAGACTCTCAGTTCTTCATAATTCCTCCTCAGACCTCAGGCATGGTTGATCTGGGAGGACTGAAATGCAAAGGTTTCATTTAATGCCCGGATTCTTTCCTCATTATCTCACTGGGATATCTGCTCAATGACTCCGTGTGTCTCCCTTCTCTCTATCCTGATGATTCACCAGTATACAAAAGAAGATACATATTCATTGTTTGAAAGAACTTTTCCGAGTGCTTTGTGGATAACATCACAAGCACCTCTTTCCCCTATGTGGCTCTCTTGCTGGAACCTTGCTCTTGATCCAACTACAGCATACCCTCCTTTCTGTTTACTTTTCTAGACAAATAAAGGAACAAGCCCACTTGCTCCCACTGACCTTTCTTGGGCAACCAAGAATTCTCCTCCCTTGCCCAAAGGGCTGAAATGTTTGGCACTTTGGGAGTGGTTTCATTTAGAATGCGCAGTCAGCAGCCCACAGCTTTGTAGTGCCTGAGCTGCCTTCAGGACTCACCAAGTATTTATTTATATTGCTTTAGTTTGGAGGAAATGTGGGAAGCAGGGGCATTCTGATCATTATATTCCTCCCCTTCCCCCATAACACCAACATTTTTATGAGTGTCAACAGCTTCCTGAGGCTTTTGAACAGTCAATCATCAGAACAGGGAACTGGAAGTGTCTATAATAAATTGCTCTCTCGATAGAAAAACTGATATGTATACCCCTTAAAGTTCAATCTTCACAAATACTGTGCATCAGAAACTCTAAATGCTGTGCAATGAAAAATATATCTGTGTTGAATTTGAATGTCACCAAGCAAAGATATCACCAAAGAAGGAACAAATTACAAAAGTCCTATTTGTTACTCACGCTGACATTCACCCAATTGGCATACAACGAATCGGTGAGATTCTGCAAGTGAAAGAGATGACTACTGAATTTCACATATCCACACACTTGATGAAGTGCTTGTGTATTTTGTTCTTTAAGTCCTATGCTGACTCCCAAACATCATGTAACACCTCTTTGACGTGCGAGCTGGCATGAATTTCAATCATGTCCTGATTTGGCATTTAGTTCCTATTACAAATTAAGTCCTCATAACATTTTGATCCAAGAACACTTATTAAGATTTCTTTCCTGGGATTATTTTACCTGCAAGTTCTGCTGCTCTTTGTTTGCTAAAATGTCTAATTTACAAAGACAAAGAGAGGAGGAGGAGGAGGAGGAGGAGGAGGAGGAGGAGGAGGAGGAGGAGGAGGAAGAAGAGGAGGAGAAGAAGAAGAAGAAGAAGAAGAAGAAGAAGACTACCCAAAAATAAACATGGGGAAAGTGAAATGGAAGGACCTGAAAAAGGTAATCTGTTTTGTGTTTAACAAAAGAAGAAGTGCATGAAAGACATAAAAAGTAATGAGACACATCCTGAAAGAACACAAATGATACAAAGTTGAAGCTGCATACATCCTTATGGTATTTTCCAGCACACCTGAGAGCAGCAGGCTGGCTTATTAATTTATTTTAAAATATTTTTCCCTGTCTTTCTCCATATGAAGGACCCCAGGCAGCTTACATTGAAAAGTCCTCCCTTTTTAACTGCCTCCTGACCCTACCATGGTCCTGACACTTTGGTTGTAGGGTTTTTTCCCTTCTTCCTTAAAATCAGCATTTAAAAACCATCTTTTCCTCTTTCTTTTTAGCATCAGTACCTTGTAGCAGTATGTTAGGTTACATGTGAGGAGAATCGATTTACACACTAAGGGTGGGTGGAAGGCATGATAGTGTTACATTGGGTGGGTGGGGGGGGAGAAAATACACCTTTTCATAATATTTGAGAGGAGTTCAGTTTGAACATTGCCTCAGAAAGTAATTTGAAAGGTGTGTTTACTTATTTGTTTTACCTCTTTGGACATACAGCATGTTTGCTCAATTATTTGGGCTTTATGCAGTCACTTTCAAGAAGTGGGGAACAAACAGAACCTCTAGTGTGCTTTCAAAGATGCCTTGGCAACCATTGGCTCCTAACCTATCACCCTCATAGGCAAACCATTCAGAAGCAGCAGCCGTATCTTACGGTCAAGGGCAAAGCTAATTCCCAGTAAAAACAAACAGATCACATTTCCAGGAGAGATGCAGAAAGTTACAGGTCATTGCCTTGATCCAGTAAGGGTGATTTCCTTGCCGAATGAGGTTGGCTGCTGTTCCAAAGTGGAGACCTGGAGGAAATGTCATTCTCCAATGCAGGGAGAAATATGCAGGTGTCTGCACTTCCCCTCTACCTCCCCCTTCTTCCTCCTTCGTGGCTTGGTTATCAGTCTCTTTCCCCTTGGCGTGTGTTATTATAGAAAGTTGTATAAATAAAATACTCAGCACTATCCTGTTTGTTAGCTTAGATGGAGAAAAAGTGATTTGTCCTTTCATTGCACAAAGGCAAAACATTTGCAGAGTCTTGTTCCATGTGTGCGCTATATTGGAGTTTTCCCCCAACCTTGCATGCTCCCTGGAGAAGGTGTGGCTAATGGACCTTTCTGGGCAGGGGTGACTGTTAATTTATCCAGCACCAAACAATTGTTCTTCCCTGCCTCTAAAATCAAAGAAAGTCGTTCCTTCCTGCTAAGTTCCCTGTCTTTATTCTGTTGAGGTCTATTGCTGAAAGCAGTGTGTGATCTCTAAGTGAGTTTATCAGGCTGTAGCAGCTACTTTCTGCATTGTTTAAAGCTGCAGGTGAGGGATTTGAATACGAACATAAGAACATAAGAAGAGCCATGCTGGATCAGGCCGAGGGCCTGTTAATCCACTTTCCTGTATCTCACAGTGGCCCTACCAAATGTCTCTGGGAGCACACAAGACTAGACATCTGTCTCCTGATACCACTCCCCTACATCTGGCCCTTGAAGTACCCTGGTTTTAAGCCTGGAGATTACACATCTCCATCATAGCTTGTAACCTGTGATGGACTTTTCCTCCAAGAATCTGCCCAATCCCCTTTTGAAGGCATCCAGGCCAGATGCCATCTCCACATACTGTGGCAGGGAGTTCCACAGTCTAACAACATGCTGGGTAAAGAAATATTTTCTTTTGTTGGTTCTCATTCTCCCAGCCCTCAGTTGGAGTGGACGTCCCCTAATTTTGGTATTTTGTGAGAGGGAGAAGAGCTTCCCTCTATCCACTTTACTCATGCCATACATAAGCTTGTACATCTCAATCATTTTCCCCCCTCAGGCGCCTTCTTTCTAGACTAAAGAGCCCCAAATGCTGTAGCCTTTCCTCATAAGGGAGGTCCCCAGCCCAGTAATCATTTTAGTCACTCTCTTCTGCACCTTTTCCAGTTCTTCTATGTCTTTTTGAGATGTGGTGACCAGATCTGTACACAATACTCCAGGTGCGGCCTTACTATCGTTTGTACAATGGGATTATAATGTTGGCTGTTTTGTTTTCAATCCCCTTTTGATGATCCCTAGCATGGAATTGGCCTTCTTCACTACTGCCACACACTGAGTAGACACTTTCATGGAGCTGTCCACCAGCACAACAAGATTTCTTTCCTGATCTATCAGATAGCTCAGAACCCATGAGTTGATAGATAAAGTTTTGATTTTTTTTGCCTCAATATGCATTACTTTACATTTTCCTACATTGAAACACATTTGCCATTTCACAGCCCATTCCCCCAATTTGAAGGGATCGTTCTGGAGCTCTTCACAATCTTCTCTGGTCTTCACCACCTGCTTATCCCCGGCTCCAGGACACTTATGAACAGATTGAAAAGCACTGGTCCTGGGATCAATCCCTGGGGCACCCCGCTTTTCACCTCTCTCCACTGTGATAACTGTCCATTCTGTTTCCTGGATCTCAACCAATTCTCAATCCGTAAGAGGACCTCACTCTTATCCCCTGACTGTGCAATTTTCTCAGCAGCCTTTGGTGAGGGGCTGTGTCAAAAGCCTTCTGAAAATCAAGCTAGACAATATCCACTGGTTCACCCACATCCACATGCCTGTTGACCTTTTCAAAGAATTCTAAAATGTTTGTCAGGCAAGACTTTCTTCTATGTGTTCTAAGATTTTGGAGGAGGCTTTCCATCTTCTTCCCTGGGATATACATATGGCTAACCAGCCTGTAATTTCCCCAGAACCCTCCTTCCTTTTGTAAAAAAATCAATTTCGTGCCTGGACTATGTATGCCCATATGCAAATAAAATATATAAGCTATGGTTTCTTTTCCCTTGTAGATGCAGTGGTGTTACAATCAAAGTTCCTAGTAGTTGTCTCCTCTTTCACTTTTTTTCTTGTATTCTCCAGGCTGAAGATTGGAATAAATTCTGATTTTTAATGCCCAACCCATTGAGTCCCTTCCCATTTGGAGAAACAGAGGCTTTTCTGAAGCTCTAGAACTATATATATGGGCTTTGAATCTGTACTGGGGTGCATAGGTTGGGCCTGGAATCAATCTGTGTGCCCTTATTTTGGACACAAACTTGTTGGAAGTGGGTAGGCCATGCCCAACTCTGGTTGGAGCTAATTATCTGGAGTTCTTTGGAACTGTAACTCTAAAAGATCAACATGGATAAAAGTAATTTTTAAAGTAGTTTAAGACACTCTAATCACTTCCCATTGGAAGAGTGCTTTCAGAGTGGTTCTGAAACACAGGTGAAATGTACTTGAGAAGCTTACAAAATCATCCCTATTGCTGTTGACCTTCCTTTTGATAGGAAGCATAGATAATAAGCTCTCTGCCTCCCCTCCCTGTTTTCTGTCTTGATTCTAATTAGGATGTGTGATCCATATCTTGCTTTATATCTGTGTCCAGTTTCAAGCATATGGAAAAGCAGATTGATCTCCTCTAACCCTGAAGTTGATCTGTCCCTAGCTTTCCTGTAGGTGCCCATATTTCAGCAAAAATTTCCCTTTGAGAATCCCAGGAGTTTAACTTAACATTTAATGTGTAGTTGAGAACACTCCCAGACTGGACTAGGAGAATGGTACTGAACATACATGGGGTTAAGTTCAGTAGCTCGGCAGGGCATTTCCTGCTATTGGGTAGTATTGGAGAAGTTTGTGTTGTTGTACTGCAATCAGTGGGGAATATTGTGTTGTTTTTCAAAGAATTGTGAAGCCAGCTGTTGAACAGAAGTTGAACTGCAGGTTTTTGCTTACTACAGAGAGGTAAACTCCTTTCCAATGAATGATAGGATCTTTTTTCAAGCTAGTTCATTTTTCTTTTTCTTTTTCTTTTTCCTTTTCCTTTTAAAACACCCAGTTAAGTTTCCTGTATGGGTCTGTCTGGTGCAACTGGGATGCATCAGAATTCAAGTCTTAGCATCTGGGCACTAACCTGGCATCTAACCATCCTGAAAATGAAATTTAAGATCATTCCTAAATGGATACATTAATGAATCAAATATTTTTGTTCCTGATAAGTTGTAAAAGGAAACTTGATGATACTGAGAATCTAGACAGAAGTCAAAGGCAAAGAAAGAAAGGTTGATTTGCTGATTAAGGTAGTTGATTCCCTTGCACACATAAAAACCCTTTTACATTAAACTGTATCTTTGTCTAATTGCAATGAAGTTGAACAATGACATTTTAAGATATAAATATCAATATAAATTGAAGAATGTATTCCATCCTCTCAGGTGCTACCCAAATAGTTATAAACAATTGATTCTCCCCATTCTGTTTTGATAGCAACTGTGCCCAGGCTTCTGGAGTGAGGGACTTGCCACATGTACGCTGGTAGGTATTGACATGCTGGGAGAAGAAACACCCCGGGCCATCTTACTCTACTGTTAATAATACTGCTTTACTAAAATTTCACCATAAATTGCCAATTGTTGTGGCTGACTTAACATACATAGTACTCTGACTTTCCCAAAGAGGGCACTAGTATTCCACAAAAAAAGCCTAAGATGTTATGTGAATTATACCAGCAAACATTCAAACCCCAGATGAGGACTCTAGTCTTAGCACATCTACCTCAGGAAAAGGGGAATTATTACACTTAATTAAAGTGTATTGACACCATATGTGACCCCACCTTTCCCATTTGACTTTATTAATGATATCAAAACGGAAGACTTGGAAAATATCTTTTTAAAAAAAATATCTGTCACAGTAACTATTGTACGCAATGGAATCTTGTCAGTTAACAGATGTTTGTCAAATCCAAATGTCATGTTGTTGTCCACCCACTGCTTGTGTTGCTCCAATAAATGGTGGTGGGTAGATACAGCGAGAAACCATGAAAGCATCAGTACATATTTTATCAGCTCAAGAAACTTCTATAATTCTAGAAATGAACACAGTACATGGAATCTTCATCCCGGTGATGAAACTCTCTTTGGTGAACAACATGTCTGAGAGAGAAAGTGGGGCATAAAAATGGTAGATCTCAGCTCTAGTGGAGTCAGAATTTCGGGAGGCATCTCACTGTGAAATTCTGGGATGGACATCCTCCTTACTGAACTGTATGCACATTGAATCCCCATGGGTGCCTTCTTATGCACACACTTCACTACAACGATAACTTATACTTTGAACACATACTAGGCAGAACCACAGATTCTACTGTACATGTTTACTTCCTATGTGGTTCCCAAAGCTGACAGAATTCTTCCCACTTTTCCTGGCAGGCCACCTGGAGGTATAAAAATGAGACCTTGATTCCTCCCATGTTCAGACCATGAGCCAATTTTGCAGTATAGAAAACCAGGGTATACATTGAGCAATTCATCTCTTACAAATTCATATGCTGGGATATTGAAAGAAAATGATGTAGTGAATAAAGTAAATAGAACATCAAAGAACATAATTGGCCTCTTTATTACATCTTGGTTGTGATACAAGTAGGTAACAATTACATCCTAAAAGGGGTCTGAGAGACCAAATTTTAGCTTCTTGAGCAAATCAGGATTATCTGAATAGTATGTGCAGGTTTGTGCAATGGAAGGAGTCATGGTGAAGAATTTGGACAATTCAACTTAAAGAGCAAATCTCAAGTTAACCTTCCTTCCTTCCTTCCTTCCTTCCTTCCTTCCTTCCTTCCTTCCTTCCTTCCTTCCTTCCTTCCTTTAAAATATTTTACCCCTCCTTTCTCCTTGGAAAGGAACAAGGTGGCTTACAGCATTGTAGTGCAGTAAACAACCCAGAAAAATTAAAAACAGTTTTCAAGTTAAGAATAATGAATTAAGGGTACAATGAGGGCTCTATCCCACATTATTTAAAATTTGGATCTAATTTACCAATAAACTGTCTCCAAAAATCGTGCCCCCATGGTCAGTGAACTTAAAAACAAACAAACAGTAACACCCACTTAACCTGGTTCCAGCCAGATTTTCAAGACCCAAGACAGAAGGTGGATATTTTTTAATTTGGTTCCAAATGCACATTTTTACAAGAGGTAAATGTTAGTGGGGGCACAAAGAACCTGTTTTTGCCCTTTCATGTCGGTTTACCGGTTATGCGGGTGGACAACTTGCTATCTTGCTTCCCCCTGACTGCTGCCTCTCTGATATTCTCTTATTGGTGCTTGAGAGACAGACTGCCAATCGGGCTGGCTTGCTGCTCTGCCGCCACTGGAGCTCCCCATCTGAGTTGCTGCTTGCCACGGAGCTTTTAAGTTCCATGCTGCCGGAGCTCCCCCTCGGAGCTTCTAGAGGCAGATTAAGGACGTGGAGGCATATAAAATGTGGTTATTTATACCACGTCCATGGGACCATGGGAACCACATTTTCAGTCACGTTACGACATCAGAAAGAAACACAGCTTTTATTATTAGCCACCTCTTTCATCCGTGTGATAGGCCCCTAAGAACCACAATTCCATACCTCAAATCCCAGTTCGGTTTCATCTTTGAAAATAGTAGCTAAGGTAGGTTCAGAATAGCACTCATCCATAAAGAAAAAAAAAAACAAAACTACAGCCCGATATCACTCTTTAGTGCAGATTATAAAATTTTTCAATCTATATTAGAGACCAGGTTAAATTTTTTTAGTACAAGCAATACATCAAGACCAAACAGATTTTTACCGATACATCAGATGCATAATAATATGAGGACAATCTTGAATGTATTAGAATATTATGAGGCTCACACAGACAAACAAATGGCTTTGATATTTCTCGATGAGGAGAAAGCTTTCAATAATATTAATTAGAATTTTATGTTAGGGCACTTAGAATATATAGGAGTGGGCCAAAGGTTAAGAGATTATATTATAGCAATATATCACAACAAAGAGTCAAGATTTAAAATCAATGCAGATCACACAGAAGAGATAAAAACTGAGAAAGGAGCACAGGGCAGTCCATTATCACATTTGCTATTCATATTGACTTTGGAAGTGTTAACTAGAGATGGGCACAAAACGGAAAAATGACATTTCATTTCATTTTAGTTTTTGTTTTTTGTTTCATTTTTAATGAAATATTAAGAAAAATTCATTTCGTTTTTCATTTTGTTTAATTTTTTGTTTTTCCTACTTTTCATTTTGTTTCTTTTTTCTTTTTTCTACTTTACATTTATCTACTTTACAAATATTTGAAAAATATTTAAAAACATACTTAAAAATATATCAGAGTAATCACAGAATTACAAATTTTAGCAGTGACTGGACATCAATTTTGGATTAATCAGCCATATTTATTAAATATTAAATCATTTTTATTTTAAAGTTGGTTTTAAATCATTTTTACCCCCAAAGAAGCAAGCCACCCACAGAGGCAGAGAGTGTGTTTTGGGCTCCAAGTCACCCATAGGCAGCAAAGTGACTTTATATAGTTATATATAATGTTATATATTTATATGTAACTGGTCTCAGTTCTGTAAATAGATTATTGATTGACTCTAACCCCATAGAAGCAAGCCACCAACAGAGGCAGGCAGAGAGTTTTGGGCTCCTTCAAGGCTTTAGAGCAATTGGGTCCTTTGAGATGCCAAAACACAGTGAGAGTGGACCTCCAATTAAGGCCAGGGAAGATCTTAAACACTGGCCATTATAGATCCCAAAAACTACAAGAGTGGTCCTCCCTGGTATGGCCAGGGAAGGCCTTAAACATTGTGCCAGTATAGACTCCCAAGCACTGCAAGAGTGGTCCTCCCTGGTAAGTCCAAGGAAGGCCTTAAACAATGGGCCATTATAGACCCCCAAAACCAGTGAGGCAGGCAGGCAGGCAGGCATCATCATAGAAGGGAGGCAGACAGGCAGTATAACAGGTGGAGGAAGGTGTGGTATATGGACCTTAGGTGGCAACTCCAATGTGGAAAGTTTGAAGCAGTTGAAGGTCAACCTTTCCACAGTCCCAGAGTCCAGATGTGAGCGGTGTGCCATCATTATTTGTCCCATGTGGGAGAACACCCGCTCGCTCTGGGCACTGGTGGGGGGGGTGGAGAGGAGGTCCAACACCTGACTCAGTAGCTGGGGCCACATCTCTGCCTTTCTGGCCCAGTATCAGAGGGGGTCTGACATTAGGGGTTGGAGGGGATCGGCCATGTACTCCTTCACCATGGTCTGAGCAGGGTTCCTGTTCCTCTGCCTCCCTTCCCTCCACTGAGCAGGAGACTGCCATTGCTAGGGCAGAGGCCAAGTACTTAGCTGGAAGTGTACTTGGCCTTTGGGTATACCCAGAAGAGGAGGTCCCTCCTCTGCCTCACTCTGGCTGCCTTGTGACCTCAGGAGCACCTGGCCTTGTGCTTCAGCAGCCCTGCAAACCTCATGGCATAGCTTTGCCTTCCATGCATGAAGGTCCACAAGGTTTCCTGCCAAGGGCCCCTTGACTCAGGGTCACAAAGGCAAGACATCTTGTACACCCTTTCCCTGCTCAGTGGGCGAAGGCAGGTTTCCCAGGCCAGTCAAAAGCCTCTCAGCCAAGGCCCTGCTCCATGGAAGGAGAAATGAACGTTTCCAGAGACAGGCTGGCTGTTTTCTGGGCTTTGTTCTTCTCTCTCTCTCTCTCTCTCTCTCTCTCTCTCTCTCTCTCTCTGTGAGATCAGAGTGTGTGAGAGACAGTGGTTGTTGCTGGCTGGCTGCAGCAGGTTTGTCTCTGCTTGGCCTGTCTGCACAGCCAGCTGAAAAAAAGTTTTAAAATAGAAAAATAAACCCCTTTTTTGAGCCAGCCAGACAAACTGACTGAGAGCAGTCTCACGCCTACTCACTCCTCCAGAGACTAGAAAATGAGGGAGAGAGTGCAAGCCCTTTTATAGCCACTGCCAGCAGATAATTAGCCAGAAGACACACCCACTGGAAGCAGCCTTCACAATTGGTTCTCATTGTTGCAACAAATCTCAGAAGCCATGTGCTGTTCAACTGTATGTTAAAAAAGTGATATTAAAATATCAGTAGTACTGTTTTACACACAAATCAACTCTAAAAAAATAGAGAGGGAAGGGAATATATTTGCCTCTGCTGTTATTTTAAACCTTTTCCACTCTTGTACAATGATAAAATATTCTTTAAAATATATTTAAAAATTGATCGGAGTAACCACAGATTTACATATTTTAAGCACTGAACATCAATTTTGTAGGGATTATCAGCCTGGGGCGGTGCTCCTTTTATTATTATTATTATTATTATTATTATTATTATTATTATTATTATTATTATTATTATTATTATTATTATTATTATTATTAATAATAATTAAAGAGTTGACAGTGCGGCCCCTGGGGCTGGGTTGGCACTCATTTTATTTTATTATTCTTTATATTAGAGTGCCGAACTGGCCATCCCTGGGGGTGGGTTGGCCCACCTTTTTGTTTTTTTTTGGGGGGGAGGGTTAAAAGTCCCCAGCGGGGGCCTTTTGAGGTGCTGGCCCCAATCCTATGCATCTCAGCTAAGAGGTGCTGGCTTGAGGCCAGCACATCGTTGTTGTTTTTTTAAGTGCCCACTGCATGGCCCTTGGGGCTGGGTCAGTGCTGGTTTTATTTTTTATATTTTTTTCCTTTAATTTGGAGTGCCGATCCAGCCACCCCTGGGGCTGGGTCGGTGTTCCTTTATTTATTTATTTATTTATTTATTTCGTTTTTAAAGTGCCAAATGCATGGCCCCTGTGGCTGGGCCGGTGTTTTCTTCTTCTTTTTTCTCTTTATTTTAGAGTGCCGACCCAGCCACCCTGGGGCCAGGTCAGGGCTCCTTTTTATTTTTTTATTTTATTTTTTTGTTTTTAAAGTGTTGACCATGTGGCCCCTGGGGCCAGGTCAGCACTCCTTTTTTATTATTTTATTTTATTTTATTTGTTTTTATTATTTATTTTATTTTATTACTGCCAACTACGTGGCCTGCCTACCAGCTGTAGTGTGGGCTGGTTGGCTCCTCCCCCCTGCCGCCGGTGCTACAGCCAGGAGGACCGGACCAGTCCAGGACCACTCCAGGTCAGAGACACAGTCTGAATGAAAAACGAACCAAAACAAAACAGATTTTGTTATGTAACAAAATGAATAATGAATAACAAAACGTACCAAAAGTTAATTTCGTGCCCATCTCTAGTTTTAAATTGTTTTAAATCTTTTATTTTTCATCACTGCCATTGATGAAAAACAAAATGAAAGTAAATTAAATTTCTGTTTCATTTCATTTTTCTTTTGAAAATCAGTTCATTTTTAATTTCATTATGAAATGAAAATAAAAATAAAAATGAAACAAAACAAAATAATTTCATGCCCATCTCTTGTGTTAACCCAAAAAATACAAGAGCAAAAGGAGATAAAAGGCTTGAAAATAAAAGAATATAACCTACATGTATATGCAGATAATGAAGCGTTCATCCAAATAGGTTGATGGAAGTGTTGAAAAAACTGATAGAGGACTCTAGAGCGATGGCAAGGTTTAAGATAAACCAGCATGGATACTGGGAGTTCTTATTTGTTTATAATATGAGCACTGTTAAGTGAGTTCAGAAAAGCTTATAAAATGAATGTATTTATCTAATGTTTTGGGGGAAAACATTACTCAAAACTGGAAAAGACTGTCTCAGAGAATGAGAGTGAGCCCAGGGTCAGAGACCAAATTGTATAACAATTTGTATAAAATCTAATCAAATTCAAGATCTGTATATCTTGAATTTAGTGTGTTTTGCTTTGTGAATACCTGTTAGATTTACTTCCGATAGCCAAGATGCTATGATTGCCAGTTCAGCAGCACCCCAAAAACCTGGCATCACGCTTAAGATGTTGCACAGTGCTTTCATCATGAAATGGGATCATTATTATGTCACACAGGTAAGGTTTGGAACAGCTTCATGCCAAGCCAAAGTAAACGAGCTGCTTCATGCATCCTATGACAGGTGTTGGTTGCAACACTGGTAGCCCCAAAGCTGGCTGGTGAAGTGGCACAAAGAATTCAACAAAGGTGTCTTCATGAGTCTCCAGAGAGTAAGGTTCAAACAAAAGGTTGGGTTCATCAACTAGTCCCTTAAAGATGATGCAGAGGCAAAGTCCTGGTCAAGTTTTTTAATCAAGAAAGAACCAACAAATACAGTTGTTGGGTCATTTTTTGTTTTAAAGGCTTTGTGTGTGTGTGTGTGTGTGTGTGTGTGTGTGTGTGTGTGTGTGTGTGTGTGTGTGTGTGTGTGTGTAACTGTAATCTCAGAATGTAGAAAGAGTAGTATTCATTATGTCGGTGCAAAATGCCCTATGACTTTTGGCCTATTGGTCTTCTTCAAGGACATGTTTATTAAACTCTGATTAGCTCTTCCTCTGCTTATTCAGTCTGTAACAAGCTCCATTATCCAATATGGGCTAAGGGCAAGAAGCTGGAAAGGAGATTCTTGTCAAGCCAGCTTCAGATACTAGGAATCGTGGGATGCCCAGAATGTCAATAGTCAAAATAAATATATATATATATATATAGAATGTTTTTTTCCCCTGTGAGTTGGCAGTTTATTGGGATGCTGCCAATTCTACACACAGCAAAGGCGTTAGCATCTTGGATGATGCTAGCCTCATGGTCCACCAGTGAAGTTCCTTAGTTTCTAGAACTCTTCTGCCATTGCCTTGAACTCCTTCTGAGCAGGTTCCTTTTTCTCTGTCTTATCATGTTGCTCTCAGTGTTTTATTTATTTATTTATTTATTTATTTATTTATTTATTTATTTATTTGTATGTTACCCATCTGACAGCCCATCTGATAGATTATGCGATAGAACTAGGAAAGGATCACGAGACAGGAAACAAGAGAGAAGAGAATGCAAGGAGCAGACAGTGCCACAGCGTGAGTTCACATGCCAGCTGGAACTGATTAGAGAAATGTACCCAAGCTTTTCAGTCACCTCACACTTTAAAATCAATTATTTTCTTCTTCTACTGGCCATTCTCAAGAAGGGTCATATGGCCCCCTAGGAGCCCTTGGCACATTTTGAGGGGGGTGGGGAAGCACAGACTGGAAACAATTCTTCACACACCACCATACAAGGTTCATTATGTGATTTCTACAATCTATATTCAGCCTATATTTTATATAGTGTTTATCACTTTTGCTTTAAAAAAAGGGTTGAATATGGCTGTACCATCAGTACCCCCTCTGAGATTTAACCCATTGCTTGTAGTGCTAGAGAAACATAGCCACTACAGTCATCTGGAAGTTGAGTCAGGGAAACTGGACTTCTTTTCTTGTGAGATCAAAAAGTTTCACTACTAGAGATGGGCATGAAACGGAAAAATTGTGTTCCGTTTCCATTCTGTTCGTGGCCCATCTCCCTTCATTTCCATTTTTCGGACCATTTTTTTTAAAAAGATTGTTCAATTTTTCTTTTTTTGGAAACAGGGGTCTCACTTCCCCACGCCGGATGACATTGCCCTGTCATCCGGTGCAGAGAAGATCACTCTTGCTGCCCTCCGCCTCGATGCATGGAAGCCCAGCAGGCTTTCATTCCCGGGCCAGAGAGCGCTGGCCAGGGGGCTCTGATCCAGCTCCGCACATGGAGACTGGATCACAGGCCCCTCCTGCCACCCTCCACTCTGAGAATGACAGCCCAGTGGGCTGTCATTTCTGGGGTGGAGAGCTGGACAGGGGCTCGATCTGGCCTCCATGCACAGAGACCGGATTGCAGGCCCCTTCCACCACCCTCTGCCCCAAGAATGACAGTGCAGCAGGCTGTAATTTCTGGGGTGGAGAGCTGGATAGGGGGCTCCGATCTGGCCTCCATGCGTGGAGACCGGATTGCAGGCCCCTCCTGCCACCTACTGCCCTGAGGCTCTGGGGCGGAGGGCAGGGAGAGGGGGCTGGGATCTGGTCTCCGTGCGTGGAGACTGGATCGCAGCCCCTTCCTTCTCGATTTCGACGCAGAGCCTGACAGCCCAGTGGGCTGTCAGGCTCTGGGGTGGAGAGCGGTGAGAGGGGGCTGGGATCTGGTCTCCGTGCATGGAGACTGGATCAGAGCCCTTTCCTTTTTGACTCTGCCCCAGAGCCTGACAGCCTAGTGGGCTGTCAGGCTCTGGGGCAGAGGGCGGCGAGAGGGGGCTGAGATCTGGTCTCCATGAGCAGAGACCGGATTGCAGCCCCTTCCTTCTCGACTCCACCCCAGAGCCTGAAAGCCCCCCGGCTGTCATTTCCGGGGTGGAGATCGCTGGACAGAGGGCTCCGATCTGGCTTCCGTGTGCAGAGGTCAGATCACAGGCCCTTCTCTGGCAGTGACCACAACCCTAACCCTATCCCTGACCACTCTCCGCCACGAGGGATGACACCCCTGCCAGCTGTCACCCCCTCGCTGCGGAGATCGGAGATTGAGATAGCTGTGGCCTCACCTCCGCTTGCGGAGGCGAGAACGGGGCTCTCACTATCCTCCCCACTGACGATGACAGCTGGGCTGTCATCACCAGCAGTGAGGAATGGTTCTGTTCGGTTCATTCCTAAATTACTCTGGGCTCTGTTATTTGTTCTGTTACATAACAGAAGGAATAACGGATAACAGAACAATTTTTTTCCTTTTGTGCCCATCTCTATTCACTACTCATCCAAGCAGCTTCATCAAGATATATTTATTTCACAAAAAAGTGAAATATTTTGATCTTATAGGAAAAGAAGTCCAGTTGCCATGACTCAAGTTCCAGGTAACCTCTCCTGGATGACTGAGACCTAACAGCCCCACAAGGGCACATAATCCCAAGGAAATCTTACTGTTGTAGGCAAAAACAGTTCAGTCCTTGGGAATATGGATTCTCTTTGCTATCTAATTTGATCTTTAGTGTGCTATTAATGGTTCTAAATGCTTTTCCCATTTCCATCTTTTATTTATTTTGAGTAAGAGTTTATTTTAATCATTCCTTGTTGTGAGTAGGAAGAGAAGAGCATAATGATCCACTTAAAAATGGTATCTGATAATTGCCTTTTTGAAAAGTGGATGAAACACACTTGGTTGAAATCAAAGGAGTACATGATATATACAAAAAAACAAAAAATACAAAGTCTTGCTCAAGACATTCGTTACAGGGATAGGAAGAGAACAGAGACATTAAATTCAGTAATGAGGCTCTGCAGAACTTGATGGAAATTCAGATGAAAGGTAGCAAAAACTATCAGTCTTGGCAACCATGTGCCATAAAATGGACTGCTAAAGTCATTGTCTATTATATTCCAATGCCTGGTTGCAGTTATAATCCAGAAAACTTTATTGCAATTAGTAGTTTGTTACTTTCAACACCAGCCCTTTTGTGTAGCTTCAGGTAGCACCATGGGAATAATTACTGTTGGGTGTAGTGGGAAAGGCAAATTGTGGTCTCCAGCTCAGAAAAAAATACATCCTGGGGTTGTACGTGCCATGATTTTAATGCTGTTGTATGGCAATGCAATGCAAAGTAGCTGTTTAGTCCCAGCACATGGCTATGACAGGATACTTCTTTGGCTCTTAAACAGATACCAAACATTCTGCAAATTCTGGTATCTGACAGACTGTCAGGCCAAACCTTCCAGCTCTTTATTAGCACATAAGCGAATGCCACAAAGTCAATATTAGCACCTCCGAATTTTGCTTTCACACTCATCCTATTTATTTATTTATTTATTTATTTATTTATTTATTTATTTATTTATTTATTTATTTATTATTTATTTATTTGTTTGTTTGTTTGTTTGTTTGTTTTTACAACTTATATGCCACCCACTATCCAAAGGTCTCTGGGCAGCTTACAATCAAAAATTAAAACAGTTAAAACATCAGATATTAGAGATGGGCACAACCAGGAAAAATTACGTTTCGAGTTGTCGTGTGTCGGAGCCGGCCCGTTTCGGCTCGTTTCCATTTGTCGCAAATTTTTTCAAAAATTTGTTGTTTCGTTTGTCGTTTTTTCATCTGTCATTAGTACTGGTTTTTTTGGGGGGTAGCGGGCTCCTGGAGGCACCTCTCTGGGGTGGGTGCCTCCTCTGGCCCGCTATGAAGGGAAAGCGGGTTCCTGGAGGCACCTCTCTGGGGTGGGTGCCCCCTCTGGCCCACTATGAAGGGAAAGTGGGCTCCTGGAGGCACCTCTCTGGGGTGGGTGCCTCCTCTGGCCCGCCATGAAGGAAAAGCGGGCTCCTGGAGGCAACTCTCTGGGGTGGGTGCCTCCTCTGGCCCGCTACAAATGGGTATGCATAGCCAATTGGATATGCATACCATGTTGCAGTGGCAGGCAGAGGCACCTCACTTTCAGGTGCCTCTGTGACTCACTGCCTGCATACGGTGCCCTTGGGCTGGAGATGGGCTGGAGGAACAAAGTGAGAGAGGACCCCTATGGGCGCCCTCTGGCTCACTAAGAAGGGAAGTGTACTTGCTGTAGTGCAATGCGAGTACACAGATCTGGCTTAGGGTTAGGGTTAGCACAAGGGCTAGGCTTAGGGTTATGGGTAAGGTTAGGGTGAGTTACTGGGGTGCACCTCTGGGTGCCTCTCTGACCCACTAAGTTGGACAGTGTACTGGCGTATGGGTTAGGGTTAGGGTTAGGGTTCGGGTTCGGGCTAGGGTTAGTGGGTTTTTTATGCCCGACTGGCACATCCCAGAAGTCTTGGTCAAAACCTGGCCAAGTGGCCATGCAATTGGTGGAATGGCTCCAAATATTTGCATGGTCCACTCCTGCATGGCCAGCCATTTTAAAAATAAAAATAAAATAAAATAAAATCAATGGAGACGTTTTGTTGCAAGAAAAACCCACTGCTTTTCAGGCAGTTTTAAAATAGCTATTTTCCCATGTTTCTGTGGTGCTTTGGTGTGTTTTTGGACCACAATGTCAAAATAAATATTGCGGTTGCCCCATTTTGGATCCCCTGCCAGCACTGCATGGCATGGTGAGCGAGTTGGCGAGACGACGAGGATGCCCCCCACCAGAGCAGCCCAGGACAGGAGAGGGGGGAGGCCGGGACCCCTCCAGAAACCACCCCTCTGGTAGGTGCCCTCACTCAGGCAGGCATATTTTCGCCTGCTTTTTTGGCAGGAAATCAGGTTTTTTTTTAACTTTTTTTCTGTGCCGTGCAGCTTGGCGAGTTGGCGAGACGGCGAGGATGCTCAGCCCAGGAGGGGAGGGGGGAGGCCGGGGACCCCCCCCCCAGAAACCACCCCTCTGGTAGGTGCCCTCAGGCAGGCATATTTTCGCCTACTTTTTTGGCCGGGAATCAGGGTTTTTTTATTTTTAAAACTTTTTTTCTCTGCCGCGCCGCTTGGCGGGTTGGCGAGATGACGAGGATACGCAGCCCAGGAGAGGGGGGGAGGCCGGGGATCCCCCCCCAAAAAACACCCCTCTGGTAGGTGCCCTCAGGCAGGCATATTTTCACCTGCTTTTTTGGCCGGGAATCGGGGTTTTTTTAATTTTTAAAACTTTTTTCCTGTCCCGCTTGGCATCGCGCGATCGCTGCGATGCCACCAGGAACGACCACGACAAATCAGACCCAATTTTTCTTTAGTCGGTTCGAGTTCGAGTTCTGGCAGAGTAATTGTCGTTCTTCGTTTCATTACGTAATGGAAACGAGGAATGGAAACGGAAACGAGGATTTCGCCAAGTCGTGCCCATGTCTATCAGATATCAATAAATAATTAAAACAATAATAAAAATTTACACTAAAATCATTACACTAAAATTGCCATCAGAGGACCCACAGTCTATATTGTATTATTTTTACCTGGCGCCGAAATGTCATCAATGTTGGTGCCAGGCAGATCTCACTTGGGAGGGCATTCCATAACTTGGGGGCAGCTGACAAGAAGGCCCTGTGTCTGCAAACCATCCCTCTCACCTCCTTGAGGGATGGCTCTTTCAAGAGGGCCCCCTGGTTCGATCTTAATTGCCGGGTAGGTTCGTACAGAAGGAGGCGGTCCTTCAGGTATCTAGGTCCTAAGCCATTTAGGGCTTTATATGTCAAAACAAGCACTTTGAATTGGGCTCGGGTAGCAACTGGTAACCAATGTAGGTTATGCAGAATCGGCGGGATGCAATCCCTGGCAGCCCCACCGCTTACCAGCCGCGCCGCACAATTCTTGCCTGACTCATTTTGGTGGAAAGATGGGATGTACAATCTGTCAGTCAACTCATGGTTGCTTAAAGGTCTGATCCCATAGGATCTGACATTCTCTTCCACAGACCTGTTAACATTTAAGAGACTTACACTGAACTTCACTGCCTTCTGTTGGAGTCATCCACTGAATTCAAACAACCTGCTACTTAGTGAGTAAGAGAATAAAAGTAGAAGCAGAAAATCTTTGAGGGTGCTTTCTTTTACCGATTGACTCCCACAGCTTTAAACTCTGATGTTATCCTATAGGTTAATTAATTGATAAAGAAGATAAGAACATTTGTGTACATGTGAACAACTGCAGAATTATTCAAAACATGCTAAAACTGCATGGGTAATCACAATGTACTTTCAGTGCATGTGCAATTTATTGACATGTGTACATGTATTAAAGCTATTCCTATGCAATATTCAACAATGTGTCAATTGTGTGTATAATGCTGATTGGTACATTTGCATAGTTGCATGTAGCAGAGTATATGTGTGTTCGCACAGAGAGAAGATTTGGGTGACAGCTCAGTACTGTATTGCCCTTCAATTACTGTAGTATAGAGATGGGCAGGAATCAGACAAAATAGTGATTTTTTTATTCATGATTCAAGGTCCAAGAATTATAAAAAAATAATTTAAAATGTATGTTTTTTTCTGACAAATTGATGAATTGATTCATAAATTCATTTTTAATAAAATAGTTTTTTTAAAATTTACAACCGTATAAAATACCCTCCAGGGGACATAGAGACACCAATATTTTTAGGGACACATCCCATTACTCTCCTCTGCTGTTTGGGTTCTGGATGCATGAATTATGCACCCCCAGAGAGGGCACCCAAGGAGAGTGCCCCACAGGTACCTAGAAAAACCAAAACTTGAGGGAAGCTTCCCTTACTTCCTAAAACCCTTCAACACTCCCTGTGCTGACCAGGATTTCTGGGAGTTATAGTCCAAGAACATCTGGGACCCAATGTTGGGAACCACTGTATTATACTGTTCACACTATAAAGATATTGGGTCTCTGAGCTGGTAATTTTCTCTCTTACCATGGGTTCCACAAATGAAATTACACAATATATGGTATGTATAGTTATTTTGTTCCATCCCATTTGCCAGACAGCATGAGAACCCACCTGCTAACTGTAGCAAAGAAATGCAAGTACCTTGCCAAGCAATACAGAGAGGATTCAATAGATGGGAGCACTGGTAATTAGACATGGGCACGACTTGGCAAAATTCTCGTTTCCGTTTCCGATCCTCATTTCCGTTACGCAACGGAAACGGTAATGACAATTAAGCCGTCAGAACTCGAACTTGAACCGATAAATTATTTATTTATTATTATTCACACTTGTATACCGCCCTATTCCCACAAAGGGGACTCAGGGCGGTTCACAGCATTAAAATGAGAACAAATAAAAACAGCGAAGTAGCTAAGACAGCAATTTCCGAGCATAGATAGGCGGGTTAAAAAAAAAAAAAAGACAGACGGAGCCCCTAAACATCGCCATAGGCATCCCGAAAGAGAAAGGTCTTAAGGTTCTTCTTGAACGCCACCAGCGAGGGAGCCTGCCGTAATTTGCCGGGGAGTTTATTCCAGATAGATGGTGCCACCACCGAGAAGGCCCGTCCGCGAGTGCCCGCTTTACGGGCCTCCCTCAGGGTGACAGTTCGCAGCAAGAGGGCCACCGAAGAGCGGGTGGGTCGGGCCAGATCAAGTTGTTGGGGGAGACGCTCCACCAAATAAGCTGGGGCCAAGCCATGGAGGGTTTTGTAGACCAAAACCAACACCTTGAACCTTATTCGGGAGGCAACGGGTAACCAGTGTAGGCGAACCAGGATAGGGGTGGCGCGGTCATAGCGGCGCGCACCAACCACCAGCCTGGCCGCCGTATTCTGGACCCGCTGCAGTCGCCGAACAAGGTTCAAGGGGAGCCCCATGTAGAGAGTGTTGCAGTAATCCAGCCTCGACATGACCAGTGCCTGTACCACAGTCCTCAAGGAGCCCTCATCGAGGTACGGGCGAATCTGGGTGATAAGCCTTAGATGGTAAAAGGCCGACCTGATGACAGCTGACACCTGAGGTTCCAGGGTCAGATCCGGGTCCAGGATGACGCCCAGATTCCTCTCTTTGCGCCAGCTGGAGGGCGGACCCACCCAGACTGGGAAGAGGGCCACAGTACCCCTCCGACGAGCCCCCGAAGAACATAACCTCAGTCTTGCCTGGGTTGAGCCTGAGTCTGTGAGTCCTGGTCCAGTCCAGAACCGCAGCCAGGCAACGATCAAGGGTCCGGACGGCCTCCACTGCACTGGTGGAAAAGGAGAGATAGAGCTGTGTGTAATCAGCGTACTGATGACAGCAGACTCCATAACTCCGGATGATCTCAGCCAGCGGCTTCATATAGATGTTAAAGAGCATTCAGGAGAGCGACGACCCCTGAGGCACCCCACAAGAGAGTGTCCAGGGAGCCGACAACTCACCCCCCAAGCTCACTCACTGGGTGCGGCCCTCCAGGAAGGACCGGAGCCAGCACAAGGCCTGGCCCCCAATCCCCACCTCCGAGAGCTGCTCCAGCAGGATACCGTGGTTGACGGTATCAAAAGCCGCTGACAGGTCGAGAAGGACCAGCAGGGTAGAGCAACCTCTGTCAGCCCTCCTCAACAGATCATTGTGCAGCGCGACCAGAGCCGTCTCGGTCCCGTGACGTGGCCTGAACCCGGACTGGAAAGGATCAAGGACATGGTTCTCCTCCAGGAACGACTGGAGATGCAGGGCGGCGACTCACTCAATCACCTTGCCCAAAAAGGGAACATTGGCTATGGGACGATAGTTGGACAAATCATCCACAGCCAAGCCAGGTCTTTTAATAATGGGCTTCACCACCGTCTCCTTCATAGGACTGGGAAAGATCCCGTCTCTGAAGGAGGCTGAAGCGATCAGTGAAGCCCATTTCGGCATGCTCCCCCCTGCGATCTTAATCAGCCAGGAAGGGCAAGGGTCAAACGGAGAGGCCGCAGGCCTGCAGTGTCCCAGAGCCCTGGAGGCATCCACAGATGTAACAGGCCCAAACTCAACAAACCGAGGCAACCGAGGTGGCCCGACACTAGCCATGACAGGGGCCGGATCAGGGCAACCGGAGTCCAGCTCGGAACGGATGGCCTCTATCTTAGATTTAAAATAGGCTGCGAATGACTCACTAGTGAAATCACTAGGAGGAGGCCCCGGCGGACTGGGATTGGTGAGGTCTCGAACCACACGGAACAATTCCACTTGACGATTCGAGGCCTCACCAATTCTCAGGGCGACAAAAGATCTCCTAGCCGCCCTTATCACACGAGAATAGCGACCGGTTGACGCCTTAACCGCAGCCCAATTCTGAGCCGTCCGAGCATTCCGCCATCTGCTCTCTAGCCTTCTCCGCTCTTGCTTCATCGTCCGCAGCTCCTCGGTAAACCAAGGAGACGAGCGGGCTCGGCATCGGATTAGGCGCTTGGGGGCGATCCGGTCAACTACCCCAGCCACCTCCTCAAACCACCGTTGGACCAGGGAGTCGGCCGGATTGTCATCCAAACCGTCTGGTGCATCCCCGAGGGCCTCCGAGAACCGCACCGGGTCCAGGAGCCCCCGGGGCGGGCCCAGATGGTAGGGCCCCGCTCCCCGCGGGGCGGGGTGGCTACCGCAAGAGAGAAGGTCAGCAGATAATGATCTGACCATGACACGGGCCGGGCCAACAACCTCCCGACCCCCAGATCAAAACCCCGCGAAGTGGAGGCAAAAACCAAGTCCAAGGTGTGTCCACCCTTATGAGTAGGCCCGATGACTAATTGGGACAGGTTCATGGAGGCCATGGACTCCATGAATTCCAGAGCTACTCCAGACAGCCCAGCCTCGGCGTGCATGTTGAAATCCCCCACAACCAATAGGCGAGGCGACCTCAAAAGTGCTGCCAAGATGAACTCGGAGAGCTCTGGCTGGGAGAGTGCAGGGTCGCAGAGAGCACGGTGCACGAGCACTACCCCAAACCTGTCCCTGTGACCCACCATAAGGTGAAGACATTCCAAACCTGGACTCACCAACGTCGCGGATCTACTGACATAAAAAGAGTCCCTAAAGACCATAGCCCCCCCACCCCCTGCCCCTCCGACCTGCCCAGCTGCTGTACACGGTAACCCTGGAGGCAGAGGAGGGCGAGGGAATCCCCACCCCCCTCGCCCACCCAGGTCTCTGTGATAAAAGCCAGGTCGGCACGCTCGTCCACGATCAAGTCGTGGACGAGTGGGGTCTTATTATGTACCGACCTGGCATTAATAAGCAGACAGGACAGGCCAGAGAGGGAACAGACGGATTGGATCCCTACCATTTGGCGGTGAGCCGACGGGTCAGAACGGGGGACAGGCAATAATTGTCTGTCCCGAGTTCTCCTTATCCGATCGACCCGCCGGCCCACAGCATGTCTCCCGCAACCCGAGACCACCTGAATAGGGCACCCAGCAGGCTCCATAGGTTCTCCAGTGGTCAGGGGCCCAAACCAGAATAATAAATAATACAAACACAAATAAAATACAAAAATAAGAAGTACAACGGCAAACACAATATAAAAGTAACAATACAAAATACAAAATAGGCAAAACAATAAAACAAAAGAATGAAGAGCTCTCGAAAGGCCACTGATGGACACAGGGAGGAAGGGAAGGGGGCAGAGGGGGGGAGGAGAGGGGGGGTCATAGCCGCCAACTGTGGCCATTAGCGGAGAGTAGTCCGCAGCCTACAAAGGCTGTCGGAGTCTCCCAACAACCAGAGACAGCGGGACCAGCTCATTCCTCTTCATGGATGTAAAAACGCCATGGTAACAGGACTATGATGTCAGTCTTCCCCTCCAACACTGGATGGCCGGCAGGCAGCAACAAGCAGAGTCTGGCCAAGTCCCGAGGGAGGCAAACAGCAAGAGGAGCGATGCAGTCAACAACTGGCCCCAGGAGGGCAGGGCACAGAGGTGGGAGAGATGAAGGGGTCACACCTGGCTCCCCAATGATGGCACCGACAGCCGAACCACTGTCCGAGGGGACAGATCCCCAAAGGGACATGTGTGCACCGACAACCCGCCCGCCGCCCAAGGGCAAGGCCTCCACACCACTCCCCCAGAGCCAACAGCCAAACTGCATCCCAAGGAAGCAGGGGAAGTCCCAACACCGACGGCAGGCATGCTGTCCGAAAACCGGGATCCAAGCCATCAGCAAGGGCCATCCCCCCTCCCAAGATGGCGCCGACGGCCGAATCGCCGCCCGAGAGGGCAGATCCCAACAAGGAACATTGCAACGCCGGCGGCCGGCTAGCCGCCCAGGGAACCAGGACACACGCGCACCCCCAAGCTGACGGCTGAACTGCCGCCCGGAAAGCGAAGCCCACAAGGGGCACTATGGCACCGGCAGCCGGCTTGCCGCCCGAAATCCGGGATGCACGCCCCACCCACATCGATGGTACCGGCAACCGAACTACGGGTGCAGGGGGGGCTGGCCAACCACCGGTGGACAGGGGGCCAAAGTGAGACCAGAGAACCAGCCGCATCTGCCCCCCCAGACAACATCAATGGCCAAGCCGCCGCCCGAGAAGCCAGTCCACAGCCCAGAGGCGGGCACCATGATGGCAGCCGGCAGCCGGCGTGCCGCCCAAGAACCGGGGCCGCCACCCTCCCCAGGAAAACCGTACCAACATCCGAAGGGAGGGTAAAAGTTAGGGGGGGCAAGCGGGAAGATGGAAAAGCCCCACCTAGCCCCCAGAAAGGCGGCCCCCGGCAGCCGAGCCCAGCAAGGGACCAAGTTTTGGGTGCAGCAGATGGAAACAGGGTGACTACCCAGCACGCCAGCAGCAAAACACAGCCGACTCGGTGGCAGGACCCCTCTCTAAGATAACCAATAGAATAGAGAGGGGGGAAAGGGGAAGGGTCGCCCAGATGGTACCGGGGATCAGGTGAGGCAGCTTCCGCGACGGAGTCCCGAGTGGAGACTCAAAAGAGACCCAGGGGGGACGGCGTCTCTGGCAAGTCCAAGGTGGTAGCAGAAAAGTTCCACTTTTGGAGCAGTCTGACTGTTTCCACAGGCCCCTCTAGACCCCCCCTGCGTGGCTGAGAGCCCCCATCGTAAAATTAAAAATAAAGCAGAGCCCGAGGCAGCGCTAGAAGAAAAAATGTAAAAGCGTAGAGACGCAAACAAACGAGGTAGCTACTGCCGCCTGCCATCTTAGCTTCAATACTTCTGGGATTCTCTCACAAGCCCAGAAAGAGGCACAGGTGATTTTTCACCCTGAGAGGGCTGCCAAGCAAGCAGGCTGACACTTACAGGTCACTGCTGGAGTTGGAGCCAGTTCCGAGGTCTGATTTGTCATTGTCGTTCATGGCATCGCGGCGATCGCACGATGCCAAGCGGCACAGAAAAAAAAAACTGATTCCTGGCCAAAAAAGCAGGTGAAAATATGCCTGCCTGCGTGAAGGCACCTACCAGAGGGGTGGTTTCTGGGGGGGGGGTCCCCGGCCTCTCCCCCTCTCCTGTCCTGGGCTGCTCTGGTGGGGGACATCCTCATCGTCTCGCCATGCCATGCGGTGCGGGGGGATCCAAAATGGCGACCACAATATTTTTTTTTGAAATCGTGGTCCAAAAACCCACCAAAGCACCACACAGAAATATGCGAAAATTAGGTATTTTAACTGCCTGAATTTTTACAGTAGCAGCAGTGGGTTTTTCTTGCAATAAACATCTGTCTCCAATCCCATTGATTTTATTTTATTTTATTTTATTTTTATTTTCACCTGCACAATGATGGGCTGGCCATGGGATGGGACCATGCAATTTTTTTGAGCCATTCCACCAATCGCATGGCCACTTGGCCAGGTTTTGACTGAGGCTTCTGGGATGTGCCAGTCAGGCATAAAAAGCCCACTATAACCCCAGCCCTAACCCTAACCCTAACCCTAACCCTAACCCTAACCCTAACCCTAACCCTAACCCTAACCCTAACCCATACACCAGTACACTGTCCTTCTTAGTGGGTCAGAGGCACCCAGAGGTGCAGCCCATTAACTCACCCTAACCTTACCCGTAATAACCCTAAGCCTAGCCCTTGCCCTAACCCCAACCCTAAGCCAGATCTGTACTCGCATTGCACTACACGCAAGTACACTGTCCTTCTTAGTGAGTCAGAGGGCACCCAGCAGAGACATTATTCTCTCACCTCGCTCACCAGTCCAAAAGACGGGTGCCTCTGCCAGTGCCACTTGGTACGCAATGGCTACACGGTCATATACCCTTCCTTTTCCCTTTGTAGGGGGCCAGAGGAAGCATCCACCCCAGAGAGGTGCCTCCAGGAGCCTGCTAAATGCCTTCCCTTCGTAGCGGGCCAGAGGAGGCACCCACCCCAGAGAGGTGCCTCCAGGAGCCCGCTACCCTACCCCCCCTAAACCAGTACTGACAGACGACAAACGAAATGACAAATTTTTGAAAAATTTCGCGACAAATGGAAACGAGCTGAAACGGGCCGTATCCGACACATGACAACTCGAAACGGTCATTTTTCCTGGTCGTGCCCATCTCTACTGGTAATTGAAGTGGAACCCAACTGCTGTTGCTGTGTAGCATAGAGACACCTGGAACATCCTCCTGGACCAACAACCATATATGGGACATCAGTACCAGACATGCTTGGGGTCCTTGACGAGCCACAAACAGTTCTTTCATGGTGCACAGTTTTGGAAAGCTACTATGGCATTTAACTGGTCAGACCACTACACCCAGAGATGTTGCTTCATCCTACATGAATTTGATGCAGAATTGCCTATAGGCAAAGGCTTCTGAATCAGATGTTTAAGAGTTTCACTCAATTGTAAGATTTATTTTTCTTCCCATTCTTTCTTCTTAAAATGCCTTTGGTGCTACTGGTCTTCATTTCCCCCAGACTTGGCAGGCATTCAAACCCTTCAAGTTTGGCCTTTGCTGAACAATTCAGAGAGCATGGTGGCAAGGGTTAATATTATACCTGCCACAGCATTCCCCACCACCTCCCCAGAGAAATCTCAATGGTTTTCCACTGCCACTGGAAATAATGACTCACAGCTGCAGGAACTTGCCCAAACACTTGATATTCCCGTGTCAAGTGAACCTGTGTCACCACTGCACACTTACAATTAGCTAACACCATACACTGGGTTGGAGCCCCAGTCAAAGAGTTTAACCACAAGACCATGTTTTTGCTTTTGGTGTTTTGGGGGAGAGTTTTATCTTTCTTTCAAAAAGAGAAACCTCACAAAAAGTGCTCCTTGGTGAATAATAATACATTTAACTAGCAAACACTGGTCATATGTTTGTGAAAATCAAGAAACTGATACGATTGGTGGGATGCCTCAATTCTGTAGTGGTTTCACACTCCTTTTTAAAATGGAAACTATAATTGCTGGGGTTTCAAGCTAGAAATTCCATCCAAATAAATGTTTGCACCTTTTCCACATTCATTTAAGTCAATGATGGTTTGGCTGTTTTGATACGGTGTCTATGGGGTGGTGGTGATATTTTAAAGGATTAAGATACAATTTCAGTATATTTTTATGAATGAATGGGTAACTGAAATCCAAAACAAATACACTTAAAAACAATTTCCTGCAGAATTTCCCTTTATCTTTCAGCTGTCCCTGACGAAATTTCATTTGTGCATGAATTTGAGCATGTTGTTTTCAAGTACCACTCAGCGACTGAGTTTCAAGAATGAAGGATCTGGTTTATATACAAATACAGAGTCCTTAGTCAAAGCTATGGTTTTTCCAGTAGTGATGTATGGAAGTGAGAGCTGGACTATAAAGAAGGCTGATCGCCGCAGATTTGATGCTTTTGAGCTATGGTGCTGGAGGAGAGTCTTGAGAGTCCCCTGGACTGCAAGGAGATCAAACCTATCCATCCTGAAAGAAATCAACCTCAAATGTTCACTGGAAGGACAGATTTTGAAGCTGAGGCTCCAGTACTTTGGCCACCTCATGAGGAGAGAGGACTCCTTGGAAAAGTCCCTGATGTTGGGAAAGATTGAAGGCAAAAGGAAAAGAGGACGGCAGAGAATGAGATGGTTGGACGGTGTCATCGATGCAACCAATATGGATTTGACCAAATTCTGGGAGGCAGTGGAAGATAGGAAGGCCTGGCGAGCTCTGGTCCATGGGGTCACGGAGAGTCGGACACGACTGAATGACCGAACAACAACAGAGTCCTTGGGTCTAAGACATGGAGGAACAAATTAGAAGTAGAGGGTCAGGAAGCTACTAGTAAAAGAGCTCCCCTTTTTATCTAGGGGAGGTGTTCTAACCTTGCCCTTGAGCAACAGGAAAAGCCCCTCCCTCTACACTATGTGGCAGTAGAGATGGGCATGAATCAGAACAAATGGTGATTTGTTTTTATTTGTGATTCACCACGGTCAACAAATCAGAAAAAAGAATTTGCATTTTTCTGACAAATTGATTTGTACATTCTTTTTTTTTTACTTCAACACCCTATAACATGTTTTCTAAGGCAACTAAAGGCACCAAAATTGCAGGAAAGGCTTACCCTGAACCTCCTTGGTGAGCCCTGCAGGTTTGGTGAAGTTTTGGATTCAGATATCTGAGTTTTACACCCACAAAGAGGTTTGCCCAATAGCATTACATTTCATGAGACAGAAGCATGGATGACAGGTGCAACAACATGTTTAATAAATCCATGTCTCAAAATCTGTAAGTTACATTTGCTTACATACTAAGGCACACAGCTGGTGAATAGAAACAAGATATTTAAGAGGGAAGAAAGGGCAGAGAAAAGGGTGATGATATTGGCAGAAAATGATGATGGGTAAAGGGGTGGGGAGTTAGAGGTTGAAATATTTAAGATTCTGAAATAAAATCAAGAAGTTAAAGCTTAGTTGTTGCTCCAGGATGTTGTATCCACCCCACCCCACCCCCATTTCCAGTTCTCTCTGTTTCTCAATTGAAGCTTAACAGTCATGAGTTCTTCCTAATATTTTATCCACTCACAGTGCTGCACCAAATAGGTCGAAAGGGCTTACATGAGTGTTCAGTCCACTGGGTTGATCCAAACACATGCAACTGTAAATGGAGAGCATTTGACCACTTGCCTCAGTGTGGTCTTTGCTGACTTCCACTTGCTGCACTAGTATTTCTGCAATCAAATTGTGATTGCTTGGTGCAGATGGCTATTATAGACTGCAACTTTCAAGAACATATGAATGATAAAGAACAGAGTCTACACCTGCAAGTGAGCAAACAATGTGGGTCCAGGCCAGGGGGACAGCCTTGAACTCCCCAACCTGGTACAAGTGGACAAATTTTACACTAAAATCCAGCTGCCTAGTGGCAGTCAAAAATAAAAATAAAATTGAGGGGGAAATAAATCTCCCACCCCACCCCCACACTTCCACTTTAACATTAGGGGGATGTGCTCTTATATTTACAAAGCAGACTTGTTTTGTGGGAAGTATAGTAGCCTAAATATGCTTTAAAACAAGGTGGGAATTTCTGGACACCTTGTTTCAATGCAGCAGTGCTGAAATGGATGGATGTGGCCAGGCTTTGGGGACTCCATATTCAACGGAACCTATAGAAATAGTGGCAGCAGCAGCACCAATACCACCAAGTGGGTTTGGAGGGCTCAAAATCCAGACAAGAAAGCATATATGACCCACAGCCTGGGGCCCATACAAGGTAAAGTGTAAAAGGTGCACTCACCCACTGATGGCATGGTTTAGAAGGTATACTCATTGTGGATAGGATACTCCCTTTGGAACATTCTTTTCTGTGAGGTTTAACATGCTTAGTGGTGCCATCAGTGGAAGATCTTTGAGCCAATAACTAGATCTTCAGTCAAAAGAGTAGTCAGAAGCAGGGCTGAGCGGCCCCTTCTTTAAGTGATAATGTTACCATCTGGAAAAAGATATACTATAAAACCATCAGGAGTAGAGCCAAATATTTATTAAGTGCATCACTGATACATTTGCCTTTTTTAAAGGAGTGTTTGTATGAATATATTTGACTCATGACTCTCTAGGTAGGATTTTTGACTGTACTGTCTCATCATATTACTAATTACCTTTAGGAGGTATATATTGGAACAGCCAAGCAGACTTACTTGAGGTGGATTGCTCCCACTTTGTGATGTTTTAAGGTATCTTTTCTGTGAGCTTGTTGGAAGGATTGTGTGGATGCACATGCCTTACTGCAAGGCTGTTGTAATGCTACTAATAAATAGAAAGCTGTTTATAAAACTCTATTGACTGCTTACTTGGGAGCAGAACTTCAGGAAATGGAATTCTGAACTGTTATCCAATCCTGGAACTTAACAGAGAGGAATTATTGCAATAACTAGGAAGTGCTTCATATTTAGTCAGGCTGATGATTCAGACAGAGATAAACCATCTGCCCTGACTGGCACTGCTTCTTAAGAGATATTTGCAAGACCTACTAATGAAGACATTGTTAGGGATTGAACCTGATGTCTTCTGTTTCCTAAACATATACTACTTGATAACACCTGATAAGAAAAAAAAGCACAGGATTCATATGAAATACCATGGACCATTAGAAAGACAAACAAGTTACCAAAGCAAGCACGGATGCTCACTAGAATCAACAGTAAAATGAGAAAACTGCAGCTATAGTACTTTGGGCAGGTGAGAAGACGAGACTCACTGGAAGAGACAATAATGCTGGGAACAGCTGAAGGCAGAAGGAAAACTGCAAGATCAGATATTTAATATACTGACATAATTAAGGAAACTACAACCTAAAGTTTGCAAGACATGAACAGGGATGTTTATAATATAACCTTTCAGAGTTACAAATTCATTGTGTCCTGGAGAAATAGGGATAGGGAATAGTAAATTGCTATTGAGTACTCTCTACCTGGAAAACCTTGAAAAGGGTTACCGTAACTCAGAATTGATTTGTCAGTTCAAAATTGTTGTTGTTGTTGTTGTTGTTGTTGTTGTTGTTGTTGTTGTTGTTGTTGGTGGTGGTGGTTTGGGGGAGAGCTGTCCATTAACTGATTAGACATGATGGCAACACATCTGCCTGCTGGTTGATCTATACAATCCAGTGATTAAGAAACAACAGATTCTGAGCATTATAGGAATGAGTGCAAAATCGTTCTTTCTGGCTCATATCTTCCAGATCAATTCAACTAATTTAAAACCATCATCCCTCCTATTTTTGGTTCTGTCACTGGAAATAAAAGAGTGAAAATGGCCAAGAAAAGAGTTAGACTTGGAAAGTGGGGAATGTGTGTGTGTGGAGAGGGGGGGAGTGCAGGGCAGGAGAAGGTCTACTTTTCCCTCCCTCCCTCCTTCCTGCCCACCCAGCCACCCATACCTGTGCTTTAAACCTTCATTTCACCCCTCCTTCTTCTACAGCACTTCAGCAGAAACGTGGTTGGGTCATGTTGCATCACATCTCATTTTCACCCTAAGTGTTTCTGAAATAGAAACGGAGCTGCAGCCCTTAATGAACAGGTCACCAATCAAAAAGACGCACCATACAACTTGGGGCTCCAATCATCTGGCGGTGACATGGGCCACTATGACCTGACATGCACCATTTATTAGCTATTAAAAATGATGGAGGAGGAAGTCTGATATTTTAACTTCAGGAAATCGTCTTAGGGGCATAGTTGGGAAAGGAGAAAAGTTGCCAAAATGTATTAGTTTGAGCTAAAGTTTCACCCAATCCTCACTTGGATGCAGACCGTGTAGTCTCCAAAAACGTAACTGATGTAGCGAAACTTCTTTGGGTTTTTAATAAGCTGCAATTATTGTTATAGGTCTTTTAAAAATGCTAAAAGGAACTGGGTTGCTTTTCCAGACCAAATGTAAAAATGCTAGTCTCCCTAACCCCCTGCAGCAGGGAGGGAAGCATTCTAAACCCATCCCTTTATTATCCTTTTCCACCAATCCATTCAAATAAACTTGGTTGATATCTGATGATGACAATGAATGAGTGACACCATCCAGGTAAATCTTCAAGTTGTCTAGGGTTCAACCTGGCACATGTGGGGAGTTCTCCTAAGCTCTTTCCTTTCAGATTGCTGTCTATGTGAGAGGGGCATGTGAATAAATAAATAAATAAATAAATCCAAAATAAATAAAACTGTTTCAGGCTTGGCATGTCCCTGGGGTTCAAAATGAGATTGCTGTTGCATTATCACGCCAGCAGATGGAGCGCTTCAGGTGGTTGGCTCCTTGGGCCTTAACCAATCCAGAGATGCTACCAGATAAGGTGTGGTCGATTGGAGAGTAGAGGCTAAAAGGGCTATGAGTTTAACGTTACCACCAAGGACAAGACATTCGTATTCAGCAATGTGCACAAAATTTGCCAAATGTTTGTGTCTCTGAAGGTTTTGTAAGGCTATGGCCAGCAACAGCTGATCAACTGATGCAGTTTGCAGTGCATCTCTATTTTAAGGGGTTGGCCCCCAAAACAATTCAGAGTAAATTATCAGCCCTGACATTTTAAGTCATGATCTTTGCAGAGGGCTGACTTAGCACTACAGCATGATGGCATGATGCTGAGGCTACGTAAATCTAAAACTAATCAGTGGGCTAGAGGACAGGACATTGTTTTAGGACAATGCTCTTCCACATTCAAAATATTTGCCCAGTGAAATATCATGTCTGAGAAAATCATATTTTCTTCTGTAACCAGCACATCTTGTCTTACAAACCTTTGGAAATTTTTCTATGTATAAAGAAGAAAAATCAGGCAAATGGTTTGGGTGAACCGGTGGATATAGTTTTAAATGGATTTTCAAATTTTTTTTTACACAGTCCCTATCAAAGGCTGCTGAAAAATTGCAGTTGTTCTTCTCCTAAGAGGGCAGGTACTCTTTGGATTGAGAACTGTGTTGAGATCCCGAAACAAAACATCTGCAGTCAATGGGAAATTTTCACAATGAAGTCATTGTCCCATGTAATTCAGAATTCCTATTTTCTGGGACCTTCTTTTCAATCTGTTCATAAATTCAATGGATGCATGTCTAAAGCAGGGAGGTGGCATTCTTTGCAGATGACTTTAAATCCTTTTATTTGGTAAAAACCAAGAAGATTGTGAAGATCTGATGAAGGATCTCTCCAAACTGGGGGAATGGGCTGATCCATGGCAAATCTTTTAATGTAACCAAATGTAAAACCTGGCATATTGGGGCAAAAAAATCCAAACTTCATCTATCAACTTGCTGTCTATCTGAGTTATCCATGTGACAGAAATGATGGAAAGAGATCTTGTCCAAAGTGCTGTTGGTGTTTCAGCTCCATGAAGGTGTCTCCCCAATGTGTTGCTGTTGCATTATCAAGGCCAGATGGATGCTAGGGGTTATCAAAAAGGGGATTGAAAATAAAGAGATGCCAACATTATAATGTGTTATACAAAACAATAGTAAGGCCCCACCTGGGCTATGAGTTTAATTCTGGTCACCATCTCAAGGAAAGACATTTGGAACTGGAAATGTGCAGAAGAGAGCGCCAAAATGATTACTGTCTCTGAAGGTTTTGTAATGAAGAAAGGCCAAAACAGCTGGGCCTCTGATGCAGTTTGGAAAAAAATCTCTATGGGGATATGATTGAGACATACAAAATAATGCAGGGTATGAGTAAATTATCAGCTCTTCTTTTATCTCTCAAAATACCAGAACTAGGGGACATGTCCAAATTGAGACTGGGAGAGTAAGAAAATGATCAAAAGAAAATATTTTTTCAAAAGAGAAAGGTATGACTAGGAATTCTAGGAACTAATCCATCAGACATGCTGGCAAGGATGTCAGGATCTGGAGGCATCTGGCCTGGATGCCTTTGAAACAAGGTTGTTTAGACAGATTCTTAATTGCATTTTTGCATCATTTAGGTTACAAAGCATGATGGAGATGTAAATTGGCTTTAAACCAGGATCTTTGCAGAGGGCCAGATGCTTAGGGGAGTGGTAGCAGGAGACAGATGCTGAGTCTCATGCGCTCCCAAAATCTGGTGGGGCAGTGGGATACAGGAAGCTGGACTAGATGGGCCTTTGGCCTGATCCAGCATGGCTCTTCTTATGTTCTTATGTTCTTATGAGGGCCCTGCACGAATACTTAGAGTTTAGAGGGAACAAGCAGGGCTGTCTTTTTCAGCATAAAAATTGAGTACCTTTAACACAGTATCAGTTTTGGAAAGTGATGTTCCAGGCTCAGGACAGGGCAGGAATCCATGGGTGACAATTTGGGACACACTCCTTCTGGATTGGGGCTGATTCTACAGCAGCAGGCATGGGATAGAATGCTTCCGGAATCCAAAAAATAGGAAGGTGGAAATTGCAGAAATATCAGATTTATGCATGGCCACTGCTGGATCAGCAGGTCCTAGCCGGCTTGTCTTTTCTATGTCATTACAGGTGCATGAAAGGGTGCATGAGCCAGAGTGGTGATCTGAGGACACAGTTTTGTTTTTTGGGCAGCCAAGCATGCTGCAAATTCTCATTGGAGCCAACATCTTGGCCTGGGCATCAGGGCTACTATTGAATGGAGGGGCCAGAAAAGTACGCTCTGGGATGGCTTCAGCAGCGGTGTGTACCAACATTCACCAGAGGGCCCTCCTGATGTGCTTGTGATCCACCTGAATGGAAATGACCTGACCCGAAACCCTGGAAAGGGTCTCATCCTGCAGATTATGGATGATCTTAATAAATTCACTTTGGTATTCCCTAAGACTGGGATAGTCTGCTCCATATTGATTCCACATTTAGAGCCCATGACCCTTGACAGGTGGACAAGGCCCATAGAGGTGTGAATAGGGAAACAGGTAGGTTTGTAAGTCAGGATTGGGGATGAACCACTCCAATATTACCACTCATCACACTGAACTTTATAGTAGGGATGGCATCCACCTGTCCGCAGAGGCTTAGATATTTTGCTTAGTGATATCCAAGGAGGCCTGAGGGCCGTGTTGCTTGGCTGTGTGGGGTAAAGAGGCTGTTCAGCCCCTTTCCGTGGTGGGTAGTGCAATAGTAGAGGTATTCAAGTATACCCTTAGTAAGTCACCCTTAAGATGCTAGACAGCCTTTGGGTAAAATTAAACAGGTTTAGGAATAAACCAAGTTATCAAGATAATATACAGCTGAACCAAGGGCTGTTGTTGGCTAGCAGAGTCACAAGTTGGAGGGATGCCAATTAGGTGAGCAGCATCCTTCTGAGAGGTGAATATCTCTGAATATGTACTGGAACAGCAAGGATATAAGCTCTCCTTCCATTACCCAGTTGCACTATGGTTCAGGTCCCCTTGCACAGGTTCTAAGGTTTATCAGGTATCATTTTCACTAAATTGTGGCTCAATGTTAACCCAATGGAACTTGTCTTGTTATTTCCAGGCTGATTGGAATTCCTCTTCACACAGGCTCTGTGATCTCAGGATCCACAGCATCTGGGCGTTGGTGTCACCATGTAGTCAAGCATTTGGGACTCACCTAATGCCTCAATTCCCCACACTACTTGCCACAGCCATGGGCAAGCTCAGCTATGGCCATGCCTCCCCTCGAGGCCTCCCAGGGCCACAAGCAGCCCCCTCCGTAGGTTTTCCAGCTACAGATCGAGGCCCTTGTCAAAGAGATGGATGTCTGGCTGGAACAACTCGGGCTTGCTGGCACTAATGGTCGGATGCCCAATCACCGTCCAGTCAGCTCTCAGTATTGCATGGCAGAACTCCTGGTTCACACCTCTTTGTTCATTATTAAGTGCCTGGGGGTTGTCCCTGGCTGCCCAGGCCCTCTTGGGTATGATGGTGAGCCAAACAACCACTGAGTCTGGGTGCTGCTTCTGCCGGAACTGCAAATTGTTCAGGATGGCATCGATGAGGTCCTTGCCTGATCTGCGCCCCAGGTTGTTCCCTCCTGCGTGCAGCACCAGCAAGTCTGGTGGCTGGCCCCAGGCCAGTCCCAAGGCTGTGGGCAGCATGTGGTGCCAGCGCATGCCCCTTCAGCCCTTCCAGTCCAAGATGGTGCATGAGCCCAGGCCCAGGTGTGGTCCCCATGCTGAACATGCTGCGAGAGGGGGGTCTCAGCATGCTACCCATCCCCTGGGTCCCTTTCCCAAACCTCATGGAGTGCCGATGCACCCTACTCACAGGCCTCCCATGTAGCAGGCCACACATATGGCTGAGGCTTAAACCCACATACCCAGCATATGTGCTGCTGTGTTGTGACAAACCCGGCAGACAGGAGTGATGAATATACAAATCATCAGCCAATCCCAGCAGGAGGGCGGGGAATGGTATCATATAAAAAGGGTGGAGCCTAGGCAGTTGAGGGAGTTCAGTTAAGTGAGTTGAGTTCAGTTGAGAGTGAGTGCTGGGAGAGAGCACTGTTCTCTGAGAGTTCTGTCAGGCAGTGAGGGCTATACTGTTTACTAGCTATTTAAGACAGGGAGGCTTGTGGAGCTGATTAAATCTGTTACAGTATATGTTAAAGGCAACACATACCATCCTCAGATATTGTTATAGTTATTATCTTCTCAATAAACTTCGTCATTATTTTTATATTATATATCTCTGAGTCAGTCCCAATTCATGAGGCGAAAAAGGTGGCAGCATTCTTAAGTGAATAAAAGGTGGCAGCGGTACCATTTCCATCACAGAATTCAGTGTGAAAAAGGGAGGTGTCATCAAAATTTAGTGGCACAGCAGTGGGATGTCGAAATAAACCCGGTTGTGCCTCTGAAAAACACAGTCTGGGAAAGGGGAACGTCACATGTGTTGCTGGTCCAGAGGAGAAAGGATATGTGGGCGCCCCCATGTATAAAAGGAAGGGGTTGCACCCTGCTCCCCGCAAGCCTCACAAGGCTGCATTTGGGCTCTCACCCTTCCTCCCACAGGAGACAATGCAGTTCCAGGAGCTGGACAGGCCAGCACCGGAATAACCATTAGCTGATTAGAGTGGGACACTTTAAGCCTAGAATATTGAACCTTTCACACTATTCTATGGTAATTTTCGGAGATTGTGGTGATTTGGGGGATTCATAAACTGTATGCCATGATTAGAGATGGGCACGAATAAAAAAAAAAGATGTTTCATTTGTCATTTGTCGTTTGGAGGGTCCATTTCGGTTGTTTCCTTTTTTGCAATTTTTTGCAAAAAATTCATTTTCATTTTCGTTCATTTCGTTACCATTTCATTACCATTTATTTCAATTTTTGTGATTTTTTTTAGCATTTAAAGCAGTTCACTGTATTGCAGTAACGAAAATGAAACGCACGACAAAATTTCCGGTGTTTCTGTTTGTTTTGTTTCATTTTGGAGACAAAATTCATTTGTCATTTCGTTGCGTAACGAAATGAAAAAATGAAAACGGAAACGAAAAATTGTTCGTTTCGTGCCCATCTCTATCCATGATCATTACAATTATACCAAAGTAAGACTTGACATATCTCACTTTCATGGAATGTTTGTTCCCTACCACAGCAGTGGTGTTGTATTTCTTGCCTTGCAGGTTGGAGGTCCTGTTGGCCTGGACAAAAATCATGTTGATTGGCCATGATTTTGTTTCAGGCTGAATTTGCTTCATAGACCAGCTGGAGTCATACTTTGGTGCTTTAGTGCTTGTGTGCCACACAAGTGGAGGGGATGGAGAGAAATCCTCTAGGACAGGTTTGTCATACTGATGTCCCAGGGACCTCCAGATGTGCCCCTTGACAGAATGATAGTTTTCCTGGGTGAAAATTACTTTGACTCAGAAGATGGACAAGTCCATTATTGTTCAGGTGATTAATGATTTGTGAGACATTATGCCTTGGTTTTCATGGAGGCACACTGTTTGGTTGACCATTAGACCAAGGTTTATATGGCAATATGAGTGAGACCTCAGATATATTGATTTTGACAGACAGTGAGAGAGCAGTGACATGGGGCAGAGCCATCACATCTGCCCAGGACCAATGGTAAAACATTCCGTGATACATGTTGTATGGCCCAAGTGGTTTGGACCAGATGGGGTCCATTAGTTGGATATGGACTGCAATATGTTGCATGATTTACAAGGGGGCTCATGGCCATAATTTTGACACTGGTGGAAAGCATGGGGCATACAAGTCCCCTTTGTACCATGTCAGGGACTGGGAAAGGAAGAGATTGAAGTGATAGACACCTGAAGAGAATACCAGCCATCTCACCTGCCACATTTGTTTGTTTGTATGTTTGGTTGGTTGGTTGGTTGGTTTATATACCACCCATCTGATGACAGGGCCATTTTGGCTGGTTTACAACAGAGGGAAAACAATAAATACAATTGAGTACCAATCAAATTAATTAAAATTAAATTAAGCACAACAAAATACAATGAACAATACTTATCAGTCAGCCAACAGATTTAAAAGCAATAAAGATTTATGTAGAACAGTATGTCCAAACTTTGCCCCCCCCCAATGTTTTAGACCACAACTCCCACAGTCCTATGTCATTGGCAATCTAGGCTTGGAATTCTGGGAGTTGTGGTCCAAAACATCTGGAGGGCCAAAGTTTGGACACCACTGATGTAGAGGAAGGATGATTTAAGGGGATCTCCCAAGCACTAGTGCACTTAGGGTTGGGAGGACTGGCCAGGGTTGAGGCTGAGGAAGTATCCTTAGACAGAGAAAAAAATGTACAGAGGAAAGCACACTTTGGAGTTAGGAACTCGCCCTTGAGAGGTCTTGTCAGGGGGGGTCAAAGGCACTTCAGAATCACAACACATTTCACACTGTGGTAGGCTCCCTTGTGAAAGGGGAATTTAGTATTAAATAGATTAATAAAGTTGTAGTCCAAGTTTTAATCCAATTTCTATGTGTCACCTCTTTATTCTGGCATCATTAGGCGAAGCACAGGGTAATTTTGTTCAGAGGAGAGAGAAGAGGTGCTCACCTTTCTGATCTAATGCCAGTAGAGCTCAAACATACATTATAGGTGGGGAATACAGAGGGACGGACTCACCCAAGGCTACAGTTGCTGTGTATCTATGCTCTATGATACAGACTTGAAATGCGCTGAACCTGTGGAACCATTCCTATTTGCAGTTTACATGTCCTTGTTCAATAAGTCACCTTCTGAAAAAGAGCCAGCCCTTGAACCTGCTTTTAAATACCATGCCCATTTGAGGTCTTCCTAAATACGAAGAAAGAGGTTAAAATATTTACAAGCAAACTGAAATCACTAGGCATAGAATATCAATAATCAAAACCAGCAGGATCTTTTTTTGGGCTGTTTCTCCTCAAAAGATGTGTATGTACCTGGATGAATAAAAAGAGGGGCTCCCTGAACCTCAGACTATTAATTTAGTGCCATGCTTCTTTGCAGCGGTTGCTTGTAATTATAGGATCAGAGATGGAATATATAAAAACATGCACATATTTTAAGGGAGTAGAGTTCATTTTATTTATGGAAAGTAAGTTGCTTTCTCCCAGATTCATGAAAATACCTTTGAAAGCTATTTTTTCCTGTTTAAGTATGGGTTGCTTCCCAGGTGTAAGTGCAATCAAGAAAATATAATTACATCTTGCATCTCACAAGGCAAATATTTGAATTTACGCTAATATATTTGCTCTCTGTTTCGTGGTAAGTATGGCCTATGTACAAAACACTTCATGCTGGAAAATTCACTTCAGCTGAAATAAAATGTATATATATTCAGACACTCGCATGCAGAAGATGAGAATTTAAATGAGGAAAGAGAGGGCTGTTGGGGGAAACTAGCCCCTGCAGTTGGGAAATAAAAATAAAACATGCAAATGCTCAATAAACCACATGTATATCTAGACAATATGGAAGGCTCACTTGGCCTTTCTCATGCAGAAAGGGTTTTACCTCCCATTTCAGTACCCCACAGCAAGTGAGAACAGCTCAATGAATGTCCCAGAAGAATAACACCAAGGTTGATTCTTCCGGCAAGACAGGAAGAGTTGTTGCAATGTGAATTGTGTTAAGTCTAACACTAACTCTGCCTACTTCCTGCGTGCATTCCAAATCATGCAAAAAGGAAAATCTCCATAGGTAAAAGCCTGCAGGATCTCTCTTTTTCTTACTGTTCTTGATATGAAGACAGAAACAGGCAGGGGTGAGGCGAGAACATATCCCAGTGCATGCATTCAAATTTACCCCTTATTTCTTGAAATCAACCAAGAGAAAGACAAGTGGGGGAGTCACTCATGTATGAGGTCTCCCTACAGCACTGATAGGAAGAAAAGACATCAAGGATGAGGAGATGTTCAATTAGCAATTGCCATGATTTAAAGCATTGTTCAAATGTTGAATTTTTTAAAAATCCCTATCTTCTTCATATCACTCTTCTTAAGCAAAAAAAAAAAGTCTCACAGGTTTACAAATGAAGACAAACAAATCTATACCGTATTTAATATTATATGTAAGATTAGTTGGCTGGACACCTCTATGGGAGGAGATATGGAGCTAATGGCCAGGAGTCTGATTTCCCACAGTACCTCCCAAGAAAATAGCCAGGCCTGACACACAGTCCCCCAAGGAAGGAACATTAAAAAGGGAATGGCAAACTGCTTCTGAATACATTTGGACTGCTGAATAACGCCAATAGTTTAGGCATCTGGCTGGAGAACCTAATGCTGGGAGTTCAACCAAAGGCTGGACTTGATGACCTCTATGATTCTAAAATGATAATCTGAAATGATTACTAAGAAGCCCAGGGAAGGAATGCCATATGTTGGAATGGGCTTGATGGCATATAATTTAATGATCAAATTAAAATCTTATGGGAGAGTTGCAATCTCTGATAAACCAAATAATATTGCCTTCAGTGATGAGGTCAGTCCTAAATTATTTTACCCTATGCATTTTGTTGAACTGAATGAAACACAGGTTTTAGTGTCTACAGCAGACTCTCCAAAGAAATATGTTGGAGTACAACTCCTATGCTTCCTGAGCAGTACAGAGGTTGTACATGCAAGTCAAGTGTGTGTTTGCATGTGATATGATGCACCAAGAGCTACAGTCAGAGATGGTTATCTGCCTCACAGAGTTGAAACAAGGGTGGCATTTCTTCCCATTTCTTCTTCCTCCTCACCTGCAGCAAATGTCCACCTAGCCTTTTCTTAAACATGTGCAGAGAACTGCATTCCACCATTCTGAGATAGGTTTCTTCCAGAGAGAGCCAAGTGTGAAGAACGACAAGCCCTTTCTCTTTCGCGGAGAGGAAAACCTGGCTGTGTCAGATCCAGGAAATTTCCAGGGGGAGGGGGGTGGGTGGAAGGGGCAACACTGGACCTCAGCCAAATAAAACCTTGTTGAGGAAAAATAAATATATCAGCTGGACGTCTTTCAGAGATACCAGGATGGAGTTAGAATTTCCTCCTGGCTCTCGTAGTTGCTTAACTGGTGATGTCTGAAGCTGACTACACCTGGGGCCATTAGCAGCTACTCTGAAAAGAAGACATGTTCAAGTTCAAGAGAAAAAACATTTAAGAATTCCCACCCTACCTAAAACAAGAGTGCAGTGTCCACATGACTTCTTAACTCTCTAGGTGCTGAAACGTAAGCCAGAAGTCAATGTTAATTTAATGGATTCACCACCAAGATGACTGTGATGAATGAAGCCACTGTGTAATCTTGAATGCTGGAACTATGAATTACTTTCCTTCTACAGGGTTAACGCCAGCAAAGCAAAGCAAAGCAACACAATTATAATACTGGCTAGTGTCAGCGGTTAAGGAGCTAGTCTTCTAATATGTCACTTCATTTAGTCAGTGACTGAGTAAAAACAAATATGGATAATCAGAGTTGTGTTTATAAATGGACACTATTGCCGTCAAATCATATACATTACCAATTACCATATACAGTATATCCTAATCTATCTTATACATTAATTATTATGTATTTATCAATTCAAGTTCTTTGGGCAATAAAAAAATATACAAATAAAAAAGTGTGATTATCGTCCACTTCCATACTATGTGGCATGCTGGGCAGCAAGAATTCTCCAGCTTGATCAGTCTTGTGTAATTGTTTTGGCATCCTCTCATGTCATATGTGGTGCCTTCGTGTCTTGCATCTGTGTTCTTAACCATGTTATTTGAGGGTGTCATCATGGTTTTTTTGGTGCAGGGTGTGTGTGTCCAATTCATAGCTAACTTAGGAATTTCATTATTCTTCGTATGAAAAATGTGGCCAGGAAGTTGGAGTCTTCCATGTGCAAAAATATTATGAAGTTTACATCAGCCAGTCCTTCAAAGCACCTCCTCATTGCTAATATTGACAAAATACCAGATCTGTAGGAATCAGGGGAAATGCTTTTATTATTTATTTTAGAGTATTTTTACCCCACCTTTCTCCTTGGAAAAGGACCCAAGGTGGCTTACAGTAATGAGCGATATTATACCATCCATTACAATTAAGACATGCTCAAATATTGAGAACAGGGAACTGAGGGACATCATAGAGCATTAAGAGATAACATTACATGAAAGCTACAAGAGAATGTGAGCAGTTAAAAGGACAGTAAAATTCCATGTAAAGTTATGAGTGATGGAAACTAACATTGAAAACATAGTGTCAATGTAATCACATAATATTATAAGTAAACACAAAGTCTATGTGATCCCATAGATTCATATAAAACACACATAATAGGTAGTCCATCATTCAGGGAAAGCTTGCCTGAAGAGAAAGGTCTTTGCCTCTTTCCAGAAAATCAACAGAGATGAGACAGTCCTGGCCTCTAGTGGAAGGGAGTTCCAGAGTCTGGGAGCACCAACAGAGAAGGCCCTTTCATGGCTTCCCACAAGACATACCCGTGAGGGTGGAGGGAAGGAGAGAAGGGCCTCTTCTGATGACCTTAATACCCAAGTTGGTTCATACTGTGAGATTCAATCTTTGAGGTAGCTAGGACCCAGGTTGTATAGCTTCTTGTTGATACTCGCTGATACCTTCCAAGTCTCACTGGCATAAACAGCTGTTGGGCTCACAATGGAGGGTAGCAAACAGAACTTCATCTTCAACAGTATGCATGACAAGGACCAGAAGCTGTTCATTTTTTGAAAGGCAGCTATCACCTTCCCAGTACAGCACTTAACATTCACCTCTGGAGTCTCCATTCCAGGCAATCACATTACTCAGATAAATGAACCTCTCTACTTCCAACAGCTACTGCCCAAGTACAACTGACTGTGTTGGGGCTCTGGGGCTCATGCACATGATCTTTGCTTTCTTGGACTACTTGGCCTCTTCCAGGACACTTGTGACCTGCTGCCGTTCTGGTATGTCTTTCTCAATGATAGTGTTGGTGAAATCCAAGTCACCAAGATAACTTTGGTCAGTCCAGTGGATGCCTGTCCCAGTATGTAATCCAGTTCACCTTGTGAACATAGCTGAGGGCCACAAGGAGGGGCAAAAAGTAGGGGCAAAATACAGTTTTGTCTGACCCCAGTGGTAATCCCAAAGAAGTCTGTAGGGGCATTATCTATCTTAATGCAGATTAGTCACTGATACAAGTAAAGATGGTGACAAAGACGATTCCTACACCATACAGACATAGAATCTGTCAAAGAGACACTTGGTGGAAACTATCAAAAGCTAATGAACAGTTCAAGTTGATGAAGGTGATAGCAAACAGGTGTCAATACTCAATGCACTTTTCTGTGAGGTTTGCTAAGATAAAGATTTACTCAATGAAGGACCTTCAATAGCAGAATTTGACTTACACTGGTACCTTGTATAAAGGAATCAATTCGTTCCAAAGGAAATTATGTTAAGCAAATTTTCCTTTATATAAATTTCCCATAGGAATGCATTGAAAACAGATTAATCTTTAATCGTGACCATTTTTATGTTGCACAGATTCGCCCCTATCTCCAGAATTTTTTATGCTGTACATATTTTATATTATACAAACTGTTTGTTATACAAGGGTCCACTGTATTCCTCTCTCAGTTGTTGGTCAAGTTTGCTTCACAGATGCCGAAGGAGGAGTGCACAAAATAACTTCATACGTACTTAGAGGAGGTTGATGCCCTGCCATTTGGTGCATTCAAAGAGGTTACCTTTCTTGAGGACTTTAACAATAACACTAATAATATATTTCTAGAATGTTGGAACTTGTTGGCTCAAAGAAGAAAAGATATGACCAGAGTATCCAACAGCCAGGCGGGATACTCAGTGTTCAGTGAAGGTGGATGAAAGACGTCAGCAAATAAACAAAAAGGAAAACAGTAGCCCAAATTATATCTACTATAAAGTAGCAGACACACCCATACATCCCATTGCTATGTACACCTTAAATAAGGAGAACAAACAGCTTGTTGTTATATTTAAGAAAAATATAACCAAGTGTTACTAAAAAGTATAAGACAAAAATAACAATAAGAAATATCCAAAGAACAAAATACTTAGCTTAGCTTCAGCAGTGAAAGGAAGGCAGGGTGTAGTCTATTAAGGCTATACAGCAAATATATCATGCAGCAATAGTAACTGCAGCATCTGCAGATTGAAGGTAAGGTAGAACCTTCCCTTATACTTAGAGAAAGAAAGCAGGTGTAGGTGATACTATAATAGCGTGAGGCATAGTAGAAAGAAAGGAGCAGGCTATTAAAGGGGAAAGGTTTGTGCATGGTTGCATTGCAGATATAACAAAAACAAAAACAAAACTTCATCTCTTTTGCCATGGCCTAGCAATGATACTTTAAGGTCAACTCCACATAGATATCTCATCTAAGGGTGTTTATACACGACCCCTAAGCTGCGCTGCAAATGGCTCCCAGCTCCGGAGCTTAGAAATGTTTTCCCACCAGCTCCGGAGTTTGGAGACAATTAAGTGCGACCCCGCCCACTTTAGCGCGACCCAGCACACTTTTCTTGTACCTTCTCTCTGGAGGTGAAAAGAATTTGATGCGTATAAGAGTGCCGGGCTCTCCTCGCTTGTCTGTTGTTTTTTGCCTCCCGCCCCTTTAAGAGCTCCTTGAGATGGAACCAGGAAGTAACGGGGCTCGTGGCAAGTTCGACCGGCTCTGGCAGGTTAGTAAAGGCTTCTTTTGTCCTTTTTTCCCTCCCCCCCTCATGCCGACAGGAGCAGGAAGTGCTGAGGTGTGGGGACGCAGGAACAGAAACGAACCCCCAAGATCTCTGGTCCAAATTTAAGGGACCAGCGGATCTTAGGGGTCGTGTAAAAAGGCCCTAAGCCAGCTGTCTTACTGTTTCCAGTGCTAACCCATAGTTTCCTCTTGCCCTGGAAATCAAAGAGACCTCTGCCTTTCTACTGAGTGCTCTATCACTCTATTCTGTCTGCTAACTTTGTTAGAAGCAGCCAGTTATCAGTTGGTTGGTTGTTTTGCTGGTTATTTGCTCACAACTGCAAGTAATGAAATGGGTTTTATTTTTTCTTGTACAATTTCTCAGTTATTGAGACCTTAAGTGATAGAATGAGAAAGGGTTGGTAGGCATGTCACAGAGGCAGGGAGGCTGTATAAGAGGGTTACTAGGCAATTGGTCACACTGGTGGTTAATGCGAAGGGCAAGAAGTTGGTGAGTCCATGCTTAAATGTTAAGCTATCCCTTCCAACTTCATGGTACTGTGGATCATGAGATTCAGTATCATGGGAAGGATGTGCTGATAATCCACTGTGGGCCCAGGAGTGTTAGGAACATTTTACTGGACCCTGTGTGCAGTCTATTAGACTGCAATAATGGGGGTATTGGACTCACACAAATTAGCTGGCACCATGGTTGGGGAGGTCTAGGATGACCTCTCTGGCCCAACCAATACTCTGCACTACTGCAGCCCCCTCATGTTTGATTTGTTTGATTTAATTGAATTTAAGTTTAAATAAAGTGTGGTCCTAGATTACCCCATCACCTGCATCTCACCTATTTATTCCATGATGGGAGGACAGAGAATATGTTGTCATGGCCTCATGGCACACAACAGCTCCCCAGTCCTCTTAGCAACGGATTATATTATATAAAGTGTAATGTGAAACAAGGTTGCCTTCTAGCATGTACAGCAGGATCTTACTCCTCCATCACACTATTACTTTCACTGGCACTGGATAATCAAACCAAGAAATGAAATAAGGAGACCTTGAAATGAGGAGATAAATTATGGAGGTGTCTAAGAGGGACAGGATAGTAATAATGGGGGGGGGCTTCAATTATCCCAACATTGACTGGGCCAATGCAAGGTCAGACCAGGAAAGAGAAACCAGGTTACTCAACATGCTGAATGACTGTGATTTAGAGCAACTTGTCATGGAGCCCACCCCAGAACAGGCAACTCTGGATCTAATACTGTGTGATACTCAGGACCTGGTCAGGGATGTGAATGTCACTGAGCCTCTGGGGAACAGTGACCATGCTGCACTCTCCTTTGCCAAGCATGTTGGGGGAAGAGTGCCAAGCAAATCAGACACAAAAACCATTGATTTTCGAAGGGCAAACTTCCCTCAGATGAGAAAACTAGTTAGAAAGAAATTGAAAGGGAAGGTTAAAAGAATCCATTCTCTCCAGAGTGCTTGGAGCCTGTTTAAAACAATGGCAGTAGAGGCCCAACACAAGTCCATAACACAAAGAGTGAACTCATCTAAGTCCAGTAGCGTGCCGGCATGGTTAGTGAGTGGAGTTAGAGAGGCTCTAAAGTGCAAGGAGAGGTCTTTCCATAAATGGAAATCCTCCCCAAATGAGGAAAATAAAAAGGAACACAAACTCTGGCAAAAGAAATGTAAGAAGATGATAAGAGAGGCAAAGAAAGAGTTTGAGGAACGTATGGCTAGCTATATAAAGGGAAATAATAAAAGCTTCTTAAGTAGAAAACCTGCCAGAGAACCAGATAGCCCTCTGGATAGTGAGGGAGGAAAAGGGGAGGTAAAGGAGGACTTGGAAATTGCAGAGAAATTAAATGAGTTATTTACATCTGTCTTCACGACAGAAGACCTTGGGCAGATTCCGCTGCCTGAACAGTCCTTCTTGACTAAAGAATTAAATCAAATACAGGTTAAAAGAGAGGATGTTGTAGGTTTAATTGATAACTTGAAGATCAAGTAGTCACCAGACCCAGATGGCATGCACCCAAGGGTTATTAAGGAAATGAGAAATGAAATTGCGGCTCTCTTAGCAGTAATATGCAACTTTTCTCTTAAAATGGCCAAAGTGTTGGAGGACTAGAGGATAGCGGATGTCATACCATTTTTTAAAAAAAGGAAGGAGGGGGGACCCGGGAAACTACAGGCCAGTTAGCCATATGTCTGTCCCAGGGAAGATCATGGAAAGCTTCATCCAAGATAAAATCTTTAAACACATAGAAGAACAAACCTTGCTGAGGGAAAATCAGCAGGGCTTCTGTAAGGGTAAGTCTTGCCTGACAAACCTTTTAGAATTTTTTGAAAAGGTCAACAGGCATGCAGGTTTGGGTGAACCAGTGGATATTGTCTATCTTGATTTTCAGAAGGCTTTTGACACAGTCCTTCACCAAAGGCTGCTGAGAAAATTGCACAGTCGGGATAAGAAGGCAGTTCCTCTTATGGACTGAGAACTGGTTTAGATCCAGGAAACAAAGAGTAGGTGTCAATGGGCAACTTTCACAATGGAGAGAGGTGAAAAGTGGTGTGCCCCAGGGATCTGTCCTGGGACCGGTGCTTTTCAATCTGTTCATAAACGACCTGGAGACAGGGATAAACAGTGAGGTGGTCAAGTTTGTGAATGACACGAAACTTTTCCATGTGGTAAAAACCAGAAAATATTGTGAAGAGCTCCAGAAGGATCTCTCCAACCTGGAGGAATGGGCTGCAAAATGGCAAATGTATTTCAGTGTAGGAAAATATAAAGTAACACATATTGGGGCAAAAAATCAAAACTTTATAAATTCATGAGCTCTGAGTCATCCATGATGGATCAGGAAAGAAATCTTGGTGTGCTGGTAGACAGCTCAATGAAGGTGTCTACCCAGTGTATGGCAGCGGTGAAGAAGGCCAATTCCATGCTAGGAATGCTTTTGAAAGGGACTTAAAATAAAACAGCCAACATTATAATGCAATTGTACAACAAAACAATAGCAAGGCCGCACCCGGAGTACTGAGTAGAAATCTGGTCACCACATCTCAAAAAAGACACAGTGGAACTGGAAAAGGTGCAGAAGAGAGTGACTAAAATGACTACTGGGCTGGGGGAGCAACCTTATGAGGAAAGCCTAAAACATTTGGAGCTCTTTAGTCTGGAAAAAAGGCGCCTGAGGGGAGATATGATTGAGACATACAAAATAATACAGGGCATGAGTATAGTGGATAAAGGGACACTCTCTTCCATCTCACAAAATACCAGAACTAGGGGACATCCACTCAAATTGAGGGTTGGGAGAGTGAGAACATTCAATTGAAAATATTTTTTTACCCAGCGTGTTGTTAGTCTGTGGAATTCCCTGCCACAGGATGTGTTGATGGCATCTTTCCTGGATGCCTTCAAAAGTGTATTGAACAAATTCCTGGAGGAAAATTCCATCACAGGATACAAACCATGATGGAGATGTGTAATCTCCGGGCTTAAAACCAGGGTATTTCAAGGGCCAGATGCAGAGGAGTGGTATTAGGAGACAGATATCTAGTCTTGTGTGCTCCCAGAGGCATTTGGTGGGGCTACTGTGAGATACAGGAAGCTGGACTAGATGGGTCTTTGGCCTGATCCAGCATGGTTCTTATGTTCTTATGTTCAGGTGCACTATGTTCCTTCTTCTGCACAAAATTTCCCTTGTTGAATCATTGGGGTTAGTTTTTGAAAAGAGAAGTGAATGCTAGAAAGGTGTGGACTTAGCTTCTGCCTAAAAGCAGTAGTATATCAGCAAGTGGAATGTGTGGTTTTGGAAGTCCCACTGCTGACTTACTTTTATCGTGTTGTCTTGCTGGTACTCATGGATTCCCTTTAAAGAAAAGAGAAGGAAAGGTGGGAATCCTGGTAAGGTTTGTCAGAATGTTGATCTTTGCAGGAATTTTTGGGGATTTTATCTAGCATAACTGTTCCATATAAAATGTCTCCAGAAAGTATACATCCTTGAGACATGCTGCTAATAATAATAAACACAAACATTTTATTTTTACCTCAGCACTCAACCAAAAATCCCTTTATGGAGGAAATATTTTCCTCTGTTACACGCTCAGTGAGTTTGGCAGCCACCCTGAGGCAATTCCACAAGGTGTCTGTAACCAGGTGATAAAGCAGACAGGAGGGACCAAAATACTTTTAACTGGGCTCCAAGTCCTACAGACAACAGGCTTCTAAGCTGGGAAAGTCAAATACTGTGCCAGTATACTGTGCAAAATACCTTACTGGCCACCTCTCCCGAAATTCCTCTGTCTCTCAAAATGGAAGTGATGAGGTAACAGCAGCAGCAGCAGCAGCAGCAGCAACAACAACAAATGTCAATATCACTGCAAAGTCATATGACTGCTTAGGAGTAAGGGCTGAGCCATTTTCTAGTGTCATTTATTTAGACAGTACCAGTACATGTTCAAAGTCAAGGATGCTAGTTCACTTCCCAAACACATTAGCTTATTGCCCACTGGGATCCTCCAACTTATTTGCCTCACCCTTAGCAGCACTCTTCTGAGTTATGGGCACACTGCTATTTAGCAGAGCCTATAAAAAGCCAGTTTTCTAGATTCTAGCTCCCAGAACCCCTCAGCCAGCAGCCAGCCATTCTGTGGACTGAGAAGCAACTGCTCTGACTGCTGCTATTTACAGTTGATGACAACTGTGCTCTTACATAATGAGTGGCTCCTTATTTAAAAGAAAATCCCCTGTCTTCTGCACTCTGCTGCAGAGGAGGCAGCACTCCATATTTTGGCAACCATACCTCAGCCTGTCATGCTGTGCTGTCCCCAACACCCGATGCTCATTAACCCACCCACAAGCTTTCGATCAATTTGTAGCCCCTTTTCCTGCCAACAGAAGCACCACCCACTTCCTAGGAAAGGGAAGTGAGCTGTGGTCTCAAATCCCCAATACTTGGCAGTTTTTACCTTGGTACAGAAGGTAATATTAGGCTGACCTAGTTTTGACAGGCTGGAAATGAGCAAACGAGAAAGCAGGACCATAAGTGGGAACACCGTTTCCCTCCTTTTTTTACGCACTCCCAAATCTATCCAGCAAGGGAACAGAGTGTAGATTATGTTCAGTGAACTGTTCACTAGGCAAGATGGATTTTAATCCTTCCCAAGAGATCAATATATCTTGTTTCTCAGGAGCAATGTGGAGGGAAGGGTGAAGGGGAGGAAGGCTGGCTGAGCAAAACATAGATTTGGCATAAATTGATCTCTGAAAGAAAAGTGCTCTGTGGCAACGACTCTAATTGTCATCAAGCGAGTGATCAAAAGTGGAACTGGAAATCGAAATGAGATCACTGGTGCTGCTCAAACTGATTGAGTCCCTTATTGATTGATTGGCAATGTTTAGAATGTCAAGTGCCCAGATAGACTCATGAGCTGTGGGTTTTTCTTTAGACATTTTCATCAATCCAAACAAGAAGTTTCTTTTCTGAGTGAAGAGGATAAAATGTCAGTGTGTGTAAAATGACTGGCTGCTATATTTAACCCAGACAAACACATAACAAATCACTATTCTGCAGTGAGGAGGCACACCTCATAGGCTATATTTCTTCTTCTTCTTCTTGAGGCCTGGATGTAAGACCACAGCCCTCTAAATAATCCTCCAGAAATAGACCAATGAAATGTTCTCTCTGACAACAGATGCTGTATTATACCTGCAGCTGGTAAATGTTTCCACTGTCGAACCACCTTTCCTTTTCGTTTCCAGTAAAAATTTGGTCCCGGGAGGGGGAACAGTCAGCAGCTAGGATTTTAATTACTTTTTTTTAATAGAGGAGAATTGAAAGTAGCAATTACATGTTTTGCTTGCCTTCTCCCCCCTACCCCACACACCATTTCCTTTGGGAAGAAACAAGAGAATTAGCCACTAAAAAGTGATACAGAGTAGTCTGCTATCTCACTAGACTAAACAGCAACAGACTGTGAATTAAAACAATTACCATCTCACTCCCAAATTGTAAGACTTACTTTTGTCCAGTAACTCCTATGGTTCTGCCATGCCAATCAGCCACTTACATGGGCACATCATCTGTCTAAAGCATTTGAATTCTAGGTACTCTGAGCATGAAAGTGAAGCAAAACAGAGGCCGTTACTTCACAAAACTCTCGCTGCGCGGCGAGCCGTAATTTCTGTGTGAATCGATCGCTTCAGTCCGCACGCTCCTCCTCTTTGGATTCGGCGCCACCCCGACCACGCCCCCTAAACCGTGCTCCAAGCAGGGCGAGAGATTCCCCTGCCGGAGGCCGGGAATCTTCTTCGCTTCGCATCCCGCTTCGCATCCCAAGTCACGTGTGGCCAGTTAATATATATATATATATATATATATGCATGTTAGGGTGGATTCGGGTTTCTTCCCGTGTAGAAATCTGGTTGTTCTGGCGACGTTTCGACGAGGTCTCACTCGTCATCTTCAGGCTGGTGTTCTGGCTTCTTTCTTCTTGAAGCAAAGCGTGGTCTCAGTTGAAGTCCTTCTATAAATACTGCTGGGGGGGTGTGGTTTGCTTGCTCTGTTGCTGATTGTAGGTTCCTTTGTTCCTTTGTTCTTTTGTGATCTGCTGTGTGGCTGAGGCGATCGTTAAAACCGTAACTGCTGATGGCTGTTTAGATGGCTGTTTACATGCTGGTGGGTTAGATGGCTGGTAGGTTCTGGCAGTATCCTGGGCTTTGGTGGAGTGGGGTCCTGTGTCTTGTGAATTCATTTTGGTCTGGCTACGTGTCTGTGGTCTCCCAATGTTTTTTTGGGGTGTGTGAGTGTGCTCCATGTGGTGACTGGAGTGGGGTGCCGCAGTAGATGGTGCAGTCGTGGTTTTGTTATTGGATGGTGGTTTCGTTTCATCTGTGGGAAGGGTCTGGGTTTGTGTTTGGTGTGGATGGAAGGTGGTGGCATCTTGTGTCCTTTTGGACCTGGTGTCAGTCTTTGTGACAGAGGGCTCGTCTGTTGACCAGGGCTAGTTTCCAGATGTCAGGCAAGCGGGAGGTGTCATCTCGTTTATTCATGTTGTTTGGGTGTTTCTCTATTTCAATGGCTTCCATGATTATTCGACTGTTGAAGTGTTCAGTTTTGGAGATGAGTTTGGTTCTTTCAAAGTCAATTTCATGACCTGTTGTTTTTATGTGCTGGAAGAGAGAGGAAGATTTTTCTTCTTTTTGACTGCGTTCTTGTGTTCTGCGATGCGTGCTTTATTCTCCTGTTTGTTTGTCCGATGTATGTGGCTGGACAGACTTTGCATGGTATTTCGTAGACTCCTTGGTTTTCTAGCTCAATCTTGTCTTTGGGGTTTCTTAAGATGTTGGCTATTTTTTGGTCGGTGCAAAAGGCTGTCTTGATATTGTGTTTGTGGAGAATTTTGCTGATTTTGTCTGTGGTGCCTTTGATGTAAGGGAGGAGGGCCCGTTGTTCTCTTCTGTTTCTTGGTTCTTGGGGGTGTTTCCTTTTGGATTAGTTTGGTGATGGTGTTTTTTTGGAATCCGTTCTTAAAACATTCGAGAGAGTGTGTAATTCAGTTTTTAGGTGGTCTTTGTCAGCGGGCGTTTGGTTCTGGAGATGAGGGTTTTGCTACGGAGTTGATCTGTGCAGGGTGGTGGTGTGATTGTGCATTTAAGTAGCGGTTTGTATGTGTTTTTTTCTGGTAGATGGTATGTCCTAAGGAGCCGTCGGGTTTTTTGTAGATTAGGACGTCCAGGAAGGGAAGTTGGTTGTTGGCTTCTATTTCCATAGTGAATTGTATTTTGGGGTGTAGGCTGTTGAGATGTGTGAGGAAGTTGTTCAGTTTATCTTTCCCGTGTGGCCAGATAACAAAGGTGTCATCAACATATCTGAGCCAGAGTTTGGGTTTATGTTCGGACTTCTGTAACGCGTTGGTTTCAAAGTGTTCCATATATAGGTTTGCGATGACCGGTGAGAGGGGTGATCCCATGGGTGCTCCTTCTATCTGTTTGTATCTTTGTCCATTGTGGATGAAGTATGTGTTGGTTAGGCAGTGGTTGGTCAGATCTAGGATGTGTTTGGGGGTTGTATTTGTTGTGGATAGCTGTCAAGGCTTCTTGAATGGGCACTTGTGTGAAGAGCGAAACAACATCGAAGCTCACGAGTAGGTCATTGGGTTGTAGGTCTTGTTTCTTTATAATTTCTATGAAGTGGAACGAGTTTTGTACGTATGAAGTGATGGATTCTGCATAGGGCTGGAGTTGTTTGGCAAGAAATTTGGCGAGGTTTTGTAGAGGTGAGCCTATGGAGCTGACTATGGGTCTGAGAGGTGTTCCTTCTTTGTGAATCTTGGGAGGCCGTAGAGCTTGGGGCATCTGGATGATTTCTCTCTGGGGATGATGCTTGGCTTGATTTCTTCGCCCCCAGGCCCCCCAGGTAGGTGGTGGGGTCTGTGTTCAAAGGTATGTAAGCAGGGTCTTGTAGTAGGTTGGATAATTTGGCTTGGTAGTCGGATGTGTTCATCACCACTGTGGCGTTGCCTTTGTCTGCTGGGAGAATGATTATGTTGTTGTCTTTCCTCAGGTTGGAGAGGGTTCTTCTTTGTGTAAATTGCTTCTGGGTGGTTTGCTGGAGCAGAGGACATTGGTGACTTTGAGTCTGATTTTGTTGGCTTCATCTGGGTTGATTTTGCTGGCTTCCACTCCGCATATGATGTTTTCGGTGGGGATGTGTCTGGGGGCGATTGCAAAGTTGAATCCTTTGGAAAGGACTTTGGTCTCTGCGATGGTGAGTGTCCTATCTGATATGTTGTGAACTGTTTGTTTCATGGGCTGTTGTGTGGGGGTTGGGCTTCTGGCGTTTTCCAGTTTGTGGAGTTTGTTGGTGTGTGTGTCTGTCTTGTGGGAGGTCTCTGTTTCAGCTCTCCAGGCGGCCAGTTGCTTGGATTTGTTCCAGAGTGTTGGGTGGATTTTGTTGCTGAGTTTGAGGTGGAGAGTGAGTAGGTCTCTGTTGGTTTGATCTAGTTAACATGCATACCTATACCCGTGAAAATCTACGAAAACAAATATATATATATATATATATAATATATATATATATATATATATATTAACTTACTTTTCTCCGAAATGCCGATGCATAGATATTTCGGTTAACCCGTTCTTTTGATCTTGCCTTCTGTATACGGGGCAGGGGCAACAGAGGGGGGGCAAGCGTCCCCGGGTGACGTGAGCAGAGCGCCTCCGCTGGCAAGGGATGGCGAAGGGCTGCACAGAGGGAGGGGGAGGGGTGTTGGTGCCGCCGCTGCAAGACACCCCCGCACGCGCCCACCCAGAGAGCGGCGGCGGGGCACACAGGGCGATGAAGCTGAGAGAAGCCTCTCCCGCCCCCCCCCCCCCCCCAAAAAACCAACCCAGCTGCTCTGCTTCAGGGAAACACGATGGCCACCCACAAGTCCTCGGGACAACCGCAGGGGCCTTTGAGCGCCGGGCTTGACCGCTGGCTTGTGCGCCTCTGACCGCAAATGACAGCCGGGTATTGATGCATCGATACCCCGTGGTAATTTTTTTTTAAAAATAAAAGAAAGCAGAAACCGGATGTTGCAAGTAAGCTTCCGAATGCGAAGGGAGCACGTGAGGTAGTAATGGATTCAATCCTAAAATTTCGCATGGTGAGGACAGAGAAAGAGGGGTGGGGGCGAAGGGAGACCACGTGACCGGCTTCGCATTCAAAGCGAAGGCAATCCCGCTGCGAAGCGAAGTACTTCGTGAAGTAACGGCCACAGTCAACTTTACCAGCTGCAGCTGCTGCCTTCAGGTCAATATTGCCAGCCTTCCCCATCCACAAACACAAAATTGCAGGGGAGTAGTGGCCAAACTTCAGCCCTCCAGATGTTTTGGACCTCAACTCCCAGAATTCCAAGCCTGTATTGCCAATGTCAAAGGACTGTAGAAGTTGTGGTCCAAAACATCTGGAGGGCCGAAGTTTGGCCACCACTGTTGCAGGGAAATCTGGGGAAAATGGGTTCAAGTCTATTATGTATCAAGAAAACTGGTCCATAAATGGCAATGGGAAATGGCCATTCTGCCAGGTTTGGTAGGACAAAAGGGAGAACGTACCGGCATCTCCCCTTCTTCAGCCTTTTGGTATTTTTTGTTTTGTTGTTGCTACATCCCTACCATTGCTTTCAATGGGAAGGGCATATTTAGACCATTGTCCAATCTAGCTTCAGCACTGAAGAGATATAGGCCATGCCTGAAATGGCACAAAAAGGTGATGTGAGTTCCAATCTCCCTCCTGAGGTCACACTGGCAGATTGTTTGGTAAGTCTTGATAGGGCAGCATCAATTTTCCTTTGCTTTGATCTCTCTCTCTCTCTCTCTCTCTCTCTCTCTCTCTCTCTCTCTCTCTCTCTCACACACACACACACACACACACACACACACACACACACACACACACACCTTTAGCTTCATACTTTAAAATAGCAATATCCAATCCAGTCTACCATGTATTCCCTTATCCCACCCCCCGAGCCCAGAAATAATGAGGCAAGACAACTTCCATTTTGGGATAAATTGGGCCAAAACTTTATTCATAATATATTTACTTATATAAACTAACATGCTTGTAACCTGCTAAGGGGACCTGGGAATGTAGTGCAAACAGGAAATGGGTGGGAAAAATCCCCTATCAGCTTGTTATGTATTCAGGGATATTAACCCCTGGAAATATGCTGCCCACCTGTTCAGCATCATGCAAGCTTGGGTGAATCTGCTATCCCACAACAACCCACGATTCAGCCTAAAATTAACTTGCTGGCTTTATTTAACTCCTCAATTTACCAATGATTCTGACTTTTATTTGAGAGCTGCCTAGCACCTTAAGGGTGACTTACTCAGGCCTAGCTGAATACTATTACCTATTGCACTACCCGCCTACTCGGGTTGTGACCAGAAAAGTTTAAAGGTACCTACCCCATGTGAAAAAGAGAATGGGATGTGTAAAAGCATGTGGATACTCAAGGCCAATCAGAATAACCACCAAAAATCCCCATCTGGCCCTGTGGCGACCAGCTAATCTCATTCTTCTTTTTTTAAGGATGGGAGTGTAGGGGCTGAAGGTCTCACCACAATGTTGGGCTCTGCTACGCAATTGCGCCATGCGGTGCCATTTTGCTCTTCCCCCACCGAATGATCACGAGACTCATCCTCATCTTTGAAAGAGTGCCCCTTTTCCTTCCACCCACATAGATCACTACTTACTGTTTGACTTCCACCATCCATTACAGCACAAACTAGGAGTCAGCAAGACCCTAAGCCACAGAGCAGAGAGCATTCCCACCTCCACAGAAGCCAAGAAGAAGGAAGACAGGCACCTGAAGACAGCACTTAATGCCTGTGGATATCCAAAGTGGGCCTTCAACAAAGCAGTGGGCCATCCCAGAAGAACAAGGGATCAGCCTGAGACCCAGACCCGACGGAAGAACCTGGTCATTCCTTACATGGCTGGAGTGTCTGAGAAGCTTAAAATGATTTTTGGCAAACACCACATCCCTGTTTATTTCAAACCCACAAACACACTAAGGCAGAAACTTGTCTACCCAAAGGATCTGATACCAAAACATAAAAGGAGCAATATAGTATATGTGGTCCAATGCAGTGAGGAGTGTTCAGACCTCTACATTGGAGAAACTAAACAACTATTAAACAGAAGGATGGCCCAACATAGGAGGGGTAACAGCTCAGGACCAGGAATCAGCAGTACACCTCCATTTGAAGGACAAAGGGCACTCTTTCAAAGATGTGGATGTGCACATATTAGACAAAGAAGAGAGGTGGTTTGAGAGAGGAGTAAGGGAAGCCATTCATGTGAGCATTGAAAACCCCTCCCTCAACAGAGGTGGTGGCCTCAGGCATAGCCTATCTGCTACTTATCAGGCTGTGCTTTCCAAAGTACCCAGACAAATGAAAAAGCCTTCACCACCAAGGCCATAGCTAACAACCCATTCTTGGTAGGTTTCAGCACCTTAGGCCATTGTTCACCTTAAGGCTAGGGATACTATTGTCTCCCTAACGAGCCTATTCAGGCCATTGTTCATCTTATGAGCCTGATTCAGACCAGGGTGACAAGAGGTCAAAGCTGACTAGCTGTATTGAGACTGATGAAGCTGTTGGATGAGCAGCGAAACGTTTCTTTCTCTCAAAAAGAAGTCCAGTAGCCATGACTCAACTTCCAGAATCTGTTGATTCCTTCACGAATCCATGAAGTTTCCACTCAAGGAATTTGAACAGCTCTTGAATAGTATATTTACTTATTTCAATGATTGCAAGGATGAGATACAGGAAAATAAAAAGGCCCATTCAGAATCTACACAGAAAGGCCCGGCTTTTTCATTTACTGGCATACCTCATCATTCTCTACCATTTCCCTCACTTTCTAGGGCTGATGGGCGCTGGAGTTCAGCAACATCTGGGAGATTACTGGTGGCCCAATTCTATGTTATTCGGTGCTCTCAGACAACAATAAATACGCTCATATGGAAGAGTGCCTACTCCAAATTCCCTCAAAGCATATGAATATTTGGTTTCCCCCTTCTATACATAGTGTATGGCTCCCCCCACCCATTAACAACAATATCCTCTTTCTGAGCACTTTACTCAGCAAGAATCATTGGACAAGTTCTCTCCAGTTATCCAGGTCTGATGCACAGTCCCCTCCTCTTCATAAAATCAGTAGTTTTTCCAATTATAGCAGCTTTCATTTAGAGCAGAGTATCAGCAAGGCCTAAATGAAGCTATTGGAAAAAGGGATACAGCCCCATTAAGAATAGTAAAAACGTTAAACTCTCCTCCTGAAGAGTAGCAGCAGGCATTTCCAATGACAATCAATTTAAACAGGTGATGTTGGTTTATAAGTCTCTGAAGTCAGAAGTCCCAGCATGCTCAGTTTATTTCATTTTAATTTCCTTTTGCATAGACCCATGATTAGTCGAGAAGCTTTTGCTCACACGTGCGCACGCGCACGCGCACATATGCACACACACACACACACACACACACACACACACACACACACACACACACACACACACACACATCCACATTTGAGTGAAACTAAGGCATGCAGAAGAGGAAATTATTTAACCCTTCTCAGAAAGCTATACAGTTTCTGTTGCTAAGTAAAGAAAAATAGTCACCCACACTTTATCCCTTGGTTCCTTTAAGAAAATAAGCAAGATGTTTGCACAGCTATTATATTGGCTGGAACCCTTTACTAATTTCTGTTAAAAGTTCTGAAAGCTTCAGTGGAAATTGTTCAAACCCCCACCTCCTCCACAATCACCAGAAGCCTGCATCTTACACTACTTATGAATCTATAACATGTACCCTGAGGGCAGAGGGGGGAGATAAGCATCACGTAATTTCATCAGATTTCCCGTTTTCAAACTATTTCCCTGACATCAGACCACACAGGTATGTACAGACTTTATTAGATGAGAACTGCTTCTGTTTTGCCTAAGCCAAGTTTGATCTTTCCATGAGGGTAACACAAGCAGAAGAAGAGAAGAATAACAAAAGATGGCTGATGGCCATCTAAACAGCCGCCAAAGCTTCTGCTGAGGTAATGTTTTCTAAGCTGATTTTCTTTAGTTGAATATCAGCCCTAAATCATTCCAAAGTCTCAAGGAGGACAGCAAATTGCTTTCAGGATCTCCTAAAAATAATACAAAAAAAAAGGAATTCAAATAATAATTGCAAATATATGTTTGCTCACATTATGATTGTCTATCTTATCTTTCTCCCAAACAGGGACCCAATATATAGAACTATGTTCAAAATATTAACTCTGGTTTAGAAATAATTCTGCTTGATGCTGCTGTATGACTAAGGGATATATGGAGCCTCAGTTCACCCCCGTGTAACATGATCTACCAGTATTCCTGCTTGGTGACATCCAGATTGTACTACCATGATGTGCTCCAGGTGGGCCTGCCTTTGAAGAGTGTTTAAAACCTTCAATTGATCCAAACTGAAACAGCCATGGGAACTCTGTAAATCCAGTTATTTCCCATTTATTTCTGAACCTACTTCAGGGCCTACGTTCTAAAATCTTTGGGACCAGGTTCTGAAAACTACATCTGACAATATGAGGCCAATACAGTGGTACCTTGTATAAAGGAATTAATTCATTTCAAGTGAAATTATGTTAAGCAATTTTTCCTTTATACAAATTTCCCATAGGAATGCATTGAAAACAATAATCCTTAATTGTAACCATTTTTATGTTGCATGGAATCACCCCATAGACAATTCTGTTAAGCAAATTTCCCCTATCTCCGGAATTTTTTATGTTGTACAGATTTTTTGTTATGCAAACCGTTTGTTATACAAGTGTTCACTGTATACATTGTCTAGTCTATCTTAAGGGTGGGGACTCTTCTATTTTCTCTGAGATATGGTGGGCAGCTATGGCAGTAACCCATTTCTTATGCTTGTTTGTAGAACATGCATATCTATCTATCTATCTATCTATCTATCTATCTATCTATCTATCTATCTATCTATCTATCATCCGCCATATTCAAATCTGGGAATCCTGTCCAGATACACTGAGTTGGGATAAGGTACAATGGTAGAGATGGGCACGAAACGAGTGATTTTTCGTTTTTGTTTTTGTTTTTTCATTTTGTTACGCAATGAAAATGAAATGAAATTTTTTAAAAACAAAACGAAAACGAAAACGAAACGACCCAATTTGCCGTGTTTTTCGTTTTTGTTGCAGCAGATGCATTGAACTAAAAAGAATGCTAACGAAACAGCAATTTTTTGTTTTCGTTTTCATTTTTTCGTTTCGTTACCTAACAAAACAAAAACAAATTTTTTTGCAAAAAACGTCATGAAAACGAAAATGAACCGAAACGGACCCCTAAACGACCAAACGACAAACGAAACACCATTTTTTTGAGTCGTGCCCATCTCTATACAATGGCCTTAATTACATCTGGTGACCTCTGTCTGAGGACTGCTGGGGAGCAATCCATTATTTCAAGAGTAAGTGACCTGTGTCTGAGTCAAAATGGGCAGTTTTAGCGATGAGGTAATCCCCCTGTTCAGCCATCCATGATTTCAAGGAAGTCTGTCAAAAGTCTATTCTATTTGAAGTCTTATTCACAGACATAATCCTGGTAGTCTGTTCAAATATGTCTAACAGAACCAGAGTAAAAACCGAAGATTAACATATTGGATTCAGCATGTGCTTTTGTGGATTACAACCTACTTCTTCAAGAGTGGATAGCATTATTGATACAAGTCAGAAACTCTGAGGATACATCTACTTCCCTGAAGTTTAGCACTGACTCCCCACAGGGCTGTGTGCTTAGTCCCTTCCTGTATTCACTGTACACATATGACTGTGTATCATCTGATCCATGTACTGTGATTATTAAGTTCGCAGACAATACCACCATAATGGGTCTTATTACAGGGGGAGACGAATCAGTGTACAGGAATGAGGTCCAAAAATTTTCCACATGGTGCCTAGAAAATAACTTGCATATAAATATTACCAAGACAAAGGAGATGGTGCTGGACTTCTGGAGGAAGAGAGAGGAAGCAGTCCCATTGTACATCCAGGGGGGCTGTGTGGAGAGAGTTTCTTCCTTTAAATTTCTGGGAGTTTACCTCAGTGAAGACCTCTCCTGGGGAATCAATACAACCAAAGTAGTCAGGAAGGCCCAGCAGAGACTGCATTTCCTCAGGGTCTTGCATAAGAACAAAGTGAAGCAACAACTGATGATCTCCTTTTACCGGTCCACAATTGAAAGCATCCTCACATATTGCATTAACGTTTGGTATGCTGGATTGACAACTGCTGACAGGAAGACATTACAGAGGGTGGTAAGCACAGCTCAATATATCACAGGCTGTCCCCTAAGTGCACTGGACAACATCACTAGGGATCGTTGCCTCAGGAGGGTTGAAAAAATTCTTAAGGATGATTCACACCCCGGTCAGCACCTCTTTACCTTGTTATCATCAGGCATAAGATATCGTAGTATAGTCTGCCACACCAATAGACTGAAGAACAGTTTTTATCCATGGGCTGTCAGACTGCTGAAGGGAAATAATCCCAGGGCAAGTATAGAAGAACTGACCTGTGGGCTGGCGCATTCTGTGTCAAGTACACAGGGTGCAATAAGACTGAGTGGTTGCTAGTGGGATGGTGGTGGGATGGTGGGGGGGGCAAGGGAGACTCATCCAATTTCATTGTGCACCTGTTGTACATTGACAATAAAGGTATTATTATTATTAGACATGGGCACGAAACAGAAAAATGGCGTTTCGGTTTTTCGTTTGTCGTTGAGAGGTCTGTTTCAGTTCGTTTGTGTTTGTCGGGAATTTTTTGAAAAATTTCGTTACCCTTTTTTGTTTTTTCATTTGTCCTTTCTACCTGCTTTTTGCACGATTTTTAAAGCATTTCTGTGCGCAGGCATCCTCCAACACCCCAGACAAGAGGGAAAACACTAAAAAAAATGGATGCTGGCAGAGACACAGTATAGACTAGGTATGCAGAGAGGCTGCAAAGGCAGTGGTGGGCGTTGCCCAGGGTGCAAGGCAGCCACAGAGTGACTGCACTGCGGGGCAGGGGAGGGTACTCACACACACAGGGAGGCTGCAGAACTGAAGCTAGAGTCTTCTCCCATCGTGATGTATTTTTCTTTCCCCTTTAAAATGGATGTCGCTACCAGCCACAAAATGGAGGCAAGCCATGTGATGGGATCATGTTCAGCCAACAGCATGCCCAGGTTGCAGACTGGGCAGGTCTGGCAGCCACAGAGGGCATAAAAAGCTCTGGCAGCCCCTGTCCTCCTTGCAGTCTTCAGTGGGAGTTAGGGTGGGATTGCTGTCTCTGCGACTCTAGCTTCAGTCCTGCAGCCTCCCTGTGTGCATGCGTGCGTACCTCTCGGTGAGTACCCTCCCCTGCCCTGCAGTGCAGTCACTCTGTGGCTGCCTTGCACCCTGGGCAACACCCACCACTGCCTTTGCAGCCTCCCTGCGTACCAAGTCTATACTGTGTCTCTGCCAGCATCCATTTTGTTAGTGTTTTCCCTCTGGTCTGGGGCATTGGGGGACGCCTGCGCATGGAAATGCTTTAAAAATCGTGCAAAAAGCAGGTAGAAACAACAAATGAAAAAACAAAAAAAGGAAACGAAATTTTTCCAAAAATTTGTGACAAACGGAACTGTACCAAAACAGACCTCTCAACGACAAATGAAAAACCAAAACGCCATTTTTTATTCGTGCCCATCTCTGTTATTATGTTTGCTGAACTGCATTTTTATATTATTACTGCAGTTTTAGTTTTATCTTATTTTTAAACATTTGTAAGATAACTTGAGTATTTTCATTGAGAGAATGGCAGAATATTAATGAGATAAATAAATAAATGCAATGGCAAAGTTGTCCATGTTGCATATTTACTATATTCATTTTCAGGAAAGATGGGTCCAAAGAAGTGTCAAGTCATTATTTATTCATTTATTTATTTATTTTAGGTATTTTACCCCACCTTTCTCCTTGGAAAAGGACCCAAAGCAGCTTACAGTAATGAAGGACAATATACAGTCCAATGCATTTAAGACATATTCAAGTAATTGGAAGCAGGAAATTGAGGGACACCTTACAGCAGTAAAAGACAACATTACATTAAAGCTACAAGAGAACAAAGCCATTAAAAAGAGAATCACAGAAAATGGACTAGGTCACCAGTGATTGATTTATGCAACTGCAAAGGAAGCTACAGTTTGGGATTATAATCTATAATATAACAGAAAAAGAAAAGCAACTAAGAGAAGGGGATTGGAGGCTAAATCATATGAATAGAAATGGGCATGAACCGAAAAAATGGCAACTTGTTTCAATATCCGTTTTCTTCCCTACTGTTTTGTTTTGTTAAATACAAAATGATTTTTTTAAAAAAAAGTTTTGTATTTCGTTTGCTTCATTTCATTTTTTTTAAAAAAAATAATTATTACTTTAAAAATTCCCCCTTGCGCGGCTTTTTAAAAATATTTATTGGGGTTTTTTAAATTATTTTTTCATTTCCCCTCCCCCCGCTGGCCTGCAGGCCGAACCGGCGGGCCTGCAGGCCAGAAGCAGGCCAGAGGGACGTTTTTATTTTATTTTATTTTATTTTTATTTTAAGTCAGCCAGGCCAGCACCATTTTTTATTTATTTTAATGTTTTAAAATTTTTTACAGTGCCAACCACACAGCCCCAGGGGCCAGGTCAGTGCTTTTTTATTTTTATTTTACAGCACAGACCATGCGGCTCCCGGACCAGGTCGGCACTTTTTATTTATTTTAGTTTTAATTTTAATTTTAATTTTAATTTTAATTTTTATATTTAAGTCTCTGGATGGCAGGCTCCCCCCCCACCTCTCAGCTGTAGGGCGGGTTTTTCCCCACCCTGGCTGCTGGAGTTCCAGGTGAGGCAGCCAGCACTACAGGACAAGGTAAGTGACACCAGGAATGAAAAAACATTTCATTCCATTTCATTTTTCTTTGATAGGTTAGCTAACAAAATGAATAACGAATAACAAAATGAATTAAAAAATCATTTCAGGCCCATCTCTACATACGAAGGATGACTAAAAGAACTAGGCATGTTAAATGTGATGAAGAGAAGACTGAGGGGAGACATGATAGCAGTCTTCCAATACTTGAAGAGTTACCACAGGAAAGAGGGTGTCAGTTTATTCTCACTTGCACCTCAGGTTATGACAAGAACCAATGGGTGGAAACTCATCAGAGGGAGAGCCAACCTGGAAACAAGTAGAACTTTCTTGACAGTGAGAGCCATTAAACAGTGGAACAGCTTGCCTCCCAGTTTTGCGGGTGCCCCATCGCTTTTGGTTTTCAAGAAAAGATTGGACAATCATCTGTCTGGATGGTATGAGGTTTCCTACTGTGTGTGTGTGTGGGGGGGTCCCTTCCAACCCTATGATAATTTTATGATTCTATGATGATGAAGGCCCCTAAATGTGAAGAAGTGGAAAATGAAGAAATCATTAAAATAGTTATTTTTGTGATTGTTATGTGCCACCAAGTCAGAAGTGACATAGTGACCATAATAGGGTTCTTAAGCTAAGTGAAATACTTAAAGAGTTGATTTACAGTTCCACTTCCCCTCCAGTGAATTTCCATGGCAGATCTGAGGAATCAAACTTAGCTTTCTAGGTCCTAGTCCACTACTCTATCCATTATACTTACTCTTAAATTTGACATAGCTTAAAGGATCAGCACGTTTGACAACAAATAATGATGAAACAAAGCTTGTGGACCAGTACAGTCACAAAGCGCTTTAACAATATCAATTTCACATTATTTTTTAAAAAATTACATTTAGGAATAGAGATGGGCACGAAACGAACATTTTTTGTTTCTGTTACTGTTTGTCGTTTCCGTTATGCAACGAAACAAAAAACGAAAATTTGATGAAAATGAAACAAAACGAACAGAACCGCAAAAATTGTGGTCGTTATGTTTCATTTCTGTTAATGGCAACGCACAATGAAATGAGCTGTTTTAAATGTTAAAAAACACCCTGGACATCCATAAAAATGCAGCAATAATTATTTATATTGTCTGATAACCTACCAGGGGGTTGGGGTCCTTAAAACGTTTGTTTTAGTCTTCTCCCATCGCGATGTATTTTTCTTTTCCCTTTAAAATGGATGTCGCCACCAGCCACAAAATGGAGGCAAGCCATGTGATGGGATCATGTTCAACCAATAGCATGCCCAGGTTGCAGACTGGGCGGGCAGGTCTGGCAGCCACAGAGGGCATAAAAAGCTCTGGCAGCCCCCATCCTCCTTGCAGTCTCTGGTGGGAGTACCTCTCTTCAAAATGCCTCTGTGCCTGAGGGCAACCTCTGCCATTTGCCTTTTTTTTACTTGCCTGCTAGTATAACCCAGATGACCAAAACTCAAATGTCACTAAATTTGAAAGGCCTTTAGATCAGAGTCAACAAAAGCTTCTGAGTTATTTTGAGGTCTCTAAGTGCCTGGAGGGGCGTTCTTGGGGGTGGGGGCTATTTGGATATCCAAAACCTAAACTTCAGCATACATGCAGGACTTATTGAGGCGAGACAGTGGAAGCTTCCCTGAAAATCTAGGATCTTTTTATGCCTCTGGGGTCTTTCTATAGCATTTAAAACTGAAAATAAATTGACAATTTGTTGGGTGGGGGAGGTAAATTTGTGGTTTGTCAACATTAATGAATTGTGAATTGTGATAAATTGCCATTTTTTAAAAAAATCTGTGCCCATCTCTAATACAAATATTTCACAAAGGCTGTCATTCTCTTGTCCCAGATTAATCAGCACTTGAGACTGTATGTTCAATACTGTTGCTCAGCTCTGTGTAGTTCAATTTGAGTAGAGAAGATTCATTCATTCATTCATTCATTCATTCATTCATTCATTCTTGCATTTACATCCCATCCATCTGACCTAAAAGCTCACTCTGAGTGGCTTTGCTACCCATAATGCATGAAAGCAAAGAAAAGCAAAGTGTTCTGCTTATATACTGCCCCATAGTGCTTGAAGCACTCTCTGGGTTTTTTACAATTTAATTATGCAGGCTATACATTTAGACGGATCTGCAATGTTTGAAAAGACATACTCCACATTTTCTGTCATAGTTCTCCCTGGCTCAGTTCATCGGCACCTTCTTGCTTAACCTGAGGCTAGCTGGACTTGCTCCACGCTGGCCATTTTGCCATTTCAGAGGCCAACCAGGGAGAATTACCTGCCAAGAGAACAGAACATTCCACAAGAGCTCACTGAAATCCATTGGGATGCATCAGCATCTGGTGGGGATGTGACAATCAACCATCCACCTCCACAGAGCTCCAGACCCTGGAGATAGTAGTCCTGAACAGAAATCTTGTGTTGTAGCCTCACCATTGTCTGACTTTTTCCAGCCAAGTTTGGTCTAATAAAGACGGCTAGCAATGGTGGATATGCATTTGCATTATGGTGGACTTTGGTACCTTTGCTTTCCCCGTGTCTTTGGTTAAAGCTGGGTTCCCCCCCCACACACACCCCATCCATGCTTTTAATTATTTCCCTGTAAAAACAAACCAGGGGATGGACCCTGGGACTCTGAGGAAACAACAGAGGAAGTGTCTTGTTTTCTGAAGCTGTCTCACCATGCGGCTGCTGCTGGGTGCCTTTGGTCTCGCTGGTTTCCTGAACGTGAATGGAAAGCATGTCTCTTTTGTAATCTCATTTCATCTCTTCAATTCCCCCCCTCCACCCCGCCTGCCCTCCCCATCTTTGTACAGTCAAGAGGAGAAAAGAGCCAGCTGCAAAGGGGTCTTTCATGTTTGTCGCACTCCCTAAAGTCCCTTCAACACCTTTCAGGAGCTTTTCGCGGTTACTATAATTACACAAGGACAAGCCAGGTCCTTCTCCTGACCTTTTGAAGTCAATTTAACTTCTGTAACTGAATCAGGTACAGTTTCTTTAATATAGGGCTGCCACCATGGCTTGCCTCAGGCATTATAATGCATCAGAAATCAGAGGGGCTACTAACTTCTATATTTGCATCTCATACTTTGGGTACAACATGCCGAGATAGATGGTGTGCACTTATGTAGTAGAAAACTGCAACACATACTTTATCAGGAGGACTAAGGGGCTTGACAAGGACAACTTGGCCTTTTTCACTTTTGTGTGTCTAGTGGTTTGCACATCTATATCACCAACACAGTGGCTTCAGACAATAAAACTTAATCGTAGCAGAATTCCTTAAAATATTTGCGGGTTTCCTTTTTTAAAAGGTGCTCGGAATACCTTCATGGATGTAATTTCCCTGGCTTTGTGTTAAAAATGGAGTGTTGTTCTTAACCTGTCAAAACTGATATCAAAACAATTGGAAGAGTGGATGATTTCTAGATTAACAGCTGCTGAACCAAATTAGGTTAGTTGGTATTAGGTTGTAGACTAAAGCCATAAAATCTTAGGCGAGGTTATTTGGTAGGAGGATGTTTCTCTGTGAAATTGGCATGAAGTCTTTGCACTGTGTTGCTATGAGCTACATAACACATGCATACAAGGCACCCACACAAAAGAAAGACCAGTAAGATGAGAGCAATCAAAGATCCTCTCGCATAAGAAGCTGGCATTGTGAAGATCTGGTGAAGTGGAATGTTTTGCTATTCAGCTTTTGGCCATCCCAATGGGTGGGGTGGCAGTTAACATTTCTTAGGTAACTATTATTCATGGGGCTCGCCAAGGATTTGACTGGACTAAAGCTGGGCAGTGTTGAAGAGTCACTGTTTAGTCTATGGAGGCATAAGTCAGATCTGTCTTTCCTTTCCTTTCCACAGATATGCGCCATCACGGTTTCCTAAGCTGGCATAACGGTAAACGACAACTTCTACAAATGAACGTTGGCTCTTCCCCGAACACCCAGAGAGTCAAGTAGCTTGCATAGCTCATGGCTTTGGAAAAAACCATTACCTGGTTCTTGGAAAACTGTCCAGTACGTGCCTTTGAAGGTAATGGACAAATATACTTTCTAAAAACCACTGTCACACTCAGTTTACCTTAGCAAAGCCCATTAAAATATATTAAATAGTTCCACCCCTGAACAGGCAGCATTTTTCTTAATTTTTTAAAACTCAAAATCAAGACATTCACATACACCAAAAAAGGGGGGGGCTTGCCTGTCTCTCTATTTAACGGAATGCATTTTAAGTAGTGAAAAAGTGAAAGGCAAAAGGTAATTGTGCTGATTGATAATACACATGTCTGAATTAGGCAACCCAGCTCTGGAGAAATTAGCAGAGGTAAAGGCAGTGTTGAGGTTCAAGTCTTTATATAGAATGAATGGCAGAAAACTGAGCTGGCTTGTCTCAGTTTAACTTCAGCTGTTGAAGGATGCAGAATTGTTGAACCCATGGCAGCAGAAGTTCTATCCTATTTTCTGTTCTGCCCCACTTTCTGCACATGACTCTTAATACGGGAACTAGAGATGGGCACAACCAGGAAAAATTACGTTTTGAGTTGTCATGTGTTGGAGCTGGCCTGTTTCGGCTCGTTTCTGTTTGTCGTGAAATTTTTCAAAAATTTGTCGTTTCATTTGTCATTTTTTTGTCTGTTTTTTACTCTGTTGGGGGTACTGGTTTGGGGGCACCTCTCTGGCCTCCTCTGGCTACAAAATGGGTATGCATAGCCAATTGGATATGCATACCAAGTTGCAGTGGCAGGCAGAGACACCTCTCTCTCGGGTGCCTCTGTGACTCACTGCCTGGCATATGGTGCACTTGGGCTGGGGATGGGGAGGAGTGAGGAACAAAGTGAGAGAGAACCCCTATGGGCGCCCTCTGGCTCACTAAGAAGGGAAGTGTACTTGCTGTAGTGCAATGCGAGTACACAGATCTGGCTTAGGGTTAGGGTTTGCACAAGGGCTAGGCTTAGGGTTACGGGTAAGGTTAGGGTGAGTTAGTGGGGTGCACCTCTGGGTGCCTCTCTGACCCACTAAGAAGGACAGTGTACTGGTGTATGGGTTAGGGTTAGGGTTAGGGCTCGGGCTCGGGCTAGGGTTAGTGGGTTTTTTATCCCCGACTGGCACATCCCAGAAGTCTCGGTCAAAACCTGGCCAAGTGGCCATGCAATTCGTGGAATGGCTCCAAAAATTTGCATGGTCCACTCCCATGGCCAGCCCATCATTGCGCAGGTGTAAAAAAATAAAAATAAAATAAAATAAAATAAAATCAATGGAGATGTTTTGTTGCAAGAAAAACCCACTGCTGCTACTGTAAAAATTCAGGCAGTTTTAAAATAGCTATTTTCACATGTTTCTGTGGTGCTTTGGTGTGTTTTTGGACCACGATTTCAAAATAAATATTGCGGTCGCCCCATTTTGGATTCCCCGCCCGCGGCGCATGGCATGGTGAGTTGGCGAGATGATGAGGATGCCCCCCACCAGAGCAGCCCAGGACAGGAGAGGGGGGAGGCCGGGACCCCCCCCAGAAACCACCCCTCTGGTAGGTGCCCTCACTCAGGCAGGCATATTTTCACCTGCTTTTTTGGCCGGGAATCAGGTTTTTTTTTCCTTTTAAAACTTTTTTTCTGTGCCGCTTGCGCTTGGCATCGCAGGATCGCCGCGCGATGCCAGGAACGACAACGACAAATCAGACCCAATTTTTCTTTTTTCTGTTCGAGTTCAAGTTCTGGCGGAGTAATTGTCGTTACCGTTTCCATTGCGTAACGGAAACGAGGAATGGAAATGGAAACGAGAATTTCGTCAAGTCGTGCCCATGTCTAACGGGAACATTGGTGCACCAAGAAAGCAGGCATAAAGGGAAAAGACTAGGGAAAGAACTAGGGTAGGTGAGTCATGTACTGGGAGCCATGTTGCCATCTGAAGCAATACAATACATGCTGAGCCAGTGTGTTTTAACACCAAGTGAAAGTAAGTAGTGATGGATGGCCAGCTTGTCCATTGTAGGTTACAAGCCATGATAAGGACAAGTGTTATCTCCAGGCTGAAAATGAGGGTGCCTCAAAATACCAGACACAGAGGAATTATATCAGGAGACAGGTATCCGGTTGCCTCATGGGGTCCCAGAGGCATCTGATGGGGCCACTGTGAGGTACAGGAAGCTGGACTTGATGGGTCCTTGGCCTGATACAGCAGGGCTCTTCTTACGTATGTTATGTTCTAATTAACCCTACATGCTATCAGAGAAAAAAGAAATAAAATGTCATTGTCCTCCAACGCTGTCCACCTCGAGGTTTGTCTCTCCAAAGGGAACACAACAGCTGTCTGAGAGCTGGAGGAGCACAGCAAGTCTCTGGGGCTACAAGAGGCAGCCTAGAATGTAGCAACTGAAGCCACACTAGATGAAAAGTTATAGGGTGGAAGCAGCAGCATTTTTGTCTTGCTTTGACCCTTTTGTTTTAATGGGGGATCTGGAACCCATAAATGAGCTTTCTGTTTTACTGCCCCTTCCAAAGTTGATATTTCAGTAGGAAAGAAGCAGCTGACAAGCCCATTCAAGAAAACCCAGAAACAGGAGGAAAGCAGTCTGGAAAGCAGTAAGTGAAATCCTACTCAAAATCCAAAAAGGGGGCATCAAAGAGCCAGTCCAGGATCCAGCTCCTTGTGTCAGAGGCAGGCAAGGGGAGTCTGTGAGTTGTAGACCATACACATGCGGGTCATACACAGGAACTTGCTCCTGAAGGGTCTGAGATCTGCAGGACCCAGAAGATCCACTTCTGGCTTGTCCTCATTTAGAGGATCCCTCTATTCAAGACAAGGCACCTAGGAGGGAGGGACAGTTGACCTTTCACCCTGCTCCAGGTCCCTTGAGATAGCTACTGTAGTCTACATGTAGTGTCAAAGTATTGCTTAGTTAAGCCTCTGCTCCCTGGCCTTATTGCTGAGAACATCAGATTCAGCATTTTATAAAAGAGGTCCAATTTTCCTCACAACCCCTCATCATCTGCGTAGACTGTGAAAGAAACATTATCAACTCCATCAGAAAGAATATCCAAGGAAATTCTTCGTTATTTAACTTGGCAGCAATGGACGTCTTCCACACAGGTTGTAATGTTTCCCACTCTCCCATTGTTTCCTAATATTATGTATAACCAGCAGCATTTTTCTTGCTGTATTATACATGAAGAATAGGGATGGGCATAAAATGAATTTGTTTCATTTTTCATTATTTGTTTTGTTACATAATGAAATGAATAACGAACCTAGGAGTAAAATCTAAATGGAATGAAATGAACAGGGAAAAATTGTTTCATTATGTTTCTTTTCATTAATAGCGGCACATGAAGAAATGAGCTGTTTTTAAATGCTTTAAATGGATGAGAATTTATTCAGGTTGTAGTGGTACTCAACTGTATTATACATGAAGAATAGTAATGGAGACTGACTGCAATCCTCAGTGAAACAAGAGAAGAACAAGGGATCAAATCTATCATTGTCATCCCCAAAATCTGAAATAAAAATGTCTAAGATATGTCTTGAAAAAATATAGACATATGAGTACATGCACATGCAGCCACACATGTTCATGTATATGCATGTTTGTGTGTATGCATGAACACACATGCATACCTTCTGTCCTGGACTATGCAATATGGCAATTATGCATATAAAAATTATTAACCCGGAAATTAAGCATTAAAAATACATTTTATCCCAATCCTGCTTTTCTGATTCTGCAGGAAAACCTTGCTCCCATCAATGATATCTCAAAGGCCACGTCATAGGCTGAATAGTTCAGGCAGGAGAGAAGGGCGTGTAACCAGATAGAGATTGTCTTCCTCTTTTTACTGCCACTAGGAGGAAACCTCAAATATCTTTTTAAGATATTTTATCATTCTCGATATGCACACGTAACATACAAATTACCTGTTTGCTGCTTCCTCTGAGCAATCAGAAAAGTGAATCATGCAGGTGATGGAGCTCCACTCAGCAATCCAAACTCTACTGTTTTTCTGTTCCATGTGCCCCTGCCAATTGCAGTACATAAGGAACCACCAGGAGCAGAAAAGAAGCACGTGCTGAAGCCTTCCCATTGTCATTGTGTAAGGGAGGACATTTGACTAATTATATATTTATAAATATATATGGCTGCTTCACTAACCACAGGTATGGACAAGCCCTCATGTATTCAACAACAATGTATTCTAAGCAATACATATATATATATATAGCCACACTAGTGACACGAATAATGTAGTTATATTCACTTAAGCACTCCACGTATATATATATAGATAGACATATATGTATCACATACACATGTATCTACAGTGTATTCTTGTAAACTTAGAATCTTTGGTCAAGCCTTTCCGGCTAGAATAGAGAAAGGAACTTCCGCAAAGTCAGCTAAGGCAATTATGAATTCAAGGATCCAATTAAGTTCCAAAGCTTTGAGGATCACACACTAGCAATTAACGTGTGTCCAAGGCGTACCAGGGAGGCCTTATCTCAGCGTCTGGTGTTCGTAACTGTCAAAATGTCCAAGGACATAAGGATGATCCTACCCTCCCTGGTTGTGAGGGGAGGAGATCAAACGTACCAGTTAGAACTTTTAGGCAAGTGTACCAAAGATGTCAATTAGTGTTTGATGCATGTAACAAATGTATATGACGTAAATTGGATGGGCGGAGAGAAAAAAAGTGCTGGAAAAACCTTATAAAAATATCTCCTTTCGTTTTCTGGGTGGACTTCTCACCACCAAAAAGTGTGGAAGTCCCTTGATTGATCAATCAATAAATTATTTTCTCGTCTCCTGAGACTCAGACTTGGTCTTTTGCAGCCCATGAAGCGCAGGCACGCTGGCACGGGACCCCCATAAATTTAAATTCCTTACATTTCTGGTGGAGATGCCGGGGAAAAGTGCCACTGCCCCAGCGCTCTTGGGAGTCTGACTTAAATCACAGTGAGGATTCATGCTGACCCTTGAACAAATCTAGTCCGGACCCTCTGATTTTGAGAGGAGACTTGTTCTATCAGCATTGGACACAATACTGTTATTTAAGGAGAAAACAAAGCCGGCAGAACAACGGAGGAACTGTAAGAGGACTGCGCAAAAGAAATCTGGTAAGAAGAGAAAACTAGTTGTGGGGTGGCGTGAGTTCGAATCTAACAGCTCTGTGGAGTGGAGAAGATTGCGGATTCTTATGAGTCGGCCCGGGAGGGAGGAAGACGAGAAGAGACACTGTGTGTGTCTCTAGCATCCCGCGGACCAGGGTGGACTCAGAGTTGAGAGACTCTGAGGGCCCCCGAGGGTGGAGGAGAGCTCCTCTCGAATAACCCTAGTGTCCCCTCCCCAAGTGTTTGAAGAATTAGAAGCAGAGCACTGCTCTGGCTTCCTCAGAGGATTTACTGATGTTTAAATATATATGTGGGTGTTAAGTTGAATTCTTTTTGGTAACCATAGGAAGTGGCCATTCCCTGTGTCTTAAGCAGGGGCAAAGACTGGCAATCTTTGCCCCACAATACCAACGAAGTTCCACCATCTTCGTTTGATTTTAGAGAAGTTAGAAAGATCTATTCTTAGGCAAGGGATCACAGTTAACTGGGGAAACAGAAATGTGGGAGAGTTGTGTATGGTTGCTGAATCACATGTTGGCGTGTATGATGGGCATTTGAGTGTTGAGGTGTGAGTCCGTTTGATGCTTGTGTGGGAGAAATCATAGGAACACAGTTAGACCTTTAAAGTAAACCTATGGGGATAAATTAGTGCAGTTTATGCACCCCCTTTTTGATGTGCGATGTGGTAACATTGGAATTCTGCCACCAGAAGTAATGATTTTAGTATTAAATGGAACATGAGTAAGCTTTAAGAAGAACCCCTCTAACTAGGATGAGGCAGGACTTTACCATCTCAAATTAAGATTCTAGCCCTCAGGGAGGACAGACCAATTATGACCTGCTAGCAAGAGGTGTGTGAATGTACAAGGACGTGCTTAGTTAATTAATATAAGAGACTAAAAACTCTGCCAACTAGGAGACCCTCCAGCAATTTTGATAATACCAGGGGGAATATGGGCAGTGAGAAAAATACTTTTGAATACTCAGGGATAAACAACATCCCGCATATTTTGTGACTGGCTGGTCACGCAACAAAATTTACCAGCTGAAGGGATATTTTACAAGGAAAAATCATAGGGTATCTGAGTAATGCATTTTTAGTAAAACTGGGTAGGAAACCTGAAAAGATGATGGAAGGAAAGGCAGGATGATGAACTGAAAAGGTATAGAGAAAGACAGATGAATAGAGGAAGTGGAGTAGAAGGAAGGCAGCAAGACAGAAGTGGGATGGATAGGTATGATGTTGAGGGAACGGGAGGAGAGCACGGAGCATTGAGGGGACAGGAAGTGCTAGATGGGGGATGCGTACCCCTGAATTGCCTTATTCAAGCATTCAGGAGGTACTTCCATCCCGCTACGCCAATGCCCAACTCCTTGGATATGGAAGCTTTAAACAGAACTAAGGGTTGCTATGCACCACATGAGGAGATAGGTAGGGACGTTATTTCTGAACTATTAATAGTCAAAAGCAGGGAAATCAAATCTTAGTATCAACTATTGTGTGTGCTTGATGTGTAATTAATTGAGTGTGAGTCCGTTTGGTATGCGGGAGAATTTATGAGCATACTACTAAACCTTTAACAAAAAGGTAGATGGGCATAACTTAATTCAGCTTCTGTGCCCTTTGTTAAGGAACCCTGTGGCAAGATTGGCACATTGCCATAAGGAGACCTGATTTTGATATTGAATGCAACAAATGTAAATTTCAAGAAAGTCCCCTCTGACAAAGGCAGGACTTTAACATCCCAAAGATTAAGTTTCTAGCCCTCAAAAGGGGAGGGTGGCAAGCCATGTATTGCCTGTTAATATGTCCAGAGGCAGTAAAAATCACCCAAAATGAGAAGACCCCAATTTTATAAACCAGGGAAGTATAGACACTGCAAGAAGATATTTTTGAATACTCAAGCCGCATGTTTTGTATAACTTAGCCTGGCTTGTTACACAACATAATTCACCACCTATAGGGACATTTTAAGAAGAAATCATCACAGGGCGTTTGAGAAATACGTTTTTTTTTTTTTTTTTTAGCGGCGGTCCCATGGGTGAAATGAACATCCACCCCTTTTCAGACCGACTATGTGCTCTGAAAAGACAGCTAGCATTTTTGTACTCATAGCCCAGCAAGCTAGCAATTAAAAAACCAAGTGATAACATCATTCCTTAAGATTTTGCACCTAAAAGGCTTAGGGCAGCCTTTCCCCCTCCCCTTGCAAGTAAGCCCTGGCTGGAACCATAAGACAATTTAATTTGGAACAAGGAGATTCTTAGGAGCAACTGAAAATAGAATTCCCTCCCATCTCCTACCTAGATCAGGACCTTGGAGATGCCATTAGAACGGGGAGAGGAAAGGAGAGAAAGAGACGAAGAGAGAAGGAGAGAGAGAGAGAGAGAGAAAAGGAATAGTTAAAGGAAACGAGGTAGAAGGAAAGTGTAAGTCAGGGGACGAGAATGGGCAGGGTTCATGATGGGCAGACTGAGGCAGCAACCCACAGAACGCTCCAGCAATTGAGAAGCAGAGGCTCTATTTGTATCCCATTACATTATTTAATCCAAGCTTTTAGACAGTCCCTATTTCCCCAACAAAATTTGTCTAAATCTCTGAATATGGAATCTTTATCCAAATCCCTTGTAGTACGTCAGCTCCATGAGGAAAACGAAGGGCCTGAGACTTCTGTGCTGGAAGTGGTCCAAAGCAGGGACTCCCCCTCTTTTTTTAAAGCAGCTGCTAACAGGTTTTTGAGAGCAGGACAAGGTTTTTTTTTTTTTTATTTAGAATACGAAGGGGTTCTTAAAAGCCGCCAAAAGGTAAAAATAACATAAAATAAAATCATTTTTCTTGTTCTCACACTCTGGCTGGAAACGCCTGTGACATTTTTTTAAGGCGTATCAATAACGCGGGGTCTCACACTCTGGCTCTTGTTTCTTTGTACGAGAGCCATGCATCCAATTAGGCTTAAGTAGATAACTTCACAAACCACAGGGATAATAGGTTGCCTTAATTAGTTTAGTGCCCTTTTTTCACCTAATTACAGGGTAATTGAAGGGGCTCACCTTCCTGCCTCAGGCTGTGTAATGCAGCCTGCGGGGAGAATTCAAAAGTCCATTGCCCCGCCTTCCTTTTTCTGCCTTCACCCCATCCCTCTTCCCTCAGGAATTTCAAGCATGCTGGCAACCAGCCTGATTTTTTTTTACACCTCTTTCACATCCTATATTCCTAAAAATCTCGAGCAGACGTTCTCCTTTTTGACTTAATAATGCTCACCTAGCCTTATTTCCGTCTGAGTTTTTTTTTTAACCCTTTCCTTTCCAAGTAGGACACCTGCTGGAAATAGACTCTTAGTTACTTGATAGCTATTAAACTACTATCAGCCTTTTTCCTCTCTTTCTATCTATGTGTGGTCAAGCAGTTTGTGCCATGGCATGTGTCACTCCTAACCAGCCAGCAGAGACACTAGGAGAGGGCTTCCTGCCTTCCCCCCCCCTCTTTTTCTCTCTATTGTTTTGTGGGGGGAATGGGGGCTTTTGTAAGCACCTGACTTTTACTTTGAGGTGAGGCTGACAGGCCAGCAACTTCACCCTTTTTATACCCTTTTGCGCCAGCATGGAGAACTAGCTGTTTTTGAACCTGGTGACATCGTCACTATTTTTAAATCCATGGCAGATGCCAACATGTGTGAGGCTGTGTACTCGTGGGTGTTTGCATGTATTTTTTCTTGAGTGACGAACCAGAAGAGCTCGTCTTGCCTCGCACACACACACACACACCAGCCCCCGACACGCACTAGGACAGATTGGCGCCTTTGCAGCCTTGCAGAGAGACACTAATTCTCTTTTACCATTTTTTTTTTTTTCGCCGTGCCCTTGGGGACTTGGTAGTAATATGAATGTGGTGCCTGCTCCTATTTTTCCCCAATCCTGTATCAGCCGTACTTTTCCGAGACTATACCACGCCACATTCCAAGCCCATCTCCCCTGGCGCATTTTGCTTCATGCTCAGAGATCACTTTGCGACCCTGGGACATTTTTGCCTGTTCCATTTTGATTGTCCCCATGTAGCAGAGCTATTTGACTTTGGGGCTGAGATCTATCTCAGGTGCCTGTTTGGGAACGCCTGAGCCCTCGCTTGTGAGATCCTGCGAGATCATCTTGCAAGCACTCATCATACACTGCCGACTACAGATGCGTCCTCATCATAAACTTTGGCTTCCCCCATTCACAGACTGGTTCTACAAAAACGGAAGCCTTATCCTACCTGTTGCAACATTTTTTTTCTCTCCTTCCTGTTTTTAAGACTGTCAGATAGACTGTGCCACCCTGCCTTGCAGCACAAAGACAGCTGCGGGGCATTTCGTGTGTGTTTGTGTTCTGTGTTTGTCTGTGGTCGTGTGTTTGTTCTTCCCTTACCCAGGTACATCCTGGAGGTCGGGTTTTTGCTCTGGGAAAAACGCCCACCCGTTCTTTATTTTTGGATCACGGAGTCGGTCGGGTTTGGAAAGCTGACGCCGCCGGTCGTAGATGCTCAGATGGGGACCCTCCTGCCCTCCATTCTGCCATCCCTCCTGGACCTCCCCCCCGCCTTTGATGCCTTTGATGATGCCATCTTCATGATGACTTCGCTCCGTGGGTTCGATCGATGTGGGCTCCAGGATCCAGTGATGTCAGCCTTTTCACCCAGCCTGACCCGTACCCCGCGACCGAGAGGGAGTGAGGCCTGACCGTGACGCCTTCTGCCCTCTGCTGTAGATTGCCCCTATGCCTTAGATGACTTCACCCTGAACGGCGGGCGACAACATGAACCTGACCTGTGGTCACCGCATCCTTGCCCATCCTTCCCCAGATGACAGCGTGTGTTTGATACTTCGAAGGGTCCCAAAGCAGCCTGCGGATTCACTTTCAACTCAGGTTGACAGATTAAAATCCTGTCTTCCTGTCTCTCATTTCCTTCTTTTCTTTTCTTTTCTGTTTGTTTATGGGGGGAGAGAGTGGGTCTGAAACAGCCACTGACTCTTGTTTTGGATTGCGGCCAACAGACTTCACGTCTGCAATTTAACCCCTTTTTTCACCGGGACAGAGACTTGGGGTTTAAATACTGCTTTCAGACCTTCATTGATGCCTGTGCGCGTGCCCTGGATCACCATGAACTTGTGTTGCCACACACGCACACACCAGCCTCCCAGCATCCGACAAGTGAGCGCTTATTTTTTTTTTTCCTGCGTGTAGGCTCCAGAGCAACTTTAAATATTTACATTACCCTGGGCTCTATTATGATAGTGTTTATTGTCTATTATTGATAGTCACTGTGAAAACTCTTACTGAAGTGCTTCTCTGGATGTGCCTTTTTATGTAGTGATCATGCTTGGCCACTGAAAATGCTTTTTACTCACAAAGCATTGAGTGCCAGAGATTATGACTTGCCTTTCTATGCAATTTGTATTGAATGAGAGACATTTTGGTGCCCATGGGTGTTCACGAGCCTTTATACCTAAGAAAAAAGTGGCTTTATAAAGTAGCTATATCTACATTATTTTCTTCACCAAAGACACTGATGAACTAATCTTGGCCCCATGTTTACGAGGCAGATTTTTGTGTGTAAACTATCAGCCACAGAGACATTTCTGACCGGATTTCAACGGCTCATTCATGACTTTACCATGAGAAATGTATGGCGCAAGGTGGGTTTTCTAAGCACCATCTAGATGTGTCTTATGCCTTTTTCAGCCTTCATGATATGTATATTACCTTTATTTAGTATCATTGCAAATGTCTATCAATTGAGAATGCACACACAACTGGGTGATTCTGCACAGCCTGCTATTATCTGAATTTGAATGCACACCACACACACCTAAATAAGGTTGGAAAAAACCTAGCAAAGTAGCCTGGCCCACATATTTCCTTGGTGGGCTAAGAAGGGCATATTTTCCTTATAAGTATTTGGTTTGCAAAATGAACCTACAGTGTGGTGCTTTGTTAGAATTCAGGGTTCTCAGCCTGACTACCAAACACACAAACACAAGATCTCACATGTGCACTGCTGTGGCAGGCAAATTAATTTGGGTTTCATGATGGTCCTAAAATAAGGTAATGAACAAATCTGCTGTTTAAAGCATGTTTAATTATCGCTTTGGGACGGGGATCGTGATATCCAAGTCTATCACAATATTAGCAAAAATTCTTATGCCAGCCCCCTTTCAAAAGTTGAGAATTTGGGATCCTTGAGAAGTGTACAACATGGCCTGGGAGGTCACCTTATACTGCTGTGACCACGATGCATTTCTCCAACAGGGGAAACTTAAATGCTGTGGTCCATGGAACATATCCATCCATTGCAGTCTGTGGGTCCGACCAGGGGGAAGTCTTCTTACATCCCAAGCATGGCAACACTTCATCTGTTAACTTAACATTTTACTCTAGAAAGTGCCCTAATGAATTAGGGGTATTCCCTTGGCCTTCACCTATTTGATGCGTCCCCCTGACTTGAGACGCCACAAATCATTTTATGATAATTCATTTTCTTGAACTGTGCCTATAAGCCCCTTGGGGAAAAAGGACTGAGAATGTTTTTCTGACTGCCCTGCCTAAATTTTTGTCAGGAAAATAGAAAGTCCTTCCATGAGCCATGAAGACCATCTCACCCCAGGAATGACATAGGGGCTCACGCAATGTTCACACTTTTGTACATATACCTTTGATATGTTTTGTTCGTCCCTTACAAGTCCATGACGTTTTCTGGGAAATTTACTGGCATAAATTTCCAGAAATCCGTTCAGGGCCGAGTGTAAGGGAGGACATTTGACTAATTATATATTTATAAATATATATGGCTGCTTCACTAACCACAGGTATGGACAAGCCCTCATGTATTCAACAACAATGTATTCTAAGCAATACATATATATATATATATAGCCACACTAGTGACACGAATAATGTAGTTATATTCACTTAAGCACTCCACGTATATATATATAGATAGACATATATGTATCACATACACATGTATCTACAGTGTATTCTTGTAAACTTAGAATCTTTGGTCAAGCCTTTCCGGCTAGAATAGAGAAAGGAACTTCCGCAAAGTCAGCTAAGGCAATTATGAATTCAAGGATCCAATTAAGTTCCAAAGCTTTGAGGATCACACACTAGCAATTAACGTGTGTCCAAGGCGTACCAGGGAGGCCTTATCTCAGCGTCTGGTGTTCGTAACTGTCAAAATGTCCAAGGACATAAGGATGATCCTACCCTCCCTGGTTGTGAGGGGAGGAGATCAAACGTACCAGTTAGAACTTTTAGGCAAGTGTACCAAAGATGTCAATTAGTGTTTGATGCATGTAACAAATGTATATGACGTAAATTCGGATGGGCGGAGAGAAAAAAAAGTGCTGGAAAAACCTTATAAAAATATCTCCTTTCGTTTTCTGGGTGGACTTCTCACCACCAAAAAGTGTGGAAGTCCCTTGATTGATCAATCAATAAATTATTTTCTCGTCTCCTGAGACTCAGACTTGGTCTTTTGCAGCCCATGAAGCGCAGGCACGCTGGCACGGGACCCCCATAAATTTAAATTCCTTACAATTGGGTATTTCCTGATGCATGATACCCACTATTGTCCCAACTCTTTGTATTTAAGATTGGAGAAGTTTGCAATGGAGCAACTTCAGAGGAAATTTTAATTATAGTTATGACAATAAATTTTCTGATGTATATCAATTAAATGACTATTTTCTCTCCAATTAACTGAGTCCCTCAAGTAAGCCCTTGAGTGATCATGGGATGGGAGAGGTCAAATTAGAAAGTGGAACCAATGTCATCTTGTATTTTGATAAAAGATGACATTGGTTTCACTTTCTTCCAGGTCTACTTTTCTTTCTTTCTCACCCGTTGATGAAGAAACTTGCAAATATTGGTCCAACAAGCCCCATGGAGTGGTTCAAACTCAGACTTTCAAGAGCTCAAAAACTTCTGCCTCAATAAATAAATCCATCCGTCTCACTCCCACCCATTTTAAAATTTTAAATTCTTGTCATGCTGCTGATGAAGAAATTCATAAATTCTGGAATGCTGCTATCAGACAACAAATCAAACAGAATGCCTATCTCATTGGATTGTCCTAGCCTCCATAAAAGAGAACCCACTTTCACCTGCTCCTCCCCATAACTGTGTTGACAGCTTCCAACTCACCACACAATCAATCAAAATCCAAAAGCCTGCAAGATGGAATTCTGTTTGTTTGCTCTTTGTAGCCCACCACACACTTTTGCAGACAGAACTGCTGTCTGATTGGAAACATATGTGAAAAGCACCCGGCAATCCAGAGGTGCAGATTTTATGAAACAAAATATGACAAACAACAAGAAAAGCAACTGAAAGAACCCCACGGGCACTTCAGATTCTTCCACAGCACTGCACTTAACTCGTCATAGCAGAACCAAAGTGTTAATGATCATAAGGGAAACCCCACACAGAAAAAGAGAGGGGGGTTGATCAATAACAACAATCCACAAAGACCTTTCATTTGCCATGGAGCTCATTTTTTGCTGGGATTCTTCTTGCATCATTTATAAATTGCGAGGGAAATGGTTTCCATTCATTGGAAATCACGCCTGTGCATGCTTGTGCCACTTCAGTGGATCTCCAAATTGTATGGATGTAAATCCTGCCTTGATTTGCCCTCCATGCATAAGAACACCAGTGTTTTTCTCCTCATTATGATAGAGACAATGATGGGTTTTTTTGGGTGGCTGGTGTCGGAAGGAGTGAAACAAATGAAACAAAATGAAACACAATTTCCCCCCTCTAGAATGAAATGATTCATTCTAGAGGAAACAACAGGGTACCTTCAGAAAGTAATTCTAGCCTACCCCATGAAATTTGGAAAGGTTTGGAGTTCAGGGAGATGAGTTATGAAGTTCTGAAGGGGGTGCCCCTAGGAAAAAAACCCTTATGAATAGAATTGGAAGTTATCGGGTGAGTGATAGTGCTGTTTCAGCTCCCCATATAACAGCCATGTCCAAATTTCAGCCAGGGACCAAGTCTGGCCTACCAGGCCATTTTGATTGGCTCAGATTGATGGCTCAGACCAGAACTGGAAAAGTGGTTGGCCAAGTATGCAGAGCACTGCAAAGACGGGTGGCCCTTCCCTGGGCAGCCTTGCAGGGAGAGTGACCCAGAAATGAGTGGACAGGTGGGCCCTCGGAGGGGGTGCTATGACCTAGGCTAGGCCTGGTCACCCTCCCGGCTTCGCTTCCATCTCTGACCTGGACCTGCCTTCTGCTTGCCTCCTCTTTGGTGGAAAAGGGGAGGTTGCCGGTGTAGTGATGGTGTGGACAGGGCTGTCTACAGTGGCAGTGGCAGAGGCATGCCTTGGTTTCTGTGCCCTTGGTAAGGGTGAGGGGGTGATAGGGCTGCCCCCAAGGCTGGCTCCTTCCTTGCAAATGACCGCTGCAGCACCCGTGGGATGAAGCTGAAGAAGCAGGTGACGGCTTGCAAGGAGTCAGTGAGTGGGGCTTAGGGGTCAGTGGGTGGGACTTGCAAGGGGTCAGTGGGTGGGGTTTGCAGTTGGGGGCAGGGCCGGGGAACAGCCGCCCCCAGGCATTCTCAGCTACCAAATCTGGCCCTACTTATAAAAAGTTTGGACACCCTGCCATATAAGAATGTTAGAACATAAGAAGAGCCATGCTGGATAAGGCCAAAGGCCCATCTAGTCCAGATTCCTGTTTCTGACAGTGGACAAACCAAATGCATGTGGGAGTGCACAAGACTAGATATCTGTCTCCTGATACCACTCCCCTGCATCTGGCCTCTGTACTACCCTGTTCTTAAGCCTGGAGATTACATATATCCATCATGGTTTGTAACCTGTGATGGATTTTTCCTCCAGGAATCTGTCCAATCCTCTTTTGAAGGCATCCTGGAAAGATGCTGTCACCACATCATGTGACAGGGAGTTCTACAGACTAACAACACACTTTTGTCTGTTCTCCCTCTCCCAACCCTCAATTTGAGTGAATGTTCCCTAGTTCTGTTATTTTGTGAGAGGGAGAAGAGTGTCTTTCTATCCACTTTACTCATGCCCTGCATTATTTTTTATTAGAGATGGGCACGAAACAAAAAAAATGGCATTTTGGTTTTTTGTTTGTCGTTGAGAGGTCCATTTCGGTTCATTTCCATTTGTTGGGAATTTTTTGAAAAAATTTTTACCATTTTTCATTTTTTCATTTGTCATTTCTACCTGCTTTTTGCATGATTTTAAAGCATTTCCATGCACAGGCATCCCCCAACGCCCCAGAACAGAGGGAAAACACTAAAAAAATGGATGCTGGCAGAGACACAGTATAGACTAGGCATGCAAGGAGGCTGCAAAGGCAGCAGCGGACATTGCCCAGGGTGCAAGGCAGCCACAGAATGACTGCACTGCAGGGCAGGGGAGGGTACTCACCGAGAGGTACGCAGCACGCATGCACACAGGGAGGCTGCAGGACTGAAGCTAGAGTCGCAGAGACAGCAATCCCACCCTAACTCCCACCAGAGACTGCAAGGAGGACAGGGGCTGCCAGAGCGTTTTTATGCCCTCTGTGGCTGCCAGACCTGCCTGCCCAGTCTGCAACCTGGGCATGCTATTGGTTGAACATGATCCCACATCACATGGCTTGCCTCCATTTTGTGGCTGGTGCAACATCCATTTAAAAGGGAAAAGAAAAATCCATTGCAATGGGAGAAGACAAAAACAAACGTTTTAAGGACCCCACCCCCCCTGGTAGGTATTATCAGACAATATAAATAATTATTGCTGCGTTTTTACGGATGTCCAGGGCATTTTTTAACATTTAAAACAGCTCATTTCATTGTGCATCGCCATTAACGGAAACGAAACGTAACGACCACAATTTTTGTGGTTCTGTTCATTTCGTTTCATTTTCATCACAATTTTTGTTTGTCGTTTCGTTACGTAATGGAAACGACAAACGGTAACGGAAACGAAAAAATGTTTGTTCCGTGCCCATCTCCATTTTTTATGTCTCAAATCATCAGGAGCCTTTTTTTCCAGGCTAAATATGCCAAATGCCTTTCCTCAAAAGGGAGGTCTCACAGCCCAGTAATCATTTTAGTCACTCTCTTCTGCACCTTTTCTAGTTCCACTATGTCTTTTTTGAGATGCGGTGAGCAGAACTGCATGCAATACTCCAGGTGTGGCCGTACTATCATATTGTATAATGGCATTATAATGCTTGCTGTTTTATTTTCAATTCCGTTTTTGATAATCCCTAACATAGAATTGGCCTTCTTCACCACTGCCATACATTGGGTAGACAGCCTGTCCACCAGCACACCAAGATCTCTTTCCTGATCTGTCACAGATAACTTAGAGCACATGAGTTGATAGATAAAGTTTGGTTGTTTTTTTTTTTTTTGCCCTAATATGCATCTATTTACATTTTCCTACATTGAAACACATTTGCCATTTTACAGCCCATTCCCCCAGTTTAGAGAGATCCTTCTAGATTTCTTCACAATCTTCTCTGGTTTTTACTGCATGGAAAAGTTTCATTTCATCTGCCATCTTGGCCATCTCACTGCTTATCCCTGTCTGAAGATCATTTATGAACAAATTGAAAAGCACCGGTCCCACTGCTTTTCACCTCTCTCCATTGTGAAAATTGCCCATTGACCCCTACTCTTTGTTTCCTGGATCTCAACCAGTTCTTAATCCATAAGAGGACCTTCCCTCTTATCCCATGGCTGTACAATTTTCTCAGCAGCCTTTGGTGAGGGACTGTGTCAAAAGGCTTCTGAAAATCAAGATAGACAATATCCACTGGTTCACCCAAATCCATATGCCTGTTGACCTTTTCAAAGAATTCTAAAAGGTTTGTCAGGCAAGACTTACTCTTACAGAAGCCATGCTGATTTTCTCTCAGCAAGGCTTGCTCTTATATGTGCTTTAAGGTTTTCTCTTGGATTAGGCTTTCCACCATTTTCCCTGGGACAGATTTAAGGCTAACTAGCCTGTAGTTTCCCGGGTCCCCCCTCCTTCCTTTTTAAAAAATTGGTGTAACATCCACTATCCTCCAATTCTCTGGCACTGTAGCTGTTTTAGAAGACAAGTTACATATTATCTTTAAATTATCTGCAATTTCATTTCTCAGTTCCCCAATAACCCTTGGGTGGGTGCCCTCTGGGCCCGGTGACTTGTTGATCTTCAATTTATCAATTGAATCTTAAACATCCTCTCATTTAACCTATATTTGATTTAGTTCTTTAGTCAAGAGGAGCCACTCAGGCAGCACAATCTGCCTGAGGCGTTCTGTCATGAAGACATATGCAAAGAAGTCATTTAATTTCTCTGCAATTTCCAAGTCCTCTTTTACATCCCCCTTTCCTCCCTCACCATCCAGAGGGCCAACTGGTTCTCTGGCAAGTTTTCTACTTCTAACATATTTAAAGAAGCTTTTATTATTACCCTTTATATTGCTAGCCATGCATTCCTCAAAATCTTTCTTTGCCTCTCTTATCATCTTCTTACATTTCTTTTGCCAGAGTTTGTGTTCTTTTTTATTTTCCTCATTTGGGGAGGATTTCCATTTATGGAAAGACCTCTCCTTGTGCTTTAGAGCCTCTCTAATGCCACTCGTTAACCATGATGTTGCCCTCTTGGACTTAGATGAGCTCTTCTTTCTTTGTGGTACGCACTTGTGCTAGGCATCTATTACCATTGTTTGAAACAGGCTCCAAGCACTCTGGAGAGATTGGATTCTTTTTACCTTCCCTTTCAGTTTCTTTCTAACTAGTTTCCTCATCTGAGGGAAGTCCATCCTTTGGAAATCAAGGGTTTTTGTGTATGATTTGCTTGACACTCAAGTGTAACAAATAAATAAATGATAAATAAATAAATAATTCCCCCAACATTGCATGGCAAAGGAGATTGCAGCATGATCACTTTTCCCCAGTGGCTCAGTGACATTCAAATCCCAGACCAAGTCCTGAGTATCACACGGTATTAGATCCAGAGTTGCCTGTTCTTGGGTGGCTCCATGAGAAGTTGCTCTAAGGCACAATCATTCAGCATGTCGAGAAACCAGGTTTCTCTTTCTTGCCCCGAGCTTGCATTGGCCCAGTTAATATGGGGATAACTGAAGTCCCCCATGGTTACTATTTCAATGTTCCCCCTCATGTTTTTGATATGGTGGATGATAGCACACACCCATGATCACATTGCTCCTTGGACCTGGGAGCTTAACCCACAGTGATCCTACGGTGGAGGTAGATCCACCATCAATCTCCATTCTGCTGGATTTTACCCCTTCTTTGACATAGATGACCAATCTATCCCCAACCCACCCCTCTCTATCCCTCCTATATACAGCCTGGAATTACGGTATCCCCTGGATCTCCGCATTCCACCAGGTTTCTTTTATCGCTATTATGCCAGCAATCTGGTCCCATAATAGTTCAAGTGCAATCCATCCCTCCTGAACAGGTTTGGCTTGTCCCAAAATGTTGTCCAGTTCCTGAAAAATCTGAAGTCCTCCTCCCAACACCATCACCTCATCCATGCATTGAGGCTTCTGAGCTCTACCTACCTGGTAGGCCCTGCACAAGGAACAGGCAGCACTTCTGAAAATGCTACATTGGAAGTCTGGGACTTCAATCTTCTTCCTAATAACCTGAATTTGGCTTCCAGGACTGGCAGTTTTGGCTTCCCAACATCATTGGTACCAATGTGTACCATGACCACTGGCTCTTTCCCAGTTCTGTCTTAAAAACTATCTAGATTTCTGGTGATGTCTGCAACCTTAGCACCTGACATATAGTTATCATGCATATCACAAATCCAGTGGCAGGGGAGAAAGGAGCAACCAGTCAGGCAGGGAATTTACTTCTGCCTGGTTACTCCTTTCCTCCTACCTGCCTGCATCCCAGCTGGGAGTCAAAATCAGCTGGGAGTTGAACCCCATGGCACCATCTAGAGCACTGGTGCCATGGGGGTTTCATTTTGTTTTGTTTTGTTTTGTAAGTAATGATTTTTTTTGAAAAAATTCATTACTTACGATACAAAACAAAACACAGGGGAATGAAACTGAATGAAATGAAGTACAATTTTTTCTTTTTGTGCCCATCCCTAGTGTGCTAGCATGGGTGTTTAAGATCACAAAGGGAAATTCGCTAGGTCTTCTGCGCAGTCATTACTCAGTTTATGTTTTACACAAATTGGTTTGGTATCTCTACGTTGTTCCAGATAGAGGAAACATCTCAAGGGGACTGAAGACTCCTCAGGCAGTTGCCTTGTTATTCTGAGATGTCCAGTTTCCCTCCCAAATAGGAGTAATGTTGAAATTTCATCCCATCCTGAAGGAAGCCTGTAGGTGAAGCTTCTGTTTCTTCTCATGTTTTTACTTCTATTGAAACAAAGTGTTTGGTTCATTCAATTTGTGTATGGATAGTAAGGACGTCACTTTGTCAGGGACAGATAAAATGAGATTGTGTCAGAGGGAAGCCTTTTCCACAGGCTTAAATGTTTTGTTTTTAAACAGTTCTTTTGATTCCCAGGGTCAAGGGAGGAGATATATTTACTGCATTTTAAGGAGATTTTTGTTGACTATGCTTCAAAGAGGTTTTTTCTCAAGTGATGAAAAGCATGTTTCACACAATTTTGATCTAAATATCTTGCATTTGAGATGCATTCTTTTGAAATTGGCCACTGCAAGGTTAATTTTTTGTGTTGTTTTTGTTTTTCCATTTGGTAAGTCTGAGATCTAAGACTAGTATGTTTGAGGAAGTCCTGTTGAGGGAAGGAAAATATGTCCACATAGGTTCCTCTAAGAGGTATTTCAAAATCTGTCCTTAACTCTCAACTTGAAGACACAAAACAGTGAAAATGATTTATTGGGGCTAAGCAACATGAGTGGCTTTGGCACCTCCCGCCCCCTGCCCTAAACTTCATATTCTTGCTCTTTTTGTCACTTCTGACTTATGGCAACCCTATGAATAAAAGATCTCCAAGATTTCTTCTTCTCAGCAGCCAAGCTTGGCTCTTGCAGGCTGGAGCCTGTGGCTTCTTTTAGGAAGACCATCCATCTTGAATTTGGTCTTTCTCTTTCCCTGGTTCCTTCAGCCTTTATCGACACTACTATTCCTTTGCTGACAATCTGGCTTCCTTGTGATGTGCCCAAAGTAGGACAACTTCAGTTTCAACATTTTTGCCTCCTCAGATAATTCAGTCTTGCACAATTCACGTCTCCTTTCCCAACTTAAAAGAACATACTTTGATACTTAGTTTCCTTATATCTTATCCATATTCTATCTATCTTTACTTACATTTACAAAAGATATAGACTATCTAATGTCAACAGTATATTAATTCTAGATGTTTAATTCTTTAATTTGCTAAACAATTTAGGATACTTTTTAGCTAACTATATATATCATAAATGTCACCTACGATATATTTTGTCTTTCCCTGCCAGGTTTGTTATCTTCATAATTTGTACTTTTACCTTGATAACAATCTTAATAATTGTTCTGCTACTGAACAGATCCCAAGCTCTTCTCTCTTCTGTATCCATACTTAGTAAAGCAGATGTGTTTATCCTTCTTCATGAATTTGGCCTACCCAAAGATTAATCCTGCACTGATCTTGTTGTATTTGTCTGCAGATTAAAATCAGCTCTTTGTTCTGGCACTGTCTCCTGATCAAGGCTAATTTCAGCTTTTTTCACATTCATCCTGCACAATTTTTTTCTGTTATCTGTAGACTAAAATCAGCTCTCTGTTCTGCCTCTGTATCCTGATCAAGATTAAAAATCTCTGTATCTCCAGATAATGGGTCCGTCTGTGATGTATAAATGTCTATTACTTTTTGTAATCCACATAGGATTATATTGGCAAATTCTTCTTCTGATAAACTTCGACAGCTCATTGTGTTCTTATAGCTCACAACAAAGAGTTAATATTGCTTGTAATTGTAGTTTCTGCCACTCAGTTTCCAAAAGGGAGGGGTACAGAGGAAAGCTACTGGGTTGAATAAAGGAAGGGCAAAAGAGGTGGGGAACAGAGATTCTCCAGCAATTGGTTTCAAAATATGTAACCCATCTAAGTTCAAATAAACATTCCTTTGAAAAACAGCTTTCCCAGTGCTGCCCTCAAACTGCATCTTTAAATCCACCACATTTAGAAATCACAAAATAAAAAGGAGTTTCCTCAAGAGTTTTTTCTCTACTAGCCCAAAAAAGCAATAGGCAGAGAGGCAAATTGGCAAAATAAATATGAGAAAGATTACTTCTTCAGATACGTGCTTGTCTTTCAAAACATTCACATCCTTTGCCAAGCACCACTTCCACAAAAGGGGAGTGGTGGTTGGTGCTTGTTTGAAGAAAAGATTCCAAGTCACCAAGGAGAAGCTTCACATAGAGAGACAGAGGAATAAAAGCAGTTTTACTCATGACACATCAAATATTTACAGCTTTCTGCTGTTTTCTGGTACCAACAGCTCATGCCTTCACCAGTTAATGGCATCAGTTTTCCTCAAGTGGGAGATAAGGCATTCCCCTGCTTCCACAGAAGTTCATTGCCATTCCCTTTGTGGTCTGCAAGCACTGCCTCTTCTTCATTTCCTCTCCAGGGAAACTTACACTTCTTAGGGTCCCTTTTATCTAGAGCAATTAAACTTGATAAGCTGCAGCACTTATCAAGTTGTCTCACCATGGTGTAACCAGAACTGATGGCTAGGGAGAAGATTTATATGACATATCACACTTTCTCTGTAACCAATACATGACTCACAAGCAAGCTTAAAATTTTATAAGTAATGTGGCCCTTCCTGCCATATTAACCATGTTGAGACCTGTCAAGGAATCAGAGAAAAAGAAAATGACTGCAATTTGGTTAAGACAGCAGCAAGAAAGGATATTTTGGGTTGTCTTCTCTTTGTGTCTTCTTATTCCAATTAAAAATCACAGGTGCCTTCTTATCACCTGGGAAGGAGAAGAAAGGAGAGTCGCACCATCTCTGTACCAGCCATAACATCAAACAACATCAAATTCCTGAGAGGCTGACTACATGGGAAAGCGGGGCATGAAAACAGAATTGCTTTGATCAACTCAGCCCTGTGATTGGACAATTAACAGGATGACTCTGGAAGGAGGGGGGAAGATTGCTTCTCTGCAAATATGTTTTAAGTTAGACAGATAGTGTAGTAGAAATGAGAGAGAGATTTTTAGAAATGGCTTAATGATTTGGCTCGCTTGCTTTGGACTCTAAAAATGGAGCTGTTTGGGACTGAGGGCCTTTTTACACGACCCCTAAGATCCGCTGGCCACTTAAATTCAGACCAGAGATCTTAGGGGTTCGTCGCTCTTCCTGCATTCCCACCCCCTCCGCACTTCCTGGCTGCTGGCTGCGTGAGGGGAGGGAGAAAAAGAGAAAGAAAAGCATGCCGCTCACCTCGTTCTGCCTCTTGTCTCTGTAAAAGTAGCTCTTAAAGGGGCGGGAGCCAAAAAAACAACAAACAGAAGCAAGGAGAGCCCCGCACTCACTATCGTTACACTGGATCAAATAATTTTCACCTCCAAAGAGCAGGTACCTGAAAGCTGCGCTGGGACGCGCTAAAGTGGGTGGGGTCGCACTTAATTTCCTGTTAACTCCGGAGCTGGTGGGTAAACATTTTAAAGCTCCGGAGCTGGGAGCCATTTGCCCCTGAGTTTAGGGGTCGTGTATAAACGCCCTTAGTTTCTGGAGCTCTTTTCATCATGAGCCATGTAGTTGCAAACACTAGTGTAACTTAGATTAGACAGTGTTTTTATTTTCATGATTGCAATCCTATGGACCATGCTAATGATATCTGTGCTTTGCATTGACTTTTTGTCTTAACTTTTCTAGTTTTTAATAAAACAATATTCTTCAATACAAGCCTGATTATTGTCCAAAGAGTGAATGTGGCTAACTCAGTGCCTTGACCAGCAGAGCTTGGCTGAGAAGCAACTTTGGAACTTGGAACATTTTTCTTTGTTTGTCCTACCTGACAGGGTTGGTGTATTTTCAAAGTACATGACCAGTTAAGATTTTAAGGAATCTAGCTGCCTGAGATGCTATAGAGCACCTCCACAAAAGCTCTCCCAGGTAACGGGACAGAGTGGTGGGTTTCAAAGGTGAAAATTAGCTATCAGGAGCTATTTCTTTTAAGGGGGTGATCTATGGAAGCCTCCTTGGGAGTAGCTGACTCTGTTGCAAACCCCACTTATAAATTCAAACATAGGTTGCAGGAAAAAATATATGACAAGTCATATTTTTGGAGGAACCTGGAACCAGAGCCCAAGGACCAGATGCATCATCCCTGGTTTGGTAAAGAAACAGAGAGAAGATTCCACCACATTGCTAGCTGGTTTTGACGGTGCCCTGGCTTACCACAGAGGCCAGAGTACAAAAGAACGCACACTTTGGGGGCCCAATTCATGGGGAAATATACATATTATTGAAAACAGAATAGGCACTGTTGATTGAACAGCCTACAAACCATGAGGTGCTGAGCATCATAGCTTGACTCAAAAGCAGACTGAGTCTTTTTGTAGCTATTCCCCACCAGAGAAATGCAGGGCCATGTTTTCATTGTGAGAGCTATATGTAAATTAAGGATTGGATTATGTAGAGCATCACTCATCACTTCCCGAGCATATGGGTTGCATGACGGCTTCCGCACAGCTGCCCTGTCTTGTAAATGTTCTTATTCAAAGACTTGTGGTCCCCCCTCCTTTCTCTCGCTCTCTCTCTCTCTCCCCCAGTCCCTTTCTCTCTCTCTCTCTTGCCACTACACCAATTCTACTTCTCTCTGCCAACCTGGTGCTTTATCTTAGCCTTGGTCCAGTGCCCAAATGAGGCCTTTCAGAAGGGACTTCCTTTCTGGCCTGCATTCATGTCATGGAAAAGCAAGCCTCTCTCTTCTACCTCTCAGCTGAGCTGAAAGGGGATAGGAAGTCAACATGTTTAATATGAAAATAAACAAGAAAGCTCTCTTTCAAACAAACCTCTTGCCTCAAGTCAATAGTTTCTGGCCCATTTTTAGGCTGTCCAGCAAACATTTTGAGTTATCTTGGTGCAATTTCTAAAATACCCCCACCTTCAGAAATGCTAAGCTTTAATCTTCCAAAAGCTCACCTTGTTTTCCAGCACTGAATTCTGCTCGCAACCACAAAGCTGCCCAGGTATTATCATGTATTGAAGATTCATGATGGTCTCGTCTGGAAAAAGAGAACCAAGGAGTCTAATCAATAAAATTATTTGGCTGTCTTTGAACTGCTTCCAGTTTGGGTTTTTCTTGGCAGGCCCTCGATTTCCTGAATTCTGCTGACCAAAGGCATGAATAATGACCTCAAACGGCACAATATACAGAAACCATCTGTTAGATAGGACTTGGAAGGGTGATGTCACCAAGGCACTTCTAATCTTTCAGTGAATGCTTTTTGCCAGTGCTGATGTCAGAAGTTTGGTAATTCCCTGGCAAAGTCCTGTTCTCTGAGGATGAGTAAAGAAAGTGGGAATGAGATGCTCCATGAACTACATGCCGTGACTGTGGGTTTTTTTGTACTCATTGTCTGCTGTATAGGAGGAAAAAAATCAGAAGAAAACACGGAGGGTGAGATAAGATAAAATGTAGAAAAGTGTGTCCTGAAATGAATTGAGTTGGAAACAAAATCTATTTTAAGCATAGGAAACTCATATCAATAGCCTTTCTCCAAAATCAGTATTGTACCTTGAGAACACAGGCCCTAGCCCAGACAGGCTTTCTGTACACTAAAGAAAATTTAGATGGATTCTAGGGGGTTTGTATTTTTATTTTATTTATTTTAGAGTACATTTACCCCACCTTTCTCCTTGGAACAGGACGCAAGGCACATACATTAATCAGAGATAACATACAGTTCAGTAGAATTATGTTCAAAACATAATGTTCAGTACAAAACAGTTCAAGGATTATGATCAGGGAATTGAGGAAGATCTTACTTCATGAAAAGACAACACTACATTAAAGCTACAAGAGAATGTGAGCAGTTAAAAGGAGAGTAAAATTCCACGTGAAGTTATAAGTGATGGAAACTAACTTTGAAAACATAGTGCTATAACAAGGTTATAAATACACTAGTTATAAACACAAAGTCTATGAGATCATATAGATTCATATGAATGACTAACATTGAAACTAATATTGAAAATATAGTGTCAATGCAATCACAAAGTGTATAAATACAAAGTCTATATGATTATGCATGGCAGATTCATATAAAAGTTAGATAATAGGTAGTCCATCATTCAGGGAAAGCTTGCCTGAAGAGAAAGGTCTTTGCTTGTTTCCAGAAAGACTTCAGAGACAGGGCAGTCCTCACCCTCCAGAGTCTGGGTACAGCAGCTGAGAAGGCCCTTTCATGTGTTCCCACAAGACGTACCTGTGAGAGTGGTGGAATGGAAAGAAAGACCTCCTCTGATGACCTTAACACCCAAACCGGTTCATACTGTGAGATTTGATCTTTGAGTTAGTTAGGACCCAGGTCATACAGTGCTCTGAATGTTAAGGTCAGCACTTTGAATTGTGCCAATAGCTTATTGATAGCCTGTGGAACTGCTTTAATAGGTGTGTAATGAGCTCTCTGTAACCTGCCCCAGTCAGCAATCTGGCTGCTACATTTTGGACCAGTTGAAGTTTCCTGAGACTTTTCATTGGTAATCCCACATAGAGTGCATTTCTTTAGTCTACCTGGGACATCACTATGTCATGTGTCACAGTGGCCAGATCTGGTTTCTCAAGAAATGGGCATAACTTGTGTACTAGCCTTAATTGTGTAAATGTGCTTCTGGCCGCAGCCGTGACCTGGGCATCCAGGCTCAATGAGGAGTCCAAGAGCGCACCCAAGCTACACACCTCTTTTTTCAATTGGAGGTGACCTCATGCAGTTCAGATTGCATCCCTATACCTTGTTCTCCCTTTCGACTGACCAGAAGCACCTCTGTCTTGTTTGGGTTTAGTTTATTTTTGTTCATCCTCATCCAGTTCATTACCCTTCATGTTTGGAACCCAAGGCTGTTGAGTGGCTTAATAAGTCTCTTTCTCTTTCTCCTTCATCTCTTGCTTAAACAGTATATATAGCTAATCTTGCAGTTAATCAGCATCTGTCTATTGCTAATATCATGAAACACAGCCAATATTTATAAGCATTTGACAAACAATTGAGAGAAATGGCCCCTTTGTTCGTTCCATTTCATGCAACATTTGGTGTTCATGTCCTTTGGGTTCTAAGGAGCACCTACAACATGAATTTGTCTCAGCAAAGGAAGGGATAAATCCCCTAATGATCAAGATGTTGTCTCAGGTATAAATCAAGGAAAAAACATGTCAAAATGAGGATGGGGTGGGGGTGGCTGGAGGGAATTGCCACTTCCTGCAACAAAAGCAAGTCAGGATTTTGCCTTGCAAGGAAGGACCACTCGTATCACTTGTCCTGCCTGAAAATTTGCACATTCAAATGCTCTTTGAGAGGCTGCCAATGAAAATACTGGGCAGGCGTCAGTGGTAGGTTTGCTATGGATGCCTGGGAAGCCGTGCCAGCAAGAGGGAAGATTGAGATCAACAGCCAGCAACAAAAGGCATTGATTCCAAAGCACTGAGGTCCTGATACTTAAATATGTTGAACTTTAATACAGTGTGGCAAGAAATAATGTCATGAATTGCCTTTTCAAAGCGCTGTAACTGCAAGCTAATGCCTGCCTATTTGGAAGACATCATCCCTGAAAGCAACAGGCCCTTACTTTTGAGCAACATGAGTCAAGGATCAAAAAGTAAGCAGCCAAAAAAGGTGCCTTGGGGTTGTTGCAAAGTATGAGAAACTGCATGGGAGACCTGCTCCTTTCCGAGTAACACCTTTGCCATCTCATATTGTAAAACGCAAAATGGCAAGGTTTGGTTGAATTTCAAAACTTTCAAAATTTGCAAGTGTGAATGGGGCATCTAGAGCTAAGCTTAGAAATGGGAATGGGGAAATCATGGGAGTTCTTTAGTAACATTTCTCAATACTTTGGGGGAGGTGCATTTTCAAATTGAAGTGAATATAGTTCTCCAGTTCTCGATTTTTTATATATTTTTATTTTATTTTATTTTATTTTATTTTATTGACACTTCCAAAAAGTTTGCTGTTTGTCATCAGTTTTGTCCCCTAAATGCCCAGTCTTCTTTGACCCAATATTTTCCAGTTGTGTCAGACCACAACTTCTATCATTTCTAGCCAACACGGCCTCTGGAGCACCTAACGAAAAACAAAACGCTGTTTCATTGTTTCATAAGCTTACAAAATAATACAAACCAAAATGAAATGGGAAGCAGTGTTTCATTACGAACACTGTTTCCCCCCATTTTAAAACAAATTGTTCCATTACTCTGATATGGCCCATAAAGTTCGTAAGAACTGCCCTGGACATAGAGGTGTCTTATACCTTGGACATGCCAGGGAGGTCCACTCACACTCTCTCTTCATACCTGAGGATCTGATATGGCCCAATGTTTATTGCCTGCCTGCCTGCCTGCCTGCTTGGTGCACTGCAACAGAGGGTCCATCTGATACGGACCTATGTGCCTTGGTTGGCTTAAAGGGAAGAGCTTGAGGAAGCTCCACTGTAATTTCCATGCTGCTACATGCCTGGGGTCAGTATTTTCAAGTACACTTGTACTTCTACTTACGAGTTTAATCCATTCTGAATGGATGCTCTTAGGTCGAACAACTCTTAAGTAGAGCAGCCCTATCTAAAACATAAAATAAAAAAATAAAAAAATCGTACGTAGAACAGACCACATCTAAAATTTGCAAGGCAGCAGTTAAAACGCCAACAATTTTTCGCTCTTAAGTTAAATTGCTTTTAAGACACTCATAAGGAGAGGTACCATTGTACTTACAAATGAGAAATCTTTCTTCTGGGGGCACCCCCTTTGGAGCCCCCTGAACTACAAACTCTACAAATTGGGAGTGCTTAAAGGGAATTCATTTAAAAAATGAAAAAAAAATGAAATGAAGGGGGAAATGAAATGAAACAAAACATTTTTTCATTTTGTGGCCATCCCTATTTACCAGTGGTTGTAGAGCCTCATCATCATCTGTGGGCAGAAATGTCATGAGAAGATCTAAAACCTTCTCCAGATAAAAGTGGAAAAAGAAAAGAAGAAAAAGAAGAAAAGAAAAGAATATTTCTGGGTAGGATATATCCCATTTTTCTCAAAAAGTAAACCTGAAAAGGATGGCACAGATTACTGCATAGGATCTAAGGATTTTGTAGAAAGAAACCAAATCCCAGGAAGGGAGGATAAGAGGAAAATATCATGGAGAGAGTTGTGAGACCAAGAAACATTTAGATTCCCAACATGTGCTCTTTACTTTCCTAAATCCAGCATGAGTATTTGGCATTCTCCATATGTAGTAAAATTCTCTTTGAAAAATCATAAGCATCAGTTTGCTTGCAAAGGAAATTAGTGGTGCACTCTAGTTGGTGTATTTTTGGCATATCCTTTTGGGGGGGATTGAAATATATATGGAACATTTCCTGTCTGTGGGACATATTTCCCTACTCCCAATTTGTTGTCATATTGTTACAGTTTTGACTCAGTTCCTTGAAATAGCTCTATTAGCATCACATCTACTTGTGGTGATTTATTTATTCCACTTGCTTTGAGTGCAGCCATCATTTTGCATTCTAAAAGGGCAGGCTGTTCACCACAAAATGAAGAATCTGTTGCTCTAGAATATCTTCTGTTACGAAAAATGCACCCCTTTGCATGGAGATTCTCTGACAATTATCTGATACTGCAGCTTGTTTTGAAAAGTTATAATTTACAGTGATGATTTACTTTGGGAAGTGGTTTTTAATGTGATTCCAGGTTTCAGACTGCTTTGGGATTTTTAAAAAATGATTCTAACCAGTATTAAAATGTTTAAAAATCAGCAAACAAACAAACAGACAAGTAACCCCTATTAAAGCAGCTCCACTGTCCTTAACCTACAAAGCACTGTACAACCTGGGTCCAAGCTACCTCAAATATAGAATATCACAGTATGAACCAGCTTGAGTGTTAACGTCATCAGGAGAGGTATTTCTCTCCATCCCACTACCCATACAGGTATGTCACATGAGAACACATGAAAGGGCCTTCTTGGCTGTGGCACCCAGACTCTGGAACTCCCTCCCACTAGAGGCCAGGACTGCCCCCATTTCTGATGTCTTTCCGGAAACAGGAAAATACCTTTCTCTTCAAGCAAGCTTTCCATGAATGAGGAACTACCCATTATGTGACTTTTATATGAATCTACCATACATGATCATATAGACTTTATGTTTATTGAGCTTGTAATTGCATTGGCACAATGTTTTCAATGTTAGTTTCCCTCACTCATAATGTTTACATGGAATTTTTACTCTCTCATTAAGTGCTTGTGTTCTCTCTCAGCTTAAATGTAATGTTGTCTTTTAATGCTATAAGATGTCTCTCAATTCCCTGTTCTTGGTACTTGAACATGTCTTAATTGTACTGGACTATATATTTTCCTTCATTGCTATAAGCCATCTTGGGTCCTTTTCCAAGGAGAAAGGTGGGGTAAAAATACTCTAAAATAAAAATAAAAAATAAGGGTAGAGATTGGTGCTTCATGCTTCATATGCACTAACCATGGCACCACAGGTGCCAGTGTGGTCCATCCCCTGGCCATCTGGGTCACTTATTGCTATCCATGCACCACCAGGGTCCTACTTTGGTGGTGTCACTCCATTCTGAGCAGGGGCCAAGGCAGCCTGGTCCTGCCTCCCCCACCCCCACCCCAGCAGCCAAAAGTTTCATGAGCAGGTCAGCTGTCTGGAGAAGAGCCACTGGGCTGGCCAGGATCCTGCCCAGAATGGAGTGCTGCCACCACAGAAGAACCCCAGTGGCACATGGATCCTAGTAACTGGCCCAGCCAGCCTGGTAGGTTGGTAGATGATGGTCAAAGGTAATGTCATACTTTGTGGGGGGTTTATGAAGCATGAAGCTCCCACCTCTAATGAAGGGGCTGTACACTACATGCAAGTGATGCCCAGCCATTCGCTATCAGTTAGCCATCTATGCACCCAAACCTATGTTTGGCTGATATCAGTCCAAAGGTCAACATGAGTATGAAGGAAACATTTTTAACCAATAGGAGAAGCCATAATTTCCCCAACAATATCCCTATATGAAGTCAGCAGGATAATGTCAACATTTTCCAGTGGTGCACTGTGTCCTACTTTTCAAACATGAAGGGGTACCAACATTTCATATTGCCATTTTAGAGATAAGACAAAGAGGTAAGATGTGTTACTTGGTTTTTAAAGACTTGCCCAAATATCACCAATATGCCACCTATGCTCTTGGGCAAAGATAAATTGTCCCCCAATGTGGGGATGGGGTGCTGGCTTGTAAAGAGTTTGATATAGGATAGGTGATGTGTGGTTGGAGTTGCACACGACACGCATATCTTATGCACACGATACGCGAGGCGTATGCACCCGACACGCAAGGAATATGCACACGACTCTTAAGGGTGTGCACACGGCACGCTAGCTATGCACCCAGCACAGTAAGAAAGTTATGTAAGAGAATGTTCTGTTTTGATTGGCTGAAAAATATGTCTGCCATGTTAATGTAACTGTTGACGAATGGAATTATGGTAATGTTGTTGAGAGAGAATAAAAAGGCCAGCGGGAGGTGCGGCTAAAAAAGAAAAAGTTCCTTTCTATGCACCATAACCTCAGACTGCAGTCTCGTTTATTTCAGTGCACTCCCTTCGCACCACATCCTGATTGTCGAACTGGACTTGGAGCTGGACCTCCGTGGTTCTGACACCCCAAAAGTCTATATGCAGAAGGATATTTGGCCAAGCCTTAAAAAAAGCCTATGTGACTGACTAGGATCCAGGAACTTGGATTCCAGTCCTTGCAAAGTCAGGAGGGAATGTCAGTGGCCCAACCACACCTTAAAGATTTTTATACACCTTGAATACTCTGCTAGGATCCCCATAACTCTGATTTAACTTGATGGCAGATAATAACAACAAAGATAAATATAGCCAGATTGCTAACTCAGTAGGCTGTCTTTGAAAAGATATTGTTTACTGAATAGAAGAAAATCACTGACAAAAGAAGCCATTCAGGAGGCAGTTCTAAATTCACTTGCCTGTATTTATTATTTATTTATTTATTTATTTATTTATTTATTTGGTACACTTTTATACCACTCCTTTTTCCATAATGGAACTCAGGGTGGTTTACAGATAGAAGTTTGCACTGTGAAATAGTTATACCGTTAGTGATGATCATATACAAATTAATCTTAATACGTTCACAGTAAATCGTCAATATGTAAAGTACGTTATCAAAAAATCAACTTTATTAATGAATCCTTCTCTTTAGCTCTGCACTGAAGAAGCATTCGTATCCAGAAGAATCAGAAGTAAAAATCACTTGGAAAGTGGGGTGGGCATTCATTTACAAAATTTGTAGCCCACGTGGGACTTCAAATGCTTCGCTTATCTCCTATTGTAAACTCAAAGCTGTAGAGTAAGACTCACCAGACAAGCCATAAATCATGAGCAAAGACAGGTGTAATAAATACCCATGTCAGAAAGTTACAAAGTGAAATTATGTTGTTTTGACAAGGTGTCCAAATGCATTGACAACAGAGCTAGTAAATGGCCTCTTTTTTTGGAGAACCTGCAGAAATCCAGTGTAGGTGGTGAATGGGCAAATGGGAAGATAGCCTCCCAAGAAAAATAATCCAAGGACTTATCATCACAACTCTGCTACTGCTGAACATCTAGAAAGATGTTTGTCTTTTGCTGTCTTTTCCTTTCCACTCTTCATTGTTCCTGCATTAATAAGGTTTCCGAATGATGTAGAATTATTAGCACCCAATTTACGGCAGCATATGTCTCAGGAAAAATCATATCAGTTCCACAAAATTAAAGATTAGGAGAAGGCTGAGTAGCCGTCAAGATGGTACAAATGCAAGACTCAGTGCCTTTCCTACATGTAGTTTCAGAAGACATAACCATGTCACTCTGTGCAAGCATATCTGGTAAAATCCAATGAAACAAAACAAAACAAAGGCAAAAATCATTCAAGGCAACAACTTTATTACACACTCAAGCAACTGATCAAACAGCAGTTTTTTAATGGATAAAATTCCACTTCTTCAGCACCAATATCCATTGGCAGGGCAAGAAAATAATAAATAATAGTCCTCAAAAATCATAAGAACATAAGAAAAGCCATGCTGGATCAGGCCAAAGGCCCATCCAATCCAGCTTCCTGTATCATGGGAAATGTCTGTACCATCTCTAGCAGTCCTAGCAGAGTTATCTTCCTGGATTTGGGGAACTTTTCTGCACTGTCCATGAATATGCACTGTTTTCTGCACTATATTCTTCCAATGTAATGTCAGTTTTCATGGAACTGCTACTAGAACAGCTACTTCCACAAGGCAGCAGAAGTCTAATTTATACTGATGGTCTTGCTACTCAATGGAACTGTCTTCAAATAGTAGGACATCTCTTAATGTAATGGAACAACGAGATGCATAAGCCCATCCCTGCTAAAACTCAAACATGTGCCTTTCACCCGAGAAACCACCGGAGTCAGAAAAATTAGGCTACCAAGAAGGGCATTGAACTAGATCATTATTTTGCCCCCAAATATCTAGATGCCCTAAGCACATCCGATCTCGCCTGATTTCAGAAGCTAAGCAGGGTCAGCCCTGGTTAGTACTTGGATGGGCGACCACCAGGAAATACCAGGTGCTCTAGGCACCTGGAGCAGGACCTGGCAAGCCACTCCAGTATTCCTGCCAAGAAAACTCCATGGACATGGAGTCATGAAGACACAACAACACAACACACACACCTAGGTGTTGCTTTGGATAGTATGCTGACCTATAAGATATATTGCCAAAATTCAAAGAAAAAGGCCTCCACTGACAGTTCTTGGGAACTAGTTGGGACACACAACCAGAAATACTAAGAACTAGATCCCTGGTCCCATGCTGCTCTTCAGACAAATATGCCAGCTCAGTGTGGTGTAGTTTATTTATTTATTTATTTATTTATTTATTTATTTATTTATTTATTTATTTATTTATTTATTTATTATATTTCTAGACCGCCCCTCTTCTGAATGGAACTCTGGGCGGTTTACAATTAGAACAAAAAAAAATACAAAAAGGGCAAAAATACTAATAAAATAAGGAGGGACGAGACCCTCCATGACAGATGGTGCGGGCAGCAAAAAAAACATATTAAGTAAAAAGGTCCCCATATGCCTCTTTGAAAAGGTGGTTTTCCAGGGCCTTTTTAAAGGCGGGCAGGGACTGTGCTAGGCGCAGCTCACTGGGGAGATGATTCCACAGCGTGGGGCCCACCACAGAGAAGGTGCAGTTACACATGAGTGTTTTCCATGCCTCCCTGGGTGTGGGCACCCTAAGTGAGCGCGCCTGCACCATTCTCGTGGGCCTGACCCCAGTTGACCTCTGGGAGATACGCTTCAACAGGTACTCTGGTCCCAAGCCATGGAGGGTTTTGAAAATCAAAACCTGGATCTTGAACCTTATAGAATAAATAGAATAGAATAGAATAGAATAGAATAGAATAGAATAGAATAGAGCTTTATTGTCATTATGCATACACAAGATATGCACAACGAAATTAGAGTGCTGTTCCACTACACACTCTAAACATACCACATAAAACACATAAAACACCATACAAAATATTAAAAACTCTTAAAATTGCTTACAAAATTTAAAACACTACTTAAAAACTGATTAAGATGGTGCTAAAACTGTCGCATTTAACTTGGATACCGCTCTGTGATAAAAACTGTTCTTTAGTCTATTTGTCCTTGACCTAAGAGTCCTGTATCTCCTGCCAGACGGCAATAGTTCAAAAATTGGTGGCCAGGATGTGAAGGGTCTCTCAAAATTCTAGATGACAAAATTCTAGAGACAACGGGTAGCCAATGTAGGCGAGCCAGAACTGGGGCAATGTGCTCAAATCTACACGCACCCACCACCAGTCTGGCCACCGCATTCTGCATCCACTGGAGCCTCCAGACAAGGGTCAAGGGCAACCCTACGGAGAGGGCATTGCAGTAGTCAATAAATTAACACATTTCTTATTTCGTTTCATGGGAAAAGAGCACCAAAACAGTGGGGGCAGTGCTCTCAATATTTATCTCCTGCTACACTCATTGTTGGGATGACTTTCATGAATCTGCGTGACTTGACTGTCTTGGACATCAACAGATCCAGTTTATAAACTCCATAATGCCTGATGTTTTGGCTCAAACAAAACTCTCACTTTAAGCAAAGCCCAGTCCCACTTTACTGGCAAGGAGGCCTGGACTTATTTTCAAGGGCAAAGGCTGTAAGTGTGTGGTGCTAGTGGGTGGGGGTATGAAGGGAGAGAAGGGTGAAACATTTATGGGTTAGAATGACATGTTTGGCAGCAGCATCCTGTAAATCAAACTGATACAGTGCTGTTGAAAGGAATGTGCTAGCCGTAAATGAAAGCACTTGCAGGTCAAAGGCCATTGTGCCTAATTAGCAGAGGCCATTAAAAGAAGAATAAAAATCACATTTTATTAGCTGGCTGGGGAGAAACTAAAGGAGATATATATGATGAACTGGGAAAGGACCAGCAGCACCCTGGTAGTGTGCAATCCTTTGCATACTTATCCAGAACCCCCACTCTGTCCAATGGTCTTACTTCTCAGGAGTACAGCCTCAGAGTCCATGTGAGTGTGCACGTGGATCTTAAGTGCCTGGGGTGTCTGATGCTTTCTAAAGAAAAATATATTATCTGGACAACTCATTTTTTTCTTCTCCCTGTGTTCCAGTGGTTGCTTCAAAAAATTTCACCCAGAATGGTCTCCAAGCCAAGTCAGCGTCTGTGTTTAGATGAGTGAGTGGAGGTCAGTTACCCGCTCTCTGCATATGGGGTCTTAATGGTTGTTGCCGGGTGTGAAATACTATATCATCAACTGTGGGTGCCCAGGAAACAAACAACCTCTTTGTTTTGGGGCCATATCTAATTGTACACATATTTGCCATGCAGTCTTGCTCTCATGGCTGATGAAGTGGATTTGTCCAGGAAAGCTCGCATTAAAATATAGCAGTTAGTTGTTAAAGGTGCCACAATATTTTGCCTCCTTTCTTTACTTTTCTTTTTATTTAGTCTTTTCCTGACATGCTAGTGCAGGCAACACAGCTACCTCTTCTAAAGTGTTCACTCTCTGTGTCTCAAAAACATGATGACTCAAGGGAGTCCACTAAACCTGAACTGAGAAATAACCAACATTGTTCACAATAAATGGATGTAAGCCATTGTCACAAGGCGAGTAGCCAAGGTCACTGCATATTTTCCTTTAGAGCCCTTTTTAAATCGATTAGAGGGATGACAGAGATTGGCCGCTCCGCCCCGCAGCATGCGAGGGCGGGGCGTCTTTGCCAGCTGGCGGAAGCAGTCGCCGGTTGGCTGCGCCATCTGTGCAGGATACACTGGGGGAGCGCACCTATTTAAGGTCAGATGCGCTCCCCCACGACCTTCCTGCGCAGACTGGCCTTTCTCCTTACCTCCATAAGGGCATGAGGCTTCTACGTGCAGCAGCAGGAGCAGCAGCCGCTTCGGTCCCCGCTTACAGCTGCAGAAATCGGGGCGATAGACAGGAGCAGCCGCTTCGCCGTTCAACCTTTCAGCGGGCGCCAATATTGGAGCGGGCGCACTTTCCCTGTCGCACCATGCCACCTAAACCAGACACCAGCTGGCTGGGAGATCGGCCACGATAAGCAAGCAGCCCACCCAGCCCCAGAAATTTCATCCTCAGACGATGAGGATTGGCAGGTGCCAGAGCCAGGCTGCCTGGAGCAAACTGTCTCGACTGGAAAAGGGGGTAGGAAACAAAAAGGAGGCCTCTGGGGGAGGCATGGGGACACAAAGGCCTGATCGCCAGGCCTTAAAGCACTCGGTGATCTAATGATGTCCCGTAGCCCTGTCTTGGCAGCTGACGTGGAGGATCCGGGTCAGGGGGAACAGGTTCACAACCAGCCTTGCAGGGAATCGGGTGTGGAGAATCATCCAGCAACCCCACCCCCACCAGTGCAGACCAGGTACAGACCAGGCCATCTGTCAACAACTGTAACCCCTCAGAGGCCATTACCACGGGTGCACCTGCAGCCCTCCTCCGGGCCAGGCAGGATGTCCATCCACACACCGACCATCTTACCCTCCCACCTCCAACACAGTAGCCTGAGAATGGGTTGAAGCTGACCTCCATCCTCCCTGGGGAGGACTCCAGGGCCCCAAGACCCGGTGAGTGGGTGAGTTGACGGACCCCAGTACTAGCCTGATCATGGTCCAGGGAGGGGCCGGCAATAAAACTCCAGCCCCTGCAGTGCAGTCTGCCACCCAGCCGACAGAGGAATCTGAGGCGGTAGCCACCAGTCCTTTAGACCTGCCAGAGGGGGATGAGTCGTTGCCATTGGGGGACAACCTGTCTGACGCTATGATCGAAAAGATTGTGTCGGGAAGGTACGTCGATATCTTTGAACTACTCAATTGGGAAATTGACACCAAAGACCTTGAAAAGCTGGATGACAAGGAGAAAGAGAGAATTAGGAAGAGGAAGCTGGGAAAAACTTGGAATAACTGGCTGACGGCCTTTGTCATGTATGCCGGCATCTATGCTGAGGCCCACCCCCAAAAGGGTGCAGTGTTGTGGCACTATTTGGACAATATCATCAGGGCCCGTTTGGACTTCCCGGCCTCTGCTTGGCTGGTGTATGATGAAGCTGTTCATCACCGGATAGCCAAGGACCCCACACTTCGCTGGAACAGGCCTCATAGTTACTTATGGCTGAGGGTGATGAGTGCCCCGCGCCAGGCCCTGAACGAGAGATTTGATAGCGGCCATGCGATCTCGCGCCCTGGCCAGCCTGGCAATTCCCGCGCAAACGCGGGCCAGCCAGTTCAACCCCAGCTGGTTTGCTTTGAATATAACAGTAAAGGGTCTTGTGGGCGCCACCAGTGCAAATTTAGGCACCTATGCTCCACTTGTGGAGCCAACCATCTGGCCTCTACTTGCCCTAGGGGCAAACCGGGAAATAGCGGAGGTAGAGACACAGGGGGCAGGCGTACCCAACCTGGGTCACCCCTCCTTCAAAAGGGACCTAGTCCCATATGAGTACCGGTTCTGAGGGCGTGGCTTCGGAGCTACCCCTCATGGGACGAAGCCGCCTACATCTTAAATGGTTTTGAGTACGGCTTCCGCATACCGGCTATTGGGGAACGACTCCCCTTTCTGGCCCACAACCTAAAATTGGTAACAGGGAAGGAGGCGATAGTGCGGGAGAAGATAGCATCCGAATTGGCAGCGGGCAGGATCCTGGGACCATTCGATCATCCACCGACCCCCCACTCCCGGGTATCCCCCTTGGGCATTGTCCCCAAAAAGCACCCAGCGAATATCGCCTTATTCACCATCTGTCATACCCGGTGGGGGAATTGGTGAATGATATGATACCGCAGGAATTATGTAGTGTCCGTTATACCTCCTTTGATGCAGCCATCAGAATGGTACGGGGATGTGGTGTGGGGGCCGAGATTGGGAAGTGTGATATTAAATCGGCATTCCGGCTCCTCCCAGTCCACCCGGATGATTGTGAGTTATTAGGATTTGCATTTGAGGGACATTATTACTTGGACAGGGCCATGCCCTTTGGCTGCTCTATCTCCTGTTCCGCCTTCGAACACTTCAGTTCTTCGATAGAATGGGCAGTATGCCAGCGAACGGGTAGCTCCCACATTATCCATTACCTGGATGACTACTTGTTTGCTGGACCAGCAGGCACCCAACAATGTGCATCTCTCATGGCGACTTTCAGGGCCATGGCAGCTGAACTGGGTCTCCCCTTAGCTGAGGATAAGACAGAGGGCCCCACCACTGCACTTACATTCCTGGGCATCGAGCTGGACACTGTGGCCCAAACTTGTCGACTTCCTAGGAAGAAGCTTGACGACCTCCACGCCCGCCTGTCGGCACTCTTGGTGCAGAGGAAAGCCACCCTCCGGGAACTCCAACGGATTATCGGACACTTAAATTTTGCCTGCAGGGTGGTGGCCCCCGGTCGGGCTTTTGTCCGCAGACTCTGCGATGCCATTGCAGGGCTACGTAGTCCTCATCACGGGCGCCGTATCTCTGCGGATATGAAGGATGACCTCAGAATTTGGCTTCACTTCTTATCCGATTTTAATGGCATTTGCTTTTGGTGATCTGGAAACGATAGCTGCCTCAGACCTGCAGGTCCAGACCGACGCATCTGAGGTTCTGGGCTTCGGACTCTATTTCCAGGGCTGTTGGTGTGTCGGCACGTGGCCCCCAGAGTGGCAGGGCAGTGGTATTACATGGGACCTCACGTTTTTAGAATTGTTCCCTATAGTTGGGGCGGTATTACTTTGGGCGGAACGTTTCGCTAATTCGGTAGTGCAATTCAACTGTGACAACCAAGTGGTGGTGCATATATTGAACAAATTGACCTCTAAATCAAAGTGGGTAATGGGTCTGGTCTGCGCTCTTACCCTCCGATGCCTCCAGTTTAACATATTATTCCGTGCCCACCATGTACCTGGGGTCAGGAATGAGCTTGCTGACGCGCTGTCCCACCAACAGATGGAGCGGTTCAGGTTGTTAGCACCTCGGGCGCGTATGGACCCAGACATCCTCCCAACCGAGGTATGGAGGCTTGGAGGGTAGAGGCAAATCGGGCCATGGGGCTGGCCTTGGCACCTAGCACTCGCCGAGCATATTCGACGGCCTGTGCAGAGTATGCGCGCTTTTGCGCCGATGAAGGATTCCCTCGACTGTGGCCGGCTTCAGTGGACCAGCTAGTCCAATTTGCAGTCCATCTACACTTCAAAGGCTTAGCTCCCCAAATCATACAGGGCAAGCTCTCTGCCCTGTATTACTACGCCAGGGCACAGGGATTTCACCTTCCAGACTGCCAGTTTAGAATAGGCAAGATGATAGAAGGTTGGGCTAGGGAGCGGGGCAGGCCTAAGGATAAAAGGACCCCAATTTCCCCAGGGATGCTGTGTAAATTGGCCACAGTTTGGCCTCAGGTGTGTGCAGATCCATTTGAAGCAGGTTTATTCCAGACTGCCACATTGGTGGCATTCTTTGGGGCCTTCTGAGTCAGCGAACTGGTAGCCCATTCTCAAAACGACACATCTAAAACCGCGCTGCAGTGGACGGACATGGCTCTTTATGAGGACCATGTCATCTTCCACATCCGTAAATCCAAGACGGATCAGGAAGGCAGGGGCGCGGAGATACGCCTGGGTAGGTGTTCACTGCCCCAAATCTGCCCGATACTAGCATTGCAGCGGTACATCCGCCAGATTGGCTCGGGTCGGGGGTACCTATTTCAGCATCAAACCAGATCACCATTCACCCGGTATCAATTTTGGCATGTATCATCCAGGGCACTCCAGGTCGCTGGTATCTCGGGTTGGCGTTTTGGCACTCACTCCTTCAGGATTGGTGCCGCGTCCATGGCCGCCGCCATCGGGGTCGACCCGGCTGGGATTCAGCGGATCGGTCGATGGTGGTTGAGGCAATTTAAGGCCTACGTGCACCCCTTAATGGACCGGTGAAGCCAGGCCAGTTTTGTCTGTTTTTTCGTTCCAGGTCTCGCTCCAGGAGGACGGGCACGAGTCTTCATTTATGGCCACAGTTTCGTGTTTTGGGCTGCCAAGTTTGCAGTGCAGTCAGGACGTGGCCGCGATCTCGGCCTGGGACAGTGGGACGAACTGATGTGGAGGGGAAGACGGGGGATGCTCTGGAATGCCTTCTTACCAACAGCCCTCAACGATCTCCCTGACCCTCCCCCGGCCATTGTCGTGCTACACCTCAGCGGAAACGACTTGACCTGTGTGTCGGGCAAGTCCCTTATCCTCCAGGTCATCGATGACCTGAGGACATTTAAGCGGCATCGCCCGGCCACGACCATCTTATGGTCCGCCATAATTCCGAGGTTGGTATTGGGCCCTCTCCATCACCCCCAAAAGATGCACAAAGCCCGGAAGGGAGTCAATCGTGAGGTGGCCCGCGTAGTCCAGGCGGAGCTTGACTCTGTCATCTGGCACCCTGAGATCACGGCGCGGACTCCTGACCTGTTTCGGCCTGATGGGGTCCACTTGTCCGACAAGGGCCTGGATCTTTTCGTTTCAGATTTATATGAGGGCCTGCGGGCCGCATTGTTCGGCCGTTTGGGGTAAAGAGGCATCAGTGTGCCTCTTTGGTGGCGGGTAGCGCAAAACTAAACATTGATTACCTAGGTCCCGGCCTTAATTGACACCTGCAGGGTGCTTGGCAGCCCATAAACAAGGAGCTAGGGCCAGCATTAGACTGGCATAAATTAAAGCATAAATCCAGCCACATTTAAAGGGCTGCCAAGGATTGATTTACGATGGATGATGCCAACACAGTTAGGCATCAGCCCTGTGGCAGTAAAACAGGCCGCAGGAAATTTACCTGTAAAAGGGACCTAGACAAATTAATAACCACCAAAAAAATTGCGCTACGCTCCAGGCCCTCATAGAAGTTACGTTAAAGTTAATACTGTTAATAAATTGTGGCCCTTGTTAACCCCAAGCAAACGTGTGTCGACTGTTTATTTCCGTCTGGTCTGGCAAATCAATGACAGTTGATTCTGAAACACAGATACTGCCTATACAAAGGAATTACAAACACATTAGCTCTGATGGCACGTCCTGGAAAGTCAAGATCGCTCAGGACCAGGTTTCTGCATTGAACCAACCTTACCCCAATATCAGCAGTGTCACAATTCATGAGGGGTGGGGCATATGGGACATGCTGGGAAGGTGAGATAGGGTGCTATAATGACAAAACAGCATTTGTACTTTTTACTATCCCCTCCCCCATGAGGGTGGGGGAAGGAATCCATGTCTGCCCCAGGTAGTACAGACCTTAGTTGTTGGCTTGCTTGCTGGATCACTTCCAGCTGTATCAGAAGGAACTCAACAGGCCACATATATTCAGCCTCTGATTTGTTTGTGTGTGTGCGTGTTTTTTAAAAAACACACACATACAGACCTAATAACAGCCAGCATTTCTGGCTTGCTTTCTCCACAACAACCCAATCAACCCCTCTGAAACATTCTGTATTCTTTCTTGGGTGACCTATTTCTCGGCGCATAGCTTCTGAACAAAACCTAACTCAAAAACAATCCATGCCCACCCACCATTTTCACATAGAATTCAGTGGTTGGAGGCACTTGAGCCTGTCGACTACAGGTAGTTTAATTCCCTGAGCCTCCTTGAAGGCCGAAACTCTGAATGGCAGCTTATAAGTGAAGAGAATTTTTTTAAAGGAAAAATTGCTATCCTTTAAAATAAATGGGTTGTCTTTGGAGACAGCTGCAGCAGGGGGCTCAAGGCATGCATTCATCATTGCTTTTAAAACTCACTTCTTTTTTATCATCATATTATCTTTTCCCTTTATCAGAAAAGTCTTTTTGACACTAAAAAAATACACAACATCTGACAGCTGAAGAGCAACAGAGAGAGAGAGAGAGAGAGAGAGAGAGAGAGAGAGAGAGAGAGAGAGAGAGAGAAGAGAAGAAAGGAGAGAAATCTGAAAATATCCTTGGTCGAATGCTAGTGGTATTCTCAGAGGAATAGACGCAGTGCTATAAAAATGAAACAATCCACAAAGGGCAAACAGGCAAGCAAGCCACCTCACCTGATGGTTAAGTGACCCATTAAAAGCACCCCAGGGAGTCTACAGTTGCCTGTTTTTGTTAGAACTGAATCAAACAGCAGTGGAAGCTCTGTACTGGACAGTTGCTTAATTGTGCTGAAGGGCATGGAGCTGGTGTCGCAGTCAAAGGTAAACTACAGGTCATTTGCTCACAGAGGAGGAGGGGGTTTATAGGGTCTACAAATGTAGTCAGATCAGGAAAAAAATTGAGAAAGTATATACAGAGAGACATACTGACACCCGTGCAATACCTGTAGTTCAGATACGTCTCTTGAATTTGATCAGCCAGATACCTTTAATCTCTGCTTCTAACACAGTATAGTTTCTTCTAGAGATGGGCACAAAATGAACTTTTTTTCGTTTCCGTTATTCGTTATTTGTTTTGTTACATAACGAAATGAATAACGAACATTGTGATGAAATTGGAACGAACCAAACAGAACCACGAAAATTAGGTTTGTTACATTTCATTTTTTGTTAATGGCGACGCGCAATGAAATGAGTTGTCTTAAATGTTAAAAAAACCATGGACCTCCATAAAAATGCAGCGATAATTATTTAAACTGTCTGATAATACCTAGCGGGCAGGTTGGGGTCCTTAAAATATTTGTTTTTGTCTTCTCCCATCATGATGTATTTTTCTTTTCCCTTTAAGGATGACAAAATGGATATTGCTACTCCAGCCACAAAATGGAGGCAAACCATGTGATGGGATCATGTAAATTCTTGGACAACTTCAACCAATAGCATGCCCAGGTTGCAGACTGGGCAGGTCTGGCAGCCACAGAGAGCATAATAAGCTCTGGCAGCCCCTGTCCTCCTTGCAGTCTCCGGTGGGAGTTAGGGTGGGATTGCTGTCTCTGCGACTCATTATTTTCACTTTAGGCCAGCCAAGCAGGTGTGTGTCTCTGTGTTCTTGCTGGCTGCAGGCTGGCTCTTAGGGGAGAGAAAGAAGAGATTTCTGTCTAGCTTCAGTCCTGCAGCCTCCCTGTGTGTGTGCATGCATACCTCTCAGTGAGTACCCTCCCCTGCCCCACAGTGCAATCACTCTGTGGCTGCCTTGCACCCTGGGCAATGCCCGCTGCTACCTTTGCAGCCTGCCTGCGTACCTAGTCTATACTGTGTCTCTGCCAGCATCAATTTTTTTTAGTGTTTTCCCTCTGGTCTGGGGCATTGGGGGACACCTGCACACGGAAATGCTTTAAAAATCGTGCAAGATGCGGGTAAAAATGAAAAACAAATAAACAAAAACAATTTTTTTCAAAAACCCGCGAAAAACCAAAATGAAATGAAACAGACCCCTCAACAAAAAACAAACAAAAAACCAAAACACAATTTTTTTCAATTTGTGCCCATCTCTAGTCTCTTCCATTCCCTCATTCCTCCCAAACTTGAATTCACTATGGTTCATGAATTTACAAGAGTTTCAACTAGGTTTTTTTTCCTAGACAAAATGTATTTCAGAATAAATACCAATGGGGCTTCAGCCCTGAGCAGGGTCTTCTACACTACTAAAATGCAAGGGTTCAGAAACATCTGGAGCAGGGTTGCATTGGAGCCCCTGAAACCAAAAGGGGCCACACCTGGTCTCCTCTCCCCCACATAAATTTTCCTTCTGTTGCAAATTTAGGGCCTTTTCACACGACCCCTAAACTCAGCCGCAAATGGCTCCAAGATCCGGAGCTTAAAATTGTTTCCCCACCAGCTCCGGAGTGCGACCACACCCACCTAAGCGCGTCCCAGCGTACTTTTCAGATACCTGCTCTCCAGAGGTGAAAATTCCTGATGCGGATATAACAGTAGTGACTGCCGGGCTCTCCTTGCTTCTGTTTGTTCTTTTTTTGCCCCCTGCCCCTTTAAGAGATCTGAATGCAGTTCCGGGATGGCAGAACGGAGGTGAGCGGCATTCTTTTCTTCCTTTTTTTCTCCCTCCCCTCACGCAGCCAGCAGCCAGGAGTGCGGAGGGGGTGGGAACGCAGGAACAGCGACAAACCCCTAGGATCTCTGGTCCGAATTTAAGTGGCCAGCGGATCTTAGGGGTCGTGTGAAAAGGCCCTTAGGCAGCAAGGTAGTGGCAAAAAGTAAAATAAAATAAAAATCACAACAGACCTTTAAAACAAGGTGTGTCTTGTTTTCAAGCACGGTCAGCCTCCAGGAGCATTCTCAGTGTGTTTGTGTACACTTGAAAACAAGGTTTACACTTTCTGTGTGCCTCAGTGATGTTACCACATAACTAAGATTGAATGGCCAGATGGTTGCAAATTTAACAGCAGTATTATGAAAGAATGGCGATGTGGCAAAATCTAGGGTGCACCCTCCCAGTTTACATCTGCTGAAGCAGCTGCTAGGTTGAGTGGGAGTCTCAAACAAGGAGAATCCATAATCTACAGCTCAGGCACCTTATTTCCATTGGCATTTTTGTATGTTGCTAACCAGGAAATGTCTTCTTATCTGGTCTCTTCATTTTCTGTCCTGAACTATGGTGGCTCTATTCACATGCTGGCTGGGTTTTACCTGGATTTTAGGAATTACACTTAAATGATGCTCATTTACATCATGGCCTGATGTAATACAGTGATGTACAGGGCTATAAAACATCTCCCAAGCACCTAGAGACAAACAGCCCCCCCCACACACACACACTAGAAAGTTCTCCTCAGGAATCTAGGGACACCAAAATCATTAAGAAGCTCCCTCTGACTCTCCTCTGCAGTCCCTCCATGTTTGGCGAAAAATGGGTTTCCAAAAATCATTTCCTAAAGGGCACTTTCTGGGGAGGAGAATTAGTGGGTGTATAACTCAGATGTCTGAAACACAATGTTGAGGGATTGTAAAGGACAGCTGTGAGAAGCTTCCATGCAACTTTGGAATCTCTAGGTGCCTGGTGGGCACTTTTCTGGGATATCTCTTTGGGGGGGGGGTCATTCAGACATCGAGAACCTGAACGTCACCAAACTTTTATGTCGTGTAAATTTGTTATTCATCATTCGTCAGCCTTGATGAATCAGAGATCAAAATGAATCACCTTTTTCACATTCACACCCATCTCTTGTCCTAAGTCCTTACAGAAACAGAGAGATAATGCAAATTTGGGGATCATTGTTTGGCCAACAGTTTTATTAGAAATAACTCTTTCATTTTGATTAGCTGATGAATGAAGCTACCCAGAATTTGAAAGAGTCGGAGAGATTTACAAGTCAAAACCCATCCTCTCTATCCTTTATTTTTCTTATTACATGAATATCATAAGAATATGGTGCAAAATGTATTACATAGATCACAAATCTCACCTTTTTGGAAGAACTAAATCTACCAATATTCATCCTGGGAGTAAAGTATGGGTTTCTGAACTGCTCATTCAGCCAAATGCCTTCTAATCAGCTGAAAGGTCTTGCTTATCAGTAAATATGCAGAACAGACCAATGTATTCATCTTTATTAAGAAGTCATGGATGACAGATATTCTAGGAGTCCAAGTTGATGAAATATATCTGTGCCAGTTTAATATTGAGCCATATATCAGCCACCATAGTCTAACTATTTGATTTCCTTCCCACCCCCCAGTTCCTAATTTACTGCCTTTCAAGAACACCTTTAGGGTGTCAACACCAGAGATGGGCAAAGTGCACATCTCCATCTGTTTTTTTGAACTCCAGCTCCCAGTTTTTAAAACAGCTCCCTCCTTGGAGGCTTCCCCCCTCCTCTGCTCTAGAGTAGCACTGTTTCAGCTGTCAAAAACACATTTGAAGTTAATAAATTTAGGAAAATTCAGTATTAAGCAGGCAGAGGGTCTACAGAAAACAAAAACAAAAAAAATTGGCAAGTGTTCTATGGGCAAAAAGTTTGGGAACCTCTGGGCTAAATCAAGGCTATAATGTAGAAAAAGCTCTGTCTTGAAATTGTTCTTCTCTGGGTTTGTTGTATCCAAAGATATGAGTCTCCAATTTGGGATATAGCAACATTTTGTTATGTGTGTTTTCCATCCCAGTTTAAGGCAGAGTGGGATGGGATGGAGGGATGGGATGGAGGAAAAGGAGCTCCCTCAAATTACTCCAGAGGGAATAATGTGGCTGTTTCAATATTTCCCCTCCTGCAACTAGTAGTTTTGAACATTGCTCCTGTCCTTTTTATTTGGCAATCTGATTCAGTTGATGGGGGTGGCAAATGTTTGTACCTTTACTGAGCCTGTCACCCTTCCTTCAACTCTGCTGCTGCTATTGCCTGAAACAGAAACTGAAATAATCACCCACTTCTAGGAGGAGGGGGGAGAGAGGAGAAATGCCATTGGCTTAGAGCACTTTTGATTATGTGACACACATGAGAGTTTTGGTATATCAAGACACTGCTCATTAATAATGCAAAAATGTTCAGAAATTTTTGCTCATTAATCAAAATGCTCATAAATGAAGTGACTTGTTAACCAAGGCACAAATGTAGTTATAGTTGATTTGAATTTCAAACAACCATGATTTGGGTACAAATATCTACCATGTGGCTGCAAAACACGAGTCCCTAACCTTTGCAAAATGGACTTTAAAAACATGCACATGGCGAGGATCAAGTTCTGAAAAATGATACAATACTCGACCCCGTACACACAACGCAAAATGGTCTTAAAAGGTATGCACACCACATGGATCAGGTTCCTACCTGTGCACCACTTGAGAAATGCACCCAAAAGTTTTATAATTTCCAAAAATGCTGCAAAAACTTTCAAATATGATGCCAAAACATTTTGTCTTTGGTGTAAGAGATTTACAGAACGCCTAAATGTTGTTGATGATCCACTTAAATGGGGTCCGCTTATGGGACCCCATTTATATTATGTAGACCCCTAATTTTTTTCTCACTGTCATAGACCCCCTGCAAGTCAAAATAGACCCCTGGAGGTCTATATAGACCACTTTGGGAACCACTGATTTAAATGAACCCATATTTTTAGTTGTTCCAGGGATGAAGTCCCGTCATGGACTCAGCTCAGCAGACATGGAATTGAGAACTCCCATTACCAAAAGTGACAGGTTGGGTGAAGCATAGGTATGTGTTGTAGATCATGTTTTTAATTTACATAATAAATAATTATATCTGAGAAATAGAATGAAACTAAGTGTACATGACCATAATCAGAGGGAGAGAGAAAGAGATCTGGCTCATTTGCACTGGTTACCCATTGTGTTCCTGATCATGTTTAAATATATTTTAACTTTCACATATCAAGTGTTGGCTGCTATAGTATGTGCTGGATGTCCAATTGAAATTTACTTTCCATTAAGTCCCTTTCCAAATGCTAGAGAGAATACTAGCCATGTTGACCTTGGACTGAGAGGTGGTGACCATCCTTGGGTCCATAGATGTTCTTGAGCTACATAAATCTTGACCAGCATAGCTAGTGGTGAAGGCTTCTGGGAGTGTTCATCCAGGAACCTCTAGGGACCCAAGGCTGGGAACACTAGTCTTAAAGCAGTCTCATTCCAGAGAGCACGTGTGCAAGAGTAAAAATGCTTAGGCTATGTTCAGTGTTAGCACAGTTGCAGTGTATACATAATGTGTGATTCAAAGGGGGTGTTTGATTGTTTCCCCTTTTAAACTTTTTGGTCCACTCTGAGTGATGGTGGTGGTGGTGGTAGTGACATGTAAACAACAGTGGCCTCTGGTGAAAAATAAATGAGTGTGTGAGCCATGGAACATAGCCAGCTGCACACTTCAGTTACTAGGGAACTCTCTCTCATTCAAATGCACACTCCTGTCATTTTCACAAGTGGGCAGCCCATTGGAAGACGACGTAAAATGAATGAAAAAACTAGCTGAAGTAGTCCGTGATTCTTTCTTCCTCTACATCTGTTTTAGTTTTGCTTTTTATCAGCCTGCTGCTTCATAATGGATTGGTTGGTTGGTTGGTTGGTTGGTTGGTTGGTGCTGGTGCTGTTGGTGTGTGTGTGTGGGGGGGGAAGTGGTGTGCAATATTAGGCTCCCAGTGTGACTTACAGAATATCAGAGAGCAGGGGAAAGAAAAGCTTTTAGCAAGCTTTTGATTTCCCTTCCTTGAGGCTGGCGATAAAGATTGGCTGCACAGCGCAAGCTCCACTTGAAAAGGGCAATTCATGCCGCCCGTCTTATCAGGCTTCTGAAAGGCGAATCAGAACTCACCCCACATGCTGTGCAATGATAGTAGCAATCCCACATGAGGGGGATGTGGGTGTGTGGAGATAAGACAAGCTTGAGGTTGGATTCCTTTCCAGACAAACTTGACTTTTCCTCTGTCTCTGGTCAAGAGGGAGGATGTGTGGGCACTTCGGGAGCCCCTTGTGATGTTATCTTTGGGTCTATGTTTTCTATCAAGAGAATAGCCAGAAGTGCAAAAAGGGAGATGGCGGGTTCAGTGCAAATGGCTCTTACCATCCGAAGGCAGGGACAGGATCAGGCCAGGGAAGAGGACCGTGAACTGAGGCCATCTGTACCCACCTCCCCCTTCAAATGAAGAACCCACATCTGTGGCATATTTCCTGGTCCTTATTTCTGAATGGGAAAGTGTATGCCCTTCTAAACTTGGTACTGGTGAGCTGCAACTCATTTTCATGACAAGAATGTTTCTTCAAAAAACTCGAGATCTTCTCTTCCTTTCCTCTCTCTGTTTTATGAAATAAATAAGAAGACACATGGAGGCCTGACAATGTCAGTAAAACAGTGGAGTATCCTGGTACAAAGCACAACTTTGCTCTTCTATAGGATTTCAGTCGGTTTGCTATGCCTTCTTCCACCATCTGGCAGTCTACTACCTACAACAATCAGCTCACTTAGTCCTGGGTATATTGGAAACCCTTATTTCAGGTTTCTGTGCTAGCACCAGGTCTTCTGATATCTCCATCTTCTTCCATGGTAACACAACTATCGGTCTCCAGTTCTCAATGTCACTGTTTAAGAAGGTTAATAATTACAAGAAAAAGTAATAAAACCAGTAGGATCACGGAAAGAGAAAGGTGATCAAGATGGCAAAACATCTAGTAACCAAGTCTTGTGAGGAACAGTTTAAGGGTCTGGGTATGTTTGGTTTGCTGGAAAAAGTCTGTTATGGTAGCTGTCTCCAAATATTTGAACAGCTATCACATGGAAGATGTAACAACCTTAATTTTTGCTGATTTGCAACATTGGGCCTGAGCCAGTGTTTTCATACAAGAAAGGTGATTATGACAAAATTGGAAGAATAGTTTGACAGTGGAATGGAATACCTCATCTGAATGTCTGAAGGACAAATGTCACAGATTTTTTTAGCAGTAGATTTTCCTTCACCAGAAGGGGATTACATTAAGTTACCTTCAGGATCCCTTCTAGTTCCTCAATTCTATGATTCTGTCTCATGGACCTTTCCAGAGATAAGAAGTTATATGTTATCACTTCAGGAAAACCATAATGTACTCAAGGGTTGACTGTACCTCTCCAACACTTGTTTCGTGTTGGAGATCTCTCATTTTGCAAATCAAATAATCCATGTTAGTCCAAGCTGATTGATACCTCTTGAGTATTCATCAGAACTCTGTTGGGAAACTACTAATACTACCCACACCTATTCGGTATTTCATTGGCAGTGGAACTTTCTACATAGTGCCGTATAAAAAGATCAACATGCAGAGGGAATCCATGCACACTGCTAGCTACCAAATAACTACCATACCTTGGATGCAGTACATTGACTCCTGAAAAATTATTTCAATCAAATGTGCAGGAGAAACATATAGTAGTTATCTTTCTGCCAGGAAAGCTGGTGATTTAATTAGTTATTCCACCAGGTTGCTAGTGCTCCCAAGGATCAGCAATACTTGCAAACATAAAGGGCTCCCCCATTCTCCTGGATGCAAAGATATGTTACCCAAAAGTAAATGCTAGCAGAGTTGCATCACCACAACAATAATTAAAAGGGGATGAAAATATATTCTGAGTGTTGTATGTACAATACAAATGTGCTGTACTGAAACATATACAGGCATCACCTAATTAAGATGTGTTGAATGGGTGACCCCCCTCCCCATTAGTGATCTGGCAGTGGAGAAAAATGTTTACGTTGAAAATTCGTGATGCCAGCTGGTACATGTGAGTGATGTGCTGCAGGCTGCCATTAAGAGCTGGGTGAGACTTGAATGGGAACTATCCATTAACAGCTTGGTAGTGAGTCCCACCCCACCCCAGCCACCAACCAACACCACCACTTCTGCAGGCTTAAATGCTGTGCCAAGTCACCATATTAATAACTTACATCTAAACTATGTTGTAATGTGAAAAACAAATTTTGCATTCAGATGTTCAAAAGTTGTACAATAAACAGAAAGAGCTAACTTCTTGTCAAATGTTAAATGACATTTTGAAGACACATTTTCCTATTATTTAATCTCTAGCCAACCATGTTCACATTGTGAAATCATTGGACACACACACACACACACACACACACACACACACACACAGAGAGAGAGAGAGAGAGAGAGAGAGAGAGAGAGAGAGAGAGAGAGAGAGAGAGAGGGAACCTTGCTTATAACATGAAAAATGCATATGCAGAACATGACTTGGCAACTGGCTGGTTAGATTTTCTAGACAGAGATAGCTTCAAAAAATGAAATCATTTACATACTATCTCCCCCCACCCCACCCCCAGGTACTACTTCCAGTGAGAATGCAACATTATTTTTTAATTGATGGATAGAAACAAAGACAACAAAACACTGTAGCCTTTTAAAGACTAACTGTTCTATTTTAATCTGAGCTTCCTTGGATAAGTCCACTTCCCCAGACATACAAGATTAGAGCAACATGACAAATATTTGTACATTTACATCAGTTATTCAGGTTATAAATTTAAAAATTTGCCATGTTGTTCCACATTATCACAATATTTATTTATTTATTTATTTATTTATTTATTTTTGTATTTATATCCCGCTTATCTACTACATGTAGTACTCTAAGCGGCTAGGTTGGAGGAATGGAAGAAGGGCAAGAAAAAGTGAGAGGAGTGTGCATAGAGATGGGCACAAAATGAACTTTTGGTTCATTTCGTTATTCATTATTCATTTTGTTACATAATGAAATGAATAATGAACTGCCCCTCTAAGAAAAATGAAATGAAACAGAAATTTCCATTTTGTTTGGTTCGTTTTTAGTTCCGATGGTGTCTCCTACCTGGAGTGTTCCTGGACTGGTCTGGTCCTCCCGGCTGTAGTGCCAGTGGCAGGAGAAAAAAAAAACAAAGCCATGAGTCCGCACTACAGCTGGTAGGCAGGCCACGTGGTTGGCAGTAAATAAAATTTAAAAATAAAATAAAATAAAATAAAATAAAATAAAATACAAACCAGCAAAACCGCGGTTCTGGCCCATGTGCACTGGATCTGGCCCACAGGTTTCCGAACCGGCCCGCAGGCCAGCAAAAGTTAAAAAAAAAGCCAACCAGCCTGCGCTACAGCTGGTAGGCGGGCCACATGATTGGCAGTAAAAAAATAAAACCAAGGGTGGGCCCAAAACAGACGAACCCAAACCATAGGTTTTCTGTTTCTTGCCCATTTCTAGTTATGAGGTGAGAGCTGTGTGGGGTAAACATACCTTGAGTCCATGGGCCAGTTTCGTTCTACTACTTAAACCTCTACTCTTATTAATAACATGAGAGCTGTGATCACCTTATGGGTTTTATCTCAGGGTCAGCATTAATTTCATACCTCTTGCACTACTGGTGTTGTGACCAAAGAACATGGCCTCCCTGTTTAAAACTCCACAATGAAAATGGGATGGGTGGAAACCCATCATCATTCCCAGACCAGAGTGATGATCAAAAATCCCCATTCAGCCGAGTCCAAACTGATACAAACCAGTTTGGTCCTTACTGGGTGCTGGTAGTGGTGGCGGCGGTGGCGGCTGGGTTGGCTCTCCTTTTTAAAATAAAATTTGTTTGTTTTTAAAGTACTGACCGTGCGGCCCCTGGGGCCGGGTCACACTCTTTTTTTTTAAAAAAAAAAAAATCTTCATTTTAGAGCGTTGACCCGGCCATCCCTTTTTTGAATTAATTTTTATTTATTTATTTTTTATTTTTTTACTGCCAACCATGTGGCCCGCCTACCAGATGTAGCGTGGGCCAGTTGGCTTTGTTTTTATTCTTTTTTCTTTTTCCTTTTTGCCAGGGCCCACTCGCTGAATCAGGTTTTTTGTTTTGTTTTTTAATTTTATTTTTATTTATTTATTGTACTTTTGCCATCCTGTGGGCCCAGGTACAAGAACAGGCAGAGCTTCCATTATTATTATTATTATTATTATTATTATTATTATTATTATTATTATTATTATTATTATTATTATTATTATTATTATTATTATTTTCCATGGACATAAATACAATATGGAAGAAAGATGGGTGAAATCAGGGGTAGATAACTCACATAATGAATCTCATAAGTCACAGTATGAAGCACTGTTTCCATTTGGTAGCCCCTTTCTAATGTGTCAGGGCACCTCCAGGCCAGTGTGTGTGCCACATGACCCCCATTAAGCATGGTTGGGAGGTGATCAAAACTTCAATAAGGTCCTTTTTGGAACTATAGTTCTCAGACCGTCCCACCCCCAATCCTCAACATTTGTACAAGCAATGGAATTTGCCATCCCAAAAGGAACTTTTCCCATTTTATGCAAGTTCCAGGCTACCCTTGGGAAAATAACGATAAAAAGGATAAATACGGTAGTAGTTGTGAGTTTTTCGGGCTTTCTCTCAGTGCTCTGGAACTCCTTGTTCTCTGAGCTCCTTGCCCTCTGAAGATGCTGGCCCCAAAGTCTGGTGAAATATCAAGAAGAAAAAACTTCCAAAACACGGCTAAACAGCCCGAAAAACTCACAACAACTATCAGATCCTGGCTGCGAAAGCCTTCGAGAATACAAAAGGGATAAAGTTTAGTATTTCTTCTTGACAACATCTGGAATCACTGGGTCCTGATTAAAGAAAAAGAAGAGGTTACAGGATTGCGTTGTTTTTCTTGTTGTGGGAGCTATCAGTCATGGAATGACTCAAGACTGTTACACCTCAGCACCCAGCCAAACGGAGTGAAACACCAGAGTCTCAAACCATAACCCATCTGTTAGTGATATGGGCAAACCATGTATTCTCTACATACATATATACATTTCCTGTGTTGCATATTATTTCAAATATTTGCTCTTGGAACTGCAAGGTGTCCTACTGTCATAACAGTCAAGTTATTCATTAAGCTGTCAACGCCTTAGCGCATTTCTCCCCACACAGAGTCCATTTCTGATTTTCCATTCCCCCTTAGAGGACCAACTCACTCATCACCATGAGCGGTTACTCTCATAACTGGTGCAATTGAGTTTCTCATGTCAACATATGTAAACCAAAATCTAAACCTCCTTATTGCTAGGATTCCAACTCCTGGATTTCCTAGGGCACTAATGGATTTTGAGGGCCAGCTTGAATTTGCAAGGGTTTTGTTCCTATCAACATGATGCAGTTTTTGGCACTCACTTCTGAGCTAGGCTTGTAAAGCTGTATTAGATGCTAAGAAGTAAAGCAAACAAGTATCCACCAAGAGGGTGAAAAAAAATGATTGATTGTAAGTCCCCGTGTTTTGAAATGAAGCAGGGCACACAAAAGCATAATAGCAAAATAGAGGCGCCACTATTATTTTGGCTTAGGATGGTGTTGTTGAATTACATATGAATCTCCTCCAGTCATAAATCGGCCTTAGACGGGGCACCTCCAGCAGCCACAACAGCCGACGCCATTGCACAGAGGCACGAGCCAACAAATTTAGCAAAGGATCAATGTTCCTTTCTAAGTCCAGTTCGTGTGAGTTTTGAAGGTGTTCACTCCCAAGTCTGCAATAGCAGAAGTCAGATTCTGGAACAGCATTGCTCTCTTTGACTAAAGCTACATCTCAGAGTTAATCCGCACTCACTGGAATCATCTGATATAAAGTTAATCAATGATTTAGCATTAAATTAATCAGCCAACAACTCAAGTGATTCTCCTCTACCTTTCCCTCCTCATCAGATATAAAAATAGCCAAAGATGTTGTGGTATTAGCAAATAGAAATTGCAGTAGCCAGCACTGACAGAGCTATCCTATGTCCATTATAGGGGAGGAGAGAGTTCTTATTGCAGTGTGGTTCCTGGTCATGTCCAAGCACCAGCACTCTCTGATGTTGCTGAAGGCCTGTGGAAAACCACCAGGCATTCTATCAATGTGCCAACTACCTGTCTGACCTCCCCCATGTTCCTTTTTTGCAGTTCTGGACAAACATTGCCTAAAAATCATTCCTCTGAGTCCCATACATACTGTGGTAGATGAATACTGAGCTGAAAGAGATGAGTTGAGCACAAATATTTTATCATTTTGCAAATGAATGTGGATCCATGCAGAAAACAGTAGTTCAAAACACAGTTTAAGAATTCTAGTTTGTTGAACTTCAATTCCTTTGCCAGTATGGCACTAAATCAGGTATCACTTTTTAAACACTTCTTTAAGAAGATAGGAATTCCTTTGGATTCTACAACTGTGCAAATTATAAACCAGGGAGCTGCATTATTTTTCCCTACCTCCAGGTGGTAGAAGAGGGCTGCACTGGGAAAATCAGGATACTTATTTGTTGTTGCAAAATTAATATATTTGTTCCTTAGGGTATGCTCGGTTTTTTAAAATGGCAATTTTAAAAATAAGTATTGTATTATATTATTCTCTCTCTCTCTCTTCTCTCTCTCTCTCTCTCTCTCTCTCTGCAAAGGGCTGACAATTAATCAGCAACTTAGAAAATGTCCACTGTACAAACTGCTGGATCTGTTACTGTATTGTTTTCTGATCTTCTACCATTGTTTTTGCCAAATACTCAAATACCAGCCACAATCCCAAATCTATCTACTCAGATTTTAGTCCCACTGTGGGGAGTTATCAGGGAGATAAAACCTATCTATCCTGAAATAAATCAACCCTGAATGTTCACTGGAAGGACAGATTTTGAAGCTGAGGCTCCAGTACTTTGGCCACCTCATGAGGACTCCAATGGCAGAGAATGAGATGGTTCGATGGTGTCATTTATGCAACCAACATGGATTTGACCAATCTCTGGGAGGCAGTGGAAGACAGGTGGGCCTGGCGTACTCTGGTCCATGGGGTCACAAAGAGTCGGAAACAACTGAATGACTGAACACCAACAATGTGGGGAGTTATTCCCAGGTCATTGACTAGAATCCTACTGAATCTTCAGTGCAACAGTATAAATCATAGGGTTACCCCTTAGTTAACGAGTTTCTGCTTGAATCACTCAGTCTCAGGACTTCTGCATGAGGATGAAGACCAGGAGCAACTCTCTAACTAGCAGACATTTACTGCAGTAGTTTATGCTGTTGTCACATGGAAGAAGCAGCAAACTTTTTTTCTGAAGCTCCATAGGATGGGATCCAAACCTGCAAATTCAAATCCAAGAAAGAACATTTTGACTAAACATTAGCAAGAACACCCAGGGAGTAACAGCTGTTTGACCATAGAATGGACTACCTTAGAACATGGTGGAACCTCATTCACTGTGTGCTTTTAAACAGATATTGGATGTCTATGTATCATAGATGCTTTGGCAGTGGATTTCCTCCACAGGGAGATGGACCTGCTGATCAGCTCTTACAGTTCTACTTCCCCACTTCATAGCTTCATTAGGAAACAGCAGGAAAAAATGAGAGCTATGGATTCCCGTCTTCCTTGGTGTTCAGATTTTTCTTCGTCTAATCTGTGCCTGTGGCACATCATACAGAAGGCAAGGTTTAGATTACCTACACCAGGCATGCCCAAACTTCGGCCCTCCTGATGTTTTGGACCACAACTCCCAGGATTCTAAGCTTAGATTACCAATGGCAAAGGACTGTTGGAGTTGCGGTCCAAAACATCTGGAGGGCCGAAGTTAGGATGTGCCTGACCTACACTGTTGTGGAGGAGTGCCTCCTGAGCGCTTACTCACTGGGCTGATAGCCCATCTCAAAGCTATAGTAATGGAACCCCTGTGCTGAGATCCTGTTACAATGAACCCAAATGGGAAGAGATAGCAAGTAACAGCTGGCCCTCGTGTCTTTTCCTGTTCTTATGTGCTTAACTGATAACAGCAGCAAATAAAAGTGACTGAGTACATATGTGCATATATGGATTGATGGGCAAAGTTATAGGAAGGATTGTTGCGACCTCGCCTATATCTTTTGAGGGGCATGTTCATTCAAAGATGGTGGGATGTATTGCCATAGTATGCCCCCTTGAAGTCCTTGATAAGCTGCAGGAAAAAATATCTTTAGGAATTTGTGAGAAAACAGACATACATCACCTCAAAATCTCTTATTTCGGGGTATCCAACCGGAGACCCTCATTTGAATTCCAGCTCTCCTCTTCATCCCTGAGCACCTTGAAAATATCAATTTATGATTTTTGTTGTGTACTGATAATATTCAAATCCATTGGGGTTTTATTTACAACCCACCAGATTACCTGGGAAACCTCACTCTGCAAAGTAGTTTGACCCAGATGTTCACACAGAAAGGAAGAAGCATGCTAGTCTCTACTTCACACTTAAGCAGACTTCATTTCTCACGTCCCCACAGCAGTTCCTGCTATTTCACTGCTAAGCTCCTTTTTTTTTTCCTGGTGGAGATTTCCTTTCTTCTGTGCAAGCCAAGCAGGATGCTACAGAAGCACAGAGCTGCTAAGTATCATTCAAGTTCCCTGACAGATTACCCCATGCAATCCAATCACATAGCAGATGCAAAGCAGGGAGGATGGAAGCAAGTAGCTTAAAATAACTCCAGTGAGTGAGCCAAGCCAAGTCAAGCCAAGCCACACATGTTCAGGAACACACTTTTTGCTTTCACCTGGCACGCCAATGGGAACTGAAGGACTCAGTCTCTACTGCTGTTTATTTTTGCCACCCTGCAATCCCCAGTTAAGGGGAGTCTCCCTAGAGTAAGAGATGCTTGCTTTTTCTACCTTTGATACACTTTGCATGTGGAGATATTTAAAAACCCAAAAGTTGAGAAGGGTTTCCAGAGGCCAAGTCAAGTATTGGCTAAGAGGATGCTCAATAAAGGAAGATGGCCTTTGTTCAAAATTGGGCCCAAACCACGGACACATCTGGTAGCCTTCAACAAGTAAGATCTCATTTGCCAACTAGCTATTCAGGCAGAAGTAATCCATCACTGAAAAACTTGAAGGAAAATTCCAACCACATGTTAACCAGTGCTAAAGCATTAAAATATTCTCTAAAACCTGGTTGTAACCTATTTTAAACTATCCTTAATAAGCTTACCTAGCAAACCTCTACCATAATTTTTGGGGGCATTCATTTATAATTCTTCTGCACTGCCCACAGAATCCTAGAGCATGCCTGAAGAAATGAATTTTAATTCACAAAAAGCTCACCTTGATTGTTTAGTTTTATTTAGTTGTCTAATAAAGCTGTTACCTTCTCCTGCATTTGTATTGTGTAAGGAACACATGGCTACCTTTGTGCAGACAGACAGGCAGGCAGGCAGGCAGGCTGACAGAGAGACAGACAGACAGACCGCTAGATTATAGATAGATAGATAGATAGATAGATAGATAGATAGATAGATAGATAGATAGATAGATAGATAGATAGATAGATAGATAGATAGATAGATAGATAGAAAAATGACAATAGTGTCTGCACTATGGCCAGCCTTGTTTGTGAACTTCCATTAGCAATCAGCTTCTGTATCTCTCCCTCAGAAATAAACCAAACAGTCAAATGGTTTTCTCATTACCTACCTATAACAAGTTTTACTAGAAGTGCGACCTGGCATGTTTTGGCTTTTTGGAAAAGATCTTCTCATTCATTTGGCCAGGAATCCGGCAGGTGAGTAAGACCAAGCAGTTCCTCTAAGGAAATATGGATGCTATTATGTCTGACCTTATTTTCTCAAGTGCAACCTTCCAAATGCTTTTAATAAATGAAGGCGATGCCATTTCCAAGCAGCTGTCTCTTGCTGAGTTCCTTGATAAGAACAATGTTTTTTTACATTCTGCAGGACTCTGCCAAATGACATTGGGGGAAACCAAATATCTGTAACATACCTGCTTTTATTAAAGTTGGCCAAGTTTTCATCATAACACATTTTTAAAATTGAGACAGATTTAGAAACTGGAACGGGCAAAAATTCCAAATGCTCATTTTCTAATTTTGAGGTAATTGCAGCCAATGACATGTTTTCTGAATGCATCTGGAGTAATGTAAATCTGTTTTCATGTTCATGGGGCTACAACCCAGAGCTTCATACAAGCAGAACTTTCCTATGATCATCGCTAAGATATAGAGTGCAGCTAATGGGAAATACGGTACTCCTGAATAGGGCAAAAGTATCTTTAAAATATACAAATAAAGAGGGATGTGTCTCTATTTTCTAAAGTTAAAACGACTGTCAACCTACAGTATGAACTGAGAGCATCTAACATCCAGAAATGTCAGCCTCTTTCTTACTCTTCGCAGCAACGTTCATAATCTTTATGACATCCTAGTCTGGGGTGGGCATCTCCAGTGGTTTGGAGAACCGTATCATCCTTTCAATCCAGCAGGATTTCAACTGTGCCAGTTCATTGACGTTTTACGACAGAGAGATGAAAGAAAAGCAGTTAAAAGACCCATCCTTCCATGTCTGAATGTTCAGAAAAATTACAATTCACCAAGCTACGGGTCATGATGTTTTAGTTCATTGAGATTCTATAGAGGCTCTTCTAAATGTTCTGGCAGATTGTAAGAGTAGCAGATGAAAAAATCCTTTGTCACGTCAGCATTCCCTTTATAGCTGTTATGCTTGGTTGAAACAATACTGTTGCAAACGCTTGTCAAATAGTGCCTTAATGAAAGGAATTCAAATAAATGAACACCAAAATGAAGGAACCAAGCAGAGTTTTTTAAAGATGTGTTAATGTTCATTCCTCTTTTTTTCTTAGTTCTTTCTTGGATTCACCTCAACTGTATTTTTCATTTTCATTTTTTTTAAAAAAAACCTTTCCTTCAAGAAAGCAAATCATTACGATTTCCAGGCTTAATCCAAAGTACTGATTCTAAACTCTAAATGGTTGGGCCAAAACTATCTCAAGGACCATGTTTCCCTTTATGCGCCTGCCCGGGTGTTTCCCTCAGTAACTGGATGCCTGAGTGGAATTTTAATTGTATCTTACAGAGATGGGCACAAAATGCCAAAATGGCATTTCATTTCATTATTAGCTGCCCCCGCCCCATTTTCTTTTGTTTAATGAGTTTCCTTTAATATTTGTTTCATTTAATATTTTGTTTGTTTCATTTTTCTTTTTAAACCTTTTGTTTCATTTTTCTGGCTTATTACCATGTGTGATGGTCATGTGACAAAGCAAAAAAAAATTGGCTACAGGCTTGGGAAGTGGCACAAGAGGTTGTGCAAGTAAAATTGAACTTTCAACCTGAAATGCTGTTATTGAATATAATGCCAGAGATTATTGATAAGAAAATAAAATATATTCTACTGTATATATACATGGCAGCCAGACTGCTCTGGGCCCAGAAGTGGAAGAAGCAAGAAATACCAATGATGGAAGAATGGTTAAAAAGTTATTAGACACTGCAGAATTAGATATGCTCTCAAAGGTGCTGCAGGATCAGCAGAAATACTTTGTAAAGGAGAGCTGGAAGATGCTATATAACTGGGTCCAGAAGCAGACAAATGGCTAAGAGAAGAAATAGATATGAAGATGATAATATTCACTACTAGAACTTTTGGAGGGCATGGCAGATGACCGTACAGTGGTGAAATCCTTGGTCCATGTGTGTAGTATGTGGATAAGTGCATAACCATAGTTTGATTTATGCTAGTTTTGTCAATTGATATATTTGTTGTTTTGTATTATATGTAATAAATCAAGATTTTTTTAAAAAAGCCATTTCAACCCAATACCTGATTAGCCTGCATAGGAACCAGTCAAGATTCTTGTTTTCTCTTGGAACATTATTTCTCAGGACTGAACCACTTTAAACTAAATCAAAAAGCAAAGTATATGCTACTCCATTTCAATTAAAGCACTCTCTGTGTAGTTTACAATTTTAATTATTAAAGCTAAGCAGTGCACCACCCACCCAGAAACCTGGGAACTTGGATACTAAATTTGCCAGTTTCAGAAGGGTAGAAGACTGAGTTAACCTTGAGCTGGCTATCTGAACCCACTGGGGTTCAAATTCAAATTGTGAGCACAGCCTTGACTGCAGTAATGCAGTTTAGCCACTGATGCAAGACTTTGAGTGAGATCAGATGCCCAGGCTGCATCATATTTATGAATGCCTCTCCTTTTATTAAGTCAAATGGAAGGATGAAAGGAAGGAAGGAAAATAATACAGACAGAACCATTTATCTGCCCACTGGGTACCAATCAGCTATTGGGCACAATTCAAAGTGATGACCTTAACCTACAAAGCACTGTACAACCTGGATCCTATCTACCTCAAAGATCAAATTTCACAGCGTGAATCGGCTAGGGTGTTAAGATCATCAGGTGAGATCTTTCTCTCCATCCTACCACCCTCACAGGTACATCTCATGGGAACACATGAAAGGGCCTTCTCGGCTGCCCCATCTCTGATGTCTTTCCAGAAACAGGCAAAGATCTTCAAGTGGCACCTTGTATAAAGGAATTAATTCATTCCAAATGAAATTCTGTTAAGCAAATTTTCCTTTGTAAAAAAATTCCCACAGGAATGCATTGAAAACTGATTAATCCCTAATCACTACCATTTTTCTGTTGTACTAATTTGCCCCATAGGTGATTCTGCTAAGCGATTTCCCCCATCTCCAGAATTTTTTTCCTTTAAGTGGATTTTCTGTTAAACAAACCCCTTGTTATACAAGGGTCTACTGTACTCTTCAGGCAAGCTTCCCCTGAATGATTGACTACTTATGTGTTTTTCATATGACTCTATAGGATCACATAGACTTTGTATTTATAACCACTTATAACCTTGTGTGATTGTGTTGCCACTATGTTTTCAATGTGATTTTCCATCCTTCAAGTCATAACTCTTACATGGAATATTTACTCTCATGAACAGATTGCATTCTCTTGTAGCTTTAATGTTGTCTTTTATACTGTAACATTCCATGTAATTCCCTGTTCTCAAACTTGAACATGTCACAATTGAAGTGGACTGTATAATGTTTCTCATTACTGTAAGCTGCATAAATAAATAAATAAATAAATAAATAAACTGGCATTTTAGAGGGGGGAAATCAGTATAGACCAGGGATGGCAAACCTTTTTTTGACACTGTGCCCAAACTTGGTGATGGGGACGACAGTGGTGGTGGCAGGGGGGCAGGGCAGGACAGGATCAGTGGCAATGGGGGGGAAGGCAGCAGGGTGGTGGGGGCGGGGGCGGGATCGGGGGCAGTGTTGGGAGGCAGGGTAAAAGGCAGCAGGAAGATGGTGGTGGCGGTGGGGAGGTGGGTCAGGATCGGTAGCATTGTTGGGGGTCGGGGTGAAGGCAGCAGGGTGGCGGTGGAGGTGGGGAGGTTGGGATCGGTGGCAGTGGGGGCGCTTGGTGAAGGCAGCAGGGCGACGGGGTGGTGAGGTCAGCGTCATCGGCGGTGGGGGGCATGGATGGAAGTGATAATGGTGGTGGAGGGGGACTCGTGGAGGCGGCGGCAGTGGCGGCAGGGGGCGGCGGCAGGGTCAGCCTGGCGAACATCATGCTCCCTGCCTACCCCCCCACTTCACCCTCCACAAATACCTCATGGCTGGTCCAGCAGAGGGGGAAGTGGGGGGGCAGGGAGCATGTTTCATGCCAGGTGAAAGCTCTCTGCGTGCCACCTTTGGCACGCATGCCATAGGTTCACCATCCCTGGTATAGACTATGTTCTAATTTCTGATATGCAAGGAATATTTTATGTAAGGGAACATTCAGCATGAAGATTGCCTATACCCACTGATGTGACACAGTCTGGCTATTTTATTAATCTAAGTACCCTGACAGCCCTCTTATTTTTTTAAGGAGTAGAATTTTGAGGTCAGAAGGTGTGGCTTCCCAGCAGCTTGGGTCATTTAAAACAACTTAAAAACAACAACCAAAAAAACAACACCCAAGCACTGAGCTTTCCTTATTTTAAAGGTTGGGTTTTGTTCTATTTATATCACTCCGGCTGTATCATTCCCAATATGTATAAGTGTGCTCGAAAAAGCTTAAGATGGAAAGCAAAGGAGAGGGCAGGCCTACTGTGAAATCACCCCACAGACCCACATTCGTCTGGTCAAGTGAAGATCTATTCAACAACAACAAAAGTTTGGTTTTGGAGGCTATTACAGCCGCCTGCTCCGGATGAGATGTGAAAATGTGCAGCTGCTTGTTTCGAACAGGGCAGACACCCAGCTAGTGGCCGCCGCCGCCGCTGTTTCTTAAAATCACATCATCCAGAAATATTGTGTTCACATCAGACTCAAAGAATAACAAGGATTTTCCAGCCTTTTCCTAGACTCCTTGCCAGATAGGCGTCCTCCTTTTCATTATGTGGTCACAATTTAGGGCGAGAAATAAATAAATAGGTGAATGGCATGAGGTAGTCCTGCTACAATTGAGCAAAGGAAAGAGACAAAGGGTAGATAAGGAAGTCATGAGGATGGCCACCAGATGGCTGCTGTGGTGACAAGGGAGGAAAGGAGAAGGCAACTCTCTGAGTCTGGCCAGGAAGACTCTGGCCTCAGCCCAGCTAAAGTTGCAACTGGAGTTTCACTCTGGTCAGTGGAAAATGCACTGCAGGTTGAGTCAGAAAGGAAGCCCTGTTTTGTTCAATAAGGTTTCCTTCTGCGATGAGGACTGTGTGTCTTTAGCACTTTAACTTCGTGGCACAGTTCTGTTTGAATTCAGAGTGAGGATCATATCTCATTGAGTTTAATGCAATTGACCCGGTCGTAAACAGGCAGACAGCTGCAGCCACAACTTTGTACCTTGGTCATGGATATCTAGATCATGGGTGTCTGTAGCTAATAATACTCTATGGCTGTATGGACTCCCTCAAAGATTGGAAGTAGACATGGGCACCAAATGAAAACAAAACAAAACAAAATGAACCAGGGAAGCAGTGTCTCAGACAAACTGGCATTTTTTGTTTAAAATAAACTGATTCGTTTCTCTATAAAATGGCTCCCCTGGATCCTTGACACACCAAATTTGGTGCAATCTTTTCAAGGACTCCCTTCTTTAAGTCCTCCAAATTTGGAGAGATTTTGTGTTCAGGGGGCCAAGTTATTCAACTTCAAATGGGAAAACCAGAAAAAAAATTATAAAATGGGTCCCCTCAGTCCTAGAGGTACCAAATTTGGTGGGTACCTTCCTTGGACTCTCCCCTTTAAGTTGTCCAAATTTGGAGAGATTTGGGGTTCAGGGGTATGAGTTATTGAACTTCAAAGGGGATACTCCAAGAAAACAAACATTTGTAATTGTATTCCCAGCATGGAAATGGCAGGGGAGCTTCCTCAAGCTCTCCCATTGAAGTACTCCAAATTTGTACAGTTTTGGGTTTCAGAGAATGGAGTTCAGCATAGAAAAATATGCTGTAGAAAATGATCCCAGCCATGTATCCTCCACAAAGTGACAGGGCTAGTTTCCTCAAGCGATTTTAGGGGACCCTTTGAAATTTAGAAAAATTAGGTTTTCTGGGAACTGAGTTATTAAGCTCCAAAGGAAGTGCAGGGGTGCTTAATGGAAGGAGTGTGTCTGGCACGCTTTACCAAATTATTTACAACTTCCTGTCAGTGTACCGATCCACACTCCTTCAGTTAAGTACCCCTTGCAGCCCCTTTGGAGCTTAATAACTCTGTTCTCTAAAACTTTCCAAATTTGGAGTACTTCAAGGGAGAGCCTATAGGCTGTCTCAGTACATGCTGACTCCTCAGTGAGGAATTTTCACAACAGGCAAGATTCTCTAGCATTAGCTAAAAGCAAGACAAAGGGTATACCCCGAAACCATCTCTTAAGGTCTCATTAACGTTCTTAAATTGAATGGTGTCCATTCTTCAGGAGAAACAAACCACATGTGAATGCATAGAAGCACAGACTGTAAGCGCCAAAGGGCTGATATAAAATATGCCCACAAGCCATCTTATGCTTTGAATTCTTCGGTAAAGCAACATGGTCATCATCATCATCATCATCATCATCTTCTTCTTCTTCTTCTTCTTCTTCTTCTTCTTCTTCTTCTTTCTTCTTCTTCTTCTTCTTCTTCTTCTTCTTCTGAAATCTATGCTGCCAAAGGAGAGAATAATCCACACAGGAAAGTCCATCTCTTCTTTTACCACTTCCTTAACTGTTGTAAATTTATGTTTTGGATTCAGCTGTCTGCAGGCTTGAAAATGAATGGTTGTCTGAAAAGTGAGCACACAGAACCCTCTCTTTTAGGTCTGCCATATTCTCATACTTACAGCTGCACCACAGAGCTCTCTGTCTTAGGTGACTGCCCTTTGTTTTCCCCACAGACAGTTAAAATAAAAACTAATTACACTTCTAGCATCTTACAAATAAGAAAGAACCAAGCTGTCTCCGGAAGAGCTCAAAGTGTTTCAGTATAATACTGGGGCACTAGTAGGGTTGGGATGTGTCCTCACATGTATAAGTTAAAACCAAAATGCTTTATGAATCAAAAGTAGAGTGACTTCTATTTTGCCTGGATGCCATTCTAGCTGAGAGCTCTCCTTGTTCCACACCCTTAGCTCACAAATGAAACAGGATTGCAAAAGGGCAGCTTGTCCCACTTTATAATTAAAAACTGAGCCTGAACTTCCCTGTTTTCCTCCTCCCTCCCAAACTTTTTTCTTTTTATGTTTATGTTTTTCATAGTAAGGCTGCTGGCCCAGAGACTTTTCAGCAGAAAAGGAGGAGAAGCTGACAGGGAAGGAAGAAAGGATCATTATATTAGGTTCTCATCAGTAGGTCTGAGGTAGGCAAAAGTATTGAAAAGGCTTCTTTAAAAATGACAGTGAAAATATATCAGGCATTGTAGCTTCGGATACAACAGCTTTGTTGGGAGACTTACAATATTAATTCAATTTCTGTTCAGCGTTTCTGTTTAGACCCCACTTCTTTGATAAATGCTCACACCTGGCCTGTTTTTAAGAACCTTGTGCTTTGTTCTATGTGTAAATGTTTGCTATTTAAAGTATAAAAATATGATGAGCAAAAAAAGAGAGGGAAAAATAGCACCTGCATGCAGCTACTGTGCTTAAATAGATCAGACAAAAATGATAGCCTGGCTGTCTACTGTTAATTTTAATGTAAAGTGTGCAGTAATGAGGTGACAGGAACGTTGTCATGATTCTGTCTCTCTCTCTCCAAGTGCCAGGGGCAGCTCCAGGACCAATCTCTCTCTCTCTCTCTCTCTCTCTCTCTCTCTCTCTCTCTCTCTCTCTCTCTCTCTCTCTCACTCACTCACTCACTCACTCACTCACTCACTCACTCACTCACTCACTCACTCCCCTTCACTCCTTCCATGGCAATGAACCTCAATTTTTATATTCTTGTTTCTACACTAAGGCCAAGCCAAGTCCTATCCTTGCTTCCCCTTATCCCTTATCAACCTGCCCTGTAATGAAACATTTTGTAGAAAGGAATCCTTGCTGGTAGATAGATTCTAAATCTTGCCTGTTTCTTCGTGTCATTTGATGCAGTGCGCACTTTTTAATACCATTTTTTTAAAAAAACCCAGATATGCATTTTCTACAGCCACAACCAGCTTGTTCTAAATGGTGTCAGAATTCAAGAACATGACAAGCAAAATACAGCTGGAGCAGTGGGAACAAACCACACGTGGAGTAGGAAATATTGCATTCCTATATAGTTTTCAGGCATGCAGACTATCAGCCACATGACAGAACACTGGGGGAACCCTTGATGTTACCCAGATAGGCTGCTTAGTTTGAGCCAGGCTCATCTGATCTTTCAGGCACTGGGAAACCCAACCCTCTGAGCTCCTTTGGGGGCATACATCGTTATTGTCACGGCTAATGGCTCGTGAAATGGCCTTGGTTTGGCAGCAGGATCGAAATTGGGGTTATAGGAAAGCCCTTGTGCGAAACTCAGGACCACAGACACAAGCAGCCAGAAATGATCCGTTATTGATTTTTCTGAAAAAAAACAGCTCTGTGCCAAATGAAAATCTGGGCAAACCCACATGACAGGCGGGCAGCTGTTATGGCTGTTTTTGTTTTCCAAATTTGAGATAGAAATGCATGAAAGAGTGGGATTTCCATTACACAAATCATAAGCTGCCAGAGACTTCCAGGGCTTAGACTGTCCATAATGTGTTACTGAGATTCTTCAATATGGGGAAAAAACTAGTGGAAATGTATTGGAGCATTGGAGTATCATGCACATAATGCACATAATTTAAGAACCCACGGGATTTCTCATTTATCCAAATCAAAACAGTTTAAAGGGTCTGCTTTAAGTCGGGGAAAGATCCCTTAAATCAGTTCTGGTCCTATCATGAGGCAGAAAAAAGTAGTTACTTCAGTTGACAGGATAGCAATGTTATCTAGAACCACCTGACCATTTGTTTTGTCATGAGGGGACTAGCTGGTGTGTGTGACACAGCCTGTCTGATTCCCCTAAAATGGCCTACTGCTGTCAGGGATGGTGGAAGATGTGATTGCCTTTTTAATAGTCACCTGGCATTACTTCCGCATATGTACTGTTTTGGGAAAGCCCGGCTTAAATTAGGATGAACATTCTGTACCTGTATTATGATCCAAAAATGTGAAGTTGAAAGTCTTTGACATACCACAATATGTTTGTGGGGTTTTTTTTTCATTTTTAAAAATGTAGGCTCCTGCTGGGCTTGTCCCAGATTGGGGCCGTTTTGTCTCCCCGGTAGCTGTTTCTTTGGTGCAAAAGAGGAGAACACAGATCCGGCTGTGCGGGGAACAAATCCCTTAAAAGGGCAGCCCACGCTCCAACGCTCCTCTTTCGCGTCAAACTGCACCCCGCCCTCTCGCCCTTAGAGGTTATGAGAATGAGATAATCTGCTCGCTTCAGGCCCGAATGGGAATTTTTGACTGGTACCAAGGTTGGCTGCCGGGTACCAGTGTGTTTTTGTCCATTCCATTCTCATTGACCATTAGGCAGGGCCACCTGAGTTTGCTTGGCGGGTAGTGCAACTAAAATGGGGCCAAGACTGTGACGTCAAAACTGTAAATGCACCTTGGACAGGGAGCAGGGAAACTGTACAATAGAGAATAACAAATATAATAACATCCTATAGGTAAACCCCACAGAATGAAAGTAAATTAAAAGATCATAAAGTCACTGAGCTCGTACAGCTGCCCCAAGTGATATGCTGACCTAGGTTTGGCTGGGAGGGCTGCTTTCTTTGAACAGCACCCCATACTGGGTCGCAACATGGTGTCACACTAAAACAACACCTGTAAGCTAAAATATAAGTTGCACTACGGGAGGCCCATCTCTCGGCTACAACTATTTAGTGACAGTTGCAGTACAGTTAATAATAAAGTTATTCATAAAGTTATTAATAAAGTTGTGGCCCGATTTAAAACCCAGTTATCTGTGTGGACTCCTTATTTCGGGACTGGGGGGACAATGGCTGTCTCTCTTTTCTGCCAACATCCTTAAGATATGTTTTAATGCAAATTCTTGATGCAGTATTTTTCAATGCTTCAGACAATCGATGGAAAAGATTCCTACTACATATAGGATGTGGATCCATCTGTGATGCCTCAGTTTTTTTTCCCTTTCCATAGTCAGTGATGGACCTGGGCTTTGATCTGGGAAAGGGGCCTCTCTTGTCATCACATCACCACTGGATGGTGGCATGAAACAAGGTCTTCTCTAGTATGGTGTCCTGATTCAGAAATGCTCCCATCCAAAGTATGCATTAGCTTCATTGGAATTGTAATACTCAGTGAGACTTCTTGAGTAGACATGGGCACGACTTGGCGAAATTCTCGTTTCCATTTCCGTTTCTCGTTTCCGTTACGTAACGGAACGAAGAACGACAATTACTCTGCCAGAACTCGAACTCGAACCGACTAAAGAAAAATTGGGTCTGATTTGTCATTGTCGTTCCTGGCATCGCAGTGATCGCGCGATGCCAAGTGGCACAGGAAAAAAGTTTTAAAAATTAAAAAAGACCCGATTCCCAGCCAAAAAAGCAGGCGAAAATATGCCTGCCTGAGGGCACCTACCAGAGGGGTGGTTTCTGGGGGGGGGGTCCCCGGCCTCCCCCCCCTCTCCTGGGCTGTGCAAAGTGCGCATCCTTGTCGAGTCGCCAACTCAAGCGGCGCAGCAGAGAAAAAATGTTTTAAAAATAAAAAACCCTGATTCCCGGCCAAAAAATCAGGCGAAGATATGCCTGCCTCAGTGAGGGCACCTACCAGAAGGGTGGTTTCTGGGGGGGGTCCCCAGCCTCCCCCCTCTCCTCTCCTGGGCTGCGCATCCTCGTCATCTCGCCAACTCGCCATGCCATGCGGTGCGGGCGGGGGATCCAAAATGGGGCGACCGCAATATTTATTTTGAAATCGCGTGGTCCAAAAACACACCAAAGCACCACAGAAACATGCAAAAATAGCTATTTTAAAACTGCCTGAATTTTTTCTGTAGCAGCAGTGGGTTTTTCTTGCAACAAAACGTCTCCAATTGATTTTATTTTATTTTATTTTTATTTTATTTTTTTACACATGCGCAATGATGTGCTGGCCATGGGAGTGGACCATGCAAATTTTTGGAGCCATTCCACCAATTGCATGGCCACTTGGCCAGGTTTTGACCGAGACTTCTGGGATGTGCCAGTCGGGCATAAAAAGCCACTAACCCTAGCCTGAACTTGAACCCTAACCCTAACCCTAACCCATACGCCAGTACACTGTCCTTCTTAGTGGGTCTGAGAGGCACCCAGAGGTGCACCCCAGTAACTCACCCTAACCTTACCCTAATCCTAGCCCTTGCGCTAACCCCTAACCCCAAGCCAGATCTGTGTACTCGCATTGCACTACAGCAAGTACACTTCCCTTCTTAGTGAGTCACAGTGGGCACCCGTAGGGGTCCTCTCTCACTTCGTTCCCCAGCCCAAGTGCACTGTACCCTTCCTTTTCCCTTTGTAGGGGGCCAGAGGAGGCATCCACCCCAGAGAGGTGCCTCCAGGAGCCTGCTAAATGCCTTCCCTTCATAGCGGGCCAGAGGAGGCACCCACCCCAGAGAGGTGCCTCCAGGAGCCCGCTACCCTACCCCCCTAAACCAGTACTAATGACAGACGACAAATGAAACAACAAATTTTTGAAAAATTTCGCGACAAACGGAAACGAGCCGAAACAGACTGGCTCCGACAGACGACAACTCGAAACGTCATTTTTCCTGGTCATGCCCATCTCTAGCACAGATACTCTTGGTTTCACCACTGTGGAATCTAAGGGAATTAAGTAATTTATTGTGACCCGAGTTATCAGAACTAGGGGTGTGCATTCAGATTCAGAAATATTCAGAATTCTCTGAATGATGCCATATTTGTATAGTTCTGCATATATCCCAGTTTGAATTGGGTAGTTCAGTATATTTGTAATGATGATTCTTAATATCTGCAGTCCTACTACCTTCTATAGATTGGAAAGCACAAAACTAGGTTTCTGTTTGCTAGAGGAAGGAATGGAAGTGAAACCTGTTTTTCAGGCATGCTGAAGGGACTTCTTGAGAAATGAAACTGAACCACACTCAGATACCAAGGATAGTGGGGGCAGCAAAATCAGTGTCTCCTGACTTGGATTGCCATGGGTTTCATAAGAGAACAGGGATAGAGTGAAAGCAAAATCTGTAAATGTAGCTTGTCTTGACCAAATACACCAGAAGGTACAATTTCACATTGGCTCATTCCAGTTGAAAAGTGGGCATGGCTGATTATAAATCCCTTGAGCATTTGCTCTTAAGGTATACTCTGGTGCAAGCCTGTACTGCTGCAGCTTTCTCTTTTTCTGAACCTTCATCTAACAGTTGCATTCTCTAAATGCCATTGCACATTGTTTATTTAATATAGTTATGAGCAGGAATAGGAATAGAATTCGGATTAGTAGATTTAGAGAGTAATACATAATAAATCCACAGGAAAATATTATTTTAAATTTAGACCCCTTTGGGGTATATCAGGCAGGGGAATAAGATTTTGTTATACTAAAATGGATATATTCAGTTAATAGGGCTTTCCCCCCCTCTTGTCTGTGCTACTGTGATTTTCATTGGAGAAGTTTGCATCCTGCAGTAGCACAAACCCTCACACTTGCAACAAGAAGACAAGCTTTCTGGGACACTGTCATGACAAGCCTAGAGGGGGCCTGCCCTCCAGAGATGCCACCCAAAGGAAGGACATGGCAGAGGTGGAGGTAGAGGAGGGCATGTAGAAGCCCTGCAAGCCAAAATAGACCAATGTTTTGTTGTTTGTTTGGAGAGGTCTGTCCAAAGTGGCAATTGAACTGTTGACTTTCCCACCAACTAGCGTGCCCAGAAAGAGTGTTCTGTTAGGCAATGGACATTGTCAATCCACACTGCTCACATCTACAAAAGTAGCTCTGTAGAAACATCTATTTTGCTAAAGGTCGATGTACTTCATTCTGCTTCCCCTCCTTCTTCCTCTTTCATTCTCCCAACAGCTACTCCAAGATTATGTTTACTCACTTAACTGTGTTGTGCCCCATGTTGTTGGCATAGCTTCCATCCACCAAGAGTTATTTGCCATTCCATTCTGCCTGCCAGTCCTCCCTAGGCCATTTGCTGACTGCCCGGAGCAACCTGTGATCTGGTTGCCCAATGCTCCTGCAAATTCTTGTTGGTGTTCCCACTGTTCAGGATTCATTCAGTAGGCCTACTGCAACCATTTCCTATTCCATAGCACTGTTGGCTGTTGGTGTGCCCCTTTGGTTGGGGCCAATCACATGGAAAATCTCAGAGGACTCAGGGCAATTCTTTTAAAATACTTTGTCTCTTGGTGTGTGTTTTTTAAAATGGGAAAATGCTTATTGACTGTAATAGCATTCTGGATGTCTAGAAATTCTGAACTGTTAGAATTCCAAACCTAAATTCAGATTAGACATGGGCACGACTCGGCGAAATTGTCGTTTCCATTTTTGGTTATCGTTTCCGTTACATAACTGAAATGGTAACAATAATTAAGCCATCAGAACTCGAACTCGAACCGAAAAAAGAAAAATTTGGTCGGGTTTTCATTTCCACTTGTGGCATCGTGGCGATCGCGCGATGTGAAGCACAGAAAAAGTTTTTAAAAGTTTTTTTTAAAAAAACCTGACTCCCGGCCAAAAAAGCAGGAGAAAATATGCCTGCCTGAGGCTTTGCCACCTACCAGAGGGGTGGTTTCTGGGGGGTCCCCTGTCTTTCTCCCCCTCTTCTCCTGTCCTGGGCTGCTTGCACCAGGCTGGGGGGGGTCATCCTCGTCGTCTCGCCATGCCATGCAGTGGGTGGGGATCCAAAATGGCGACTGCAATTTTTCTTTTGAAATTGTGGTAAAAAAACACACCAAATCACCACAGAAACATGTGAAATTTATTTATTTTAAATGCCTGAATTTTAATAGTAGCAGCAGTGGGTTTTTTAATACCAATAAAATGTCGTATTGATTTTATTTTATTTTATTATTATTATTATTTTTTTAGACCTGCCCATTTGGCCTGGGCATGGGATGGGGCCATGCACATTTTTTTAACCATTCCACCAATGGCATCACCAGGTTTTTGACTGACACTTCTGGATGTCTCGGAGGGCATAAAAAGCCGAGGCACCTTCCAGAAATTGCAGTCGGGTGTATGGATGTGGTTGAGGAAGGAGGGCTGGCTGCTGGTGCTGGTGTGATCCGATCAAGATTGAGGAGGGAGGCTGGAGGCTTTAGGATTTAAGTTATGCAGGCAGGGAGGGAATTGAATTTAGAAAATAATTTCTTTGTCTGCTGAAGGGAATAGCAGTTTATTATTTATTTCTTCTCTGGCAGTTTGTGAGGATTTTTATCTGATATTGGATAAAGGGGGAGGTTCGACTGGGAGTGGGAGGTGTGGATTTATTTTAAAAATATATTATATACTACCATTTATTTTCTATTTTCTCAACTTCAATTTGCTTGCACACACACACATTTGGGGTGCAAGCCAAGAACAGAACCTCTATCCTAAGTGATATCCTAACTGCCCACTTGCCCATCTGGCCGGGCCGCCACCTGCCTGTGGCCCACGCCGCCACCCACTCGCCTGCCCCCCCACCCTGCCCGCCGCCTAGGGCGCAAAAACACCTAGCGCCGGCCCTGATTGCGGGACGCCCCTATGCTCTGGGAAGTCAAATCGCGCTAAATCGCGGTGGAAATGACAAACGACAAACGGAAATGACAGATTTTTGAAAAATTTCGCGACAAACAGAAACGACCCGAAACGGACCCGTACCGACAAATGAAAACTCAAAACGTCATTTTTTTTCTGGTCGTGCCCATGTCTAATTCAGATTCTAAATTTGGGTGCTGATGCATGCACTCATAATCTCTGAAATCCAGACGTATGTGTTGTCATCTGAATTTAGTTATAATTCTTATTCCTATTTTTAATAGTTTTTTAAGAACCAAGGGCAACTTAGTTGGTTAAAGAAAGGAGGAAAAGAGAGAATATTGTGTTCTGGTAGCCATTTAATCATGAGATCCCCTCCTTGCCACCACTGCTGTTCCAAAATAGCAGCACTGTGTTGTTATTATTGTGTGATTTTTTTTAAAGTCCATGCTATTAGCTGAAGCCAGACAAGCTGCCTGTGAAACTTCAGCAGGTTTTCTTCACAGCTGGCCAGGCCTGTGCAGCTTCAGACAAAGGGCTTCCGCCTTTATCTGCTGCTTACTGAGATGTCTCATTCAGTTTCAGATAAAAGGAGGAGAGTGGCCTTTGAAATCTAACCATTAGGGTGTCAAAGACATCAGCATGCAAATGCCTAACATAAACAAATTCAAGATCAAATCTATGGCTGAATCTTGATGCCAGCCATTGTTTGCTTTTCTAGGGGAGAAGAGCTGGAGATTGTGCATTCTAAAGCCAATGCACCTAGGATCTATTTGTGTATGTGTAAGCCAGAAGCGTAAGGAGATGCTACACGGTCAAACAAGGGACAGTTTTCATAACATCTCCCATATCTTTGCTGGTATTAGAGTTTTGTTACCAAAAACTGTCCAGCAATCACTATCCTTCAGGTATAAAGTAGGGCTTCTATATCTGGTTTTATTCCCCATCCCCTCTTGGTTAAAAAGATCAAATACTGGGACAATAAATAACCACTCACAGTATGACTATGGGCATTGCCCTCCCACGTGAAATGATGAGTCAACACATTGTTATGGGTTAAAACTGGGGCACACTTTATTAACTTTATAACTTGGTGTCAACAGACAACATCCAGAGGGGCCTGGCATCCAGCATAGTGAGGGTTGGAACCCTGGGGTCTCCCGGGACCCCTCCAACTGGGCAGCATAGGGTGAGTTACTACCCCCAGGTGGTGCAGTCAGCCAACGGCACCCACTGGGCCAGTACATGTGCATACCACTCCCCAGGTCCTAGTGAATGGCAACGGGTTATTCCAGACCCAGGGAGGTGTCCCCGCATCTCTTACCTGACACTGTAATCTCGCAGTGTCGTGGGTGTTGGATACACGGGGACAGATGTTCTATTTCAGCCTCACCGGTTGCCATTCATCTGCTCCTACCACCAGTGTGACCAAACAAACAGGGGATATTAAACTAATGCCCAGTACCAGTGTGGGATAGGCGAAAAATCCCTGCTCTTCTCGGCCAATCTAGAGTGCGGGTCAAAAATTCCTATTTGGCCCCCGTGGGCCACCAGTTAGACACACACTAGTACTTCAAGTGGTGGGTGGGTGAGGAACACTTTGGTGTGAAAGATGCTGTGGGAGAGAGGAGCCCACTTTTATAGGGCACTCCTCCCCCTCACTTCAGGATGTGATCGTGCATCCAGCTCTCTTGTGCATTCGCGAGAGAGGGCAAAACAGTCCCGCTGACCAGAGGATCCAGCTGCGGAGCTGACATTATTATTTTATTATCCTCTAGCTGGTCTGTGGTGTGACACATGCTACATGAAGTTGCCTGTCAAGAACATTGGAAAACCTCATTATATCCAAAATGTTATTCTCAGGTTGCTACCTGGCACTAGAGGGCTGGAGCATTATAAATTAAACCATAAGCCACCGTGGTTCTATCTATTGTATTGGTATATAGGAGTAATCAGACATCCTTGGCTTCCCAATTTGTTTCAGTGGTGGGATAAACCTTGATGGGCTAAAGAAGTGCATATGAGATGCTGTCCCTAAAGCTCACCTGGGAGCCCTTTGGTCCCTTTGCACACGATATACTATACTAATATTTATTTGAGTGATTTTATATTTGTAATTTTATATTTTATATTTGTATGAGGGTAGTTGTTGCTAAAGTTATATATGTCCAGTGTTGTAGCTCAGAGGTAGGACAAAAGATTTACATGCAGCTAGTTCTGTAAAGATTTCACCTGACGAGGTTAACAAGAGTAAAAGATTGCTACCTTAGCTGCTAGCTGAAGATGCTTGCAGGGTAGAGGGATTCATGGGCTCACATTTCATATGGGCAGTGGCAGTCCAAGGTCTGAAGTGGAAATGTCTTATCTAAATAACAGTGGAATGAGGAACTGTATTCCACTTTCTAAATCCATAAACTGCTAGAGCACAAGACAGCTTCTTATCTTCAACCCAATACCTCAAAAAAGGGCTACTCTGAGCTATTTTGTTAACTTGCTGGGTCTTCAATCCAACCTCACTTCATTGCATATCATCTGTGAAGATTCTCAGTCATCCAGGTAAGCTTATCTGGAAGTTGAGCCATGGCAACTGGACTTCTTTTCTTGAGAGTTTGAAACGTTTCACTACTCATCCAAACAGGATCGCTGTTTGGATGAGCAGTGAAATGTTTCAGTCTCTCAAGAAAAGAAGTCCAGTTGCCATGACTCAACTTCCAGATTCATTGCATATCCTGCCTCTCCATCTTCACCATCATCTTCTGCTATCCAAATGGGCACTGTCATTTGGTGACAGCAAAGCTCCCAAATTCTGCAGTGGGACAGGAAAACCTCAGATATTTGTTTCCATATCTCATACAACAGCCATAGCCGGATTGACTTGCTGACATTCCAAGTGCCTTCACTGTCTGCCTGCATGCAGAAGGGAATAAGGCACAGCTACTTTCTATTAAGAGAGGTAATAACTTAATTAAAACCAAGTTCTAGGCTCTACAGGATCTAGTTTGTCATCAAGAGGCCTTAAGTTGCCTTTTCCCTTTTAGTTTTGTTGATAATCTATGCCAGATATTTAATCATGGGACACCCCTGTCTAAGCTTCTAGCCTCCATAACCAGCAGAAAGCTTGTCAAAATAAATTTTAACTTCTGACCGTGGTAGAAGACCCACTACGGGGTATTAAGAGAATCAAGGCTGTCAATCAGAGCTCACACTTCTGGTTTATATTATTAATTCCAACTCTGGTGGCATGGTCTTGGGATAACAACCATCCTAAGCTACATTGGTCCAAGAAATACAAACCAAGAGTGGAATATATTTCTTGCCGGGATGACGTACCAATGTCCAGAGGTTGCTGGATTGGGACTCTCTCTCTCTCTCTCTCTCTCTCTGAAAGGTGAATGTTTTATTAGATTACTCCTCTTGCCAAGAGACACAGCTACTGTCTGGCTTCTGTTGCTGACTCCTTTCTTTCCTTTTTAAAGATACAGATACATTAAATCCCCTCCTCCACCCCTTCAAAACCAATTAGCGAAAATTCAGGCTGGTTTCTCATTTTATTTGCTCTTTCAAATTTCACTCAATGTTTCTTTCCCCTAAAAAATCTTGTTTTGCTTAAGAAGCAAAGTACAGCCTCCCTAAATTGGGGAAGGGGGGATTTATCGCAGAGCTTGTAAGATGGCATTTTATTACAATGCAAAACAGCGGGGAAGGATTCTGTGGAGAAAGAAGAGATGTGTGTTAATTGAGAGGAAAACTGTGCCAAGACCTCCAGAAACCAGTGGCCCTAATAAAACGAGACAATGCAATGTTGTTGCATAACCTTGGACTTCAAACTCAATTTTGCCTACTGAAGAAGAGAAGGAACACAGAGCTTTCTTTTCTTTTCCTCTTTCTTTCACACAGCCACTTAAAGAGACAGGGTCTCTCCAATTGCAGTGCATCAAGTTAAGTTTTAATCTGTAAATCTGTTTCAGTCTCTTTTGCTGATCAGTTTTTGAGAGCGGGGGGAGAAAGAGAGAGAGAGAGAGGCATAAATTTCCAATACTAGGGCTGGCTCTAATTTGAGGCTGGAGCTGATACTCTCCCTTTCTAATACCTAACCCACATACTGACATATGGAATTAAAAATAGACACAGTCTTCCATTATCCTATTGAAGCTGGTATTGGTTGCCAGTTATGTCAGTGGAATGGTAGCTGTGGCACAATAGATTCTATGTCCACCCAAACAGCCATGCCTCCTTGGCTGTACTAGCCAAAGCTTTAACAACTGAACTATTTAGGCAATATGTGTGTGGTATATTAATTTTTCCAGTGGTTGGGTCCATCTTCACATCTTTCTGGGAACTGGGTGGCTAGGTCCCAGATTTATCTGTCCTCCATCACCTTCAGCCTTTGTGGTGACTGACTCACTACAGCGATGTCATTCGGATGCTGATAGTGCCTACTGAGGGACATTGGCCTTCACCAATTCCTGACGGTTGAAAAGTCTAATGTTTTCTGACCCAGGTGGGATCCAATCTATAAAAACATCATCAGGCAAAAACAGACAGCCTGTTCAAGTAAGTGGAATAAAAATTCTGCCAAGCGGTATCTCTCCACCTAGCCCCCCACCCCAAACCCACATAATCCCACTCAAGAAAGGGAATTTCTTAAAATGGAAACCAGGTCATTCCTGTGGTTCTCCTTATTTGTTACTTGAAATGGACATCATCCCCTGCTTAGGGCCCATGCGCCTCCCCTGAAACTCGAGAAGACAGAATGCAGCTGCTTCATTTTTCCACTTTCCATAAGGTGCCATGCAGATAAGAGACAGCGCTGCCTTAAATATGCCATATATTTATGGATACGAGGTAAGTTCATTTCTTTCTGCAAATATTTGTTAATACCCCTATGTCTAGGATGGAAAGAAAAAAAATTTAAATAAGTGATTTTGCCACACAGAGGTGTGTGGTTTTTTTAACTGTTTAAAGCTTCTATTTTTATTGGCCTGCACAGCTCATCAATGTTATGCTTTCCTTCTTAAGTAACAAAATATTATGCCTTGGTGCCACTTGGTGTCAAAAGAGATGTGATTGGAAATGGAGGCGTGTGCCTCAGTTGCCATAACCTCTATGGCATGATAGTTTTCCAGTGACCATTTAAACTGCTGATAAACATGATATCAGAAAGAGACGGTGTGTGTATTACATGAGGAATTTCCCCCCTGATATGAAAAACAACTAGCCTCTAGGTCATTAATTGGAAGTTCCAGTTGGATTACAGTCTTCATGAGAAATGTGTTTATTTTGTCTTCTTGATTTACTTTTCCTCCTGTCTGGGTATTGTGCCTCCAGGAAGAAAAACTTACATTGCTCAAGTGCAGGCTTCTTGTAAACCTTGCCAAGAATAAAGTGGTTGAATAGGAAAACACAGTAAAGGTAGCCCTTTTGGATATATATTTTAAACAGAGGGTCGGTACAAGTAATTTAGAATACGACTCAAGTGCTTTCCCTTTCAGTGACCAGAATCCAACATGGTGTTTTCTGCTTTCAGGAATGCTTCTGTCAGAAGGACCAGGAAGAGAACATCACTCCTCTCCTTAGCAGCCCCATTTGAATTCTTAAAGCCATGTGGAGAACACTGGAACAGGTTTTCAGGTGGCACAGTGATGTCCAGGGCAAGGGATGCCCATCTGTCCTGTTTTATGGATGGTAACACCTTATTAGTATGCGCTCCGGGCCCAGAGGCTGTTTGGGCAGAAGGATTTCTCATTCCCAATAGATCCACTGTTCGGTCTTAGCCCAGGCCAGGCAGGCTGGTACCCAGGAGAGCTTGCCATTTTTCAGATTTTACTGTTTATATGCAGTAGTCTGCAGTCCGGGCACCTCCTTGCTCATTGTTATTTCCATTCTCTGTGTTGCAGCCCAGATGAGTACAAATTCTCATTTCGGAGGTCATAAAAATTGTGTCTGCTTTGGCTTGGGAGGTTTATATGTGACTATTCTAGTTCTTTGTAATGCAAGAGCTCAGGAGTCCCATGACTGATTTCATAAGAACACTAGTGTTTTCCATGTTGCTTTTCACCCCTCATAATGGATTTTTATTTTCTTCTTGCATGCTCTTTGTAGCTCTAATGTTACCTTTTAATGTTCTAAGATGCCTCTTCAAATTCCCTATTCTTAACTTGAATATGTCTTAAATGTTCAGGACTGTATATTGTCCCTCATTATTGTAAGCCACCTTGTGTCCTTTTCCCAGGAGAAAGGTAGGGTAAAACTATTCAAAATAAATAAATAAATATTTGAAGGCTTTGTCCTCTTGTTTTGAAGATACCCCCTCTAGGAATGCCTGTCTTTTTTTACAGCTAATGAGTCATAACAAGGGAAAATGGGGAACTTTAATTTGTCTGTTAGTAGGCGCCTGGAGTAAGAACTGGCAAGCCTCTCCAGTATTCCTGCTAAGAAAACTCCATGGACATGGGGTCATGAAGAGTCGATCACAACTGCAATGACACAACACACACACACACACACACACACACACACACACACACACACACACACACACACACACACACACACACACACACACACACATATCTAGAGAGCAGACTCAGCAGGCACAGGTCACCGAGCCATAGATTTCAACACCATAGTACCATTTCAATTATATCCTGTTGTTTCTAGTTTTTCATCTATACATATGAATTGCCATATGCATCTTCATGCAGATTGCTCTCCCATTTTGTCCTCTTTCTGGGGCTGTGTGCCAAATATTTTGGTTACGTGTGATTGGCTGCTCTTAAATTGGTGTGTATGGGGGAAAGGGTCCCATTTCACAAGGGAGCATATATTAGGGTGATGTCGGATTTACACCAATGAAACTGATTAAATCTGGGAACAGAAGAAATTTCTAAGAATTAATAAATCCAAGGAACACTTGGCCTGTAGATGTTCTTCCCAAGAAATGAGAGAGCAAGTGTCTGGGAGAATGGATTTCATGAACCTATATTCAGGCATCTTGAAATGTGTGCATGACTCCACCACAAATCTGAACTGTTTTAGTGATTATTTCTCAGGATTGAGTATGGACAAGATTTTTTTTGTTTGGCTTGGTTTTTTATATGAAAATAATAAATGTGCACTGCCCAAATCAATATGCCAACCAGAATGCAGTCAATAACTCACCATTCAGACTTCTCAGAATTTTGTGAGCTTTTTCTTTGCACAAGCAGTGCAAAAACATATGTGTACTTTAAGAAACAGCGCCCACAAAAACACACATTGAACATTTTTTTTGGAGGAAAGGGTATTAAAAAAGCAATCTATTAAGTGAAACCTTTTGCAAACAAACAAACCAGAATTGTATAACAAACTGTATATTGTGGAAATATGGATTTAAATACATATTCATTTTATTGCAGACATTTTTAAAATTAACAAACTGAAATTTAAAAACAGGACAGAGTGGACTTGAGGGGGAACCTGAGAAAAACCAAAACTGACAGAATCCTCCATCACAACTAAGCATCATCCATAACAAAATTTCCACAAACTTACAAAATTCTTTGGAGTAATTATTATTATTTATTTTTTATTATTTTAGGGTATTTTTACCCTGTCTTTCTCCTTGGAAAAGGACCCAAGGTGGCTTACAGTAATGAGGGGTAATATGCAGTCCAGTACATTTAAGACATGTTCAGGTATTTGAGATCAAGGAGTTGATGGACATCTTACAGCATTAATAAATTAATAAATTAAAGTGACATGGTTATAAGTAGTTATAAACACAAAGTCTATGTGAATGTATAGATTCATATAAAATACACATGGTAGCCCATAATTCGGGGAAAGCTTGTCTGAAGAGAGAGGTCTTTGCCTGTTTTTGGAAGGACAACAGAGATGAGGCAGTCCTGGCCTCTAGTGGGAGGAAATTCCAGAGTCTGAGTACAGAAGTTGAGATTTTATTCATTCTCATCCAGTTCATTACTGCAGTTAAACACTCATGTAAAGTTGAGATAGTAGCTCCCTTAGAGTCCGGAGGTGATGAGAGGTAGAGCTGCGTATCATTGGCATACTGGTGGCTAGAGATGGGCACGAACCAAAAAAATGGCGATTCGTTTCATTTTGTTTCATTTAAAGTTTTCTTTCGTTTGTTTTGTTTTTAACATTTTTTTTTGAAAAAAATGTTTCATTAGTTCATTAATTCATTATTCATTTTTACCCGCTTTGTGCGATTTAATGCATTTGACTGCACACGGGTGTCCCAACACCCCAGAACCAGATGGAAAACATTTTAAAAGAAGTGATCTGAGAAAACACATAAATGGAAGTTTTAAGCATTCCTCAGTCCCCTATAGGTATTATCAGGCAGAAAAAATAATTTTTGCTGGGTTTTTAAGTATATCCAGAACACTTTAATACCTTAAAAATGCCATTCTGCAGAGATTAACAAAAGTATGCAGCAGCCATTTTGTCCCCTTTAAAAAAACGATTTCTTTAAAAACACATTTTTAGATGTTTTAAATCACTGGCATCAACCTAATAGCTATAATCACATAACAAAATGAATAATGAATAATGAAATGAATAAAAAATTGTTTTGTGCCCATCTCTACTGGTGGCACCTAACCCCAAAAGACCTGATAATCTCCCCCAGTAAGCCTTAACTGTTTCCATAGGGGTAAATCTGGTTGAAGCTTATACACAAGATGGTTCTAAAAGTACTATATAGCTATGAATAGTCAAGTATTTCCTGAGAGAGAGGAAGATAGAGAACTTTGCAGATTTTGAAACATTTTACAAAATGAAGTGGCTACCACAGAAATTTTGGAGGGAATTCTTTGAAAATCCATCTTTTCAGGAGGTGGGGGATACATATATATCCACCAAGGAATAAGACTGTATTCAGATAAATGAATGCAATGTTCTTCCAACCACTAGCAGACTCTAGGCCCCCCCTCACCATTGAACACCACACAAACCCATGATCAAAATTATTTGCATTCCTATATAAGATTCTGCCTCTAAGGTCTTTTCCAGCAGCAGGATCCTGAAATGCAGCACGTCTGGGCAGAGCTTTAGGCCAAATGCCATCTGCTGAATCAGAAATATCTCATGGAGGTTGCTTCATTTTATTTATTTATTTATTTATTTTCATTCAAGGAGGTTCTCCCTCTAAGTACAAACAAACAGATTCAACCACAACCTGAGGTGAACTGGGTGTACTTCTCCTGAAGACACGGCATAATTGGGACTTTGGGCTATTCTGAACAAACAAACAAAGCAGTAAATTGATTTAATAACCTCCCTTCATATTTCAGTTCAAAAAAATATGGCAGATGATGGTGGAATCAAAAAGCTTTGCTCACATCCACCAAGAGTTTGCCATTTCATGGAATAACTATTAAAAATAATATTTTGAGGGGAGGGTATGTGCGACCAGATGTTGGACTACAGCTCCATCGGCCCTCATAATTGCCCATGCAGGCTAAGGATAACGGAAATCGTGAGCCAACTGTGTTTGGAAGGCTACATATTCCTCTTAAATCGTCTCTAAACATAGTCTGCCTTTATTTATCTGTATTGGGGTGCTGCATAATTTAAAATTATGGAAGTATATGAAATGTAAGTCAAATTAAAAACAAATTAAAACATCAAGATAATAAGACTATCATTAGGGGGACATAGAAGGGGCCTCCCCAAAGAGTGAAAAAGCATTGTGAGTACATTTGGGCATCCTCTGGGCAACAGCTTTTAGCTGGCCAATCCTTCCCTTCCAGAGGTGTTGTACTGCAAACTTCCTGTCAAGCAACATAACCCCCAAACATAGCCATTGGTTTTCTTTCTTGGTGAAAGCTCACTATGTGAAGCTGTATATGCATAGATTATGGTTTCTAAACATAGTAGAGACCTGTTGAATGCTGGCAATTCAAGAGTTCCCATTACCAGACGTGATTCCATACCAAATGCACTCTTCTGCTGTATCCTAGGAAGCAAGTGGCACTGAACCGAGGTTGACGTCCATGTGCTATGTAACACATTTTAGTTGTATTTGTGAAGCTGAGTGCCTTGCCTCTCAATGACTGAATGGCAGCACAAACTAATGTGAATTTTTTGCTGAACCACTGCCATTGCAACATTTTGGTCAAATAAGCAAAATAACTCAATAGAAACTAATGTACTCCTGTGTATCTTTCTGGACAACCTAATTAGACATGTTCTGAGGAGAGCTTTTCTTCATTAAGAAGCTCACTGTGCCACTGCTAAGAAGTAAAGAAATGGGCACGAACTTAGAAAATAAGGGAGGTTCTATTGCCAGACCAGATGGAAATAAACGGGTGACACACGTTTGCTTTGGGTTAACAAGGGCCACAATTTATTAACAGTATTAAACTTTAACGTAACTTCTATGGGGACCTGGAGCGTAGCGCAAATTTTATGGTGATTATTAATTTGTCTAGGTCCCTTTTTTCAGATAAATTTCCTGTGGCCTGTTTTCCTGCCGCAGGGCTGATGCCTAACTGTGTTGGCATCGTCCAATGTCAATCAGGCCTTGGCAGCCCTTTAAATGTGGCTGGGTTTATGCCTTAATTTATGCCAGTCTAATGCTGGCCCTATTTCCTTGTTTATGGGCTGCCAAGCACACTGCAGGTGTCAATTAAGGTCGGGACCTAGGTAATCAATGTTTAGTTTTGCGCTACCCGCCACCAAAGAGGTGCACTGACGCCTCTTTACCCCAAACGGCCGAACACTGCGGCCCGCAGGCCCTCATATAAGTCTGCAAGGAACAGATCCAGGCCCTTGTCAGACAAGTGGACCCCGTCAGGCCGAAACAGGTCAGGAGTCCATGCAGTGATCTCAGGGTGCCAGATGACAGAGTCAAGCTCCGCCTGGACTACACGGGCCACCTCTCGATTGACTCTCTTCCGGGCCTTGTGCATCTTTTGGGGGTGATGCAGAGGGCCCCATAGCAACCTTGGAATAATGGCAGACCACAAGATGGTCGTGGCAGGGCGATGCTGCTTAAATGTCCTCAGATCATCAATGACCTGGAGGATAAGGGACTTGCCCGACATACAGGTCAAGTCATTTCCACCGAGGTGTACCACGACAATGGCCGGGGGGAGGGTCAGGGGGATCGTTGAGGGCTGTTCGTAAGAAGGCATTCCAGAGCATCCCCCGTCTTCCCCTCCACACCAGTTCGGCCCACTGTCCCAGGCCGAGATCACAGCCACGTCCTGACCGCACTGCGAACTTGGCGGCCCAAAACACAAAACTGTGACCATAAATGAGGACTCGCGACCGTCCTCCTGGAGCGAGACCTGAAACGAAAAAACAGACAAGACTGGCCCGGTTTCACCGGTGCATTAAGGGGCGCACGTAGGCCTGGAATTGCCTCGACCGCCATTGGCCGATCCGCTGGATCCCAGCTGGATCGACCCCGATGGCGGCGGCCGTGGATGCGGCACCAATCCTGAAGGAGTAAGTGCCAAAACGCCAACCCGAGATACCAGCGACCTGGAGTGCCCTAGATGATACATGCCAAAATTGATACCGAGTCAATGGTGATCCGGTTTGATGCTGAAATAGGTACCCCCGACCCAACCCGATCTGGCGGGTGTACTGCTGCAATGTAGTATCGGGCAGATTTGGGGCAGTGGACACCTACCTAGGCGTATCTCCGCACCCCTGCCTTTCTGATCCGTCTTGGATTTACGGATGTGGAAAATGACATGGTCCTCGTAGAGAGCCATGTCCGTCCACTGCAGAGCAGTTTTTGATATGTCATTTTGGGAGTGGGCTACCAGTTCACTGACTCGGAAGGCCCCGTGGCAGCCTGGAATAAACCCGCTTCAAACGGATCTGCACACACCTGAGACCAAACTGTGGCCAATTTACTCAGCATCCCTGGAGAAATAAGGGTCCTGTCATCCCGAGGCCTGCCCCGCTCCCTAGCCCAACCTTCTATCATCTTGCCTATTCTGAACTGGCAGTCTGGGAGGTAGTATCCCTGTGCCCTGGCGTAGTAGTAAAAGGCAGAGAGCTTGCCTTGTATGGTTCTGGGAGCTAAGCCTTTGAAGTGTAAATGGACTGCAGATTTGACTAGCTGGTCGGCTGAAGCCGGCCACAGTCGAGGAATTCTTTCCTCGGCGCAAAAGTGCACATACTCCGCACAGGCCGTCGAATACGCTCGGCGGGTGCTAGGTGCCAAGGCCAGCCCCATGGCCCGATTTGCCTCTACCCTCCAAGCCTCCATACCTCGGTTGGGAGAATGTCTGGGTCCATAAGCGCCTGAGGTGCTAACGATCTGAACCGCTCCATCTGTTGGCGGGACAGCACGTCAGCAAGCTCATTCCTGACCCACGGAACATGGTGGGCACGGAATAATATGTTAAACTGGAGGCATCGGAGGGTAAGAGCGCAGACCAGACCCATTACCCGCTTTGATTTAGATGTCAATTTATTCAGTATATACACCACCGCTTGGTTGTCACAGTTGAATTGCACTACCGAGTTAGCAAGACGTTCAGCCCAAAGAAATACTGCCCCAACTATAGGGAACAATTCTAAAAATGTGAGGTCCCGTGTAATACCACTGCCCTGCCACTCCGAGGGCCACGTGCCGGCACACCAACGGCCCTGGAAATAGAGTCCGAAGCCCAGAACCTCAGACACGTCGGTCTGAATCTGCAGGGTCTGAGGTGGCTATCGTTTCAGATCGCCAAAAGCAAATGCCATTGAAATTGGATAAGAATTGAAGCCAAATTCTGAGGTCGTCCTTCATATCCGCAGAGATACGGCGCCGGTGATGAGGACTACGTAGCCCTGCAATGGCATCGCAGAGTCTGCGGACAAAAGCCCGACCGAGGGCCACCACTCTGCAGGCAAAATTTAAGTGTCGGATAATTTGTTGGAGTTCTCGGATGGTGGCCTTCCTTCGTGCCAAGAGCGCCGACAAGCGGGCACGGAGGTCGCCAAGCTTCTCCCTAGGGAGTCTACAAGTTTGGGCCACCATGTCCAGCTCGATGCCCAGGAATGTAAGTGCAGTGGTGGGGCCCTCTGTCTTATCCTCGGCTAAGGGGAGACCCAATTCAGCTGCCATGGCACTGAAAGTCGCCATGAGGGATGCACATTGTTGGGTGCCCGCTGGTCCAGCAAACAAGTAGTCATCCAGGTAATGGATAACGTGGGAGCTACCCGTGCGCTGGCGCACTGCCCATTCTACCGAAGAACTAAAGCATTTGAAGGCGGAACAGGAGATAGAACAGCCGAAGGGCATAGCCCTGTCCAAGTAGTAACATCCCTCGAATGCAAATCCTAATAGCTCACAATCGTCCGGGTGGACTGGAAGGAGCCGGAATGCCGATTTAATATCGCACTTCCCCATTTCGGCCCCCACACTGCATCCCCGTACCATTCTGATGGCTGCATCAAAGGAGGTGTAGCGGACACTACATAATTCCTGCGGTATCATATCATTCACCGATTCCCCTGCCGGGTACGACAGATGGTGGATAAGGCGATATTCGCCAGGTGCTTTCTTGGGAACAATGCCCAAGGGGGATACCCGGGAGTGGGGAGTCGGTGGATGATCGAAGGGTCCCAGGATCCTGCCCGCTGCCAATTCAGAGGCTATTTTCTCCCGCACTATGGCCTCCTTCCCTATTACCGATTTTAAGTTGCGGGCCAGAAAGGGCAGCCGTTCCCCAATAGCCGGGATGCGGAAGCCGTACTCAAAACCATTTAAGATGTAGGCGGCTTCATCCCGTGAGGGGTAGCTACGAAGCCACACCCTCAGGACCAGGACTCGTATGGGACTAGGTCCCTTTCGGAGGAGGGGGTGACCCAGGTTGGGTACGCTTACCCCCTGTGTCCCTACCTCCGCTGTTTCCTGGTTTGCCCCTAGGGCAGGTAGAGGCTGGATGGTTGGCTCCACAAGTGGAGCACAGGTGCCTAAATTTACACTGGCGGCGCCTGCAAGACCCTTTACTGTTATATTCGAAGCAGACCAACTGGGGTTGAACCGGTTGGCCCACGTTTGCGCGGGAATTACCAGTCTGGCCAGGGCGCGAGATCGCGTGGCCGCTATCAAATCTATCGTTCAGGGCCTGATGCGGGGCACTCATCACCCGCAGCCACAAGTAACTATGAAGCCTGTCCCAGTGAAGTGTGGGATCCTTGGCTATCCGGCAACGAAAAGCTTCGTCATACGCCAGCCAAGCAGAGGCCGGGAAGTCCAAACGGGCCCTGATGATATTGTCCAAATAGTGCCACAGCACTGCACCCTTTTGGGGGTGGGCCTCGGCATAGATGCCGGCGTGCATGACAAAGGCCGTCAGCCAGTTATTCCAGGTTTTCTCCGGCTTTCTCTTCCTAATTCTCTCTTTCTCCTTGTCATCCAGCTTTTCTAGGTCTTTGGTGTCAATTTCCCTATTGAGTAATTCGAAGATATCGATGTACCTTCCCGACACAATCTTTTCTATCATAGTGTCGGAAAGGTGGTCCCCCAATGGCAACGACTCATCCCCCTCTGGCAAGTCTAAAGGACTGGTTGCTACCACCTCAGATTCCTCTGTCGGCTTGGTTGCCGACTGCACTGCCGGGGATGTGGTTTTGTTGCCGGCACTTCCCTGGACTGTGGATGGGCTTGTACTGGGGTACGTCTGAGCGGCCGTCTCCGCCAACACCGGGCCCGTGTCTGGGGGCCTTGGATGCAGGAGGAGGGGCCTATGTCCCGGAAGGTCGGCTTCAACCCGTTCCCTTACTACTGCGGTGGAGGCGGGCCAGGGCCAGAGCACCCGCCTTGGTGTGTGAATGGATGTGTTAAACTCACCCGGGGGAGGGTTGCAGATGTGCACCCGTGGTTGCGGCTCCTGAGGGGTTACAGTTGTTGACAATTCCATGGCCTGGTCCTGCGGCTGGTCTGCGCTGGCCTGGGTGGCGGTTGCTGGAGCGGTTCCCCCGGATGTAGCCGCTGGTGAAGCTAGTCCGGCCTCAGTTGCTTGCGCGTCCGGGGGTGCTGGTTGCGGACCTATTGAAGACTGACCAGAGGATCCCGCCATTGCGGTCTCCAAGACAGAAATACGGGACATCATTAGATCACTGAGCACTTTAAGGCCTGCTCTGCGATACTCCTTGGTGTCCCTGGCAGGCCTCCCCCCATAGGAGGCCTCCATACCCTTTTGTTTGGCACGTTCCTTTTCCAGTCGAGACAGTTTACTCCAGGCGGCCGCAAATGGCTGCCACTCATCATCGGATAAGGATGAAATTTCCGGGGCTGGGTGGGCCGCTTGCCGCTTGGGTGGATGGGCCTTGCCCTTGCCCTTGCTGGTGCCTGGTTTAGGTGGCATGGTGTGACAGGAGGCGCACCGTGCTCCAATACTGGCGCGCGCTGGTAAGTTGGACGGCGTAGTGCCTTATACCTTAAGGATTACCCCGGGCGGCGGCCCCGTGAGCAGGATGGTTATGGATCACCGAATAGGCCAAGGATGGTAATGTAGCTACCCGTTAAAATGGCCACCCTCTCACCAAAATGGCCGCCCTCCAGACACGTGGTGATTATCAACTACTATATAGAACTTCTAAGTGAGATGTCCGTGTAATAACCCCCTCCTTACCCCGTGATACCCCAAATCAACCAATCACCCCCCCTCAGAAACCCCCCCGGGATGACCCCAGGGAGGATGGAGGTGGATGATCAGGCCGCGCTGGGTGAGGCTCAGAGTGGTCACCAAAATGGCCGCCCTGCCTGGCCCGAAGTGCCTGGGTTCGGGGTAAGGGCCCTGGATCAAATGGCCCTGGAGAGGGGTCTGTACCCAATGAAGGGCAGGAGTAGGGGCCGCGATGACTCTCTGCGCCCTGATTCCCTGCTAGGCGCGCCGGCTCCTTCCCCCTCTGGGCTCTCCCGGCGCTTGTCTGATAGCCGCTGCGCCTAACTATCCGGCCTGCGGTTTCCGCCTTGGCCGTCCTGGTGGCCGGGCCTTTCACCACCTCCCCGCACCCCCAGGGATCCCCTTTTCCTTTCCTAACCCCCCCCCACTGGGCAGGCTCACGGGAGCCTTGCTCCGTCCCCCGCCCCCCTCCCGGTCACCTCCCGCCCCCCTACAATAATACTTGCGGAGCTTATCTCCGATCTCCCAGCCAGCTGATGGGCGGGAGTGGAGTTCACGCGCCGCAGCCCTGCGGCGCTGGCGATGCGGCTGCTCCTGTTATCGCTCTGATCTCCGCAGGCTGTCAAGCAGAGACCGAAGTGGCTGCTGCTCCTGCTACTGCACTGGAAAACCTCTCACCCTTACGAGGTAAGGAGAAAGGCCAGTCTGCGCAGGAAGGTCGTGAGGGAGCACATCTGACCTTAAATAGGTGCGCTCCCCCAGCGTATCCTGCGCAGACGGCGCAGCCAACCGGCGACTGCTTCTGCCGGCTGGCAAAGATGCCCCGCCCTCGCATGCTGCGGGGCAGAGCGGCCATTGCTCTGAATCAAGCCAATACCCTCTTCTCAAATAGAGCAGCCAAGCTGGTGTCTGGAACATCAAAATACGATCGCATTTCATCTGTCCTAGTGCATTTGCAATGGCTGCCGGCATGCTTTTGGGCCAGCTTCAAGGTGCTTATGTTGACATTCAATGTCCTAAATGGTTCAGGACCTTGCTACTTGTCTGCTTGCCTCTCCCTCAGAATCTGGAAGTTGAGTCATGGCAACTGAACTGCTTTTCTTGGGAGAGCTCAGATAACCACACCTGGATGACAGAGAATCTTCATAGACTCCCTCAGAATGATGACCTGCCCAACCCACACCTCATATTCCACAATGCTACAGCTGCCACCCTGAGGGAGGGCTGGAAACCACAACTCAGGACCTTCTCTGTGGTGGCTCTCTCATTCTCGAATTCTCTCTTGACAGAGATGAGACAGACTCCTCCCTTCCTGACTTTAGAAAACAAGCAAACTGTGGCTGTTTACATAGACTTTCTACAGCCTTACCCTGGTTCATTTTGTTTGTCATAATTAATCTTTCATTAATTGTGGAATAATTGTCTTTGTTTCGCCACATCTTTGGTATCTTTTGTATGACTTATATTAACAGAGAAAGATTTTGTTTTTCTCTGATGTTTTAATTTGATTATTACTGTCATTTCACTGCATTTCATGTCTATATCTTGATATTGGATGCTGCATAGATTAGTGGCCTGGAACCTAGATAGACAGGGTAAAAATGTGAATAAATATCGAGAAATATCTTTTTGGTGGACGGTGGCCTGATTGTTAGCTGGACAATGCCCTGGGGTGCATGAAAGTCCCACCTATGCAACCTTCCCAACACCCACTAAGTATGGGTCATTAGCTATGGCCTTGCTGGTGGAGGTGTGAAGTGTTTCTGATTTGTCTGGGAATTGATGAAAGGGCAGCTTGATAAGTAGCAGACAGATTGTGTCTGAGTCCCCCACCTTGGTTGAGAGAGGAGTTTTCAATACACACATGAATGAGTTCCCTGATCCTTTTCTCAGTCCCTGCATCTTCTCTGTCTAATATGTGAAGATGTTCATCTTTGAATGAGTGTCCTTTGTCCTTCAAATGAAGGTACACCACTGATTCCAGTCCTGAGCTGTTGTCCCTCCTGTGTTGGGCCATCTTCCTGTTCAGTGGCTGTTTATTTTCTCCATTGTAGAGCTCTGCACACTTCTCACTGCACTGGAGCGAAAGTGTCCTTTCATTCATACAGGAAACATGTAATATTTATATTCTTTACAAATCTGAGACAATGGCAAAAAGCAAATGAAAAATTCAAATCAAGGATTTTCAGATTCCTCCTTGCACTGATTCTCACTCAACCAATTGTCTAATGTAGATGCTGCATTCATATAGCCCTGAAGGTAAATTAATTGGATCATCTTACTTAAATCAGGGAAGAGTATATCCAGGTGTCATAAATGTAAATTCATGCTTTGAGCACACTTCCCCCCTCCAAAATGCAAGATACTCAAAGTGTGAATGTTCAAGTGTGAGCGTCCTTCTGACAATAAATGGGAATGGAAATTTCACTGAGGCCGTTACTTCACGAACCGCTCACTTCGCGGCAAGCCCTCATTTCTGTGCGAATCGATCATTTCAGTCCGCACGCTCCTCCTTTTTGGCTGCGATGCCACCCCGACCACACCCCCTTTACCGTGCTCCAAGCGGGGTGAGTGGTTCCCCTGCCAGTGGCCGGGAATCTTTTCACTTCGCATCTCGCTTCGCTCCCAACGTGACGTGTGGTCTCGGTTTTTGGCTTTTATTTCAAGTTTTTTTAAAAAATATTCAAACATGGATATCAATGCATCGCTATATCGTTTCATCGCTTTGTGCTGTTACTTCCTCACTCGAGTAGCGGCGGCAGCGGCGGCGGCGGCGGCGGGAGCAGGAGGAGCTGCTGCCACCTCGCCCGGCCAGAGCAGGGAACCCGGGGCAGGCAGCGTGCAAGCGGCGGAGGGCGGGTGGCTGTGCCATGTTGGGCTCCCCCCAAGTAGCGGCGGCGGCGGGGGGGCTGCCAATGATGCCAGGAAACAGTTGAAATCAGTAGAGCCATTGCAACTGACAGTCCAGCATCAGTGCATCGATACGCCGCCGGTAGGATTTTTTTTAAAGGATGGATGGGAAATAACGAACTTTGAAAAGTGCATGCGAATGCGAAGGGAGCACGTGAGGTTGTGCTCGAATCGATCCTAAAACTGCAGCTCGTGAGTACTGAGAAACAGGGGTGGGAGCGAAGCGAGAACACGTGACCGCCACGTGACCGCCTCCGAATTCAAATCGAAGGCAATATCGCTGCGGAGCGCCGCGCCTCGTGAAGTAAGGGCCTGAGACTGTTGTAACAAAATTATTTTCTGTCTCCATCCAGTTAGTCTGATACCCTCTGTCTTTCACTACCCATATTACAGTAAGGGGAAATCATGTCCACTCTGAAAATATAATTGTGAATCATCCATCTTACCAAAGAGGGGGGGGTTTAAAAAGGAAAGCTCAACATGAGAAGCATGGAAGGGACAAAGTGCTGATTTCAGGCCATGACTTGTAAAGCTGGGAGGGGGATCCTAGTTCTTTCCCCACAAATTGTTCCTCTCCTGTAGCATTGCTATAAGAGAGATTCGGAGTTCAGTTCTCCACTGTTCATCCTAGAAGAATCTGTTTGTTTGGACTTGGGTAACTGGCACAATCCCAGAGCAACTCCCCACCCACCCAAAATAAAGGAATGGCAAACCACTGAGTACTCTCCGCCTAGAACAACTGGAAATGGTATGCATATGTTAGAGTTGATCTGATGACACATAATGAGGAGGACGATTAGATATGAATGACAAACCAGTTCCTTTTTCTGGTTCATGTCTGTTGGAGGGGAACCTAGCACATCTGCAGGTGTCATTGCCTCTCTATCTGATCCTACTTCTTCTTCTTCCTCCTCCATCTCCTCCTCCTCCTCCTCCTCCTCCTCCTCCTCCTCCTCCTCCTCCTCCTCTCTTTAGAGACAAGCTTTCCTTCCAGGAGCCAAGCCTCATGTCTATGCTCATGCACCTGCCTATCATTGTTTCATGACTATCTTTCAGTACGTAATTCCGCTAGAGTTTAAAATATTACCCTCAAGTGAAGGACAGAAACAGTCTGAAATTATCTATCTATCTATCTATCTATCTATCTATCTATCTATCTATCTATCTATCTATCTATCTATCTATCTATCTATCTATCTATCTCTAGTTGTTGTCTTATTGGTGTGAAAAGAAATTGAAAGGGGTCCATTTTATGGAAGGCCTAGACCCAACACCTTAAATATTTGTCTTGTTTTTACCTCATTAAATATATGCCCTTCCTTTTTCTCTCCTCCCACATGACACAAAAGACAGGTAAAAGTAATACAGTTCCAAATAGATCAATACCATTAAAACACAAAACCAATGAAAAGCATTGGCAGTATGTGATTACAGCATCCTAAGCACCACAGCAGCATCCATGGCCCTTTCCCCCTCATTGAACATCAACCTAGCCCAATTTAGTCAAACTCAGCTTTCTGGGGCATGGTGGTGGGAGGGTGGACTGGGATGTTTCACCAAAAAGGAGGGGGCTTTGGCGTTAGTATATGCAGAACATTCTTTGTTGTTGAATGTGTATGGATAGAGCAAAATGACTCCAACTTGGCAGCTTTTTCCCTGTTAATGTGGAACCTTTTTTCCCCTTTTGCCCTTCACTGTAGACACACGTCTGGTTATTATTCAGATACAAAGTCTACCTTTGAGTACATCAGCACAGTAAAATTATTTAGAAGTAAAATTATGCCAGGAGTATTCTTTCTGTAAAATTAGCTTCCCTCCCTACCCCTGCCTCCCGATTATGAAAAATAAATATACCAAGCTGGATCGTCCTGTTTATTTAAGGCATAGTTACAGCTAGACAAATCAGGCTGCAGTCTTGGACCATGCCATTTAATCGTGAACACAATAAGCTCTGTGGTTGAAGGCCAAGATACAACATCAACGTATTCAAGTCATGTAAAAAAAAGTAGCAAAATTTGATTACTGGAATGCAAATAGCACCCAGTAGTCCAAGAGGAAAAAAACCAATCTGCGTCAGCTGCAATATTTATTGGGAATCCAACACCAGTGTGGTCACTTTTGTTTGTTTACCATTGAAATGCAGTTTGTTGAAATTTGTAACCTACCAACTATAAACCTTGGCTATAAAACCTAAAAGACAAATTGGATCTAGATAGAACATATCTGGGAGTAAAATGTTTGAAACTTTGACAAGTCAACTCCCAAAATATATAAACTGAGATCTTGTTGCCCTTCCTCCCCCCCTGAAAAAAAAATAATAATAATTGAAAGTTTCAATAGTATTCCAGCTTTACTTAGAGAACTAGAGAAAAACCATACTCTGGCTTTCTCCCTTTCTTTTCTTGCTTGATTACAACAAGCAAAATTATAAAATATTCTAGTATATGCCCTTGGACTACAAGATCAATTTGAAATAATAATAATAATAATAATAATAATAATAATAATAATAATAATAATAATAATAATAATAATAATAATAATAATAATAATAATAATAATAATAACTAAAGCACAATCATGTTTCTTAAGTCTTATAAAAGTCATACATATGTGGGAATGAGAATGAATTAGGCATTCAATTGGCTATCATTAAAACTGCTGCCTTACTATGCTCATCTGCCAGGATTATGCTTTTTGGCAAGGTATTGTTTCTATGCCTCCTTCATATCATAAATCTTAAAGGATCCCCACTTCCTCTAAGCATAAAAATATCATTTACTACACTTTCCCATAACCAATGGGCTCATTGCAAACAACTGTTTAATTTGAGTCTTTGGCAATGGCAGACATAACTCTAGTTGTGATGCAGAAGGTATTTTTAAATATCTGAAACAGCCGTTCAAGTCAAGACAAAACCAGCTGGGTGTCAGGTATGCCTTGGCTAATCCAAATGACTTCATGAATAGACATGGGCATGACTTGGCGAAATTCTCGTTTCCGTTTCCGTTCCTCGTTTCCGTTACACAACGGAAACGGAAATGACAATTAAGCCGTCAGAACTCGAACTCGAACCAATAAATGATAAATTGGGTCTGATTTGTCATTGTCGTTCATGGCATCGCACAGCGATCGCGCGATGCCAAGCGGCACAGAAAAAAAAGTTTTAAAAATAAAAAAATCCCGATTTCCGGCCAAAAAAGCAGGCGAAAATATGCCTGCCTGAGGGCACCTACCAGAGGGGTGGTTTCTGGGGGGGGCGGCCTCCCCCCCTCTCCTGTCCTGAGCTGCTGGACCTGGTACCAGGCTGAGGGGGGCATCAGACTCGTCATCTCCATTTGCCATGCGGTGCGTGGGGATCCAAAATGGCGACCGCAATATTTTTTTTGAAATCGTGGTCCAAAAACACACCAAAGCACCACAGAAACATGCGAAAATTAGCTATTTTAAATGCTTGAATTTTTACAGTAGCAGCAGTGGGTTTTTCTAGCAATAAAACGTCTCCATTGATTTTATTTTATTTTATTTTTATTTTTATTTTTTTAAACTGCGCAATGATGGGCTGGCCATGGGATGGGACCATGCAAATTATTGGAGCCATTCCACCAATCGCATGGCCACTTGGCCAGGTTTTGACTGAGACTTCTGGGATGTGCCAGTCGGGCATAAAAAGCCCACTATAACCCTAGCCCTAGCCCTAACCCTAACCCTAACTCTAACCCATACGCCAGTACACTGTCCTTCTTAGTGGGTCAGAGGCACCCAGAGGTGCAGCCCACTAACTCACCCTAACCTTACCCGTAATAACCCTAAGCCTAGCCCTTGTCCTAACCCCAACCCTACTCGCATTGCACTACACGCAAGTACACTGTCCTTCTTAGTGAGTCAGAGGGCGCCCAGCAGAGGCATTCTTCTCTCACCTCGCTCACAGTCCAAAGTTCCAAAAAACTCCAAACTTGTACACCAGTATGCTGTCCTGCTTAGTGAGCTAGAGGCACCCAAAAGAGAGGTTCCTCTGCCAGTGCCACTTGGTACGCAATGGCTACACGGTCATGTACCCTTCCTTTTCCCTTTGTAGGGGGCCAGAGGAGGCATCCACCCCAGAGAGGTGCCTCCAGGAGCCTGCTACCCTACCCCCCCTAAACCAGTACTAACGACAAATGACAAACGAAATGACAAATTTTTGAAAAATTTCATGACAAACGGAAACGAGCCGAAACGGGCTGGCTCCGACACACGACAACTCAAAACGTCATTTTTCCTGGTCGTGCCCATCTCTATTCATGAACATACTTTGTCCCTCAAGCCTTTAAGTGTGTTTGCAACTTAAAACAAACAAACAAACTATTAATTATAAAGATGTTCAGTTGCAAAACAGAAAAATATTGAGCAAGATTTCCTAGTCTCATTTGAGACACAACAAATCACTTTCATTTACAGTCTTCCTGTCTTTTTAGAACTATCAGAGATCTAGAGGATGACATGCAACAAACTTATGAATGGTATGACCTCACCCAATAGGAGAGTTTGGCCTATTGAAATAAAAAAGATCAGCAGGTTCAATATAATAATATAGACACTTTTGGACTCTTTAGTGGTTGAGGTCTCTGGCTGAGGGCAGCCAGAGGCTGGGAGTTCAGTTCCTCCCTATGCCTCCTTGACAAAGGCTGGAATCAATGATCTGTAGGATCCCCTCTACTTTTGCAGTTCTAAGATGATCATGACGATGTTTAGATAGATACATAGGACCCCAGTATCTGCTGGGGATTGGTTCCAAGCCTTTCCGTGGATAATGAAAACCATGGATAAGAGAGAACTCCAAAATTTTCCCCAAAACCGCTGTTTTGTGATAGTAACTTGCTTTACAGCTGCTGTTTTGCAATGGTAGCTTGCTTTACAGCTGCTGTTTGTGATGGTAGCTTGCTTTATGGCTGCTGTTTTATAACAGTAGCTTGCTTTACAGCTGCTCTTTGTGACAGTAGCTTGCTTTGCGGCTGCTTATTTATTTTTCCTCTGCCAACTATGGATAACTGAATCAGTGGATAATGAATCAGTGGATACGGGGTCCTACTGTGTTGTCTTTAAAAAACAACATACACCAACAAATAGGAACTGTTTCCCTTAGTATCCATCCTTGAAATTTGGGTGCAAAATGCTTATAGATTGTATAGCTTTTGTGTCTGTAGCAGCAACTAAACCACTTTATCAGTGTGTTCCTTAGTAAATGGAACTTGGGAGACATTTAAGTGAGGGAATCTGCAACACTGATTTCAGGCAGAGTAGCAATATTTTCTTGGCCTTTATTTTACCATGCCTCTATGGGCCTTTTTACACGACCCCTAAGATCCGCTGGTCCCTTAAATTCGGACCAGAGATCTTGAGGGTTCGTTGCTGTTCCTCCATCCCCACCCGCTCCGCACTTCTTTGTTCTGTCTGTGTGAGGGGAGGGAGGGAAAAAAAGCCTTAGACAGGGACAAAAGAATAAAGCCTTACCTCCGGTGCCGGTGGAAGTTGCTCTGACCTCCGTTTACTTCCTGGTTCCTCTTTAAGGGGCGGAGGCAAAAGAAAAACAACAGAAAGAAGTGAGGAGAGCTCAGGCACTCTCCGCATCAAATATTTTTCACCATCAAAGAGCAGGTACAAGAAAAGTGCGCTGGGTCGCACTTAGGTGGGCGGGGTCACACTTAATTGTCTGCAAACTCCGGAGCTGGTGGGGAAACATTTTTAAGGTCCGGAGCTTGCAGCGATTTGCGGCGGAGCTTAGGGGTCATGTATAATTGCCCTATGAGTTCTTTGACAGAACACATCAGAAGGTCTTCAAGTGACACAGCTTTCTTCCCTCGATATCTGCTGCAGACAAGCCTGCCTTATCTTTATTTATTTATTTTTTTTGGCAGTTGAAGTAAATCACACAGAAACAGAGAGAGAGAGACCTCTCTGCTTTAAAAGTGTATGTGATTTTTTTGAGGCGGGATCACAATAAATAAGCCTGTATACATATTGCTGTTGAATTTCTGAGTCATATATTTGCTTGCTGCAGCTTCCTTAAATGTGAAAATAAGAGAATCTTATTTCTAGAATCTGGTATAACAAAAATCCCTTAGAGACACTGCATACCGAACATAACCAAGACTATAAATAAAACAAACAATCCTGTCTTTTCTGCTCCCCATATTTTGGAAGCATGAATTATTTCATAAAATGGCTTTAGAAGACTACTGATTTTTATGTTAAAAGGAAGGAAGAGAAAAGGGTGCTGCCTTGAAGCTTCTTTTTAAAGCACACAAGTAAAAGGTACTACTTTTATAGGGAATGAAGAGTGCCCACCCCATATATGTAAGCTACACCTGTGCATTCCCATTTGGCTCATTTGAAATCCTGTCAGTTTGATTTTCAGCCAAAAAAAAAAAAGCCCAGAAATTTCCTTCAAATCTGTAATGACAAATGAAGTCCACCATTCCCAGCTTTTAGGGAAAGGCGGGAATATATATTCAGGAAGGTGGGGAAATGGAAAAGGCGGATGCAGTGTATGTTTGGAAGCTTTCATTTTAAGGCAGTAGTCCTGCATAATACATATTTTGACAGGGAGTTGTTTCTGAGAAAATAGCTTGTCATGCAGAAATAGGATGGCTGCATTATAAGCTATAGTTTTGTCTTTTAGACAGGTGGTTCCAGCCATCACAATTCAATGTTGTGAAAAAATTTAAATCATGGTAGTCCTTAAAGGCATTGTTTTAGCCAAATAGTATACTGATTTGAAAACGTGTCCTTTCTCAGATGCAGTTTTAAAAAGGCATGCAATGTACAAGCTTCGTATTGATTACAGTGTTAGGCCCAGATGCACATCCACTGCTCGTAATTTCTGTCATGCCAGGCAAGAACAAAAGAAGAATAACAGATAATGAAGACAAAAATGCTCTGGAATATTAAACACTATGTTTTTATTTGAGCTTTTATGGACAGATCCACGTCCTCAGGTGTAATTTCTTTGTTTCAATATGGATATAGAATTTTAGATCAGGTTGGTGGTTTTCTTCTTCATGGTCTCTGTGAATGCACACAAAATGGATTCTTCTGTGCTTGAGGAGAGGCCCTCAGAAGATTCCAGAGATTTAGCATGCATTTGTTAGAACTGCCATCTCAGTGTGCATACTCCACCCATGTGAAGGAGTAGAGATGGGCATGGCACAGAAAAATAGTGTTTCGTTTCATTTCATTTCATTTCATTTGTAACTAATTTTCAAAGTAGTTCTGGTACAAAATGAAACAAAATGAAATGAAACACTATGTTCCCTGGGTCCTAGAGGCACCAAAATGGCAGGGAAGCTTCCTCAAGCTCTTCCCTGTAAGCCCCCTCCCCCGCGCAAATTTGGAAAGGTTTGGTGGTCAGGGGCCTAAGTTATTAAGGTCCAAAGGGGTGTCCCTAGAAAAATTATTTCTAATTGGATTCAAAATGGAAGCCAAGCCACAGCTGCACTAATCACCTGCCCGACACGGTTTGGCTTCTGAATCCAATTAGAAAGAATTTTTCCTAGGGGCACCCCCTATGGACATTAATAACTCAGCCCACTGAAACACTAATCTCTACAAATTTAGGGAGCTTACCTAGAATTGCTCCCTTGCCATTTCCTCTAGGATGAATCGTTTCATCCTGGGGGGGGGTGATGTTTCATCATGAAATGAAATGAAACAAACAAAACACATTCTACTGTTTCATGAGGTAATGAAGTAATATGTTACCTAACAAACAATGAAACAGTGTTTTGTTTTTTATTTCATCCCCATATCTATTAAAGAGATCCTTTGTTCTTATGTTGTTCGGTTTATCATTTCTGATGTTGATTGTTATGTTGTAAACTACCCGGAGTTCCTCTGGAAGATGGTGTGGTATATAAGTACTAAAATAAATAAATAAATAAATAAATAAATAAATAAATAAATAAATAAATAAATAGTTCATTTTTGTCACTACTGAAGTTTCTCCTCTTGATGATCAGAGCTCCTGTCAATGGCTTTTCGGCTATTCAGACCTCTAAATTTATGCTGTTGCGGGGGTTGTCCCTCTCCTTTTTGTCATGTTGTGAGTTAAAGAGCAAAAACACTAAAAGATTTGTCCCTTTCCTCCACTGGGCTGTTATTTCATCCCTCCTCCCCACCATTTATTTTTGGCCCCTTCAGGCCTATTCAAGAAGTGTGCCTCTTGCCTCAACCAAATTCCTCTTTCCAACCACCACTGGCAGTGCCTTTTCTGTCTCAGGGAGGCACTCCATGCAAGGTGGTTGGTGGTTTCAATCTTTTAGAACTTTAATCAGAATGAGAACAACATATCTTGAAAGGCCATCTTATCTTGCATGCATCCACTTAAGATCCACTTTACAACCCATCCCCAACAGAAGTGAGATGAGTGATTGGTAGAATTAGAGAGAGCATTCTTGGCAGTGGCAGCATCTTTATACAATGGCATCCCCCAGGAAGATGAGCTTTTTTTAATGCTTGCTGAATCAAGTTTTCACTTTATTTATTTATTTATTTATTTATTTATTTATTTATTTATTTATTTATTTATTTATCTGACACCCATCTTCCCTAAGGAACTCTGGCTGGTTAACAGCAACAATAACAAACAAACACAAACACAAAGTACAACAAATGAAAAATAAGCAGATAAAAATATCCAGCAAGACGGAGGGACAGAATTTAAAAAACAACAACACAGACTAATGGTCACCAAATGCCTCTCTAAAAAGCAGGGTCTTAAGTGCTCTTTTGACGGCAGGCAGGGACTGCGCTAGGTGCAACTCACTTGGCAGATGGTTCCAAAGCAAGGGGGCAGCCACAGAGAAGGCTGTTTTGGGTGACCAATTTCCTAGCCTCCCTAGGCGTGGCCACCTGAAGTGAGAGTGCCTGTGACATTCTGGTAGGTTGGGCCTCAGTTGACCTGTGGAAGATCCACTCCGCCAGGTATTCAGGTCCCAAGCTGTGGAGGGTTTTGTAAATCAAAACAATACAGTAACCCCCGCCTATCACGGGGGTTAAGGACCCACCCAGCCCGCAATGCCTGAAAATCCACAATATGCGGAAGTGGGTTGGGGGGCAGAGGTGGGGGCGCGGGGGCAATCAGATCCCCCTGCCGCCGCTGGCGCGCACCAGTCCAAAAAGTCTTGGAGTGGCGTGTGCCACCGGCGGCAGGGGGATCTGACCTCCCGCTGCTGCCCGCCGCTCTGCCCTGAGACTTCTCGTCCGGGGCCATCTCCATTGAAATGCATTGGCTCAATGCATTTCAATGGAGAAAATTTTCCCCATTGGAAAACATTGGCTCAATGCATTCCAATGGGGAAAATTTCTCCTTTGAAATGCATTGGCTCAATGCATTTCAATGGAGATTGTGGAGCAGTACCCAACGCCGCCGTCCTGCACTTTTCCGAGAAGCCTCAGGCTGTGCGGGAGGGCGGTGTGGGCGATCGCATTGCCTCCTGCTGGCTCCCCGCACAGCCCGAGGCTTCTCGGAGCAGTGCAGGGCAGAGGCACAGGGCGATGCAATCGCCCCGCCCCCGAGGCTTCTCAGAGGAGTGGGGGGTGGCGCAGAGTGATGCATACACCCCCACCCCCGAGGCTTCTCAAAGGAGTGGGGGGGCGACACAGGGCAATGTGATCACCCCCGGCACCTACCCAGCAGCCCAAGGCTTCATGGAGGAGTGTGGGGGGGCAACGTGGGGTGACACGATTGCCCCTCCACTGCTGCCCCCCTGCGGCCCGAGGCACAGGTACTGGGATCCCGCGATATAGTGGCACCGCAGTACCTGAACCGTGAAATGGTGGGAGATGACTGTATCTTGAACCTCATTTGAGACACAACAGGCAATCAATGCAAGCAAGCCAGAACTGGGGTGATGTGGTCATATCTGTCTGCACCAACCAACCATGTGTACCCACTGAAGTCTCTGAATAAGGATCAAGGGCAACCTCATGTAGAGAGCATTGCAATAATCTAGTCTCGAGATCACAAGTGCCTGCACAACTGTTCTCAGGGAAAGCTCATCCAGGTATGGGTGAATCTGGGCAATCTGCCAAAGATGGAAAAAGGCAGTCCTGGGAACGGCCATCACCTGGGCTTCCAGGGATAAAACTGGATCCAAGACCACGTCCAGATTCCTAATGCTATCCACCAGCTGGATGATAGTACCCCCCAACTGGGGAGAGGGCCACAGTACCCAGTAGAGGATGCCCCAAAGAACAGAACCTCGGTTTTCTCCGGGTTGAGATTAAACCTGTTAGCCCTGCACTGCATTCAGGCATGAGTCAAGGGTCTGCACTGCCTCCACTGTAGAGGTGGTAAAGGAGAGATAGAGCTGCATGTCATCCGCATACTGATGACAGCAGACTCTAAATCCCCTAATGACCTTAGCCAGCAGCCTCATATAGATGTTAAACAGCATGGGGGAGATTGCTGACCCCTGGGGCAGCCCACAAGGGAGTGTCCAAAGGGTGACAGCTCTTCTCCCAGCTGCACACGCTGGAGACAGTCACCAAGGAAGGACTGGAGCAAACTATACGCTGTGCCTCTGATCCCAACTTCAGAAAGCTGACTCAGCCAGATACCATGGTCGATGGTAGAGATGGGCACAAAACGCCAAAATGGCATTTTGTGATCGTTATTTGGGCCCTGGGGTCTGCTTTGTTCCATTTCCATTTTTCGGGCCCCAGGGCCCACTTTGTTTCCGTTTCTTCGTTTTTTGGGTGCAGCAAGCTGCGGCCGCAGGGAGCCTTCCCAGGGCTGGGTGCCACCAGAGCCGGCACCATGTAGGCTGGGAGAGCGTTTCCGGGGCCAGGGGAGCCCTCCCAGGGCCGGGGCAAGCCTCCTGGGAGAGCCGTCCCGCAGCCACAGGGAGCCCTCCCAGGGCCGGGTGCCACCAGAGCTGGTGGCAAGCCTGCCAGCAGGAGAGCAATCCTGTGGCCACGGGGAGTCCTCCTGGAGCTGGGTGCTGCTCCAGTCACCACCCCCAACAGGCTGACACCCCCAGAGCACTGCCAAGCACTGCCCTCCCTTGGGCCCCTTCCCCAAGGACCGATCTGCCCCGCCGTCTGCCACCCCCGTCGGGTCACTACCCCCAGAGCTCCACACAGCGCTGCCCTAACTGGGGCCCTTCTCCCTGGGAACCACTCCGCCCCAGCAGACCGCCGCTGCGCACCCCCCGGCCTAGCCCCAGGAAAACTGTGGGGTGCTGCTGCTGCACTCCCCCATGCTCCAACAACGCCCTTCTCTCCGGCTTCTGAGCCAGCTGCACCGTTGCCGCTTCGCCACATGGCCGAGATGCCAGAGCCCAGCCTATAAGGGCTCGGATCCTGCCTCTTCTTGCGAGATCGGCAAAGTCTCACGTCATCGGCTCCGGTGGGGAGGGGGCAAAGAGGCTCTGCCAGGCCCAGGCCCCTCTCGCCGCCCTCCACTTGTTGAATGACAGCCCTGCAGGCTGTCATTCACCAATTGGAGATGGCTGGACAGGGGGCTGGGATCCCGCCTCCGTGCACGGAGGAAGGATCCCAGCCCCCTCTCGCCGCCCTCAGCTGCTCCATTTTTGATCGTGCAAGCGGCACAACAGCAATAACGGAAACGAACAGAACTGAAGTAAATTTTCTTGGTTCTGTTTTGTTCGAGCCTGCCCCATCGCAACGGTCATTATTCGTACCGTTATGTAATGGAACAAAAAATGGAGAACAGCAACAAAAAAATGGTCATTTCGTGACCATCTCTAGTCGATGGTATCGAAGGCTGCTGACAAATCCAGGAGGAGCAACATTTACCTAGGCCACTTAAACAATGTTGATCTTCAATCCTGGATTCTTATTGCCCCCTGTATATTTCTGCTACTAAACGTCCAGTCTTTCTGTGGGGATGTGTACACTGTTATCTGTCTTATAATTCAATTTATTTGTTGTATTCTTTATTTCAAGACTGTCTTGCAAATCATGAGAATAGATGTTTCCTAGAATATTTAATTATTCCCAGGATGGTATAGCAGATAGAGTGATGCACTAGGACTCCCTGCTCAGCCATGGAGAATCACTGGGGAAGTGGAACTAGTAAAGCCACCTTGAAAGCCCTATTAGGGTCTCTGTGAGATGGTTCCAACTTGATGGCATAGAACACCCACAGCATATATAAGGATGGATGGGGTGGCTCACTGAACAAGGTATCTGGTTGTGGAGCAAGACATTGGGAATTCAATTTGCCTCTGTTCATCCTGGAAGAAAAGGGTATCCTATATAGCCTCAGGCAAGCTGCATGGTCCTAAGCCATTCCATCCCCACGCACAAAAGGAGGGAATAGTAGACCACTTCTGAGCACAGTCTACCTAGAAGACATAGAAAAGGTTACTATAAGTAAAAAAATTGACTTGACAGTGCACAATTATATTTTATTAGAAGATATAAAATACTTGATAAGCGAGTAAATTATTTTTTAAAAAAAAATCTATTTCCACTTATTTATTTTTACTGGATGGTTTGCAAGTGGTGGGGGGAAAGTTGCCCTCCTCAGGCCAAACATTATGCACTCCAGGCTCACAGGCAAATGTGTGTGAAATGTTTCAATTACATTTAAAATAATGTTTAACATATTCCAGACATGAGGCATTAACCAAATATCCAAGCAGCATGGGAAGCATATTCTGTTTTTCATTGCAAGCATATTTAAGCACATGTTCAGAATATATTTCATAGACTACATTTGTAAAATAGCATCAGATTTATAGAGGCAGAAACCACACACCCTGAGCACTATGCCTTTGTGAAAGCAATGCTTTTAACACCACTTGATCAAAACCCTCCCCACTCTGAATATTTGATGCTATTAAACACACACACACACACACACACACACACACACACACACACACACACACACACACACACACACACACACACACACACACACACACACACACTTCAGAACATTTTTTCCAATTTAGAAATGTACTACAGCAATTTATCATTTAGAATATATTTTAATAGCCACAAACAGGCATCAGTCCCTCATGTTGCATTGTTTCCTAACAAATGATCATAGAGCATAACTCTTATTTTCCTTAGGCCGAAAAAGTGCTCATGTGAGTCCAATGAGGTATTAAAAAGTCTCTGGCTATCTTTAAATATGTCAATTTGTTGACTTTATCTCATAATATATAAATCTGTTGTGTGTGTTATTTTTAAGCTATATGTATTCCTGGTTTCAGCTGAGTCAAAACTGGGGGCTGAGTCCTGTAAAAACGTACAGTTTTCGGAAAAAGGAGCCCTTCTGCAGAAGAGGAATACCACTGTTCTAGTGCTTGCTCCATGGTGCTGGACAATCAGGAGTTGTGCAGGGACAGGCATCATCCTGCCTCCCTGTCTGATTGGCCAGCACCGTGGAGCAAGCAAAGATGACATCGCAGCCTGCTTCCTCATGGGAGCTCAGCTCCGTGCCAGCACAGAGAAAGGTAATTCATTAGCTGTGTGTGTGTCAGAGGGTTCCAAGCACCACTTGGGTCATTTCTACACTACTGGTTCCGAAAACAATTGCCCATCCCTAGTTGCAACAGGTGTGGAGGAACACCATGCTTTGTCCAGCTTAACACCACCCCATGTAATGGAAGACAGAGTTCCTACCCCTTTAATTATCATGCAAACAATGTCAATCTCAATATCATTGAAAAGCAGCCTATAAAGTTAAGAAATAAATAAAGGGCTGTAGTTCCAATCCAGATTTAAAAATAAAAGGAAAAAATTGTCATTGCAGCTCACTTAGCAATTATTTATAGAGGTATGATGCGTGTCAGATTTGTACTTCTTTATGGGCGGACACTGAAAATTTAATCATGAATTGTATTGTTTTTCCTTTCCCTTTTCCCTTAAGTGTTAGTGTTTCTTTCTAAGTGTTTGTCTTTATTAACAAGACTTAGGACTAGACGTGGGCACAAAACACCAAAATAGCATTTCATTTTGTTTTTCGTTTTCCGTTCTGTTGCATTTTAAACAATATTTTAAAAAAAGTTTTATGTTTCATTTTGTTTTATGTTTCATTTTTTTAAACATTTGTATATGTACTCTGTCTGTGCATGTGTGTGTGTGTGCGCGTGTGTGTGTGTGTGTGTGTGTGTGTGTGTGTGTGTGGTGGTTGTGCAACTTTTTGTGTGTGTAGTGCTTGTGCATTTGTGCAACTTTTTTCCCACTGAAGCCTCTCACGCCATCTGATCGGCTCTGGCTTTGACAGGAAAAAAAGTATTAAAAGCCCACTCTTTCCCTGCACCTGATCAGGTGGGGAAAAGGATGGTCTTTTAAAACTCTTCTTCCTGCCAAAGCCAGCACCAATCAGCTGGTGCACGGGGCTTGGAGGGGGGGTTAAAAACCCTGGGCTTTTTACACTTTTCCCCTCCCCCATGCCCTGCACGCCAGTTGATTGGGGCTAGGCTGCAGAAAAAAAACTCCCCCCTCCAGCACCAATCAAATGGTGCATGGGGCTTGTGGGGAGTTTAAAAAGCCATGGACTTTTAAAACTTTTCCCCCAAGTCACACGCACCAGCTGATTGGCACTGGGGTGGAAAAAAAGTTTTAAAAGCCCACGGTTCCCCACACTAGTCAGGCATACCCGATCAGGTGGGGGAAACTGCAGGCTTTTAAAACATTTTTCCCTGCCAAAGTGCTGATCAGCTGGTGCGTGGAGCTTCGGGCGGAATAAAAAGTGTAAAAAGCCCACGGTTTCCCTACACCCAATCAGTTTCCCATAGGAATGCATTGCTTCAATGCATTCATATGGGAAAACAAAAAACAAAACAGAAAAGAACAAAAATTTCCATTTCATATCATTATGTTTTTTATTGATGCATCATTTCATTTTTTGTTTTGCTAGGGAACGAAATGAAAAACAAAAAAATTAAACCAAAAAAATCAATCCATGATCATCTGTACTTAGGACTGCTTATATTTCCAAAATATATTGGAATATGTGGAAATATGAAGTAGTAGACATGCCAGAGAAGAAATAAAGAATAAACTGCTATTCCCTTCAGCAGACAAAGCAGCAGGGAATCAAAGAAATTATTTTCTAAATTCAATTCCCTCCCTGCCTGCCTAACTTAAATCCTAAAGCCTCCAGCCTCCCTCCTCAATCTCGATCAGATCACACCAGCACCAGCAGCCAGCCCTCCTCCTTCAACCACATCCATACACCCGACTGCGATTTCTGGAAGGTGCCTCGGCTTTTTATGCCCTCCGAGACATCCAGAAGTGTCAGTCAAAAACCTGGCAATGCCATTGGTGGAATGGTTCAAAAACTTTGCATGGTCCCATCCCATGCCCAGCCCAAATGGGCACGTCTAAAAAAATAAAAAATAAAATAAAATAAAATAAAATCAATACAACATTTTATTGCTGTACAAAAACCCACTGCTGCTACTATTAAAATTCAGGCATTTAAAATAAATAAATTTCACATGTTTCTGTGGTGATTTGGCATGTTTTTTGACCATGATTTCAAAAGAAAAATTGCGGTCGCCATTTTGGATCCCCCCACTGCATGGCATGGCGAGATGACGAGGATGACCCCCCCAGCCTGGTGCAAGCAGCCCAGGACAGGAAAAGAGGGCGGGAAAGGCCGGGGACCCCCCAGAAACCACCCCTCTGGTAGGTGGCAAAGCCTCAGGCAGGCATATTTTCTCCTGCTTTTTTGGCCGGGAGTCGGGGTTTTTTAAAAAAAACTTTTTAAAACTTTTTCTGTGCTTCGCATTGTGCGATCGCCGCGATGCCACAAACGGAAACGAAAAACCCGACCAAATTTTTCTTTTTTCGGTTCAAGTTCGAGTTCTGACGGCTTAATTATCATTACCGTTTCCGTTACGTAACGGAGACGATAACCGAAAATGGAAATGACAATTTCGCTGAGTCATGGCCATGTCTATGCAGTAGCATTGCTCAGAATGAGTTATAATCATGGGATATTCACGTGATTGTACATCACTGTCATTGTCAACTGAGGGATATGATGTAACACCCACTCCATGAAAGAAGCTCTGAAGAGATGCCCTTGCTTTCCTTCCTTTCCTAGTTTCAGCTTTGTTTCTCCATCATCTCATTGCCTCCCCCCCCCCCAAAGTGAGAGAAGAAATCAGGATGGAGGGAACAAACATAGACAGAGGATATGGGAGTTGTGGTACAAGAATATCTGGGGACCCTAGATGGAAACTCAAGGTTCCAGACTCACTGTCAAGTAAGACTAATGTTGCATTGCTTTTGGATTGGGGTTTCCCCCCAATAATTCAGAACTAACTTGTACCCACCCAATCCCTATTTTTTTGGGGGGGGGTTGTTTTTAATAGAGACTCAGTCATGGTGTTTGAACTCAATACTTGGTACCTCCCTCCCATCCCCCCTTCCCCCTCTCTCTCTTTTGGGAAAGGCACTGGAGAGAGAGAGAGAGAGAGAGAGAGAGAGAGAGAGAGAGAGAGAGAGAGAAGGTAAGAATATGCAGAGGTGGCATTCAATTTTTCAAAACTCATTTTCACCCCCAAAAATGAACTACAGTGTATTCCTGCCAAGAAAACTCCATGGACATGGGGTCATGAAGAGTCGGTCATGACTGTAATGACACAACACAAGCACACACACACACACACACACACACACACACACACACACACACACACACACACACACACACACACACACACACACACACACACACACACACACACACACACACAAACTGCACTAGCAGTCCATAATTTCTAAAGCCATTCCACTCAGTATGCAACATTATGTCCTGATTCCACCTGACATGGCACAATTGTCCCTTCCAGGGCTGGTATGTCCACTTCCATGTACTGTGAGTTCTGATTGACTTGGAACACATTGTCTGTCAAGGCAAGGCAAGTTGACAATTTGAAGAATTAATAGAGAAGATGGCATTGGCTTCATAATAGAGTGGTAAGGAGGCACGCATGTGAGAAGAAGTCAGTTACTAAGTTTTAATGTTGTCACAATAGGTCTTTTTGCTCCTTTCTGGTCTTCAGGCTGTGTATGGGGTTTAGGTTCATGGAAACCCCTCTAATCTGGTTAAGTGGGATCCACAGAAAAAAACAGTGCTGAGAACAAAACCCAGTGATAATGTGTTGTCTGCTTGAATCTGGATCTGCCCCCCACTTGCAGCAAATATTGTGTCCTTGGGAGTGTGTGTGCACACATGCACACACTTAGATGCTAGAGAGAAAATGAGAGAATATGTGTGTCTGCCTGTCTCTCTATATAAAGCTCATGCTGGTGTTATTTTTACTCCTTGAATCAAAGGGTTCAGTTCAAATGTAATGGCAGGGTTTCCTTTTCTGATTGGAAATTCTTACATCATTGTCCAGTCTGGAACATAAAACCATCCATCAATTTCACAGCCCTCTGCTGTCTCCCTCCTTCCTCCCCTTGGGAGTTTCCAGGGTTTCCTGATGGATTGATGAGTGGGATTATTGGACTCCGACCAGCTTGGTGCTTGCTACCATTGTGCTTTGCCATCACAGCATGGCTGTAGACTCTCTCGCAGGTATTGTGGTGTCAGCTTGTATTATCTTTCTTTTGGGAAAGGCACTGGAATAAATCCCAAGTCAACATGGGAATCACAGCTTATTGGGACTGACAGCTGCTTAATTTTTGCTTAGTTGGTCATCTCTTTATTTATCCCTGTTCAAATGTTAACTGATCTCAGAACTCTGAGCAGTATAAGGTAGCCAGGTCCTGCCCGGAAATAGCAACCACATGCGCCGAAACACTTGAGTTGAATATGTAGCTGTTGTGCCTCCTGTTCTATTACTCTACAGTTAATTATTGCCCATCTCCTTGCCTTTATCAGTGTCACAAAAATGACAAATTACTGAGACATGGAAGAACCTGCCCAGAACAAGTCAGTGGTTCTGTTATTACAATTCATGATAGTTCTATTACTTAAAAAAGAAAATAATTAGTTGTATAAATTGGAAGTTTGGCATGGACATATATGGTCTGTTCTAACAAAATTTAGGAGGTTTCCATGGAAAATATCTGTGCCTTGCCAACTTTAAAAACTGGACTGAAAGACAGGCAGAACATGTGTGTGTGTGTGTTGTGTCGTTATAGTTGTGACCGACTCTTTGTGACTCCATGTCCATGGAGTTTTCATGGCAGGAATATTGGAGTAGTTTTCCAGTTCCTACTCCAGGCGCCTACAGCAGCTGGTATTTCCTGATGGTCTCCCATCCAAGTACTAACCAGGGCCGACCCTGCTTAGCTTCTGAAATCAGGCGAGATCAGATGTGCTTAGGGCACATGTACCACACATAGTTTTGTTTATTTATCTGTTTGTTTTATAGTCCTGTATAGTCCATGTAACATGGCAAAATGTTTATGCAGTCAATTATAATAAAGTGCACATGGAAAGATTTTGAAGCAGTGTTGTACAATTCAGAAAAAAATAATATATCATTGGAAAAACAGGAAGGCTGTTCAGGAGAAGGTTCATTTCAGAGATTTCTCATTCATGGGGTCCCCATGTCGGGAGTGACTTGACAGCATACAGGTATAACAACAGCAGTAACCAAATAATAAACCTGACATGGAAAGTGGTTCTCATTTTATTTCTCTTTTGGCAATATGTAGGGTACTATACTAAGGTGTGAGTTACCGGAGATGTTGTGAGAGCTGATCCACCTCATACTTCTAAAAGAGAGAGAGGGAGGGGAGAAAGAGAGAACAAGAAGGAGAGAAAATAGTTTGCAATTTGCATTGTGTAACTAGCTTAGCATTCTCTCTCAGGCGTCCACTATGCCTATTGTCCATCTTTCTTTCTTTCTTTCTTTCTTTCTTTCTTTCTTTCTTTCTTTCTTTCTTTCTTTCTTTCTTTCTTTCTTTCTTTCTTTCTTTCTTTCTTTTTCTTCCTTCCTTCCTTCCTTCCTTCCTTTCTTAGTCAATCATGTGTAACAGGAATATTGCTAAGCTCTCTTCCCTTGAGTTTAGACACTGTGCCTCATGTTGAGGTAAACAAAAGAGAATGCCATTTTGTTCAGAACCATTAGGCTAGTCATCAAGATAGGAGGATAAATTCTTAGATCCATACACAAATAGTGCTATATAATACATATAATCAAACTTCTGAAGCTTGATATAAATGCATTTATAGACCACTAGTCTTGGGTCCTCTTTGCCCCAACAGAGAGTACATGCTTTTCTTATTATTTTAAAACAGTGGTTCTCAGCCTTTTTCAGGCGTGCACCCCATTTATAATAGACAAGTTACCAGAGACCCACCACCACTTTATCATTAAAAGATATTTTAAATAAGATCATTACTTTTCAGAAAATAGAGGCTTCTTTCTCAACCAAAGGACCTGTTTCTCATACATTAATATACACATTTTAACATACCACTCTGAAAGGTCAAGTAAGAAATTATTCAACAAGAGCTAAAACACATATAAGGTGACATGTGGCACTTAAACAACTCCTCAACTTAGGAAACATTTTTAAAAAGATGATTTTGTTAGAGCTTAAAGATAGAGAGAGAATATACTCGGTGAACAGGAAACTTATTAATTCATTAATGCACCAAAATAAAATAAAATAATGTAGAATAATGCAAAATACATAATGCAGAATATTAGTTAATGTGACAAGTGTTAGGGCTATGCCACATTAATAACAAGCATATACAGCTGGGCTGGTCAATCTCAAAAGATCTCTAAGCTATTTATACCCATCCCTGGACCTTGGATGTTTGCACCTCTGTCTGTTACCACCACACAGACCCAAAATAAACCTTACCAAAATTGATTTGTTCATTTGGTTGCTTAGTGGCCATATCAAAATTGTCTCCCACATCTCCTGGAAGGTACAAAAGGAGATTTTGGAGCTCTTTCTTCCTCTAACACTGAAATTTGGGGGTGATTGTGAGGGTGACTGGCAGGGGTGTATTTAGGGGGGACAAACAGGGACTCCAGCTCCAGGGTGCAGAGAGAGCCCAGTTGAGGTTGGCCTGGGTTGCTGGTCACTGCAGAGACAGAGTCCAGAGCCAGGAGGCACCAGCAAGGGAACAGCGGTAGCCTGGTGAGGGCAGGTGCATCCCTTGGAGTCTGAAGGCATCATCCCACAAGCCGCCTGATAGATGGGTGGGCAACCAAGTTGGCTGGCTGGTGCGTGGGGTGGAGGAAGCGGGCCCCAGCTCCCCTCCAACACCCAACAGCCACCTTCCCTCCCTCCCTCCCTCCTCTTATTGCAGAAAGGGCTTGCCAAGGTGGGTGGGTGGACACCCGCCCCTCCATCCGAGGCTGCCTGCCAGCCCTTCAGTGGGACTCTGTGCCTTTTCCCACTCCCCTGCCCTCTCCTCCTCACAGTCCTGCGAGTTCGGGCCAGGTGGAGGAGACTGGCTGGCCTCCTCCAGCAGTTGGGGGAAGGGCAGGAGGGTGCGCAAAAACTGATTTTGTCCCTGGACATTGAAAACCCTAGCTATGCCTCTGAACTTTGGGGGTGCTGGATCACAGGGCAGAGTATCTGCTTGTTGCCTGTTCTTGTTCTACAAAGAGGATTCCACTGACCTTTTGTAGGACAAGTAATGATCATGGTCTGGCTCCCCACCTCCTCGAGCCATGGAAGTGACTTCAGAAGACGGAATTAATGCTTGGGATCCTTTGTTGATGCTTGCCCTTCTCTACCTCAAAGCTTTATCTAAAGTAGAGGCTGATGTCAGATGCCTTAGACAGAAGTCTTGGGCTGACTCTGTCCACCAGCTTTGCTAACAAAGGAGGAGTCCACAGTACCAGGTTGCACTTCCACTGTGCCCGTAGCATGACCAGAGGCATTCATGAAAGTAGGAGCTGAGTAGTATTGACCAGAGATGGGAACAAATAAAAAAATCAAGATATTTATCAGAAATTGCCAATTCATCAGAAATTTATCACATTGCATTTGTTCAAATTCAAGCACCCAACAAATACGAAGTGAGGAATTTTTAGCCTCCCCCCGAGTTGTCAATTCATCAGCCCCTTTGAGTGTTGGGGAGCCTGCAATCTGCTGTCTCTGTTATTTTTCAAGGGAGCTTATTTTGGTGTGCATAATCCAGATATGCTTAACCCAAACTTCACAAATCTTGCAAGGTTTGTCGAGGAGAGTCAGGGGAAGCACCTCTTTAATTTTGGTGTTGCTAAGTGCCTAGATGGAATTTTATAGGGTTTCTTAAGGGGCAGATGAACCAATGAATCAATATGTTGTTTTGCCCCCCAAAATTCATAAATTCATGATTCATCAACATTGATCTGATTCAATTTTTTGTTCCTGGGCTGCACCATCATGATCCGAAGGATCTGGTTGATGGGTTTGCTTTGGTTCACTCACCTCCTCTACTTCTATCCGCAGGAAATCTTTCTATGTTGGGTTGGGCTTGAAAGAACTGACCTACAGGGACCACTGCTCAATGCAGTGACCTATAAGAAGGAAAAAAGAAGAAGGCTGTTTGCTCACAAATTGTGCCACAGCAGCCACCTGGTTCTTGGATGCAAAGATTAGGCCAGTTGGTTGCATCCAATCTCATCAGGGCTGTGGATGCTGGTTTTTCTGTGACTTTTGTTATGTTTTTATTTTTTAATGCATCCAAAGTGTTTCATGAATTTTGTTTGCTGTCATCTCTTATACTGGCAACCAGTGGAACATGAGCACTGCCACATGTTACGAGTTGCATTTCTCCGCCTCTGATCTCCTAAGTCATGTTTTTACATTATAGGCAGCTGCCACTGTCTGACCTAGTGAAACAGCTGGTTTCTGGAACTCATTTTCCTCCATATGCACTTTTTCAAGGAGTCTGCAAAATAAATTAGAGAAAGAGTGCAGCTCATAACCGGCTGATTACTCAGTGGACCTGGCTATAATTTCTGGTTTCACTTTGCCACTAATTTTAGTTTCTGCACTCTTTTTCTCGACCATGTTATTTCAGAGGCTTCCAAGTACATTTAAATCTATATGCCACCCTCTTGCTTGAAAACCTCACGCAGAGCACCTCATCTGGAAGGGCCAGGATGTGCTTCAAGCACGTCAGCCTCTTCATGTCCTTTTGCCCAGAAACATGCCAGTTGGGCCTTTTCTAGGAGTATGCCATCTAAACAGGATCTGTACTATTTGTCTGGATAGTTTACCTTCCTGTGTGGCAGACTCTCAAGTAGCTCAAGGTGATTTCTTTGGACAGCGACTTGCCCTAAAGCTATCTACACACATAGAGCAGGTGTTAACTGCTTTACTTTGGTTTCTGCAGCACGTTGCAGAAGTTTAAGAATTTTCTCTGTCTTCTGATTTTTTTAATGACCCAGATTTTATTATCCACTTGCACTCCACCACCACAGGGAGGGTGATGATTTAACCTATTATTAGGCCCAGATCAAACCCACAGGTAATCAGATTCAGGCCCAAATACTATCCAATCCACCATCCTGAAGGTAATGGCTAGAGTTTGAGCTTCTATGCTCAAAGTCTCTAGCCATTAGCTGTGCAGATTCTGTGCTGTGCAGATTCTATGCTGTAGAAGTCTTTAGCTAGCCAGTTTCTGTGTGGAGAAAGTGATACTGAGCTAGTAGAATAATGCATGTTTTGCATGAAAGTTGTTCAGGGTCAATCTTCTCTCATTTCCAGTAGGGAAAAAGGAATTCATAAGCAATGGGAAATACCTTTGCTTGAGTTGTATTTTTTAATTTCTCTTTTTATAAACCTCCTCACTTTTACTGAAGTTGGTATATAAAGCTGAGGTGCTTGTGGGCACAGGGGAGTTTTCCCATTCCACCATCCCAGACTCCAGAGCAAAACATTCCACATTCATAGCCAAAACATTATTGAAGTTGAAGATTCAGAATGAAAATTGATGGTATGGATGATTTCTTTAAAAAGCCACCACTTTGCTTACAGAGGAATAGCCTTGGTGCAACGCAAGGCATGGATTTCTATATAAGATTATTTCTCAACGGATACCCACCAGTCCAGTCCACTGCTCTCAAAAATAAATAAAATAAATAAATAATGGATTGGCACCCACCTATGAGAACAACCCCTGGCATAAAACCACTTAGGAGAATCCATTTAGCAGGAGGGAGTGACTATGAGTGCCCTCTCAAGCACTCCCCCACTTGGACACACGCTCCCCATAGAGGGGGTCACATCATTGGGATTAAGCCTGGTTGGCCATCTCCCATTTCATGGATCCACTCCTATGCACAAATATCAACCTTCTAAAACTAAGGCATATGATTCACGCAACATGCTCAAAACAGAAAGGACAGAGAAAGAAGAAAGGCCAGGTAGAAATATTTTCAGTAAATATATACATAACCATGTGGCTTACATGGACCATTTAACATATCGTAAGGTATTAGCAATTAAAGGGCCAGGGTGGGTTGGTAACACTGAGGGTGGCCACACCCAGAGAGGCGCAGAAATCGTGTACGCATGACCGCACCTTCTCTGTGGTGGGCCCCATGCTTTGGAACCATCTCCCCAGTGAGCTGCGCCTAGCAGAGTCCCTGCCTGCCTTTAAAAAGGCCCTGAAGACCCATCTGTTCAGGGAGGCATTTGGCGAACTTTCTATTTAGTTCATTCTCTGTGTGTCTCTCTTTTTTTTGGCCCATTGCCATCTCTGCTTGGACTATGCCACCTTTCGTGTTCTGTTATTGTTTTGTTTATTTTATTGCTTTTACTGTAAGCCGCCCAGAGTTCCCTGCTGGGAAGATGGGCAGGATATAAGCCTAATAAATAAATAAATAAATAAATCAAGAAGCAGACTATCAGTAAGAGGACTAGGCTTGGTAGTTTATATTTGCCTTACGGATGAGATTGAAAGCCTCTCTTTTCTGGTCTTCCGGGCAAGAGGTCTTTCCTGCTCGTTCCCATTGGCTAGCTGGTGGGGAACATGAAAAGAGGCTGCTAGCTGTGGGTGATGCCCCTTGGGGGAAAAGACAGGGGCTCCAACAATGTCAGCTGTCCTTCCAGCATCCTTGGGACTAGCCAGGGTGCAAACAGGTTCTAAGGGCCTTTTTACACGACCTCTAAGATCCGCTGGTCCCTTAAATTCGGACCAGAGATCTTGAGGGTTCGTTGCTGTTCCTCCGTCCTCACCCGCTCCACACTTCAATGTTCTGTCTGCGTGAGGGGGGGGGGGTAGGAAAAAAAGCCTTAGACAGAGACAAAAGAATAAAAGGCTTACCTCCGGTGCTGGTGGAACTTGCTCCGACCTCCGTTTACTTCCTGGTTCCTCTTTAAGGGGCAGAGGCAAAAGAAAAACAACAGAAAGAACCGAGGAGAGCTCAGGCAGTCTCCGCATCAAAAGTTTTCATCATCAAAGAGCAGGTACAAGAAAACTGCTGTTTGGTCATGCTAAAGTGGGCGGGGTCGCACTTAATTGTCTGCAAACTCCGGAGCTGGTGGGTAAACATTTTTAAAGTCCAGAGCTTGCAGCCATTTGCGGTGGAGCTTAGGGGTCGTGTATAAACGCCCTAAGTGGGTGTTAAATTCGAGACGCAGCTCCACAATTTGATCTCCTTTTATTGTTGGAATAAATTTAAATATTAATATTTGGATTCACAATAGCTCGTCATGGCTGTTGCCTAGAAGATTACAGATATGCACTTCGCACGGCCTTTCTATAGCTTTACTACAAATAGTTTAGGCCTAGCTCTTTTTGTGTTCCATGGTTGGCACTAAATCTGTGGAGCTCCCATCCCAGAACCTGCCTCTCAAAAAATAATCAAAACGAAAAGAAAAAGGCCCAGGTCTTTTAGACATGTCAATGATGTGTTCTCTTTACTGGATCACCAGATTGTTGTACCTTTATTTTGGTCACTGGTTTTATTCCTTTATTTTAATTGTTGGATATGTCAAATAGATGATGACATATAAAATGATGATGATGATGATGATGATAAAATGATGATGATGATGATGATCATGTGCCATCAAGTCAATTTGGATTTAAGGTGACCCTTTTTAGGGTTTTCCGGGTAGGACTAGAGATTACTCAGATGTGATTTTTCATTCCCTTCTTCTGGGGGCACCCTTGGACACTGCAGCTTGCCCAAGGCCACACAGGCTGGCTCTTGACCTACAAAACACCATGAGGAATTGAACTACAACCTCTGGCTCTACAGCAAGATAACTAAACTACTGAGCTATCCAGCAAGTGAAATAAACCTATAAATCTAAGCATCAAAGAGCTAAAATAAATGCCAACTTAAGAATTGCAAAGAGAAGATATTACTAAGAGGAGGATGTAAGACATACCAAACAGTACTTACTTACTGTCTGTGGATACTCTTGTGCATGTGACAGAACAAGGAAGTCGCCAGGATTGCACAGATGTAAGAGTGGGAGACACCTTTTATTGGACTACTAAAAAAAAGAAAAAGAAAACAAAATGCAAGCTTTCATGGAAAAAATTCTACTTCTTCAGGCCCAGCAGAAGCCCTTCATAGACAGTGCAAAAAGAAAAAAGAAAAAAAAAGAAAAAAAGAAAAATATGAGACAGTTTGGTCCTGGAGCTGCTGCTGGCACTTGGAGATGTAAAAATCTGACATTCCAAATTCTTGCTTGGATTGATGAACACATCACTTTTGTTCTCTTTGCATTGAAACTTTTAAATTATTTTAAAAACACATTAAAATGGTTCCTTTCCAGACCCAAAGCAACTGGTTGATTCTAGAAAATCTGCATCAAAACAAACTGAAATGAAATTCTCTGCTCTCTGGTTTGAAAGTCAGTTGATGCCTTAGAAAAGCCAGCTGGGTTGCTCTGACTTAAATTTGTTGTACTACTAGCTAGGCATGGACAAAACCCTCGCTCTGTCTTGATTTATTGTCTGTCTGAATTTTCTACCCTTTCCCTCCTTCCCGACCTTGTTTCATATGAGAAAATGAGACTCTCGGTTTTTCCCCTTCCCCTTACACATATTTGTACATTTCCATTATTTCTGCTTTTCTTCATACAGCTTAATTAAGGTGAGCATTTTCCACCACTGATTAAAGTATATTTATGCCTCTCTCACACGCGCACTCACTCACTCATTCCCACCACCCAATTTTATACATTTTTACTCTTTGCATGATTACATGTGGGTACAGATTTGTGCTTTTCTTTTTTCCTTTCTAAGAATGCTTCACAAGGATGCAGATTCCCAAGGCAAAGTGTTCTTCTTGCAGTGAACTTTGGGAATGTTCATTTTTCGCTGACAGCCTAAAAAGTGAACCAAGCCAATTCTGCCATCCCTGTTTCTGGTCTGCACCATTAAGCATGAGATGTAGTCACAACTATGTCAGCGGCAGTGTTCAAGACCTTTAGCCTGACTGACAGCATGCATGCCGGTCAGGGGCATGAGCAGTTTCAGCACTGTAAGCCTCAGAGCTCCTAACACTTGATCCTCTTTGCAATATGAAATGATAAATTTGAAATGGGAGCATATGCTATGCACACCCGTCTCCTACAAATCCTGTTCAACTTCATACATTCAGAACAAATTCTAGGCAAGAGGCCACCAGGAAACTGTCCAGTTCTCTGTACCCAATGCCCAGCTCTGTCAGACTGGCTGCAGAATAATTTATTTCGTATCGCTTACCGGGCCAAGGAAAACATATTTGTGCCCTGTGGCAGGAAAGGTTTGAAATGGAAGCCCTGTGTTGCAAATTATGCCTTCTGGGACCTAGCCTTAGATTATATGCAGCCTTACCTATATGAGCCCATGAGTGAGCACACAGGGCCACTAGGTAGTCCTGCTGTGCATAGCTATCTTCTTATCATGGCAGTTTTAAAACTAATCAATTTATCACCTTGTCTCTGTGTTACACGGCTCTTCACCGCCTACAGGTGAGTGACCTCCTCCATAGTTTGGGTTTATTTACTATGATATGGAAAATCAGTTTTAAGTTTTGACAGATAATAATTCCACATTCTTTTATGGGTGTGTTCCAAGGTATGCACGTTGAAGTGATGTCGAATGTACTCCCTTTTTTAAACAATCCTTTTTCTGCAGGTTTTCTTCATTTGGATTTGTCATTCTGAAATGGGAAGAGACTTGCATTTTTGTCATTACATGAAATATGCTTATTCTTGCCATGTATTTGCTGAAGATCAACTGAAAGCAAAATAAAAAAAGGGCTACGTGACCCAAAGTAAATTCACAGCGAGATTGGTGCTATAAATCCAGCTGAATTTCTCCAGCCCTATCATTCCACCCTAGAGAACTTTGCCAACCTATCCCTGGCTTTGTTTTTCCATATGCCGAGTCCACTTTGGCTGCTGTGTTTTCTTCATGAAAGGCACATTCTGCATGCCCTCAATGGACAGCCAAGAGGTAGCACTTTTTTCATCTTCTTTCTGCACTCATGCTGGAATGAAACCATCCAAACCATTCCAGTAATTATGGACGCAGATAAATTACAGTGGTATTTATATAGGTCTAACATACTCACAAAGAAAATGGATTCAGATAACCACTCTGGAAATCAGATTCACTCTGCTCTTCACATACAGTAGAAAGTAGTAAATTCTTCCAGATAAAGTATATAAATTCAGGGCAGTATTGAGTATGATGATGAACTCATATTCTAGTAACTAGACATGGGCACGACCAGAAAAAATGATGCTTTGAGTTTTCGTTTGTTGGAACGGGTCCGTTTTGGGTCGTTTCCGTTTGTCGCGAAATTTTTTAAAATTTGTCGTTTCCGTTTTGTTGTTTGTCGTTTGTCGTTTCCACCGTGATTTAGTGCAATTTGACTTCGCAGAGCATAGGGGCGTCCCACAATCAGGGCCTGCGCTAGGTGTTTTTGCGCCCTAGGCGGTGGGCGGGGCAGGGGGTGGGCGGCGGGGGGGTGTGCGGGCGGGCGGCGGTGGCGGTGGGCCATGGATGGGTGGTGGCCACGGGCGGGCGAGTGGGCGGGTGACGGCATGGGCCGCAGGTGGGGGGCAGGGTGGGGGGCGGGTGAGCGGGTGGGCGGCAGCCGTGGGTGGGCAAGTGGGCGGGCGGCAGCACGGGCTGCAGGTGGGTTGCAGCGCAGGCGGACGGGCGAGTGGGAGGTTAGGATATCACTTAGGATAGAGGTTCTGTTCTTGGCTTGCACCCCAAATGTGTGTGTGTGCAAGCAAATTGAAGTTGGGAAAATAGAAAATAAATGGTAGTATATTTTTAATTTATATGTATTGATTTGTTTGTTTACTGCACTGTATTGTACTGTATTGTGTATTTGCTGACTTGATCAGCTTTGTAAGCTGCCCAGAGTTCCCTTTGGGAAGATGGGTGGGGTATAAATTTAATAATAAACAAATAAATATAATATAATATAATATAATATTATATAAAATAAATCCACACCTCCCACTCCCAGTCGAACCTCCCCCTTTATCCAATATCAGAAAAAAAATCCTCACAAACTGCCAGAGAAGAAATAAAGAATAAACTGCTATTCCCTTCAGCAGACAAAGCTGCAGGGAATCAAAGAAATTATTTTCTAAATTCAATTCCCTCCCTGCCTGCCTAACTTAAATCCTAAAGCCTCCAGCCTCCCTCCTCAATCTCGATCGGATCACACCAGCACCAGCAGCCAGCCCTCCTTCCTCAACCACATCCATACACCCAACTTTGATTTCTGGAAGGTGCCTCGGCTTTTTATGCCTTCCGAGACATCCAGAAGTGTCAGTCAAAAACCTGGCGATGCCATTGGTGGAATGGTTCAAACAATTTGCATGGTCCCATCCCATGCCCAGTCCAAATGGGCAGGTCTAAAAAAATAAAAAATAAAATAAAATAAAATAAAATCAATACAACGTTTTATTGCTATATAAAAAAACCCACTGCTGCTACTATTAAAATTCAGGCATTTAAAATAAATAAATTTCACATGTTTCTTTGGTGATTTGGTGTGTTTTTTGACCATGATTTCAAAAGAAAAATTGGGTTGGGGTCGCCATTTTGGATCCCCCCCCACTGCATGGCATGGTGAGACGATGAGGATGACCCCCCCCCAGCCTGGTGCAAGCAGCCCAGAACAGGAGAAGAGGGGGGAAAGGCCAGGGACCCCCCAGAAACCACCCCTCTGGTAGGTGGCAAAGCCTCAGGCAGGCATATTTTCGCCTGCTTTTTTTGGCCGGGAGCCGGGTTTTTTTAAAAATAAAACTTTTAAAAACCTTTTCTGTGCTTTGCATTGCGCGATCGCCGCGATGCCACAAATGGAAATGAAAAACCCGACCAAATTTTTCTTTTTTCGGTTCGAGTTCGAGTTCTGACAGCTTAATTATCGTTACCGTTTCCGTTACGTAACAGAAACAATAACCGAAAACAGAAATGACAATTTCGCCCATGTCTACTAGTACCCATGTCTACTAGTAACATCTAATAAAGATATCACCCACTTTGTCTTTAGAATATATAAAAGGAGCCCATTTCTTTCTTTCTTAACTTATTCATTCATTGACGTCACAACGTTGTGATAGATTAAAGTATGATATTAGTATTCACTTATGTTAAACACCTTTAAAATATTAAAAGCAGGGATACATATAAATTCAGCAAAATATGGTTAGTTACACATTAAAAGGAAACAATTGTTTTGCTGTCCTTATGAAGCTATTGTTGTAAAGCCTCCATTTGCTTCCTGGTTTCTGTTGGAGTTTCACTTACTATCTCACATGCTAACTGCAGTTTGAATGATGGGGTGGGATTATTCTCTATTTGTGAAGGATTAACCAATTGCTTGTTCCAGCTTTTAAAAGATTGAAAAGAGTCCTGCTTCTAGTTTGTTGTGTTTCTCTCTTTAGTCAGTTGGTGAAAGTTGTTTGCTGCTGTTGATCTGGTTGATTGTTTGCTAATATATGTGCAGTGAAGAAAGTATAAAGTGTAAGTCTCTAATTTCAAGCAAATGTAAGTAAAGCAACATTTGTTGTTTCACCTGAAAATGTCTCAGAATGAGTTATCAAGACTTTAAGTGCCAAGTAATGAGAAATGTCTGGATTACAGATGATTTATAATTATTTTCCTCTATGGATCTCTGTATGTCTACTGTGCAGAGTACAGTAATGTACAGAGTACAAAGTAATGTAGTTTCCTTTGGATGAGAAAGGATAGAATACTTGCAAAGCCTTTGCACTATTTATTCATTTTAGATAGATAGATAGATAGATAGATAGATAGATAGATAGATAGATAGATAGATAGATAGATAGATAGATAGATAGATAGATAGATAGATAGATAGATAGATAGATAATTTCAGGCTGTTTCTCTCCTTCACTTGAGGGTAATATTTTAAACTCTAGCGGAATTACATACTCAAAGCAGGAAAGAATGCCCAGGTGTCATAAAAATGTCACCTGTCTATATCTCCCTCTGATGCTAAACACTTCATCTACCCAGTTTCAAATATTAAGCTACCAATCAACCAAAGAATCAACATTGCACTTCAAGTTCCTCAAAGGAAGAACTATATGCAAAGAAATATAATAAATATTTATACTGATTGAGCACTTCATTTAAATTAACTTATAAAATCCCTTCTTCTGCCATGTCGGTGCTCAGGGTAATGTATGATTAAAAACACTGAAACTAGCATCAGTTAGGAGGGTGATAATTACTGAGATCACAGCAGGTTTTGGAGGGAGGGTATTACTCGTATGTCCAGTTCTGGATACTGCACTTCAAAAAAGATGCTGACAAAATGGAACAAGTTCAGAGGAGGATGACAAGGATGATCAGGGGGCTGGAAACCAAGCCCTATGAGGAAAGATTGAAATAACTGGGGATGTTTAGCCTAGAGAAAAGAAAACTGAGGGGTGACATGATAGCACTTTTCAAATACTTAAGGCCTTCATACAGAGGAGGGACAAGATCTGTTCTCGATCACTCCAGAGTGCAGGACACACTACAATGGGCTCAATTAAGGAGAACCCAGGAAAAAATTCCTGTTAGAGCAGTATGTCAGGGGAATAGCTAAAATCCTTATTGCTGGCAGTGGCTGTTCTAAGACACTTCTTTCACACTCAGATCATCCCTAGTTAATGGCCAGTGTGACTTGGATATAACAGGATCTATGGACCAGCTCCATCTAAAAGGCCACAGATCCACTAGCCTTCATCTAAGGGAAACTAGATGGGGCGAAATGCAACTGATCACTCACCTTTATGTACCAATAAATGGATTGTGTGAATTGAGTTCTAGGAATCATAAGAGGTGCCATGGAAAAGCCGTTTCAAGAAATTTTGGAGCAAGGTTTTGTGTGTCAGAATTTTGAAAAACGTGGTATAGTTCAACCCCCCCTCGAAATAGGTAAAATAATCCTCTCTGTTTTGATACATGGATAAAATATTGCTCCTAAATTATTGGGAAAGGTTTGTGTTTGTATTAGTTTCTCCTGTCTGGCGGTGGACATAAAGTATAAGGTGAACAAATACTGAAAACACTCACTCAACGATTTGCTCTCATTATCATCAAGTACACTCAATTCAGCCAGCTGACAAAACATAGCATTTCAACTCAGTTGTTCTTAATGGCCTTTTAAAAAAAAAAGTGGTGGTGGGGAGCAGCAACTTTGCAACTGCACTTTGTCAAAACAGGAAATCAAAACAGGCAGGGGGATTGTGTTTTTTTTCCTTCCCTTTCTAGATTCCCTAACACCACCTCTCATTAGGGGATTATAATATGTAAATATTGCACAGCTTAGTTTATTTGTACTTTATGTCTTTTACCACTGTCTTCCAAAAGTTCAGGGTGGATTTGAGGTCAGACTTGATTTTACATTATAAATGAAAATGATGAAACTAAATCACTGAGACTAGTGGCAATCAGAAGCTCCCATCCACTGGTAGATCCTTTGACTCAGTTTCCCTTCTGTCATGAATACGATATACTTTCTATTTTGTGAGGCATAGAAGGAGGGGGGATTCCTTTCTCTTCTGAAATGTGCTGATCAACAAAAATATGTAATGTTCACTTGAGGTGCAATGGCATCCTGCTGAAATCGTTTTTTAAAATAATCAGGCTTAATAGGGACTGATTGTGTAACTGTGCAGTATTATTGCATGAACTTGAGTGTACAGTATGTCTTGGTGAAGTTTGAGAGATAGTACTACTAAGTACTGTAGATAATTCGCATGATTTCACTGTCAGAAGACTTTAACAAAAATAATTTAATATTTGGCGTCTGTGCTTATTATCACAGTAAAGGTAGAACACTTGATTTTCAAATTTATCCTGTCGAAAGATCCATCCATCCATCTCTCTATCTAGTAATCTAGATATCTATCAGAAAGATTAGTTCGAGAACTTCCTGATCAGAGTGCCATCCCTTCTTTAAGGGAGAGAAACATCATGACCCATCAGGAAAGGGGAATGCAAGGGGGGGGGGGAGAAATGAAAGACCCAGGAGAAAAGAGAGAGAAAATTGAAAAAGGGGGACAGATTTTTTTAAAGAAGAGAGAGAAGAGGGGCAGCAGACAGTGGCAGGAGGAGGAGGAGAGAGCAGGGCCCTTAGAAGGGATGATTTGAGGAGGTGGAGGAGTAAAAGATGAAAGGAAGTGGGACAAGTGGAGTTTAGGAGAGTGAGAGGACCTTTACTGCCAGGATGTGAGTAGTACTGGATGGGGAACTCAAGAACTAAAAAGCAAGATAAGTAAACAACCCAACGAGGTTGAGAAGAAGAGAATGGAGAAAAAATCTTAGGTGCTTTCATACTGGGGAGAAAAGGAGGCTCATGAGTGAGGAAGACGAAATTACATAGGAGAGAGCTAAAATAGCCTGGGGAAAGAGAGAAATTGTGTAGTTGTGAGGAAGCAGACATGGGCAATAATCCCTGCCTCCCCATGGAGACAGTGTTGGAAAGAAAGTTTACCCTCTGGACCTAGAATCTTCACCCCCAATATAAACCTGATAGGCATAGATGCCCACCCAACCCTTTCTAAATGATAATCAATTGCTTTCAGAGAAAAAGTTTTCCAAAGACATTGAAACAAGAAATGTCCCCTTTTCTCATGCCATTGCAGGGAAAGGACATGTTACCCCCAACCTTTGATGATAAACTTAGTTTAGGTAAAGAAATACATGTTGAACACTTGAAGTCTTCATGTGTCTTCTTTATGACTTCATTCTTAATGGAATGGACAGTCATAATGAAAACAAAGTTAAGCCAGCTGAACCTTTGCACTAGAGATGGGCACAGATTGAAAAAAATTATGTTTTGGTATTTCATTTTTCATTGCAGGTCCATTTCAGTTCGTTTTCATTTTTCATGAATTTTTTGAAAAAAATTCATTTCTTTTTTTCATTTTTGGTTTTTTTGTTTTTACCCGCTTTTTGCCCAACTTAAAGCATTTCCGCGCGCAGGCATCCCCCAACGCCCCAGACCAGAGGGAAAACAATAAAAAATGATGCTGGCAGAGACACAGTATAGACTAGGTATGCAGGAAGGCCGCAAAGGCAGCAGTGGGCATTGCCCAGGGTGTAAGGCAGCTGCAGAGTGACTGCACTATGGGGCAGAGGATGGTACTCACCAAGAGGTATGCATGCACACAGGGAGGCTGCAAGAGAAATCTCTTCTTTCTCTCTCCTAAGAGCCAGGTTGCAGCCAGCAGGAACACAGAGACACACACCTGCCTGGCTGGTCTAAAGTAATGAGTCGCAGAGACAGCAATCCCACCCTAACTCCCACTGGAGAATGCAAGGAGGACAGGGGCTGCCAAAGCTTTTGTGCCCTCTGTGGCTGCCACACCTACCTAGTCTGCAATCTGGGCATGCTGTTGGTTCAAATTGTCCAAGAATTTACATGATCTCATCACATGGCTTGCATCCATCTTATGGCTGGAATCCATTTTGTGTCATCCTTAAAGGGAAAAGAAAAAATACATTGTGATGGGAGAAAGACAAAAACAAATGTTTTAAGGTCTGCAACCCCCTGGTAGGTAATAATTTCAAATAATTATCACTGTGCTTTAACGGATGTCCAGGGTGTTTTAATACCCAATAAATCAATATTAGGCATCTGGGTGCCATTTTGGGTCGATGTCCCCTAACTCCCCTTAAAGGAAAAAAAATGCAGCGCTCTGAGAAAAGACATAAATGCACGTTTTAAGGACCCCAACCTCCCTGGAAGGTATTACCAGGCAGAATAAATAATTATCGCTGGGTTTTTACATATATTCAGGAATCAGGACTTTTTAACATTTAAAAACAGCTCATTTCATTGCGCGTCGCCATTAACGAAAACAAAACATAACGAAACTAATTTTCGTGGTTCTGTTTGGTTCGTTCCAATTTCATCACAATTTTCATTATTTGTTTCATTCCGTAACGAAACTAATTACGAATAACAGAATGATTTTTTTCGTTTCGTGCCCATCTCTACTTTGCACTAGCTTGCCTGTTTAGTATCAGAGTCACTACTTTGGGTGCCTTACAATACATTGACTACATATGCTAACATATGTCAACTACATGGAAACCTCTCCTATGGAGTGCTTTGGAATGTCAAGGTACCTGTACATTTGTAGCAGTGTCATTTTATTGAACTGGCCAACTCATGGGGGCGGGCCTACATATTAGTTTTCGCCCCAAGCCTTTGGAAAAGAACAAATGGAAACTAGACAAATAAATAACATAAATGGGACAAACTTTGACTGTCAAGGGGAGAAGAAATTTCCCTGATTTATGGGCTGCCTCTTTTGTGTTCATAGGTAGAACTACCAGGAATAATATGGTCTTAATTTTAACTGTGCATACTAGGCATGTTGGGATGTGTGTGCATGTGTGCAAAGGGAAATCTGCCCCAACCTTTAATAGTTACTTTACAAGTGTGATACAGGTATTTTCCTACAATAAAACATTTTACATTCCCATCCAGTAAGTGCTGTTCTTGGCTTCCTGCTTTATTCCAATTTACTTTCCTTCAAGCTGTGGGCAGGATTCATGAAATACGTGTTCCTAACTGGTAGGTAAAAGCTAATGTTGACTTTTTAAAAACAAATACATGTTATTCCTAAATTATCTGCATCTTGCAGCTTTATACCTGTTGGCTTTCTCCCATCTGGATGTGGGTGTGAACTATGGAAAGGTGGGTTTCATACAAACCATTGCTGACATTTTATTAATTTTAAAAGAAATGAGATCATTACCAGAAAATAACAATACAGAATGGTAATTTGCTATGCAGTTTAAAGATATGGCTCATCTGGTGAAAAGATTTGCCAGAAATAAGGGCTATTTCATTTGTTACTACAAGATACTACCTATTTTTAAAGAACTAACAATAGTTCTTTGGTGCTATTTTGTTGTTGTTGTTGTTGTTGTTGTTGTCGACGTCATGCCAAGTGCAATCAATCAAAAATTAAAACACTTACTGCTATTATAATACAAGTATTAACAAAAAAAAACCCCTAAGTATCTCTACAGTATGTGTACAGTATCTAATATTGCCATTTTTGTAGCTCTGGAGTTGTTATTTCTGATATCTGCAACTGCTTGTAATATTGTGTGAATTTTTCTTTGACATTATTCCCAAAGTCCCAAGCACTATAAGGACCACTGAAATGTGTTTCATCCACAAGAAAGATGTTTTCATTGCCAGATCTCTGTATTTTCTTAGTTTTTCGATTCTTTAGTTTTAGCTCTGGCATCCCTTGGAATTGAAACATCCATGATACAGACATTTCTTCATTCTGTTAATAGTACGTGTGGTGTGTTATGTTCAAGGTGTCTATCAGTTTGGATCTGCAAATCCCGCAACATCTTGATTTTGTCATTTTCTAACAGTTTCTCTACCTGATTTCCCATGGGTTTTGGGAAGTTGACAAGTTTTATATATATTTGCATAATGGCTGGTACACTGGTTTTGCCACTCTATCACATCTAATTTTGTAATCTGTGCAATCTTTGGACATTCCGCCAACCACCTGCTTTATTTGCAGTAATCCACAGCCCCCAATTTTCTATAGTAAATATAATCTGTTTACATCACTTTTTAGGTATAGCACATGTGACTCCTGAGGCCGGGTTGGCACTGGTTATTATTATTATTATTATTATTATTATTATTATTATTATTATTATTATTATTATTATTATTATTATTATTATTGAGCGCCAACCAAGCAGCCCCTGGGGCCAGGTAGGAGCTGGGTTTTTTTTTGGGGGGGGGTTGAATTTTTTAGATAGTGCTGACCGTGTGGCTCCTGAGGCCAGGTCAGCGCAGTAGAGATGGGCACGAATAAAAAAAATGCATTTCGTTTTCGTTTGGAGGGTCCGTTTCGTTTCATTTCCATTTTTCATGAATTTTTTGTAACAAATTCATTTTCATTTTCATTCGTTTTGTTACCATTTCGTTACCATTTATTTAATTTTTTGTAATTTTTAAAGAATTTTAAGCAATTCACTCATATTGCAGTAACGGAAACAAAACACACAGCAAAATTCCCGGTGTTTCTGTTCATTTCGTTTCATTTTAGAGACAAAATTCGTTTGTTGTTTCATTACATAACGAAACAAAAAACTGGAAGCGGAAATGAAAAATTGTTCATTTCATGCCCATCTCTACAGTGCAGGTTTTATTTTTATTATTTTTATTTTAAAGCACTGACCATGTGGCCCCTGGGGCTGGGTCTGCACTTTTTTAAAAAAATAATTAATTTTTACTTTAAAAAGCCCCCAGCCAGAGGCTTTTTGAGGCACTGGCTTGAGGCCATGAACCAGCACTTCAGTTTTTTTTTGAAAAAAATAGCAAGCTTTTGAGTGTAAATCACGCTTCTTCAAAGCAGGTCCCAGAAGTTCAGACATGGTGAAATATGTGCTTCACCAGGAGGTTACTTTTAAAGTCCTTAGTTAGGGGGTGATTACATGGACCTTTTAGTCTGTTAAACCAGGAATTGGACACCAAGGATTTGGAGAAAGAGGACCCACAGGACATGGAACTCAGGCTTCATAGGAAGGCAGATCTCTCTTGGGCCAATTGGCTGCCAGCCTACATGACATACATGTCACTGGTTATGCAGGCCCACCCCTGGAGAGGACAAGTACTGTTGAAGTACTTGGACCTCATCTATAGGGCATACATGGATTTTCCTGGGCACACCTGGTTGCTTTATGAGGAAAGTTTCTGCATGAGAGTAGCAACGGACCCACTTTTTATTTTTTTTAAAAAAATTCCCCTCCCCCAGCGCTGATCAGCCTGCCTTTGGGCTGACAGCACTGTTTATTTTATTTTATTTTATTTTATTCTAGCACTGACCAGCTTGTACTGGGGCTCGTCAGTGCTTTTTAATTTTTTTTAAAAAAAAATCCCCTCCCCCCAGTGCGGATCAGCTGGCCTTCGGGCTGTCAGCACTGGGTTTTTTATTTTTATTTTTTTCTAGAACCACCTGCTGGCCCTGGGGCTGGTCTGCACATTAAAAAAAAATCCTTGTACATGGGAACAGAGATCCCACATCTTCAGTCACATGACCAAGAACAAAGAAAGCTGGACTTTCACAATATCCGGATCTTCCCCAGGTGAGATAGCGGCCTTAGTGTTATGGTTCTAATATTATGTTTTATGAGTTATTAAAGTGTGGCCCAGTTAAAACCCAATACTTTGTCACACCTCTTTATTTCATGTGGGAGGGAAAAGCCAAGCACCATTTTCCACTGAAGGATTTACAGTAACTGGATATGTTCTGTACATCAAGCATAAGCTCTATCTCTGAGCTACGTCCACTTTGATAGACTTTCAAAAGTAAAAGATCCCACTTTTCCCTGGTAGCAAGGATGCCTGCAGAACACAAATGCTGGACCTTTAGCACATCCGCTGAAAGTCCCCTGAGGTGACATGAGGGATTCTCTTAAATGAGTGTGACAGATTATGACCTAATTCTTCAGTAAATAAAAATGCATTCAACTCCATCCTTGAGGTGTTCAAAACAGCAGCAGCAGCAGCAGCAACAGAACAATTTTCAGGAAACATTTGTAATCACTAGCCTGGACTCAAGTCCTTTATCTTGGTTACTGTGAAAAAGAAATACTAGGGTGCACATTGGTGTGCATTTATGGAGTGTTTGTTAGCTTTGGTCCTTTGAGTATTGAAATTCATTGCACTGGATAGCCAAAACTGTGGATTGCTCAGTTGCATATTCCCTTTACAGTTCTTCATTTCTTCTATAAACACATTTGGAATATCCCTTTTCAAAACCCTATAATAATGCTGACCTCACTTTGGCAGTTAACATTCCTATCAAATAATTCCAGTAACAAAGCTGCTGCTGAGGTTTTTCCTGTGCTCTGTTTATCACCAGCAGAGGGAGGGCCAAGACAAACTTCAAAATTGATGGCTCCCTCTAAATATTTCAGAAATAATAGGATGTTTCCATGTGCTACTGTATATTGACTCTTGCTATGCTTCTGATGGCAAATCATTTGATGACACTATATTGTTACTTTTGACTCCTAGTACAAATAAGCTGTGCTTTCTACAAGGGCACATAAAATGGCCCATTTTGACTCACTCTACAAACTGTTTATGGGTTGCTTGCAGCTTTCAGGATTTTTACAAGAGAACATCCACTGTTCATTCCTGGCTTGGATCCAGGATGGACATGTTAACTTTGCCTGATTTCCAAAAACATGTGGTGAGAATGCTTCATGATCCATCAGTATGTGTCTTTCCATGAGGAAACCAATAATACCTAACCCTATTCTTTTTTTTGTTGCTATTTTTCCACCTAGACAAATTAACCTCACTGTTTTATGAGCTTCTTCTAAATGGCAGATCACTAACTCACCTTTTTAGATATCAGTGCTACTGTTCAGAAGGATCCCTGTGTAACTAGAAGGCCTTCATGGGTTGTTGTTTTTCATTTATTTAGTTATACATTCTCTGAGATCATTAATTTTAAGCAGGGAACATCTGTAGTTGTACAGAGGTTGTACAAATTCAACACAATTCCAGAGAAAAAGGAAAAAAATACTAACATTATGAAGATGATAGCTCTGGCCTGGGAAATCTTCATTTTCTTGTACTAGAACTGCCAGAACCCCTCTCAACACTATGTTGAGGGATGCCTATTCTGTTACAGGCAAGTAAGAGTATCTACCCGCAAGAGTGTACATGCCTCTACATTGCAAAGTTGTATCAGTAGTTATCATGTATTTCTTCTGTTGATTCCCCTGTTATATCACTACATCAGCAGTAGAGATGGGCATGACTTAGCGGTATTCCCGTTTCCGTTTCCGTTACTCAGTTCCGTTACTCTACGGAAATGGTAACGGGAATTACTCCGCCAGAATTTGAGCTCGAACCGACGAACGAACAATTTTGGTCTGATTTGTCGTGCTCGTTCCTTGCATTGCGCGATCGCACGATGCCACGCGGCACAGAAAAAAAGTTTTTAAAAGTTAAAAAAAACCCGGTTCCCGGCCGAAAAGCAGGTGGAAAAATGCCTGCCGTGCCTCAGGGCACCTACCAGAGGGGTTGTTTCTGGAGGTCCCCGGCCTCCCCCCCATCCCCCGTCCTGGGCTGCTCTGGTGGGACTCGCCGCAGGCTCGCAGCCAGCAAAAAGCCCAGTCTCGCTGCCGGCCACCGCAATTAAAGCGCAAGCAAGCGGCACGGACGGCACAGGAAAAAACTTTTAAACTCTCCCCCCACCCATTCCCGGGCCAAAAAAGCAGGAGGAAAAATGCCTGCTTGACTAAGGGTGCAGGGCACCTACCGGAGGGGTGGTTTCTGGAGGGGGGGTCCCACCTCCCCCCCGTCCTGGGCAGCCGGACTCGAGTCGCCATGCCATTCGGTGCAGGCGGGGGATCCAAAATGGGGCGGCGAACGCAATATTGTTTTTGAAATCGTGGTCCAAAAACACACAAGCACAACAGAAACACGCAAAAATTTATAAACTGCCAGATTTTTCACAGTATCAGTGGGTTTTTTCTTGCAACAAAAAGTCTCTCCTCTCCTCCTCTGTCCTCCATTGATTTTATTTTATTTTATTTTATTTACACCTGTGCAATGATGGGCTGGCCGAGTGGCCAGCCATGTGTGAGTGGACGACCATGCAAATTTTTGGAACCATCCCACCAATCGCATGACCACTTGGCCATGACTTCTGGGATGTGCCAAAAAGCCCCCTAAAACCTGCCCTATCCCCCTAACCCTAACCCTAATCCTTGACTCCTCCTTACCCATACGTCACAGACTGTCTTCTTAGTGGGTCAGAGAGGCACCCAGAGGTGCAACCCACTAGCCCACTGTAACCTTACCCGTCACTAGCCTAACCCTAGCCCTTGCACTAACCCACCTTAACCCTAAGCCAGATCTACTTGCTTGCATTGCACTACACGCAGCAAGTACAATTCCCTTCTGTGTGAGACATGGTGGTGCGAGAGCCTAGGCATCACCTATGTCTCTGGGTTCACTGCCATCACCACTAGTCTCACTGTCTGCAACTGGTATATGCAATATCCATATGGCTATTGCATACCATTTTGCAGCAGCAGGTGAGGAGGGGAGACCCCCATGTTGAGGGGTCTCTTGGAGTCTGCTTCCCCTTCCTAGCGGGTGAGGATAGGAGGCACCCATGGGTGCCTCCAGGAGCCCACTTTCCCTTTATAGCGGGCCAGAGGAGGCACCCACCCTACAGAGGTGCCTCCAGGAGCCCGCTACCCACCCAAAAAACCAGTACTAACAAAAACAAAAAAATGAAAAAATGAACCGACTAATTTTTGCGAATTTTCACGAAAAACGGAAACGACCCGAAACGGAACCGGCCCGACTAAAGACAACTCGAAAATTTTTTTTTTCAAGTTGTGCCCATCTCTAATCAGCAGACTAATTCCCATCTTTATTCAGAGAATCATAGAATAGTGAAGGAGCCTATAAGGCCATCAAGCCCAATACCCTGCTCCATGCAGGCATAAAAATCAAAGGATACCTGCCAGGTGGTTGTCCAAATTTCCTTTGAATGTCTCCAGTGTTGGAGTACTCACCCCATCTTGAGTTAACTGGTTCCATTGTTGTACTGCTCTAACAGGAAGTTTTTCTTGATATTCACCCAAAAAGCTGGGTTCTCTTAACTTGAGCACATTGTTGCACATCCTACACTCTGGGAGGATCTAGAACAGATCCTGCCGCTCCTCTATATGATAGCCCTTCAAATATTTGAAAAGTGATTTCATATTACCATTCTGCTGTTTTTCTAGTAGTTACATGGTCTTCCAGTTTACTTGATAAAAAACAAATTGTATATGTTTTTTAAGCCACCAAAGCCAGACCAGGCCAGTTTCCACAGGTCCAAGTGTGCTTTCTTTCTGTTGTCCCATAGCATGACTATGATACCCCTTTAATTTAGATTTCCTCTTTAACAAATACAGAATGAAAAACAAAAGAGTGATCACAGTAAGATGGAAAACCATAGCAGAGGTCAATATGATTACATGCCTTTTTCCCCATGAAGGAATATAGAGCTGAACTATTCCAGGTGAAAATAATTCATGGTTCTTTCAACAAGCAATGGCTTCTAAGATTAAATATTTAAGTCAAGATCACTTATATTTTATGAAAAAATAAATTAACCAGATAACAAGAGGAGGGGAAAATAAATTTCATTAGTCAATGTAATCCCCTAAATAATGGACTAGGCCACCTAAAAGTGCTATTTGGTTAGTTTAACCTGAGCAGTATATCAGTGGCTTGTAACCAGTCACCTGGCGGTACCTATTAAGCCTTCTCATGATAGAATGTATTTCATGTGATTAAGATCAATGGTAAAAAAAAAACAACAATTCATCATGTCAGCTGGAGCAGCTACCTCTGATACCAAAATATTGAATTTCTTGGGGCTCAAGGATTCAAGGATCAGAGATGATATTGTGGCAAATTCCCAAAGGATAAAAGGGAAGAAAAATAATTTTATTTCAATTGAGGGTAAACTGAGCAATGACCATTGTGAAATGTCTACATTCAATTATAAAATCAAAGACTTGGGTTGGAAAGGACCACAGAGATCATCAAGTACAGCCCACTGCCAGAACAGGAAGCCCTCATCTAAAGCAACTCTGATTAGTAGAGATGGGCACGGAACCAACATTTTTTCATTTTGGTTATTCGTTATTAGTTACATTACATAATGAAGCGACTAACAAAAATTGTGATGAAAATGCAACGAAACGAACAGAACAACGAAAATTAGCTTCATTATATTTCATTTCCATTAATGGCGGCGCACAATGAAATGAGCTGTTTTAAATGTTAAAAACACCCTGGACATCCATAAAAACACAGCAATAATTATTTATACTGTCTGATAATACCTACCAGGGGGGTTGAGGTCCTTAAAACATGCATTTTTGTCTTTTCTCAGATCGCTGTATTTTTTCCCTTTAAGGGGAGTTAGGGGACATTGACCCAAAATGGCTCCCAGATATTGATTTATTGGTTATTAAAACACCCTGGATATCTGTAAAAATGCAACGATAATACGATAATTATTTGAAATTATTACCTAACCAGGGGATTGAGGTCCTTAAAACGTTTGTTTTTTTCTTCTCACATCGCAACATATTTTTCTTTTCCCTTTAAGGATGACAAAATGGATGTCACCACCAGCCACAAAATAGAGGCAAGCCATGTGATGGGATGGGATCATGTTCAACCAATAGCATGCCCAGGTTTCAGACTGGGCAGTTCTGGCAGCCACATAGGGCATAAAAAGCTCTGGCAGCCCCCGTCCTCCTTGCAGTCTCCGGTGGGAGTTAGGGTGGGATTGCTGTCTCTGCGACTTTAGCTTCAGTCCTGCAGCCTCCATGTGTGCATGTGTGCATCCCTCTCAGTGAATACCCTCCCCTGCCCCACAGTGCAGTCACTCTGCAGCTGCCTTTCACCCTGGGCAATGCCCGGTGCTGCCTTTGCAGCCTCCCTGCATATCTAGTGTATACTGTGTCTCTGCCAGCATCAATTTTTTTAGTGTTTTCCCTCTGGTCTGGAGCGTTGGGGGACGCCCACGCACGGAAATGCTTTAAAAATTGTGCAAATAGCGGGTAGAAACGACAAACGAAAAAAATCAAAAACGGAAACAAAATGTTTCCAAAAATCACAAAAAATGGAAACGAACCAAAACGGACCTCTCAACAACAAACAAAAAACCGAAACACCATTTTTTAATTTGTGTCCATCTCTACTGATGAGTGCTCATTCTATCTAAAAATCTCCAAAGCCGAAGAATAGACCACTCTACAAAGCAGTCTACCCCACTTTCTAACAGCCCTCACTGTTAGAAAGGAGTTCCCAATCATGGGTAAAATCTCCACTGCAATTTTTGAAAGCCATCACTACAGGTTCTACTCTGTGGAACTGGAGAAAACAAGCTTGCTCCACCTTCCACATGACAACTCTCCAAATATTTCAGTAGCCTTCTCTTTTTAAGGCTAGACATATCCAGCTCCCTAAACTATTCCTCAGGAGGCTTGGTTTACAAACGCTGTTGTCATCCTGTTCACTCTCCTGTGGGAACATTCCAATTTCTTGATGCCTTTCTTAAAAAGTGGCTTCAACTGTACACAGCATTCCAGGCAAAGGCTAACCAGGGCAGAACAGAGTGGCATTATTGTTTTCCTTGATTTGGACAGAGGCAGCTAAGGTGAAACATCTTAAGATGTGGCTATTTAGGAAGACTTTCCCTGGTTATTAGTTTCAGCCGTTATGTCTCACTGCTCATTTTCTCTCTTCTGTATTCTGGTCTATTTCTGCTTTTATTGATCTTGATTGTCTTAGTGTTGTTACTTTGTTTATTGTATTGTAGTATATTTTTAATATGTTATTATATTTAATGGATGTATCTGTTTGTTTAACCCTGTAAAGTGCCCAGAGTGGCCTTTGTTGCCAGATGTTGGGGTTTACAAGTCTAATAAATAAATAAATAAATAAATAAATAAATAAATAAATAAATAAATAAATAAATAAATAAATATAATGTTTATTCTGTCACATCACACTGCTGACTCATGTTCAGCTTATGGCCTATTAATACCACCTAGAATAGATTCTTTTCACAGCTATCAATGGCAAGCCAATATTTGTGCCTCTTATTTTTCCTGATTCATTATAGAACCTTATATCGTATTTACCTGTTGAAACTCATTATTGTGTACAGTGGTACCTTGTATAAAGGAATTAATTTGTCCCAAATGAAATTATGTTAAGCAAATTTTCCTTTATACAAACTTCCCATAGGAATGCATTGAAAACAGAGTAATCTCTAATCACGACCATTATTATGTTGTAGGGATTCGCCCCATAGATAATTCTGTTAAGCAAATTTCCCCTATCTCCAGAATTTTTTATGTTGTGCAGATTTTATGTTATACAAACTGTTTGTTATACGAGGGTCGACTGTATTTTGGCTTAATCTAAAGTCTGATAAGATATTCCTGAGTCATGACTCTGTCTTCTCAAACCATGGCCACCTCTCCTAATTTAGCCTCATTTAATGGCCATCCCTCATGCATGTTGTTTATGAAAATGTTGAACGACACCAGGCATAGACCAGTGCTGCATTATTTATCTTACAGATGATGAGAAACAATTAGCGAGCACCCTTGGGTACAGACCAATAGTTGAAGGTATTAATTGAACAATAGTATCAACTAGACTATATTGTAAAATCTTGCTATAAGGATATAATGAGTTATCTTGTAAAAAAAATCCTTGAGGAAATCAACATGTGCTCTATATACAGCACTCCCCCCCCCAAGAACTTGTGTCTCCATAAAAAAAAAAAGAGATATAAGATTAGTCCGAGATAAGATAATTTGTTTTGGGGAAATTCATGCTGGGCCTCAGAAATCATAGTATTCAAACTACTCATAGGTTGATTTTTAATTATCTATTTCAGAATCTTTTCAAGTATCAGCAGCAAACTTCTCAACAGTTGCTTGAGCCATCTTTCTTTCCCTTATTGAAGATGTAGATGACATTTGCTCTATTCCAGTTTTTAAAGACCTTATCTGGTATCCAAGCGGCCTTAAAGATCACAGACAGAGCCCCTACTATTACATTCTCCAAATTCCTTCAGTACCCTTGGATGAAGCTCATTCAGCCCTGGAGGCTTGCAAGTTGCAGCCATTTAAAGAAGCTAAGTGTTCAGAAGTTCTGCCTTCTCTGTGTCTTCTCTTGGTATTTCCCCATCCTCTCCCCAATGTGGACTCCCATTTCCCTGTGCCTCTTCCCACCCCCAGTGCATTTGAAAAACTTTATTGTTGTCAACTTTTCTTGCAAGTCTTCATTCATTTTGAGCTTCTGCCTTAGGTCCTTTCAAAGAGAAAATTGGGATAGATAGAAATATTTTAAATTATTTGACTGATTAATAAACCTTCCATCTACTAGTCCACATAAGCCTCCTTCCCATTACTCTCCTCCTTCTATTCACTGTGACTCTCTTTTCAATTAGCTCATATCTACTATATTTTAAACAGCCACCTCAGTTTATTTCTCTTCAGGAAAGCTCTCCTTGAGTGGCTGGTTGCCTGAATAAGATTTTTAAATTGATTGTGGTACCTTACTGGTTTGAATGTGTTGTGTTGGTTTTGTTTAACATTTTGTGTGTAGTATTTGTCTGATCCTTTTTGGTATTTGAATACTGTTGTTTGCTTTAAATAATGTCTGTTAAGGACATGGGAAGCACTGAAAGAGAAATTAGATTATTTATTGGGTTCAACCTCTTCCCACTCTTCAGTATAGCTTTCAGTACACACGTCTGGCCTATTCATTTGGAAAACATCCAGGCCCTTGCATAAAACTGTTCCTCCATCAAAATGGAGGGTGATACCTGCATGTGATATCAGACTGCTGATGCAAAGTGAAGTTAAATATAGATGCAGATCTATTATTTATGGATGTACTGAGAAACAATAGAATTGAAAAACAAAATCAGGATACTTTTAAAGCAATGTTAGCTGTGCATGCAGTGATAGCATATGGATGGAAGGAGAACTCAGAATGGATTGTAGAAAGATGGAATGATTATTTGTTTGAATACATTCAATCTGATGTATTTGAATGTTTAAAAGAAAAAGAGGAGATAAAAGAGAAATGGTTGGTATATTTCCAATGGGTATATAATGGTGAAGCCAATATAATCACTGTAGAAAAATTGGAAAAATTGTGCTTGTGGTTAAAAATTTAAGTTGTAGTTATAAAATGGCCTTTTTTGTTGGGGGGAGGGGAAAAGAATATTATAAGACTGATGAAGCTGCTATGTCCAATTGCTATGACTCAACTTTCAGATAGGGCTTGGGAGGGGAAAAGATACAGGAATATGAGGCCTCCTTATGGGAGAAGCCTCCTTCTTTTTTGAGGCAAGTTTCTTCTTCCTGACCTCAACCCCCAGCTCTGTGTGCTTTTGCAAGAAGTCCTAAAACTCACATGAAAATATCTGATTCCCAAGTAGAGATGGGCACGAAATGAAAAAATCATTCTGTTATTCGTTATTCATTTTGTTACATAACGAAACGAATAATGAAAATTGTGATGAAATTGGAATGAACCAAACAGAACCACAAAAATTAGGATCATTACATTTTGTTTTCGTTAATGGTGATGCACAATGAAATGAGCTGTTTTTAAATGTTAAAAAACTTCCTGAATATCCATAAAAACCCAGCGATAATTATTTATTCTGCCTGATAATACCTACCAGGGGGGTTGGGGTCCTTAAAACGTGCATTTATGACTTTTCTCAGATCTCTGTATTTTTTTCCTTTAAGAGGAGTTAGGGAATATCAACCCAAAATGGCTCCCAGATGCCTAATATTGATTTATTGGGTATTAAAACACCCTGGACATCTGTAAAAACGCAGCAATAATTATTTGAAATTATTACCTACCAGGGGGGTTGGGGTCCTTAAAATGTTTGTTTTTATCTTTCTCCAATTGTGATGTATTTTTTCTTTTCTCCTTAAGGATGACACAAAATGGATCCCAGCCACAAGATGGATGCAATCCATGTGATGGGATCATGTAAATTCTTGGACAATTGCAACCAATATCATGCCCAGTTGCAGACTGGGTAGGTGTGGCAGCCACAGAGGGCATAAAAAGCTCTGGCAACCCCCGTCCTCCTTGCAGTCTCCAGTGGGAGTTAGGGTGGGATTGCTGTCTCTGTGACTTGTTATTTTAGGCCAGCCAGGCAGGTGTGTGTCTCTGTGTTCCTGCTGGCTGCAGCCTGGCTCTTAGGGGAGAGAAAGAAGAGATTTCTCTTGCAGCCTCCCTGTGTGTGTGCGTACCTGTCGGTGAGTACCCTCCTCTGCCCCACAGTGCAGTCACTCTGCGGCTGCCTTATGCCCTGGGCAACACCTGCCACTGCCTTTGCAGCCTCCCTGTATACCTAGTCTATACTGTGTCTCTGCCAGCACCATTTTTTTAGTGTTTTCTGGGGCTTGGGGGATGCCCGCGCATGGAAATGCTTTAAATCACGCAAAAAGCAGTTTAAAATGAGAAACGAAAAATGAAAAAATGAAATGAATTTTTTAAAAAAATTTCACAAAAAAAGAAAACGAACTGAAACAGACCCACAATGAAAAACAAAAACTGAAATGTCATTTTTTCAATTCGTGCCCATCTCTGTTCCCAAGTGTTTGATACTTACCTGGGGTGAGGTAATGCAGAGAATGTGAGGGACCGCTTCTGAGTGCTCTCTCTCACTATCTTTTTAAAGACACATCTTAAATGAATACTCAAAAACCTCACTGGAGGCTTTAATTTGAACAGACAGGGGTAAGACCTGATATCCCACCTCTAATGGCAAGATTCCCCAGTGTGCCTGATATTTAACCTATTGCATTAACACTTCTCAGGCTTACCTTAATTCTCCATCTCTCTTTCTTAATTCAAGGGGATCATTAGAATCAGTGTAGGTGCACTGAACAGGTAACCAACACTTCTTTACAACATTGGGTCACATCGTATTGTGAACTGATTAAATGTGTAAGACAGACTTTGTTTAACTGAGGGCGTTTATACATGACCCCTAAACTCTGGGGCAAATGGCTCCCAGCTCCGGAGCTTAAAAATGTTTCCCCACCAGCTCCGGAGTTAACAGGAAATTAAGTGTGACCCCGCCCACTTTAGCGCATCCCAGCGCAGCTTTCAGGTACCTGCTCTTTGGAGGTGAAAATTATTTGATCCGGTGTAATGATAGTGAGTGCGGGGCTCTCCTTGCTTCTGTTTGTTGTTTTTTTGGCTCCCACCCATTTAAGAGCTACTTTTACAGAGACGAGAGGCAGAACGAGATGAGTGGCATGCTTTTCTTTCTCTTTTTCTTCCTCCCCTCATGCAGCCAGCAGCCAGGAAGTGTGGAGGGGGTGGGGACACAGGAAGAGCGACGAACCCCTAAGATCTCTGGTCCGAATTTAAGTGGCCAGCGGATCTTAGGGGTCATGTAAAAAGGCCCTGACAGGTCTAGAATTTCTGTGGATTCAGTGGCTGATTCCCCTTCTGGGTCAAAAGAAATTCAATTGAGTCACTATGATTTAGGAATTCTTGATGTTGGCTGAATACTCAGAAATGTGTAGTGCTCTCATATCCCATAAATTAGTAATCCAGTGGGGTTTTGAATTTGCATGCCTGGCATAAACTGGCTTGCCTCTCAGTGGTTTTGTGTACTGCTATTCCATGCAAAGACAAAGTTTGATTACCCAAAAGATTTCTATTCACAAATGAGGTCCCTGTGCACTTGTTCCTAAGGGCAAGACCCTTCCTCATCTGGTCAAATTACTTAAACCCAGAGTAAGTTGCTAAGGCATTTGTAAGGCCTATGCATCCTAAAGCAGAAATATTTTGAGAAATATTATGAGATATCTATTGTAAACCACCCAGAGTGGCTTTATGCCAGATGGGTAGTATAGAAATAAAATAAAATCAATAATAATAATAATAATAATAATAATAATAATAATAATAATAATAATAATAATAATAATAATAATAATAATAAAATAATAAAGTTTGCAACATGCCTTGAGGTAAACATAGTGCTTTATGTCTTTGGCACAGAGGGAAACCAATTGTCTCTTATTATAATGTATGGGAGCCATGCCCAGTGCCACATTTTTGCAAGCAAGTGGCTGTGAGGAAAGGGAGGAAACCCTCCTCAAAACAAAAACAAAAACAAAAACAAAAACAAAATAAAAACAAAATAAACCAAGTCAGGAATTGGTCACCTGCCAGATCTTGAACCTGGCAGGATAATCCTTGAGTAGGAGACAAAATTGGATACAAGCTTTTATTTATTTATTTATTATTTGAAAGGTATCACCCTGCTGTTCTCCTTAAAACTTACATAATTAAAAAGACTATATTTCATAGAATAATAGAACTGTGAAATTGGAAGGGGCCTACAAAGCCATCAAATCAATCTCTTGCTCCATGCAGGAATATAAATCAAAGGATATCTGCCACGTGGTGGGTCTTCAACAAAGCAGTGTGCTGACCCAGAAGAACAATGGATCAGCCTGAAACCTAGACCTGATGGAAGAACCTGGTTATTCCCTACATTGCTGGATTGTCTGAGAAGCTTAAAAGGATTTTTGGCAAACACTACATCCCTGTTTATTTCAAACCCACAAACACACTAAGGCAGAGATTCGTCCACCCAATGGACCTGATACCAAAACAAAAAAGGAGCAATATAGTATATGCAGTCCAATACAGTGAGGAGTGTACAGATCTCTAAAATGGAGAAACTAAACAGCCATTAAACAGGAGGATGGCCCAACATAGGAGGGGGAACAGCTCAGGACCAGAATCAGCAGTACACCTCCACTTGAAGGACAAAGGGCACTCATTCAAATATGAGGATGTACACATATTAGATAGAGAAGATAGGTGGTTCGAGAGAGGGGTCAGGGAAGCCTTTCATGTGAGCATTGAAAACCCCTCTCTCAAGAGAGATGGGGAGCTCAGTCACAGTCTATCTGCCACTTATCAGGCTGTGATTTCAACAATACCTTGACAAATAAAAATACTTCACACCTTCACAACCAAGGCTATAGCTAGTGACCCATCTTTATGGGTTTCAGCACTTTAGGCCGTTGTTCACCTTAAGTCTGTTTAGACTGTTGTCTACCTAACAAGCCTATTCAGGCCATTGTTCATTTTATGATCCTATTTCAGACCAAGGTGACAAGAGGTCAAAGAGGACTATAAAATTGAGGACTCTCAACTAGCTTTCTTCAGACTGATGAAGCTGTTTGGATGAGCAGCAAAGCGTTTCAGTCTCTCAAGAAAAAGAAGTCCAGTTGCCATGACTCATTTTCCAGATATGAGTGAGCATGTTCAGTTGGTTGGTGCAAAACATGTTTTTTGTGGGCAAATATCTTGTTTAAAACATTAAAAAACACTTTAACCCTTTGTTTACTCTTTGTCAAAGGAACCACTACGTTTAAGAGTTTATCCTTAGACTTCGGAAGGGACTAGGCACAAATATGAATCACCTGTTCCTTCACTGAAAGACCAATGCTAGTGTTCAGTACAGAACCCTTTCAAAACAAATGGCCTCCTGTAAACATGTCAGAGGAAATTAAGATGCTGGAGTGGATTTAACTTTAATGAAATTATTCAGTCAGCTCTGTTTCAGAAATTAGTCACTGTGTTTTCTGTGCCACTTGGAGCAATTAATCCTTCCTAAAATAAACAGCCTGATTCAAATTCCATTATCCTGACAGTTCACAATAAACCCAGAGACCAAAAACTGCTTTGCTTTCTTGCTATTTGAACCTTTATAGTTAATTCTGAATTTATGTCATTTGCTGGTAAATGTTAAGATCACCTCATCACTAGTTCTCAATTGTTAAAAAGTCATACTGGTTTAAAAAAAGAAACAGGCAAGGGGCAAAAATTGCTCACTGTTCCACCAAATTAACATTCAGTGACTTCCATCCTATGTATACAGAGAGCTGAGTATAGAGAAGTCACGTTCTCTTTGCTACCAATTCTTTCAATTAGGCTGTCTTGCAATAGCAGAGAAAAAGAGGAGGTGTGTTCAAATCTCATTTTGTTTTCAGCCTAAGGGCCTTTTTGCATGACCCCTAAGATCCGCTGGCCACTTAAATTCAGACCAGAGATCTTAGGGGTTCGTTGCTCTTCCTTCCTCCCCACCACTCCGCACCTGTCTGCTGAGGGGAGGGAGGAAGAAAGTGGGGGAGACTCACCTCGGAAAAGCTGCCGGAGCTCTGTTGTGCTGATTCCTTCTCTTTGTTTGCTTTTTTTCCTCCCACCCCTTCTCTTGAAAGGGGCAGGAGCCAAAAAGCAGCAAACAGAAGCGAGGAGAGCCCCGCACTCACTGTCGTTGCACCGCATCAAAGATTTTTCAGCTCCAAAGAGAAGGTACAAGAAAAGTGCGCTGGGCGCACTTAATTGTCTGCAAACTCCGGAGCTGGTGGGGAAACATTTTTAAGCTCCGGAGCTTGCAGCCATTTGCAGCGGAGCTTAGGGGTCGTGTATAAATGCCCTAAGTTTCCTTTTCTGGAAAAACAAGAATGGCATAAGGGGGGAAAGCATTCATTTGCAAATTCAAAAACAAGTTTACCGAATGTAAAGAGATTCATCTCAATCAGAGAGCAGAATACATGGCCCTGAGGGGACTGAGTGAAATGGGTGATGAACTTTCAAAGTGATAATAGCATCATTAACACAGCTAATGATATTACAAAGGGCTAATTAAATGAACACTCTGGTGATAGGTAAAGTAATTAGCTAATGTAAATTTCCTGTTGGCTGGTGCACAGTGATTAATTTCTTGTCTTTGAAATGCTGATACAGTGGCTTTTAGGATGGAAAAGGGAATTGTGTATATTGAGACCAGAATTTTAACAAAGAAAGCAACATTTTGGTTGTATACAAGATTGTAGAGAAAACCAACATATTAAAATCCTTAATACCTATTTAAGCCTTTAGATGAACTCTGGAATTTATGGAGGTACCCCCCTGCTCTCTGTCAAACCTTCCTTTTAATACATTTTTCCTACCCTGGTCACTTAGATATCAGTGACAAAGCATCCTGTGAGGCTAAAATGTTTTGATGCTTATGAATTTCCTTGTATCTTGTCAAATGTGTTCATTTACTGTCTTGTGCATGTATGACTTCTTATCTGCCTGATCTCAAATGCTGAAAGCTACTGCTATTAGAGCACAGTGGAGGTCACTTTAGAAGGTGGACAAGAAAATATGACTCCAATATTGTGCATGATATTGTTGAGACCTGAAATAGTTTTGTCAAAAGAGATGTGGCAGGAAGTGGTCTTGATGCTTATAGCAGGGTTAGTATAGTGTATAGGATACATACTTAGGTATCATGCTCTATATTAGGGATGGGCACAAAACAAAAAACAAAATGCTGTTTTGTCGTGTCATTATGTAACGAAATGAAATGAAACGAAAGGAAATGACACGAGGAAGCAGCATTTTGCTACAGATGAAACAAAATGGGGTGTTTTTTGTTGAAACAAACCATTTCGTTCCATCTGTAAGCCACTTGGGGGAGGGGAAAAAGTTTTTTTAAAAAGGCTCCCAGCTTTAAAAAAACTTTTTCCCTCCCACAAGCCCTGCCTGCCAGCTGATTGGTGTTAGGCTGGGGGGAAAGGGTTCACTTCCAGCTCCAATCAGGTGGCAGGCGGGGCTTTGGGGAGGGAAAATGTTTTTTTTTTTTTTTAAGCCCAGGGCTTTTTAAAAAACCCTTTTCTCCATCCCCCAAGCCCTGCCTGCAAGATGACCAGCATTGGGGTGGGGAAAAAAACTTTTTTCTTACCCCAGTGTCCATCAGCTGGCAGGTGGGGCTTGGGGGGGAGGGTAAAGGGTTTTTTAAAAAAAAACAGGACTTAAAAAAATTTCCCTCACCAAGCCCTGCCTGCCAGCTGATGGGTGATAGGGTTGGGAAAATTTCCCCCCACCCCAGAGCCCATCAGCTGGCAGATGGGGCTTGGGAGAAGGGGAAAAGTTTTTTTTTAAACCCTGGGCTTTTTTTTTTAAAGAAAAAACATTCTCTGTCCCCCAAGCCTCACCTGCCAGCTGATGAGCACTATGTTGGGGGAGGGAGACTTTCCCCCCACCCCAGTGCATATCAGCTGGCAGGTGGGGCTTGGGGGGAGGGAAAAGGTTTTTTAAAAAGCCGAGGGCTTTAAAAAAACCCTTTCTCTGTCTCCCAAGCCCCGCCTGCCAGCTGATATGCACTGGGGTGGGGAAAAGACCTTTCCCTCCCACCCTAGTGCAGAGCAGATGGCAGGTGGGGCTTGGGAGAGGGGAAAATATTTTTAAAATAGCCCTGGGCTTTTTTAAGTTCCCCTCCCCAAGCCCTGCCTGCCAGCTGATCAGTGCTAGGGTGGGGGGAAATCCCAGGTTTTTTAAAAACCTTTTTCTCCATCCCCAAACCCCACCTGCCAGCTGATCCCTACAGAGTAGGGATGGGCACGAAACATTTTTTTTTCATTCTGTGGTCATCCCTACTTTGTATAGAACCATGTTGTTTCCACACTGCAAGCAAAGCTGAAGTGGCCTCTTCAGAGCACAAGGCCTGGGTAGATTAAGATAAAGGTTAAAACTGTTACCCAAGCAGCAAACCCCCTTTCTACATTGCTGGAATAGTCTAATGGAAAGGCAGAGCTGATGCGATTAGTTACAGCTGTGTTGCAGGAGTTACCAGAACATGACTGTACATAGTCATTATCTACCTCCAGGACTCTGGCTCCAGATTTTGCCTTTGAGGTTAATTCCTGAAGTCTTTTCCAGCCACAAGGCAGGTTTATGTTCCTGAATTTGGATCCACGTATCCTTTGGGTCAGTTGTTGGGGAGTGTGGGGGGAGTGCATTATCTGTAAGCCAAAACCTGAGGGAAGTATTTTTGTGTGTGCAATTATTGTTGCCTTAAGACTTCAGAGATAACAGCCTAACCAGTAAGTACCAGTCAATGTTGTACATTAGCTGATTCCTTGTACCCAGGGTACCCTAGGAAGAAAGGACTGAAAACCCACTTCAAATGGTCCTTGAAAGGGCTTGTGCAAGTCAGAATCAACTTGATAAAGTATCTTGTTTGTTGTTATTGTTGAGAAGTTCTTTACCTACTGACAGTACAATGACATAACATCTTGAAGGTTTATTATCATTTTTAACAATCCTTTTGTCATTCTATGAGTATCTTTGCTTTTCTCTTGTGTGCTAAAACAGACAAACAAGATGTGTCTATTGGAAACCAGGCTAAAGGAGCAGTAGTGCATGAAGCGTTCACCAAAAATAATGCATCAGGACTGAGGAACTTGACACCCTAAGCCTCACATTGTTTCAGCAAGCAGTACCGATTCATGATTTGTCAGGGCTTACAAATCAACAAATCAGTGAATGAACTGATGAAATTGATTCATCTTTCCTTTAAAATGCTATAAAAAGGATCCTCTAGCATGTAGAGGCCCAAATTTACAGGGATGCTTCCTCTAACTTTCCTTTACAAGACCTGATAATTTGGTGAATATTGGGGTTTGGGCATCCAAGCTATGTACTCACAAAAAGGCCCCCAAAGAAAGTCCCACCAAGGCATCTAGAGACATCAAATTTGCAGGGAAGTTCCCCACAGCTCTCCTATGCAATTCTTTTACATTTGTTGAATACTGGGTTTCAGACATCTGAGTTATAGACACATGAATTCTCCCAAGAAAGGAAACCCAATCTGCAACAAACATGGGGGTTTGTATGGAATGGTCAAGACAAGCAAATTTAGTCTCTATAGGTACTTTGGGGGGCATTTTGTAGCCCATGAATTGATAAATCAAAAATGCTAAAAATTAATCAGTTTGGGGATTCAGTTTATGATGAATATCAATCAACAAATTGTGTTAAATCAGCAATATTCATCAGAAAAGGTGATTCATTTTTCAATTTGTCCAAGTCTCTACTTTATACATTTGTATGTGAATAAACAGTGATGCCATGTGACTGATCAAGCATACATCTAATTCAAAGTATTCTGTGATGTGGCTTGCCTTGTGATCTCTTTAATATTGTGTGTTTTAATGTTGCAAGGAACCTTAGGTCTTCTTGAAGAAAAGGCAGGGTATCCTTATCTGCCTTGCATCTGGACATTCCCTCATGCTAGTTCCTGGGACGTGGTTAAAGGTGGAAAGTGGGACAGAGTCAATATGTGGGTGTAAATGGATGCTGCTGGTGGTGCTGGAAGCTCCTATACATTTCTGGCTCCTGGAAAGAGCAACCTGAAAAGGAACATAAGGTTAGGCAGCAATCTTTCCTCTATCTACCAGGAGATCCCTGGTATCACATAGTTAGCTCCCAGCAAATCACTTATCAGCCCAACTCAACATCATTTTTGTAATCAAACAAGATTAGAGTGGTCTGCAGGTAAAGAAATCTGTATGATGGAACTGCTTCCGGTTCCAATGGAGTGTGAGTGTGCAGTCCCCAGCATCCGTGAGTCTGTATGGTGGTGCTAAGGGAACAACTGCAGCCTAGGAGACTGCAATTTAGTGACCTGCTGTGATCATAGTGCTGGTTAGAGATGGGCACAACCAGGAAAAATGACGTTTCGAGTTGTCATGTGTTGGCTCGTTTCCGTTTGTCGTAAAAATTTTCAAAAATTTGTCATTTCGTTTGTTGTCTGTCGTTAGTACTGGTTTAGGGGGGGTAGGGTAGTGGGCTCCTGGAGGCACCTCTCTGGGGTGGGTGCCTCCTCTGGCCCGCTACGAAGGGAAGGCATTTAGCAGGCTCCTGGAGGCACCTCTCTGGGTGGATGCCTCCTCTGGCCCCCTACAAAGGGAAAAGGAAGGGTACATGACTGTGTAGCCATTGCGCACCAAGTGGCACTGGCAGAGGCACCTCTCTTTTGGGTGCCTCTAGCTCAGTGCTCCCCAACCTTTTTATCACCGGGGACCGGTAAATGTTTGATAATTTTTCCCTGGCCCACTCTGTCGGGGCGGGGGGGCGATGGCGGGGGTTGCGGTGGTACTGGTTTATGGCGGGTGCAGTGGCGGCGGCGCGCGATTGCGGGGTGCGCGCGGCGGCGCGATGGCGGGGGTCGCGGCGGCAGCGATGGTGGGGCGGGCGCGATGGTGGGGTCGCGCCTGGGGGGGCGATGGCGGGGGTCGCGGCCGGGGGCTCCTCGATGGCGGGGGCGTCGCGGCCGCGGGTGGTGGGGGCGATGGCGGGGTGGGGCGATGGCGGCGGCGGCGGGCGGGGCGGGCAATGGCGGGGGAGGTCACGGCGGCGGCGGCGCATTGCTGGGGGCCTGAGACGCCCCCTCCCCCTCCCCCTAAAAAGAGGCACACACGCACGGCGCCGGCCGGCCAAAGCCCGGCCCGGCCTGAGACTCCCCTCCCCCTCCCCCAAAAAGAGGCATGTGTGTGCCGGCTGGCCGAAGCCCGGCCCGAGACTCCCCCTCCCCCTCCCCCAAAAAGAGGTATGTGTGGCGCCGGCCGGCCAAAGCCCGGCCCGAGACTCCCCCTCCCCCTCCCCCAAAAAGAGGCATGTGTGGCGCCGGCCGGCCAAAGCCCGGCCCGAGACTCCCCCTCCCCCTCCCCCAAAAAGAGGCATGTGTGGCGCCGGCCGGCCAAAGCCCGGCCCAAGACTCCCCCTCCCCAAAAGAGGCATGTGTGGCGCCGGCCGGCCAAAGCCCGGCCCGAGACTCCCCCTCCCCCTCCCCCAAAAAAAGAGGCATGTGTGGCGCCGGCCGGCCAAAGCCCGGCCCGGCCTGAGACTCCCCCCCCCCCAAAGAGGCATGTGTGGCGCCGGCCGGCCAAAGCCCGGCCCGAGACTCCCCCTCCCCCTCCCCCAAAAAGAGGCATGTGTGGCGCCGGCCGGCCAAAGCCCGGCCCGGCCTGAGACTCCCCCCCCCCAAAAAAGAGGCATGTGTGGCGCCGGCCGGCCAAAGCCCGGCCCGAGACTCCCCCTCCCCCAAAAAGAGGCATGTGTGGCGCCGGCCGGCCAAAGCCCGGCCCGAGACTTCCCCCTCCCCCCTCCCCTCCCTCACCTCAAAACAGGCGCGGCCTGCCTGCCTCACCGCCGCCAGCCAAGAGCCCGAGGGGTTCGGGAGTCGCGGGAGAAAGCGGCCCTTCCGAGCAGGGCTCCTTTCTCTCTCTCTCTCTCTCTCTCTCTCTCTCTCTCTCTCATTTCCGGGAGCCGGGCCGCCGGCACAGGGGAATGATTGGAAGTTCCTCGGGCGGCGGCCCGGCGTAGATTGCTCCACGGACCGGCACCGGTCCGCGGCCCGGGGGTTGAGGACCACTGCTCTAGCTCACTAAGAAGGACAGCATACTGGCGTACAGGTTTGGAGTTTTTTGGAACTTTGGACTGGTGAGCGAGGTGAGAGAAGAATGCCTCTGCTGGGCGCCCTCTGGCTCACTAAGAAGGGAAGTGTACTTGCGTGTAGTGCAATGTGAGTACAGATCTGTCTTAGGGTTGGGGTTAGGGCAAGGGCTAGGCTTAGGGTTATTACAGGTAAGGTTAGGGTGAGTTAGTGGGCTGCACCTCTGGGTGCCTCTGACCCACTAAGAAGGACAGTGTACTGGCGTATGGGTTAGGGTTAGGGTTAGGGTTAGGGTTAGGGCTAGGGTTATAGTGGGCTTTTTATGCCCGACTGGCATATCCCAGAAGTCTCAGTCAAAACCTGGCCAAGTGGCCATGCGATTGGTGGAATGGCTCCAAAAATTTGCATGGTCCCATCCCATGGCCAGCCCATCATTGCACAGGTGTAAAAAATAAAAATAAAAATAAAATAAAATAAAATAAATGGGATTGGAGACAGACGTTTATTGCAAGAAAATCCCACTGCTGCTACTGTAAAAATTCAGGCAGTTAAAATACCTAATTTTCGCATGTTTCTGTGTGTTGCTTTGGTGGGTTTTTGGACCACGATTTCAAAAAATATATTGCGGTCGCCATTTTGGATCCCCCCCACCGCATGGCATGGCGAGACGATGAGGATGCCCCCCACCAGCGCAGCCCAGGACAGGAGAGGAGGGGGAAGGCCGGGGACCCAACCACCCAGAAACCACCCTCTGGTAGATGCCCTCACTCAGGCAGGCATATTTTCGCCTGCTTTTTTGGCCAGCAATCGGGGTTCTTTTTTTAAAAAAAAACTTTTTTTCTGTGCCGCTCGGCATCGCGTGATCACCGAGATGCCACGAACGACAACAACAAATCAAACCCAATTTTTCTTTTATCGGTTCGAGTTCGAGTTCTGACGGCTTAATTGTCGTTACTGTTTCCGTTGCGTAACGGAAATGGAAACGAGAATTTCGCCAAGTCGTGCCCATGTCTAGTGCTGGTATGCCTAACACACTTGAGTGCAATTCCAGGGTATAAAAAGCTCCCACAGGCTAGTGCCTACAGTCTTAATGTTTAATGTTCAGTCTTAATGCTCAGGACCAGAGTACCCAGCTACTGCGGGCTGACTGGATTCTCCTTATATGAGTTAGGCCTAATTTTGGCATCACTGGATAAGATCAATACAGAGATCCATTTTGCAGCAAGAGGTTATAGTACCCAGCGGCCTATACCCCTACAGAAAAGATGGATTGGACTAGTCCTGGCCATACTTAATAGGCCTCCATTGTGCCTGGTAGTCCCATCAATCTGCCTGTTAAGAAGGGACTCATCTCTGCCCATCTCCAAGCGATGCTAGGGCTCTCTGGTTAAGCACAGAAGGGGTTCTATGTGTATTGTGCTGTTCTGCCTCTGTGACCTAACAAGATTCCATCCCATGATGTCCCAAGGGCCATCATCCTGGTTTCATCCTTCAAACTCAGGGAATGAGATGCTGCTTACCTGGGAGCCCAGGGTTCATGCCCACTCTGTTTCTTTTGACATATAATGTCATTGCAGTCTTGACACTCCAAATGGCCAACATGAGTGCAGAAGGATGTTCTGCACTAGCTCCAAGTCTTTAGGATGAAGCATTGATAGCTAGTTGTGCAACTACAATTGAACACATGAAGTATGTAAGGGGACTGGGAGTGAGAGATATGCCTCTGTGCCAATATCTAGACATTTGACCTAAATTGTGTGCAGATTGGTACACAAAAGATGGAGGTCAATCAACATTTTGAGGCCATTTTGAATATGAGAGCAGCCAACATTTTTCTTTTAATTAAAACTATAATTGCAGTGTTATATTTCCCATCTTTTAAGCAAACAGCTTCTTCCTTGAGGTATATGTTCCTGAAAAATTAAAGGTGCACATTTTCAGAGCCATGAACATATAGGCTATTTATCCTAGGCAGGAAGGAGCAAAAGAAAATGTTCTGAATCAGTACATAGTTGGTGTTTATCCAAAAAAGGGGGAGAAACACCAAAAACATATGCAATGCTTGTATATTAAGCATCCATATGATGGAAAAACATGGTATGGTTAAGAGGAGCTTTTAATGTAAAGACATGCCAAATGGACTTCCATAATTTGCTCTTTCAAGAAACATGAAGTTAATAAGGCAAGGAGTATTCTTGGCAGCCTGACTACAGCAATCCTGGTAAGTTCCCTGCTGGGGTGTCCACTGCAACATGGATACCGTCCAGGAAACAGCAAGGGTGAGCTCTACCAAGCATAGCCTCTCTCTCGCTTAGATTGCTTGGGAAGAAATGGCTTTTTAAAACCCAATGATCTAACTTTTTAGGGCCCAGTGTACTAATTTTAAAGAGCCATATCAGGAAGTTGCAGCTGAGTTTCAATATCAAATAGCAGCAGAAGACATTCGACCCAGTCTGGGCTTGACGGGAGATCAAGGTAGACTCTTCCATGCATACAAAAGGACATAACAAGCACTACTATCTGCACTTTCATATACCACAAGTGGCTAGAACAGACACAATGACACCCATTCACATATATCTCATGGCAAAACAGCACACAATGATTTAGGGATGGCTGCTTCCCTGCCCCAAGGCTCCTACATAATAACTAGCTAACTTGGCTGGTCTAAAAGTATAACAAGTCAATGACAAGGTGATGTGGAAAATGAAGCTTTCGCATATGGCAAGGAAGTGGATTGATCCACATTAACCTGTCTTTACCTGAACTATGGTAGATCTTTATGATGTGGGTTCGGCATACATCTTGTATTTTTGTGCAGATGCTTCTTCATTTTTTTTTAAACTTGATCAGACACAGAAGGTGAAATAAATTGGCTAAATAGATATGCATTTTTTTCCTCCAAGAAAATAAAAAGAAACCACATAATTATTATTCTCTTGCAAGAAGATTGGGCATTTTAGGTTGTTAACCAACAAGAGAAGTGAACGTCAACAACAATTCTGTTTTGCATAAACTAAACATTTAGATCCAATAAGACAATCCATGAAAATGATGATGGCTGTTGGTTGGCTACATAGATTTCTCAGGATTAGAAGCAATAATAGGATAGCATTCTTAAACAGTCACCCAGTTGGTTTGTGTTTGTTGTTTATGTGTATTGCTCAAAAGAAAAGGACACAAGTTTTGTGCAGAGGCCAAATTTGCAAATAATGAACATTAGAGAGAAAAACTATGGCTGCTCCGGCCGGCCTCGTGCCGAGCAGGGGCACCTTTGCCGGCCGGTTGAGGGAGGCGGCTATAGGCTCCGCTATTAGCGTAGCCTACGGTAGGGGAGCGCGCCCTATATAAGTCCTGGGCGCGCTCCCCTCAGCCTGCCTCCGCAATCGCCGGTTTCGTTGGGGATGGAACGGCGCGTCTGTCGGAGCGCTGGCTGGACGCCCCTTCGCGGCTTCTAGTGAGCAAGCGGCCGCTTGCTTCCTGCTTCCCGACAAACAGCTGTTTGTCGGGAAAAGCCGCTTCTTCTCTCTTTGCCTCCCGGATCCCCGCACGGTCAGGTTGAGTTGTCCTGGGGAGAGGTCCGGGAGGAGGGTATTTTTGGTCGCGGGCGTGGGCGCAGAGCAGCCTAAACAAGCTCCTCTTGCCCCTGTCATCTCAGCTGCTTGTCGGAGCGCTCCCGACTAGCAGCTGAGTGCTCAGATCGGTGCGCTGAAAAGCGCTCTCCCTGCCTTTCTCTGGGAAGGGAGGGGGGAGGGCTGTTTAGCCCAGACGGAGTTGCAGAGGCGGCGGGCGGGAGCGCTCCGAGCTCCTTTGGGCTCGGCTGCTTGTCGGCTCCCGACAGGCAGCTGAGCGGGGATGTAGGGGCTCCCTGCCTAGCGGAGCGGGGAGCGGGAGCGCCCCGACCCCCCTTTTTAGCTCGGCTGCCGGTGGATCCCCGACGGGCAGCTGAGTGTGGAATTAAGCCCCCCCGTCTAGCGGAGAAGTAAAGGGGGGTGGACTCCGTTGCCCTGACAGGCGTGTGCCCCACTGGGTTTCTGTTGGGGAGGGGTGTCTTTCTTTGGCTAGCTGCCCCCTTTTGCCTCCCAGAGTCCAGTCTAGTCTGGTTTTGCAGGGCAGTGGCAGCAGCCCTGCGGTTGAGCCTCTGGTTGTTTGGGTGAAACCTGTGTGATTGTGGTGCGCAGGGGGTTCTGTTTAGTTCTTGCCCTCCGTGGGCTGGTGTCGCTTGCCTTCTTTCACTTGTTTATGGCCCTTGACCAGGTTGGTACTTTTGATCCGCTTGCCTTGGGTGCTAGCTTTTGGGTACACCTTTTTTCCTAGATTTCTTTTGATTACTATCCTTGCGGTGTGTTAGGGTTCCTTGCCCAGTTATCCTGTGCCTTAGGCTTTAGCTTTGTGCAGGGGATATTACCCCCTTCCATCGGGGGTGGCTAAGGGAGGCCATTTTGGTTTTGTACTCGGTGGCCATTTTGGCCATGCCTCATGGGCTCGCCCCTTAGGCGTGGATCTACATCCATCTGCCTGGCTGGACGTTCGGAGTGGCCCTGAACCCCTCCGTCCGTTTGTGGACTCATTAGTGGAGTCTAGAGTGTTTGTATTGCTCATCTAATGTTAATTGGCAGTAATTTTCCTACCTCGGCGGTGGCCTGCCTATCTGCCCATTCGGCCATTTTGTGCACATCATCTTTCAGTGTGTTTGGGGGGGTGGGCATAATCCGCATCCATCCTCTTTCTTCATTGTGGTTATACCCATGCCACGATTTGTTTCGGCAGTCACATACTAGGGCCATCCTTTTGAGACTCTTGGAATCCATTTCGAGCCGGGCCACACCCACGTGGCTGAGTTACTTGCCCCCTGTTTTGCCCTTATGTTCTGCCATGCCATTTAGACCCCGCCAGATGTGTTTGGGAGGGCACGAGACTTGATATCTGTCCCCTGATACCACTCCCCTGCATCTGGACCTTGAAGTTCCCTGGTTTCTTCATCATGGTTTGTAACCTGTGATGGACTGTTCCTCCAGGAATCTGTCCAATCCCCTTTTGAGGGCATTCAGGCCAGTGGCCACCACCACTTCCTGTGCCAGGGAGTTCCATAGACCTCAACGCGCTGGGTAAAATAAATAAATAAATACATAAATAAATATTTTCCTTTGTCAGTTCTTACCCTCCCAGGCCTCCATTTGAGTGTAACCCTCCCCCCAGTTCTGATATTTTGGAAAAGGGATAAGAGCTTCCCTCTATCCACTTTACTCATGCCCTGCATTATTTTGTGTGTCTCAACTATAGCCCCCTTCAAGCACCTTTTTTCCAGACTAAAGAGGCCCAAATCCTTTTTGGCCTTTCTTCATGGGGGAGGTGCCTCAGCCCAGTGGTCAATTTGGTCGCTCTTTCTGCAACTTTTTCAGTTCCACTGGGTCTCCCTTGAGATGTGGTGACCAGAATCGTGCACAATGCTCCAGGTGGAGGCCTGGCTATTGTTTTGTATAATGGCATTATAATGTTGGCTGCTTGATTTTCAATCCCCCCTCTTGTTGATAATCCATAGCAACGAACTGGCCTTCTTCACTGCTGCCACGCAGTGGGGAGACACCTTCATGGAGCTGTCCACCAGCACACCAGGATCTCTGTCCTGGTCTGTCACGGATAAGTCAGAGCCCATGAGTTGATAGATGAAGTTTGAATCCTTCGTCCCAATATGCGTGGCTTACATTTGGTTACATTAACACACATTTGCCATTTCTCAGCCCTTTCCCCAGTTTGGAGAGATCCTTCTGGAGCTCTTCACAGTCTTCCTGGTTTTCACCATATGGAAAAGTTTTGTGCCATCTACAAATTTGCCCCCCCCACTGTGTCTCCCTGTCTCCAGGTCATTTATGAACAGACTGAACAGCACCAGTCCCAGGACAAAACCTGGGACACACCGCTTTGCACTTCCTCACCATCTTCCCTGGGACAGATGTAAGGCTAACTGGCCTGTAGTTTCTTGGGTCCTCCTTCCTTTAAACAAACAAATAAACAAACAAAAATTGGTGTGACAGCTGCCATCCTCCAGTCCTCCGGCACTGTGGCCGCTTTAAGAGACAAGTTGCATATGACCGTTAAGAGATCTGCAATTCCAATTCTCAGTTACCTAATACCCCTTGGGTGGATGCCACTTGGGCCCGGTGACCTGTCAATCCTCCAATTATCAATTAGTCCTAAAACCTCCTCTCTTTTACCCTGTATTTGATCTAATTCTTGAGTCAAGCGGGGCGGCCCAGGCAAGGGTGGGCTATCTACGAGCGGGGCCAAGGCTCAGAGGAGGGCGGAGCATAAACTTAACGATGACTAATGATGACATGCATCTCTTCTCTTGAGTCCACTTTAACAGGAACTGCCAGTACCGTTTCTGCAGGTACGCCATCTGTGACTACTGAAGTAGCCGCGTCATCGCATGCTCCACTCGGCACCCTGGTTCCTGTGTCTTCCAACGTAGTCACGTTCCCGCTTGGCGCTGCAGACTCATCGCTTCCGGCCCTTGTTTCAGCCTAGGCTGTGTATTCGCGTGGTAAGTCGGCTCCAGCTGTCCAGCACCCACTCGTCATGGAGTTGTGGCGCCCGGTCGTCCAATTTGCGCAGGGTGCTATAGTATTGTGGGACTTCGTAGTCCTCATCAGAGGCGCCGCATTATACGTTGGCAAGCTGCCAGCCCAATCCAGAACACCGACGCCTTGCTTATGCATTACGTTGGTCAGGTATGGTCCGCGAGCAGGATCTGGTCTTTCTGCATATTTGTAGATGGAAGATTGACCAGCGAGGTTAGGCTGGCACGACACACCTTTGTAGGTGTTCGGTGCGCCGAAATTTGCCCGGGCCTAGCGTCATATTGGTCTGCCCTGGCTCCCTTCTATTTATCGGGGGTACCTATTTCGGGGCAAAGAAGGGTCGCCATTGACAGGTTGCCAATATTGGATAATTCCACTGAGGGCACGGCATATTGCTGGCATGTCGGGCTGGCATTTTGGGCGTTATTTGCTCTTGATAGGCGCTGATCACACAGCAGCTGCCTTTCGCACCGATCGGGTTGGCAAGCACCGAATGGGGCGATGGAGATCTGGAGACTTAAACCTTCTGTACGTTTACTAACGGACCGGTAAAGCCGGGCCAGTTGTTCTTTTCTTGTTCGTTACAGCTTTTACCCCCCGGGAGCTGGGTTCGAGTGTTGCTTTACGGCCTCAGTTTTGTTTACTGGGCCTTGGAGTTGCTACCCTGCCTGGACGTGGCCGCGCTTTCGGCCTTGGAGGTGGCCGCGCTTTCGGCCTTGGAGGTGGACGTGCTTTCGACCTTGGAGGTGGCTGCGATCTTGGCCTGGGACGTGGCCGCGCTTTGGGCCTGAGATGTGGCCGTGTTTTCGGCCGGTGCTGTGGCCGCTTTTTGCCTTGGCCAATGGGCCAGTTTCCGGAGGAAGGGCAAGACGGTGATGCCTTGACACGCCTTTCTCACTGTGGCTCTCAGTGACCCCTGCCACCTTGCTAAGCATCGTGGTTACCCATTCTGGGAGGAATTGACTTGACCCGTAAGTCGGGCGAGTCCTCATTCTCAAGATCCTAGTGGATCTGAGAGCGTTATATCGGACTCGGCCCATTGGTGGCTCGCATGGTGGGCAAGTCCATTATCCTCAAGATCCTCGTGGATCTGAGAGCATTTCAGCGTACTCGCACAGTGGTTTGTGTTGTTTCATCTGTGATCATTCCCCGGTTGAACGGGGGTTCGTGCTACCAGGGGCAGCGCAATTTACTATTACACACCATGCAGATCTCTCTAACAGGTTCAAGGTCCTCGGCAGTCCTCAGTAATAATAACCCCAATGTGATCAAGCGGACTGCCAGAACATTGGGAATGGGTGATGCCCAATAACACTCCGGTATCCCCATTGCACGCACAACTGGCTGCAATAAATTACTTTAGCGAGTGGACCTGATGAACCTTATGTACTTCCTAGAAATTGGGAATGGGGGAAGCCCAAAACACACCGGCTTCCTCACTGTACGCATAATTGGCTGCAATGTATTACTTTAAGAGTGGACCTGATGAACCTTATGGACCGCCTAGAAACTGGGAATAGGGGGATGCTCGAAACACTCCGGCATCCTCACTGCATGCATAACTGGCTGCAATAAATTACTTCAGAGAGTGGACCTGATTAACCTTACCAATTGCGTTAGTTGCCCGCATTGTGCAGGCCGAAGCGGGAGCTTTTCATTGGCACTCTAACATCCCTGCTTGGGGAAACCACCGTAATTTGCCCGGCTGGTGCTCAATTATTGGACAAGGGCCTGGATCCTTATTTGTAACCTTAAGGAGGGCCTGAGGGCCGAATTGTTCGGCTGTGGGGTAAAGAGCCGCAGTGCGCCTCTTTGGTGGCGGGTAGCGCATAAAAGTTAACCATTTAGGTCCCGAATCTAATTTCATCTTCACGTATTCGGCAGCCTTCCATTAATAACCCAATAGGATTTAGTTAGAGAGCAAATAATAATAATAACCCAAAACCCTAGGAGGGCTGCCAATCTTTAATCAAGTGTTGATGCCAAAAGATCTCGTTGGCATCCTCACTGCGGCAGTTCAACGGGCCGCAGGAAATTGGTGGAGTAGCGGGACCTAATCAATTTGTTGTTACCATCTTGATGATGCGCTACGGCTCAGGCCCTCCTAAAGTTATTGTTCATTGATAAGTAATTGAACATTCGTTACTGTAGTTAATAAAGTTGTGGCCCTTATTCAACCCAAGCGGAATGTGTGTCGCCTCTTTCTTTCAACCTGGCTCGGCAAAGTGAGGTGTACTGTCAAGTCAAAACTGCCAAAATCACTAAAAAAGTTGGATGTTAGTAAGCATCCCTAATGTATGCATATGTACAAGAAGACTGCATACTTGCATTCAAAGAATTCGGTCCACTTCTTTATATGTGAAATTAAGGAAAAAGTTAGTATTTAATTGAGCATCAGTTATTTGTTTTTAAGCACAGTTATTTGTTTCTAAGTTATTAGTAGGTTGTGTTCATCGTGTAGGCCAAATCAAATGTTGAATTTAACTGGAGCGCCTAAAATAAAATTACATAAATCAGACAAGATGGAAATAAGGTTTAAAAGCAGCATCATTCCTCCTTCCTTTGCCGTTTGAAGCTAATGGAAAGTATGATGATGCCCTGTGTAAACAGATTGCATGTGCATTATTAAACACAAACAGTAGCAAACAAGCCTAAATGTTGTGTCTGTGAGAGAGAACAAAAATAAACCTCAGGTTTTCAGGCTGACCTTGCATACTTTGATCTCTTGGGCTGGACGTCTCTGAAGCAGCAGCAACACAGAAATGCAGGCTGGTTTTCACCATCCCATCCCTGGCTTTATACCAGCTGTCATTTGTCAGAGTTGTTGTGAAGCGGCAACTTCACCATTTTGTTTTGTGGAAAGGAGGGATGCAAATTTAACATGTGGTCGCTAGCATTTATGTGACCAGAGCATGTGACACGTAACAAAAACCTGCCTTTAAACTAGGGGTACAATTTGTGCGACCGACTCCACAACCGATGCCCTTTCAAGGCAAACTTCCATCAGGTCCCTTCCCTTTTGGGGTGGGGTAGGGTGGGGTCTAAAAATGCTCACACCAATGGAAACCTTCTGAACCATGATTTTCTGGATCCATTTCAATCGGGCTTCAGGCCGGGCTTTGGTACGGAGACTGCCTTGATCGCCCTGTATGATGACCTTTGCCGGGAGAGAGACAGGGGGAGTGCGACCCTGTTGATACTCCTGGACCTTTCAGCAGCTTTCGACACCATCGACCATGGTGTCCTTCTGGATAGGCTGGCCAGGTTGGGGGTTGGAGGCACTGCTTTACGTCACGGGGTTCCCCAGGGCTCCATACTGTCTCCCATGCTGTTCAACATCTACATGGAACCGCTGGGAGAGGTCATCAGGAGGTTTGGGCTGAGGAGTCAGCAATATGCTGACGATACTCAGCTCTACCTCTCGTTCTCCAGCAATCCAGGTGAGGCGATTTCTGTACTGAACTTGTGTCTGGGCCAGATAATGGACTGGATGAGGGTTAATAAATTGAAACTCAATCCAGACAAGACAGAAGTGCTGTTAATGGGTGCTTTGCCGGACAGGTTAGAGGGCCATCTTCCTGTCTTGGATGGGGTTGCACTCCCCCTAAGGGACAGGGTCCGCAGCTTGGGGGTGCTTCTGGACCCTGGTCTAACTCTGGAAGCCCAGGTGGATTCGGTGACCAGGGGTGCCTTCCTTCAGCTGTGGAAAATATACCAGCTCCGCCCCTACCTAGACGAGCACAGCCTCATGACAGTTACGCATGCACTGGTAACATCCCGTATTGATTACTGCAATGCGCTTTACGTGGGGCTGCCTTTGAAGACGGTCCGGCGATTGCAACGGGTCCAGAATCGTGCGGCGCGGCTGGTAAGTGGTGGGGCCGCCAGAGATCACATCACGCCAATTCTGCGTAACCTGCATTGGTTACCAGTTGCTGTCTGAGCCTAATTCAAAGTGCTTGTTTTGACATATAAAGCCCTAAACGACTTAGGACCTAGATATCTGAAGGACCGCCTCCTTCCATACGAACCTACCCAGCAATTAAGATCTAGCCAGGGGGCCCTTTTGAAAGAACCATCCCTCAAGAAGTTTAGAGGGATGGCTTGTAAACATAGGGCCTTCTCGGCAGCTGCTCCCAAGCTATGGAATGCTCTCCCGATCGAGATCCGCCTGGCGCCAACACTGATTACATTCCGGCGCCAGGTAAAAACCTTCCTGTTCCAGAAGGTTTTTAATTGATATAATATAGACTGTGGGTCCGCTGATGACAATTTTAGGATAATGATTTTAGTGTAAGGTTTTTATTGATGATTTATTGATATTTTACTTTTAATTAATTTAAATTGTTTTATTATTTGGACTGTAAGCCGCCCAGAGACCTTTGGGTAGTGGGCAGCATATAAGTTAAATAAATAAATAAATAAATATTAATCTTAAAAGCCAATTCAGTTTTCCTGCACATGTTTTGGGACAAAAATAGCCTGTTTTTCAAAAAATCAGAAGTGACCTTCAATTGATGCCAGTTGGCTATCTCCCACCAAGGTCCCAATGGATGGGAAATGGGGAAGAGAAGCCCACAGACACCCAACAACTAGGCATCCCTGCTCTAAACAAAGACTTGTTTATACATCCTACAGACCCTGTCTAAAACTGATGCTCATTGGGGCTGATGGGAACTGTTGGTCCACAACATCTGGAGGGTGACAGATGGCTTACCTTTTCTCTAAACTGTTTATAAGACTTCACATATACAGTAATACCTTGGTTTTCGGGCATATTTCATTCTGGAAACATGCTTGTAAACCAAAACACTTATATAAAAGCAAATTTCCCCATAAGAAATAATGGAAACTCAGATGATTTGTTCTGGGGTCCCATAGACCACATACTAATCACACAAAATGCCAAAACTCACAAAAGAAGTTGGCTAGAAGTCGACGTCCACACCATGGTTTAGGTGCCTGGCTGCAGAACCTGTTCTGCTTGGGACTACCAACTGGATTTTACTCTGTTGTTGCTTTTTTAATGTGACAATGATAAAATTCACTTTGCAGCCATATACACACTTGATTAGCTGACCCAAGAATAGAGAAGGTTTGAAAAATAAGAAAGAATGTTGAAAATAAATTTATTAAAAATATAAATATAAAGAAAAATAAACCCCTAATCTTTACACTCCTTTTAAAACATTCCTGGCTGGTGCAAGGGAAGCCTCCATTCCTCTCTCCTCCCCATGCTTTTGAAGCTAGCCTGAGATGTGGTATCCCAGCCAATCCCCCACAATCCAGCAGGGAGGGAGGGAGCTCACTTGTGATCATGTGATCTACTCCAGGTATAGCAAAACATTGCTAATTGAACAAGGCAAAATTTAGAGGCAATGGTTGCTCAGCTTGGAAATCACTCATAAACCAAAGTGTTACTGTATCTTTTTGAGAAGACATTGGTGGTAATCCAACAGTATGTTGTAATTAGAGTAGGGCAGGCCAATCAATGAAATTTACAACAGAGTTGACTCACCATATCCCCTCTGATTCAAGGGGGCCTATTTCAGTTGCAATTTACTACAGGGTTTCAGCCATAGTGATGTATCTTCTGGGGAATTCTAGTTGCAGAATGAAAGAATTGCACATTTTTGTAACCCAATTGGCTTTTTTGTGGATATTATGTGGAAATCAATGGTCCTCCTTCAATTTCTATATATGTATATCCTCTAAAATATTTCCTGTTAGGTGAGGAATATATAAGGCTTCTTGACTGATCTGGGATCTATTTACATATTTTTCACTGCCAGATCCACTCCAGGATTAACTAACAACAATTGCTGCAGGAAAAAAAAATCTGCATTATAATTTAAAATAATTTCAAAAATCGTAAGGCAGTTGATTCAAATCAAATCTAAATAGCATCTTCCATGCTTTGTGAATAAAACATTGCTGTTAAATTGTTCATGCTGAGTTGTGTAAGAGTAAAAAGGATCTTGGAACTACCTTATAACCCTTAACATACTTAAGGGACAAAAGAGATGTTGAAGGATCAGCCATGTGAGTATAAAAATCATGGAGTGCAACAACATGTCTGAAAATAAAGCATGATGAGGGTTCATGTGTGTATGTGTGCTCACAAGCACAAGGATGGTTGTTCGCAAGCTAAGTTGTGAAATGCAACTGTAGTCCCAGGACAAGACTATCCCCATTATTAAACTGAAATAGTGTCATTTTTACTGAGGGAAGAGGCACTATCAGTATCCAGGTCCTTAAACCTTTTGCTAATAGGTCCTCGGTTTCCCCCCCATGAACACCCTTCCTCTCCTCACAGTCCACACCGTGTTAGTGCCGATTGCCATTAACATGAATGGAGCTTTTGTCCAATTCATTTTGAGTTTCCTTCTAGCCACAAATGTTTTGAAAAGCAATTAAGTTATTTAAAAAAGTAGCCAGTGTGCCTGTTCCTGAACAGTAGCTACATTTAAAGCAAGTAACCCTTGCTGCTCCACTTTATTTTTATTCAGAAAAGAATTTTAAGTTTTGGTCTGCCACATAACTGTCCCCCATCAAATTTCTGACAGAAGAATATCTACCATTGAGTCCTAACATGATGAAGTACTGGTAACTGCATTTCAGGATTAATTACACTGAAACAAATATATGGACAAAACTGAAGCAAAAGTTGTTACTGCTGGAGAATAATGGGGAAATCTGTTCTCCATGTTTTAAAAAATTATTCAGGGCCTAAGAACATAAGAACAGTCCTATTGCTGCAGACTAAAGGTCTAGTTATCCTAATGTTGTATTCCCTCAGTGGTCAGCCAGTTACATTTTTGCAAGCCCAGAAGCAGGACACCTTTATATCCACAACCTCATGATCCTGTTTCATAGCCATTGATACTGGACAACCACCAGTACCAGAAGTGGCACACAACTAACAGCTGGCAATGGCCCTAGCCTCCATGAATTTTTCCAATCCTCTTTTGAAGCTGATTACCTCAGTGGGTATTTGCATATCTGTTGGTAGAAAATTCCAAGCCTTAGGGTTGTGTGCAGTAGGTCTCAATGTTTGTCTGAAGTCTTCCATCCCATTGGTGCTTCAACAAATCAATCAATCAATCAATCAATCAAAGCATGCCGCTTCTATCCAGGAGCTGCTAATGTAATAAATAAATAAATAAATAAATAAATAAATAAATAAATAAATAAATAAATAAATAAATAAAAGAAACAATTTGACCACTTAACATTGGCTCACACAAAAGCTAATCTGCTGCCCTTCATGCTTTCAAAGAAAACACTAAGTTACTACTGTATATTTCTTCTACTATAAACCAGCAATTTCCGATTTTTGAATAACAGGGATAGAGATGGGCATGACTTAGCGGTATTCCCGTTTCCGTTTCCATTACTCGTATCCGTTACTCTACGGAAACGGTAACGGGAATTACTCCGCCAGAATTCGAGTGCGAACCGATGAACGAACAATTTGGTCTGATTTGTCGTGCTCGTTACTTGCATCGCGGCGATTGCGCAATGCCAAGCGGCACAGAAAAAAAGTTTTTAAAAGTTTAAAAAAAACCCGATTCCCGGCCCTAAAAGTAGGCAAAAACTGTCTGAGGGCACCTACCAGGCCAGAAGGGTGTTTTATTTGGGGTACTGCTGCGCTGCTGGTTCAGGCTGGGAGGGCATCCATTTGCCATGCAGTGCCTCTGGCTTGGCTATTGCTTTTTTGAAATCTGCTGCAGCTGCTGGTACCAGGCTTTTTTTATTTTATTTTTTTACACCTGCACATTTGCAATGATGGGCTCGCCCATGGGAGTGGACCATGCAAAGTTTTGGAGCCATTCCACCAATCGCATGGCAAGGTTTTGCTGACTGTACCAGGCTGGGAGGGCGCATCCATTTGCCATGCAGTGCGGGGATCCAAAATGGCGACCACAATATTTTTTTGAAATCATTGCCCAAAACCCCACCAAAGCACCACAGAAACATGCGAAAATTAGCTATTTTAAATGCTTGAATTTTTACAGTAGCAGCAGTGGGTTTTTCTTGCAAAAAAAAAAGTCTCTGTTGATTTTATTTTATTTTATTTTATTTTATTTTATTTTATTTTTTTACACCTGCACATTTGCAATGATGGGCTCGCCCATGGGAGTGGACCATGCAAATTTTCCACCAATCGCATGGCCACTTGGCCAGGTTGACCACAGAGACTTCTGGGATGTGCCAATCGGGCATAAACAGCCCACTAATTGTAGCCCAAACCCGAAGCCTAAGCCTAAGCCTAACCCATATGCCAGTATACTGTCCTTCTAAGTGGGTCAGAGAGGCACCCAGAGGTGCACCCCAATACTCACCCTAACCTCACCCGTAACTAGCCTAACCCTAGCCCTTGCACTAACCCGTCTTAACCCTAAGCCAGATCTACTTGCATTGCACTACATGCAAGTACGTGAGACACAGCGGGTGCAAAGAGTCTGCCAGTCCGTCACTTGTGGCTCTGGCTGACTCCTGCAGCTCCCTCCAGGAGCCCGCTACCCCCCCCCAACCAGTACTAACGACAACGAAAAAACGAACTGACTAATTTTTGCGAAATTTCGCGAAAAACAAAAACGAGCCGAAACGGACTGCCTTTGACACAAGACAACTCGAAAACGTCATTTTCCCTAGTCGTGCCCATCTCTAAACAGGGATATAAGCAGGGAAAGAAACTAATTCAGAGAAGTCAATCTGAGTGGGGTAGCATCTGATGATAACAGGTTGCAATCCAGAACAAAGAGATGCCAAACTGATGCCACATACAATATGTTTCTCTTTGGAGGTGCCACAGTTTATTCATTTTACCATATTTTATTGTTTTCAATTATCTAATATTTGGAAGAATACATGTGATAGATGTGATTCTGTTCTCTACCAAAAGGCATACCGTGCTGAATCAATCAAAGAAGCCCTCAAATTTGGGGGAGTTGGGGTGGGGGTGGAGAGACTGCTTAATGATACAGTGAACCAAAAAGCATACAATAGTGAACATAACATTAGAAATATATTATATTGGGAATCTGATTGCAATTTTTTTTTATTTCAGTCTTTTGTGCTGGTGTTCCCTGAACAACTTTGATAGCATGTTGGGCACTGAATAAAAAGCATAATGTTAGTATTTGAATTTAACTACTATGCTGTATGATAAATATCCTGTTTCCCATCTTCTAAATATTTTTATTAGTTTCAAGCATCAATGTTTGTTCCCTCAAACTCATTTGTATCTCCTTCTGTGTAAAGAGTTATATCAAAAGTATATCACAACACTCTGGTAAAAGCTAAGTTATATATACTAAAACCTATTAGTAAAAACTAATATGTATCACAAAAAAAGTTAAAGAAAACTTTAATCTATCACTCTTCATTGGCTTCAGTACCTGTCCAAAAATGAAAAGAACTCATTGGATCATACCAAGGAACGGTTTCATGGCTGTGGCACTACCACTGAGAAGGCCCTGTTTTTAACACCTTCTGACTGGGTGCCAGTTAAAAAAGGATAGAAACCTAAGGAGTCCAAGCCGGTCATAAGGCACAAGTGAATTCACATAGGGAGACATGCTGTGAGGTTACTGCCAACACAAACCCTAAAAACAAATCCGTTAGAGTTGTAATTGATTCAAAACTGGTATAATACCCCAGCCATCTTGATGTAATCAATATGCTGTTGACTTCAATTTGCACTAATTGCAGCATGCAAACTATTTTAAAGGCAGACCCTTGTGTAGAGAATTTCATAGCAATCCACAGAGAGGACAAAAATGCATGGACTTGTTTATTTCTCTATTAATAAAATTAGGAAGAAAATAATCACCATGAATTTCACCTAATGTGAACATTCAAAGCAGATATGAAGACACTTGCTCGGGTGATGAATGAGTGCATGGACATTTTCAGCAATTTGGGGTGACCAGTGACTTCAGCCAGGTGTTCTAGGCAACTCCTCCTTTTCAAAAGTGAGGTTACTGGTGCAGTATATACAAGGAATTTACAAGAGAATTGTAAAAGAGAAGCTGCTGATGGAGGTGTTCTGAAACTGACTTGACAGGCAGCTTTATGTTTATTCAAGTTGTCATTACTAATGTTGTGATTCCAGGGTACGCACTGTAATTGGCTCATGAGGCCACTAAGGATTAAACATGACTGCCTCTACTGCGTAGGAGAGACAGCCTCTGCACCAAGCAAGGGGAATGCCCCACACTAAAATTCAGTGCTACCAAAAGATATCCACATCATAACATTAAACAATCCCCTTCCTAGAAACACAGAAATGTGTGTGTGGGCGGGGAGTGCTGCTGGCTAGTGTTTCATTGACAGACCACATCTGCTGGATAGGGCAGTGTTTTGATTAGGCAACAGATAGTCAAACCAAATATGAGAACAACTACCCTGCATGTATAGCTACTGGGAGTTGTAGTACCAAAAAGTAAGTGTGTGTGTGTGTGTGTGTGTGTGTGTGTGTGTGTGTGTGTGTGTGTGTGTGTGTGTGTGAGAGAGAGAGAGAGAGAGAGAGAGAGAGAGAGAGAGAGAGAGAGAGAGAGAGAGAGAGATCTGAAGCAAGCAGACAGGAAGATGAAACCCCTACACACCAGTAAAACACAGTCGGGTTGCTTCTCTATTACAAATAGAGATGAACCCAAATTTGGGCTATAAAATGGTCCATAGGCACCTAGAGATACAACCACGTTGTGGGTGTATAACTTGTATGCATGAACCCAGTCTTCATTAAACTTGGATAGATTGCAGAGGAGAGTTGGGAGAAGCTTCTCTGTAATTTTGGTGTTTCTAAATGCCCATAGGGCACTTTCCTGGGAGCTCCTATTTAGCGGTGCATATCTCAGGCATCCAAAATTTACCAAACTTGAAGGGCTTGTAGAAGGGAGGTGGGGAAGGTTCTCTGCAATTGGGATGTCTCTAAGTGCCTGGGGGTCCTATTTATAGGGTTTTCAAAAGGCAAAATAAATCCACAAACTGATCCATTGATTCATAAGAAAAAAACTAAATCCATCATGTGTGTTTCATCAACCTTGACAAAACATGAACTGAAATGAATCATGATTCATGCACATCCCTAATTACAAAGCCAGGCTGGAATTATAAGCATAAATCATATTAATTGAGGAGCATGGTAAGACTGAAGCCGGGTAATATGGACTCAGAAGGCAAAATAGACAATGGAGATAGAAACTGGCAAAAAAACTTTGTTTCTTTGCTTGTTTCCTGAATTTCTATCCTCCCGTTCACTGCAAAAAGCACTCAGAGATAGGTGGGTAACCTGACAAATTCATAATAAAACATCTCATTGAGCAAAGCAAAAATTAGGCTTCATATAAAAGGATATACAGTTTAATCAATTTAGGAGTGAACAAAACTGCTACCTAGGGATGGTGGAGCCATGTGACAACTTGAGAGAGCCTCTCAATGTGATCTTGTCTCAACGCTGAAGAGGCCAGCACATTACAGATTCTTGGAGATGAGCACTTAGAATCTCTCCACAACTGGAGGGAAAATGAGCATTTTACTAAAAAGTCAGTTTTCATCCCACACAATCCTTTTGCAGATTTTACACAAGCAAAATCTGCCACGTTCGCCTCACATTTTTGTAGGGCTTTTGGGGGAATTCCTTTCACTCTCCTGAGTAAAGTGCAGATGTTGGGCACAAGCAGATACTTAAATTTTATTTTTCATAGGATTCATTGGTAGTCCTGAAATAAAATTATCAGACTGGGCAATGTTCCCTATAAGCTGTATGTGCATGCACAGAGCTTAATCAGCACTGCTCAATGGCAGCCAAAATCAGTGCCAGCTTACATTTGGGTTATGGCTGAAACCCCAACAACTGTGCACAGATGGACAAGACGTGCACAGAGATGAGAAAAAAAATAGAGGGAACATGGTGTGTGTGTGTGTGTGTGTGTGTGTGTGTGTGTGTGTGTGTGTGTGTGTGTGTGTGTGTGTGTGTGTGTGTGTGTGTGATGTCAATAGTTTATTTCCTAATGAGGTCCTGTAACACCAATCTACAGGTGAAATGGAATGGAACAAATCCAGCATGTGCTGTGCTGTTTGCATTGGTGACTGTTCGAACCAAATAGGTTTAGAGAGAAATCTCCAGAGAGCAGTGACCAGCTCTTTTTAGGGTCTCCATTTAAAACTTCCAAAAGCTTTAAAAGTGAAAAAGGAGCTGCTCAGTAAGCAGTTTTAATTCCACTGTGGCCTTGAATGTGTCTCCAAGAAGATGTTATCTGACTAGGGCTGCCATCAACCCTTCTCCTTGGTGGTGATGGCCAAGGCTCATGGGAGGAGCAGTCCAACAACACCTGATGGGTCATGCAGTTCCTTACCCTTTGGTTTAAGTAATAATGTTCTGCAATGTATTCATGAAGGCTTTTATGGTCAGGATCTGACAGCTGTTGTGAGTTTTTTGGACTGTTTGGCCATGCTCTAGAAGTTTTTTTCTTCCTGACATTTTGCAAGACTCTGTAGCTGGCCTCTTCAGAGGTCAAGGGGCTCAGGGAACTAGAAGTTCTCTCTGTGCTCTATAGTCAGTGGGACTGTGGGATTTTAAAGTTGTGGGAAATTGGAAACTTGTCCTATGTAGAATAGGTGTTAGACATTGTATTGTGATGGAGGGATTAAGAAGTTTCTCTGCAATCAGGGATGACGGGGAGCCTTCTCTGTGGTTGTTGGGTGTCTGAATTAATCTGAAAAGGATGATAAAAGGTGAATCTGTTTGATTTGGATTCCTGCAATGAACAGAGGTTTGGGCTCAGTGACCTTATAGGCTCCTTCCAACACCATTTTTCTATGATTCTATGATAAAGGTGTCATTTTTGAATGTACACGTACCATAGAGGGTATAAATCTTTGCTTAAATCTCACAGGTGAAGATGAAATGTTTTATCCCTGAGTATGATGATGAAGTCATATTCTAGTAACTAGACATGGGCACGACCAGAAAAAATGACGTTTCGCGTTTTCGTTTGTCGGAACGGGTCCGTTTCAGGTCGTTTCCGTTTGTCGCGAAATTTTTCAAAAATTTGTCATTTCCGTTTGTCGTTTGTCGTTTCCACCGCGATTTAGCGCGATTTGATTTCCCAGAGCATAGGGGCGTCCCGTAATCAGGGCCAGCACTAGGTGTTTTTGCGCCCTAGGAGGCGGGCGGCGGGGGGAGGTGCGGGCGGGCGGCGGTGGCAGGGGGACATGGGTGGCCAGCGGCTGCAGGTGGGCAAGTGAGTGGGTGGCGGTGCGGGCGGGCGGGGCGAGTGGGCAGATAGGATATCACTTAGGATAGAGCTTCTGTTCTTGGCTTGCACCCCAAATGTGTGTGTGTGCAAGCAAATTGAAGTTGGGAAAATATAAAATAAATGGTAGTATATAATATATTTTTTAAATAAATCCACACCTCCCACTCCCAGTCAAACCTCCTCCTTTATCCAATATCAGAAAAAAATCCTCACAAACTGCCAGAGAAGAAATAAAAATAAACTGCTATTCCCTTCAGCAGACAAAGATGCAGGGAATCAAAGAAATTATTTTCTACATTCAATTCCCTCCCTCCCTGCCTAACTTAAATCCTAAAGCCTCCAGCCTCCCTCCTCAATCTCGATCGGATCACACCAGCACCAGCAGCCAGCCCTCCTCCCTCAACCACATCCATACACCCGACTGCGATTTCTGGAAGGTGCCTCGGCTTTTTATGCCCTCCGAGACATCCAGAAGTGTCAGTCAAAAACCTGGCGATGCCATTGGTGGAATGGTTCAAAAAATTTGCATGGTTCCATCCCATGCCCAGCCCAAATGGGCAGGTCTAAAAAAAAAATAATAAAATAAAATAAAATCAATACAACGTTTTATTGCTATAAAAAAACCCACTGCTGCTATTATAAAAATTCAGGCATTTAAAATAAATAAATTTCACATGTTTCTGTGGTGATTTGGTGTGTTTTTTGACCACGATTTCAAAAGAAAAATTGTGGTCACCATTTTGGATCCCCCCCACCGCATGGCATGCAGCGAGACAGACAATGAGGATGACCCCCCCCAGCCTGGTGCAAGCAGCCCAGGACAGGAGAAGAGGGGGGGAAAGGCCGGGGGGCCCCAGAAACCACCCCTCTGGTAGGTGGCAAAGCCTCAGGCAGGCATATTTTCACCTGCTTTTTTGGCCGGGAGTCGGGTTTTTTTAAAAAAAAAAACTTTTAAAAACTTTTTCTGTGCTTCGCATCGCGCGATTGCCGCGATGCCACAAACAGAAACAAAAAACCCGACCAAATTTTTCTTTTTTCGGTTCGAGTTCGAGTTCTGATGGCTTAATTATCGTTACCGTTTCCATTACGTAACGGAAACGATAAGCGAAAACGGAAATGACAATTTCGCCAAGTCGTGCCCATGTCTACTAGTCGGCATGACCAGGAGAGTTTCTGAACATTTCTTCACATTGCAAGACTTATGGAAAGTGAGCATGCAAAGAAGCAAGCAAGCAATAAATAAATAAATAAATCACTGGAACCTTTTGCATAAAACCTTGGATATTATGCAAAAAACCCTCTGCTTTGTAGAAAATAACTTTTTGTGTGCAAATGCAGGCTTTTATTTTGTTTTTGAAGCATTAGTAGCAAAAATTCATTTTGCTACATTTGCTTCCAAAATAAAACCTAATCAAACCCATTGGTCTTTTTGCTCTCTTACAGAACCAAAAGATCTTGCTGTTATTGACATTTTTTAATATGAACTGTCTAGGTTTGTCGATGCAACATTTGTTGCAGAAGATGAGAACTTTTGTGACTGAATATTCATCCTAAGCCAAAAGTAAATGCTTTTCTTTAACAAATCTTCCTGTATGTATTTTTTTTCTGGATCTCCTCAGAACAGGAAATGGTCTTGAGCCTTTTCCCCCCAGCTTTAAAAATTAAATTTTAAAAGCACACAGAACACACACAAGCCCCAATGCATTTCAGAATTGTCAGGCACAACACAAACAAGACTACTTTTCCTGAAAATATTATCCAATTTGGAAAGAGGGGCGAAAGCTTGCAGCCATTTGTTGATTTGCACCAAACATATAGAGAATCATTTGTTCAAACTGACATTTGTATTTGGACCTAAGTTGAAAAAGGACTCCTCCAATCAGTCATAATTAAATTGTGCTGTTTTAAATCAGTGAACTGAGATCTGCACAAAATCCTGTCGGTATTGTACACCTGAAATACACAGGCAGTGTCCAGAGCTCAGTCCTAAATTTGTGATTGCAATAAACGGCTTCAAGTAGAAGACACGAGGTATAATGAAAGAAGACTGGAACCTCAAATGAATGGGATGGTGGATGGATGGTAAAAAAGAAAGCCTATGGATGGAAGGGAAAATATTCCCTATCGGCTTTTTAATAATATTTGCTCACTGCTAGAAAAGCTTATGTCAGAGAGAACAATTTAAAGCAACACAAATATCTCCAGCTGCTTGTTTTGGATGCAAGGAGTGTCCCTTAAGTTTGCTCTGGAAATGATGTATCCCCTTTCTGCAACATTCCCGAGGACTAATCCATCCTGCCGAAACAGCAAGGCTTCTCTGCTGGAAAATTCAACAGAGTGTAGGACGACGGCATGCATCAAATGAATTTATTTTCAACCATTGACGAATGGCTGGAAACCTCCCTTGGCCCCCGCAGCCCAACTTGAGGCAGGGTGGTTAAAAATGGAATAGGGGCTGCTGGCCAAGGGAACACCCCAGGATGGATGGAAGATGTTAAACATTAGGGTTGATAAGCAATCTGTGGTTTTTCTCTCCTTGGGCCTGTTCCCCACAGAGCTTGCCATTACCTGCGGAAACCGAAAGGCACCGGTCTGTGTGTATGACCATCTCCAAAGTCTCTGTGTAGACAAGTGGAGCCGGAGGGTCGATTCCCTGGCTTTTACACACAGCCTTCCTTTCAGCACCTTCTTTTTACACAAAGACCAACTTATCCCTCCTCCTCTCCCCCACCCTCTGCACCGTCTCTCCTCCCTGTAGCCTGTGCAAGAACACGCTCTCCAAGCGCAAGCTAATAAAGTCCTTTGCCACCTCCTCCCTCTCCTCTCCCCACTCCCTCCTCCATCCCGGCCCAGAGGCATGTCTGCCAACGCAAAGAGAAGCTGGTGGAGATTTAAACCTGGAACTCATTTGGCAAAAGAGACCTTCGTTAACAAGAAAGTTACCTATCATGAACTGCCGGTAACACCTTGAGTGATCCTAAATTCATTACTCGGAGACTTAGCTCTGGCCGAGTATGATTTTATGAACTGTGAGACTGCTGTGTTGAAATTCTGCAAATTGAACATAAATTGGACTGCACAAGACTGGGGGAAACCAAGCAACCCCCCACCTCCCAGCATCTCCCCTCCTGGTGACATAATAATCTTCAGCATCAAGGCAATGAAAATGCAGCTGTCATGTGAAAAGATAGTATGTTATACCGAAGAAATATGAAACAATTTCATTAGAAACACAGGTCCCCTTTGCAACCATTACTAAGTGGGCATGAGAGATGATAATACCATCTTGGCTTTTTATCAAGCACATTGACTCTGTTTCTCTCTCCACACCATAGGCTTGGAGATTATGGAATCAATTATTAGTCATAGGACATGAAAAGACAGTCAGTTTATGCTTTTTCTGATTACAGGCCAACCTAGCCAGCTGTTGCAGATACTGTCTTTAGTGGTTTTCTAAACAGCATTCTTCCAGATGTAACTTGAAATGTTGGAGACTGAACCTTGGACCTTGCACGTGCAAACCACGTGCTGGGGATATGCCCACAGGCCATTGCCCTTTCAACATCCATCTTCATCTCCATTCCTCAGTGGACCTTGGCAAAGGAAGCCCTCTGTGGTAGGATGGATCTTTAATTCTCAGCATCTTTGCTTGGATGCCTTGATAGAAACCATGACACTCCAACTACCATAGTCTGGATACTCAGTTGCACAGGAACCTAACTGAAGGCATGCCATATGCCAGACACAGTTGTTCTCCTCCCTCTTTAAAATAGTTTTCAATTGTGAGTTCATGTTCACCTTGTTAATGGGAATCCCCTTCTTTCCCCCTTTCTTTACTGTGCATTAGTGAGCCATATGTATTTTTTTAATGTGAAGCATGCCCCCACACAGCAAGTGTTGTTGTAGAGTGTCTGTCACCATTTTAGTTGTTCTCCAGACCCTCGAATCTTTTTTGTAAATACCAGTAGTAAATCTAGTAAATTTCCTCAAAATTCCTGCCAACACTTTCTACTGATGTGGGCAATGGCTCCATCATCTATTCAACAAGCATAGGAAAACCTGGGGTCTTGAGGTGCCTAATTTCCTTCCTCTCCTAAATTAGTTCAGCCTTGCTGTATAGGTATTAATGGAAGGGGTTATTAAATTATAATTGTAAGCAAAATAAATAAATATAATCAGTCACAGGAAATAAGGAGTACTGTGCACAAATGACTTTCACATACACTACCAATGTGTACTCTTGTTGTTGTTGTTGCTGCTGCTGCTGCTGCTGCCGCCTCTGCCATTGTAGTAGTAGTAGTAGTAGTAGTAGTAGTAGTAGTAGTAGTAGTAGTTGAGCCTTGTGACACAGTGGTTTAAATTTCTGTACTGCAGCCATAACTGTGCTCACAACCTGGGGTTCAATCCAGGGAAGCAGGCTCATGGTTAACTCGACCTTTCATCCTTCTGATGTCGGTAAAATGAGTACCCAGCCTGCAGGGGGAGGGGTGCAATGTATAGTCTGCATAATAAAGTGTAAATCTCCCATATAGTGCTTTAAGCAGAATACTTTTTTTTTTTTTACTTTTGTTGAACAAGCATGGGGCAGCAATTGTTTGTCCATACCAGGCAATCAGCATTTCAAAATCACTTTATGCACAATCTATCCAATACTGACTCCTATAATATCCTTGGCATTGCCAGGTTTCCCCAGGGTTCTTTCCCTGATCTTTCCCAGTGTTCCAGATCTGAAGTGCTTCCCCGTTATTGGTCCTCTCTTCCTTCAACTTTTTCCTCTGCTTCCCTACAGTTTATGAGCTTCCCCCTGGCATCTTCTTCTAGAGCAAGCCTTGTGTACCAGAATCATTTCTGTTTTGATCTCCTGGCAGAGCAATAAAGAAGACCCCCCCCAAAAAAAAGACAATATTGTCTTTCCTATTCTGGAAATCTCTTTTCCTGCTTACTCTAAGTTCTACTCGTATTCCCCCTCCCCTCTGGCTGAAACTGAAACCATCTTGAATGCTGATGCCACTTTTCATACAAAAACTTCTTATTTTCTCTCCCCATTATCTTATGAAGCCTTACAATAATTATCTCATTGCAACTTTGTTGCAATTTATCCATTGATTTCAGTTTTCTGGAAAATCTCTGTGTTTGTTGTCACCTAAGCGTATGCAAGCCTGTTAGGGCAAAAGGGGTGCTGCTCCTAATGATCTCCTACTTCCAACCCACCAAATTCATACCTCCTTACCAGATGAGGAAAGTCAGGGGCCTGCATGGATTCCTATCCCCCTGAACACTCAGTGTCACACCCCATCTACTTCTGTATATATGTCAGAACCAATCATGCAAAAAGCAGGATTAGATAGTAATATTTTTCACTTTGAGATAAGCTATAATTTTCATTCGATGAATTGGGTGAAATAAAGCAGTGACTGAGTGAATGCCTGCCAGCCTCTGTGTGATTCTATCCCCATGAGGGATGGGCATGGAATGGAAAAAATAATGTTTTGTTTTGTTTCGTTTCTATTAGCAGTTCATTTCATTTCATTTTAAAATGAATTTTAACAATAACAAACAATAACAAAATGATTTGTTACTCTATAAAATGCCTCCCCGGGGTCCTAGAGGTATGAAATTTGGTGGGTAGCTTTTTACAAGGGAGCCATTTTAGAGAGTAATGAAGCGTTTCATTTTCAAAGGGGAAAAGAAGCATTTTGTTTCATTTCATTTTGTAATGAGACGGTATTTCCCATTTTGTTTTGTTTTATAACATTTTGAAAGCTTACAAAACAACAAAAAGTGTGTCATTTTTCATAAGGTGCCCATCTCTAATCCCCATATTTGTAACTGGCTCTGCCTTTCAGTCCTGGCTTGATCCACCATGGTCTGCTGTGCCTTCCATCCCACCAATAGCAAAAGGCACAACTTCCAGCTGTGACTGCCTGTGGGTACCTTATGAGGGCATTCCACTGCCCAGATTAACATCTCCAATTACATATCACTGGCACTTTACACATTATAGTTAAAATCTTCCAGTTTCAGCCAACATTATGAAACCAATGGCAGCTTTTCCTCTGACAGAAGACTGCCACAGTCACAGTGGGAAATGGTTCCTTGCACACACTCGGACAAACTTTTGTGCAACAAAAACCAGTAAAGGAGTGGGGTGGGGGAGAAAAGAAATTGTCCTCGTACTCTTGCCATTTTTGTTCTGGAATAACATTCCTTCTTAACCAGGAGACTTCATCTACCAACATGTTTCAGATGTATATTTCACATGTCCTTTCTTTAGCTATCTTCTATTGTTATTAATATCTCCTCATGTATTTTTATAGTCTTTTGGAAGAGATATTTGCAAGATTTTGGATCTAGAATGTGGAATATGAGTTTCAGATAAATAATTCCACTCAACCCTAATGAATGGTCCATAATGTAAATAGCTACATTTTAGTTTCTGTGTAATTCTTTTGTAAGTTTTTCTTCCATTTCGTTCATGTGACTGCTCTGAGCCGGTACCTGATACACAACATGGGACGTGAGAGGATCGTAGCGTCGATGAGATGTGACAGCCCAACTCTGTATTAGTAGATAAGCACAGCAAAATTCTTTTAATTTTTGCTAATACGATGACAGCAATTTTAGCATTTGGTATACGAATGAAAAGCCCAGCGAGTTCATTTGGTTACATTCTTAGCCTCCTGGTTTCCACAATGTTTCTTTAGGGGAAGACAGATGATGAGTGATGGAGTGAGAGTGTGCTTGACAGGATTAACACACACTGAATCTTTTGACTAAGCAAAAATGTGTATGTTGGTTTAAGGGCATGTACCCTTAGGATTTGGGAAAGCAAAACACCGAACTGAACTGTTTTGGTTCACCTTGAGCATAGCAGCTTGTTCAATTAGGATCCTTTAAAAAATGTAAAGGGCACTGGATCTTGAACCAAAAATAATGAGAAGACCACAGTCCACACCCCATCCAGGCAGAAGGAGCAGGGGCTGCAAAGAGGGAGGATCTCCTGATATTGTACGATAGCATGCATTTCTTTTGCGACTTTTAACTACCGGTAGCAACTCTCTGGTTTGGAGTTTGTAGCAGCATCAGAAAATGGAATTCACTAACAGATTTATGCAGAAATCCTCTCAGAATCACCAATGGGGGTCAGTTGAGATTTAGCTGATAATCTGTCAGATGGGGAGGTGTCCAGGTGTTTGCTGACTTTCCCCCCTTTCCTTCCTCAAGTGCGAGGCAGCATGTGGAGCTTTCTTCCTGCCTGTTTTGCTTGGATAATAATGTCATTTGTGAAGTAGGGAGAAAGTGACAAGCCCCAGTTGCCCTTAACGGAGGAAAACAAACATTTTTTTCACAAGGAGTTCTTCTATGGAGACATGGCTTCTTTGGGGTCCACTTGAAGAGCAGAACCAAAGGATGTCAAATGAGGGGAAGGGGGGGGTGATAGGAATCTGGAAAGAATATTTCCCTGTTTGTCTCCTTCTCTGCTTTCTCACACCTTGGCTTTCTCAAGTAAGTAAGTAAATATATAAATAAATAACCAAGGACTGTGACAGCCACAACAATTCTGATGATGTATCACAATTGACTTGTTGCTTTAATGTCTAATTGAAGACCCATTGGCCCAGGACATGCTACTGCCATACATCAGCACAGTCACATCCCAAAAGAGCAGGAGTCCTGGAAAACCAAACAACAGCACCATAAATTGTCATATAACTTTCCCCTCCACCTTCTGCCTGTGGGCCTTTTTGTTCTCTGTTTAAAGATGACACACCCACCCACCCCAAATACAGTGTGAAACTACTTGTGATTTTATGAGCTGTACATGTTGCCAGTGTAGATTTTTTTTTTAAAAAAACATGCTATTGTAATTTAGTCTGACTGGGCTAGAAGTGTGTTAGGATCCTAAGTAGAGATGGGCACAAACCAAAAAAAGGTGATTCATTTTGGTTCGGTTCATTGTAGGGTTTGGTTCATTTTGTTTCATTTTTAATGATTTTTTTGAAAAATTTGTTCATTGTTCGGTGATTCGTTATTCATTTCTCCCCCTGCTTTGCACGATTTAATCCATTTGACAGCGTACAGATGGGAAAAAACATTTTAAAAAAAGATGTTATAATTACTGCACAAACTGGACTGGCAGCATCCTCATCCTCATTATCGACATCATCATCATCATCTTCACCAATCGGCACATCATCCTTACCGGGTGGTGGCAGCGGTGGCAGTGGCAGCAGGGCGATCCTGGCCCCTGTGGCAGGGGCTTTCTGAGGCACTGGCTTGGGGCCAGTGCCTCTTTCCCACCCCCCAAGCAACCACCACACAGCCCCTGGGGCCAGGTCGGCACTCCCATCTCTCTCTCTCTCTCCCCTCCTCCCCCCTCTCTCTTTTTGATTGTTAAATTTTATTTTCAAGGAACGACTGCACAGCCCCCAGGGCCGGGTCGGTGCTGGTTTTATTTTTTATATTTTTTCTTGATTTTAGGGTGCCAACCTGGCCACCCATGGGGCTGGGTCGGAGCTCCTTTTTATTATTCTTAAAATTTATTTAAAATTTATTTTTATTTTTATTTATTTTTTACTGCCATGGGCCGGCTCCAGTGCTCATGGGCCAATACTGGATCAGGTTTGCTTTATTTTGTTTTTTGCCAGCCACGGCCCAGTTCCACAGCCCACGGGCCAGGCCCAGTGCTCATGGGCCGGTACTGGGCCTACACGCTGGATTATTATTATTTTTTGGCTGTTCGTGGGCTGGGGCTGGTGCTTGCAGGCCAGTACTGGGCTCTAACACTGGATCATTGTTGTTTTTTTTGTTGTTGTTTTTCAAGCACTTCCTGTGCAGCCCCTGGAGCCCAGTTGGTGCTGGTTTTATCTTTTATCTTTTTTCTTGATTTTAGGGTGCCAACCCGGCCACCCCTGGGGCCAGGTTGGCACTCCTTTTTTTAAATTATTTTTTAAATTATTTTTTATTTTTATTTTTTTTATTTTTTACTGTCAACCACGTGGCCTGTGCTACAGCTGTAGTGTGGGCTGGTCAGTTTTTTTTTTTTTTGCTGGCTGCAGGCCGGTTCTGTGGCCCATGGGCCAGTACTGGGCCCACATGCCAGATGATTTTTTTGTTGTTGTTTGTTTTTCCAAGCACCTACTGGTAGCTGTAGCGCAGGACGGTCAGCTTTTTTTTTCTGGTCAGGGTTCCCTGCAGCCAGGAAGACCAAAGGACCAGCACCATGTATGAGACATCTCCAGTGCCACCATTAATGAAATGAAACAAACCGAACCAATTTTTTTTCCGATTCAGTTCAGTTCATTCTCAATCTACTCTGGGGTTCGTTATTCGTTTTGTTACGTAATGTAACAAATAACAAATAATGAAATGAACTAACTCTGTTATGATTCTAAGAAGCACATTGTCAGTGAAAGGAAGGAGGGGGGACCCGGGAAACTACAGACTGGTTAGCCTTACATCTGTCCCAGGGAAGATGGTGGAAAGCCTCATCCAAGAGAAAATCTTAAAACACATACAAGAACAAACCTTGCTGAGAGAAAATCAGCATGGCTTCTGTAAGGGTAAATCTTGTCTTACAAAGCTTTTAGAATTTTTTGAAAAGGTCAACAGGCACGTGGATTTGGGTGAACCGGTGGATATAGTCTATCTGGATTTTCAAAAGGCTTTTGACACAGTCCCTCACCAAAGGTTGCTGAGAAAATTGCACAGTCAGGGGATACGAGGGCAGGTCCTCTTATGGATTGAGAACTGGTTGAGATCCCAGAAACAAAGAGTAGGGGTCAATGGGAAATTTTCACAATGGAGAGAAGTGAAAAGCAGTGTGCCCCAGGGCTCTGTCCTGGGACCGGTGCTTTTCAATCTGTTCATAAATGACCTGGAGACAGGGATAAACAGTGAGGTGGCCAAGTTTGCAGATGACACAAAACTTTTCCATGTGGTAAAAACCAGAGAAGATTGCGAAGAGCTCAGGAAGGATCTCTCCAAACTGGGGGAATGGGCTGAGAAATGGCAAATGCGTTTTAATGTAACCAAATGTAAAGTAATGCATATTGGGGCAAAAAATCCAAACTTCATCTATCAACTCATGGGCTCTGAGTTATCCGTGGGATCAGGAAAGAGATCTTGGTGTGTTGGTGGACAGCTCCATGAAGGTGTCTCCCAATGTGTGGCAGCAGTGAAGAAGGCCAATTCCATGCTAGGGATGATCAAAAAGGGGATTGAAAATAAAACAGCCAACATTATAATGCCGTTATACAAAACAATAGTAAGGCCCCACCTGGAGTATTGTGTACATTTCTGGTCACCGCACCTCAAGAAAGACATAGTGGAACTGGAAAAGGTGCAGAAGAGAGCGACTAAAATGATTACTGGGCTGGGGCACCTCCTTATGAAGAAAGGCTAAAACATTTGGGCCTCTTTAGTCTGGAAAAAGGCGCTGAGGGGGATATGATTGACAAAATAATGCAGGGTAGGAGTAAAGTGGATAGAGGGAAGCTCTTTCCCTCTCCCAAAATACCAGAACTAGGGGACATACACTCAAATTGAGTGCTGGGAGAGTAAGAACTGACAAAAGAAAATATTTTTCACCCAGCACGTTGTAAGTCTATGGAACTCCCTGCCACAGGATGTGGTGATGGCATCTGACCTGGATGCCTTCAAAAGGGGATTGGACAGATTCCTAGAGGAAAAGTCTATCACGGGTTACAAACCATGATGGAGATGTGTAATCTCTAGGCTTTAAACCAGGGTGCTTCAAGGGCCAGATGCAGGGGAGTGGTATCAGGAGACAGATATCTATGCGCTCCCAAATGCATCTGGTGGGGCCGCTGTGAGATACAGGAAGCTGGACTAGATGGGCCTTGGCCTGATCCAGCATGGCTCTTCTTATGTTCTTATGTTCTTATGTTCTTATGCACTTAGGGATGCTATATAATAAAGAAGTCCCCTCTCCCCCTTCCTTAAGGTACAGACATGATCTTGTAGGTGCCCTTCAGGAATTCTCATGGAGTCAACAGTCCATGGGGCGCTTGAGTGGGAGAGGAAGGAAGGAAGTGCCAGCGTATGAGTCAGTCTCTCCCATGAACACTGACTATTTGATTTGTCCATGTTTCTGGATAACTCCCTCCTGATATACATGCTCTCCTCAGAAGAGGTTTTCTTTGTGTTGCTCCTTCCAGGCATTAGCCCACCAATATTGTCTTTATATCAGAGATATGTCAGGTTGCTTCAATACTGCTGTCCCAGTGAAGGCTGATGGGTTTTGCACACCAATCTCCACCACAACAATCATGTGCTCATAGGAAGACATGGAAGTGTCTGAACTGCTCAGTTAAAAGGAATGTCCAGTTTAAGCTTCACTTAAATATTCATATAAAGAACTTTTGGAAGGGAAAACAAAGGCCACCAACTATAGTATCACTTTAGCTCAAAGGTCACTAGTCTCCACCCCAACAATCATGTGCTCATAGGAAGACATGGAAGTGGATGTGAGCTTGTTCATTTGACTGAAGTAGTTGCAATCTACCAGGAAATATTGAAATTCAAAGGGTCACAAATGTTTTGAAAGAAACCAAGACAGTTCCATGGCAGAGGGGTCTTCCATGTTTGCCTGTTTGAATACTAATAACAGCAATTTTTGTGATTCGCAGATGTTTTGAGTGTGATGACCCTTTGTAGTCTATAGGTGATAGAGAGTTGCTTTAAACAACACAGCGGAAACAACATATTGTATTAGCATTTTAAAAAGAAAACTGTCCCTACACTTTCCAATGCATCTCCATTACCAGCTTCATTCTTCTCCATGAAGCTGGAGGACTGAATGGCTATAGTGAAAACTCTGAGCTGCTTGGATGGGCTTCCATGCAACCCAGGACCCTGATCTTTCAAATTCTGTCTTCAACTGATGTACTACATAAAATATTAGGACTTAAAATGCTGCCCCTGATTCAGTTAGACTGTTGATCGATTTAAATCTGACTTTCCAGAGAGCAGCTTTCCAGAGTTTCAGGCTGAGATCTCTTCTTGCCATACCAGAGTTCTCTGCTTTCCTTTTCACATGCTAGTCAGGTCAGATCTTGCATAGCTTCTCAAATCAGATGACTGCTGGTATGGTAAGGGTGGTCCAGTAATCCCCGCCTATCACGGGGGCTAGGAACCCACTTGACCCACGATACATGAAAATCTGTGATATGCGGAAACTGGTTGGGTGGAGCGGGGGGCAATCAGAGGGGTGGGGGGCAGCGGGGAGTGATGGGATTGCTCTCCCCCGCCCCCCGCAGCTCTAAGGCCTCCTGGACGGGTCTGGGGGTGGCAGGGAGTGATGGGATTGCTCCCCACCACCCCCTGCCCGGCTATAAAGCCTCCCAGAGGGGGTGGCGAGGAGTGATGGGATCGCTCCCTGCCCCCCCGGTGCAGCTACAAGGCCTCCCAGATGGGTCTGGGGGCTGGCAGGGAACAATGTGATCGCTCCCCGCTGCCCCCCCACATGGCTCCAAGGCCTCCCAGAGGGGGGCAGCAGGGAGCAATGTGATCACATAGTGGGACCACAGTACCTTAACCATGAAATGGCGGGGGGTGACTGTACTCTAAATTGTGTAGGAAGTCTGCACAAAGTCTCCCTGGCTTAGGAATTCGCCCTCCAAGTTGTTGAATGTACGTGGCATAAGACCAATGTAAGGAATGGTCTACCTTCTTTTCTTGAGGTAATAAATGTGTAAGTGAATCAGTGAACAAATTGTGCATGGGTAGGCAATAGAAGACCTATGACAACCAAACAGTACAAAAGTGAGGAAGATCCAACAGATCCTAAATAATAAAAAGGAAGATTCTAAAAATCCCTCAGGAGAGTAGATTTTCTTTGTTTTGAGGGTTGGTTGGAACCCATGGGAGCCTTAAAAAAATCTGGGGGATGAAAGAGGCCCCAAGTGAACTTCTCAATTAAAAAAATGCAAGAAAGAAAAAGAGGGATTGGGAATTATTGGAACAGGTCTTTTTTGACTGTTCATGGTCTAAGGTTGGGTGGATGCAGGAAGCAATAAACCCCACTCAGATTGCCCATCCCTATAACAGTGCTACCTAGTTATTTTGCTTTGTATTCTGGCCTTCTTCACAAGAGCTCAGTGTGGTTCACAGTTTACATAAAAATGCAAAGTTGAAATAATAAATTATAAATATCTAAAATTGCATTTGTCACTCCTTTTTTGTTTTGTTTTTGTAATTGCAAATAATTCAGATTATTTCCAGGGTCTGCAGGATTTCAGGTGCCTTAACTTGTTTTCAGATGTGGAGCAATGGTTTGGTTTGACAATAGCCAAGAATAGTAACAGTTTTCAGAGTTAAGGGATGTGTGTCCTGCTGTTTCCTGAAAATATTTTGGAAGATAATGTAACATTGAAAAAGGAAGAATATTTATTGTGCACACAATGCAGCATTTGTCAAATGGTGTGGATCACTTTACAAAGCAGTGCAACAGGAAGAAGAAAAGATCATATCATGGGCTGTCACAGGTTTTGGTAGAACCAAGTGTTTCCAGTGGTTAATCCCTGAAAATGTTATAGGGTGGCATACTAGTACGATAATGAAATAAAACAAATCCCAAACCATTAGATCATCTGGCAAATGTTTAGGATAGGGTAGGGAAAGCATATAAGATAAATCTTTTTTGATCCCACATTGGGGAAATTTACTTGTACACAGCTCCCAATACAAAGAACAAATGAAGAAGAGTGGGTGCACAAAAAAGTGTAAAGTGAGAAAGAAGAAAATAATAGATAATAGAGATTGAATAAAATAAAAATCCAATATACAAATATACACTATAAAATTTGGATATAAAAAATTAACTATGAAGAAAAGAAAAAAGAAGCTACAATATACGAATATGAATATGTTGTAGAGTCTCAAAGCAGTGGGAACAAAAGACCTGCGGTAGCACTCCTTTCCACGCCGGGTATGTCTGAGTGTGCCACTTAAAGAAATAATGTGTTGAAAGGGGATAAAATTCAGAAGGCTGAACAATTATGATCTGATGGTTTTGGCAGCAGGAGTTCAGCTGAAGAGCCTGTTAGGGAAAGATTAATCAGAAACCAAAATGATGGATTACTAAAAAGGGTGGTGGGGAGGAGGAGAAAATAAAAGAACAAAACGTTCAGTGAAGTGTCCAAACCACAGTGTTCTATGAGGACTAGGGTGAGTCTTTTTTTTTCAGTCACGTAGCAGTCCCCCCCACCCACCCATCTGTGCTGAGCATCACGTCCGTGGGTTTGAATCTAACTTTCCTGGCTTTGTCAATGACACACCTTTTGGTTACTGGCACTCAACTGGGAAAAAAATTATGCTTGGGTTGGGGAGTTGACTGAGCAATGTGGTTTCAGGGCAATATAAAGACAATGCAGCCTAAAGCAAAGTGTGCTGCTTGTATACCCCCAAAACCCCCCACCCCATAAGCGCTTAAACGTTTCTCCAGGTGGTTTACAATTTAATTCCCCATCCCTAGTAAGCTGGGTAATTGATTTACCAACTTCAGAAGAATGGAAAGAGGATTCTAACTCAAGCCAGATACCTGAGCCCGTTAGGGCTGAACTCAGATGATGAGCAGAGTCTGGACTGTGGTTAACCACTGTGTCACAAACTGTCTAGAACATGCACATGCACATGCATTACAAAGAGGAGTAATTTTCCCCAGATATGAAGTTTATGTCTCTTTATACAGCTATTCATGGATCAGAGGAGGGTAAAACCTGGATTGAATGTACTTGACCATGCAGGAATTTTATGTGCCATCCTCAGATAATGAGTTTCCTACAGAACAGTGCTTCCGAACCTGAGGCTCCCAAATGTTCTTGGACTAACACCTCTAGAAGCCTTCACCAGTGCATATGTTGGCCAGGATTTCTGAGAGTTGTAGTTCAAAACATCTGGGGGCCTAAGGTTGGGAACCACTGCTTTAGAAAAAGCTAGAAGGAAATCAGTGGCTTAAATCCAATTGATAGTCCTAATTGTAGAACAGCCTCTGAATTAATGGGATATACATGTGTTGACTTACCAAATTCATTTGTTTAGTAGCAATGTATTAATAACTGGATTGAACTCCATGTGTTCAGTTATTCATAATCCTTATTTGCCTGCACAGTTTAAATAAACTCCAAGGATAGGTATCTGCTGATGCTTCCTTGCTCTGGCAGGTGGAACTCTGAAGAACACAAATTAAGGTTGGAACCTCTACATAACAGAGAACCCTGGTTTGAATGAATGAATGAATGAATGAATGAATTGTACCCAAAAAATGAACAATTTTGATTTTTTCCATTGTTGTGTAGTTCTGTAGACATGATTGTTTTTGTTTCCTTAATGTTCAACTGCAGACCTGCTTTGGCACTTCCTTTTGTTCGATTTCACCAAAAATCCTTTCAAGTAACTGCTGCTCTCTGCCAGTAAAATTGTGTTATCTATATAAATTATAGATGTCTCTTCCATCAATTTCCTATCTATTTGATTTCAGTTGATCTCAACATGTATAGCCACCTGTTCATTTGTCTGAAGCATGTATTTCCAATAAACAGATTGTTGGTTTTGCAAAACTCTACATGTTGTTCTTCTGCTTCATTCCTTTCCCTTAGGTCAACTTTTGCAATAACATTTTGTTCTGTTTTGTCTCCTACATTGCAATCCAGTTATAAGCTCATCTTATTTTGGTATATGATCAGTTTCCTCCTGGATGCTTGTATAAAAGTGTTTGATTTCATCTTCTTCAGCATCAGTAGATGGAGCATAGATTTGAATGATGGTTATGATGATAGGTTTCCCACAGAATCTGATTGACTCAGTCAGATGTAGCATTAGTGACTACAACTGCCTGTGCTACATCTTGCTTCAATAGTTGTGTGACCGAAAATAACCCGTTTCAGTTCACTTTAATTCACTGACACCAAGAACTGCAATGTTTATATGTTCCATTTCATGCTTTATACTCTCCAGTTTTCTTTGAGTCATACTTCTCACAGTCCATGTTCCAATTGTATTGTTCCACAGTATTGGGCTTTCCCTTTGCTTCTGTACACATCAGCCACTAGATGTTCTTTTGACATAGTTGTGCCATTCGCAACAGAACTATTTGTCCTTGTACTTTGCTCTTCCCCAGTAGATGATTGAATACATTTTCATTTAGGAGTCTCATCTTCCAGCACCATTGTTGGTTTTATTCCAGACTGTCTCAGTGTGGTAGCAAAGGTTCAGCAGGAGTTTACCATTGCCAGCAGTTTACCTTATGCAGTTATTACAAAAGTAATAATTGTCACCGCCATTGCCTCTCCCACCAGTGTCATATTCAGCTGCCACTGCTTCCCAGTAGTTACCATATAGACATTTCCCCATCCCCACTACCATTGGAACTATCCATTATCTTCTGCTGATACAGCCATTACTCCTGAAGTGGGTGGATGGATCTTAGTGTGGTTACTCTGCTGTGAACATTTTGCCTTGGATAGCCATGCTATGGGTTCTGGCTTGAAAGAGCCTAGCTTCCTGGTGGCATTGCTCTCAGCTTCACTGAAAGATTCAAACCCCTTCACCATATTAGGGTGAGCGTCCAAGAAGGTGTCTTACACTGTATACCCAACACATGCCAGGCCTTTTACACTGTCATTGCTCAGACAGAGCTATTTGATATCCATTTCCATCGCATTCTTACTTTTCCAACAAGCATTATTATGGAAGAATGTGATCTTTAATCTATTCTGTGATGTCTGTTCATTTTTTTGGATTTTAAATGTTTCCCCAATATTCTTCCAGTTCAATGAATTAGTGTAAATTTAATATTTTAAATCATTGCCTTTCAGTGTCAACCATATCCACTTTAATAATTTCCTACCACTAAGTTAAATTAATAACTAAAATAATAATTTTACTTCAATTTAGTCACCTTTTTAAAAAGAGTTATTAAAGTAATTGTACAAGAACACTGGAATATATTTTTATTGTTTAGTTTACACTGTTCAAATGGCAATAGTGTCAATACAGTTCCAAATGAAGAGAATAGTTGATTTCTGCTTTGTTTCTCATGTCATGGCTGATTTAAAACAACATCAGGAAGAACAACCAATGATGGTAACTGTTTATGCTGTTTTACCCAGAGTGTATATATTCAAACCTGGCTCACCTGATGAGGTTATGAAAGTGAAGAGGATTCTTGCCATAAGGACTATGGCATACAGTTTTTTTTTTAAATTAACATTGAAATTCTTCACCCAGATGAACACAAAGAACAGGATGGCCTTTCATCCTGAAACCAGTTTGCAAGACAGTGAGACCTTTATGTCATTAGAGATAGACCTGACCTGTAAAGGTCAGCCTTTGGTTCTTCATGCCTTCTGGACATTGGTGGAAAGTTTGCAGCAAAGGTTTGGGATCCTGCCTTCCCGAATAACAGACTTCCTTTGTCCAATATATCTATCTGCTGTGGTCTGTCAAGGAAAGGAACAGATTATCCATATCTTTTCTTTAAGGGCCTTCGAAGTGTGCAGTCCCCTTGCTGTTCTCCCTTCAGGGCCACAGCTTCCCTTTGTGATGGGGCAATCAATAAAATGGGACTGCATCTGCCTCTGGTGGAGGAAACACCAAGCAGATACCAGCCAGTCTGGAATCAGCTGTTTCCTTGCCTTTGATCTCACGCAACAAGGCTGTTGAAAACTCCAGGAGGGCTGCAGCTTAGTCTTCCATGCTGTCCACGTCATGCTGATAACTCCACTGAGGCCTATTGTGGCTTTGTGTTTGTGGAATGGATCCCCTATTAAACTGAAAGGCTGCCACCTTCTCTTCCCAACAGGAGGTCCTTTGATAGCCCTGGCAATGACAATTTGAGTCTAATTGAGTGACTCAAAAATCCAAAAAAACTCAAGAGTACTAAGGGCATAATCAATACTGTAAATTCTGTGGCTGGACTGCTTTTTTGTATGCCACTGTCAGGCTACTGATGTTTTGTTTATGAGAGATCCCATTTTTCAACTGGGAAAAAAATGGGACCTTGCATTTTCTTCCATTTGGAGTTTCTCTTCCTTGCTTCCTGTGACAAAGCATAACATCACCTTTTCATGAAGGCTGAGAAAAGTTTTCCCAGAGTATAAAGACATGCCATCCCTGCAGACAGTAAAAGTCAGTCAAGATATATGAGATTTAATTAACTGAGCCTGATGTGCCTTTTGGAGGAAATAATGGAAGAAGGATCAGCCTCTCACTAGAGTTGACAGAAGAAGGCTGCAAATCTAAAGCTTGTCATTGAGATATCTCCTGCCCAAAATTATGTTTTCCATTAGAGCTGTCTATCAGAATACTAGGCTGGAAGAAAAGACTGTTGTGGAATTTTTAAAAATAGTGATCAGAGCTAAAGTATTATCTGATAGCTAACCATCTTGCAAAATGTTTCAAAAACACATCCACACACATTTTTAGGAGAAAATCAGCAGGCTCTACTACTGTCCGGACATTTTAATTGGCTGTTGCTGGTAGATTAGTTATTTTTAAGTAACTACTTACTGATTCCAAGAAGTTTTATTTTGATGTACATACACATATGCATTTATCTAATGTTAATATTATTAAATTTTATGGATACATGTTTGCATATTTACTGATTTTAGTGAAATGTACTCATATGAAAAGAATAATATAAATAAATAATGATATTGTCACATGTTCATTTGCTCAACTGCAAATTTCACATAGGAAAGGTGTCCTATCTTACAAAGGAGGATCCTCTACTAGAGAGACTTCTCAGTTCAAAGGGATGCCCAGTATAAGATTGACTTAAAGATTCATTTAAAAAACCTTTTGAAGAGAGAACAAAGGCCACCAACTATACTATCACTTTAGCTCAAAAGTCACCAGTCTTCACTACTGGATGTGGATTTTTTTCCTATTTGAATTAGAACAAATTTAAAAATTTGCATCCATAGACATACATTTTTATTCAAACTTTTTTCCAGAGATTTACATCCCTCTGGTTGGGCTCTCTCTAACTGACTTCCAATAGTCACAGCTATGCTTAATTAAGATCCATGATATCCTGTCACTAACATAAATGCAAAGTGTTAAACATGCTTTTGATTTGAAGGAAACAGTAGTGGATATGGGAAGATATTGAGAGTGGGTGACCTTTGCCTTTTCCACTTTTAATCTCAACCCTTCAGCCTTGCACTTCAGAGAGTAGGCTGCATTTGATCTAAAATGAGTTGTACTTAATACAACTTTATGGAATAGAGCTCTTGTGGAAAGCTTTAAAATCTGGAGTAGATGAAGAAAGGATGGGAAATAAAGTGGATGATACGGTAGTTAGATCAAATATCACTTATTTTCATTTTTGCTTCATAGGTTTAGATGCCCTGTTATCTATTTACTGTAGGGCATGACAGATTGAAGAGGATAAAAATAATAATACTGTAATCTAAAAATGAAAGGAAATGAAAAAGAAAAATCTGCAAGCTATTTAACAAAATACATTAATGAGCAGAGCTGAGAATGCTCTGTCTAGATGTGGACAATACTGGTTGAAATCCCTGTTCCGTCATGCAGCTCATTGGGTGGCCTTGGCCAACTTGAGTCATGGTTTGTCAGTCTAACCCCACACCAAATGGCTTTGTAGGGATGAAAATGTGAGATAAGAAGTGTAAAGTGCTATAGAAATGATAAATAGCAATGAAATATGTTGGCTGTTAAATTATTGCTTAAAGCCTTAAAATATGCCCTACATTAGTTGAGCCCTCAATATATTTCATAAACAGCTGTGTCACTGTGAGTATATTTGAGCTATTTTTAATCTTTCACTCCCACCTCAGAATAACAGCATGGGTCAAAACTCACAACCCTTCACCAACCTGTCAGATGGAATGCATTAAAAATAGATGACCCTGCTGAAGAAGCCCTGCTTGGTAGAGCCTCCAGTGTAAAATTGTGTATGTGGCTTCAACTTGTTTAGCATGGGAAACTCTAGAGTAACTTGAGAAGTCATTACAAGGAAAATACAGGCCTCTTGCCATCCTCTAATGGCTTTCTTACAGCTGAAAATGCAAAATTTACAAGGAAAGTCTTAAAGAAAATGACAGGGAACTCTCAGAAGATAACAGAATTGGACAGGGAGATTAATGGGGACCTTGGATTTTTCTAATCCATGGTGATTAATAACTTGGCGTTTCATGATCCTTCATTTCCATTGGAGTCAGGAAATGATCAGCTCTTGCCTGAGTCTTTAAATCAGGCAGAAATCACTTTCCACAGTACAAGTATTCCTGAAATCTCTACCATCAAATGGATGTAGTCAGAACAGCAGGAAATGTCATTTCTGTCACCGAGACACCATTTTCCTCAGCTGAGGAAATCAGTGAGGCTTACCAGTTACACTGTTGTTTGATTGGTCTTTCCACAGTTGAACCAGTAGGCAGTAAAGATGGAGCAAGTATCTGAAAAAGAAAATTAAAATGTAAAAAAAAAAAGTAAAATCTCATTTGGATTAAAGTACATTTGAACAGAAATCCATCTTAAGCAGGGCCAGACACACTGGGCCTCACCCGCTGCCATGAGATGCTCTTAGGAAAGTTTGTATACATTTGAAAGTGGTTCCCATCATCCTCATGCTGCCTTCTCACCACAACAAATGATATTTACACCTTTCTTATGCACTTGTGGCAGGATTTTTTTTAAAAACTGTCATTCCATGCAATATTTGTACCCAATGTGTGGGAAACGACAAGAACAAAACTAACACAATTGACCAGTCTTTTAACTAGATATGTAAATCTTCATTGTACAAGTCTTAGTAAAACGTCTTGGCTGGGCAAGACCTGGAAATTAGAATAAGAATTTTTTCAAATATTCTTCACATTCTTACCCAGAAGTGATATTTCTTTGTTGATTACTTGCTTGCTATCTCATTTCTCAAGGTAGATATTTTGGGAGTTGGTTGGTGGGGTTGCCAATTTTCGATTGAAGCTTTTCAAGTCTTTATATCAAACATGACAAAGGCCTCTGAAAGGCTGGTGAGGGACATGAATACTCAGTCATCCCAAAATGTTTTTTCAAACAGACAGGTGGTGCTTAGAGAATTCACGAAGGCATTTCAGCAGGTCAGTAGTGTAGTCCCCCCAACTCTTAGTACTTAGTACTTTTAATACTTGCTTAGGTCTTTACGCACCACACCCAGTGTGCCTATTACGACTGGGCCCACCTGTACCAGTTTATGCCAGATGATGATGATGATGATGATGATGATGATGATGATGATTAGCCAGCCATCATGCATTTTTAAATGCAGCAAATGGACAAAATTGAGGTGCCTTAGGAAAGGAAAGACACAGGGAATCATCTGCCACTGCAACTCACCCCATTACATTTGAGCAAAGCAGTGCAGGTGTGTGTGTTGGGGTGGAGCTGATTTGGTCATATAATTTCTGCTGTTAAATGTGCGAGTTTTTCCTGAGTGTGACTGTGCCTTTGGTTGTGATTAATTAAATAAGTGCATGCATGTTTGCACATGTGTAAGAAGGGGCAAATCCAGTCAGCTCTGGCCTCCACAGACTCCAGACCCCCAGCTAGAATGTAGGCTTTGGAACACCCCTGGTAGAAGGCCCTGTTTTAATATCCAATTAAATCTCTTTTTCTCCCACTCTATTTTCATTTTGGTTTTTAAAAAATGGGTTGTGATATTTTGCCATGTCTCCCCACAGCCTTTAAGAAAAGGTTTGCTTTGGGGCTGGTGAGCTCACTGTTTTTGTTTTCTCTCTTATTTTTTTAAAGCAGTACTGTGGCTTGTTTGCAGCTGGAACTTTGTTGAACTATGTTTAAAAATACATATTCCGAAAAAAAACTTGTGAGTTTAGAACTGGATAGGTGACAGAGATGTGCTTCTCCCATCCCCTTTTTCAAAAGGTTGCTATTCTGAGACCACGTGACTGGTGAGTGCTATTTGTCTACCTTGTTACTTTTAGGCACACCCTTTTAAAAAAAAAAAAAGTTTGTAAGCTTGGGGCAGGCTAGCTGGTGAGCTCTTCCCCTCCCCTGCCGCTGAAGAATAGCTTTAGCCATTGTGCAGCTTTCCCCACCAGTTTTCCAGGATGGATGACACACAACCTGTGCATCTGTTCACAGGATCAGATGGAAGCATCCCATACAATGACCTCCAGGGGAACACTTGGGAAAGAGTTAAGCACTCCCCTGACTGCTTCTTAGCACTTCATTTGCCTTCTCGCAAAGTGGCTTTTGCCAAAAAGGGAAAAAGAGTTAGAGGTGCTGTCAGGGGTTTTGTTACAAGAGTTGTGTGCTAATGTGTGTATTTCGGCCTTTGGGCTTCATCACGGAAGGGTTGGTGAGCCAAAGTAGGGCAATTAAGAGCATGACTCATTACCAGAGGGGTATTCAATTGCAAGACCGTGCCACATTTTGGCAACATGGAATTGCACTTTATCCACAGCAGAAATCTCCCTTTCTGTCCAACAGGCCAGCCACACGATTCATCCACCCTCCCAACGCCATCCCGTTGGCAGATTTAGAAGGCTGTTTCTTTTACAACCACACAGCCATTTTGAATCAAAATTACTAGCCAGCCAGGTAATAACACTGAAAAATTATGTTGCTCCATAACTGCAGGGTGGTGGTGGTGAAGAATGAACTGCCGAGACCTCCTTGTTTCAGGAAAATCAGCAAATGTGTTTTTGACATGGTAACTTACTGGACTCATTAGCCTAATAGTGGTGTGTGTGTATGTGTGTGTGTGTGTGTGTGTGTGTGCCTGAAGAATCCTGCTTAAAATGCTTGCTTGTTGTAAAAGAACATTTCAGCACATTGAGAGAGCATGCAATTTTCTTTTACATTTGGTTGAGAATGATGGCAGAGTCAGAAGCAAAGTGGTTCACATGGCTTTCTCCACATGGGTTATCTAGAGGGAACTACCTGAACATTATCAGCAGCAGCAGCTGTTTCCTAGCAGGTACATATCAATGAGACAGGTCTCCTGTGCAACACAGCAGGCATGTCTATGAGCTCTCTGTGAAATCATGTACATCCTGCCATTCAGATCCCAGTCTATTTGATACAGCCCTGTATATTTTCCATCCTATTTATGGACAGAAATACAGTGGTACCTTGTATAAAGGAATTAATTCATTCCAAATGAAATTAAGCAAATTTTCCTTTATACAAATTTCCCATAGGAATGCACTGAAAACAGAGTAATCCCTAATTGTAACAATTTTATGTTGTATGGATTCGCCCCATAGAGGATTCTGTTAAGCAATTTTCCCCAATCTCCGGAACTTTTTTGTTGTACAGATTTTATTTTATACAAACCATTTGTTATACGAGGGTCCACTGTACTGAGAAAATAATTTCAGTTATTGAGAAAAAGAGAAAAAGAATCTGAGATGTTCACAGTCTTGACTCAGTGATCCCATTGGGTCCCTTACAGATCTACAGTCAGATGATGATTATCATGACGATAATGATGACAACAACTACTACAATGATGGCAATGACGACTGGAGTCAGCATGAGCAACAGTGGTAGCAAAGCTTTGTGGCTTCCCTTTACACATTTTAAATGTTTGCATGGCCCCTGCAACCATCAACAACCAGTGTGTTGGCAGTCAGGGTGCAGTTTTGCTTCTTCTGTCATTCCCTCTGCCTAGTGTCATGTTAGGTCTCTGTGGTGTTGGTGGCAGTGCAGCAGCCACCTCAAAGAAAAAATAGTGGGGAAATTTTGTAAATACTTATTCAATGTGGCCATCTATTTTTAGAGAAGCAAAAAAGGGGGGGGGATGTTGGCTCAAAGTGTGTAATTTTTCACCGTCCAGCATCTTTCTCAAATCTACCAAATCAATATATTTGGAGGGGCCACCACAGATACATTTTATTTCTATAATACAAGATCTTTCCAGTAAGGCTTGTGGCAGGTGTGAGGGAAGGCACTATTACAGCTAGCTCTGGGAAAAGTTCAAAACTAATGTTTTGGCCTAATCTGTCAGCCATTTTCCAAAAATCAAATACTGTATATACTTGAATATAAGTCTAGTTTTTCAGCCATAATTTTGGGCTGAAAAGGGGGCCCTCAACTTAGATTCAGGTCAATACTTTTAGCCACTGAGGCAAGCGCTTGGGTCGGTGGCTAAAAGTCATTTTAAACATTGCACGTGGCTTCTCCTGACCCCCCCATGTATCATGGGGGAGTGGCATACGGTGTTTAAAATTACTTTTAGCCACCAAGAGCAAGTGCTTGTGTTGGGTGGCTAAGAGTCATTTTAAACATCACACACCACTCCCCCAGGTCACATAGGAGGAGCTGCCAGGCCCTGCTGCATTTCTCACCCTAGACTTATACTCGTGTCAATAAGTTTTCCCAGCTTTTGGGGGTTAAATTATGGGCCCCAACTTATACTTGGGCTGACTTATACTTGAGTATATATGGTAAATAAATAAAGTTTTATTTTCCCAACTAAGGGGGCTTTGTATTTTGCCTTTAGGACCTTTAGAATTTCTTTTCATTGTATTTTATATTTCTGTTTGCTGTAATAGCCAAGAATGCTGTACTTGTTTTCATATTGTGCACTTGGTGACCTGGAATAAAACAACCCAGTAGAAGGAATTAGATTTAATCAAAGGCTAAAATCTTGTTGCAACTAGAGTAGGCCATTGAATCAATGGGGCTTTAGTGGGCCACTTGTACTCTAAAGTGTCATTGATTCAACGTGGCTACTCCAGTTGTGGCTTACTCCTGGATTTCAGCCTTTGTGTGGGGAAGTCGTGTGGCAGAAAAATCCATAAACTGCTAGAGCACAAGACAGCTTCTTGTCTTCAACCCAATACCTCAGAAAAGGGCTACTCTGAGCTATTTTATTAACTTGCTGGGTCTTCAATCCAACCTCACTTCATTGCATATCATCTGTGAAGATTCTCAGTCATCGAGGTGAGTTTACCTGGAAGTTGAGTCATGGCAACTGGACTGCTTTTCTTGAGGGATTGACACATTTCGCTGCTCATCCAGGCAGCTTCGTCTGTCTGAGGAAAGGTGATGTGAAGTATGAGGTAAAATGTGCATTTGCTCTTATTATTACATATTATACTCTTAGAACTACAGAGCTGGAAGGGATTCTATGGATCACAGAGTCCAGCCCTGTTCACACTCCCAACCTCTAGCTCCACAGCCAGATGCCTAAACCACTAAAGGATCCAGCAGTTCACCATAAAATATAAGTAAAGGAAGCACAAAAGTCCTGATCCTCACCCATGAGAATGTCTCAAAGATTTCTCCTCCTTTGAAGTTCTTTTTAGGGTGGAATTTCTTTTTCTACTGAATCTCAAGAGAATGACTGCAATTTCACATGGGAATAATGTTTGCCAAAGCATCCTGCTTTTCCAGAGGCTAGAGGCAGCATGCATTGAAATATACCCTTAGCTTGCTTAACTGGGCAGGTATCGGGTCAATACTATTTATGTCTATGCAGGAGAACATATTTTTTGTGACTTACACGTCCTAGTCAGAGTAAATAAAAGTCTCATTGGGGTTGGTCTGATTGTCAAGGACTAGGAACCCCCCAAAAAAAAATTGGAGGGTGCTCCTGAAGGACAGGACCTGGCTCTCCATGTGCATCTGCAGACAAATGTACATGAAGTGATAAGGAGGGAGGCAAATAAATGCATGGTACATTCTGCAGCAGGTGCAAAAAGACAGCCAGATCACCTCTAACGAGCTTATAATTTAAAAAAATAATAATAATCCTGAGATTTAAACAAGTGATACATAATGAGAATCTGTGATGCGATACTGGCATACAAAGATTTTAAAGCACAAAACCCAGTGGATCCAGAGAAGGCAATGAATGATCTGGGAGATCCAGATTGCTCCTTCTATGCCTGAGTCTGTATACGGGTCTATTCAGAAGTGAATCACACTTTGTGAAAGAGGATTCTCTCCTCTGCAAACACATGCACTGGGTATGTGAACATGAGAATTGGTCTTGCCCCAAAGTGATGACAGCTGCTTAGTTACGTCTGCTTGAGCAAAACATGTCCTAAAGGGGCAGTGCCAACAACGCTTTGCACACTGACTCAGCCCACGACTCAACCCAATCTAGTTCATGATGTCTGGTGAGCCAGAAATAGCTTAGGTCAATGAGCCCGCTTGTGGTTAAGTGGAACCGACTTCTCTGGAAACTGGGTTTGTGTGCTAGAAACAGGCTTGTCAATGGCCACTCACTGAGTCAGCTCGGCCAATTGCCGCTCCGAGGACGGGACTCCGTCCGCGGGGCGTACTTGCCTGCCTCCCCGGATGGAGAGACAGGCAGGACGCCTAGAGCGTCCAGCAGGGAGGGGGTGGAGCGCCCCTCAAAGGGCCGGCTCCAACCCCTCCCACATCCTGTTTGCAAGCGTTCCCCGCCCGCCCACCCTTTATAGGGCCAGTGTGAGATCTTCTGGTCGCCTGCGGGGGCCGGATAGGAATTTTTGACCCGCACTCTAAATTGGCCTCGGAGAGCGGGGATTTTCGCCTATCCCACACTGGTACCTGGGCTGTAGGGTAGTCCCCGAATGGTCACACTGGCGGCGGAAGCGGTTTCAGGCAGCGGTGAGTAGCTTAAACATCTGTCTCCAGATACCCGATAGCCTAGGTCCTGCCGATCGAGAGGTCACAGGGCCGGGTGGGGGTAAAGCTGGACGCCTCCCTGCGCAGGGGATAACCCAGCCTTAAGCTATAAGACGCAGGGAGAGCTAATATCAGGCCGGCCTGAGTGGCGTTGTCGTTCGACCGCGCCACCCAGGGGTCAAACTCGCCCCATGCTGCCTGGTTGGAGGGGCCTGTAACGACCCCGGGGTTCCAACCATGAACGCTGAAGCCAGGCCCTCTCCTGTTATGGTTGTTGTCGTTGAAAGTTGTGTTTAATAAAGTGTGGCCCAGTTTCAACCCCACATTACTGCCTCGTCTCTTATTCCGGGTGGGTGGGCAATAAATAATTGCCTCTTGGCAACCAGTCTGAACTGTTTGCAATCTTGGGGAAGATTCATTTCTCCCTCCTCTATCTTTTAGGTCATCAATGTACCACAAAACACCAATAGTAATAGAGGTACAGGTGTGGAAAGCTAGAGCACTCCTGGAGACCTTATTTGCTGGATAGCCTGAATATCACTGATATTTATAACCACTGTCTTTTTGCATATCTTGCAGTGTGGGCAGGTGTGATACAAGCATACTTTGAAAGACATTCACTGCACAAGAATGAATTATGCCTGTCACTCCTAATAGCAGATATGATGGTGCTTCATTTTTTACACCTCTCCCTGCCCCCAGAAACAGTACAGTTTGGCATCCCTCTTACTCAACAGGCAGGCCTTGGGTTCTCAGCAACTGTATAATTTCCACCAACAGGTCATCGTTTCAGCATAATCTGTCTGCTCGAAGAAGAACAGAAAGTGGGCACCATTTTGGAAAATCCATTTTCCACAAAGCTCTGCTCTTTGTCTAAATATGCCTTTTGAAAAAAAAAAGAAAATAAACCCATAAATCAGACATACATGCTGTTTATTTTTGAACACAGGTTTTGTCAGGGAATGGACAGACCAGCCATGTACTTTGACAGGAAGAATGTTTACCCAAAGAGTTAACACAGATGAGTAATCCAGCGTTCATCTGCCAGTTCTCAAGAGGTGGGATTCCAGTAAACACTTTGAACTCAGGGTTTTCACTTTGTGTCACACACTAACCACTAAAACAACACACCAGCATGGAGTTCTTCCCTGTTAAACCCTAAACATAAACCCAGCCATGGAAACTTGTGTTGGGAGTATCTTTCTAAAGAAACCTTCCTTTCATCACATACTTTCTAATTTGCCACTGTCTTGAAACATGCAATGGAGCATTACTTACCACTCATTAAATGGTCTCTTCTTATATACAAAGCATGTTCTTTTCTTACTACATCTCTGATTCACCACCCCAAAAGATGCTTTGGAAATATTTAATGCTTACTGAGTTACTAGGGAGGTGACTCTCTCTCCACTATAGGATCCAGGTCTTTTAAATGGATTTTTGAAGTGCATTTAGAATCTGAAGCAAAACAAGGAGGTACCCATGGTTAGATATGTTTGACACCTAATTGGGGCAGTCATAAGGAAGGATTACAGGATCAGTCTATATCTAATCCAAGGTAATTTCCATAGGTTCTGTCATTAGCCCTTTTTTCCTGTGGTTTTTAAAAAACAAAACAATACATTTTTTCCAGCGCACACATTTGTACAGTGCTACCTCTACTTATGAGCGGCTCTACTTAGAAGCAATTCTACTTAAGAGGGGAAAACCATTGACATTTTAACTGCTGCCTTACAAACTTTAGATGCGGTCTGCTCTACTTACATTTATTTATTTATTTATTTACTTACTTACTTACTTTTACTTACTTACTTACTTATGTATTAGATACAGCTGCTCTACTTACGAGTCGTTCGACTTATGAACATGCATTCAGAATTGATTAAACTCATAAGTAGAGGGACCACTGTATTAAAAACTACTTAGCACAAGCATTTTTGCATCTTCTTTTCCCAAGCAAACACATGTATATATAACATATATATAATTATATATAATACCTCCTAGTATAAACATTTTAAACAGTTTTTCAGCTAAGAACTGAATTGCAAACTTAAGAATAGGGAAAGGGCCAAAAGATAACTCACTTCTGTTATTCATATTAATTCCAGGAGTGCAGATGAGAAACATTTCCTTAAAAACGCTGACCAAAGCCTTGCATCTGGACAAAAAGGCATCTGTTAAGACCTGCATTTTATAGGTTCAAATCATCTGCTGTTCTTGGAGCTGTCCATGGTCTGGAAGGGCCTGCTTTTCATTGAGACTTGGTGTCTGCCTAGTCCTCTACTCCCTGCCATCTGCTCCTCAGCAATCTGCTACCTCTTCCAACTGCCCCCTCTGTAATGGGGGAAAGCACATGATAAAATAATGACTGGCTAGATCTTGACCTTCTGAGACTGCTTCACCCTCTCCTGGCACTGTGACAAAACTCACACTGCTCATTCTCTCCTCAGAATGTTCAATTTCATGCAAAATGTTTTCATCTTTTGAAGATCTTAAGATGGATTTCCTCACATTTCTTAATAGTTTCAAAAATATATATTTTATTTGAATGAGGTCTGATATTATTCTTGTTCTCGTCCATCCACCAGTATCTTGGAAATCTTATTCATGTGAGGTTTTTTTTTAAATCAAGATCATATTGTCAAAATGTTTAGTACTCTGCTCTTTGGTGGTTTTTATTACCACCATTAAGGTGCAGTCTTTTTACTATCACTTGTCTCCCTACAGAACAAATCAACATTCTACTGAGCAATTCTAAACATGGGGACAGCCTAAATAAAACAAAATTATATACTTTGACATTGGACCTTGGGTCAGCTTATCTTTAGCAGAATTGTACCAGATGGTATGCTCTTGGAGAAGTTTGGGCAAACGGCTCTTGTGTTATGGTTCTTATTATTTTTTTAAAGTAAAAGTGTTTTACACTCCATTGCAGAAACAAGTAATCCTAAGTGTCCCCATATAGCTCATACAGATTGAAAAGACTAATCTTTTTTATCTTGAAGAAAATAGTTGGTCTTGGAAGCTTTTTAAAAATCCAGATTGCAGGGGCTGAACTTTTGCTCCTCAATAAAATAACTTTTAAAAGGGAAATACAACCACTTTGTTATAAAACTGAGCACGTATGGCTTACCAGGTAGTCATGAAGGGTTTTAGGGATTTTACTGCAAGAACATTTGGGAACCCAAGACTGGGAATTACTTCCTTAAACCATTTTGGCTACTACCATTGGTTTGGGATATAGAAGCACAATAGCCTGCTTACATAAACTGGAATGTTTGGTGCTTTTTAAAAGATTTTAATTAAATGTTACATAATGACTGAGTTCCTGTTAATTAGTATAGCAAAAGACTTAACATTCTATCCATCCTGGATTGCAGTTAAATAGCTGCCAGTGGAATTCTTGAGCATGCACTATGCTAGTAGACTTGTTCGATCCAGAAAATGGCAGTGGTGACTTTTAATAACTAGCTTAGAACAGATAGAATGTTACATCATTTGTAATGCTAATCAAGAGGATTTCAGCCAATAAATTTTAATTTAATGCATTGGTGTTACAATATGGGACTAGGTCACAGAAAGGTAAATTTTCCTCAAGAAACTTTATTTCCCTTTTCATCACAGATACCTCCTGTTTCATGTAATCTCTACCTCAATGTGTCTTACTGAGGCTTGTACAATGGTGGAATGCTTTTCCAAGCGCCCTGCATAAACAGTGCCAAAATCAAATCATGTGAGGGGCTTAATTGCCCAGGCTTCACTGACTTTAAAAGCCGAGAGCTGTGTGGTGCTCAGCCTCTTGGACAGATCAGGTGAGCACCCCTCTCACCTGCCCTAGGAATAATGACAATGAGTATAGCTGGTTGCTTCGGGGAATTATTGACTACCTGATTGGCTTATGGTGGATAGTATGTTTTCACCCATCCCATTCTCCTACTTTGTTAAATACAGCTTCACACACTTAATCTGGTCACAACAGGTAGTGCAAGTTATGGTGGTAGGTGAGTAATGGTTACCCTATCAAAAAGGGGCAGCCTGTTAGGTTAAGGTTAATACTTCAATTTAGCGTTAGATGAGTTATAATAAGATAAAAGGCTTTTAAAACAATTGGCTTATGGCTGCCCCAGGAAATTTAGTTACCATAAAATGGAAAATTGGTGGTTTAAGTACAACAGCTGGAATAGCTGGTTATAAATTATGAGCTCACCATTAATTAACAGTGAATTGTGATTAATTGGGTTTTGTCCTAGGTTCACTTGTACTATGGGAGGATCCCCCATTTTCAATTTCAGATAATTAATACAATAAAGTTGTGGCCCAATTTAAACTCCAACAATTTTGTGTCATCTCCTTATTGCGGGGCTGGAATTGCAATGCCTTGATAAAATTTTGCTACTCTGAGGTTCGAATAGTGCAGTACATTTATTTACGTTTCAGCTCATTGTCCATTGTAGATAGATAGATAGATAGATAGATAGATAGATAGATAGATAGATAGATAGATAGATAGATAGATAGATAGATAGATAGATAGATAGATAGATAGATAGATAGATAGATAGATAATCATATTTGTTGCAGTTTATAATCTTAGGGTAGTTTAGAGACTGTAAAAAATTTTTGGCATTAGGGATCGGCAGGACATGAAAAACAAAATGCTGTTTCATCGTTTTGTTACATAATAAAAATGAAACAAAACGAAATGAGGAAGCAGCATTTCATTACAGACAAAACAAAACAGTCATTTTTGCATTGAAATGAACCGTTTCGTTTCATCGTTTTCTGAGGGCTCCTGCCGAGCTCTCAATGGTTGGAGCCCTTTAAACCTGGTCCAGTTGGCACCAGTAATGTTTGGTGTTTTTTTTTTTTTAAAGTTTAATTAAATGTTACATAATGGCTGAGTTCCCGCATGTTTAAAGGTGTCCGTCCATTGACAGCTTGGCAGTAGCCCTCAGAAAATGGTGGGGAGGGCAGTGCGATCACTGGAACTGTCCTGCCCGACATTTTCTGAGGGCTCCTGCCGAGCTGTCAATGGCTGGGCCCCTTTAAACTTGGCTATATCGGTACCAGAGAGTCCCCTATTTATGCCTATTTGGCATAAATTTTATCCGATGTTAACCCACTTCCTTAAACATCTTACTTATTTCTAATGTGTATGGATGAGCATGAAGGTGTAATGTAGCAGACAGACTGCCACTTCATGGTGAAGCTCATTCTGTTGATAATGGATTGTGGAACTATTGTTTTGTTTATAAAGAGGAAAATACCATTTTAGCTTTTGAACAGAGCAGGACAAAGTGTACCATAATGTCCTTAGATAGATAGATAGATAGATAGATAGATAGATAGATAGATAGATAGATAGATAGATAGATAGATAGATAGATAGATAGATAGATAGATACTTTATTGTCATTGTACATAGTGGAAATTAGTTTAGTTTTATTTAGTTTCCCAGGTCTGGAAACTAAATTAAAAAAATAAAAGAAATACATTTAAATGGTAAAAAAGATTAAAAGATCCATCACAACTCCCCAAGGTCACACTATTTGGTTACAGCATTTAAGATGATTATGGCTCTTGGATAAAAACTTTTTTAAATCTGTTTGTTCTTGTTTTTATTGTACTGTATCTCCTGCCTGAAGACAGCCATAACAAACAGGCAATGTCCAGGGTGAGACGAATCCTGTAAAATATTGTTTGCCTTTTTAAGGCAATGGGAGCTGTGTAGTTCTTCCAGTGATGGGAGAGGGTGACCGATGATCTTCTAGGCTGCAGTTATCAGCCTCTGGAGCACTTTCCTATCCATAGCTGTGCAGCTGGAAAACCAAGCACAGATGCAGTATGTCAAAATGCTCTCTATAGAGCATCGGTAGAAGGACACCAACAGTTTCTTGTTCAGATTGTTTTTCTTTAAGAGTCTGAGGAAGTATATTCTCTGCTTGGCCTTTTTCTCCTGAGCAGTGGTGCTAGCGCTCCAGGTCAGGCCCTGCTCGATGGTAACACCCAAGAACTTACAAAATACAGCCACCCTCTCCACACAGTCCCCGCCAATATACAGGGGCTGGATGTCCATATTTTTCTCCTGTATCTACCACCAGTTCCTTGGTCTTGGCAGTCTTGAGAACTAGATTATCTCCACACCAGACATAGAGCCACTCCACCTTCTCCCGATAGGTGGACTTGTACCCTCCAGAAATGAGCCCCACCACAGTGGTGTCATCCGCAAATTTGATCTTTTTGTTGCTTAACAATATAAAGCTGCTATGGAACCATCCAAAATTCATCAAACTTAATAAATGAATTCTGAAGTTGTGGGATCAGAATTGTAAAACTAGCCAAGCAAGTAAGGTACAGGAGGAGAAGGTTGAAATTGTCCTGCCATATACATCTCCATTGACATTAGGGCTAAACATGAGCTCTGTGGGCCATTGAAGGATCCATGCTGTCCTCAGTCTCTGTCTCCTGTATGTACTCTTTCCCAACTGCAACTGAAAATTAACTAAAGCTAGTAAAATAAATGCCTTCCCACTTGAAGCAATGGGTGAAAGGGATTAGATACACCTCTTCTACTCTGACTGGTGTGAGAAGTAGAGGTGGTTGTTCCACTGCCACAAACCTGTCCATCCCCAGTCTTAATGTTTGTTCTGCACATTGCTCATTGCTCATTTCCTGGGTAAAGTGAAATCACATCTAATAGGGATATAGCAAGGATTTTCTCTCATTCCCGACTGGGGGATAGATTATGTCACTCATGTGTCTTCCCTGGCTGCCTTGCTGCAGCCCTGCATAGAAACAGAACTAGAAATCCCGAGGAAGAAGTAAACTTAAGAACGTATGTTAAAAACATTATGCAAGTAAAAGCAATTCTATTGCTTGGCATAATTCATCCTGAAAATGCACTGTATATCTTTCAAGGGTAGATTACGGATACAAGCCACTGCAGATCAGAATGGCTACAATGCTTCCTAATGCCTTTAAGTAAGGAAGGCCTTTTCTAAATGGCTATTGTTGGGGGTTGGGTGGGGGGGAGCTCAGAAAATAAACTCAACTCACTGGGGAGAGAAACAATCTAAAGTTCAAGTTCAGATGATAGATTAATGATCTGTAAAATATCATTTTAGAAACAAAACAAAAAATGTTTTCCAGTTCAAGCAAAGTGTAATAATGAGTCCCCTTATTACCACCGGTTGGCTAAGAGTCAGACAGAAAAATGTGGTTCCTGCTGCATGTGCTGAGCTTTGCCTAAAGTCAGTTTCATGACACTGAGTAAATCAAATGGTAGGGCTCCACTCCTTCTCTCTCCATTAAGCCTTCTGCATGGAGTCAAGTGCATCTAGAAATGATTCTCCCAAAGATTATCATCTAGGTGACTGCTACAGGATAAATCATCTAGGCTCTCTAGCACCTGATATGGCTGCATTTCTGTGTGAAACGATGTGTGCCAATGTCCCATGAGACTAAAACTGTTGCATCTGAATAGTTTCCATGTCAAAGAGCCCATTAGTTATTAGTGTTGAGCTAAAATTTTGGGAAAGAAGGAGCCAACTTTCTGAGCAAATCTGAAAGGCAAGCCAAAGCTGGTCTTCCAAGCAGCTGACAGCTATAGTCCCCCTCTCTGCCCTGTGATGCTTGCTAATCCTCATTACCTCATCACCCATATGGTGCTTGGGTTCTGAAGGTGAGGAAGAAGGGGTAGTGCTTGTTTTGATAACCATGACAGTGTCCATGGAGTCTGAGGTTTCCCAAAAACTGGCCTCTTTGTGTTGCCACTGCTGAGACCAGATTCATGTCCTCATTCCTTCTTTTGAGCATGTTTGGGTCTTTCAATACATTAGGAAAGGGGGGGTTATCCAAATTGCAAGTCAGGTGGATTTAACCCTTAGTCCCCTGCTCCAATCCTGATCCAAATGTCCCTCCCTCTCTTTAAACTGTATGCACTCCCAAATACACAGGGAGTGGTCAAAGTTTTCCATCAGTGGTACGTAAGTCCCTTTTGTTCCTGCAATACTTTAAGAGAGATGTGCTTCTCCATTTTTAGGAAACCCTAGACTCCTAGAATAATAAAGTTAGGGGAGGTATAAGATCATTGAGTCCAACTGCCCAATAAAGAAATACAAATCAATGGATATCTGCCAGGTGGTTGTCCAAATTTTTCCTGAATGCCTCCTGTGTTAGAGCACTTGCCACCTCTTGAATTGGTTCCATTGTTATACTGTTGCAATAGTCAGGAAGTTTTTCCTGATATTCAACTGAAATCTGGCTTCTTGTATCTTAATCCCATTGTTGCGCATGCTGCAGTCAGAGATGATCGAGAACATATCCTGCCCTTTCTCTGTACAACACCCTTTTAAAATACTTGAAAAGTGCTATCGTATTTTCCCTCTTCTTTTGTCAAGGCTGAACATGCCCAGCTCTTTCAGTCTTTCCTTATAGGGCTTGGTTGCCAGTCTCCTGATCATCCTTGTTGGCCTACTTTGAACTCGTTCCAATTTGTCAGCATCTTTCTTGAAGGATCAGAAGTGAACACAGTACTCAGGATGAGGCCTAACCAGTGCTGAATAGAGAAGAACTAGAACTTAATGGGTTTTGGAGACTATGTCTATTTAATATAGCCTAAAATACCATTTGCCTTTTTTGTGCCCACATCACGTGTCTCATATTCAGCTTCTGATCTAGAACTATTCCAAGATCCTTCTTGATTATAATATTGCTGAGCCAGATATCTCCCATCTTATAACTGTGTATTTGATTTCTTTTTCCTAGGTGCAGTAGTTTATAGTACACTTATCTCTCTTGAATTTCATTCTGTTGTTTTCAGGCCAGTGCTCAAGCCTAACTAAATCAGTTTGAATTTTGCTTCTGTCTTCCATGGCTATTCCTCCCAAACCTGTGATATCTGCAAATTTGATTAGCATCCTCTGAACTAGGTCATTCCTATAAATGTTGAAGAGCACTGAGCCCAGGACAGAGGCCTCAGGTTGCTTCTTCCTGGTTTGAGAAGGAGCTGTGACTCATCACCCTCAGGGTATGATTCTGTATACACCTGACAGTTGTTCTAGCCCAGGGGTCCTCAAAGTTTTCAAACAGCGGGCCGGTCCACCACGCCCCAGGCACCACTGGGGGCCGGACGACAGTGGGTGGGGGCAGCGGGGGACCTTGCCGTAACCCTCTCACTCTGAATGTCCCCCTAGCCAGCATGCTGATCATCTGGGCGGTAGTTGGGGGGACTGGGAGAAGCGACATAGCCCAGTGCTTTGAACTGCCTCAGCAATAGAAACAGCTGTGGAGGCTGGCTTGCTCACAAAAAAGGGGGCAGGTGGGGGGTTGCAATTGGTCCCGGGGGCCGGATTCAGGTCCTTGGGGGGCTGCATCTGGCCCCGGGGCCTTAGGTTGAGGACCCCTGTTCTAGCCAGTAGAGATGGGCACAAACCGAAAAAATGGCAATTCATTTTGGTATGTTTTGTTTTGTTTTTAATGATTTTTTTTTAAAAAAATCATTTTGTTGGTTCATTGATTCATTATTTGTTTTCCCCCACTTTGCATGATTTAATCATTTGACAGCACACGTGTGGGGAAAATATTCAAAAAAGTTTAAAAAAAATAGACATTGACAACAACAGCACAAACTGGACTGGCAGCATTCTCATCCTCATCATCCACATCATCATCTTCTTCTTCAATCAACAACACTTCATCCTTACCAGTGGCGGTGGAGATCCTGGCCCCTGTGGCAGGGGCTTTTTGAGGTGCTGGCTTGGGGCCAGCAGCTCTCCCCCCCCCCCAAGCACCGACTGTGTGGCCCCTGGGGCTGGGCCGGCACTGGTTTTATTTTTATATTTTTTCTTTATTTTAGGGTGCTACCCCAGACACCTCTGGGGCCAGCTTGGCGATCCTTTTTTCTTTTTTCTTTCCTTTTTTATTCTATTTTTTTATTGCTGACCACGTGGCCTGTGCTACAGCTATAGCGTGGGCTGGTCAGATTTTTTTTTCTGGTTGCCCCTCTGTGCAGCCAGGAAGACTGGACCTCCAGGAAGACCAGCACCAGGTAGGAGACATCTCCAGCACCGCCATTAACGAACTGAACCAAACTGAACCATTTTTGTTTCATTTTTTTTATAAATCCACTCTGGGGTTCATTATTTGTTTCTTTATGTAATGAAATGAATAACGAATAATGAATAACGAAATTAACTACAAGTTTATTGTGTGCCCATCTCTACTAGCCAGCCATCACCTAGTTCGCTTCCTAAGCAGAATATTACCAGGGTATGTGGAACTACTTCAATGCCTGTCCAAAGAAACAGCACCAAAGAGTAGGTGCATAAGAAGCATGGTGCTTTTGAAAAATTCTATAAAATAATGTAAACTCAGATTTCTATAAATTCACTTTTGTTTTCTGTCATTGAAATTTATGCCAGAGTTTAAAGGCTAGTTTTAAAGCTTAATTTTTAAATTGTTATTGGGTTCAAAATATAATTTGTTTCTATAAACATTAGTTGGGATTGGGATTTTTAAGGGGGGGGGAATCCTTCTAACAGTTCACTACTAATTACCTTAAAGACACCATAAGCAGTCTCCATACTGGATCTGCAGTTCCTCTAAAGACCTTACTAGTCTGTTTAAGGCTGCAAACAAATGCTCACTACACAGCAAAAGCCTTTCAATGTTTAAATCGCTTTAAAAAAAACCTCCAGTCTCCAAGATAAGAGAAGAACAATAATGAAATAAGCCAAAGCTTTCTATCCATTAGCCCAAAAAATAATTACTATGGGTCTCAGTCCATTAACACTAAATGGTGAAATCAATATTCCTTGTTATTCAAAGCAAAGTAACAAATTAATATAGAATTACATAATACAATTCAATTCCAAAGTATCAATATTAATCTTAGACTTGCACATTGGATATTTTTGTTAACATTGTGCTTTGGCAGTTAGTTTCCCACAAGTACATGGCTAGACCAGCAGTAGTGTCACACACCCCAATTTCCCCCACCTCTTGGGGGAAAGCATACAGTAACCCCCCACAACTTCTTGATTTATATACTACAGTATATTTTCCAGGCCTGACGGAGGCCTCAGAAATGCTTGTTGGTGATCCAGAGGTCACTTCTGGTTCATGTAGAAGCCCTTTTGGGGCCTCTGACAGGGCTGGGAAGGCCCTTGCAGGTCTGCTCGGGGCAGCACCAGGTTGTGGGGGGTAAGTGCAAGAGTCCTGATCTGGGCCCTCCAGGCCTGACCCAACTTGCATCCACATATTGCAGATTTTCAATTATTGCAGGTTGGGTTGGGTCCCTAACCCCCACAATAGATGGGAGGGCACTGTATTTACAAAAGGGAGCTTTTGTACTGCTTTCCTATATAATCAAGAATAGAGGTGGGCACGAAACAGAAAAATGATAGTTCGATTTGTTCTCTTTCAGACCCCCTCAGTTCATTTTGTTTTGTTTCATACAAATTTTTAAAACAAAAATTCATGCAAATGAACCAAAATGAACTGGTTCAGGTTACCTGGCTGCTGGTGGCGGCTATCGCGGAAGCGGCAGCAGTGGCTATCCCAGTTGCAGCAGTGGGGGCCTAGGCCGGCCTGCCAGCCACTCAGCCACTCCAGCTGGCTGGTGGGGTTCCGGCTGCTGCAATCCCAGTGACAGCGGCCACTCAGAAGGCTCCTTATGGCCTCCCTAGACTGAACTTCGGTGGATCAATGAAGGTGGCAGCCACACAGAAGGCTCTGCAGTGGATCATCATCGTTGTCATCTGCCCAGAAGGCCCTGGTAGTAGCGGTTCTGGGCAGCAGGAGGCCTCCAAAGCCCCCTCCACGGAGGCTTCTCCTTGGCACCGGCCACTCTGGGATTCAGCCAGCTGACACGAGGCCTCCAAAGTCCCCTCCATGAGGACTAGTCAGCTGCAGGAGTGGCACTGGGTGTCCAGGGGGCCTCCCCAACCTGGACATGAGGAAGTAAGAAATGCTGGTGGGGAAAATGAAAAAAGAACCAAACGAAACTGAAATTTCCACTTCGTTTCATTTCATTTTTCTTTGAGGGGGCTGTTTGTTATTTGTTTCGTTATATAACAAAATGAATAACGAATAATGAAATGAATTTTTCATTTATTTCAGGCTGATCTCTAATCAAGAACTCCAACTATGTGGGGGTTCTAATTGTCTGAGGTAAATCAATGGTCCTCTTCTAATCATCATGGTTTTATATTGGTGTACCTTATTGAATTATGAGGGATATTTTGGAAGACATGACATAAAGGGTGCTTAGTTCCAATTTACCTTCCTAGTATTGATCACTCCTTTGGTCTACTGGAAATCTTTAGCATTTCTTTGGAAATTTACCACAAGCCAACCGGATTGCAAGCAGCCACTAAAGGCCAAGCTTGGCTTCCTTGCTGTTTGTCTTATCAGCTCCCATGCCACTTCCATTTTCTTCTGGGTTCCAGACTGCATGTTCCCTATTCCAGTGGCTTGCCCATCCAACAGTAGTAGACTTGTGTGAGACAAAGGAGATGGAGAAGAAGTGGGGGAAGAGGCCACCCTATTAAATGGGAAGGGCAGTGTGCATAGCAGAGAACCTGCAATCACAGAAAGACATTTCAAAGGTTTGAGTGTCTCACAAACCTGGAATTAAACCTATCATCCTATCTTTGAATTTTTGTAGCCTTTCATGAATGCATATCACTCTCCATCCCACTAAAGATTGTGCTTTATGTCTAAATAAAGTGGAAATATTTGTATAGCAAAACCTACGCCGTGAACATAGGTGTCTTCCTTGTTTGAAGCAAACCTTTGCCTATTCTAGTTTCCCATCATTCTCTCCAAATGACTAATTCCCAATGCTGTGTCTCCCTTTCATCTCACAAAATTCAAGCTGGCAAAAGGAGAGAAGTCAAGAGGAGGAGGAATCTAGCAGCCACAAAATTGGCTGTATTTTTTTATTTTTCACAGCACAAAGCAGATGTTCCCTTCCTGAGCCTAAAAAGAACAAAGCTCCCTCCTAGCTTTATTTTAAACAAGGAGTTGGCCACCCACTGCTCTAAATTTGCCTACTGAGAGGAAAAATAAATGGCTAAGCCTCTCACCAGATGCATTTGTGCAAAGAACGTCCATGCAGAGGAGTTGTTTGGGGGGAAAGCATTCCAAACCTAAGAAGTTGTCATTATTAGGAGACACCAACTCCTATATTGGGAGTCATAACCCTGTGTGAGATTCTAAAATACTGGGGCATAGCATTTATCAAGCATCCTTATCCCTACACACTAATTCTCAAATAGATAATAATTTTGCTATAAATCTGGTGAGACTGGATTTATACTGTCCTTCACTGCTCCCCTCTCTTTACTCCAACCCTCTTACATCTTTCTCACTTGAAAATCCATAGTACAATCAGGAAAACCTTGTGTCTTACTATAAAATGCCAATGCAGACATCCGGCCCCAAATTGAGCTTGGTGCCAAACCTCTTTTGTGCAAGCATAGGCTGAACTGCAATAAGTGATCCACAGGGACAGAGCATATTTGGTGCAACCCTTTCCTGTCCTGCAAAGAGAAAAACTCCTCACATGCTGTCATATATGCCCACCATGTCCTGGGTGCTACTGCTGAAGCAATATTCTGCATAACCCTCATGCGCCAAGCTCCACAACTCCTCCAGCAAAGCATCCAGTTGCCCTCAAGCATTTGGTGCCAAATGCCTGAACCGTCCAATCTGTTGGCAGGACAGGGCATCAGCAATTCAGTTATCCACTCCAGGCACAAGGCGAGCTCTAACAACTACATTCATCTCTAGGCAACGCAGTGTAAAGGCCTGAACAAAGCTCATCACCCTCACAGATTGTGATGTGACAGAGTTTACTACAAACACAACCACCTTATTCTCACATCAGAAAGTGACATACAAATTCCAACACAGCTCACCCCATCACCATAAAGCACCTACGATTGGAAAAAAATCTAAGAATGTGACATCCATTATGACCCCTGCCATGTGCCACTCTTGAGGCCATGTGCCAGCACACCACCTTCCTTGAAATTATAACCCATAACCTTAACCACCTGATGCATCAGTCTGCACTTGAAAGTCCAACCCCAAACTCCAATCTGTCTTCCAAAATGAAATCCCATTATAACTCTCCAGGAACCGAATCCAAAGTTTACGATCCTTCCTCATTCCTGCAAAAACCTGTATTCGATGATGTGGTTTACTTAATCCCTGCATTGCCTCACAAAGCCTCAGCAAAAACACTTGCCCTGGATCTATTACCCTACAAGCAAAATTCAAGAGCCCAACTATTACCTGCAACTCCCTCAACATAACTTTCTTCTGAACCACTATTGACTCCAGCCTAATCCTTAAATCCATAAGATTATCATTGGGCAATGTTCACCATTGCTGCTCCATATCAAGCTCTGTCCCCTAAAATGTTAGCTTACTAGCAGGACTGTCCATCTTTTCCTCTGCTAAAGGCACACCTACGTTTTCTGTCATATTGTGGAAGCCGCTAAGGAGCTCCTCACACTATCCACACCACATTCTCCCACAAAATAAAAAAAATCTAAATAGTGTACTAAATGAAAAAGTCCAGTCATCTGCTTCAGCCTTCATTCTAAAAATGAGCTAAAACACTCAAACACTGCAAAAGAAATGGAACAACCTATAGGCTTAAAAACTCCCTCAAATAAAAACCCAGGCAAGCTGAAATCATCAGGATGAACAGGGAGAAGCCTAAAAACTGACTTGATGTCACACATAGCTAGACTAGCCCCAAAACCGCAATCCTTAACCATGTGCACTGCCTCATCAAAAGAAGTGTAGTGAATGCTGCACAACTCCTGAGGGATACCTTTGTAAACCAACTCACCTGCCAGGCAAGACAAATGATGCAGCAACCTGAATTTCCCACTTGCTTTTTTCAGTACCAAACCCAATGGGGATGCTCTAAACTGAGGGAGTGGACCCTAAATGGACCCAGCACTCTACCTTCAGCAACCTCCATTTGAATAAATTTCTGAACAACTTCTTCTCTACCAGATACCGACTTCAAGTTCTTGGACCACATCACCAACCTCTCCCCCTGCATTGGGATCCTAAAACCCTCTGTGAATCCCTGAATTAAATAACTAGCAGCCCTCCTATCTGGATATGCCTGTAGCCACCTCTCCAAAATTGAAACTGTAATTGGGCTGGGACACTTTCACCGGATGGCCAGGTCCAGGAGGTGGCTTCTTTCCAGAAGTGGAATCCTTGCCCCCCTCCTCCTTCCTTTTTTGCTCCTGGAAGAGTAGATTGCAGGGTGTGGACCCCTGCATGTGCTACAAAAGGCTTCCTGTTGCTCACGCCCCTGGAATTATACTCCCAACACACCAGGCAGGGTTGAACCGCCTTCCCCGCTGCCACATGGGGATTGACACCTTGCTGCCCTTTCAAAATAAGATGGCCACTATCAAAATGGTCACCCAACATTGGGTGCACTGGCATCATTACTCGTAACCATAAAGTGCTGTGCTGGGCATCCCAGCACATCTCTTTGTGAATTGCCACCCTCATATGGAATCCCTCATCATCAAGTAACCATGCATGACCAGGGAAATCAATATATGTCCTATATATTAAATCTAAGTATTGAAAAAATGTGAAGGCCCTACCTGTGTGCACTCACATCACTGTCCCAGCATAAATTATGAAACCAGGGAGCCAATTAGCCTAGCATCTGTCTGGTTTCTTTCACTTCAACTTCTTCCACTCCCTCTCTTTCTACTTTTCAGTGCCTTTGACCACCCCTTCTCAATTAAGCAGTTCTAAAATGTCTATGTACTCCCCTTTCCAAATCTTCTCAATAGTAGCAGGTAACAAATCATCACCCAGTGGTAATGATTGATCGCCATAGGGCAGGCCATCCCTCGCCACTGAATTGTACCCTGTATCCTGAACTTCCAGCTATACAGACTCACATAATCACCTACTAGGGGAAGGCATCTGACTAAAACTGGACTATTGTGGGTAGGATACTGTCTATTGCTGCCCACCTGCCCTGTCACCTACTCCCTCACCTATCCCTGCTGAAACTCATGGTGGGCCCACCAAACCCCAAAGCCAAATGCCTGAGGTCCATGTGGTGTTCAGTGTGGACGCTGACTCACCTGGCACCCCACCTGCCTCTTCTGGTGCTGCCTCTGGTCCATCCTGGTGCCTCCTGGCAGGTGCTTGCCCATCATCACTGGACCCTTCAGCCACTGTGACCTGCATCACCTCCATCGTGCCCACTTGCCAATAAGCCTTCTGTCGGTCCATGCACAGCTGCCAATGACCCTGCTTGCTTCTGGGATCCACCCACAGCCGCCATTATACCTCCATGCTCACCTTCCGGACAATATGATACAACATTACATCTGCTAAATGTTTCATCTCCACCCTCCTATATGCCTTTAAATCACAGTTGGACTGCCGACGTGTGCTAAAGCCTGCTCCCTTTCCAGGCCAATCTGTGTATTAAGAACCAAACCAAATTCCAGCCAATCCTCATAATCTGAGGATTGAGGAGACAAGTGTGGCTGCTGTACTGCTTTATATTTTGCAGGCTATTTACCTTTACAGGAGGATTTGCCCAGGGTCTCATGCTGTTTGGTGATAGGGTAGGTGTTGTTTTATGGCTCTGTGGTAAATTACCCAAGAATTTACCTACCATATCAACAAACAACATGAGACCTTGGCAAATCTTCCTCCCCTTCATCTTTACAACCCCTGCCTCCTCTTTCCCCTTCCCTCCCCACTGTCTCTATAGGTACTTACAACTGGGCTGAAATGCAAATACAAACACTACAGCCAATTAATATTTGGTATGCCCTAAGCATATCTGATCTTGCCTAATTTCGGAAGCTAAGCAGGGTCGGCCCTGGTCAGTACTTGGATGGGAGACCACCAGGGAATACCAGGTGCTGTAGGCGCCTGGAGTAGGAACTGCCAAAGCCACTCCAGTATTCCTGCCAAGAAAACTCCATGGTCATGGGGTCACAAAGAGTCGGTCACGACTGTAATGGCACAACACACACACATGAAATGTATATCCCATCACATATTATATTGCACACCTCATTCTGCTACTATCCACAACATGTTAAATTAAAATATGAAAGCTATTCTTTAAGGTGCCACATGTTTTGTACCTTTTGTTTGTTTTGCCTGGAATTCTTGAAAAGACTAACATGGCTACCATCTTTCAAACATCTACTATGGAAGGGAAAATCCCAAACTGATTCTATTTTTCATCTGTTAACTACTTCTCACCCAAATGCAGGGTGATGGTCAGGGTTGTTTCTCAACAAGTGTGAATGGGAGTGAGTAGAAGAGTACCCTGTAGATACTACTGTAGACTATCCTGACTGCTGCCATTGGTGTTTTCAGTATTCAGGTCTCTTAGAGTGGTGACGGTCAAAAATAACCACGACACAAGAACATAAAGTAAATAAGAACAAAATGGTGGCAGAATGTTAAAATTATAGCAATGTTATTTTCATTAGAATTTGGAAAGTGGAAGACATCCTATAGGTTTTCATCCCTGGGAAGAAAAAAAATCCTATTCAGGCATGGGGGGAAAGGATTAATTTGAGGACAGCATTGTAGATCTGCTGCTGAGCTCCTGCTATTTCAAGGACAGTGACTGTCTGAAGGGGAAAATTTTGCTACATGAGGAGTCTTTGTACACAATGGGGGAATCCTACAAAGGAAGGTTCCCAATGATGTAGCACTATAACATGTAGCAGACAGTCCTTCTACATGTGGAGCCTGGGGGTGGGGTGGGGATGTTAGGTAGGGCTAAAACTTGCCCTTGGTCACACTTTCCGCTTAGCTCCTTTTGTAATGTCCTAAAAATGTTTCCTGTATGTGTGCAGATATATAAAGCAGGAACAAGCAGTGGCAAAATGAGATTGTCAAGGCTTTATTAATCTGTTTCTCTGGCGATCAATGCTAATTTGCACATTAAGTAAATAATTACAACGTTTCAAGTTAAGTGGTCTTTTAAGAGCCAATACAATAACCTCCGGATCAAACTGTTGAGGTTTATTTTATTTCCATTAAATCCTTCTCTGAATATTGCATGAATACCTTCAGATTATTATTATTATTAGAGATGGGCACGACTCAAAAAAATGGTGTTTTGTTTGTCGTTTGGTCGTTTAGGGGTCCGTTCGGTTCATTTTCGTTTTTGTGACGTTTTTCGCAAAAAAAATCATTTTTGTTTTGTTAGGTAATGGAATGAAAAAATGAAAACGAAAATGAAAAAGTGCTGTTTCGTTAGCATTCTTTTTAGTTCAATGCATCTGCTGCAACGAAAATGAAAAACACGGCAAATTTGGTCGTTTCGTTTTAGTTTTAGTTTTGTTTTAAAAAAAATTGTTTTGTTTTTGTTGCGTAACGAAATGAGAAAATGAAAACGAAAACAAAAAATCGCTCGTTTCGTGCCCAACTCTTATTATTATTATTATTATTATTATTATTATTATTATTATTATTATTATTATTATTATTATTATTATTATTATTATTGCTAACTCTAAGCACAATATATCTGCTTTGGGTTTCAGGCTGATTTATTATAATTCAAAACAGTCTTATTTTGCAGCTTTCAGCATGCATTGGAAAGAGTGACTGTGTCCAGATCCAACTGCTGCAGTTATTTATCTGAGTGGGATACAGTCCAAGAAAAAAAATAGCAGATTAAAAGCAGTTTCCTCATGCCAGAGTTAATCATACTCTTACTTAAAGTAAATTATCATTTTTTGAAAACTTCACTCTTCCCTTGCTATTTATCATTTATCTGCATGGGACTTTCCTCTGCTCTTCTTTTGGGTTTTTAATACTAAAGGCATGCTAAATACTAAAAGCATTGCTTTAGTGAGAGTTCTGCTTATTCAGAGGCCTGGTGTATCTCCACAGGGCCTTCATGTTTGCCCCTTCAGAGGTGTGGAGCACCACTGCCTATATTGGAATACTATCTTCTCTCCTCACATTCTGAAACATTCCTATCTCAAAGTACCATTGGTATTTCATTGTGTTATGGATTTTATGTATCTTTTCATTTCTTGGTTCAACTTCCAATGGCTTTAATTTGTGATTGTCCTCTTTAGAATTTTCAGACCTTATCTCCTGCAAAGGGTTAGGGTTAGGGTTAGGGTTAGAGTTAGAGTTAGGGTTAGGATTAGGGTGAGGTCATCTAATTCAACTGCTGTGAGATGGGAGGCTCCTGTCAGCCAAAGTGCTTGGGGGGCCACTTTGCCTGTGTGTCCGGCCATGTGATGCAACAGGTGACAGAGTATATATATAGACTCACCTTCCTTAGTGCAGCTCTTTCCATTAAGTTTGCCTTCCCACCTTCCTCCCTATGAGGAGAATGAGACTAGCTGGTCGTGTAAGGGCTAGATGGGAATTTTTGACCATCACTCTGATTGGCCAGGAGTGATTGTGAGTTTTTGCACATTCCATTATCTTTGGGCTTTTGGGAAATTGCTTAATCTGGTCACAGTTGGTGGGCAGTGCAAGTGGTAATGGACGTTAGGCTAAAGTTATTTAGGAATAAGATGCTTAGTCAGGAAGCCCTCAATTATAATTAAGTTTGGAGGAATTATTAAATAATAGAGGAGTACTCCCAATGATAATATTATGTCCCTGAGTGATACATGAGGATGCCCAGATCGCTATACTTTTGTCAGCACGCTGATCAAGGGAGCAGCATCCTGCTAATAATAATCAGGAAGAGAACTTAGCCATTTGTACTTTTCTGGCCTCCTTGCTGTAAAGTTTCAAAAGTTAAAGACACTTATTTCAGTTAATAAATTCTGACCCAATTTCAATCCATCAAACGTGTCTCATCTCTGGGTAGGCAGACTGGGTAGGCAAAGCTCTCTCTTCACACTGGTAATGATCACTTTGTCTCAAACCCTCCAACTGGTTGCCGTGGATCAAGTTCAGAGTTTCTCAATCCCCTTGGGTGTAATGAGAAATGGTGATTAGAGAATGTGTGGGGTATTACTTTTCTTTTGCTTTCTGACTCCAGTTGTAAAACTGAAAAATGACACACCTATGCCCATTCTTCTGTCGAAAGTACATCCTTCCAGACTGAGGCCTTCTTTCCTGGTAATTAAAGTAGGACATTCATAGCGGTGGCATTCCATGAAAACTCCCTACAGCCAGAAGTCCATCTGCTAATTATATATTAACTCCCACAAATAATATTAATTCATGATTGGAATATAGGAATTGCAATATTCAATGAATATACAGTGGTACCTTGTATAAAGGAATCAATTTGTTCCAAATGAAATTATGTTAAGCCAAATTTCCTTTATACAAATTCCCATAGGAGTGCATTGAAAATGGAGTGATTCCATTTTTATGTTGTACGGATTCTCCCCGTAGGCGATTATGTTAAGCAAATTTCCCCTATCTCCAGAATTTTTATGTTGTACAAATTTTATGTTATACAAGCTGTTTGTTATACAAGGGTCCACTATAACTGGTTGGATAAATATTCATCCTTTTATATTTGTTGGATCCAGAGACCCTCAACAAATACAGACAAATATTTCCTTGTTTATATTTAGGCCACTTTTAGGTAGTTCATGACTCTCTAAACAAACACAGAGAGAGGGGGGAGACCTGAGCGCCCCAACCTCTTCCACTCCTGCCCCATTCCCATTGCCCCATCTCTGCCTTCTCTTCAGCTGCCATGGCCTCCACCATTGCCCTCCCAGCGTGAAATAACCACATGAGGCAGTGTCATTGGGTATAAACCAAAAGGCCACACTTTATTAATTATGTTCCAAGATAACATAATATCATGAGGGGCCTGCAACCATGCAGTTTTCAGATCCAGGACCCCAGGGGCTCCCGGGACCCTTCTGACTATTGAGCTACGGGCACATCACAGGCCCCTGCAGGCCCTGTGATGTGCCCTGGACCTCCAAGGCTGGCAAATTTCTTCCCCCCCTGTCCCCGCCTCAACCTTCTTTATCCACAACTCTCAGCGCAGGCAAGGCCTCTGAGAGCATCCCTCTCCCAGGGCTGTAATCTCTGGCTCCACAGCACTGGAGGCCGGATGGGCCGAAAGGGGATTTTAGAATTTGACCCACCAGCTCTTTTCCCCTCTCTACTACCACCCTGTCATGGGCCTAGCCTTGCTATGGCCCGTGGCTCCACCCCCAGCAGAGCTATGCAATCAACTCTTACAGGCCCCTTCTTATGTCCTCCAGGAATAGCTCAGTTCCTTTGTCTGAAAAGTGGATGCCATCATCTCTTTAGAGTCTGGTCAAGCCAGGAAAATCCCCGAGTGGCCCCATTCTGCAACACCATTCTGCAAACCTCCCTATTTACTCCTCTGCGTGACCTGTGGATGCACTTGGCCTCACAGTCTGCTCACCATCTGAATCTGGGTATTATTGTTGACCATAGGACCCTCACTCATGGGTAAGCGGCTTTCCACACTTCCAGATCCCCCCAAATCTCCTTAATTAGGGGTTTTCCCATCTGTATTGTCAGGTTGTTACCGCCTAGGTGGATGACTAAAATGTTGGGAGGTCTGCCATATGCAGCGAGTGTGGCAGTATGCAAACCCTGGTACCACTGCATGCCCCTTGTACCCCTCCATTCAATAAATGCCCGTGCACCCAACCCCAAGTTCCTACCCTGCCATCTCTGCCCAATAGACAAAACTGTGCCCAACAAAGAGGATCCTATGCCTGCATCCGCCTGGCTTAAGTCCTGTAATGAAACAAATATAACATTAGAATGGGTGCAGTGGCCTTCCCAGCCGTTGCATGGATTAAGCCCCATAACCCAATGCCACCACCGTCGACGCGGCCCCAATTCTAAAGGAGTGCATCCTGAACTGCAAGTGTGCTATGCCCACCCTCCTCAATGCTACATCCATTAGCTGCCAAAATTGATACCTAGTCAGGAGTGCACTGTCATTGTGGCAAAACAAATATCCATCTTCCCTCCCCTTGAACTACAAGTAGGTGTCCAGTGCCCTGAGTGGGCATATCTCTGGGATGGAACTTGGGCCCAATACTACTATCTGCCCCTTGCCCCACTGATCATTCTTAGATCTTCTGAGGCATATTGTCACCTGGTCATCCTGGCTATTGGTGTCCTTGATCTGGTGCTGCCCCCATCATGTCCCCCTTGCTGCCTGCTACCAGCTCACTTACCTGAAATGCCCTGAAGAAGGCCAGGAGTGCTGCTGTCCAGAAAAGGACCATCTTGAATGCATCCCTACATAGGGCCCCCCATTAGACCACCAGCTGTTTTAGGATCTCAGGTGAAATAGGGGAACAGTCATCAGACTTCTTCACTCACTACCTCCCCCAACACTTGATCATTTTTCTGGGCCTAAAGTCCCCTGTTGTGTCTGGGCAGCCCTGGGCCTTGGCATGAAATGCCAGTGCTGCCAATTTTCCCTGCATGGAGTTGGGTGCTAAACCTTTCCAATGCAGGAATACCAAGTACTGTTTTAGGTGGTCTTTGGGGATGGGCCATAGTTGTTGAAGCCCGAATGTGCCCCTAAACTCGCTAAACTCATGGGCCACTGCCATATATCTCCGCCTCATCTGAGGCACAAGGGCCAGGCCTAGGGCCCAGCCAGCCTCCTCCCACCAATCCGCCATACCTCGTATGGCAGTGTCACTGGCAGGTCACACACTCCCGGGGCCAATGCCCTGAAATAATCGACCTATTGGCGGGAGACAGCATCGGCCAAGGTGTTATCGAGACCTGGAACATGGTGGGCATGCATGACAATGTTAAATTGAAGGGAGTGCAGTGTCAAGGCCCTAACCAGATCCATCACCCTCTCCAATCTAAAGGTAAGGTTGTTTATGGTGTGGACAACCACCATGTTGTTGCAACAAAAATGGATGACTGAGTTGGCCCATTCTTCTGACCAGATCCAGAGAGCTACAGGAATGTCAGGTTCCTGGTGATCCCTGCCTCAATCCACTCCCTGGGCCAGGTTCCATAGCACCACTGTCCTCTCCAATATATTTCAAAGCCCACTGAGCCTGCTGCATCTGTGAACTTGGAAGCCCAGCCCCATGCACATTTCTGTTCTCTAAAAGTATACCCCATTGAAGCTCTCTAAAAACTTCAGCCATAATTATAAGTCAGCCCAGTCATGCCCTGGGATATCCTAGTATTGTGGTTGGGTTTTCCTAGGCCTGCATAGCTACACAGAACCTGCAAAGGAATGCACTACCAGGCCCAACCACAAAAGAGGGCTTAGGCCTGGCAGGGCTCTTCTTTTATGCAGGGGGCTATGCCCCCTGCCTCCACTTCTTGCCTCCCGTCTCATGCTAGTTCATGCAGGGGAGGCAAAGAGGTTCCGAGTTCAGAAAGGCTTCCGTGGAGCCCATCTTGCCATAGCCTTCCAGCACGATGGCCTTGGTTGTCACTGCTATGACTTCTGTTGCTACCACCGCCTTCCATTGCTGGCCTCTGTGGCGGCCACGGCAATAATGGTGATTCTTCCCAATTTCTATTCATGATGTCATTATTTATTCATGCATTATTATTTTGATTATTACTGTAACTACTATCTCTGAAGGATTTTGGTGGCTAAATCTGAGCAGGTTTATTGGGATCTTCAAATAGCTTTATGACTACTGTTTCATTGCAACTGACTGTTCAGTTCTTTTCAGACACAATTGGTAGGATGTCTAATACTAAAAAAGAAACAACAACCCATAGATAAGTGAAGCCAGGTTGACATAAATGCATTTATTTATTCATTCACATATTTATTTGAGGAAAAGCTTCTATACATTATTCTGCACTTAATTCTACAAACCTTCATTTTACTCACATTTAGTCACCTTGTTATCTAAACTACAACACTCTCATGATGTGGATCTTTTTTAAAAAGGAGCATATTCCTGTCTGAAGCTTTGTCCTATATTATTCACAGTTTTTCAGAATCCCTTTTTAGGATGAAGTGGCTGTTACAAAATTATATTGTAAATATGGTTTTCCCTTGATTTTTATAGCCATTACAACATTCAATTTTTCAGTCTCTTTCCTAGTATTTTTGAATTAAGAGTTGCATTATTTACCAACAATGCTATGACAGACCAAGGTGATAGCATTGCTGCTGAATTTCTCCTTGTCTCTTTACTACTTCCTGTACTAACTCCTGGAGATGGAACAGTCAAGTCAGATTTCATCAGTAGGACTGTGACAGTAAGATTTTATTTTTGCTTTGCAATTCCTTATATTGACTCTCAGGGCACATCAGACAGGAGGAGCTGCAGTGGTCTAGTTCACACTTAAAGGGTCCTTATCTTCAGTACAATCTGTTTTAATTATCTCTTCTGTGAGCTATCCTTTTATTCACATTTATTGACAGTGGGGTTTTGTCCCATGAGAAGGATCCAGACAGGTCTTTGGAACACCAATTTGTCTCCCTTTGATTAAAGACATGGAATCCCAGGCTCCTTGAGTGAACATCATGAAGTATCCATTCTTCGTGAATAAAAGATTAGCAAAGCAAAGTGTTCTGCTGATATACCACCCCACAGCACTTCAAGCACTCTCTGGGCAGTTTACAATTTATTTATGCAGGCTACACGTACCCAGCAGAATGCATACTCATTTTACGAATCTTGGAAGGATAGAAGGCTGATTCAACTATTAGCCAGCTACCTGGGATTAATTCCCAGTTCATGAGCACAGTTTTAACTGCAGTACAGCCGTTTAACCACTGCATCACAAGGCTCCTAGATAAACTAGTGTTTATTTAAACCATCACTTCTGAATTCCATTGTCATTTGGGCAAACAAAAGTATTGCTCTGAAGTGGTGTTTTGTTTTTTTTTTTTGCTTTGAATACAATATTGGTTGCATTTGTATTAGGTTAAAGTTGGATTTCCCCTCCCCTCAGCTTCTTCACATATGCATCATCTGAAAGTAATTCATACATAGAAATGGCATTGCTCTGCTTTCTCTTCATTTGGCAGGGCTGGAAGGCCTATACATAGTGATTGACATGAACCACCAAAATGGTGGCTTGTGTTAGTTCAAGGTTCATGGAAGTCGATGAATCAAGAATTTATTTCATTGGTTCATTTGGGATGTTTTAATTTTTTAAAGACAGCCCAGTGGCCTGGAAGAGAAGTTAGGCAACTGTCTCTTTAGATGAAGTCAGCAGTAGTAGTGGCAGAACAAGTGAGAGAGATAATGGTAGCAGTACGAAGAGGGGGCAGACTATGTGGGAAGGAAGAAAGGAGAAAATTTGTTACATCAGGGAAAAGTTCATTAGTTTACGAAAGTGCAGACTCTCCAGTTTGGAAGAACCTGAATCAACAAACCAACAATGATCTTCATGGTTGGTTTCTGTATTTGTACCCATCTCTAATATAGATCTCTATATGTATACATTTCATCTGCACTCAAGCAACCCAGTGGCACACATTTCCAGAACTCAGGAAACGTTTACATGATTTGATGCCTACATGCATAGTTTCCCCATGAAGACATCCATAGCCATGAATATATGGAATAGAGATGGGCATGAAACAAAAAAATGGCGTTTCAGTTTTTCGTTTGTTGTTGAGAGGTCTGTTTCAGTTCGTTTCCGTTTGTCGGGAATTTTTTGAAAAATTTCATTACCGCTTTTCATTTTTTTGTTTGTCGTTTCTACCCGCTTTTTGCGCGATTTTTAAAGCATTTCCGTGTGCAGGCATCCCCCAATGCCCCAGACCAGAGGGAAAACACTAAAAAAAAAGGATGCTGGCAGAGACACAGTATAGACTAGGTATGCAGGGAGGATGCAAAGGCAGCAGCGGGCGTTGCCCAGTGTGCAAGGCAGCCGCAGATTGACTGCACTGCGGGGCAGGGGAGGGTACTCACCGAGAGGTACGCAGCACACATGCACACAGGGAGGCTGCAGGACTGAAGCTAGAGTTGCAGAGACAGCAATCCCACCCTAACTCCCACCAGAGACTGCAAGGAAGATGGGGGCTGCCAGAGCTTTTTATGCCCTCTGTGGCTGCCAGACCTGCCCAGTATGCAACCTGGGCATGCTATTGTTTGAAGTTGTCCAAGAATTTACATGATTCCATCACATGGCTTGCCTTCATTTTGTGGCTGGTGGCGACATCCATTTTAAAGGGAAAAGAAAAATACATTGCGATGGGAGAAGACAAAAACAAACGTTTTAAGGATCCCAAACCCCCTGGTAGGTATTATCAGACAATATAAATAATTATCGCTGCATTTTTACGGATGTCCAGGGCGTTTTTTAACATTTAAAACAGCTCATTTCATTGTGCGTCACCATTAACGGAAACGAAATGTAACGACCACAATTTTCGTGGTTCTGTTCGTTTTGTTTCATTTTCATCACAATTTTCATCTGTCGTTTCGTTACGTAACGGAAACAATAAACATTAACAGAAACAAAAAAATGTTTGTTCCGTGCCCATCTCTAATATGGAAGTCAAAGTAGGGACCCAAGATTTGCATGATCTTGATGATGCAACAGAAACATAACCCATTCTGTGCTTGATTCTTCCCCCCCCCTACAATATGCCAGGAGGAGGGGCTACAGTTCTTTTTTAGGGATGCATTGGTCATCATTGTTCAAAAAGCACAATAACTCTGCCTATGACTGAGTCTGACTGAATGGCCACAAAACATCAGCTTTGGTTAAGCTAGCAACCAAATCCAATGGGACATAGTGTCAGAACTGCTTCTGGCAAGGAAAAGAAAACTAGATTAAGAATGCATGAACATTATAATGACATTTACCAGAAATTGACAGAACTACAAATTTTCATACGCTAGTCTTCCAAATGCAAAATTAATACCAATGGAAATATTTTTCTTTGGAGAAACTTTTCACCTCTCTTGAATGACTAGCCTTGAAATGTCATTGGCGCATTTGAAAAATATCTAGAATTTTATTTTATTTTATTTTTTAAAAAGAAGACAGGCCTATAATGAAAGATGGAGATTGTCCATATTAAGTATATAAATTTTGGGAAGTAGATGGGTGAATGTATGCCATTAGGTTTAAAAGGATGGAAAAGTGATGACTGTTGGCTCAGTTCACCTCCAAACACTATGCCACCTCCCAACTGCACTTCAAAACCCTGAAGTATGCCCTGAAGTTTCCCTGAAGTATGCCCTGCTGTTAATGCAGATTTTAAAAAGACATTTCTTGGCAGATAAGAACCTTCAATATAAACCAGAGAACCCAATAATCTGGGAGTGGATTTCCCCTTATCTACTGATAAGATATATAAGTGAAGATGTGGATGTTATAAAAAAACAGAAAAAGGAGACAAGTTGATTTAAACGCCATATTTTTCATTGTGTGCATGTGCATACTTCTAACAAGATAACATGCATGCTCCCCACTCAGTTTGAAAGATACATTAGAACGTTAAAGGAATTTTCATCTTTCATCCTTAATTACCAGTAGATCCGTAAATCTCATTCTAAACTGGTGTTGGTTCTCTCTCTCTCTCTCTCTCACACACACACACACACACACACACACACACACACACACACACACACACACACACACACACACACACACATCTTTGCATGTTGTAAAACCGTCTCCAAGCTTTGAGGAAACAGAGAAATCAAGCTCAGTTTGTGAGGATAAGCTTGTAAAAACATTAGGAGACCCCTATCAAAAAGAATCTGTCTGTAGCATCTCTGGTTTGATAAGTTTTGTCAGGCGAAGACTTTCCTCTTCTGGCAGGCTTTTAAGTAGTATGTTCTGTTTGGAGTGTCACTGTTTAATATGCAGACATGTAAAAACATTGACTTTTTAACCTTAATTATATGGTTAATTCTGTGTGCTTTTAAAAATATGACATTTTTCTAGTGTTTTTGCTATTTTTAACTCTTTTGAATCACCTTGGGTCCACTATGGAGAGAAAGCCCGAATATAAATAATTTAAATAAAATAAATGCACAATTTCTCCAAATGGTCTGTGCCAAGCGGTCACCTGAAAACCTTCTTGGAGTGCTGCAGGAGCCTCTCAAAAGGCATGGATTGTGGTGTGATGAATTATGGATACACAGTTATTCCTCAATCTTCCTTACCACAGTCTCCCTAGTTGAAGATGACCACATAAGAGGAGGGCGATTGGGGGTGTTACCAGGAAAAGAGAGATTGAGAAAATCCTCTTCAGCTGACCTGCTACAGCCAGCATTTGTCAGCATAAAAATCATGGGTTTCAGGAGAACACAGGGTATACTATGTCATTTTTGTTTTCAGCTTCACCACTTGATAGTGATTAAACAGAAAATTCACCTGCAGTGAAGAATTGTCCTGCAAGCTCCTGGCTCCAGAGCCTTAAATGGCGAATTGCACTGCTCTATTTGGGGCAAATTTTCTTCCACAGCAATGGGTAGTTTGTTGTGGAGAGGAGGTAGTTCAGAGGTCCAGAAACTTCACAGAGGCACCCATGTGTCATATGGAGTCTGTAAGCCACAGAATTCCCACTGCTGCTATGGTGGCAGTGATTCTGCTGTAATTCCTGGAAACTAAGAGCTCAAACAAATTGGAGGGGGGATCCCTGATGGAAAAAAAGCACATAAATATGGTATACTTTAACTTTTCTGTTGTCTTAGATACATATTACATTCTTTCCCACATGTTTGTATGTGTGTTTTAAAAGAATCACGTTGTGAGCTGTGAGGGAAGAATTATTCCACATTCATAAATTGAACATTTTTGTAAAGCATTGAATAAGTCATTAGAAATATAGGAAGGCCCCAAAGTCATATATAGCCCATCTTGTTCAATCAATGATCAACTACTATCCTATGGGAAGGAAAGACCCACATTCCTCATCAACTAATATATGAGAGTATGTGAATTCTGGTATTGGAAGGAACATAGATTTACCATGCCTAATGACCACACATAGTCCTGCCCTCCATTACTTTGGTCTTTGATTTCAGGCTTTCTTGAGCACTTTCCCTCTGCAATATGGCGGCAAGCAAAACACGGAGTGAGCTCCGCGGACTGGCAATGAGGTTTAAGGACATAATGAATATAAATGAGCTTGGGCCATTTAAAGAGTGCATTACAAAAATACACTCAGCAGTCATTAGCATAATCTCAGTAACATGTCAAGGTATGTGCTGCTTTTAAGCAGAGTGATCCTGGCTTGTCTCTCTCTCTCTCTCTCTCTCTCTCTCTCTCTCTCTCTCTCTCTCTCTCTCTCTCTCTGTGTGTGTGTGTGTGTGTGTGTGTGTGTGTGTGTGTGTGTGTGTGTGTGTGTGTGTGTGTGTGTGAGAGAGAGAGAGAGAGAGAGAGAGAGAGAGAGAGAGAGAGAGAGAACCAACACCAGTTTAGAATGAAAACTAAGAAGATACAGACTTCCTTTGTTGCAACCCATGAAGGCTCAGAAACAGCTTCAGTTTTTGTGAAAGAAACACTGCCAAGTGAGTGCCTAGTCACTTCCGAATGGGGCTGGCAGGGCTGAAGTAGCCCCTGTCAAAGGAGGATTATCAACCCTCATTTGTGAGACGATCAGTGTCCCAGACTTGAAGCAGAGGATTTCTGCTTCTGAATAGTCTTACAGCCTGGCAAAGACTAATGTCTTACAGCCTGGCAAAGACTAATGCTCGATTCTGCCTCCTCCAAGGCCCTTATTGTCCTGCAGCTTCTACGGAATGACAGCAGCATATTTACTTTCTGCTACAAGGCCAAAAATAAGGAAAGGAAAGGAAAAGATAGGACTGATCCAGTCAAAGCTGTGCTATTCCTACACAATGGTAAGACTTTTCAAGGGGCTTTTAACAAGCCAGTGGGTGGGAGATGGGAGCACGTTAAAGAAATGTTAAAATCCCAGATGTTAAAATTTCCAGAAAATTGTGCATAAAATCACAGCCTATGGAGCAAAGAACTGTCCTCCCCCCTCCATGACTACTGCCATTGAGGCTTACAATTACATTTCTCAGAACTCAAAGCTAAGGAATGAGGAGCTGTTTTACAGGCAATGTGTGCAAACCTCACCAGGTTGTGTGGAACGCCCAGCTGGAAGAGTCTCAGTAATGTTCTTCTAGTGCAGTCATTTGCACAGGCAAGCATGCCAGTCACCTTTAAAATGATTCTGCTAACAACCATCATCACATGTCCCCCCCGCCCCCCGGCAAAAAAGCAAGGAACATTCCTTGAAATGTTGGCTGAATAACTCAGAGATAGACATGGGCACGGAGCGGCGAAATTCTCATTTCCGTTTTCGGATATCGTTATCGTTATGTAATGGGTAACGGTAATGAGAATTACTCCTCTCCAGCTCGAACCCGACCCGATAAAGATAAATTGGGTCTGATTTTTCTTTGTCGTTCATGGCATTGTGGCGATCGCACAATCCCAAGCAGCACAGAAAAAAGTTTTTTTTTTTAAAAAAAAACACCCGATTCCCAGGCATAAAAGCAGGCAAAAATATGCCTGCCTCAGTGAGGGCACCTACCAGACAGGGGTGATTTCTGGGGGTCCCCGGCCTCCCCCCTCCTGTCCTGGGCTGCTGGTACCAGGCTGGGGGGGCATCCTCGTCGTCTCCATTTGCCATGCGGTGGGGGGGATCCAAAATGGCGACCAAAATATTTATTTTTAAATTGTGGTCCAAAAACCCACCAAAGCACCACAGAAACATTTGAAAATTAGGTATTTTAAATGCCTGATTTTTTATAGTAGCAGCAGTGGGTTTTTCTTGCAATAAAACGTCTCCATTTATTTTATTTTATTTTATTTTATTTTTAATGTTTTTACACCTGCGCAATGATGGGCTGGCCATGGAATGGGACCATGCAAATTTTTGGACCCATTCCACCAATCGCATGGCCAGGTTTTGACTCAGACTTCTGGATGTGCCAGAGGGCATAAAAAGCCCACTAACCCTAACCCTAACCCTAACCCATATGCCAGTACACTGTCCTTCTTAGTGGGTCAGAGGCACCCAGAGGTGCAGCCCACTAACCCACCCTAACCTTAACCATAACCCTAAGCCTAGCCCTTACCCTAACCCCAACCCTAACCCAGATCCATACGCAAGTACGCTTCCCTTCTTAGTGGGTCAGAGTAGAGGCACCCAGAGAGATGCCTCCCAGCCAGAGCCCACTACCCCTACCCCTAACCTGTACGCCAGTATGCCAGTATGCTTTCCTTCTTAGTGAGTCAGAGGTACCCAGAGAAGTGCCTCTGCCACTTACCCCCCAACCCTAAAATAATGTAATGTATGGTACGCGGCGGCTACGCGAAATGCTTCCCTTCCTTTCCCTTCCCTTCTTAGTGCGTCAGACGTCAGAGAGGCACCCAGAGAGGTGCCTCCCAGAGCCCACTTCCCAAACCCCAACCCCAACCCCAACACAAATGACAAACAACAAACGGAAATGAAAAATTTTTGAAAATTTCCGCGACAAACGGAAACGACCTGAAACGGACCCGTCCCAACAAACGACAGCTCAAAACGTTATTTTTCCTGGTCGTGCCCATCTCTACTCAGAGAGCAGAGACTGAGAGTTCCCTGTTTTATCGTGTTGGTAACCCATTCCAGAGACTTAGGGACACCATCAAGTAAGCCCAAATGTGGTGTGGCCACATTTAACAGCATGGATAGAGAGCAATGGGTAAAATTGGTAGCTGATTCCTGGGAGAGATATTCCAACAAGTATCAAGATCCCAAACTGTTAATGGCTTTAATGGTCATAAGCAGCACCTTGATTTTGGTATGGAAACTGATTATAATGACAAAATTATATCATCTGACCCACTCTTAACATCGAGCCAGGACTGTGCTTCACTGAAAAACAACTTGTTTGTTATTTGTTATGGCTGCAGGAGAAATTTCAAAGACATCTCTCTCTAAATTTAATGAAATATTTGTTTAATAAATTGTGAAATGGTGTTGATTTTTTAAAAATGAAATGCATCAGTTGGAAAGATCATACTTTATAAAACAATTGTCAAGAAAATGGTAAACCACCCAGCCCTGTTCTAGGAAATGTATAAAACCTGTCAAAAGGAAAACTATTGCAGTTATTAGCCAATTGTTGGCCAGCAAAATAACAAAATGCTGCAATTAGGTGAAAAGTGTTTCATAAAGCTAGCACATAATGATGAGGTTATAATGATGGCATTTAGTTCATTATTTTAAGCTTCCTATGTTTTTTCCTTACACAAGCAGAATACGAGACACTAAATTTTAAAGCCTCCACTTCCAGTTGGTTCCTGACTGGATACCTTCCTGAGAATGTGGGAAGTTATGCATTTCCCTTTCCCTACTCAGATTCATGTAGTGATTTTCTTTCTAGCCACAGCTTGGGATATTGTGCTCCGTTCAGTTCACCATGCTAAATGGCAGTGGCAGCAGCAACATGTTTCCATATCCTACTGATGTCAAAGGAACCTTTTTCTCCTTTTTTCAAACCATGCAGTCACACTGGATGAAAGGTTTTTTTTTTTTTTTTGCAGTTTCAGGTCAATTTATTTCCACCCAAAAACCTGGAGCATTTGAGGATCTATAAAATTCCAGGTGGTTGATGTTGGACTACAGTTCCAATTTGCATTCACTAAAGCTAAGGGGTCATAGACTGTGCAGTCCCAAACATTGTAGAGGAGGACACTTTACTTACCTATGACATAGAGCCACCAGTTGCATGGTATGGGGAATCATTCAGAGAGGTTTGAGGAAAAGATCATGCTGTTTGGCTCTGACATTCCAAACTAGGGCCAGGAAAGGTAAAACCTGGAAAAAAATAATGCTGGGAAAAGTTGAAGGCAGCAGGGAAAAAGAAAGACCAAGTATGAGATGGAGTGAATTGCCTAAAGAAACAACAGCCTGGAGTTTGCAAGAGCTGAGCAGGGATCCTGAGGACTGGATTCTTTGGAGAGCACTCTTTCATAGGGTTATCATAAGTCAGATGTGACTTGACATCATGGAGTTGATGTCATTGTGGGTGGTGGGAGCCAAACGGTAGGTACTGATCAGTGTGGTTTCCTGTAAATTGCTATTCCCAGGCTACAGTAGGATCCTATGATATCCGCACAGTAGGGATGGACATTTTGATTCAGAACCAGTAGGTTACGAAACGAACCATGAGAGTCCAGGTGGTCCTCGGAACTGGCTGATGCACACAAATCAAATTGCTTTACCTTACTCTGTCTCATGCAGGGTTAAAATCCAATGGCTGCTGCAACATCATCTGTGCTAGATCTGTGATGCTGGCCAGTCAGGGGCTGTGCAGGGACAGGCATCATCCCACCTCCCTTTCTGATTGGCCAGCAGCATGTAGCAGGAAAGATTATGTCGCATCGTGCTTCATCATTGGATTTTAACCTTGTGTGAAACAGAGAAAGGTAAAACAAATGGATCTGCATGTATCAGCCGGTTAGCTAAAAATTTATGTTTTTGCAAAGATAAAAAAGAACGCTGAGGTTTCTGATCAACTGGAAAGTCAGCATGTGGCATGTCTTGGACACATACAAAGCCCAAGAAACTAATATGACAACCCTACAGCCACCTATGCGTCACCAGATGTGTTTCAGATGGATTAAAGTCCTACCAGTCTTATGGAAACTGGAGAAGGAGAGATGAATTGATGAAAGTCTCCCTGTCATCTCTGGGAGACTCTCCATCTCTGTCGATGGAACTTCTTCTGGTTCTCTTGTTTTTCATTTTGTTCACATAAGGGCAACTATAAGGACCAGAATATCAGAGAGCTAGATAGACAAGTGTATCAGAGCCAGGAAGCTGCTATACATATGTGCTAAAGGTTAGAGGGGGAAAGAGAAAGAAAAGTTGATTATTGATCCACATGGAGATAAACAATGCCCTCTTGCACTTTTATATAAAAATATTCTATTCAATTTATGTGTTTTTTTATTTTGAGGCCTTACTATAACATTATACATATGTATTTTACATGTATAACATTTATACATATGCATTTTTACATTTTCTGCCTTAGCAGAAAGTGGTCCCAAAACATGCTATTTTTAAATTTCAATATATATAATATATGACCAGCTTTATACATTTTTCTCGCACTAAACAATGGAATCATGCTGAACAATTCCACCTAAAGTTTCCCAAATATTATTTTTCTTATCTGCAAGGTCCAAACATTTTACACTGCAAGAAGCCTCATAACACATGCCACAGGCCTTCTGCCTCCTTACGGACCAAGGAAGAGGCAAGTATGAAATGTGGAATATGATGCAACGAGATGCCTAGACTGGGAAGGTTCTGATGGACCTGGAAAACAGATTCAGCACTGAATCTGACTGTGAAAAGGTTCTACTAGCTGTGGAAGACGACATTTGCAACTCATAAACGACATCATTTCCAAATGATTATTTATTTCTTTTGGAAGGACTGGCAGAGGTAGATCTGTGGCTATTTAGCTCTCCCAACACACCCACACTTCACACTTAGATATTGTTTCACATGCCAATTCCTTCATCTGCAAGTTTCCCACTTAGGAAACTTCATGGCTCTGAAGGTTTATTTAATTCTGTCCACGGTGGTACAAATCTGTATCTAAGCTGGCATTGAACAGCTGTATGAAAGTTTCACACAAATTTGCCTCAAACGAGTATAATTCTATTTTAGTATGATGTTATTGTTACCACATAGTTTAGGTATATCTGTATTTATCTTTCCAGTCTCTGAACTCCTCTGGAGGTATTATGCCTTATTGAATATGGAACTGTAAATAGTTAATTTTCAAATTCTCATTGACTTCATTGGAAACTGGATTCCATCCAGCTGGAAAATCTTAACTCGATACATGTATATAAAATACCTTGAAAAATAACCAGCTCTTGTAAGCAGTTGGTATGTAGAGGACAAAAATAAAATATTTTCAGAGCAATTTTTACCTAGAAGGGCTTGTATCTCAACAAGGTCTTTATTTTAAAATCATTTCATTATTATTTTTTGGAAGTAACAAAAACTCTATTTCTCCTTTTGTTCAATCCCATTTTGGAATAAAATCACAGCTATTTTTTATTTAATTTTTAAATCTAATGACATTATTAATAAGTTATTCCAAGTTGCTAATAACTTACATTCCAAGGCAATGATGGAGAAACTGGGACAAAACTGTGAGATGATTAAGATTCTGGGTTCCTTATCTTTTTGCTACTGGAAGTTAGGCAGCAGTAAAAGAAAACAAAAAGTACATCAAACAATGATAATATGCTGCATGCAAACCAATCTCCACCTGTTTACTTGTTTATGTTATACAGTAATGGTATCTTTTTTTCCCTTGCATTCCCTCCCTGTATATATTTACCTTCAATGACCAACTGTATGTTTTGACCTTTCATGTGTGTGTTTCATGATTTGGATGAGAAAGTGCAGATAATGTTTATTAAATCTGTGGGTGGCACAAAATTGGGTGGAATAGCTAATACCTTGGAAGATAGGGGAAAAAATCCAAAAAAAAGATGTTCACAGCCATGGGCACTGGCTGAAAGCAACATAATGATATTTAACTAACTAAAATATTTTTATCCCGCCTTTCTCCCCAAAAGGAGCCAAAGGTGAAAGAAAAATTTTAAATAAATAAATTTATCAAGGATAAGTGCAATGTTCTACACTTTGGGGGAAAATATAGAGGTACAAGATGGGAGATACTTGGTTCAGGAAAACTAAGTGGGAGAAGGAATTGTTGATAAAAAGCTGGATAGGCCAAAAGCCAACAGTACACTGTGGCTGTAAAAAGGGCAAATGAAAATTTTGGATGCATTAAAAGAAGTAACAGAGTGGCCTTTTAGGCTAGATGGATGGGGTAGAGACAGATGATAGATAGATAGATAGATAGATAGATAGATAGATAGATAGATAGATAGATAGATAGATAGATAGATAGATAGATAGATAGATAGATATTATTCAGCTTTTGGCTGAATATCAGGAAAAAAATTCCTAACTGTTAGAGCAATATGACAATGGATTCAAACTGCTGAGAGGGTTATATGACTCCAAACTTCATTACTGAACACTTGTTGATTAAAACTGTTCATCGATAAAACATCCCAGTGGGCTTTAATTTAAATTTAATTGTTAAATTCAGGATGGATGCTAAACCCTTAGCTTGAGAAGAACAAGCCCAGGCAGACTCATACACCCACTTCCTACTGCCTTCTCCAAGGCTGTAATGAGACTAGAAGCATCTCCTGTCATTTTACATTACCCACAGATTGGTATATCACTAAAATTCTACATTGCATTTAGACATTACTGTGGTTGCTAAAAGCAAGCTGGCCAGTTTCAAATAACCATAGCTAACATTAATTTCAGCATATTCAGAATTGAATAGCACAACCGGAATCAGTTAAAGTTAGTTTAGTAAGGAAGACAAAATTCCACCTTATGATTACTTAAGGCAAGAGGTCAGACCCAAACTCATGAAAGCTCATTCACCCACCTGCTTTACTCCTCCTCCTCCTCCTCCTCTGACTACATAATAATAATAATAATAATAATAATAATAATAATAATAATAATAATAATAATAATAATAATAATAATAATAATAATAATAATAATATGGTAGAGTCACTGAGAAACAACTTGAAAAAAATTACTCGATATCAGGATCTCAAAATTGAACTTCAGAGACTCTGGCATAAACCAGTACAGGTGGTCCCAGTGGTAATTGGCACACTGGGTGTGGTGCCCAAAGACCTAAGCAAGTATCTAGAAGAAATTGGAATGGACAAAGTCACCATCAGTCAGATGCAGAAAGCCACCTTACTGGGATCTGCTCGCATAATTCGCCAATACATCACTGAGTCCTAAACACTTGGGAAGCGTTCGACTAGTGATTGGTAATATAAAATCCAGCGTAGATAGCTGTGTCATTAAATAATAATAATAATAATAATAATAATAATAATAATAATAATAATAATAATAATAATAATAATAATAATAATAATAATAATAATAATAATAAAAGCTAGAAAAGTTCTTCCCATTATGATAGGTAATATTTCTGTGGACTGAAGCCACTGTTTTAAAAGCACATCTCCCCTTGCCCATTCATACACATATTGCACATTCTCACAGGCAGAAGTGTTAGCTGGCATTTGCCCTCAATATAATGTTACATTCCAGGACATCATTGGGAAGTAGCTGAATTTGCCTTATTCCATATTAGAAGGACAGGACTCAGAGGTATAACCTAATGAACATAATTGAAAGCTCATCCTTGCTGCACAGCATGATTCCTTCATACTCTGACACTTGATGCAGTGCTAAAACATGACAGAACACAGATGTTAGAGATGATACTCTTTTTGTTTGACTTAATTACATGAAGGGAATAGTGCAATAGTTTCCGGAGTCATGCTAGCAATACCCTATCACAAAACCTAACGAGGTTTAACAGATGGCAAATTTTTTGTAAGTTACTTGCTTGCTTTCTGAATGCAACCTGACTTCGGAGATCATCCACCAAAACCCACTGATTCCTCAACCCCTTTCCCAAAAGTAGCAATGGCAAAATCTCTCTGCCTACAGGGAGAAGTGTGAGCCAATGTCTTCATCCAACTCCTCTTCAATATACTGGCAGTAGTTTTGCGAGGTGTTGGACCACCAGCCGAATTATCAGGGAGTCTCTAAATAGGGAGGCAAACATGAGTATGAACAGGGTGGAAAGAGGCATGTGATATTGTGTGTGGTGCCTCTAATTCTTACCAGGCAACCCCCATATCATTCTCACTTCCAAATGATACTAAGGCTCAGTGTGAAAATGTTGTAGGCTGCGCACAATGGCTGCATTCCATCTGCCTCAGCCATATGTACATAAGACATGGATACTGAAAGAGCAGAAAAAAATGTAGCAACGTAGAAGCAATATTTAAAAAACCCAACCTGGACCCAGGACTGGTGGTTAACTACCGACCAGTAGCGAACCTCCCTTATTTGGGCAAGGTGTTGGAGCGGGTGGTGGCCGGACAGCTCCAGGCGCTGCTGGATGAAACGGATTTTCTGGATCCATTTCAATCTGGTTTCAGGCCGGGTTTTGGAACAGAGACTGCCTTGGTCGCCCTGTACGATGACCTTTGCCGGGAGAGAGACAGGGGGAGTGCAACCCTGTTGATACTCCTGGACCTCTCAGCGGCTTTCGACACCATCGACCATGGTGTCCTTCTGGATAGGCTGGCCAGGTTGGGAGTTGGAGGCACCGCTTTGCGGTGGTTCCGATCCTTCCTGGCTGACCGTGTCCAGAAGGTGGTGCTGGGGGATAGTAGCTCTGCCCCATGGCGTTTACGTCATGGGGTTCCACAGGGCTCAATACTATCCCCCATGCTGTTTAACATCTACATGGAACCACTGGGAGAGGTCATCAGGAGGTTTGGGCTGAGGAGTCAGCAATATGCAATGATACTCAGCTCTACCTCTCGTTCTCCACCAATCCAGGTGAGGCAACTTGTGTCTGGACCAGATAATGGACTGGATGAGGGTTAATAAATTGAAACTCAATCCAGACAAGACGGAAGTGCTGTTAGTGGGTGCTTCAGCCAGGCTAGAGGGCCACTTCCCTGTCCTGGATGGGGTTGCACTCCCCCTAAGGGACAGGGTGTGCTTGGGGCCTCTGGACCCCGGTCTAACTCTGGAAAGGTGGACTCGGTGGCCAGGGCGCCTTTCTCCAGCTGTGGAATATATATCAGCTGCGCCCCTACCTGGATGAATGGAGCCTCATGACAGTTACGCATGCACTGGTAACATCCCGTATTGATTACTGCAATGCGCTTTACGTGGGGCTGCCTTTGAAGACGGTTCAGCGATTGCAACTGGTTCAGAATCGTGCTGCACGGCTGGTGAGTGGTAGGGCCACCAAGGAACACATCACGCCGATTCTGTATAACCTTCATTGGTTACCAGTTGCTGCCCGAGCCCAATTCAAAGTGCTTGTTTTGACATATAAAGCCCTAAACAGCTTAGGACCTAGATACCTGAAGGACCGCCTCCTTCCATATGAACCTACCCGGCAATTAAGATCTAGTCAGGGGCCCTCCTGAAAGAGCCATCCCTTAAGGAGGTGAAGGGGATGGCTTGCAGGAAAAGGGCCTTTTCAGCAACTGCCCCAGACTATGGAATGCCCTACCAAATGAGATACTGCCTGGCACCAACGTTGCTAACATTTCGGCGCCAGGTAAAAACCTTCCTGTTCCAAAAGTTTTTTAACTAATGATTGTGGGTCCTGATGGCAATTTTAGTGGTGTTTTTAATGTATCGTATTTATTTATTGCATTTACATGTTTTTATTATTCTAATTATATTGTATTTTGATGTTTTAATTGTCCATTTTGATTGTGAGCCGCCCAGAGACCTTTGGGTAGTGGGCGGCATACAAGCTATATAAATAAATAAATAAATAAATAAAATTTAAAAAAAACACTTCCACATGCATGTTGTGCAACAATGTAAATGGTGTGATCGGTTGTCAAACTGAGATGGGAACGGTTTGATCAGGAATCATGCAATGATAAATGGTGTGATCAATTGCACAATGCCAGTGTTTATTAGGCCTGCACACTTCTGCACACTTTAACTCGAATGGGATTTCAGCTATATTTATTTAGAAGCCATCAACATATACAGTGGTATCTCTACTTATGAATTTAATCAGTTCCTCATGCATGCTCATAAGTCAAACAACTCGTAAGTAGAGCAGCTGTGTCTAATAATAAATAAATAAATAAATAAATAAATAAATAAATAAATAAATAAATAAATAAATTTAAAAATATAAATAGAACAGACCTCATCTAAAAATTGTAAGGCAGCAGTTAAAACACCAATGGTTTTCTGCTCTTAAGTCAAATTGCTCATAAGTAGAGCCGCTTGTAAGTAGATGCACCACTGTACTATTGGAATTACCTGGACAGGTGGCTATTAAAAAGGGTTTGTTGCCTGCCATGCATAGGAAGCTAGCAGCCTTTTTTCTTTTGCCTTTATATTTTGGAAAAGGGTGTTAAAACAACCTTCTATCTCTAGTGTATAAGGATCAAATCCTGTAGTGAAAATTTTTCATATTTCATTATGTAGGAAGGTAAGAAGTATGAATGACAAAATCAACTTTTATAAGATGTGGGACAGCACAACTAAGAGAACATTTTCAGTTATGTGATAGTTTATTTATTTATTTATTTATTTATTTATACAACTTATATGCTGCCCACTACCCAAAGTTTGGTTCTGATTATGATATAATTTCTTAGTGGGTTAAGGCTAAAAGAAAAAAATACAACCCCCTGCCTGACATTATTTAATAGTAATTTCAAATTTTCAAAACCTTTGAAATCACTCCATCATACTTTAAGTAATCTTGATCAGATTCAAACCTTTTATTTCTTACTTTTAAAAATGTATAAAACCTTCAGTTTGATACCAGAGCAAGTTATACATAAGATGGGTTTGTAATTCTGGCCAATTTCTGCTGAATAATCAGACTTCAATCGCTGTTATTAGATGTTTGGCAGAACAGAAGTAAATCTCAGAAGCAAACCAGCAATAAAACTAACAATTCCTCCGTTGTCCTCTGAGGCTAGTTGCAGTAGGCTGTTTCTACCAGGGTAGCTAATAAAAATCCATTTGGGAGGGGTGTGTGCTCGTGGACACTGCGTGTATGTGCATGTGTGTACACCCACATGCATGTATTGGTAGAATACTTGCTTTCTTCATTTCTGACACTCTTTTCCAATGTGAATTTGAAAGGAAACCTCTTTCTACTCCATTTTGATGAAAATTTCAGCTGACTCACTTTCAGCTGCTAGCCTTTCTTTGCATTGAGATGTCCCACTTCTCTCCATCACCAAACGCACACCTTAACACTTTTTTTTTTGCTTCTCTGTAATTGAAAAGTCTGGTAGGCTTTTAGCGGAATACACATGTGTATTACACGAGTTAGCCCTGCATCTTGGAACATTTTATAGAATATTACGTGAAACCAAAGAACACCACACAGGCATCACTCTGGAAACAATTACTAAAGGTCATTGCATAGACTTTACCTTTAGAGGGAACCAAAGAGCTTTCCTTACCTAACTCACTGATCAAATCTGGATGGAAAGCCATCTCCAAAGCATCTTGCACTGCTGAGCTATATTTTCAACTGAGAGGTGGATGGGACCAGAGAACACGTTTTGCTTTCTCACTCTTATTAGTATATGACCACGTAGAAAGGTGAAGTCACTTGTGATTCCTGGATGCCACACTCCTATCTTCTAAAGTGCTACAGGCTCTGTCTAATTGAAGTTCAGTTCATACCCACAGATACAACACAACTATGACATTTCAGATTTAATTGCAATTGAGTGTTAGGATGCTATGAAATAAGAAGTGCTGGAGAGTATGCCTTAGGCCCATGGCATATCATACACACTCTCTTTCCCCACTTTTGATCTGAAGCTCAGTGAGCTTATCCAGACCAGTGAAAGGAGAACACTGGCAGGGTGCTTGTAGTTCTGAGAGGACAGGGAGTTAAGGGTGCTCAAATTAGAGAGATAAGACTGTGTACTGGTCAAGTAAAACTCCATAAAACAATGGGTAGCAAAAGTAAGGGGAGTAGAAGTAGAGGTGACGAAGACAGTGGGACTATGAAATGGAAATCATAAGTTAGAGAGCTTTAATTTTGTCTTGAATTATTGAAATACTTCTCTACCATCTTCCCAAAGCTAAAGGAGCTTTAAAAGAGCAATGAAATGAACTATAGAGGTTCCAAATGCACAAGCTGGAATGTATCCTCTCTTGAACCTTGATGTGTTGAACAGACTGTGTTTTTTAATTGTTCTCCAAATCTATCAAGAATTTTGAGCTAACCAAATATTACCTTTTTGGTTCTATGTATTTGAAGAAAGGTATGTAACCTTACAGATCAAAGGAATTAAGAACAGCAGTAGAAGAAACCAACAGGATTTTGCAGACCATAATTATATGCCTTAGTTACAAAGTAACAGGGTCACACATTTCATACGAACAATTTTTGGCCTTGTTTGCTTTGTTTCGCAGGTTGGGAATTATATCCTGAGATACTTTCAGAAAGTATCCTTCTGGAATTTCAGCTGCTGGTTTGGATATTTCTGTTAATTAATATTAAAGGATACAATCATTTTGCCAATATATTTTGTCTCTGTACTACAACTTTTTTTTTGGGGGGGGGGCTTTTTTAAAAAAATACAACCTCAGGCATTTCTGCAGTCAACAGTAGAGATGGGCAGGAAATGAACTTTTTTTGTTTCCGTTATTCATTATTCGTTCTGTTATGTAATGAAACGACTAATGAAAATTGTGATGAAAATGGAAAGAAACGAACAGAACCACAAAAATTGGCTTCGTTACGTTTTGTTTTCGTTAATGGTGACGCACAATGAAATGAGCTATTTTAAATGTTAAAAAACACCCTGGACATCCATAAAAACACAGCTATAATTATTTATACTGTCTGACCACACCTACCGGGGGGTTGGGGTCCTTAAAACGTGCATTTATGTCTTTTCTCAGATTGCTGTATTTTTTCCTTTAAGGGGAGCTAGGGGACATCGACCCAAAATGGCTCCCAGATGCTTAATATTGATTTCTTGGGTAACAAAACGCCCTGGACATCTGTAAAAACGCAGCAATAATGCGATAATTATTTGAAATTATTACCTACCAGGGGGTTGGGGTCCTTAAAACGTTTGTTTTTGTCTCTTCCCATTGCAATGTATTTTTCTTTTCCCTTTAAGGATGACAAAATGGATGTTGCCAGCCAACAAAATGGAGGCAAGCCATATGATGGGATCATGTTCAACCAATAGCATGCCCAGGTTGCAGACTGGGCAGGTATGGCAGCCACAGAGGGCATAAAAAGCTCTGGCAGCCCCCCGTCCTCCTTGCAGTCTCTGGTGGGAGTTAGGGGTGGGATTGCTGTCTCTGCGACTCTAGCTTCAGTCCTTCAGCCTCCCTGTGTGCGTGTGTGCATACCTCTTGGTGAGTACCCTCCCCTGCCCCACAGTGCCACAGTGCAGTCACTCTGCGGCTGCCCCACAGTGCAGTCACTCCGCTGCTGCCTTTGCAGCCTCCCTGTGTACCTAGTCTATACTGTGCTCTGCCAGCATCCATTTTTTTAGTGTTTTCCCTCTGGTCTGGGTCGTTGAGGTACACCCGTGCACGGAAATGTTTTAAAAATCGCACAAAAAATCGAGTAGAAATGAAAAATGAATAAACGAAAAATGAAAATGAAATTTTTCCAAAAATTCACAAAAAACGGAAACGAACTGAAACAGACCTCTCAACAAAAAATGAAAAATCGAAACACCATTTTTTTATTCATGCCCATCTCTAGTCAACAGTATTGAAGGCAAAAAAAAAAACCCTGTATGATAACAGGCAGTTTGAAATTTATCAATTATTGCTATTTATTTACAAGAAAGTAAATATCACCACAAACTGTGCAGCTTTCATATGCAGGACGTACTCCCCTTATAGGCCTGGCCTCATTACATTTGCAAGTCATTTTGGGTTTTGGGGACAGCTAAATCACACTAGCCTGTGAGCAGTCCTACAAAGTGCATACTCAGCTAATCTGCCTGCTTTTGTGTGTGTGTGTGTGTGTGTGTGTGTGTGTGTGTGTGTGTGTGTGTGTGTGTGTGTGTGTGTGTGTGTGTGTGTGTGTGTGTGTGTGCGCGCGCGCGCGCGCGCGCGCATGCATGTGCAGCCACTTCGCCCACCTTCCTTTTGGTCTCCCATGCAATGGGAAGGGTTTCAAGTAAAACACAAGTAGGCGTAGAATAATCTACAACTTGTCAGATAAATGTGGACATGGAGTACTATTAATGCATTTGCAAGCGAAACATGGCTTCTTTATCTGACAGAATAATACAGAACAGCTAGAACAGAATCAAAATACTTCTGTGTCTACGCTGTTGTTCAACACTTTGGACAAGGCCTCTAAGAACACGATGTTCCGAACTTTGAAACTGCTTGGGGACAACACTCATCACTCTTCAGCTGCCCACTTTGTGGTATCTTAACTGAACTATATTTACTAGCAGTATTGAGTTCAAACTGTCTTCAAGGGAAAACATGCACACACACACCCAATCAAAAACTGCTGAACAATTTTTAAAAACGCTGGGTAAAAGCTGCACAGTTGGTTTGGTTTCAATATCTGAAGGCTAGCAGTTCACAAGGAAAGCTGAGTGATCCATTAATGTAAATGATTTGTAAATCTCCAATGTTTAGTTGTTCTTATATTCACCACATCCATATAGAAAAGGTGAGCTAGTTTTATCATTTCCTCTTTGCAGGTTTGGAAACAAATGAACATGAAAGTAATATGTTGCTTGCTTGCTTTCCTTTGATAAATTTGTTTATGTATATATGTATTTATTTATTTATTTAACTTGTACACCACCCCATTAGTGTGAATAGTCCCTGGGCAGTTTACAACATGCCAAATTATTATTAAAGTTGATAATACAAGATTACAGAATATAATACAACAAATATTGCATTTGAATAGAACTGACAAATTAAAATCCAGTTAGGAAATTTCGTATCAATGGTTAAAATCACTAATAAAAGGCAGCTTTATATAATTCAATATTTATTAATTTCCCTTAACAATTAGAGGAGTTGTACCTAACAAAACCTTGTTAGATAGCTTGTTGCATGGGGAAAGGGCCATGGCTGAGACAGTATAGTTCCTGGTGTCAGTTCTTTTAACCTTCATAAGTTATTTTTAATTTTTAATATCAAGGACTATAAGGAGTTGGTGGGATGGATAGTTGTTTTGAGAGATAGAGATCCAACCAATATTGAGGTGCTAAACCACCAAAGTCATGACAACGCCATGAATTGAGAACAGAACCTTACAGAGAGTCAATGAAAGCATGCCAAGAGTAGAGATGTATGATAAAAGTCCCAATAATCAGTCTGGCTGTCTGTTGAAGCTTCTGTAATGACTTCAAGGCTATACTGACATAGAGAGCAATACACTATTGTTGCTATACAATACTATTTGTTGTGAAATAGTCTATTTTAGAGATTGCCAATGCATGACACTGTTGTCAGAGGTTTCTGATTTAGTTAGGAACACAGCTGAGGAATCAGCCAAAGATTATCAAAGACATTCTAAGCTACAGCATATACTGATGCCTCTCTCTATATAGATAGAGCTGAATCCAAGAGTATCCACAAGGTTCAAATCTGATATTTCAAGGGGAGTGTATGCCCATCAAATTCAGGTAAATATCTGTTTAACAAATCCAACATTTTCCCCACAGTAGGATTGCTGTCTTACCTGGATTCAGTTTCAGTTTATTGCCTCATAATCATTACTAGGCAGCATTCAAGGACATGTCCAGTATCACCTGCAGATGAAGAAACAAAGAGTGATCTTTGTATTTATGACAATGAATATGAAATATCCATATGACTTCTCCCAGCAGCTTTATATAATTAAAATACATTGGAGAAATGTCCAGTACTTGAGGGGTCCTATAATGGAGAATCCAAGAGGAGGACACTACCTACCTAAGCTGTATTATTGGCCCTCAAGGAAGGACTGGAGCTACTGAACAGAGTCCCCATCTCCATCTCCAGAAAGATACAATGGTTGATGGTATTGAGGCTGGAGAAAGGGCCAGGAGGACCAGCAGGGCTACACTCCATCTCGACAGTATCAAAAGCCGCTGAGAGGTTAAGGAGGACCAACAAGGAAGAGCATGCACTATTGGGCTCCCTCAACAGGTCATCTTGTAATGTGACCAGGACTGTCTCCATCCCATGGCACGACCTGAACTCAGACTGGAAAGGATCCAGGATATTATCCTCCTCCAGGAACCTCGGGAGCTGTTTGGTGGTGACCCACTCAAACACTTGCCCAAAAGAGAAATAATGGCTACATGGTAGTTGGAAAAGTTGTCTTGTGCCAGGTTAGATCTCTTAAGGATAGTCTTCACAACTGTCTCCTTCAAACGGGCCGGGAGTATTCCCTCCCTGAAGGAGGCATTGATAATAGAATAATACCATTCTAGCATGCTACCCCATTTGGTCTTGATTAACCAGGAAGGGAAAGGTTCAAATGGAGAAGCCACCAGTTTACAATGCTCCTCCTCTTCTGGTGTTACAGGTCCAAAATGAATCAATTGAGGAGACTGAGGGGGTGCCACACCAAGAATGACCCGCCTGGAACTACTGCAACTGGAGTCCAGATCTGATCAAAGGGCCTCAATTTTGGACCTAAAGTGGCTGCAAAAGGCTCACTAGTGAAATCACTAGGAGGAGGCCTTGGCTGACCTGGATTGGTAAAATCATGAACCACCTGGAACAATTTTGCCTGGTGATTTATGGCCACACCAATTCTCTGAGAGTAGTAAGATTTTTGGCCATTCTAATGGCCCTGACATATTGCCTGGTCAGCATGCAAACTGTGGTCCAACTGGTAACCGACCAGTCTTTCCTCCATCTGTGATCAAGCCTTCTCTGTTCTTGCTTCATTACCCCCAGCTTAACCAAATACCACAGCGAGGAGTGGGCTCTGCAGCAGAGAAAGCACTTGGGAGCAATCAATTCAACTGCCCACGTGACCTCCCCACACCATCTCTCCACCTGGGCTTCAACTGGATTGCTTGCCAGTAGACATGGGCACGACTTGGCGAAATTGTCGTTTCCGTTTTCGGCTATCGTTTCCGTTACGTAACGGAAACGGTAACGATGATTAAGCTGTCAGAACTCGAACTCGAACCGAGAAAAGAAAAATGTGGTCGGGTTTTTCATTTCCATTTGTGCCATCGTGGCGATCGCGCGATGCGAAGCACAAAAAAAAGTTTTAAAAATTTTTTTTAAAAACCCGACTCCCGGCCAAAAAAGCAGGCGAAAATATGCCTGCCTGAGGCTTTGCCACCTACCAGAGGGGTGATTTCTGGGGAGTCCCCAGCCCCCCCTCTTATCCTCTCCTGGGCTGCTTGCACCAGGCTGGGGGGGGGTCATCCTCGTCTTCTGTCTCGCTGCATGCCATGCAGTGGGGGGGATCCAAAATGGCAACCGCAATTTTCCTTTTGAAATCGTGGTCAAAAAACACACCAAATCACCATGGAAAAATGTGAAATTTATTTATTTTAAATGCCTGAATTCTAACAGTAGCAGCAGTGGGTTTTTTATAGCAATAAAACATCGTATTTATTTTATTTTATTTTATTTTATTTTATTTTATTTTATTAGACCTGCCCATTTGGGCTGGGCATGGGATGGGACCATGCAATTTTTTTGAACCATTCCACCAATGGCATCGCCAGGTTTTTGACTGACACTTCTGGATGCCGAGGCACCTTCCAGAAATCGCAGTCGGGTGTATGGATGTGGTTGAGGGAGGAGGGCTGGCTGCTGGTGCTGGTGTGATCCGATTGAGATTGAGGAGGGAGGCTGGAGGCTTTAGGATTTAAGTTATGCAGGCAGGGAGGGAATTGAATTTAGAAAATAATTTCTTTGATTCCCTGCAGCTTTGTCTGCTGAAGGGAATAGCAGTTTATTCTTTATTTCTTCTCTGGCAGTTTGTGAGGATTTTTTTCTGATATTGGATAAAGGGGGAGGTTCGACTGGGAGTGGGTGGTGTGGATTTATTTAAAAAATATATTATATACTACCATTTATTTTCTATTTTCCCAACTTCAATTTGCTTGCACACACACACATTTCAGGTGCAAGCCAAGAACAGAACCTCTATCCTTCCTAAGTGATATCCTAACTGCCCACTCGCCCGTCCGCCTGTGCCGCCACCCGCCCACTCGCCCACCTCTGGCTGCCGCCCACCCATGGCCCCCTGCCACCGCCACCCGCCTGCACCTCCACCCGCCCCGCCCCGCCCGCCTCCTAGGGCGCAAAAACACCTAGCGCCAGCCCTGATTGTGGGACGCCCCTATGCTCTGGGAAGTCAAATTGCGCTAAATCACGGTGGAAACGACAAATGACAAATGACAAACGAAATGACAAATTTTTGAAAAAATTCATGACAAACGGAAAGGAGCCAAAATGGACCCATCCCGACAAACGAAAACTCGAAATGTCATTTTTTCTGGTCGTGCCCATGTCTACTAGCCAGGTCAACCATAATGCCCCCAACCCCCCCCCCAAAAAAAACCCTCAGTGTCTAGGAGCCTCTGACCATGACACCGGTTGGGCTACAATATTCCCAACCCTCAGATTATGGTCCACATATGTGGAGCAGCCTGATGGTTGGGGCAGATGACATGTTGGGATAGGTTCATAGAGGTCATGAACTCCAGAGACACTCCACACAGTCCAGGCCCCACATGCATGTTGACATCCCCAACTACTAATAATCTAGGTGACCTCAACAGTGTAGCAGAGATTAATTCAGAGAGTTCCAGTAGGGATGGAGTTGGGTTGCAGGCAGCACAGTACTCCAGCACTATCACAAACCTATCTTGAAGCCCCACTGATGCTTGGAATATTAAAAAGGTCCAGATTTATACTGGCAAATACTTCAATACTCAGAACTGGTTTTCTTTTCCTTTAGTTATTCAGAAAAAAATGATTATGCTCACAAGTTCTTGTTCAGCATAAGTAAATATATGGTATTTTGGATTTGCAGTTCTGGAATGACTCCTCAAATACTCCCTAAAGATCTGTGAGCTGGGCTTGTTTCTCCTATCTGGCAGAATGGCAAAGTCAGAACTGGAAAGATATAAAACAGCCTATGCACACATCCTGATTCCTCCTTAAAAGAGTGAATCAGGGAACGTTCTGGTCACATAAAGAGAAGTTGACATAAAAAGCAAAGGTACTCTAGCCCTGCTTAATAGGGTTGGTACCAAATGAAAAATGAGTTGCTGATTCATTGGGTCATTACATAACAAAACAAAAGAAAGAAACAAATCTGTCCTCAAGTGCCCTGAGGACTTACCTGGAGAGGCACCACCCCAGGCTGCTGCAGTGCCCCCAAGCTGGCAGGAAGAGGGTAGCACCGGGCAGACAGATGGAGGCCCCATCAGCAAAAAGACCTCCTGCTGCTGGCAACACCACTGTGGGAGAAAGAAAAAGGCAGCCCACGTTGCATAACATGCTGCCCTTCAGTGGAATACCAAGCCTGAACCAGCAAGCCAGAGGCAGGGCACAGAGGCGACCACTTGTGTGGTGGGCGAGATGGATGCCTTGAACAGGGTGCCTCTGTTGTTTGTGGAGTCCCCAGGGTACTGGCACCACCTCAAAAACCTGGCCTCCTGGTACGAGCTTCCATGCACCATAGGGACCTTATAATGGAGATCCCAAGAGGGAGACACTCCCCTGCTTCTCAGGTCTACCTGCCTGCCTGACTGCCAGGCCTGTCTGCCTACCTCACTGTGTTTCAGGGTCTGTAATGGCCCATTGCTTATAAGGCCTGCCTTGGCCATACCGGGGTGGGGGGCGGGTGGGTCCACTCTCACTCTGTTTCAGGGTCCAAAAGAGTTCAATGTTTTTAAGGCCTGCTTTGCCTATACCAGGGGGGATCCACTCTCACTCTGTTTTAGGGTCTGATCTGAATGTTTAAGATCTGTGTTTGTCCTGCCAGCCTGCCTTCATGTTATGTGTCTGAAACACCCATTTATTTATAAGACCTGCCTTGGTCTTCTTGATGATGCCAGGGAGAACCACCCTCACCCTTCATACCTCAGGGACTGAAATGGCCCATAATGTTTCTAAGAGCTGCCCTGGACATAGAGGTGTTTTTATACCTTGGACATTGAAGGAAGTTCCACTCACACTCTTTCTTCATACTTGAGGGTCATATGGCCCAAGCCTGATGTTTAATTCTTACCTGCCTGCCTGGTGGAGTGCAATTCTGACACAGCCCAATGTGCCTTGTTGGGCTTAAAGAAGGAGCTTGAAGGAGCTCCCCTGCCATTACCATGCTGCTAGATGCCAGGGATCAGTATTTTCAAATGCTTTAAATTACATTTTTTCCTGGGGGCACCCCTTTGGAGTTGAATAACTTGTGCCCCTGTACCCCAAACCTCTCCAAATTGGGGGTGCTTAAAGGAGAGACATTTAGAGAAAGATCCCCTGCCATCTCCATGCTGCTAGATTCATGGGATCAGTATTTTCAAATAATTTTAAATGGGTACCCCATTTGGAGTTGCATAACATGGTCCCCTGTACCCCAAAACTCTCTGAATTGGGGGTGCTTCAAGAAGTTTCCCTGCAATTTCCATGCTTCTAAATATCCGGGATCTGTATTTTCATATATTTTTATATTACAAATAGTTTTTTTTTCCCTGGGGCACCATTTCGAGTTGAATTACTTGTCCCCTGTACCCCAAACTCTCCAAATTGGGGGTGCTTAAAGAGCAGAGATTGAGGAAACTCCACTGCAATTTCCATGCTGCTAGCTGCCTGGGATCACTATTTTCAAACACATAACTTTGCAATTAGAAATGATTTTTCTGGAGGCACACCCTTTGAAGTTGGATAACTCGCCCCCCTGAAACCCAAAACTCTCCAAAATTGGAAGGCTTAAAGGGAATGTTAGTTTCAGAATTCCCAAGCTATAACTCTGCCTTAAATAGAGGTGTAAATGACCCTTGAATTGTTAGGTTTTAGTCCACATTTCATGACACCTGAGGTTTTGTAATGAAGGTGTGATCAGATGTGAGAAAGACACATCTGATCACATCAGAAAATGTCACTTTTCAAGGAACAATCTCCCTTAATTTCTAAGTGGTTCTGTTGACAAAAGTCAGCAAGGGCCCACAACATTCTTTTTAATCCATTTGGGGTTCTTGAGAGAACTACTGCATCGTCAGCATACAGTAAAAAAGAAACACGCTTATCTGCCAACTTTGGAGGGTAAAAGTTCAAATCATTTAGGATAGGGACTAGATCATTTATATAATAATTAAAAAACAAGGGTGCCAATATGCAGCCCTGCTTAACCACTTTTTCAATTTTAACTGGTGCTGTAAGGTGACCTTGAGGATTAGTTCTAATTCTCACTACGGTATTTTTGTGTAATGCTCTAATCAGGAAAAATAAGCATTTATCTATATTAATATTTCTTAATTTTCTCCATAGCATGTTTCTTGAAATAAAATCAAAGGCCACTTTAAAATCAATAAACACTGCATTTAAGGAACTGGAAAAGGTGCAAAAGAGAACAACTAAAATGATTATTGGGCTAGGGGACCTCCCTTATGAGGAAAGGCTAAAACATTTGGGGCTCTTTAGTCTAGAAAAAAGGTGCCTGATGGGGGATATGATTGAGACGTACAAACTAATGCAGGCATGAGTAATGTGGAGATAGGGATGCTCTTCTTGCTCTCGCAAAACATCAGAACTAGGGGACATCCACTCAAACTGAGGTTTAGGAGAGTGAGAACACAAAAATAATGTTTTGCCCAGTGTATTGTTAGTCTGTGGAACTCCCTGCCACAGGGTGTGGTGATGGATCTGGCTTGGATGCCTTCAAAAGGGGATTGGACAGATTCCTGGAAAGTCCATCACAAGTTACAAGTCATGATGGAGATGTGTAATCACCAGGCTTAAAACCAGGGTACTTCAAAGGGTCAGATGCAGGGGAGTGGTATCAGGAGACATATATGTAGTCTTGTGCGCTCCCAGATACATTTGGTGGGGCCATTGTGAGATACAGGAAGATGGACTAGATGGGCCTTTGGCCTGATTCAGCATGGTTCATCTTATGTTCTTATGTTCTAAAGTACAAACCAATACAGTGGACCCTTGTTTAACATATGATTTGTATAACATAAAATCTGTACAACATAAAAACTTCCACAGATAGGGGAAATTTGCTTAGCAGATTCATCTAAGGGGTGAATCCGTACAACATAAAATGGTCATGATTAGGGATTACTCTGTTTTCAATACATTCCTCTGTGAAATTTGTATAAAGGAAAATTTGTTTAACATAATTTCGTTTGGAACGAATTAATTCCTTTATACATGGTACCACTGTAATTCATATTAGGTTGAATACAAATGGACAATACCCAAATTCAGTCTGGTGAGAATTTTATTCTAGTTGAGATTTTTCCAAAAATGTGTTAGTTTCTTTATTTTTAGAATGGAAAAAGGAGCAGTAAAAAGCAAACACCAAACAAATAAACAAAAACAAAAACCCACACCAAAACCTCTAATGCATAAGAAACTAAAACCAATATGATGGCACAAGGCTTCAAGCTGTTAATTCTCAAAAGTCTGGATTTGTATCTGTGTATATTTAAGCACATAAGCCACTTCCTCTTCTTTTCTCCCTCCTACTTTGAGAGAAATATCTGTATCCATTGAATTGTTGGAGGTTTTGCAGCTTTGCATGCTTCCTGTAGTGCATGTGGCTAGGCAGAGGGACTCTCTGTCCAGCATTTACCAACTGTTCCCTCCTGCATTCAGAGAACCTTGCCTCTCTACTATTTCTCCCTCCCTGGAGTTTGTGGTTTGTTGTGGAAAGCAGTTGTATGTAAGGTTGTTCAGTTGTATGTAATGAAGCACTTTGCTCTTTCTCTTACAAATGCCTCTTACTGAGACCTCAAGTGACAGTTAATGAGGAAAGGGGTAGATTACTCTAGGGACCTTGAGGCTATTCTGCTCTGTGAATCTCTCTACTTCTGCAAATACCTATACTTCTGCTACACAGTTGGAAGAATTTAACGTGTATTGAGATAGCACACCTACACAACAAATTTCTTGTAATTCAGTTTTAAAGAATTTACCAACATTTGTTAATCTCATCTTTGAGACTGGAAGACCCTAAGGTTTAAAAAATGAATCTGGGAGTAAGCAAAACTGAAGGATTTCCCTGTCCCTACCTCAGGATATATCAGATATTTTAAAAATTGTCCCCTGATACTTCAGGCATAACTAGTGGCATTGCTCTGTTTGTTTTTTTCTACACTCTGTGCTCTAGTTATGGGAACATGATTTTTCATTATATGGTAGCAAACACCAAACATGATTGTGGAGAGAATGGTATAATCGTCTGTTTCAGTGATATGTTTAGAGCAGAAACTATTGAGGGTCTAATATCACTGACAAGGCACGAAAAGGTGCATTGGAAAGAGGTCAAAAGGACAAGTAGCAAGCCTTGGATTTGGAATAACATCACTAATAATCACGGGAGACACTGGTATGTAAACATCAGTGACCATTGAGATCATTAACCTTGTCACTACTTGAAAAATGAAAACTTTTAATCCAATTAATAAGGCTATGTATTTACAAGGAGCTTGGGATATTAAATGAATGTCTAATGCTGGAGCACAAAGACCTAGCTTCTGAATAGTTCTTCCATAGAAAGAAAACAAACAGGACTAAACCTAAGATATCACTGCAGAAAACAGAAGATCAATGTGGATTTAACATTTATCATCTACCCAACAATTGGCTGGTTGTTGCAGAGGTTGTGGAATATTTCCTAGCACTGAGGAGAATTCTGGTATATTGAGGGGCATTAGGAAGGCATGCAATCCCAATGGGAATTCAATATTCCACATGCAAGAATGGATGCCTGACATACTGGACCAACCTTCAGAGAATAAGAGCTCCTCTCCTCTATTACACTGACTGTATTATCAGTTGCTGAAAAACAGTGTGGGATCTTTGTGTCCCATTAAAGTAGAAGTATTCTAACAACCAACATGATGTGTGTCCAGCTGCTTTTGATTTGTAGCCCTACCCCTATATACCTCACAAGTAGCTGTAATTTGAGGTAAATGTTTATAACTGAGCAGGTGAACATGCCACAGAATACTTATATTGTACACCTACTTTTGTGTGGATTGAGTTACAAAAATTACTCTGGGGAAGAAACTAATCATCATTGATGCCAGGTGACTAGCAATAGTAACATTGCTAATTCTGTCTGGGACTAATTCTGGTTCCCCTTTATCTTAAAACCAACAGGTCTCACTGCTGCTGTTCTGCTTTTCACTGTTGTGGAGAGCTGCCCAGTTCCTTTCAAGGGACAGAGGGATTTTTATCAGGTGTGTTGCCTGGGTGGGATAAGTAAACAGGTGGAAGGAAACACCAGCAGTATTCAACCTGTAAATCAGCTGCATGACAACCTGAACTTCCATAGGTACAATACCTAACTCCAAATACTACAGGAACCATTATCTCCTGAGTAGAGATGGGCACGTCTTAGCGGTATTCCCGTTTCCATTTCCGTTACTCGTATCCATTACTCTACGGAAACGGAAATGGGAATTACTCCGCCAGAATTCGAGCTCGAACCGACGAATGAACAATTTGGTCTGATTTGTCGTGCTCGTTACTTGCATCGCGGCGATCGCGCAATGCCAAGCGGCACAGAAAAAAGTTTTTAAAAGTAAAAAAAACCCCGATTCCCAGCCCTAAAAGTAGGCGAAAACTGTCTGAGGGCACCTACCAGGCCAGAAGGGTGTTTTATTTGGGGGGGTTCCCCCGCCCCCCTCTCCTTGGCTATTGCTACTGCTGCGCTGCTGGTACCAGGCTGGGAGGGCGCATCCATTTGTCATGCAGTGCGGGGTATCCAAAATGGCGACCGCAATATTTTTTTTGAAATCGTTGCCCAAAACCCCACCAAAGCACCACAGAAACTTGCGAAAATTAGCTATTTAAATGCTTGAATTTTTACAGTAGCAGCAGTGGGTTTTTCTTGCAAAAAAAAAAGTCTCCGTTGATTTTATTTTATTTTATTTTATTTTATTTTATTTTATTTTATTTTATTTTATTTTATTTTATTACACCTGCACATTTGCAATGATGGGCTCGCCCATGGGAGTGGACCATGCAAATTTTCCACCAATCGCATGGCCACTTGGCCAGGTTGACCACAGAGACTTCTGGGATGTGCCAATCGGGCATAAACAGCCCACTAAACGTAGCCCAAACCCAAACCCTAAGCCTAAGCCTAACCCATATGCCAGTACACTGTCCTTCTAAGTGGGTCAGAGAGGCACCCAGAGGTGCATCCCAATACTCACCCTAACCTCACCCGTAACTAGCCTAACCCTAGCCCTTGCACTAACCCGTCTTAACCCTAAGACAGATCTACTTGCATTGCACTACATGCAAGTACGTGAGACACAGCGGGTGCAGAGAGTCTGCCAGTCCGTCACTTGTGGCTCTGGCTGACTCCTGCAGCTCCCTCCAGGAGCCCGCTACCCCCCCAAAACCAGTACTAATGACAATGAAAAAATGAAAAAACAAACCAACTAATTTTTGCGAAATTTCACGAAAAACGGAAACGAGCCGAAACGGACTGCCTCCGACACACGACAACTCAAAAACGTCATTTTCCCTAGTCGTGCCCATCTCTACTCCTGAGTTTCTACCAGCCACTCACTTGTGAGACATGGGGGTGATGTGGGTCCTAGGCCAGACTGTTGGCTTTAAATATGCCCCATTTAGGAATTTTTAAGTGGAAATCTCAACAGAAACACAAACCTTGGTTTTAGCTGACAAATTGGTAACTGCCACAGGTAGTAAAACACAAGCTGTCCAGAATTATATATGATCATAATGTCACATATTTTTCCTTTTAGCTTTTTCATTTGCACTGGGTAAGTGTTTTGCCAACATTATATTCCAGTCACAGTTTCTGCAGTTGAAACAGGATGGGCTTATGAACAAGAGGGCAAAAACCTGTACCTTTAATATCAGCATGGAAGCAGAAATTTCAGGACCCACAGCTTGCCTAGCAAGCCACGCCTGATGAAATACCAGTTTTCACCTGATTACTACAGATGCAGGAATCTGTCTTCTGTCTCCTTTGCCCCCACCACACCCCTCTTCCACACAGCTCAAAGCCTTATTTTTTTCATGGTGCTTGATGATCAACCTCAAACACTTAACCAAGGAAGGAAGAAATTCTAGTAGGACCTGTGTATTTTTACTGTGTTCTTATGTTTCCTAGAAAGGAAGAAAGAACTAATTCTGTCTCAGGAGTCTCTTCCCCTTCAAATATGGTGTCTAAAGTTATTTCTTTAGCTGAAACAGGGCTGAGGCAAAAAGTGGAAAGAGTCTAAAATATCTGCAGGAATTTGGGCAGCAGCAAAGCAAACTAATATAGTGCCATGTTAGTACACCACTGTGGCACAGTTCTGCTAGGGATATTAACATTATTACTGCAGGATTGGTGGGTCTAACATCCCCCATCCCAGAGGAAGTTGGGCTGAAGTCAAGGCTAGAGATGGGCACAAAATGAAAAATGCTATGCTGTTTCACCATTTCATAACGTTACAAAAGGTAACAAAATGAAGCAAAACAGCAGACAGCATTTCGTCAAGAAATGAAACAAAACACCATTTTTGTGTGTGTGTGTTTTAATGAAATTATTTATCCTAATGGTGATAGGCTTCTTTCTTGATCCAGCCATCTTGAGAACAGGAGGTATATTTATGATCAGATTGTTTTCCTTCCTTTCCTCCTGGTTCCTCAATTGTTGATAGCTATCTTTTCTCCAACCTTGATCTGCAGTGCAGCTAGCCAGAAGCTGAGCTCTGCTACCTGTCTCTAGTCTGCACACATGACAGTTTTAGGACCACAAGATTGATTGGATTGTATTTCCCTTCCCTTCCCTTCCCTGTGCTATGCCTGTGTCTGCAAGTTGATTTAAACTGATTGTTTTCCTTTCATGATTAGGTAGGAGGTTATGTTGATGCTTTTAAAATAACAGGAGGGTATGAGTCTGGGCAAAATATTTCTGGAGGGTATGGATCTGGGTCAAAAATCCCTGGACCCATCAGTGGAAGGGATTGATGGCCCCCATGGAAGAAGCACAGAGAGACAGAGATGGGGGAACCTAATCCAGAGACTTTGTATTGGGGAGGAAAAAAATCTGAGAGTGGAGGAAGAAGCCAAGAGAAGAGAATCTAAGGTAGAGTTAGAGAAGAAAGAGGCTGAGATGGGTTGTGGAACATGGAGGGGAATATGTGATGACCTGAAGCCCTGGGATATTCAGGAAGAAGGTTGCAGATCCAGAGATAATGGAATCCCACCTGAAGACAGGGTTGCTGTTTTCACCAAGCCCTGCATTGATGGTTATTGACCCACAAGATTCTGATGGACAATGGAAATTTGTTTTTGAAACCCCATTGGTTATTCAAGACCCAAACCCATTCTGGATCCTATTGGGCAGGGGCAAGATGTTGGACATTAAGGTTGATCCTTTTTTGTTTCTTGGAGTTGCCCAAAATAAATGTTGAGTGTTTGAAACCTGCAAGTGAGCCTCCTGAAGGTCTGTTAAATCAAGTTCCAGGTCCTACCCTGAACAACTTTAGACTTGAAACCTCACACTAACATGTAGCAATAAACGCAGAAGCTTATCCAAGGCGAATCCCCCAACTCCAGCCGAATCCTCTGCCTGATGGCCAGGCAAAATGGTCTGCCATCTACCTGACTAGCCTTTAGTTTTTGTGGCTTCCTCAAAAGGTAGCTACAAAATAAGGGACAGCAGATTTGAAGCAGTAAATAAACTGATGTATTTGTTGATGCTTGATGATTTGGTTTGGATGACTGGGAAATAGGTTGTGCGGGTTTGAATTGGTGGATGGCTCATTTGCCAACTTCCTGCAATGCATCATCTTAGAAATGGAGAACCATTCTCACTTGGTTCAGAATGAATTCAGATTCAATATTCTTATGGCTTTCAAATTCTTCTTGTATAAACAAACTCATAAACCCTGAATGTCATCCATCTGCCATGACTTACTAACACTTCTTCTCAATCACAGGCATGCTCAGGGTCCATTGCACTGATGACTATTGGTTCAGCAAAGTAAATGTTTAGCAATAGTGCTTCAGAACAAGACAAAATAAGCCATCATCGTGTTTTGTTCTTTGCTAGGACCCCACTTAAACAATCAGCATGTTTTGTAATTTCTTTGATTAAGAAGATCTTAATCAAACCAGTAGTAATAATACTACTGGCAGAATATGTGACATACAGAGAGGATACAAAAAGATTTATGCGTAAAGGCACTCTACTGAAAATCATCATTAATTCAGTCCCAGTTCATAACACTAGTTAAGAAATCTTTAGCCAAGCTTCAGCTCCCCTTTTTGAGATAAGCAGCAGTGCTTTTATCATCATTCCAACCACATGTGGTAGGTCAATTTCTTTCAGCATGTGTGATTTTTTTTTAAAAATGACATATTTACAATTATGCTTCGACAAAGAATGGGACATAGAAAATACACATGGAGCAGAGGTTTTCATCAGTGCTATTGCCATAATAGTCTGGATTATGCACGGTGTTCTTACTGGAGTAACATTCATTTGCTGTCAGCGCTCCTGTGTGAAAACAAATTTGCCAGATGATTAATGAATATCACAAACGGCACGTGGATTCCCCACTTCGATGTTTCAGGCCTGGATGAGATCTGTTGCCAGGGCATCTCCCTGGGTTTTCTTTGGCACCAACATGTTTCTCCCACTATGTTATCACATAATCAAGTTTAGCCGTTGTTGCCCTTTTGTCTGTTTTGGGGACAATTATTTATTGATGATATTAAGCAGATTTCATTCACGGATTGGGCCAGTCGTCTGATACAAAAGCAGAAGCCTTGGAACAAACAAACTGATACCCTTCACCCTCCTTTCACATACAACCAGGATATGCTTCTGCATTTTTTTCAGTTGTACTAACCCTGAAATAACACCACATAGGGTACATAAAGGGGGTACCAATCCCACTGCTTCATGGGAGCAAGATTCTGGAACATTCACAGAGAAGAGTGGATCAGAGAAGGCAGGGCACAACTTTTGGTACTGGATAAGTGTAAGAAACAGTCTAGCATGAAACTTCAATAGGTGCAGCTGGACCTACCTATTGGGCCCAGCTTTCCCTACTCATTATTATTTTTTTAAAGCATTTTTATTAGAAAATTTTAATATACAGAAGAAAATCAAATTCAAAACATTAATAATGCAAAATCAATCTATCACTAAAGTTAGGCTTCCCTCTGTTCTTCACGTGGTTTTAACATTATTCATCTCCTAGCCTTCCTTTCTAACAAACCCCTTTTATATACTTATAAAAAAGATTCTAAAAGTGAGTAGTAATCCTTCGAGTTCTATCCTAGTCCGGTAAGGGTCTTTAATTCCTTACAATAAGTCTCCATGTAGTTCTTAAATTTTTGCCAGTCTTTTTGGAACCTCTGGTTGTCTTGATCCCTCAGTCTGCATGTCAGTCTGGCCATCTCTGCAAAGTCCAGTAATTTCGCCCTCCATTCATCCAAAGACGGTATATACGTTGTCTTCCAGTTCTGTGCCAGGAGCATTCGTGCTGCTGCTGTTGCATATAAAAATAGGGTCCTATCTGCTCCTTTAATTTCATTGTCCACCAACCCTAACAAAAAAAATTCAGGTCGTTTTGGGAATGTACACTTTAACATCTTTTTGAGTTCATCATATATCAGTGCCCAATACTCTTTCACTTTCTCACAGGTCCACCACATATGATAAAAGTCACCTTGTTTCTCTTTACATTTCCAACAATGATCATCTTTCATCCTATACATCTTTGCTAATTTCGTTGGAGTAATATACCACCTATACATCATTTTCAACAGATTTTCTTTTATCAAAGTACATGCGGTAAACTTCATGTTCTTTTTCCACAATCTTTCCCACACATCTAACTCAATATTGTGACCCAGATCCATAGCCCATTTTATCATACATTCTTTGACTTGTTCATCTTTTAGGTTCAACTCCAACAAGAAATTATATAATCTAGTCAACAATTTCTTTTTTGGGCCCATGATTATGGTTTGAAACTTAGATTCCTTCTCTCCAAACCCAAGCATCCTTCTATCTTTCTGAAAAATGTCATGTAGCTGATGGTACTGAAACCAACCTGTTAACTTCTCTTTTAACATTTCATAAGACTTCAGTCTAGGACCTTTTTCTGAGACCTTTTTCCCTACTCATTATTATTTTTTAAAATGTCAGCTTATTCGGCCTCTAAAAATATGTCAGTGCCAGCACTGACTATATTTTTCATCTGCAAGGGTTCTGGCAGCATTTTTCCTGACAGTTGCTACTCATTTAGTAATTTAGTAATTATGTCTTTGTCACCTTTCTCCCATAGGGGACTCAAGGAAGCTCATAGTCAATTAAAGCTACACAGTATCCATTATTAAACACACTGAGAGACATACCCTTTAAAATAATCCAGCATATCATGATATAAAAAAACCTTAATGAAATTTTACTTTTCAAAACACATTAAACATCTCTAAATTCAATAGCTGAAGGAACCTCTAAACAGAACAGCTCAACTTGGTGGAATGTAATATCAGGGGGATGTGGAAGTTGAGTCATGGCAACTGAACTTCTTTTCTTCTGTGAAGATTCTCAGTCATCCATATAAGTTTAACTGGAAGTTGAGTCATGGCAACTGGACTTTTTCTTGTGAGATTAAAACATTTTGCTGCTTATCCAAACAGTTTCATCAGCTAGTTGCAAGTCCTCCATTTTATAGTTCCAACAGCTAGTTGCAAGTCCTCCATTTTATAGCTCATTTTGACCTCTTGTCACCCTGGTCTGAAATAGGTTCATAAAATGAACAATGGCCTGAATAGGCTTGTTAGGTAAACAACCGTCTCAAAAGCCTTAAGGTGAACAATGGCCTAAGGTGCTGAAACCCATAAAGTAAGGGTCATTAGCTATGGCCTTGGTGGGGAAGGTGTGAAGTATTTTTGTTTGTCTAGGTATTGTTGAAGTCACAGTCTGATAAGTGGCAGAGCCCTCCCCACCTCTACTACTTTTCTTGTGAGAATGAAAAGTTTTGTTACTCATCCAAGCAGCTTTGTCAATCTGAGGAAAATTGGTGGAGAGTAGAGATGGGCACGAAATGAACAATTTTTTGTTTCTGTTTTCATTTTTTTTTCATTACGCAATGAAACGACAAATGAATTTTATCTCTAAAATGAAACGAAACGAACAGAAACACCAGAAATTTTGTCATCCGTTTCATTTTAGTTACGGCAATACATTGAACTGCTTTAAAAGCTAAAAAAAAATCACAAAAATTGAAATAAATGGTAATGAAACAGTAATGAAATGAACGAAAACAAAAATGAATTTTTTGCAAAAATTCACAAAAAATGGAAATGAGCCAAAACGACAAACGAAACACAATTTTTTTGATTCGTGCCCATCTCTAGTGGAGAGGTCTCCAATTTATAGTTCACATTGATTTCACACCATGGTCTGAACAGGCTCATTGTTCGGGTGGACAGTGGCTTGAGTGGGATTGTTAGATAGATGCTAGTTAAATGTACAATGGCCTGGGGTGCGTGAATGTCCCACCTATGCCACCCTTTCCAACAATAGTTAAGTATGGGTTGTTAACTGGAGGTGTGAAATGAAAGTGCAGCATAAGTGGCAGTTAGACTGTGCCTGAGACCCCTCCACCGCTGTTAAGAGAGGGGTTTTCAATGCTCACATGACTGTCTTCCCTGACCCCTCTCTCGAACCACCTATCTTCTCTGTCTAATATGTGTATATCCTCATCTTTGAATGAGTGTCTGTTGTCCTTGAAATGAAGGCACATTGCCATTCCTGGTTCTGAGTTGTTGTCTCTGTTGTGCTGGGTCATCCTCCAGTTTAGTGGCTCTTTGGCCAGCGGTGTCTCCTTCCTGGTGCTGCTCGTGGGGTCTTCTGTTCTGGCTGCAAGGGAGGGTCCAGGAGCCTCCAGGGGAAAAGAAAAAGCCATGCTACAGCTGGTAAGTGACCACATGGTTGGCAGTAAAAAAGAACAATAAAAAAATAAAAATACAATACAATAAATAAATATGGGCCGCCCCCCCAAAAGACATCCGACCCGCAGGCTGGCCATTAAAAAAAAGGCCAACAGGCCTGCACTACAGCTGGAAGGCAGGCCACGTGGTCAGCAGCAAAACAAACAAACAAAAAATCAAATCAAGATAAATCAAATTTTTTTAAAAGAAGCACCAACCCACCCCAGGAGTGGCCGGGGTGGCGCTCTAAAATAAATAAATAAATAAATAAATAAATAAATAAATAAATAATAATAATAATAATAATAATAATAATAATAATAATAATAATAATAATAATAATAATAATAATAATAATAATAATAATTTTTAAAAAATGAGTGCTGACCTGGCCCCAGGGGCTGTGCGGTCAGCACTTTAAAAACAAAAAACAAACAAAAAATAAAAAGGAGTACCAACCCTGCCCCAGGGGTTGCCTGGTCGGTGCTCTAAAAAAAAAGGAAATAATACATTTTTTAAAGTGCCGACCTGGCCCCAGGGGCCACACAGTCAGCGCTTTTAAAAACAAAAAAAAAACAAACAAAAATAAATAAATAAGGAGCAGCAACCCAGCCCCAGTGGTGGCCAGGTCAGTGCTCTAAAATAAATAAATAAATAAATAAATAAATAAATAAATAAATAAATAAATAAATAAATAAACCAAGCACCGACCCAGCCCCAGGTCAGCACTTTAAAAACAAAAACAAAATAAATTAATAAAAAAGGAGCACTGACCCAGCCCCAAGGGTGGCCAGGTTGGTGCTCTAAAATAAAGAAAAAAATAAAATAAAATAAGTGCAACCCGGCCCCAGGGGCTGCATGGTGAGCTCTTTTTAAAAACCTGATTCACTGGCTCCAAGACAGCACCTCAAAAAGCCCCTGGAGTAGGGGCCAGGATCAGCCGCCGCCGCCGCCGTGCCACCACCGCCACCACCTGGTAAGGACCCGAACCAGCTCGGATTGGTTCAGATTCATACTGGGTTTTTTTTTTTTTATTCATACTAACCCAAACCCGAACTAAACCAAGGGTGGGCCCGAAACAGACAAACTCAAAATTAGACAGAGATGATAGATGGTTTGAGAGAGGGGTCAGGGAAGCCATTATGTGAGTATTGAAAACCCTTCTCTCAACAGAGTTGGGGAATCCCCAGACAAATCAAAAATACTTCACACCACCACCACCAAGGCCATAGCTGACAACCCATATTTTATGGGTGTTGGGAAGGTTGTAAAGGTGTGACTTTCACGTACCTTAGGCCATTGTCCACCTAATGAGCCTATTGAGATTATTGTCCACCTAATGAGACTATTCATGCCACTGTCCATCTTCACTCTCTCAAGAAAAGAAGTCCAGTTGCCATGACTTAATTTCCAGATAAACTCACCTGGATGACTGAGAATCTTCACAGACATATTGCCATCATATGGGAGGTGGAGTATTTGGAGTGTATCATGTTGAGAAGGGTTTTTCTCGATCTTTTTTTTAAATTTTCAGACAAGCAGAGGAAGAAGGAAATACTAATCCATGCATTTTTGCCCAGCTTTAGCTAGCAGCAAAATGTTCATAGGAAGTAAAATGCTTTCTACCTCACGTGATGTGTTTCCCATGATTTGTGGTTAATCTTACAGTAGCAAAGTTGTGGTTCCTCTGATTTCCTCTCACTCAACTTACTGTTAGAGGAGAACCTGGCCTCTGCCACAGGGAACTATTTCTCTGTCTTCACTCTTTTTTAGTGGCATTGGAATCTCTATCAAAACTATTTGTCAGGAAAGTTAAAACATGTCTCTTCCTCTTCCTTCCACTTTCTCCTCTGAAAATACCCAGCAGTTTTTTTTTAAGTGCTCATACATTTCATGCTTGAAGAAAGGTGACTACTGATATTGGAAACAAAGACTCCTGCCAAATTTGTAAGCATAGGGTGGGAGTATATGCTGCAGATGACCTACGAAAATTATCCTCATCGTTTGCATGTGTGTTAAATAAATGCAAGAAATTTGTTCCTGAGCCAAATAAAATTACCTTGCAATAATTTTCAAGGATTTGCTTTGTTAAAACAGTGGCTTGCATGCCCAACTGCTATCGTTTTAGCCACCTAAGCTATTTCTGGTTTTTATTTTTTGTGTTAAAGTTTTTGAATGGTAGCATTTATCTTTGTACATTCACAAGCTCTCATTGCCTGGTGCTTAAGGTGTTTGTTTACATTTTAATTGGATCTTGTATGTTCACATTCAAATTCTGCTTTTATTAGCCCCAGTGAGACCTCAACTCTAAGATCCTATGCAAGTTTAATCACCCTAAAACTGTAAGCTTTTGCACATTTATGAAGTGTTGTTGTTGTGTCGTTCAGTCATGTCTGACTCTTCGTGACCCCATGGACCAGAGCTCGCCAGGCCTTCCTATCTTCCACTGCCTCCCAGAGTTTGGTCAAATCCATACTGGTTGCATCGATGACACCATCCAACCATCTCATTCTCTGCTGTCCTCTTTTCCTATTGCCTTCAATCTTTCCCAACATCAGGGACTTTTCCAAGGACTCCTCTCTCCTCATGAGGTGGCCAAAGTACTGGAGCCTCAGCTTCAAAATCTGTCCTTCCAGTGAACATTCGGGGTTGATTTCTTTCAGGATGGATAGGTTTGATCTCCTTGCAGTCAAGGGGACTCTCAAGACTCTCCTCCAGCACCACAGTCAGTGGTGAAATATAGATACTCTCATAATGAACGGAAAGAACACCAGTTCTTTTCGTTCATTATGAGAGTATCTATATTTCACAAATATGTTATTAAATGCACTATCCTGCCATCCCTCTTGTTATTTGGACTATGTGAAAAGGCTGTCGGAACAGCTGTCTATCCATATAACCTTTCCATATGACCCAGAATGTGTGTATTGGGGGGGGAATGGAATTAACACTCTCTCTTCATCATATATAGAGTACACATATTTTTATACAGAGTCAATAGGAGCACAGTATGATTTAATTCTGCATATAAACCTAAACTCTGTTCCAGGTGTATTATCGAGAAATAATTCAATCTTTGTTCCCATTGGTTTAACATAACAAATAATTTATTTTTCTTTTTTTCCATGCAACTACTACTGGGATTGAAACCCAGGCCATGAGCACAAGTTTGGCTGCAGTATAGCAGTTTAACCACTGCACCCACAAGACTCTGTTACCAGGGAAACGTGCCTTCTCATAATGTGACCAGAGCATGAGAGTCTCAGTTTCATCATTTTTGCTTGCAGAAAGGGTTCAAGCTTGATTTGATTAATATCCTCTTGATTGTCTTTCTGGCACTCCAGGATATCTGTAAAACTCTCATCTAGCATCATATTTCAAACAAATATATTATTAACTACTCAACTTCCTTTATTGTCCAGATTTCATAAACATACATTGTGATCAGGAATACAAGAGTATGGATGATTTTTGTCTTGGGCTCCAGTGACACAGCCTTAAAGTTGATCTTTTCTAGTTCATTCATTTCTATCCTTCCGAGTCTCAGTCATCTGCTGATTTCTTGGCTGCAGAGTCCATTCAGACTTATGATTAAACCAAGGTAAACAGAAGCCTTAATAATTTCAATTTTTCCATTGTCAACTTTAAATTTGTGTACCTCTGTAGCCATGATTTTTGTCTTCTCACCATTCTGCTGCAGTCCTGCTTTGGCACTTTCTTCTTTCACTTTGAATAAAAGTCATTTCAAGCCGTTGCTGATTTCTGCACATAAAATTTTGTTTAATCTAATATTTTTATATTATCTCATCTCACAACTGGTTTAATTATAGTAGGAAAACCACAGACTCAAGCAGGCGGTGATGTTCTGTTGACTACTATTGTTCATTAGTAGAGATGGGCATGAACCAAAAAATGGCAATTGGTTTTGGTTCGGTGCATTTTAAGGTTTGCTTCATTTCATTTTGTTTTTAATGATTTTTTTGAAATATTCATTTCATTGGTTTGTTTTGATTTGTTATTATTTTTTCTTCTCAGTGCCAACCATGTGGTCCCTGGGGCTGCTTCTTTTTTATTATTATTATTTTCTTTATTTTAGAGTGCCTACCCAGCCACCTCTGGGGCCAGGTCGGTGTTCATTTTTTATTATTTTATTCATTTTGGGGGGTTAAAAGTCCCCAGCGGGGGCTTTTGAGGCACTGGCCCCATGCCAGTGCCTCTCATCTGAGAGGTGCTGGCTTGGGGCCTGCGTCTCGACTTTTTTTTTTTAAGTGCCGACCATGCAGCCCCTGGGGCTGGGTTGGTGCTGGTTTTATTTTTTTATTTTTTCTTCATTTTAGAGCACTAACCTGGTCACCCCTGGGGCTGGGTCAGCGCTCCTTTTCTAATATTTTGTTTTTAAAAAACCAAAAAAAAAACTGCTGACTGTGAGGCCCATGGGCCTGGTCAGTGCTTGTTTTATTTTTTCTTTATTTTAGAGTGCCAACCCAACCACTCCTGGGGCCGAGTCAGCACTCCTTTTATTTTATTTTATTTTATTTTATTTTTAATTTTTTTTTTACTGCCAACCACGTGGCCCGCCTACCAGCTGTAGTTTGGGCTGGTTGTCTTTTTTAAAAATACTTTTGCCATCCCGTGGCCCAGGGCTTGTGCTCGTGAACCGGTATCGGGGCCAGCCCACTGGATCTTTTATTTTATTTTATTTTTATTGTTTTTTAAACTGCCGACCACGGCCGGCTACCAGTGTGGCTGGTTGGCTTTTCCCCCCCTGGACACCCCCTCCCTGCAACCAGGAGGACCCACTGGACCAGGAAGGACCATCCAGGACCAGCAGCAGAACCAGGTAGGAGACACCGGCAAACAAACCGAACTGAACTGAAATGGAAATTTCTGTTTCATTTCATTTCCCTTAGAGGGGGCAGTTTGTTATTCATTTCGTTACGTACCAACACAAATAACAAAATGAACCAAAAGTTCATTTTGTGCCCATCTCTATTCATTAGACTCAAGCATCATTAATCTCTTGTCTCTGCTCAACAATAATAGTTAAGAAGCATGTAAAACATTTCAGCATATAGAGGGATAAGCTGTTTTAATAGTAATAGCCAATAAAGGTACAGTCAAAGTTACTGCAAGATCCTAATGTACATAAAAAAACTGGAAAGCCCTGTATCAGTTTTCTACCAGTCTTCCTCATATCAAATATTACTAATTATTGGCCAGATTTCTGAAACAAGAAACCAAATCCATGAATTTTCATTTGGCAAAGTATCACATCTCCTTTATTCATCTTGTTCTGCCTGGCTTCCTTCCTCTCTCCCATCCATTGAAGAGATTCCAAGCTTTCTGATGGAAATACCCCCCTGGCTGGTTTCCCACCAAAGGTTAATATCAAATTTAAGGCTGTTGTGTGTGTTTTTCATGACATGTTGAGATTAAATTAAAAATTATTAGACTTTTCTTTGAAGAGTTACCTGAGGTGAAATCTGATTGGGCTGCAGGCCACTGAAGGAGGATGTCAGAGCATGGGAGGGCTGCTAGCAGAAGCTGAAATGGCTCACATATAGAAAATAATCAGAGAAAAGGACTTGATTTCATGCCATGATTTCCTATAAAGCTAGATATCAGTCTGTTCTGGGGGATAAAAAGGGCTGGTGCCTGTGAAATAATTTAAAGCCAGACACTGTGCCTCGCTTGTGTGGAAAGGCAACTAGCATTAAATAGCTTGCTTTTCTAAAGTATACCATGGTTTCATATCAAATGGCAACGTTGAACAAAGGGGGGGGACTGAACTGTTAGGTGTAACTGAACCACTTTCTCTTGCTCATTATAGAAATGCAGGGGTTGCCAACAAATATTGCAAAGCTCATCTGTTCACTGTCTAAATTGAATTATGGATTGCAAACTAGAGGCTAGATGCTGCCATTAAAAAGTGAGCTTCCTCCCACCACCAGGTATCAGACATTATACTCTATGTAACTCCAGATGAACCTACCTGGCAATTAAGATCTAGCCAGGGGGCTCTCCTGGAAGAGCCATCTCTCAATGAGATGGGTGGCTTGCAGACATAGTGGCTTGTAGACATAGTGCCTTTTCGGCAGCTTCCCACAGACTATGGGACACCCTCCTGAGTGAGATCTGCCTGGCACAGATGTTAATGATCTTTCAGCGTTGTGAGAGAGGCAGCAAGGAGAAGGACGCAAAAGAGAGTGTGCTGTCTGGAAGAGAAGAAAATATTATTGAAAAAATGTTAATGTTAAAGATATTGAAATGAAAATGAGTGGGTTGAAGTTGAAAAGTGGTAGAAAGGGTGCTGAGGAAATGATTGACAAATGGAAAGAGACATTTAAAGGTAAAGAGCCAATAGTAGAGAGTTTCTGGGTGACCGACAATGAGGGGGACAAATGGCGAGAGACTTCGAAGAAATAGGAGAATTAAAGAGACTAGAGCGATGTCAAGTCAGATGGAAAAGGAGATAGATGTGGGGTTACTGTTACTTCCTCCTCTACCTGTGGAATGGTTGGTATAAGTAGTGCCACTGTGTGATAATGAAGGAATAGAAGGAAGTTCCCCACAATGGACTTGTGGGAAGAATGACATCCCATAAGCAGTATGGGCAAGACACCCATGCTGTGGGACTCAATGTGTTGGTTGGGGCATATTGACCCACTATCCTTACAAGAGAGGGAAGTATTAAAAGTATCGTCCAGTAAGGGTTCATCTCTGTTAAGAGTAGAAGTTCAAAGTTTACCTGTGTTTGAAGAGTTTAAAGTACTGAACAAAAGAAAAGAACAAGCTGAATCATTTATGTTTGAAAACAAGAATTAAAGTTTATTGAATTTTGAATTGACACCTTTCATTAATGAACCATTTATTTCAGAAGCATTACCTGATCTCAACAAATCCTCATAGGTGTCACGTAAAAACCTTCCTGTTCCAGAAGTTTTTTAACTGCTATAACATAGATTGTGGGTCCTGATGGCAATTTTAGTACATTGTATTTTAATGTTTTTAACAATTTCTTAAACTTCATTTTAACTGTTGTAAGCTGCCCAGAGACCTTTGGGTAGTGGGCTGCATATCAACTGTATAAAATAAATAAATACATAAATTATAAGTTGTTTGCTTGCTCTTCTCATGGGGTGAGGAGGTTAGGCATACTCAACTGCACAGTATTTGTGCAGTATATTGTGTATTGATTCCACAAGAGATAAAATAATACCTAATGACTGCAATATTAGACTGAAAATGAGAATACATAATACAATCAACTTGCATGCTGAGATGTAGGTTCAGCAGAGGTTCAGCATAATACAAGAGTATTATGCAAGTCATAGATTTATTCCTTATACAAAGAGCTTAGCTTCTTTTTAACATGCTTCCTGATGGTTTTTTTGTGTAGTTAGAATTCCACAAGCTGATGCTATCGGCCTGGCATCAGAGTACTTAAACTTACAAATGTGAGAATTATTTCATCATTTGCATGAAGTGGGATATTTACATAGCAGTGATAATTTTAGTGACTATACACAGTATTACTCTGCACTAGGCACACTCTGTTTACACATTAACTAATAGCAGTTACATATTTGTTTACCATGGTTATTTGTTAAAAAACACAACACTCCCCCCCCCACAAAAAAGAATGTGATAGATATTTTACTGTATAATGTGTCTATCCCCACTCAAGACCTTTTATAAACCTTTTGGCTGTGGGCCAAAAGAACTTTTCATGAGAGAGCTAAACCAAATGACATGAAATGCTAGATCCATTTGAGATGGTATTTTTTTCGTTTAATCAGTGTGAATGATGTTTCAACTTGAAGCAGCAGAGAGGTGTCCAAACGTAACGGTATGTTGTCTTACCCCAGAGGTGGAGAAATTAGTTTTTAAATACTGGTATTTATATTACATTATTATCACAGCTATTATAATTATTTTAAAAATTGAAATTTTTGAATGATCTCATTCAACTGTGGATGGGACAGGGGCGGGATTCCAATACTTATTTTCCCCTTTCCAATCAGATGTTTTAGAGATTAAGAGAGAGAGAGAGAGAGAGAGAGAGAGAGAGAGAGAGAGAGAGAGAGAGAGAGAGAGGCGAACAAAAGAGAAAAGCAAGCCACAACCATGTTCACCTCTCTTTGTCTTCGTGCACTCTTCCACCCCATTTCCAGCATCATGTAGTGCGTTTGACGAATGATAGTGTGTGGAGAGAACGTATTTTGGGTCTCAGGCCATTAGCACATTATCACGAGAAAAACAGAAACCTTGGACAGTGTCACTGGAGACCCATTCAGAATTCTTTGAAAGTGAGGCATGGATGAAGATCCATCTCTGGAAGAACTGTGGCATAAGGCTGAGTTTAAAAAGCCTGAGAGGCCCGGGTGAAGACACTGAGCACTGCATGAGAAATGGTCAGAAACAGCCCATTCTGGAAAGGAAAGAAGGGATGGTATCTCTCTCCAGAGAGTTGTGTACTAGATGATTTAATGGCTACCTGTAGGAAATGCCTTTTGCTTTATTGCTTTCTTTCCATTTTATGAAAAAGAATAAGATGTTGTCTCTTTCTCCTTTTCTACCTTGCTTTCCCAACTCAGCAGGCTCGCTTCGGTCACAGCTGGAGCCCCGTACTTTTGCTAGACAGCCGCCAAAAGCACCTTGCACATAGTTTGGCAGATTACGCTCTGTTCAATATTATCGGCTTCATGTTAAAATAATAATAATTATTATAACTCCCCCAACCCCCAATCCCAGTTCTCGGCAGTGGGTTCCTGCTTCTGTGAGCTTCATCTCTGAAGTTTGTTCAAGAAAGCCAGCAGGACAAAAGCTGTAGGCAGTTTTTAAATAGGTGTCAAGAAACATGTATCATTTCCCCAAGCACTTGTTCTCAGTTATGGCATTTGAAGAGTTAAGCTGATGCTGACACCTGGTAAAATGAATCACCTTGATACTCCACCAGGCAGACTGTGTAGATGGGTTCATTCATTTATTGTATTTTAGTTGGTAGAAATTATTTTGCAGAGGTGACAAAGGAATCCCATATGGTAAGGAAAAAGCTCGTGGACACAACCGCAAAGCTTCCCTTGGAAGACGGGTGGTATCAAAATAAATAAATAAATAAATAAATAAATAAATAAATAAATAAATAAATAAATAAATTGTGCCCTTTCATGGGCAGACAGGCTGGCATTCTGTAGGCAGCCAATTTCTCTTCAGGCAGACTTTTTTCTAAGTAACTGCCTGCTTAAGAGGTGGGCTGTTGTGTTTCTTTGTTCTCCTGTTTTGCCCTCTCCTCTTCTAATTGTTATATTATTTGCTTTTAAAATTATAAGCTTCCTTGGGTCCCCTTCAGGAGAAAAGCAGGAATGTAAATATTCTATATAAATAAATGCAAATGGATAAAATGGAATTGTCTGATTGATTCTCAGATGCATTGGTAGCTACTTCTTATGTCCCGTTTAAAGTCTGAGGTTCAAGAGCAGTTTTTCTGGGAGCAAAAGGAGTGCAGGCACTGCTTGATGACTTCAAACAAGGCCTTTGCAATGTCACGGCATAGATTTGTTACTTATTTCATAAACGTTGGTAGTACGCTAGCAACTATGGAGCAAGGCACAGGTTGCATGCAACGTATGGCAAACCTAGTAGCTTTTTCATGATAACTTCTTGGAGCCATTGTTCCAGTTTTGTCCTGGGCATGCTGTAGAGATTAGAACTATGAAATGAAATTTTGGAGGTCAGGACAATTAAATTGAAAAATGCTCACACTGAAAAATCTCTACTGTATTTTAAATGCATTCGATTTTGGAAGGTAGGACTTCTGTTTTTTGTGGCCAGGCTAGAGCAATCCCCCCCCCAGACAGAAGGCCTACTCTGAGACAGATTGCTCTCTTAAGCATAGTGTAATGCATAGAGGGACTATGGCTAGGGCTAGGATTCAGGAGGCCTGGGTTCAAATCCTCACTTACCTATGGAAAATGAATGGAGTGTAGCACTCATAAAACAATTCCACAATTATCTTTAGGTGTGATCAAATGGAAAAATAGATTCTGATTTGATTTTTTATGGAGTGGTCCAATCAAAAAGCAAAAAAGCAAAGTGTACTGCTTATATACCTCCCCATAGCACTTAAAGCAGTCTCTGGATGGTTTACAATTTACTTATGTAAGCTACACATTGGCCCCCCTCCCCCAGATAGCTGGGTACTCATTTTACTGATCTTGGAAGGATGGAAAGCTGAGAGAACCTTGAGCGTGCTACTTGAGTTTGAATCACAGGTCATGAGCACAGTTTTAGCTGCATGTCTGTGAAGGTTTTCAGTCATCCAGGTGAGTTTTTCTGGAAGTTGAGTCATGGAAACTGGACTTCTTTTTCTTGAGAGATTGAAACGTTTCACTGCTCTTCCAAACAGTTTCATCAGCCTGAAGAAAGCTAGTTGTGACTCCTTCATTTTATAGTTCATTTTGACCTCTTGTCACCCTGGTCTGAAATAGAAATAAGATAAACAATGGCCTGAATAGGCTCATTAGGTAGACAATGGTCTCAACAGCCTTAAGATGAACAATGGCCTAAAGTGCTGAAACCCATAAACTATGGGTCATTAGTAGAGATGGGCACAAACCATTTTTCTTTCATTTTTTGTTTTTCATTTTGTTTTGTAATGAAACAAAAACAAACTGATTTAAAAAAATGAAATGAAACCAAACAAAAAAATTCATTTTGTTTCATTTAATTTTTCATTTCCTCCTAATTGGGTGCTTTTGGGGGGAAAGCACTGGGTTTTAAAACCTTTTAAACCCCTGAAGCACCACTTGCTTCAGTGGCTCAAAGACAATTTAAAAACCCCACACTTTTCCCCCAACACACCTGATTGGGGGGGGGTATGGGGTTTTAATTTTTTTTAGCACCTGAAGGAAGTATCAATGGCCCCACTGCTACTTGCTTCAGAGGCTCAAAGACAGTTTTAAAGCCCCACACTCCCCCCATGTGCCCAATTTGGGGGGGCGTATGTGGGTTTTAAACTTGTTTTAGCCCCCAAAGCAAGCAGCAATGGCCACAGATGCCATTTACTTTGGGGGCTCAAAGACAGTATAAATCCCCCACACCATTCTCCCCTAACCTGCCCCAAAACAGTTAAGAAACATAAAACACATAAACAAACAGTTAAACACATAAAACACATAAAAACACAAAATGAAAAATGAAATAAAATGAAAAATGAAACATTTTTTTTAAAAAAATCATTTTAAATGAAACAAAAAAAGAAAAGAAAAATGAAACAAAAACTGAAACAAAATGCTAGTCATTAGCTATGGGCTTATTGGTAAAGGTGTGAAGTATTTTTTGATTTGTCTATGGGCCTTTTCACACAACCCCTAAGATCCGCTGGCCACTTAAATTCGGACCAGAGATCTTAGGGGTTCGTTGCTCTTCCTTCCTCCCCACCACTCCGCACCTGTCTGCTGAGGGGAGGGAGGAACAAAGTCAGGGGGAAATGCAGACTCACCTTGGAGAAGCTGCCGGAGCTCCGTAGTGCTGATTCCTTCTCTTTTGTTTGCTTTTTTTCCCTCCCGCCCCTTCTCTTAAAGGGGCGGGAGGCAAAAAAAAAAACCAAACAGAAGCCAGGAGAGCCCCGCACTGACCAGATTAAATCCGGACCTGGCGATTTTCACCCTCCTCGAGCAGGTACAAGAAAAGTGCGCTGGGACGCGCTTAGGTGGGCGTGGCTGCACTTAATTTCCTGCAAACTCCGGAGCTGGTGGGGAAGTCATTGTAAGCTCCAGAGCTTGCAGACATTTGCTGCGGCGTTTAGGGGTCGTGTACAAAGGCTCTATGTATTGTTGAAATCATAGCCTGATAAGTGGGACTGTGCCTGAGGCCAGCCCCAACTATGTTGAGAGAGGGGTTTTCAATGCTCACATGAACAGCTTCCCTGATCCCTCACCTATTTTCTCTGTCTACATCCTCATCTTTGAATGAGTGCTTTGTCTTTCAAGTGGAGGTGTACTGCTGATTCTGGTCCTGAGCTGTTACCCCTTCTATGTTGGGCTATCCTTCCGTTTAATGGCTGTTTTGTTTCTCCAAGGTCGAGGTCTGCACACTCCTCACTGCATTGGACCACATATAATATATTGCCCCTTTTGTGTTTTAGTATCAGGTCCTTTGGGTGGACGAGTCTCTGTGTTAGTGTGTTTGTGGGTTTGAAATAAACCGGGATGTGGTGTTTGCCAAAAAACCCTTTAAAGCTTCTCAGACACTCCAGCCATGTAGGGAATAACCAGCTTCTTCTGTTGGGTCTGGGTCTCAGGCTGATCCCTTGTTCTTCTGGGTCGACACACTGCTTTGTTGTCTTCAGGTGTCTGTCTTCCTTCTTCTTGGCTTCTGTGGAGGTGGGGATGCTCTCTGCTCTGTGGTTTAGTGTCCTGATGACTCCTAATTTGTGTTGTAATGGATGGTGGGAGTCAAAAAGTAAGAACTGATCCAGGAAACCCACCCACACAGATCAGAACTGTGATCAGGCGTCAGTCCTTTCCAGCCATTTGTCTGTACTCTCACATATCCTGAGAACCTTATGAGGGCAGCCATGATTCAGATGTCCTTGATCTCATTCTCTCTCTCTCTCTCTCCCCACCCCCACCCCACAAAGAAAGCCATAACAAGCTAGTTGGATTCAATCCTGGCATGTGGTGCTCGCATGGACTTAATTTTGGATTTATCCAATGTGTTCTTCTTTGTTATTCTGGCCTTTTTTTCACACAAAGCATCTGCTATAAAACTGAACTCTTCCTCTAAAGATTGTCTGCTCTAAGTGAGTGAATCAGTGAAGGTAGCAATTACTGCTCTTAGTTGCATACTTTAGGAGCACTCCTGTTTGAGCTAGGACTTCCCTTGGCTTTTCTTAGTCCTCTCCTTTTTGACCTAAACATAGACATTGATGGGTGGGGTTTCATTTTCCTTTCCACTTTCACTGTGGCATTATGTATTCCAATAGATTCTTGCAAGAAGTAGGTTTTGTTACTTTAATGTGTAAATATGCAATAAGGAAAACAATATGATTTTGATTTTTTTTACCCCTATGGTTCTAAAGTGATATGGAAGCAACCACAGAGGTATAAGAAGGGCTGCCTTATAACACTCAGTCACATAATTGGTCCCCTGTACTACCAACACTGGCTGGCAGTTGTTCCCTGCAGTTTCAAGCAGAGTTTCTAGTTCCAGCTGGAAATATCTGCAATTATCCGCTTGTCATCTGTCCCCACAGTGACTAGGTCTGACCTGAAGAGTTTTCAATATTAGATAGGATTGGGTGGGTTCAGGCACTGTGGTATGGAGGCAGTGGCAAACTCGTGTGATTATGAACATCACTGTTCTGTCCTTTATGGGCAATCAGATCAATCACGATACACTAGAGGCAGTGGCCATGAGATACAACTTTTAAAATATGTAAAAATTTGGTTCATTTTTATGATGTCTAAGTATTTGAATGTTTATACAAGAATGCCTAGTGGTGAGTTTTTTGAAGTCTGGCTCATATCAAAAATTATATCCCACATCATGATCAAGGTACAGTATATCTGAATAGTGAGGCTGTGATTTTTGTTAAATGTTACACTTGAGGTTTTTTTTTTCTTGTGGTGTGATCAAGGGCAAACAGAAAAGTAGTTCAACTTAGCATTTTACTGTATATAAAACAATTATATCAAAACTGTATATAAAAGAATTATATCAAAAACAGACTATCAAATATCTAATTAGTAAATGAGTCAGTATGGATTAACAAACACAGACAATTGCTGAGCTTGGTGTTAAGACCAGGGATCATGCAGTGGTTATAGCTCCTTCCTCCCCACCTTTTATGGGAAATGGAGAGTATGAATAAGGGCAGCTTAGGTGTTTAGTACCATCCAAACCTACTGCCTTATTTGAAACACAAAAACAAACAAAAACCCTCTTCCTTTGACATGAATAGTTCCTTTCATAGAAGGGAGAGACTGCATAGTCTTGCCAGCCATTTATTACACTCCTAGCTCACTTACACTGGTCATATAGGCTTCACCACATCCATTCGTACTTAGGAGACTGTACACACTCCAATGCCAGCATTAGGCCATTTTGGATTAAGAGTTGGCTGTCCAATGGCCCTTCCATTCCCACCTTGATTTGAAATGACAATTCTAAATAGATGCATTTATTTTCAAAAGGATTAATTTTGGCTAGCATTTTGAAAAGATGTCTTTAATATTTGAAGCCAAAGTACATATCAATGTTTCCAAATAAGTATGACTTAAAAATCTTAATTTTATGAATATTTGAAGTATTTAATGGGGTTTTTTTAATGACAAATAAAGAGGAAAAATCAAGCAAAACTCAAGAATTTTCTTCAAGACAGAAGCCCCAATTTCTGAACAACTTGGTTACACATTGCAGGAAATGGTATTTTATATAGGACCAAAAAAATGACCAAAAGGATGAATGAGGTATGAAGAATAAGGATGGGTATGAAACGGAATAATTGCATTTTGTTTTGTTCCGTTTTCCCCTCCCCCACATTTCTTTTTATTTTGTTTCATCCAATTTTTTTTAAAAAATCGTACAAAATGAATTTTTACAAAATGAAAAGTGGGGGGCTGGAAAGGCCCTTCCCAGGAGCCCACAACCCCCTGCTCTGGGGCCCCTACTTACCCCTCTTCCTGGGCTCTCGTGCTCACCCTCTTGGGCCAGCCAGGGCCTTCAGTGGCTGGGTTGTCTACTGCTGGGCCGCTCAGCCTCTGAGGCCGGCTGGGGCATGTGGTGGCAGTGGCAGAGTAGGAAGAGGAAGAGGTAGTTGTGGCCAGGTATATATTGGGACCACAAACCACAGCATCCAGACCAGAATCAAAGAACATGAAAGACACTGCAGGCTAAAACAACCTGAAAAATCAGCACTAGCTGAACATGCCCTGAAACAAACTGGACACGATCCTCTTCCAGGAAAAAGAGATAGTGGACAACGCTACCAATCACTATGTCAGAGTGTTCCCTGAGCTCCTTGCCCTCTGAAGATGCCAGCCACAGAGTCTGGCGAATTGTCAGGAAGAAAAACTTTCAGAACACGGCCAAACAGCCCGAAAAAACTTACAATGACTAGTTTGTTGGCATCTTTCTTAAATGCAATCCAAAGAATGTAGATAAACTGGTTGCTGCTTTGTTGTATGGATTTTCAAGGACTAGAAGCATAAAGACTTTCTTCAACAAGCATCACATCAACACAATTATTTATTTAATTTTTATCCTGCCTTTCTTGATGGGGAGTCATACTGTGGTTATGCTCACTCTCTACCTATTTGCATTTTACTGCTTAAAGAAAAATAGAACAAGCTTTGTTTGGGTAGAGACAAAGTTAGTGCTATTTTCCTTTATAGGGAATTTGATGTGTGTTTTTAAGTGCTCTTTGTTCTCCTTTCAAATATTTTCATTTCTGATGTCTGTTTCTGTCCTTCCTCTCTGTTTTGAAATTTGCATACTGTACTATTTTATAGCACTGACTGTATTGAGACAACAATACATATATATTAGAGATGGGCACAACTCAAAAAAATGGGGTTTCGTTTGTCATTTGGTAGTTTAGGGGTCCGTTTCAGTTCGTTTTCATTTTTGTGATGTTTTTTGCAAAATAATTTCTTTTCGTTTCGTTAGGTAATGAAACAAAAAAATGAAAATGAAAAAGAAAAATTGCTGTTTCGTTAGCATTCTTTTTAGTTCAAGGCATCTGCTACAACAAAAACGAAAAACACGGCAAATTTGGTCGTTTCGTTTTCATTTTTGTTTTGTTTTTAAAAAAATTGTTTCATTTTCATTGCGTAACGAAATGAAAAAACGAAAACAAAAATGAAAAATTGCTCGTTTTGTGCCCATCTCTTTATATATATATAAATATAAATCTACGAAAACATATATATATATATATATATATATATATATATATATATATATATATATATATATATATATATATATATATATATATATATTTTTCGTAGATTTTCACGGGTATAGGTATGCATGTTAGGGTGGATTCGGGTTTCTTCCCGTGTAGAAATCTGGTTGTTTTGGCGACGTTTCGACGAGGTCTCACTCGTCATCTTCAGGCTGGTGTTCTGGCTTCTTTCTTCTTGAAGCAAAGCGTGGTCTCAGTTGAAGTCCTTCTATAAATACTGCTGGGGGTGTGTGGTTTGCTTGCTTTGTTGCTGATTGCTGGGGGGGTGTGGTTTGCTTGCTTTGTTGCTGATTGCAGGTTCCTTTGTTCCTTTGTTCTTTTGTGATCTGCTGTGTGGCTGAGGCGATCGTTAAGGGATTAACTGCTGATGGCTGTTTAGATGGCTGTTTACATGCTGGTGGGTTAGATGGCTGGAGGGTTCTGGCAGTATCCTGGGCTTTGGTGGAGTGGGGTCCTGTGTCTTGTGAATTCATTTTGGTCTGGCTACGTGTCTGTGGTCTCCCAATGTTTTTTTGGGGTGTGTGAGTGTGCTCCATGTGGTGACTGGAGTGGGCTGCCGCAGTAGATGGTGCAGTCGTAACCGCTACTTAAATGCACAATCACACCACCACCCTGCACAGATCAACTCCGTAGCAAAAACCCTCATCTCCAGAACCAAACGCCTCGCTGACAAAGACCACCTAAAAACTGAATTACACACTCTCTCGAATGTTTTAATTGCGAACGGATTCCAAAAAAACACCATCACCAAACTAATCCAAAAGGAAACACCCCCCAAGAACCAAGAAACAGAAGAGAACAACGGCACCGCCCTCCTCCCTTACATCAAAGGCACCACAGACAAAATCAGCAAAATTCTCCACAAACACAATATCAAGACAGCCTTTTGCACCGACCAAAAAATAGCCAACATCTTAAGAAACCCCAAAGACAAGATTGAGCTAGAAAACCAAGGAGTCTACGAAATACCATGCAAAGTCTGTCCAGCCACATACATCGGACAAACAAACAGGAGAATAAGCGCACGCATCGCAGAACACAAGAACGCAGTCAAAAAGAAGAAAAATCTTCCTCTCTCTTCCAGCACATAAAAACAACAGGTCATGAAATTGACTTTGAAAGAACCAAACTCATCTCCAAAACTGAACACTTCAACAGTCGAATAATCATGGAAGCCATTGAAATAGAGAAACACCCAAACAACATGAATAAACGTGATGACACCTCCCGCTTGCCTGACATCTGGAAACTAGCCCTGGTCAACAGACGAGCCTCTGTCACAAAGACTGACACCAGGTCCAAAAGGACACAAGATGCCACCACCTTCCATCCACACCAAACACAAACCCAGACCCTTCCCACAGATGAAACGAAACCACCATCCAATAACAAAACCACGACTGCACCATCTACTGCGGCACCCCACTCCAGTCACCACATGGAGCACACTCACACACCCCAAAAAAACATTGGGAGACCACAGACACGTAGCCAGACCAAAATGAATTCACAAGACACAGGACCCCACTCCACCAAAGCCCAGGATACTGCCAGAACCTACCAGCCATCTAACCCACCAGCATGTAAACAGCCATCTAAACAGCCATCAGCAGTTAATCCCTTAACGATCGCCTCAGCCACACAGCAGATCACAAAAGAACAAAGGAACAAAGGAACCTACAATCAGCAACAGAGCAAGCAAACCACACCCCCCCCAGCAGTATTTATAGAAGGACTTCAACTGAGACCACACTTTGCTTCAAGAAGAAAGAAGCCAGAACACCAGCCTGAAGATGACGAGTGAGACCTCGTCGAAACGTCGCCAAAACAGCCAGATTTCTACACGGGAAGAAACCCGAATCCACCTAACATGCATACCTATACCCGTGAAAATCTACGAAAACAAATATCCGACCTCTACGGGGAGGAAACCTTCCAGCTGACCAGAACCTACGAGAAACTAGAAGTCCGAAGAGCCACCATCTTATGTGACATTGCATTCCTACGCAACTGCCGAGACAAAAATGTGATCCCCACAAGCTTCCAACTGAAATTCCACTCAAAAACCCCATCCAGCGAAAGGATCCTGAAAAGAACAGAACTAGCCCTAATCAGAAGCGAACTACACAGGAAAAGATACCTACTAGATCAAACCAACAGAGACCTACTCACTCTCCACCTCAAACTCAGCAACAAAATCCACCCAACACTCTGGAACAAATCCAAGCAACTGGCCGCCTGGAGAGCTGAAACAGAGACCTCCCACAAGACAGACACACACACCAACAAACTCCACAAACTGGAAAAACGCCAGAAGCCCAACCCCCCACAACAGCCCATGAAACAAACAGTTCACAACATATCAGACAGGACACTCACCATCGCAGAGACCAAAGTCCTTTCCAAAGGATTCAACTTTGCAATCGCCCCCAGACACATCCCCACCGAAAACATCATATGCGGAGTGGAAGCCAGCCTAACCAAAATCAACCCAGATGAAGCCAACAAAATCAGACTCGAAGTCACCAATGTCCTCTGCTCCAGCAAACCACCCAGAAGCAATTTACACAAAGAAGAACAAAAGCCCTCTCCAACCTGAGGAAAGACAACAACATAATCATTCTCCCAGCAGACAAAGGCAATGCCACAGTGGTGATGAACACATCCGACTACCAAGCCAAACTATCCAACCTACTACAAGACCCTGCTTACATACCTTTGAACACAGACCCCACCACCTACCTGGAAAAAACCACCAAAGCCAAAATAAAAGCCTCTCCCTTAAGTGAAGAAATCAAGCCAAGCATCATCCCCAGAGAGAAATCATCCAGATGCCCCAAGCTCTACGGCCTCCCAAGATTCACAAAGAAGGAACACCTCTCAGACCCATAGTCAGCTCCATAGGCTCACCTCTACAAAACCTCGCCAAATTTCTTGCCAAACAACTCCAGCCCTATGCAGAATCCATCACTTCATACGTACAAAACTCGTTCCACTTCATAGAAATTATAAAGAAACAAGACCTACAACCCAATGACCTACTCGTGAGCTTCGATGTTGTTTCGCTCTTCACACAAGTGCCCATTCAAGAAGCCTTGACAGCTATCCACAACAAATACAACCCCCCCAAACACATCCTAGACCTGACCAACCACTGCCTAACCAACACATACTTCATCCACAATGGACAAAGATACAAACAGATAGAAGGAGCACCCATGGGATCACCCCTCTCACCGGTCATCGCAAACCTATATATGGAACACTTTGAAACCAACGCGTTACAGAAGTCCGAACATAAACCCAAACTCTGGCTCAGATATGTTGACGACACCTTTGTTATCTGGCCACACGGGAAAGATAAACTGAACAACTTCCTCACACATCTCAACAGCCTACACCCCAAAATACAATTCACTATGGAAATAGAAGCCAACAACCAACTTCCCTTCCTGGACGTCCTAATCTACAAAAAACCCGACGGCTCCTTAGGACATACCATCTACCAGAAAAAAACACATACAAACCGCTACTTAAATGCACAATCACACCACCACCCTGCACAGATCAACTCCGTAGCAAAAACCCTCATCTCCAGAACCAAACGCCTCGCTGACAAAGACCACCTAAAAACTGAATTACACACTCTCTCGAATGTTTTAATTGCGAACGGATTCCAAAAAAACACCATCACCAAACTAATCCAAAAGGAAACACCCCCAAGAACCAAGAAACAGAAGAGAACAACGGCACCGCCCTCCTCCCTTACATCAAAGGCACCACAGACAAAATCAGCAAAATTCTCCACAAACACAATATCAAGACAGCCTTTTGCACCGACCAAAAAAATAGCCAACATCTTAAGAAACCCCAAAGACAAGATTGAGCTAGAAAACCAAGGAGTCTACGAAATACCATGCAAAGTCTGTCCAGCCACATACATCGGACAAACAAACAGGAGAATAAGCGCACGCATCGCAGAACACAAGAACGCAGTCAAAAAGAAGAAAAATCTTCCTCTCTCTTCCAGCACATAAAAACAACAGGTCATGAAATTGACTTTGAAAGAACCAAACTCATCTCCAAAACTGAACACTTCAACAGTCGAATAATCATGGAAGCCATTGAAATAGAGAAACACCCAAACAACATGAATAAACGTGAAGACACCTCCCGCTTGCCTGACATCTGGAAACTAGCCCTGGTCAACAGACGAGCCTCTGTCACAAAGACTGACACCAGGTCCAAAAGGACACAAGATGCCACCACCTTCCATCCACACCAAACACAAACCCAGACCCTTCCCACAGATGAAACGAAACCACCATCCAATAACAAAACCACGACTGCACCATCTACTGCGGCAGCCCACTCCAGTCACCACATGGAGCACACTCACACACCCCAAAAAAACATTGGGAGACCACAGACACGTAGCCAGACCAAAATGAATTCACAAGACACAGGACCCCACTCCACCAAAGCCCAGGATACTGCCAGAACCTACCAGCCATCTAACCCACCAGCATGTAAACAGCCATCTAAACAGCCATCAGCAGTTAATCCCTTAACGATCGCCTCAGCCACACAGCAGATCACAAAAGAACAAAGGAACAAAGCAACCTACAATCAGCAACAGAGCAAGCAAACCACATCCCCCCCAGCAGTATTTATAGAAGGACTTCAACTGAGACCACACTTTGCTTCAAGAAGAAAGAAGCCAGAACACCAGCCTGAAGATGACGAGTGAGACCTCGTCGAAACGTCGCCAGAACAACCAGATTTCTACACGGGAAGAAACCCGAATCCACTAACATAACATGCATATATATATATATATATATATATATATATATATATATATATATATATATATATATATATATATATATATATATATATATATATATATATATATATATATATATATATATATATATATATATAAGATTTCCTTGTGTAATTAGTTATATTTGGCTCCTACTTGTGTCAAATGAATGCAATTTAAGCAAATAATCTTTGAAATCAACAGAAAACTTTACAGTTAGCCCTGTGTGGATATTGTAGTCCATGTAGTAAACTTTCTGTTGTCTGCCTGGCCTGTTACAGATTCATGCTTGTAAAATAACCCACAGCTCTTACAACATCTGGGTCTCATGCCAGCACATGATAACTTTGCTCAGTCCTGGGAGACTAAAATAAAATCCTGTGAAACAGCCAATATACCATAGAATTAGAAAGATGTAGCTCATCCTTCAGGAAGATTACATGGCTACCTAATCCTCTGTCCTTTCTGGATATTTCTTCAAGGGTCTTTACTCACTCATTCAATCTAATAAATATCCTCCCCCCAACCCCGACCCCATCTGTTGAGAGACATAACAGTTTCAACACAGCAAAATAGCTCTTCCTTGCTGGTGCCATTAGAAATGCCTTCCACTATACTTGTCCCAACAGACTCATTCAGTCACTGAAGTAAAGGGTTGTATTTTCCCCCTCCATCTCTCTGTTTTTCAGAAGGTGATGAGATCATTTATTGTTCTTAACTTTAATGGAGCCTGTCAATGGAGGGGTTTTTTTGGTTGTTGTTAGTTTTTCTGCTTGCCACTGCTGCTTCTGCTCCAAGCAATATGATGTTAAATCAGACTACACTTCACCAAAAAAGTGGGTGGGGTGGGAGATCCAGAGAGAAGTAAAAGAAAAATAATTACCACAAATGAAGAAGACTTTTAAGCCGGTTTGGGTAATGGGGTAGGGGCAAGGGAGTAAGTTTGGGTAGGAAATAACAAATGTTTTTACTCCCTACGTCTTTAGTATATATGGAAAAGACAAGTTTGGAAAGGAAATAAGTAAAAACAAACAGAAAGTGCCAGGGTTTCTTTATCATACCTGGAGTAGGGTATGCTAAATTCCACAAGCTTTCGTACTGGCGCCAGGTGCTGTGTTTTTGAAGAAAAAATGGCACCCATAGTTCTATAAAATGTTCTGTTGGGGCTTCAAAGCCATGGCAACTCTATGTGGCACAGGATGTACTCAATTAATTATGTGATTTTTAAATGACATGTGTGAGGAAAAGTAAAAATAAAAATGTTGAAGAAGAAAACGTACATTAAAAATGAGAGAGGGAGAGAGATGTAAACTGAAAGGCCTTGTTGTCTGTCTGCCAAACAGCAGTAGCAGATAAGACCTGTAGTTGCTGTGGAAACACAGGCTTGTAGGAGCCAGAATCCAATTTCAGAAACCACAAAATCAACATAAACGTGTGCAAAAATAAAAAGGTTTGTTTGGCAAGCAATAAGGAGAAGGCTACCAATGTAAAAAACAGATGAACCAGGGTGACCTTAGCCAACTTTAAGCCATAATAATGACGGCGTCCCACATAGATTTGGCACCTCAGAGCAAGTGGTAATGAGACACAGTCCATGTTGCCTACAGTTATCTTATAATTGCTACCTTTTAAAACAGTGAACGTCAGAATGAACTAGTGTGGAAACTTCATTAAAGCCACATTAGGGGACCTTATTTATGATTCACAGGTTAGGAAAATCAGAGCCAAACTTTTCAGTTTTGTTGTGACATTTTTCATAGTTGGTTTTTGCTAATGACACGCTTAAGTTTGCTAACTTGGTTCTAACTGAATTGTAAGTTAAAACTATAGGAAAACTAGTAAGTTAAAAATTGCATACATCCTAAATTCAAGACAGGTTCATTGCTTATGAACTGTCAAGGAAGGTTTGACTTTGTTGTTCCTTATGAAGGTTGTTAATGTTGCCCCATGCATCAAAAGATGCCCAATCTTGAGGCAGTAGACTAGACTTCATATTTTATATTGTTAGGATTAAGCTCTACTTGTTATTTATTACTGTCATCAGGTACTTATTTAGCACAAGATGGCTTCCTTGAACTTCAGGGGACAAATTCAAATTATTTCAACATTGCTGTGACACCAAACCAGAAACCGTTGAACAGCCTCTTCCAGTTCTTTGCTGTGTATATCAACTACCCTGAAGGAACTCTGAAGTACACCATAGGCCATAGGGGTAGACACCATATAGCTCAGGGACTTCCTAAAGTTAACTCACAGCTTTCTTCCCCAAAGTTAATTTGAAAATAAAAAGAGAAAATCCTGTTTCAATTGCTGGATGCCTTCAGGAGCTGCAGATTTCACATCAGGACTTGGGGAAGATTCCCCAAAGGTCCTTATCCTCCATTGAAAAAAAGATAGGAGATTTAAAAAGTGGCAAAAAGGGACAATTTTGAGGCCTACCCTCATCATAAGCCAGCATGAGACTAGCAAGCACATATGTCTCTGTAGTCTGTATTTAAAAGTCCTCAAGTTTGTAAAATGTATGGATTCCTTGGTCTATCTCCTTTAACTAGCTCTGAGACTTGCTACCATTACATAGGCATAACCTGCTAGGTCTCTCCTAGGTCTCTCTAATATCTCACAGCTCAAAGAGCATAGAACAGTAGCGATAGGCACGAAACGGCAAAATGGTGTTTTGTTTCATTTTTTTGTTTCTTTCCCCCCATTTTGTAACGTTTATTATGAAACTTTTTTAAAAAATTGTTTCATATTTTGTTTTGTTTTGTTTCTCATTTCTCATTTTTTAATTTTACACTTTTGGGGCCGATCTTCTTGGTCGGCATTTTTTAAAATGGCACCTTTTTTCTCCTGCCGACCAGCTGGCGTGCAGGGAGGCCAGTCAGCAATTATTTTTTCTCCCACCAATGAGCTGGTGTGCGGGGATGCTGGTCGGCAGACTTTTTTGTTTGTTTATTTTCTCCTGCCGACCAGCTGGCAGGCGGGGAGGCTGGTAGGCAGTTTTTTCCTCCTGCCAGAGCACAGAGAGAAACTCTTTGTTCCTTGCCCTCTGAAGATGCCAACCACAAAGTCTGGTGAAACATCAGAACATGGCCAAACAGCCTAGAAAACTCACAACAACTATCAGATCCTGGTTGTGAAAGCCTTTGAGAATCCATCTGCTCTTCTTGAAACACTTCCAAACCATCCCTCTCAGGATGTTCATATTCTAGCAACTTAGTCTTTGACCCTCCTTTGTCTTTAAAAGATTTCATAATTTTATCTTCACCCGCCTCTGTATAAATGTCCCTTTTTTAAACAGTCCTTACTGGAAAAGCTGCTTTAATAGAGGGCTCCTGTTTAATAAAACCACCCACTGGTTCACTCCTTCTACCATAGCCATAGCCCTTCTACCCTATCCCTATCCCCAAGGAAGCAGCCAATCAAGAATAGCAGATTTCCTCCCCCCACCACTTCTTTCCCCAGCCTTTGTTCTGACATCATTTGCCATGTACTCTACTTGACAATTCTACTTGGTCATTCATCCTTTCCTTTATCTTTTTCACTAGAAAGGTAGTTTTTAAAAAAACAGTGGGCTGAGAGCTGACATCCTCAAACTGTCTTCCTTCACCACCATCCAGGAGAGGGGAAGTCTTTGATCTCCATGAAAAGGTAAATACTTTTTCACTCATGCTATTTGTGAGCTTCTGGGAACTGGCGGGGGGGGGTGTACACTGCAGTCAGATAATCTGCTGCTGATGTGAAATATGTGTGTATAGTACATACCCAACTGCCAAGGCTTCCACTTGTCCAGTTGAGTCTCCATCTCTCTGCTAATTTTCCGCTTAGCCATTTTGGCCAGTTGTAAAAAAAAAAGGATCCCCAAAATGTTGTTTACCAGGGTGGGACTGCTCAAATCTCCTTCCTATTTGTTTGAAACTTCTTTTACAGTATTTCCCATAATCCCTTCTGTTGTCCCAGCCAAACTATATGCTGTCTTCTTTGAACCAGTGACTACCACACCCAAAGCCTTTCTCCTATTTCTCAAATTCCAATTCACAAATACATTTTCCCCTCTTCAGGAATCATGAAGTACTGTATCAATGTCAGTTGGGTGCACATTATGGTTTCTCCATAATTCCATGTGTGAGGTGAGAGCTCCTCCAGTTACTCATTTTCCCTGACAATATACTCTCTTAAATTAACTCTCCTTTCAAGCAGAACAAAATAATTTTATTGATCAAAAGGGCATAAGCAACTCATCCAATGCTACATTTGCTTATTTAAGAAGGCAGGTAACACCTATCTTTTGATAATACAGATGTATTTTTGGAGTGCACAATATTTCTCTGAAACTGACAGGAATGGGCTAATATACTTTTGTGTGGATTCCAGTGTGATGTAGTAGATAAAGGCCGTTACTTCACGAAGTACTTCGCTTCGCAGCGGGATTGCCTTCACTTTGAATGCGAAGCCGGTCACGTGGTCTCCCTTCGCCCCCACCCCTCTTTCTCTGTCCTCACCATGCGAAATTTTAGGATCGAATCCATTACTACCTCACGTGCTCCTTCGCATTCGGAAGCTTACTTGCAACGTCCGGTTTCTGCGTTCTTTTATTTTTTTAAAAAATTACCACGGCGTATCGATGCATCAATACCCAGCTGTCATTTGCGGTCAGGCGCACAAGCCAGCGGTCAAGCCCGCGCTCAAAGGCCCCTGCGGTTGTCCCGAGGACTTGTGGGCGGCCATCGTGTTTCCTGAAGCAGAGCAGCTGGGTTGGTTTTTTGGGGCGGGGCGGGGAGAGGCTTCTCTCAGCTTCATCGCCCTGTGTGCCCCCTTTCTCTGGGTGGGCGCGCACGGGGTGTCTTGCAGCGGCGGCACCGACACCCCCTCCCCCTCCTCTGCGCAGCCCTTCGCCATCCCTTGCCAGTGGAGGGGCTCTGCTCACATCACCCGGGACGCTTGCCCCCTCTGTTGCCCCTGCCCCGTGTACAGAAGGCAAGATCAAAAGAACTTAACCGAAATATCTATGCATCGGCATTTCGGAGAAAAAAGTAAGTTTATATATATATATATATATATATATATATATATATATATATATATATATATATATATATATATATATATATATATATATATATCTTTATATTTTATATATATATATATATATATATATATATATATGCATGTTAGGGTGGATTCGGGTTTCTTCCCGTGTAGAAATCTGGTTGTTTTACGACGTTTCGACGAGGTCTCACTCGTCATCTTCAGGCTGGTGTTCTGGCTTCTTTCTTCTTGAAGCAAAGCGTGGTCTCAGTTGAAGTCCTTCTATAAATACTGCTGGGGGTGTGGTTTGCTTGCTTTGTTGCTGATTGCAGGTTCCTTTGTTCCTTTGTTCTTTTTGTGATCTGCTGTGTGGCTGAGGCGATCGTTAAGGGATTAACTGCTGGTGGCTGTTTAGATGGCTGTTTAGATGCTGGTGGGTTAGATGGCTGGTGGGTTCTGGCAGTATCCTGGGCTTTGGTGGAGTGGGGTCCTGTGTCTTGTGAATTCATTTTGGTCTGGCTACGTGTCTGTGGTCTCCCAATGTTTTTTTGGGGTGTGTGAGTGTGCTCCATGTGGTGACTGGAGTGGGGTGCCGCAGTGGATGGTGCAGTCGTGGTTTTGTTATTGGATGGTGGTTTCGTTTCATCTGTGGGAAGGGTCTGGGTTTGTGTTTGGTGTGGATGGAAGGTGGTGGCATCTTGTGTCCTTTTGGACCTGGTGTCAGTCTTTGTGACAGAGGCTCGTCTGTTGACCAGGGCTAGTTTCCAGATGTCAGGCAAGCGGGAGGTGTCATCACGTTTATTCATGTTGTTTGGGTGTTTCTCTATTTCAATGGCTTCCATGATTATTCAACTGTTGAATAATCAAAGTCTGTCCAGCCACATACATCGGACAGACAAACAGGAGAATAAGCGCACGCATCGCAGAACACAAGAACGCAGTCAAAAAAGAAGAAAAATCTTCCTCTCTCTTCCAGCACATAAAAACAACAGGTCATGAAATTGACTTTGAAAGAACCAAACTCATCTCCAAAACTGAACACTTCAACAGTCGCATGGGCCATTGAAATAGAGAAACACCCAAACAACATGAATAAACGTGATGACACCTCCCGCTTGCCTGACATCTGGCTTGGTCAACAGACGAGCCTCTGTCACAAAGACTGACACCAGGTCCAAAAGGACACAAGATGCCACCACCTTCCATCCACACCAAACACAAACCCAGACCCTTCCCACAGATGAAACTCCAATAACAAAACCACGCTGCACCATCCACTGCGGCACCCCACTCCAGTCACCACATGGAGCACACTCACACACCCCAAAAAAACATTGGGAGACCACAGACACGTAGCAGACCAAAATGAATTCACAAGACACAGGACCCCACTCCACCAAAGCCCAGGATACTGCCAGAACCCACCAGCCATCTAACCCACCAGCATCTAAACAGCCATCTAAACAGCCACCAGCAGTTAATCCCTTAACGATCGCCTCAGCCACACAGCAGATCACAAAAGAACAAAGGAACAAAGGAACCTGCAATCAGCAACAAAGCAAGCAAACCACACCCCCAGCAGTATTTATAGAAGGACTTCCAACTGAGACCACGCTTTGCTTCAAGAAGAAAGAAGCCAGAACACCAGCCTGAAGATGACGAGTGAGACCTCCTGAAACGTCGCCAAAACAACCAGATTTCTACACGGGAAGAAACCCCCACCCTAACATGCATATATATTAACTGGCCACACGTGACTTTGGATGCGAAGCGGGATGCGAAGGAAGATTCCTGGCCTCCGGCAGGGGAATCTCTTGCCCCGCTTGGAGCACGGTTTAGGGGGCGTGGTCGGGTGGCGCCGAATCAAAAGAGGAGGAGCGTGCGGACTGATCTGGAGCGAGGTTCGTGAAGTAACGGCCAAAGTGACAGGCTAGATCTCAGGAGACAGGTTCATATGCTCACTCAGCCATATCAGTCTGGGTGTGGATGTTAAAAAGCAACTTCTGAAATATCTCATTTACTTTGAATGCCCTATTAGGAATTCTATAAGTCATTTCTGACTTGATAGCACAGAATAACAACATCCTTTTGTGTAGGATGTGTTGTATGGACAGAAAGTGATTATTGAAACTTTCAAGGACAAATCCATTCTTGGCTCTTTGCCCCCCCATGCCGGAATAACCACGCGAGGCAGGTGTTGGGTATAAACTCCGGGCCACACTTTATTAATAACTCCAACATTAAACACACAACTTCGAACAAGGGGCCTGCTGTAGTGCGGCTTCCAAGTTGTTACTCCAGGGTCTCCTGGGACCCCACCAACTGGCAGTTCTTCCGGGCGAGTCCAGGCTCTGAGGGTGGCCTGTCCTTGGACAGGTCAGCCTCGGCCAGCCAGTCACATTTCCCCAGTCGGGCTGTTCAGGTCCATCTTCTGTTCCTGCCAGTCCAGTGGGCCCTCCAGGTACATCCCTCCCCCCGGCGTTGTGATCTCAGTTCTGTAAGGCCGTGGGGTTGGACGGTCCTACAGGGAATTGAGATCTTGCTCACCTCCTTCCTATCCACACTCCGCACTACCGCCACTGTAGGGGTCTAGCCTTGCTATGGCCCCTACCACCCCCACCAAGCCTGGACCAATTCAAGCAGGCCCCACTTCAGGTCAGTCAGGAACAACTCCATCCCTTGGTCAGAGAGATGAACCCCATCACTGCGGTACAGCTCCGCCCTGGCTGCACAAATTCTTGGGTGGCCCACTACCATACCCAATCTCTGCACCATGGCTCTACACACATCCCTGCTGACCCCCCCTCCTGGACCTATTCATGGTCTGCAGGTCTCACTGTGCCCTCCACTATCGCCGAGGAACCATGGTAGACCACACCAACTGCGACTCGGGGAATGCTGCTTTCCATGCCTCCATGTCCCTTATATTATCAATCGCCAAAGATTTACCTGTCTGGGCTGTCAAATCATTCCCCCCCAAATGCACCAGCATAACATCGGGCGGTCTACCCCCGGCCGCCAACTGGGCAGCTCTTCCAAATTGGCACCATTGCATACCCCGTTGCCCCCTCCACTCTATAACCGCCCGGGCACCCATCCCCAAATTAACCCCCCAGGCCGTCCGTGCAGCGTACTTCTCTGCCCAGTAAACATAACTGTGGCCCAGGATGAGGTTGAGGCACCGAGCTCGGTCCAACCCTGGTCCTGCAAGAAGATAAGAAAACAAAACCCAACCATTAACATTGTGGTAAGGGGCGAACATATGACTTGTAGCGTGATGACACCCACCTCCCTAGGGCCTTTATCCCCCCCCGGCCTGTAGCTGAGGGAGGCCGCTGTAGAGGCCGCTCCAATTCTGAAAGACTGCATCCCAAACCTCAGACCCACCAGCCCCAACTTTTCCAGGGCCCTCTCGGTTAAGCGCCAGAACTGGAACTTGGTGAGCGGCTCCCCCGTGGCATGGCAGAATAGGGGGCCGTCACTCGCCCCCCTGATGGCCATATAGTCCTCCATGGCCTGCACCGGGCAGATGTCCTCCACCGAACAGGGGCCCAGCACCACCCACTGTCCCCGCGCCCGCTGGTCCGTTTTGGACCGGCGCACTAGGAACGCGATCTTACCTCAATGGTTGTGAAAATCCGCCACCTGCAACGCTACCTGGGAAGTGTCATTTTTCCCCGTGGCCACCAGCTCGCTGTTCTGGAACGCGCCGAAGAATGCAGCCAAAGACGCAGCCCTCATCAGCGCAGCCTCATAGTTGTCCCTACATATCTGGGCCCACTGTTTCCCCATCCTGGCTAGCTGTCAATGGGAAATGGGTGTCGGGCACCCTCCCCCTGCCTCTACCCCACCCCTCTAGCATCTTCCTGACCCGGAAATCCCGGGTGGTGTCCTCACATCCCAAGGCCTTAGCATGGAAAGCCAGGGCTGCCAATCGTCCCTGCATGGAGCCCGGGGTAAGTCCCTTCCTGTGCATGTAGACTAGATACTGCCTGCACATGATCCACAGGGGCAGGCCAGGCCAATGGAAGCTCCATCAGGTCACGGAAGGAACCAAAGTCCTTTACCGCGGCTTTGTATCCCATCCTTGTCCTTGGCGCGAGTGCCAACTCGAGGGCCCCATCAGCCTCCTCCCGCCAACCCACCATACTTCCTCTGGCAGCTGCTCGGGCAGATTGTCCACTTCCGGAGCCAGTGCTCTGAAAAGATTGACTCGCTGGTGGGAAAGAGCATCAGCAATACTGTTGTCCAAGCCTGGCACATGGCGTGCATGCACCACAATGTTATATTGGAGTGCGTGCAACGTCATGGCCCGGACCAACCCCATAACCCACTCGGATTTCGACGTAAGCTCGTTGATGGTGTATACGACTGCCATATTGTCGCACCAAAAATGGACTATGGAGTTGGCCCAGTCCCGGGACCAGAGCCAGAGCACCCTCACAATAGGGAACAACTCCAAGAAAGTCAGGTATCTGGTAATGCCCGCAGCTGCCCATGCCCTTGGCCATGTCCCATGACACCACTTACCCTTCCAGAAGATGCTGTAACCAAGAGACCCGGCCGCGTCTGTATGGACCTGGAAGTCAGCTCCCATTCTGATTTCATCCTGCCAAAATGACACCCCATTGAACCCCTGCAGGAATTCACCCCGCATGCCCAGGTCCTCCCGCATGCCCTTGGACAACTTGACTCTGTGATGCGGGTTCCGAAGGCCCCTCATTGCTGCGCAGAGGTGGCAGAAAAATGGCCTCCCTGGGGCGATCACCCGACAGGTGAAATTGAGGTGCCCCACGAGCTTCTGCAACTCCCTGAGGGTAACACTTCCACCCTGGCGTGCAGGTCCCTCAGCTTGTCCTCCGGCAAGAGGCATGACTGGTTCCTGGTATCCAGTTCCACCCCCAGGAACGTCAGGCCTGTGTGGACTTTTCATACAAAGATAGAAAATGAAGATGAGCCTGCCATGCTCCACCTGTACCAGACTAATATGGGAAGTGCATTGAAGGCTGTAAACAGAAGGGGTAATTCCAGAATAGCAACCACACAACCAAATATAAAGACCAAACATGATATTATTATTATTATTATTATTATTATTATTATTATTATTATTATTATTATTATTATTATTATTATTATTATTATTATTATTATTATTATTAGGAATGAAATGGTTTGCTTGTGGTGCATTGCTGTTGACTAGCAAAAGAAATGTTCTTTACAGCTAAAGTATAATTTATATTGAACTTTGTCTAATAGAAGTTCTGTATTTAAGAACTATTTAAAAAGCAAGGGATCTAATAAAAAGAAGATTAACAATGCCAACAGGAGGAAATACAAGGAGCTGTCTTGCAAGACTAATCTGGGCCACTTTCTGGCTCTGAAGTTTCTTCACAAGCGTTAATGTTAAGTCTTTTCTATTTCACTGGACAAACTTAATTAAAGATGCCTGTATGCTAGCATGCTGTGTTGGATGTACTCTACATACACTTCTCGGAATTTTAGTATTGTCTAGAGTGGATAAAGCTGTTGAGGATCAACTATTCTCAGAAAGGGACTGCATGGTTTTCATCTCAGCATTCCAGGAGAATTGCTCTGTCAGCTAAACCTAGAAACAAGGTGGACCACCCAAACTGTCAGGGCCAGATCTGTCCCCCAAAAGGTGCACATGTGCTTAATCATGAGCTTCTGTTATGCTGTAGAGAACAAAAGGTCTAATGCCACTTTAGAGGAATACTGAGCACTGCTAGGACTTGACTTCTTTTTTCTTGTTTGCCTATGGATTTTTGTGAAGAGGAGCAAGCTTAGAACAAAATGTGTATTTCTTCTGGGCCCTTAGAAACATAGAATCATAGAGTTGGAAGAGACCTCAAGGGCCATCCAGTCCAATCCCCTGCCATGGATGAACCCTCATCATAGTATTCCCGAGACATGGCCATCCAGCTTCTGCTTAAAAACATCCAAAGAAGAAAAGTCTACCACCCAGAAGGAGACTCCACCACCCAACTATCCCCTTGTATTCCAACTAGAGATGGGCACGACTCAAAAAAAATGGTGTTTCATTTGTCGTTTGGTCGTTTAGGGGTCTGTTTCGGTTCGTTTTCGTTTTCGTGACGTTTTTTGCAAAAAAAATTGTTTTCATTTTGTTAGGTAATGAAACGAAAAAATGAAAACAAAAACAAAAAATTGCTGTTTTGTTAGCATTCTTTTTAGTTCAATGCATCTGCTGCGACGAAAATAAAAAAACGGCAAATTTGGTCGTTTTGTTTTCATTTTCGTTTTGTTTTTTAAAAATTTGTTTCATTTTCGTTGTGTAATGAAATGAAAAAACAAAAACAAAAACGAAAAATTGCTCGTTTCGTGCCCATCTCTAATTCCAACTATCAGCAACCTTTCAAATTTCAGGTGGTGGATTAACCCCTGAATTGGCAGTCCCTAGAGGTTGGGACCGGGAGGAAAAAGGAAATAGGAAAAACATAGTTCATCATCAATATTAATAGTCTCTTATCAATGTATCAACTACTCACTCCAAATATAAGTGGCTAACAATATAATGATATACAAGGCTATTCAGCTATAGGTTTTGTTGCACTCTGTAGTGACTTCTTCCAAATCAAGAGGTTATATCTGGGACATAAGGACTCCTGAATTAAGCAAAACTTAGATTTGAGAAAAAGTGTCTACTGGAAACAGGATCAGGAAGAGCCACTAACATAATTCAGAATACTTCCAAGTCCAAATGCACATAATTTGGCTGTAATGAATACTTAGTTGTAAACAAAGTCATTGAGATCCCTGTGAGATTTATTTCCTATTAAACATGCACATAATTCAATTAAATAATACCACTTTCTCTTCGGATTCTAAAGATACATTTGGATGATACCACTGCAAATTGCAAGTAGGAATTTTCATGTCTGAAATTAGACACATTTTAAAAAAATGAAGCCTGTGCCAGTAGGAAAAATAAGAATCATATATTGAAAAACAAGACTTCTTTGAGACATTTGCAGTGGCTGCCTATCAGTTTGTGGGTGCGGATGAAACAGCAGATGTGACAGAAAGAGAATGTAAAAGAGAAACCTAACAGTCTAGTGATGCATTCCCTTATTATGGTCAACTCTCTTCTTAACTCCACCTCCCTCCCTGCCATTATTTCAAGCTGTTTTATCTTGTTCTGTTGATGTCATGAGCTGTTATTAAAAAAACAGAATCTTGCCGATTTAGGTCAGCCCATTCAGATATTTATTTTAACCTTGGCTGTGCATTTAAACTCAGTGAGTGTGTTCCAAATCCTTCATATTCTCATTTTTAAAATTCCTTATCTCTACAGTGTCATAAGAATCCAGTTAATGATGCAAAGAAGCAACTGACCGCAACTGATATTTCAGTGCTTCACTGTCCTAGAAGCACTAGGAGGTCATTACTTGGAAGAGGGAATAGTTATATTTACACAAGGGCCTTAGTGAGCAGAAATGATGGGAAAGGAAGTAAAGAGAAAAAGGGAGAAAGAAAATAAATGGGGATTTGGTAAAATATGTTTCAAAGTTAGGCCATGCATGACAAAAGCTCTTTAAACCTATCTGGATATATTGTTTTATGTAATGTGTCTTTCTAAGTAGTTTACCAGTCTATCTGCGGTGGACGGCAACACAGCTGCATTTAAAATGATAAATATTTTTAAACAGTCCTATAAATCTCCCCAGACTTATGACCTGTTCCTAACTTTTCTTAAAACCAAAACCAAACAAAAGAGATCTTTAGCAAGTTGATCGTGGTCAATAGAAATGTGGAGCTGTCCAGAGCTGTCCATGTGGCTCTGATGCTACAGATAAGTAAATTATTGAACTTCAGGGACAGTATTGTTGTATTGTTGCTTTGAAAGCATATGGAATAAATGCTTTTTTGGCAGGTGTGTTCAGCTGTTGTCCAGTAGTGTGAGCCAATCAACAAAAGGAGCCAATAAATGGCAACAATTAAAAACAAAAACCAGGAGATTAATTCACTTCCCAGATGGTTCCCCTAATCCAGATAATGTCACAAATGCAAAGAGGGAAGTATTGCACGTTCTAAAAGTCAAAGGGAAGGGGATACCTGGCATGTGACACTACACAGCCACTACACTGACATAGCCACTATATTGTCTGGGTGTCCAAAGTAAGAAGTGTCTACCTTTTTCATTTGTCTATAAGTACAGTTTCACCAGATACGCACATGCCGTTATCTTCAGATCATTTAGAGGAGGCCTTGCCTGCTCTCCCACCATCCTCAAAATGTGGAGGAGGGCCTTCTCTGCCGTTGCTCCCAGACACTGGAACTACTTCCCAGGCTGGTCACATTGCCGCTGCCTTGTCACAAGCAGGCAGTGATGTTTCTCTTCCAGGCAGGCTTTTCCTGAGTGACTCACTGTCTAGGAGAGGTTTAAAGTTTTGTTCCTCCTTTAGTAATGCTTTTGTGAACCTTCATGTAATGTTATTAATTCATTTAACATTTGAACTATTCACAGTTCTGTTGTTATTTTAATAACAAACTCTACCTTTGGTTCTTTCTCGGGTAAAAGGAAGGTAAAATGTATTTTAAATAAAATAAATAAAATAAAATAAATAAGAATAGGTGGCTGTTATTTTTAGTACAACTTCCAAATTGAAAAACAATGAACCCTAGTAGAGATGGGCATGACCCGAAAAAAATGGCAATTTGTTTCATTTTGTTTCATTTAAGCCTTTGTTTCATTTCGTTTCTTTTTTAACATTTTTTTAAAAAATCATTTTGTTGGTTTGTTAATTCATTATTCGTTTTTACCTTTTTTGTGTGATTTAAAGCATTTGACTGTGTGTCGGCGTCCCAACGCCCCAGACCAGATGGAAAACATTTAAAAACATTTAAAAAATGAAAAAAGTTGATAACTGCACAAACTTTAAGCCTCCAAAAAAGTGATCTGAGAAAAAACATAAATAGACATTTTAAGCACTCCCCATCCCCCTGCTAGGTATTATCAGGCATAAAAAATATTTTTGCTGGGTTTTTAAAGTATATTCAGGATGTTTTAATGCCTTAAAAATGCCATTCTGCACAGATTCGCCACCATTAACAAAAGTATGTGACAGCCATTTTGTTCCCTTTAAAAAAATCTCTTTTAAAACACATTTTAGATGTTTTAAATCACTGGCATCAACCTAATAGCTATAATCAGGCATAAAAACGTTTTACAGTATTTTGAATTGTTTCTCATCTGTTTAAAGCATTTAAAAACAGCTCATTTCTTCATGCGCTGCCATTAATGAAACAAAACGTAATGAACCAATTTTCCAGGTTTGTTTCATTTCATTTGGATTTTACTCCTAGGTTCATTATTCATTTTGTTATGTAACAAATGAATAACAAATTATGAAATGAATAAAAAATTGGTTTCATTCCCGTCTCTAAACCCTAGTATAACAGAAAGCCTCCCTAATTGTAATATTATGCATTGAATTTGAAAACAGCAGTTGAAATGCTTCCTTCCATTTTTATTCTTTCTTGTCATTGTTGTTGTTGCTGCTGCTGCTGCTGCTGCTGCTGTTGTTGTTGTTGTTGCTGCTGCTGCTGTTGTTGTTGTTGTTGTTGTTGTTGTTGTTGTTGTTGTTGTTGTTGTCGTCGTCGTCGTCATCATCATCATCATCATCATCATCATCATCATCATCATCATCATCATCATCATCATCAGACCCTGTGGATCCTCAAGATCAGACCCTATCAAGAAGACACGATGGGAAATTACACCTCCACCCTCTGGCTCATCATTCATCTACTGCAACCACTAAGCTACCCAGCAGTTCTGATAATGTTCATGGAAGTTTTGGTGGTTTTGTTTTGTTTTGCTCTGTTTAATTTATTTTTTTAACATTATATCTTATCTGGACACAAAACACAAGTTAGGAAAGTGAGGTGTTCTGACCCCACATATTAAAACACTAGTACAAGCCTGAAAGTTTGCTCTTTAAATGGTTTATCTGTATAATATACCTAGGCTTTAGAGAGTCATTTGAGGTCTCTCCATAACACATTCTGAGTGCCATAAAACTATATATATTTAAATAATTTGTAGTAGAATCTCACCTTTCAGCACTGAGCCTTGGCGTCTTGCAGTTTTAATCAGCTTTTGGCCAACAAGGGCTGTCTGTGACTCCCTGTCACCCACCCATCGTTCGAGGTGTGTGTTTCCTTTCCATTCTATCACCCAATGCCAGAACTCAGCTTAGAAGGCGGCCGGCAAAAATGGAAGTGGCTTATGGGGGTGCTGATTAATCAAGACAAAATCAATTAGCCTTAGGGACCTCACAGGATCCTAGAAGCAAACAGTTCAAATTAGCCAGCTCCAGAGGCAAATTAGGAGGCAATTAAAAGGAGCAGCTGTGATTTTGCTGACAGTCTTGCCACTATGGTTGCCTCACATAGTGACAGTTACATTGACTAAAATGTGTTTGGCTACATGTTTTCCTTTCTAACTGTAAAAAAGCATGCACTGTATAATCATACACCTGTCTATTTACTTATCTTTATCAACAAGCCAAAGTCTAGCAACAGTATAATGCATAATATGTATTATAACTTGTTATGCAACAAATGATGCATGTATCTTCAGCAAACTTAGATGAAACACTGATTCTGATAACTCAGATATCATAAAGAACACACAAACTAGATATATTCCATAGGAGTATAAATATAACGCAAATATTAACATGTAACTATAATAATATTTACTGCAAACGCAAACGAAAAGTTCATTAAAACTAAAACCCTCAAGGGATTATTAGCAGAGTGTTTTTCCAAGAAAGAAAGAAAGAAAGAAAGAAAGAAAGAAAGAAAGAAAGAAAGAAAGAAAGAAAGAAAGAAAGAAAAGTGGTCACATCAGCCTTGCAGAAAGAGAGATAGAGTATGTAACTGTTGTCAAAAGAATGCTGTGTTCAGTTCTAAAAACTGTGCAAATAAATCAGCTGGCAAGTTGCTGTCTGCTCTTGTAAAAAATCAAGCAAATTTAACAAGAAAAGTTCTGATCCCATTAACCTATATTTCTATATTATTTATTTATTTTTATTGTACTTCTCTGGGCTGAAACCCATTCATCTAAAGAAGCCTATTGCGCCCAACGCCAGCTAATTTTTCAGTCAAATATGCCCTGTCATGCTTGGGACAGATGAAGGAAAAGAAAACCAGCTCACTCCAGCTTTAATAAGTTTCATTACTCATCTTCTAAAGCAACGGAAGCTGTTAGGTTGATGACGATGGGGTCATACTGTGTAGGGTTGAGAAACACTCTCGGTAAACATGTCCCCACCTTTCTCTGTTCCAAATTTACCTCTTATAAATAACAAGTCACAGATTCCACCCAAAAGCAGTCGGCTAGGTTAGTTACTTGCTAACTCACTTGTTCCTGTGACATAAATGTTCTGCCATTTCTGCATCAATTCTCCCCTGGCAAACACCTACATTCAGAAGGTCACCAGATTTATTTATGGTTGGAGAGCAGTAAACATGCAAACAGAAACATACCCCAGACATAGAAATCTGAACGCAATGGGCTTTCTTGGCTTTTGTTTTTCCTTTTTCCTTTCCATCTTCTGTTGCTTTTCTTTTTTTAAGAGAAGGAATTGAGGAACGGCACCAAGCCAAGTAAGTGGAGCTCAGCAGCGCGTTCCATTTGAGGTGTTGACAGTGCATAATAAATCCCGGCCCTACCTAACATTTACAGGAACGTTATAAAATGAGTGAAACGTCCTGAGCTGGTTCCCCAGGCAACCAGACAAACATAATAAACAGCCAGCAGTGGCAAGAGTAACTTACACCATGCTCAAGTCGCAGGCCTGACATATATCACTTAAACATAGCTCTTTCTATGCTTTTGCTGTTCTTGAAAGATCTTTGTATTATGGTTCTCCAGTCATTGGAAGCAAGCAAGGAAGCTTAGCCAAAGGGATGGGGTGTTAGTGGGATGAAGAATTTCATTTGGCTTATTATCTGAATAGACTGTTGACTTTATTGTTCTGGCTTCTGTGAAAAGCAATATGAACAGCTATTTGCCTCATTGGTATATTGGGCTCTCGCAATCAGGAGTGTCAGAATATTAGAATAAAGATTAGAAAATAAATGGTCTTCATTTCAAGATGATGAATACTATTCATAAGGCAACAGTAAGCGAGTTATTGGCTCTTCAAAGACAACTTGCTGAACTCATGGTTTTTGGTGAAAGATAATTCACCAAAGGTGATTCTCCCAAAATCTTGGTAAAATCAAGGTTATAATGGTGATTCTTCCACAACTAGATCAGGAGGATGTCTCTCCATCCACATTTAACAACCTTAGGAGAAATAAGGGTAAAAGCTAGAGTTAAGTTTGGCCTATGACATATGATCCATAGCAATGGAGGTTGTAGGTGACCCTGTCTTGGTACCTGTCCCAGCATGACACCATCATTTTGCCCTGTCATCTACACCACTAGTCACAAGGACCCAAGGCGGCTTACAGTAATGAAGGACAATATACAGTCCAGTACACTTAAAACATATTCAAGTAATTGAGAGCAGGAAATGGAGCGACATCTTACAGCATTAAAAGACAACATTATGTTAAAGCTACAAGAGAATGAAGCAGTTAAAAAGAGAGAGGGAGAAATTCCATGAAAAGTTATGAGTGTGGCAAACTAACAATTGAAAATACAGTGTCAATTCAATCACAAAATATATAAACACAATGTCTATGTGATCATGTATGGTAGATTCATATAAAGGACACATAATAGGTAGTTCCTCATCCAGGGAAAGCTTGCCTGAAGAGAAAGATCTTTGCCTGTTTCCGGAAAGACATCAGAGATGGGGCAGTCCACTCCTCACCTCTGGTGGGAGCGAGTTCCAGAGTATGGGTACAGCTGCCGAGAAGGCCCTTTCATGTGTTCCCACAAGACATACCTGTGAGGGTGATGGGATGGAGAGAAAGACCTCTCCCGATGACCTTAACACTCCGAGCCAGTTCATACTGTGAAATGCTATCTTTGAGGTAGCTAGGACCCAGGTCGTACAGTGCTTTGTAGGTTAAGGTCATCATTTTGAATTGTGCCTGATAGCTGATTGGTAGCCAGTGGAGCTGCTTTAATAGGGGTGTAATGTGATCTCTGTACCCCGCCCCAGTCAGAAATCTGGTAGTCCCACATAGAGCACATTACAGTAGTATAATATAAATGTCTGTTCTTTCTTTTCAGAATGATAACATGTTTTATTTTTGCTTGTTTGGTTCTGCTCACCTCCTTCATTCACTCCTTATCCTTCATGGCCTCCTACCACCAAAGATAAGAGGTGTGGTAACCATGAAAACAACCATCTTGATTAAAGATGGGCATGAAACATCAAAATGGCATTTTGTTTTATTTTTCGTTTCTTTCCCCCAGTTTTGTTTCATTGATTATGATTTTTTTAAAAAAATTATTTCACATTTTGTTTTGTTTTTGTTTTTGTTTTTGTTTTTACACTGTTTCTTTCTTTCCTTTTTACACAAGCACCAATCAGCTGTAGTGTGGGCTGATCTGTGTTTTTTCCTTTTTTTTTTTAAAAAAAAGCCACTAGCTGGCTCCCGGGCCCTGCCAGTTAGTGCTTTAAAAAAAAAAACTAGTGCTGACTAGCTGGCTCCTGGGCCCTGCCAGTCGGCACTTAAAAAAAAAAAAAAGCTAGCACCAACCAGCTAAAAAACTAGGACTGGATAGCTGGCTCCCAGGCCTGGCTGGTTGGTGCTTTATATAAAACTAGCACCGACCAGGTTGCTCCCAGGCCCTGCTGGTTGGCACTTTGTTTTTTAAAACTAGCACTGACCAGCTGGCTCCCAGGCCTGGCTGGTTCGTGCTTTTTAAAAAACTAGGACCGACCAGCTTGCTCCTGGGCCCTGCTGGTTGGCACTTTGTTTTTTAAAACTAGCACTGACCAGCTGGCTCCTGGGCCCTGCTGGTTGGCCCTTGTTTTTTAAAACTAGCATCAAACAGCTGGCTCCCGGGTCCAGTTGGTCAGCATTTTGTTTTTTTAAACTGGAACTGACCAGCAGGCTCCCAGGCCTTAGCTGATTGGAATTTTTTTGCTTGTTTCCAGCAGGTAGGAGAAGACACCAGATGGGGGATGGAAAAACAAAATGGAACGGAGCAAAAAGTTCTGTTTCGTTTCATTTCATTTTTCTTTGAGGGGGTGGTTTGTTATTCATTTTGTTATGTAACAAAGTGAATAGAAAATTTGTTTTGTGCCATTCTCTGTTCTTGATTATAGCACCCAATTTATGGGATTCTCTCTGCAATTTCTCCCATTCAACTATTATCTTTTTGGTGAGAGAAGGAAAGACAGATTAGCTCTCCTAATTGTATTAAAATGCATTATTTTAAATAGTGTTATTTTACCATTGTATTTTTCCTTTGTTTTTGTGTATTAACCCAGGAACATTATTGGGTAGTTGGTATATAAACCATTTACACAAACATGGCATGGTATCCATTTGTCCAGTAGAAAAAAAGCGAGGAGGAGGTTGATGGTGATGATGGCATCAACAACAGAGTTGCTATAGGATTTGACATTAAAATGGAGAATTGTTCTCTTCACATTTTTCTGTTATGCTTTACCCTGAAAAATGCTAAGACATACTTATAAAGGGTATATCTTAACTACAAACCTATGGCAGTTTAAAGTCTGTGCAAGAATCCAGAAATGGATTTTAGGAATGTGAATAGCAATATATCTTATTACTCCTTGGATGAATGTAACTCTGAGCACTTCCATGAGAGACAAACAGCATAATCCAGTGACATTGGTGGGATATATTCTGAAGCAAATTGATCCAGAATTGCTGCCTGAGTATGTTGACTATTAAATCAATGGGCAAACACTTGATTCATTTCTGCTTCTCAAAGCAACCAAGTGGTGGAGGGAGATGCAAGGTGGTAAAATGGCATTCAGCAGACCTGCTTTGGGCAATAGTCTAAATCCTGCTAAACTGTCCAAGAAAACCTGCACTACATGGAACACATTCTTGCAGGCTTCCTCCTTTATTGTTTTCCCAGTCCCATAAATGTTTCCTTTTCTGGAAGACTTAACACCACAGTCACAATGAAGGGGCGGGCTGTGTCACATGCCCTGTGCTTCTTGGCCATACATATGGGAAACTATTCCAGACCATTATGGTTTATGGGTTTTGGCTTGGCCACTCTGCCAAATAATAAGCTTGTTGCCCTGTGAGCTTCAGAGTGGACAGCTGTTACACAGGAACATGCCTATTCTCCATGGCAGGAAAGCAAGGGGCGAGGCCTCAAATACTTGTGTTCGAAAGGGAGAACTAAGTGAAATAGGTGAGTTTTTTAAAAAAGCAGGAAAATTTCCTGGAGGATAGGCAATTAGAGGAAGTGGATGAGTAGATGGCCTTTTATAATGTCAGTGACAGATTTCCATGCAATATAATTGTCCTTTATAGGACAATGTGATCTAAAATGTGTTGTTGTTCAGTTGTTCAGTCATGTCCGACTCTTCGTGACCCCATGGACCACAGCACAGCAGGCCCCCCTGTCTTCCACTGCCTCCCAAAGTTTCTCAAATCCATGTTGGTTGCATTGATAACACCGTCCAACCATCTCATTCTCTGCCGTCCCCTTTTTCTTTTGCCTTCAATCTTTCCCAACATCAGGGACTTTTCCAAGGAGTCCTCTCTCCTCATGAGGTGGCCAAAGTATTGGAGCCTCAGCTTCAAATTCTGTCCTTCCAGTAAACATTCAGGGTTGATTTCTTTCAGGATGGACAGGTTTGATCTCCTTGCAGTCCAGGGGACTCTCAAGAGTCTCCTGAGGCACCACAATTCAAAAGTGTAAACTCTGCGGTGATCAGCCTTCTTTATGGTCCAGCTCTCACTTTCATACATTACTACTGGAAAAACCATAACTTTGACTATTTGGACCTTTGTTGGCAAAGTGATGTCTCTGCTTTTTAAAATGCTGCCCAGGTTTGCCATTGCTTTCCTCCCAAGAAACAGGCGTCTTTTTATTTCATTGCTGCAGTCGCCATCTGCGGTGATCAAGGAGCCCAAGAAAATAAACTCTGTCATTGTCTCCATTTCTTCTTCTTCTATTTTCCAGAAAGTGATGGGACCAGTGGCCATGATCTTAGTTTCTTTGATCCTGAGCTTCAACCCATATGATTCTTTTATATTTCTCCTTATGCATATTGACAACATATTTACTTGTTGTGTCCAATCACACTTGGCCAATAAAAGGATTCTGATTCTGATTTTTTTTTTTAATTCTCCCATTTCACCCTCATTAAGAGGTTCTTTAACTCCTCCTCATTTTCTGCTATCAGAGTAGTATCATCTGCATATCTGAGGATGTTGATATTTATTCTGGCGATCTTAATTCCGGCTTGTGATTCATCCAGTCCTGTCTTTTGCATGATGTACTCTGCATATAAGTTAAATAGGCGAGGTGACAGTATACAGCCTTGTTGTACTCCTTTCCAGTCAGTTGTTCCATATCCAGTTCTGACTGTTGCTGCTTGTCCCACATATAGATTTCTTAGGGGACAGTTAAGGTGGTCAGGCACTCCCATTCCTTTAAGAACTTGCCATAGTTTGTTGTGGTCCACACAGTCAAAATCTTTGGCATAGTAAATGAAGCAGAAGTAGATGTTGTTTCTGGAACTCTCTAACACTCAAACTCAAATCAACTCAATCATCACAAAGAGGAAATACAAGGAAGTAAATCAATGCAGCCACATAAAATATGGACAGGGCTCAATTGAAAAGCTTCTTTATGATTTTTTCCTAGGATGATATCTCTACATATGAATGAATGAATGAATGAATGAATGAATGAATGAATGAATGAATGAATGTTTATTTATGGTTATTAACCAAATCACACATAATACAATAAAAATATAATATGATGAAACAGTATAAAATATATTACTGGAAAATACAGAGCTTGTAAAAAGACCATTTATGGGTAAAACACTATATACAATTAGAAGAGCTCAAACCTCTATTAGTTATACATCTACGTTTGAACATAGCAACGTAGCAAAACCTGGCAATACAGTTTGTGATCTGAGGGGACCTATCTGAAAGGAGTAGCTTAGCATAGTAGTTGGTAGGTCTCCCAGGATGTTTGCAACTAATAGGATGTATAAGCTCCTTGCGTAGTTCTTGATAAAAGGAGCATCATAAAAGAACATGGGTCACAGACTCAATTTGGCTATTATTGCAAGGACATAGCCTCTCTGGGTAAGGGATATTTTCAAATTTCCCATCCAAAAGTTTGGAAGGGAGCACATTCAGTCTGGCTAAGGAAAAGGCCCGGATTATTTTTGTAGACATGGAGCTAGATATATCTCTACATAGTAGATAGTAAAATAAGAGATACAAAGAGGAAGATATTGTACTTCATTTATCCCATCTGGCAGATGAAGAAGGGCCATGGCTGGACTAGACAGGGCCCACTACACCATTGAGGCTACAATTTTGTTGTGCTGCTATGCTGCTTCTGCATATGTTTTAGCATACGTTTTAGATTAGCCTTGTGACACAGTGGGTAAATGCCTGTACTGCTGCTAAAACTGCGCTCACGACCTGTTAGCTGGCTCATGGTTGACTCAGCCTTCCATCCTTCCGAGGTCGATAAAATGAGTACCCAGGTTGCTGGGGGATGTGTAGCCTGCATTAAAATTTTAAACTGACCAGTAGAGATGGGCACGACTTAGCGGTATTCCCGTTTCCGTTTCCGTTACTCGTTTCCGTTACTCTACGGAAACAGTAACGGGAATTACAACGCCAGACTTCGAGCTCAAACCGACGAACGAACAATTTTGGTCTGATTTGTCATGCTCGTTCCTTGCATCGCGCAACGCCACGCCACGCAGCACAGAAAAAAGTTTTTAAAAGTGAAAAAAACCCAGTTCCCGGCTGAAAAGCAGGCGGAAAAATACCTGCCGTGGCTCAGGGCACCTACCAGAGGGGTTGTTTCTGGAGGTCCCCGGCCTCCCCCCCACCCCCCGTCCTAGGCTGCTCTGGTGGGACTCGCCGCAGGCTCGCAGGCAGCCAGCAAAAAGCCCAGTCTCGCCGGCCGCTGGCCGCTGGCTGCCGCAATTAAAGCGCAAGCAAGCAGCACGGACGGCACAGGAAAAAACTTTTAAACTCTCCCCCCACCCATTCCCGGTCCAAAAAAGCAGGCGGAAAAATGCCTGCTTGACTAAGGGTGCAGGGCACCTACCGGAGGGGTGGTTTCTGGAGGGGGGGTACCGCCTCCCCCCTGTCCTGGGCAGCCGGACTCAAGTCGCCATGCCATGTGGTGCGGGCGGGGGATCCAAAATGGGGCGGCGAACACAATATTGGTTTTGAAATCGTGGTCCAAAAACACACAAGCACAACAGAAACACGCGAAAATTTATAAACTGCCAGATTTTTCACAGTAGCAGTGGGTTTTTTCTTGCAACAAAATGTCTCTCCTCTCCTCTGTCCTCCATTGATTTTATTTTATTTTATTTTATTTACACCTGCGCAATGATGGGCTGGCCGAGTGGCCAGCCATGTGGGAGTGGACGACCATGCAAATTTTTGGAGCCATCCCACCAAACGCATGGCCACTTGGCCATGGAGACTTCTGGGATGTGCCAAAAAGCCCCCTATAACCTGCCCTAGCCCCCTAACCCTAACTCTAACCCTTGACTCCGTACCCATACGTCACAGACTGTCTTCTTAGTGGGTCAGAGAGGCACCCAGAGGTGCAACCCACTAGCCCACCGTAACCTTACCCGTCACTAGCCTAACCCTAGCCCTAACCCTAACCCACCTTAACCCTAAGCCAGATGTACTTGCATTGCACTACACGCAAGTACAATTCCCTTCTGTGTGAGACATGGTGTTGCGAGAGCCTTAGTTAGGCATCTCACCTATGGCTCTGGGTTCAGTGCCATCCACTAGTCTTCACAGTCACTGTCTGCACATTTGCACAACTGGTATGCAATATCCATATGGCTATTGCATACCATTTTGCAGCAGCAGCAGGTGAGGAGGGGAGACCCCCATGTAGAGGGTTCTCTTGGAGCCTGCTTCCCCTTCCTAGTGGGTGAGGATAGGAGGCACCCACGGGTGCTTCCAGGAGCCCACTTTCCCTTTATAGTGGGCCAGAGGAGGCACCCACCCCACAGAGGTGCCTCCAGGAGCCCGCTTCCTCCCAAAAAAACCAGTACTAACGACAACGAAAAAATGAAAAAACGAACCGACTAATTTTTGCAAATTTTTGCAAAAAACGGAGACGTCCCGAAACGGAACCGGCCCGACTAACGACAACTTGAAAAAAAATTTTTTCAAGTCGTGCCTATCTCTAGTGACCAGAGACTACTTGAAATGGTATGGGGAGGTATATAAGCAGAACACTTTGCTTTGCTTTAGATACAGATTGGTGTAATTTCAGACATTTCCATAAATATTATCTGTTGTATGCTGAGTTGCCTGAGTTGTTATGCAACAGATGTCCGTGGAGATTTTTTTATTTGCAGCAAGTTGTGTTGTTTGTATAGTTTTCTGTTTGAGTTTTGCTGGAATATAATGTCTTTCTTTCTTTCTTTCTTTCTTTCTAAATCAAAAGTAAACAGAATAGTTGGGGAACAAGGAAACAAATGCTCCCCACCAAAAACCATAAGAAGAATAAGGGAAATCTAGAAGTTTCCTTATCTTTATGTCTTCTCAGATTTTGATCATGGGATTATGTCACTTACCTTTCAGGAAGACATGGATGCACTAGGAATATTTTCCTGCTCTGTTGTTTCAGTTTCTGAGCTTATGCTCTAGCATCCTCCAACCAGATGTCCTACAGATTTGAGGGGCTTCCACATATATATTAAACTACAGTGGTCATGCTGACTAGAGTCAGTGGGAGTACTGGTTCAATACATCTGGAAGATGCTGGGTTGAAGGCTGTTCCATATAATCCTGTTTACAGGTCATTTGTCATACCTTTAGTCCCTTCTCTTATTTGGTGTCTGTTCGCTCAGTCCAACAGCCTACTGCCCCATTGGTGTTGCTCTTTCTCCTCACCAAAGTTGTTTTTAATTGGAAATTTATCTGTTTAATTTGCAACAATACTGATGGTGGCAGCCTCTATTTAAGAAAGAAACCTTGTTTTAAGAACAGGAGCAACATAAGGAATTCCCCCAGAAATTCAGGAAATAAGACAGGGCACAACCACAAGAAAAGTCTGGAAGTGCTTTCCATCTAGAAAACCTGTCCAAAGTTGGGCCGACTTGAGACTTTTCCTGACTGAAGTTAGATGTTTCATGACCATAAACAACCTAAATACTGAACTGGTTCTGGGGAAAAAATCCCAAGTTGTACAATAATGTGACCTTGATAGTTGAATATCATTCTTTCCTTCTAAAAAAATAGAGACATTATATTTCTCAAGAGTAGCTTCATTCTTACTAGAAAGTGAATTGACAAAATGTTTGTCCTCATTCCAACAGGCATATTTATGTGCAGTTTTTTTTACCTTGAAGTTAATAAATCCTCATGAGATGTAAGCAATTGTAGCTTCATTCAGCAATACATCAGTTTACCATTTAGCCACTGATCTCATTCACAGTGATGTTCCAAGTTGTGCCATGTCCAGATTTCAGGCTGCAAGCAAGATTTCCTAGGTTATGCAAAGGAGTGACCCAATTGCACTTTCCCCAATTTTGTTTGTTCAACTGCTGCTTATGTTCAGGAAACTGCCAAATTTTGAAGAGCACAGTGCCATTCTGTACAGAAAAAGCCAAATTTTGGGAAATCCTGTACAGAAGGTATAATAAGTCTGCACAAATTTATATATCTTCCAGAAAGAAAATGAAGATTTTTTTTTAGCCTTGAAATTTTCATCAGTACTTCTCAAGAGGAAAAGTCTCACTATGAAGAAATAAGAGGGGATTTTTTTCATTCCTTTTTGATCAGATAAAAAGTTTGGGTCAGATTTTTCGTTGTTGTTCATGGCATCGCAGCGATCGCGCGATGCCAAGCAGCACAGAAAAAAAAAGTTTTTTAAAAAAACCCGATTCCCGGCCATAAAAGCAGGCGAAAATATGCCTGCCTCAGTGAGGGCACCTACTGAGGGGTGGTTTCTGGGGGGGTCCCCGGCCTTCCACCCCCTCCCCTGTCCTGGGCTGCTGGTACCAGGCTGGGGGGGCATCCTCGTCGTCTCCATTTGCCATGTGGGGGGGGATCCAAAATGGCGACCACAATATTTATTTTTAAATCGTGGTCCAAAAACCCACCAAAGCACCACAGAAGCATTTGAAAATTAGGTATTTTAAATGCCTGATTTTTTATAGTAGCAGCAGTGGGTTTTTCTTGCAATAAAACGTCTCCATTGATTTTATTTTATTTTATTTTTATTTTTATTTTTTTACACCTGCGCATGCACAATGATGGCTGGCCATGGGATGGGACCATGCAAATTTTTGGACCCATTCCACCAATCGCATGACCAGGTTTTGACTGAGACTTCTGGGTGTGCCAGAAAGGGCAGTAAAAGCCCACAAACCCTAACCCTAACCCTAACCCTAACCCTAACCCTAACCCTAACCCATACGCCAGTACGCTGTCCTTCTTAGTGGGTCAGAGGCACCCAGAGGTGCAGCCCACTAACCCACCCTAACCTTAACCGTAACCATATGCCTAGCACTTACCCTAACCCCAACCCTAACCCAGATCCATACGCAAGTACACTTTCCTTCTTATTGGGTCCCAGGCACCCAGAGAGGTGCCTCCCACAGCCCACTATCCTCTATCCCATTCTCTAATCTGTACGTCAGTACGCTAGTAAGCTCCCCTTCTTAGTGAGTAAAAGTGAGGCCCCCAGAGAGGTGCCTCGCAGAGCCCACTATCCCCTATCCCATTCCCTAACCTGTACGGCAGTATGCTACTATGCTTCCCTTCTTACTGAGTCAGAGGCACCCAGAGAGGTGCCTCTGCCACCCCTCCCTAACATAATGTAATGTAAATGTATGGTACGTGGCGGCTCCGTGAAACGCTTCCCTTGCTTCCCTTCTTAGTAGGTCAGACGTCAGAGAAGCACCCAGAGAGGTGCCTCCCAGAGTCCACTTACCCCAACCCCAACCCCAACCCAAACGACAAACGACAAACGGAAACAACAAATTTTTGAAAATTTCCTCGACAAACGGAAATGAGCCAAAACGGACCTGTCCCGACAATAGAAAACTCGAAACATCATTTTTCCTGGTTGTGCCCATCTCTATTCATTACTGTTTCATTTCATACATTTTTTTTAAAAATCATTTCTAACACAGTGAAACAAATCACGGGGGAACAAAACCAAATGAAATGAAAAACAATTTTTCCATTTTGTGCTGCCCATCCCTAGCCTAGACCATAAATTGCTGCTGGCCCTGGAACTTAAGAACAGAAAGGTACTGACCCTCCCTGGTAGCTTGTGGACCAAAAGAGGTCCACAAGCTACCAGGACCAAAAGAGGTAAGAGATGCTCTAAGATTGCATGGTCCATTGTTCCTTCCTTCAGTCCACAAACAATTCAAGTTTGCAACAGACCACTAAGAGCCCTCATAGTTATGAGCCACGTGTGGAGAAATTTCTTAAGAAGACCTGCTAACATATAAAACAGTGTTCTAGAATTGGTCTTCCAGTTTCTTCGAAGTTTTCCTCCTCTTTCTGCCTCTGTTTCAAGAGCATTTAGTATGGCTGCAAAGCTTCCCTTGTCAGTGTTTTGAACCTGCTTTATTATTCTGAGGTGGACGAAGAGGGTGTTGTGCTCTTCAGCCTCCAAATGTTTTGTTCTGCAGACTCCATTGCTGCTCACACACCCTGACCCAAAACACTTCCAAAATATAAATTAATTCAGATTTCATTCTCCGAGCTTTCATTAAACCATGGGAATCTGAGGAGGCAGTATATCAGGACACAGATGATTGTACATTGAAAAACACCCTCACACTCCGCTTAGTTACCTCATAACCAAGGTAAGAGTAAAAGTCCTAGGCTCAACCCACCAATATTTTATTGCAATCATCTTTTTCCAGTAAACTTTTTCCCTGTTAAAAAAAAATCAAATGGTCATAAGAGATGCCAGAAGACATTTTCAGCACAGTACTGAAGTGCAGTTCTGGGATTGCAGTATTTTGTGAGTGTCATTCTAGTTATCCTTCTATATACCAATTCCTCTGAGAGCAATGGCATGCATAGTAGTGAAACCTGGGAACAATCTTTGAGCTTATAACTTTAACACCTGACTACTGCATATAAATTTATGAAAAGTTTTTTTCCTAATACAGCACAGCAAAAGTCTAAGGGACAAACAAATGGCTATTCCAAAAGAACAACTAGAAAAAATGATTTTTACTTCATTACTGCAGCTCTGCACTAATGGTAATTTGCAGGAGAGACCCCAGGGGTTAATAGATTACTGTGCTGAAAGCTAGGTGGCAATTGAGGGCCCAGTTTCAAGTCTGGGGTGGTCCTGGGCAGGCTGCCCTTGATAGAGCCCCCCCCCGCCCCCCAGTCTGCAGCTCTGGCATTGTAATACTCCAGGAGTATAGCAGCTGGTTGGCTATAGTCAGCACTCAGCCACTGCTATATTTTATCACCTAGAGTTCAACAGGAGATAATGTACTATGCTGTCTGGAGCCCTGAGCAATCCATTACAATGGTGTCATTGAGTAAATCCATCCTCATATCTGCTAGGTTGGTGGCTGCAATGGCAGCTATGGTATGGAGGGACTCACAAGGCAGCAACAGGCAGCGCTGATGTATGTGGTCTCTGGCAAATCTTTCAGTCCTGTGTTCTAGGTGGTTGGCACCAGTTGTTGATGATGGTAACCCTTCTATGGTGTGTTCTTAGTCTTTAGGCTAGATCAACTCGTTGGTGTAAAGTATCTATCATACATGGCTGCACAGACTTTGTGTTTATAACCACTTATAACTTTTGTTTATATCTTTCCTTCTGTGATTGCATTGACACTATGTTCTCAATTGTTAGTTTTAATGTTGCCTTCTCATTGGAGGACAATGTCATCTCCCTGACATTCTCTTGTGGGATGCCTCAGGGGCTGGGGATCTCCCCCATGATCTTTTACATCTATATGAGGCTGCTGGCCAAGGTCATTTGGAGATTTGGGGTTTGCTGTCATCAGTACACAGATGACATGCAGCTCCATCTCTCCTTTTCCACCTCTGCAATGGAGGCCGACCAGACCCTTGATTGCTGCCTGGCTGCAGTTATAGAGTGAACCAGGACTAACAGGCTCAGGTTCAACCCTGAAAAGACTGTGGTTCTGCTCTTGGGGGAGGGGGGCTCTTCCCACTCTGGGTGGGTCCGCCGTACAGCTAGCTGAAAGAATGAGGAGTCTGTGTGTCATCCTGGATGTGGCCTTGTACCTGGAATCCCAGGTGGCAGCCGTGTCCTGATCAGCCTTTTTCCAACTTAGGGCGTTTATACACTACCCCTAAGCTCAGCCGCAAATGGCTGCAAGGTCCGGACCTTAAAAATGTTTATCCACCAGCTCCAGACTTTGCAGACAATTAAGTGCGACCCCGCCCACTTAGCGCGACAAAACAGCAGTTTTCTTGTACCTGCTTTTTGGATGTGACAAATTTTTGATCCGGTGTAAGGATAGTGAGTGCGGGGCTCTCCTGGCTTCTGTTTGTTCTTTTTTTTTGTGCCCCGCTCCTTTAAGAGATCTGAATGCTGCCCGGAACAAAACGGAGGTAACTGGCATGCTTTTCTTTCTTTTTTCTCCCTCCCTCGGGCAGCCAGAAACCAGGAAGTGCGGAGGGGGGTGGGGACAGAGGAAGAGTGACGAACCCCTAAGATCTCTGGTCCGAATTTAAGTGGCCAGCGGATCTTAGGGGTCGTGTAAAAAGGCCCTTAGGCTTATTACCCAGATCCACCCATACCTTGATGGAGACTCCATGAAAATGGCTGTGCAGGCACTGGTCATGTCAAGGATAGATTACAGCATCACTCTTTACATGGGGCTTCCCTTGATCTTAGTTCGGCGATGGCGACTAAAGCGGCTGCAGAATGTGTCAGCCAGATTGGTGGTTGGTGCAGGCAGGTTTGACTGCCTAATTCTGGCATGCCTGCATTGGCTACCCGTTACCTCCTGAATAAGGTTAAAAGTGTTGGATTTGGTTTAATAAACCCTCCATGGCTTGGGACCTGAGTATCTGGCAGAGTGTATCTTCCACAGATCAATGCTGGCCTGGCCCAGCAGAGCATTGCTGGCACTCTCACTCCAGGTGGCCACCCCTAGGGAGGCCCGTAGGACTTCCACTCATAATCAGGCCTTCTCAGTGGCCAGCCCAGTCATGTGGAATAAACTTCCCAGTGAGATCCACCAAGCTAAGTCCCTATCATCAATTTAAAAAGCCCTGAAAACCTGACTATTTAAAGAAGCATATGGCAATCACTAATGTGTTTTATGTGCTTACCCCTGTGTTTTGTCTTGCACCCCATTTATGTGTGTGTGTGTGTGTGTGTGTGTGTGTGTGTGTGTGTGTGTGTGAGAGAGAGAGAGAGAGAGAGAGAGAGAGAGAGAGAGAGAGAGAGAGAGAGAGCACGTGTGTGTGTGCATGCGTGTGCACGTGCGCCTATTGCTGGGTTTATCCTTCTTCTTTTTTTTTTTTTATTTTAGCTTGTCCCGATTGTCTTATTGCTTATTGCTTATTTGACTGTTGACTGTCCTACTCATTTTATATTTTTTTAAAACATTGTTGATTTACTCTTCTATGTAAACCACCTAGAGTCCCTTTGAGAAAATCAGTGCAGTATAGAAATATAATAAATAAATAAATAAATAAATAAATAAATAAATAAATAAATAAATAAATAAATAAATAAATAAATAAATGTAATGGACTGTATATTATATCTTACTGTAAATCGCCTTGGGTCCTTTTCCAAAGAGAAAGGTGGGGGGAAAATACTCAAAAATAAAACATATGAATAAATACGGTGCACAGAGGAAGAATGGTAACATTCTTCTGGATGAAAGTAGTAGATAAAAACAACAGCTCAGTTTTCCAAAGAGGGAAATTAAAATGAGGCCACAGCCAGAAATTGTAATATTCCAATTTAATTTATTAAAAACATTTTAAAAATATGTTTATAGGCATTGTTCAAATCATACAAGGAACTTTTTATTTAGCTACCTGGAGGTTTCTTGGCGAAAAATGAAAAATTAGAACAGTTTTAATGATGCGAAGCAGAGCACATATTCTTCAAATATAAGATACAGGTGGTGCAAGTGGCTTGATAGGCATGGGAAGGATCTATTTTGGATGGTGATCAGGACATACAGCTAACTAGACCTCCAGAGTTATTGGTAAACCATGTGGGATGCAGAGAAGGAAAAGTGATAGGAAAGATAAGCAACTATTTTCTATTGAGAGCTTAAAATAGTAAATTGAGATTTTTTTCTCCTTATTTTTCACGAGTCTGTTTTTGCAGACTGAAATGCCGGGGGGGGGGGGGACTGAAGGATAGCAAAGCTTTTAAACATTCCACTAAGGCCTGCTTGAGCCTGAACTTTTGAAATACATAGGAGTAAATACAAAATGGGTCAGTAGGAAAGAGAGCTAGGAAAAGGAGTAAAGATGATGCATGTCTGGAGGATGCCTTGAGAAATTCATTCTTCAGAGAGGGTACCATTAACACTAGCCTGGCTAAAAACATATAAATACAATATAAATATATATGAATATAAATATATATACAGTGGTCCCTTGTATAAAGGAATTAATTCATTCCAAATGAAATTATGTTAAGCAAATTTTCCTTGATACAAGTTTCACATAGGAATGCATTGAAAACAGAGTAATCCCTAATCACGACAATTTTTATGTTGTACGGATTCACCCCATAGACGATTCTGTTAAACAAATTTCCTCTATCTCCAGAATTTTTTATGTTGTACAGATTTTATGTTATACAAACTGTTTGTTATACAAGAGTCCACTGTATTCTTTTCTAAGCCAATGGATTTACATTAAATTACAAAGAAGGGTAAAAGGAGGTACTTAGGTTAGTAATGTGCTTCCTCACACAAGGGTGAAAAGAAAGCTCAATGCTGCACAACAAATACAGTTAGATCAGAGAACATGAGAGTTTGAAATCAAGGTAAAGTGAAAAATGTAAAGCAAAAAAAAAATGAAACTTATAAATATTGCAGTGCTTGGTGTCAGTGAACTAAAATGGACTGGAATGGGCTATTTTCATCAGACTATCTCAAAGGATTATTCTCTGGAAATGACAACCCCAGAAGAAATGGTGTGAAGCAGAATGCTGAAAGGCCAATAGGGGAACATAATATCTGACCAGAATAAAGAGAAAATAGAAACAATATAATACAGAAGAGAGGCAAGGATGGCAGATTCCTTTGAAGAGCGATCCAAAGAAGAATTCTGCAGTTTTAGAAAGTGAAGTGAAAGCTGCACTGATAGCACTGAAAAGAATAAGTCGCCAGGATAGATGGAATACTGATAGGACTATTCTAAGCCAGAGAGATTGAGTCTGTAAAAATCCTAACAACCAATTATCAACAAATATGGAGAATAAAACCATAGCCACAGATTTGAACATTTCAATATTTATTTATTTAAAAATATTTTACTCCACCTTTCTCCTATAAAAGGCCACAAGGCCACTTACATAATTAAAAGATGATCAAAGAGATAACATACTGAAAAGGATGTGGAACACCAAGACACATTCAAAGCAGTAAAGTACAAAAATCCATTTAAAAATCCACTTAGGCAGCCAATCACATACATTCCACATAGAGAATATAAAGAAACAAAATGGTATCCCATAGGTGAAGGTGTTATACAAAGGCATATTTTTTCATAGATGTCATAGAGAAAGCTGGAATGGATTTAAATGACGAAGTGAGACATCAATAATTCAAGATATGTAGATGATACCACATTACTAGCATAAAGCATCAATGACTTGAAATTTCTCATAAAGGTGAAAGAAGAATGTGTAAAAGCATAACTACGAGAGAACATTATGAAGACAAAAATCACAACTACAGAAGAACTCCATAACTTTAATGATGAGAATGAACACATCAAAGTAGTGAATATCTCCATTCAGTCATCAAGCCAAATCAAGACAGCAGCCAAGAAACTAGACAGAGACTGAAACCTATGAGGGAACTAGAGGGGATCATTATGTATAAAAATGTGTCACCTGTGACTAGTCAAGGGAGCTTCGTATTTGGATACGCATATGAAGTTTGGCTCCCTAGGCACTGGGCTGATCCTGACCCTTCACTAAACCTGGCAGGTCCACTCACTGTTTGCCTCATGGCGCTTGGTTCTATCAGTTACACTGCACCAATTTCAGAAGCATCCCTACTAGCTCTTCCCAGCCTTCCTATGCAGCCAACCACTTTATTGAGGAGGTTGGATGGGGCATCTCTCTCCTCAGCCAATCAGTGATTGGCTGCACTGTAGCAATCCAATGAAAAATAAGCTCAGAAGGTGTTCTTACCCAATAGGAACAGCAGTGATAATGTCTCTGCTCTTTCCAGAGAGCCTAGGATGTTTACTTGACAGTACAGACCTCCCTGGTAAGGTACACTCAAAAGATGCATCTACTTCATATCCAAGCTTTTGTTTGGCATATCTTGCCCAGTTACGTTTTTAGAATTGAGGTGATGGATTAGATTCAAGATAACTTTGAGAACAAACTTTTTTGAAATCATGGGCCTCATGGGCTCCAGCCACTCTTTTACCAAGTTGGCACTGCATGAGGTATTCTCACTGCCCCAGTAAGATAAGAGTTGACTGTCCTTTATGAAGAATTTTGAGGGAAATTGAGCTTGTAGGTATTTCCCTCATACTAAAGATTAGAGATGGGCACGAAACGAACATTTTTTCATTTCCGTTTTTGTCAATGAAATGACAAACGAATTTTGCTTCCAAAATGAAACGAAACGAACAGAAACACCGGAAATTTTGTTGTGCGTTTCGTTTCTGTTACTGCAATACAGTGAACTGCTTTAAATGCTAAAAAAAACACAAAAAATTGAAATAACTGGTAACAAAATGGTAACGAAACGAACGAAAATGAAAATGATTTTTTTGCAAAAATTCACGAAAAATGGAACCGAACCAAAACGGACCCTCCAAACAACAAATGACAAACGAAATATCATTTTTTTGATTCGTGCCCATCTCTACTAAAGATAGATATAATAAGGAAAGTGCCAGGCACCTAAAGGCAATAGCACTGAATTCTTGCCATGGATAAACCACTGACATCTATTTATCACATGATAATGATCTGGCTACTTCTCCGGCATGTGGTCATATCACTTTACACTCACAGAACTCTTAGAATCGGATTCAATTTCTCTGTAACCTGCGTAGTAAATCCCAAAGGCTTCCTGTCACAAGTGCCTTAATTCATCACTACAACAAGCAACACAGTCAAAATAGGTTTGTTTTCAGCCCCTATTACAAGGTAAAACCTACTGAGTTGGACATCTCTCTAAGTACGCTATTGGCTTCTTCTCCATACTGCTTTGAGTACTGTTCAGCCAGACGCACATCCTGTATGTTTTCTTGCAGGTTTCCTTCTACCCGGATCTGGTCGAGGTACTCAAGATTCACAGCTTTTACTTTCTCAATCAACTTGTCCTGGTTCTGCAGCACAGAATGGATCATTTCCTGTAGTTTCGTTTCCATACTGATGACTCCTAAGGTGGCACGGTTCAGTTCCCCCACCTGCTGCTGAGCCCACTTCAGTTTCTCAGGAACTTCTTTCTCCCTCACAGCCAGCTCAAACCTGTATCCCTCCATGTGCACCTGCACATTGCAAGCACCTGAAAGACAAAACAGTGATTGAATTGAATTTTGTGTGAGTCCACAGGAGAAGGCTAGAATTTGTCCTAAGAAGGTTTAAATTCATGGAGGACGAATGCGTCTAATGGTAACTAGCTGTCTAAGATATCACAGGGCTATGAAATCAGATTCTTTCCACTGTACCTATCAGTGACACAATTGTATACACATAGAGATGTACTGCTATGTGAGAGAGATGCAGTGCAAGCATTTTGCAATATTAAGCCAAGATTACTTATGCCATTTGCTTCTAGGAAACAAATCCCTGGCATAGCCTCACTGGCATGCTTTCTGGTGAAGTCACTCTCATGAACTTGACCCATAATCCCATAGCTTTTTTCCTGCTACTCATTCAGTACTGAACTATCAGATATTGGATAAGTCTCTCTAACAAATTCTCATCTAATCTTGTTTCACATTGCTCTCTTGTCTGCCTTATTGTTGGTTTCACAAACACTTGGCTCTTCTTTCTGAGGAAGGCATTGTTGGGCTTTTGGCATTAGCATCGAAGGCTGGCATTACATAGGAAGGATTGGATTTAAAACCACGTGAAGAGGTAATACACAGGAAGGCAAAATCTAAAGACTCAGGAGGGGCCCTCTGGATACTGCATTCCATGGCAATGTGCAATCCAATCAGTGGGCTATTCAACGAAACACAGAAGTCTAATGTCTTTAGCTGCATCTTGATAACTTACTGGAGCAGAAAACCAGGGAAGTGAATAAATTAATTCAGTCAACTTTCTCCTGAAAAGGAGACTTAAAGCAATATATCCACACATCTCATTCCTCAACTCAAAGCAATAGATAGCATGGGTTGTGGCATCTCGGGCTAAATGCTGACAGAAAAATGTATTGGTAAGATCAGCATAGTGACAGCTTTTGTCTCTTTGTCCCAATCTGAAGCACTGTAGATTGTATATTCCTTTATTTGTGGTCAATTGACCCACACACAATTTAAAACATAACAATACAACAGTTTGAATCTATGACATAGCAATGCAAATAATAAATTCCTAGATCAATCTTCTGCCACTAGAACAGCCCTTCTATGGATAGCAGCCATGAAAAATTTGGCCACCTGGGTTGTTACATAAGAATTCTGATCAGAAAGACAGTAGATTGTAGATGTGGGACGTTTATGGGTTTAAAGACTTAACTACTTCTTTAAATTTTAACTATGAGTTGCAGGTTATTGTTGTTATCATTTTAGAACTGTGAAACTGGAAGGGACCCTATGAATCACTGACTCCAGCCCCTGTCAAGGAGGCATAGTGGGGAATTGAACTTCCAACCTCTGGTTCCACAGGCAGATACCTAAACCAGAGAGCTATCCAACAGTTCTCATAAGTGTGATTTCTTCTATGTGTATTTCCATCTTGAATTACTACCATGTAAAGAAAAGTTTTCAAATCCCATGAATTCATAGTGCATCACACAGAAAGTGAGGCTACAAAAGAGACCATTAAAAGAACAGCAATTTATCTTTGGCTGTCACTGGCAGAGAAGTTAGTTTTAAACAAATTGATTGTATTGTTCATATACTGGTACTTTCATTTTACATATATGGGAAAGACTGTTTTAGATTTTTTTTTGCATTGAATAGTTTTATTGGGTTTTTAAGGAGGGAGCAAAGGGAAGGGATATGGGAAAAGGGGGTACAGTTTTTAAAATTTACATTGAATATGTCAAGCAAAGTAAAAAAGTGATTTAACATATTGGTAGATTGCCAAATATTATCACAGTACTAATAGGTTTATTACTTCTTGCCATCTTTTCCAAGAAATCTCATCATAGGGAAAGACTGTTTTAGATTTCCTATTGGTGTTTTCCCTTTCATGTCTACTGGAAAGCCAAAACAAACAAACAAAACAAACAAACAAACAAACAAACAAATCCTTAAATGCTACTCCAAAAAAGCAGAGGTAAAGACAACAAAGAATCAGTCTACTTCAAAGTACATGAAAACAAAACTCAAAAGCCAGACTTATGCAGGGACTAATTTATACCATCATATTCATCACCAATGCACAATGTTACTTGTAGGACACACACACACACACACACACACACACACACACACACACACACACACACACACACACACACACACACACACACACACACACACACACACAGAGAGAGAGAGAGAGAGAGAGAGAGAGAGAGAGAGAGAGAGAGAGAGAGAGAGATGGTCCTCTAGACAAGTTACGTCACCACCACGACCTGTGTGCACAGAGCAAAAGTGCCTCTTCCAGTCACCAACCAATAGAAAAAAGGATAAGAAAACAACAAACCAACCATACACTGGCTGGCTGCCACAAAGAAACAAAGGGGAACGAAAAGCAATGAAACTAAGCACTATTTTTCCATTTGTGCAGTGATTTCAACAATCCCCAGACAAATCAAAAATACTTCACACCTCCACCATCAAGGCCATAGATAACGACCCATACTTTATGGGTTTCAGCACTTTAGGCAATTGTTCACCTAATGGCCTACCTAATGAGCCTACTCAGGCCATTGTTCATCTTATGAGCCTATTTCAGACCAGAGTGACATGAGGTCAAAGTGAACTATAAAATGGAGGACTCACAACTAGCTTTCCTCAGACTGACAAAGCTGTTTGTATGAGCTGCAAAGTGTTTCAGTCTCTCAAGAAAAGAAGTCCAGTTGCCATGACTCAACTTTCAGATGCCTGAAATTTCTTTCATCGAAAAGATTAGCAAGGGCAACCATCAGCCAACCAGAACACCTCGGGGCAGTAAAGAAAGGGCCCAATTTCTCTAAAGCCTGCCTTGGCCATACTGGGGGGTGGGGGGTCCAGTCTCACTCTGTTTCAGGGTCTGTAATGGCCCAGTGTGTCTGAAGCCTGCCTTGGCCATACCGGGGGGGGGGGGTCCACTCTCACTGTGTTTCAGGATCTGAAAGGACCTGATGTTTTTAAGGCCTGCCTTGGCCATACCAGGGGGGTCCACTCTCACTCTGTTTTAGGGTCTGATATGAATGCTTAAGATCTGTGTCCCGGCCCGCCTTCATGTTATAGGTCTGAAATACCCATTTATTTATAAGACTTGCCTTGGTCTTCTTGATGATGCCAGGGAGAACCACACTTTCCCTTCATACCTGAGGGTCCGAAATGACCAATAATATTCGTAAGAGCTGCCCTGGACATAAAGGTGTCTTTTATACTTTGGAAATTCAAGGGAGTTACAGTCACACTCTCTCTTCATATGTGAGGGTCATACGCCCCAAACCTGATGTTTAATTCTTGCCTATCTGCCTGGTGGAGTGAAATTCTGATACAGCCCAATGTGCCTTGGTGGTCTTAATGAGAAGAGCTTGAGGAAGCTCCACTGTAATTTCCATGCTGCTATATGCCTGGGATCAATATTTTCAAATACTTTTAAATTACAAATTGTTTTCCTAAGGGCACCCCCTTTTGGAGTTGAATAACTTTGCCCCCCCTACCCCAAACCTCTCCAAATTAGGGGTGCTTCAAGGGGAGAGCTTAAGGAAGCTCCAATGTAGCTGCCGGGGATCACTATTTTCAACCACATAGCATTGCAATTAGAAATGTTTTTCCTGGGTCACCCCCCCTTTGAAGTTGGATAACTTGGCCCCCTGAACCCCAAACCTCCGCAAATTTGGGGGGCTTAAAGGAGAGAATGGAAGCAAGGTACCCACCAAATGTGGTGCCTCTAGGACCCCAGGAACCTGTTTTATAGCATAACTAATCAGTTCATTACTGTTTCATTTTGAATCAAGGGGGAATGGAACCAAAGCAAAGTGTTCTGCTTATATACCGCCCCATACTACTACAAGTAGTCTCTGGGCAGTTTACAATTTTAATTACAGAGTGCAGGCTACACATTGCCCCCCCCCCCAGCAAGCTGGGTACTCATTTTACCGACCTTGGAAGGATGGAATGCTGAGTGAACCTTGAGCCTGGTACCTGGGATTGAACCCCAGGTCGTGAGCACAGTTTTACTTGCAGTACAGGCATTTGAAACACAATTTTTCCATTTCATGCCCATCCTTAGTTTTCACATGACATTTTCTTGACATAATACCTGACCACCATAATATATATATCCCAGCTGACATAACAACATCTAATGTATATCTTGCCAAGGTTCCATCGTATTCTGCTACCTTTCCAAATTGGGAATAAAGGTAAAGGTAAAGGTTCCCCGTGCACAATAATGCTAGTCATGTCCGACTCTAGGGGCAGTGCTCATATCCATATTCAAGCCAAAGAGCCAGTGTTGTGCAAGTCCATGGCCACATGACCAGCATGGCTGCACGGAAACACTGTTTTACTTTCCCGCTTTTTATGGCAGTACCTATTTATCTCCTTGCATTTTACATGCTTTTGAACTGCTAGGTTGGCAGGAGCTGGGGTTAACAACAGGAGCTCACTCCGCTGCGTGGCACCCGGGATTTGAACCACGGTGCTGCCAACTTTGCAGCTGACTGTTTCAGTTGAAAAAAATATAAAAGAGAAGGAAATGGCTGGAAAATGATTGAGGAATACAGTACACCTGCATGAGATATACACACACCAAAGTCCACAAATCTGCTGCCGCCACCTGCCAGTCTTTCTTGGTGATGGAAATCAGGTTCGCAGCAACCATGTTATGAAGCACAAATATACAGCACACAGGACCCAATGTCAGCCCTTCAGTTACACAGTGGGTAGTAAAGTATTGCCAGTCAGGGACACCACAGGAAATCAACAGTTGAAAACCAAACCTTTCTCTGCTTCACTTGTTCTTTCATTAGTAGAATCTGATGCATGCTTGGGAAATTGTGAAAATAGAGCAAGGTGCCGGTCTCAGAGTAAAACAGAAGCTTCCATATTCTCTAATTTTCACACTAGCTCTTCTTTGACACATTTGCTCATCAACTTACGGTATTCCTGCAGTATCTTCTCTATGCATACAGACAAACTGCTTGCAGGGGAACAGCAAAAGGTCTCTTTCAGGCCCTGGATGACTTCTCGGAGAGCCAAGCAATCACCTTGCTGCTTGTTGAATGTCTCTGCAATGTTGGCGAACAGGCTGTCAATCTTAGGCACACCGGCCCGTTTCAGTTTGAGAGGCCTCTCTTTGCTGATGTGAGCTAGAAAGATGGAAGCCAACAGAAACCCACATGTTAGTGACTGATCATGAGAACTAAAAGGAAGGAAACATAGGCCGTTACTTCATGAAGTGCCTCGCTTCGAACCGACCTTGCCTTCGCTGTGAATTCGGTGGCGGTCACGTGGTCTCCCTTCGATCCCACCCCTGTTTATCAGTGCTCACGTGCTGCATTTTTACTACCAAATCAATTACTACCTCACGTGCTCCCTTCGCATTAGGACACCGCTTTGCAACGTTCGCTTGTTCCCATCCTTTTTTAAAAAAAAAACTCGGCGTATCGATTCATCAATACTTGGCTGTCATTTCCGACAGAGCTGGTTATGTGTCTAATCTGGTGGTGGAGAGAAGCGGGCTTGAACCCGCCCCCTTACGTGGGGAGACTTGAAAGCCAGCAGGGTAAGGGACTCCTGCCCAACCTCTCCCCTTTGGATGCATCTTTCCTCCCTCCCCATTCCCTTCTCGCTCCCGGAGGGTGTGCGGTATGATTTTCAAGTCCTCCCTCTGATGCAGACCCGACCGGATCGCCCGGCAGCGGAACTCCCTGGGCGTCCCACGAGGGGACGGAGGTGATCGGGCTTGAGGGCGCGTTGCCGAGTCAGAGCGCGCGCACGCACGCACGCAGTTACTGCTTCTCGCCACGCCGAGCATCTTCAGTTTGGAAGCCGAAAGGGTCGTTTGCAGGGTTTGGATATTTAAAAAATAAAAATAAAAAAACCCGAGTCCACACGTCACGTTGGGAGCGAAGCGAGATGTGAAGCGAAAAGATTCCTGGCAACTGGCAGGGGCACCACTCGCCCCGGTTGGAGCACGGTAAAGGGGGCGTGGTCGGGGTGGCATCGCAGCCAAAAAGGAGGGGCATGCGGACTGAAATGATCGATTCCCACAGAAAGGAGGGGTTGCTGCGAAGCGAGCGGTTCGTGAAGTAACGGCCATAGAAAACCACCACTTTTTGTGTACTGCAATTGAAGCAATAAGTAAAGAAATCCAGGACAGAAAGAAGATTTTTCAAAGGCTCATGTCACAACTTCCTCTCCAAACCAACTTCTTTGTTATAGTCTATAACTTAAACAGAAGTAACTTTGTTTGCATTCCTTTGCACTTATGTCAGAGTAGACATCAATGTTACAGAGGTAAAGGCTCACATTTTTTTTCTTGGTTTGGGTTCATGGAGCCATTCTATTTGCCAAGGCTACACTCTTGCCTGGCTGTGCGGCATTGTCCATACCTGAAATTATTGTGACAAGGCTTGGTATTTATGCAGCATGTTCGACAGCGAGGATCATGATCACATTTGTGCCGTGTACTCTGTTATATGACTAGAGAAAATGAGTGATACAGATTGGTGTACTCACTTGGTACAATATTACACCAACCAAATCAGGACATCTGGTTGTACACGTCAAATGTTGGGCTGGGTGAACTGTTAGTCTAAAAAAGTTTGGCAGTTCTTCCTGTGCAGAGCAATGACTTATGTGGGTTGCAATTTTCAAATTCATCCCAAGAAATGTCTGTGCCCAGCTGCCATTAATGTTAAAGCAAACTGGCACTCTAAATCCCTTAAATCGGCTTTGAAAACTCACAGCCATCATATCCGGAAAGTAGTTTCATCAAATTAAGCATAGGGTCCATAATTAAACCTTGAATTATTCAAGTAAAAATCAGGCCAGTAGTTCCATGACAACACCGCTGAAACTCATGTTTATTTTTTCATACCTGTTGAACTTAATTGCATCTTTCCAGGCAATGGAATACATGATCTATTTGTTGGTACGATTTCCAGCATATGTCACAGAGACTTTAGAAAAGAAAAGAATAACAGAGAGAGGAAAAATCTAGCTTGGTCTCAGTATGTCTCTCATCTGACAAACTAAATCAGAGAACATTTAAAAGTAAAGTAGGACCCCCGTATCTGAAGGGGATTGGTTCTGGGCCACTCCGTGGATACTGAAATCCACTGATAAGGGTAAACACTGTTATCCGAGGGTGACAGTGGCAGCAGTGGTGGTAGGGTGCAAGGGGTGAAAGCAGCACCTCTTGCAATAACCAGAAGCCCTGGCACCCTACTCATCTCAGGCTACTGACTCTGCTTGGTCTTGCCCCTTCAGCCCCCAGCCCCTGCCTGGCTCTCACTTGTTGTCGGCTACTTGCTATCTCCTGTCCAGGCATGAACCCCACCCACACTCTCATCTTTCAGTTGCTGCAGGCAGGAGAGTGCAGGTAGCTGAGAGCGAGCAAGTAAGAGCAAGGCAGGTGCTGGGGGCTGAAGGGCCAAAACTGAGCAGAGTTGGAAGTCTGAGATAGGGAGGGTGCCAGGGCTCCTACTTATCACAAGAGATGCTGCTGGGAGGGGAAAGGAAGGGAAAGGGAGGCAAGAGGTGGGGCGACTAGCTAAGAAGGCATGCAGGCAAGCAAGAAGGCAGGGAGATTAAGGTGGAGCCAGTGAATTTTGCTACCCACCACTGTGGTGGCTGCCAAGGTGGATCTCCATGCCTCTCTGCCAAGGCACACTACTGCATTGCCTGCTCTGTCACCCAGAAAGCCACTCCTGGCCATTCAAGCTTACTGGGCAGTACAGCAATGCACCTGGTGTGGCAGGTCCACCACCTGGAAAGCTTGAATGGCTGCAAGCACCCCACTACCTCCCCACTGATCGACAGCCATGGATAATTGAATCTGCAGGTGGTGAATCTTTAGATTCGGGGGTGCTACTGTATCTCATTTGGGGCTAGAGAACCAGGCTGTGTTTTGCTTTGATAAACAGGATGACATAGCATTTACTTCTATGCCATTTTTGGAAAAAGACCTGGTCTAGTTTTCAGAAATGACTGTGTAAATCTTAATGATCTCAGCTGGACAGTTGGTTTGAATGTCATTAAAACAAAAGGAAGAACAATATTTTAAGGGCAATTTCAAGCTAGTTGGTTATATTAAGATGTTTCAAACTCCAAATGTTGTCAATATCTTTGTTAGGATCAAACTAAGAGTCACAATAGATGAGGTGACACAATAGACACATGGGCTCTCAACATCGGCACAAGAGGACTGCAATCAAATATCAGTTTGGCTTTAATATGATCCCATCTGGCTAAACCTAGTGAATTGAACAAATTATTTCCCCATTCCCAAATGGAGGATTCAGCCACCCCACCACTTAAGGTGTGTGAAAGTCCCTTTCCAATATCCATTAGTTGTTAGTAGTGGCCTTCCTGGTGGAGGTGTGACATGGTTCTGATTTGTCTAGGGATCAATGAAAGGGCCACATGATAAGTGGGAGACAACAACTTCATTTGAAGAACAAAGGGCACATTCAAAGATGAGGATACACACATTTTAGATAGAGAAGATAGGTGGTTCAAGAGAGGGGTCAGAGAAGCCATTCATGTGAGCATTGAAAACCCCTCTCTCAAGAGAGGTGGGGGATTTAAGTACAATGTGTCTGCTATTTATCATGCTGCCATTTCATTGATCCCCATGCAAATCAGAAGCACTTCACCCCTCCATGAGGAAGGCCACGGCCAACAACTAATATGCCTTGGGAAGGGCTTCATAGGTAGCTCTTAGGTTAAATTTGGTGTGGGTTCCCAAAAGAAGAGACTCATTGACTCTACATAAGTATTGACCTAACAAGTTATGTTCATTTATCAAGTCTAATACTTGGATTTAGCCCAAAACTAAATTTAAATCCAGTTTTAAGACTAAGATTGTATACTAGCAGTAGGATCAGACATTATCGAAAGCCCTTAAGGACTGCTGGAAAAGAGCTATCAATGATGGTGGTAGTATTTTCAGTTTGTGAAATCAGGCTCCCATGCTTATGTTCTGAAAGCAAATCACCAAACAAATCAAGCTAATTTAGACACTCCTGGAGGAAGAGATACACCTGACATGACATTAAAATGCTTTCATTAGTTATGGATTGTCTTCTAATTATGGACTATATATAATAACCTTTTTTATATCTTAATGAATTGATCAGTGATACATGCTGTAGTTATCAGATTGCATCCAGGATTACTAATTTAATATTTCTGTATATTTCACTAGCCTCTGAAGCATGTGAAACTTCCAATCTTTTACTTGAAAATGCCCAGTTAGTTTTACTGAGCATATTTTCTATTTCTGTTTGTGGCCTGGGGCTTCATGGACAATGCTATTTAACCATGATGTTGTGTGTAAAAAAACAAAAGCATAGCCTGAGGATAAAGGCGTAAGATGCCTTTTGAACAATGGCTGCCTCCCTGACCTTGATCAAGTATTCAAAATATTTATGAAGTGTAGATCAGTATCTGGCTTCATTAAGAGAGTGGGATAAGCTTTGCCTTCTCTGCTGTTTTAATTTTTCATGATTCCTTAAGAAAATATTATCTTGTTCATTTGCAAAAGGAGCTGTGCTCCTCATTCAGTCTTGTTCGGTCCAACATCTGGCCCCTGATTGGCTGGGGTCACCCACATGACTAATTCAAGATGAGGAAGAAATCAGAGAATTGGGGAATGGCACCAATCAGAACTGGGGGGTTTAATACCCATCCACATAGTCAAGTAAGAAAAGAAAAGAAAAGAATGAGGAGTGGGAGGAGGAAGAAAAGAAATGCTTGGTCATTCAGAATGGCTTGTTTCTACCAAAATGTTTGAACAATAAAAACAGTTCAAATACATAATATTGCTGACATCATTTGTAAAACAAAACAAAAGCATTCATGAGTCAGAGTTTACCCCTTCTGAAGCCTTGATGAGATGGCCTTGGCTGCTGTGTATTCAGAGGTTCTCTCTGTGAACAGAGAAAGGTTTTTATAAAGAAATGAGCCTGTGAACTAATTTCATCTTTCTTTTTCTTAGTGTTTGTCCCACTTGGTGGTAGGGTCCACTGTTCTGGTCCTTGCCTTCTTCTTGGCATGGTTGTGGGCTAGTCTGGGGGAACACAGGGCAACTTCATGTCTTTCTCATGGGTGTTCATTCAGCACTGTTTTGGTTGTCACTTCAGTTGGGAGCCACTGACCTCTAGGGTGAGACCCTTTTGGCCAGAATTTCCTGGCCAAATAATTAGTAATTCATATAATTAGTAATTCATACATATATCCTTTATTCTTATAACAAATATCTGTCTACATTAAATCATGTTTATAACTTAGATGGGGATAACCCCATGCTGTTATCTCTTTTGTGGCAGGTCCATTTTTAGTTTTAATACATGTAGAAGTGTGGTCTTAATAAATGGTGTGGAGGGAAAATATTGCATGGTTTTAGTACTGATTCAGGCTCTGCCCTGTTGCCATGTTCTCTTATTTGGGAAAGCAGGCAGAGCAGTACAGAATGTATTGTACAGTTTAGCATTTATTTTTTAAAAAAACTAAATGTAACTACAATAGGACCCCATTATCCACTGGGGATCAGTTCCAGGCCTTTCCGTGGATAAGGGTAACTGTGGATAACATAGAATGCCATCCCCCCAAAAAACTGATGTTTTGTGACAGTAGCTTGTTTTACAGCTGCTGTTTGTGACAGTAGCTTGCTTTGCGGCGGCTGTTTGTAACAGTAGTTTGTTTTGCGGCTGCTGAATTATTTATTTAATTTTTTTCCTCTGCCAGCCGTGGATAACTGAATCAGTGGTTAATTAATCAGTGAATACGGGGGCCATACTGCAGTTAGTTTTGGAGAAATGAAAATAATTAGTTTTAAATAAAACTTTCAATATAACTGGAGGAGCCTCAGACTGATAACAATAACTATTTACATTAAAAATGAGACTTTGCAAGGTTTGGTCAACTTTCTCAGATCAGCCCAGCCGACACACTCACGTCTATACACTGAATAGGGGCAGCCTGTATCAGAACTTGCTCTTCTATAACATTTGTGAGTCTCAGGAAATCCTTGCAACTTCCACACTGCAGCAGAACACTTTTCTGTCCTGCTTGACAGAGAAGCACCACATGAAAGCAGCAAGATGAGAGGGCTGCTCAAGAGGAGGAGGTGAGGGCAGGGGTGCTTATTATAGGCTGCCTGACCTGTCCTCACCTCTCCTTAATAGGAAAATGAAAATTTCTTCCCCCCCCACCAACTTGTCTCTCTCCAACAAGGGGGGCAAAGGGCCCCCACATAAGGAGCTTTGCCCCCACCTCATGGAGCCAAACCTTGATTAGAAGTAGAAAACTCACTCTATTTTCTCATCTAACTAAGCTGCTCTGAAATGTCAGCACATATCAGAAAGGAATTTCAGAATTCAAGAGGGCTTCTTTCCTTCAGTAATAATGTGTTAAGACTCCACATTCTTTCGTCCCTACGAGGACTCTATCACTTACATGAGTATCTCTGGTGTCCTCTCCTACTGAGAAGTGAAGCACAAACACATAGTGAGCACTCATGGAGTTGGTGATCATGAAGAACGATACAAACAATCAATCCAAGAGCTACACATTCAGCAGTCATTCCAGTTTGTGAAGTATGTGCAACTACACATATGTCATCCATATCTGCACAAATTGGCATCTTTGCACAACAATGGTTGGCTTTGTACAAACTGTTTATTGAAGGAAAGACCTTATAATCCTTACAGGTGATGATAATGTGCCAGTTCATTATTGTTACATGGGAAAATCAGTTAACCAGAGATATGCTTCCTTCACTTGTCTACTGATCCACTTTTTATATACTATGTATTAATTGAAATGTCCTCATTATTCCCTACCCTTCTTCAAAATTAAGTAGCTTGAAATAGTAAATCATTTCCTTCCATGGCAGTTGCCTCTCATTTCTGAACATTTTGGTTTCCCACTTCTGTACTTATTCCAAGTTTACAATATTATTTTTTCAGATGGGTACCAAATTAGGTTCAGAGATGACAATGTGGGAAATAGTATCTCAAAATATATTTATGTTTTCAAAATATTTTTTACCCTGGCTTACCTAATTTATATTTGAAAGTTAAAGACAGCTAATATAGAAATATTTAAAAACAGCCAAATAAATGTAACTTTTAAAATGGTAAATAATAAATACGGTAAATGTGAAAAATATTTAAAAGCAATAAGACAGCAATCCATTAAAAAACCCTCTCAGACAGACAGCTATCTAAGGCTGATATACATGACTGATGTTTAGTGGTGCACAAAGCATATATCAAACAAGGGGTTGGAAGAGTTCTAATTTAAAATAACATTTAAAAAGTACCACCTATAAAAGGCAGGGGGCAAAGTAAATTTGCATGAAGTTAAACAAAACCCCCAAACCCCATAGGGTTCTATAAGTATATGCATATATGATTTAATGAGAACTCATGAACATAGCAGGCAACCATCTCTTGATATTGTGTAAATTTGAGTTGAGGCAGGATTTAGAGGAGAATATAAATATAGCGGAGTATATAGATCCCAGGTAGCAGGCTCATGTTTGACTCAGCCTTCCATGCTTCCGAGGTCGGTAAAATGAGTACCCAGCTTGTGGGAGGGGAGTGTAGCCTCATTACTGTAATTAAAACTGTAAACCACCCAGAGACTACTCGACATGGTATGGGGCAGTATATAAGCAGAACACTTTGCTTTATAGATACAATTTTATGGACCATGTTGAGCAGAAATCAGGGAGATGACCAGTTGGTTTTCTGTGATGGAGACACTCTGGCCTGGTCTGTGCTCTACCTTTCTCTCAGAATTCCTTAACATGAAGATGTGGGTAACTTGCCTGGCTTTGCTGATGTCATTCGACTTCAATCCTCCTGTGATGTTGGCTGTGGTGGCTAGAACTGATGGAAGCTGTAGCCTAGCATCTTCTTGAAGGCCATATTTTGCCCTCTCCACAAGCAGATAAAAATGTTAGTAGATCAATAGGATTAGGCACCACTTTAGTGGGAAGTTAAAAGCATTTCATGCACTTGCACATGTAGTCCTACCAGCCACATGACCATGGAAATATGTCTAGGGCCAAAATGCTGGCTTCTCAGCTTACAAATGGAGACTGGCACTGGTCCCTAGGGTCAGAAACATCTGGACTCATTTTTCAGGGGGAACCTTTGCCTTTACCTGTTAGAATGCACCTCACAATGGGTCCCTTTAGTCTTCCCTGTTTAAACAATTTCCATGAAGTTTCTGTACTCTTGATTTTAGAGGGACTAGATCCACAGAGAGGGTTTTCTGGCTAAACAGTCCCAGAAGAGTAGCCTCAACAAGCTTCCTGTAGTGATTTGAAGGAAATAAAACATTTTTAATTTTAAGGGCCTTTTGAGGCATTTTGACTGGATGGCTTAATGTGTCATGGCTTTATCACTTTTTAGTGGCAAAGCATGGTGTTCTTTCCTCTTTTGTAGTTGTATATTTTTAAGGTGCAATATCAGAACTGGTGAATAGAAGGAACCACAGAGAACTTTTCTGTATTTTTCTGCATGTGGGTAAAAAATAATTGTCACCAGTTCTTTTAAAATAGTATTCCCAGCTCTGGCAACCAATCTCTTCAATTATGGTCTCAGTGAGGGTTTTTTCAGCTGTTCTCTGGTAATTCCAAAAGGTATAAATGGTCAAGAGGTACAAGTTGGCACATGAACTAAATACTTGAGGCAGGAGGACAGTCAAAGGAAGGAATGAGAGTTGCTGGCCATACTTTGAAGTGACAGAAACTTTGAACTGCAAAATAATATCTCCAGAAATGATAAAGAGAGTATCTGGATTCAGCTTTACATGTTATAAAATTAGTGGTTTTAGGTTAATGGCACAGGACTGGAAAGGTTTCAAAGTCCTCAGTGCTGCTATGTTAAGAAAAGTGCTAAAATTTCCATTTAGTTCTGACCATTTATTTTATTTTATTTTATTTCTTGGATTTATATACTGACCCACTGGTAGATGCAATATTCTGTGAGATTTACATGGATTAAAACAATTAATAATCATATATTAAAAGAACAAACAGACAACAACAAAATATCAAGAGGGGTAACATAAAAGTAAAATGCAGGAGACAAGGCAAAAGAAACACCAGTGCAACAGAAAAACCAGGGTAGAGGAGCTTCAGGGTGGGTTGCCAAAAAAGGCCTCTCTATAGTGTAGTGTTTTTAAGTGCCTTTAAAATGTCGGGAGAAAGGGAGCCAAGTACAGTTCTACCAGGAGTTAGTTCCAGAGTATTGGAGCCAATGCAATTAAGAGCCTATTTTGAGTGGAATATTTGCTGGCCTCCCTTGGAGTGGCTATTTGAAGATACATGGGTTGGGAGGAACTTTATAGAATGGGTAAATGATCTTGGGAAAAGACATTCCAATAGTTAATGTGGTCAAAAACCGTGAAAGGCTTTGTAAATGAGCATCAAAAACTTGAATCTTATCCAGTAGGCCACAGGTAATCAGTGTAGGTGGACCAGTTCTTGGGATATGTGATCAAAATTACTCATACCAGCCACCAGTCTGGCTGTCACATTCTGCACCTAGAGCAATCTCCAGATTAGACCCAAGGGAAGCCCCATTGCAGTCATTAATTCAGGAGATGACCAGTGCAGACAACAAGGCCCTGAGGGAATCCTTGTCTAGGTAGCAGCAGAGTTGGGCCCTGTGTCCCAGCAGGATAAAGGCAGCTCTAGATACAACTGCACTCAGGGTGTCCCCACTGGATGCAGTTGGGTGTATGGATGTGGTTGAGGGAGGAGGGCTGGCTGCTGGTGCTGGTGTGATCCGATCGAGATTGAGGAGGGAGGCTGGAGGCTTTCGGATTTAAGTTAGGCAGGCAGGGAGGGAATTGGATTTAGAAAATAATTTCTTTGATTCCCTGCAGCTTTGTCTGCTGAAGGGAATAGCAGTTTATTCTTTATTTCTTCTCTGGCAGTTTGTGAGGATTTTTTTCTGATATTGGATAAAGGGGGAGGTTCGACTGGGAGTGGGAGGTGTGGATTTATTTAAAAAATATATTATATACTACCATTTATTTTCTATTTTCCCAACTTCAATTTGCTTGCACACACACACATTTGGGATGCAAGCCAAGAACAGAACCTCTATCCTTCCTAAGTGATATTCTAACTGCCCACTCGCCCGTCCGCCCATGCCGCCACCCACCTGTGGCCGCCGCCCACCCATAGCCCCCTGCCACCGCCCCCCGCCCGCACCTCCCCCCACCCCCCACCCCGCCCGCCGCCTAGGGCGCAAAAACACCTAGCGCCGGCCCTGATTGCGGGACGCCCCTATGCTCTGGGAAGTCAAATTGCGCTAAATCGCGGTGGAAACAACAAACGACAAACGGAAATGACATTTTTTTGAAAAATTTCGCGACAAACGGAAACGAGCCGAAATGGACCCGTTCCGACAAACGAAAACTCGAAATGTCATTTTTTCTGGTCGTGCCCATGTCTAATCTGACGATTGCTTACCTCCACTTTCCCACTTGTCACTCAAGAGATCTGCTAATTAAATGTCTGCAAAAATTGCACATGTGGGTGAACAAGGCATGTAAAGTCTGAAGGGGACACAGTTTAGCTGATATTCCAAAAGGATCTCCCAAAATGCATCCTCCTTTCAGCAAGACCCAATGTGGAAACAGAATTCTTCTGTATGAACCCTCATTTAATCTCATGTTCTGTGTGTGCCCATGAGTGAATACACTGAAAACGAGATACATAACAAAAGTGCCATAACTGCCCAATGGCTGCAGCTCTATGAGAACAAAATCTGAGTGAAGCCTGCATCCAAGCAGTTCTCATCTCGTGGAGAACTGGGGTGCAGGGGCACAGCACTGCTAATTACTCAACAATTATTGTGTCGTCTTTCTCAAGCACAGTCCGTTTCGGCTAGTTGTTCCATATGCTAATGTTTATTTAAAACACCAACAACAAACCACCACTGCTATTATTATGACTGCTGTTGGAAAGTTGCATATCAATAAAGAATGCACTGCTTGAACCTGCCACTCCAAATATAAGAAAACTCCCGAACCTGCACTGTTCCCTGCTGTGTAGTGATGATGGAATCTTACCAAGATATATGATGTTCCAAAGCCATGACCCTTTCCCGGTCCAGGTTTCTCTGCCTGTTATAGAAATGAATGAGACACCTGCCTATTTGACTGACCTCTCCCAGCTTCTTATACGATTTGGAATGTGCTAAAGAGAGCTACAGTATTTGGTCCCTTTGGTTTCCCCTTCTCCCCTTATGATATAGTAGTGGATCTCTTACCTCTGCCAAAGGAATTGAAAACCAGGGGCAGCAGCAGCAGGAAGAACAAGGGAATGCCATACTTATCAAAACTTGAAGAGGGATTCCCGCCTTCTTCACAGAGAAGGCAACCGTTTACGAGCACTTGCCAGATCTTCAGTTCCCCTGCATGTCCGCTTTTCTCGAAGGAGAGCAACAAAACAAGTGGAATCACTTTCAAAACTGTTTCCAGTGCCACTACCCGGAAGCTTACAGACAGAAGTCATAGTCCTGTCTATGGGTAAAACACGCAGTCATGTGGTGTTAGTTTCCGCATGCTTCTGTCCAGGACATAATTATCTCAAGCAGGTCAGACTTGTTCCCTCAGCAAACAAACTGCACATTGTCAAGCAAACCCTTCACGCTTGAAAAAACAACTTCCACTAGAGCTGTACTCCGGGAAAATACCATTATCTCCGATGGGGGTGAAAAGGAGATGAGGGACCCTGACAGAATGAGATTGGCACATTGTCATACATCAATGTACTGCCTCACTGCACCACAGACTTCAACTAGGAAATTGTCCAGTCCAAGAAAAGAAAGCAACATCTGATTTTAATAATGAAAATGTAATTGTTTCATGTTAACTGGCTAGATCTAAATTAACAGGATAAATATGTTGTCACAGTGTTGCTCCTAATAATCTAGGTGTGAATTTTCCAAAGGCATATGTTTTTGCTCTCTGCTGAAGAAAGTATTTCCTGCCTGTTGGTCATATGTTTGCATTTTTAAGAAGAAAAATCTCACACATTTCACCTCAAAATAAGAAAGACACTGATTTCAGCACCAAATTTTCTTCAGATTCAGGTTCAAAAAATCTGATAAATTCACACTGATATTATAGCAGAACTTTTATTTTATTTTATTTTATTTATTTATTTAAAAAAATTAGCTGCCCCACTACCAAGAGGTCTCTTATATAACAATAAAACTAACAGATGAGGCAAGTTTTTATGGGAATGAATTCTATAGACCAGGATCCTCCACTGGGAGAAAAAAAACTCTTTTTCTAGTCTGTTTGCTTGACACTCTCTCATGTGTTCATTTTAAGACTTCACAGGAACTTGAACTTGCATTTGTACTCCTGCACTGAGCAAGGAGTTGGAGTCAATAGCCTTACTGACATCTTCCAATTCCATTAATTATGGTTCTGTGATTCTAACTACCAGTGGTGATCTCTGCTGTGCTGTTAATCAAGCTGGAAAAGATGAGCTGAGCAATAACTTGAATTAAACTGTGCCCTTTGTGGCCAAAGGTACAACACAGCAATTATTAATCAAACATTTGTCCTACATCACCTTTTGAAATCTTTAGCTTGTGAAAATCTGTATTGAAAATGCTGGATAGCAGACATTGGCCCATACAATCATATCTGTTAAAACTGCCAATGTTTTAACATAAAATATGTAGTCTTAGTTTTCTTTTATATAAAGTGGAAGGTAAAAGCTGCTATTGTGGACTGCTTTAGGAAAAATGGTCTGCCTTAAATCTTCATCTGGAAAACATCAACATGAATCTTCATCAATCTTTATTTATTTATTTATTTATTTATTTATTTATTTATTTATTTATTTATTTATTTATTTGTTTATTTAAATTATGTCATTTGTATTTAAAATTTTATTTATTTGTTTGTTTGTTTGTTTGTTTGTTTGTTTTAGTGTATTTTTACCCCACCTTTCTCCTTGGAAAATGACCCAAGATGGCTTATAGTAATGAGGCACAATACGCAGTCCAATACAATTAAGGGATTTAAGAGATATCTTACAGAATTACATTACATTACATTAAAGCTACAAGAGGATACGAGCAGTTAAAAAGAGAGTAAAATTCCATGTAAAAGTTATGAGTGATGGAAACTAATATTGAAAACATAGTGTCAGTGCAAACACACAAGGTTGTGTGTGTGTGTGCATGTTGTGTCGTTACAGTCGTGACCGACTCTTCATGACTCCATGTCCATGGAGTTTTCTTGGCAGAATACTGGAGTGGCTTGCCAGTTCCTACTCCAACACAAGGTTATAAGAGGTTATAAACACAAATACTATGTAATCATATAGATTCATATAAAGGACACATAATAAGGAGTCTATCATTCAGGAAAAGCTTGCCTGAAGAGAAAGGTCTTTTCCAGTTTTTAGAAAGACATCAGAGATGGGGAAGTCCTAGCCTCTAATGGGAGGGAGTTCCAGAGATTGGGTGTGGCAGCCAAGAAGGCTCTTTCATGTGTTCCCATGAGACGTACCTGTGAGGGTAGCAGGATGGAGAAAAAGACCTCTCCTGATGACCTTAACGCCTGAGCTGGTTCATGCCGTGAGATTCGATCTTTGAGGTAGCTAGGACCAAGGTTGTACAGTGCTTTGTAGGTTAAGGTCAGCACCTTGAATTGTGCCCGGTAGGTGATTGGCAGCCAGTGGAGCTGCTTTAGTAGGGGTGTACTGTAATGTGATCTCTGTAACCCACTCCATTCAGCAATCTGGCCACTGCATTTTGGACCCATTGAAGTTTCCTGAGACTTTTCATTGGTAGTCCCACATAAAGTGCATTACAGTATTCTAGCCTAGATGTCACTAGGGCATGTGTCACCATGGCCAGAGCTAATTTCTCAAGAAATGGGCATAACTTGTGTACTAGCCTCAATTGTGCAAATGCTCTCCTAGCCACATCCGTGACCTGTGCTTCCATGCTCAAGGATGAATCCAAGAGCATCCCCAAGCTGTGCACCTCTTATTTCAACTGGAGGGTGACCCCATGCATTACAGGTTGCATCCCTATCCCTTGTTCTCCCTTTCAAATGGCCAGAAGCACCTCTGTCTGGGTTTAGTTTCATTTTGTTCATCCTCATCCAGTTCATTACTGCGGCTAAACACTCATGTAAATTTGAGATAGTAGCTCCCTTAGAATCCGGAGGTGAAGAGAGGTAGAGCTGTGTATCATCAGCATACTGGTGACACTTAACCCCCAAAGTCCCGATAATCTCCCCCAGTGGTTTCATATAGATGTTAAATAACACAGGAGACAGAACAGATCCCTGGGGGACTCCACAGGTCAGTGGCCATGGTGTCAAACATGAATCACCTAACACCACTTTCTGCGTTCTATCCTGCAGGAAGGACCGGAGCCACTTTAATACAATACACCCAATTGCCATTTCAGAGAGATGGGTCAGGAGGATGCTATGGTCTACAGCAGTGGTGGCAAACCTACGGCACTCCAGCTGTTTTGGACCACAACTCCCACAGTCCTTTGTCATTGGCAATCTAGGCTTAGAATTCTGGGAGTTATGGTCCAAAACAGCTGGAGTGCTGAAGGTTTGCCACCACTTGTCTATAGTGTCAAAAGCAACTGAGAGGTCTAGCAAAACCAAAAGAGACACAGATCCCCTATCCATTTCCCTGCATAAGTCATCTACCAATGCAACCAATGTCGTCTCAGTCCCATAGACAAGCCTGAAGCCAGATTGAAATGGATCTCGGTAGTTTATCTCACCCTGAAACCTCTGGGAGCTGTGAGGCTACAACCCACTCAAGGACTTTCATCCAAAATGGGATGGATAGTCAATACTGGTCAGTAATTGCTCAGTATTGTTGGATTTAAGGAGGGCTTTTTTTACAGTGGTTTTACTATTGCCTCCTTAAACATGCCAGAATCCTGCCCTGTGGTAAGGAGGCATTCACTATTCTTCCTAACCAGTCTTCCATACCTTTTCTTTCAGCTTTTATGATCCATGAAGGGCAAGGATCCAACACATATCTGGTGGGCCTCACCTCCCCAAGGGTCCTGACCACATTATCCAGCTGTAGGAGCTGAAAGTCATCCATTAATGCAGGACAAGTGGATGTGTGTATTTTATTTACATGCTCTGGATCAAAAGCAGCATACAAGGTTGCCTAGATCTGTTCAATCTTGCCTGCAAAGTATTGTACAAATTCTTCGCAATGAGATACAGAATGGTTGGTGTTACCCACCCGTGGGTCAGCGTGTAGCACACTTTTGACTATTCTCAAAAGCTCCACTGGGCAATTTTGTGCAAAATCAATGGTGGTGGAGAAAAATGATTTTTTGTTGCTTCCACTGCTTTGGAGTAAGTCCTCCAATGGCCCTTCACTGCTTCTTTGCCTATTTCAATTTGGGTTTTCTGCAAAAGCCTTTCACCTCTACTGCAACCCATTTCAATTTCGCTAGCTTCCCAGTAAACCAATCAGCCAAATTGGGTTTATTTTGAGGAAGGAAATGTTTAGGGTCTATCCAGTCAATGGTTTTGCTCACTTTCCCTTACAGAGTTCAACCAAGGATTCAATAAAATCACCCATCAGAGAGGTAGGAAACTCCCCAAGGGTGGTTATCCATTCACTCATTTGATTTATTCGGAATATTTCTTCAACATTTCTTTTTGTTACTACATGGACTTTGATCGACATTCACAGTTGCATTTAATTCATAGTTCCTACATAGTCTTCTTGGTGATATAATATGAAACAGTTTATGGATACAGCTTCCACACCTTGACATTATTAATCTTCCTGTCTCTGACATATAAAAATTAGCCTCCAGAAATGTAATTTCATTAGGAATATGAAGACAGAAGAAAAATCTAATTATTGGAGGGAAAATGCACAGGAGAGGACTGCCAAATGTTTATTTATTTAATCATTGTGAAGTGGCTAAAAGAGGCCATAATAAAGTAGTCTAATAAAGAACATACAATGTAAATGCAGGAAAGGGATTTCCTCTCAAAGAAAATTGCTGTTTAAGGGCAAAAGGAAAGACAGTTGCTGATTATCCACAGCTCAGATTCTGTCAGACAAAATACTGGGAAGGCCTAATATTAATCCCAATATCCATACTCCTTTTGTTTGACTATTATGGAGACTCTTAAGTTTCTGTTTGCCCAGTCTGTTTTGTTCACTCTAATTTCTGGTTTAGACCAAGATGTCCTCCTTTCACAAATGTCTTTCTAAAGTTTTTCTTCAATTTTCATTCAATCTCATTCATGCCTCTTCTTATTGAGATAAAAATGGACATGTTCCAACACCAAAATGCAAGCAAACAGGAGGAACAGAAAGCAATGAGAAATGATATGTCTTCTGATTAGAGATGAGCACGACTTGAAAAAAATTTTTTCAAGTTGTCGTTAGTCGGGCCGGTTCCATTTCGGTTGTTTCCGTTTTTCACGAAAATTCGCAAAAATTAGTCGGTTCGTTTTTTCATTGTCATTAGTACTGGTTTTTTTTGGGGGGAGCGGGCTCCTGGAGGCACCTCTGTGGGGTGGGTGCCTCCTCTGGCCCACTATAAAGGGAAAGCGGGCTCCTGGAGGCACCCGTGGGTGCCTCCTATCCTCACCTACTAGGAAGGGGAAGCAGGCTCCAAGAGACCCCTCAACATGGGGGTCTCCCCTCCTCACCTGCTGCTGCAAAATGCATGCATAGCCATATGGATATGCATACCAGTTGCAGACAGTGAGACTAGTGATGGTAGTGAACCCAGAGCCATAGGTTGATGCCTAAGGCTCTCACACCACCATGTCTCACAAAGAAGGGAATTGTACTTGCGTGTAGTGCAATGCAAGTAGATCTGGCTTAGGGTTAAGGTGGGTTAGTGCAAGGGCTAGGGTTAGGCTAGTGACAGGTAAGGTTACGGTGGGCTAGTGGGTTGCACCTCTGGGTGCCTCTCTGACCCACTAAGAAGACAGTCTGTGACGTATGGGTAAGTAAGGAGTCAAGGATTAGGGTTAGGGTTCGGGGGGTAGGGCAGGTTTTAGGGGGCTTTTTGGCACATCCCAGAAGTCTCCATGGCCAAGTGGCCATGCGATTGGTGGGATGGCTCCAAAAATTTGCATGGTCGTCCACTCCCACATGGTTGGCCACTCGGCCAGCCCATCATTGCGCAGGTGTAAATAAAATAAAATAAAATAAATGGAGGACAGAGGAGGAGAGGAGAGACATTTTGTTGCAAGAAAAAACCCACTGCTACTGTGAAAAATCTGGCAGTTTATAAATTTTCACGTGTTTCTGTTGTGCTTGTGTGTTTTTGGACCACGATTTCAAAAACAATATTGCGTTCGCCGCCCCATTTTGGATCCCCCGACCGCACCGCATGGCATGGCGAGTCTGGCTGCCCAGGACGGGGGGGAGGCAGGACCCCCCCTCCAGAAACCACCCCTCCAGTAGGTGCCCTGCGCCCTTAGTCAAGCAGGCATTTTTCCGCCTGCTTTTTTGGCCCAGGAATGGGTGGGGGGAGAGTTTAAATGTTTTTTCCTGTGCCGTCCGTGCCGCTTGCTTGCGCTTTAATTGCGGCGGCCGGCGGCGAGACTGGGCTTTTTGCTGGCTGCGAGCCTGCGGCGAGTCCCACCAGAGCAGCCCAGGATGGGGGATGGGGGGGAGGCCGGGGACCTCCAGAAACAACCCCTCTGGTAGGTGCCCTGAGGCACGGCAGGCATTTTTCCGCCTGCTTTTTGGACGGGAACCGGGTTTTTTTAACTTTTAAAAACTTTTTTTCTGTGTCGCGTGGCATCGCACGATCGCGCGATGCAAGGAACGAGCACGACAAATCAGACCAAAATTGTTCGTTCGTCAGTTCGAGCTCGAAGTCTGGCGGAGTAATTCCCGTTACCGTTTCCGTAGAGTAACGGATACGAGTAACGGAAACGGAAACGGGAATACCGCTAAGTCGTGCCCATCTCTACTTCTGATTAACAAAATTAAATGTAATAGGTACATAAATTAGAAGTTACTACTAAAGAACAATTCTGAAGAACTTAAACATAGTAGAAAACTCCATGAGTCAACCAGAGGATGGCATAGCAGAAACTATGTTTAATTCTGGTCACTATACTTCAACCACGATACTGCAGAGCTGGAAAACGATTGATAGCCAAGGTCAACCAGAATGATCAATGGGCTAGAGCAACTCTAGTATGAGAAAGCTTTATGAAACATACTTACAGCAAGATGGCAGATTTCCTTATGAAACTTCATGGAAGTCAGAGTCACTGGGCTCTGCTCCTCTCTCCACAAATCATATCTGCCTATCATCATTTGTCTTGTATCTTAGAACCAGATGACATAGGAAGAACTCCCTGAAAATTGGGAACGTGTTGTGAGTACACTCTTGAGCAACGGGTGCATAGCCAGCCAAACTTTCACTTCCAGAAACATTGCAGTGCAAATTTGCTGATGAACAAAATGACCCAGCAGTCCTTTTAGGACAATTATTTCTAACATTTGAATTTTATTTTTAATACATTTGTTACCTCCCAGAAAAACAACTGGCTGTCACTGATGACCATCTCTCATCAGTTTTCCCCTATTAGCAAGAATGGTGAACAAGTGTCGAGAAGTCTATTCCTATTATATAAGTTATACACCACTGTGACTTATTTTAAATGAGCACTTTTACTGCTGGGAGGGGACACTTGTGGAAAACCAAGTTGACACACAGAACAGGATTGTCAAACCAAGAGGTGCCAAAAGGCTGCCAGACTGTCCTTAGAAAATACAGCTTGTGAGGATAACGCTGCTGCCGAGCGATGTTTCTCATGCCAGGAGATCCTGAAATGTTGCCCTCTTGGCACTGCTTCTGTTTACCGCAATGGCATCAGCTCCATGAGCTGGGGACCATTTTGTTTGCATAGCCCTAGCCAAGGTCATCACTGCATAGAGCATCAGCCCACGAATATCCTTTTTTTTCTTTTGCTATTTCTGAGGTGAATTACTAGTTTCTTTTTGCATCAAAAGCTGTGAGGAATCCCTGCTACACTTAGGACGTGGCAGAACTGACTTAGTCAGAGTTTCTTGGATTAAGCACATTGGAAAAAAATTTAGAAAAGAAAAAAATAGCTAGAATGATGAGTCATTACTGTATAAAACTCACTGTGTGACATGATTATCCCTGATATAAATCAAAGGTCAGCAGCATCAGGTTCCCTCTATGCCAACCTTAAGACACAAAGCTCATCAGCATTCACTGTCTATATCTGTGTGTGAATGCTAGAATACCATCCAGAATGATGTTCTAGCTGTTGTATTCTGTAATTTCACTGCCAGCCTTCTGCAAATGCTGGATTTCAATGGACATGCAAAATAAGCTAACACAAAGAAAGAATGGGATTTCCTTCACTATGCTCTGTGTGTGTGTGTGTGTGTGTGTGTGTGTGTGTGTGTGTGTGTGTGTGTGTGTGTGTGTGAATTTGTGGCTTAGCTATTTTGTAATGAACTGAGAAGAAATATATAGAACTTTGGCATGCTTCTAGCTAGCATTTCCTTCTTCCCCACAGATTTTTCTGGCCCTTACCAGTACCTGGTTTAAAGCCTAGAGATTACACATCTCCATCATGGTTTGTAACCCGTGATGGACTTTTCCTCTAGCTGTCCAATCCCCTTTGAAGGCTTGCCATCACCACATCCTGTGGCAAAGTTCTCTGAAAAAATATTTTCTTTTGTCAGTTCTTACTCTCCCAGCAATCCTGGTATTTTGAGTCTTGAAGTCCAAAGGCAGACTAAAGAGGCCCAATTGTTCTTTCTTCATAAGGACTGTCAAGTTCCACTATGTCTTTCTTGAAGTGACCAGAATTGTACACAATACTCCAGGTGGGGCCTTACTATTGTTTTGTATAACGCCTGTTTTACTTTCAATCCCCTTTTTGATAATCCCTAGCATGGAATTGGCCTTCTTCACTGCTGCAACACATTGGGAGACACCTTCATGGAGCTGTCCAAGATCTCTTTCCTGAGGGATAACTCAGAAGTTGATAGCTCTGTTACTTTACATTTGGTTACATTAAAACTGCTTTTCTCATTTAGTTTGGATTTTGAGAACATTTCAGTTTTTGATACCAGTAGGAATAAGCTAGAGTCTTGGAGCCCTTCAAATTTCTCTGAATGTCAATCCACAGTCTTGAAGTCCAAAGGATTGATGTTCTCTCCTCACTGAGAAGTAACTCTCTCCTTGAAGTGCGAATTCCTCTGCCAAGCCCTAGTACCTCTCACACGGATGCTTAAGGAGGTCAGAATGGCTCTGTGGAACTGCTTTTCTATTTATTTATTTTGAGAACATCAGGACACGACATTTCATCAAAACACATTCTAGGGCAGGATGAAGAACAATGAATCAAGTAGAGTTTAAAATGCAACTTGACAACTACAGTTTTTTTTTAAAAAAAGACAGATTGAAATAAAAAGGAATAAAACAGCAAAATAGATGATTCTTCATGCTGTTTTCATCTAGACTGAAATATATAAAGCTATATTTGTGACAAGGGTCACTCCAATGTTTCTCCCAGACAAATCCCATTGATGTCAATGGCTCTATTCTAGGTGGGGTAATATTGGGCTAAGTCCTTTGTTATGATATGGCATCATTGCAGTCAGCTTTAACCCCATTTTCATTCCTGACAAAAATACGAACCTGTCTCCACTCCCAAGCAGGATGGCTGGCTGTGAAGGGAATAAGGTCCATCAGTCCCATTAATATCTATTCTTGGGTCTTGAAACAAATTAAAAATGGAATTGTTTAATTTCCCAATTCATTTCATTCTCATGATATTTCCTTATCCACACATCTACTACTGTTAATCTTGCAGCTCCACTTTTTAAAATTAAGGTCTCCCAAGTGGCTTATAGAAATTTTAAAAATCAACACACAGAAAAAACCACAATAAAATAACATAACAAGTAAGATAGGGATGGGCATGAAATGAAAAATGAAATGCTGTTTCATCGTTTCATTACGTAATGAAACAAAACAAAATGATACGAAACAAGGAAGCAGCATTTCATTATAGATTAAACAAAATGGTTGTTTTTGCATTGAAACAAACCATTTCATTCCATTGTTTTCCAGCTCCTTCTGAGCTGTCAATGGCTGGGCCCCTTTAAACCTGGCCCAGTTGGCACCAGAGGGACCCTCTGGTACCGACTGGGCCAGGTTTAAGAGGGTCCACCCATTGACAGCTCGGTAGGAGCCCTCACAAAATGGTTGGGTAGACAGTTCATACTGCCCTCCCCCACCATTTTCTGAGGGTTCCTGATGATCTGTCAATGGCTGGAACCCTTTAAACCTGGCTCAGTCGGTACCAGGGGATCCCCCTGGCACTGACTAGGCCAGTTTTAAAGGGGTCCAGCCAATAATAGCTCAACAGGAGCCCTTTAAAAATGGCTCCTGGAGTCTCGGACACCAAATATGGTGCCTCTTGGACCCAGGGGAGCTGTTTCACTTCATTTCATTTTGTACGTTTTTTAAAAAAAGAAATTGTAAGAAAAAAATGAAACAAAACTGGGCTCAGCACAAAATGAAACAAAACGAAACACTATTTTTCCATTTTGTGCCCATCCCTAGAGTGAGAAAAAGAGTGCAACTGGACAGTACTCAACCTGCTGTTTTGTCTACTGTGGAGATGGGTTGGTTGGCTCCTTTTTCTGTCAGTCACATGGCATTGCTCATCCAAGCTGAAATAATGAGATGAGACAAAGGTTTTGGGTTAAATATGGGCCACAATTTATTAATAACAACTTTTAAATTAACGAATGACTGCTAAATGACAAGAGGACCTGTGACATTGTGTAAGTGGGTATCATCTATTGGTGTTATTAATGAGCTGCCCCTCCATGGCTTGTGTGAGATTCCAGATAAAGAGAGAAGGATGTTGACAGCTATTAGGCATCCCTCTACTACCTCCTTATTCCAGAGCAGCCCTCATTAAACCCCCTAACATTATATGACCATCTATACCTATTATAATTATCTGTCATTTGTTTAATTTATATGAGGGCTGCCAGGCTGCAGGTATGTCTTACGCTACCAGCTAATTGTGGTATGACTTCAGGTACCTCTTATGCTACCCATTAATTGTGACCAATTAATGCATACGGGAGAACACCCAACCACACGTTGAAGATGATGGAATGGGCGAAAACCTGCTCTCAGTCTCTGCCAATCTGAGTGACAGCCAAAAATTCCCATCCATCTCCAAAGTGACCAGCTAATCATCACCATCTTCGATATAGGGTGGGGCAAAGCAATCAGAGCAGCAAAAGGCTGGGAGGCTGCCTTAAATAGGCACGCTCACCTGCACCTCACAGCCACCATACAGGGCGCGGGACTTTCGCACCTCTTTGGCCGAGGGGCAAAGCTACCCCGCCCAGGCACAAGTCCTTGCAGAGCAGCCATAAATGCTGGAGCAATTCCTAAATGGGCTTTTCTGAGCCCCTTTCAGAGGTGTCTGCTATTTTAGTAGGTTGCTCTGGTTTGGTCCATTTCCAGCACCTGTGATCTCATCAAAGGGGACCTTCTGGCTGTCAGCTTCTTCTGGTTGGAATTTCTGATAACATTATTAAGTGGCTTAATAATCATCCATAGACTCTTCCCCTTGTCTGAAGGACAGTTTCTTGACCAGCCCTTTGGACAAGGCAAACAATATATACAGTAGTACCTCTACGTATGAGTAGCTCTACTTATGAGCAGAAAACTGGTGGCATTTTTAACTGCTGCCTTACATATTTTAGATGCAATTACCTCTACTTACTTTTTTTTTTGAAAAATGGTTCTCCCAGGGTGCTTTGTATCTAGGAGGTTTTTAAACACCCATGCCATGATTCCAAACCTCTGTGGGTTGTACGAGGCATGGAGTGAGGAGGTGTGTACTAAACAGTGACCTGCACCAGGTCCAAATCCTGTGCTGTGTGAGGGTGAGGCATGGTCAGTGTGTCTTGCTGTCTTTAAAATGCACTGCCTTTAAACTTCACTAAAAAGTGATCCATACCAGGTCCAAACCTGTGTTCTGTGGGGTTTGAACATATTGGCTGAGGGTGGGTGAGGCATGGTCAGTGTGCCTGCCTGGCTTTAAACCACACTGAACTGTTCTGTATCATGTTTTAAAAAAGTGATATGTGGTGTTGGAAATGTTTATTCTTGAAGAATAATGTTGCTGTGCAGTGTGCATGTGTAACAGTTTTGCACAAAAAAACCTGATGTCTGTGTCTTTCTCCAAGCTTCTGGAATGAATCAATCTGTTTCCAATGCAATCCAATGGAAAACTGCTGCTCTACTTACAAAGACAGTTTACTATAGTTGTTTTTGCTGATATCCTGAAGTGGCTTGCTTATTAAGCCACTTCACAATTCTGGAAATTTGGAGCAGAAGGAGATGGACCAAACAGGGTTTTTTGAGGTCTGATATATCATTCGGATGTGAGGATTTCACCAAATGGCATATTGCACTTCTAAGTGACCTCAAGTCATCCTATTTAGCCTGCACCAGCTGGCTCCAAAAGGACTCATGTAGACAAACTCTTAGAAATCTGCATATGGATTTGGAGAGTGGGGGAGGAGGACACTCGGGCTGGGTTTTTTTTGTGTGTGTGTGTCTTCTTCTCTGGTCCAGACAATGTCTTCTTTACTGGAGCTTTTTCCTAATGGAAAGTAGGTCCAACATGAAGTATTGATCTAATTTTACTGAAGTGGCATTTCCTTAAGTGTATCTATTACATGATCAACTTTTGAATGAAAAAGCTTACACAATCATAGTCTACAGTTAAGTGAACAACGAAAGCTAAATTATCTGGAAGATATATTCAGAACCAAGATGCATCAGTGAAACCCTGTCTGCTTCTTTTTCTGGACCATTATGGATAAAGAGAGAGAGAGAGAGAGAGAGAGAGAGAGAGAGAGAGAGAGAGAGAGAGAGAGAGAGAGAGAGAGAGAGTACTATTTCTTTTTCTTTTTTTAACCAAAGTGTTTGTAGAATTTGAATGATAGATTTCAGAACTGCCCTCTCTGGAAGGTTTAAAACACTAATCAAAATAATATGTTCCAACGCTTTGTAAAGTTTTAATTATAGCTTTTTTATCACCTCACCAGAGGATGCCACCTCTTTCCTGAATTAGATATATGTATGCATAAGCAAAAACATACACGCCACCTTTCCTGCAGGGTCACCACAGCATAAAGGAGACAACTCTATATAAAACACAGCTGCAAGCCATACAGACAATTTACAAGTCTCAGTGTTCATATTTAGGTAGAAGCCCCACGGCACAGATCTTCTTAATGGCAGACCCCAATGGGGGAGTGTCATTAATCACATGGTAATGGACAGGAAGGTGGGTGGTTGCTGATAGTTTTGGACCATTAGAGATGGTTTTGGGAAGCGGCCAGCTTGTGCGTTAAAAAAAAAAAAAAAAGCACCTCAACATGTTTCAAACAATATGACCTTTACAGTGCTTTAAAATATGGGGTGGTTGATGCTGTTTTTGAATTGGATTGATGCCAGCAAGACTTTGGGATTCCAGTCAGCTGTAACCTAGTATTAGATGTTTGCCTGAGCTGTTCAAGGTCAACCTCCCCCCCCATGTGTGTGTGTGTGTGTGTGTGTGTGTGTGTGTGTGTGTGTGTGTGTGTGTGTGTGTGTGTGTGTGTGTGTGTGTGTGTGTGTGTGTGTGTGTGTGTCCTGCAGTTTCCATGGTGTCAGAATGGAGATGTTGCCCTTGTGCCTAAGATACCATTCACAGCGAAATTCTCTTTCTTTCTTTCTCTTATCCCTGAATTCAAAATTCTAAACTGCGAATTTGCCTGTATAATCCTTGATCTAAAGAGCTCTGTATGAGATCTTAGAGCAATGTGTAAACTGTATCTTAGCAATTGACAGCCTGGATTTATTACCCAAATGACTTATGATGAGTGGAATGAGGATACTGGATAAAAAATTATAGTTCTACACATTGAATAACAAAGAATGAAACAATGATATAACTGAAGAATCTTGTACTCAAAGCCAAGAAATTTGTGCAGTGCCATGCTGAGCTCTGTGGGGAAAGAAGGAAATGTGCATTCACACATTACTGAATGCCAAAACAATTAGTGGGGAATCTAGTGAGGAATAAATGAATTAGCTTTCACTTTATTTCACTTTAGAAACAGAGGGTTGCTAAATCTCAGAGAGAGATCTGAAATCTTAAGGAGATGCTATGCTTCCCTGATCTCCAACCAGGAAAACTTGAAGGAGGAGGATATTTGATTTTTGTGCATTGGCCTGTGATCAGATGGCAAGGAAGGATTGTTTCTGATTGCACCAGAAAGCCTTTTCGTGTCTTGGGAAATCACTTCAGCCCACCCAACCTCAAAAGAGTATCCCTGTCATTGGATCGAAAGGAATGAACTGAGGTACATAATGGGGTCACCGGAATATCGCTTTCTCCAGAATGCACCACAACAAGTCCAACAGACAAGCTATAAGCCTGTATGATCACACCATGAGGTAATGTTGAAACCAGGGAACCCTTCTCTGCTGGCACCCAGGCTCGTGGATGCAGTACAATGGGTTCACTTTATTTGTACAATGCAGACATCTCAAATAATCAGGAATGAGGAGAAAGGATGAGAAAAAGAGAGAATGAACTTATGCCCATCATGTCATTTGGAGCAAGGCTGAAAATGGAGTGGCTTACGACATTTCCATAATCAGCTGTTCAGAAGCACTTCTGCTGTCCCCAGTGTTTACCTGAACTGCTTCTTTGACATCACAAGGGTCCTGCCCTTGGTCTCCTGTTTGTTCCTGAAATCACAGACATTGGGATGCGGTGCCCCTTATAGGCCTCTTGGCTTACAGTATTTAGGATACCTGTTTGGTGTCTTGCTGCATGTAAAAATATTAAAGACAATGATTAAAATGCCTTTAAACAAATAAATAAGCAAATAAGAAAAGTGGAATCTTTAATACCATTAAACACTATATTTTTGCACTAGGCACTACATGTCCACATTTGTAGCCACAAATTTCAGATTCCCAAAGGTTTAACATTCCAAATTATGTGGGGGTTTTTTGTTTTTATTTTGCTCAGGAGGATATGCCAAGATGATAATAATGATTGCAGAAGCAACAGCAATACTATAAGGAAATAAAATCTTTCTCCTCACATGTAATAACTGCCACAGAACTTTATTTCCAAGGTTGACTCAAGTCTAATACTATAGTTTTTCTACACTTAATTTGTCACAGCTGTTAAACCCCAGGGGACCTCGCCCGCTGAAGAAAAACACTAATCAAAAGTAGACCATAATCCCAAACATCTGAAGTTACATTTCCAACTTGAACATCCGAATGGAAACAGAATATTCAGGGAGTTCATCACATCTGAATTTCCACTCCTCTCTGATGTTTTAGAAAGGAAGTGTTGTGATGTGAAATCGGCAATTCATGGTGACTGCTGAGTTTTACTACAACACAATCAGGACAAGATGGAAGTTAATCAAGTGTGTGGCTGAAATATTCGTGTTTTTATTACTTTTATATCAAATGGGTGTAGGGTGTTGGGAATTTGATTGCTATGGACTTTGCTATCTTTAGGCAACTGAGCATAACTTTAAAAGATTGCTGAGCTGACTTCCATCTGGATAACTTCAGAGACCAATATTTGCCTGGCAGCCCTCATCTACTATAATGTTACCGGTACTTTTTAGAACATTCACACCAATGTTTTCAAGGCTGCTACCATGATATATTGTGAATCTACATGTCAGTTTTCTGCTGTTCATCAATGAAAAGAGAGTAGTATAGCTCACACTGGTCTTGAAATGGATGGTCAGCCCATGTAACATTGTCTTCCAGCCTTCAGCCTGAAGTAGGCCAGTTTCCTAGGCCTACTGGGAAATGTAAGAAGCTCAAACAACTTACATGGAAAGAATAAGCTTTACAGCAGAGCTACACCCCCATCTTCAGCTGATCTCTGCCAGAACCAGCTGCTTCTTGTACTCAGGTAATGGATTGGATCCTGGCAACTGCTGAGAGTTGGGGAGTGGCATTTTATCCCTGCCCATCCCCAACCTTATTTCTTTAAATTAAGGGGGGACAGCCTCTTCAAGTTGCCTGGTCACATGAACTTTGCAATGGCCTTCAACTCAAGTATATGTTCCTTTGCAGACTTCCACACCAATACACAATACAATACACAATACACAAAGGTCTAAGATGCAAGTGGGCTTTAGGAGTGGGGGTTACATGTGGGTCATAGGACCCACAATGAGCAACCAATCATCTGAAGGGGGTACAACAGTTATAGGGCCTAGCCATTTATAATCAATCCAATGGTATGCTTCTGGCCTACTCAGCCACATTATAATATCTTGCAGGCATTACTGACAAAATAGAAATATTATGAAACCTTTTTTTAAAAAAGGTGAATTTTCTCAAAAGCTGTCAGTACACTCTCAATCCATTTGCAGAGGAGCATACTGTCCCATACAACTGAGGACAGGGATTTTGGATCAGGCTTTGCCTCAGCTAGAGCAAAGATGAATGGTATGAAGGTACAACATTCAACTTGCTGGGCAACAGATTGGCAAACTGGTGGGAGAGGGTGCAAAGTCAGGCTCACTGCCTACTTAGGGAGTTCCTTGTGGTATCCCAGCATTTCTCTGATGGAACTTAATAGGGAAAATGTTAGCACATTTAGGTGGGGGTAATGATGGCCCTCATTGCATTCCAGTCTTAGCCGACAACAACCTTGAATACAAATGAAGTATGGGGGCAACCATATGGACAGAAAAGGAAACCAACTTCCATACCTACTAAAATAGGCAGTTTTGCATGAAATGAATTAGTTTAGCTAACGAAATGAATAACGAACCAACCCATCAAATGAAAATGAAATGAAATGGAAATTTGCATTTTGTTTCATTTTGTTTTTTTGTCCCCCACCCCCCCATCTCCTACCTTATCCAGTTGCCGCCGGCCTCCTTGCTTGGAACTCCAGCAGCCAGCCATCTGGCCCTCGTGCCAGCGGGACAGGAGCAGGGAAAAGCCCTGCATCGGGGACTTTTAAAAAGAATAAATATTGATAGATAAAAATAATTTTAAAAAGGTTCCTCCAGCCCGGCCCACAAGCCAGTGGGCCAGAAGGAAAAAAAATTAAAAAATAAACCCAGGGCACACAGAAGCTAGCACCGCACTAGTTTCCCCGGTGTTGGTGTCAGCGGTGTCAGTGGTCCCCCTGTGGCGGCGGTGCTCCATATAAGCCGATCCAGTTCATTTTTGTTTGGATCATACAAATTTTTGTTTAAAAAATTCATACGAAATGAAACAAAACAAACTGAGGGGCGAAAGAGAACGAACTGGACCACTGGTTTTCTGTTTCATTCCCACCTCTATACACAATTTTAAATAGTTGTATATTTCTGATGGAACTTCTTCCCAAATTGGACCAGGATTTGGAATCAGGGCAAGTGGTGGAGGGACCCATACTTCATCATGTTTCGGGGCCAGAGCAGAGAGATTATCCTAATTTGCAGATAGTCACAATATATGTGCAGGAGCCTTCCATTGACAAAGCCCAGGATTTTTTTGCTGACCAAACAATCAACAAGATAGGAGGATGGCACATGAGGGCCATGAACGTGGCAGAAAGACAGAAAAGATTTATGCAGGATGAATTTGGCAAGAGATCAAATTTGGATATGGAGAGGCAGAAGTCCAATATATCTGTCTTGCTCGATATGGATGCATAGGGGTGTTGGTGGAGGGAAAGCCCTGGAACTTTTTATTGATAAAATAGTGGATAAGATAAAGAAATAACTCTTGAAGGCAATGAATTTGCCAGAAAAAAGTGAAAACTCAGAATCACCAGTTTAATGCAGCCATTACATAGAATGTAGTTTGGCTCCTTGTATTTCGATTGTTTAAAGCCATTAATTGATTGATACTATTTTGGAAATGGATAATGGAAATATGAAGGCCAGCCTGACATATAAACATATGCTGACCTGTTAGATTTTTAAAATAAATGCTGTAGTTAGGCATAGATATGAATTTTGATGTTTAAAGGTAAACGTATAGAACTTTATAATTTGCCCACAAAACATCAACTTTAGTTATAGAAAACTTTTGAATGTATGTAATTCTTAGGAAAATAGATAAACATATTTTGTTAAGGATTTACTAACTTAACTAGAAGGTTACTTTTTCTTTTTTTTACCTCCTCTAGTAACTGAAGAATTAAATTATTAGGACTGAGTATATTGCTAATATCAGACAGGTTATTGCAATATTATACTTGGTTATTTCTATCCATTGCATTAGATCAAAATAGATGTGAGTTAGAGATGGGGATGAAACAGAAAAATGGTGTTTCGGTTTGTTGTTTGTTGTTGAGAGGTCTGTTTTGGTTCGTTTCCGTTTGTCGGGAAATTTTTGAAAAATTTCATTACCGTTTTTTGTTTTTTTGTTTGTCATTTCTACCCGCGTTTGCGCGATTTTTAAAGCATTTCTGTGCGCAGGCATCCCCCAATGCCCCAGACCAGAGGGAAAACACTAAAAAAATGGGTGCTGGCAGAGACACAGTATAGACTAGGTATGCAGGGAGGCTGTAAAGGCAGTGGCGGATGTTGCCCAGGGTGCAAGGCAGCCGCAGAGTGACTGCACTGCGGGGCAAGGGAGGGTACTCACCGAGAGGTACGCAGCATGCACACACACAGGGAGGCAGCAGGACTGAAGCTAGAGGCGCAGCAGAGACAGCAATCCCACCCTAACTCCCACCAGAGACTGCAAGGAGAACGGGGGCTGCCAGAGCTTTTTATGCCCTCTGTGGCTGCCAGACCTGCCCGCCCAGTCTGCAACCTGGGCATGTTATTGGTTGAACATGATCCCATCACATGGCTTGCCTCCATTTTGTGGCTGGTGGCAACATCCATTTTAAAGGGAAAAGAATAATGCATCGCAATGGGAGAAGACTAAAACAAATGTTTTAAGGACCCCAACCCCCCTGGTAGGTTATCAGACAATACAAATAATTATCGCTGCATTTTTATGGATGTCCAGGGCGTTTTTTAACATTTAAGACAGCTCATTTCATTGCGTGTCACCATTAACGGAAACGAAACGTAACGACCACAGTTTTTGTGGTTCTGTTTGTTTCATTGCATTTTCATCACAATTTTCATTTGTCATTTGGTTGCATAACGGAAACGACAAATGGTAACAGAAACGAAAAAAATGTTCGTTCCGTGCCCATCCCTAATATGAGTAAAGTATGAAAAAATATGTTCTTTTAAGATGGGAAAGAAGATATGAAATACATAGGACTGAAATGTTGGGAAAAATAACTGTGATCAACTTTGTAATATGGCAGGTGATGAACAATATGTGGGCTTTTATTGTGTAGAAAATAAATAAAAATAATAAAAAAGAAACAAGAAAAGCAGTACTGGGTTGAACACCCTTGACTGTGACAAGAAATTGTCCTGAGTTCTCCCAGACCAAGTCTGTAATCATGCCAAGTAGGGGACAAAAACCAGAATAGTGGCCCTCACCATCAACTGAAGAAGAAGAAGAAGAAGAAGAAGAAGAAGAAGAAGAAGAAGAAGAAGAAGAAGAAGAAGAAGAAGAAGAAGAATTTTTTTGGAAGTTGAGTCATGGCTACTGGACTTCTTTTTTGAGAGATAGAAACGTTTCACGGTTCATCCAAACAGCTTCATCGGTCTGAATACAGCTACTGCAAGTCCTCCATCTTATAGTCAGCTTTGACCTCTTGTCACCCTGGTCTGAATTAGGCTCATAAGATGAACAATAGCCTGAATAGGTTAGTTAGGGAGACAATAGTATCCCTAGCCTTAAGGTGAACAATGGCCTAAGGTGCTGAAACCTATCAAGAATGGGTTGTTAGCTATGGCCTTGGTGGTGAAGGCTTTTTGATTTGTCTGAGTACTTTGGAAAGCACAGCCTGATAAGTAGCAGATAGACTATGCCTGAGCCTTATTTCTTGGTAAAAGGAAATGAAAAAGCTCATGGCTTTGTGCATACACAGTATATATAATACATCATCACCTCTCTGTCTTCTGAAAACAAAACATGGAGGAGAGAGGAAAGGTGTTTAAAGGGAAAGAACTGGATGGTCTCTGAGATGTTGAGCAGTGGGGGAAAGCATTCCAGGTTTAGTGGACCTGGCAAATACAAAGGGACTAATATTTCCTTGTTTGCTTTTGTCCCTTTTTAAAAATTAGACAGCACATGGCTGTCCAAAACACACACGTATACACCAAGCTCTCCAACACCAGCCTACCCCCTGCCCTTCCCCATCCCATTTCCACTGCCCCATCTCTATCTTGTCCACAGCCACAGCGGTCTCTTTCATCACAGCTTCTGTCATCATTGTGGTGGTGGCAGCATCAGAGACTACTGTGGACCAGATCCTGCCACATCCTGCAGTGACAATGATGATGACAGGGGAGGCCTCAGCTCTGAAATGTCTGTGGAGGCTGGAGGGGGGAGGGAAGGATTTTGGATTAAAACTATTTATTGCATAATCGTCAGATCATTGCAAACAAGCCATATTAACATGCCATATTAATCTGTATTTATACAATAAAATAAACATTTTAATATTAATGCTTTAAAATATAATATAAAATATTGTTTACTAGTAAGCCAATTTACTAAAATCCCCTAAAAAGTATTTACTTTACAATTTTAAAACCTTTACATAAAACATTTAATTTGCATTCTAAGAGGCTGTCTTCAAACTTCTAAATCTTTATAGCACTTTACACCTATACCATCCAAATATTTAGCTCTGCATATAGCGGCTTTAAAAGCAAATATTGCAACTCTGTTTATTATATCTAGATTGGATGTTTGTAATAAAAAACTCAGTTTCTCTGAGATGCTTCTGTTTTCCACTTTCTTTAAAATGTGCTGTAAATATTTTTCTCTTATATTGCTATATAGGGGACAGTCTAATACATAATGAGCTAAGTCCTCGAGGGCAGGGTTTCCACAAACACATAAACGATTATCTATAGGGATACCCTGAAACCTACCCCATTTCATCATAGTATCCATTTGTTCAAATCGTAAGTGAGTATATGCTTTCCTATATTGCATTTTCATTGGGACAGTTAAATATTGTTCATAATGATGCAGCTGTTTTGTATTAGCCAACCATTTTGTTGTTGTTGTAGATGCAACAGCAGATATATCCATCTGTGCCTCAACACCAAAAACTCTTTGCTTAAAAATATGAATTGTATCTTCATGTGAAGGATTTAAAGCCTGAGCTGAAAAACCAAATTTTGGAAAGAGCTTAAACAGGTTATTTAACCATGAATTTTCATACCTAGAAACACACTGCTCCTCCAAACAAATCTTGGGCAATCTTTCTTCACTTAAGCTACTTATTCTGCACCAATACTTTACCATTCTTACAAGAATCAGACCTGAAATTGTTTTTGCACCAAGTTCTGCTCTTATTACATGTGCAGGGGTAGAACGTGAAACTCCCATGATAGCCCTGTAAAATTGTGTTTGAATCTGTTCAATTTTCTTAAGGTTTGCAAAACCCCATATTTCAGCACCATAAATTAACATAGGAATTATCTTAGCTTTAAAAATTTTTAAAATTGGGATTAAAGTGCCTGGGTAACTGTAGTTTAAGAGTTTGTTAACCGATTGTAAACTGGCCCGTGCTTTTAATGTATTTTTCTTTATTTGCGATGCCCAGGATCCAGATGCCTCAAAGTTAATGCCCAGATAGCAGTAACATTTAACCTGCTGTAAGTCTTTAGAATTTATAGACCACTTATGGGTTTTTCTTTTTTGCGAATACCACCACTTTGGATTTATCATTATTAATGCATAAATCATTTTCTTGGCAATAGATATTAAACCTTTTCAAAAGTCTTCTCATACCCACTTGGGTTGTTGATAGCAATATCATATCATCAGCATATAATAATATATTTACTTCTCTGTTTAGAATCTTAGGCATATGATAACTCTGATTGTGTATAAATGGCACCACATCATTTATATAAAAATTAAATAAAAATGGAGATAGGATGCATCCTTGGCGGACCCCCTTATATGTTGGAACAGAGTCTGTCAATGCAAAATTTAAACCTGTTCTCACCTTCAGTGTGGTTTCTGTATACAGTGCTTTGAGCAATAGCAATAATCTTGGATCTATATTTCTCATTGCCAATTTTTCCCAGAGGCGTCCTCTATTTATCGAATCAAATGCTCGACTTAGATCAATAAAGGCTGCAAAAAGCTGCCCTTAAAGGTATATTTATTTATTAGGTGTTGTAATATAAAGCAATTGTCTAGGGTTGAGCGTCCCTTCCTAAAACCTGACTGTTCCTCAACAAAGAAGGAATTTTCTGTTTCCCAGTCCTCTAATTTGTTCAAGAGATGTCTTGCATAAATTTTTGCTGGAATATCAATTAGGCTAATAGGCCTGTAATTACTGGGATCATATTGATTGTCTTTCTTAAATAGTGGGATGATGATACTCATTTTCCAGCCTATAGGTATACAGCCTGTCTTATTTATATGAGTAAACAATCCAGACAATATAGGGGCCCACCAGTCTAAATAGTTCTTAAATAATTCAGGGGTAGGAAATCCTCTCCTGGGGCTTTATTGGTTCTCAGTGTCTGGATAAGCGTTTTAATCTCAAGCATTGTTACAGGTGACCACTGAGGAATTATATTTGGCTCTTCATTTTCTAAAAGTTTGTCAGTCTGCTTTACATCTTTCACTTCCTTAAATAGTTCTCTATAATATAATTCCCATGTGGCAGCTGGGATAGGAATATCCATGACAGACTTTGCCTCATTGATTCTATCAGCCACTAAGTGCCAAAAATGTGTTACATTTATCCCTGTTGCGGCTACTTCTAGCTCTGCCCACATATTTTCCTGATACCGCCTTTTCTTTGATTTAATCAATTGTTTATATTCACGCCTGAGTTTTAACATATTATTATGTGTCTCCTGATCATACATTGTTTGAGTTTTCCTCATCTGTCTCCTCAATACCTTTCTCCGCAATCTGCATTCCCTATCAAACCATGGGGACCTTGTAACTTCTGGTGGCTTTAGATGTGAATCTGCTGTTAAAAAGGTCTTATGTTCTCACAGATTTGATAATATGCTTCCATAGCTGTGTTTATGTTATCATCTGGGGTTAGAATTATATTTCTTAATTTTAAGCAGTAGCTTGAATTTTGAAATTCTGAAATTTTGTTTACATCCACTTTTGCCATTTCAGTCTCCTCTCCCCTTGTATAGTTAAATTTTGAGCTAGCCATTTATCATGTGGACTTACTTTCCTCTGGTCTGATTTAGCTTTTACTTCCACTATTATAGGCTGATGATCACTGTCTGACATAGGGTGTACAGTTATGCCAGAGAATAAATGAACCTTTATTCTTGGAACACATACATAATCTAGCACACTCCCTGCCCTTTGGGAAAAATAAGTATATGGATATGGGGAATTGCTATTGTTATTTCCTAATATTTGCATATCAAACATATATAACAGCTTAAACAGGTTTACACCAGCATAATTTATCTTCTCATCCTGGGAATTCCAATATTTTAAATCTAAATCTAAAGTATCTTCATCAAAAATTCCACATTTCTCCGCAATTTTCGACAGGTCATTTCCAATTCTTGCATTGAAATCACCCAATATTATAGGCAACGCATTTGGGAATCTTATTCTAAGATCTTCTAACAAAAGTTCCAAATGTAACCATATATCAGGAGCATAATACTGGGATGAGACAGGTGGAATATACACATTTACCAGAATAATCATCAGATCTTGAGTCTGCATCTTAACTGTCAACACATTTTTGTCAGAGGTAAGTGACTCAACCATACTACTCTCCCAACCTAAATCTTGCTTCACAAGAACAGCTAACCCCCCTATGGCTCTTCCTTTCCCATTTATTTTCTGTGCTGGATTTACCCATGCTTTGAAACCTGGCACTACTAGGTTTTCAGTTTCAAGGAGCCATGTTTCTTGAAGTGCTAATATTGAGTAGTTGGATAGAAAAGACTTTACCCTCATATTATTTCCACTTGCCTTCCACCCAGCTATGTTCCATGAAACAATACCGACTGGTATGTTTAATTGTTCTGCTTTGGAATTGTTCCAGGACAAACATTTAATTACAGATCTCTTATGCTGAAAAGAAGGGTGTGGCAGAGCTGTTAATTGAGTAAGAGGAGAAACATTACCAAAGCCATGGGATGAAGTGGGATCTGACTGAGTGGGAGATAACAATCTATCTATTTTAAAATAACTCTGCATGTTAACATCATTTCCTGTGCTACTAGTTGCAATGAGCTCAGCATCACAAAGCTCAGCATCACAGAGTCTCTCTCCAGCACCTTCGCACACAGGGACCACTGGAACATCCTTCCCCTGAGAGCATCTCCCATCTTCATGTCAAACTGAACTGTAATCATATACCATGCCAGGGATGTGGGTCTGACGTCCACAGGAGTTAACTCGACCTGGAAATTCATTGTTCCACCTACTTCTCCTCTTGTTAAATCTTACATTCGTACTCCTTTTCCTTATGATGACTGGAATTGGGTTCCCTACTGTCGAGTTGGAGATCGAACTGGATTGAATGGTGGATAATTTCCTTGTGGATTGTGGCTGTAATGAACCCCAGTCAGAGGGTTGGGACCCCTGAGTAGAGGAGGATTGGGTGGGAGTTGAAATGGTGGGGTCCGTGAGCTGTTTGATACCACTATCCATAGGGAACCTTGCCTTCTTGGTTCTAGAATTGTCCTTTGGTGATGCTGGAATTTGACTATCAGCTTGCTGAACATTAGCCCCAGAGGACTTCCCTTTCACTGTATGCTCAGAAGATTCTAATAATTTAAATAAGGGTTTGAAGTTCATGCTTCTTCTTTTCTTGGATGTTTGTTTCCGGATCCCCTTTGTCTTCTTTGTCTTCACATGTTTCAACTTGTCTTCCACTGGGGGATGGGCAGGAGCCTTCTCACAGATCTTTGAGGTGGCCTTCCCCAAAGGTATGTGCTTTATGCTTGGAGAGACAGTTACAAGTGGAGGCTTGAAAAAGTCAACTGTGTTTGGTACAGAGACATTAGGGTTCCCCTGCGCCCCAGTCTGAGGACCTACACATAGAAGTAGTTCTTCCAGTGAAAGTTTGTCAATTTTGTCAATGGTTTTGGGTGACAGACTATAATAATTCATCTTATCGGATGGACAGTGTGGATGTACGGTCTGTCTCTGGTTCAACAGGTCTTCTGGATTTCCTACTGGGCACATCTTATTTTCTTTCAGGTAACCTTCTATGGTAGACACGGACTGCTTTACTTCCTTTAATATATCTCTAATTTCTGTTAAAAAGCACTGTATTCTGCAACTGTCTGATACCTTGGGTGTGGTTGATTTAGCAGAGGCCAAGGAGACTAGTGTGCAGGAATGAAAAGAATCATGGTTCCCTGTTATAAATGTGGTATCTATAATTTCCGGCTTCTTAACATTTGTACAGTTTACCTCCCTTGGACCAAAGATTGGCTCATTCGATTGCATCGGACCCTCTAAGCCCAAAACTGGATCAGACACAAAATCTGACATGTTTAACTTGCCAAAGTCTGCATTCACTGTGCTGCTTAGCAGGCTACCAATTGACTGATGTCCTTCCAGTAGCTGATCATTCATCAAAAGGCTATCAGATAAGTCAATGTGAGGAGAAATAGGATTCTCTTTGCCAATTGTTAAGACTTTCTGGGAGGTAATATAGTCAGTCATCTTAACTTGCCTCAGTTTCCTTGGATGCACAGGGTAGAGTCCAGCTTTACTGCCATGTTTAGCAGAATGCATGTTAAAATTAAATGGGAAAGACAAATCACTATGGTCACACTCTGAAGACTGCATAGGCTTGGAAAACTGATTACTGCTGTGTATTCTGCTGGTTCCCAGATCAGAAATGGGCGTAATTGAAATCGGAGTATTGCACTGCAGCTGCAGCTGCCTTAACACTGGAGGCGATAGGGTGAGATCGAAGATTTCCATATCATACAGTGTAAATAAATATGAAGTATTCACTCAGGTTTGTTTAAAACAATACTTCAGCAGATGTTAGAGTTGTATTTGAGTTCCTCATAAGAAAGCTCTCAGTGAGCTGCAGAATTCACAGAGAGGGCAGTTCAAAATCACCGGAGCTTTATCACAATTAAGTAAGTAAACAAAGCAGCCGGCACCTTAGTTGCAAGCAGCCTCCAAGCACAGCTCCCAAGGTCAGTTTTCTGCTGCTAATAACGTTATCAACAAGGTCAGCCGAAAAATGTTGTTAAAGCAGTAAAAAGCCCAATAAATAATGAGAAAAAATGCTTCAGACTCACAAACGCTTGCTGACCGCACCCAAGCCGGAACCGGAAGCCCTAATCAAAAGGCGGGGAGGGAAGGAAGGAGCACTATAGGTGAGTTTTTGCATATCAATTAAATAGAAATACTAAATAAATAAATAAATAAATAAATAAATAAATAAATAAATAAATAGAATTCAGAAAGACTCTGATCATCTGGCTAATACTTTGTGATTTATCTTGTTCTCTTCTCGCCTTCCATCCATTATCTGATACTGTCCAGGACAAAATACTTGCTGTAAAGGTTATTATTAGCCTGAATTGAATCTGGTATGCGTTGTAGAACAAATATGTGGCAGTTCCTTTAAAGAGACTTTGTGAAATACCTTCTACTTACCTCTCATGGGATTATGTAGGGTCTTGAAGGTGCCCTGGTCTTAAAAACTGTGTAAATGAGATTAGAATAAATCCCACATGTCTTTACATTTAAATGAATGCCCTTTTTTCACTGTTGCCTTCCAGTTACATGATATCCTACTTAAGATGCATGCAAGCTGGGATACCACAAGCAATCTCAAGGGTTCCTCAAATGCACCTATTTGGTTAGACAAACTACTGTACCTTTTGTTTCATATACTTAAATGAAATCCCTCCTTCCCATCTTTTTCTTCTTGCCAAAAAACCTCCTGAAGAGAAAACAGAGATTGTTTTACTTTCACTTTAAAGGGTTCCTTGTCTTCATTGCCTTATTAAATAACCACCAGAATATCTAATATTCCATGAACAGATCTGATGGAAAATATGAGGCAAATGAAGCATAACATTAGTGAAACGAACAGGTTTCATGTGTGTGTTGTCCCTAATTTGGTACTCAGCCAATGAAAATTTTGTATGGATGATCTTGAGGGCTGCCACTGAGTTCTCAGCATTTAAAAAAGGCATTATATCCAAAATAACTCGTCTTTCAGTTTCCCATGATCAGCAGGCTAAATTCATAAGAAATACAGTGAGCCAAAATAACCCCTTCTTCCTTCTATTCTTCTGTTACCCATATGGCCAAAGTACTGGTTTACTTGCAGGGTTGCTGGGATTTTAATCTTATGGGCCTTGCACTAAATCCAACATTACATGAATAAATAGCCTTTCACAACAACTGCATAATTTGTTTCTTTTCTCCTCTCCACCAAAGTCCAGAGGGTGCCCAGGTTTTAGCAGTGGCCTTGGCGCACTTCAAACAAGTGTGCCAGCTCTTCCCATTTCTTGAGAGGTCTGATCTAGCCATGGGGATACATGTCCTACTTATTCTCAGCTGGATTTCCATTGTGTGCTGTATAGAGATGGGCACGACCAGGAAAATGACGTTTCAAGTTGTTGTTTGTCGGGACGGGTCCGTTTCGGGTCGTTTCCGTTTGTCGCAATAATTTTCAAAAATTTGTCATTTCCGTTTATCATTTGTCATTTCTGTTGGGGTTGGGGTTGGGGTTGGGGTTGGGGTAAGTGGGCTCTTGGAGGCACCTCTCTGGGTGCCTCTGACGTCTGACCCACTAAGAAGGGAAGGGAAGGGAAGGGAAGCGTTTCGCATAGCTGCCATGTACTATACATTACATTATGTTAGGGTTGGGGGGGTAAGTGGCAGAGGCACTTCTCTGGGTACCTCTGACTCACTAAGAAGGAAAGCATACTGGCGTACTGGCGTACAGGTTAGGGGTAGGGGTAGTGGGCTCTGGCTGGGAGGCACCTCTCTGGGTGCCTCTACTCTGACCCACTAAGAAGGGAAGCGTACTTGCGTATGGATCTGGGTTAGGGTTGGGGTTAGGGTAAGGGCTAGGCTTAGGGTTAAGCAGGGTCACGGAGACCTGGGTGGGCTCAGAGGGGGGGGCTTCCCTTACCCAGCTGTGCCCTCCTGGGTTCCTGGTTCATGGAGTGGGCAGGTTGGAGGGTCAGAAGGGGGGAGGAGTCGCCGTTGTATACAGGGAATCGCTTCAAGTGACCAGGGCCTCGACACTGGTGATTCCGGGGCTAGAATGCCTCCACTTGTTGGTAGGGCAGCGGGATAGATTTGGCATTGTGCTGGGCTACCGCGCTCCCCGCAACCCAGCACAATCCCTGCCAGAGCTCGCGGAGTTCATCGCCGCTACGCTGTTGAAGTCCCCCCGGCTTTTGGTCGTCGGGGACTTCAACGTGCATGCTGGCGATGGGCTCGTCGGCGTAGCTCTGGAATTCATGGAATCCATGACGTCCATGAGCCTATCCCAGCATGTTGTTTGTCCCACCCACAGGAGCGGGCATACCCTGGATCTGGTATTTACCTCCATGTCGGGGGATTCTCATCTGGAGGTGCGGGACCTTGTTCCCACACCTGTGTCATGGTCAGATCATTACCTGTTGTCTTTTTCCCTGTCAATGGCGGCCCCTCCCCGCGGGGACCAATGGCCCCTTGTATGGGCCCGCCCCCGAAGGCTTCTTGATCCAGCTCGGTTCCGGGAAGCCTTCGGTGAGCTTCCTGGTGGTCTGGCTGACGATTCGGCCGAGGCCTTGGCCAACCAATGGTTTGTGTCAGCTGCCGAAGCCGTCGACCGACCGCCCCCCAAGCGTCTCCTCCGTGGCAGAGCTCGAACCTCGCCGTGGTTCACGGCGGAGCTTAGAGCGATGAAGCAGGAACGGAGGAGACTGGAGAGCATCTGGAGACAGAGCCGGACGGAGAATAATAAGACTGCTGTTGTGATCCAGACTAGGCGCTACTCGCGAGCGATCAGGAGGCTAGAAGATCTTATTACTCCCTGAGAATTGGTGAGGCCTCGAACCGCCAGGCAGAACTCTTCCGGGTGGTTCGGGACCTCACCAATCCTAGTCTGGCTAGGCCTCCTCCTACTGATTTCAGTAGCGAGAATTTCGCAGTCTTTTTTAGATCCAAAATAGAGGCCATCCGTGCCGACTTTGACTCCAGTAACACTAGCCCCCTCGCCATCCCCAGCTCCCTTACCCCCGCTCTTCTCAACTGGTTGAGTTTGGGCCTGTCTCTCCTTTGGATGCCTCCAGGGCTATTGCCCATTGCCGTCCCGCGACCACCCCCTTCGATCCTTGCCCATCTTGGCTAATCAAATCTGCCGGAGGGAGCATGCCCGAGTGGGCCGCTGCCATCGCCACCACCTCCTTCAGCGAGGGGGTCTTCCCCTCTCGTCTGAAGGAGACGGTGATCAAGCCCATTTTGAAAAAACCGGGACTGGCGTCGGATCAATTGTCCAACTACCGACCGATCGCCAACGTTCCCTTCATGGGCAAGGTCATCGAGAGGGTGGCCGCGGTGCGGATTCAATCATTCTTGGAGGAACAGCGGTGCCTTGATCCTTGCCAGTCTGGCTTCAGGCCTGGCCGGGGTGCCGAGACAGCTCTGGTCGCGCTGCAAGATGACCTAATCCGGGCGGCCGACAGGGGTTGCTCTACCCTGTTGGTCCTCCTGGATCTGTCAGCGGCCTTTGATACCGTCGACCACGGTATCCTACTGGACCGGCTCCGGGAGGTAGGGATCGGAGGCAACGTTCTCAGTTGGCTCCGGTCCTTCCTTCAGGGTCGGCCCCAGTATGTACAGCATGGAGGAGAGTTGTCGGCCCCGTGGACACTCCCCTGTGGGGTTCCGCAGGGCTCGTCTCTCTCCCCCATGCTGTTTAACATCTATGTAAGGCTGCTGGCGGGGGTCATCAGGAGATTTGGGCTGCGTTGTCATCAGTACGCTGATGACACGCAGCTCTTTCTCTGTTTTTCCACCTCTGCAGTGGAAGCTGTCCGGTCCCTCGACCAGTGTCTGGAGGCGGTCATGGCTTGGACCAAGGCCAACAGGCTCAAACTCAACCCTGGGAAGACCGAGGTGATGTTCTTCGGGAGCTCCCCGTCTGGGTATGAGGGCCCCCTCCCCAGCTTGGAGGGAGTTTCCCTTCACCTGGCGGAGAGGGTCCGGAATCTGGGCGTGATCCTGGATCCTGCCTTGTCCCTGGATGCCCAGGTGGCGGCTGTGACCAGGTCCGCATTCTATCATCTTCGTCAGATCGCCCAGATTCGCCCCTACCTAGACGGGGACTCCCTGAGGACAGTGGTCCAGGCGCTGGTGATCTCGAGGCTGGACTACTGTAATGCTCTCTACATGGGGTTGCCCTTGACTCTCCTCCGGCGATTGCAGCGGGTGCAAAATGCAGCGGCCAGACTGGTGGCGGGTGCGCGTCGTTACGACCGCATCACCCCGGTTCTGGCCCGGCTGCATTGGCTACCCATTGCCTCCCAGATCAGATTCAAGGTCCTGGTTTTAGTTTATAAAACCCTCCATGGCTTGGGCCCGGACTACCTGGCGGAGCGGATCGCCCAGCGGTCAACATCTGCCCGACCGGTTCGGCAGTCGCGGGCACACTCGCTTCAGGTTCCATCTATCCGAGAAGCCAGGCGGTCCCGTACCCGGAACCGGGCTTTCTCGGTGGCTGCTCCAGTTATATGGAACAGCCTACCTAGCGAAGTGCGCTCTGCAGAGTCCCTGCTGGCCTTTCGTAAAGCGGTGAAGACCATCCTATTCCGCGAGGCCTTTGGTGACCTAGCTTAACCTTTTTTTTTTTTTTACCCGCCATCGATAATCAGGACATTCTGCCATTGCAGCGGTGAGGCTAGATTTAAAGGGTGCGCCCCTGCTGCGGTTTTTCTATTGCTTTTATTGCTTCATGTTTGTTTGCTGATTATGCCTTTGTATTTGTTGTATTAACTTTGTGTATTATGACTTGTCTCTATTGTTCGCCGCCCAGAGTTCCCGTTGGGAAGATGGGCGGGATATAAATTCAATAATAAATAAATAAATAAATAAATGGTTAAGGTTAGGGTGGGTTAGTGGGCTGCACCTCTGGGTGCCTCTGAGCCACTAAGAAGGACAGTGTACTGGCGAATGGGTTAGGGTTGGGTTAGGGTTAGGGTTAGGGTTAGGGTTAGGGTTAGGGTTAGGGTTAGAATATATATCAGTGATGGTCTAGCACAGTGGTTCTCAACCTGTGGGTCCCCAGGTGTTCCTGGATTGCAACTCCCAGAAATCCCTTCCAGTACAGAGAGTGGTGGAGGCTTCTGGGAGTTGCAGTTCATGAACATCTGTGGACCCACAGGTTGAGAACTACTGATCTAGCAGATACCCCCAGAATTACTTTCGCTCCCCCTCCACAGAGGAGCTGGTAGAGTGTTAAATTTTATGAACACAATCCTGAAGCAGTTCGTTTATTAAGCCATTTCATGATACCAGAAATTCAAGTCTGAAGGAAACTTGCTAGCTTTGACAGTGCAAGGCTGAATTTTAGTTCATTTCTAGTGATGATACATGCTGGGGAGAGACTAAACTAGAGTGGATCAAAAAAGTGAATCACCTGATGGATTCAAAAGGTATAGGTTGGGGTGCCCTGGAAGTACATTGGGGCAAACTGTGGTTGCTAGAAAAACGATTGAACTAATCCACGCCCAGAACACACCAAAAACTGGGACAAATGCCTGCCTGCCTGATCCTTCAGTTTTTGCAAATTCTACTGTGAACAGACTGATCCAAAGCTCCCATACTAATGTGCTGATCAGAAGGCAATGAGTCACCAGATGCCATACTTCCCAAATGTTATGTACAGGATGATTCATCTGTCCATGAATACTTACTGTATGTGAGTTGGCACAATGTACTGATGGTCAGTAGTTAGACAGATTTGAGAAATTAACAAGAAATAGCAGCCCATGTTTTGAGAGGGGGGGTAGCAGTGGAGGAAGGAGGTTATTTTCCTAGAGCCATACTCACAGAGACAGCAGAGTACTGTAGCCATTGGCCATTCTTGATGTATGTTTAGATCAATGCTAGAGTACCCCTGCAGGCCTATTTTTATGTATCAAAGAATTTACTTTCAGATCTACCCCATACCATCCCAAAGGATATCAGTGTAGAAGTCCAGGGTGTTGGGTCTATAGAAGGAGCAGGAATCACTCCAATGCAAGGAGGCTGGCTCGCCTCCTTTAAGGAAATGAAATAGTGCATCTCCGGCAGCTGGCTTAGAATACTGTTGAAGAGCTGAAAATTGTTAGCTCTTTACTTTGTTGTTATTACACTGATACAGCCAAAAATGGAGATGGGTACATGTGGATTTTTCTGCCTTATGTTAAAATAACTTTGACAAATTTGTGTCACTTGGCTTGGGAGAATCTGTGCAGGGGAGGGGCACTATTGTTACTCTATATGAGGCAACAACATTGTCTTTAGCTAGCCCTACAATGTTATATAAGCCCTTTAAGACCATTCAGAATCTAATATTAGTGCATGGTATTGGTGATCTATCCTTTTCCATGCCTGCAAAAGAAATACACTTCTCCCTTCAACAACATTGGGTTTAGGATTGTCATAACCCCATGTAGTTTAAAATCTGTGTGTAACTCTTATTCCCCCCTCAAAAAAAAAAAATCCATGACAACAGCTGTGTAACACACAGACACACACACACACACACACACACACACACACACACACACACACACACACACACACACACACACACAGAGAGAGAGAGAGAGAGAGAGAGAGCAAGTGAGTGTGAGAGAGAGAAAACAGCTATCTGTTAAGATTTTCTTCCATAACATTAACAATCCTTTTTATATGATATCGTGTATAATGAGTATTAGCTGCCTAGATTCTCTAAGCCAGGCATGTCCAACTCCCACAGTCCTTTGTCATTTGCAATTTAAGCTTAGAATTCTGGGAGTTGTAGTCCAAAACATTAGGAGGGCCAAAGTTTGGACATGCCTGCCCTAAGCACATCCAATCTCGCCTGAATTTGTAAGCTAAGCAGGGTCAGCCCTGGTTAGTACTTGGATGGGAGAACACCACTGACTACCAGGTGTGTAGGAACTGGCAAACCACTCCAGTATTCCTGCCAAGAAAACTCCATGGACATGGAGTCATGAAGAGTCAGCCATGACTGTAACAACACAACACTCTCTCTCACACACATAAGTATTAAAAATCCTTATGGGCCTTTATCTAGAAGCTGAATTAGAGATGTTATAGACTGCTTTGAGGCCTTGAGTGCTAAGTTCATAGGGTTCTGCGTGGCCAGATACATGATATTTAGTGAATATTTATTTATTGATTATTTATTAATTTATTCATTGAAATGCTTGTTGAAAAAAAGATCTATGCATCACTAACTCAGTGCTGCTCAGACCAGTGCAATTCATGGGAGAAATGCAGTAGCCTGTCAGTTTTGTTACTTCAAATCTACAGAAAAACCTCTCTTTGGGAAGTTGTTGAGCTGTTGCCAGGAAGAATGAGGGATATTAGTGGTTGTTGCCATATAAATTACCTAACTTTATTCAAGTTATCAAGCAACATCCTCAGATGTCATGCTTACACATTGTCTGCCTCAGTTCATTAAAGTTTTTTTCCCCCACCACATAAGCCTACGCACTCTAGGGACATTTGTCAAGGCTACCTCATGCCCATCTGACAAAGCTGCCCCATGCTGCTGGGCTGAAGAAGTCTTGGCAGGGAAATTCTTATCCTGGAAGGGAAAAGAGGTTTCGGAATGGGGAAGGAGGGGAGGGTTACTTCCTTTGCTGTTAAAACATCTCCTACCTGAGGCACCGGCATCCTGTTCAGCTCTCAGATCCAGAAACAGCAAACTCAATCTAGCTGTGGCAGGCGAAGGCTGAACTGCAATGCCAGCAGCAAGCCGGGACTCCCAAACCACATACTCTTGGAAATAAGGCCAGACTTGGAGAAAGGACACTGGCCAAAAAAGCCAAGCATTTTCACCCAGTTTGTCTTAAAGCGCTTTCAATTTGTCTGAGCATGTCGACAATCTTTAATATACTACTCTGCTTTAAATATTTTCCCCTACCCAACCTCTAATGAAACTCTTAAGTAAAAATATGCCTGTGATATCCTTAGCTTCTCTGTTTTTGGATCCCAGTGTCCTATTTATGTCATCTCCTAGGAGCTATGGGGAATCCAACCAAACCACAATTCTGCTCAACATGGTTGAGATTGAGCTTTCAGCTATTATGTGATTTGCTGAGTGTGGAAGGGGGAAAAACAATCATTTTAGAGAACAAAAAAAGAAAGGAAGGAAGGAAGGAAAAAAAAAACAAAGAAAAGGCCAGGAAGGAAAAGAAAAATTGTTCAAGTATGGGCAAAGGCAAATAATCACTGAAAAACCATATGCTGTAGCTGGAGAAACTTGCTTTTTAGAAATTAACAGGCAATTTAGAACTTCATGGACACACATAAGAGCATTTTGTCCATTAGACTACGAATAGACATCTTATGTTCAATAGATTTAAGTTAATAGCCACACGAATCCAATATGTAATGTTGATCTACCAAGCAGATTGTTATAGTGTGGTGGTTCTTTTAGTCACAACTTTTATTTACTATATAATGGAACTCAACCACAAATAAATGTACTGTAGGAAGTAGAGATTGGCACAAAATGAAATTTTAATTCATTTTGTTATTTGTTATTCATTTCATTAGCTAATGAAATGAATAACAAACCAACCCATCAAAGAGGGATGTGAGAGGTGCTGGCTCCAAGCCAGTGCCTCTCAGCTGTGGGGGAAAAAGCCCCAGCAATGGGGACTTACAAAATAATAAATAAAAAAGATTTTTTAAAAATGGGATGCACGGGGAAGCAAGAGCCTCTCAGCTGTGAAAAAAAAGCCCCGACATTGGGGACTTTAAAAAAAATTAAAAATCACAAAAAAAAAAAAAGATTTCAAAAATGGGATGAGTGGGGAAGTAAGCACCTCTTATCTGTGAAAAAAAAAAGAAAGCCCTTGGAAAAATAAATAAATAAATAAATTTAAAGTCCCCCCCCTGGCCTGGGAGCAGCGCAGAAACAAAAATTAAAGAAAAGTAAAGAAAAACCAAAACGAAGCTAAATGAAATACGAAAAGATTTTTTTAAAAAATCATTTCATATTAACGAAACAAAATGGGGGAAGAAAAAAATAATGAAATGAAACATCATTTTGGTGTTTCATGCCCATCTCTAGTAGGAAGTAATTATTGGTGAATTATACATGAAGACACAGGAAAAAGTCACATAAACAAATCATGGTTTCCAATTTTTTGCAAATTTACCTGACTTTATTCTGTTTGCCAAATTCAACAAGCCCAGCCATTCACATGGACAGGAGCATAGGTGTGCTTACTGCATAGCCAGGATTGGCACAAGCTCTTCCACCATCTGAGGTTGGAAGAGGCATTACTTAAGGAAGGAAAAGGAAAAAGCAATTCAATGCCAAAGTCTTCCACCTTTGAGTGGTTCCTTCCTCGCACTGTCCCTAATTTCTCAGCTATTTTAGTGATGCCTTATTCTGTGAGGTATTTTAGAGCCAAGAGTTATTTCATTTTTGACCAAGGTAGTGTAGAGGGTGGGGGCTAACCAGATTCAGGTGCTTTGGAGGAGACCAATGCTCTCAATCCATTCCATTCCTGATTTAGGCCATGTCATGGCACAGCACTGGTCACTCTGCAAGATGACCTTCTGAGGGAGTCTGACAGGGACAAGATTGTTTTTGGTCCTCCTTGATCTCTCACCAGCCCTTGATACTATTGACCTTCCTTGGGAGGCTCTCTGGTTAGGGATAAGAAGCTTGACTTCAATTCTTCCTAGAAGACCATGTTTAGAGTGTGAATCTTACTCAGATGATGTCCACCCCATGGACCCACACTTGTGGGGTTAGGCAGGGGTCAGTCATCTCACCACTGCTATTTAACATCTATGTAAGGCTGCTGGGGGAAGGACACCCGGAGTTCTGGAGCTTTGTGTCATCAGTTCTCCTATGGCACCCAGTAAATCTCTCCTTTCAACCTTCTGCAGGGGATGCTCTACTGTCTCTTGAGCACTGCCTCAAAGCTTGGGGGTTTAAAGGAAAACTGTAGGAGGCTGAAGCGAGACAAGACACAAGTCCTGTAAGTGCCCCCAAAATGTCTACAGATTGGGAACCTGCCCTCTCCTCTGGTGGAGTAACTCTCTGCTCCAAGGTTGAGATGAGAAGCTTAGGTGTTCTCTTGGACCCAGTGCTTTCCATGGAGTGTCAGGTAGTGTCTGGAGTCCACTCTTCCTACTTCTATCAGCAGAGGATTGCCCAGCAGTGTCCGTACCTGGACATTGAGCCCCCCATTACACTGATCCATGCACTGCTACATGGGGCTGCCTATGAGGCAGATGCAGCGGTTCCAGCAGATCCAAAATACAGGGGCCAGATTGCCAACAGGGGTGATGAAAGATAAGCACATATCCCCCATCTACCCACCCTACACTTGTTACCTGTTCCACATCAGCTTCAAGGTGATGATAGCATACAAAACCATAAATGGTTTGGGACCTCTGCACCTGACAGAACACCTTACTCTATCAACAATTCCCCATATTACCCACTCTTCCCAAGCAGGGCATTTGGGGTCATGTCCTCAAGAGAGGCTCAGAAAGAAAGGACCAGGAACAGGCCCTCTTGGTAGTTGCTTATCATCTGTGGAACACCTTACTGCCTAAAATTCACCTGCACCCCCCCCCAAAAAAAAACTAGGACTCTTTAAACAGTCCTTGAAAACATGTCTGTTGAGACAGGCTTTCCCATGACCTGTGACAGCTTAATGTAGTGTTGGTTTTCAGCAAAGAACTCACTTTCTCCATTTGTTTTCTTTTAAATCTGTAGATTTACTGTGCTTATTGTTAATTGTTTGTTTTTGGTCTTGTAAGTCTTGTTTTTTGTTTGTTTTTTGATTTGTACTCACTTGTCATTGTTTGTTCTTTTGTTTATCTGTGTATATACTCTGTGGCCCTGTGGACTCTCAGATCCAGGCACTGCTGAGATAGCTGAGCCAGAAGTAGCCACATTGGTTGCTTTGCTGCCACTCTTACTGCTCTGTCATTGGTGCTGTGGCTCTTTCAACTTTTCTGAGAAATGGATGTCCACCATTAAACCTTCTATGTAGTGTACCATCCAGAGGCATACCTCTGTCAGCACAAGATGGAGAGGATTTCAGACAGTTTCAATATTGATTGCGTCTGTCTGAGTGCTCTTTCCTCTCTGAAATCTTAGGAGAGTCATGAGACTAGGAGCAACAATGTTGCCCCCAAAAGTGAACAAGTTGATGAACTTTGACACTTCATGTATTTGGGGAACATGAGTGGGTCTGACTGTGAGGTATGGAAAATGGCATTTATATTGTAAGTTGGTTTGGGCTTTTCTCCCTCCCTTTTCCCCCACCCATGGAACAGTTTAAATGGGGATGGGGATATTTCAAGACTTCTGGTACACCTGCTAGCTCCATTTCATTTGTTTAAACACCCTTTGTAGCTGTCAAGCTTATATATACATTATACATGCATGTAGCACGCAGAAAACAGAAGTGTTCCCACTCTCTTATTCTTTCTCATTCTCTTTCTCTCTCCATACATATACTTGGTGTGTGGGGAGAATGCATCCAGGTAGATTCATTGGGAACTTGACTAATCAAGAGGCCTCCCACTGGTGTAGGTCGCACTTTCTGCCAAGTATAGCACATTCATCATTAACATGCTGCACAGAGATTACCTCTGAGCACATGGCACTCTCCCCCTTCCCTCCATCCCACCCCGGCAAAACATACACCCCCATGCAAGAACGACGTTAATATGTGTCTGACTGAACAGGAGATCGTGTAGGGGCGTACAAGAGGTCCACTGGGCACCAATGTTGCTTTAGTGCTAATTACAGTGTTTTCTTCGGCAAGGTGTTGCCGTTATTAGCCTTGAAGCAATTTTATGCTCCATTGGTAGGATATGCCTCAGCCATTCTTGGTGTAGTCATTGCTTTGGAACATGGCCAAGGCAGCTAATTTCCACACAGAAAAGCGCTCAGTTATTCACTCTCCTGGAAAAGCTCTCAGGCGTGGTGGGCCGAGCTAGAATTTATACAAAAGAAAACCTAGGGTGGTGAAGCCTCAGGATGCGGGTGGGGAAAAAAAACCTCAGGGAATTGTTGTTTCTCTTGGGCCTCCCATCTCAAAGCAAGCACTGCTAGAGAAGCAAAATTTGGATTTCTCCTCATGAAGTACAATTAAAGTGTATCTACTCTGCCTGCTGTGAAAGGTGGCCACCATTGTAGTTGTTGGACACGTATTAGTACTTGTTGGGTCTTCAATATATGTGTTATTTCCCTGGCTCTGAATTGTCATACTATCAGGCTCACAAGGTATTAAACCCCTCATACTCTTTTACATAATTAGATAGTTCTTCTCCCTCTCCCAGTTACCTCTCTGACTGTGTCCATCCTATGGTCTCACTCTGTTGTCTCCAGGAATGTGATGCCACTGACTTGACAACTCTTTCAAATACATTTTAAGGGAAAAAAACCCACAACATTGTCTGGTCCTTGCACCATCTAGAAACAAGGGCAGAACTCTAAAAATCATAACAAGAACAATGGTTAGCTTTCAGCCCATGCAAGTCTTCAGGCAGGTGAACAGTATATTGTAAGTGGTTCAGATGGCAACATATGAAAGTCCCAAAGTCAAGGCAGATGTCCATGCTAGATCTCTTTCTTAAACATGGACTCCAAAGTGTAGGCTGCAAAACACGAGTCGGGAGTGCAGGATTCAGATTCCACCCCATCCATTTCTTGGATGATCCACCTCAGCTCAGGTTCCTACTTGGCCAGGGATTGGGGAGGACACAGAAATATGGCAAATCACCTGTCAGAAAATTAGCAGTAAAAATTAATCTACCCACTAGATGAAGTCAATTGTAGCCAGATTAACAGTATTACCTCAGGGCTGGAAGTTGTTTTGGGCTTCTTTGCTTGCACTCCTGCTTGACTAATGTTACGGGTCCATGCTTTGTTTTCTGTGTCACCTCAATTCCCTGGCAAGTGGGAATCTTGAATTTCAAAACAAAAGTGGTGGGGAAAAGAAAATGCTGACTACCTGACAGCCCTTTGTTTACTGAGTTTGGAAAGAGAATCCAATCAAAGGCCACCATGGGCAGATTCTGAACCTCTGAACCTACCCTCCCGACTGGTGTTTGCAGCCAGATTTTTGGAACTCACATTTAAGAAACAGACCTGCTATGGGCATCTGCCATAACTTTGGGTATTTTCTTGTTTTGTATACATCACCCACAATCAACATTTTAGGTGATTTTTAATAATGTATTTATATTAAACATGTTTAATTTTTTAATATAATTTGTGTCATATGTAGAGAATGAGATAAGAGTTGTGGGGGTAATATAGGAAGTCCCAAGTCTAAGTCTAAGTCTTGAGGCCCAAGGCCCAAGTCTGAATGTAAGACTTTAGGCCCAAGTCCGGAGTCTCGAGTGAGAGTCTCAGGTTGCTTGTCAACCCAAAGGCTTAGTACTCATAACAGGATCCCAAAGACTTAGGGGACCATCTGGCCAAACCTCCATTTGCTTGCCTGCCACTGCCACCATTGTCTTCAGAAGTAGCAGACTTTCCATTCCTAGAGCCAGGCTGCTGCCTCTGCCCATGCATGTGTTGACCATCTGCTAGGATGGCATATACTCAGAGACAGTGGAGCATCAGAGTTGCAAGTCGAGTCCTGAGTCCTCACCAAACCCCCATAGGTTGAACCTGAGTCAAGTTGCCAATGTAACTTAAGTCACGTCACGAGTCCCTGTCCCTGGGAAGAGACACAGTTGTAACCAAAAGGACATGGTTGGTGTTTGCCCCCCAAGCCCCGAAAGAAATAGGCGGACAACTTCAGATTTGGTACAAACGGGCCACAACTTTATTAATAACTCTTCAACTTCTAATAGAAAAAGTCAGGAACACTGAAGGGGACCTGACACCGTAGTGCAAGCTGGTAACAGGGTGAGATGAAATTCCCACAGCCAATAATCTCCGTATTCAATAGGAAACGATTAACTCTTGAGCTCAGCACAGCCCTCGGGAGGCCTCCAGTCAAACATAGCTAATTTGTCCGCTGACATAGCCAATGTGGATAGATTGATAACGAGGGCTGTGACGCGCCGTAATGGCGTCCAATTAGCTCACAACTTGAATACGGTTACCAGCTGCACTACCCGCCAAGTTAGTGGCCAAAGGGAAGGGAGCCCACCCCCGCGGTGAAGAGAATGGGATGGGCGAAAACACATGGCTACTCACAGCCAATCAGAGTAACCACCAAAAATTCCCATCCGGCCCCAAAAGGCGACCAGTTAGACTCATTCTCCAACCATAGGGGGGGAGGGAGGGGCCAAAATTCTCGCCGCCGACAAAATGGCGGCGAGGGACGGGAGCCTTCTTATAGGCCCCCGTCCCCGGGCAGAAGAACCCGGATGGGCGCGAAAGTCGCGCGCCCAAACCGGGGCTGGTGGGGCAAATGCGCCCTTCCCCCAACAAGTGGGGATCAGAGCCACCCTTGCCCCCCAAGCCCCGAAAGAAATAGGCGGACAACTTCAGATTTGGTACAAACGGGCCACAACTTTATTAATAACTCTTCAACTTCTAATAGAAAAAGTCAGGAACACTGAAGGGGACCTGACACCGTAGTGCAAGCTGGTAACAGGGTGAGATGAAATTCCCACAGCCAATAATCTCCGTATTCAATAGGAAACGATTAACTCTTGAGCTCAGCACAGCCCTCGGGAGGCCTCCAGTCAAACATAGCTAATTTGTCCGCTGACATAGCCAATGTGGATAGATTGATAACGAGGGCTGTGACGCGCCGTAATGGCGTCCAATTAGCTCACAACTTGAATACGGTTACCAGCTGCACTACCCGCCATCATAAGAGACTAGGGCTCTTACCCCAACATGCCGAGCAGCTCGGCCCTCAGGCCCCCTTGCAGGTCCGACAGAAAAATATCCAAGCCCGGGGTGGATAGGTGAACTCCATCCCTCCGATAGAGATGGGGGGTACGCTCTGAAATATCCGGGTGGAATATAACAGATCCGGCACCATGCCAAGAAAACAGGCAACCTCGCAATTGACCCTACGAAGGTCACTATTAATCAAAACAGGGTCATGGGCTGACCGCCACGCCAGGCGTGGGATCAACGCGGACCACAAGATGCGAGTGCCGGGAAAATAAAACAAAAATTCACTCAAGTCCCGAAGGATCTTGAGGAGCAAAACGGCGCCAGGCGCTAGAGACAGGTCGTTGCCGCCCAAGTGCAGCAACAAAACATCTGGAGGGTTGCAAACGGGGATACGGCATGCCCAACTGCAGAATTCCGCCCAACGCATGCCCCTGCGGCCCAACCAGTCGATGGTGGCACACGCGCCCAGGCCCAAATCTCGGCCCCACTGGGAAGACGCAGCATACCCGGCTGCCCAGAAAACAAAGCTGTGGCCGAAGATGACCACCCTGGCTCTTGTCTTCATAACCGGTCCTGTAACGACAGAAAGGTTAAAACGTTCGGGCAAAAGTTAACATTTCGGCAACGGCCGAACATAAACACGGAACTTCTGGGACCTCCAACGTCCAATACGCTGGATGTCCTCCACACCATAGCCCAGGGCTGCTGCCGTGGAGGCCGCCCCGATTCTGAAGGAATGGGAGCCGAAATGCCATCCTGCAATACCGGCCCTGTTGAGGGCCGCCACAGTAATGGCCCAAAACTGGTAACGAGAAAGAGGGGTCCCATCCTGATGAGAAAACAAATACCCCGGAGCATTACCACGCAGGGCCAGATAAGCGCTCAGAGCGCGAAAGGGGCATATCACTGGGAGATGGCAAGGGCCCAAAAATAGCTGCTGACCCCTGGCCCACTGGTCAGTTTTGGACCGCCGGACGCACAACAAAATGCCATCCGGCAATAAACTAACGTCTGACAGGAGAAGGGCCGTGAAAGATACATCAGACCTGGAAGATGCCAGCAACTCGCTGATGCGGAGCGCAGCAAAGAAAGCAACCAGAGCAGCAGCCTGAAAAAGAGCCACCTCAAAGGGGCCCTTGAAAACGACCGGCCACTGCTCGGTAAGCCGAGCCAAAATCTCAGGAGTAAACGGGGCACGAGAATCCTCAGTTCTCCCCCTCTCCTTAGACCAGCCCTCAAGCATCTTCTGGAGGAGAAAATCATCAGACGGGTGGTCAAAGCGCTGGGCCTTGGCATAAAACGCCAGCGCAGACAATCTGCCCTGGATCGTCCGAGGGGCCAAGCCCTTAAAATGCAGGTGGACTGCAAATTGGATCAGCTGGTCAGGAGTGGCCGGCCACAAAGAAATAATCCCCTCCTGAGCACAAAATTGAGCATATTCAGAGCAGGCAGCCGCATAGGCCTTCCGTGTCCTAGGGGCAAGTGCAAGTGTCAGGGCTCGGTGGGCTTCAATCCGCCAAGGAACCATACCTTGTCGGGGAGGGTCACAGGATCGGGAGATGCCAGAGGGGCCAGCAGCCGAAAGCGTTCCATCTGTTGACGTGAGAGGGCATCGGCTATCTCATTCCTGACCCCCGGCACATGGCAAGCCTGAAAGACTATATTAAGGTCTAGACATTTAAGGGTCAGAGCGCGCACCAACTTCATGACTCGAGGCGAACGTGAAGATAATGTGTTGATCACACGGACAACCGCCTGGTTGTCACACCAGAAACGAACAACCTTGTTCGCCCAAGACTCTGCCCATAGCCAGACCGCACCCACAATGGGAAACAATTCCAAAAAGGTAAGGTCCCTGGTAAGACCGGCTGACGCCCAATGGGCCGGCCATAGGCCTGCACACCACTGGTTATGATAAAAGATGCCATAGCCGTGAGACCCGGATGCGTCCGTCTGAACCTGCAGCTCCGCCCCCAGGAGTAGCTCTGCCCGCCAAAAGGAAACCCCGTTGAAATGAGACAAGAACCTCAGCCACACACTGAGATCTTCCCGCATTTCGGCAGAGATCCTCCTACGATGATGAGGCTTAAGCAACCCTGCCGTGGCTTCACAGAGACGCCGCAGAAATGCCCTGCCCGGTGCAATTACCCTACAGGCGAAATTAAGATGGCCAATGACCACCTGAAGCTCCCTAAGAGAAGTTTTACGCTTGCCCAGAAGGCCAAGTAAGAGGGCCCGAAGATCCCCGAGTTTGGCCTCTGGTAATCTGCTGGACTGCTGGACGGTATCCAACTCGATGCCCAAATATGTAAGGCAGGTGGAAGGGCCTTCGGTCTTCTCCCGGGCCAAAGAAACACCCAACTCAGCTGCCAGGCGGTCAAACTCCGCCATAAGAAAAGCGCAATGGCCCGAGCTGGCAGGGCCACAAAACAAGAAATCATCTAAGTAGTGAACCACCCGATGGCTACCAGTTCTATCCACCAAGGCCCACTCCAAAAAGGAACTAAAGGACTCAAAGGCCGCACACGAAATGGAGCAGCCAAAGGGAAGTGCCCGGTCAACATAAAACTGACCATCAAAGGAAAACCCCAACAATTCAAAATCTCCCGGAAAAACAGGCAATAACCTAAACGCGGATTTAATATCACTCTTTCCGATCTCTGCACTAGGCCCACAGGTCTTTATCATTGCAATGGCCGCATCAAGGGACGTGTACCGTACCGTACACCACTCGTGGGGGATCCTGTCATTGACTGATGATCCCTCCGGGAATGACAGGTGGTGAATAAGCCTGTATTCACCAGGGGTCTTCTTCGGCACAATGCCAAGGGGAGATGCACGGAATGGGGAGTGGGTGGGTGAGGGAACGGGCCCAACACCCGCCCCTCAGCCACCTCCTTAGCAATCTGATCCCGGACCAGGTCTTCAAATCCCTTGATTGATTTCAAATTCTTGGCCAGCATAGCTTCCCTGGGCCCCAGCGCTGGAATACGGAAACCCCAAAGAAAACCCCATAAAAGATACTGGGCAGCCGCCCTATCAGGGTAGCGTCGCAGTAAGCGACGCAACGGCTGAAGTTTGACAGGGCTAGGTCCCTTTAGGAACCGAGCCGGAGCCGGAAGAGTTTTTCTTGGTGCCACCATCGCGGCCTGGAGAGGTGGAACGCTTGCCTTTGGGGCAAGACGGCGCCGCATGGGCACCACCGCAGCCAGAGCAGACGTGCTTAAACCGGCACTGACGTCAGTTACAAGAGCCCTTGGCGTTGAACTCCCAGCAGGCCAAGCGGGGTTGAACCGCCTGGCCCGCCGCAGGGCGGGCGGATGCCGCTTGGCCAGTCCTAAAGGCCACATGGCCACTATCGAAGTGATCCGCCGTAATGGCGCGAGCCGGGTACATAACCTTCATCCAGAGAGGCCCATAAGGTTCATCCCAACGCATCGCAGGGGATTGGGCAGCACGCAAACGAAAGCGCTCGTCATACCGCAGCCAGGCAGACCCAGCGAATTCCAGGTGGGCCCGGTGTATCATATCCATGTATTCTACCAGAGCCAGAGCCCGTTCGGGGTGAGCCTTGATAATGACGGCAGAATAGATAAAGAATGCTGACAGCCAATTGGTCCAACACCTCTCCGGCTTCCGCTTGCGGAGCGTTTCCCGCTCCTTGTCATCCAACCTCTTAAAAGTCTCCCGGTCAATTTCCCTATTCAAGAGGTCGAAGACATCCACATAGGCCCCACTAAGAATTTTATCAATAGTAGCTCGAGAGAGGTGCACACCGAGTGGCATACACTCATCGCCCTGCGGTAGCTCCAACGGAGAAGCCGTCGAAGAGCTGGAAGCGGGGGGGGTCCGCCTGTACTGCCGTATCCTGCATGACAGGACGCGGCACAAGCAGAGGGCTAGGCTCCGCAGTAAGAGGCAAACCAGACAGACTTGGTGGCGGAGGGGAGGGATCCACAGGGGCAAACCCAGAGGGAGCTAGGGTGGCAGTAGCGTTAACCCCGCTGGCCGACCTAGGAATTGGACCCCAAGGCCACGGACAAGCAGGGGTGACAGGGACTGAGGTCACGAACTCACCCGGCGCTGAAGTAGCCGCAGATGACGCGGGACCCGCAGCCGGCCCCCGGCCCGCGACGGACAGATCAAGCGCGCCTTCCTGTTCCGCCAGGCCCCCCGTAGGTCGAGCCGCCTCAGCTGTAGCCGCGCCGCCCGACGGGCGCCGAACTGGACGGGGAGCACCCCGCCCGAACCCGTCAAGATGAAGAGGATTAGGGGCAGGATGACCCCTACCGGACGCAGCCGCCAGCTCACCTTCAAGAGACGCAATGCGAGAGAGCATTAGTTCCTCCATCTTGCGGTTCACAGCCCGCCTATGCTCCTTAGAGCTCGTACCCGACCTACCCCCGCCGCCCCCACCATCCCTTCTCCGTGCTCGAGACTTGGCCTGCACAAGCTGACTAAGCTTGTGCCAGGCCGTGGAGTAGTCCGGGAGATCCTCATCAGAGGATGATCCCGAAAGCTGGGGGGGCGGGGAAGGGGGGGTGCTCTGCGCTTTGCAGGGGCCTTCCCCTTGGCTAAGGAAGGGTGCTTCTTGGGTGCCATTAATGACCCCACCAACAACGAGGAGAGGGAAAAAAGGGGGGGGGGCAGCCAAACCTATTGGTCCCACAGACCCACCCCTGAAGAGACCACGCCCCCGTACCCTCAGGGATGTATAATGCCCCCAAGGCCCTGCCAGGAGCAGCAGAATTGAGGCGGGCTGGCAGGGAGCCAACTGGGTGGCAGCACAACCAAACAGGCCCAGGTCCTGGGACGAACCCCTACCTCCTAACTAACCCCCCAGCGAAAAACCACCCCCTGGACCCTAACTAACACCCCCTAACGCTTCACTACCTACCACCCTGTCCCAGGCACAGATTAACGGCCCCGCCTCAGGGCTGGAAGTTGTTGATGGCAAAGGTGCTTGCACTCCTGCTTGACTAATGTTACGGGTCCATGCTTTGTTTTCTGTGTCACCTCAACTCCCTGGCAAGTGGGAATCTTGAATTTCAAAACAAAAGTGGTGGGGAAAAGCTGATGCTGACTACCTGACAGCCACTTTGTTTACTGGTTTGGAAGAGAAGAATCAAAGCCACAGGGCAGATTCTGAACCTCTGAACCTACCCTCCCGACTGGTGTTTGCAGCCAGATTTTGGAACTCGCATTTAAGAAACAGACCTGCTATGGGCATCTGCCATAACTGAGGGTATTTTCTTGTTTTGGCTACGATCCAGCAGCCCATTTTAGGTGATTTTTAATAATGTATTTATATTAAATATGTTTAATTTTTTAATATAATTTGTGTCATATGTAGAGAATGAGATAAGAGTTGTGGGGGTAATATAGGAAGCCCAAGTCTATCAAGTCTTGGCCCGATCCCAAGTCTCAGCTGGACTTTAGGCCCAAGTCAAACGGGTCTCGCCTGAGCCCGTCTCAGGTTGCTTGCCCAGCAAAAGGCCTGCCAAGAGAAAGGATCCCAAAGACTAAGGGCTGACCATCTGGCCAACCTTCCCCAGGTAAGCCTGTAAAAGCCTCTCAGGGTGGGGAGGGCAAACTTTCCATTCCACCGCCAGTCTGCTGCCTCTGCCCATGCATGTGTTGACAAAATGCTAGGATGGCATATACTCAGAGACAGTGGAGCATCAGGCCCCAAGTCCCTGAGTCCTCACCAAACCCCATGGTTGAACCCAAGTCAAGTTGCCAATGTAACTTAAGTCAAATCACCCCCTTCCCCAACAAGTGGGGATCAGAGGACACCCTTTCTCCTATAAACTGGGCTGCATAATGCTTTCCTTGCATGCTTTTTCTGAATGCCAAAGGGAAAAGTTCTTAAGCTGGAGCACTGCTACAGCCAAGGGTACATTAATGCTGCCACTATGGCTGGGGGCATGAGTGGTGTACATCGACACATTCTGGATATGAATCCAAAGCAATGTTTGTGCATGTAACACTCACTCACTCTTGCTGGAGGGCATGCAGTTAGAGTTGGGAAACAGTCCATGACTGTTTTGGCACTGTGGAAAACCTATACACCTTATTCTTAAGCTCCACCCATAGTTGGGAAGCTCTTAAGGGACACGTACCAATTCATGGAAACTGATACTGTGACACAAGATGGAGTGTAAAGCAAGAAGCTGTCCATGTACTTGCTGAGCATAGAGAGGAATTAATAAAAGCATTAGAAGTGTTGAGCATTGGCCAAAAGAAACCTCTGAAACCAAGGGTTTTGCAGGAAGTCTGTTAGTTTGCATCACAACTTACCCTTTCTTCTCATTCTAGCATTTTTAGACCCCAGTACTTACCAAAGTGAATGATGCTGAGATTGACTTGCAAAAAGAAGGACTTGTGCTTGATCAATGTGTCCAGAAGTTGAAAGCATTTTGCTTTTCACTAGGAAAGATGAGACTGTTTAGTGCCAAAGGCAGCGGAGGGAGCTCTGCAGATATGCAAAACATGCAATATTTCTATAGAGAGAAGAGATGGAAGACCTAAGAGGATGCTTGGTAAACAGTACGGTGATGCTGGCGTGACCCTATACAAGAAACACAGAGAGAACAAGCAGAGGCTTCAGGCAGAAATTAGGAAACATAGAATGTAGATGATGCTTTCTTGCAAACCCAGATAATGTTAGATTCTGAGAAAAAATGATTTCATCATTGAGCAAGTTCAGCACACATGTGCTAACTACTGAGCAGAGTGCTGCAACTATGATCACATACCATAAATAGATTGCCTTCATTGCCCTTGATGAGTAGATTGCTAACTGGACAGCTTTAGATTTGCTTTGGTGGAAGTTGCAAAGGAGTCTGACCAACTTTACTGTGACATTAAGAATCTTTTAAGCTACCACTGTTTCGAATGCCAGTTGTGCAAGACATTTATCAAAAGTTAAATTAATCAAGACATTCTAGAGATCTAGAATGAACCAAGAAAGACCAAGTATAACATGGCAATGCCTTTCAGTTGAGATTTCAATGTAGATAATAGAATCATAGAATCATAGAGTTGGAAGAGACCTCAAGGGCCATCTAGTCCAACCCCCTGCCATGCAGGAACCCCATCACAGTATTTTCGACAGATGGCCATCCAGCCTCTGCTTAAAAACCTCCAAAGAAGGAGACTCCACCACCCTTTGTGGCAGCATATTCCACTGCCAAACAGCTCTAACTGTCATGAAGTTCTTCCGAATGTTTATGCTACTGTTATTGAAAAATGTGCACAAATTAAAACCAGGTGATTTTAAATATAATTGAGTCTGCATTTTATTTGCATCAGTATTTTCTTAAAATACAATGCATGTGCTGGGTAGGGGTAGGGGTTAAGGGATGCAGTACTTGCTTTGCCCCAGTGCTGGCAACCCAGGCTATGCCACTGCAAACAACTTTGCTTTTTTTTTTTTTCAACTAAAAGAGGAAAGAGGATAGCCTCAAGACAAGGAGTCCTTCCTGACAGCCAAGATGACTGACAAATTCTTGTGGCTTTCTCCAAAAGTCAAACCAAACTCCAGCCACCAGCCAAGCTCAGTTCTGGCAGTCCTGCGTTGCCTGGAAATGAGTGGAATCATATCCTAATAGCTATTTGTATAATTGTTTCATAAGAGCAATCTGCCAACCAATGCTGGACAAGAGTCTTTATTACAAATATAGCATGTCACCTAGTCTGGAATATATTAAGATGTTATTTCTGTGGCTGCTTTTTCCCAACCTTTAAAGAATGGTGAAATCATTTATCAGCGATCAAGGAAAGAGCTGGTACATATTGTATTTCTCTAGCCAGTTTCCCCCCTCCCCCTTTTGCCTGGTTGGGGGATAGTTTAATGAGTCTTAAGGGAAAAATGTTCTTCAGACTTGCATAGCAATTTTAGTTCTCCATTGCCAGCTGGAAAGCAATTCATAAAGAGATTAACCAGAAGGAAATCCTCCCCTTTCCCACCAAGGCCATTATGGTGGATTAGTTTGTCTTGTTATCAGTTCCTGTAGATGAAAGAAGATTTGCAATTTGAAGTGTAGATTCAACCCTCAAACTTTACTTGTGGGGCTTCAATTAGCTGGTTGATCCAAGGGAGACCCCAAAACATAGTGCTGAAATTCAAGAGGAAACTGTCCTACAGCAAACCAATAGCACCCACTCGAGGACTTGGAAGGTGTTTGCTTCCCATAATCTTTTCTAAATAACCATCAGAAAAAGACAGCCGGCCAGGAAAACCACATTCAAACATGTGTTGCCTAATTGATTTAATGTCTGTTTCCATTTTTCTATTGAAGTTGGTGAGGTGGAAGTGAGTTTGAATCTTGGTGGATTAAACTTCCCATTCTAATGTAGAATAATGTGATATGTGAAGTCCTTCATTCAAAAGCTACAGAGGGGCTGATCATGCAAAGACTTGATTGATGCAGTTTTATATCCTCTGCACTGTTGGGAAGGAGCACCCCATTATTCAGGCTATCTAAATGAAGGCTATAGAAATTCAGCATGGATTTTGCCCCCTTCAGTTTTGCCATGACAGAAATGAAATGTTGATGTCCTTATTGTTATCATCACCATCACCACCACTACCACCTTCACCACCATCATGATGCCATCTTTGTCAAGAAGCCATCAGGGAGATGCAAAATAAACCCCAGATAAAATCAACGTGTGGTGTTGACTCTGTCTGAATTAATATTATTTAACATTGTCTGTACAGTTTACCAAGATGTTTGTTCCCACCATAAAATCTATTTTACAATCTTCGGGTCAAGCTCCAATGTCTGTCTTGAGGTAGAGTCTTTCTCAGGTTAACAAAGGGTTCACCAGTAGGTTTTTTTAAAGTCTTTTCCATGTGACAGCAGTGCCTTTTTTGTTTCTGCCATGCCCTTTATCATCCCTTTGTTTGTAGTCACTGTTGATCTGTGACAGCTGTTTCACTCATACAGATAATCACTTAAGAGTGACATTACAATTAAAAAATGCCTATGTACCAATCCCAAATCTTCACTGGAAAGACAGATTTTGAAGCTGAGGCTCCAGTACTTTGGCCACCTCATGAGGAGAGAGGAGTCCTTGGAAAAGTCCCTGATGCTGGGAAAGATTGAAGGCAAAAGGAAAAGAGGACGGCAGAGAATGAGATGGTTGGACGGTGTCATCAATGCAACCAATATAATGTACAATGTAAGTACAGATTCCTCATGATAGCTAGAAAGAAAGGCCAAGTTCAATTACTGTATATACTCAAGTATAAGCTGACCCAATTATAAGCCGAGGGCCTAATTTTACCCCAAAAAACTGGGAAACCTTTTTGACTCGAGTATAAGTCGAGGGCATCCCCCCCACCCCTGTTATACTCAAGTATATACAGTATACCGGCCAAGCTCTAAAGGAGCTGGGGGTAGTAACTGGCAACGTGTGCTGGGAGTGTGGTGGCAATTAGCTAATTAGATGTCCTTCAATTCCTTTTTCTCAAATACTTGAACATGTCTTTATTGCAATGGACTGTGTATTATCCCTCATTACTGTAAGCCGCCTTGGGTCCTATTCCAAGGAGAAAGGTGGGGTAAAAAAAATACTCTAAATACTCTAAAATATGGATCTGACCAAACTCCGGGAGGCAGTGGGAGATAGGAAGGCCTGGCAAGCTCTGGTCCATGGGGTCACGAAGAGTCGGACACGACTGAACGACTGAACAACAACAAATGTACCAGCCACAAGAGTCTAACTCTCTTTTTTTTTTTAAATACGTTTTTATTAAAGAATTTTAATATACAAAAAAAAGTCAAATTCAAAACATTGGTAATACAAAATCATTCTACTGAAATTTGGCTTCCCTCTGTTCTTCCCGTGGTTTTAGCGTTATTCATCTCCTAGCCTTCCTTTCAGACAAACCCCTTTATATGTTTATAAAAAAGATTTGAAAAATAAGTAGTAATCCTTCGAGCTCTATCCTAATCCGGTAAGAGTCTTTAATTCCTTGCAATAAATCTCCATGTAGTTCTTAAATTTTTGCAATCTTTTTGGAACTTCTGGTTGTCCTGATCCCTCAGTTTGCAAGTCAGTCTGGCCATCTCTGCAAAGTCAATATTTTCGCCCTCCATTCATCCAAAGATGGTATATACGTTGTCTTCCAATTCTGTGCCAGGAGCATTCTTGCCTGCTGTTGCATATAGAAATAGAGTCCTATCTGCTCCTTTAATTTCATTATCCACCAACCCTAACAGAAGAAAATTCAGGTCGTTTTGGGAATGTACACTTTAACATCTTTTTAAGTTCATCATATATCAATGCCCAATACTCTTTCACTTTCTCACACGTCCACCACATATGATAAAAATCACCTTGTTTCTCTTTACATTTCCAGCAGTGGTCATCTTTCATCCTATACATCTTTGCTAACTTCGTTGGAGTAATATACCACCTATACATCATTTTCAACAGGTTTTCTTTTATCAAAGTACATGCGGTAAACTTCATATTCTTTTTCCACAATCTTTCCCACACATCTAACCCAATATTATGACCCAGATCCATAGCCCATTTTACCATACATTCTTTAACTTGTTCATCTTTTAAATTCAACTCCAACAAAAAATTATATAATCTGGTCAACAATTTCTTTTTGGGCCCATAATTATGGTCTGGAACTTAGATTCCTTCTCTCCAAACCCAGACATCTTTCTATCTTTCTGAAAAATGTCATTTAGTTGATGGTACTGAAACCAGCTTGTTAACTTCTCTTTCAATATATCATAAGACTTCAGTCTAGGACCTTTTTCTGAAAAGAATAACACATCACCATAGGTGATCCCCACTCCTTCTTTATCTTTCCTCTTGATCACCAATGCCTCAATCGGGGATAACCATCTCGGTGTATGTCTCTCTAAAAGGGGTTTCAACTGTTCCCAGACCTGAAGTAATGACTTTCTAATTACATGATTCATAAAGCTTTTGTGTACTTTCACTTTATCATACCAAAGATAAGCGTGCCAACCAAATCTGTTATCATGACCTTCTAGATCCAATAGATCCTCATCAGCTAAAGTAATCCAATCTTTTATCCAACCTAGACAGGCCACTTCGTAGTACAATCTCAGGTCTGGCATGGCAAATCCTCCCCTTTCCTTGGCATCTGTTAGTAATTTAAATCTTATTCTGGGTCTTTTACCTTGCCAGACAAATTTGGACAATATCTTCTGCCATTCCTTAAAGTGGCCTATTCCTCTAAGTATTGGGATCATTTGGAATAGAAATAACAACCTTGGTAGCACGTTCATCTTTATCACCGAAATTCTTCCCATCAACGACAAGTTCAATCTATTCCATGTTTCCAGATCTCTCTTAATCAAGTTCCATACCGTATTATAGTTATCCTCAAAGAGATTTAAATTAAGTAAGAGATAAGTTGATTCCCAGATATTTAACTTTTTCACCACTGAGAGGGCGGACAATTTTTCAAATTCTTCGCAATCTTTCTTTGTTACATTTTTCAATAAAACCTTCGTTTTATTCTTATTTAGTTTAAAACCAGCTAGATTACCAAATTCCTCAATTATTTTCATCATCTCAATAATACTTTCTTTTGGATTCTCTAACGTCAGAACTAAATCATCAGCAAACGCTTTTAATTTATATTCCTTATCCCCCACACATATACCTTTAATTGTCCCCATGTCCCTCAGTTTGACTAACAATACTTCCAATACAGTAATAAATAACAATGGAGACAAGGGGCACCCTTGTCTCGTACCTTGCCCAATCGGAAAACTTTCTGTTATCACATTATTAATCAATAAACTTGCTTTCTGTTCCTTATATATTGCATTAACACCGTTCCAAAACTTTATTCCCACTCCCATATATTCCAAATTCTTCTTCATAAATTGCCAAGAGACATTATCAAAGGCTTTTTCAGCATCAATAAATATCAAGGCAGCTTGTTTCTCTTTCCTGACTTCTAGATACTCTATTATATCTATTATATTTCTCATGTTATCTTTCATCTGTCTGCCAGGAAGAAACCCCGCTTGATCTTTGTGTAATAACTCATTTAAAACCCTTTTTAATCTATTAGCCAAAACATCGGCAAATAATTTGTAGTCTCCATTCAAAAGGGAAATGGGCCTATAATTTTTAACATCTGTTGTATCTGCGTTCTCCTTTGGAATCAGTGTTATATACGCCTCCTTCCAGGTGTTGGGTATAACTCCTTTTTCTAGAACTTCATTCATAACCTCCACCATTATTGGTAACATTTCTTCTGACAATTTTTTATAATATTTTGCAGTCAGACCGTCTGGGCCCGGTGATTTTCAGTTTTCGCCCTCTCTATTGCACTTTGTACTTCATGTGGGGTAATTTTCTCACTCAGTATCGACACTTGGTTTGTTGAGATTTTTTCAATCCATTCTTTTTCAAATATCTATCAATCTGTTCCGTTCTCTTTTTTCTTCGTGTATAAATTTCTATAGAAATTCCGAAACACCTTTACAATTTCTCTTGGATCTTCCACTAATTTTTGGTCTACCACTAATTTGTTCACAACCTTTTGTTTTTGCTTCCATTTCAGCTGCCAAGCCAATAACTTCCCTACTTTATTTGCGATTCAAAATTTCTTTGTCTCATCATCTTTACCTTCCACTCAATTTCTTGGTTAATAATCATCGACAACTGAGTTTGAAGCATCTTTAATTTTTGAATCCATTTCTGTTCCTTTGGCTTCTCCACCAATTTCTTCTCTATCTCTACCAGTTCTTTTAAAATCTCATTTTGCTTCTTTTCTTTCTGTTTCTTCTGATACGCATTTCTTTGAATAAAGAGGCCTCGCATAACAGCCTTACTAGCATCCCATACCACATTTGTTGGTGTTTCTCTCTCCAGTTATTTTTCAAATAGTCTCTGAAGGTTTTTTTCGCTATCTGCAATGTCTCAGTCTCATCCAGTAAACTTTCATTCAACCTCCAACGGTATAATCCTTGCATTTTTGTTTTAATTTCCATCACCATTGCATTATGATCTGAGATCGTTTTAGGTAAAATTTCCACTTTTGTCACTCTATATGAGATATCATTAGGAACAAATATATAATCAATTCTCCCCAACTCTGGTTCGGTTCAGAAAAAAAAGGTAAACTGTTTTTCCATTGGATGTCTCAGTCTCCAAATATCGGTCCATCCAAAATTTTCAACTAAATCATAAAAAGATTTTGGTAATTTCCCTTCTGAACCTTTCTTTTTTCTGAGACCTATCCAGATCTGGCATCATTACACCATTACAGTCACCCATCAGAAAGAGTTTTTCATCCATATAATCTAACAATTTTTGTTCTACCTCTCTGTAAAATTCAGATTTCCTTTCATTTGGTGCATAAATGCCTACAATAAAAAAATTTTCAGATTGCCAAGTGATTTGTACCATCAAAAATCTTCCCTCTTCATCTTTCATAATCAACTTAGGTTCCAATTTATGTTTTGCATATATCACCACTCCTCTTTTCTTCAATTTATCAGACGATGCAAATTCTTGTCCCAAAATTTTGTTTTTTAGAATCTTCATATGTTTCATTGCAACATGAGTTTCTTGTAAACAAATCAAGTCCAGATTTTCTTTCTTCAATAAGTGCGTAATCCTGTTTCTCTTGGCCTTTTCATTCAGACCATTAACATTCCAAGTCAGTACTCTCAGCGCCATTGTAAATTTGAAATTAAATATATTTTTATCAATCTCTATTCAAATATTGGCCATAGCTAAATCCGCTTTATCTTCTTCCTCCTCAGAGAGTTCTAACTCCTCCTCTTCTTCCTCTTCTTCTTCTTCAGGTGATTTATCACCCTCTTTCGATGGTTTCCTGTACCCAAGCTCTTCTCCATATTTTCTCAGAAATTTACCTATTTCCGACTCAGATATTATTTTAAATCTTTTCATCTTGTAAGTAAAGGATAGGCCTTCTGGGAACTCCCAGCGGAATCTCAGACCATTTCTTCTCAACGTTTCTGCCAGCGATTTATAACTTCCTCTTCTTCTCAAAAAATGGAGAGGAATCTCCTTATATATCAGAATCTGTTGTCCATCAATCACAAACCGATTATCATAGCTATGTTTCAAGATTCTGTCTCGCACGGCCATAGATGTCAATGATACAATAACATCGCCTGGTGTCTTCTTCACACTCAATTTCTTTGGTCTAACTGCAATTCTGAACACTTGAGAGATTGCATCAGCTACTTCCTGTTCTTGCCATCCAAGCCACTTCGCCAGTTCTGTTATTACTTTGGCCTTAATATCTTCTCCTTCTTCCCATGGAATCAAGCGGAAACGAAGGTTCTGTTGCCTTTGTCTCATTTCAAGAAAAGCAAGCTCTTCAGCCATTCTCCTTTGCGTATTTTCTACTTCTGACACTCCTGTTCTATTCCTCTCTGTTTCTTCTCTGCATTGTTTAACCTCTGTCTGCATTTTCTTCACTTTTGCTTCTATATTCTTTGTTTTCACCGTTAAGTCTTTCACTTGGGCTGAGAGCTCCCCTACTGCCTCTTTAATTTGTTTCTGCATGTCTTCCTTTAGTTCTGACAACTTCTGATCCATACTTTGTTCACTTTTTTCAAATTCTCTCCTTATATGTATCATTAATCCTTCCCATTCTTTACCCTCCTCTTGTCTGGAATCTCTCCTCTGTGTTAAAGGTGTCATCATCTTTTTTTTTTCTGCCATCACAATTTTATTAACTTCTGTTCCAACAGGACACAATTTAACCACGTATTAAAGTTAATTCATTCAATAAACCACAATAACCTTCAACCAATCGAGTTAATCTCTTAATACTCCCTTAATTGATATTGATTAATATTCACACAATTACCATCAGTAATGTTAAATTTACTTATTCTAACTTCATTTTGACCTCTCTAACTTTAAATTATCCAAATATCAAATTTATAACAAGATTATAAAATTATAACAGAAATTTTCTATATAGTCAAACACTTTCCCATTCAATATAACATTCAAGTTGAATTTTATATGCAATAATTTTCAAATCCACTAGATGGCGCTCCAACCTAAGGAATGGGATTCTCAATCCAATTCTCAACACGAACCTTATCTTGTTGTTGTGTCTGTCTTATGTCCTTGAGACGAGAAGGAGCCTCAAAGGAAGACACGCAGCAACTTAAATTCGTTTTCACTGCAATCGAGTAAACAAAATGAGACCCACAAAAAAAAACCTTTGAAAATTAAGAGTAGGGAGAAAAATTGGAGCAATTCTTCAGCTTCTTCACAGCCTAATCCAAATGTTTTGCTTTTCTGTAACAAAGAGTTGTTTAACAAAGTTTTTGCCCATCCAAAAGATATATAAATCTTCAACCTCTTCAAAAGGTCTAATCCAATTAGGGAAAAGTAAATAGCAATAGCTCCAATTTGCAATAGCTCCTAAGCTGTTCCCAAAAAACAACTCCAAGGCATTCCCCTCAAAAGGGGGGCTGGCTTTCCAGCCGGCTCTGATGAAATCCTTTGAAATGTAAAATCACACCACCTTGTCCGCCACTCAAATCCCTCTAAATATCCAGTCCTCCACCAGAAAAAAGGGGAGGGGGAATTCATTAATCAAAAATCTTTGGAAGTATAGAGTCAAGTAAGGGGAGAATAACTTCAAACACCAGAGTTCTTTTTTTAAAAAAATATCCCCCTTCCACCCCCACGCGCTCCTCTATTCACTATTCACTCCGTCTCTTCACAAAAAAAAAGTGGGGGTGACTTCAAAATGCCAGTCTGAACTACAGACTTCACGATCAGGCTTCTCCAGGTCCCCTTATTGTTCCACTTCAATTTAAATATTAAATTAAACTCACTTTGCAAATGAAGGGGTATCTCTTCCGCCCCCACCGCTTAGTTTCGATTTGCATTCACGAAGGAAAGTTACGGCTGCTCTCCACCACGCTCCGAACAGATCCCGAAACTAACAAGCAGACTCACGTTTCTTTCGGGTGTGATCTTTATCTTCTAATTAGCCGTTTAACAGCCTGTTGATTCTCCCTCCGATCGAAACGATTTGTAAAGTCCTTGGAGGCTAATGGCTCTTCTGCCAAGACTCTGAGACTTCGCAGACACAGGAGTAGCGATTGTAAAGTGCCGCAACTCGATCCCTTCCCCCCAATCCCTCCAGATCGGGGTGAAAGGAGAGTCGCAAAAGGCAACAGCTGATACCCAATCCCTCAGGGCCCCCCCCCTGAGGTTAATGGAGGCCGCGTAGTCTTCGCGAACCTCTTTAAACCTCCTGTGCGCTCTGGGGAACTCCCCTAGCGTCTTGTTCAGTCGGCCATTAAACCGGAAGCCGAGTCTAACTCTCAACCAAGGGGGTTCTCTCTCTCTCTCTCTCTCTCTCTCTCTCTCACTCTTTGTGTGTGTGTTTGTGTGTGTGTGTGTGTATGTGTGTGTGTGTGTGTGTGTGTGTGTGTGTGTGTGTGTGTGTGTAGGGAGAAATCTGTCGGCAGCATGCATATTTATTTATTACTCCCTTCTTTAGCAAAAGGTTTCCCTGGAAAGCTCACATATATCAAGAGTAGAACGGGTATTAGAGATGGGCACGACTTAGCGGAATTCCCGTTTCTGTTTCCGTTACTCGTTTCCGTTACGCAACAGAAACGGTAACGGGAATTACTCTGCCAGAACTCGAACTCGAACTGACTAAAGAATAATTGGGTCTGATTTGTCGTGGTCGTTCCTGGCATCGCGGCGATCCTGCGATGCCAAGCGGCACAGAAAAAAAGTTTTTAAAAGTTAAAAAAATACCCGATTCCCGGCCCTAAAAGCAGGCGAAAACTGTCTGAGGGCACCTACCAGGCAAGAAGGGTGTTTTATTTGGGGGGGTTCCCCGCCCCCCTCTCCTTGGCTAGTGCTACTGCTGCACTGCTGGTACCAGGCGGGGGGGACATCATCTCGTCTGCCTTTGCCATGTGGTGTGCGGGCGGGGGGATCCAAAATGGCGACCACCATATTTTTTTTGAAATCATGGTCCAAAAACCCACCAAAGCACCACAGAAACATGCGAAAATTAGCTATTTTAAATGCTTGAATTTTTACAGTAGCAGCAGTGGGTTTTTCTTGCAAAAAAAGTCTCCGTTGATTTTATTTTATTTTATTTTTTTACACCTGCGCATTCGCAATGATGGGCTTGCCCATGGGAGTGGACCATGCAAATTTTCCACCAATTGCATGGCCACTTGGCCAGGTTGACCACAGAGACTTCTGGGATGTGCCAATCAGGCATAAACAGCCCACTAACCGTAGCCCGAACCCAAACCCTAACCCTAAGCCTAACCCATACGCCAGTACACTGTCCTTCTAAGTGGGTCAGAGAGGCACCCAGAGGTGCACCCCAACACTCACCCTAACCTCACCCGTAACTAGCGTAACCCTAGCCCTTGCGCTAACCCGTCTTAACCCTAAGCCAGATCTACTTGCATTGCACTACACGCAAGTACATTTCCCTTGGAGCGGGTGCAAAGAGTCTGCCAGTCCGTCACTTGTGGCTCTGGCTGACTCCTGCAGCAGCATTTGTGTGCTATGCAAACCATGCCTGCAAGTGCTGCCTGACTGTGTCTCACCGACTGTTGCAGGGAAGGCACCCCTCTTTGGGGTGCCTCTGCCAGTCTGCTGAGTCTGCAATATGCATATCCATAGCATATGGCTATGCATGCCCTTTTGTAGCAGCGCTGGCGAGTGAGGATAGGAGGCACCCACCACAGAGAGGTGCCTCCAGGAGCCCGCTACCCCCCCAAAACCAGTACTAACGACAAAGGAAAAAACAAAAAATGAAATGACAAATTTTTGCAAAATTTCACGAAAAACGGAAACGAGCTGAAACGGGCTTCCTCCGACACACGACAACTCGAAAACGTCATTTTCCCTAGTTGTGCCCATCTCTAACGGGTATTATTCTCATGTTTACTACCTAATATAGATGATAAACCAGGAAAGAGGATGGGATGGGATCAGGGAGAGGAGAGGAGAAATCTTGTTGGTAACATTCCCATTCCTTGCATGACCATCTTGGCATAAAAAGACGGAGGAACCACTTGTGTGTGAGCCCAGGTCTGAGGTGGAAGACCTGAAGCGCTGCAGGGAAGAGGCTGATGAGGCCAATTCCGCCACTCCTTGCTGCCTCTTCTCCACAGCTCGATTGTGTACCACATCGAGGTGATTTGGCTTGGGGCATCTTCCAACAGCAAGGCTGGTTATCTTTCTGATGACAAGTAGGAGTTTAAATACATCATAGGCTGTAACTCTCCTTTGGAGGACCTTCCCGCCTCCTCAATGCTTTTTCCTTTCCTTTCTTTTGCCTCGCAGAATAAACCTGCTATCTCCCCCCCACCCCAAAAAAATGGCACAGTCCTGGCAGAAACAACTTGTCTTTGGCTCCTGCTTGAGCAAACAGGTACAAAGTGTGGGGCTTGCTTTGCTCTTAAGCCTCTGTATTCCCCATAGAAGGCCTGGGAGGGAATCAATAACCCTTGTGTTTTCAGACCAGACCCAGCAAAGGTGGTGCACAGAGAAAATATGCTTCTATTTATATATCTAGAACTTAATGAAGTGAAATTATCACAGCCCGACAGGCAGTGGTGGGTGTTATAACTCACAGGCATGGACGGGCTAAGTGAGATTTGCAGGCTGTTTTTATTCCTCTGTGGTTGTGTGTATGTGCACGTCTATGTAAAGAGTGAAACCTAATCATTTCCAATTTACATATTCATGGCTTTAACTCCTCTAACTCCATTTAAGAGATGGCTGACTGAGTAAATATTATCCCCCAAAGGCCTCCCATTAATTTCAAGTAAGTTAAACCCACTGGCCCCCTTAATATTATAGTAAGCTCCAGAAGGTGAAGCCAGCAAGTGCATTTTTACTCTGAGTATATTCAAGGTGTTTGGTTCCATGCAATTCCAGTATTCATGTACCTTTAAACGAAGTGTGAAAAATCTGAATTTTGTCTTCAGGTTCTGAAAAACAAAACTATTTTATTTTATTTCTCTGGTTTCAATTTCCATTCCTTTCTATTTCTTACGTTATCGTGGTTGTGAACAGCAACAGTGAAATGGACTTTCTAATCTAAAGGTAAATTACACGCCTTGCCCTGGGTTTAAATGTGAAAATCCTTTAAGCAGGAAGTGTATTGACAGTCTCCAAAAGAACCAAGTGGCACCAGGAGCTCTCCTCTTTACTTCCTATAAAATCCATGAGAAGGAGGGAAAGTGGGCCGAAAGGTTTGATTTAAAAGCAGCCATGGGAGCAAATGATGACGAGTGTCCTGATGTATTTTTTAAAAAATATACATATTAATCTGCTAAAACAGCTGTGTGTTCCATTCAAACATTTTCACTGCAATCTCTTTAATAATCTCCACGGCTAAGATTATAACCTACCTCTATGGCTGGAAGGAATTGGTCACAAAGAGTAAACAGAGGTTGAGCCTTAAGGAGGGAAAAACCTGGCCAGTAGGGTCCAAAACGAAGCAGGTGGCAACCCTTTCCATGGAGGACTGCAATTAGCAAGGAACAAACTTGCCCTCACTTCCCAGCAACATGCACTTTATGAAAACTTCAACTTGGATGCCCTCATCTCATTTCCATATCTGAAGTCAGGAGATGATCTTCTCCCCAGCCAGGAGCCATGCTATTTGTGCTTTGCCTCACCTTGCACCATGTGGCTTGGCTCAGGAATGACCCGGAACAGTTTGTTCTCTAGGCAGCTTTCCGTGGTGTACCTGCTGTCTGTTTTTAGCACACAGTGGTTCAGCTTGTATGGCTGATGATGCATTCTCAGCTTTTGGGTCTGGATTTACTTGTACAGTCCCCAGAAGAAGGGAATGGTAAACCACTCTGGAGTATGCTTTATCTAGAAAACCCTGAAAGGGATTGGCATAAGTCAGAATGCACTTAACCACACACACTTATTTATATACTTACTTGAAATCAATGGCTTTTTGCTGCTTTCCAGAACTGGGATTCTATGGGTTTCAAAGATGTTCCCTTTTGTGTTGATGGATGTCCAGTGTATCTTCATATTCTGCTGTCATATTAATTTGTGCCTAGGTGGATTTTGGGTGATGAGCACTGTTTGTTTGTTTGTTTTTGTTGTTGCTATCATTGCTATATTCTGAATGCAGCTGCCAGGTGTTAAGATGGAGTTGGCCTTCCTCAATGATCAAGCTCTTTCCAAGAGCCTAGGATGACTGGAGATATCTTTGTAGAATATATGCTGTTCCTAATAATGTCGCTATTTGTAATTGATCGATGTTGATCTTGTCAATGCTGAGAGTTTTCAGATGTGGATTCAGGTTTTTTTGGGATTACACCCAAGGCGCTTACTATTATTGGCATTGTTCTTGGTTTCTTATTCCATAGCTTTTTGATTTCTATTTCTAAATCCCAATATTTGGTTATCTTTTCTAACTCTTTGCTGCTGACTCTTGTGTCTCCTGATATCACCATATTGTTGGTTTGAAATTTGTTTTCCTGCTTGTATATTATTATGATGTCTGGAGTATTGTGGGCAAGGTGTCTGTAGCATTGGATTCTGAAATCCCAGAGCACCTTGATGACTTCATTTTCAGTAACTTTTTCTGGCTGAAGTTCCCACTAGTTCTTGCTTGATGGTAGGTTGAAATTTTTACATATTTTCCAGTGGAGTACTGCTGCTACTGTATTATGACAGGCTAAATAATCGGTCTGAGTGATTTTTGGGCAACAGCTGATGATTGGGCAACAGCTACAGTTTCATCTTTTTCTATGCACAATCAACATTTTCTATCTTTCAATGATTTATCAATTTTTGGCTATATGGTATTTGTTCTTAAAGAACGATTTTGAGCTGCCATGATTCAGTTTCTTCAGTTTCTTCTTCAATGTTGCTTTTCTTAGCCAAAGCCATGTTTGTTCTTGGCTGATCTTATCATTGATGTCTCTTATAAACTGACCATTCAGTGCTTTATATTATTATTATTATTATTATTATTATTATTATTATTATTATTATTATTATTATTATCATCATCATCATCATCATCATCATCATCATCATCATCATCATCATCATCATCATCATCATCATTTAAAATGTTAGTGGTTGCATCACTTCAAAAATACTTTGGCATTGCAACCATAATGAAGGAGCTGATGGGAGAAGTAGAGGACCAGTGGTTGCAGACTGGGCACAGAGTGGTCATGCCTGGACACAAGATAGTCTGCAAACTAGGAGCATCGCCCTGCAATGGTGCTGAAAGCCTTTGGACAATGCTCCAAAACATGGAATAACAGGTGTATTCACCTGAAAATGAAAAAAAAAATAAAAAGGCTAAAGGGCAAATGTTTTGACACAGTCCTTCACCAAAGGCTGCTGAGAAAATTGCACAGTCAGGGGATAAGAGGGCAAGTCCTCTTATGGAATGAGAACTGGTTGATATCCAGAAAACAAAGAATAGGTGTCAATGGGCAATTTTCACAATGGAGAGAGGCAAAAAGTGGTAAGCCACAGGGATCTGTCCTGGGACCGGTGCTTTTCAATCTGTTCATAAAAAACCTTGAGACAGGGATAAGCAGTGAGGTGGCCAAGCTTGCGGATGACACAAAACTTTTCTGTATAGTAAAAAACCAGAGAAAATTGTGAATAGCTCCAGAAGGATCTTTCCAAACAGGATGTGGGCTGAAAAATGGCAAATACATTTCAATGTAGGGAAATGTAAAGTAATGCATACTGGGGCAAAAAATCCAAACTTTATCTATCAAGACATGGGCTCTGAGCTATCCATGAAGGATCAGAAAAGAGATCTTGGTGTGCTGGTGGACGGCTCATTGAAGGTGTCTACCAGTGTGTGGCAGCTAGAGATGGGCACAGAACAAACATTTTTTTGTTTCCATTATTCATTAGTCGTACCGTTACGTAATGAAATGACAAACAAAAATTGTGATGAAAATGCAACGAAACGAACAGAACCACGAAAATTGTGGTCGTTACGTTTCATTTCCGTTAATGGCGATGTGCAATGAAATGAGCTGTTTTAAATGTTAAAAAAATGCCCTGGACATCCGTAAAAATGCAGCGATAATGTGATCATTATTTGAAATTATTACCTACCAGGGGGTTGGGGTTCTTCAAATGTTTGTTTTTGTCTTCTCCCATTGCGATGTATTTTTCTTTTCCTTTTAAAATGGATGTCACCACCAGCCACAAAATGGAGGCAACCCATGTGATGGAATCATGTTCAACCAATAGCATGCCCAGGTTGCAGACTGGGCAGGCAGGTCTGGCAGCCACAGAGGGCATAAAAAGGTCTGGCAGCCCCCGTCCTCCTTGCAGTCTCTGGTGGGAGTTAGGGTGGGATTGTTGTCTCTGCGACTCTAGCTTCAGTCCTGCAGCCTCCCTGTGTGCGTGCGTGCTGCGTACCTCTCAGTGAGTACCCTCCCTTGCCCCACAGTGCAGTCACTCTGTGGCTGCCTTGCACCCTGGGCAACGCCCACCGCTGCCTTTGCAGCCTCCCTGCGTACCTAGTCTATACTGTGTTTCTGCCAGCATCCATTTTTGTGTGTGTTTTCCCTCTGTTCTGGGGCGTTGGGGGATGCCTGCGCACGGAAATGCTTTAAAAATCGTGCAAAAAGCGGGCAGAAACGGCAAACAAAAAAACGAAAAACAGTAACAAAAAATTTCCAAAAATTCACGACAAACGGAAATGAACCAAAACAGACCTCTCAACAAAAAATGAAAAACCGAAACACCATTTTTTTGTTTCGTGCCCATCTCTAGTGGCAGCAGTGAAGAAGGCCAATTTAATGCTAGGGATTATCAAAAAGGGGGATGAAAATAAAGCAGCCAACATTATCATGCCATTGTACAAAACAATAGTAAGGCCACACCTGGAGTATTGTGTACAATTCTAGTCAACGCATCTCAAAAAAGACAGTGGAACTGGAAAAATTGCAAAAGAGACTAAAATGATTACTGGGCTGGGGGACTTCCCTTATGAGGAAGGACTACAGCATTTGGGGCTCTTTAGTCTGGAAAAAAAGGTCCCTGATAATGCAGGGCATGAATAAAATGGATAGAGGGACGCTCTTCTCAGTTTCACGAAATACTAGAACTAGGGGATATCCACTCAAATTGAGGGCTAGGAGAGTGAGAACAGACAAAAGAATTTTTTTAACCCATCGTGTTGTTAGTCTGTAGAACTCCTTGCCACAGAATGTGGTGATGGCATCTGGCCTGGATGCCTTCAAAAGGGGATTAGACCGATTCCTGGAGGAAAAGTCCATCACAGGTTACAAACCATGATGGAGATGTGTAATCTCCAGTCTTAAAACTGGGGTACTTCACAGGCCAGATGCAAGGGAGTGGTGTCAGGAAACAGATATCTAGTCTTGTGCACTCCCAGATGCATTTGGTGGGGCCACTATGAGATACAAGAAGCTGGACTAGATGGGATTTTGGTTCACAATTTGAATTGCTGGATAGCTGAATGGTTTGGGAATTTGATTCTCCACTGTGCCTCCTTTAGAACTTTGAAATTCTATGATGTTGTTGTTCATGATAATTAATCTGAAGCACACTATTTTGAATGGCTAGGCAAACCAAAAAAAGCTATTATCTTTCATAATTGTCATATGTCTGAAAAACAAGCACAAAACTGCACATATTGGGTGGAGCTGTACACAAAAGTTCCACAGTCAATGGGGTTCATAATATATGGGAGGAAAGATCTGAAAAATACCACAGGGCAAAACTAGGGGTGCAGTGTCAAGAACAAAGCATGCCCCCTCCATTTCTTGCCATCCATTGTACATTTACTTCTCTGAGCTGAGGAAGCAAACATGCATAATGGTCCAGAGAGGCCCACTTGTGTGATTACCTGCACCGGCTGGGGAAAATAGGATTTTTCTTAATATTTAGCCTTTGTATTCTGTTCCCCCACTCTGGTTTCTCACTTAACTGGATCAGTTCTCTTTTGTTTCTAAAAAGGGAGACTTTATGAGTCTGAGTAGAAAATCCTCTACCATGAAGCTGAAACTTGGGCAGTACCAGCATTCATGCCTTGAGGAGGGGAATCCTTGAATATCTGCCAACCCAGGAGAGCATTTTGTGAGAGACAGTTACTGCTGCTAATTCCTGTGTACTCTCCCTTTGGGACTCTGACCTATGAATGTCCTCCAAACCCCATCTCTTAGCAGAACTAGGGCCTTACTGTTAGTCATCTGGCTCTACCTACCCTCTCACTGATGTTTGCCTCCTGGGTGAGGGAGAATTTGCCTTGAAAACTGGAGCTTCTATGGGATAGACCTGCTATAGGAGGGTTCCCCCTTTTGGGGGAAATACGGGGCCCAGATTTTCTGCTTGAAAGGATTCTATTTTTAAAATTAGTATTTTGGGAGTTCTCCTCAGGTATTTTCTAGGCAGCAAAATTCTAGGTAGCAAAATTCTGTATTCCCAGAATTTTCTCTAACTAGACAATGGTATGGACTGGAACAGCACTGAAATCATGTCCTAAATCCTGTAGAAGTCTCAGAAAGAAGCAAAGGACTGTGATAATAGCAGCATGGCCAAGAAGGAGGAGGAAGGGGTAAAGGCACTTCTGCCAAAATTGCTCATTGTAGATCTCTTGTTCCACAACTGCTTTCAGTGGTACAAGGAGACTCCTATGTACCTGCTCACAATTGAGTGCTTCTACTGTAGCAGGTCTCAATATGAACAAAATGGGCCAAACACCCCTTCCAAGTCATACAACTGCATGGGCTCCTTTTTCACCATGCACACACGAACAGTCAGGGCTTTGTAACAAGAAAGTTTTCCCCTCTCCCTAGTTGCATGTATGTACATCTAGGCCCTCGACTCGAATTGTGTACTCTGGACACATAAGGATAAGATATAAAAATTGGAATGTTGTTTGCTATATTGGCTAGAAGCCTTGCTTGGCTTATATTCATTTGGCAAAATCATATTTGTTGCCATCCAGGTCATTTTGACATTCCCTTTGGCTTTTCACCCATCCCTGACTATATTCTGCTTGTATGGTTAGTTCTGCAGCATTGTGGAGAAAGGGAGCTGTGCCATAAATAAGGGCAGTATTGATTATCATGGCAAGAGAAATAGGATAGGTGTGTGTGTGTGGCCAGAGCCATCTTCTAGCATTTGATTATTTCTGGAAATGGGAATGATTTGTTTCCTTTTGTGATCTTTAGGCAACTGAAAAGTCGAAGCAGGCTTTTTTTCCCTTTAAACATTTTGGGGTGAAGGGTTAATGGCGATGGTGAGAAACACATTTCTACCTCCTAGACTCCACTGACAAAGAACATTCTATCAAAACAGAGAAGGCAGAAACTGAAGAGAGGTACGGAATTCTTCCTATTGTGTCTATGATTTGCAATAAATAAGACAAAGCCTTGCCAATCCATAGTAAAATGCATTCCTATGGGAAATGAAAAATGCGAATAACAAATAATGAAACAAATAATAAATTCATTTCATGCCCATCTCTAATAAATAAAATAAAGATAAATAAAAAAATTGAGTGCAGACTTCCTGTTTTCCAATATGCGTACTGTAAGCCTCACCAACCGCAAAACACAAATTTCCCAGAAGTGAAATGGCAAAGCTTTTCAAACACCTAAATAAAAGGTAGCAGTTGACTCCAAACTACAAAATCTTGTTGTTTCATGCATTAAAACAAACTAAAGTAGGTCCAGTGAATCTATGAGGGTTTAGTGAGTCAGTTTAATTGATTCAAGTGGGTCTACTCTAATTGCAACTTCCTACACCAAAAGAAATTGAGAATAAGCCTATTTAAATGAATAGAACATATGGAGGAGCTGACTCACCAAATCTTCACTGATTAATGGGTCTACTCTAATGTTCTTTGCCACACTAAGCAACAAGATTTACATCACTGTTTATTCCAACCTCAATTTTGTAGACGGCAGAAGGAGAGTCAGAGGACAAAATAAAAGCATGTGCAGAGAACTGGAAGAAGCGTAGACCTTCATGTTTCGTTTTGTTTCTAATTGAGAGAGGCAGACGTGTAAGAAAGTAAGAATTCTCTGCCCTCCTCAGTTTAGAAATACAGAGCAGGTATGGCTGTGAAGTGGGACTGTCTCATCCAAAGCCCCCTACAGCGAGTGTATCTTCCAGTTAGGATTGTCTTGTTAGAATGATACTGTTGGTCACTGTTGAAATTGTAAATGTTCCAGTGTTTCCTATCTCATGGGTCATGAAGGGTTTTCTGGGAGTTACAGGTCACCTTTTGTGTGCTCTAGCTAGAGCTGGCACAAATTTGAAAACACATCACAAAATTTGTTCAAAATCACTAATTTGTTGGTTCATATTAGAGATGGCCACAAAATGGAAATATAGTGTTTCATTGCATTGCATTTTGTTTTGTTTCATTCTTCATTTTCATTCATTTAGTCAATAAAAGATTTTTAAAAATAATTTTTATCATGAAATGAAATGAAACAAAATGCTTCATAGGGCTATACATAATGGGGAGCTTTCCTTTTTTTATTTAACAGGAGCCCACTGCCCTAAATCAAAGACCCTCAGGCTTTCAAATCAGTTTGTTTCCACGCAAAGAACTCTCTGTAAACAAGCTAGAAACCTAATGGCTAGCTGCTGCATGATTGGTGGCTCTGCGAGGGAAGAAAGGAAAATATTTTTTTAAAAACCCACGGTCCTACTTATTCAGGAAAGCAAAAGAGGGGTGATTTGCATTAAACAGGAAAGGAAAACAATCAGTTTAAATCAACTTGCAGACACAGCCAGTGAAAGCAACAGCTCAGCTCCTAGCTATATTCAGGCAGATCAAGATCGGAAATAAGCTATCTCAACAGCTAAGGAAGCAAGGAAAACAAATCAATCAGTTTATAAATAAATCCCTGTTCTTGATACAGCTGTATCAAATAATTTTTTATAATTTTAGCCTCTTGATACAAGAGGCTAGGACAAATGTATCAAGAGGCTAGGACAAATTGTTTCATTTCTGAAGTAAAAAAATGTGTTTTGTTTCATTTTTTGATGAAACACTGTTTGCTGTTGAAGCAGAGTGTCATTTTTGTAAGGTGCCCATCACTAGTTTATATTTATATGAATTTATGAACCGCAGTGAATAAGAATTAATTATTTTAAGGATTTTTGATTTTTTTATTCATTTGGTTATGAAATGCCCCCCTCCCAGGCATCTTGAGACACCATAACTACAGGGAAGCTTCCCCCAACTGTCCTCTAGAATTCCTCCAAGAGTAGTGAATAGAGATGGGCACAAAATGCCAAAATGGCATTTCGTGCTCGTTATTTGGGCCCTGGGGTCCACTTTGTTCTGTTTCTGTTTTTTGGGGCCCGGGGCCCGCTTCGTTTCCATTTCTTCATTTTTCGGGTGTGGCAAGCTGCGGCCGCAGGGAGGCCTCCCAGGGCCAGGCACCACCGGAGCTGGCGGCATGCAGGCCGGGCCACAGGGAGCCCTCCCTGGGCCAGGGCAAGCCTCCTGGGAGAGCCATCCCAAAGCCACAGGGAGCCCTCCCGGGGCCGGGCACCACCGGAGCCGGTGGCAAGCCTGCCAGGAGAGCGATCCCATGGCCACGGAGAGTCCTCCCGGAGCCAGGTGCTGTTCCGATCACCACCTCCAACAGGCCACCACCCCCGGAGCACCGCCGAGCACTACCCTCCCTTGGGCCCCCTCCCCAAGAACCGATCCAACGCGCCATCTGCCACCCCTGTTGGGTCGCTACCCCCGGAGCTCCACGCAGTGCCGTCCTAACTGGGGCCCTTCTCCGTGGGAACCACTCTGCCCTGGGAGCCACCGCCCCAGCAGACCACCATCCCACACCCCCAGCCTAGACCCGGTGGGGGATGCCCTTCTCCCCCGTGGAACCAGCTGCTGCCCTGGGAGCCACCCATCCCCAGCAGACCACCATCCACGGCTCCAGTGGGGAGGGGCAAAGAGGCCCCACCAGGCCCAGCCCCCTCTCGCCACCCTCTGCTGCTCTATTTTTCTTGTGGGGGTGCGATGCCACTGCACAAACAGAACCTGTGCTTTTCTTGGTTCTGTTTGGTTCAGCTGCACCATCGCAACAGTTGCCTTCCCATCTCTTCTCGCGAGACTGGTAAAAAAATTGTCTTGCATCTATCTCCAGTGGGGAGATATTTCAGTTATGCACCCCCAAATAGAAACACCCAGGAAAGTTCTCACCAGGTACCTAGAGACACCAAACTCAGGCCCAGCCTTTCTTCTCTTCCTCCACCCTCTGCTGCTCTATTTTTCATTGCATGAGTGGTGCGATGCCAGTAACGGAAACAAGCAGAACCGAAGGAAATTTTCTTGGTTCTGTTTGGTTCATGCCTGCCCCATCGCAACAGTTGTTATTTTTTACAGTTGCTGTGGCGTAACGATGCATCGATACCCGGCTAACATTTGCGGCAAAGCTGAATTACTGTAATCAAAAATTTTCCACTCCCGTTTGTTTGCTTCGTCCATTGGTCTAAAAAAATGCTCTCTAGTGGTGAAGCACACAACATTTGATTTTATGATCCATTTCTCCAAGGGCATGCACCCCTTCCTAAATCCCTAGAGCAGTGACCAAGCAACTTCCGCCTCAAACTACCATTACAAAATGCCTCCCTCGCGTCATCAGTATTTCGGAAAAAGTAACTGAAAAAAATTAAAAAAAAAAAAAAATTAGTGGCCAAACTTTGGATGTGAAGTGGGATGCACAGAAAAGATTCCCGGCCTCTGGCAGGGGAATCTTTCTTGGCGCCGAATCCAAAGAGGAGGAGCGTGCGGACAAAAGCTCGAAGTTTGTGAAGCTTGGAATTAACCCCAAGTTTGTGAAGCTTGGAATTCCCCAAGCCAGTTGCTACAGAGCACTATCCTCTCTCTCTCTCTCTCTCTCTCTCTCTCTCTCTCTCTCTCTCTCTCTCTCTCTCTCTCTCTCTCTCTCTCTCTGTGTGTGTGTGTGTGTGTGTGTGTGTGTGTGTGTGTGTGTGTGTTGGTGTCCAACTCAGATGTCTGAAACCTAATCTTCACCAAACTTGCCACCATCCTTTTGATAGTGGTCTAGTTTTCACTTCTTGCCCAGTACCATTTTATATTGTCTTACTGATGTTTGTTTTTAAGCTTTTTGTGTGAACTGCCTAGAGTTCCTTTGGGAAATGGGAGTGGTATATCAATGCAAAAATAAATAAAATAAATAAAATAGAAAAGGGGAGTTAGGAGAAGCTTCTCTATAATTTTGGTGTCTCTAGTTGCCTTTAGCGACATTTAATAGAGTTTTAAATAAAAAATCAACAAATGATTCATAAATTTGTAAAAAAACTGGTTATTTGTAATTCATCAAATGTTGAATTAAAAATTGAAACTAATTACATTTTTTTCTGATTCATGATCATCAGCTGTAACCCTTCATAAATAATATATTCCTTGAAATCTTTTGGAATGCGATACTAAGTTAGTAGTAGAGATGGGGACTGAAACGCCAAAATGGCATTTCATTTCTATTTGTGTTTCATTTATCTTCATTTCATTTCATTTGGTTTAAAAACCCTGCACCATTCCCCCACATGATCGGGCGTGTTGCGGGGGAATGGCACAGGGTTTTTAAAAGCAGTTTCCCATTGCAATTCAAGCAATGCATTCCTATGGGAGAACAAAAAATGAAATGGAACACACCAAAATTTTTCATTTTTTTTCTTTGAAGGGGCAGTTTGTTTTTCATTTCATTAGGGAACGAAATGAAAAACAAACAACAAAACAACAAAATCATATGTGTATGTATATGGAATAGGCACTTCGAGGAAGAAAGAAGCCTCTACATTTTGAGAAGATAGGACTTTATCCCATTAAAAGTGCCTTTTTAATGCAAACATGGGGACATAGGTCATTTGGCTATTATAAAAGTGGGTCACAACTTGAAAAGTGTTGGGAAACATGGATATAGATTATATATTGCTATTAGCTGCTGCCATTTTACCTAAAGATGTGATATCAAGATCTGCAATACGATGCTACACTTCTTAGGTTCTCATTCAAGTAGATATTCTAAGGTAGACCAGTTTAAAAAAATATCTAAGAATATTTCTCTTTGGATTTCCCATATTCTAGATTTCTCAAAGCATAAAATTCAAAATGAATTTTGCACTTCTTGTTCCAGAGAAGCATTGAAAGAATTTTGATCAAAGAAAAACAACAACCCTCCAAACCTGGATAAGCTGAAAAAGAAAGTAACAAAGCAAACACTCCCAGTAAAAAAAGCAAACTACACCACACATATATCCAAGGTTAAATGGATCTATATGCTACACTTGAGAAGTTTTCTTCCCGAAGATGAGTTATCTGATCAATGTCCAAAGAGCTTGCATTGCCCAAAAACTAGACAGTGGCCAAAGCTGCTGTGTAATATAGAAGCCTTGCCATTGAAATGGAGGTAGCATTTCTTTATTTCTCTGGATTATTATCAGGCCAGTGGGATGAGAAAAAAAGTCAAGTGAAAATATTATTTTAGTAAGACTTGCCAAGAAGACAATTTAATATCTAAGAAGAGTAAGAATTTTTTTAAAGGTTTTTTGGCAGCATCTTGCTCCTTTTCTTTCTGTCCTTCCTCTCCCCAAACCCTAGAACTGGAGGTATCCTTTTGCCTCAGCACAACAGAATTAAAAGTGGAGCCAGCCAGCCAATCGGCGATGGGGCTGTGGCATGTTGGAAAGAGCACAGGGGAAATGATTCATTTCATTTCTCTCTCTCTCTCTCTCTCTCTCTCTCTCTCTCTCTCTCTCTCTCTCTCTCTCTCTCTCTCTCTCTCTCTTCCTCCCAGATTTAACATTGTTTTAATGAAGTCATTCATAAAATGTGGAATCCGTTGGAATCAGTTGGGTGGAATTCCTTCCCTGAACAATCGTTGTTTTCTTTCCTTATCTGAAAGTGAATAGAGACTCCAAAGTTGGGGGATATAAATAAATAATCCATAGTACTCTTAATACTTTAGGCACAATAGTTCTTTATTAGGCATATTTAAAAAACTCCCTAAATTACCCATTCTTGATAAGAGTCTAACCTTTGTGAAACTTCTTACCTTGAGCACAAGAAAGGAAGAAAAATATGACTATTTCCTTAATTTTATTCACCTCCCTCCTTTTTGTGGACACCCCAACAAGACCTCCTATGCACCCATACTACCCCCCAACCCCACTCAGTTCCCACTCCCTCATCCCTACTTTATCTGTGGACTCCATCCTCCATGGCCTACATTATTGTGGCACACCCAGCAATCATACTGGAAGCTCCTGGGGGGTAGGGGTTCAATTATGGGATTTTTTTTTCTCCTTTAAAAGCCTGGCTAACTAATAAATGGATTTGTGGTTCGGTTGTCAGGGCCCAAAATTGCCATTTTGGTGGTTCATCTCCATCATTATTTATTATTTATTTGTCTTATTGTATATTAATTTTATTTACTTTAATCAACCTGCATGCAGCTTATGAATTCTATTTTAAATTTTAACTTGTTCTGATGGCATATTTTATGCACACACATGCACGCACGCATGTATGCACACACGCACACACACACATATATCTGGTATGTAAAGTGCTATAAATGTATGATTAAAAGTCAGAAGAAGAACTTTTGATACATAGCATTTCATGCAGTAATTATGGCCTGATAGAACTGTCGCCACTAAGCAGGGGGCTCAGACAGTGGTGGCCCCTACAGAATCATACAGAGAGATTTGTCCTGGCTTTTGTCCAACCACGTCTTGTGGTGGCATAAAGTTTTAGCTGTAGAAAATGTGGCAGCATAGCTGCTAATTGGTACACAGTACTGGGATTACGTTACCCCGATACTGAGAGACATGCAGTTGGCTGCCAATTACTTTTTGAGTCCAATTCAATATGTTTCTTTTAACCTTTAAAAACTCTAAACAGCTTGGGGGCCTGGCTAATACATTATAAATGTATCTAAACATTATAAATACAGACATAAAGCTCACATTGCACTTATTTCCTACAGAAGTAACAGTTTTGAAAAGAAAATTGCAGCACGAGGTTGGCAGACATAACTGAAAGACATATCATGTTTGGTCGAGGCCAGACAGCAACACTGGCATAGTCGTTTTCCTTTGAGGGGCTAGAGTAACTCCCTGAGTGTGCAACGAAGCACATGTGGATATTAAAAGAACATAATCCCAGACCATGGAAATGTAGGTATGTGTGTGTGTGTTTGGACAATGAGCCCAGAATCACTGAGGCCTCATAGCCAAAAACAATAACATTTCTAAGCCCTGGTGAATATGTGGTGATCTCAAGTGAAGGAATCCATAGGGGGAAAGCTCCTGAGGGAGACACTTGAATGAGTGGACTTGGCAGTTGATTTGGAAGGATGCACCTTTAAATAACTTGGGTTGCCTTTTCTGCTCTTATCATGCATTTCAGTTTTTATTGTTTTGCTGTTGCATGTTGGCATGTAAATTACCCTAAGTAATCACCTCTCTCCATTGTGAAAATTATCCATTGACACCTACTCTTTGTTTTCTGGATCTCAACCAGTTCTCAGTCCATAGGAGCACCTGCCCTCTTATCCCCTGACCGTGCAATTTTCTTAGCAGCCTTTGCTGAGTGACTGTGTCAAAAGCCTTCTAAAATTCCAGATACACAATATCCGCTGGTTCCCCCAAATCCACATGCCTGTTGACCTTTTCAAAGAATTCTAAAAAGTTTGTCAGGCAAGACTTACCCTTACAGAAACCGTGCTGATTTTCCTTCAGCAAGGCTTGTTCTATGTGCTTTAAGATTTTCTCTTGGAGGAGGCATTCTACCATCTTCCATGGGATAGATGTAAGGCTAACTGCCCTGTAGTTTCCTGGATCCTCCCTCCTTCCTTTTTTGAAAATTGGTGTGACATCCATTATATTCCATTCCTGTGGCACTGTGGCTGTTCTAAGGGGCAAGTTACATATTTCCAAGGGTTATTAAGGAATCCACAATTCCTTAATAACCCTTGGGTGGATGCCATCTGGTCCCGGTGACTTGTTGATCTTCAATTTATCAATGAAACCTAAAACACCCTCTCTTTTTAACCTTTATTTGATGTAATTCTTTAGTCAAGAGGTCTCGTTCGGGCAGAGGAATCGCAAGGTCTTCTGTTGTAAATTTCTCTGCAATTTCCAAGTCCCCCTTTACCTCCCTCACTATCCAGAGGGCCAAATGGTTCTCTGGCAGGTTTTCTACTTCTAATGTATTTAAAGAACCTCTTATTATTTCCCTTTATATTACTAGCAAAACATTCTTCAAAGTCCTTCTTTGCCTCTCTTATCATCTTCTTATATTTCTTTTGTCAGAGTTGGTGTTCCTTTTTGTTTTCCTCATTTGGGGAGGATTTCCATTTACAGAAAGACTTCTCCTTGCCCTTTAGAACCTCTCTAACTCTGTCAATTGACTTTGCCTGAGCTCTCTTGGACTTAGAGGAGCTCTTCTTTCTTTGAGGTACACATTTCTTCTGGGGCTATATTACCATTGTTTTTAACAGGCTCCATGCACTCTGGAGAGACTGGATTCTTTTTACCTTCCCTTTCAATTTCTTTCTAACTAGTTTCCTCATCTGAGGGAAGTCCGCCTTTGGAAATTGAGGGTTTTTGTGTCTGATTTGCTTAACACTCTTCCCCCGACATGCATGGCAAAGGAGATTGCAGCATGGTCACTAGAGATGGGCACAAAATGAAACATTCCATTTCATTTTTAGTTTGGGGATAGGAAGTTTGTTTTGTACATTTCGTATTTCACTTTGGTTTGGTTCGTTATGTGTGTGTGGTGTGTGTGTGGTGCTTATGTGACTTTTGCCCCCCGGCCCCAGGGCCAATCAGCTGGTGCACTGGTGCAGCAAAAAAGTTTAAAACTCCTGCACCGATTATGGGGGGGGGGAGTTCACTTCTAAACTTTTTTTGCCTCCCCTAGCCCACATGCCAGCAGATGGGCACTGGGGGAGGCAAAAGAAAAAAGAAAAAGAAAAAACCTCCTACTTTTCCCTGCACCCAAATTGGGCAGGGAAAAAGCGAGGGGGCTTGTGGACTGGGGGAGGCAAAAAAAAAAAAAGCATCCTAGGGATTCCTTATTGGAATGCATTGAAGCAATGCATTCCAACAAGGAAAAATTCTCCATTGAAATGCATTGAGCCAATGGATGGATTTCAATGGAGAAAAAGAGAAAGAAAAAAAAACCTCCTGCCTTTTCTCATGCCCGACCGGGTGGGGGAAAGGCAGGGCATTATTTATTTATTTATTTACTTCCCCCAGCACCCATCAGCTGGCTCGCAGGCTGGGCAAGGCAAAAATAAAAGCACCCCAGCAATTTCTCATTGGAATGCCTTGAATCAATGTTATCCCTAGCCTCCAAATGTTCAAGCTCTCCCATCTTTGCTCAGAGGCTCCGAGCATTTGTGTAAGTCCCCTAAGGACTGTTTCCCCCCCTCTAGCTTTTCATTCCAGTAGACAAACTATCACATCCCATTATTCTCCCAGTCCTAATACTTACTATGTCATCACTTTGTGGTTATCTACCCTCTCCAACCTGGTCCCACAGGGATGAGGTGTTCCAAACTAGCTGCTGATCAGCTCTTGGCACTCCTTGCAGCAAGGACATATCCATGACATTTACCCAGATGGAAAATAATCATACATATGTCACTCAGTGCAAAACACTGGATAGCCCCTACACCCCTGCTGGCTGTTTGACTGCATGTTAGGGGTCATTGAGTGGTCATTGAGAGGTTATTAAGAGGTTTCCTCTCTTTGTAGAGGAAGTGAGAGGTAGTATCTAGGGTCCTAGCTTCAAAGAAATCTGGCTTTTATGTTATTCCTTAGCACTCATATTTACCCTTTAAATAAAACAAATTAATAGATAAAAATTGTGAACCCCCCATTGGCCATCCTGTTTGCTCTCCCTGGTCACTTGCTCTGGTCACTCACTCCCAGGCTCTGCCTCAGCTTTAATCTCTCAGTTGTACTCTGGAGACAGGATCCAAAATCCCCCCCCCCGAGCTCACAGCTGCTACTTATAGCTTTCGGCAGTAATCAGGACCTCCAAGGGCCGGTGCTAGGTTTTTTTTGCGCCCTAGGCAAGGGGTGGGGGTAGGGCAGCAGGCGGGACAGGGAGCGGTGGGGCGGGGGCGGCAGGCGGGGGGAGGGGGTGGACGGCAACTGGCAGTGATGGGCAGATGGTGATGGGTGGCTGGCGGGCAGTGGGGGATGGACAATGGTGGCCAGTGGCAGGGGGCATGGGGGGCAGCAGGCTGGCCAGTGCCCTCTCTCTATTTTGGCACCCTAGGCAACTACCTAGTTCACCTTAATGGAAGCGCCAGCCCTGGGACCTCCCCTATCTGTTAAGTCACACCCTTCCTGCTGAGCTCACAGCTCTTCCTGTTTAGGACATACCCTTCCTCTTAAGGCAAGCACATGGCTGATGCCTGGGAAATTCCTAGGGGTTCTTTTAGAACCTTTACGAGGTATCTCTCTCTGCCTTTGCCTTCTCGGCCCCTTTCATACCTACTTTTCTTCCTTTTACTTCCCTGGGAAACTCCTGTTTGCTCTCCCTGTTTGCTCACTCTGGTTCCTTGCTCCCTGGTTCTGCCTCAGATTTAATTCTTCAGCTGTGCTCTTCTTGGGGTCAGGAACCAGAAAGCCCTTTCTTTGGTTTCTAAAACACGTGCCCCTCAAAGACTGGTAAAAAGCTGGGTTTTTTGTTTGTTTTTTTGTGAGTTGCTTTTCATGGCTGGGCACCAATCCTTATCCTTCCACTCCTGGTATCAGTGTTAATATGATCATCAGAAAATGTCTCTGTGTGTGCTGAGCACAACTTATAGGGAGTAGTGCAGGAAAGCTGCACATTTCTCACATGCAAATCTGAGCATATATGAATGCTCCCTTCAGCATCAGGTTTTAGTCCTGAATGAAATCCTGTGGAATCAGAAGCTGTTGCCCTGGTAATACTATCGCCCATTCTTCTGGTACATAGAACTTTCTATCCTGTAGAACTTCCATTACAGTTCCTTTTTTTATTTTAAAAATATCTTTATCGAATGGGCATGGCAACAACAGTAACAAAATAATACTCTCATTATTATTAATAATAGTAGCAGGCCATTCATTGGAAATGTGTGGTCTGATATAGTTTCTTCACACACTTGCAATTTATATCAAATTAAAGCATTGCACCAAAGATTGAGGTGGGAGGCTAGTTGAAAATAACTCCTGTTCTTATCGAATTTTCTTTTTTCTTTTTTAAGGAAACCATGTGTTGAAAAAGTCATTTTGAGAATGAGGTTATTTAAGTAATTTGAACTGGTGTGTTGGTTTTTTTCCATTAGGGCAATATGCCATATTCTGTTACTATAAGCATGTAAAGATAACTTATAAATTTCCTTCCAGTTTGTGGCAATGTCCAAATGCTATGCCGTACAGAAAATATTATCAGCTGTTTCTGAAGTAGTTGTCCGCTATTGCCTGAAAATAAGGGTAGAAGAGCTAAATCTGGCAAACTTGTAATTATCCCCCCCCCCCGTGATTCATTCTATTTCTGGAAACATGTTAACCTTCTATTCCAGTTTCATGCTTGCCTTCATCCGTACTTTTCACATTCCCTGTTCCAGTTATTCACATCATGCAGCACCAGGCCTTCCTTTTGCTTTTGTGCACATCAACAACTAAACAGCCTTTCACCTTTAATCCAGGTTCTCCTCTACTGACAGCACTATTCATACTTATAGTTTGCTTTCCTCCAGTAGCTGAACAAGTGCACTCTAACCTCAGGGTCTCTTCTTTTAAGATAGAAGTATTAAATATTTACTTAGCAATATATACCTCTGCACAGTACTACCCTGAATATAACTCCAGATGTCTACACAAAGTTTCCACCAGTGTCATCTTTCCACTAATGTTGCTGCCCAATAACTGCCATCAGTGATGCAAGGTGGATTTCCAGCACCAGAGAAAAGCCAAGTATTGTGGGCCATGTGCCCCCCACACATGTAGGATGGTAGGAGAAGTCAGGGTGAGAGAAGCCCCCAGTGTGGCACCATGAAGCAGCTACAGAACCACTTGAGGTCTGTGTTGGTGGTGATGGGGCAGTGGTGGAAACAGCCCCAGTGCCTCTTGGTAGCTAGGAAGGGGGAAGAGGAGCCCAAGGAGTGGCTTTAGGAGTCTGCTGGGTAGAGCAGCTCATGTTCCCCTAAGAATTTTGCACCCAGGGACATTGCACCTCTACCCCAGTGTGTGACACAAACTGATTGCCATTCTGGGAATAGCTCATTCCCACTAATCACTGGAACAAGTAGATTCTAGCTGCATTGAGTGATGCCCTTTCATGATTTGATTCTAAATATTGACATTCCTACGGTTTGACTTATTTCTACATATATTTCCAATATTATACTTATATGCAGCATAAGCATTGATCCCTAGAGAACATTGCCTTGTAACTATTTGGCCTGACAAAGCAATGTCATATTAAGATGCATTGAACATATCAAATTACCTACACAGTTGTTCCGGCAATAATGATAATGGGCACTGATAGTTCGGTCTAATCCATTATCTGTGAAGTTCTTTTGAAAATGTTACCTCTTAGTATTGTTCCTAAACAAAAATAAACAGCCACAGAGTGCCGTATGAACTGGTGTTGTATGCTGTGTGTGTGTGTGTGTGTGTGTGTGTGTGTGTGTGTGTGTGTGTGTGTGTGTGTGTGTGTGTGTGTGTGTGTGTGTGTGTGTGTGTGTGTGTGTGTGTGTGTGTGGTGCTGTAGGTCTTAGCTGTCCTTGTACTATAAAATGTTCAGCAATTGCTAATCCCTGTTGATGGAGCTCTTTTTCTGCTTTTTTGTTTCCCCAAGGTATTTTTTTTTCCACACGCATTGCCGGAGCCCAGCATTCCCAGAAACAAAATATGTGTCGAGAAGGAGGGCTGTGCTGTCTGCAGCCGCTCAGGTGGGACAGACGGAGGAGCCCTCTGAGTTTTATGGAGTGTGTCACAGGGGAGGCGTCTCACAACGAAATGAGCAGCCCCAAGGGGAAAGACGGGAGCGCAAGGCAGCCCCACCTGAGTGTGTCTTGGGAGGAAGCCCATGGCCTCGTATTTTTTAAAAGGGAAAAAATAATAATAGTAACTGAACCGAGCCAAGAATATCAAGCAGTTCATAGCTGTTAAAAAGCCAGGGAAGGCTGAGTCGCGCCTGTCCAATGTTTTTCTTCCAAACAGGCCTGACCACCCTCCCTACGTAACATCTTATTTATTAAAGTCAAGGTTGCCCATTTGGAACCAAACTCATGCATCAGCCAAACACCAAAGCTTTCAGTGGAGCTACTTGGGAGTAAAGCACCATTAAAATCAACAGCACTTGCTAATGAGACAGTATATTTTAGGCTTGCAGCCTGCATTTTTATTCATCCAAGCAATCCTGCTGGAGCTTTAAAGGTTTTTCTTTTCCTTTCTTTCTTCCCTTCTTCCTTTTTGCCTCCCCTTTTTGGAAGCTGAGAAGTAAAGTGACACAAATACTTATACTCAGAGGAGAGAAAATGGTTTTATAAAAAGGGTGAAAGAGTAACATGAGGCTTTGTGTTACAGAGTGTTTGGCATGTGGCTGGTCAGATTGCCACCTTGGAAGCCATTTAATTTTTCTTTTTTAAATGACTTGAACCAATGGAAGCTGCCACTAATTTGGAGAACCTGTTGAGACATGAACACTGAATAGGATGCCTGGGAAAGAAAACACCGTTCTTGCAATTCTTATTTTCTTAATGAAGAGCCCTCACACAGTCTAGTCCTAATTAGCATGTGGAATTCATGGCTACAAGATGTGGTGATGTTTGCCAACTTGAGGATTTTCAGGATTGGAATTGCTCCTTTTTATGACCAATAACTGAAATAGTGAAACATGACTGTTTTATATTGACAGACAGTAATACCTCTGGATGCCAGATGCTGATGCCAAACAGCTGGACATGATCTTACCCTTTTTGTGAACTTTCCAAGTTCACAAAAAGGTTTAGTATGAGCATGACTTCAGACAAAAACTAATGTCCAGCACAGACACACCTAAACCCATAGATTTAAACTTGTAGTACTCGATTCTGGATAATATATATTGAACCCATAAATGTTTTGGGTCCCCCCCAATCTAGCCCAAACTTGTTAATTTACTTGTAAAATACTTGTAATTAGTGATTACAAGCTAAAAATATGTTCAACCAAAACAAAATGGATCAATTATAAATAAGTTATTACTAAGTGTTACTTTCCCCTTCATCTCTTGTAAATGAGTGCAGCAGATCAAGAAATAAGTTTCCACCATTTGCTTTCCATTAAACAGCCAGAAAGGCATTGAGCACAGGACTTTCCCCCTGCATCTCTACCTCATGATCGTACAATATCTCTACTTGTGGCAAATTAAATTATTGATGGTGGTAGTACTGTAGCAAACTCATAAGGCCAATATCCCTGTATCCTCATTTCCATGCAACCGGTTCCCATTATTTCAGGACTAGCCAAAGTCATTTCGCCGCATAATGTTAGGAAAAGGAAGGTGTTTTGTCCTTTCGCTATCTTCCAGATGAAGGAGAGACAGCCTCACTCTACGAGCTCCAAAATGTATAAGAAAACTGTATCATCTGGAGCAGTGGTGGCAAACCTTTGGCACTCCAGATGTTTTGTCCACAACTTCCACAGTCCTTTGTCACTGACAATCTAGGCTCAGACTTATGGGAGTTGCAGTCCAAAACATCTGGAGTGACAAAGATTCACCACCACTGGTCTAGAATAGCTAGTCTCAACAGAGACTATATGGTTCCCCTGGGGAAGGGGGGTGGCATAACAGAAGGGGGCCACAAACTGGAAATAATTCTTTGCATGCCACTTTTTCAGGTTCATTATGCAATTTATGCAATCCTGATTCATCCTGTGTTTCTTTCATATTATATTGTGCTTATGGTTGTGGTAGGGAAAAAAGTTGAGAATGGATGGTCTAGAACTCACAAGCAAACAGTTCAAGCCTTGATCCTGCATTCCCATACTTGAGAGTAGAGATGAGCATGAAATGCCAAAATGGTGTTTCACTTCATAATTCATTCCCCCACCCCATTTTATTTTGTTAATTACAAAATGAATTTTTATAAAAAAAATTGTTTCATAAGTCATCTTAGTTCAGTTAGTTTTCTCTTCTTCTTCTTCTTCTTCTTCTTCTTCTTCTTCTTCTTCTTCTTCTTCTTCTTCTTCTTCTTCTTCTTCTTCTTCTTCTTCTTCTTCTTCTTCTTTTGAACCCCACCAGTCTGGTTTTCTTTATTATTTGTTATATATTTTATATATATTTTTTATTCCTGCTGGCCCAAAGGCCGTTTTGGAGTCCCATGGGCCTGATTGTTGTTTTTTTAAATCTTATTTTATTTTATTTTTTAATTTTAATTTTAAATTTATTTATTTTTTAAAAAATGGCCAATCACATGGCCCCCTACCAGCTGTAGTGCAGAGCAGTCGGCTTTTTTAAAAACAATTTTTCTGCCAGCCCACAGGCCAGTTCAGTGGCCCATGGGTCAGGTCCAGTGCTCACAGGCTGGTTCCGCAGGCCACGGGTCGGATCGGGTTTATTTTACTTTATTTTATTTTATTTTTAAACTGGCTGACCAGGTGGCCCACCTACCAGCTGTAGCACAGGCCAGTAGGCTTGTTTTTTTTTTTTAAAAAATTATGCTGGCCCACGGGCCAGTTTGGAAACCCATGGGTCAGGTTGGCGGCCCACCGGTCAGGTCAGGTCTGGTGCTTGCAGGCCAGATTGGGTTTTTTTATCTTTTATCTTTTTTATTTTTTTCTTCTGCCACCCACGGGCTGGTTGGGTCTATGGGCCACGGGTCGGATCCGGTGCTCACGGGCCAGATTGGCAGCCCGCGGGCCAGATATTTTATTTTATTTTATTTTTTATTTATGATTTTTTGTTTGTTTGTTTGTTTTTGCTATCCCGCAGGCCAGTTCAGTAGCCCTGGGTGATGTCCGGTGCTTGTGGGCCAGTTCTGCGGCCCGCCGGCTGGATTAGGTTTATTTTTATTTTTATTTATTTTATTTTATTTTTATTTTTTTAAACTGGCCAACCACGCTATAGTGCAGGCCAGTTGGCTTTAAAAAAAATTCTGGAAGCCCCCTCCCTGGGGTCTGGTGGTGGCAGCGGCAGCCAGAGGAGGGAGACCACCACCAGTCAGGTAGGAAACCCTGGTGGAGAATGAAAAACAAACCAGAACAAAACAGAAATTTCCATTTTGTTTCATTTTGTTTTTCTTAGAGGGGACAGTTATTCATTTTGTTAAATAACAAAACTAATAATGAATAATAAAACAAATCAAAAGTTCATTTCATACCCATCTCTACTTGAGAGTTAACGCACTGCCATTAATGAGGTGAATTCAGTAGACATGGCTAGGGATTTGCTGCAAAGTTTAACAATAAACCACATGTGTCAATAGCACACTAAGGAATATCAATGAGGGAAGAAGACTGTGGAGAAAAAGAAGATATATTCCAATTGACTGTTATGTTGCAGTGGAACCTAATTGCTCTCTCTCTCTCTCTCTCTCTCTCTCTCTCTCTCTCTCTCTCTCTCTCTCTCTCTCTCTCTCTCTCTTTCTCCCTCTTCAGCATGGTGACCGTGGTGGTATGACCAGGAGGATCTGTCCTGGAGTGTCAAAACAAGGGGGCTTGTAAAGAAGGGTGAGCAGAGACTATTTTTCTTGAGAACTTTAAGGGAAAACCATCTTCCACAAAAGCTGCTGCTGGCCTTCTATCATTGTGCAATTGAGAGTGTGCTTACTGACGGGTTATGTGTGTGGTATGGAAGTTGTACCCATCGGGATAGGACAGTGTTGCACAAAATCATAAGAATTGTGGAGAGTATTGTGGGCTGTTCACTCCCCACCCTAGAACAAATTTATACTAACAGATGTCACTGTAAAGCATTAGATATATTAAGAGATCCATCACATCCATCCTGGTCATCGCCTCTTCGAGTTGCTGCCATCAGAATGGAGATATAGAGTACTGAGTACAAACCGTCTCAAAAATAGCTTCTTTTTAAGAGCAATATTGGCCTTAAATGGAAATTCTGGACTTTGAAGTCAGCTTATCTTATATGTCATATTTTATGTGTTGTAGCTGTTTTTAAATCTATGTGGAATGTTTTATATGAATTGAATATAGCAACCATGAAATTTCATTGTTCCTGCAATGACAATAAAGATTCCTATCCTACAGGATCAGGTAGACTCCCTTGGGCATGAACCAAAAATCAAACTGTGAACTGGTTTTCTGGTAGATCAAGAGTAATCACAAACCATCCCAAACAACATTTTTTTCAGGCCCATGCCCATCCGTAGCAACAGCAGTAAACCAGTCCAGAAAAGTTCTACATAATAATTGTGTTTTCAAATTGGAGTCTGAACATTTATTTCCCTTTACAGCCTTTCTTATTCCCAGAAAAATGAGCTATTCAGGGGTTGTATAGGCAACTAATCCAGGCTTAGATGAAACAAAATGGGGCCAATGGGTTCAAAGATGCTACAAAACAGAGAAAAGACAAATCCAGATTAGATTTAGGGATGAAATAAAGGTACAAAAATGAGTGAGATTCCATGCTATGAAACAGCATCCTGTACCCTAAATGTGACGTGGAAGCAAAATTAGTTAAACATCTGGCTTTCGGTTGTGTGACACTCTTGCAAGCACTGGGAGAATAGGAAGGCATGCAATAGGGATCCTACCAAAGCAGGGAGAGACATCTATGATTTTTTTCCCTTTTGCTCTCTGGTTAGGCAACTAGTGATAGAAATTACTAGTCATAGAAATAAAATTACATTTTGAACACTTCAGACAAAAAGTGTGCTTTTTAAATTTCATTCATTCAATCATTCATTCATTCATTCATTCATTCATTCATTCATTCATTCAGTTCATGCTACTTTGTTTTGTTTTGTTTTGTTTACATATCTGCCTGCAGAGTCATAGGTCAGGAGCTTGATTCCCCAGTGTGCCTCCTGAGAGAAGGCTGTCCTTCGGCAAGCGGCACAGTCCCAGGGTGTCCCAGTAGAAGGGAATGATGAGCCCCTTCTGAGCATTCTCTGCCTGGTGGCCTTGGCCATCACCACTTGCTTTAGTGGCTCAAAGACAGTTTGAAAACCCCATGCTTCCCCCTCAATCAGGTGCATTGGGAAAAACGAAAAACAAAATGAAATGAAACTTTCTAGTTCGTTTTGATTTGTTTTTCTTTAAAAAATTAGTTCATTTTTTGTTTCATTCTGAAACAAAATGAAAAATGAAATTAAAAAATTCATTTCATACCCATCTCTACTCATAACTTCTTAATTACCCCTTCCTTTATTCTTTTACTCATTTTTCAAAAGTTAAAAACAAAACAAAACAAAGTGTTAAAATGTTGTTTTCCCTAACCTTCTATACATTACATTTTTTCTCAGTGGAGCAGAGAAAAGCAGAATTTGGAAATCACCTGGTAGCCAAACTGACCTCTCCACCACTATTAGACCAGGCTTTATAGACATAAACATACTGAATGGCTGCTATCTTATTCCCCCTGTGGCTCATTCCACACTGTTCCTCATCAGTCAAGATGTCACCCATCACATTTTCCTACTTTGTGTCGGGTGGTGCTATATGGCCCTAAATGACTGACTGCTAGGTGTTGATTCTGGCTGGTGCAACAGCTGTTGGGCGCCACTGAGAGGTATCAGGCTGAGCAGATCTCACCATGGCTCTTCCTTCAGGGGACACTAGCCTGCTTCTGCCTAAAAAACTAATGAGTTTCAGTCAGAAGAGTTTATTCTTAAATACATCTCCTAAAAGACTCAGTCCTGGGCTGCCTTTTAATTTTGTTCCCTGCACATTGCAGTCTGGTAATTACTATTCCTTGCAAAAACAGATTATCGTTGCTCTTCTTGAAATTTGATTATAGCTGGGGTGAGGTAGGCATTTGTTTGAAATTAGTAATTCATTTCTAAAACTTTGCTTTGGAGAATAATTGAATAAATGGCCTTCCTTCTTTCCATCTGTATATAGAGATTAAGGAGCCTCACAACTCCCTAAAGGCACTCTCTGGCTTGTATAACTTGGTTGTATAACTGGGCGTCAGATGTTCTTGTAAACAGAATAAACAGCAGTTTTTCAAATGGGGAGCAGGAAGAATCCGCTTAACCAGAACTGGCTGTCCCATGAGTTAGTAAATGCCCCACCCCAAGGAGCAGAACAACCAAGGGTAATGAATTCCCCACACACACACACACACACACACACACACACACACACACACACACACACACACACACACACACACACACACACACACACACACACACACACACACCTGTCTTCCTCTCTGGCTGTAAGGAATATGATAGTGACAGAATGTTCATCTGAAATTCCAAACTAGAGCAACCACACAACCATTATGCCTTTCTGGGGACTCCGCAAATGAAGTATTGGATGTGCAGGAACTGCCTGATATTTCACTATCAGATATAGGAAGGGAAACCAGCATCTTACTCTGGAGTACCTGCCTGTTCATTCAGATGATCCTAATTACCCAACCCATCTCCAGGATCCAGACAGCTCTTCAAATCTCTCTTACCTCATAGAGTCCTGAATCCGGCCCACCAGCAATTGCAGCCCCCCCCCCCGGAGGATGGTGTCAGGTCTCCCTGGTTCGAGCCTACCTTCCATCTCCTCTGGCACAACTTTAGGCGATTGAGTGTGGACAATTGGTGGGTGGTTGGTTGGTTGGCAGGATGTGGGGGGGAGCAGAGGCATGGGGGATGGCTCATGGATTCTGGACAGTGTAGTCCCACCAAAGGAACTCCTGCAAGTACACCATCTTTCTCCACACATCAAGTCAGGGGCAGGGAGGGCTTCTCAATGCACCTCCTGCTCTAGCATGCTTCCGTGGAGGGGCAGGAGGAGGCGAGCTTGCACTTTTTGTCCCCGGTTGGTGACGGGCAGACCTGCAAGCCAACTGAGTGCTGCAGCCGGGCTCAGCCAGTGAGCGAGCAGCAGGTGGTTTTGGGCAGGTCTTTCTGCCTCCTCTCTCTCCTTTCCAGCAAAAAAAAAAAAAAAAAAGTAGCAAAAACAGCATTATCTCTTAAAAAGCATCTTCTGGACCCAATTCAGTCCCTTTTAAACATTTATGTTATGTTCTAAAAGGTAAACCATTAATATAGTGTTTGATAGAATAAAACAAAATGAACTACCAACATTATGCTGCAATTAACTGTTTAGTCATCATACCTACAAAGGGGTACATAGAGCTAGAAAATATTCTGAAACGGGCAGACAAAATGATAAAAAGGCTGAAGCAACTTTTGTGAGAAAGAGCTACAAATAGGGTGGTTTAGCTGAACGAAAAGGTTGAATAAGTGGAAACATTGTAGCCATCTATACAGTTATGCCAGGAATTAATAAAGCGAACAGAACAAATGTTTCATTCCATCGTCCATAACTGCAGATGCCAGAGTGACCTATTGAAGTTGAATGGTAGGAGACCAAGGACAGGTGAAACAATGACTTCTTCACATATGAGACAATTAAACTGTGGAATTCACTGCCACAAGATGTAGTGATGGCTGCCAACTTCGGTGGCTTTAAACATCAAAGTTGTTTAAAGTTGGATAACTTAGCTCAGGGTAAGGCAATCATGTGACTGCTAGTATCATTAGTATTGATTATCTCCAGTGCCAGAAGCAGTGTGCCTGCGGGTAGCTGTTATTGAATATTATGAAGTGAAATGCAGAAGCAAATCTTTTATATTCCTCCTTTCTTAATAATACATCATGACTGCTTGATCCGTCTCAACAAGGGTTAAACATGTTTGAGTCCTCAAGGAATGAAGCAATTGCAAATCAAAGCTCTTAGTTCCATTAATGTCAAAGGAAGAGAAAGAGGGAGGGAGGGAGGGAGGGAGGGAGGGATGTATATATTTAAACTGCCTCTGCATGGTGTTTGACGTAAGTGTAGGCATGACAGTAAAACAATAATTTAATAAAATAATTGTGTTTTAATGGGTTGAATCACATACTTTATGTTCCTAACCCATTTAGCTCAACACCTTGCAGCAAGTAACAACACTCAGAAGCACAATCAAATAATACCACAAAATTAAATAAAACACCCATTAAACGATGCAATAATAAGCTACTCTATTGCATTTGTCTTGCCCTCATGCCAACTTAATTCACATTAAAAACGAGTCATAACCAGAGAGTCCTACTATCTTCAAAAAAATGCAGGGACTCAGAATTTGACAAGTGAGAACACCAGGGATGGAGTACTTGGACTCGTGGCATCTGTCAGATACAGGCCTTCAACAATATTTATAGACTGTGAGTGGACAAGCAAGGAAGAGGATTTTAATGACTTCTCCCCCAAAAATGCATCTACCTGTATTGATTTTCTAAGGATTTTTCAAGCAGCCATGTAACCTGAAATAACTTAGTCACATATTCGTTTGTTCCTTCCTTTGTTCATTAGTTCATTTGCTTGTTTGTTTTTAAGATAAGCAACTGCAGCAGCAACAGCAAAGTGGCTTTGGGTTTTTTTGTGGAAGTGTATGGAATTTTGTGGAACTTATATTACAAAAATAAGAGATCTTGGCAAGTCTTTAGTTCTGAGTAGAGATGGGCACGACTAGGGAAAATGACGTTTTCGAGTTGTCGTGTGTCGGAGGCAGTCCGTTTTGCTCATTTCCGTTTTTCGTGAAATTTCGCAAAAATTAGTCGGTTCATTTTTTTCGTTTTTTTGTTGTCGTTAGTACTGGTTTGGGGGGGGTAGCGGGCTCCTGGAGGGAGCTGCAGGAGTCAGCCAGAGCCACAAGTGACGGACTGGCAGACTGTTTGCACCCGCTGTGTCTCACGTATTTGCATGTAGTGCAATGCAAGTAGATCTGGCTTAGGGTTAAGATGGGTTAGCGCAAGGGCTAGGGTTAGGCTAGTTACGGGTGAGGTTAGGGTGAGTATTGGGGTGCACCTCTGGGTGCCTCTCTGACCCACTTAGAAGGACAGTGTACTGGCGTATGGGTTAGGTTTAGGCTTAGGGTTCAGGTTTGGGCTACGATTAGTGGGCTGTTTATGCCCGATTGGCACATCCCAGAAGTCTCTGTGGTCAACCTGGCCAAGTGGCCATGCGATTGGTGGAAAATTTGCATGGCCCACTCCCATGGGCGAGCCCATCATTGCAAATGTGCAGGTGTAAAAAAATAAAATAAAATAAAATAAAATAAAATAAAATAAAATAAAATAAAATAAAATAAAATAAAATCAACGGAGACATTTTTTTTGCAAGAAAAACCCACTGCTGCTACTGTAAAAATTCAAGCATTTAAAATAGCTAATTTTCGCATGTTTCTGTGGTGCTTTGGTGGGGTTTTGGCCAACGATTTCAAAAAAAAATTGTGGTGGCCATTTTGGATCCCCCGCACTGCATGGCAAATGGATGCGCCCTCCCAGCCTGGTACCAGCAGCGCAGCAGTAGCAATAGCCAAGGAGAGGGGGGCGGGAAAACTTCCCCCAAATAAAACACCCTTCTGGCCTGGTAGGTGCCCTCAGACAGTTTTCGCCTACTTTTAGGGCTGGGAATCGGGGTTTTTTTTTTTTTTAAAAACTTTTTTTCTGTGCCGCTTGGCATTGCGCGATCGCCGCGATGCAAGTAACGAGCACGACAAATCAGACCAAATTGTTCATTCGTTGGTTCGAGCTCAAATTCTGGCGGAGTAATTCCCGTTACCGTTTCCGTAGAGTAATGGATACGAGTAACGGAAACGGAAACGGGAATCCCGCTAAGTCATGCCCATCTCTAGTTCTGAGTCCCAAGTCTGAGTTTATGGTACCAAGTCTCAAGTCCCTATTAAAAGCAAGATGTTTGTTTGGGGATTCTTGAAATCACTGCCTGATAAGTGGCATTAGACTGTGCCTGAGCCCCCCACCTCTGTTGAGACACAGGTTTTCAATGCTGACATGAATGGCTTCCCCGACCTCTCTCAAACCACCTATCTTCTCTGTCTAATATGTGTACATCCTCATCTTTGAATTAGTCCCCTTTGTCCTTCAAGTGGAGGTGTACTGCTGATTCTGGTCCTGAGCTGTTGCCCCTCCTATGTTGGGCCATCCTCTTGTTTAATGGCTGTTTAGTTTCTCCAATGTAGAGGTCTGCACACTCCTCACTGCATTGGACCACTTACTATACTCCTTTTGTGAGGCTACTTATCAGTCTGCGATTTCACCAATACCCAGACAAATCAAAAATACTTCATGCCTCCACCACCAAGGCCATAGCTAATTAGTAATGACCCATACTTTGTGGGTTTCAGCACCTTAGGCCATTGTTCACCTTAAGGCCAATTGAGACTATTGTCTACCTAATGACCCTGTTCAGGCCATTGTTCATCTTATGAGCCAGGGTTACAAGAGGTCAAAGTGAACTATTAAATGGAGGACTCACAAACTAGCTTTCCTCATAATGATGAAGCCGTTTGGCTGAGCAGTGAAACATTTCAATCTCTCAAGAAAAGAAGTCCAGTTGCCATGACACAGCTTCCAGACAAACTCACCTGGTTGACCAAGAATCTTCACAGACATATAACATAGCTCCTCCTCTCTTCCTTCCCTTTCCCATCTATGTTTCTTGATTTTCTGCAAGCTCATCCCAAGACAGCATAGCAGTTTTACTGACAGATTCAGTTGTGTTGGAACATGTGAGATCAGAGGAGCAGGTTGTGCTTGTTCAAGAGTCTCCAGCCCATTCAAAATCAAAGGAGAATGGAATACGGAGGGATCTTTACGGCCATCAAGTCCAAACCCCAATTCAATCCAAGAATCCAAATCAAATTAGAGCGGATAGATGGTTGTTTAATTTTCTCTAAAATGCCTCCAATGTTGGAGTGCTCACTACTTCATGAGGTATTTGGTTTCATTGTTGTTCTACTCTAATGGTTAGGAATTTTGGATTTTTTTAAATACTCAACAGAAATATGGCCAACTCTAATTTGAGCCTATTTTAAGTGCTTGCACTCTGGGTAGATTGAGAATAAACCCTGCCCCTCCTCTGTATGACAAAGATTTGAAAAGTACCATCATATCTCCCCTCCATCTTTGTTTCTCAAGGCTAAATATGCCCAGTTCTTTCTGACTTTCTTGGTTTCCAGTTCCCTTATCATCTTTGTTATCCTCCTCTGAAATTGTTCCAGTTTGTGAGCATCCTTCCTGATGTATGTTATCCAGAACCAGTCACAGTACTCATGATGATGCCTGACAGTGCTAAATGGAGGAACACTGGTACTTCATGGGATCTGGAGGCTATGCACCTGTTAATGCAGCCTAAAATAGCAAACCCCATAACATGGTTGAGTCATATTCACCTTGCAGTCTACAATAATTTCAAGATCCTTCTTGCATTGAGTCCAATGTCCTTCATCTTGTAACTGTGCATTTCAATTCTTTTTTTCCTCCAGGTGTAGAACTTGGCAGTTATCCTTGTAAAATTTAATTCTGTTATTTTCACTCCTTGTTTGAGCCTATAAAGATATTTTTGATTTTTGTTTCTCTCTTCCATGGTGTTAGCAGTTCTATCGAATTTGGTGTTGTCCACAAACTTAATAAATATTCCCCACATGCCCATATCAAGCCATTAGTACAAATCTTGAAGAGTAGCAGGCCCAGGATTTAGCCTTGTGGGACCCCATTTCTTACTTCCTCCCAATTTTAGAAGGAGCCATTAATAAACCACTCTTTCAGTATGCTTCTATAACCAACAGTGTTTCCACCTGATAGTTGTTCTATCCAGACCATATTTAGGTCCTTTGTACATGACCCCTAAACTCCGCTGCAAATGGCTCCCAGCTCCGGAGCTTAAAATTGTTTCCCCACCAGCTCCGGAGTTTACAGATAATTAAGTGCAACCATGCCCACCTAAGCGCGTCCCAGCGCACTTTTCAGGTAACTGCTCTCTGGAGGTGAAAATTCTGGTTCCGGATATAACGTAGTGACTGCCCGGCTCTCCTTGCTTCTGTTTGTTCTTTTTTTGCCCCCCCCGCCCCTTTAAGAGATCTGAATGCAGTGCCAGGAGCAAAGCGAGATGGCAGAACGGAGGGGAGTGGCATTCTTTTCTTCCTTTTTTTCTCCCTCCCCTCACGCAGCCAGCAGCCAGGAGTGTGGAGGGGTTGGAATGCAGGAACAGCGACAAACCCCTAAGATCTCTGGTCCAAATTTAAGTGGCCAGTGGATCTTAGGGGTTGTGTGAAAAGGCCCTTAGTTAGGTTTCTACTCAAAATATCATGGGGTCCTTTGTCATTAGGTTTGTTGGAGGCAACAATATCTACTGCATTCTCACCATCCACAATGGAGGCCACCTGATTTGTTCTTGAGAAATCCCTGTTGGCTTCTACTTATCACTGCATTGTTTCCAAGGTGTTTGCAGAGTGACTGTCTCTCCCATTTCCCATGCTTTCAAGACAATAATGGACAATGGTTCTGAGAGTTTTTCAGTCACTTCCTTCAGTATTCTTGGATTCAGTTCGTCCAGCTGTGGAGAATTAAATTTGCTCAAACTCTTTGTTTAGCAATCTCAAATTGTACTTTAATTTACATTTGTCTGGAGAGTCATAGATAGTCTTTTGGGGAAATTGAGCTAAAGTAGGAATTGAGCACTTTGAGCACATTGTCATCTGTTATAATTTTTTTATGGGTAACCAAACTCATCTTTCTGCATTTCTGTGCAGAAATATGTGTTTGTGACATATGCAACACTTCAGTTTCATCCCCTTTCTCCTTTTTTTTCTGTTTATTTTGAATAATTTATCTGCTTCGGTACTTCTAGTCCAGTCATGGGAACCATCTCCCCAAGTTTCTGTTACCCCTATAATGCCATATTTGCACTCCTCATCCAAGATTTCCAGTTTTTGATTATTTCCCAAACTCCTGGCATTCATATAGAGGCACTGGAGATTGTGTGTCTTGCGGCTTGGTTTCATGCTTATGAAGACTATTATTGGGCCCCATTAGAGCTGATTGCTCTATTCCACTTATTGGATATAAGCTTTCATTAGTCTTTACCTCTTATTGTACATCTCTCTCCCCATTCCAATTCAGCTCAATGCCCTCCTGATGAAGTTTTTCATGCTGTGGCCAAACACATTTATCCCCATCCTTATGAGTTTCAACCCATCACTTGCCAGCAGTCCATCTGCCAGGAAGTGAAACCTCCAAATCCCTTGCAACAATGCCATCTTCATAGCCAGTAGTTCAAACAGCATATTATTATGTTCTTTTCCATTGCTTTTCTGAGTAGTGATAGGGAGGACATGAAGACTATCTCACCCCCCAAAAATCCTTGAGTTTCTTTCCCAGAGTTTCAAAGTCTGGTATCATTTCTTCATAGTTCCTCTTGGCTGTGTCATTTGTACCCACATGAGTGAGGAAAAAAAGATATGCAACCATGAGTTTTACTGATGATGACAATCCTTTGTAGATATGGGCATGAACTGAAAAAAATGTGATTCATTTTTTTTGGTTCATTTTAGGGATCAGTTTGTTTTGTTTCATTTTAAATGATTGTTTTGAAAAAAATCATTTTGTTGATTTGTTGATTCATTATTCGTTTTTTGTGTGTCTGTGTGTGTGTGTGTGTGTGTGTGTGTGTGTGTGTGTGTGTGTGGTGCTTGTCCAACTTTGGCTGGGGGAAAGGGACTTAATCTTCCCCCCCCAGCCACTGTGGGGTGGGGGAAAGAGCTCCCCCAGCCAGCGCCTCTCAGCTGAGAGATGCTGGCTTGGGGCCAGCACCTCAAAGAGACCCTTCTTTCTGCCTCTGCATGAGTAGGTGAGGAGCGGGGTCTCTTTTCCCTGCAGCAGATGGCAGCGGCAAGCGGGCGCTGTCATCCACTGCAGGGAAGATCCCTTTAAAGAGACCCCACTTCCTGCTTCCACATGCAGAGGCAAGACGCGGGGTCTCTTTTGACATTATTCCCTGCAGCGGGTGGCAGCGCTGAGCAAGCGCTCTGCACTGTCATCCGCTGCAGGAAAGATCCATTTAAAGAGACCCCCTTTCCCTGTCATTGGCTGGGTCCCTTTAAAAATGGCCCAGTCAGCACTGGGAAGAACCTCTGGTGGCGACTGGTCCATTTTTAAAGGTGTCCAGCCGATGACAGGTCGGCAGGAGCTCTCTAAAAATGGTAGGGACCCCAGCGGGAGAGCTCCAAACTGGCATCCCAACCATTTTCAGAGGGATCCTGCTGAACTGTCATTGGCTGGACCCTTAAAAATGGCCCACTCAGCACTGGGGAGAACCAATGACAGCTCAGCAGGAGCTCTCAGAAAATGCTAGGGAGGGCACCTCAATCCCTCAAACAGCCCTCCGTTGTATTTTCTGAGGACTCCTGCCAGGCTGTCAGTCGCTGGACAGCTTTAAACCCGGCCCAGTCAGTACCAGGTACCCATGGTACCGAATGAGCTGGTTTTAAAGGGGGCCAGCAATTGACAGCTCGGCAGGAGGCATTAGAATACAGGTCAGGAGGGCTGCGGGATCACTTCAACTTCCCTCCTGGCCCATTTTCTGAAGGCTCCTGCTGGGCTGTCAGTTGCTGGACTGCTTTTAACTTGGCCCAATCGGTACCAGGGGGAGCCAGGGGTCCAGCCATTGACAGCTCAGCAGGAGCCCTCAGAAAATGGTGGAGGAAAGGGCAGGCTTTTAAAATCCTTTTCCCGCCAAAGCCAGCACTACAGCTTCTTGGTGGCGCTGGCTTCTGGCAGGAAAAAGCCCTTGGTTTCCCCACACCAATTGCAAGGGAAACCTTTCCCATAGGAATGCACTGCTTCAATGCATTCCTATGGGAAAAAGAAAAAGAAAAATGAATGAAGCAGAAATTTCCATTTCGTTTTGTTTCATTATTCTTTGATGGGTCAGTTCGTTATTCATTTCATTAGGTAACGAAATGAATAACAAATAACAAAACAAATTAAAAATTCATTTCGTGCCCATTTCTAATCCTTTGGTCCTCTAGGAAGAAAGCACATCTGGTGGGCTCACTGATCTTTTTGCCATATTTCAGTTTCAATCATACACAACTGGGGGGCTCCTGCTACAACTACTCTTCTCTTATTCTTTCTGAAGGGTGTCGGTTCAGTGACTGCTTGCCTGAGCTTCGGTCTCTTGCATGTCCTTCCACAGGGTCTCCTAATATGTCTTCCTCTGCATGTGGCCTGCCAAATTCCTCCTTAATAATCTGAAATCAGTTTTGCAGTTACACTTGTGAAGAGTGTCTTTTCATTCTTTAGCTCCCTTCCTCTGGTGTTTCCTTCAGTATGCTTATTCTTTCCTCAGCATTCTCCTTCTCTGCTTTGTCTTCCTGTTCTTCCACCTCCAGAACCTCCCCTGGCTGCTGCTACTTCTCAAGAGCTCTAAAACCACTCCACTAGAACCACATCACCTTTTGAGTTTGGACAGTCCTGCAGGGCAACTAGCTTACTCTGTCTAATGGCTGGAAACAACACATGAACACATCTCTTAACTTTCTTCTCACTTTGTGTCTTCTCACCTTGTGTCTTGCTGAAGCACAGATGAAGACAGACGCTGGCCATTTATAACCCACAAAGCTTCTTCTAAGTAACCTCAAGAGAATAATTTCAGCAGAGGAAGAAATTCTGGCTCTTTTGGAACCCAAGTGGGAAATTCTGAGAAAGACGTCCAAGGAAATATCCTAGACTGGTTCTAGCACTGTTAGAGACATGAGATCACTGTCCTATTTCACTGAAGCCATTCAAAGCATTTGAATGGAATTAGAGATCATAGGCTTCCTTTTATTTTGCATGTCATGTTACCAGGGATTGAGAAGGAAATGAGCACAGTCATTCAGCTGGGTGAATTCTGGAAAAGAATACATACAGTAGAATCAAAGGGACTATATGAAGCAGAATTTCAAATCCACCAATTCGCAAATGTGAATTACAACTACATTTGCCACATTTTGATGAATTGGGATACTTTCAAACATTTGAGTCCAAAAGTTGGCCAACAGCCCTACTTCACTTTATTGTCTACCTAAAATAGCCATGGCACAGTTCCCCCCATGTTTCCTTCCTCTGCAAAAACCATGAACAGGGATGTGTTCTCCTTGTGCAATAGCTGGCTACAATGCTAATCTTATAAAGATAAATCACTGCTGACAAATGACCACAATCTTAAGTTAGAAGGACATCCGGACAACCTCCATACACTAAACATGTGACATCACTGGAGCAGTGCAGTGTAATTTACCACAGCTTTGCCATGAGGTAAATGTGGCTGCTAAAACTACTTGTTATCCTATCAAAAATGTTAGTAAGCTGATTGTTAATTTGTTTACTTTGTTTCATTTAGTAATTGAAACACCCTCATTTTTCCACAGGTTCATTTATGGTACACAATTAGGTAATGTGGTTTTCAAATTATTGGCTTGATTTATTTCATGAACTAGCAATCCTTTTCTTTGTAGTTTGTGATGATCAACTATTCATTCTATCTGAATAGGGTTTTCATATTTTCATCAAGCACAGTAGTTACATGTACACATAGGAGCTCTTCATTTGCTGTTAGCTTTCAAGGAGATGCACCCTAATGTCCCAAATTCTTTGACTTAGCTGGATACATACATGCAAAAATAACATGGTGAGCCAGAGATCACCAGCTTTAATAGCAAGGGATACGCTAAAAAATATTGCTTTTAAAAGTTCCTGTCCTCTTTCTACCCTTAATGGTACCCTGGGTTACAAACACTTCAAGTTATGAAAAATTTGGGTTATGAAAGAAGCCAAAGGCACCACAGCAGGGAGAGGCTTGTCCCCACTGCAGTGCCTTCAGTTCCATGTCACCCGCCTCCTTTTCAAGAGTGGGTAAGGGCAAGAACCGGAGGGGGTTAAAAAATTGTATCCTGAATGAATGCATTGAAACCAATTAATCTGTTCCTTTCTTGCCTTTTTCTGACCTCTGGAATAGATTAATTGGTTTTCAGTGCATTCTGTGGGAAACCATGCTTCCGGAGATGAACTTTTCACAATATTAAGTGTCATGGGGAACAGATTAATTTCATAACCTGGGGTACCAATGTACTTGTCCCAGAAGTCAGATCATATCCACTTTCATCCAAAGAAATTGAGATTGTTTAAATTGTTAATGTCTATCCAACAGTAATTGTCTATTCCAACAGTAACTGGAAACAAACAAAAAGTTTTTGAAGGAAGAAAGAAAGAAAGAAAGAAAAAAAAAAGAAAGAAAGAAAGAAAAAGAAAGAAAGAAAGAAAGAAAGAAAGAAAGAAAGAAAGAAAGAAAGAAAGAAAGAAAGAAAGAAAGAAAGAAAGAAAGAAAGAAAGAAAGAAAGAAACTTTAAAAATCAATGGTGGTTATATTATTTTGTTGAGCTTATTCCAAAAGCTTGTTTTATTTTTTTATTTCAATATTTATAACCCACTTTATAAAACAGGATTTCAAGATGAGTTAAAAAGCTATATAAAGCAATTTTAAAGCATAAGATATTTTTTAAAAATAAATCAAACAGCACAAAATAAATAAAACATTAACATCACTGTGCTAATACCAATCTAGGCCTTGACTCTCAACTGCCAAAAGATCTAATAAACAAGTATGTCTTCACTGGGCACAAAATGATGCCCAAGTCTGTGCCAAATTAACTTCCAAATGTAGGGTATTACATTGTTGGGGTGCTATGGCAGAAAATGCCATCCCTTGTGTCTCCTCTCCAAATAATGAACTGCTCTCGGTGGTGGGTCACAGAACAGGGCATGCATACTGCACTTGCTGCAGAATCTGTGTCATCAAGGATAGCCTCACATAAAGTGCATTTCAGTAGTTTAACTTGAAGGTTGCCAAGGCATGGACCATTGTGACCTGTTTTTCCCTAGAAGCTGGTGGACTGGTCAGACTCCTGGCACTCTGAGCCACAGAGCTCATGTTTGCTTCCAATGTCAATAATGAATCTAGGATTATGTACCCCCCAAATGATGCATTTGCTCTCTCAAGGGGAGTGTAACTCTATCCAGAAAGAGATCTACTAACTAAATCCCAGACCTAAGAATGCGACCACAAGACGCATTCATCTTGTCAGGATTCAGCTTCAGTTTATTGCCTGTCATCCAGTCCATTAGAGCCTCCAGATATTGGTCCAGCACATGTGCAGTCTTGCCAATAAACTGAAACTGAATCCAGATAAGAGGAATATCTCCCTGTTAAGAGAACTAACACACCAGCTAGATTTACGTACCTGGCCTCAGTGGAGTTATACTCTCCATGAAGGATTAAATTCTCAGCTTGAGATACTCTTGGGCTCAAGCTCTATGGAGTCACATGCAAAGAATGCCTTTTATGATTGATTGATTGATTGATTGATTGATTGATTGATTGATTGATTGATTGATTGATTGATTGATTGATTGATTAGACTTTTATACTGTCCATCTAACAAGTTACTACACTGAGTGGTATACAGGAGATCGATATAACAAAATGAAAACTAAGAACAATAAAGAAATAAGTTACATATAACAACTTTAACAATAACTGTGATCAGTCACATCAAATTACAGGTTACCAAAAATCAAGGCAGAAGGAAAATTAATACAAAAAAAATGTAAGCATATAAAGAAGCATCAAAAGAATATTATAGACTGGGGAAAGCTTGTCTGGATGGCTAAGTTTTTAGTTGGTGTTTAAAGATACCTAGTGAGAAGGCCAGACTAATCTCTTGAGGCAGTTGATTCCAGATGGAGGGGGGCAACCACTGAGAAGGCTCAGTTCCTTGTTCTGGTTCTTCACACTTCTCTCAGAGTTGGTACCTAAAGACATCCCACCTGAGATGAATGAGTGACATGGGCAGTTCTTTGTGGGGAAGCCACTCTGCCAGGTACAGTATCAAGGTTCTAAACCAGGCATGTCCAGACTTTGGCCCTCCAGATGTTTTGGACCACAACTCCCAGTCCTTTGCCATTGGAAATACAGACTTGGAATTCTGGGAGTTGTGGTCCAAAACATCAGGAGGGCCGAAGTTTGGACATGCCTGTTCTAAACCATTTAAGGCTTTGTATTGTAACATTAAAACTTTGAAATCAATATGGAATCAGAGTGGCAACTGGTGCAGGGCAGCCAGAATGGGGGTTATACATTGAGAGCATCTCACCCAAGTTAGTAATCAGGTCGTTGTATTCTGCACTAGCTGCAACTTCTTCATTAGCCTCAAGGGTGGCATGTAGAGAGCACTACAGTAGTCTAAGCTTGATATTACAAGTGCATGGGCCTGCATGGTGAAGGCCCCAGTGTCCTGGAAGGAATACAGCTGGGCCATCTGTTGCAGTTGGAAATGTGAAGAGCAGACCACAGACACCACCTAGGCTTCCATGGTGAGTGCTGGGTCCAGGATCTTTGGATGACTGCCCAGTTGTGCCCCTAACTGAATAAGCAATGACACGCAATAGTAGTCCACACACTAGTAATCTCAAAAGCAGGCTAATTATATTGGACTGCACCTAAAAACAGTTGGGAAACTTCAGCAAGACCAAAATGTAGCAACCAGACTGATTACTAGAAGTAGTACATTTGATCATATATCCCCAGTCTTGATGTGCCTTTACTGGCTCCCTTTCAGTTTCTGAGCTCAATAGAAGACGCTGTTTAGGATTTATAAAGCCCTTAACAGTTTAGGACCTGATGCCGGTTGACAAGTCTTCCAGAAATCAGCAACCTGTTCTACTTGCTTCTCTAAATCTGTGTTGGTAAAAGTGGCCCTAGTGAGGAAGGCCAAAAAGACAGTGACAAAATACAGGCTTTTTCTGTGGTGGCTCCCAGTCTCTGGAACAAGTGACCAAGTGAGATACACCAGGCACCTTCCCTGCATATGTTCAGGAAATTAATAAAAACATAATTATTGAACGTTCCCTTCAAAAACAATCTCCACGGTGCTGTAATTTTATTTCTTTTTGTATGATTTTTAGACTTCATAGCTGTGTATCACCATATTCTATGAATATATGTTATTGTGCAGATCTTGTGGGGTTTTAGGTTTAACCTATAAACCACCAAGATTAGTGGCTGGACTATTGGGATGGGATTTAAAACATACATACATACATACATACATACATACATACATACATACATACATACATACATACATACATACATACTAGAGATGGGCACAAAATGGAAATATAATATTTCATTCCATTTCATTTCAGTCTTCATTTCGTTTATTTAATAATGGATTTTTTAAAAAGAATTTTCATCACAAAACAAAATGAAATGAAATGCATCATAACTCTATAAATAATGGGGAGCTTTCCTTTTTTTATTTAAAAGGGAGCCCACTACCCTAAATCAAAGACCCTGAAACCTTCCAATCAATTTGCTTTCAAGCAAAGAACCCTCAGTAAGCAAGCTAGAAACCCAATGGCTAGCTGCTGCACAGAGAGATTGGAGAAATAAGCTCAACAGTGGATCAATTCTGCGGCAAGGAAGGAAAATATAAAAAACAATAACTTCTACGGCCCTACCTACTCAGGAAAGGAAAACAATCAGTTTAAATCAACTTGCAGACATAGCCAGCAAAGGAGCTAGCTTCAGGCACATCAAGATCGGAAATAAGTTATCTCAACAGCTGAGGCATGGGAAGGAAGGAAAACAAATCAATCAGTTTAAAAATAACCCCCCTTTTCTCAAGATGTCTGGATCAAGAGGCTAGGACAAATCATTTCATTTCTGAAACAAAAAAAAGTGCTTTGTTTCATTTCTTGATGGCACGCTGTTTGCTGTTTCATTTCATTTTTAAGGTTTTGTAAGCTTATGAAATGACAAAACAGTGTGTCACATGTTGTAAGCTGCCCTTACCTACCTACCTACCTACTAAATAAGAGTTCTCTATAGTTTGCTCTGTAAGGTTTACGTCTACCATTTTCCAGAAAAAGGTAATTTCAAACATGGGGAAAAATGCTTTACCTGAACTATCAAGTTTGATCAAGAACTGCATGATATGCCAATAATAAGTGACTAGAAGAGGAAATCTCAGTTTATATGACTCAAAGTTTCTGTGCAAATATTAACTTTGGCTAGTGAGCCTTTCTACTTGTATCACTTTCCCAGATCAGAGAAGATTTATACAATGTCTGAAAGCAAGTTAGCTAGACTGTATTGGACTACAGCCTTTGGATATTTGGATAGCTTTCCTTTCTAACAATGTTTTGTCTATTTATTGTTTCTGAATAAATATATATTATTTCTCTGTCTTTCAAAATCCCTGTGATGAAGTATCAAATGTTGGACCATTGAAGAATTCAGATTGGATGCTGGCATGGAACACAATGGCAGGTAACCAAGTGTGCTGTGCCTCACAAGACTAAGAATAATGCAAAACCTGAATGTCTGGCAGCTCAGAAACCTAATTAAAACTAATATCCTTTTCATGCTTCTTTGGGTGCATTGATGGGCACCAATATCCACCTTTGATCTGAAGGAGCTTTTCTGTGTACCTTTAAAACAACTAATAAAGGTTGGTAACACAAACATGCAATGAATTCAGGAGACAAAATGTGGCAGGGTCCTGGAAGTCATCTGGAGAAACCTTTGTGGGTCCATACCAGTATTTTCAGAATGAAGAACCAAAGGAGCCAGGACTAGACTGAAGCGGGTGGGGGACCTTCTGGTTTATTAATGTGGGATATTGTGTTCCTGTATATCCACAATTCAAAATGCCAATAAATTGACCAGTAGAGATGGGCATGACTTAGAGGAATTCCCATTTCCGTTTCCGTTACTCGTTTCCGTTAAGCAACGGAAACGGTAACGGGAACTACTCCGCCAGAACTCGAACTCGAACCGACTAAAGAATAATTGGGTCTGATTTGTCGTGGTCGTTCCTGGCATCGCGGCGATCCTGCGATGCCAAGCGGCACAGAAAAAAAGTTTTTAAAAGTTAAAAACCCCGATTCCCGGCCCTAAAAGCAGGCGAAAACTGTCTGAGGGCACCTACCAGGCCAGAAGGGTGTTTTTTGGCGGGGGTTCCCGCCCCCTCTCCTTGGCTAGTGGTACTGCTGCGCTGCTGGTACCAGGCGGGGGGGCATCGTCTCGTCTGCCTTTGCCATGCAGTGTGCGGGTGGGGGGATCCAAAATGCCGACCGCAATATTTTTTTTTGAAATCGTGGTCCAAAAACCCACCAAAGCACCACAGAAGCATGCGAAAATTAGCTATTTTAAATGCTTGAATTTTTACAGTAGCAGCAGTGGGTTTGTCTTGCCAAAATACGTCTCCGTTGATTTTATTTTATTTTATTTTATTTTTTTACACCTGCGCATTCGCAATGATGGGCTCGCCCATGGGAGTGGACCATGCAAATTTTTGGAGCCATTCCACCAATCACATGGCCAGGTTTTGGAGACTGTAGCAGGCTGGGAGGGCGCATCCATTTGCCATGCAGTGCAGGGGGATCTAAAATGGCGACTGCAATATTTTTTTAAATCGCCAAAACCCCACCAAAGCACCACAGAAAAAAAAATTAGTTTTTTAAATGCTTGAATTTTTACAGTTAAAAAAACCCTGTTGATTTTATTTTATTTTATTTTATTTTATTTTATTTCTTTACAACTGCACATAAAAGTAGGCCATGCAAAAATCTGTCTGAGGGCACCTACCAGGCCAGAAGGGTGTTTTATTTGGGGGTCAGAGAGGCACCCAGAGGTGTACCCCAATACTCACCCTTTCCCCGCCCCCCAGATCTACTTGCTCCTTGGCTATTGCTACTGCTGCGCTGCTGGTACCAGGCTGGGAGGGTGCATCCATTTGCCATGGCTGCCTAAATGCCTCTTGAATTCCTCCAGTGGGATCCAAAATGGTGACCACAATATTTTTTTTTTAAATGAAATCATTGCCCAAAAAGATACCCCATCCAAAGCACCACAGAAACATGAATGAATGAATGAATGAATGAATGAATGAATGAATGAATGAATGAATGAATGAATGAGTAAAGTTAGTTTCCAACTTTTAGTCGCAATTTTTACATGGAATTTTTACTCTTTCTTTAACTGCTCTTGTTTTATTGTAGCTTTAATGTAGTCTTTTAATGCTGTAATATGTCCCTCTATTCCCTGTTCTCAAACTTGAATATGTCTTAATTGTACTTGACTCTTTATTGTCCCTCATTATTGTACTTGACTCTTTATTGTCCCTCAGTCCTTTTCCAAGGAGAGAGGTGGGGTAAAAATACACTAAATAAATAAAATATATTGGTTAGAGTAAAGTCAAGGACTGCCCAATCTCTAGTTTCTTTCTCCACTTTTTGTGGGAGAAAATTATCAGCCTCACAAGCCAGGAATTTCTTGGAAGGGCCATACTTCACCAAATTTGCCTCCCAACATATATCCAGATAGCTGAAATCTTCTATCACAGCTACATCATGTTTTTTGAAGTCCTTGCAATTTGCTTTTTAAAAGTTTCAATATGAATCGGAGACAGGGTCTCAGGATGCATAAAAATATAACATATCTTTATTCTTTCTTAAATCATTTTTAAAAAGCTCTGGCTCAACACGTTTAAGCAGGGCCTTCCTCAAGTGCTGAGCAAAACAAAATCAAAATTATGAAATAACATAAAAATCCTTCTGTAAAAGAGATATGTGGCTTAGGATTTATAGACTTACTGTAGTACATGTACTAAGCACATTAGACATGCCAGAATCCATTTAATAAAGTAACATAAAATCATATTCATACCAAGTTTCTTTTCTTGTTTGGTCTCTAACAGCTCCAGGCTGGTTTAGAATGAAGACACTGGTTAAAAGAACATTCATACACAGCTGTGTACAGTATCAAGGGCAGTGAGATCAACATTGTGGATATCATAATAAATCTGTGAAGATTCTCAGTCATCCAGGTTCGTTTAACTGGGAGTTGAGTCATGGCTACTGGACTTCTTTTTTGAGAGATAGAAACGTTTCGCTGTTCATCCAAACAGCTTCATCAGTCTGAATACAGCTAGTGCAAGAGACCTTCTTATAGTCAGCTTGACCTCTTGTCCCCTGGTCTGATTGGCTCATAAGATGTTTATTTCAAACCCATGAACACACTAAGGCAGAGACTTGTCCACCCAAAGGATCCGATACCAAACCATAAAAGGAGCAATATAGTATATGCAGTCCAATGCAGTGAAGAGTGTTCAGACCTCTACATTGGAGAAACTAAACAGCCACTAAACAGAAGAATGGCCCAACATAGGAGAGGTAACAGCTCAGGACCAGAAGTAGCAGTACACCTCCATTTGAAGGAAAAAGGCCACTCTTTCAAAGATGAGGATGTACACATATTAGACAAAGAAGAGAGGTGGTTTGAGAGAGGAGTAAGGGAAGCCATTCATGTGAGCATTGAAAACCCCTCCCTCAACAGAGGTGGTGGGCTCCGGCATAGTCTATCTGCTACTTATCAGGCTGTACTTTCCAAAGTACCCAGGCAAATCAAGGAGCCTTCACCACCAGGTCACGGCTAACGACCCATTCTTGATGGGTTTCAGCACCTTAGGCCATTGTTTACCTTAAGGCCATGGACACTAATGTCTCCCTAATGAGCCTATTCAGGCTTTGTTCATCTTATGAGCCAATCAGACCAGGGGACAAGAGGTCAAGCTGACTATAAGAAGGTCTCTTGCACTAGCTGTATTCAGACCGATGAAGCTGTTTGGATGAACAGCGAAACATTTCTATCTCTCAAAAAAGAAGTCCAGTATCCATGACTCAACTCCCAGTTATATCATAATAAAGTGAGGAAATCTATCTCTTCATTTAACCCATGAGGTACTAGGGTGTTTAATTTAAGGATCCAGCCTGTCTCTCTTCTCAACAGGGACCTCTCACAGTCCCCAAGAAGTCCATCTACAGCCCAGAACACCAGGTCTTTAATTGTATGGTTTAGAGATGGGCAAGAAACAGAAAAATGCCGTTTCAGTTATTCGTTTGTCATTGAGAGGTCTGTTTCGGTTCGTTTCCATTTGTCGGGAATTTTTTGAAAAAATTTGTTACCATTTTACGTTTTTTTGTTTGTTGTTTCTACCTGCTTTTTGCACAATTTTTAAGCATTTCCGTGCACAAGCATCCCCCAACACCCCAGACCAGAGGAAAAACACTAAATAAATGGATGCTGACAGAGACACAGTATAGACTAGGTATGCAGGGAGGCTGCAAAGGCAGCGGTGGGCGTTGCCCAGGGTGCAAGACAGCCGCAGAGTGACTGCACTGCGGGGCAGGGGAGGGTACTCACCGAGAGGTATGCAGCACGCATGCACTCAGGGAGGCTGCAGGACTGAAGCTAGAGTCGCAGAGACAGCAATCCCACCCTAACTCCCACCAGAGACTGCAAGGAGGACGGGGGCTGCCAGAGCTTTTTATGCCCTCTGTGGCTGCCAGACCTGCCCGCCCGGTCTGCAACCTGGGCATGCTATTGGTTGAACATGATCCTACATCACATGGCTTGCCTCCATTTTGTGGCTGGTGGTGACATCCATTTTAAAGGGAAAAGAAAAATACATCGCGATGGGAGAAGACAAAAACAAACATTTTAAGGACCCCAACCCCCTGGTAGGTATTATCAGACAATATAAATAATTATCGCTGTGTTTTACGGATGTCCAGGGCATTTTTTAACATTTAAAACAGCTCATTTCATTGCGCATCGCCATTAACAGAAACGAAACGTAATGACCACAATTTTCGTGGTTCTGTTCATTTTGTTTCATTTTCATCACTATTTTCGTTTGTCATTTCGTTACGTAACAGAAATGACAAACGGTAACGGATACAAAAAAATGTTCGTTCCGTGCCCATCTCTAGTGTGGTTCATTTCCATGAAATGGCTCACCAATGGACTGCCCATTCATTTGTTTCTTAAATTGCTAAGATGTTCACCCATTCGTATTTTCAGGGGTCTGGAGGTTTGTCCTATCCTACATATAGTTTTTTGCATGGACATCTTATGGCATAGATCACTCCCTTGGTATTACAGTTAGTAAAATTCTTCAAGGTATATATGTTATCATTCTCTGGGTCTATAGATTCTGTCATATGTCTTGTATTGCTACAAGAACTGGGAGTACAGGCTGTGTGCCTGCCTCTCCTTGCCCTAGCCCTAAGGTCCCAGAGGAGACACTTACCGGGTGGCCTCATGAGTCATCAGGTCCTGGAAGAAGGGTGGTCCTCATGGATATTCAGAGGAGGAGGAGATGGAATGAGTGAGTAGGGGTTTCAAGATCTTGCCCCTGGTGGCAGTGAGACACCTGATGGCCCCTCTGAGCAAAGGGAGCCATGTCCAGTGGTCAAGAAATGAAGGGAATTGCATGCCCAACAGGTGTGGCAAACACTGCCTTTTAGTAATATGTTATAAATTGCAATAAGCTAAACAAGGAGCTTTCATTGATCAGATGCTATGCTGCTCCTCTTCAAGCTCTGACCTACTTAACTTTGTTGTGTAATCTGTTGACTTTTAGAATGCCAAGTGATTCTGTGAATGAAGTGGTCCCTCTGGATGAACCCAACAACTCTGATATGAATGATACAGTGTTTCCACAAAATTGTCTCTCAGTTCAAATCCTAAATGAATTCTGCATTCCAGGGATTCAGTTATTTTAGGACCAAGGGTTTAGCCTTAGTCCTTCTTGCTTCCCCTTCTTGTCCCACACAAACTTATTTTTAAAAAGCTACTTTGGCTTGCATATCTTTTTGTGTCTTTTGCTGGTACTGAATGTGCAGTCATGTAAAAGTATATGCAAGAAACCTCTTGAAGGTTTTTTTTTAAAGAAAAGCTTTTGATTTTAAAAGAAAAGATCCGACTCCTTGACTAATACATACCAAAATATATATAATAAACCCTATTTCAAGCTAAACTAAGTTAAAATCAGGATCTACTTAGAAGCCCTGATTTGGCTGCCAAATCAGATTGGGAGACCCATGCACAGCCCTAATCTTTAGCATGCTGGAAAAACTAACACATTTTGTCAAGGTAGATTAAGAAGGATTTTGTTCTGTTTGTGCTCTCTTTCTTTCTTTCTTTCTTTCTTTCTTTCTTTCTTTCTTTCTTTCTTTCTTTTTCTCTTTCTTTCTTTCTCTTTCTTTCTTTCTTTCTTTCTTTCTTTCTTTCTTTCTTTCTTTCTTTCTTTCTTTCTTTCTTTCTTTCTTTCTTTCTTTCTTTCTTTCTTTCTCCCTCCCTCCCTCCCTTCCTTCCTTAACAGTTACCAAAATCCACAAATCCCTTAACTGGGGTAGGAAACGAGCAAGATTTCAAAACAAGACACATTCAGAAGGAAACACAACCTGACAAATTCATTCAGCCATAGATGTGAAACTTTTCTTTTAGTACCTCTTTAATGACACAGGAAAAGAAAATAAAGTTTTTTTTTTTAAAAAAGTTATATTTTAGCATTTGTTACCATCATCATGATGGCTGCAGGGAGCATGTGGGCCCAGACCCCCTTGCAAGAAATTTGCCTCATAGATCTGTTCTAGTCAGCCCAGAAATAATTTTCTATAGCATGGGATGATACAGCATTGTGAAAATCAGCAGACATTCTTCTCAATTCAGCAACAGCTAAGCACATAACATTGGATAATTTATAAATTGCCATAATATATACTACCTACATCCTATTCATCCAGTTTTTCTGTGTTCTACAATAGGCAAAGCTGAGATCTTTATTGGAAACAGTTGAGTTTCTTGTTCACAAGGGCTGTAGTTCTGTTTGGGGTGTTATGTGTTTAGCGCCTGCGAACTATGAGAATAAAACCAGTAATCTCATTTATCCTTTTGCATAGGGTCACACTACCTTACAATGGGAAAATGTTAAACAATATTGTATATTTCAGATGGGTTCATTTGGTACATCAGCCCAGGCAGTCTGATTTGGTTTCCGTCTCAACACTAGTTCAACAAACCTCAACAAACCTCAACAAACAAGCATATTCATTCATTTAGACCAACTCACAATGTTTACTTGAGAATATGAGAATAAATTTTACAAGGGACCAAGATGATCTAAACAAAACTAAAAACTATGCAAATGAAGAGAGTGTGTAGGAGAAGATGATAAGTAGAGATGGGCATGACTCAAAAAAATGGTGTTTTGTTTGTCGTTTGGTCATTTAGGGGTCCATTTCGGTTCGTTTTCTTTTTTTGGTGGGTTTTTTCAATGTTTTTCGTTTTGTTTTCATTGCGTAACGAAATGAAAAAAACAAAAACAAAAATGAAAAATTGCTGTCTCGTTAGTATTCTTTTCAGTTGAATGCATTTGCTGCAACGAAAATGAAAACCACGGCAAAATTGGTCGTTTTCATTTTCGTTTTGTTTTGAAAAAAATTTTTGTTTCGTTTTCGTTGCATAACAAAACAAAAAAATGAAAACGAAAACAAAAAATCGCTTGTTTCATGCCCATCTCTAATGATAAGATGACAGGCAACCATCAAGAGAAGAAAACAAGTGGTTTAGTAATCTGGCCGTGGAGATAGAAGTTGGGAATTTAATTCCCTACAGTGCTTAACAATCCTCTTCAGGATGATGATGATGATGATGATGATGATGATGATGATGATGATGATGATGATGATGATGATGATGATGATATATGGAATGCTTTACAAAAGGATTACTGGCTTTTCAGAGGCCACATCCCTTCGGCCAAAACACAGGTGTCTATTTAAAAAGAGCAACAGAGGTGCATGAATGGAAATTGTGTCCTCAGGGCACCTGAAGAATGTTTTTTCAATTGTACTTGTGCGGAAGCTTGAAAGATCCTTTGCCGCAACTCTTTGGGAATCTTAACTACCATCTGCCATTACATTCCTAATATTTTAGGTCTTCAGTTGGGCAAATTGAGTTGCTGAATGATGGTTGGCCATCCTGGTATGACTGCTCTCACTCAGCATTCTCAGCCACAACCACAGGAAAAACACAGTTGGCAGACATTCTCTCTTTCTCTAAGCCACTTCCTTCTTCAGTAAAGCGTAATGTTACAAAACTTCTAATTTTTGCCTTTTAACTCTTGAACCAAATTCAGTCTGTCAATGTAAGTTCTTCCTGAAAGGGAGTCAGGGAGTGGGAGGGTTCTTGACTTTCAAGCTGACTAGCTTATTTCTGCCCCCCCCATATCTTTTAAATTGAACTGAAGCATGGAGCCTTTCATTTGCCATAGAAGGCATGAGAAGTGACCTGAAAAACTGCTTCAAGAGGAATACTATTTTGCTGATTGTAAGAGATGGGGGTGGGGGTGGAGGTGGGTGAATAGTCAGAAAAAAAAAACTTGTGTTTCCCAGTCTAGGTGAAAAAGTTAATCCAAATTGCTGCCCAGACAACTTGTGGAAGAAGGGTGGAAGAAAAGCAAGATATTTTATATATGCTGCCCTTTCTAATTTTCTCTCTGTGCCAATTTCTAGGAAGAACTGATGTCCCTTGCCAAATCCTGAGACTGCCCAGGCTTCATCCTCTTAAATAACTACTTTATAGGGTCTCTCTCATGGTCACACAATAAGCCAGATTCTCTAGCATCCTCATTAACATTTCTTCCTAGCAATGGATTGTTGGCCAGTACTTAGGGGCTGATGAACTAGATGAACAGATTGGGGTGGGTGGAAGAATTCCTGTCTGGTCATGGGTATGCCATTCAATCTGTACCTCAACTAGCCACACTGAGCTAACCAAGTGAAAGAATACTACAGGCTAACCCCGACTGTTAATCTCAATTAGAGTAAAGCCATTTTGCCCACCCACCCGGAATAAGAGACGAGGCAGTAATGTGGGGTTGAAACTGGGCCACACTTTATTAAACACAACTTTCAACGACAACAACCATAACAGGAGAGGGCCTGGCTTCAGCGTTCATGGTTGGAACCCCGGGGTCGTTACAAGCCCCTCCAACCAGGCAGCATGGGGCGAGTTTGACCCCTGGGTGGCGCGGTCGAATGACAACGCCACTCAGGCCGGCCTGATATTAGCTCTCCCTGCGTCTTATAGCTTAAGGCTGGGTTATCCCCTGCGCAGGGAGGCATCCAGCTTTACCCCCACCCGGCCCTGTGACCTCTCGATCGGCAGGACCTAGGCTATCGGGTATCTGGAGACAGATGTTTAAGCTACTCACCGCTGCCTGAAACCGCTTCCGCCGCCAAGGCCGCGGGCCTAGCCGTGCTATGGCCCCGGTCCCCCCACCCGGCCAGCTCCTCAGCCAGGCCCTCCCGTAAATCCCGCAAAAACAGTTCCGTACCCACGTCAGACAGGTGCACCCCGTCAGGCCTGTAGAGCTCGCCCCTGCCGACGTGGAAATCCGAGTGGCCCACCACCGCCCCAAAGTCCCGGCGCACCGCCCGGCAGACCTCTTTATTCACCCCCCGCCGCGAGCGGTTCAACTTGCTCGGGTCGCAGTCGGCCGCCCAACGCTGGCGGGGTATCATATTTGACCAAACCACGCGGCAGGCCGGATACCTGGACTTCCAAATGCCGAAGTCCCGCAAAATCTCCAGTACCAAAGACTTGCCGGTTTGTTTGGTCAAATCGCTGCCCCCCAGGTGGACAACCAACATGTCCGGGGGCCTGCCGGCAGCGGCGGCTGACGCCGTCCCCAGGAATTCCCTCCATCGCATCCCCCGCTTCCCCCACCATTCCACGGTGGCCTGATAGCCCAGCCCCAGGTTGGGTCCCCAGCCAGACCTGCGAGCATACCGTTCGTCCCAGTACACGTAACTGTGGCCGATGAACACCACTCTGGCGCGGGAATTGCGAGGAAGCAGTCCTGGGAAGACACAAAAAACAGGTTAGAGCGCCGGCAGCGGGCGCACGTACCGCCGGTAACAATTGGAGGACCATCTGCCCAGCCGGCGGATGTCGCTCTGCCCGTACCCCAGCGCCGCGGCCGTGGATGCCGCGCCAATACGAAAGGAGTGCGTGCCAAAACGCAAGGATCCCAAACCGAGGTCCCTCAAGATCTTACCAGAGAGCTGCCCAAATTGAAATTTGGTCAAAGGCCTACCATCTTTATGTTGGAAGAGGTAACCCTCGGTAGGTCCTCTCATGGCCATGTAGGCCTGCAGGGCTCTGACAGGGCAGATAAGCTCCTGCGAGCAAGTACCTAAGCTAATGAGCGTTCCCCTGCCCTTCTGGTCCGTCTTGGATCGCCGCAGGCGAATGGTGAGCCGGCAGGGCTCGAGGGCAACATCTGATGCGAGGAGGGCAGCAAACGAGCAGTCCCGCTTTCCCGCCGCTACAAGCTCACCAACCCTCAAAGCGCCAAAGAAGGCCAGGAGGGACGCCGCCTTCAGGAGGGCCGCCTCGAAGGCGTCGTGGCAGACCGTGTGCCACCTGGCGCACATCGCCCCTAGGATTTGGGGGGTAACCGGGGAACGGGGGTCCGGTGTCTTCCCCCTCTCTCTGCTCCACCCCGCTACCATACCCCGTATTCTAAAGTCACCTGTGGGGTCCCCATGACCCCGCAGCTTAGAATGGAATGCCAGGGCCGCCAGCTTTCCCTGCATGGAGCTCGGGGCCAGGCCTTTCCTATGGAGGTGTACGAGGAAGATACGCAGGTGGTCTACGGGTAGCGGCCAAATCCGGCCCAGCCCTTGAGCGGCACGGAATGCTTCGAATTCTTTCATCATGGCCGCGTATCCCCTGCGTGTCTTGGGGGCAACTGAGAGGCAAAGCGCCCGGTCAGCTTCGTGTCGCCAACCCTCCATACCTCCGTCGGGATCTCCACTGGAAGCGCCGCCGCTCCTGGGGCGAGAGCCCGGAAACGCTCGGCCTGTCGGCGGGATAATGCGTCAGCTATGTTGTTCTCCACCCCGGGCACGTGGCGAGCGCTGGCCACGATATTATATTGTAGGGCCCTGAGCATAAAGGCCCTGACCAGGCACATTACCCTGGGCGAGCGCGATGTAAGGCTATTAATGACATGGACCACCGCCAGGTTGTCGCACCAGAAGCAGACAACTGAGTTGGCCCAGTCCCTCGACCAGATATACAACGCGGCCCAGATGGGGAAGAGCTCGAGGAATGTCAGGTCGCGCGTGATGCCGGCCTCGTGCCAGGCTGTGGGCCAAGTGCCGCTGCCCCATTGCCCCTTCCAGAATATGCCGAACCCGGTGCCTCCCGCGGCATCGGTCTGCACCTGAAACTGGGCCCCCAAATGGAGCTCGTCCCTCCAGAAGGACACGCCATTGAATCCGTCCAGGAAGGTGTGCCAAACCGCCAAATCTTCCCGCATGTCCGCTGTGACCCTGGTCCTGTGCTCAGGCCTACGCAGCCCTGACATGGCCGCACAGAGGCGGCGGAGAAAAGCTCGCCCTGGTGCCACCACCTTACACGCGAAGTTAAGGTGGCCCACCAACTCCTGCAGCTCCCTGAGCGTGATTTTCGTCCGCGCTTGGGCCTCCCTAACTCTGTTGCGGAGGGACACCAGTTTGTCCTCAGGGGAGGCGGCACGCCTGCGCCACGGTATCGATCTCGATCCCTAGGAAGGTGAGCACTGTCAGTGGGCCCTCAGTCTTCTCCTCGGCCAGTGGCAGGCCCAACTGCCCGGCCAATGCCCTAAAGCCATCCAGTAGGAGTTGACACCTGCCTGACCCGGGGGGGCCACAGAACAGGTAGTCGTCTAAGTAATGGGCCGTGCTCGACCAACCCGTAACATGGCGTAAGCGCCATTCCACAAAAGTGCTGAACTTCTCGAAAACCGCACAAGACACCGAGCATCCAAAGGGCAGGGCGCGGTCCATGAAGTATTGGTCCTGGAATTTGAAACCCAAAAGTTCAAAGTCCGCGGGGTGGACAGGGAGGAGGCGGAAGGCCGACTTGATGTCGCACTTGGCCAGCTCCGCAGCCACCCCGCAAGAGCGCACCATGCGGACCGCGGCATCGAACGACGTATACCGGACCGCGCACAGCTCGTGGGGGATGCCCTCGTTCAGTGAGGCGCCGCTGGGGTGCGAGAGGTGGTGTATGAGCCGCAGCTCGCCTGGGGCTTTCTTGGGGACCAGTCCCAATGGGGACACTCTCAAATTGGGCACCGGGGGGTGAGGGAAAGGGCCGAGGACCCGGCCCTCCCGCACCTCCTTAAAGACCTTGTCTGCCGCCACCTCCTCCGCGCCCCGCAGGGACCTGAGGTTGTGGGCCGAGAAGGGCAACCTGGGGCCCTGAAACGGGATACGGAAACCAAACTCAAAACCTGTAACTAGAAACTCTGCCGCTTCCCTGTCAGGGTATTCGGCAGCCCACCGCCTCAGCACTTCAAGCTTGATTGGGCTGGGGCCCTTTCGGAGGGGCTCCATCACCAGGTCCTGACTTCCGGTTGCCCCCTGGGTCCCGCCCCCTCCCCTGTTGTGGGCGGGCCCTACTACAGTTGATCGAAGGGTGTTGCCCCCCGCAGAAGGAGCACTCGTGCTTAAAACGGCACGGCTTCCAGTTGCACGCCCCCTGACCATTATAGTCCCAACAGACCAGCCGGACTTGAACCGACTGGCCCGCTGGGGCACGGGCAGCAGGATTTTGGGACCCCCTACATATGAGGTGACCACTGTCGTAATGCTCCCCCAATGTTGGACGGACTGGGGTCATAAACTGCAGCCAAACCGGGGGCAGTGGCTCGTCCCACCGCAGGTAGGGCTCCAAGGCCGCCCTACGACGAAATTCCTCGTCGTATTGCAGCCAGGTATGACCCGGGAAGTCCACAAAGGCGCGGTAGATAAGGTCCAAGTATTTAAGCATGGACTGCGCCCGCCAGGGATGGGCCTGCAAAGTTAAGGACATATAAATGAGGTAGGCCGGAAGCCATGCCGCCCAAGAGCGCTCCGGCTTCTTGCGCAGCCTCCGATCCCTATCCTGCGGGTCCTCCTTCTCCAGCTCCTTGGTATCCAGGTCACGGTTTAACAGACTAAAAATGTCGATGAATTCCCCCCCTCCAAATTTTCTCTTTCGTGGCCTGGGGGAGGTGGTGCCCGAACGGCGAGGCGTAGTCCCCATAAGGGAGCGCTCCCGCGGAAACCCCCGCGTAGCTCGGAGCCGCACCAAGGTACGGCCATGCTGAAGCACCTGCGGGCAGCTGACCGGGCGCCAGCCAAGCGGGAAGCTGCCCGAGGGGCCAGCCGAGCGGAGCGGTGGCCGGAGAGCGCGGTGACGCGCCCCCCAACCCCGGGGGCCCGGGCTGCCAGGCTGTCGCGGGGACGGCTGCCCCGTGAGCCGCCCCCGGCGAAGGCAGCACAGAGCCGCTCCAGGATAACCCCGTGCCCGGTGTTGCCGGTCCGGGGCGGGTTGCTTGCGCTGGCCAGCCCGCCGGGGGAGGCAACCCAGGGGCAGCCGGGGCCGCCGGCCACGGCCACGCGGCTGTGGGCTCTAGTTCCGGTGCGCCAGCCAACTCACTTGTGGTGGGTATCTCCGCTGCCGCTGGTTCAGCGCCGTCATCCTCCCTTCCACCCGTTACCTCCGGGCCAGTGGGCGTCGGCGGCAGGCCGCGCGGTGTTGCTCTCTGCCGCCGGGCGGGCGGGGTCGGGCGGCCTGGCTCCTTGGCCACTCCGGCAGTGGATTGCATCTGCTCCAGAGCTGCGAAGTGAGCAGAAAAATTCTGTGCCATCTCCCGCAGCTGGGCTCGCTGGGGCCTTGGAAGGCCGGGTTCCCACCCTAGGCCGCCTCTCCTGCGGACCCTCCGAAGCCTGCACTCCCTTGGCTGTCTCCAGAGCCACCAAGCGCGACTCCAGCTCCAGCCATATGGGCCAGTCCTCCTCATCTGAGGAGGATTCCGAGAGCTGGGGCGCGAGACACGGCTTCTTTGCAGGCTGCTTGCCCCTGCTCCTCCCTTTCCCCTTCCCAGGGGCCATCTTAGAATCGGCTAGGGGCCCTGACAAACCACTGGGGCAAGGCCCGCACCCCCGGCCTACTCTCCTGCCTGCGGGCCCCAGCTGGGTCCCACCCCCCAGGAGTGTGTGCGTGCGTGCGGGGGGGGGTCTACCTCCCAACTAACCCCCGGCCTTAATACCCTCTGCCCTGGTAGCAGTGGGAGGAGGTCCTGGGGAGGCCTAATAGCAGTCTTCCTTCAGGCCGCTCCGGGCCTAGGCCGAATAGCCTGTGGGCAGGCCGGGTGGCTGCCCAGCTATGCTGCTGGCCCACCACCCGCAAGGCCGCGGCCCCTGCCAGTCCGGTACCCCCCCCGCAGGCCAGGCGCACCCACGACGCCACGGGAAGGGCCCCCCGCCCGGAGAGGGAAGGCCGAAGGGTTGGGGCGGGCTGGGGTATGTAGGAAGCCTCGGGCCGCCCCGCTCACACGGGGGGAGGGCCGTTGCCGCTCCCCCAGGTCCTGCTCCGGCGTCCCTCGGCGTCTGGCTGCCTCCCCTCGAGCCACTCGGCACTGGAGGCCACCACTGCCCAGAACGCGGCCGCACTGCCCGGCCTGCCCCGGCCGGCGGCCGCGAGGATGCAGCCGCGCCGCCCGCCCCGCCCCGACGGCGGTCGCCGAGAGCGCGGCCTCGAGCAGCTGTCCGGCGGCGCTGTGGGCGCCGCAGCCGCGGATCCGCCGCCGCCGGGCACACAGGGTCGGCGTCCGCGCTGGCCAGAAGAGAAGGCCGAGCGCGGGGCTCTCGTCTGTTGCGGGCCGATCCCACGGCCCGAAATGGCGCCCGCCACGTGGTGCGGCGCAAGGAGCGATCGGCAGGTCCTCTCCTGCCGAACGCTTGACGAAACAGGATGTGGAAGGGGGTTGGAGCCGGCCCTTTAACGGGGCGCTCCACCCCCTCCCTGCTGGACGCTCTAGGCGTCCTGCCTGTCTCTCCATCCGGGGAGGCAGGCAAGTACGCCCCGCGGACGGAGTCCCGTCCACGGAGCGGCAAGTCTCCCTGGATTTGGATAAATAATTGCTTTTGGAAGCCCTGATTCATTAACTGCTTAGTCACCCAAATACAGTGACAACAGGATTTAGCCCTAAAACTCAGAGCTAAATTAGATGCTACAGTTATTTATAATCATGAGGAGAGAGGAGTCCTTGGAAAAGTCCCTGATGTTGGGAAAGATTGAGGGCAAAAGGAAAAGGGTACGACAGAGAATGAGATGGTTGGACGGTGTCATCGATGCAACCAACATGGATATGATCAAGCTCCGAGAGGCAGTGGAAGACAGGAAGGCCTGGCAAGCTCTGGTCCATGGGGTCACGAAGAGTCAGACATGACTTAATGACTAAACAACAACTAAAGTAGTGTAGTCCATGTAAGAGGTAAAAGATATCTGTCACAGAATGAGACACCACGTTCCCACCTACATTTGTCTTGTGTGTGTGTGTGTGCATGTGCATGTGAGAGAGCCAGAAAGTGGTGTGTGTGTGTGTGTATGTGTAGAAAAAAACAAGGAGGAAGTCTACCAGATACTATACGATATTTGTAAATATATAGAATAGCATTTGAATCAGCCATGGAAACTTCCTGGCAGTGTAGAACTGGATAAATCATTCCTTAATTATCCCACTTACCTTGAAAGCCCTATTAAGGGAGTTGTAAGTCAGTCCAGACTTGGCAGCACAGAACAACAACAATGGCAGTGCCCTACTCAGTTTAATTAATAGGTTCCCCAACGGGCTTTTATATCAGAGTAGTATTATTTTATTTTAAGAATCATGGTTAAAAACAACAAACAACAACACACATAAGCCTTTCAAACATTGTGTATATCACTCAAAATAGTAGTCATAAAGTCACAAGGAAAATCAAAACCATTATGCCTTCACAGTATGGGGCAAAGACACGACTGCAGACAGCACTGAATATGCTTTCGGCTACAGACTCTATGGATTTTATACTGGACAATTTACCACCTAAAATTAATTATTTGCTCATATAATCATAGTGTTATGGAGCTGTAAAGTATCATTTGAGGTCATCTACCAGAGTCGTAAGAAGGGTGAGTGGCAAGTGAGGCATTTGCTTTAGGCATGGAAACCTGAAGGGCAAAGAAAATAAATAAATAGCCATGTACTGTATCTGCAATCCAAAGCCTGCCATGCCATTAGGAAATAGGAACATTTCTATAGCCCTGTTCAGTTGCTCTCTATCTAGATAAGCTTTTCATATTCATTGGGAGGAGTGGCTATCCCTTCCTTTCCCTGTCATTTCTTACTATGTTACGAAAGTTATAAGCAGACTGAAGACATATTCTGCTTCCAGGAATGAACAGGAATGGCTACCCTGGAAGCTTGTGCCAGATTGTGTTGGAAATTCCTGAACTAGGAATAAGACATGTTGACTCTATTGCAAGGGTCTCAGGATCCCTGGCACTTTTATAAATATTTCAACTTACTCTTCAGTAAACCCCCCCATGGGGAAAAAAACTCAATACAGATGTAAATCCTGTTCCATTGTTCCATCTTTGTGCAGTGAGTGAGACAACTAATTTGTGGGGTAGGAGGTCTGGAAGCTGACACAAAAAATCAGTCTCTTCCCTTCCCTTCCTTTCCCTTCCATTTTTCTTATTCTTTTGTTGTTGTTACTGCTGCTGCTGCTGCCCTTTGGAGAACAGTACCTTTGTGTCTGGCTGCATCTGGCACGCGGTTATTTGTCCTCCCTTTCTTCAAAAGGCTTGAATAGCAGTGCCGGGAGCCATTTTGTGTGGGGCACATGTGCATTGGCACAACTCAGACAGTTGGGGGAGAGAGGAGTTTGGGGGAGGCAGAATTGGTGAGATGGACATGTTGGTGCTTTGTTCGGATTGGGAAGGGTGGCGGGTCAGGGTTTGCGGGTGGGTCGAGCCTCCTGCGGGGAGGGTGAGGAGGACAACTTAGATGTCTGGTGAGGGGAGAAGGCATGGGGATCTAGCAGGGGGGATGTCTTTTTCTTGGATTATATTCAAACAGCCTCATCACCTTTTGCACTTTGTTTCATCTCCCCCACTGTGCTCTCTCCCCCATCCCCTCTTTTCTGTAAGGCTGTAATTTACTGGTCCCTGTATTTTATTGGTCCCGGGCAGCTTCCATTAGAACTGTTGGGGTGCTGGGCCAAGTAGGCTGGCAAGCAAATTAACAACAACAAATTTTAATTATTAACTATTAATAAGTCTAAATACAGCGAATATCTAAAGGACAGTACATAATTGATATAAATACAAATAGCTTAATTTTTTGAATTATTTAAAATTAAAAATTGCAAATTTATTATTATAAACTACAAAATTATAAGTTATAAACTAGGTGGCTGATCACCAGATTGAATATTGCTGAAGCTCTATTGGCTTCATAATTCTGCCTTTGTGTTGCACCTGTAAGGTACTCTGGGCTATGTTGGGTTCGCAATGGCCCCTAAGAAGGCCAGAGGAAAGGGGAATCAGCCTGCTAAAAGGAGAGCCCCTGAGATATCAGCCCCTAGAGTCTCTTCCTCAGATGAGGAATATTATCCAGCCTTTAGGGCAATTTGGGTAAAATTAAGAGTATTGGAAAAGAAAAGGGAAAAGGAGAAGGGCATGGCAGAGTCCTTTGGCCCCAGGCAGTCTAGGAGCAAGTCCAAGACCAGAAAGATGGCTGAGTTAAAAATGATGGGGGAATTGATGTTTTCCCATATTGGTTTGTTAGAAGGTGATCACCCAGGCGGATGTGGGCAGTGGGCGGCTACAACCTCCATGGAAGTGCAGTGTTAAGACTTCCCTTCTGAGTGATGTGGAAGATGAACTGGTCAAATGTCATGGTGCCAGGTGGGCAGTGGATGAAGATGCAGATGATGTGGATGATGGAGATGAAGCCATCTTGGACGTTTCAAGCACCCGACGGCCTGAAGCTTGCCAATGTTCTGCAATGGCTGCTTGCAATGCTGAGCAAGGTGAGGCTAATTTTAATTATAGCACACCACACACAGGGTCCTGGCTGTGGGTTACTGGGTGCCAGAGGGTGCGTTCTTCAACCTTGGCTCCTGTTTCACACCCATCACATGGCAGCTCAGCAGAGGCTGCCACCCAAACTTTGCCAGAGCAGGTTGGGCCTTCTTTGGTGGAAACACAAACAGAGCACAAGCAAGGGGATAGGTCTGTAGGTGACAGCATGGCTCAGGATGCCAAGACAAGCAGGATATCCTATGTCACCTCCCAACAACAGTATCAATGCAACACACACACTCTCTGTTTATGTAAAATGTTTGTATCTATAACAAAATGTTTGTATCTATAACAAAACCAGCCACCCTGATGGGTACTTTTGGGGAGAAAAGTGGGATATTATAATTTTAAACAAACAAACAAACAAACAAACCAGCTATTGGGTTAGAGAACAGTCTATGTCAGAATAGTGATAACATTAAAACATTATATTTTAGTGCTCCAATAAAGAAGAACTTAAAAAGTTGCAGATAAGGTGAAGTTTTGAATTATCCAGAAGTCTTCATCAGGCCAAGGTGATAATATACCTTATGGTTCAAACAGTAAGTCCAAATATTACAGTAGGTGCAAAGCCCATGGCTCATGTGGTCAAACACCCAGGAAAGAAAAAACTGAAGTCATAGATTCTACCATAAGATGGAGATGACAGAGCTATCACTTGACAGTCTCTCCGCTTCACTGAAGATACTGAAGGCCTGGCTTGCCTCCAGCCCAACAGACCTGGCAATTACCTCAGGTAACTCCACAGACTGCTGTAATGGCTTGGGCAGAAATATGGGGAAATCCTATCAGTGTTTTACTTCAGCAAAATAGGATAATGAATTTATACACTGCACTAGGTTAAAATGTCAATAACAGCCCAATTCCTATTTATTTAATGGCCAGAGAAGATGGCAGCTTTATTAGAGCTCAATCTCAAGGAAGAACCTCCTCCTGTGGCTTCTCCTAGGGAGCTTGTGGTGGTATTTCCAGAAGAAAAAAGTGAGGCTTGGGGTGGTTAGATCTCAATTGGAACCTTGTTTCTATAAATGGATCATGCAACCTTCTTCTTCTTCTTCTTCTTCTTCTTCTTCTTCTTCTTCTTCTTCTTCTTCTTCTTCTTCTTCTTCTTCTTCTTCTTCTTCTTCTTCTTCTTCTTCTTCTTCTTCTAAAAAAAGAACCATCAACCAATTAAAAGTAAAACTGGTAGTCTATAGTGCATATGTGTCCATGGAAGTGTAAATATCCTAAGGACAATCTTGTATTTCTTTTAGATTGTTTATGCTGGTAAACTCCTTGGAGACAAAAGAGCAAAATTCCTGTGGGACTGTGTGGCCAGATCAATTTGTAGAACCGTTTCTGTGTTTTCTGATGCAATCAACAGTAACAACATTTTGTATCCCAGTAAACATAGAAATGGAGCAAGGAAAACATTTGTTCACTGATTTCCTTAAAATACGACACAGGCTGGGGAAGGGCTCTAGTTTTCTTCCAGGACTGTACAAGCCATCCCCACTTGCCAGAGTGCCTCAGATCTCAGGTCTAACATTTCATACAGCTCAGATTGGGAAAGACTGAGCTGAGTGAGCCAAATGCCCACTAGCTTGTCAGGCAATAACCATTACACACTCAAATTTATGGATTCATGGGTGGAGAAATGCCAAGCCTAGCGAGAAGCAAACCTTACATTTGGCAAGGAGGACCACCATTCTTCCTCCAGGCAAATCTCAGTAGGAGCTATCTTTTCTTAGCATTTGTTTATACTGCATTTATTTCTGTGAGGGATGGGGAGGGGGTGATATGCTTTTTCTAAAATCTGGCATCCTGTCTGGCGCTCTACATGAAATTTGAGATAATATAAGCCTTTATTGGTGTTTATCCACCAGCACTGAAGTCCATGTGCCTGACATTTTCCCCTTACATAGATATGGAACCTTCTGGAATCATGGATGCAGCTCAGGAGTGTTTGCCTGCCCACCTTGGTGTGGCAAGTGTGGGAGAAGCTGGGAAGGAGGCTCTAAATGGCCACGCCAGCCGAGCCTTTGAAAGGCCGTTCCCATAGTGCCTCCAGACTCTTTTGTGTTTAGTTGAGGGCCATGTTTCAACCCACCTCTTGTGTTTGCCCTCATTATTCCAGGCTGGTTGGACAAAAGGACTTCCCTTATTTTCTCCTCACAGGTAAAAAAGAATGGTGTGAAAAGCTTTTCTCCTCTCTTGGTGAAATTCTGACAATTCTTATTCATTTATGGGTGGGAAATGATCCAAAAATGTTTTTTTCCACCTGAAAAACCTTGTACAAGAGCAAGGGTTTTAAGTACAAAATGAAGTTGGGGTAGGGTGGTGGGTTAGCTAAAATACAAAATATGTATGCTGTGTATAAATATCCCAAATATTTCTCCAATGCATTTGCCAGAAAGATACATTGATGCATCAAGAAGAAATTTTTATTTTAAATCAAGGACTGAATTTTTTAAAAATTGTGAAAATTTATTGTAGGCTTAAGTAGATGTGTTCAACTAACATTGTTGTATCCTCCAAGATGGTTTTTACCTACACCTCTGGTAGGCTCTAGCCTACATATCCAGCTATATTAAGTTGTGGGATTTGGGGAGGGGTGCACTATCTAGTGCCTGACCTTTAATGAAACATACAAAATTAACCTAGATCAAGGATTTTCCTGGCTTTGAGTCTCAGTCATCCAGGTGAGTTTATCTGGAAGTTGAGTCATGGCTACTGGACTTCATTTTCTTGAGAGATAGAAACATTTCACTGCTCATCCAAAAAGCGTCATCAGCCTGAATACAGCTAGTGTGAGTCTGCCATCTTATAGTCAGCTTTGACCTCTTGTCACCCTGGGCTGAAATAGGCTCATAAGATGAACAATGGCCTGAATAGGCTTGTTAGGTAGACAATGGTATCCATAGCCTTAATGTAAACAATCGCCTAAGGTGCCACCTCTGTTAAAAGATATTAGACAGAGAAGATAGGTGGTTTGAGAGGGGAGTCAGGGAAGACATTCATGTGAGCATTGAAACCCCTCTCTCAACAGAAGTGGGGTGCAGAGGCATAGTTTATCTGCTACTTAGCAGGGTGTGCTTTCAACAATATCCAGTAGAGATGGGCACAAAACGACCAATTTTTACATTACCATAAGAACATAAGAACATAAGAAGAGCCATGCTGGATCAGGCCAAAGGCCCATCTAGTCCAGCTTCCTGTATCTCACAGCGGCCCCACCAGATCCGTTTGGGAGAGCATGAGACTAGATATCTGTCTCCTGATAACACCCCCCTGCATCTGGCCCTTGAAGTACCATGGTTTCTCCATCATGGTTTGTAGCCTGTGATGGACTTTTCCTCCAGGAATCTGTCCAATCCCCTTTTGAAGGCATCCAGGCCAGATGCCATCACCACATCCTGTGGCAGGGAGTTCCATAGACTTACAACGCGCTGGGTGAAAAAATATTTTCTTTTGTCAGTTCTTACTCTCCCAGCCCTCAATTTGTGTGTATGTCCCCTAGTTCTGGTATTTTGGGAGAGAGAGAAGAGCTTCCCTCTATCCACTTTACTCATACCCTGCATTATTTTGTATGTCTCAATCATATCCCCCCTCAAGCACCTTTTTTCCAGACTAAAGAGGCCCAAATGTTTTAGCCTTTCTTCATAAGGGAGGTGCCCCAGCCCAGTAATCATTTTAGTCGCTCTCTTCTGCACCTTTTCCAGTTCCACTATGTCTTTCTTGAGATGTGGTGACCAGAATTATACACAATACTCCAGGTGGGGCCTTACTATTGTTTTGTATAATGGCATTATAATGTTGGCTGTTTTATTTTCAATCCCCTTTTTGATAATCCCTAGCATGGAATTGGCCTTCTTCACTGCTGCCACACATTGGGGAGACACCTTCATGGAGCTGTCCACCAACACACCAAGATCTCTTTCCTGATCCGTCATGGATAACTCAGAGCCCATGAGTTGATAGATGAAGTTTGGATTTTTTTTGCCCCAATATGCATTACTTTACATTTGGTTACATTAAAACGCATACCGTTCTCCATTATTTGTTCCGTTACGTAACGGTACAAATAATGACTGTTGTGATGGGGCAGGCTCGAACCGAACAGAACCAAGAAAATTTTCTTCGGTTCTATTTGTTCCCGTTACTGGCGTTGCGCCGCTCGCATGATGAAAAATGGAGCAGCGGAGGGCCGCGAGAGGGGCCTGGGCCTGGGCCTGGAGCCTCTTTGCCCCCTCCCCGCCAGAGCTGACACGAGACTTTGCAGGTCTCACGAGAAGAGGCGGAATCCGAGCCCTTATTGGCTGGGCTCTGGGATCTCAGCCATGTGTCGAAGCGGTAATGGTGCAGCCGGCTCGGAAACTGGAGTGGAGGGCATCATTGGAGCATGGGGGAGTGCAGCAGCACCCCCCACAGGTTTTCTGGGTCTAGGCTGGGGGGGGTGCGTGGCAGCGGTCTGCCAGGGCTGTGGCTCCCGGGGTGGAGTGGTTCCCGGGGAGAAGGGCCCCAGTTAGGGCAGTGCTGCATGGAGCTCCAGGGGTAGCAACCCAACGGGGGGGTGGACGGACCAGCGGATCAGTCCTTGGGGAGGGGGCCCAAGGGAGGGTGGCACTCTGTGGTGCTCCGGGGGTGGAAGGCTGTTGGGGTGGTGATCAGAGCAGCGCCTGGCTCCGGGAGGACTCCCTGTGGCCATGGGATCACTCTCCCGGCAGGCTTGCCACTGGCTCCGGTGGTGCCCAGCCCTGGGAGGGCTCCCCGTGACTGCGGGATGGCTCTCCCAGGAGGCTTGCCCTGGCCCCAGGAGGGCTCCCCGTGGCCGCGGGAATGCTCTCCTGGCCTGCATGCCGCTGGCTCTGGTGGCACCCAGCCCTGGGAGGGTTCCCTGCGGCCACAGCTTGCTGCACCCAAAAAATGAAGAAATGGAAACGAAGCGGGCCCCGGGGTCCCGAAAAACGGAATCGGAATGAAGCAGACCCCAGTGCCCGAATAACGACCATGAAACACCATTTTGGCATTTCATGCCCATCTCTGATATCCAGACAAATCAAAAAGCCTTCACCACCATGAGTGCACAAGACTAGATATCTGTTTCCTGATACCACTCCCCTGCATCTGGCCCTTGAAGTATCCTGGTTTAAGACTGGATATTACACATGTCCATCATGGTTTGTAACCTGTGATGGACTTTTCCTCCAGGAATCTGTCGAATCCCCTTTGGAAGGCATAGTCTATTGTCACTCTCCCAAACCTCATTTTAATTGGATGTCCCTTAGTTCTGGTATTTTGTGAGAGGGAGAAGAACGTCCCTCTATCCACTTTACTCATGTCCTGCACTATTTTGTACATCTCATTCATATACCCGCTCAGGCGCCTTTTTCCAGACTAAAGAGCCCCAAATGTTTTAGATTTTCCTCACAAGGGAGGTCCCCCAGCCCAGTAATCATTTTGGATGCTCTCCTTTGCACCTTTTCCAGTTCCACCATGTCTTTTTTGAGATTCAGTGACCAGAATTGTACACAATACTCCAGGTGCGGCCTTACTATCATTTTGTACAATGGCATTATAATGTTGGCTGTTTTATTTTCAATCCCCTTTTTGATAATCCTAGCATGGAATTGTCCTTCTTCACCACTGCCACACACTGGGTAGACACCTTCATTCAGCTGTCCACAGCACACCAAGATCTCTTTCCTGATCTTTCATGGACAGCCCATGAGTTGATGGGCTCTGAGTTTGAATTTTTTGCCCCAATATGCATTACTTTACATTGTCCTACATTGAAATGCATTTGCCATTTCACAGCCCATTCCCCCAGTTTGGAGAGATCCTTCTGGAGCTCTTCACAATCTTCTCTGGTTTTTACCTCATGGAAAAGTTTCATGTCATCTGCAAACTTGGTCAACGCAATGCTTATCTTTGTATCCAGGTCAAAGCATCAGCCCTGGGGCACACTGCTTTTCACCTTTCTCCATTGTGAAAATTGCCCATTGACACCTAGTCTTGTTTCCTAGATCCCAACCAGTTCTCAATGCATAAGAGCACCTGTCCTTTTATCCCCTGACTGTGTTATTTTCTCAGCAGCCTTTGGTGAGGGACTGTGTCAAAAATATCCCTCCCAGTTGCCTGTTTGATGATGGTGGTGAAATAAATAAATAATTAAATAGATAGATAGATAGATAGATAGATAGATAGATAGATAGATAGATAGATAGATAGATAGATAGATAGATAGATAGATAGATAGATAGATAGATAGGGGAAATCCAAAGCCTTTTCCTGTTGTAGACAAAAAAATGAACAAGAGGTCAAAACTAAGCTGAGAAATAGCAAGTAGACATGGGCAAGACTCGGCGAAATTGTCGTTTCTGTCTTCGGTTATCGTTTCCGTTTACGAACGGACACGGTAAAGATAATTAAGCCGTCAGAACTCGAACTCAAACCGAAAAAAGAAAAATTTGGTCGGGTTTTTCATTTCTGTTTGTGGCATTGCGGCAATCGCGCAATGCGAAGCACAGAAAAAGTTTTTAAAAGTTTTTTTAAAAAACCCGACTCCCGTCCAAAAAAACAGATGAAAATATGCCTGCCTGAGGCTTTGCCACCTACCAGAGGGATGGTTTCTGGGATGGTTCCCCGACCTTTACCCCCTCTTCTCCTGTCCTGGGCTGCTTGCACCAGGCTGGGGAAGGGTCATCCTCATTCGTCTCGCCATGCCATGTGGTGGGGGGGATCCAAAATGGCGACCGCAATTTTTCTTTTGAAATCATAGTCAAAAAACACACCAAATCACCACAGAAACATGTGAAATTTATTTATTTTAAATGCCTGAATTTTAATAGTAGCAGCAGTGGGTTTTTTTATAGCAATAAAACGTCATATTGATTTTATTTTATTTTATTTTATTTTTTATTTTTTTAGACCTGCCCATTTGGGCTGGGCATGGGATGGGACCATGCAAATTTCTGAACCATTCCACCAATGGCATCGCCAGGTTTTTGACTGACACTTCTGGATGTCTCAGAGGGCATAAAAAGCTGAGGCACCTTCCAGAAATTGCAGTCGGGTGTATGGATGTGGTTGAGGGAGGAAGGCTGGCTGCTGGTGCTGGTGTGATGAGATCAAGATTGAGGAGGGAGGCTGGAGGCTTTAGGATTTAAGTTAGACAGGCAGGGAGGGAATTGAATTTAGAAAATAATTTCTTTGATTCCCTGCAGCTTTGTCTGCTGAAGGGAATAGCAGTTTATTCTTTATTTCTTCTCTGGCAGTTTGTGAGGATTTTTTTCTGATATTGGATAAAGGGGGAGGTTCGACTGGGAGTGGGAGGTGTGGATTTATTTTAAAAATATATTATATACTACCATTTATTTTCTATTTTCCCATCCCAACTTCAATTTGCTTGCACACACACACACACATTTGGGATGCAAGCCAAGAAGAGAACCTCTATCCTAAGTGATATCCTAACTGCCCACTCGCCCACCCGCCCACCCGTGCCACCACCCACCTGCGGCCCGCGCCGCTGCCCACCCACTCACCCGCCCCCTGCCCCGCCTGCCGCCTAGCGGCAAAAACACCTAGCGCCAACCCTGATTGTGGGGCACCCTTATGCTCTGGGAAGTCAAATCGTGCTAAATTGCAGTGGAAACGACAAACGACAAACGGAAACGACAATTTTTTGAAAATTTTCAAGACAAATGGAAACGACCCGAAATGGACTAGTTCCGACAAACGAAAACTCAAAACATCATTTTTTCTGGTCGTGCCCATGTCTATCAGCAAGAGAAAGAGAGTAAGGACTCAACCCACAGCCTACCAGCGCTCTGTTCAATCTTAAGGTTATCTATAGACAATCTAGATCAAAATGTACATTCCCCAAAAAAACTGAGCAAGAAGACAGAACTAGAGCCTTGGTTGTGGGTTACGGTAACCTTGGGCTGTCCATACACTTAATCCATCTTTTATCATTTTGATCATGCCGGCAATGGTAAGGCTGAAAAAGAGCAGCTGCTGCTTCCATGTGGGCTATATAGACAAACAAGAATATTGCAAAATCTGTGTTTCTTCCTCCCATGTACAGGGTCAATGAAAAAGGAAGGTTTTCCTCTCCAAACCAATGGCTGCTCACAAAAGCAAAGGGACAGCAACTAGGGGTCAAAGAATTCAAGGGCTGCCATTCCTGAATGGGCTTGTATTTCGAAGTGATTTTGGTCCTTTGTTTATCTAGTGAAAGGCCATCTTCCAGTCTACACTTTGATGCTGGCAAAGTCATCCATTTCTTGTATTGCACTTGCTGGATCCTTCCTGCCCTCTAGTTCAAAAAGTTCTCAAGGCTCAGTGCTAAATTGTGCCTTCTTCAAACCCATTTATTCAAGGCTTGGCTCCACCAAGTGTAATGGAGTAAATTAAATGGAGGAGGTACATGTTGTGTAAATGCCACTAGTGTAACACAGTTTCCATGTCTTAAAAGACTGAGTATTCTCTGTTGGTGGAAACTGAAAGTTTGCAAACTATAGCACTGTTCATTTGCACGGAAAGCAACCAACATAGTCAAGGTCATAATTCTTTGAGTGGTTCTCTTTTGGTTTATTTATGAGAGAAGAATGCTGAATGCCTATGCCTATTGCTATGGCCATGTTTATTGTTTGTTTTGTTGAGCCCTTCTCACAAATGCAGTGGCAATGCTTGTAATATTTATATATTTACCTTGCATCCATTCTCATCTAAAAATGGCCAATTTGGTTTGCCAGGAGGCTTCCCCTTCTGATCCTTCAGACAGGATTCAAATGCTACAGACAGACACAAATACAAAGACAGTAATGTCCCAAAGCCAGCTGGCTTGGATTCATACATGAGCCCTTAAGGAATGATATTCCACCTTCAGAATCCAATGCCTCAACAACAGATAATTTCATATGCAGAGTCAACATAAACATAAATTTACCCATTTCCATTCCCCTGTCCCACTTTGTTTGCATGTTGCTTGGAAGAAGTAAAAAATCTGAGATAAGTGAACTAACTTTGCCAAAATGACTCATTTTTGGCCAGAGCTATTTTCGACTCATTTGATTAATCTGGATTTATGCACAGTGATTAAAATAGAGTGCATTTCTAGACATTGGGATCACAGACAGTTATGGGGGAAAATCATGTCAGTGTGTATGCCCTGATCCCATCCCCACCCCAACACAGACAATTATAGTGTCACAGTCCAGCAACTGATCTTGCTGGACCCTGCAAAGCTGGGGATCTTAGAGCAGGTTTTTGGTGGCAGGTTTTAGCGCTCACTGTCAAACTAATTTTCAGGTAAGGATATAGGCACACCTATGAGATGTTTTCCAGATATGCCCTATTATTCTCAGAATTCAACTTTGTGGTCAGACTAGGCAGGGCCATTTCCAAAACTTTTAGTCTTCCCCGCTAACTCTGCATTTATTCTGGCCTGCCTGAAGGCTTCTACTATTTATGTTCCAGATTTAGAGATAGGCACAAAACACTAAAATAGCATTTTGTTTCATTTTTCATTTCATTCAGTTCAGTTTTGTTTCATTTGAAATGATTTTTTAAAGGAAAAATTCATATTGTTTTTTGTTTTGTTTCATTTTGCTTTTAGTGTGCTCTGTGTGTGTGGTGCTTATGTAACTTGATCAGGCATGGGAAAAGGTGGGATTTTAAAATGTTTTTGCCAACCTAAGCACCGATCAGCTGTAGCTTGGGCTTGGGGTGGCAAAAAAAAGTTTAAAACCCCCTCCTTCCTCTCCACCTGTTGGGGTTGTGAAAAGGGGGAAATTTTTAAACCTTTTCCCTCTTTTTTTGCTGCCCCAAGCACCAATCAGCTGTAGCATGGGCTTGGGGCACCAAAAAAAATAAAATAAAATAAAACCCTATGGAGGGGAGAGGATTTTAAAACATTTTTCTTTCTTTCTTTCTTTCTTTCTTTCTTTCTTTCTTTCTTTCTTTCTTTCTTTCTTTCTTTCTTTCTTTCTTTCTTTCTTTCTTTCTTTCTTTCTTTCTGCCAGAGCCCATGCTACAGCTGATCGGCACTTGGGGCTGCAAAAAAAAAAGTTAGAAACCCCCTCCTTCCTCTCCACGTAATGGGGGGAAGAGAGATTTTTAAACTTTCCCCCCTCTTTTTTGCCACCCCAAGCACTGATCAGCTGTAGCTCAGGCTTGGGACAGAAAAAAAAGTTTAAAACCCCTATGGGGGGGGGAGAAGGATTTTTATTTTTAATTTCTTTCTTTCTTTCTTTCTTTCTTTCTTTCTTTCTTTCTTTCTTTTTCTTTCTTTCTTTCTTTCTTTCTTTCTTTCTTTCTTTCTTTCTTTCTTTGCACTTCAGTTTCTGCTTATACGTTGGCACTGGGACTCTGTCCCAGCACAAACGCAGCAGAGAACCTTGTCCCCATCAAGTACATGTTGCTGAAACATTGATGTAACTAACTTTTTTTTAAGGGAAAAGGGGGGCCCAGGGACAAAAACAACCAGAGCAGAATATTCTGGTACCAAAGTATAGCTGTACTGCATCAAACTTAGTGGAATAAATGCCATATGACTGTGAGGCAAGACAAATAAGGGATTAAAAGTCTTGGGGAAAGTGGGGAAAATTTTGCTGTCTTCAGTGAAAGATACTGTACTATGGGATTGTGTCTATTCTTTGAATTTTTACAGTGTGACAGTGGTTAAATGGCTCAGGAAAACAGTGCTCACGACCTGGGTTCAAGAGGCTCACTGTTCACTCAGCCTTCCATCCTTCCGAGGTGGATTGTGTCTATTCTTTGATTTTATTTATTACAGTGTTCTACCTGCTGCAAAAACAGTTTAAGATAGCTTGACAGGAAATGATAAAATATTAAAACAAAATTAAAAGAAAACTGATTACATGAATGTAATTGGTTGGAAAACTTGGGTAATTTGAATTAAAAATCAGGGAGATTTCTTAAAAGTCCCAGTGACTAAAACTGGTAGTTAGATCTCTGGATGTTTGCTTTTCGTAGAAATTACAAAAATTTGCAAATTTCTTCATATTCAGTGTGGAAAAATTTCAGATTTCAGAAAATGGAATGTAGAAGATACTGAAGCTGACAGATTTCTCTCTCCAGAGAAATAGTTTTGAATGCTCATCTCTTAGGAGTCTGAACCCCTGTGTATTCAACCCTGTTAGTGGTAAATCAGAGTTGATATATCTTCATTCTGAGAGACTCAACATCCTTAATGGACACAAATACACATCATCAATTTACAGCACAGTCTTACTCCTGCCTTCACTGAGTATAGCTGTATCTGTTTAATGCAGCTGGTTCAGATAATTTTGTGGGGGGGGATCTCGGTCCAGTTTTAATTAAAAATACTAATATTCACAATTGCTTCATATTTGTGGTAAAAGAACTTGTTTTTTAAAAAAATTAAGCTAGCTCCCTATCTTCATATCTGTTCAACTAAGGTAGGTAAAATACCAGAAACCTTTTAGGCCCCCATTTTAGCTGTTTCTTACCTCACAATGCCTGCCATTCTGTTTCTAATTCCTGTGCTACTGATTATTGTCTAAACATTGTACAGGTTCCAGCGTATATTTTAAATGCATGTACAAATGCTTGGATAAGAGTTTATGGTTCATATTATATACAGGAGGTTATCGGAAATTAAACAGATTTGCCTCTTCAAGCCATTGAAACCTATGAAGCTGTGACTGCTTTTTCCACTAAATATTTCCAAATGAGGTCATTTCACAAAACAAATGCTCTCAAATGTATAAAGACTGCCACAAGTGGCCCGTGTGGGAGCTACCCTAGCTGGGTTCACCATGTTACCATCTCCACAAGTGTATGGAAAACAGTGACACGGCACCTCTTCTATTTGCATAATTCTGTGCTAACATAAATAAAGCCCATAAATTGCTGATAATTGCTGAAGTGTCAGCCATGTTAGAGAAAGGGTCAAAGATGGAATGTGTAGGCCTGCTCACCAGGTGTGGTAGAGTCAAAAGAAACTTATTTTTGGAGGGAAACTTGTCAAGAATAATAGCTATCAGAGGCAACCCAACTGAAGATTGTATGTATAAGGTCACCACCAAATAAATATTACACAAATGCTTCAGGAATTACAGGCAGATTAACCATTAATTTTATGACTCTTCAGATATTGAAATCTGTTCTTTTATTGCAATCAAGACCATTCAATCATAGAAAAAGTTCTTATTTAAAATACAGGGGTATCTATGGGAAGTCTACTCTGTGTCTGCAAGATATCTGGAGTCTTTAAGAAGCGCTGCTATCTGTAATCTTATGATATTGTTCCTCAGCAGCACCTTTGAACCCCTTACCCCCCACTCCCCAGTTGTTTTGGTACCAGAATGTTCCATTTCCTTCAACATTAGCTGAGGACTGTTGCAGCACCATACCACCTGGTGGGCTACAAGTGCCATCAATTATTCTGTGTTAGTGTGTGGATTAGTTGGAGAGACAAATGTTACACCTCTGACCTTCCCTTCTCTCATTATACAGCATGGTAATATGTGGAATGCATACATTCCCCCAATCTTAGAATCAAAATTAAATAATGGTTAGTCATTCTGTCCATGTAGAAGCACCCAGCTTTTTAGGTTGTGTGAGCACCGTAGCAGAAATTGCTGGCATAGTGGTGACTGTATATGGTGAAAGCACCAACTATTAGGTCCAAATCCACAAAGCTGAGGGTGGGGGTAGACAACAAAAGGTAGGAGTCCAACAATGCAAGGGCTGCTGCTTTGGGGTCAGGGAAAGGACAAGGAGGCCAGAGGATCAAAGGGGAAAAGGAAATTGAAAGCAGACCATCTCAAGGAAGTGCCTTGCTGTACCTCAGTAGGAGACCATGGTCAATATAAAACCACAAATTTATTTATTTGCTCATTCACAGTATTTTATCCCACTTTTCTCCTAAAAAGGATGCAAAGTGACTTACACCATTAAAAGATGATATTAAAGCTAGCAACAGCGGGTGTATAAATGCTTAAAAGAGCCAAACAAATAAAAAACCAAAACACATAAACAAAACCAAAGCACATTCAAAACAATAAGATACTACAATCAATTTAAAAACAGAAACCACACTAAAATGCATTCAAAGAAGGAAAGTAAAATAATCCATTTAAAAAACTCAGTCAGGCAGCCAGTCACTCAATGAAAGCTTGGCTGAAGATATGCATACATCAGATGGAATGGGAAGGATGACAAAAACAGATACCTTGAAGTGAGAGCTCATGTCTTTTGGTGGATCTTTGATGGACAGAGTAACCTACTTGAGGATGTTATTGTAGAAAGTTGGTGTTCCCACAATACAACTCATAGAGAATAGATCCTACTGACCAGAGGTCAGTTGTTTGGTCAGAGGGCTTGTCTTCAAGCAGCTTAGGAGAAATATACAGTGGAGTTCATTTTATGGTTGTCAGCACCATTGTGTGAATACTCCTTGCCCAATTAAACCAAAGTCACAGAGCTTGATCATACCCCTTTTGTCCAGCAAGATATTCTGGGGTTTCATGTCATGGTGAAGTATCTGGTGTGAGTGAAAGTAGTGAAGCACTGACACCAACTGAGAAGCAATACCTTTAAGCTGCTCCTCAGCCAAGTCCCAATCATCCACACGAATCTGGAAGAATTCCCCTTCAACAGTGTCTGTTACTACCACCACCCCTTTGTCAGCATCTTCAAGACTGCAGGATAGTTAGCCCATTTCCCTTCTTGAAACAATAGAACCTTTTAGTGGTAGCAACAGTAGTGGTTGATGAGATGAGTGGAATCCACAAAAAAGTGGGGATACATAACAGGAATGGGCCTCATGTTGTCTCATGCAATTCTAAAAGTGCCAGTCTCTTGGCCCGTAATCCTCTTAAGATGTGTGACCATTGAAGCACAATCAGAAAACCATCTCCCAACCCCATTCAATAGGCTCTCCTTGGTGAGATCCACTGTTCGGTCATTGCAAAACTGGGTGCGTGGCCAGCTATGTGATTGATCATGCAAGGTACAGCCTGACAAAGGAGAAACAATGGTGCACTTGCACTGGCATGTTCAATTTTTATTAACAAGATTTTGGCTTTTGAGCTTAGAGTTTGTGCTAAACCCATTGCGTGAAGGCTGAACTCTGAGGAGCCAGAGACTTTCTGCACAGAGTGATTGTGCCCTCAGCCTTCACACAGCATTTGGCAGAACTTCTGAATAGGTTTATGGTCTGCCACAAAGTGGCAATGAAATGGATTCTTAGGTCTTAATCACATGGACCATTTGAACCATTTCAATTTCCTACTTCATGTATACTGTTACATATTTATGGAAAATCACAGGGTTTATATATCACTGGGTGCATTCTCATGACTGTATTTTTCTTTTGGTACATTTCTTGAACTTTGAACAAGTTTTGTAGACTACACATGTCTACTGAATGAAATTGACTCATTTTCTGTTCACACTGCATTAAAATTGATCTCTCTTTTTTGGTTAAAAATACTTAAATAATATATTCCTAAAGCAGCACATAAAACCATGTGAAAAACTTTAGGAGGCAAATTAGAAGATGTTTCATAACACAAGGTTTCCCTTGGCAGTTCTTCAGTTTTTAAAGCACTTTCTTTCTCAGGGGACACTAGGTGTGGTGTTTCTCCATGTCAACAAGGGAAGGGACAAAGAGAAGAAAGTTACAATATGAAAGTGACGCTGCATTAAAAGTTTGGGGAAAGAATACTGACACATCACTTAGCATTTTAAAAGGGGGGTGCCCATGCAATGCCCATGGCACAGAAAATACAAATGGGTTACAAGATAACTCAAAAGCAACATTCAAACATGACAAAAAACCAATGTAGATCGAAATAATTCAGGGACTGGATCATTTCAAAAATACCATGTGGGCAAGGTTTTTAAAAAATGGTCATTTGGCTAAATGAATTGATATTATCCATGTTATACATGTTTATATTATCATATTATCATATGAGCAGAAATGTATAAAATATTTTAAATACCTGTAATGGCCGAATCAGTACAACTGCAATCCTTATGAACTGTTTGATGGCTTATAGAACACTGGTTGGTTTCTGATGCAGTGGAAATGACATTAATTGAAGGCTATTATCTTTCTTTGGTTTCTGATGCAGTGGTGACATTAATTGATTATCTTTCTTTGCTCTACTGGTGGCCAGATGTTTTGGACCACAACTCCCAGAATTCCAAGCCTAGATTGCCAATGACAAAGGACTCTGGGAGTTGTGGTCCAAAACATCTGGAGTGCCGAAGGTTCGCCACCACTGCTCTAGGGCATGAACAAACAAATTAAATAATTGATTTCCTAAAGACAACTTAAATCTTCTGGTCGAAGACACGTCCAATGAACTATGTGATTCTTGCTTGATAAAGCCAATAAAATACACTGATCTGATGCACTAAATGCTGTTTAGAAACCAACCTCACCAAAGCAAAGACATCTCTCCCAGCTGTTAGAACTCCCAATATGCTGAACAAGCAAGCTCAGTGTCCACGTGTCAGATAAAGCTCCAGGACCTAGTGAGTGTTTTGCAAGAATATGCATCTTCCTCTTCCTGCAAATAATCTAGCCCTTCTGTTCTGCAATTGTTTCTTATTTAAATATCTACAGAGAAGGAACTGCATGACAATAGTGCCATTCACAACTCTATATGATTCTTCCCACTCCCCTTTCCTTTTTTTGTGCTTGAAAGCACTTCCTACTGATGAGGACACTTTGAAGTATTCTCTTTGTTCCTGCAGGCTGGTTATTTTTAGTCTAAAAGTCTTTAAAGTTGCACTTTAATACATGCAGAGGGATTAAAAATGCATAGTTTAAAAGGGCACTACCAAGTCAAAAATAATATATGGAGAAACAATAGCTTTATATTTTTGGTTATAAAGTGCTGCATGTTACTTGATGCAAAGGTTTTTGTGTGTGATTCCCCCCCCTTCAATTTGCAAGTTTTAAATATGGGCATTTGGAGAGGCAAAACTAAGTAAGTTTATGTTTATCTCAATTTGTGATCTCTTCAGCAAACAAGATTTTCTTATTTTTTTCCCCCCACCATCTCATTTGGAAAGTCATCTTGATCATGAACTAAGCTCATAAAGTGAGTTCTAAGTAAGGACTAGTAAATGGAGTCATGTCTCTTTTTCTCAACCCAGAGCCTTTTCACACAACCCCTAAGATCCGCTGGCCACTTACATTCGGACCAGAGATCTTGGGGGTTCATTGCTCTTCCTGTGTTCCCACCCCTCCACACTTCCTTGCTCCTGTCTGCGTGAGGGGAGGGAGAAAAAAAGAGAGGGAAAAACGCAGGCTCACCTCTGTCTGCCGGTTGACCGCCCCGAGCCCCGTCGTCGTCCTGATTCCTGTCTCTTAAAGGGGTGGGGGGCAAAACAACAACAAACAGAAGCGAGGAGAGCCCGGCACTCACTCCTTTACATCTGCATCAGGGATTTTCACCCCTGGAGAGCAGGAACCTGAAAAGTGCCCTGGGACGCGCTTAGGTGGGCATGGTCACACTTAATTTTCTGTAAACTCTGGAGCTGGTGGGGAAACAATTTTAAGCTCCGGATCTGGGAGCCATTTTCCGTGGATTTTAGGGGTTGAGTGAAAAGCCCCCCAGTTGGGGCTGAATCTGCCTATACACCTCCCAGTAAATGTCCAGGTTCTCAAAGCATCTGATAGGGACATTCCAGCAGTTCAACCAGAGGAGATTGAATACAATCATACATCAGTCACTTCCAAAACAAGTGAGCAAGTAAGCTGGGCTCTTCTTTGCTGTTGCTCTCAAAACGGCTGGATTGAAATTCTTCTCAGAGGTGAAATTCCTTGCTGGTTTAATTCTCATATACAAAAGGTGAAAATTTCCTCAGTTATGAGAATATGATATTTCTTGGTCGTCTTGATTAGAATTGTCACATTTGTGAGAACACTTGTTTTGTGCAAAAAAAGTGCAAGCCACATAAAATATGCAATGCAACAATATTTATTATTTATTTTATTATTTATTTTATTTTAATATTTATATACCACCCATCTTCTGAAGAAACTCCGGACAGTTTACAGCAATAATAATAATAATAATAATAATAATAATAATAATAATAATAATAATAATAATAATAATAATAATAATAATAATAATAATAATAATAATAATAATAATACCTACTGTATGGCTGTTTAAGGATTAGGAGTGCCACCTAGCCAGTATTTCTGTGCAGGTAAAAAGTCACTGGTTTGCGCACAGAGATTTTGCATGAATTTCAGAAAGAACCCTTCAGAGGAAAAATGTTCATTGTCTTCTCATTACCTTTTAATGTTTAATGTTCTTAGATGTTTTAATTTTTAATTACCTTTTGATGTTCCAAGATGCCCTTCTAATTTCCTGTTCTTAATTTGATATGACTTAAATATTCTGGGATGTATATTGTCCCTCATTATTGTAAGCCACCTGGGGTCCTTTTTCCAAGGAGAAAGGTGGGGTAAAAATATTCAAATAAATAAAATAAATAAATAAAATTGTGACAAAATTATTATTTTTCTTTAGTTGTTTCAAAGTTTGAGTAAATCAGCACATATTCTTCCACTTCCTATTCTAGATAGAATAAAATTTCTGGAAAAAGTGAAAAAGTTACCTTTTCTTTCTTTCTTTCTTTTTAAAGTGCAAAATGCCTTTTATTTTATACAACATACAAAAAAATACAAAATACAAATTACTAAAAAGACAAAACATCGACGACACTGCACCTTTTCAACAAGTTACCTTTTCAAATGTCCTCAGTACCCCAATACTTTTTGCAATGTGAAATAACAGAGGTGAGCCACATATGACCCTTGTGTTAGTGGTGGACTCCAAATCCCAGAAGCTTCACCCAATTTCAGTGATGAGATAAGGACAGAATTGAAGTGATAGTAATACAGCAACCTCTGGGTGGCCAACCTTTGTCCAGCCCCTCGAGTATAGCTTAGTCATAATTGTTCTTTATGTCTAAAATATATAATTAAGTGAGACAGTGTCACTGAAGGCAAAATATCCACAAAAGTGTCAGTTTCTATCCCATCATCATGCTGTCCATGTGCTGTTGAGGTTGCAAGCATGACTATGGGCGTTTATACACGACCCCTAAACTCCGGGGCAAATGGCTCCCAGCTCCGGAGCTTAAAAATGTTTACCCACCAGCTACGGAGTTTACAGGAAATTAAGTGTGACCACGCCCACTTTAGCACATCCCAGCACACCTTTCCAGTACCTGCTCTTTGGAGGTGAAAATTATTTGATCCGGTGTAACGATAGTGAGTGCGGGGCTCTCCTTGCTTCTGTTTGTTGTTTTTTGGCTCCCGCCCCTTAAAAGCTACTTTTACAGAGACGAGAGGCAGAACGGAGGTGAGCGGCATGCTTTTCTTTCTCTTTTTCTCCCTCCCCTCACGCAGCCAGCGGCCAGGAAGTGCGGAGGGGGTGGGAACGCAGGAAGAGCGACGAACCCCTAAGATCTCTGGTCCGAATTTAAGTGGCCAGCGGATCTTAGGGGTCGTGTAAAAAGGCCCTATGAGGAGCCTCCATAGCATAAGATCCTACACCTAGCTATCCCTAGAGTACAGCATTGTACCAGCACATGGAACTCAATATCACGTGCTTTGGAAATCATTTTAGATTTTTTTTTTTTTAGTTCTGCTGGTCACAGTGCACTAAAACAGAAAAAGCCAAGTTGGAGTCAGATGACTGCCCATCTGGCAATCAGCTAGGCCAGAATCTTCTGTTCAGTCAGGCCACAGGCACTAGAAAGCTATCAAAACGCCCTTCCGGTGTTTTGATGCTAAGCCTTTAATGGAACATTACGGCATCAGCTAACCTTTTAAATTTATTTTTCAGTTGATAAATATTCTCCACTTCCTACACCACTGAAGAAGAATGTAATTGGCTGAAATTATTGTTGACATCTGAGTGGAACCCCTGTGCACGAATTATGATGTTTGAAAATACTTTAAGAGTGAACTCACACCTAGAATTTGGTCCAACAAAGATACCTGAAGCAACACACTTCACCAGAAGTGTCCTTTGACCAATTGTCTCCTAAGGGTAAAATAGATGACCTGTCAATTTGTTCAGTTTATAAACACAACAGTTCCTATTGCATTTGTTGCCTGGAACATAATTATCGTTCCTGTGTTTGATTGATGTAAACAGCCTGGAGTTCCATTGGAAAATGGGCATTATAAAATATAAAAATAAATAAATAAACAAATAACATAACCTTGTTACATAACATGCATGCTTCTCTTATCTCTCCTATGCTAAGGCAATGACTGGAATCCCATTGCACAGTTACACAAATGGTATAACTTTTAAATGTAAATTTCCATAAGTTAAGAAATCTCCTGTGTTTTATGTTTTGTTTTGTATCATTTTAATTAAAGGTGGTGGTGTGTGTGGGGGAGAGGGAGAAGTCTCCATAGGCTTTATCTGTTGCATGCTAACACGACAACACAGTGTACAACAGACAATGTATAGGGAGATTTCTTAACTTACAGCAATTTGCTTTCAAAGTTATACTTTTTGTGTAAACATACAACAAGATTTTAGCCAATGAATATGTATCTTGAGATGTAGCCAATAAGTGGACAGGGGAATTGACAATGTATGGTATACAAACATAGTACAATCCAGGCTTGAACGTCCATCTATAACGATTGGTAGATAAAGACAGAAACATGCCATGAAAAAGGATTACCAACCCTGATTCAAAAAAGATTTATCTACTTCCCACAAGCATCATAACTGTCTGGAGGTTGTATCAAACTTAGTCCTTGAGGCTTGAATCCTACTAGAAACAAGGGATGAGTAAGATTCCATTGGGCTCAATCTTGAAGTTTGTCATTTGAAATAATAAGACTCCTGCATTCACAAAGAGCTAATGGAATGGCTTCTTACTTAACCGCTTAAAAAGTTAAAGCATCAATGGTACAAAATCCTAACCCACATAATCGTATTAAGTGTGTTTAGGATTTTAGTTGGGACTACCAGCTGGATTTAGGCCAGTAGTTCCAGAGGAACTGATCTGTAAGAAAACACATTTAAAAGCACATTTAAAATCACACCCAGCTATTTGTTATTGCTGTTCCTATGGATGAATAATTATAAAAAGACAAAAGCCTGGAAAAAGAATTTGAGTTTCCCTGTTTAGGTGTTGTTTTTTAGGTGGAAGCGAAAATGGCATCTTGTTAGTATGGTAACAAAATGTTTTAAAACTCAACCTATTTAAAGTTCAGAAGAATGTTGACTAATTTCTGCTTTTTCAGTACAAAAAAAGAGCAGTTATGTTGACAAAGTTTCTATCTCTCTACTGTGCAACAGACACAGCTGTTTATATACTGTCATGGAAACTAAAAGAATTTTTTCCCCAATACATTGTCATGACATCTTTTAGGCTATTTTTAAGAGATTGCAAAATGTCAAGATTTGGCCCCTATCCCCACCCAAAGGAAAAAGTAAAATGAAACTGCAAACTATGATGGTACAGAATTCCCTCTCCGATAATGAGGCTAGAAGATTGCGTTCTTTGAACAAAGGCTAGCTCACTGTATTGTGCCTGAAATGTATAATATTTAGAGATGGGCACGAAATACCAAAACGGCATAAAATGGTATTTCATTTCATTTTTAGTTTAGGGTTTTTGTTTTTTTTTGTTTTGTTTCATATCAAATGAAATTTTTTTAAAAAAATCATTTCATTTTTGTTTTGTTTCATTTTTCATTTTTCATTTATTTTCCCTCTTTTTACAACTGTTGGGGCCCTGCCAGCCAGTCAGCACTTTTTTTTTTTACTAGCGCCAACCAGCTGGAGCTCTGAGCCCTGCTGGTTGGCACTTTTTAAAAAAATAAGCTCAAAAATCCCACGTTTTCCCTGCACTTGATCAGGTGGGGGAAACCATGGGTTTGAAACTTTTTTTGCCACCCAACGCTCCACATGCCAGCTGATCAGTACTTGGGGCAGCAAAAATAAAAAAGCTTTAAAATCCCACTCTTTCCCTGCACCCGATTGGGTGAGGGGAAACCACAGGATTTTAAAACATTTTTTTTGCTCCCTGAAGCCCCATGCACCAGCTGATTGGTGCTTAGGGCAGCAAAAATAAAAGGTTTAAAAAGCCCACAATTTCCCCCACCCGATCAGGCATTTCCCCATAGGAATGCATTGCTTCAATACATTTCTATGGGGGTTTGAAATGAAACAACAAAATGAAAATTTCCATTTCATTTCATCTCGTTTTTCTTTGATGGGTCATTTCATTCTTTGTTTCATTAGGGAATAAAATGACAAATGAATAATGAAATTTGTGCCAATCTCTAATAATATTCCATTTATTTCCATTTTCATTGTTCAAAGTAGCAAACACATGTAATTAGTAATAATACCTTTATTGTCAATGTACATGTGCACAATGAAATTGGCTGAGTCTCCCTTGCCCACCCCCATCCCCATCCCACCCCCATCCCACTAGCAACCACTCAGTCTTATTGCACCCTGTGTAGTTGACACAGAATGCGCCAGCCCACAGGTCAGTTCTTCTGTACTTGTCCTGGGATAATTTCCCATTCAGCATTCTAACAGCCCATGGATAAAAACTGTTCTTCAGTCTGTTGGTGCGGCTGGCTATAATGGAGGGATGTGTGAATGTGTCAAGCTTAATCTCATCAAGTTTCTTGCTTTTCCAGGGCCAAGTTTAACTAGAAAATTTGAGATGGCCTCAATGTGCTTGTGGTGGCCTGCACAGTTAATTGTTAAAAAAAAGTTAAATGAAAAGGTGATACTTACATCAAATAGGCTCTACAACCTGTACTAGAGAAGAAAGATTTTTTTTCTCAGATAGGGTAAGTCCAACAGAATGAAATTACTGGCTGATCCACCATAAATTGGTGTGTGTGTGTGTGTGTGTGTGCACGTGTGTGCACGTGTGTGCATGTTCAAATGAATATTTGATGCCACTATGACCCCATTCCCCACAGTTCACATGGGGAAGACCATAAGCCTTTCTTTCCCTCCCTGCACCCCATTGCATGGAAAACCAACTATACATATTTCCACGCACTCTTTAAAATGGACATACATTTTCATATACATTATTCAAATGAATGCATTTGGATCTATTTTACTATTTACTTTTACTGAAGTGTGCTTATGCATCTTTTGAAATGCATGTTCTTTCCCCTGCATGTTTTTCATAAATGTGTCCTTTTCTTCTGCATTTTTAATTTGTTTAGCAAGTCACATCACGAGCTCAGAGATGCATGGATGTTAATTGTTTGTATGACTAAAATACTTACAGCGCAGCTCCAATCACAAGATCTCAGGGCAGATTAAACAGTTGTTTATGCGTTAAAATGCAAAATGAGCAGAAAGCCAGAGTAGTTTAGATCAGGCATTCTCAAGCTTTTTCTTTCTTCCTAGCCATAGCTATAAACACAATAGGAAAGAAATATAGGCTGAATCAGGACTGTATAAGCTGCATAACTAACCTTATAAGGTGCTGTGTGGTGATTTGTTTCCAGTCTGGGAACACTTTAAAATGTGACAGGGTGCCTCATGGCCCCCACTGAGAAGGCCTGTTGTAGAGGATGGAGTTTTGACTAGGAAGCAAGAGGCCTGGACTCCTTAACTATCTCAAAAACCCCTAATGGGGCCACTAGAGATGGGCAAGACCAGGAAAAATGACGTTTCATGTTGTCGTGTGTCAGAGCCGGCCCGTTTCGGCTCGTTTCCGTTTGTCGTGAATTTTTTCAAAAATTTGTCATTTTGTTTGTCGTTTGTCATTAGTACTGGTTTAGGGGGGGTAGGGTAGCAGGCTCCTGGAGGCACCTCTCTGGGGTGGATGCCTCCTCTGGCCCCCTACAAAGGGAAAAGAAAGGGTACATGACCGTGTAGCCACTGCGTACCAAGTGGCACTGGCAGAGGCACCTCTCTTTTGGGTGCTTCTAGCTCACCAAGAAGGACAGCATACTAGCGTACAGATTTGGAGTTTTTTGGAACTTTGGACTGTGAGCGAGGTGAGAGAAGAATGCCTCTGCTGGGCGCCCTCTGACTCACTAAGAAGGGAAGTGTACTTGCGTGTAGTGCAATGCGAGTACAGATCTGGCTTAGGGTTGGGGTTAGGGCAAGGGCTAGGCTTAGGGTTATTACGGGTAAGGTTAGGGTGAGTTAGTGGGCTGCACCTCTGGGTGCTTCTGACCCACTAAGAAGGACAGTGTACTGGCGTATTTGTTAGGGTTAGGGTTAGGGTTAGGGCTAGGGCTAGGGCTATAGTGAGCTTTTTATGCCCGACTGGCACATCCCAGAAGTCTCAGTCAAAACCTGGCCAAGTGGCCATGCGATTGGTGGAATGGCTCCAAAAATTTGCATGGTCCCATCCCATGGCCAGCCCATCATTGCGCAGGTGTAAAAAAATAAAAACAAAATAAAATAAAATAACATGAATGGAAACACTTTATTGCTAGAAAAACCCACTGCTGCTACTGTAAAAATTCAAGCATTTAAAATACCTAATTTTCGCATGTTTCTGTGGTGCTTGGTGGGTTTTTGGACCACGATTTAAAAAAAAAAATTGTGGTCGCATTTTGGATCCCCCCGCACCACATGGCAAATAGAGACGACGAGACTGATGCCCCCCCAGCCTGGTACCAGGTCCAGCAGCCCAGGACAGGAGAGGGGGGAAGGCTGGGGACACCCCCCCCAGAAACCACCCCTCTGGTAGGTGACCTCACTCAGGCAGGCATATTTTTGCCTGCTTTTTTGGCTGGGAATCGGGTTTTTTTATTTTTAAAACTTTTTTTCTGTGCCGCTTGGCATCGCGCGATTGCCGCCATGATGAACGACAATGATGAATCAGACCCAATTTATTGTTTATCGGTTCGAGTTCGAGTTCTGATGGCTTAATTGTCGTTTCCGTTTCCGTTGCATAACGGAAACAAGGAACGAAAACAGAAACAAGAATTTCACCAAGTCGTGCCCATGTCTAGGGGCCACCATGAGTTGAAATCAGCTTGGCAAAACAGAGCACGCATCTGCAAAAGCACATGCACATTGTTCATCTCCTACAGGTATAAAGTGGCCGACTCTTTCTTAAACTGTGAACCTTAGCAATTTCCCACATATCCTAGAGCTAAATGTGAATCATTTAAACAGTACAAATAAGCCTTTACAAAGTGGTCTGCCTGCTTGGCACCATTGTATGGCATTGTACGGCACTGTACGAAACTATGGAATGGAATTTTTTGGCATGCATCTCTCAATGAAAGTGATAGTGCCAAGGGATAAGAGCCCCCTTTAGACCTGCATCAGATGTCAGTGTGAGCATGGATGTTATCCTTGTGCCTGCCATGATACATGATTCAAAGGGACCGATATTCAGGGGAGCCTCCAAATGTAACATTCTGCTGCAACCAATCATGTCTTTACATGTGCCACTTAGATGTGAATCAAGGTGAACGAAGGAATTGTTGGCAGTGCATTGTCTCTGGAAGCTAAGGAACTCTAGTGCTAGACAGAGTGGGCAATGAAAAAGCACTTCTTCCTTTGCCCGAAAATGATACTTGGGCATGGTAAGGACTTTCTCCATGGCATCCCAATTGCAAGGAGCACTAAGACATCGAATTTCCATAAGTGCCTGGCATCCTTATTAAAGACTGGCCACTCAGGATCATAGAAGAGTGAAGTTGGAAGCACCATCTAAATACATCAAGTCCAACACCCCCCTTGATGCAGGAATGCAACTCAAAGGATATCTGCCAAGTGGTTGTCCAAATTTCTCTTGAATGCCTGCAGTGTTGGACCACTTATCACCTCTCAAGGTAACTGGTTCTATTTCCGCTCCAACAGTTAGGAAGTTTTTCCTGCTATTCAGCTGAAAGCTGGGTTCTCTTAACTTGAGCCCATTGTTGTGTATCCTGCACTCCGGGATGATTGAGAACAGATCACGACCCTCCTCATTAGGAATGGGCACCATATGAAAGCCAACACGCTGATTCAGCATTTCATAAGCCTACAAAATGTTACAAAATGAAATGAATGAGCAAACAGCGTGGTGTGAAGAAATAAAATGAAACACCATGTTTTGTTTCAGAAATGAAATGATTTGTCCAAGTTGCAAGAAGCCTCTTGATCCAGCCATCTTGAGAACAAGAGGTTTATTTTTAAACTGATTGATTTGTTTTCCTTCCTCCCCTCCCACACCCACTTTGGTTGCACGTCATGCCCCCTTCCAGACCATTGATAGTGGAGCATTTCAGTAGTGGCCATCTCATCCAGAAGGCTTGGGATTTCAACAACAGAGGCAGTTGCTCCAGGAAGCAGTGCAAGTTTGCTATATTTCCGTTTCATGCCCATCTCTACTCATCATATCATTCATCAGTCTTCTTGTCTCTAGGCTAAATATGCCTAATTATTTCAGTCTTTCTTCACAGGGCTTGGTTTCCAACCCCCTGATCATCCTTGCAATCAAGGTGAACTACAAATTGGATGACTCGCCACTAACCTTCCTCAGACTGATGACACTGCTTAGATCAATAGTAGCAAAACATTTCAATCTCTCAAGAAAAGAAGTCCAGTTGCTGTGACTCAACTTCCAGAACATCTACTGGGAGAGAAAAAAAAAAGATTGAAGCAAGTGTTCAATCATTTTCTTTTTCAAAAAAAAAAAAAAGGAAGAAAAAATAGAAAAGAAAAAAATTGTCTTAGGTTTATGCCTTGTGAGAAAAAGTGTTTTATAAAGCCAGAAAAAATATTCCTTAAGAGAAAGCAGAAAATTATTAATCATGGGTATGGAGGGGTGAAGGGATATGTCTCTGGAACAGGGTGGAAGGAGAAAAGAAAGGCCTTAGCAAAATTACTATTTGTCCAATTTGTCCTTTCATTCACTACCCCCTTGTCTGCCTGCTGACTGTCTTTCCCTTATGAGAAGCTGTTGCTGTGTGAGAGGAAAGAACCAGATCAAACCTGGGCTCACAAATATGTCAGTGTTTTGCCTTGGCGCGTGGCATAAATCTATTTCTTTTTGTTAGCATAGGGCTTAGGTTTGTTTATTTTTTTGCCAGCTGCAACATGCTACCCTCTTAGGGGATCACCTAAAACCATCAAGGGTTTAGGTTGGAGTGGCACGTCAAATCAAGCTGTGGCCTCAGCCCCTTGCCATGAATTACAACCTTGTCAGAAACCAAGGTTTTCTAAAAAATCAAGGCAGGTTTTCTATCAAATCAAATACCTGAACACTAAATTATATTCCTGGTGCCGGCCTGACACAAACACATTCTCTCTTCAACTCCACCTCCTCATATTTTCATCTCCTTTTTTTTTTTCATTTTAAAATGCAGGGTATTTTTGTTCCTGAAAAAAACTAACTTCATGCTGATATGAAAAAAAGGTATTTGACTTGCTTTGTCTCTAGTAGAGATGGGCACGAAACGAACAATTTTTCATTTCCGTTTCGTTTTTTCATTTCGTTACGCAACAAAATGACAAATGAATTTTGACTCCAAAATGAAACAAAACGAACAGAAACACCGGAAATTTTGTCATGCGTTTCATTTTCGTTACTGCAATACAGTGAACTGGTTTAAATGCTAAAAAAATCACAAAAACTGAAATAAATGGTAACAAAATGGTAAAAAATGAATGAAAATGAAACTGATTTTTTGCAAAAATTTGCGAAAAAGGAAACGAACCAAAACAGACCCTCCAAACAACAAATGACAAACGAAACATCATTTTTTTATTTGTGCCCATCTCTAGTCTCTAGGTGTCTGCCTCAATACCTTTGGCAAGGTAACCACAGTAGTAAAAATACGCCTTTGTAAAGTACTGAGCATTAATTGAGATGGGGGTATGAATATGAGAGAAAATGTGTGTGTGTGTGTGTGTGTGTGTGTGTGTGTGTGTGTGTGTGTGTGTGTGTGTGTGTGTGTGTGTGTGTGTGTGTGTGTGTGTGTGTGTGTGTGTGTGTGCTTCTCCTATTTATTGAAACATTTTTAATACATAAGACAAGCAGTGTACATCACAAGACAACCATTGAGAGAATTTGGTTCAGTTCTTTAATGTGCCACAGTTGGTGAGTCACATCCTATCCTATCTGTCCCTATTTTATTTGACAATTCCTTTTCTCAGATCCTTGAGTTCCGGCAGTTCCTTTCTTCAATAATTATGTTCCAGGTAGATAGATAAAATGATTTGGAACAGGCAGGAATAATATGAAAGTTTAAAACATTATATTTCCTTCAGATTCCTAGCTAGGTTTTTATTTTTAAATAATTTTAAAAGAAAGAAGAAGAGAAGCACTTGGGGGGGGAGTGAAAACAAATGTTACTTTCTGCATTGAATGACAGCAATATGTTTTTAATGCAACAGAGCTCACTAGAATTGTCAATGATCAATTCTATTTTGTGTTGCCCATAGTCACTTTTTTCTTTGTTTCAAAAAGTGAATAAAACTTCAGACATGTGTGGAAGACCCCAGGACCTAATATCTGCTCTGGACTTTAAATACCTGAAATATAGATTAGGAACAACTCACCTTGATGGAAGCTATCAACAATCAGGCTGCATTTTCCTGTGTAAATTTTGGCATCCTTTTTTCCTGCTGGCAAAATGAAAACAACATTATTCAGCAATTTTTGTTATTTTGACTCATGGTTACAAAATCATAATATCCCACATTCATAAACCAGAGGTTTTTGAAGCATGGAATAAAACAAATACTCCTGATTCTAAACTGAGGCTATCATCCTTTGGTGCATATCACAAGAACGCGAGACCTACCAGAAATGATAATCATGCTAGGAAAAAGTGGACAGCAGCATGAAAAACAAAGCAAGATTAAATGTAATGGGTTGATGCAGTGGAGGAAGCCACAGACTTGAGTTTGCAAGAAGTGAGCAGAGCTGTTAATAAGGCAACCTTCCAAAAGTACTAAATTGATTTTTTTGTTGTTGTTGTTCAGTCGTTCAGTCGTGTCCGACTCTTTGTGACCCCATGGACCAGAGTTCGCCAGGCCTTTCCTGTCCTCCACTGCCTCCCGGAGTTTTGGCAAATCCATATTGGTTGCATTGATGACACCATCCAACCATCTCAATCTTTGCCATCCTCTTTTACTTTTGCCTTCAATCTTTCCCAACATCAGGACTTTCCCAAGGACTCCTCTCTCCTCATGAGGTGGCCAAAGTACTGGAGCCTCAGCTTCAAAATCTGTCCTTCCAGTGAACATTCGAGGTTGATTTCTTTCAGGATGGATAGGTTTGATCTCCTTGCAGTCCAAGGGACTCTCAAGACTCTCCTCCAGCACCACAGCTCAAAAGCATCAATTCTGCGGCAATCAGTCTTCTTTATAGTCCAGCTTTCAGTTCCATACATCACTACTGGAAAAACCATAGCTTTGACTATCCTGACCTTAGTTGGCAAAGTGATGTCTCTGCTCTTTAGGATGCTATCTAGGTTTGCCATTGCTTTCCTCCCAAGAAGTAGGTGTATTTATATTTCGTTGCTGCAGTCACCATCTGCAGTGATCAAGGAGCCCAAGAAAATAAACTCTGTCATTGCCTCCAGTTCTTCTCCTTCTATTTGCCAGGAGGTGATGGGACCGGTGACCATGATCTTAGTTTTTTTTATGTTGAGCTTCAGCCCATTTTTTCCACTCTCCTCTTTTACCTCATTAAATTGATAGGGTTATCATAAGGCAGAAGCAACTTGGTGCATGACAACAATATCTATTTTGGTCCATTCTGCACATGTTTCAAATTTAGTTTCAAATGTATATATTTTTACCCCAAACAAGCCAGCCCTAAGGATGTCAAGACTTTTCCTGTGTTAAAGGTGATGTGTTGATAAAGATGTCTGGATTGCTCAGTGGTTTAGGCATCTGGCTATGGACTCAGAAGGTCAGCAGTTCAGTTCTCCACTGTGCTTCTAGAAGAGCTAGCTTGTGTGGCCTTAGGACAGTCCTAGGATGGTCCCAAAAGAAGGGAACAGTAAACCATTTCTGATTATTCTGTACCTTAAACAAAATTACCCAGAAAGAGTTGCAATAGTTGTAAATGACATGATGGGATATCACCATCATTATCACCACAAATTGAGATGCCACTGTTCTGTATCTCTCCTCCCCCACCCCCATAGGATCATGGCAAAACATGACTTGATATGACAAATAGATTGGCTGCTGCCTTGTGTATCCTCAGCACCCTTGATACTCAGTTTCCTCATCCACAGAAGAAAAGGGAGGACAGAGGAGACAGTGAAATATGTGTCTGCACTCTGCAGCAACACTATGGCATTGTAAGGGGAAGGAAAGAGCGAAGTGAAGTGAAGTGCTGGCAGAACTTTCTTCCAGAGGCCAGTTTCCCTTAGGGAAAGCTTTTTCTTCTTGAATACACAGTTACAAGGGAGCCAGGCATTAAATCAAAACAGCAGGCTCTGAAGAGCTGCTGGTAGCATAATCTCTCCATAGCAGATCAAGCTGTTTAGAGGTAATCAATTTCTTTCTCCAATAATGAAGATAAAACTGTATTATATGTTTCTTGTAATGGGATATGATTGTTCTCTTTGTGGTGTAACTATAACTATTTAATTAATTTTATAGTCACGGGAACGGCTCTGCTAAATGTTTGGAAGAGAACAGGATGGAAGTAGGAAGAATGCATTATGTACCACAGGCTTGTGGTGATTCTGTAGCAAAGTAGAGTTCTTCCAAAAGTAGTGCAATCATTTAGGTAGGTGTCTTTGACGAAATGGAAAAAAAATTAAAAAGTGCATCTCTTACAGCAATTACTTGGGAGGGGTGTATTTGAAGGGTAAGTGAAACAAAGTGTAATTGCTAATGATAGTAACTTTCCAAACTAACATTATTTGTATTAGTAGATGGTAAATAGCAGATAATAAAAGGTAAAGTATTAATGGCTGGCTTTTGATGGGTGTCATCACAAAGCAAGAATGAAGACACAGAGGTCCAACAAGAAACACAACAGTAAGCATTATGTGTCCATGTGTGAGGCAGTGATGTGTGAGTCTACAAGTGGAGAAGGAGTCACAAGTCATGACAGGGTTCATCTTTTTGCACAAAATCATAAGAACATAAGAACAAAGAAGAGCCATGCTGGATCAGACCAAGAGCCATGCTGGATACAGCTTCCTGTATCTCGCAGCAGCCCCACCAAATGCCTCTGGGAGTTCACAAGACCAGATCCCTGTCTCCTGATACCACTCCCCTGCATCTGGATCTTCAGGTACCCCAGTTTTAAACCTGGAGATTACACATCTCCATCATGGCTTGTAACCTGTGATGGACTTTTCCTTCAGGAATCCATCTAATCCCCTTTTGAAGGCATCCAGGCCAGATGTCATCACCACATCCTGTGGCAGGGAGTTCCACAGACTAACAACACATTGGGTTAAAAAAATATTTTGTCTGTTCTTACTCTCCCAGCCCTCAATTTGTCAATTTGAGTGTATGTCCCCTAGTTCTGGTATTTTGTGAGAGGGAGAAGAGCTTCCCTCTATCCACTTTACTCATGCCCTGCATTATTTTGTACGTCTCAATCATATTCCCCCTCAGGCATCTTTTTTTCCAGACTAAACAGCCCTAAATGTTTTAGACTTTCCTCATAAGGGAGGTCCCCCAGCAATTCAATCATTTTAGTCGCTCCCTTTTGCACCTTTTCCAGTTCCACTATGTCTTTTTTGGTATGCGGTGACCAGAATTGTACCCAATACTCCAGCTGTGGCCTTACTATCGTCTTGTACATTGGCATTATAATGTTGGCTGTTTTATTTTCAATCCCTTTTTTGATAATCCCTAGCATGGAATTGGCCTTCTTCACTGTTGCCACACACTGGGTAGACACCTTCATTGGGCTGTCCACCAGCACACCAAGATCTCTTTCCTGATCTGTCATGGATGACTCAGAGCCCATGAGTTGATAGATAAAGTTTGAATTTTTTGCTCCAGTAAACATTACTTTACATTTTCCTACATTGAAACACATTTGCCATTTGGCAGCCCATTTCCCCAATTTACAGAGAGATCCTTCTGGAGCTCTTCACAATCTTCTCTGGTTTTTACTATGGGTGGCCATTTCCTTTCCATCTCTTCACTCTGCCTTTTCTCCTTTATACATCTGCATACTTACATACACCAACTTCTTGTTGTGTCATTACAGTTGTGACCAACTCTTTGTGACCTCATGTGCATGGGGTTTTCTTGGCAGGAATACTGGAGTGGCTTGCCAGTTCCTACTCCAGCTGCCTACAGCACCTGGTATTCCCTGGTGGTCGCCCATCCAAGTATGAGCCAGACCTGACCCTGTTTAGCTTCCAAGATCAGGCAAGATTGGATGCACTCAGGGCATCTAGGTAGTCTAAATTCATGTCAGTTGCATGAGTATGCATTCATGAACATGAACACACACTAAAGTGTCTAATCAGCCTGTTTAATTGATGGCTTGTGGTTCAAGTGGATTTAAAGTCATGGAGAATGTTCTAGTAAATTTTGATTTTTGTTCCAAATAAAGGACTGAAAGAAATAAAAGTGTGTGTATGTGCCCATGAACAAGTGCATAGGAGAAGGTAAAATATTTGAAGTGACATCAGCTTTGTTTGGAAAATACAGTTAAGAAGATATCAAAGAAGAAATAAAAAAGCTGTGGAAGAAAGATTTTATTCTGAAGAGATGCAGAAGAGGTCCTTCAAGTGGAGGTGTATGGTTGATTCTGGTCCTGAGCTGTTATCCCTCCTGTGTTGGGTCATCCTTTTGTTTAATGGTTGTTTAGTTTCTCCAATGTAGAGGTCTGCACACTCCTCACTGCATTGGACCTCATATATAGAGATGGGCACGACTCATCGAAATTTTTGTTTTCATTTTCATTTTTTCGTTTCATTTCGCAATGAAAACAAAAACAAAAAATTTTTCAGAAGCAAAACGACAATGGAAACGAAACGAAAAATTTTGCCGTGTTTTTCGTTTTCGTTATGGCAGACACATTGCATTGAAAAGAATGTTAATGAAACGAAAATTTTTGTTTTTCGTTTTGTTTTTTTCGTTTTCGTTTTGTAACAAAAATGAAAATGAAAAATGTGCAAAAAAACCCCAAAAACGAAAACAAACCGAAATGGACCCCTAAATGAAAAACGAAAAACGAAAAAAAAAATTGAGTTGTGCCCATCACTACTCATATACTATATTGCTCCTTTTTGGTTTTGGTATCAGGTCCTTTGGGTGGAGGAGTCTCTGCCTTAGCCTGTTTGTGGGTTCGAAATAAACAGGGATGTGGTGTTCACCAAAAAATCCTTCTAAGCTTCTCAGACACTCCAGCCATGTAAGGAATGACCAGGTTCTTCCGCCGGGTCTGGGTCTCAGACTGATCCCTTGTTCTTCTGGGATGGCCCACTGCTTTGTTGAAGGCCCACTTTGGATATCCACAGGCCTTAAGTTCTGTCTTCAGGTTCCTGTCTTCCTCCTTCTTGGCTTCTGAAGAGGTGGAGATGCTCTTTGCTCTGTGGCTTAGGGTTCTGATGACTCCTAATTTGCATTTTAATGGATGGTGGAAATCAAACAGTAAGTACTGAACTGTGTGGGTGGGTTTCCTGTAAACTTCTACTCCCAGGGCACAGTTGGGTCTGGTGATGATGGCACAATCCAGGAAAGCCAGCCTGTTGTCTTTGGTGTCTTCCCTAGTGCTATAATAAAGCTGTAACCAACTGTTTTTGTGTCTTGAGCAAGTTTTCATGTTAACACCCAAGAAATTGTTTACTGAGGATGTCTGATTGGATAGCTCAGTGGTTTAGGTACCTGGCTGCAGAGCCAGAGGTCAAGAGTTCAGTTCTCTACTGTGCTTCTAGAAGAGCTAGCCTGTGTAGCCTTGGGCAAGCTGAAGAGTACCAGGGTGCTCCCAGAAGAAGGAAACAGGAAACCACTTCTGAGTCCTCTCTACCTGGAAAACCCTAAAAACCCACTGACACAACTCAGAATTTACTTAATGGCACATTATTGTTGTTGTTGTTGTTGCTGCTGCTGTTGCTGATGTTGTTTTAGCTTACCATCAGCACACCAGTTTGCGCTAAATGATGTTCTATCTGTGCTTATCCTATTTCTCCCTCTAGTTATAGTGCAAGGGAATTAATACCTTAAGGAGGAAATATATCATCAAGAACTGCAGAGTGTGCTGCAGGACATGTGCAGGCAGGATGGCAACTCCACTATGAAGCTTATTCAAGAATGATTCATCAGGCAGCTTAAACCTTAGACAAATGTATAACATATGGGAATATGTAATGATAAATAACCACTTGGTGGCTGTCATGCGCAGCCCAATTCCACAGGCTTGTTATACCACAAGAGATATAAATATATTGATCTGTCTTGTAAGCAGGCCTGCTTCGCCATAAGATAATTGGTAACGTTTAACTCCTCTGGGTCTATAGGACATTGTATAAAATACCTCATAAAGTCCCAGAAATGATCTTAAATTCTCCCTGAATCAGTTGTGGGTTGTGGGGTTGACATTCATCGTTACCTGATGTCACAGTTTCAAAACAATAAAGATTGTTCTAATTCAGAAATCAGCTGTTGAGTAAGATTCACACAAATCCTAAACACCAGCAGTTGAATACTCTGTTTTTTAAAAAGTGTGCAGGGTGTGTATATTAGGAGGGAAAGGCACATTAAAAATGTCTATATTGGCTTTAACAAAGAGTTGTAAGTGTGTTGTGCTGGGAAACCTACTGTGAAGAATGGTATTAGACCACGTTGCATGGAGAAATGCTTGAATGAAAAGCAACGAGCACAAAGTTTTCTGGAAAACCTCAGGGGAGGAAAATCAAAGTCCAGAATAAAACAAATTTAGCATTGGAATAAAACATTTCAAGTTCAGGCTGAGCCAAATTTAAGATCAGAAAACAAAGAAACAGAGGCAAACGAGCCGTGGGGCTGAGGGAGGCCTTGGCTCTATGTTTTTTGTTTTTAATGTGATGTTGCAGTCATGCTGTGGCTCATCACCGGATCATGTTTTCTGGCATGGCTGAAAATTCTGTGTTCTAAAGAGATATCCTTTGATCTGCACCTAGTGGTTTGTCTGAATTTCACAGAATATAATGCTTCAGCAACATCTTTGATGGTCTGGCGCCTAGGAAACCAGCTGCTCACTGGCTTACAGACCATGGAGAGGACTTGAACTAGGGATCAATTGAATCAAGGCTGGCATGACACCCCACCCCCCAGGATAGCTAGGTTGGAGCCACTTACACCACCTTCCATTCCCTATGCAAAGGGATGGGATAAACTCTGTCCCATTTCTGTTCTGTTGCAACTATTCTCAGCTGGCACCTATGTGCTTGTTCCATTTGTTGTTGTTGTTCATATCACATTGCAATATTTTGTTTTTTATTTTTAGGACTGAAAAGTCATATGCAATTTTCACAAACACTTTGCCTAAAATATACGTGTTTTGCATGTTTCTTCCAATGACCATAGCATGTTTGTGTATAAATTTCAATTGATTGTTTAAAACAATTTGCTTTACCTACAGGCATTTGAAAGTTTTTTTTAAACATACCACAAGGCTCCTAGATGGCTGTATTTCTATATCAGAGTGCACACTGCCTCACAGTAAGCACGTAATCTAATGCAGGGTTTTGGGAAGAATCTCAAAATCACCAAAATTCTATTTGGTCACTGTATGTGTAATATGATAAAAAGGGATGTGCAGCCATTTAGCAGGTTCACAACTCTGCTGATGATTTGATCCACCTGAGAGTGACCTTGAGTTGCCTGAATGCAGGTCCAAAACCATGACGTCCAGTGTATCTGCACCTGATACTTTATGACTCACCCAGGGCTTTTTAAATAACAGGTAGTTGCAAGTGATGGTGAAGTGAAGTGAGATGATGGAGATGAATTGTGATGTGAGTTTGTTTAAAGTAAGGAACACTTGTGCAGCACCATAGTTTCTTCTCGGTGCTCACCATAATCCACTGGCAAGACTAAATCAATACAGCTGAAGATGATACTGGGCACAGTGGTTGAACAGAAGTTCCCAAGTTCTCCTCTGTGCCTCATTGGTTTGGGTGATTCTTTGTTGAATTGATAATGGACTCTTCCACTTGGCATTGGGGCCATTCTTCACATGCTGGGATAGATAGTTCCCACATTGTCATTGAATCTATCCTCTGATGTAGCCCACCTATTATACAGGTAATCCGTGTCTGGCTCCTGAGCGTGCTACAGGAACTTGGAGGCACAGATAATTGCTCTGTGCTAGATGAGGCCAGTAACAGAAGGGGAATTCACAGAAAGCCTGACAGTCCCGTCATCAGACCTATTTTCCCTCACAGGCATATCCCTCAGAATTCTAGTCATCATTCAATCCACTACACTACACTGGGTATTTCTATTTGCTTGCTTGCTTGTTCACTCATTCATTCAACATTTTTATATGTGGTCTTTTTCCTCAAGAGAATCCTATGTGGCTTACAGTATTAAAGTAGAATGTTGATTGCATGTCCGGCAATTCTTCCCCTCACCACTGGCTGACTAGGGGAAAATCATCCCATAGCTGCTTCTGCTTGAGATGATAGCAAAGGTATGCAGTAGGACCCCTGTATCCACTGATTCATTATCCACTTTTTCAGCTATCCACGGTTGGCAGAAGAAAAAAATTAAATAATTCAGCAGCCACAAAGCAAGCTATAAAGCAAGCTGGTATCACAAATGGCAGCTGTAAAGCAAACTGTTATCACAAAGCAAGCTACTATCACAAACAGTGGCCATAAAGCAAGCTACTGTCTCAAAACAGCAATCATAAAGCAAGCTACTGTTAGAAAAGAGCAGTTTGGGGGTGGGTGGGCAGGTGTTCTCTCTTATCCACAGTTTTCATTATCCACGGGAAGGCCTGGAACCAATTCCCAGCAGATACTGGGGTCCTACTGTAATATCCTATGCTGAATGGTTGAGTACTGGGAAGACTTTTGATTTGCCTGACTAATGCTCCAATCATAAAGGCTCATATCAGTGGATTCTTACCACACTTGTATAATATTTTATACATCTGTATAGTATGGCTGCAAGGTACACACAAGTTGGTCTCATTGTTCTTCCATTGTAGCTGAACTCCATGTGAGCCAACATGTTTCCCCTTACACCCACGCACCCCCAGTTCCTGGATGGTAATAGACATGAACAACAGGGCAACTATCTACAAAGCTTACTTGACTAGAAATATGAAATTTTCCTAACAGCTAAAGGAAACACTTTGTACACTGAGCAATCTTTAGGAAAAACAAAGAAAAGAGAAATAGTGGAGTGGAAATCTGAAAAGCAGGTTTCTCATTCAGGAACATTATTCCACATGCTTTTGTATGTGGGCCCTTGGGTGATGGGTCCTATTTCACATCCTAGAGAGACTCTCTTCAACTGAAACCAGAATCCAGAGACACACATACATGGAAAATGTTCCATGCCAAGGGAAGGAGACAGATTGGCTTGCCAAAAACCTGAACAGAAGGGAGCAATTTGCATAATCAGGTACATAAATTTACATAACATGCACATCAAAAAATAAAACAGCCCAACTCAACTTATTTATCTATCTTAATTTAATAAAAAGAGATATAATGCAATTAAACGTAGTAGGTACAATGGTCTCTATTTTCATACCAAGTTTAAATAGCAAAGAGTAGTATCTGAAGGGGTCCAGTAGTTACATATCTAACCCCAAGCAATGCTTATAAAATAGGATGTAAATTAGTCTTTTTATATGTTTGCATGCTTTTAATGTTACAGGCCAAATTTCCAACCAAAAGTTATTTTATTATTTGATCTTTTCCAGTTCTGGAATTGTTCTAGGGGAGGAAGCTTAAATACTCTTTGAGAAAGGCCTCTTGTTTTACGGACTGTTTGTCCCTGGGGTAGGAAGGTGTAACCCATTTGTGAGGGAAATGATAGCTTAATTAAAAAGACAAAAGCAAAAACCCTTATATTACTGTTCTTTAAATCTTTACTGGAGAATTCCTTTGCCTTGTCATCCATAGACAGGATACATCTATGCATCCCTTCTGACCTTCTCCCCCAGGTACAGTTACAGCTGAAATGGGACTCTTACCTTGCAGCATGGTAGTAGTGAAAACCCTGGATTATTATCTCTGTCACAGCCATCAAGGACATTTCTAAGTATCAAAAGAACTAAGAAGTAAGGATTTGTTCTTTTTTGTGGTGTGGTGTGTGTTTTTAATTAGTTTTTAATTTAAAAAAATTATTCGCTTATTTTAAAATTCACGCAGTATATGTACACCTTTCCATGTACTCTTATGTGAAATATAAAGTAGTCACCAATGCACCTATGGTTTTACATTTCAGGACATAAGAAATATCATGTGGTCCTTAGCATATCTGAAAATTAGGTAAATGCAACCTCAGATGGACAACACATGACATATTGCACATCATACTTTAATATTCAAAAATAACGCATCAGCAAATGTAACCAAAGTCCTAGAAGCTGGCAGCTCTGGCGCATTGAGGTGTCTGTTAACACAATGCGAAACACAAAACACATTAGCAATGATCATAGTTAAGCATTTTTTCCTGTGCATCAGGAAGTGTTCTAAGGCCATTTCCAAACAATGTCAAGTTCATCATTCTGCAGTGAGGAAGATTATTCATAAATGGAAAACATTCATAACAATTGCCAACCTTCCCAGGAGTGGACGTCTAAGCAAATTCACCCCAAATCAGACAATGCAATGCTCAGATAAATTGCAAACAAACAAACAAACAAACAAAAACCTCCAAGAGTAATATTTTTGATGCTGCAGCTCTCAGTTAGCCTGTTAAATGTTAAAGTTCCTGAGAGTACAATTAAACAAAGACTGAGCAAGTATGGGTTGTTTGGAAGGTTTTCCAGGGAAAAGCCTCTTCTCTCTGAAAATATGACAGCATGGCTTAGGTTTGCCAGGTTGCATCCAGACAAACCAAAGGACATATGGAACAACATTTTTGGACAGACAATTTATTTTATTTTATTTTTATATTTGAGTATTTTTACCAAGCATTTCTCCTTGGAAAAGGACCCAAGGCAGCTTACAGTAATGAGGAATAATATACAGTCCAGTACAATTAAGATATTTTCAAGTATTTGAGAACAAGGAATTAAGGGAATTGTACAGCATAAATAGGCAACATTTCATTAAAGCTACAAGGTTATAAGTAGTTATAAACACAAAGTCTATGTGAGCCTATAGATTCATATGAAAGACACATAATGACAGTCCATCATTTAGGGAAAACTTGCCTGAAGAGAAAGGTCTTGGCCTGTTTCCAGAAAGACAACAGAAATGAGGCAGTCCTGGCCTCTTGTGGGAGGGAGTTCCCGAGTCTAGGCGCAGCAGTCAAGAAGGCCCTTTTATGGGTTCCACCGCGATGTACTTGTGAGGGTGGCGTGATGGAGAGAAGGGCTTATCCTGATGACCTTAACACCCAAGTTGGTTCATACTAGGAGATTCAATATTTGAGGTAGCTAGGACCCAGGTCATGTAGTGCTTTGTAGGTCAAGGTCAGCACCTTGAGCAGTGCCCGATAGATCAAAGTGGAGCTGTATGGCCATATTGCAAAATGCCACATTTCGTAAAAATGAAATGCAGCATATCAGCATAAATACCTCCTACCAATTGGCAAGCATGGTGGTGAGGGGTAATTATTTGGACTTGTTTTGCACCCACAGGACCTGGACACTTTCCAATTAGACATGGGCACGGAGCGGCGAAATTCTCATTTCCGTTTTCGGTTCTCGTTATCGTTACGTAATGGGTAATGGTAACGAGAATTACTCCGCTCTAGCTCGAACCCGACCCGAAAAAGGAAAATTGGGTCTGATTTTTCGTTGTCATTCATGGCATTGCGGTGATCGCGCAATGCCAAGCAGCACAGAAAAAAAGTTTTAAAAATAAAAATACCCGATTCCCGGCCAAAAAAGCAGGTGAAAATATGCCTGCCTCAGTGAGGGCACCTACCAGAGAGGGGTGGTTTCTGGGGGGGTCCCCAGCCTTCCCCCCTCTCCTGTCCTGGTACCAGGCTGGGGGGGGCATCCTCGTCGTCTCCATTTGCCATGCGGTGGGGGGGGATCCAAAATGGCGACCGCAATATTTATTTTTAAATTGTGGTCCAAAAACCCACCAAAGCACCACAGAAACATTTGAAAATTAGGTATTTTAAATGCCTGATTTTTTTATAGTAGCAGCAGTGGGTTTTTCTTTCAATAAAATGTCTCCATTGATTTTATTTTATTTTATTCTTATTTTTATTTTTTTTACACCTGCACAATGATGGGCTGGCCATGGGATGGGACCATGCAAATTTTTGGACCCATTCCACCAATTGCATGGCTAGGTTTTGACTGAGGCTTCTGGATGTGCCAGAGGGCATAAAAAGCCCACTAACCCTAACCCTAACCCTAACCCTAACCCTAACACTAACACTAACCCTAACACTAACACTAACCCTAACCCATACACCAGTACACTGTCCTTCTTAGTGGGTCAGAGGCACCCAGAGGTGCAGCCCACTAACCCACCCTAACCTTAACCGTAACCCTAAGCCTAGCCCTTACCCTAACCCCAACCCTAACCCAGATCCATACGCAAGTATGCTTCCCTTCTTAGTGGGTCACAGTAGAGGCACCCAGAGAGGTGCCTCCCAGCCAGAGCCCACTACCCCTACCCCTAACCTGTACGCCAGTACGCCAGTATGCTTTCCTTCTTAGTGAGTCAGAGGCACCCAGAGAGGTGCCTCTGCCACTTACCCCCCAACCCTAACATAATGTATGGTACGCGGCGGCTATGCGAAACGCTTCCCTTCCCTTCCCTTCTTAGTGGGTCAGATGTCAGAGACACCCAGAGAGGTGCCTCCCAGAGCCCACTTACCCCAACCCCAACCCCAACCCCAACACAAACGACAAATGACAAATGGAAATGACAAATTCTTGAAAATTTTCGCGACAAATGGAAACGACCCGAAACGGACCCGTCCCGACAAACGACAACTCGAAATGCCATTTCTCCTGGTCGTGCCCATCTCTATTTCCAATCATTGAGTTGACAGTGAACTCCTCTGTATACCAAAGTATTTCTCGTGCAGAGATGGGCACAAATTAAAAAATGAATTACAAAATTTATTCAAAAACCACTAATTCATCCATTCATATTTGTACAAATCAATACCCCTGTGGCAAGTAAAAACCAATGCTTTTTTGCAATTTCTTTTGCAATTCATTTGTTAGATTGTAAAATGCCCCCACCAATGCACCTAGAGACGCCATCATTCAGAAAAGCTTTCCCTGACTCTCTCTCCTCTACAATCCCTCCATGTTTGATGAAGATTAGATTTCTGATGTCCAAGTTATACTCCCACAAAAAAAAATTGTGTTGTGTTGTTACTGTCATGACCGACTCTTCGTGACCCCAAGTCCATGGAGTTATCTTGGCAGGAATACTGGAGTGGCTTGCCAGTTCCTACTCCAACAAAGAAATTTCCTCAGGAAAATTCGCTACAGGCACCTAGAGACACCAAGATTGCAGAAAACTTCCTCTAAATCTTCTCTACAATCCTTCCAAGTTTGCTGATAACTGGGTATTCCCAAGCCAGCTTCTAAAGGGCTTGTAGAGAAAAGTCAGGTGAAGCTTCCCTGCAATTTTGTAATTTGTAATATATCTAGGTGCCTCGGGGGGCATTTTATAGAGGTTTAAAGAAACAAAAGAAATTCCGGACCAATTGATTTGTTGATTTGTCAGAAGAAAAACACAAATTCATTATTTGTTATTAAAGATGGGCATGAAATGCCAAAATTATTTTGTTTCATTTTTCGTTTTTATTTTTTGCTTTGTTTAAAACAAAATGAATAATTTTGTTTTTCATTTGTTTCATTATTCTTTTTTAAATTCTTTTTTTAACTCATGCTGACCAGCTGGCCCGGGGGCTTGGTTGGCACATTTTTTAAAAAATATATATATTTATATTTTGCCTTATGCCAGCCAGCTGGCCTGCAGGCCAGGTTGGTACTTTTTAAAATTTACAATGGTGCCCTGACTTAAGAGCAGCTCGACTTAAGAGCAATTCAATTTAAGAGCAGAAAACTGTTGGCATTTTAACTGCTGCCTTATAAATTTTAGACACTGTCTTCTCGACTTACATTTTTTTTCATTATTTTGATTTTTTAAACTTTTTTTTCCAATTTTTTAGATATGTACCCCGATTTAAGAGTAGATCAACTTAAGAACATGCATTTGGAATTGATTAAATTTGTAGGTTGAGGTACCACTGTATTTTATTTTATTTTAATGTTCAAGCACTGGCCAGTTGGCCAACTGGCCCACAGACCAGGTCGGCACTTTAAATTTTTTAAAATTTCATTTCATTGTTTAAACACTGGCCAGCTGGCTCACGGGCCAGGTCAGTAATTTTTCTAAGATGATGATGATGATGATGATGATGATGATGATGATGATGATGATGATGATGATGATGATGATTTTTATTTTGTTCAAGTGGTGGCCAGGCTTTTTAAAATTATTATTGTTATTTTGCAGGAGGGAGGTCTTCCATCTGGTTGGTAGCAGCAGCTGGTTGGCAGCAGTGGTGAGTCCCCAGTCGGGCATTGAAAGGGCAGTAAAAGAAGATGCTGATGGGGGAACAAAAATGAAATGAAAATTTCTGTTTCATTTTGTTTCATTTTTCTTTGAGGGGGTGGTTCGTTATTTGTATTGATAGGTGACAAAACAATAACGAATAATTAATTCATTTCATGCCCATCTCTATTTGTGATTCATGGACTTTGATGAATAATGAATAAAAATGAATCACAATTTTTCTGCTTCATGCCCATCTTGATCCTAGAGTCAAGTGTGAGGCCATTTGTCCAACAGGTAAAGCTTGGCCAAATTTGGGTGATGGAACAGGAAAACGATTCTTAGCACACCAGCAAATCTACAACAGAATGGCTGAAAAAGAAAAGAACTGAGGTGCTGCAATGGCCCAGTCAAAGTACAGAACAACCCAATTAAAATTCTGCAGTGGGATCTTAAGAGAGCTGTGCATGAACCAATGCCCACAAACCTCAATGAACTGAAGTAACATTGTAAAGAACATTGGGCCAAAATTCCTCCACAACAATGTGAAAAATTATTGCTAAAGGTGATTCTACAAAATATTGAATCATAAGTGTGCTTAGTTTTTCACACATGGCTTCTCCATGTTGGCGTTATTTGTTGTTGTTCATTTGTGGTTATATGTACCATGTTTCCCCAAAAATAAGACACTGTCTTATATTTATTTTTTCTCAAGAAGACACACTAGGGCTTATTTTCAGGGGATGTCTTACTTTTATTAAATATAATATGCTTGAATGTCAGCCCTGCACACAACCATAGCCATGCCCATCACTAGGTCTTATTATCAGGGTATGGCTTATATTTAACAAATGCATAGAAATCCTGCTAGGGCTTAATTTTTGGGGAGGTCTTATTTTTGGAGAAACAGGGTACCTAAGTTTCAGACCTGCTAAGGACCAGATGATGTTTATTATGTCCAGATATGTAAAATCACAGAATTCAAAAAGGGTGTACCTTCTTTTTTCCATGACTGTATAATATACCCATACATACCCATAATGTATTGGCTAGCAGGGAGTGAAGGGGAAAGAAAGGGAGGGGAAATTGTTTCAGGTTGATTCAGTTAATCCATCTTATCAAGGAAATGAATCCTGCTCTGTTACCTCTTTCTCTCCGGACAGAGCAATACTCTTCATAGGAAAAAGCAGAGAGACAGGGAAAGGAGCAAGAGAGAACCCAACAAACTCTTCTTCTGGCTCTTGATTCCTCATGAGTCCCAAAAAATGAAGTATGACCAAGTCATAACTCATGGGCAGATTTCAACTAGTTTTGGCTTTTCAGAAGGTGACAGTTAATCTTCAGCCTCACTCAAGCCCTTCTTGATGACTGAATAGGATAGTGGGCATTTTCTGTAACTTAGCTCTTGAAACTAGAGTGCATACCTGCTCTGTGAAAATGTGGGCCCCACAACTAGAATCAGCAGCAGAACATTTAAGAAGACATTTTCAACAGCACTGTGAGCTATAGTGGGACCATCATTCTTTTTCTGCCAAATAGAGTCTAACTGATTAGCTTATGTAGCTGGAATCCCTTACACAATGCTTGCTAATTGATTTCTTATACCACATCAAAGAAAGGTACATAAATACTGACTTGAACCTATGTTCATTTTATTCCGAATTATTTCTGCTCTGTGGTAAAAACCATGAGATAAAACATCTGGATCTCAATTGCGTCCCAGAGGCAAGGAGTTATAGTTCGGTGGAATACATATTATGTATAATGCCTGCCTGCCATTTCTATATTAGCACCACTTGTGCAGGAGCTGGCTGTAAGCATGCCATTTTCTTGACACATCATTAATAAACAGGCAATTTCATACCTGATTTCCAACAAGCGTAATGCTGAAAACCACCTGGGTTTTGGTTTTCATCGGTGCAAAAAAGGCACAGTCTGAAGCACAGTTGTTATTATTGAGCTAGGGCTGCCTTAATTGAATAATGGATCAATCAAGTTGAGACGAGTGTACATGGAAAGTGAAGGAAAAAAAACATCACAAGCCATCCCTCTGAACCTCCTTTTTTGCTAAGGGAAAGAGAAGCAATGAAATATCTGAAAATGGGACACAAAAGCAGTGGCTGGAAAATATAGGCTGGCTCCCCATAACCCACAGTTGTACAAATACTCTAGATCAGTGGTTCCCAACCATGGGTAATCCAGGTGTTCTTGGATTACAATTCCCAAAAGCCTTTCCCACCAGCTCTGCTGACCCAGGTTTCTGGGACTTGCAGTCCAAGAACATCTGGGTTACTCAAGGTTGAGGATCATGGTCTTGAAGACCCTTGGATGGCATATGGAGATGCAAGGAGGGTTTTCTGTATATATAGAGGAAGAGGGAGAGCAGGTCCTGCAGTCTTGTTGCCAAGACGGGGTCAACATTTAAAACATCTTGTGGTCTCACTCACAACTGCTAAAACAGTCCTAATTTGTCTATCGCACTGCTCTGTTGCTCTTTTAGATTGCAACCATGGGTGTATATACTTGAGTTTAAATTCCATTCAAGCCAGACACCATGTGCCTTTGTACGTTTGTGGTTGTAGAACATGAGAGCTAATCTGTTTCTGGTTCTGTGTTTCACACAGGTAACTAGGTGACTGTTGTGTTAACCAGAGGTGGTTGTCAATGCATTAAAAGTTACTGGTTTTGTTGCTGGCTATTTTTGTGTGATTATGGCATTTCCTTTTTAACTGCAGTGGAATGAAGTGGCTGAAGCATTCCTTTGTCATGTAAGCAATGTGTTTATTTGGTGGTATATCATTATTACAGATAGTTAGCTATCTAAACTGGTCTTTAGGCCACAATTATTAATAACAGTGTGGAGTAAAGTCAATTCTGACTAATGGCTATGCTCTCTATGGTTTCTCAAGTAGAGAGTACGCAGAAGTGGTTTACCATTCCCATCTGAGATTGTGCAGCTTGCCCAAGACTATATAGACTGGCTCTTCTCCCAGGAGACACAGTGAGGAATTGAACTCACGATTAGAGATGGGCATGACTTGAAAAAAAAATTTTTCAAGTTGTCGTTAGTCGGGCCAGTTCCGTTTCGGGTTGTTTCCGTTTTCGCGAAAATTCGCAAAAATTAGTCGTTCATTTTTTCATTTTTTTTTCATTTTCATTAGTACTGTTTTTTTTGGGGGGGCGGCGGGCTCCTGGAGGCACCTCTGTGGGGTGGGTGCCTCCTCTGGCCCGCTATAAAGGGAAAGTGGGCTCCTGGAGGCACCCGTGGGTGCCTCCTATCCTCACCCACTAGGAAGGGGAAGCAGGCTCCAAGAGACCCCTCAACATGGGGGTCTCCCATCCTCACCTGCTGCTGCAAAATGCATGCATAGCCATGTGGATATGCATACCAGTTGCAGACAGTGAGACTAGTGATGGCAGTGAACTCAGAACCATAGGGTGATGCCTAAGGCTCTCGCACCACGATGTCTCACAAAGAAGGGAATTGTACTTGTGTGTAGTGCAATGCAAGTAGATCTGGCTTAGGGTTAAGGTGGGTTAGTGCAAGGGCTAGGGTTAGGCTAGTGACGGGTAAGGTTAGGGTGGGCTAGTGGGTTGCACCTCTGGGTGCCTCTCTGACCCACTAAGAAGACAGTCTGTGATGTATGGGTAAGGACTGGAGTCAAGGATTGGGGTTAGGGTTAGGGGGCTAGGGCAGGTTTTAGGGGGCTTTTTGGCACATCCCAGAAGTCTCCATGGCCAAGTGGCCATGCGATTGGTGGGATGGCTCCAAAAATTTGCATGGTCGTCCACTCCCACATGGCTGGCCACTCGGCCAGCCCATCATTGCTCAGGTGTAAATAAAATAAAATAAAATAAAATCAATGGAGGACAGAGGAGGAGAGGAAAGACATTTTGTTGCAAGAAAAAAACCCACTGCTACTGTGAAAAATCTGGCAGTTTATAAATTTTCGCGTGTTTCTGTTGTGCTTGTGTGTTTTTGGACCACGATTTCAAAAACAATATTGCGTTCGCCGCCCCATTTTGGATCCCCCGCCCGCACCGCATGGCATGGCGAGTCCGGCTGCCCAGGATGGGGGGGAGGCAGGACCCCCTCCAGAAACCACCCCTCCGGTAGGTGCCCTGAGGCAGTCAAGGCAGGCATTTTTCCGCCTGCTTTTTTGCCCGGGAACCGGGTTTTCTTTAACTTTTAGAAACTTTTTTCTGTGCGCTTTAATTGCAGCGCCGGCGGCGAGACTGGGCTTTTTGCTGGCTGCGAGCCTGCGGTGAGTCCCACCAGAGCAGCCCAGGATGGGGGATGGGGGGAAGGCCGGGGACCTCCAGAAACAACCCCTCTGGTAGGTGCCCTGAGGCACGGCAGGCATATTTCCACCTGCTTTTCAGCCGGGAACTGGGTTTTTTTAACTTTTAAAAACTGTTTTTCTGTGCCGCGTGGCATCGCGCGATCGCATGATGCAAGAACGAAATCAGACCAAAATTGTTCATTCGTCGGTTCGAGCTCAAAGTCTGGCAGAGTAATTCCCGTTACCGTTTCCGTAGAGTAACGGAACCGAGTAACAGAAACAGAAACGGGAATACCGCTAAGTCATGCCCATCTTTACTCACGATGTCTGGCTCTGCAGCTGATACCTAACTGAACTGTTATAAAGCAATAAAATTACAGCTTCTTCATCAAGAGTGTGACCAAATCAATGTCAACTAATTGACTCCAGCTAATTTAGGATGCAGACTCTGGGTAAATACTCTATATATTATTATGTATGTGTGTGTTGCGTTGTTACAGTCATGACTGACTCTTCGTTACCCCATGTCCATGGAGTTTTTCTTGGCAGGAATACTGGAGTGGTCTGCCAGTTCCTACTCCAGGTGCCTACAGCACCTGGTATTCCCTGGTGGTCACCCATCCAAGGACTAACCAGGGCTGACCCTGTTTAACTTCCAAAATCAGGCGAGATCGGATGTGCTTTGGGCTTCTAGGCAGCTTGTATATATTTTTCCACAAATTGCCTTAATTTATAGAAAACAAAAACAACCCCCAAACAAACAAAAACCTGAGTTATAATTATGAATGGGAGTGTATTTTTCATCCAGCTGCCAACAGTTGCTAACAAGGAAGTGATTGCTTTTTCATGTAAGGGGCATACCATATTCCTTATTTCATCTGTTATCATAAATTTCTTTTAGAGCTGCAGAGAGGTACTTTAAGGATTCAGCTCCCTATGCCAAAATAACTTGGCTGGCTTCAGTGCTCTGCAGCTCATTGGAGATGGGTAGGGATGGTGCCACTTTCCACGTCACATGAGGCAACAAAATATATTGAACAACCCAGAGAGTAGGTGTTCTGATCCCACCTTGGGTTTTTCCCCACAGGGACCTACTAAAAAATGCATGTGACACAATCTAGAAAGTCTTTTTAGAATGAGATACCTGTGTGTGAAGTTACACAATTGTATGCATAGGACAAAGGGAAATCTGTTCCTGTTTGTTTGTTTGTTTGTTTGTTTCAGACATTTCATTTCTATTTATATATTTAGTTACTGAAGGTAAAATATTGGAAGTGGTCATTGAGAAAAAACAGAGTATTCTCTCTCTCTCTCTCTCTCTCTCTCTCTCTCTCTCTCTCTCTGTGTGTGTGTGTGTGTGTGTGTGTGTGTGTGTGTGTGTGTGTGTGTGTGTGTGTGAGAGAGAGAGAGAGAGAGAGAGAGAGAGAGAGAATAATAATAGTGCTTTGATAACGATCAGCTCGATCTCTTACATGCCTGGGGCAGAATCAGTAATAGTCCTGGGTAGACATGGGCATGACCAGAAAAAATGATGTTTCGAGTTTTTGTTTGTTGGAATGGGTCCGTTTTGGGTCGTTTCCGTTTGTTGCGAAATTTTTCAAAAATTTGTCGTTTCCGTTTGTCGTTTGTCGTTTCCACCACGATTTAGCGCGATTTGACTTCCCAGAGCATAGGGGTGTCCTGCAATCAGGGCCGGCGTTAGGTGTTTTTGCGCCCTAGGCGGTGGGAGGGGTGGGGGTCGGTGGGGGGGAGGTGCCGGCGGGCGGAGGTGGCGGGGGGCCATGGGCGGGCGGTGGCCACGGGTGGGCGAGTGGGTGGGCGGCGGCGCGGGCCGCAGGCGGGTGGTGGCACGGGCGGATGGGCAAGTGGGCAGTTAGGATATCACTTAGGATAGAGGTTCTGTTCTTGGCTTGCACCCCAAATGTGTGTGTGTGCAAGCAAATTGAAGTTTGAAAATAGAAAATAAATGGTAGTATATAATATATATTTAAAATAAATCCACACCTCCCACTCCCAGTCGAACCTCCCCCTTTATCCAATATCAGAAAAAAATCCTCAAACTGCCAGAGAAGAAATAAAGAATAAACTGCTATTCCCTTCAGCAGACAAAGCTGCAGGGAATCAAAGAAATTATTTTGTAAATTCAATTCCTTCCCTGCCTGCTTAACTTAAATCCTAAAGCCTCCAGCCTCCCTCCTCAATCTCGATCGGATCACACCAGCACCAGCAGCCAGCCCTCCTCCCACATCCATACACCCGACCTGACTGCAATTTCTGGAATGTGCCTCGGCTTTTTATGCCCTCCGAGACATCCAGAAATGTCAGTCAAAAACCTGGTGATGCCATTGGTGGAATGGTTCAAAAATTTTGCATGGTCCCATCCCATGCCCAGCCCAAATGGGCAGGTCTAAAAAAATTAAAAATAAAATAAAATAAAATAAAATCAATACGACGTTTTATTGCTATAAAGGCCGGGGACCCCCTAGAAACCACCCCTCTGGTAGGTCGCAAAGCCTCGGGCAGGCATATTTTTGCCTGCTTTTTTGGCCGGGAGTTGGTTTTTTTTAAAAAAAAAAAACTTTTAAAAACTTTTTCTGTGCTTCACATCGCGCAGTCGCCGCGATGCCACAAACGGAAATGAAAAACCCAACCAAATTTTTCTTTTTTCAGTTTGAGTTCGAGTTCTGACGGTTTAATTATCGTTACCGTTTCCGTTACGTAATGGAAACGATAACCGAAAATGGAAACGACAATTTCGCCGAGTCGTGCCCATGTCTACTCCTGGGCTCTGTCATAGTGAGGGATACAAGAACTTACATTTCAAAAGTAGTGTTGCAACCAGAAAAGTAATGCCCCTAGTTCCAGAATGCTTGGTCTGATGATCCAACACAGCACTTCAGTTCTTGTTTCTGAGTGGATTACTTCACATTCTTCTGTATATCCTCTTCTTCCTTATGATTTATCTGGTTGTGAGGAGTCCTTAAGTGTTGGGGTTCTGGAGAAAAGTGGCAAGGAAAGGAGAACATTCAAAAGTAGGAAAGGAGAGGAGAAGAAGAGAAATAGGGACAAAGATGAATGACAGGGTAGATGGAAAGAAAGCCTTTGCTCCAGAGAGTCCTTTCCTGCAGCCAAGTAAAGGCAACACTCTATAGACCTTAAAGCACTCCCTTGGCAGTTTACAATGTAGTTCTCCATACTATGTATGTCTTCCCCCTCAGTAAGCTGTGTGATCATATTATGGACCTCGGAAGGATGGAAGGCTAAGGGCATTTATACATGACCCCTAAGCTCCGCCGCAAATGGCTGCAAGGTCCGGACCTTAAAAATGTTTACCCACCAGCTCCAGACTTTGCAGACAATTAAGTGTGACCCCGCCTACTTTAGCGTGACCAAACAGCAGTTTTCTTGTACCTGCTTTTTGGATGTGATAAATATTTGATCCGGTGTAAGGATAGTGAGTGCGGGGGTCTCCTGGCTTCTGTTTGTTCTTTTTTTGCACCCCGCCCCTTTAAGAGATCTGTATGCTGCCGGGAACAAAATGGAGGTAAACCGTCATTCTTTTCTTTCTTTTTTCTCCCTCCCTCAGGCAGCCAGCAACCAGGAAGTGCGGAGGGGGTGGGAACAGAGGAAGAGCGAGGAACCCCTAAGATCTCTGGTCCGAATTTAAGTGGCCAGCGGATCTTAGGGGTCGTGTAAAAAGGCCCTAAGACAACCATGACCCAGCTACCTGGGCTTGAAGCCCAGGTTCTGAGCACCATTTTGGCTGCATTACAGCCATTTAACCACTGTGCCATGAGTGCTTGGGGACTTCAAGGCTATTCCAAGTCTTCAGTAGGGACAGAACAATCTCTCCTGCCACCTGAGGTGGGAAGACAAGGGCTGTCCCTCCTGCCTCCCCCCTCCCCCATAAAAGGTCTGCTGAGAATTGTGGCTGGCCAATCTTGGAAGTGGGATGGTGAATTACAGAGACCTTTATTGTGAGCACAGAGAGCCCTTATGTTCATCGTACATGTTTTAGGATCCTTGTCCAGCTAAAAATTAAATGGAAAAAACCCATGGGTGCCTCTGGCTGCACTGGGCCATATAACAAGACGGAAATGACAACTGTTGTAACAACACTGAAGTAACCCTTCTGTAAATGCCACAAAAGCACACAAAGGGGGTTCCTTCTTGATCAGTGACAAGTTCATACACTGAAGGAAGGGAATCTTTGTCCTATATTGGAGATAACAGCAAACCAGAGTCCCATTTGTAAACTCTTTTACTTTGAAATTCTCTATAGTACACCCAGCGTACTCCCCAAATTTGCACTCCTTAAAGTTTCCAAGGAAGTGATAGCCCTAAAGGATTGGGTGAAATGTAAATTTCTTAAAATATTTATCCATCCACAAGTGGCTACATTTTTGACATTATTATAGCGTTTCTCAGTGTTCCATTTTATTAAAAAATATTTATTTGGTTTCTAAGATTACTGCTTCTTTAACCACAGAAAATTCAATTACCGAAAACTGCAGCTATCAAATTGGTCAAAATAAATAGCCTTTTATCCAAACCTGGCACAAGCTGGTTTACTTTTAATATGCAGCTATAAAAAAGAAGCCCTTTCCACAGAGGGCTGGTTGGTTATAGTGTAAAATGCCAAGGTATACTTTGTATCATCAGCTTTTAGTTTTTAAAAAAGGTAAAGAGAAGGTTTTCAAAAGGGAGTCATTATAAGACTAATTAACCCTTGTATCTGCTCTTTTGTTTTAAAAATTGATTATATACACCATACGAAATTAAGTATTCTGCTACAGTTAGACACCCTGAAATAAATGTGCACATGTTATAGAAATGTCCATAGGTTGCTGTCCCAGTTGTTATTCTCGGATTCTGGTAATATTTCATCACAAAATAGATCCATATATCATGTGTATATATGTCTAGCAGCAGAAGGAAATTATCACGCCTGTCAAACAGAATTTCCTGGGCTTGGTATAAGATTGGTAGTCACTCTAAACCCAACCCTGTAGGTTTGAGGCTCTTCATGTTTTCCTGAATTTAGGAGAAAAGACCAGATTGCAAATGAAACAAGCTGTGCAAGGGGTGATGTGGGAAAGTACCAAGACTGGACATGCAACCACACTGTTGGGTACAAAGAAAATATAGCAAACATCAGGTCTGCAAAATCCTAAAATCACTCCACACCATGTTAACATTACATACAGAATGGGGAGATGTGTCCCTTTCCTTTTCCTTTGCATTACATAATTTTTAACCTCAAGGACTTTCCAATCCCAGATCTGAAGAAATCAGTGAATTCCCGGCGTCTTCTTCAAATCAAAGTGGTATTTGGTTATCCTCCATTTGCTCTAACCAAATTCTGTTGCACGATACTTTGATATGTCTTCTATGTTTAAGAAAGCATTCAAGGCTTTTGAAATTTACAGTGTTTTAGCTTTTCAATGAAATGTTACAGAGATATATTCACTGCCATTTCAGGCTATAAGCTCCAGTATTTTAAAATGTATGTTTCTATATTTTTGAAATGCTGTGTAAATATAACATCTGAAGTACAGTATTTGTCTAAAGCTTACAGTACTTTCAGTTTTCATATATTTTAAGTTATCTGACCACACTTTTACATACTTGTAAGGATTTTAGATTTTTAAGTTTTTGTGCCTACAGTGCACTACTCTATGAATTTCTTGAAAAGAAAAACAAAATATACCAAACAAACAAAACACTCACATGCTGCTTATATACCACCCCACAGCACTTAAAGCACTCTCTGGGCAATTTAAGAATAATTATTCAGGTTACATATTGCCCCCACCCACCTGGTACTTATTTTACCAACCTTGGAAGGATGGAAGGCTGAGTGAACCTAGTATCTGGAATTGAACTTGAGGTCATGAGCACAGATACAGCTGCAGTACAGCAGTACAACTGTGCCATTAGGCTCTTCAATATATTTGGGACTTGTTATATTGAAATATAGAACCTATGTAAACTGTATATAAACTGCTGGATATTTCAGTGGTTTTGGCATCTGGCTGTGGGAGCTGTGGTTGTGATTTAGATTTCCCACTGTACCTCTTTGATTGGGACTGGGCTCAGTGATCCATGGGGTCCCTGCAAGCTCAGCAGTTCTAAAATTGTTGTTGTTAAAAGGTTTCTGGAATCAATACTCATTGAAACTGGAATCTTTGCACCAAAGAAAATACTTATATATTGAGTTATGCAGAAGAATTTTAAAATGCTTGCTAATTATTATCTGATTTAATTCTGAGATTAATTTACTGGGATAATGTCAGCTATGCTGCCTAGATGCCCTAAGCACATCCGATCTCGACTGATTTGGGAAGCTATGCAGGGTCGGCCCTGGCTTGTACTTGGATGGGAGACCACCAGGGAACACCAGGTGCTGTAGGTGCCTGGAGTAGGAACTGGCAACCCACTCCAGTATTCCTGCCAAGAAAACTCCATGGACATGGGGTCACGAAGGGTTGGTCACGACTGAAACAACACAACACACACACAAAATGTCAGCTATGATGAATCACAGGTTTCTGTTCTTTGCCTCGGACGTTTCTAAATATCTGTTGGACTCCTAGGGAAATCAGGACCTCTGATAGAACTACCTTTCTCTGGCATACTAGGGCTATTCCCAAAAAGCAATGGAACTGAGGGAGCATTTCCTCCTTCTCACCAGCCAGTGCATGTGCAACGAAGTGAACAATGGTGGTGAAAACACATATATTTTCCCCTTTTCTTTCTCTGTTCCCAGAAGTCTTCTTGGGGGACTTTAAGGGCCTTTTTACACGACCCCTAAGATCCGCTGGTCCCTTAAATTTGGACCAGAGATCTTGAGGGTTTGTCGCTCTCCCTGCGTTCCCACCCCCTCCGCACTTCCTTGTTCTGTCTGCGTGAGGGGAGGGAGAAAAAAAGGGAGAAAAGAATGCACTCTTACCTCCAGAGTGCCGGTGGAAGTTGCTCTGACCCCTCATCACTTCCTGGTTCCTCTTAAAGGGGTGGGAGGCAAAAAGAAGAAGAAGAAGAAGAAGAAGAAGAAGCGAGGAGAGCCCGGCACTCTCCGCATCAAAATTTTTCACTCTCCCAGAGCAGGTACTTGAAAGGTGCGCTGGGTCGCACTTAGGTGGGCGGGGTCACACTTAAATTTCTGTTAGCTCCGGAGCTGGTGGGGAAACATTTTTAAGCTCCGGAGCTGGGAGCCATTTGCAGCGGAGCTTAGGGGTCGTGTATAAACGCCCTTAGTCCTAAATTCTGAAAAATCCCATTCCTACTTGTAGGCAGTAAATAATCAAGGTCCTGGGACTGATGGCTAGTCACTGTGAGGTGACAATTTTCTGTCATGCAAGCAGATTTAGAAAATATTAGACAAGTAGTGATAATAATTACTCTGTATGGACAATGCACACTGTAAGAGAACATATGTATTCAAACATCCAGACATTCATCTGAATACATGAAAGATATATTATATACATATTTATTATTTATTATTCAATGTATATACTACCCATCTAGCAAACTGCTATTCTGGACAGTGAGAACAACCCTCCCCCATTATAAATTTGTATGAAACCATCTCAAAAATAAGGGCACAAACCAAGATGGCAACAAACAAACATTTCAGATCACACAGTGTCTCTCCTTCACCCTCCACCCGACACCTGCCACCCGCCACCATTCCAAATAATTGGGGAGAAAATTTAAAGTAGTTTCATTATGAAATGAAATGAAACACTGTGCTCCCCTGGGTCCTAAATGAACAAAGTGGCAGGGGTACCTTCCTCAAGTGATTCTAGGTAACTCCCTGAAATTTGAAAAGGTTTGGGGTTCAGGGAACTGAGTTATGAAGCTCCCAAGGGGGTCTGAGTAGTTAATTGACAGAGTGTGTGGTGTGTGTTCCAGCAAATAAGGAGTTAATAGGAGTTAAGCTTGTGGTTAAATTAACTGTTAAATTGCTTGCATGTGCACCACACACTCTCTGAACTACCCAGACCCCATTTAGTGCTTCATAACCCAGCTCCCAGACCCCTAAACTTTTCCAGATTTGGGGGGCTTATAGGGAAAAGCTTGAGGAAGCTTCCTTGCCATTTCCTCTAGAATGAATTGTTTTGTTCTAGAGGAAAAATGATGTTTCATTTTGTTTTATAACGAAACACTGTCTGCTGTTTCATTACGAAACATTTTGTAACCTTACGACACGACGAAACAGCATGTCTTTTTTGTTTTGTGCCCATCTCTATTTGCAACCAAAATGCTGTGTGTGAGTGGGCACTCCATCTGTCCTGGAGTGTTCTACTTGCAGTTCAAATGATTGCTTCTTGGGACTTCCCTGCTCAGTGCTGCATGGCTTCCTGTTTTCATTAATTTCTAGCCCTCACATGTTCCCAAGCTGAAGAGAGGCCTGCGGGTGCTCTAAAAGCCTTACTGTCAAAGCTTGCTTATAACAACATTTACCTGAGTTGAGAGATAATGGACTTTTATGCAGTTATTATTTACTTTTATTTTAGAGTATTTTTACCCTGCCTTTCTCCTTGGAAAAGGACCCAAGGCGGCTTACAGTAATGAGGGATAATACACAATCTAGTACAATTAAGACATGTTCAAGTATTTGAGAAAAAGGAATTGAAGGACATCTTATAGCATTAATAGACAACATTACATTAAAGCAACACTGTTATAAGTAGTCATAAACACAACGTCTATGTGAGCCCATAGATTCATATAAAATACACATGGTAGTCCATCATTCAGGGAAAGCTTGCCTGAAGAGAAAGGTCTTTGCCTGTTTCCAGATGGACAACAGAGATGAGGCAGTCCTGGCCTCTAGAGGGAGGGAGTTCCAAAGTCTGGGTGCAGCAGTCGAGAAGGCCCTTTCATGGGTTCCCACAAGACGTACTTGTGAGGGTGGTGGGATGGAGAGTAGGGCCTCTCCTGATGACTTGTTGAGCATCTCAGTTTTTCTTTTATTTTCTTTATGTTTTTCCCAGCTATATTTATCAAAGCTTGCCCCCAACTTGGCATGTTCAGATTTGTGGGCTATACACCCCAGAATCCCTCTTAGCATGCATATGGCAGTCGAAAAGTGGTCTTTTTTCATGGATATATCAAATGAGCAAATGCAAATGCCACTCCACCTAACTCAGTGATAGGAATATGCTGCATTTCAAATCCCCAGACTGACATCCACTGGCTGTACAAATTGGGCCAAACTGGAATTCCACAAGAGCACCACTTGGAGAACCACCAGTTTCTTTTCCCCTGCTCTTCTACTTTATTGGATAGGAGTTCTCGTAAGGCTTCATACATTGATTTTCTTTTCTTGAGTTGCAAGTTGCCTAAACTCACATGCCTGCAAAACCCATGCTCCATTTACTGTTACTGGGACACTTGCTGCTCTCATGTAATGTTGAAAAATGGGCTTAAAATGGTTTATTCATTTGTAGAGATGGGCATGACCAGGAAAAATGACGTTTCGAGTTGTCGTGTGTCGGAGCCAGACCATTTCGGCTCGTTTCCCTTTGTCGCGAAATTTTTCAAAAATTTGTCATTTTGTTTGTCGTCTGTCATTAGTACTGGTTTAGGGGAGGTAGGGTAGCGGGCTCCTGGAGGCACCTCTCTGGGGTGGGTGCCTCCTCTGGCCCTCTACGAAGGGAAGGCATTTAACAAACTCCTGGAGGCACCTCTCTGGGGTGGATGCCTCCTCTGCCCCCCTACAAAGGGAAAAGGAAGGGTACATGACCATGTAGCCATCGCATACCAAGTGGCACTGGCAGAGGCACCCCTCTTTTGGGTGCCTGTATCTCACTAAGAAGGACAGCATACTGGCGTACAGAGTTTTTTGGACCTTTGGACTGGTGAGCGAGGTGAGAGAAGAATGCCTCTGCTGGGCGCCCTCTGACTCACTAAGAAGGACAGTGTACTTGCGTGTAGTGCAATGCGAGTACAGATCTGTCTTAGGGTTGGGGTTAGGGCAAGGGCTAGGCTTAGGTTTATTACGGGTAAGGTTAGGGTGAGTTAGTGGGCTGCACCTCTGGGTGCCTCTGTCCCACTAAGAAGGACAGTGTACTGGCGTATGGGTTAGGGTTAGGGTTAGGGTTAGGGTTAGGGTTAGGGTTAGGGCTAGGGTTATAGTGGGCTTTTTATGCCTGACTGGCACATCCCAGAAGTCTCGGTCAAAACCTGGCCAAGTGGCCATGCGATTGGTGGAATGTCTCCAAAAATTTGCATGGTCCCATCCCATGGTCAGCCCATCATTGCACAGGTGTAAAAAAATAAAAATAAAAATAAAATAAAATAAAATAAAATCAATGGGATTGGAGACAGACGTTTATTGCAAGAAAAACCCACTGCTGCTACTGTAAAAATTCAGGCAGTTAAAATACCTAATTTTCGCATGTTTCTGTGTGGTGCTTTGGTGGTTTTTTGGACCACGATTTCAAAAAAAATATTGTGGTCGCCATTTTGGATCTCCCTGCACCGCATGGCATGGCGAGACGACGAGGATGCCCCCCACCAGAGCAGCCCAGGACAGGAGAGGAGGGGAGGCCGGGGACCACCCCCCCAGAAACCACCCCTCTGGTAGGTGCCCTCACTCATGCAGGCATATTTTCTCCTGCTTTTTTGGCCGGGAATCAGTTTTTTTAAACTTTTTTTCTGTGCCGCTTGGCATCACGTGATCGCCGCGATGCCATGAACGACAACGACAAATCAGACCCAATTTTTTTTTTATCGGTTCGAGTTCGAGTTCTGATGGCTTCATTGTTACCGTTTCCGTTGCATAAGGGAAACGAGGAATGGAAACGGAAACGAGAATTTCGCCAAGTCTTGCCCATGTCTATTCATTTGTTTTATATAACTAAAACTAATGGCCTTTTGCAGGGTTATCCTAGGCTGCTAGGTAGATAGACAGGCCTCAACTCTTCTTGATTTTAAGAACCAACTAAATACTTGTTTTTTCAAGCCTTTTCATAGTCTTGCCCAGATAAAGATTAATTTTAATTAATTTTGATTATTTTTGTTTTTGACTAGTTCTGTTTTGAGCTTGTGGCTGCCTATATTACTGTTTTCTGAAATTATTTTTTTAAAAATTACTAGTTTATTGTCCTTTAATCCCATCACACCTTTTGATAGCATACTTATCATGATGTCTTTTCTGATGTTTTGCTTGATTTTTAATGTTATTTTCTTTCTTTGACCTTGTTTTGTTGACCATGGCTGCCAGACGGATGGTATAAAAGTCAAATAAATAAATAAATAAATAAATAAATAAATAAATAAATAAATAAATAAATAAATAGATGAAAATGTAGATAGATAGATAGATAGATAGATAGATAGATAGATAGATAGATAGATAGATAGATAGATAGATAGATAGATAGATAGATAGATAGATAGATAGATAGATAGATAGATAGATAGATAGATAGATAGATAGATAGATAGATAGATAGTATATTGTGCTTAAAGTATATTTTCAAGGACCTAATCTTAATTTCTCTTCCCCAGGTCTCTTTCTATTTCTATAGCGACTTCTTTTCTTTTCATTAAGAATGAATCTCTAAATGTTGTGGAGTTTTTGTTTTTGTTTTGTTTTTTACAGATGGAAAATAAATCAACAGCAAGCCGACTTAATTTTCTTCTGTAGTACTTTTCTTTTCCATCCATATATAGCTCCTTAAAAAAGGAAGAAGGGGGTTGTGGCTTTTTTTTATCCCAGGCACAAAGAAGTATCAAAGGCAAGAATTCTGAACATCTTTAACATCTAGCACACCTACATTTGGTTGTTAACAGGTTCTGTTAGCAGACCTGCTAAATTAGAGCCCTTTGCCTTGATGGATCAGGAGCTGGTGTTGAGAGATGCTTTGATGGGGAATGTGGAAGCTAATGAAGGACTCCCTCCTTCTGAAAGAAGGATAAATAGCCCAGAGATCAAAGCTGAGAACCCTCCAAAAGATAAAGGTGCCATCTGCTTGATAGAAATGGGACTCTGAAAGGGAAATCACATATTACCTTAGTAGCAGAGAAATACCAAGACAAAACACAAAGCCAAGGACATGCAAGTAAGCCAGCCATTCACTGCACTAGCCACACTAGCTACTTTCTCAAGGAATAAAGGCATTTCAATGAATTATTACTGCAAGAAAGAAAAGGTGAATCAAGATTTCCATCACAGTCTTTGTTCTGATAACTCCAAAACAGGGGGAAATAATATTCTAACACATTTCTCAAAATCGTAATGAATGACTTTTTGTTTCAGATCCATGCTGAGCTGGAGACTTTTTTTCTGCACTTTTTTTGCAGAATTTGGTATCTCTTTTGTACATGGGTGAACGAGTGTACTTGTGCATAGTTTCAAAAATTCACTGTGGTTTTCTGCAGACCTTTTCTTCAATCAAATGCATTGTAGGGTTTGAAAATGTAATGATTCATCAACTAACCATAAAACCCAGCTGTTACTGCCAGATTGGGCCTGAAGGAGCCACCCTCTCTCTCTGCCTGCTCATTTCCTTACTGCTCTAGTGTTGGTGAGAGAGGCACTTGGAGGAACTGGGTCAGCCTACCACCAGAAGGAATAAAGAGGCTTCTTGAGCCACCTTTAGCCAAGCTTTGCTGTCTTGGCACCCCTTGGCAAATAATTGTTGCATGGATATGATGGGGAGGAGGAGGGGTGGTGGTGGGGATGAATGGGTGGATGTCTGTTGCCATCAGGTATAGGAGAGAGGACCCACAATGGAACTGAAGGAACAGAAAAGGGGGAGGGCAGTGGAAGGGGCAGCCATTGAAATTGTGCTGGGTAGGAGAAAGTATGGTGGTAGGAGTGGAACATGTCCACATAGAAGAGAGGTTAGATACCTTACATCTATTCCCTCTTCTGGTTCCACCCTTAGCTGGAAGGAATCAGGTGACCATATTAGTGAGACCATGAGCCTCATGGTGGTGTAGTTGAATGCCAGTTCATAAAAAATAAGACCGCCCTCATCCATGGTGTCATTCTGGATGAGGGTGCCAACTTGGCATGTATTATCAAGATCTGGGTGGGACAGGAGGGAATGTTCCCCTCTTCCAGCTATGTCTGCTTGGGTACTCAGTCCAGCACCAGTGTCACTTGGAGGGTCAGGAAGGGGGAGTTGCTATAGACTATAGAAGTTCTATCATCTTGACCAGACTTCCTGTCTCCTTGGGAGGGGGTCTGGAGGGCCTATATTGTATGTTGGGCTCACAAGACAGATTGGGGATTCTGTTGGTGTACCGCCCCCCCTGCTATGTACCAACCATCTCCCTGCCTGAAATGGTGAAGGTGGTCTCTGACCTGGTGTTGAGACCCCACAGACTTTTGGTGTTGGGGGACTTCAACATCCATGCTGAGATAGCCTTAACTGGAGTGGCTCAGGACTTCATGGCCACCTTGACAACCATGTGGCTGTCTCAATATGTCAATGGCCCAACACATGAGAAGGGCCATACTCTAGACATGGTCTTCTCAATGGGATTGGAGGGTGGTGGTTTGGATGTGGAGAGATTGATTCTGACCCCATTGTAATGGTCAGACCACCTTCTGGTCAAGTTTAGGCTATTAGCTTCTTCTACCCTCTGAAAGGGTGGGGGATCTGTTAAGATAATCCGAACCGATCTGGATGGTTTCCTGAAAGCCCTAGGGGATTATCTGTCTGATATGGTTGGTGCTCCTGTTGAAGCTCAGGTCACCCTATGGAATAGGGAAATGTCCCAGGTGGTTAACACCTAAGTGCCCTCTCCCCTTACGCAGATCCTGGATGGCTTCTTGGTATACATCTGAGCTGCTGGTGATGAAGGGGGGAGAGGGAGCTGGAGCACAAGTGGAGAAAATACCACTGTGAGTCTGATTGAACATGACTTAAAGCCCATTATTGGGCCTATTCAGTGGCGATACAGTTGGTAAAAAGGCAATATTTCACTGTATTGCTTCGTATTGCTTCCTCAGAGTGCCGTCCAGCAGAGCTTTTACAGGTGGTCAGGGACCTTCTTCAACTGAGAAATATGGTGGAGGTTCTGGACTGCTCATCAGCTGTTGTGATGAGTTTGCTGTTCACTTTGAGGGAAAATCGCTTAGATTTGCAGTGAATTGGTCTCCGCTATTGGTGCAGAATCAAAGGATGCGTCCCTTGTGCCATGCTTAGGTCCAGTGTTATTGGATGAATTTCAATTATTGAAACCCGAGGATGTGGACAGGGTGCTTCGATCCGTCCGTGCTACCACCATGCCATTCGACCCTTGCCCTTCTTGGCTAATCAAAAGATCTGTCAGGGGGGTTCGCACTTGGGTCCAGGAGGTTGTGAATCCCTCTTTAAGAGAGGGAGTGGTTCCCCACCATCTTGAAAGAGGTGGTGATTAGATCACTCATCAAAAAACCTAACCTGGACCCAGGAATCTGTCCTCCAGGAATCTGTCCAATCCCCTTTTGAAGGAATCCAGGCCAGATGCCATCACCAAACCCAGTGGCAGGGAGTTCCAAAGACCAGCAACACACTGGTAAAGAAGTTTCTTTTGTCTGTTCTCACTCTCCCAACCCTCATTTTGAGTGGATGTCCCCTAGTTCTGGTATTTTGTAAAAGGGAGAAGAGTATCCCTCTATCCACTTTACTCATGCCCTGCATAATTTTGCACATCCCTCTCAGATGCCTTTTTTCCAGACTAAAGAGCCCCCAGTGCTGTAGCCTTTCCTCATAAGGGAGGTGCCCCAGCCCCATAGTCATTTTAGTCACTCTCCTCTGCACCTTTTCCAGTTCCACTATGTCTTTTTCAAGATGCGGTGATCAGAACTGTATGCAATACTCTAGGTGTGGCCTTACTATCATTTTGTACAATGGCATTATAATATTGGCTGTTTTATTTTTGATCCCCTTTTTGATTATCCATACCATGGAATTGGCCTTCTTCACCACTGCCACACACTGGGTAGACACCTTCATTGAGCTGTCCACCAGCATACCAAGATCTCTTTCCTGAACCATCATGGATAGTTCAGAACCCATGGGTTGATAGATAACATTTTGATTTTTTGCCCCAATATGCATCACTTTACATTTTTTACATTGAAATACATTTGCCATTTTGCAGCCCATTCACCCATCTGGGAGAGATCATTCTAGAGCTCTTCACAATCTTCTCTGGACTTCACCACCCGGAAAAGTTTTGTGTCATCCATACATATGGCCACCTCACTGCTTATCCCTGTCTCCAGATCATTTATGAACATAGTGAAAAGCACCGGTCCCAGGACAGATCCCTGGGGCACACCATTTTTCACCTCTCTCCATTGTGATGGATCAGCAACTACCACCACCTCCACCACCATACTCCTGCTGCTTCTATTTCAGGAACCATATTTCAGGAGCAGAGTTAGTGAAGCAATTCCTAGGGAGGTACGAGGCCAACACATAGTTCTCTTTTAGTGCTTTCTCAGGACACCCAAAATAATTTTCCTGTGACTGTGAATTACATTACTAATTTTAGGAGTTATGGAATAGTATAGCCATTATAAGCTAACATGCAATACTAAAGTAAAGAAGGGCCCTGGGGAGGGAAACAATTTTGTTACCAATGTTTTGAAGATTTTTTTGTGTTAAGGCTTTGTTGTTGTTGTTGTTGTTGTTGGTGGTGGTGGTGGTGGTGGTGGTGGTGGTGGTTGTGGTGGTGGTGGTGGTGGTGGTGTGTGTGTGTGTGTGTGTGTTCTCTGTACAAGATGCACCTCTGTCCTCTGCTTAAAGAGAAGTGAAACATTAGCTACACAAACCATTTAAAAAATTCTTCTCCTAAATCAAGTTAAAAGAACGAAAGCCCCTGCAATTTATTTGCATGGGTGTTAGGTGACGTTTGTCAAAGGCACAACCAGGTTTGGGATTGTCTCAAGCTTACGGCTCCAAACCTAAGGCATGTGTGTGGGGAGAGGGAATAAATATGATCTAAAAGTGGTGGGAGTTAGCACTTCTTCCTGTGACACTTGAAGGAATGCATGGCAGCACAAATGCACAACTTGGCACAAAGACAAAAGGTGGAGTGGTGTTTTCATATTTATTAGAAAACTCACTGGGTATGACTTTGTATAATAGCATAAGAAAAACCCTGATGGATCACTCCAGTGGCTCATTGACTCAATCATTCTGCCTCTCACTATGGCAAACTTGGTGCCTACAGAAGGCTGAGCTCCGTACGAGGAAACTTGAAGGGAGGGGCTGCTTTGCCCTCCCAGGTGAAGAGAGGTGAGACTGAGCATGAGATATGTGCAGCCCAGGAAGGAAGGGGGAGGGGTCCTGAATTAACAGGACTCCTCCTAGGCATCAGCCTCATTCAGAAGAGAGCGTTCCCCGTGCCCCTCCCACGTTTGATAGTACTAGTGTGAGTCTGACTAGTCACCGTTTGGGGCTGGATAGGAATTTTTGACCCATTACCATTGGCATTGTGGGGAATAGGGATTTTTCACCTATCCCACACTGGTATTGGGTGGGTGGTTCTGGTTAGGTAGTGCTAACCTGGTCACATTGGCAATAGTGCAGAAATGCAAGCATTTGGTGAGTCAGAAACAGAAATATCCATTTCTATTTATTTATTTAGAATATTTTTACCCCACCTTTCTCCTTGGAAAAGGACCCAAGGTGGCTTACAATAATGAGGGACGATATACACCCCAGAACATTTAAGACATAATTTAAGTTACAAACAGGGAATGAGAAGAGGCATCTTAGAACATTATAAGATAGCATTAATGCTACAAAGAGCACAAAGAAAAAATCCATTATAAGGGATGGAGACTAATATGAACACTGGTGTTCTTATGATATCAGTCAATGCAATCATTCATGGTAATCCATATAAAAGTTACATAGTAGGTAGTCCCTCATTCAGGGAAAGCTCGCCTGGAAAGGAAGGTCTTTGCCTGCTTCCGGAAGACAGCAGAGATGGGGCAGTCCTGGCCTCCAATGGGATGGAGTTCCAAAGTCTGGGAGAAGCAACAGAGAAGGCCCTTTCATGTGTTCTTCTGAGATGCACCTGTGAAGGTGGCAGGATCCAGCCTCAGGATGCTGAGGATCTGGAGATTATAGTGGTGGTGGGAGGATGTGTTGGGATGTCTCTCTGGAACAGGAGACAACAATAAATTGTCTTCTGGACTTGGTAGGGAGGTGCACATATGTTTACCGGCCATGGTGGTGCTGTCTTATAGACTACCTCACCAGGGGGTAATCACTCGCCCAAAAGCTTGCTGGCTGGAGGGGTCCTGGGAGACCCCAGGGTTCCAACCAATAACCAACACTATGTTAGGCCCCTCTCAAAGTTTGCAGAGGGAAAAGTTCTGTTGAGTAAGTTAATAAAGTGTGGCCGAACTTTTAACCCAATCTCTGTCTCGCTTTTTATTTTTGCCATGAGGGAAAGAGGGTTCCTGCATTGTCCTCCTCCCCCCAGTAACGGTCATTGATAGGCATGACAACAAAGTAACAACTATCAAAATTTTCTGCAATTGGACAATTTGCTCAAAAATCAGTAACACTAATGAGAAATATCTTGTCACTCTTGAAATGGTAATGCATTTCATTTTCAATTGCTGCAGTATATATAAGCACATGCAAATGATATGTAGATCTTGTTCTTTGCTGACCTCTCACAATGGAATTTTAAAAGACAGTGTAGTTTATACTTCCAAAGATGCTACTCCATTCCACAGAAAAGGAAACTATCAACATAACCTTTATTCTTTATTCTATTCTGCAGTAAACCCCATAGAATTAACACAGGATACAGAATGGCAACCTAACTGTCCCTTTTTCTGCATTGTTGTTGTTGATTTATATATATATTTTTATTTTGTACATTGTATTTTGGTTTTTAAAATGTATTCCTTTGTTTGTTGTTACATGTTGTAAACCGCCCAGAGTAGCCATTGGTCTAGATGGGCGGTCTAAAAGTCAAATAAATAAATAAATAAAATAAAATAAATAAATCCATCATTGCACTATCTCTCAAATTATTATTTTTTAAATATATAACAAACAACCTGAAAGTGTCAGCAAAAGGAAAGGGTCTCTTCAAATACTTTGCTTCCTCCCACTATGCCCACTATAGAAATCACTGGGTAATTCAACCATCCTCACCTCCCACTACCCATTTCCATTAAGATGTATTCTGTAGAAGGTTATATTTAATTTAAACAATCACCTCCCAGGACGGATGTCCCTCCTCCTTCCATACCCCCCCCACTATTGTTATGACTAGACAGAAGATCAGGCTGAATACATTATCCAGCCAATGACTTTGGACACCTAGGGTTTGGAATGCCATTGCATTTTGAAAGGAGAGGGATAAAAATGTCTACTCTCCAGCCCTGAACCCCAAGTAGCACAGTCATATTTCTGCCACTGAAAATGCTTTGCTGTCAGTTCCAGCAAGGCAAGCCTGGATAGCTGTGGTGGTTTGTTGTCAAAATGAAAAATGGTTCAGTGCAAAAGGTCTCATGGTTGGGATGCTAACAATCAAGGAGCACTAACTCAAGCATTTGACAAGGAACTTTGGTCTTGCTGTTAAAGACCACTTAATATTGTCCTGCCTGATAATCCCCGCTGTTTAACAACTGTGCAATCCAAGGCTCAGCCATGGCTTTATGCTTTTTCTGAAGGGAAAACCTGGACCATATGTCATAGGTTTGCCTGCATCAGGAAGGGAAAATAAAGGATCCTTTTCACATCCAAGGAAAACAGAAATAACTGTTATGATTGCAGGCACACTTGCAAATTGTTTTTTCCATCGTGTCCATGTCCCAGATGAAGGCCGTGGATGTGTTAGTCTGGTTTGCTTAAACACACGCACACCCACCTACACCCACACCCACACCCACACCATCACTCACCCCAAGACACCCCACACTATAGCAATAATGTGCTGGAAATGTTTCCCCTTGTCAAAGGAACAGTGAAGACTTCAGACCTCTAAGCGTTTAGTTGATTTTTGTAAAAATCGAAAAGTTTGGAAGTGATAACAAAAAACCAAATGCATGTACAGTATGTATTTGATTGGTATACCTGCTCCAGATATGTGTTGAGGGTTCAGGTTTCAGAGTGGTATGGTAACTAATCATTTGAAGGCATAGATTCATTACAGGAAAATCACCCCTCATTCCGTCGTGGAAAAGACCCATGAAGACTGCTCATAGGAGAAGTGATTTCATGTTCCATGCAACCCTCTGGATCTGTGCTTGCATCCATGACAACTAAGAATGGCAACTGCCCACAGAGAAGTGGATCCCCAGGACAGGTGCATGTACACAGGGCTCAGGAGGGTTGGGAGGGTGGCATGCCTCCTTTCAACCCACCAGAGCCATACATGCATGCACAGATTGGGTTAAAAGCAGCCGTCCTCAACGAGATTCCTAGAGAGGAAGGAAATGTGGGAGAGGAAATGTGGGAATAGATATGGGCACACATTTAAAAATGAATCAGAAAATTAATCAAAATTGGTAATTCATTGGTTTGTGTTCATCAGATGCAATGACTCCCAACAAACATGAATCCATTTTTGATTCATCAAATTGTAAACTCCCTTTTGGCCCTTTTTGGGGCCCCTTGCCATCTGCAGCCACTGTCACTTTCCTGAGGACCTTTTTTTTTTTTTTGCGGGGGGGGGTGCATAACTTGGATGACCAAAACCCAAATCTCACCAAATTTGCTGGGAGGAGATTCAAGGGAAGGGTCTCTGCAATGTCTGTATCTCTAGGTGCCTGGGGGCATCAATTTTATAAGTTTTTTTAAAGGCAAACAAATCTTGATTTATGACTCATCAGCATTGATGGGTTATAGATTGTGACGAATTGTGGCACTCTCCAGTGAAGAAGCTATGATACTGCTCATGCTGAAAATGTAAATGTAAAAAATAGCCTTAGAAGTATGACAGGAACATGGGTACTGGTGGCCAAGCTTTCCAAAGGAAGGAAGGAAGGAAGGAAGGAAGGAAGGAAGGAAGGAAGGAAGGAAGGAAGGAAGGAAGGAAGAAAGAAAGAAAGAAGATGCATTTGTGGCACTTCCTAAATTATCATTTTAGAGACTTCTGCCTGGTCCATTCTTTCTCATTGCCATTGTCATATTTTTCAGGGGGTAATGTAGTTTGGGTACTAAAATAATCTGCCCTCAGATACACCTAAAGGATGCTTTCATACCACCATGACATAGGGCTTGCTTATGTACCCCAAATGGTCCAGTGGCCATTCTGCCTATGAGATTCCAGGATCTGTCACCACAAAAACACAGAAACACCAAAGCACATCTCCAGTCCATATGAAAAACAACAATTTTAGTAGTCACACTCACAATAGTTACACTGCTTATCACTGAAGGTTTAGAAATATAACAAATGACTCATAGATTAACAGCAATAAAAAAAACCTATTGGCATGTGTCATTTAAAATCAAAAACTTAAAGGGAAAAACACCATTAGATGTTTGTTTGCTTCAGAATAAAGATATAGACGTTTTTGTTGCCCAGCTTCCCAATACACATTTTGAAAACCATTTTGTATAAGGAAGCACAACCTCCCCCACACAGAGACATGCACAATATGGAAAAAGGATCTCATTTTGAAAGCTGAACTTAAATGACATGAGACATTTAAAAACAGATTATAAACAGATTTTGAAGATCAGCCTTTCTCAAAGCTTGCCCTTCTCACTTTCCATTTCACGTAGTGAGCTTCTTATTTCAGTAGGAGGAAAGGAGTATCAAGTGATAGCTGGAGAAAAGCTAATCAGCAGTCGGAGGATTTTTAACAAACATAAGCCTTCTGTTTTATGCTTGCCGAGTTTTGAGTCCATTGGCTCTGGCCAGCTCTTGTTTGAGTTCCAAGCGTGCACTACTTAATGTGCAAATCATCATTTTTTATCGTTCAATCGCCCCAGAGGGGATGCTTAAAACGGTTCTATAAATGTATCATTGAACTTCAAAGAGAAGCATTAGTTTTCTGGATGGTACAAAGGAGATGGGGGAGATGTTAGCTGAGACCAACATGGCAACTGGGGTTGTGTTTCTGTTTTTGCTGTGGAGATATATATATATATATTTCTTTTTTTTCTCTCTTTTTAAACAGAGGATTACTGACTCATCCACTTCAAGTTCAAGAGCAGAAGTGGAAAAGAACTTTGAATCCAGGTTTCATGGTTGGTCAGCTTTTCCTAACCCACACTTTATCCCCTCATATTTGTGTGTCAAAGGACAGCCTGATGGTTGACAGCGTTTAGCAACAGTGCCAACACTGCACTTGTCTTTTAATCTAAGGCTGAGCAATTAGAGTCACATTCAGTAAAGTTACATTTTCAATATAATCATGGAACTGCAGGCCTGGAAGGAACCCTATGGATCACTGGGTTCAACCTCTGGCAAGGAGGCACAGCGACGACTAGAACTCCCAACTCTGGCTCAACAACCAAATGCTTAAACACTGAGCTATCCAACATTACAATTCAGAATCCAGTGTCCAACAGGGTCAGTTCTGAGAACTGTAGATACAAAAATGTAACTTTTCTAAGCTCTGGTTGAAATGTATGTAAGCTGTCCGTGCACACACTCTTTTTGCAATGCCTCATTCCTCCCCTTCTCAGTGAACCCCCTCCCAACCCATGTTGTCTTTATTTAATTATTGCTATTAGAGATGGGCAACAAACAAATAATGAAACAGTGTTTTGCCCTTTCATTATGTAACAAATCAATTAGTTACAAAATGAAACGGTAGAATATGTTTCATGGTGAAATGAAATGAACCACTATTTTTTGCTATAAAGATGAAACCATTTATCTTAAAGGTACTAAATTTGGTGGGTAGCTTCCTTGAACTCTTCCCTTTAAGATCCTTAGGATTCAGGGGGCTGAGTTATTCTACTCCAAAGTGGGTCTCCCAGGAAAAATCATTTGTAATTGGAAAGTTATGTAGTTGAAAATAGTGATCCCAGGCATCTGGCAGCATGGAAATTACAGTGGAGCTTCCTCAAGCTCTTCCCTGTAAGACCGCCAAATTTGGAGAGCTTTGGGGTTCATGGGGCACATTTGTATTTGATGATTTTCCAATTATAAATGGATTTCTGGGGGACCCACTTTGTTGTTGAATAATTCAGTCTCCTAAATCCCAAAGATCTCCAAATTTGGGGGCTTACATAAATGAGCTTGAGGAAGCTCTGCTGTAATTTCCATCTTGCTAGATACTTGGGAACACTATTTTCAAGTACATAACTTTCCAATTACTAATGCTTTGTAAGGAAAAAATGGTTTTGTAAGGGAACCTCTCCTTTAAAAAATAAATAAGCACTTTTCCAATTACAAATGGCTTCCTAGGTGGACCCAATTTGGAGATGAATAACTCAGCCCCCTGAACCCCAAAGCTCTCCAAATTTGAGGGGGCTTACAGGGAAGAGCTTGTGGAAGCTTCACTGTAATTTCCATGCTTCCCTTGATATGCACTGATTTTAGCCTGTTTTTTAGTTACCTGTGGAAAAATCTGTATGTTTTGTAAGAAAGAATACAGTGGTAAAGCAAAGCAAAAAGCAAAGTGTTCTGCTTATATACCGCCCCATACCACAAAAAGTAGTCTCTGGGCGGTTTACAATTTTAATTACATTGTGCAGGCTACACATTGGTACCTCGTAAGACAAATTTAATTTGTTCTATGGGTCAATTTGTCTTATGAAAAATTCATCTTACGATGCACTGTTTCCCATAGGAATACACTGAAAACCAATTAATCCCCGCTTCCCTTCCAAGCTGCCCAGGCTGGACAAACATCGTTGGGATCCTGTTTTGCCCACCAATTTTGTGGGCAAAGCAGGGACCCTGTGATCCTCATCTAGCTGGGGCTGTTCCCTTGCAAACAGCCCAGTCTGGGTGAGGATCAATAGTACCTCATAAGACAAATGTAAAAGGGAAGGAAAAATTTGTCTTATGAGTTTTTCCTATCCCCGGAAATTACATTGGTCTTATGAGTTTTTTGTCTTATGGGGCATTCCTCTTATGAGGTATTAATGTACTTGGAAATGATGTGCTTACTGCATAGTTAAATAACTGAAAGCACTTATTGTAAATGCTGCTGTTGTCTCAACTAGCAACATTTTGGTATTTTGAAAAGTCATTGAAAGGGAATACTTTTCAGTAATACTATAATGATAAGATCATTGCACACCCTGCATGAAGATGTGAATATAGAGACTTGGTACAGCTACTTGAGCCATTGTAATAACAAGAATTATTCTACTGCAAATCCCTACTGCTAATTAGGCTACATAGTGGACTCTTGTGGATGTTAGAGAGATTTCCAACAAAGCAACAAACAAAAAGATTAATTAGTTCAGCCTGGCCTCTTGCCAAAGTATAGCGATTCAGCCTGATGAATGTGAGGAAGGGAAAGTCAGGGTTGCAAGCATGCAGAACATATCTCAATATGAGTTTTGCTTCAGAACTGTGAACACAAAGGGCAGAGGAAAACTGAGCCACAGGCTTTGGCCAAGTTGAAGGCTGCAGCTTTGTTTTTACTTAAAAGGTCTTGCTCCAAGCAAATACTTGATTATATGGCCTTGTTTTTAGTGTTGTCATATCACCTTGGATTAATAGAGATGCACAAAACATCTTGTCCTCCACCAAACTCAAACTCAAACCTGGGACTTCTTTTGGGAATTCAACCCATCTCATATTTTGTTGTCTCTAGAGATGGGCACGACTAGGGAAAATGACGTTTTTGAGTTGTCGTGTGTCGGAGGCGGCCTGTGTCGGCTCGTTTCCGTTTTTCACGAAACTTCGCAAAAATTTGTCGTTTAGTTTTTCGTTTTTTCATCTGTCGTTAAACTAGTTTGGGGGGGTAGCGGGCTCCTGGAGGCACCTCTTTTTTGGGGGGTGGGTGCCTCCTATCCTCACCCGCTAGGAAAAGCAGGCTCTTGGAGACCCCTCATACATGGGGGTCTCCTCTCCTCACCTGCTGCAAAAGGGCATGCATGCATAGCCATATATGGATATGATTGCATACCCAGTTGCATGCAGAGACACAGCAGACTGGCAGAGGCACCCCTCTTTTTGGGGTGCCTTCCCTGCATCAGTCAGGCCTCAGGGGCATGGTTTGCATGTCACACATGCTGCCGGCCGAGCCAAGCAGTTCCTCTAACAGCCACTTCACTTATTTCATCTCCATTTTCTCCACAATTATCTGAAATCCGTAGATAAAGTTGCTTCTAGTTGTTATACCTCTCCCTGTCCATTCCATGATAAGCAGCCTAATTTTAAAGTGAATTAGCTACCTTGGTAAATAATACCCAGGTAGACCCAACCCTCTGATTATCTCAACATTCTTCTTCTCCTCAAAGACATAAATGACAATGTATGTACCAATTAACTTAATGAAATCTGACTGGGTGAAAAAAAAATGAAGTACTGAGCTAGAAAATTGATGCAATCTGAGGGTCACATTATGTTAAAGCTGAACTTCCCTCCACCCCTTCCTTGCAGAGAAGGAAAGTAGTGTTTCTGAAGTAAACCTATCAATTCCTTTGTTTGTCCAAACCAGGGGTGTTTGGAGTGTTTTCCTTGTAATTGCTGATGAATCTTTCTTTTGAAGAAAGGATATGCTATGAAACCAGAGCTTGGATGCAATGTTACAGCAAAGTCACCAACCCAACCCCATGTCTCCAGTTATGCCATCTATCATTCTTAATATCTTACACTCCAACATTTCTAAGATCTTCAGAAATTTCCCTTCGCTCCCTCTTTTGTTCCCCAGAAGCAAAGAAAATTTCTTTTTCCTAGCATCTCCTCCCTGCTTTTTATTTAGATATTTAGATATTTTTATTATTCACTAGAGGGTCTGAGGGTGCTTCCGCCCTCCCAACACAAACAGGCTTTCTACAAGATATATATATTAGAGATGGACACGAAACAGAAAAATGGCACGAAACAGAAAAATGGTCTGTTTCGGTTCATTTCCGTTTGTTGGGAAAATTTTGAAAAATTTTGTTACCGTTTTTTGTTTTTTTGTTTGTCGTTTCTACCCGCTTTTTGCGCGATTTTTAGAGCATTTCCATGCACAGGCATCTCCCAATGCTCCAGACCAGAGGAAAACACTAAAAAAATAGATGCTGGCAGAGACACAGTATAGACTGGGTAGGCAGGGAGGCTGCAAAGGCAGTGGCGGGCGTTGCCCAGGGTGCAAGGCAGCCGCAGAGTGACTGCACTGCAGGGCAAGGGAGGGTACTCACCAAGAGGTACGCAGCACGCACGCACACAGGGAGGCAGCAGGACTGAAGCTAGAGGCGCAGCAGAGACAGCAATCCCACCCTAACTCCCACCAGAGACTGCAAGGAGGATGGGGGCTGCAAGAGCTTTTTATGCCCTCTGTGGCTGCCAGACCTGCCTGCCCAGTCTGCAACCAGGGCATGCTATTGGTTGAACATGATCCCATCACATGGCTTGCCTCCATTTTGTGGCTGGTGGCAACATCCATTTTAAAGGAAAAAGAATAATACATCGTGATGGGAGAAGACTAAAACAAATGTTTTAAGGACCCCAACCCCCCTGGTAGGTTATCAGACAATATAAATAATTATCGCTGCATTTTTATGGATGTCCAGGGCGTTTTTTAACATTTAAAACAGCTGATTTCATTGTGCGTCACCATTAACAGAAATGAAACGTGACAACCACAATTTTCGCGGTTCTATTCGTTTTGTTGCATTTTCATCACAATTTTCGTTTGTCGTTTTGTTGCATAACGGAAATGACAAACAAAAAATGTTCATTCCATCTGTATATATATATATATATATATATATATATATCTATATATATATATATATATATATATATATAGATATATATCTATATATATATATATATATATATCTCTTTTCCAGCACCTTTTTCTCTAATTGGCTTTTCTACCAGTCTTTCAACATGGCTTCCTTTTAACCTACAAACCCTTCCCCTTTCATGTTGAATGAGTTTTACTGTATGCTGGGAGTGTTTCTTATAAGTCAACCAGGGATATTTTTTCAGTGGAAAACCAGAAGAAAATATAAATAAAACCACTGCTGGGTGGCCAGATTGCATTGTCGCATTCCTTCCCTGTGAACATGCTTTTATCATTGAGAGTATCTGCACGAGAAACACTCTAAAGACTCCTCTCACTGAACTTTCAAGTGGCACTGTTTCATTTTCTCCAACAACTACTTTGTTTTTTGGCCATTTGCTATAAAACCAAGCTTGGTTTTTAGGAGTGGAGGTGGGGGGATGGAATCAACGTATATTGTCTTGTCTTCACTTACCTTTTATATTGTAAGGACCAAAGAGGAACAATTTTATCATGTCGTACATATATGGAATATTGTTTCAAACCTCCCTCTTCTTTTCATTTTAATCTTTTTGTTTCAAGCCAGAAAACAATCAATGTGTTCAAACAAGATTATCTTCCCCATAACATTCTGTACTGGTAATGAGAAGGGCACAGCTTGTAGTTGAGATCAGAATGGTTGTACTCCTGCCTAAATATTTGGCAGTCAAGGAGGAAAATAAAATCCTCTCTTCTCCAGAAACCTATGCCCTTTGCTCACTAGAGAGACATCTCCTTCCACATTGTAAATGGTGTTTTGAAAGGGATGTGTGGGTCCAATACAGAGGGAACCACAATGTAATGAACCAAGAGCATATTGAGGTCTGGAATGATTCTGTCCAGGTACCAATGACTTTTCCCATATGTGGTCACCAGGTGTTACTGTAGATACACAAAGACTTCCTACACTAAACTGACATAGGGCCTTTTCACACGACCCCTAAGATCCGCTGGTCCCTTAATTTCGGACCAGAGATCTTGGGGGTTCATTTCTGTTCCTGCGTCCCCACCCCTCAGCACTTTCTGCTCCTGTCGGCGTGAGGGGAGGGAGGGAAAAAAGGACAAAAGAAGCCTTTACTAACCTGCCGGTGCCGGTCGAAGTTGCCACGAGCCCTGTTACTTCCTGGTTCCTTCTCAAGGGGCTCTTAAAGGGGCGGGAGGCAAAAAAACAACAGACAAGCGAGGAGAGCTCGGCACTCTTATCCACATCAAAAAATTTTCACCTCCAGAGAGAAGGTACAAGAAAAGTGCGCTGGGTCGCGCTAAAGTGGGCGGGGTCGCACTTAATTGTCTGCAAACTCTGGAGCTGGTGGGGAAACATTTCTAAGCTCCGGAGCTGGGAGCCATTTGCAGCGCAGCTTAGGGGTCATGTATAAACGCCCATAATGATATAACCCTAGGGCACTGGAACATGAAATCTTTGGCATCTATGAGAAGCTTAGCAGTGTTAACAAACTGAATCAGCTTCTGGAATGCTCCAGAAAAAAAAAACTTTTTGCTTCAGAACCCAATGGGTGGCAGGGGTGGGTGGGACAGAGGGGAAGTTTGGTGAATATTAAAAATGTACAGTTCCAATGAACCACTTCTGGAGGAGAATTAGGAGTTCTGCCCATCACCACCTCTGCACTGTTGCCTCCTTTGACTAAGCCTTGTTTAAACAGCTGGTCCTCAAATGTTTGCTTTGTTGGTAAGGTAGATATAAATAACCATTGTGTAACTTGCCATGTTATTGGCCACTGTCTCTTTCTGTGGCCAAACTGGTGTGAAGCAAACTGATTTTTTTCCTGTAAAGTGTTATTTTTCTTTTTCAAGAGAATCATATTTCTGGAATTGTGGTTCCCTCTTGTAGTGATCTTCATCACAGAGCAGTGAAAGGTAGTTTGAGGTTATTGGTTCTAATCCCCTTTTGAACATGATCAACAGATCCACATGCTATGTGCCATGGAATTCCTCTGGAATTATGGTTTGCTTTAGAATAAGTCATTATATTCTTCAGATTCTTGAGTTCTTTGTTACTGAACTTCGGTTTAATCTGAATAAATTATTTAAGTAGCTTTGGAGGTGGGGACACTGACCTTTCAGGCAATATTTTTGTACTGAACAATTTGTTAAGATATAGAGACTTTATTAAACCAGTCCCTTGGATTTTCTGTGCTGTGATGTATGAAGATCAATATTAGACTGAGGATGACTATGTTAAGTACCCACCAAATGCTTTTCATATGAAAAAGTGGCAAATTTCCCAGAAAACAGTAGGTTTGGTTATCCCAGTTTCCATATATAATACTGAAGAGGAAGCACACTTATTTAGGGAATGCTGCATCACACTGAAGGTTACAGTACATCTGGAATATACCCTTGAAGTGAGGTTTTTTTTGTCATTGTGACGGCTTTTAGCCAATACAATAAACAAAAACTGAACTGAACTGAGTGCTTTTTGTCTGAAAAAATAATTTAAATTATGCTTTTCTGTTATAGTGCTAAATCAGATAAGCACTGCAGTGTCACAAACACCTATAATCCTAGCCACAACTTCTTAGTGTCACCAGGTAAACCATTTAATCTGAATGAAAAACAGCCATAAAATGGAACCTTTGTAACTTTAGAGTTTTTCCTCCTTTAACATCATAGCCAGAGGCTCCTTTGCCCCAAGCTGGTATCTGAGATAATTGAAGTGTTTAGCAAAAGGGTTTCTAAGTCCATTACCACATGCCCACTTTGGGCCTTTTTACACGACCCCTAAGATCCGCTGGCCACTTAAATGCGGACCAGAGATCTTAGGGGTTCGTCGCTCTTCCTCTGTCTTCCTCTTTCCCCACCCCCCTCCACACTTCCTGGTTGCTGGCTGCCTGAGGGAGGGAGAAAAAAGAAAGAAAAGACTGCCGGTTTACCTCCGTTTTGTTCCCGGCAGCATTCAGATCTGTTAAAGGGGCAGGGCTCAAAAAAAGAACAAACGGAAGCCAGGAGAGCCCTGCACTCACTATCCTTACTCCGGATCAAATATTTGTCACCATCAAAGACCAGGTACAAGAAAACTGCTGTTTGGTCGCGCTAAAGTGGGTGGGGTCACACTTAATTATCTGCAAAGTCCAGAGCTGGTGGGTAAACATTTTTAATGTCCGGACCTTGCAGCCATTTGCTGCGGAGCTTAGGGGTTGTGTATAAATGCCCTTTGTTGCTCTAGAACAGGGCTGTCCAACTTTGAACAGCCCACGGGCTCCTTTTGCTCATGGAACATACATGCAGGCTCTTTTCTCAAGCCTGCGTGCGCAAGTGTGTGCACACACACAATCCTCGGGACTGCTCCGCTTGCTCCACCACCCACCAACCTCCATGGTGCTGGTGGTGGCAGCGAAGGAGGAGGAGCCCCGCTCCCCCATAATTGCACCCCACCCACCAAGCTACCGGTGGCGGCGTAACTGTTCGCCCCACCCACACAACCTCCAAGCTCCCCAGCAGTAGTGGTGGCAGTGGAGGAGGTGGAATGGCCACTCACCCCCACACACACCAAGCTCCACGGCGGCAGTACACCCACTTTTCCCCACCCACCCAGCAGCGGAGGAGGAAGAATGCCCCCACGCCCCACGCCAAGCTCCATGGCGCTGGCAGCGGCGGTGGAGTGCCTCCTCACCATCCCCCCCCCACCAGGAGGAGAGCCCCCAGGTCAGGAGGTGGGCGGGGACCTGGCAGGCGATGTCTTAGCACCTTGTGGGCTACCAATCACCCGCGGTTGACGCATTGGGCATCCCTGCTCTAGAAGATGTGGATCTTAAAATTGCCCCTCCATGCCAGTCGCGCTTTAAGCAAAATAAAGTGCGACCATGCCCCAAAAGCACAACTTCCTTATACCTGCCTTTGGGATGGTGGAATCCTTGTCACTGTTCAGTTTTGAACCGGTACATGCACCATAGGGTACCATTTAATCCGCAGCCTAACTGTTCCATCACCATAGGGCCACCTAGTAGCACTACTTGGAGCGGTCATGTGACAGTAAGTTCACAGTACTAGAAGCCACTATGCCTGGAAAGAAGCCAAAAAATAAGTATTCAGAGTCCAACAAATGACAAATTAAAATCGATATACCAATATACCTACCTATCAGGTTTTAATTTTTTTAAAAAAGTTCTGCTGGAAAACAAAACAAAATGCACTTTGATGCTGACCCCATCTGTGGGGTCACAGAAGTTATGTAACAAGATATATTACACATTTTTGTTTGTTGCGGTACAAAGTGGATGTGGGGTAATGGCGTTAGTCTCAATTAAACTCTCTGCTCCTATCAGTCAAATGACCTTTATTAGATGGGTGGTAAATAAAAATAAATAAATAAATAAATAAATAAATAAATAAATAAATAAATAAATTGTAGCTTCATGCAACATTATGCATTTTTGTCTATTACTAGTCTGAATTAGAGATGGACATGAATCAGAAAAAATGTTGATTCGTTTGATTCATGATTCAGCAAGGTTGATGAATTATGATTAACAAATTTATGAAGTTTTTGACAAATCAACAAATCAGTTGGTTGATTTGTGTGGGGATTTTTTTTATTTAAAAGCATATAAATTTTCCCCAAGGCACCTAGGGAGAGCATGATTACAAGGACACTTCAGTGGCCCATGGCCTGGGTCCGGTGCTCATGGGCTGGTACCGGGGCCCCCACACTGGATCTTTTTTGAAATTTTTGTTGCCCATGGGCTAGTTCGGCAACCCACGGGTCTGGTCCAGTGCTCACGGGCTGGTACTGGGGCCCATGTGCCGAATCGGGGTTTTAAAAATATTTTAATTTTAATTTTAATTTAATTTAATTTAATTGCACCGACTACATAGCCTGCCTACCAGCTGTCATGCGATCTAGTCCGCTTTAAAAAAAAAATTATGGAGCCCAGGATGACCGACCACTCCACCACTACAAGGCCAGGTAGGAGACACCAGTGGTATGAAAAACAAACCAAAACAAAATGGAAATTTTAATTTTGTTTTGTTTCATCTTTCTTAGAGGGGGCACTTTGTTATTCATTTCAATAGATAACAAAATGAATAACAAATAATGAAACAAACCAAAAGGTCATTTCGTGCCCATCTCTACTCTTAAGTAACTTGAAGATCCACTCCCACAGTATTTCAATCATGGTATCAGTCACCCAGCCCTTTATCTGTGGGAAGTTAACATTTGTCGTATCATCCCTTTCCAGATTTTCTTAGAAGATTTTGGTAGTGTGTACACACAAAACTACATTCTCACTGCAATCTGATACTGGTGTGATTTCAGCTATATTTCAGCCTCTTTCCCTCTTTCCCTGGTTATGGAACATTAACATGATTTTAGAAGTGAGCTATAAAAATTGTGATGAAATGTCGATCACAGAGATGACATGAGACCTCTCTAAATTCTTTTAGTTTTCTATTTCATGTCAGTAAATTCTGTAGCTTGAATCTCTGTGTTGATTTTACATTTAGAACACTAGAAGCATATTTTCTCTTCATTTGGTTCAATGGGTGCCAGAGGGGCACAACAAAAAATATGTGGCACCATAAAGGCTGTTATATTTTAAAGAAAACCTTTGTTCACTTCTTCAGACATGTGAAGTACAATGTAATAATTCCTAATGTAGTAATTATATAATTATCTACTGTTACTTTCCTTCACAACAACCAGACCCATCTTTCAGTACAGATAAAAATTATAATTTCCCGCCATATTAAAACACATTGTTCTTCTACTGTCTCATTAATCATTTCTCTGCTTACAAAACCCCTCCAGTTCTTCCTCCTTTTGTCACTCTCATCTTGTTTTTTGTGTGAGAATGCTTACAAAACCAGGCTTCAAAAGAACTGAGCAACAAACAGGTCATAAATTGTTACGCATGTGATTTGCAACCATACACTGCTGTATCTTAAAGCCAAGAAGGAATGTTTTACTCTATGAACTTTATATTTTATCTCACATTTCTGAAGAAGTGGATTTGTCCATGAAAGCTCACATTTAAATATAACAGTACAGTTGGGTGCTTCACACACCTGACACCTTCGTATGAAGCTTAATGGCACACAAAGCACCCAACTCTAACAGTTATGCTTATTTTTTATTTTATCTCCTCCCCCCTCCTTGGGTTTTGACTGATATATTTGCACAGATTAATATGGCTACCTCTTCTAAATGTTCAAGAGGATCTATTCCTGTCATGTCCTCCTAGGGTCTGTAGGAGGACTTGACTATCTGCTCCATATGCTTGTCATGTGGAGATGTTGAGCAGATAGCTGCTCCATATGGCGAGCAATTAAATTGAAACTGACCATTTATGAGTTGAGTAACTATCTTCTGGCTCTGGGCTGACTTTTCTCATCCAGCTGGCTATTGGCTGTTCTTGGACAGGAATTAATATAAGATGACTTCCTGTTTCAACTGAGCTGTACCAGCAGCCCCTGCTGGTACATTGTCTGCATCCTTGTTTAGATTGCAGTTTATTATATCTTGGCCTTTCCTCTTGCTTTGAGTATGCCATATCTTGCCACTTCCTTCAGCAGGGATTTTTGTTTGTTGGCCAATTCCAAGATTCACCTTGGGTCTTTTCTCACAACCATTAATGTTGTAGCTACTGGTTAGGAAAAGAAGAAACAAATGTGATTTTCCATCCTGTTCAAGTTACCTGCTCACACAAGGATCTAAATAAAATCAATTACCCAAAGTAAATGCAGTTCAAGATTTCTAAGCTTATGTTTTTAGGTAGACAGGAGGGAAGTCATCACAGAAAATCGCTGAACTGGGAATTCATGGTAGGCAATGCTAAGGTAAAGGTAACAGTCCCCCCCCCCGCACATGTGTGCTAGTCATGTCCAACTTTCAGGGCAGTGCTCATTTCCATATACAAGCCACAGAGCCAGTTTTGTGCACGTCCGCAGCCATGTGGCCGGCATGGCTGCATGGAAACACTGTTTTAGCTTCCCACTTTTTACAGCGGTACAGTGATCCCCCTCCTATCGCTGGGGTTAGGGACATGACCCGACCCGCTATAATTGAAAATCCATGATATGTGGATGCAGGTTGAATCAGGCCTGGGGGGGGGCTACTGGGGCTTTTCTACTTACCCCCAGGCTGACCCTACCCCGAACGGGCCTGTGAGAGCCTTCCCGGGCCTTCTGGAGGCCCAAAAGGGCCTCCCTGTGAACCAGAAGTGACTTCTGGTAAACGGGAAATCATTTCTGAGGCCTCCGACAGGCCTAGAAAGGCTCTTGGAGGCCTCAGAAATGAATTTCAGCTATCCGGAAGTCACTTCCGGTAGTGCAGAGAGGCCCTCACAGGCCTGTTCAGGGCAGCTCCAGTCCTGGGGTAAGTATGGGAGGCTTGAAACAGGACTTTCCCCCCTTACCCTAAGGGGCCTTTTTTCATATACTGTGGTCCCGCAATATAGCGGGACCGCAATATATGAACCGCGAAAGGGCGGGGGGCACTGTACCTATTTTATCTACTTGAATTTTACATGCTTTTGAACTGCTAGGTTGTCAGGAGCTGGGGTTATTAGCAGGAGCTCTCTCCGCTGTGTGGTACCCGGGATTCAAACCGCCGAGCAGCTGACTTTGCTGCTGATAGTTTTTGGAGCCTTACTCTGCTGAGTAGTCTTTGTAAATTAGTTGGAGACCTCCAGGAGCAGCTTGTAGCTAAACCAGTTTTCTTTCCCTGTTGCTATCAAGTACCTGTCCTTAACTGCAGAAAAAAAACTGAAGATGGAAGAGATGAATTGTCTGAGAACAGGAAAGCAATCTGAAACAGGGCAGCTGCAAGAGCAAGGTCAGAGTTCAGAGCCAGGTCAGAATATCATGTGATCCATTTTGCAAAAATAAGAACCAAAGAGTGGTGCTTTATTCAAACCCCATGGTCCATCTAGTCTGACACCTTGGTTAGCCCTACTGTTAACTGTTCACAAATATGAAAGTGAAGGAGACAGAAAATATTTTCTGGTGGTTGTTCTAGTTTCCACAGCCAAACGGCCTGACAGTTTGTTTTGTTTACAGCAACGTTCTGGGTTCACAGATGTGAATAAGGGTAGTGATAATAACTTTTGAGCTGCAGACCTGGAAGAGAACCTGTGGATCACCAAGTCCAGACCCTGTCCAGGCGGCACAGTAAGGAATCTAACTCCCTAAACCACTGAGCTACCCAGCATTGCAAAGTCATCAACAGGTTGGATACAGATATAGCTGTCCATTTCCACTGATGTAAAATGCAAAATTGTATAATAATTATAATAATAAGTTAATTATCATAAAGTTTCAAAAATTGAAATCCAAATATTTCAATATTTCCCTGTTACTGGAATAACGATGTCTTCTTCTATTTCTGTTATTTGAGGGCCAAATAACTGTGTCATCAGCAGCAGCTCTGTGAAAGGCCAGTGGCCATGATGCAACTGTCACAGCCAGTGCTTTCTACATTTACTTACCCTCTGACTTCACTGTTAGTATTCCGGGGCCCACCCCCACCCCCAACTACGTGTACTGAAATTATGCCTGACTCTCTGGACAATACTCTGTCCAGCTGTAGATACTATGCTATTACAAGGCCATGCTATAATAAATGGAGTAGAACTCTTGGTAACTTTGCAATAACAAGTTAACACAAAGCTTCCCCTTTGGAAAAGGCATCTATGTAGCATCTCTGTGGCTTCTCAGCTACAGAAGACAATCGTGTCTGTAACTTCTGTGCAAGATATATTCAGAAACATTTTATTTCAGAAAGATTTAATGACAGGGCTGCTCTCAACAGTGATTTGGTGTAGCATGCTTGAGTGAATATCTCCATCTTCTTTGGCCACCAATATTCAAATCCAAACTGGCATGAAAGCATTGAAGCTGTGCTATTCCATGCTGATTTTGAATGAACAAAGAACCAGTCAAAGCTGGATTTTCAGTCTGTGCCCAGAATGTACAACATACAACAAATTTGCTGCTGGCAGCCTTTATAGGGGCATAATAAAAAACGGAAAGAGTTGAAGGGAAAAAAAAAAAAATAAAAGAAAAGAAAAGTTAGCTCTGTAGTGGTGAATGCCTTTGGCTAATGGTATTGCAAGCCTCCTGATAGGCCATGACTAGGCACCATGCCATATTATCTAAAGCTATGGATGATTCACATATGGCCCTCCAGATTTCTATTTATTTGTGTACCTAAAATATTTTACCCCATCTTTCTCCTTGAAAAGGACCCAAGGTGGCTTGCAACATTGACAGTCCATATTTAAAGTTGAAAGCAGTGACCACCATCAGCAGCTTAGTTCTCATCCAACAAGACCTGAAATGCCACCAATTTCCCCACCTTCCACTAGTGCATGTCCAGTTCTTTTATGTGCCCCTCTCTTTCCTGTATTATTTTGCAGCTGCCCCAAAGCCTCTCATTCCTTCAAGGATACCCTAAGGACCAAAGGTGCTATTTCCCACCATCATCTCTAGTGATCCATCCAGGGTTGAAGATGCCAAAAAGTGTGTGTATCTGCTAGAACAGGCCTGCCCAACAGGTAGACTGCAGTCTACCGGTATCCCACAAAGGGTTCAAACGTAGCGCACCAGCCATCAATTTAAAAACTGAGGGGATAAGTTCTCCACCCTTCCCTCCCCCATCCCAAGGACCACCACTGCCACAGCAAAGTTCTGGGTCTGCCAGCCCACTGTCTCAGCTGAGCGAGGCAGTTCAAGGGCCATGGCACATTGAAATCTGATTCCCCCAGAACAGATTAATTGGTTTTCAATGCATTCCTATGGGAAACCGCTGCTCTACTTACATTTTTTTACTTACGTACATGTGCTTGGAAGTTGGAACAGATAAAATTCATAAGTAGAGGTTTTAGTGTAGTAGCCCTCAGGCACTTTGGGCCAGAAAAAGTAGACCTTGGCCTGTTCAAAACTGAACAGCCCTGTGCTAGAATATGAGCACAGCACACACTGTTCTGTTGCATGCTGGTTTAAATGTCTAATGCTCAGGAACGTACAGACTAGAATAAAAAAGCAGGTTTCATTCCCCCAAGGGATGTGTAGGAGGGAGATGTTTGTAGCTGTGATAATTTTCCCCATTGGATCTTCCTTCTCCCTGAGTTTCATCCCTTGAGGACTCAAGTGAGTATATCAGCAGATTAAGGAAATGCTTGTATCAGAAGCACATGTTTGTGGTATGCCACTGTTATAAGGCATTTTGAGAATGTTGAATGTGGGTGGGAAGGCCTTAGGGATAGTATGTGAGCTCTTCTCTCTTTCTTATGGTGTCTGGCTATAGATACCTGCCACAGGCTCCAACAAGGTGTTGTGCGAGAAGTCCCAGCAGGAACACTGGAAATTCCCCCATAAAACACATTTTCTTGGCAGTCTAGGCAATGATGTCATACGGAATGTCTGACAAAGAGGTTTTCCTCTTGCACACATTCTAAATAAAATCAAGTTATCAAAAGAATTTCCGTATAAGTCTATTACTGGCTTGCCAGAGAAGGAAAGCTCTGGAAGAACAGGTCGTGGGTCCTTCTAGCCCAACAACTGCTTCCTGGTTGGCCACAAAGAAGGCAACAGGGTTTTGCTTGTTATTCTTCAATGTCTGACACTCAGAATGTGATGTTGACCTACAGCAGGGATGGGCAAAGTACAGTTGCAGGCCACATGTGTCCCCTGTGTTCTTCTCAGTTCTCCTTAGTTATTGGATCTTTAATGGGTAAGGGTTGGAGCAGCTCATTGGTAGACCACAGGGCTTTCAACCAAACAGTTCCAGGTTCAATCCACAAAATATTTCCTGTAACTTTGATGATTATGTGCCATCAAGTCACTCCTAACTGCTGGTGACTCCTTTTCAGGGATTTCCAGATAAAGAATACATAGAAGTGGTTTATCATTCCCTTCATCTGGAGGCATTTTGGCACTGTGCAGCTTGCCCAAGGCCACACAGGCTGGCTCTTCTCCCAGAGGCACAATACGAAATAGCATGTGAAATTGGAAACACAGAACTTACTTATTTTCTTCAGGGAACTGTAAATGTTGTGTCTGATAGGCACATATAGAAATCATAAAACAGGTGAACTCCAGTACGTTATTCTCAACAAGCATGAATAGATACTTTGAGTTGCACTCCCAACACTTAATTTTCCATATCAGACAATCATAGAGCATATACCTTAGCTTTGAAGACTCCTTTGGAAGTCACAAAGATGAACCCCACATCAAATAAAGGTGAGGGTCATCTTTGTCACTGCCAGCCAACCTTTGATAGTGAAAAAGAGGAAAAAGAACACACTGGATTTTGTTTGCTTTGTTGCTTAGATGTGTTTCTTATACAATAAAATGTATGCAGCAACACACACACACACACATACACACACACAAAAAAGAGAGACAGAGAGAGAGTTGTAGACTGGGGAGAAGAATTTGTTGCCTTCTGAATGTCACTGGACTGCATCTCCCATGATCATCATCCTTAGTTGTGTTGGCCAGGGCTGCCTTTTTTTTTAATCCAGCAACATCTGAAGGGCTGCCAGTTCCTGGCCCCCAATACAAACTGATATTCTCACTGTCACTTCACTTCTGTCTTCCTTCAGGCCATTCTGTATCTCATCCAGGCATGTAGCTTCTCAGATTTATGTCTCTTGTGCATTTTCCATATTAAACATTGTTTCCTTTTACTTAAAACAGTCCTTTCCATATATTTCGAGCATCAGTTTCCATACGTAGCCAAGCCTTTCTATGTTCAGAACACACATTCCTGTTCAAAAATTCATCTCCAATTAAGGGATTGGTGGGTAGCTGCAAGATACCCAGAGGAGCAGCACTATCATACAGTTTTAATTGTGTGAGTGGGAAATGCCTGAAAAGGGTTCTATTGTGAGTAAGCAGAGGGGGAAATGATAAAAACAATGTTTTGGTTACTCCCCACCACCACTTTAATCCAGGGCCAGTTATTTTCCCTTAAGTCACAAGAAATTGGGATGCATTCATGGAAACAAACTGTCATCCCCCCCCCCCCGGAGAGAATATAATAGAGTTAATAAATAAACTGTAATTTCAATATATTAGGAACTTTTTCCATATACACTACCATTTGCATGACTTTCTTCAAGGAAGATCTTAAAATACATAGCATTTCCTGCTCCCTTGTTGATTTGTTGCATTAACATGAAGCATGCTGTGTTTGCAATGTAGATTGCATGTTACCATTTTATAGCAGAATGTTTCTCTCTCTGTTATGTAGACATGTACACTGTCTTCAGAAAAATATGGAGATTCAAATCTGTATGTTGGGTTATGGCAACTGGACTTCTTTTCTTGTAAGAGCTCTTGTAAGGCTTTCTCTTGGCAAGTACCAAGAGAATTCAGGCTACCCAAGAGCTTCTTTTCATATTTGTGTTGTTCACTTAGAGTAAAAGGCCATCCTTATTTATTAACCCTCATTTTTTTGCTTCTGATTTCCTATATATTTGAACATGATGTATTCAACACTTTGCTTGTATGAGTTGGCAATATTCAGCACGCAGATGCATACTTAAGCCTATGCCTCCCTTTTTCCTGTCCTGTTTTTGAAATGAAAAATGTTGGCAATACTAATATTGCATCTTCTTCTACTTCTTCTTCTTCATAGCACAGACACAAAATAAATATTCAATTCATACATATCAATATACTCTCACAGGATGCCAACAGATGGCAATATTTTATTGTCCTTGTACAATATTGGACAATTTTCCCCCATAGCTCATTGGAAATGTTACATTCCTCTCTTCATTGTGGTGGAGGAATTATGGAACCTTTTCTCATGGTTCTTTGATATAGCCCACTTCAGTCTTGCAAGACCATATATTGCAGCATATGTCACACTGGCGACTACTCTAACAATCCCTTAGGGAAACAGCATGTTGAATATTATGAGCCCTGCAAGGCTACTCTCATGGAAAAATAAGCACTGGATATTTTTTGTTCCTTTAGAAAGCCTCTGCATAACATGGGGTAGGGTTTTAAGGCAATGTTGTATCTTAGTTTGATGTCTCTAAGAAGTTTATATTTAGGTTTTCAAAAGTTCATTTTTGCTGCTCTTCATAAAACATTGTTGTTTTAATTAATGTTGAATTAAAACTAGACTATTTGCTGCCTATATTCTCTTCCCAATTTGTTCAATCATATTTATTCTTCTCATGCCTAAAATTTCCCTAAGAGATGTTTTAGAGCAGCTTAAGAGGCCATCCTGGCAATCTCACAACTTTTACAGCAAGACACGGTTAGCCTTGGCTATTGGTTGTGTAGTGTGACTTTTTCTAGGTTGGGGTGGCACCTAAAAAATAAAACTAGGGGTCAAGCGGTCGGCGCTTTAAAAAAATCAAAATAATAATTTTTTTAAAAGGAGCACTGACCCAGCCCCAGGGGTGGCCAGGGTGGTGCCCTAAAATATATATATATATAAAACTAAAAGAAGTGCTGACCCAGCCCCAGGGGCCGCGTGGTCAGCGCTTGGGAAAAAAAGGCCCTGCCACAGGGGCCTGGATCACCCCACCACCGCTGCAGCTGCTGCTGCCACCCAGTAAGGATGATGTGTTGATGATTGAAGATGATGATGAGGCTGTGGATGTGGATGATGAGGATGAGGATGCTGTCAGTCCAGTTTGTGCAGTTGTTGTCAATGTGTTTTTTTTTTCCTGCCCTCACACTGTCAAATGGATTAAATCACACACGTGGGAAAAAACAAATAACAAATCAATGAACCAATGAAACAATTTTTTCAAAAAAATCATTAAAAACTAAACGAAATGAACCAAACCCTAAAATGAACCAAACCAAAACGAATCACCATTATTATTATTTTTGGTTCGTGCCCATCTCTATTGAGCAGGCAGTGGATGAGGAATAGGTCATTGCCTTCGCAACCCTTCAGGAGAAAATAAGCTCAGAGATGCTTGGTTGATGAGGAATAGGAATTGGGTTTGGTTTCATCACCATTATCATCTTAGAATTGAAGATCCTGTGGATCATGGAATCCGGCACTCATCAAGGAGGCACCGTGGGGGACACTGAAATCATAACCTCTGGCTCTTCAGCCAAAGACCTAAACCACTGAGCTGTATCACATCTTACTTGATGTAATCATCATGTTTGTTGCAGGTATAATGTTGTTTCACACAGGAAGGAGATGACAATATATGACTGGCTGGTATGAATCTTTAAATATGCCAGCGTAGGTGAATAAAAGCACCCTGACTGTCCCATTGCTGTCCAGCTTAAATTTATTGGTGTTTAAAGAAACACGCCTCATGATTCAACATCTTGCACAGAATGTGCTTGCTGGCAGAAACAGTGGCATCTTATCTTATGCATTGTGATGGAAAGAGTGGAAGAACTTTGAGGAGGAATTCAAAGCACATCCACTCAGAAGTAGAGATATCACTGGACTCAGTAGGATCCAGTCTCAGGTAGATTTATGTAGGAGTCTAGTATCAGTCAAGTACAGTGGTACCTTGTATAAAGTAATCAATTCATTCCAAATGAAATTATGTTAAGCATATTTTCCTTTTTATAAATTTACCATAGGAATGCATCGAAAACAGAGTGATCCCATTTTTATGTTGTACACATTCTCCCCATAGGCGATTATGGTAAGCAAATTTCCCCTATCTCCGGAATTTTTTATGTTGTACAAATTTTATGTTATGCAAACATTTTGTTATACAAGGGTACACTGTAGTCTGAAATTCTTCAAAGGCTTCTCCTTCCCACTCTCTATCTTCATCATAGGAAAAATAAAATTGTTTATTTCTTAAAAATGGCAAACCGCTTCCTTTTCTATTGCTGGTAATGTAAGGCAGTTTAATCAATTGCAACAATGCAACAATAGTATGTGCATGCCAGATAAGGGGATGAGGTAACAAAGATGAAGCCACGCACAAGAAAGAAAGAAAGAAAGAAAGAAAGAAAGAAAGAAAGAAAGAAAGAAAGAAAGAAAGAAAGAAAGAAAGAAAGAAAGAAAGAAAGAAAGAAAGAAAGAAAGATCTCACAGGCAATAAAATTAGACCACCAGAAAAAAATGACTGGCTCTTTCTGCCTTTAATCATTTCTCCCCTTTTCTCTTCACCATCCTGCCCCTCCTCTGAGTCAATTTTGAAAAGATACTTTGGTCAAAACTCAGCAGGAAAGGTTGTTGAAAGCTTTGATAGTCAGCGAAGTAGAACATAACTACACAAAGCAGTAGCATGCACCAGTGGAGTCACCTTGCTAGATGGACCTCCCTCCAAGAACAACGTCTGATCATTATTCACTGAGACCCCCCTCTGGTCCATAGGACCATTGGCTCCAGCCGTGCCTGATCCCCTAGTTGCCCTTTCCACAGGTATTGCTAAAGCAAATAGCTCATGGTATTTACTAGGTGTGCAGTGCTTTAAATCATATTAATCTATCCAATAAAGTATTTACAGCCAGTAAAAATTCCACAGTGGCGCAGTCGATCTGCAAGAAGGATGAATGGTAGAAAACAAAGTCAGGGCTGGCCCAGCCCCAGCCCCAGACAGATTGTCTGAAGCCCTCGGAGAGAGGTAGATGGAGTGGGGAGAGGAAGCAGCAAGCACCTGGACTTCATCTGGGCAGCAGAAAACATTGGCCCACGTGTCATGCCAGAGAAGCCAGCCAGCCAGCCAGCCAGCCAGCACGCTTGTGCGATAGGCGAACAAGGAGTGGCGGAGTCACATGAAACTTCAGAAGGTGAGCAGAGCCATGACTATTTTTTTCTAGATCCATATACAATAATACACACATTTACATTAGGCACTGTATTAATTGAAGGGATCCGCTCTGCTGTGTCAGTTTTCACATTCAGATTGACTCCTCACCCATAACTGAAGTCTGCCTATGATTCTTTACATCCTCTGGCTCAGTGTTTCTCAGGACAGACTTCTAGACTCCGAACTCTAGCTTAACTGATCCTCAGTAGTGTGTCTGATTCATAATCTCAAAAAACAGGGTTCCTAATCCTGTATGTTTCCATGCTATGCACCTCAGTTGTGGCAAAAGGAAGCATTATCTGGGCATTTATTTAAAAAGCAACCCATGTCTTTCTTTCTTTCTTTCTTTCTTTCTTTCTTTCTTCATGAAAAATTGCCACACATAGATTGTTCAAGGAACATATTATTCAAGAAAGCTAAATGGGCCCAGTGCTATTAAATACCTCTATTAATGAATTAGAAGAAGGAATAGAGAGTAGATAGATTAAATTTGCAGATGATACCAGTTGGGAGGGGTGGCTAATTCCCTAGATGATAGGATAAAGATCTAAAATGACCTTGACAGATTACAGTGCTGTTCCAAAGCTAATGGAATGAGTATCAACAGAGAGAAATGTAGGGTGATAGTACCACTCTGTTCTGCTCTGGTCAGACCCCACCTAGAGTACTGTGTCCAGTTCTGCACACCTCAGTTTAACAAGGATGTTGACAACCTCGAATGGGTCCAGAGTAAGGCAACCAGGATGGTTAAAGGTCTGGAAGAAATGTCTTATGAGGAGCATCTTAGGGCATTGGGAAAAAGAAGGTTGAGAGTGGATATGATAGCCATGTTTAAATATTTGAAAGGATGTCATATTGAACAGGTTTCTTTTCCATGGCTTCAGAGACTAGGATTTGAAACAATGATTTCAAACTACAGGAAAAGAGGTTCTATTTGAACATTAGGAAGGACTTCATGATGGTTAGAGCTGTTCAGCGGTGGGATAAGCTGCCACGAAGGTTTTTAAGCAGAGGCTGGATGGCCATCTGTCGGGAGTCCTGTGATGGAGGTTCCTGCATGGCATGGGGTTGGACTGGATGGCCCTTGAGGTCTCTTCAACTCTCTATGATGGTTACTTCATGTCCATTCTCGTCCTGGGAGGAAGTTTGTTGCGTGTTGATGTTGGTCATGGTCACATGGTCTTCTTGTGGTTCTGTCCCTGTTCCTGTGTACGCATGGGTGTGATGGATGATACCGGCATGACTGTTACCACAAGTCCTTGTTCCGTGATGAGCTGTGAAATTCCATTCCTTTGTTCTCCTTTTTTTCCAGCCCGACCTTCCGTTTTTCGATGTTTCGATTCTCCGAAGCCTTGCCTTCAATGCATTACGGAGCTAAGTTTTAGGCATTTCTCTTTTCATCTCTCTGCACTGTGTCGCTGACTCCATAGGGAATGTACTGATGAATGGCACTTTGCACTCCTACCACTAGATGGAGAATGGCACGTTGTGTGACGAGCCTTACCTCATGGCCACTTGTCTAGGAATGAGAAGCATGATGAGCAGATTCCCCGAGGCCACTCCCTTCGTCCCGCAATGGACGTGCGGTTAGATTACTTCATACCGGTCCCAAGTGGGACCGTGAACAGCAATGAGATGGACGTGAAGTATCAGCCTATGATTCTATGAAAAAAAAGAATGAAACAGCTTTAACAAAGGGAATCTAATTCCTATGCAATTTCCTTTTTATGATAGTTTCCCTTATTTTCAAAAAGCAGCCCACTGCTCCAGAGATTTATCTGAATTCAGACTCAGTCTAAGCAGGGTTGACAAACTGATCCACTGAGGTGAAGGGCTTTGAATGCTCAGGTCTTATAAAGCCAGACTTTGGGTCAGCCCCTCAGTGTGGTGATGATCAACTAGGGTTGCCATCCCTCTCCCAATAATCTCTTCATATTTAACACCTCCATGACATGCTGGTATGTGATGCTCTCTGTGTTGCCAAAGCTTGTTCCTAGTGTGCCCCAATGACTACAAATAGGTGTGTTTTGTTTGTTTATTCTTTACCAGTGTGTGTGGGGGGTAAAATTTGCTTTTCCTCACCCCACCATTTTCCTTGATTCCCTTTTTAGCAGGAGCGAACATTTAAATAACACAGAGAAATGAAACTGGCAGAGTTGTTCCTTTCTATTTCTGAGCAATTGCAGAGCCCCAGAAACATGGGGAGGAAATCAGGCTCTCCAGGAAGATGGATGGACAGTAGCTGTAAATGGCAAAGAAGAACCTATCTGATGAATTAGGGGCAGACAGATGGAAGAAACAAGGATGAGACAAATCTCTGGACGTCTTCCGGGGTGTGAAAATCACTTGTTTCCCTTCGCTTTCCCCAAATCCCACCAACATTCTTGACCCATCCAAGATTCATCTTGTGATTGTCCCAATTTTGTTTATACATTTTCCCCAATGACTAAAGCAACACATTTGCAGCTTCAAATATGCATGCTCCCCAACCCCTTTGTGTGCATTCACTTCCATATATTAGTTCTTTCTCAGCTTTAAATGCATCCTTAAATATATGCATTTTCCCCTAACTTATCCATTTCCTTCCTTCAGTAAGAGCAAGTTGTTTTAACCATTCACACTGAGCATGCAAAATCTGTAAACTCTTTTTTAAAAAACATATTTTAAAAATAATAATAATCAAATTTTAAATGTATAGCAGCAAGATTTAAAAGCAGCAGTTAATAAGGGCCATAAAACAAGAATGGTTGTGTTGTTCATCAGAAGGTGTGCAGGAATGAAACAAAAGGGTTACCTTGATAAAGTCTTTCAGATGGAGCATACTAATAAAAGTGTGGATTTTCAGAGGAAGCTCCCTTCAAACATAATATTTTAGAAAATATAAATATGCTACTTGCTTTGAGACACTTCAGTAAAATTCATTTCAGTTCCTACTCATAGCAGTTCTTTGTGTCTGTATTCAGAAGTAGAGACAGGCAGGAAATAAAAAAAATGAAATGCAGTTTATTTTGTTATGAAATGAAAAACCATTTTCCCACTAGGAATAAAATGATTTGTCCTAGAGGAACCAAAATAGTAGGGGAGCTTCCTCAAGCTCTTCCCTGTAATCCCCCCAAATTTGGAGAGGTTTGGAGTTCAGGGGATGAGTTATTAAATGCCAAGGGGCTCCCCATAGGAGAAAATTGTTTTAATTGAGTTGGGAAGCTGCTTCTAATAGCCCCCCTCCACAGGTGAGCGACTAGCGGGTTTCCGACTCAACTAGAATGATTTTCTCCTAGGAGAACCCCATTTGGAGATTAATAACTCAGTCCCCTGAACCCCAGACCTCTTCAAATTTGAGACACTTATAGGGAAGAGTCCAAAGAAGCTATCCTGAGATTTTGGTGCAGATACATGCCTACAATTAGAGATGGGCACGAAACAAGCGATTTTTCATTTTCGTTTTCATTTTTTCATTTCATTACACAACAAAAACGAAATGAATTTTTTTAAAAAACAAAACGAAAATGAAAACGAAACGACCAAATTTGCTGTGTTTTTCATTTTCGTTGCAGCAGATGCATTGAACTAAAAAGAATGCTAACAAAACAGCAATTTTTCATTTTTGTTTTCATTTTTTCGTTTCATTACCTAACAAAACAAAAATGAATTTTTTTGAAAAAATGTCACGAAAACGAAAACGAACCGAAACAGACCCCTAAATGACCAAACGACAAACGAAACACCATTTTTGAGTCGTGCCCATCTCTACCTACAATCTTTATTTTCGAGTACATAAACATAATAAAACATTGTGTACTTGAAAATATGGATCACCGCCATATATCAGCACCAATATCACAGGGGAGCTTTGGGTTTCAAGGAGCCTGGTTATTCAACTGCAACGTGGGTCCCTCTATCTAACTAATTGCAAAGGTGTATATGGTGCCTGGCACAATATAGGGGTTTAGATGTACAGGATCACTGTTTTTGTGTACATATTTTAATATATTTTAATACATACTCAAAAATAGTGATCCCATGCATCTAGCAACATGGAAATTACAGGGGAGCTTCCTCAAGCTTTTCCCTGTAAGCCCCCCACCCCCCAATTATTTGGAGAGGTTTGGGTTTCAGGGAGCCAAGTTATTCACCTGTAAAGAGGGTCCCCCTAGCTAAATGCAAAGTATGTATGACATTTCCGGCTCGTGCCATACACAATTTTGCAATTAGCTAGCTAGAGCTTACCTTACCTAACACCTATCCAGAATGAGGTAATCAACCTCAGGTTCAGTGAGCATGATGAGACCATGATATTGATCCATTTGATTGCCTATGCAATATCATCGCACAGCAGGTTCCAGTTGAAGGGAGCAAGTATCTCCCTCACTCTGAACTGGCTTCATGAGGTTGCCATGCAGACACATTGGATGACCAGTGGTTCCTCACCTTGCATAAGCCAGATGTTCTTGAGCTCAAATTCCCAGATGACTTCACCACCAGCTCTACTGGCCAGGAATCCTGGAACTTGTAGTCCAAGAATAGCTGGGTTAACAAAGGTTGGGAATCACTGAACTCGATGGCAGTGCAGCATCACTGATCCAGATGGATGATCCTCAGTTGACTAGGGCCATCTAGCCATGAGCCAGGATTAGACAGCAAAAAGGCTGCAGACTCGCATGAATTTCAGTGAGTCGGCACGGGGAAGGACACTGTCTCCCCACACCCCCTCCCTCATGTTCAACTCAGCATGTTCAACTGAACGGCAGAAACTACCTGCACATTCCTGCCACTTCTTCTCCTTCTTAAATGGCTTTCTTACATTATTTATTTATTTGGAAGCCTGCAGTAGCTGGGATAATTATTTTATCTTGGCTGAGATAGACAGGCTGATAGACAGCACATGGAGCTTACAACCGCTGGCCCTGTACAAAGTGCAGCATTAAATTTTCCAAAAAAATCCCACATGTATCTAGGATTAAGGGAAAGGTCTTCAAAAGCGCTTTCAGGTAGATTTATTTATTTTAGAAATGTGTATGCTTTTGGAATGAAATATTCTCTCAAGGCCATGTAATAAAATCACTTTTAAAGTGGTATGTTTGTGAGCATGTCTAGATAAGAAAATGGAGTGCAGGTCTCCGCAAGAACTTTCTGAGAGAAGATGTTGAGATAAACCCCTTGTCAAGTAGATGAGAAATAGGAATGGGTGTAGAGATGATTTCTCATCCAGCAATCTCCAGCAACCTATGAGCTTCCAGCAATTCTCTTCTGGGAGCAAAACTTGATGAGTTGTAGAAAAAGATTGTACTCACAGCCAGGAGGGAGATGACTAAGCTGAAACAGTTTTTTTAAAAAATGAGTATTAATTCCTTTACTTCCCAAACCTAGTCACTGGCCACATAATCCATTTGCTTCCAAAAGAGCATGTGATTCCGATGGCATCTCCTCTGAGTGGGCAGAGATGATTCAACCCTTTGGAAATGCTTCTAGACCACACAGGACACCTAAGAAGGGAGAAGCTTTTATTTATGTATTTCTCTTGGAAAGAGCGTTTCCAAGACAAGAGGGAATAGCCCTGTCTGCAGTTCATCTGTGAATTTTTGATAAAGGCCCCCTTTAGAGAGGATCTTCCACTAACTGTACTCTGAGGCTGGCCAACTTCTTCCCAAACTCTTTGCTCCAGACTTGTTGGCAAACATTTTCCCTCCTTTTTCAAAAGGACTGGGATGCACAATCAATGGTTCTCAGCCTAATTTTATTCAGCAATAGGGAGCTTGGTGGAGGAAAACAATGACAGGGTTTCAGTGCAGCGAAAGAAGGAAACAGAAAGCAAGAGATCTATTGAGACCTCTGGGAAGAAGGATCTACTCATTTCCTAGCAGGGAAAGGGTGGAGATGGATGGAACAAGAGGTGGTAGAAAGTGGGGGGAGGGGGGCAAAGGTGGTCTCTTTCACTGAACAGTACAGTCCTTAGGCATGTATAGTTCTCCCTCAGAGCTAAGACACACCATGTGGCTTCTCTCCCACTAGGAAGGCCCCGGTGTCACTACCATTACCTGATCATCTTCATTTGATAGGTACTATTTTTTTCAGCTGTTCATGTGATGTTTGACGCACAGTTAGTGCCCTGACAACAGGGGAGTATTTTACTTCTCTGTGTCTGTCCCAACTTGTTTACTGTGCATCTTTCCCCCTTGTGGTGAATACCTGCATTGCAGCCAGGTAGCAGTTTTTCTTCTTAAAATCAATTGTAACTAGAGATGGGCACGACTAGGGAAAATGACGTTTTCGAGTTGTTGTGTGTCAGAGGCGGCCTGTGTCGGCTCGTTTCCGTTTTTCGCGAAACTTCACAAAAAATTGTCGTTTCATTTTTCGTTTTTTCGTCTGTCGTTAAACTGGTTTGGGGGGGTAGTGGGTTCCTGGAGGCACCTCTTTTTGGGGGGGTGCCTCCTATCCTCACCCGCTAGGGAAAGCAGGCTCCTGGAGACCCCTCATACATGGGGGTCTCCTCTCCTCACCTGCTGCAAAAGGGCATGCATGCATAGCCATATATGGATACGATTGCATACCAAGTTGCACGCAGAGACACAGCAGACTGGCAGAGGCACCCCTCTTTTTGGGGTGCCTTCCCTGCATCAGTCAGGCCTCGGGGGCATGGTTTGCATGTCACACATGCTACTGGCCGAGCCAAGCCTGCAGGAGTCACCCAGAGCCACAAGTGGCGGACTGGCAGACTCTCTGCACCCGCTGTGTCTCACTAAGAAGGGAATTGTACTTAATGCAAGTACAGATCTGGCTTAGGCAACAGGGTTAGCACAAGGGCTAGGGTTAGGCTAGTTACGGGTGAGGTTAGAGTGAGTATTGGGGTGCACCTCTGGGGGCCATTCTGACCCACTTAGAAGGACAGTGTACTGGTGTATGGGTTAGGGTTAGGGTTCGGGTTCGGGTTCGGGCTACGGTTAGTGGGCTTTTTATGCCCGGTTGGCACATCCCAGAAGTCTCTGTGGTCAACCTGGCCAAGTGGCCATGCAATTGGTGGAATGGCTCCAAAAATTTGCATGGTCACTCCCATGGCCAGCCCATCATTGTGCAGGTGTAAATAAAATAAAATAAAATAAAATAAAATAAAATAAAATAAAATCAATGGAGAGAGGAAAGAGGAGACATTTTGTTGCAAGAAAAACCTACTGCTACTGTAAAAATTCTGGCAGTTTTAAAATAGCAATTTTCACATGTTTCTGTGTGGTGCTTGTGTTTTTGGACCACGATTTCAAAAAAAAAAATTGCAGTCGCCGCCCCATTTTGGATCCCCTGCCCGCACCGCATGGCATGGCGACTCGAGTCCGGCTGCCTAGGACAGGAGAGGGGGAGACCACCCCTCTGGTAGGTGCACTCTGCACTGCAGGCATATTTTTGCCTGCTTTTTGGCCCGGGAATGGGGGGGGGAGTTTAAAACTTTTTTTCTGTGCCGCTTCCGCTTGACTTGCGGCGGCCGGTGGCGAGTCCGGTGCTTGTTGCGAGCGACTACGACAAAGATTTCCCCCACCCCCACCACCAGAGCAGCCCAGGACAGGAGAGGGGGGGTCAACCACCCCTCTGGTAGGTGCCCTGAGCCCTCACTCAGGCAGGCATATTTCTGCCTGCTTTTTGGCCGGGAATCGGGTTTTTTTTTTACTTTTAAAAACTTTTTTCCTGTGCCACTTGGCATCGCGGGATCGCCGCGATGCCAGGAACGACCACGACAAATCAGACCCAATTATTCTTTAGTCGGTTCGAGTTCGAGTTCTGGCAGAGTAATTCCCGTTACCGTTTCCGTTCTGTAATGGAAATGAGGAACGGAAACGGAAACGGGAATTCTGCCAAGTCGTGCCCATCTCTAATTGTAACTGATGCCAGACAGCCAGTAAAAATTGTGCCGGCATGCCAGTATGCCACCAATTCAGTAGCATAAACGATTACCAAGGCAGAACTATGGGAAGTGGCAGAAAAGGGGGGTACAAATTTAATTGGTGTGAATTTTCTGAGGTCATGCCTCATTTGATGTGTTAAAAACTGCACATCAACAACAGAAGTATTTTAACATAATCCCTAGGGGTGGTACAAAATGGTGTGGTTAAAGTGCTCTTCCATGGGCGTGGTCAGCCAGGGTACCAAAATACTGCTCTTCAGAGTGAAGGCATGATTTTTTGTGGTGCAGTCTTTTGCAGCAAAAAGAACAGCAAAATCGTTGTGAGACCGGGGCTGAACTCTGTTCCCTCATAACAGCTCAGTGAGTTAGGTATTTGGTCGTGGAGCCAGGGGTTGGAGGTTCATCCTGTGAGGCCTGGAGAAACTTCACAGTTCCAAGGCAACTGAAATTGAGGCAATGTTAAACCACTTCTGAATCCTCTGCAGCTAGAAAAGGGTCACCCTAAGTTGGACTTGACTTGACGGTACACACTTTATTATTATTATTATTATTATTATTATTATTATTATTATTATTATTATTATTATTATTATTATTATTATTATTATTATTATTATTATTATTATTACATGCTTATACCTGGGTAATAATTTAGGTTGAAAAACATGGAGAATTTTTTTTCACTTTTGCTTTCTGTGTAATCTGCAAAAAAGGCACACAAAATGTGTCTGTACTCTGTTCTCTGTATCAGCAGTCAATGTACCAAAGTCCTGAGCAAATGTTTGTTTGGAATGAACCCATTACTGCTCACAAGGTAGTTGATCATTCCATTGGCTTATTTACCTTCTCCTACACAAAGCAAAAGGGTTTATTGGAAAAGTACACTCATTAGCATAGGCTGCCTCCATCACCCACTGGCGCTGGAGGTGGCAGTCCCCATCAAATGTACCAGGATGAGTCAGTGTCCCACCATCAGTCTGGCATGGCGAACATCTCAGGTGGGTAAGGCGTCCAGCTTTTTTAAGGGGCTCTGTTTGAATTTCCCCAAGGAATTAGCAATGCCCACCTGGAAGGAGAGCTGGGCAAACTTAACACACACAGAAGAACAGCTTAACATTTTAAAATAACTTTTACCTTTGTGTCCGACCCACCTATATCTTAGAACATCTATTTATCAAATATTTTTAAGACTATCTAGGTAGCAAATGTCATTGTACCCAAGAAGGTCAAGGGCTCATTTTTAAATGTCCTGGGGTGGAGGGGCACTAGGGAGAGTGGAAGAACAAGACATGAACTCATGGAATGGTTTATGCAGAAGTCTGCTACATTACGTTGTTCATTTGAAGACCAAATCATTTTAACTGAAATAAAAAATCCATAGATGGTTAGTACTTTTCCATCTCTTTGCAGTCCATTTAGATGTTACAAGCATGCCTCAGAGCAAATATGATCCAGGCTGGAAGAATGAAGCGTATCCCTCTCCTCCCCAAAAGCCAGAAGCTTCAGGCATTCTATGTTATGTTTGGGTTGCTATTGCCTTCATTCCCTTCAATTCACTGATCCTGAAACAAGATTCCTACCTGGCCCCTCAATGTTGCCCTGAAAGGCAATTGCCTCTGATGACGCCTGCACCTATTACATGCCCCCACCCCTTACAACAACAAATCCTTCAATTTGTGTATTATTATTATTTTACAGGCTTGACATGGAAGGGATTAGAAAAGATCTGAGCCAACACTCGAACTCAGCAAGGCAGCCTGTGCTAACTGTGTCCAGAGCCAGTCAAGGAGAAAAATAAACAGTCATGGCATAATTGGAGTATGGATTTGCATCAACTAAGAACAACAACCCCCCTTTTAATTAGATCCCCTAGCTCAGTTTCTACATAGCCATGAGAATCAGTGAGGAATTAAATTGCCATCTACATGCCAGGTGAGGGAGAAAACAATGGTATGGTGAAGACTTCCTTAACCTGGGACTCCCTTGGTAATTTTGACTACAACTATCATCATGCATACTGTCACCTTGCCTATTTAACTTATATGCAGAGAACATCATGCAAAAGGCAGGTCTGGATGAATCACAAGTCGGAATTAAGATTGCCGGAAGAAATATCAACAACCTCAGATATGCAGATTATACTACTCTGATGCCAGAAACTGAAAAGGAATTAAAGAACCTCCTAATGAGGGTGAAAGAGAAGAGTGAAAAGAATGGGTTGAAGCTCAACATCAAAAAAACTAAGATCATGGCCACCAGTCCCATCACCTCCTGGCAAATAGAAGGGGAAGAAATGGAGGCAATGTCAGAGTTTATTTTCTTGGGCTCCTTGATCACTGCAGATGGCGACTGCAGCAACAAAATAAAAAGACACCTGCTTCTTGGGAGGAAAGCAGTGGCAAACCTAGATAGCATCCTAAAGAGCAGAAACATCACTTTGCCAACTAAGGTCAGGATAGTCAAAGGTATGGTTTTTCCAGTAGTGATGTATGGAAGTGAAAGCTGGACTGTAAAGAAGGCTGATCACCGCAGAATTGATGCTTTTGAGCTGTGGTGCTGGAGGAGAGTCTTGAGAGTCCCTTGGACTGCAAGGAGATCAAACCTATCCATCCTGAAAGAAATCAACCCCGAATGTTCACTGGAAGGACAGATTTTGAAGTTGAGGCTCCAGTACTTTGGCCACCTCATGCGGAGAGAGGACTCCTTGGAAAAGTCCCTGATGTTGGGAAAGATTGAAGGCAAAAGGAAAAGAGGATGGCAGAGAATGAGATGGTTGGACAGTGTCATCGATGCAACCAATATGGATTTGACAAAACTCCGGGAGGCATTGGAAGATAGGAAGGCCTGGCGAGCTCTGGTCCATGGGGTCATGAAGAGTCGGACACGACTGAATGACTGAACAACAACAACAATCATCATGCATAAAGAGCTGCCTAGATGCCCTAAGCACATCCAATCTCACCTGATTTTGAAAGCTAAGCAGGCTCGGCCCTGGTTAGTACTTGGATGGGAGACCACCAGGGAATACCACGTGCTGTAGGCGCCTAGATTAGGAACTGGCAAGTCACTCCAGTATTCCTGCCAAGAAAACTCCATGGATGTGGAGTCATGAAGGGTCGGTCAAAACTGTAATGACACAACAAACAACACATCATCATGCATGATTCTCAGTCAAACTACCTGGCTAATATCAAGTTATGTAAGGTTGCATGGACTGAGTAGGGTAAAGGACTGGTTCAAAGCCTGCTCAGTCTGGCATTGATGGTCACTGGTCAGTCCCTGTCTCTTGGCATAATTTATACAGTTGTAAGGCACATCATGTAAGTCAGACTGAGAAAGGCACATCATGTAAGTCAGACTGAATTCCTTACGAAAAAGAGGGATTACAATTAAGAATAACTTTCATAATAAACAGCAATAACAGCAAGCCCAAGGAGTGTTTCACATATGTTGATGCAGCCTGTCAAAAAAAATTGCCAGACACTTTCAGGATTCCCACAATTTGCATCAAAACGGTCTGTGCAAAACTGCTGCCTTTTCTGTTTTTAAAATCACTCTAAAACACACAGGAAGGACCAAATGTTGACTAAAGAGAAAGACTCACTAGTAGAGATGGGCATGAAATGGGAAAATCCCATTTCATTTTGTTTTTTGTTCCATTCCCCCTTGTTTCATTTCATTGAGAAATGATTTTTTTAAAAAAAAAAATCATTTCATTTTTGGGATTTTTGGTTCATTTTTTAAAAGCTCCCAATGGGGGGACATCACAGGCTTTTAAAACTTCTTTTCACCACCAAATGGAACCTTGGTGGCAGTGGTCGGTGCTAGGAGGCCTTTCTGGGGCATTGCCAGGCTGCCCTACACCAGATCCTTGGTGGCAGTGGCAGTGGTGGGTGCGGGAAGACCTTCCTGGATCCTTGGTGTCAGAGGTGGCAGCGGGCATTGGGAGGCCTCCCCTGGGTCTCTCAAGGCCATCCTGTGGGGGCTGATCAGCAACGATGGCTTTAGCGGGCACTGGGAGACCTCCCTGTGGCCTCAGAAGGCCTCCCTGCAGAGCCTTCTTGGTGGTAGCAGCAGCAGCAGCAGCAGGCACCAGAAGTTCTCAGGTGTGGACATTTTGCACCCAATTGGGGGAACAAAAAAATGAAAGGAAACAAACTGAAAATTTCCAGTTCATTTTGTTTAGTTTTTCTTTAAAAAATCAGTTCATTTTTTGTTTCATTCTGAAACGAAATTAAAAAATGAAAAAAGAAATGGAAAAATCATTTTGTGCCCATCTCTACTGACCAGAAACCACTAACTGAATGTTTCTGTTTCTTAAAGGTCTGCATGGCAAGGTAGCACATATCATAGTTCTGCACTATCTGAACATAAATTATGTGAAGTATCTCATGAACACCTCAAAATGCCTTGTTTCATGGGCAAAGAGGGAAATGTGCCTATTTCTTGTCATTGTGCATAAGAATGAGATGTGGATTTATATCTCCACCTGATTTTCACTGCATTTTCATGAGACAGAACAGTCTTATGGTGCAGTTGTTAAACTGTTATACTGCAACTAAAACTATTATCATGACCTGAGATTCAATTCCAGCTAGTAGGCTCAAGGTTAACTCAGCCTTCCATCCTTACATGATTCATAAAATGAGTACCCACTACCCAGCTCACTGGGGGAGGGGAGGCAAGGTGTAGCCTTCATAAATAAATTGCAAAGTGCCCAGAGGGTAATATAATCTATATGGGGTATATATCGCTTATAGGGATGGACACAAAATGAAAAAAAATGTTCTGTTATTCGATATTTGTTTCATTATGTAACAAAAAGAATAACAAAAATTGGGATGAAATTGGAACGAACTGAACAGAACCACGAAAATTAGGTTCGTTACGTTTCGTTTTCGTTAATGGTGATGCACAATGAAATGAGCTGTTTTTAAATGTTAAAAAATGTCCTGAATATCCATAAAAACCCAGCTATAATTATTTAATCTGCCTGATAATACCTACCAGGGGGTTGGGGTCCTTAAAACGTGCATTTATGTCTTTTCTCAGATTGCTGTATTTTTTTTCTTTAAGGGGAATTAGGGGACATTGACCCAAAATGGCTCCTAGATGTCTAATATTGATTTCTTGGGTATTAAAAGGCCGTGGACATCCGTAAAACCACAGAAATAATTATTTGAAATTATTACCTACCGGGGGTTGGGGTCCTTAAAACGTTTGTTTTTGGCTTTCTCCCATCGTTATGTATTTTTCTTTTCCCTTTAAGGATGACACAAAATGGATCCCAGCCACAAGATGGATGCAAGCCATGTGATGGGATCATGTAAATTCTTGGACAATTTCAACCAATAGAATACCCAGGTTGCAGACTGGGTAGGTGTGGCAGCCACAAAGGCATAAAAGCTTTGGCAGCCCCCATCCTCCTTGCAGTCTGCGGTGGGAGTTAGGGTGGGATTGCTGTCTCTGTGACTCATTACTTTAGGCCAGCCAGGCAGGTGTTTGTCTCTGTGTTCCTGCTGGCTGCAGCCTGGCTCTTAGGGTAGAGAAAGAAGAGATTTCTCTTGCAGCCTCCCTGTGTGCGTGCATACATCTTGGTGAGTACCCCCCATGCCTCGCAGTGCAGTCACTCTGTGGCTGCCTTACGCCCTGGGCAATGCCTGCTGCTGCCTAGTCAATATTGTGTCTCTGCCAGCATCATTTTTTAGTGTTTTCCGGGGCGTTGGGGGACGCCTGCGCGCAGAAATGCTTTAAATCACGCAAAAAGCGGGTAAAAACAAAAAACAAAAAACGAAATGAAATTTTTTCAAAAATTTCACGAAAAAACCGAAACGGACATGCAACAAAAAATGAAAAACCAAAATGTCATTTTTTCGATTCGTGCCCATCTCTAATCGCTTATATAAGCAGAACACTTTGCTTTGCTTTCCTTTATAGGTGAATTAAAGTATGGGACTAGTGTTCTAGCAGGAAGCTTAATTCTTTAGAAATTTCTGTGATTAGCTTAAAGTGAGCCATGGCTTTGTAGAAAGTGTAATGGGTTCAAAGGCAGAGGAAACAGGAATGGTTGGTGATCAGGCCAAGACCAATTAATGTTTGTTTGAAAATATGGCTGATAATAGTTACAGATTTCTGTTTTCTCAGATGGCAAAGGATGAGTGACCACAGTCTGGTAGAATGGGAAAGAGGCTTTCAATAGAGGAAGCAAGAGGTAGCAAAGGACAATAAAGAGAAGTTTGAGGAGTGGGGGGTGTCAAATGCAGAATCATTTCTGAACATGTCCAGTAGAGATGGGCACGAAATGCTAAAATAGTGTTTTGTTTCATTTTTGTTTTGTTCGATTTCATTTCATTTTAAACATTTTTTAAAAAAAATCATTTTGTTTTTCATTTTGTTTCATGTTTCATTTTCTAACATGTGTATGTGTACTCTGTGTGTGTCTGTTTAGTGCTTGCGCAGCTTTTGTGTGTATATGTAGTGCTTGTGCGTTTGTGCAACTTTTTTCCCCTTGCCAAAGCCCTGCATGCCAGCTGTTTGGCGCTGGCTTCAATGTGGAAAAAGTTTTAAAAGCCCACCCTTTTCCTTCACTTTTCCTTCAGGGTGGGCTTTTAAAACTTTTTCTTTCCTGCAAAAGCCAGTTTTGATCAGCTGGTGTTGGGGCTTGGGGGAGTTTAAAAAGCTCTGGGTTTTTAAACTTCCCCCCTAACCCTGGCACAGCAGCTGATCAGCGTGGGAGGGTGGGAGTTTGCCCAAGGAATGAATTGCTTCAATGCATTGCTATGGGAAAACAAAAAACGAAACTGAACAAAATGAAAATTTCCATTTGGTTTCATTTCATTTTTCTTTGATAGGTTATTTTGTTTTTAATTTCATTAGGGAGCAAAATGAAAAATGAAAAACAAAATGAAAAAAATTTTTTGTGCCCATCTGTAATGTCCATCACTACATGAACAGCTAAATGGCTGAACTGGCAGTTGAAACAGATTCCATTACATATGTTGTGAAGTGGCCTTGCATCTGTGGTTGCTTCTTTGTTCACACAATCATTTCTTCACTAGAACTGAACCTGCATGAGTGGACCAGCCCCCTGCCTGTGTTGACTGCTCGTGCATCACCAGAAGATAGGAAGCATATCATTGGGGTGGGGTGAGAAAAACATTGTATATCCCTACATGATGGAGCTTAGAGAAAGGGATAACAGCCAAATGTCATGTTCTACCAACGGTCAGCTAGATTGTGTCCATAGACTCAAATTCTTACACAATATTTGTAAATCAGACATCAGGATCCTTGATGCCATTTCTGTTATAATGCCAAGTGAAAATGGATCTTTTCATAAGCATTAATTCCCGTAAAATATTTATCTTACCTATCAGACAGTCTGTTATAGATATTGTATGTTCTTACATAGCATGACGTGATGGAAATTAACATCTATTCTTAATGCATATATATATACACATGAAAAACAGTGCCAATTTATTACTTTTTTTAGACTGCTTCCGTTCCTGCTGCTTATGACTAAGTGTGGGTAATTAAGCCCAGGTCACTTTTTCCACTCCACCCATACTTAGCAAAAACCTGTTACAGATTTTCTCAACACATCACCCCCACCTCCACCCTTGCTCATGAAAAGGTTTCCAGATTGGCAAGCAGGAGACTGTCTTATAGCTTCTGAGTCTAGGCAAAAAAATAAGAAAAAATGGTAAAATGAATGCTGTAAGCACTCAGCTGTACTGTGCTGTCTCTCTCTCTCTGTGTGTGTTTGTATTAGGAACAATGAACACAAAGTGTGCAAAGAAATACTGGTGACGTGTCAATAATACCTCCTTCAAGGTCTGTGATAAACTAGGCATAGGTCTAGTTTTTCTTCGGTTTCCCAGTACAGTATGATCACTATGAAACTCTGTGATCTCTAGGGATTTAAGACTTGCTGGGAAAGACATACACATATCATGTCTATGTTATCCTTGAGTGAAGGCAATTGAGGGGGGCAGAAGATTTGAAAGCAGATTTTAAAACATGGAAAGTAGGGAGAGAAGGTAGTCATTGTTCCACTAAAAATGAAATGCCAGCTTTCCTTCAGTATAGGCACTATGGAAGTACTCATGCTGATCATGGTGGTATGCATAGTTATATAGAGTTCAAAATGAGTGGCACATGTTTTGTAAAGCTCTTCACTGCCCATTCTAAAAATTGATTCAAATTATCCCCCCCTGCCGCCCCAGCCCTTTAAATGTGAATTATAATTTTAATTGAGTAGAACATTTTTGCCATATATTATGTTGAATCTAAGAGTCTTGGATGGAGAAAACTGTGAAAGTATTCTATCAGTCTTGGAAGTTTTTCAAGAAAAGGTGAGCCACGTTTGCCTCTGGGGCTACATGTAAAGCTCCTGAAGTCTGTTTTTGCCACCCTAGCCTCACCAGATTCATCCTCGCCCAGGAGAAAAAGTTTTATTTTCCAGTGAAAATAAGACAACCTGCTGCAGTCCTGAAAGTGCTTAGAATCCCAACATCCTCATTTTGCAAAACTAAAAGAGATCTGCAGCCATGTCAACTAGAGATGGGCACGAAACGAGCGATTTTTCATTTTTGTTTTTGTTTTTTCATTTCGTTATGCAACGAAAATGAAATGAATTTTTTAAACAAAATGAAAACGAAAACAAAACGACCAAATTTGCCGTGTTTTTCATTTTCGTTGCAGCAGATGCATTGAACTAAAAAGAATGCTAACGAAACAGCAATTTTTCATTTTTGTTTTTGTTTTTTTCATTTTGTTACCTAACGAAACAAAAACAAACCGAAACGGACCCCTAAATGACCAAACGACAAACGAAACACCATTTGTTTTGAGTCGTGCCCATCTCTAACGTCAACATATGTTTTTCCCCTTGGTTTTTATGGTCTGTGTAGCTTTCAGATGTTTCTCAACCTCTGGTAGGTCTATCAGTAGGGAAGGCCACTTCTTACCTGTGCTAGTCACTGATAAGGAAAGGTGAATAAATGTTGGGTGGCCTCCATGATGGCAGCCAGTAAAACCAGACCTGCAGCCTCCCCCTCACACTTGTGTAATCATTCCAAAGTGTCTGATAGATAATGTATCAATGAATTCACGTAATCATCAGTCAATTGCATTACATCAAAATTATACCACCCATATATGGAGAAGTAGATCTCCACCTTCTGCTAGGTGCATAGATGAAGGGGATGGTAAAGAGGCAGGATACAAGAATTAAGCCCTTCAGACTGATGCCATATCACCATGCTACCTGAAGGATTAAGCAGGTTTTTTAAGCTCACTTCTTGCCAGTACATTTGAAATGTTTATTTTATTTATTTATTTATATAGCTTCTATGCCGCCCACTACCCAGAGGTCTCTGGGTGGCTCACAATCAAAATAGAGAATTAAAACATCAAAATTACAATACAATTAGAACAATAAAAACATGTAAATACAATAAATACAATACATTAAAAACACAACACTAAAATTGCCATCAATTTTCTACCTGTCTGCCCTGGGCCCACAGTATCAAAGGGCCAATGATGTATCAAATATGATTTTTTTGCCCACTGACCAAATGCATGTAAAAAGATGTATTTATTATTATTATTAACCACACAGCTAACTATGCTGGATTTTATAATACAAATCACTAGTCAAACGCTTCCCAAGCATTTAGGACTATGTGATGTATCAGCGGATTATGCGATCAGATCCCAGTAAAGCGGCTTTCTGCAGCTGACTGATGGTGACTTTGTCAACTCCAGTTTCTTCTAAATACTTGCTTAGCTCTTTAGGCACCACACCCAGTGTGCTGATTACCACTGGGACCACGTGTACCGGTTTATGCCAGAGTCTCTGAAGCTCAATTTTCAGATCCTGATATTGGGTAATTTTTTCAAGTTGTTTCTCGGTGACTCTACTATCACCTGGTATAGAAACATCAATGATCCACACTTTTTTCTTTTCTCCACAATCACAATATCTGCGGTATTATGCTCCAAAACCCAGTCTGTTTGTATTCAGAAGTCCCAAAGTAATTTTTCATGCTCATTTTCAGTCACTTTTTCAGGCTTCTGATCCCACCAGTTCTTTGGTACAGGCAGATGATAGTTGTGACACAAATTCCAGTGGACCATTTGACCCACTACATTATGACACTGTTTGTAATCAGTCTGAGCAATTTTCTTGCAACAGCTGAATATATGGTCGATAGTTTCATCTGCCTCTTTTATTATTATTATTATTATTATTATTATTATTATTATTATTATTATTATTATTATTATTATTATTATTATTATTATTATTATTATTATAGATGGGAACGAATAAAAAAATAGTGTTTTGGTTTTTTGTTTTTCATTGAGGGGTCCGTTTCAGTTCATTTTCATCTTTTGCGAATTTTTTTAAAAAATCATTTTTGTTTATTCATTTTTTTGTTTTCATTTTTACCTGCTTTTTACGCGATTTTTAAAGAATTTCCATGCACGGGCGCCCCCCAATGGCCCAGACCAGAGGGAAAACACTAATAAAAATTGATGCTGGCAGAGACACAGTATAGACTAGGTAATCAGGGAGGCTGCAAAGGCAGTGGCGGGTGTTGCCCAAGGTGCAAGGCACTCGCAGAGTGACTGCACTGTGGGGCATGGGAGGGTACTCACTGAGAGGTACGCATGCACACACACAGGGAGGCTGCAGGACTGAAGCTAGAGAGAAATCTCTTCTTTCTCTCCCCTAAGAGCCAGGCTACAGCCGGAAGGTACACAGAGACACACACCTGCCTGCCTGGCCTAAAGTGAAAATAACGGGTCGCAGAGAGAGCAATCCCACCCTAACTCCCACTGGAGACTGCAAGGAGGACAGGGGCTGCCAGAGCTTTTTATGCCCTCTGTGGCTGCCAGACCTGCCCAGTCTGCAACCTGGGCATGCTATTGGTTGAAGATGTCCAAGAATTTACATGATCCCATCACATGGCTTGCCTCCATTTTGTGGTTGGTAACATCCATTTTGTCATCATTAAAGGGAAAAGAAAAATATGTCGCGATGGGAGAAGACAAAAACAAACGTTTTAAGGACCCCAATCCCCCCCGGTAGGTATTATCAGACAGTATAAATAATTATTGCTGCATTTCTATGGATGCTCAGGGCATTTTTTAATATTTAAAACAGCTCATTTCATTGTGTATCACCATTAATGAAAAATGAAATGTAACGAACCTAATTTTCGTGGTTCTGTTCAGTTCATTCCAATTTCATCACAATGTTCATTATTCGTTTCATTACGTAACAAAATGAATAATGGAAACAAAAAAGCTCATTTCGTGCCCATCTCTAATTATTATTATTATGGTGATTGTATTTGTGATTTTATTTGTATTTGTATTTGTATTCATTCATTCATTTATCCTTATTTCTTCATTTATTCCTCACTAGTTTGTACTACTCAAAGTGAAAAAAACATGATCAGCTACCACTAGGGTAGTACAGTACCAGAAATAATTGGTCACATGGTCATAATGGTTGAACAATTATGGAGAAAAGCTTTAGGAAGCAAAGATATTGGTCAACCTCTATAGGCAATGAGAACAAACAAGGAAATTCAAAGCAGGCTTGGGGGTTGCAGGCATGAAAAAGAAACTTAAGAAGGCTTACCTGGGTCTTGGACACTTAAACTTTTAAAGGTTAGTCCAGTGGGACAGCTTCCCCATCCTCACAAGCATGGTAAGCATCTCATCTTAGATCAGCTGGCCTACAGAACAGCAAGATGGCTGAAAACTGGTAACTCTATGGTCCAGGTTAGTGTTTGTTGCTTTATTTTGGTTGAGAATGCAAGAAAACTTGGGGGTGCACAAAAGGATGTATCAGCCCCAACAGAACCTATCTAGACAAAGAGGCCAATACTTTTTACACGTGTAGCAGTACAAAAATTAGTAAAGGTAGCAGAAAGGCTTGTATTAGCTGTAGCAAAACATGGATTAGGTCCACCCATCTTTGTATATTCTTTTGTTTAATGAACATTGGAAGCTAATGCAATTTATGAAAAGACAGGCTTGTGTTGCATTTGAAGGGAATGTTGATGCATTCTCAAAACCACCATGCTTTTCTCCAGGTGGCTTTAGGGTCTTCAGTACCTTTAAAGCAACCCATACCTAATATGGGACAACAGATATGTTAAATGGACCAGGGGAAATTATATTAAGAGAACAGACATGGATTTCAGAGCTGCAATTATTCGCGGTTCATGGTAGCTTTTGAGAAAGGGACCAGAAAGTGGTTAAGAACAAAAGGGAAACCTCCATGGTCAGCAGAAAGCGTGCTTAGAGAGACATTTGGACCATCTCCCTCCCTCCTTCCCTCTTTCTCAGCTGTTGTTGTTTTTACAATTTTTGCCTGTGAAAATGATCTGCTGTTTTTCATCCAAATCTTCCCGCTTGTTCAAGCATAATTTCCCAGGGTTGAGCAAAAGTGCCTTGCAACTAATGCAGTGGTAAATGATCAAATGAGACTCAGCATTCATGTAAAATTTTACACAAGAGTAGTGAGTGTGTGTGTGTAAACCATGGCCTCCATAGACAAATCGGTGCAGCTGCCCCCTGCCTTTTTCTTCTGATCTCCTAAAAAAAAAACCCTGCAGGATTTCCATTTCCCCTTTCCAAATCTAACAGGGCTTTAGCAGCGCGGTCTGCCTTTTCAGGAGCAAGATAGATTATGCTTTCTCTCTGGATATTCCCATCAGTGCAAGATGTTTGTTCGCTGTTCAAACAGTTTCTTCAAAAAATCAAAACTCAGGAGAATGCACCTCAAAATGCAAAAAGATTTCTAAAACCTAGAAGTAAAAAAGAAACAACAACAATACAATATAACTTGAGTCCCTTGGTCAGTGAACCTGAACAATCTTTCCTGTGATCCCATGTTGAGATTGCATGCTTTCTTTTGACAGCACTACTGGATCAGGTAATCATGCTCTTCTTGGCAAGCAAACCAGTCAGGGAGCCAAGGAGAGCCTGAAACCTTCAACTATAGGTCCCTGTATAACATGTAGAAATTAGATCTCCAGTAGACTGTTGGATACCTCTTTGGCTTAGGTCTCTCACTGTGGAGTCTGAGTTTGGTGGTTTGATTCCCCATTGTGCCCCCTAGACAGAGGCTGGACTCAATGACCTGTTAGGAACTCTTCCAGCTCTGCAGTTCTGATGATGGTGATGATGATGATGATGATGATGCATGTACATTTTTGCCAGCTCTTAGAAAATAATCTAAAAAGAAACAAACAGAATTCTGCATATTTAGATTTGTTTTAAAAAAAATCCAACTATTTACATTGCCTGTAGTCTAATTGTGATATTTTATAGCTGTCTAGCTCTTATAGCCACAGTTACAGAATACATCGACTCTATTCCTAAATGCAACATTTGCCCCCTTCTACTCTGCTGGAGCATTAAAAGAAGCACTTGTGAATAAGCTGAACGGTAAGAAGCATCACCATCTCTTTACCCTACTGACTAGATCATGACCTCAAGGAAAAATAAGCACCTAGGTAATAAATAGATTTTGGGAGGAAACCAGGATTTCGAAAGACTGATCCTCTTTATGCACATCTCAATTTCAGTTCAATTACTTTCTTTACAATTCAAAGCAAAACATTTTAAACACTCTTTCTCCCACAAGGGGGCAGGGGAGGCTGTCTCATTCTGAGCAATGTATTCATGTTGTTGTTTTGTGGGGGCAGCAGTCGAGACAGTAGCACCAGTGGATCCTATTACTAATTTGTTGATATACCTTTTTAAATAAAAATGAAATGAAATGAAATGAATGGGATGAAGAGCAGTGGCCATTAAGTGGCCACAGTGCACCAAAAGTCGAGCACTTTGCAAAGGAAATAAATCAACAGCTATGTTCACATAGGCTGAAACAATAAGTAATGAAGTGATACATCATCAGTACAAAATAAAACAACCTTCCCAGGTGGGGGTGAAGCATGAACTGGGAATAAACTGCTGGCCAGGAAAATGAGTCAATCTTGGCCACACATCATGTGTATGGAAAATTATGAAATGAATTAATAACAACCAAAGTGATATAGCTGAGGTTCCTTTGGCATGTGTGATTGATTCTGAAAGAAGAAAAATACCCCCAAGGGGAAATTAAGAGGAAGGATCATAAACCCAAAGGAAAGTGGTTCACTTAGACAAGAGGGAGAGAAAAAATCTTGAAGATCCAGGAAGGAAGGCAGATCTGAAGCTTCTTAGGCCCTCCAATTGTATTGTCTTTCCAGGAAAATACAAGAGATGGACTAGGATGGTTTGTGCTATAGTATTCACAATCTTAGTAGATTTAGAAAAAGAAGGCAACTGGGAGGATTCTCCAGGTAAGGACATACTGATGAGCGGGTAGAATCAGTGGAAGGTTGATGACTCAAATCAGATGACTTCTTAACTGTTGTGAGCCAATTTGGGTTGGAACTGAAATGCAGTCCAAACTTGTTCTTATACTTGTTGCACATTCCAGTAGGGATGTGAAAAAAAAATTGGCTCAATTTCACTACATTTACTGAATTCCATCTGTATTTCTTCTAGTCATTGTTTTGCATTAAATTAGAATATGCTGTTTTTAATTTCTATGTAGAAACCCCCCAGAGTGGCCTTTTCTGCCAGATGGGAGGTATAAAAATCTAATAAATAAATAAATAAATAAATAAATAAATAAATAAATAAATAAATAAATAAAATTCTCATCCCCATGTTTTTTTAAAAATATACACATTTATTTACATATGAATATCTTTACTTATACAACTTACTTGCACCTCCTTTAATCACATCACATTTGTCTAGATCTTTAAAAGTGTATGTATAGGAGCCATTATGCATTCATGCATGCATAATTTAGCATACACTTTATTTCTCCAAAATTTGGAGCACATTTTTGAGTTTTGTATGTACAGAAATGTACAGTCTTTTGAGAGCTAAGCTGTAAAAAAATGAGACCATATGGTACTCTCCCATGAGTTATGCTCCTTGCTATGTTGTATTATTTGCTTTCTACATTGATTATAAAGCACAAACTTCTACCTTTTCTTAGAATCATAGAATCATAAAATAATGAAGTTGGAAGGGCCATCAAGTCCAACCAGTGCAGGAATACAAGTCAATGGATACCTGCCAGTTGGTTGTCCAAATTTCTCTCAAATGCCCCTAATGCTGAAGCACACACCACCTCTTGTGGTAATTGGTCCCATTGTCCTACTGCTCTAACTGTTAGGAAGTTTTTCCTGATATTCAGCCAAAAGCTGGGTTCTCTTAACTTGACCCCATTGCTGCACGCCTTGCATTCTGGGTTGATCAAGAACAGATCCTGCTCCTTCTCTATGTGAAGGGTCTTTCAAATATTTGAAAAGTGTTATCATATTGCCCCTCAGTCTTCTTTGCTCTAGGTTAAAAATGCCCAATTCTTTCTCTTTGCATCATTCTGTACAGAAAGTAAATTATACCATTTGCAGCATAGCGGCCTAAGTATCTCTGAGACCGAACCTGACTGGACATGCAAGTTTTCCTGAAGTACGTTTTGCCATGAACTCTTTTATCTCTGTCAAATTGGACATGTTTTTTCCTGCCTTCCACTATAATAATTCCCACAGACTGAGCAATGTGGAGGAAAGAGGAGAGGTAAAATAAACAGGTTCAGAGATAGGTTATAGACATTTAGTCAACCAGAATGGATCAGAAGGCTGTTTGGTGACATTGGCTTTATCCTTAATTGATGTAAAGAAATTGCTTAAGCAAATAGGAAGCTCCATTAAGTACAGTTCTCTTTAAGAGCCCTCTAATGAAGCTCTGGCATCAGAGAAAAATGTTTTCATCTACCTGCACTAATATATCTCAAATAGAGATGGGCACAAAATGAACAATTTTTCATTTCCATTTTTGTTTTTTGTTTCATTACGTAACTAAACGACAAATGAATTTTGTCTCTAAAATGAAACGAAACAAATAGAAACACCAGAAATTTTGTCGTCCGTTTCGTTTTCATTACGGCAATACATTGAACTGCTTTAAATGCTTAAAAAAACACAAAAAATTGAAATAAATGGTAACGAAATGGTAACAAAATGAATGAAAATGAAAACTTTTTTTGCAAAAATTCATGAAAAATGGAAACGAACCAAAACGGACCGCCTAAATGACAAACAACAAATGAAACACCATTTTTTTATTTGTGCCCATCTCTAATCTCAAGTCTTGTTAACCAGTTTTCCTCAGAACCATCGAAGTAGACATGGGGGCAGGGCTGTTTTTATTCACTTTCAACTAGCAGTGAAAACTGGGATAACTTGTACCCTAGGATTTTGAATTTTCAGGCAAAATGGAGAGCATTTGGTGGGAAGAACCCACTCTTGATTTCCACTGATGGTGTTTAAGGAAAAATACGAGCTTTAGTGAAGAGAAGTCTAGGTGGAACCCAGCCCCATTTGCTGTCAGTGGTTGCTGTTCCCCTGCCTCTCTCAAAGCTGTCAAATTAGTTTTGGTTTTCTTCTGCTTTTGCTTTTGGTATTGTAGGTGGTTTGTGGCATTGCCTTGAAAAGGAATATAGCACTAAACTCAGAGGTTTGCATTAACTGTGGATGTGGTAATTCATACAAATCTATGTGTTAAAATAGAAATAATGATGAAGGTGAAGTAATCCTGTGAACCCTGAGTAAAAATAAAATTCAGGGTCATATTATAAAGTCCTACACAGGCCAGAACTGATTATTTTAATATGAAATGCAAACCACCTCTTATGGGAAGTAGGTCTCAGGACAACCATTGACTTCTTTAAGCCTCTTCCCTGCAATCATTTTACTTTCTTCCTAATGTTCAGATTGAACCTCTTTTCCTGCAGTTTGAAACCATTTCCCAGAGTCCTAGTCTCTGAAAACATGGAAAACAAACCAGTCTCCTCATCGATATGACATCCTTTCATATCCTGAGCTACAATATCCCCGCTCAGCCTTCTTTTTAAAGCCTAAACATTAAATGGTTGGTTGGTTTTTAGCCTCAGATATAATGTGTACAGACCAATTATTCTAGATTTCTCTAAATGCATGAAAAGTAACTGCTGTATGAACTATAGGGTGGATTGTTCACATATTTGTGAGTAATCAGCCCAATATTTTGTGTCTGGTGTGTGTCTGTGTCATGAAGGGAAAAGACACTAGAGACATTTTGTGCAAATTGCACAATGCAGCAATGAAAGCAACCCACCTGGTATATTACTTTCCCCCTGGAGATGAGGACTCTCATTGTGTGTTTATTTTATTTTTATTATTTTTAAAAACTAACTTTATCATTTAAAAGGATGCAAAGTGGCTAACATATTGAAAGACAACACTTTAAAGCTAAAAACAAATAAGTAGACAAATATACTTAAAGATATTTAATAGAGATAGGCACGAATCGAAAAAAATATATTTTGTTTCATTTTGTTTCATTTCGTTGAAAGGTCCGGTTTGTTTCGTTTCATTTTTGGTGAATTTTTGTGAAAAAATTCATTTTGTTGGTTTGTTAATTCGTTTTTCATTTCCCCCTGCTTTGCATGATTTAAAGCATTTCTGTGCACAAGGTTGAGGTGAGAGGGCGACCACTAGCAGTAGCAGGGCTCACTCTAGTCCCTGGACTTGGGAGGGGAAAGGGGCGGTGAAGCTGCACTGCCTGGCTGCCTAAGCGTGGCCTTGATCTTATCGGCCTCCCGATTGGCCCTGTAGTTAATAGGCCACGGGAGGAAGGCAGGTAGGCAGAGGTCTGGATGGGGGGGGGTCAAAAGCCTCCCCAAACAAGATGTAAATGACACCCCACCCACCCGGGGAGGGGGATCACCCCGAGGGGGTGGCTGGCACGATGGGTGGGTGGATGGATCCAGTGGGGCTACGGTGGGGTCAGGGTGGGAAGGTCGGTGGTCTGTCCCCAAGCACCCACACACCCAATCATGGTGGTGGAGGTGCAGCAGCATCAGTCACCTGGGCCAGGGCCAGGCTGGCCTCTGAGGGGATACTTACCCCAGCTGTTACATTCCTTTCCTTGGCCATGATCACTGGGCCAGGAGGAGCTGGGGCAGTGGCGGCACAGGAGGAGGAGGAGGTGAGGGCTGGCCTGGGGAGGTGGGGTTGCTGGCTTGCTGGCTGGTTGGCTGGTTGGCTGGCTGGATAGTTGCCGGCTTGGCCCATGCCCCGCTCAGCTCCACATCTCCAGCACAAAGGCGGATCTGCCGAGGAAAAGGAGGAGGAGGAGGAGGGGCGATCAGGGTGGCATGGGCCCCCTCGGTCACTGGGCTCACTTCCACAGGCATATGTGTCTGGATGGGCTCCCCCAGAACCAGCTGCTGGTCCAGTGCCGCCGCCCTGCTGCCACAGCCCTGTGCGGTCCTCCATCCCTGCTGCCCACTGTGGAGCACCTGCAGGGAGGTGGGGGGTGGCAGATTGCTCTTATCAGACCTCTCGATCCCCCACTTTCTGGGTTCAGACCCCGTACTACAGCTGTAGCATGTTTTTTTTTTTTTTTTTGGTTTTTTTCCTGTGCAGCCCCTGGCGCTTTTTTTTTTTTTTAATGTTTAATGTTTATTTTAGGGTGCCGATCATGCCACCCTTGGGAGCCAGTTGGCGCTCTTTATTTTATTTTAGTCCCCCCCTTCTGGCTTTTTTGTTTTGTTTTTTTCCTTTCAGTGTCGACCGTGTGGCCCCTGGGGCCTGGTTGGCACTGTTTTTTGATTTTATTTTTTATTAATTTAGGATGCCAACCAGGTCACCCTTGGGGCCTGGTTGGTGCTCCTTTTTTTTTTAAACTGTGCCGACCACATGGCCGCATTACAGCCATTGGCTCCCCCTGGTCTTTTCCTGGTCACCACCCCAGAAGCCAGGAAGACTGGGTCTCTGGACCAGCACCAGGTTGGAGACATCTCCACCCCCCCATTAATGAAATGAACCTAACCAAACCAATTTTTCTAGGTTCAGTTCTTTTCATGTTAAATTTGCTCCTAGGGTCATTATTCATTTCATTACATAACAAAACGAATAACAAACAACAAAATGAAAAAAAAATCATTGTGTGCCCATCTCTAATATTTAAATATTATTATCAAAAACCACAAATAAAATCAATACATTTAAAAGCAACAAGAAGAAAATGCAGAGGAAATTCACACAATAATCACATACTTGTTGGTTTATGATTACACATTTCTGAAGGGAAAATGGATCAAGCCTTGCCATCAAAACTTATATCAATTTAATCTATGGATGGAATGAAGACCTGGAAACTCCACAGGGTGTCAAAATGGGAACAGACTGTTGTTGAAGTCCAGTTAAAGTGCTTCTATGGGGCTTGAGCTGCTTTGCTATTGCCTTTCACATCCAGTCCAAGTGTACAAGACACCCAATGAATACGAATACATGTATAATTGGCTGATCAATAAACGAATCTGCCAGGTGCCAAATTAAGTTATGACTTCTTCTTTGTGTGTCTTGCTCAGACCTGCTGCACCCGCTCACTGACATGGAGATACATGTCAGATGATTTTTTTCAGATAGGAGAAGAGTCTACTAGATCTCCACCCACCTGCACCCCGCCAGGGGGGACAAACACCTCTAACAGTTTATATGTGCAGAGTCATGTTCAAAATAAGCTGCTGCTATGTTGGTGGCCTCCCAGCAATGTGTTCCAACATCATACCAGAAGCCTGGGTTAGATATCCAGCAAGACTTTAAAGAGTCCGATTCAGCATTTCAGATGCAGTAACATCCTACAAAGCAATGACATGGCTTGGTACAAAGCATGAATATTTTTTGGCATTGACAGAGATGGGTGTTTTCTTTAGGAGAAGGCTGTGCAGTGACCAAAATCTAGTTCAAAAGCATTTGTTCAGGTTGGGAGCCAATGTGGTTCAGTGCAGAGGGTGCCTCGCCAGGTTTTGGGAGGAGGCTTGGTTTTCAATGTGTCTTCAACCACAGAAACTTGTTGGAGGTTGCAATGATAAAACCACTGCCTTAAATGTCTCACATACCTTGAAGTCTCTATTAAATTACCATAGTCACTTGCAATTTGAGGGATCCTAACAACAAAAGACCAGGAATCTCCATTCAAGGTCACTTCACTTAAAACTCAATCTGCATATAGGTAGGAACAAAAAGCTCATCTTAGATTTCCTTTTGTGTTTTACATTAATGAGAAGCTTCATTTGAGTTCTCCTTTGTCCTTAGGCCTTAGGATAGGGGTGTCCAAAATTTTGTAAGGAAGCCCAGATTTGGTGGCTGATAATGCATGGGGGGCGGCTGCTCCCTGACCCCTGCCCCCAACTGCAAGCCCCATCCACTGACCCCTTGCAAGCTCCACCCACTGACCCCCAAGCCCCACCTACTGACTCCTTGCAAGTCATCACCTCCTTCTTCAGCTTCATCCCGCAGGTGCTGTTGTGGGCATCGGCAAGGAAGGAGCCGGCCTCAGTGGCAGCCCTGTCACCCTCTCACCCACCAGGGGCTGGAACCCAGCCCCCATGCTCTGCTCCCCCTGCGCTTGCCTAGGGTCATGGGGCTGCAGGAGGGGGGAAGGGTGAGGCAGCTATCTTCAGGCCAATCAAAATGTCCTGGTGGGCCGGATTTGGCCCCCGGGCCAGACTTTGGACATGCTGTCTTAGGAGAAAACCTAACCCCAAAATAACACTCTTTCTTTGGATTCAATATATGGAATTATTTCTAATAAAAGTCGAGCCTTCCTGTAATTGTGCTTGCTTTCCACACTTTCTCCCTAGGGTTTCCTCCTGTCCAAAAATCTCCTGTCAGTGCATTATAGATGTCACTGGAATGCATAACCAGTTCTGTCCCCTTCCAAGACTCACTGCCTAGCAAGGACTGATATATAAAAGGTCTCTGGTGAATTAATTTACTTTGTACAAAGTACTTTTGCCCTTTTCTGAGACCTCTTTGCGTGAACAGGATAGAGGAATATTTTCTAATTACTCTTCTACCAACTTTTCTCTGTTTGCCTGTTTTACTTCATTTTGAGAGATGTTTTGAATGGAATTTTTCTGGTCCTAGGTTGTTCTTTTACCAATCTTAAAATCTTTTAAAGAAAGAAAAAATAATGAGCAATGTAACAAACTACTTTGAAAAGCAGGACAATGAGGAATGGCAACAGTAACTTATAAATGGTAACTCTCAACACTTTGAAGCAGCTTATACGGATTTCTTTTTTATCCTACTGTATCCAGCCAACTCCCTTGTGGTGGATTAGGCTGAGAGACAGTGAATGCTGGAAAGGGGGTCTGAGACCCAGTCTCACTGTTCCAAGCCTCTTTACCAACTACATGGCCCTCCATTGATTCACCACAGTTGGATTAAAGAGCTCTGCCAATGCCAGGCCATTTAAGTCCATGAATCATGCCCTTTGAGCTCCTGAGCCATGCTTGCCTACACTGAAAGCTTGCTCCTTGCCATATGCTTCAGTTAATACTTTTCACCTGTTTGTAGTTGTTACAAGAGAGTGTAGAAGCCAGAGGAAATTACACAGACGCTGTCCACCCCCAGATCTAATATTCCCCTTCCATGTGGTTTTGGGATACATGCAGGTTTTGAGTTGTGCTTGGAAATCGTAATGCATATACTGACATCTGGAAGTATCCTAATGATTGCTGTAAGAATTATTGCCATAGCTGGGGATGAATCTATAGCTCTGCAGCACTGTTGGTCTAGCAACAGCTTGCTTGAGTTATAGGAAACATACTGTCAACCAGATTTTACTGAAAGGCAAAGAAAAGGGAACTTAATCTAAAGATTAGTGTAATAAACTGGGCAGCAAATTTTTAAACTGATGACTGGTTTGAATTTGTTTGCTTGTTTTACTCATTAATTGTATAGCAAAATCAAGAGAAAGAAAAAGTTGAAAACTGGGGTGGGGTGGGGATTGCACCCTCTCCTAAAGCACATTCCATTTCGCCTGTCTCAGTGTTTTTAATTTTGCAGACGTTTGAAACTTCCATTATTAAAGACGTACATCAAAATAAGAAAACATCCCAAGCAGATTCTAGAGAGACATGATGTGGGGAAATTCCTGTGCCAACCATTCAATAGAAGGATTTGGGGAATAGGTAGCACTCCAGTCCAGATGTCGGTGGGCTATGACTAGACCTTAGAGATGAGCATCAACCAGCTCAAAGAGTTCCACATGTCCCAGGTCAGAACACAAACCAATGGCATATTGCTATTGTTGATGTGCTTTTAAGGGCGTTTATACACGACCCCTAAACTCCGGGGCAAATGGCTCCCAGCTCCGGAGCTTAAAAATGTTTCCCCACCAGCTCCGGAGTTAACAGGAAATTAGGTGCGACCACGCCCACTTTAGCACGCCCCAGCGCACCTTTCAAGTACCTGCTCTTTGGAGGTGAAAATTATTTGATGCGGTGTAACGATAGTGAGTGTGGGGCTCTCCTCGCTTCTGTTTGTTGTTGTTTTTGGCTCCCGCCCCTTTAAGAGCTACTTTACAGAGACTGGAATGTTGCCGGCAAGAGCGAGAGCCAGAACGGAGGTGAGCGGCATGCTTTTCTTTCTCTTTTTCTCCCTCCCCTCACGCAGCCAGCAGCCAGGAAGTGCGGAGGGGTGGGGACACAGGAAGAGTGATGAACCCCTAAGATCTTTGGTCTGAATTTAAGTGGTCAGTCGATCTTAGGGGTCATGTGAAAAGGCCCTAAGTTACTTCTGATATACAGCAACCCTCAGGATTAATGATAACCAAAAAGGTCCTATCGGTAAAAGCCCTGCTCAGGGCTTGCCAAAAAGGGGTCTACTAGAGGAATGCAATACAGTAACCCCCCTCCCTTTTGCAGTTCATATACTGCGGTCCTGGTATATTGTGGGACTGCAGCATATGGGGGGAAAAAGGCCCGCTGGGTAAGGTGGATGGGCCTGTTTCAGGCCTCCTGTACTTATCACAGGCCTGGCACTATCCCAAACGGGCCTCCAATGGGCTTCTGGGGCCTGTTGGAGGCCCCCAAAGTGCTTTCTGGCAAACTGGAAGTGACTTCTGGATAACCAGAAGTGACTTCTGAATCACTGAAAAACACTTCTGAAACCTTCAACAGGCTTCTGGGGTCTTCAGACACCTCGGAAGTGCTTTCCAGCAAACTGGAAGTGACTTCAGGAAAACCGGATCACCGGAAAGCACTCCCAAGGCTTCCGACAGGCCCCAGAAGCCTGTCAGAGGCCCATTTGGGACAGTGTCAGGTCTCAGGTAAGTGTAGGAAGCCCCATATCAGCCCCCCAAGCCCCACCCATCCCAGCATTCGCATATTGTGGGTCAGGTTGGGTTCCTAACCCCCATAATAGGCAGGGGGTTACTGTAAAATAGTTTGACTATGTCCGGATTACTGAAGGTAGCTTCAGAAAGAACTGATTAGCAAGATGAGGTTGGGTTCCATTTTGTGTGGGAAGATCCATGATAAATAGTAGAAGGTAGATGTGTGCAGTCATGAAGCTCTGGTAAGACTACAGTAACCCCCAGTTGTTGTTGTTTTGTCTCTCTGTAAACCAATAAGAGGGGACAACATTGTATGTTTTCAGCCTCCAGCTGCAGAAATAAATAGGAAAATGTGCTGAGGAAAATGCATTTTGGAGTGAGAGAATTGAAATCATTATTTGGCTCCATCTATTTGATCTGATTTCTTGTGCCATGGGCAGAGATAGGGAAATAGGGAAAATAGCTTTCCCCATATCTGGATGTGGTTTCACACAACAGGGAACCACTGACTCGTATGTCTTCCTTATGCAATCCAGCATGCTATGCTTTGGCCAACTCCACACCATCTCTTTCCTTTTCTCTCCCAGTTAGTCTGGTTTCTGGGGATGGACTAGATTCCCTTCAGTGACACATACACAGAGAGAGCTCCGTAATTCAAAGGAAACCTGTTGACAAAACTTTTCATGTTGTCTCACTCCTGGACTGATGCCACTCTAAACATGCTGCAGGCTAAGGAAGGTGGGTGTTACTGGTTATCTGAGACACATCGCTTTGCCTTTCATAAAAACAGCCTTGCAGGAACAACTCTAATTAAAATGATTCCCAGCATCATGTTTTCAAAATGCCGAGTGCAATGAAGCAGGTTTTTGAAAAATGGCAAGAGAGTGATAAAAACTCTTCACTTAGGCCATGTCGAGTGATGAACAGGAAGCAGACTTTAAAGGGGTCCCCCCATTTGTTAAAGAAATACTGTGAGCCAACATGGTGTTATTTCTTAATTAAAATATAATCACATGCACGTGAATTTAAATCCAAAGGTTTTTCTCATACTGTGTGAGCTGGTGCATTGGCTGTATCTCTCCACAACCACGATTTATATAGTGTGTTCATGTTATGCTTTGTAGTAATCTGAAAATTGATACAATCTTTCATGAATGGCAATGTACAAAAGGAATATAAGAATTCTAAAGTTCAAGTGTGTGTGTGTGTGTGTGTGTGTGTGTGTGTGTGTGTGTGTGTGTGTGTGTGTGTGTGTGTGTGTGTGTGTGTGTGTGTGTGTGTGTGTTCGTTCACAGGCATACATTGTTCCTTCAATTGCTCAGGGATGGCTTCTAGACCAGTAGTGTACTGGCAAATTCAGAAATCTTGGCTGATAGTTCCTTTAAGACAATCATCTCTCAGTCATGCTCACTTCTAAGGGCATACAATTTTTCTTGCATTATGCAACAAAAGCAAGCTTTTGGTCTCTTTACTTGCAGTTCATTTTAGAGGTTATTACCTCTGTTGTGAAAAATAGTTGTTCATTGCTCTTTGGCATAAAATCATTCACATGTTTGGCTAAGGTTCAGCACATGGACACGGGCATGAAAATGATTATTTCTTTATACTGTAAGCCTTCAGATCTTCTCCACTGACCTAGAAAATGAATGTTCAGATAACTGAGATTAGCTAATCTCCGCTATAAAATTGAGGCACCATTGGATATACCATAAAGAATTCTACTCGAGATCTTGAGCTGATTGTTTGAAAACATGTATAGTTATGTATGAGGAAATCTCTCTCTCCCCCTCCCCCTTCCTCCTCCTCTCTCTCTGACATGTGAGTGTGTGCGCGCGCACACACTCACGCACGCACGCACACACACACACACACACACACACACACACACACACACACACACACACACACACACACACACACACACTGTTTGGTAAACCATTGCCTTTTTTTCTTCCAAAAATCTCATTCAAAACCATTTTCTCTGTCAGCTATGAAGTAAAAGCATTCCATTTCTGTAAGCTAAATATTACCTTCATGTAACTGATGAAATATGCACAATTTCCCACTTATCTCTGCACCTTTTTCTAGTCTTGTCAGGGAAAATCTGGCTTTCCCCCTGTCAGGATCAGGCTTTGGGGCAACATGGGGAAGGAGCCTTCAAACTAGAAGCAAGGAGGGCTGCTCTTTAGGGGTTTCCCTTTTAGCGGCAGCTTGGAGAAGCCCTGTTATTGCTTGGAAGGAGAGAATCTGAATTACCTTTCATACTGGAACCAAACCTGGATGAACTCCCTATGAAAGGTGCACAAGACCTGACTGAGGGAGATTCAAGAGTGTTGCTTGTATCCTTTCCTCATGCAGTGGCCTTTCCTTTTTCTTGTTTTCATTTTCCCCATCTGGCTGGTCTGTTTGGAAAAGGAGGAGGCAGGCAACTCAGATCAGATGGAGAAAACCAGAATCATGAGTCCACCAAACCCACCATGACAATTCTGTTGTTGCCTCTGTTATTTGCTAGTTACTTCATAAAGCAAATTCCTTCGGTGACATAAAACTGCATGAAAAACAACAGTCCAGGTCTAGTTATAATTCATTTTGTTTCAAATCCACCACCACAACACTAATATCATCTCTCTCTCTCTCTCTCTCTCTCTCTCTCTCTCTCTCTCTCTCTCTCTCTCTCTGTGTGTGTGTGTGTGTGTGTGTGTGTGTGTGTGTGTGTGTGTGTGTGTGTGTGTGTGTGTGTGTGTGTGTGTGAGAGAGAGAGAGAGAGAGAGAGATCATGACAAATCCTCTCATGCAATTTCATCCTCAGACCATATTCATAATCAGGCAGGGTGAATAATATTTAATGACAATGCATGAGATATATAATTACAAGTTGAATGGTTTTCAAAATTCCAATCATACAGAGATCGGTGGGCATGTTAATTCTTGCACTGTTTGGGTTCAGGACCAGGACTGTGCTAGCTTACTCTGAGCTGGGAAGCAAATCCATTTTGGCTAATTGCCTTATTCCAGAGCTTCTGGTAATTGGGGCATATAAACTTCTCAGTGGCCCTGGTGGCTGGTGTTGGCAGAAATCCTGTTCTAACACATCTGGAGAGTACCAGGTGGGGCAGACCTGGCAAAAAATTGAGATCCATCCTAGGTCTTGCGTGCATCAACATGTTCTTCTGTAACAGACTTTCAGGAATGAAGTCCCATTAGTGCCTATTGCATTCCTTTAGGCCATCATTTCACCAGTGGTTGGGAGCACACACACACACACACACACACACACACACACACACACCACACCTTCCATTGAGAAGTATATCAAATGATGTTCTAAGCCTCTTTAAAATATTGGTGATCACTTAAGCCTCTAGTCTGTTCATGAGGTTGAAAATTTATAATGGAAGGGAAAGGCTCCTCACTGTTCATATCCCAAAAGAAAATACAGCAGTATCTCTACTTATGAGTGGCTCAACTTAAGAGCAATTCTACTTAAGAGCGAAAAACCGTTGGCATTTTAACTGCTGCCTTACACATTTTAGATGTGGTCTGCTCTACTTACAATTTTTTTAAAAAAATATTTATTTATTTATTTATTTGATTTTTTTAGATAGAGCTGCTCTACTTAAGAGTTGTTCGACTTAAGAACATGCATTCGGAACAGACTAAACTTGTAAGTAGAGGTAGTACTGTATAAGGATTTTACTATCTGGATATATCTAAAGTCAAGCACAATTCTTCTGGGGGGGAAAAACTGTTATCTTCCTTGGCTTGTAATCTGAGCAAGGCTGATACCCCACATCAACTTTGTACCACATCAAATTAAAATGTATATTTAATTTTGTTGTGGTCATATGGTACAAAATGCAGTAAATGCACCCCACAGGTGCATTTTAATGTTCTGTACCTTATGTGACCCCACGTACGGGGACCACATCAAAGTTTCATTTGTAGACTGTCAGTATAATGACTTTCAGCTATCATCCATGCAGGCAATCCCCATCCTTTTTATATAAAAAAGCCATGGTGCAATTTGAAGCTTGAGCTCCTGCCTTTTCGTCCTTTGTGGTACCCAAGGCTCTTCAGGAGAGCCAGACAACCTCGCAGAACAGTGGAGCCAGCAGCCAGCACACACAAATGGGCACAAAAGGTCATGAGTTCTTGCTCGCTCGCTTTCTAGCGAGGTTTTAACCAATAAATTCAAGGGCTAACAATTGGAGGAGGAGGAGGAGGAAACAGCCTTTGCTTTTGGGGGGGCCTAAACTGGCTGGTTGTTCTCGATCACCTGTCAATGGACAGCCAGGGGGATCAGAAAGGGCTGGAGTGGTCCTGCAGGAAGAGGCTGCCAGTGTGGCGGCAGCAATGGCTTCCAGACTGATCCCCTCTGCAAAAAGCCTTGTCTCCAGTGACTGTGCCTTGGCTTGGATTTTGCTGTGGATTTAACGCTTTCCCATGGGCTCTTGTTCTGATTTAAAATCCGCACTAGAGATGGGCACAGTGAAAAAAATTTTACCACCCTTGTTAGTTGGGCTGGTTCGGGTTGTTTCTTTTCGTAAAACAAAAATTAGTTGGGTTTTTGTTTTTTCATTTTTAGTACTTTTTTTGGGGTAGTGTGCTCCTGGAGGCACCTCTGTGGGTGGGTGCCTCCTCTGAACAATTTTAACATCTGGCTCCTGGAGGCACTTTGCCTCCTATCATCACCCACTGGATGGGGGCAGGCTAAAGAGACCCAACAACACATCTCCCCTCCTCACCTGCTGCTGCAAAATGGCATGCATAGCCATATGGATATGCATTTGAGACAGTGAGACCAGTGAACCCGCCAAGCCTGGGTGATGCCTAGGCTCTCGCAGTCATGTCTCACAAAGAAGAATCGACTATAAATGCAAGTAGATCTGGCTTAGAATGTGGGTTTGTGATTTCTGTGTTAGGCTAGTCAAAGAGTTACGGTGGGCTGTGGGTTGCACCTCTGGGTGCCTCTCTGACCCACTAAGAAACAGTCTGTGACATATGGGTAAGTCAAGGATCAGGGTTAGGGTTAGGGGGCACTTCATTTTTTTTTGGCCATCCCAAATTCCATGGCCAAGAAAGGCTGGGATGGCTCCAAATCCATCTCGTCCACTCCCACATGGCTGGCCACTCTGCCAGCCCATCATTGCGACAGTGTAAATAAAATAAAATAAAATAAAATCAATGGAGGACAGAGGAGGAGAGGAGAGACATTTTGTTGCAAGAAAAAACCCACTGCTACTGTGAAAAATCTGGCAGTTTATAAATTTTCGAGTGTTTCTGTTCCCTTGTGTGTTTTTGGACCATTTCAAAAACAATCTTGTGTTCACCATTTTGGATCCCCTGCCCGCACAGCATGGCATGGCGAGTCCGGCTGCCCAGGATGGGGGAGGCGGTACTCCTCCAGAAACCACCCCTCTGGTATGCCCTGCACCCTTAGTCAAGCAGGCATTTTTCCGCCTGCTTTTTTGCCAGGGAATGGGTGGGGGAGAGTTTCCCTATTTTTCTGTCAGCAACACAGTGCAGAGAGCTTAAAAGACAAATGCCTTTTGCAAACTGTAGCTCCGTAACCACCAGAGCAGCCCAGGACGGGGATGGGGGAGGCCGGGACCTCAAAACAACCCCTCTGGTAGGTGCCCTGAGGCATGGCAGGCATTTTTCCGCCTGAAAAAATGGAGAACAAAATTTTTTAACTTTTAAAAACTTCACATCTCATCACGGGCACAAGGATCGTGCGATGAAACAGTCATGCCCGACAAATCAGACCAAAATTGTTCATTCGTCGGTTCGAGCTCAGTCTGAGCAGGGACAGAACCCGTTTCCATAGAAGAACGGAACGTGACGGAAACGGAAACGGGAATACCGCTAAGTCGTGCCCATCTCTAATCCACACCATAACAGTGACAAGGATTTTACCACCCTGAGACCAGGTACTTGTAAAACACACTGAGTCGGGTTTTGGGGGTGTGGTTGCACTTTATTTTTCTTAAAGTGTGAAGGATGTGGAAGAACAATTTTAACATCTGCATCACAGAGCACTTTCCACCACATCAAAGTGGATTTGGGATAAGGGCCCAAGAACACATCTTTCCCTCTCTGCCCTTTACAACACTGCTATGGAAGCATTTGAGCTGCCATCAAAGCCTGGGAAACATAGTTTATAGTCTTACTTGAGACTATAAATGCCAGGCACTCTAGAATGTACATGATTTCTGTGCACATCAAAGAGTGGGGAATGTACATGCTCTCTGTGCACACTGTGGAAAGATTGGGTAAGAATTTTAGTTCACTTCATTTTTTTACCATTTAAAAATATGGAAGAAAGGCTGATACTTCACGTCCATCTCCTTGCTGTTTGCTGTCCCGCTTAATCAGTATGAAGAAATCTAAAGTCCATTGGATGAAGGTTTGTCATGACCATTTTACTGCAATCTATGATGAACATCCACCCCTGGCCTCAGGAATCTCTCATCTCACTTCATTCCAAGGCCCGTGGTAAGGCTCCTCACACAATGTACCATTCTCCATCTACTGGCAGGATGTGAAGTGCCATTTGCCAGTACATTTCCTATGGAGTCAGCAACACAGTGCAGAGATTTGACAAATGCCTCAAACTTAACTCCATAACACATTGAAGGCAAGGCACTGAGAATCAAAACATCAAAAACGGAAGGTCCATTAAAAAATGGAGAACAAAATCATGGAATTTCATCTCATCACGGAACAAGGATGTGCATAGATGGTATCATCAATCACGCTGAAATTACACAGGAGCAGGGACAGAACCGCAAGAAGACCACGTGACTGCAAATTTTTCAAAAACCTCCTCCCGAAGACCTGGATTCTAAAGAATGGCATTTCCATCCCTCCCTCCTTCCTTCCATCCTTCCATCCATGCATCCATCCATTTTTTTAAAATTTGGATTCTCTCTTGCACCCCACCTTTTCTGCAAGATGGTGTCAATGATTTTAATTCTCACAACTTGTTAACCACTTTACTCTACTGTCATGTTGCAAGTGTTCCTCACTTCAGTGCAGGATAATTAATCAAGAAGTGAAAGTCAGGATGAAAGTGCATGGGTTTTATGACATGAAACATCCACCCCTTTAGTTGTCTGACCAGGGCAAAGGCAGGTAAAGTGAGGTGATGAAACACAAAATGAAGCTGATGTGATCAAGACAAATTTCACCCAATAAGTTTGCTGAAATACTAAAATTATCTGCATGAAATAAAAAATAAGAACAGAAAAATCAGCTTCTGATAGATGCCTCACCAAAAGGTGGAGCCCTTTTCTGAGTTATTATTGATTTCAAGTCAGTGTTCAATTTATTTCTAAAAATTATGGAATGAATTTGAGAGCACCACTATTGATTGATGTTCACTATTGCTTACTTAGTGAAAAGTCAAAGATATAGGTGAACTGCAAACATGATAAGGCCTGGTCTAGACCTGTTCTCAACATTAAAAAGTTGATCCAGGGCATATTTTAACACTTACACTGTTTAACGTGTACATCAGTTCAATAGTAAGTTTTTTTCTATAAAAATTGGGCAATAAATCCCTTCTGATAGCCAAGCATTTATGGCTAAGACCATCACACAAATGATGCATTAGGGGAGATATCAGGGAGTACCTTATGAGGATTGCTTATGTCCCTGCAATAGTGGAGAGGTGGAAACATTTGAGTGTTATTTTTCATGGTTCCTTCTACCAGGACCTTTATAATAAAAACTTATCTGTTCTTCAAAAATGCTCAGATAGACCCAAATAAATGTTTCTTTCTGATCAGACCCCATGTTATTTTAAAAAGTGGCCAAATTTTGTGCAGATGCCATAGCTTGCCACAGTTCTCTGATAACACAGTGGTTTCCCCCATCCCCCATTATGCATATTTGTGACATAAATTTTACATACCATGTGGATGTAGTTTTGGCATAATGCACACTGCATATTGTATTCAGTTTTATATTGTACTATGCAGTGCAGCAACGAAATAAAAAGATGCCTGCTTCTTGGGAAGAAAGCAATGGCAAACCTAGATAGCATCCTAAAGAGCAGAGACATCACTTTGCCAACTAAGGTCAAGATAGTCAAAGCTATGGTTTTTCCAGTAGTGATGTATGGAAGTGAAAGCTGGACTATAAAGAAGGCTGATCGCCACAGAATTGATGCTTTTGAGCTGTATTGCTGGAGGAGAGTCTTGAGAGTCCCCTGGACTGCAAGGAGATCAAACCTATCCATTCTGAAAGAAATCAACCCCGAATGTTCACTGGAAGGACAGATTTTGAAGCTGAGGCTCCAGTACTTTGGCCACCTCATGAGAAGAGAGGACTCCTTGGAAAAGTCCCTGATGCTGGGAAATATCGAAGGCAAAAGGAAAAGAGGACGACAGAGAATGAGATGGTTGGACATTGTCATCGATGCAACCAATATGAATTTGACAAAACTCTGGGAGGCATTGGAAGATAGGAAGGTCTGGGGAGCTCTGGTCCATGGGGTCACGAAGAGTCGGACATGACTGAACGACTGAACAACAACAATGCTATTCTTTGACCTTAATAAAGTAAATTCTTCTTGAAGCCAAGGAAAAACTGCAGTGTTGGTAAGAACTTTCTACCCTCTTTTCATCCTCTCCTTCTTCTCTACACCCCTCTTCCTTGAAGAAATAAGTAGGTAAGGCCTTTCTGGAATAGTCCATAGACTAACTAAATAACCCAATTTATCTTCAAGGGGATCAAAAGCAGAGGAGTGTGATGCTGCCATTAGCCCTCCATTCACTCTATACTTGGATAAAGACAAACCAATCAAAGCCCAACTGGAGAGAGTTCAATCAGTTCATGATGGTGCCCATGCCAGGGTTTGTACATGTCCAGATCTCAAAGAAAAAGAAGCAGAACTGTGAATGGCTGTGATTTCAGAAGGCGGATATGGAGTGAAGCTGCCTGTCGCCTTCCACTTTGGTGCCAGACATTATTCTGACAGAATTATTTCTATTACAGTGATCCCCCACCTATTGCTGGGGTTAGGGACCTGACCTGACCCGCAATAATTGAAAATCCACGGCATGCGGATGCAGGTGGAGTCAGGCCTGGGGGGACCTAGCTGGGGGCTCTTGTACTTACCCCCAGCCTGGCCCTACCCTGAACGGGCCTGCGAGAGCCTTCCTGGGCCTTCTGGAGGCCACAAAAGGGCCTCCCTGCAAACTGGAAGTGCCTTCTGGTAAACCAGAAATCATTTCTGAGGCCTCTGACAGGCCTAGAAAGGCTCTTGGAGGCCTCAGAAATTATTTTTTAGTGATCCATAAGTCACTTCCGGTTCACAGGGAGGCCATTTTGGGGCCTCCAGAAGGGCCTCACAGGCCTGTTTGGGGCAGCTCCAGTCCTGGGGTAAGTATGGGAGGCTTGAAACAGGACTTTTCCCCCTTACCCTAGGGGGCCTTTTTCATATACTGCAATCCCACGATATAGTGGGACCTCAATATATGAACCGTGAAAAGGTGGGGGACCACTGTACAATTATTTGTCTGTCTGCAGCCAGGAGAGCACACAGACACACAGAGATACGCACAGACACAGACACACACAAACACAAAGAGAAACAAGGGACAACCACTACAACATTTGGTCTAGCCTTTGCCCACCCTGCCTGGAATAAAGAGACAAGACCAAGTTCTTGGGTTAAAATTGGGCCACAATTTATTGCTAACCATGTTTTAAATTGACTGTTACTCTTAACTAACAAGAGGACTTGAGACGTAGCACAAGTGGGCACTGGCAAATAGATGAAACAAAGTTGCTGCCCCTAATGAATTCAGTGAGATTCCTGACTGAACAGGATGCCACCCATCTGTTTGGCAAGCCTGCCAATTTTAGGAATCTACTCAGCCCATGGCAGCCCTCAGTTTTGTCACCTGAGATTATTTGTTACTCTATACCTAATCTAAATTTTCTACCATTTATTTTATTTTGATCCAAGGGCTGCCTGGCACCATATAGGCACATATCAAGGGGTGTACCTGCATTCTGATACCGCTTGCGTTACCCACCACACTAAAGGGACTACAAAGGATGTGTCTTTACCCCATCAGGCCACACAACTCAGCCCTCAGGCCCTCTTGCACATCTTCCAGAAATATATCTAGGCACTCCATTCAACCTATATAAATCCAGGTTATGCATGGTAATTCTAGGGTGCCTAATAACAGACCCTGCCCAGTATCAACATACCTGGCTATTTCTCTATTGACTCCCTGCCTAGCTTTGTGAATCTTATGAGGATCATGGTCTGATCTCCACTTTAAATGTGGAATCAATGTGGTCCGCACTAACCTAGTGCTAGAGAACCTAGTGCTGTAAATCCTCAAGTCATCAATGACTTGGAGGATGAGAGCCCTGCCCAACATGCAGGTCAAACATCCAGGGAATGTTGGGAAGTGACTGATGCAAAGCTATTCCAGAGAATTCCCCTACTTCCCCTCCACTCAATCTCAGGCCAGGCTCCAGCGCCAACATCTTGGCCCCATCCAGTGCATACTGCATACTTAAGAACATGAAAAGCCATGAAGGATCAGGCCCATCTAGTCCAGCTCCCTGTATTTCACAGTGGCCCCACCAAATGCATCTGGGAGTGCACAAGACTGGATATCTGTTTCCTGATACAGCTCCCCTGCATCTGGCCCTTGAAGAACCCTGGTTTTAAGCTTGGAGATTACACATTTCCATCATGGTTTGTAACCTCTGATGGACCTTTCCTCCAGGAATCTGTCCAATCCCCTTTTGAAGGCGTCCAGGCCAGATGCCATCACCACAAGATGCCATCACCACAACCTATGGTAGAAACTTCCACAGACTAACAACACACTGGGTTTCTTTTGTCTGTTCTCCTTTGTCTTTTTAAATTTTAAAATTTTTAACCTCATAAATGTCAGATTTAACATGAAATATTTCTTGGTGCGTGTGTGTGTGGGGTGTAGTTCTACTCTGTGAGTGCACCTGCACTTTTCACTCTACTCTACAACTACATATTAGCAACCCACAAAGGCCCCTGAACTGGTTAGGAATTCACCATTCAACAAAATATGGGACATGTCACTACTATAATCAGGCATGACAGTCTTCTATATTAGCATTGGTGAGGCATTTGGGATATTGTTGGACTCCAACTCCTGTTGCCTCTGACCTCTAGAACTCAACCATATGTTGAAGCAAAGTGTGCTACTAAAGTACTTTCTATGCTATGCAAAACCAGCACCACCAGAAGCTGGGTACTCAATTTGCCAACATCAGGAGGACGGAAGGCTGAGACAACTTTGAGCTGGCTACCAGAGGCCAGGATTGAATTCAAGTCACAAGCAGAGTCTTCACTGCAGAACTGCACCTTAATCACTGTACCACTAGGCTCCTTGTTCTTTGTGTTTCTAACTTCTGGTTGAAGGGACAGGCAACAGCCATGGGTTGCAATCTGACAGTTACCTCCACATTCCCTGTTGAGTTTTAGGCTGCAATGAGAAACACGCATTGTGTTGTTGAACTCACTAGGATTTTTTTCTGAATGCAATGGAGTGATAACTTGCCTTGCAAATGTATAATTTTTTATGCTTGTTTGCAATAAAAACTTTCCATTGTGAGGAATGATGGGGGTGGGCAGGCTTAATGTCTCCAGGAATACTGATCTTGGGAGAGATAACAGAGGAGATTAATGTTAGGAGGGAGCAGGAAATTAGACGTTATGTCAAGTTATGAAAAGCAATATTTTCCTTCCCGCATTAGTAGCAAGTGGATGAACAGAGTGTTCCGGCACGTGCGGCCTTTCAGACACCATTTATAACAATTTGCTTATTTAACCTTTCTTTCTCTTTTCTTTTCAATTTGGGCCTCCGGTGGAAGGCAAGACTTGCTCCTTCCGCTGTGCGCTAGATGTTGATGAAGAAATATATGTCTGTAGGATTAACTGTAGGACCATGTTTCAAGGCAGAGGACTTTTTCAGGGCCCTGTGCCCAAAGTAAACCTCCTGTTACATAGCTCCCTTGAGGTCATAAGCTTGAGTTGCCCTGCATGAATGGGATGAATTGGACAAGTGGGGGCTTCAGCAAGTTTTGGTTATTAGGTTAAGGGTGGCTTGCCTGAAGTCCCAGGATTCTGTAAGATCCTCTTTGCAACTGAGCGAACCAGCCAGCATGCATTGGGAATTACACATGGAGCTTATAGCCTTGCATTGTAGCATCAGAACACTTTAGTTTGACGAGGGTACCTACATATATAATTATCACAATTACTGTGTATTATCATCAGTTCTGACATATAGTGACCCTTTGCAGGATTTCCTAGGTATAACGTACTGAGACATCTGTCTGCTACTTATCAAGCTTCCCTTTCATCAATCCCCAAACAAATCGTAAACACTTCATGCTTCCACCAGCAAGGCTACAGCTAATGAGCCATACTTAATGGGTGTTGGGAAGGGTGTAGATGGAACTTTCACACACACCAGGCCATTGTACATCTAACAAGACTACTCAGGCCATTGTCCACCTAATGAACCTATTCAGACCAGAGTGATTTGACATCAAGATGAACTATAAATTGGAGGACTCACCACTAAGTTTCCTCAGACTGATGAAGCTACTTGGATGAGTAGCGAAACATTTCAACTTCTCACAAAAAGAAGTCCAGTTGCTGGGACTCAGCTTCCAGGTAACTTCAGCTGGATGACTGAGAATCTTCACAGACATACTCAAACATAGTTTACCATTCTCTTCTCTGGGGAGAGGTGTTGGCCACAGCCCATTGCCCAGTGCCTACACAGGCTGCATCCTTTACCAGAGAGGCATAGTGAGGAATCGAAAGCCTAACCTTTGGCTCCACAGCCAGACACCCAACTCAACAAGCTATCCAGCCAGCTTGTACAGACCAACTTGAATGCATTCAAATATACAACGACCAAAGGCAATGTGCAGTTATGATATAGTTGATTTACTATATTGATTATTTAATCCATGTTACTGTCACTGAGCCTTAGAATTGCATGTGACCATATTTAGATGATTTACCAGAACTTTAGGAGGAGCAATTTAGTAACAGATATTCAAGAATAATAATCCCTTGCTATTCCATTGCTGTCATTGTTGCAGTTGCTGCTGCTATTGTTGTTAGGACCCTCTTGTGTTTCCCTATCTACTACTAGTAGACTAGCTTTATCTGTGACACAAGTTCTTTGTGTCTCCTGGTTGCTGTCTTGTTTTCCTTCTATTTATTCTTTGCCATTCCAATCTTTCATTTTCTTACTGTTTTTTTACGCTATTCACTCTCCTCCCAACATGTGTCCAGCAGAAAATTATTCTCCCCCTTCCCTCCCTGTGAACTATTTTATGTAGGTCCTATGTACAGGGTCAGGATGCAACCAGGAAAGAAAGGGTAGGGTATTGATTTCCAGCTGAAGATACAAATTTCTGGACTGGTCTACCTAGTCCAGGCGGCTATGTAAGAACTTTTTATAGAGACTTCTAGGCAGGAATTCTGCATAGCTGGAGCTATTTTAATTAAAGCAAATGAGTGGTGAAATATGGGGTTTTAACAAGAAAAACTTTGAAGTGTTTAGAAATTAAAGGATGAACTACAGCACTAAATTCCACTCCCAGTACAAATTTGTGGTTTTTTAAATAATAATAATAATAATAATAATAATAATAATAATAATAATAATAATAATAATAATAATAATAATAATAATAATAAACCGGAAGGAACAAAAAGATAAGAGCAATCAGGAAAAGAAATGGAACTTTTGGAGATAATGGCAATGTCATTTGGATGTTGATGAGATTTCCACTAAGAACAGGGCAGAACCTGGTACTAAAGGGACAATGTGTTTTTATATGGAAGAACCCTACATTTTTGACAATACTCAGATTTCTGTGTAGTGTAGCATGACTCATCAGCACTTCCCTCCCCCAAGCATACACACACTTTTTCCTTTGTGGGGAGGGAAGCTTAAGTATTCCTTCTGTATCTCTGCCATCACAAACACACTACCAGATGCTTTGAGAAACCCAAATTTAATTGGAAAAGAGGGAAGTGCAGATTTGCCCACATTATTCTTTTCTGTGCCAGGATGCACAGACTTTTTGAGTTAAAGCAAGAAACAGCCAGGAAGGGGAGGGGGAAATGTGCAGATGCCTAATTCTCTGCAGGATTTATATTATTATACGGTAAGCATTTGCACTCTACAATAAAAACCACGTTGGCTTTACTTCCATATAAAAGGAAACACAACAAAAAGGGGGAGTAGCAAGCATGATAGTAATTACATTGAATAGACATTTACTTTATCCTTTTACTAGCAGGACCAATTGTGATTTTTATGCTCCAAGAAAGCTTGCTCTTAAATTTTATGTCTCGTACTGCATTGCCAAATCTTAGCCTCATGTTGCTGCATAAAGTAGATGGCAAAATGTGCTCCTAAAACCTCCATCCTGTAAAAGGAGTAGATTCTGGAAATGCTAGCTAATGAGACCCAGCTCTTAGGAGAAGCACCATAGGCAGCCTTGCACAGAACACCACTCAATCAAATTTTGTTTGTCACATTTATATCCCACCTTTGGCCCAAGGAGCTCGAGACACATGCATAGTCACCTCCTCTATTATTTCCCTCTTTCAACAATCTGGGTTAGATTGAGTGCCGCTAAACCATCTGCTGAATTTCACATCTGAGCTGAGATTTGAAAATCTCAAGGGAATGATAAACCATTTCTGAGTAATCTCTGAGTTATGCACCTGCAAAGTGGAACCACCCCTAGGAAATTGACCTTCAGCAACTGTCTTGGGGAAACTCAATCTTCACCAAACTTGGAGGGATTTTAGAGGAGACTCAGGAGGCATTTCTCTCACGTTTTTGTGTCTCTACATGCCTTGGGGGCATTTTATAGCTCACCAAATGAACAAATCAAAAATCAATAAAAATCCATCAATTTCCATTTGTTGGGGTTATCTGTCCATAAAAATATGAGTCAATGAATTAGCAATTTTTGAATGAATTCTGCAACTCATTTTTTTATTTTGCCCATCTCTAGCTATAAACAATGGATTCATGAATGGCTAATGTGGTGCAATGGCTAAAGATATCAACTAGGACTCAAAAGACAAAGGTTCAAATCCTCACTCAGACACCAAATCTCACTAGAGAGTGAGAATGGTAAAATCACTCTCAAATGCCTCACATACCTCACAATGGCTAGACCATTGGCAAGGTATGTTAAAAGTAATTAAACTGTGATGAAAGAAATATTGATATGCTCACACCCAAGGGGAGTTTTTTAAACTGGCTACTCAATGGCATGTGAGTGGCTTACAACACTAAATGCAAAATATTCAGTCAATAATGTTTACATGGATAAGGTAAAGTTATGAAAAATACAATGCACATTATAAAAGTAGTCCAAATAATCATTTTAACTAATGATCGTTTACATGTAACTTGTATAAGAATCTTAGAACTGCAGAGCTGGAAAAGGATACCCTGTGGACCATTGAGTCCAGCCCCTGGGAAGGAAGCACAGTTGAGAATCAAACTCCCAGCCTCTACCTCTGCAGCCAGATACAACTAGAAGCGCCAACAGAGAGAAACTTCCACGAAAAGATAAGAGAATGTATTGAAATTGACAGACTCTCCGGTTTTCTAAAGGGAGACTACAAGGAGATTTCCCGGAAAAGATGGCAAGAAGTAACAAACTTATTAGTATTGTGAAATATTTGGTGATTTGTTAATATGTTAAACCATTATTTTTGGCTTGATATACCTAATGTAATTTTTATAGTGTATTCCCTCCCCTTCCCCCACACCCTCCCCCCTTCGCCCCCCCCAAAACCCCAATAAAATTACTTAAATACAAAAAAAAATAGGAAGCAGTTTATACTCACATTTTCTCTTCTTCATTGTTTTCTATGGTTATCTTGCTACTGTTTATTTACAGGTAAGCAGGGCTCACTCAAGGTGTTTTGCTGCCTTTAGGGGAAGGACAGAATTTTTCGGATCATACACCAACTGGGTAGTCTGGAAATCAGTCTTACTTCTACACTGGTAATGGGAGATTGCTCTCCACCCCAGCTAGGGGCAACAGGGTAAATTATCTTGGAACCTAAATTACTTTGGAATGTCTGCCAACTATCTAACTCTCACATTATTTGGCAAATCACACTGTTTAGGAACCACACAACATATGTGATGGACCAGAGCAAAGTCAAAGTCAAAAGATGAGATTCCTGAGCCTGTCAATGGTAAATAGTTGGGTGGGTTTAAAAACATGTACAGCCCCCCCCAACACACACACACACACACAAGCTACTGGAATATTTATTTTATTTTATTTTTATTTGACAGCCATGCCATAAAATAGGATATAGAACAAGGGTGGATGAAGTAAAGTCTTTCCAATGTTTTTGACTGCATCTCGCAGCATTCCTTGCCATTGCCTATAATGGCTGATGGGAGTACAGATCAACTGTGTGGTGGCATATTGCCCCACTGCCCATGGAAAAAAAATCTGGCCAGAATCCCATTTCAAAATCACTGGCATGATTTCACCATCTAAACTAGAGTTGTGAACTGCTGGAGTTTAAGAAGTCAGACTATGTATTTGTTTGTGTGTGTCAACTCATGTGACAGATGTGCAACGGCAAACCCCAGAGCTTCCTTCTCAATTTCTTATAATTCACTATTGAAATTTTCACAAACAAAATTAACACCATGAGTGTAACTAACAGGATTCTGGCTACATAAACTGAAAACTGGACCCTTGGGCTGTAAAGCCTAGTGGAAAACCCCAAGTGATCCTACATCTCAATGTCTACTTTGTTCAGAAGAAGAACTTGCCTGTAAGCGTCAGACTCTTGTGATCTTTGAAACAAACCTTAAATATTCTTATTCTCAAATATTTCTCAGAAAACAGTTATAATGTGCAGTACCAGCAAGGACACAAAGCATGGATGCTTGGAATAAGGAGAGGGTGAAACAGCAAGTTATCACTCCTTTCCCATCTTTGATGTCCTACCTTTCTTTTTATTTTTTTTAAATGGCACCATATGGATCCAGTCCAGTCAGAATGATGGAAGGAGTTTCAAGCAGTTGTTTGCAATGGAGTGCTGCTGTAGACCAGTAAGTTTTGAAATATATATGCCAAACAGGTTTGTTAGTTCATTTGGCTTATGTAGAATGAACCAGTTCCCAGGTTTACAAGTAATACTCTCACATGATCACCAACCTGCAAGAAAGGGTGTGGCATCCTTCCCAAGTAACACACCCGGTATGTTGAACTTCACACTCCTTAATGAGACCAGGAAGTACTAAAATGGCTTCGGGCTAAGTGGGGATAATTGCTGAGGAAATATATGTCCAAACAGAAGGTTGGATGTTGCCTAAAGACAGCTGGGTGAATGAATGTTATAGATGCCAGAAAAGCTTAAGAGTTTAATTCACAACACATTCCCTAATGGGATTATTACACCTTCATCTCTGTTACAGCATCCTCACAGGTCAAACAAAGGTCACACAAGCATAGGGTTAGGGCCTCTAGATTTGAAGTTAGGCCTGGATTTCTTGGGTTAAGCTTGGACATCCTCCATGTACAGTGATATTGTATAATGGAATTAATTAATTCCAAATGAAATTCTGTTAAACAAATTTTCCTTTGTACAAATCTCCCATAGGAATGATTGAAAACGGATTAATCCCTAATCACAACTATTTTTCTGTTGTACGGATTTATTCCATATGTGATTCTGTTAATTGATTTCCCCTTATCTCTGGAAGTTTTTTCCTTTAGGCAGATCTTCTGTTAAACAAACCACTTGTTATACGAGGGTCCACTCTAGATGCTTGCTTGTGGCATTCAGTCTTAGTTCATTCCAGTAAAAACTGACCTGACCTCTCTATGTCTCTGTCTCTGTCTCTGGGCCTTTTTACACGACCCCTAAGATCCGCTGGCCACTTAAATTCGGACCAGAGATCTTAGGGGTTGGTCGCTCTTCCTCTGTCTTCCTCTGTCCCCACCCCCCTCCGCACTTCCTGGTTGCTGGCTGCCTGAGGGAGGGAGAAAAAAGAAAGAAAAGAATGCCGGTTTACCTCCATTTTGTTCCCGGCAACATTCAGATCTCTTAAAGGGGTGGGGTGCAAAAAAAGAACAAACGGAAGCCAGGAGAGCCCCGCACTCACTATCCTTACACCGGATCAAATATTTGTCACCATCAAAGACCAGGTACAAGAAAACTGCTGCTTGGTCGCCCTAAAGTGGGCGGGGTCGCACTTAATTGTCTGCAAAGTCCGGAGCTGGTGGGTAAACATTTTAAAGATCCGAACCTTGCAGCCATTTGCGGGAGAGCTTAGGGGTCGTGTATAAATGCCCTCTGTCTCTGTCTCTCTCTCACACATTAAATGTGCTCTATAATGGAAAGGCTTTTGTCGAATTTACTATACAGAGCCCCCAGTCGTTTCATGGACCATTGGCCTGTACATGCCTTCTTTTATTTTTGCTGCCACCATTCAGGGTATCCCAGTTTAAATAACTGAAACCCAGTTGCGTTGTAACGTAAATAAAATAAAATAACATTTATTGAATACAATGAGTTGTTTCAGTTACAAGCTTCCTTTGTGCATACTTAATTGGAAGTTACTCTAAGCAGTTGATTGGAGTTACTTAATTGGACGTTACTCTAAGCCCACTTTATCACCCATTCCTCTGAGCTGCACCTGCTCCATGGTAGACCATTATATAAAAGCAGTTGGAACGCAGGATTGGGGTAAATATCAGCAGGTGGTGCTATTGCTCACTCCTTTGCCAACTATTTTTCACTACAGACCTAGACCTAAAATAAACAGAGAACACAAGATACTGGATTTTAAATTGAGCCACTACTTTGTTTAATTAATAATTATTTACTGGAATTAAAGGGGTGCTGTACTGCAAGTCAACCTGTATCCTGTATCATATTGACATCCAGGCCCAAATAACCTAGGTGAGTATCTACCAGGAAATGTGCTGACCTTATTCAGCACATTGCCAAACTCAGGAAGACTAACTTCCCCCAAGACAGCTGTAAACAATTTTAACCAAAATACTACCTTATTGCTGCCTAGATGCCCTAAGCACATCCAATCTTGCCTGATTTTGGAAACTAAGCAGGGTTGGCCATTGTTACTACTTGGATGGGCAACCACCAGGGAATACCAGGTGCTCTAGGTGCCTGGAGTAGGAACTGGCAAACCACTCCAGTATTCCTGCCAAGAAAACTCCATGGACATGAGGTCACAAAGAGTCGGTCATGACTGTAATGACACAACACACACACTACCTTATTAATTCTCAACTAATCCTAACCTGAACTCGTGATAAACTATTCTATTAAAGGCTGCCCAGTCCCAGGGAATTTATACCATGTACTCATCTACAGCCAAAACCTTGCACTACCTGACATTGCGACCAAAGGAAGTGACCTGATAATGACAATAGGATGGGTGAAAACCCATCATTACTCAGCAGCCAATCAGAGTAATGGTCAAAAATTTCCCATCTGGCCCATGAAGCGGCCAGGTACTCTCATTCTCATTACCACTAGGGCAGGTGGGTGGGAACTCGTAAAAGCTGCAAAGAAGGGCAATGAAGCCACAGGGAGCCTTTTTAAAAAAGGCTCATAAGCCCATGCTTGCCCTGCATCACATGGGTGTGTTTTTTTGCCCTGCTGCTCTACTGGTTGGGCTGCAAAGCGTCCTACCTCCTGGACTTTGCCTGGGTGAAACACCATTAGGTGTTGCCTGTCTTATATATTTGGGTGGGAAAACACCACAATCAGCTTATATAGGTTGGTTTCTGGCATTGCTAGAGAGAAGCCACATGTCCATTTGGGTTCTTTCTTATAGTCTGCTTACAAGGGTTATCCACTCTCTGGATTGTACCACTACTTTTTTCCTATTTCTTATTCTTCTTCTTCCTCAGTGCAGAAAAAGGAGGAACTATTTGATTAAACCGTAGAAGCACTTAGAGACTAGAGGTAAGGGTAGAAGTTTGACTGTACAAGAGGCAATATTATAAGCATCTAGCAGCTTGTCTTCATGCCGTTCTCTTCCTAAATTTGAAGGTCTTTCGAAAACGCGTCACCTCAGCATTTTGCCAAGAACATCTCTGAGGAAGGAGAAAGAATGAAACTGAGAACAGGTCACCTGGGGTCAGAGCACTAGATGAAGTCTCTGTCCTTCAGACAGGAAGACAAATGTATATGCAATGTTGGGGGAGGAAAAAAATGAATTTTGCCTACAAGCATGTCAACATGCATATTTGTTCAGCAATTGTTAAGAAATAGCACATTGTTAACATGTGCATGTGAGAGAGGGGAGGGGGAAGATTGGGGAAGGGAGGGGAGGGGTCCCTTTCAACTCCTCCAGGCCATGCACCACTAACTTCATACTCATCAAATGTCATTATAGTTGCCATTGGATTAAAACTTTCCTAGGTATTTTTCAAGGTTGCCTGTGAGGGGCTCAGAGTTGCAATAGAACGGAACAGAATAGATTAGAATAATGAACAAAGAACAAATGCAGATATAAAGAATATTGTTTTATCTCCCTGGGAATCTCTTCTTTTTTAATGTTCTCCTACCATGAGTTTATATTAGGGCAGGGATTTAAAATGGTTAGTCACCTCTTGTAAAACCACCAATCCAGTCTCATTAATGAAAATGCACCATGTTGCATGGCAGCTGGACACATTTTCTCTTGTAATTCACCATGCAGATGCAACCATTTTATCTGTGTGCTTTGTCAGGACTAATATATGTTATACTTAATCCTATTTAGAAGCTGCAAACTCTCCGGAAAAATACAATGATTTTGTACAATTTTGTTGTTAAGTAGAGTACCGAAGGCCACTTCAAACCAGCTTTGGCCAACATTATTTCATCACAGGCTCATTGAAATTATTTGAGCTTTTGCAGGGCCACGATCTCTATTTTACTTGCCAAAGAAATTCTTATAATGCAATTGTTTCTGACAGTTTAAATGCAAACAGCAAGGCTGCTGTAACAAGGGAAGGGGAGATATATTGGCCCTGCAATGCCAGAAGCAAGAGCTGACAGAATTTTATTAGAAAGGTAACTGCGGAGGAAACCCTCTCTGGTGGAGAGAATGGTCTAGTGCTGACAGATGTACACATGTGCATGTACACAAATATACAACTACCATTTTGTGGGCAAAGGTGGAAGGGGAGGAAGGGCTGCTGCTGAGACATTGCCCATGTGGAAGCAGCATAATTATTAGTGTATTTGGAATGTATTTACTTCCGGTAAATCCTTATAGGCTGCTTTATCATCAGTTGTCTCACAACACAAGTAAGATGTGCTGCCTGCCATTTTATTTTTGACGTTGGTGCTCCGGCAGGTAGGCTATGAGCTAAATACAATCCTTAGTCTGAACCAGAGTATGCCCATTATATTGAGAAGACATATAATGTTGACTTAACAGGTGCACCTCATTCAGTGATGTTACTTTAACCATGATTAACATGGATTTATCTCATTATGCTTTAACTACATTTTATATATATAATGTATATTCTCCAAGAAACTGGTCAGAGCACACACAGATGTCTCCTTCCCATATCTTATGCACACCTGCGAAAAAGAGGAGTCTGACAGAAGTTGGTCCAGGATCACCGCATTAGCTTCTTTGCTCTGCCAAACAGATCAGATTGTCGATGGACGAATGGCAACATAAAATGCTTTGAGGTAGTCACCAACAATATAAGAAGCACTTGCGGAGATGACATCTCCACTGCCATTGATTATCAACATTTTATGGCATATTTCAGTGTCTAAGGGTTTAACACAACCCTATTTTGTGGTTGCATACCTTTGACGTAGGGTACCCAGTGAATGAATTTCCTCCAAAATGTTCTATAATTAACAAGCCTGCTCAGCTCTTGCAAATATATTTTAGGACAATTAAATCAATCAATGATCATTCAGTGCTGCCATCTTTCTGACAAATCTGGGAAGAGTTAAATTGACAGTAGTTTATATAAGCAAGTCCTAGGTTTAAGGCAAAATCAAGATTTTACAACTCAGACTCTCAAGTAGACATGGGCACGAAACAGACAAATGGTGTTTCGGTTTTTCGTTTGTCGTTGAGAGGTCTGTTTTGGTTCATTTCCATTTGTTGGGAATTTTTGAAAAATTTCGTTACTGTTTTTTGTTTGTTTGTTGTTTCTACCCGCTTTTTGCGCGATTTTTAAAGCATTTCCATGCACAGGCATCCCCCAGTGCCCCAGACCAGAGGGAAAACACTAAAAAAAATGATGCTGGCAGAGACACAGTATAGACTAGGTTCGCAGGGAGGCTGCAAAGGCAACAGCGGGCGTTGCCCAGGGTGCAAGGCAGCCGCAGAGTGACTGCACTGCGGGGCAGGGGAGGGTACTCACCGAGAGGTACGCAGCATACACGCACACAGGAAGGCTGCAGGAATGAAGCTAGAGTCGCAGAGACAGCAATCCCACCCTAACTCCCACCAGAGACTGCAAGGAAGACGGGGGTGGCCAGAGCTTTTTATGCCCTCTGTGGCTGCCAGACCTGCCTGCCCAGTCTGCAACCTGGGCATGCTATTGGTTGAACATGATCCCACATCACATGGCTTGCCTCCATTTTGTGGCTGGTGGCGACATCCATTTTAAAGGGAAAAGAAAAATAAATCGCGTTGGGAGAAGACAAAAACAAAAGTTTTAAGGACCTCAACCCCCCTGGTAGGTATTATCAGACAATATAAATAATTATCACTGCATTTTTACGGATGTCCAGGGTGTTTTTTAACATTTAAAACAGCTCATTTCATTGCATGTCGCCATTAACGGAAACGAAACGTAACAACCACAATTTTCATGGTTCTGTTCGTTTCGTTTCATTTTCATCACAATTTTCATTTGTCGTTTCGTTACGTAACGGAAACGACAAACGGTAACGGAAATGAAAAAATGTTTGTTCTGTGCCCATCTCTACTCTCAAGTATTGGCCAGCAAATATTTTCATAACCAAAATAAAGTACTGTACATTTACATGTTCTCCTACCTTTGCTATCTTGATTTATTTCTTTGATAACTAGAGATGTAAGAAATGTTTCCTCAACTCAGCATTCTTATTAACTGAGGAGATATCTACATTGGTCATTTACACCATAGTTAAGATCAGGTTTGGCACAACATTTTTTTTTTAATACCAGAGGCTGCACAAGGCAAAAGCTAATCAGGGGGGAAGCCCCATGGGGAATCATCATGTATTAGTTTAATGTTCCAATCCAGTGGCATTGTCATTTTTCTTTTCTTTCCTGTCTGATAGCTTGACCAAATACCAATGGGCATTTGGGATTAGTTCCTCTCAAATGGACCCACCTTGTCTGCAATGATTTCCAAACTCAGAAATGAAATAAATTGCTACTAAGCCAGTTCAAGGGGAGGGGGAGGCAGAGATTGACCATTAGTACCTTGTCATAAGACCATAAGAAGAGCCATGCTGGATCAGGCAAAAGGCCTATCTAGTCCAGCTAACTGTATCTCACAATGGCCCTGCCAAATGCCTCTGGGAGTGCACAACACTATATATTTGTCTCATGATACCACTCCCCTGCCTCTACCCTTTGAAGTACCCTGATTTTAAACTGGGGGATTGCACATCCCCATCGTGGTTTGTAACCTGTGATGAACTTTTCCGCCAGGAACCTGTTTAACCCCCTTTTCAAGGCATCCAGGCCAGATGCCATCACCACATCCTATGGCAGGGAGTTCCACAAACTAACAACACACTGAGTAAAAAAAGATCTTTTGTCCATTCTGGTGCAGCCTGAGTATCATTTTGTTCAATGGCATTATAATGTTGGCTGTTTTGTTTTCAATCCCCTTTTTGAAGATCCTTAGCATGGAATTGACCTTCTTCTCTGCAGCCACACACTGGTTAGACACTTTCATTGAGCTTTCCACCAGCACACCAAGCTTTCTTTCCTGATCTGTCACAGATAACTCAGAACCCATGCGTTGATAGATAATGTTTTTGATTATTTGCCCCAATACACATTACTTTACTTTTTCCTTCATTGAAACACATTTGCCATTTCACAACCCATTCTCCCCATTAAGAGCAATCCTTCTGGAGCTCTTCACAAACTTCTCTGGTCTTCACCACTCAGAAAAGTTTCATGTCATCTGCAAATTTGGCCACCTCACTGCTTTTCCCTGTCTTCAGATCATTTATGAACAGATTGAAAAGCACTGGACCCAGGACAGATCCCTGAGGCACCCCACTTTTCACCTCTCTCCATTGTGAAGATTCTTCATTAACACCTACTCTCTGTTTCCTGGATCTCAACCATTTTTAAATCCATTAGAGGACCTGCCCTCTTATCCCCTGATTATGCAATTTTCTTAGCAGCCTTTGGTGAGGGACTGTGTCAAAAGCCTTCTGAAAATCAAGATAGACAATATCTACCAGTTCACCCAAATCCACATGCCTGTTGACATTTTAAAAGAATTCTAAAAGATTTGTCAGGCAAGACTTACCCTTACTGAAGCCATGCTGATTTTCCCTCAGCAAGGCTTGTTCTGTTTTTTAAGATTTTCTCTTGGATCAGGCTTTCCACCATTTTCCCTGGGACAGATGTAAGGCTTACCAGCCTGTAGTTACCTCGTTCCTCCCTCCTTCCTTAAAAAAAAGTGTGACATCCATTATCCTTCACTCCTCCAGTACTTTGGCCTTTGTAAGAGAAAAGTTGCATATTTCCGTTAAGAGAGCCACAATTTCATTTCTCAGTTCCTTAATAACCCTTCTGTGGATGCCATCTGGGCCTGGTGACTTGTTGATCAGTTTATCAATTAAGCCTGAAACATCATCTCTTAAGCCTGTATTTGATTTAATTCTTTATTCAAGAGGAGCTATTTGGGCAGCGGAGTCTACCCAAGGTCTTCTGTCATGAATACAGATGTAAGGAACTCATTTAATTTCTCTGCAATTTCTAAGTCCCCTTTAACCTCGACTTTACCTCCCTCACCATCCAGAGGGCCAACTGGTTCTCTGGTAACTTTTCTACTTTCTATTTAAAGAAGCTTTTATTATTACCATTTATATTCTTAGCCATACATTCCTTGAAGTCTTTCTTTGCCTCTTATCTATCAGCTTCTTACATTTCTTTTGCCAGAGTTTGTGTTTTCTTTTAATTGCCTCATTTGGGGAGGATTTCAATTTATGGAAAGACCTCTTCTTGCCCTTTATAGCCTTTCTAACTCCACTTGTTAACCATGCCGGTGCCCTCTTGGACTTAGAGTAGCCCTTCTTTCTTCGTGGTATGCACTTCTGCTGGGCCTCTACTACCATTGTTTTAAACAGGCTCCATGCACTCTGGAGAGATTGGATTCTTTTTACATTCCCTTTCAATTTCCTTCTAACTAGTTTCCTCATCTGAGGGAATTCTGCCTTTGGGAAATCAAGGGTTTTTGTGTCTGATTTGCTTGACGCTCTTCTCCCAACATGCATGGCAAAGGAGATTGCAGCATGGTCACTGTTCCCCAACAGCTCAGTGACATTCACATCCATGACCAGGTGCTAGTGGGCAGTTCACAACTGAAATGAAAACTGCCTTGAATGATAAACCTGTAATCATATGAATAAATATAGCAATTTCACCTATTGAAACCAGTAGGGATCAGCTTTGAAAGTTTGCATATCACATTGCATCTAAGCATAATTGTTCCATGGCTTGAAGCCACATCAATTTGCTTCAAAAGCCATAAATTTCTGTCCTCCAAGCAAGAGTAAGAAGAAGTGTATGAGTTTTCAATTTTTTTCTCTTCTTTTCTTTCCTTTCTTTTTTTGCTCAGTCCGTCTTATATAAGAAGTTACCAAATATCACACAATTTGAAGATACCTTCATGAAAAATCTGAAGAAAATTTGAAAACGACTCCACAAACAGAACAGAATGTGTTAGAAATTTTAAAAAGAAGCTAATATGGAAAAAGGAAAAATTGGCATGTTCACCCTTCCTTCACCCCAAGAAAGGAGATGAAGCTTAGAGCAAAAGTACATTTCTGTCTTGATTTAAATACAAATTTATCTAATCCATATTCTCCCCACCACCACCACCACCACACACACACTGTCTTTTATTTTTTCCATAAAAATTGAGTAAATAACTACTCATCTGTCTCTGGTGAAAAATATAAAACCAATTCATTGTTGTGCATTTTTAGTTATTTCAGTTCAACCAGAAGAGTTTCTGGCCAAATGGAACTGGCTGTGTTTCAAGGACTATATTCACATTGGGACACATTAAGATAGTGGTAACAGCTTATAATTTTCAGTAAACCACTCATAAAAGTCATTCAACTGACTCTGATTCCCAGATTCAATCTTTCCAGATTCATTTACCGGTTCTTTCTTAGATCATTGCACCCTTCCCCCCTCTCTTGGAGAATGAGCAATACGTACAGCCGTCTAAAAATAGATGCCCTTTTAAAAAAGCCATTGTCCACTGCATTTCCATACTTATTCTTTCTTTTTCATTTCATATTTATTTAAGGGTTCTGGAGGGTGAGGGTGAGAATCTAAACTGACCTCAATAGGAATGTTCCACCAATACCATTGTGTGAAGTAATTCAGTAGTGTTCCGCCAAAAGCAAAACGCAGCTCCTTTTGAAATTATCTCTGTGCCTACATGTAAGATGCTCTCCAAGGTGCCAGGGTGAGGGTCTAGAAGTCAGAGAACTAAATAATTTTTAAAGTAGTTGTTGTGAGTTATACAGGCTGTTTGGCCATGTTCTGGAAGTTTTTCTTCCTGACGTTTCGCCAGACTCTGTGGCTGGCATCTTCAGAGGGCAAGAAGCTCAGGGAACTAGGAGTTCTCTCTGTGATCTGGGGTATAGCGTGAGTGAGACTGGGGTTTTTTAAATTGTGGGAAAGAGGAAACCTGTCCTATACAGGAGAATAGGTGTTAGCCATTGTATTGTGATGTAGGGATTAAGATGTTTCAATGCAATCATCCTTCTGTGTTGTTGATGTGGTTTAAGTGTTCTTTTGCCTTCCTCTTTAGATGATTAGATTAGTTTTCGAATATTAGATATTTTAGATTAGGTAAATCAGTGATGGAAGATGAGTAAAGTTTGGGCTGTAACTTCAAGCACAACTAGATTCTAAATGAATAAAACAAAATAAAATAACTTTCTCAGTCTCTGCTGTGGCTTGAGCTACTTGAAATAGAGATGGGAACGAATCAGAAAAATGGTGATTCATTTAGATTCTTGATTCATCAAGGTCAACAAATCACCTCAAAGAGGTAAGGGGTTGGATGTCGAAATAGGGCCTTCTCAGCCATTGCCCCACAACTTTAGAATGTCTTCCCTACAGAGATCTGCCTGGCACCAACCCTTTTGGCTATTTAGTGCCAGACAAAGACCTTCCTGTTTGGCCACCATTTTAATTATTTAGTTTTCTTTTTAGCTGGGCTCATGAGCAGCAGGATTTTTTTTTTTTTTTGCATATTGATTGTTTTAAACTGGTTTTGATTTTGATGGGTTTTAACATATTATTTTATGGTTTTAATATACTGTTGTATGCTGCCCAGAGACCACTTGGTAGTGTGGCATCTAAAAACTATTTAAATAAATAAATAAATAAATAAATAAATAAATAAATAAATAAATAAATAAATAAATAAATAAATAAATAAATAAAATAACAATTTTGCTATTTTCCCCCTTGATGAATAGTTTTGTCAATTCGTTTTGCCTTTTAAAAAAACCCTAAAGGGGGGGGAATCCACTTTGTGCATATATAATTCAAAAGTTCAAAACTCAGTTTTCACCAAACATGAAGAGTTTGCAAAGGAGAGTTGGAATAAGCTTCCCTGTGATTTTAATGTCTCTAAGTTCGTGGAATTCCCTTTCCTGGGGGTGCATAACTCTGACTTCCAAATCCAAAACTTCACCAAGGTAAACGTAACTTTTCTGTGATTTTAGTGTTTCTAGGTGCTGTGTGTGTGTGTGTGTGTGTGTGTGTGTGTGTGTGTGTGTGTGTGTGTGTGTGTGTGTGTGTGTGTGTGTGTGTGTGTGTGTGTGTGTGTGTGATTTTATAGCCCAATGACCAACAAACGAAAAATCAATAAAAAGTATTAATTTGTATTTGTTGAGAAGGAATAGAAATATGAATTAGTGATTTTGTAAAAAAAAAAATCATTTTTAAATTAATGCCCACCTGCATTCTGAAAACAAAATAGGATAACCATCTTTCTTCTGCAATTTGTGTGTCAGCATCTCCTGTCACTGGCATCCTTCCTTTCTGTGGAGAAATAAAAATAGAATTCTTTTTCCTAAGAAATTTTTTCACTAAGAAAATGAGATTTTTGGGCAAGCAATAAACAATGAACTATTTAAGGGCACTTTTACACGACCCCTAAGATCCGCTGGTCACTTAAATTCGGACCAGAGATCTTAGGGGTTTGTCACTGTTCGTGCATCCCCACCCCTCCGCACTTCCTGGCTGCTGGCTGCGTGAGGAGAGGGAGAAAAAAGGGACAAAAGAATAAAGGCTTACCTCCCAGTGCCGGTGGAAGCTGCCGGGAGCCCCGTCACTTCCTGGTTCCTTCTCTTAAAGGGGTGGGAGGCAAAAAACAACAACAAAAAGAAGCAAGGAGAGCCCGGCACATCCACATCAAGATGTTTCACCCTTGGAGAGCAGGTACAAGAAAAGTGTGCTGGGACCCGCTTAGATGGGCATGGTCGCACTTAATTTTCAGTAAACTCCAGAGCTGATGGGTAAACAATTTTAAGCTCCAGAGTTGGGAACCATTTGCAGCGGAGTTTAGGGGTTGTGTAAAAAGGCCCTAAGTTTCTTCTGGACAATGCTTAAAGGAGGAACGGCATGGGCTAAAGGCCAACTTGCATATTCAATTTTAAAATTATTTTTAAATTTTAAATGCACTGGTTAAAAGAACAATGCAAATGAGGTTTGCTAACAATTGGTTTTACTTTTAGAGGTGGAGGTTTAAACTGGAAAAGCCCCTACAAATGACAACAAAATGAAACAGAACCAAACGGCAACACACCCACCCTTTAAAAAAAAATCTTTAAATCCTTATGGGATATGGCCTCTTCAGGAGTTCTGGGAGTTCAGGGGAAATCATGGGAAAATAGTCTACTGTCTCCACATTCCCGTATATCACAAAGAAAATTTTGAAGAAAATTCCTTCTTTTTCAAAACTGCTCTTAAAGTGGGAGATGCATGGGGTTTGAGCAGACCCACAGGTGGGTTTGTGGGAGGTCTAGGCAGTGCAAAAATGGGCCTATGCCATGCACATGGGCCTAATCACAGTATCCATACCTTAATAAAAAGCAGTGGTGGCAATTAGGGATGCTCAACAAACAAAAAATGACACACCGTTTCATCGTTTTATTAGCTAATGAAACAAAACAAAACAAAACAACAATGCTGCGTGTTGTTAAGAAACGAACTGCCATTTTTTCCATTTAAACGAACTGATTAGTTTCTCTATAACTGGCCCCCTGGGGTTCTAGAGACACCAAATTTGGATTGATCCATCCTTGGGCTCTCCCCTTTAAGCCCTCCTCTGAAAGTGCCCATGCCTGAGGCAAACTGTTTTCTTTCTTTCTTTTTAAGGTGGAGTACAAATACATTGCATAAATCTGTTTCTTTAGATTTTCAGCAGCACTTTTATCTTTAATGCCTTGCTACTCTTGCCACAGGAATATTTGTGCTTTTCTTATATACAGTTTTAGCTGTATACAGGGCACATAATTCACAATGAAGCTTCCCTTTTGCTCCCCAGAACAACATCTGGTATTCGTCTGATTTTCTAAAAATCTTCATTAAAAACTGTACAATCATATTATCAGGCATATTTCTTTTAATATGCACATTTTGTCTATACTTCCTGAAATATATGCATTTTAGCTAAATACTTCCCTCAGTATACAGCTGTTCTGTGTGTTTTTCCCCAATGAATGCTCTTTTGTGCACACGTAGAGTATGGTATGTATAATGTACATGACATGACAGTGCTCAGCACTGCTTACTGCCTTCCCATTTCAAGAGCTAAGATGTCTTCAAGAGAAGCCTGTCTGCTATTACAGATGTTTTCACCGAGAAAACTCATTATGTTCTGATGAATTCCACTGTCTCCTCAGACACATCTGGAAAGCAATTAAAGTAGATGATTTGGGATGTCCACTATGACACAACTTTATTTCCTCCAGTTTTTCATTCTTTTCCGTGGTCATCTTGCTTGTGAGTGGGAATAAATGTATGGTCAAATTTTGATTGGTGTAATCCATTTGGGTAGCCCAATGATTTAGGCATCTGGCTGTGCAGATAAAGGCTGGGGGTTTGATTCCCCACTGTGGCTCCTGAGAGAAGATCCAGCCTGTGTGGTCTTGAGAAATCTGCACAATACCAGATTGCCCTCCAAAAAAAGGGTGGGTGTGATAAACCGCTTCTATATATTCTACTCTACCCAGGAAACTCTGAAAAGTGTTGCCATCAGTCAGAAGTGACGTGAGGGCACATGACTATTATTACCATTAATATTATCACTATTATTATCAGTTGGCTGAGTACTCAGTATGGTATAATTGATAGAGTAATGAACTTGGACTCAGAAAGCCCATGTTCTGATTCCTCAGTTCTACCATGGAAACCCACGGGGGGGGGAGTGTAGCACTCTAAAACTACTTCTTAAATACCTCACTTGTTTTAAGTCACTGCAAGTCAGTTTTGACTTGATCCCACATAACAACAAACTCGGCACGAAATTCAGTGGTGGATTGCCACAAGTTAGAGCAAAAAGATACACTAACTTCTTAACTTATGGCTATTTGGCCCCATGATTTCTGCTGATCCCTTTTGGCTGGCAAGAATAACAGATAAGATGTTGGCTGACAGGTTGAAACCTGCTCACTGTATAGCAAGATCGGATAATCTGTGTCCATCCTGATGCCATAACACCACCACTCCCCTTGCCTTAAGTTAGCCTACCCAATAGGGAAGGCTGATGGAGTGCACAGTCTAACATCAAGGGGAGGACTAGGGGTTCCCCAGCCATGAAAAAAAGAGATGGATAGACAGGTTTTAGTCATTCCATTATTGCTTCATAATATCAATTCTAGACACATAGAGACTGTTGGAAGTGAGCAGGAAAAGGGAGGGGGGATATGAAATTTTAAACCACAAATGGGGTAATAAACTGCAGCCAGAAGCTAATTGTCTTGAAACTTGATCTTTAATAACATGTTACTGCTGTAAAGGGACCAGTCAACCTTACTGCAGTGGGGTCCCCCTCCCACAGTTTGAATAGGGTGTAAACAGAGATTATTTTCCCTCCTTCCCAAAATGTGAATCAGACAGCTTGCTCCCGCCTGTCGACCAGAACAGCTCTGAAAGATATTGGTGTGTTAACTAAATAAGGGCTGGCGATTGCCCCCACATTGTGTTTAATGGCTCACTGTGGAGTTTGTTTCCTACTGACATGGCTCCACCCAAGAAGTCCCTCCTGTCAAGAGAAATGAATCATTACCAGCAGCCTGCCAGGCCAGAGGTGAATGGAAAGAGGCACCATGGGACACTGGCACTACAATGTTGTTGTATTTTCACACACACACACACACACACACACACATGGGGAGAGAGCGAGAGCGAGAGAGCAGTATTAAATAATACTTGCACTTAGGTTGACATGGCCAACCAGCTGCTTAGCAGGCTGAGCCTGCTAGCAAAAAGTTTCATCCATGAAACATTTAATAGCTTTATTTTTTCAAAAAAAAAATCAAGAGGATTTTCTCATTATATCAGTAGGTTTGGTTTGTTTCATTAGTAATGAAATTTTAAAGTAGTTTCATTATGAAATAAAACAAAACGAAATGAAATGCTATACTCCTCTGGGTCTTAGAGGCACCAAAATGGCAGGGGAGCTTCCACAAGTTCTTCTCTGTAAGCCCCCCAAATTTGGAGAGGTTCGGGGTGGAGAGGTTTGGGGGCTAGGGGGCAGAGGTATTAAACTCTAAAGGGGATACCCCTAGGGAAAAAACATTCTAAATGAATCCAGAAACTGCACTAGCACCCCCACCCCACACAGGTGAGCGATGACTTGGCTTCCAAATCCTGATTCAATCAATAATCAAAATTATTTTTGCTCCACAGAAGTACAGAGATCCACAGAAGAGAACAACTACAAGATCCCAATGGCGCCTAAGAGGTGACCTGATTGAAGTTTATAAAATCATACACAGTGTGGACAAAGTAGATAAAGAAAAACTGTTTTCCCTTTTTCACAACACCAGAACTAGGGAGCACTCCATGAAACTTTTGGGTGCTAGATCTCAAACAAATTAGAGAAAGTACTTTTTCACCCAGAGGATCACTGATGTCTGGAACTCCCTGCCAGAAGAAGTGGTGACAGCTGTCAGCCTTGACAGCTTTAAGAAAGGATTAGAAAAGTTCATGGAGAACAAGAGTATCAATGGCTATCATTATGGATGCCTAAAGACAACCTCTGGCTTTGAGAGATAGGCAGGATATTTTTAAATGCCATTTGCAGGGAATTGTAAGCAGGTGAAGACATCTGCTTGGGAATATCCTGAAGCAAATGGTGAGCCACTGTGTGAGAAAGAATGGGGGACTGGATGGGCTGTGGCCTGTTCCAGCAAGGCATGTTCTTATGAAAGGGATCTGGGAGTCTGGGTGGACCACAAATTGAAGATGAGTCAGCAGTGTGATGTAACAGCCAAGAAAGTCAATGTGAGTCTTGGTTGCATCAACAGAAGCATAGTGTCTAGAGATCAAGGGAAGTGATAGTACCACTCTATTCTGCTCTGGTCAGACACCACCTGTGTCCAGTTCTGAGCTTCTCGATTTAAAAAGGATGCTGACAACCTTGAATGGGTCCAGAAGAGGGCGACAGGATGGTTAAAGTCTGGAAGACATGTTGTACAATGGTTGACTTAGAAAGCTGGGAATGTTTAGCCTTAAAAAAAGAAGACTGAGAGGGGATACAATAGGCATGTTTAAATATTTAAAAGGATGTCATAGTGATGAGGGGACTGGTTTGTTTTCCATGGTTTCAGAGATTAGGGCTTGGGGCAATGGTTTCAAACTACAGAAAAAGAGATTCCATTTGAACTTTAGGAAGAACTTCCTGTTAGAGCTGTTTGGCAGTGTAATAAACTGCCATGGAGGGTGGTGGAGTCCTTCTTTGGATGTTTTTAAGCACAGACTGGATGGCCACCCATTGAGAGTACTGTGATGGGGGTTCTTGCATGGCAGCGGATTGGACTGGATGGCCATTGAGGTCTTTTCAAACTCTATGATTCTATGAGAGGCTGTAAATAAGATTCCAATAGGCCATCCCTTGTTTTTAAACAGAAACACAGTCCTGAAGGTGTATGGGAAGCATGATTCCCCTTCTAATTCAAGTGTGCAGCCGAACATGACATTTTAATATTTTATATGGTGTTTTAAAAGAATGCTTTTGATGTTATCTCTTGAGTAATGGCAAATTTTGTGGTACTGAGGGAACAGAAAGAACTGGACCCATCCTATGTGATTTTGTTCCTCATTAGTTGACAAGTGTCAATAATAGGAAATATAGTTTCCTGTACATTTTGTATCAATTCTTTTAAATAGTTGTATTTATTTGCATTTAATTTTGTAAACTGTCCAGAATGAACACCTTTGTCATGGTTTTATTTCTCCCCCACCCCCACCCCAAAATGTGACAGGATGTTTCAAGGGAAACAAGATGGAAGCTATCCCATCAATTCTCCCCAGCTCTTAACTTACCTCTTCATGGCTCAAAATAATCTTCCAACACTTCAACTATAGATTGAATTGTTTGGGAAACCAGATGGTGCACGGCAGTCATCCAGGGAGAGCCCATAAAGTCAGAATAATGACAGTTTAAAATATTTAATTTGGGCCTGTTTTCTCGACTCTATGGGTAAAAGAGGAGTACCTTTCTCATAATATTATTGGTGTGGAATTTTGAGTTGCACTTTAGTAATAATTTCCTCCATATGCACAAGGAGGGAGCTGATTCATATTGATTTTTATGCACACACACACATGCACACATGCACACACACACACATGCACACATGCACATACATACACACACTTAAAAACTATACATTTAGCTGTTTCTGAAATATGTACACATCTAACATAGGCATATACATAGATTATTAAAACTGAGCTGAAACAGATTTCATAGTTTTGTTCTACTTGAACTGTTGAGCCTGGCCTTTGAAAATACCACTTCAACTACTGCTAAAAATGTCTTATTTTTCCCCTGTTATTTTCTTTAGGGTGCTGGGGAGGGGCATCTGAGATTTGATTACACAATTATTCAACAATTGCAACTCAAGCAGAGCTATTTAAAGGTAAAGAAAAGAAAAACTACAGATTTTAATCTGCAGACAAATACAACAAGATTGGTGCAGGATAAATCTTTGGGTAGGCCAAATTCAGGAAGGAAGATAAAGACATCTGCTTTATTTGATATGGATACAGAGGAGAGAAGAGCTTGGGAGCTTTTCAGCAGCAGAGCAACTATCAAGATAAAATAACAACTTAGAACTTTAGAAGATAATGGACTTGGCAGGGAAGGAGAAAATTCAGAAAGGGAATTTTGGCTTAGTGAATTGATTACATAAAAAATTTGATTTCTGTATTTTGAATGTCTATTAATTGATTGTTATGATATGGGAAATGGAAAACAGAAATTTGAAGATGAACCACAATCTCTTAGATCCTTAAAATGTGAAGATGAACTATAAATCTGTTAGATCCTTAAAAGAATCATGGTAGTTAGGAACAGAGAAGACCTTATATCCATAAAATGAAATCTGTAGACCAAGATCTAGATCTTTTATAATAGCCCATAAAGTACTAACTTGAGTTGGAGAAGGCTTTTGAAATTAGGTATTTTTAGAAGAATAGGTAAATATACCTTGTTGATGACTTATATATATAGTTAGCTAAATAATATCCTAAGTTGTTTAGCTAACTGAAGAATTAAATATCAGGACTAGAGATGGGCACGGCCAGGAAAAATGACGTTTCGAGTTGTCGTTTGTCGGGACGGGTCCGTTTCGGCTCATTTCCGTTTGTCGAGGAAACTTTCAAAAATTTGTCATTTCTGTTTGTCGTTTGTCATTTGTGTTGGGGTTGGGATTGGGGTTGGGGTAAGTGGGCTCTGGGAGGCACCTCTCTGGGTGCCTATCTGACGTCTGACCCACTAAGAAGGGAAGCAAGGGAAGCGTTTCGCGGAGCCGCCGCGTACCATACATTTACATTACATTATGTTAGGGTGGGCTCTGCGAGGCACCTCTCTGGGGGCCTCACTTTGACTCACTAAGAAGGGGAGTATACTAGCATACTGACGTACAGGTTAGGGAATGGGTTAGGGGTAGGGGATAGTGGGCTGTGGGAGGCCTGGGTGCCTGGGACCCACTAAGAAGGAAAGTGTACTTGCGTACGGATCTGGGTTAGGGTTGGGGTTAGGGTAAGGGCTAGGCTTAGGGTTAGGGTTAAGGTTAGGGTGGGTTAGTGGGCTGTACCTCTGGGTGCCTCTGACCCACTAAGAAGGACAGTGTACTGGTGTATGGGTTAGGGTTGGGTTAGGGTTAGGTTTAGCTTTAGGGTTTGTGGGCTTTTAATGCCCTCTCTGGCACACCCAGAAGTCTCAGTCAAAACCTGGCCATGCGATTGGTGGAATGGGTCCAAAAATTTGCATGGTCCCATCCCATGGCCAGCCCATCATTGTGCATGCACAGGTGTAAAAAAATAAAAATAAAAATAAAAATAAAATAAAATAAAATCAATGGAGAGTTTTATTGCAAGAAAAATTTATTTATTTATTTATTTATTTATTTATTTGTTATATTTATATCCCGCTTATCTACTAGGTACTCTAAGCGGCTTACACAAAGGCTGCAAAGCCAGCAAAACACAATAAAATAATCAGACAAACAAACCTATAAACACCCTAGACACTGTTAAAACCAGATAACACCTCAACTAACGCGCAAATTACGATGGTGGGGGGGGGAAGGTTTTAACTATCGCCAAAGGCCTCACGAAAAAGGTAGGTTTTCAGCGCCTTTCGAAAGGCCAGCAGGGACTCTGCAGAGCGCACTTCACTGGGGATGGAATTCCAGAGGCTGGGGGCCGCCACAGAGAAAGCCCGGGTCCGAGTGCTCGTCCTCCGGGCTTCCCAGGGGGTGGCGACCCGAAGCAAGTGCGCTCGCGCCTGCCGAACGGGACGGGCCGAAGTTGACCGCTGAGCGATACGCTCTGCCAGGTAGTCCGGTCCCAAGCCATGGAGGGTTTTATAAACTAAAACCAGGACCTTGAATCTAATCCGGGCTGCAACGGGCAACCAGTGCAGGCGGGCCAGGACTGGGGTGATGTGGTCATAACGACGCACACCAACCACCAGCCTGGCCGCCGTGTTCTGGACCCGCTGCAAGCGCCGGAGAAGTTTCAAGGGCAGCCCCATGTAGAGCGCGTTACAGTAGTCCAGCCTCGAGATCACCAGAGCTTGGACCACTGTTCTCAAGGAGCTCGCGTCGAGGTATGGGCGGATCTGGGCGATCCGACGGAGATGGAAATAGGCGGACCTGGTCACCGACGCCACCTGGTGCTCCATGGCAAGCGCCGGGTCCAGGAACACACCCAGATTCCGCACCCTCTCCGCGAGCTGGAGGGAGACTCCCCCCAGACAGGGAAGAGGGCCACCGTACCCCGACGGCGAGCTCCCGAAGAACATAACCTCCGTCTTCTCGGGGTTGAGCTTAAGCCTGTTCGCCCCGGTCCAGGCCAGTATGGCCCCCAGGCACCCGTCGAGAACTTCCACAGCTTCCACAGCAGAGGTGTTAAAGGAGAGATAGAGCTGCGTGTCATCAGCGTACTGATGACAGCAGACTCCAAAACTCCTGATGACCCCCGCCAACGGCCTTACGTAGATGTTAAACAGCATGGGGGACAGAGACGACCCCTGTGGAACCCCAGAAGGGAGGATCCAAGGGGCGATAACTCCCCCATGCTGCACGTACTGTGGCCGGCCCTCCAGGAAGGAACGGAGCCAACTGCGAAGTGCCTCCAATTCCGACCTCAGAGAGCCGGTCCAACAGGATACCGTGGTCGACGGTATCAAAGGCCGCTGACAGATCCAGGAGGACCAACAGGGAAGAGCAACCCCTGTCGGCCGCCCTGAGAAGGTCATCTTGCAGGGCGACCAAAGCTGTTTCGGTACCCCGTGAACCCGGGACTGGCAAGGATCGAGGCACTGCCGATCCTCCAAGTATGACTGTAGCCGGACCGCCGCCACCCTCTCGATCACCTTGCCCATAAAAGGGACATTGGCGATAGGACGATAGTTTGTCAGATCATCCACCGCCAGGCCAGGTTTTTTCAGGATGGGCTTTACCACCGTCTCCTTCAAACGAGAGGAAAAACCCCTCGCTGAACGAGGCGGTGGCGATGGCAGAAGCCCATTCGGCCATGGTCCCTCTGGCAGCTCTAATTAGCCAGGCAGGGCAAGGGTCGAAAGGAGTGGAGGCAGGCCGGCAATGCGCCATAGCCTTGGAGACCTCGACAGCAGAAACAGGCCCAAGCGCATCCAACCGAGGCAAAGGCGGACCAGCAACTGGAGATGGCGGGACAGGATGACTGCAACTGGAGTCAAAACCAGCACGGATGGCCTCAATCTTAGTTCGAAAAAAAAATGCGAATTGCTCACTACTGAACTCAGTAGGAGGAGGCCTGGCCAGACTAGGATTGCTGAGGTCCCGAACCACCCGGAAGAGCTCCGCCTGGCGGTTCGAGGCCTCAGCAATTCTCAGGGAGGTGAAAGATGTTCTAGCCTCCCTTATTGCGATGATATAGCGACTAGACTGGGCATCAACAGCAGCCTTACTCAACGCCGTGCGGGATTTCCTCCAGCTGCGCTCTAACCTCCTCCTAGCCTGCTTCATTGCCCTAAGTTCCCCGTGAACCATGGGGAGGGCCGGGCTCGGCAGCGGAGGAGGCGCTTGGGGCAATCCGGTCAATGGTGTGGACAGCTGTTTCATGCCAAAGGTTCGCCACACCCTCGGCCGGATCGTCAGTCATTCCACCAGGAAATCCCCCAAAGAGCTCACCGAACCGCTGAGGTCCATGAGCCTCCGGGGCGGGCCAAGATGGTGGGCGATGGTCCCCGCGGGAGGAGCCGAGATCGCCAGGGAAAATGAAAGCAGGTGATGGTCTGTCCATGACACAGGAAGGGAGACAAGGTCCCCCACCTCCAGACACGAATCCCCCGACATGGAGGTAAAAACCAGATCCAGGGTGTGACCAGATCTGTGGGTGGGGCATAAAACATGCTGGGACAGACCCATGGAAGCCATGGATTCCATGAACTCCAGAGCTGCACCAACAAGCCCACCATCCGCATGCACGTTGAGGTCTCCCGCAACCAATTTCTCAACAATGCAGTGGAGATGAACTCTGTGAGCTCTGGGAGGGATTGTGCAGGGTTGCGGGGAGCTCGGTAGCCCAGCACAATGCCAAATCTGTTCCGCTGTCCCACCAACAGATGGAGTACCTCCAGCCCCTGGCTAACCAATGTCGAGGCCCTGCTGACGTGTAAAGAGTCCCTGTAGATGATTGCGGCCCCTCCCCCTTTTGACCCCCAACCTTCCTACTCCCTCTACCAGGTACCCGGGCGGGCAAAGGAGAGAGAGGAAGCCCCCTCCGTGCCCACCCAGGTCTCGGTGATGAATGCCAGGTCGGGCTTCCCAACCGCAATGGTATCATAGATGGGAGGGATCTTGTTATGAACCGACCTGGCATTCATCAGGATACAGGCAAGGTTGGGGCGCTGGTGGAGTGACTCCCGGGCACGTGACAGAGAGCCGAGGGGTCAGAACGAGGGACAGACACGAGTTGTCTGACCCGAGTTCTTCTGGTCTGACAAACCCAACGGCTACCAGAGTACCGCCCACGGCCCATCACCGTCGGTATATGAGCCCCTGCGTTCATGGCGAAAGAAAAAAAAAAAAAAGATGGAGAAAGGAAAAAGAAGGAAGAGGAGAGAGGAAAAAAAATGCTACAATAAATAACAACAGCAACAGTATAAAAATAACAATAACAGTTATGCACTTAAAAAAGGGAGAATAAATAAGTAAATAAAACAGGATAAAATAGGGTAAAAAATGACTGCTATACAATAAAAAACATATGGGGCCGGCATGGAGCAGGTGGGAGAAAGGAGAGGAGGCCGGTCTCCTCAGCAGAAAGGTGAGTGGTGACAGCTGGTGGCAATTAGCAGCAGTCCAACAGACTAATTCTCAAGGACATCCAGCTCAGAGCCTTACAAAGCCTTGGAAGGTAATTATTGAGCTGGCCAGTCACTGCGGCTACTATAAAAATTCCGGCAGTTAAAATACCTAGTTTTCAAATGTTTCTGTGGTGCTTTGGTGGGTTTTTGGACCACAATTTAAAAATAAATATTGCGGTCACCATTTTGGATCCCCCCCACCGCATGGCAAATGGAGACAACGAGGATGCCCCCCCAGCCTGGTACCAGCATCCCAAGACAGGAGAGGGGGGGAAGGCCGGGACCCCCCCCAGAAACCACCCCTCTCTGGTAGGTGCCCTCACTGAGGCAGGCATATTTTCGCCTGCTTTTATGGCTGGGAATTGGGGTATTTTTTATTTTTAAAACTTTTTTTCTGTGCTGCTTGCTGGCATCGCGCGATCGCCGCGATGCCATGAACGACAACGACAAATCAGACCCAATTTATCTTTATTGGGTCGGGTTCGAGCTGGAGCAGAGTAATTGTTGTTACCGTTCCTCGTTAGGTAACGGAAACGACAACCGAAAACGGAAATGAGTATTTCGCTGAGTCTTGCCCATGTCTAATCAGGACTTAATATATTGTTGAGATTAGTCAGGCTATGTATTTTGTATTAGAAGATAGATGTAAGTAAAGATAGATAGAAGATGGATGAGATAAGGAAATTAAGTATGAAAGTATGTTATTTTAAGTTGGAAAAGGAGATATGAATTATACTGGGCTGAAATGTTGGGGAAATTGTGATTGAATTTGTAACATGACAGGAGACAAGCAACATATTTGTTTTATTTTGTTTAGTGTAGAAAATACATAAAAATGTTTAGATTAAAAAAAAAGATATGACAGAGTGTTGAATTTAGTCCATTGTTAAATGGGGTAATGGGGTGGCTTAAAAAAAATCTGTAAATAAATAAATAAATAAATAAATAAATAAATAAATAAATAGCCCCCCAAAACCATGGGAATATCAGATAGAGAAATTGTGAGAAAATAAAGAAATCAAGATCTTTTGGGATTTCTGGATCCAAACTAATAAATGCCTCGAACAGAAGAGACACTATAGTAATAGAATGAAGAAATGTCTGGATCATTGACAGTGCAAATCCAGGGGATGCCAGAGTTGAAGCGAAAGAACTAGAAAAGCTAACAAAATACAGAGATCTGGCAATCAAAACATCTCACTGGTGGATGAAACATACTTCAGTCATTCTTATGGTCCTTGGAACTTTGGGAACAATGTCTAATGATTTCACACAATATTACAAGCAGATATTTAACATATATTTAGGTTTTTGGTTAAAATCTGTATCTGTTCTATAATACTAAAAATGTTTTATAAATCTGATTGACTGTGCCAGCTCCAGTAGTAGTAGTAGTAGTAGTAGTAGTAGTAGTAGTAGTAGTAGTAGTAGTAGTAGTAGTAGTAGTAGTAGTAGTGCTGCATTGGCTGACTCCCTGCTGACTGCTTATTGGCATGTGGCTTGTGGAGCTGGCTGCCTTTCAAGATGGCAGTGGCACAGGGGATGGTGGAGGAGGTGGTGGCAAGGTAAGGTACAAGCATAGTGGGAAGTGAAGGCTGGGAGGGGAGAGATGAAGTGACTTGGGGTTCATTCAGTAAAAAATTAGAAATTAATGTACCACTGTTTTGGTGGCGGCTTCATCTCTAGATACAAAAGGATTTCAACCCTATTTTAATTAAAGCACATATAATCACAGTTCAACTACTTGCCTTTGACATCCTACTGTGTCCATTGTCCCAGGTACATTCTGTGTCCATTGTCCCAGATACATCAGCAAATTTTGTCTTGCATCCAGTGTTGTGGAAGACTGCAGAGCAGGGCCACATAAGTATATGGTATTAGAGATGGGCATGAACTGAAAAAAATGGTGATTTGTTTTGGTTTGTTTCATTTTAGGGTTTGGTTCATTTTGTTTTGTTTTTAACAATTTTTTTCCAAGTATTCATTTTGTTGGTTTGGTTTTTTCATTATTCATTGTTTTCCACCTTGCACGATTTAATCCATTTGACAGTGCGAGGGCGGGAAAAAACATTAAGAAGCCCCACAGATGTTGACAACAACTGCACAAACTGGACCAGCAGCACCCTCATCTCCATCATCCACATCATCTTCATCATCTTCATCACCAACACATCATCCTTACTAGGTGGCATCAGCAGCCGTAGTGGTGGCAGGGTGATCCTGGCCCCTGTGGCAGGGGCTTTTTGAGGTGTTGGCTTGGGGCCAGCACCTCTTTTTTATTTTATTTTTTATTTTTTTCAAGCGCCAACCGCACAGCCCCTGGGGCCGGGTTGGCACTGGTTTTATTTTTTATATTTTTTCTTTTTCTTTTTCTTTTCTTTTACTTTATTTTTATTTCAATTTTTTTTACTGGCAACCACATGGCCCGTGCTACAGCTGTAGTGCAGGCCAGTTGGCTTTTTTTGTTTTGCTGGCCACGGGCTGGCCGCAGGCTGGGTCCAGTGCTCGTGGGCTGGTACCGGGGCCCATGAGCTGGATCTTTTATTTTATTTTATTTTTATTTTTATTTTTATTTTTATTTTTATTTTTATTTTTATTTTTTATTTTACTGCTGACCATGTCCACCTACCAGGTTGGCTTTTTCTTTTTCTGGACCTCCAGGAAGGCCCAGCACCAAGAGACATCTCCAGCGCCACCATAAATGATATGAACCAAACCAAACCAATTTGGGGGGGGTCGATACGGTTCGTACTAAATCCACTTTGAGGATTGTTATTCATTTCATTACGTAATGTAACAAAATGAATAACAAATAACGAAATGAACTAAAAGTTCATTTCGCATCCCTCTCTATATGGTATATGTTTCCCAAGGACTTCATGGATTGAATGAGTCCACAGGAGATTAGGTGACTTTGAACTGGAAGGGAATCTATGGATTATCAAGCCAAGCTATTCTCAAGGAGGTTCAGTGGGGAACTGAACTCCCAACCTCTGGATAAGGTACTTAGCTATCCTATAGCTTGATCTGCTGCTTCTGTCCACCCTTTCCAGTGTAGCCACCAGTGCAAGATAATGGAAGCCACAATCCTGTGACAGCTATAGGACCACCCAGTCTTCACCCAATCATTTATATAGGCAAAATTTAAAATAAACACCATGCTTTGTTTTCCTTATATATGGATATATGTGACTATTGATATTGCAAAATGGCTACAGAACAGCTTTTGGAGAAGAAAACAACAACATTTCCTAGAGTTATTGACTCTGGAACCTCCAGTTTCCTGGGCTTTCAAACGTAAGAAAATTGAGAAATCTAGTAATCACAATAAAAGGACTAAGATATTATTGCCATCTGTTCTGACTTTGGATGCTGCATTGTTGTTTGAATTATTTGGTGTCATCCCTTGAGACTTTTCCCAGCCAATATACTTTTGTAGTCATCTGTAGTGTCGTTTCTTGTTGACATTTTCTTTAAGGAATCATGGATCTTTGTTATCAAGATCTGTATCTGTCTTTACCCAGTAGATACTGATACATGATGACAGCCAGAATGAATTGCTCAACTTTTGTTATACAAGAACCCACTTAAATAATACATAAAAGCCTCTCCACTTCCCTATGATTGTCACAGTATTTGGCAACTTCTGTTTCTCTATAGCTGTGATTTGAGAATGCTTCCTTCACCTCCGTGACAGCAATCGCTCGTTGTAAAATAATAGACCATCCGCCAGCAACAATTTGCAATCCAAACAGACTTGACGTTCTCTGACATTTATTGAAACCTCAGCCCCTGTCCACTGGTGTCAGTTTTCCTCCATTTCCTCTGTTTTTACAGACAGACAAGTGCTTAGATTTGGGTTTAATAATAAGAAGAAATTTTCAATTGGCCCAGCTTTGCTTGTGTTGGCTGAGCTGGGGGTGTGCAGCAGACAGGCGTTTGGAGTTAATTACACTAAATGGTGAGAACATTATTTGACCCCACTGGCTTTAACACCAGATGGTGTAGCTTGTCTCTAAGTAACCAGCATGGGCAAGATGGTTTCCTGCCAAGGAAGGGAGCAGAGCTGAATTGGGACGGAGACACAGGGCATGTTCTGCCTCAAATAAGAAATCAGCAAAATATGAAGATATGTTAAGGTCAGAGGTGGTAAATGTAGGCATTTTGATTACAAGCCCTGAATCCTCTGTCTGACATAATATCTGTTTGTGCGACCTGACGGATTCTGGGAAATATACAATCAAATGTCATTTTTCAATGTCTGTACAGGATCCAGATTGGTAGTTGTCTATGCTAGGTGTTTTGGTGGACAGCTAAAATGGTGTCCCAAAATGCTTGGGCCAGAACTGAGTGGAACATGAGTAAGAGACCTAGGGAGGGCCAATTTGGTGAAAATGTCCCAACAATATATTTCATTAGTTGAAACTGATGAATCTAAATCTTTGCTTGCTACATTAAAGTAGCACTTTGGCGTCATCACCCTTGCTCTGAAAGCTTCTTAGTTTGTACTTTTGCAAAAGATACGTGCCATTTCTGCAATGTGATTTCTTTTTCCATCCTCCAGTTCAGATGGCAGACTGTATATATTTTGCTCAAGTTAATATAACAAAGCATTGCATATGCCAGTATCCGTTAGCATCTAAAAGAACTGGAAATAAAAGAGCAAATGAGCTGAAAATTGTAAGTGGAATGTGTTTACTATATGTACTCCACCCATATTTGCAGTGCCAAATTTCAGTCATGCAGCAGAAGCAAGAACTATGGCAACTGCCTTTGGAAACAAGGCATGTAATGGCTGTGAGCTTCATTTTAAAGCAGAGTCCTACTCCCAGATATCTCCCAGAAATCAGAATATACATTAAAACAGGTTATATGTATTCCATATACAGTGGACCCTTGTATAACAAATGGTTTGTATAACATAAAATCTGTACAACATAAAAATTCCGGAGATGGGGAAATTTGCTTAACAGAATCATCTATGGGGCAAATCCATACAACATAAAAATGGTCGCGATTAGGGATCACTCTGTTTTCAATGCATTCCTATGGGAAACTTGTATAAAGGAAATTTTGCTTAACATAATTTCATTTGGAACGAATTAATTCCTTTATACAAGGTACCACTGTAACTTGATTTGAAAGAAAACTCCTATTTCCTTTCTTCCTCCTCTTCCTCCCTTTCCTATCACACTAAAATCCTGAAGGAACTCCGGGCAGTTAACAACAATCACATCTATAAAAATGAATATCAAACACATCATTCAAAGAAAAACAACAAAAACACCAAAATAAAACAAATAAGAATAAGAATAAGAATAAGAATAAGAAATAAGAATAAGAATAAGAATAAGAATAAGAAGGTGTGAGTAACTTGATGAAGGGCTGAGGTACCTAATCAGAGGTGTGACCGGGCACATGACCAAGACACACCTGAGCGCCTCTTCAACTAACCTTGGCAAGCTGTGCAGACCTTATGTGAACTTTTGGGTTATGGACGCAACCTGTTGCAACCAGGGAAGTGAAATGAGTAAATGAGGCAATGTATCACCAAGCATCAGTACCTGGTGTATATTATATATAAAAAGTGTTTCTTGAAACCTGGACATAACTACAAATAATATTGAGCACACTACAATGATCTGATCCAGCTAAAATCGGATGTGGAGCAACAAGCATAAATGGAAGGGGAGAAGGCTTGAAATTCATTGTTTGTGAGATTTAAAATTATTGGCAAATGCCACTCCAGTCCTCCACCCCACCCCTTTATTTGGTGACTGTAGCCTTGGAAGGACTAGTATCTGATTCCTTGTTCTGCATCATGACTGATAGCTATTTTCACCATCTTCTTCTGAAGAGAGAGAAAAGGAAGGCCTTCATGTCTCCACTTGCAACACTGCTACATCACCTTGTAGCTACAAAGAGAAGCTGGGTACAGGGGCCACCGAGAAAATGAGGATACATGGAGGAGAAAGGGGAAAGAAAGAAACAACACCTCAGAAGAAAGAAGTAATGAAGGGATAGGAGAGGAAACAATGTGGGAACAGAAGCAGCAAAGCAAGAAATGGGGAGAGGACAAATAATTAATTCTGGGGCATAGATTAAAACCTAACACAGTGGTTAAAATATTTGTCAGAATCTCTGCACTTACAGACTGGCACTTACAGTCTTACCTGCCAGATAACTGCAAACTGAAAGCATGACAACGTTGAGTCCTCAAAAGACTCCCAGATTCCAATAGATGAGCTGACAATGGAGAAAGGGAAAGATATAAAGCTGAAAGGTATGGTTCTCTTTGCATTGCTGGAAAGACTGACATTCATCCAGCCTAGAAAGGTTCCTCCCAGCCACACCTTCTCTGGGTAGCATCTGAAGTTACAAAAATTCCAACATTATGAAATTTGGGAGACTTCACTTTAGTAGGAACAGGGCAGGAATTGTTTGGGATTGGCGTAATCTGTGAATGGAATTGGAAGGATCAACAGTTTTTTGACTGCAAACATCTAATACTGACCTACAGAAAGTAAATTTCCCTTTAATTTTAATTGCTTTTTTTTTAAAAAAAAGACTCCAATTTTCCATTACTTCTGCCTAGACACAATGAAGGATCATGGCCTACTAAAGCAAAGAAAAACTTGATTCCACACCTTTAAACATTTATTAATATCTGCCATGATGCCGTCTCTCCTTTTGCCGAAATGTTAAGAAATGTGGCCAGAGAGGCAGTTGGTGGGCGGAGATCACACAAATGTTAAACAACTTGTGGGTAGGATCTCTTGCCTTCTTGCATAACCACAGTTACCTCATGGTTTCCACATGGTCCTCCAGCTTCTAACATGGATTTTCTTATTTATTTTTTTCTTATTTAATTTGGAAGTCCCTCCAGGTGGCGAACCTACAGTGGTACCTTGTATAAAGGAATTAATTCATTCCAAATGAAATTATGTTAAGCAATTTTTTCTTTATACAAATTCCCATAGGAATGCTTTGAAAACGGAGTGATCCCATTTTATGTTGTACGGATTCTCCCCATAGGCGATTATGTTAAGCAAATTTCCCCTATCTCTGGAATTTTTATGTTGTACAAATTTTATTATACAAGCTGTTTGTTATACAAGGGTCCACTGTATTGTTGTCTTCCCTTGGTACCTTCTGTGGTCAATATCTCCTCAGGATTACAACTTTTTTCTACATGTAATTTATATGTATTACAAATATGTAAATTACTGATGAATTTTTATTTACGTATGAATCAAATGATGTAAAATAACCAAGGAATTGTTTGCTTTCCATCATTTCCCTATCCTTCACAACAGTGCTATTTGGATTCAATTTTTTTAAATGATCCCCCAAACAATGCATGTATTTCCTTCCTTCCATCTTACAATATCCATTCCTCGCTGATTCTCCATTGTGGGACTTGAGAAGGTGAGCCTCTGATTTCTAGGCACTCTTTTATCCAGCCACTGACTGGACCCTGGCTGTAGTGTATGCCCTGAGACCACATCATGGATCTGGTTGAGTGCAGGGAAAGCTTGTCTAGAAAAAAAATATTTGAAGCAGCAAGGAGAGAAGGACTGGAAGAAGGGAAAATATGACAAGGTTTTAATTATGTGTCTCAGTTTCAAAGAGATCTTTTTCAAGGCAGTATCATGGTGACTGTTGAGGGGAGGACTTCATAATCTGAACAGCTTCCAGTCTCAGAGTCCTGCAAGACTCTATAGAAATCTAATAGAATTGCCTACCAGAAGACATTTCATTTCAGTATATGTTTGATAATAATTTGCTGACATTTCAAAATTCCTTTATGTTTGGAATGGAAAGGATTTGAGACTAAAATAATGTGCAAGTAGGAGAAACTAGGCTGACAAATGAAGTGAGGGGAAAGTCTAACCAACCGGTGATATTTGAGGCCAGAATAACCATTTTGAGGTTTCTTCAACCGTCTTGAAAGACCTTGTCTTCAAAATGAGACATGGATGCCAAATGGGGGAGGAGAGTTTGTTATTTGCACAATTTGCACAAAATATATGTTGCACAAAACATAGGTCTCTGCCCAAAACTACTAATTGCAAAGTGCTACTGCTTTTACTAATCAACAGAACTAAGTAATCATTAGAGATGGGCATGAAACATTTTTTCTTTTTTTCTCTTTTCATTTTGTTTCCAAATGAAATGAAAAATGAACTGGCTTTTTTTAAAAAAAGGAAATGAAACGAAATGAAAAGTTTTCATTTTGTTCCATTTTGTTTTTCATTACCCTCCCAATCAGGTGCATTGGGGGTTGCTTCGGAGGCTAAAAAAAGTTTTAAAAGCCTGAGCTCCCACCCAAACCCCTGAAACACAAAGTTAAAATCATAAAAAGACATATTAAAGACACAGTTAATTACATAAAACATGACATAACACATAAAACACATAAAAATGAAAAATGAAATGGAACGAAAAATGAAATGTTTTTTAAAAAATCATTTAAAAATGAAATGAAATGAGGACAAATGACACACACACACAAAAAAACAAAATGCCATTTTAGTGTTTCGTGCCCATCTCTAGTAATCATTACTGCACTTTCCATTTTGCAGGTGGCTGTTACCAGGAAGGAGAAATGATTTGTGTTGACTCATGTGTCTAGTGAATCAAGTCAGCTTTAAGATCCTCTGGACAGATTAACCTTTCCAATGAACTCCTTCATTCACCATCACCTTTGTATTTCCTGCGTGGCCCCAGAAATAAACCAAAGATTAACACACAGTCACATTGCAAGTCTCCCAAGAGCCTGCCATCATTTCAGTAGCTGCTTCTCCCCCAGACTTTCCCTTCACTTCTCAAGCAACATGCGCTCCTGATGCTCTAAGTAGAGATGGGCATGAAACAGAAAAATGGCATTTCGGTTTTTTGTTTGTTGTTGAGAGGTCTGTTTCCCTTTGTTTCCGTTTGTCGGGAATTTTTTGAAAAATTTTGTTACCGTTTTTTGTTTATTCGTTTGTCATTTCTACCAGCTTTTTGCACGATTTTTAAAGCATTTCCGTGCGTGGGCATCCCCCAACGCCCCAGACCAGAGGGAAAACACTAAAAAAATGGATGCTGGTGGAGACACAGTATAGACTAGGTTCGCAGGGAGGCTGCAAAGGCAGTGGCGGGCTTTGCCCAGGGTGCAAGGCAGCCGCAGAGTGACTGCACTGCGGGGCAGGGGAGGGTGTTCACTGAGAGGTACGCAGCACGCACACACACAGGGAGGCTGCAGGACTGAAGCTAGAGTCGCAGAGACAGCAATCCCACCCTAACTCCCACCAGAGACTGCAAGGAGGATGGGGGCTGCCAGAGCTTTTCATGCCCTCTGTGGCTGACAGACCTGCCCGCCCAGTCTGCAACCTGGGCATGCTATTGGTTGAACATGATCCCACATCACATGGCTTGCCTCCATTTTGTGACTGGTGGTGACATCCATTTTAAAGGGAAAAGAAAAATACATCGCGATGGGAGAAGACAAAAACAAACGTTTTAAGGACCCCAACCTCCCTGGTAGGTATTATCAGACAATATAAATAATTATTGCTGCATTTTTATGGATGTCCAGGGTGTTTTTTAACATTTAAAACAGGTCATTTCATTGTGCGTCACCATTAACAGAAACAAAACGTAACAACCACAATTTTCGTGGTTCTGTTCACTTCATTGCATTTTCATCACAATTTTTGTTTGTTGTTTCGTTATGTAATGGAAATAACAAACGGTAACGGAAACGAAAAAATGTTCGTTCCGTGCCCATCTCTAGCTCTAAGCCATTATTACTTCCATAACTATCAAGACATGGTGAAGTGCACACTGAATGCCTGTGGGAAGTGAGCATGAAATGATTCAAGCAGTATTGCACATGCAGCTCATGGCTCATGGCTGAGATCATTTGGTCAGGGTCTAGGCCCAACGGAGAGCCTCAGAGGTAGAGACCTTGGGTTTGCGGTGCTGATTTTTAATCTTGAAGCTCTGCGCAGTGGGAAATACCATGCCAGCAAAGTCAAATTGTGGTTTAAACATTTCTAGCTGCAACATGCTATCCTGCTGTGTGGGGGGAGGGTGGAGAAGGAAACATCTGTGTTATTCTTAGTTTTTCTTTTGTATCTTTATTTCACCTAGTACAGCAAGAGTGACCGTCTAAAGTGGAGAAGACGTGTACAAAATGGGGGCTGACTTTAATGAAAAGCTATCACTGAGGGATGCTGTCTTTCTCTACTCACCATAAGAAGGATTCTGGGAAAAGGGGGAGCTTTAATTAAAAGGTCACAGCATTTTCCCAGGGTATCCACATAGGTTTAATGAGAACAAATGCTTTAGGGCTAGACATTGAGATCATCCACTGCAGTCTGTAGAATAAAAATAAGGAGCCACCATTTCATGGCGCAAAACAGGATGCAGAAAACGCCCACAGCAGGGTGGGGTGAGTCAGAAAGCTTTCTCTTCTCCAGCACTGAAAATGAGGGAAACCTAATCTTCTGAATAGGAGAAAAATACCTTTACTTTTGATTCTTCAGGGGTGATGAGATGAAAGTAGGCATGAAAGGAAGGGTTTCTGGCTGTGGTGCAACACTGAAGATTTGCCTCCAAATTTTGAGCTTACAGGGGGTTGAAAATGGAGGAAAATTGTCTCTTTTTATTATTAAATACACACACACACAATGTCTTCTTCAGTGCTTCATCTGCTTGTTGAAAATTAATCTTGGGGGATGGGGCATGGATGTATACCCCATTAAGAGATTCTCGCAACTTAAATGAATGGGAGCAGGTTCCACTGTGCTCTAAGACCCAACTTTACTCTCATTGTTTGCACAGAGGAGACTGTGCACTTGTCTTCTATGGATACCCAGATTCTAAACACACCACTGAAACTCACAACACACACAACACACACAAGGGGAGCTTTCTCTCTTTCACTACTGCTTTCCTTAAGATTTGCTTCACAGCAGCTCCCAAATATTTTATCTGTCACCCTGTAGATTAGAGCAGTGGTTCCCAACCTTGGGTAATCCAAGTCTTATTGGACTGCAAACCCTGGAATTCCTGGTTAGCACATCTGTTGGTGAAGAATTATTGGAGTGTCATTGGTTTAGTATAATTTTTTTCCAAGAATCCTCCTGAGTATAATGATGGTTTTGTTGACATTTGTAACTAAAAGTGATGAGAGCAGCAACACATATGATGCAGATTAAAAGTGCAAATCAATACATACTTACTAAAATTAAGCCCCACTCTGTTCAGTGAAGGCTTACTTTCTAGTAAATACAATTCTAAATTCTTACACAGCATGGAGTGACAACAATACATCATTTATGAACTTCAGGTATTGCTCTCAGCATCACCACCTTTTTCATTTGCTTTAAGATCTTCCTTGTTGAACAGTTATGAATACACAGAAATTGAAAGCTTTCACAGTATTACATGACCATTGGGTTGCTTTCATAAATTGACAGACTATCATCCATTTTAGCATTTTTGTCTGCAATGTTTCTGTTCACCAACAAGGCCACCTTAACTTTTTTACATGCAGGATTTCTGAGGAAAGAAGGGTATTTTTGGAACTAAGTAAATATATTGATGGGTTTACCTAAGCCTTGAATCCTTGAAAATGAAATAAATGGAGGCTAATTAGTATGTACATGGCATTGGTTATTGAGGTGGGTAAAGATTTGGGATGTTGACATTAGTAAAAATACTTTTTGGGGGATGCTAATGACCCCCATCACTGACACACACAATTTGTGCTGAAAGGGCTTTGATTAGTTTTGCTCTGGCTCCACTTCAGCTTTGAATACTTGAAAAAATAAACAATAATTTTAGAATTCATGTACATTTCCCAGCATAGATGGCTCATGACTAGACATGGGCATGACTCGACGAAATTCTCGTTTCCGTTTCCATTCCTCGTTTCCGTTACGCAACGAAACGAAGAACGGCAATTACTCTGCCAGAACTCGAACTCGAACTGAAAAAAGAAAAATTGGGTCTGATTTGTCGTGTTGTCGTTCCTGGCATCGCGTGATTGCGCGATGCCAACAGCACAGAAAAAAAGTTTTAAAAAGTAAAAAAAAAAAACGATTCCCAGCCAAAAAAGTAGGCAAAAATATGCCTGCCTGAGTGAGGGCACCTACCAGAGGGGTGGTTTCTGGGGGGTCCCCGGCCTCCCCCCTCTCCTCCTGTCCTTCCTGGGCTGCTCTGGCGGAGTGGCGGCTGGTGGGCATCCTCATCGTCCCGCCAACGTTGCCGCCTCACCGCCTCGCCGCCGCCATTCAAGCGGCACAGAAAAAAAGTTTTAAAAACCCGATTCCCGGCCAAATAAGCAGGCGGAAATATGCCTGCCTGAGTGAGGGCACCTAGAGGGGTGGTTTTTTTGGGGGGCCCGGCCTTCCCCCCCTCCTGTCCTGGGCTGCTCTGGTGGGGCATCCTTGTCGACACCATGCAGTGCGGGCGGGGGATCCAAAATGGGGCAGGCGACCGTAATCTTTTTTTTGAAATCATATCGTCGTGGTCCAAAAACACACCAAAGCACCACAGAAACATGCGAAAATTGCTATTTTAAAACTGCCAGATTTTTTACAGTAGCAGTGGGTTTTTCTTGCAACAAAATGTCTCCTCTGTCCTCCTCTCCATTGATTTTATTTTATTTTATTTTATTTTTATTTTTTACACCTGCGCAATGATGGGCTGGCCATGGGAGTGACCATGCAAATTTTTGGAGCCATTCCACCAATCGCATGGCCACTTGGCCAGGCTGACCACAGAGACTTCTGGGATGTGCCAATCAGGCATAAAAAGCCCATAACTGTAGCCCGAACCCTAACTCTAAGCCTAAGCCTAACCCATATGCCAGTACACTGTCCTTCTAAGTGGGTCAGAGAGGCACCCAGAGGTGCACCCCAATACTCACCCTAACCTTACCTGTAACCCTAAGCCTAGCCCCTGCGCTAACCCTAACCCTAAGCCAAACCTGTGTACTCGCATTGCACTATACACGCAAGTACACATCCCTTCTTAGTGAACCACAGAGCGGCCAGATCAGCAGTGGGTCTGTGGTCTACAGAGAGGCACCCAAAAGAGGTGCCTCTCTGCCACTCAACTTGGTATGCATATCCAATTGGCTATGCATGCCATTTTGTAGCGGGTGAGGAGAGGAGGCACCCACGAGGTGCCTCCAGGAGCCTGCTTTCCCTTCATAGCGGGCCAGAGGAGGCACCCACCCCACAGAGGTGCCTCCAGGAGCCCGCTACCCCCCATAAACCAGTACTAACGACAGACGAAAAAACAACACCATGAAACAACAAATTTTTGAAAAATTTTGCGAAAAATGGAAACGAGCCGAAACGGACCCGTCCCGAAAAATGACAACTTGGAAAAAAATTAATGGTCGTGCCCATCTCTACTCATGACCATTCCAGAGGAGGTGCCCTGAGACTTTGGGGATGATGCACTCACCTTATATTGGACCACAAGATGATCCAGCTTCCAAGCCAGGTTTCCTGTAAATTTATATGGTGTCTGAACGCTGGTCATTTTTAATCTCTGTTTACCCATTACTTATTTCTGTTGTTTTTTAAATACCCCAAAAATATTCCATTCAGAAGAAAAAGTATTTTGATTTTGTGTTAGGACATGTTTGTTAGGTACCATCAAGTCACACCCAAGTTATGGTTACCCAAATACAGTTTTCATGATAGGTGAGATATTGTATGAGTGGTTTCAAAAGTGTCAGGAGGCGTGGTGGCTCAGGGGGCTAGAGTGCTGAAATATCAGCTGCAAAGTTGGAAGCTCAGCGGTTCTAATCTCATGTGCCACACAGCGGAGTGAGCTCCCACTGTTAACCCCAGCTCTTGCCAACCTAGCAGTGAAAAAGCATGTAAATGCAAGTAGATAAATAGGTGTGTGTGTGTGTGTGTGTGTGTGTGTGTGTGTGTGTGTGTGTGTGTGTGTGTGTGTGTGTGTGTGTGTGTGTGTGTGTGTGTGTGTGTGTGTGTGTGTGTGTTGTGTCGTTACAGTCATGGATGACTCTTTGTGACTCCATGTCCATGGAGTTTTCTTGGCAGGAATACTGGAGTGGTTTGCCAGTTCCTACTCCAGGCGCCTACAGCACCTGGTACTGCTGTAAAAAGCAGGAAGATAAACAGTGTTCTGTGCACAGAAATGCATTCAGCCATGCCGGCCACATGGCCATGGACTTGCACAACACTGGCTCTTTGGCATACAAAAGGAGATAAGCACTGCCCTGAGAGTCAGACATAACTGGCACACATGTGCAGGGAGAACCTTTACCGTTACCTTTATCTTCATAAGTGCCACCTTAGTGAGTTTCCATGGTGGAGTGAAGATTTGAACCCAGATCTCGTTAGTCCTAATCTGGCACAGTATCCACTATACCACATTGTGAAGAGCACCATTAGTCAACCATAATCCAAATCTGGCATTGGTTTCATGCATTCACAAGTTCACTTTCCACTCCTCATTAGCTTAGCAAATGGACTGCAACACTCAATGCAGTTTCATGTCCTTCCTTAAGAACCAAAGTTAATAATACAGTAACAATCAAACATCACTCCATCATTTTTGCTTCTTTCATCCTGAAACGTTCTCAGCATACAGCATTGAGCATTTCCACCACATTGGCCAAAAGCAAGGTAGGCCCAGCCAAATTGATCCAATCCATCCAAGGACACATTTCTCCTTTCCATGATTGGTGGCAATCAGCACTTTGAACTGCTTTCAAAAACATGTGTTTGGAGCTTGCTGGAAGGTAAGAATCTTGTACTGGAGACAACAAAATGAAATGGGAGAAAGGAAGTAGTGAAAGAAAAGGAAGTAGTTATGGATCCTTATTTGCTGTATATCTTGACATATATAAATGCTAAAAAGGAGGGTTCAGTTATATGCAGAAGAGTAAGACTTTTAAGAAAAGACATGGAAAGGGTAACAGATATTAATGAGAGATCATCAAGGAGGGAAACTGTAAAAAAGCAAACAACAAAACAAAAAGCAGCATGCAACAGAACAAAACCCATCCCCCACCCCACCCACCCCAATCAAGATGGCCATCCAATCATTGAAATCAACTTCCATTAGGACTGATTAACAGGCCCCATTCATTTCAAAAGCTGCCTAGATGCCCTAAGCACATCCAATCTCGCCTGATTTCGTAAGATAAACAGGGTCGGACCTGGTTAGTACTTGGATGGGAGACCACCAGGGAATACCAGGTGATGTAGGCACCTGGAGTAGGAACTGGCAAGCCACTCCAGTATTCCTGCCAAGAAAACTCCATGGACATGGAGTCACGAAGAGTTGGTCACGACTGTAATGACACAACACAACACAACACAACACACACACACACACACACACACACACACACACACACACACACACACACACACACACACACACACACACACACACACACACACACACACATTCATTTCAAGGGATTAATCTACTTGGATTTATCTTATAGATAAATTCAGGTTGGAGGCTGGAGGACCATCAATCAACGATGCTGTTGCTGCTCCAAAGTGAGAGTGGATCCTGTGATCCACAAGGTCCTTTCCAGTTCTGCAATTCTAGAATTCAGTCAGTCATCCTATGATTCAGTGAAAGACATCCACACGTAGGAGCATTCAGGCAGAGCTGTGTGATCCATGTGTTGTGCATAAGGATATAAAAACAATTTTAGATTCTCTTATCAATAATAACTGAGCCTAATGAACTGCAAGCATATCTGTGCAGAACTGTACCAACATGATGGCAATAGTCCCTGTTCTCTGTATCTGCTCACTTAATAGCATTTTTCTGTCTAGTCATCTGTATGACCATAAAATAAAGTGCTGTGTCAACAGAAAAAAACCCTCACTAACTTCCATGCATTGTATAATACTTAAACATCTCCTCCAAATGTAGATTTTGACTTTTTGCCCAGTGCTGTACTGAACGTTTTCTCATCAAACCCCTAATTGCTAAGTAAATCTTTACTCAATATATCTCCACAGAGAACCGGCAGGGCGGGATTTAGAGTCTAGTATTAGTCTCCTTTCTGCTTTGAGGTTAATCTATTCCCTTTATTTATATGTCATTCTTTGAGTTGCAAGTTACTAATGTTCTTTCTTGGAAGAGATTACTGCCCTTTCTAAATATAAGTAATGTGTGCTGTTTCCAAGAGCTGTCTACCTACCAAATCCCACCAGTCCCACCCCCCAAAAAGAAAGGGAAATGTCTTTTTCCAGACATTTGGCACTGCAGTGTCACCAAACAGTCCGGACATATAACAAATCACTGTGTCATTCATGATGGCTGACCCTTTAAATGGTTTTCTCTGTGTGTCATACGGAGCAGGAAGCTCTTAGATTTATTATTTTACATGAATCGACACTGGAGTCCAAAAAAGACTCAAGAGCTTGGGGGATTTACTCACTTAATAAGATCAAATCAAAGTTGGACCACAGCCATCTGTCGTGGTGGACTTACTAGGCACTAACTCCCACATTGTCTTGTAAACACAGAGTGATGCAATGCTCAGTTCTTCGAATTCTCTTTTGTCTTTCCAACCTCATAAAAGCCTGAATTATATGTGGCCAGGGTTGGATGTGCAAAACATATGGCCATGGAAGAGGTCCATATCACCACCATCTTATTGAATGCTGCCAGCTAGAGACTGGCCAATATATTCAAGGTGCATTATTCCAAGTAAGTCAGAGATAGCTGGTATGCTAAGAACTATACCGGTAAAGGCTGGACTTCCAAATACCATTATCAACTGGATTGCATGGACTCCACCTCTTATCAGTATTGACTGTGAATGCTTTTGGAACATAGAAGATGTTTGAAGTAAAATTGAGATAAACAGATATGATCAGATAGAATGCTCTCCTGAGGAGTTCCCTCGTCGGTGGCTTGTGTTGTGTTGACATTCAGCTCCACTGCAGTTTGATGAATCTGGAAGTGGAAATGATCTCAACTTCCATGTAAGTCACGAAATGATGCTCATGGAATGCTAAGTAGGAGCATCATTTCTTCCCTCAGTATTTTCCTTAGCGTGTTCTGAAGTGTGATGGCCTTCAGGAGGAGACCCGTGAGGGTTCTTCTCCCCTGCAGTGAGACTTTTCTTTGCAAGGGCCATTTCAAAGGGAAGGACGGTGACAGAGAACAAAGATTTTCCAGAAAAGATTTGAGAAACCAAACTCATTATCAAGTGGACAAGATGGAGCTCATAAATTAAAATAGTGCCCCAACAAAGTTCCAGTCTTGTTGAGATCAAGCAGTTGGTCACAAGGACCAAACATTTATGGAGATGAAGCCATGCATCTTTAAAGTTACAGGTAATGGTAATTGTGTGGTGTTCTTTGCCAGATGAGAGCAAAATAGAAGTGTGGAACCAGAAATATAGGGATGTGTTTGGTCAGCGAAAAACAATCAGAGCAGGAAAGAGGGAAGTCTGTGTTGGGGAGGAGGCTAGAGGAAGGAAGAAAAAGAATTATATTATATCCCTTAGAGGTGATTTTAAATCAATCCTGGATGGTCTGGGTAAAAATCCAGACCAAATCTAGAAAAAAAACTAAATACATACTTTCAAGGAGGATGTTCACAGAAAACCTTGTTAGAACCAGAGCTTATGTTACTATTTTGTATGATAACTCCCAGAATCCACCCCCTTCCATCCTTTGCCTGGCTCTGGAATTCGGACACACTGAGACACATTGTAGAGAAATTCTGGACTATGTTCTTGAGAGCAAAACAGTCACGCTCTTCAGGTTCTTAAAATTTGTACTAGGAATTGAACGTTCTGCAAAGGAGGTATGACATTTCACCCTAGGGGTTAAAATAAATGCCTAAAGGTTAGGTTTATCTAGCCTTCCTCCAGTGGCCAATCATATGCCTCTATTAGAAACCTGAAGGCATCTTCCTCTACAGATACTGACTCATATTCCTATTACCTATAAAGACAGAGGTTCCATGAGAGGACCCTGCCAATTAGCCATTGGTAATAGTAGTCAATAAATTTTCCTTTAAAAGCAAGGTGCTGCATTTTGTGGCAGCAAACTTCATAAAATTTTAGCATTTTAAATAAAAATGTTTTATTGTCTGTGCTAAATGTCTTGACAAGGATTGGAACTGGAATATGACAAGAAAAAGTTTTTTTCTCTCCACACAGTCTCTTTTTCCAGTTATATTACCATGGGTATGTTTGGCATAGGTCTTGTCAATTTCAAGGAGCTCTCTTTGAAAATGTCACTGTGGAACTTTCCCAGTGTTAGCAAATGTTCCTGGTCATAACAAAGGTTTCTTAAGCAATGCTCAGGCCTGCCCTATTGTTAGAATGAAGCAGTCACACCAGGCAGCAGGCATCACAAAGTGTCAACAAGAGAGACACATTGGTCACATCCTCCTCCAGGCCACCCCTAAGCTACCTTGCTAACTTCAGATGGTGTTGAAGATGTTATCTCATCTCCAGGGTTGGGGGGGGGGTTCAGTTACAAGCCCAGCTGCCTTTAGTACATAGGATGGCACTAGAGAGCAGCACAAATCCACCCCCCAATGAAATCATGCTCTGTGGATACTCTTCCTATCCTCTGGGCCAGCTGTGGCATTCACCTGTTATCACGCAGTGCCAGGGTCTTCCTGCTCCATCCATACCTCCTCTGGCAGCCAAACACTCAAACAAGAACAGGGATTCTCTCTACACAGCTGGATGCCAGAGGAGGTGGAGATGGGCAGTCTTTGCTTCTGCCTGCATTGGTGTGCCTTTGGAGCAGAAGGAACCTGGAGCAGCATGGCAATAGGGTAATGGCCTAGCTGGCCCACGGTGGGTGAGGAGAGCATCCACACAGTACTTGTGGTGCTGTGCAACAAATGTCATCGGGGAATTAATTAATTTGTGCCCTTCTCTAGTTGGAGCTAATTTTATTCTTTGGAGGAGAATATCTCAGGCCGTCCTTTATCAGTAGCCAACCATTAGATATTAGTTTTTTGGACTGCAGCTCCCAGAAATTCTGGATAGCACAGATACTGGTGAAGGCTTCTGGGAGTTTTAGTCCAAGAACATCTAAGGACCCAAGGTTAGGGAACACATGCATTAGAACAAATATGTCAAAAGGTTAATGCCACACTATTATGTATACTATCTATATGTGGCCGTACTCTAAGAGGAAAAATCCCGCTCGTGCTATATATTAACTCTGGAATCATCCAAAACCACAGGAAATCATGGACCATGTAGAAAATTGTGAATAGATTTTCAGCATAAGCTTCCCTTTTAGGTACAAGGTTGGGGGGCACAAGGATAAAATGCTCCTTGGGGGGAAGAACTTGATCTTTTCCCCATGTTTGAGTTGTCAGTTTTGACAGAAATGATAAAAGCTAATTAAATTTTTGTTAATTTATTTTGTCTGATTTAGTGACTGCTTGTCACACAAATCCCTCACTAAGTCAGACTTTGCTTTGCTATCAACCTTTCCACTCTTCTCCACCCCAAAAGGCTATTAGGCAAACGCTGGGAAAGTGGACTTGTTTAACTCAAATAAACACGAGGAGCACTTAAGCTCAATCTACCTTGCACGCTTCATTCACATGTGTCTGCTTGGGAGGGAGAAGTTAACTTGTTCCAAGTTTATAAATCCCAAGCCCATAGTTACTCCTTTTACTTGCTTAATGGCTTCTGCGATGGTGGTGATGCAGAGGTAGAACTGAAGAAGTGGTAGGGGTGGGGATAAAGACAGTGGACAAAGTGGATTTTGTATGTTTGTGTGTGCAGGGGAGAGAGAGAGAGAGAGAGAGAGAGAGAGAGAAAGTGGGGGGAGACTAATGGACTTATTCTCTCTCTCTCTCTCTCTCTCTCTCTCTCTCTCTCTCTCTCTCTCTCTCTCACACACACACACACACACACACACACACACACACACACACACACACACACACACACACACACACACACACACACACACACAGCAAGGTCCTCTTTAACTAAGGGCCCCAACTCCATAGACTGTGCCAAATATTTTACAATGTAAATTTTTTTTTTTTGAATGAGAGCAATACCACAACAAATAAAGTAAATACTCTACAAATCCACTTAAAACAAAACAAAACCACAGTTCTCACCCATGTGCAATCTCCACTCTCAGGACTAGTCAACATTTATATTTTAAATTCCATTTCAAACTAGCCCATTTCTTGCCAAAAATACATTGATTCTTCTCCAGGTGTATACCGTTTGTGTTTCTGAAACACATATACCAAAAAAATAAATCCCATATATCCTTAATACTATTACATTTCAATATTTGGGCATTGAGTTACAGGAAGATCTGTCCTGGAGTGTCAACACAAGGGGGCTTGCAAAGAAGGCTCAGCAGAGACTTTTTTTTTTTTTTGAGAACCTTAAGGAAAAACCATCTTCCACAAAAGCTGCTGCTGGCCTTCTATCATTGTGCAATTGAGAGTGTGCTTACTTACAGGTCATGTGTGTGGTATGGAAGTTGTACCCTCCGTGATAAGACAGTGTTGCACAGAATCATAAGAATTGCAGAGAGTATTGTGGGCTGTTCACTCCGCACCCAAGAACAAATTTATACTACCAGGTGCCACTGTAAAGCATTAGATATATTAAGAGATCCATCACATCCTGGTCATCACCTCTTCGAGTTGCTGCCATCGGGACGGAGATATAGAGTACTTAGGGCAAGAACAAACCGTCTCAAAAATAGCTTCTTTTTTAGAGCAATATTGGCCTTAAATGGAAATCCTGGACTTTGAAGTCAGCTTATTTTATATGTCATATTTTAGTCATTTTATATGTCATATTATGTGTTGTACCTGTTTTTAAATCTATGTGAAATGTTTTAAATGAGTTTTATATAGCAACCACAAAATTTTGTTTTTCCTGCAAGGGGGCAATGACAATAAAGATTCCTATTTCCTATTTCCTATTTCCTATTTCCTATTTCCTATTTATTTTCTAGCCTTAGTTTCAAAAGTTAATTTATTGTTAATGACAATACTTCACATTTCTTTACACCATTCCTCCGTATTAAATTGAACATTGTTTTTTCCAATTCTTCACAAATATCAACCTTGCCAGAGTGACTATAATAGTAATTAATAGAGATGGGCACGAAACAGAAAAATGGTGTTTCGGTTTTTCGTTTGTCGTTGAGAGGTCTGTTTCTGTTCATTTCCGTTTGTCGGGAATTTTTTGAAAAAAATTGTTACCGTTTTTCATTTTTTGTTTTTTCATTTGTCATTTCTACCCGCTTTTTGTGCAATTTTTAAAGCATTTCCGTGTGTGGGCGTCCCCCAATGCCCGAGACCAGAGGGAAAACACTAAAACAAAATGGATGCTGGCAGAGACACAGTATAGACTAGGTTCGCAGGAAGGCTGCAAAGGCAGAGGTACAGGGTGCAAGGCAGCTGCAGAGTGACTGCACACACACCGGAGGCTGCAGGACTGACAGGGAGGCTGCAGGACTGAAGCTAGAGTCGCAGAGACAGCAATCCCACCCTAACTCCCACCAGAGACTGCAAGGAGGATGGGAGTGGCCAGAGCTTTTTATGCCCTCTGTGGCTGCCAGACCTGCCCGCCCAGTCTGCAACCTGGGCATGCTATTGGTTGAACATGATCCCACATCACATGGCTTGCCTCCATTTTGTGGCTGGTGGTGTCATCCATTTTAAAGGGAAAAAAATACATCGCGATGGGAGAAGAAAAAAAATGTTTTAAGGAACCCCCTGGTAGGTATTACCAGACAATATAAATAATTATCACTGCATTTTTACGGATGTCCAGGGCCTTTTTAACATTTAAAACAGGTCATTTCATTGCGCATTGCCATTAACGGAAACGAAATGTAACGACCACAATTTTCGTGGTTCTGTTCATTTCATTGCATTTTCATCACAATTTTCATTTGTCATTTTGTTACGTAACAGAAACGACAAACGGTAACAGAAATGAAAAAATGTTCATTCCGTGCCCATCTCTAGTAATTAATTCCTTTTCTGCTTTCTTTCTTTAATTTACTAATATTAATCATACTCAACAAAGCAACCTTTGGAGACATGTATACACTAATACCCATTATTTCCACAATCTCTTTATATATCTCTGATGTGATCTTTGTTGTAACAAGTCCACTTCATCTGTTAAAAAGTGCCTTTTTCATTTCCACATCTCCAAAAAAAGGCTCGTACGGTTTTATTTAACTACAATGTAAATCTTTTTTTAAAATTTATTTATTTATTTATTTATTTATTTATTTATTTATTTATTTATTTATTTATTTATTTGATTTATATACTACAACCATCTAGCAGAAAGCTACTTTGGGCAGTTATCTAAATATTATTAGATAATACTGAAATGCTAGTGCAAATTATGGTAATTGTAGAATTCCCTGCCTTATTTTGCATAGGGACCATTTTGAGCATTCATGCTGGTTAGCAGGTTTAAACTCTCCCATGTCATATAAGAAGCATACATTCTTGAATGAATTAACCTATTTATTAAAATAGCTTCAAGTGCCTCCATTTTCAGTTAGAATGAGGGGGAGTCTACACTGGTCTACTAATCTACAGCTTGCATTGGGTTTGATAAACTGAATTTTAAAATTAGGATTATGACTCAATATAAAGGTTAGCATGGAGACGACTGGTAGAAAATAGTCTCTTTCCCCCTGAGAAAAATATTTTAAATATTTTATTTTGATCCAATCTGGCTGGGATCACTTTTCTCTGCTTTCCACTGTGCATGATCAAGCAATCCTCTGTGTCAAATAAATGATATTTATTTATTTATTTATTTATTTATTTATTGCATTTGTATCCCGCCCATCTTCCTGGAGGAACTCTGGGTGGCTTACAGAATAGCAAACAAAGCGCCATGTTCAGAAATACAATATAGCATAATACAAGCAAAATAAAACAGTAGAAACAATAGAGGAATTAAAAACAAATTAAAATCACAGCACACAAGAATACCCTAACATCGCCATCTAGAAGGAGGTCAAATACTTAGGGGCAAGTATTGATGGCGGCAAAAAAGGAGAGAGAAAAAAGCTAATTAGTGCTCGCCAAAGGCCTTGTGGAAAAGAAGTGTTTTCAAGGCTTTGCGAAAGGCCAGCAGGGACTCTGCAGAGCGCACATCACTCGGAAGGGTGTTCCAAAGTGAGGGGGCCGCCACCGAGAAGGCCCAGTTACACGTGAGTGTCTTCCGGGACTCTCGAGGGGTGGCGACCCGGACAGCGAGTGCGGTCGCGACTTCCGAACAGGTCGGGCCGAGGTTGATCGCTGGATGATATGCTCTGACAGGTAATCTGGGCCCAGGCCATGGAGGGTTTTATAAACTAAAACCAGGACCTTGAATCTAATCCAGGATGCAACGGGCAACCAATGTAGGCGAGCCAGGACTGGGGTGATGTGGTCGTAGCGACGCACACCCACGACCAGCCTGGCAGCTGCATTTTGTACCCGCTGCAGACACCGGAGAAGAGTCAAGGGCAACCCCATGTAGAGGGTGTTGCAGTAGTCCAGCCTCGAGATCACCAGTGCTTGGACCACAGTTCTCAGAGAGTCGCCATCCAGGTAAGGGCGGATCTGGGCTATCTGGCAAAGATGGTAATATGCGGTTCTGGTCACGGCCGCCACCTGAGCTTCCAGGGTGAGCGCCGGATCCAGAACCACGCCCAGATTCCGCACCCTATCCGCAAGTTGGAGGGAAACCCCATCCAAACTGGGAAGGGGACATAAGAACATAAGAACATAAGAAGAGCCATGCTGGATCAGGCCAAAGGCCCATCTAGTCCAGCTTCCTGTATCTCACAGCGGCCCCACCAGATGCGTTTGGGAGCGCATGAGACTAGATATCTGTCTCCTGATACCACTCCCCTGCATCTGGCCCTTGAACTACCCTGGTTTAAAGCCTAGAGATTACATATCTCCATCATGGTTTGTAACCCGTGATAGCTTTTCCTCTAGGAATCTGTCCAATCCCCTTTTGAAGGCATCCAGGCCAGATGCCATCACCACATCCTGTGGCAGGGAGTTCCATAGACTTACAACGCGCTGGGTGAAAAAAATATTTTCTTTTGTCAGTTCTTACTCTCCCAGCACTCAATTTGAGTGTATGTCCCCTAGTTCTGGTATTTTGAGAGAGGGAGAAGAGCTTCCCTCTATCCACTTTACTCATACCCTGCATTATTTTGTATGTCTCAATCATATCCCCCTCAAGCGCCTTTTTTCCAGACTAAAGAGGCCCAATTGTTTTAGCCTTTCTTCATAAGGAGGTGCCCCAGCCCAGTAATCATTTTAGTCCTCTCTTCTGCACCTTTTCCAGTTCCACTATGTCTTTCTTGAGATGCGGTGACCAGAATTGTACACAATACTCCAGGTGGGGCCTTACTATTGTTTTGTATAACGGCATTATAATGTTGGCTGTTTTATTTTCAATCCCCTTTTGATAATCCCTAGCATGGAATTGGCCTTCTTCACTGCTGCCACACATTGGGTAGACACCTTCATGGAGCTGTCCACCAACACACCAAGATTTCTTTCCTGATCCGTCACGGATAACTCAGAGCCCATGAGTTGATAGATGAAGTTTGGATTTTTTGCCCCAATATGCATTACTTTACATTTGGTTACATTAAAACGCATTTGCCATTTCTCAGCCCACTCCCCAGTTTGGAGAGATCCTTCTGGAGCTCTTCACAATCTTCTCTGGTTTTTACCACACGGAAAAGTTTTGTGTCATCTGCAAACTTGGCCACCTCACTGTTTATCCCTGTCTCCAGGTCATTTATGAACAGATTGAAAAGCACCGGTCCCAGGACCGAGCCCTGGGGCACACCGCTTTTCACTTCTCTCCATTGTGAAAATTTCCCATTGACACCTACTCTTTGTTTCCAGGATCTCAACCAGTTCTCAATCCATAAGAGGACCTGCCCTCTTATCCCCTGACTATGCAATTTTCTCAGCAGCCTTTGGTGAGGGACTGTGTCAAAAGCCTTTTGAAAATCCAGATAGACTATATCCACCGGTTCACCCAAATCCACGTGCCTGTTGACCTTTTCAAAAAATTCTAAAAGGTTTGTCAGACAAGATTTACCCTTACAGAAGCCATGCTGATTTTCTCTCAGCAAGGTTTGTTCTTTTATGTGTTTTAAGATTTTCTCTTGGATGAGGCCTTCCACCATCTTACCTGGGACAGATGTAAGGCTAACCGGCCTGTAGTTTCCTGGGTCCCCCCTCCTTCCTTTTTTAAAAATTGGTGTGACATCTGCTATCCTCCAGTCCTCCGGCACTGTGGCCGTTTTAAGAGACAAGTTGCATATTACCGTTAAGAGATCTGCAATTTCATTTCTCAGTTCCCTAATAACCCTTGGGTGGATGCCATCTGGGCCCGGTGACTTGTTAATCCTCAATTTATCAATTAGTCCTAAAACCTCCTCTCTTTTAACCTGTATTTGATTTAATTCTTTAGTCAAGAGGGGTGGCTCAGGCAGCGGAATCCGCTCAAGGTCCTCTGTCGTGAAGACAGACGCAAAGAACTCGTTCAATTTCTCTGCAATGTCCAAGTCCTCCTTAACCTCCCCTTTTCCTCCCTCACCATCCAGAGGCCCAATTGGTTCTCTGGCAGGTTTTCTACTTCTAACATATTTAAAGAAGCTTTTATTATTACCCTTTATATTGCTAGCTATTCGTTCCTCAAAGTCTTTCTTTGCCTCCCTTATCATCTTTTTACATTTCTTTTGCCAGAGTTTGTGTTCCTTTTTATTTTCCTCGTTTGGGGAGGATTTCCATTTACAGAAGGACCTCTCCTTGTGCTTTAGAGCCTCTCTAACTCCACTCGTTAACCATGCCGGTGTCCTCTTGGACTTAAATGAGCTCTTCTTTCTTTGTAGTATGCACTTGTGCTGGGCCTCTATTATTGTTGTTTTAAACAGACTCCATGCACTCTGAAGAGATTGGATTCTTCTAATCCTCCCCTTCAGTTTCTCTCTAACTAGTTTCCTCATCTGAGGGAAGTTTGCCCTTCGAAAATCAAGGGCAAATCAAGGACCTCCGTACCCAGATGGCGAGTTCCCAAAGAACATAACCTCAGTCTTCCCGGGGTTGAGCCTGAGCCTGTTTGCCCTGGTCCATGTCAATATGGCATCCAGGCACCCATCGAGAGTCCGAACAGCTTCCACTGCAGAGGTGGAAAAGGAGAGATAGAGCTGAGTGTCATCAGCGTACTGGTGACAGCAGACTCCAAATCTCCTAATGACCCCAGCCAGCGGCCTTACATAGATGTTAAACAGCATAGGGGACAGAGACGACCCCTGTGGAACCCCACAAGGGAGGAACCACGGGGCCGACAACTCCCCCCCCCATGCTGAACATACTGGGGACGGCCCTCCAAGAAGGAACGGAGCCAACTGCGAGCAGTGCCTCCGATTCCCACCTCGGAGAGCCGATCCAGTAGGATACCGTGGTCGACGGTATCGAAGGCCGCTGACAAATCCAGGAGAACCAACAGGGTAGAGCAACCCCTGTCGGCCGCCCAGATTAGGTCATCTTGCAGCACGACCAGAGCTGTTTCGGTCCCCGGGTAGGGCCTGAACCTGGATTGGCATGGGTCAAGGCACTGCTGCTCCTCCAGGAATGACTGCAACTGGACCGCAGCCACCCTCTCGATGACCTTGCCCATGAACGGGATGTTAGCAATCGGGTGGTAGTTTGCCAATTCACCCGATGCAAGGCCAGGTTTTTTGAGAATGGGCTTGACCACCATCTCCTTCAGATGAGAGGGAAAAACCCCCTCGCTGAAGTAGGCAGTGGCGATGGTAGAAGCCCATTTGGCCATACTCCTGCCAGCAGCTTTTATCAGCCATGCGGGGCAAGAATCAAAAGGGGTGGACGCGGGCCGGCAGTGGACCATAGCCCTGGAGGCCTCAGCAGGGGTAACAGGCCCCAGCTCATCCATCTGAGGAGAGTGAGGTGGCCCAGCAGCTGGGGATGGTGGGGCGGGGCTAATGCAACTGGAGTCAAAGCCGGTCCGGATGGCCTCTATTTTAGATCGAAAAAAGACTGCGAAATTCTCGCTACTGAAATCAGTAGGAGGAGGCCTAGCCAGACCAGGATTGGTGAGGTCCCGAACCACCCGGAAGAGCTCTGCCTGGCGGTTCGAGGCCTCACCAATTCTCAGGGAGAAATAAGATGACCTAGCCTCCCTGATCGCTCGGGAATAGCGCCTGGTCTGGATCACAACAGCAGTCCTATTAATCGCCGTCCGACTTCTTCTCCAGTTGCTCTCTAGCCTTCTCCGTTCCTGCTTCATCGCTCTCAGCTCTGCCGTGAACCACGGCGAAGATTGAGCTCTGCTACGGAGAAGGTGCTTGGGGGCGATCCGGCCGATGGCGCGAGCAGCTGTTTCAAACCATTGGTTGGCCGCAGCCTTGGCCGGAACGTCAGTCAGGCCACCAGGGAGCTCCCCGAAGGCTTCCCGGAACCGAGCCAGATCCATGAGCCCTCGGGTGTGGGTCAAAACAGGAGGCCGAGAGTCCCCGCGGGGAGGGGCCGCAATCGACAGGGAGAAAGAAAGCAGGTGATGGTCTGACCATTGCACAGGTAGGGAAACAATGTCCCCTACCTCCAGACTTGAATCCCCTGACATGGAGGAAAATACCAGGTCAAGGGTGTGGCCTGACCTGTGAGTAGGGCATAAAATATGCTGGGACAGACCCATGGAAGCCATGGATTCCATGAAATCCAGTGCTGCACCAGAGAGCGCATCACCGACATGCACATTGAAGTCACCCACGACCAACAGGCGCAGGGACTTCAGGAGTGCAGCGGCAATGAACTCCGAGAGCTCTGGAAGGGATTGGGCTGGGTTGCGGGGAGCACGGTAACCCAGTACAATGCCAAATCTGTCCCACTGTCCCACTAACAGGTGAAGGCATTCTAGCCCTTGACTTACCAATGTCGAGGCCCTGCAGACATAAAGAGAGTCCCTGTAAACTATGGCAGCCCCCCCCACCCCTTTGGCCCTCCAACCTTCCCACGCCTTGAACCAGATACCCAGGTGGGCACAGGAGGAAGAGTGAAGCCCCCCCTCTGCACCCACCCAGGTCTCAGTAATACAGGCCAGGTCAGCCCTCCCATCAAGGATGGAATCAAAAATTATGGGGGTCTTATTATGGACTGACCTGGCGTTAATAAGAAGGCAGGAAAGGTCATATTGGGGAAGGAGAGGGAGGAAAACAATCAGTGGTGTCCCTGTAACCTTGGCAGTAGTGCTGGGCACCACAGAGTGAGAAGCAACAAGGGATCTCTCCCTTCCAACCAGCTGAGAGCAGTGACAGGCAGAGACAAGGAAGACTACAGACACTCAACAGCTCGCATACCATCCATCTTCTGGCTGAGCTTTCCTCTCCTTTTGGCTACCTGCCTTTCCCCTGATCCAAGAAGTTCCAAATACTTTGGCTTCCTTCTTCTGAATGAAGCTGGACTTTCAAAGCTCTGGGGGTAGAGGAAGCCACTGTGAGCACCAGAAATTGCTGGAAATGTGATGTGAAACCAGGAAGGCGAGACTTTGAGAAGGCAAGGATGGGGAGAGCGTTGGGAGAAAGGAAGATTGTCAGAGCCTGTGGCTGGGCAATGAGGTGATGATGGGAAGGGAAAAGGTAATATATTATGTCTTTTTATGGTGAAGTCAGAGGGGTTAACATTGGTATCAGCAGAAAAAAGTTCTAGGGGGAGTAGTTTAAAAACTGAATCTAGCTGAATAAATGTAAAGAAACATCTATGTGTATATGAGCCCTTAATGACATTTATCAATATTAAATGCCATTTCTTACATGTTTTGATATCCACAGATGTTAACAAGCACATGTGTTAAAATAACAACTGAGGAACTAAGTAGACTCTATTCATTACAGCCGTGGGTTGCCTTATTAGTAGCATCAGTAGTGCTGGCTAGAGATGGGCACAAAACAAACTTTTGGTTCATTTTGTTATTCATTATTCATTTTGTTACATAACAAAATGAATAACAAACTGCCCCCCATAAGAGAAATGAAACAAAATGAAATGAAAATTTCCATTTCATTTTGGTTCGGTTTGTTCGTCGGTGTCTCCTACCTGGTGCTACTCCTGGTCCTGTGCTCTGTTCTGGCTTCAGGGAGGGTCCAGGAGCCTCTGGGGGAAAGAAGGGGGGGGGGAGACTGGCCACACTATAGTTGGTAGGCAGCCATGTGGTCAGCAGTGAAAAAAAAAACCCACTAAAAATAAATTTAAAAAAAAAACACGATCCGGCGCGCAGACCCCAGTACTGGCCTGCGAGCACTGGACCTGGCCAGCGGGTCACCGAACCAGCCTGCGGGCCGGCAAAAGTTTTTTTAAAAAGCTGACTGACCCATGCTACATCTGGTAGATGGGCCATGTAGTTGGCAGTAAAAAATAAAAATAAAATAAAATAAAAATAATCCGGACTGGCATAATAATAATAATAATAATAATAATAATAATAATAATAATAATAATAATAATAATAATAATAATAATAATAATAATAATAATAATAATACCCCCACCGGTGGGGTTAAAAAAACCAGAAAAAAATAAACCCGAACCAAAACGAATTACAAAATAATTTTTTTCCTAAAAATTCATTTCATAATTAATGACCTGAACCAGACTGGAAAACAAACTGAACCAAAACAAATTGCTATTTTTTTGTTTGTGCCCATCATGGCAATACTTAGGGGCTAATATTCAACCCCCAAAACTATAATAGGGCTGGGGAAAAACATATTTTTTGCTGCCAGAGGCAAAAGAGACTTCTTCCCTACTTTTACATATAGATGTTGACTAGATGGCCCATGCGTCATTTGGAGAATAATGAAGGGATGACCAGATCACCACCACTGAAGAATAGGCTAGATTTGCAGGGTGTAAAGCCACACATGTCCAAAGCACAATGCCCAGGCTCTCTAGAAGATCAGCCAAGGGGATGTTGCTGTCACTCCCAAAACCAGAAGCCACTGCACCACTGTACCTAACAGTAGGACTGGCAGTGAACAAATTCTGCCTGTAATCCTGGGGTGCCACTATCAGCTTGTATAGTCAATACTGAGGTGGACAGACAAATAGTCTGACTTGATGTAAGCAAACTTCCTATGGCCTACACAGGCTATCTTGTGCCTGATTTTAATGTGTGGAAAAGCATAGGACACAAATATTTCCCTAAGGAGATTTTCATTCACCCTGCTGCCCCATTAAAAGAACAAGGAGTTTGTTAACATCATGGTGGCATTGATATTAGAGTTCCAGCATGAGTGATTTTTCCTATTTGTTTTGTATCTGGAACACATTAAAGGAAGGAATATATGTTCTTAATTCTTTTTAAGAGTAGAAATGAGAAATTTGTAGCTAAACACTGTAATTTTAGCTATTGTTCTCTGAGATTCAAATCAGCAACACAACCTTCCAGCATTGCAGTTATGTTCTTGACTTGGCAGGATGTATTCCCTGAGTATTGTACCATATTAGTATGCTGGATGAGGTAACAGAATACTGCATTAAGAGACATCGCAATTCTGAATGAAGCTGTTTGGCAATCAGAAAGATTATATGACTTTACACTTGCGATAAGCTAGCCAAGCAAAGCTTCTCACTTCCTTTGTCTCCGTGTGTGTCGACAGGCATTGACGTTGGTGCATTTCACATTTTATTTTATGATGCATTGGAAAAGGAGGATTGAAAAGGGCATGTTGTTTGGCTGGCATTTCAGATTAAAGCAGAAGATGTCACATTCACAACCATTCTGAGTCACGTTTAAGGTATTTAACAGTCTGGAAGAATCAAATAGTATTCTAAAAAGAAGCCACCAGAAGCTTAATTAGTGTATTGGGAAGATCTTACCTGGGGCTGTCCAAGATCTCAGGCAGAAGGGAATCTTCTCCATGAGGTCTTTTAACTGAAGATTACTGAAATGGAACATTGTCTATGTATGCACTCATCTAGCACTACAAAGTTTCATACCAACTGTGATGTAATTGTATAGTAGAGATGGGCACGACCAGAAAAAATGATGTGTCGAGTTTTCGATTGTCAGGATGGGTCCGTTTCGGCTCGTTTCCGTTTGTCATGATAATTTTCAAAAATTTGTCGTTTCTGTTTGTCGTTTGTCGTTTGGGTTGGGGTTAGGGTTAAAGTTGGGGTAAGTGGGCTCTGGGAGGCACCTCTCTGAGTGCCTCTGACATCTGACCCACTAAGAAGGGAAGGGAAGGGAAGCGTAACGCGAAGCCGCCACGTACCATACATTACGTTAGGGTGGGGGGTAAGTGGCAGAGACACCTCTCTCTCTGGGTGCCTCTGACTCACTAAGAAGGGGAGTGTACTAGCATACTGACGTACAGGTTAGGGAATGGGATAGGGGTAGGGGATAGTGGGCTGTGGGAGGCACCTCTCTGGGTGCCTGTGACCCACTAAGAAGGAAAGTGTACTTGCGTAGGGATCTGGGTTAGGGTTGGGGTTAGGGTAAGGGCTAGGCTTAGGGTTACGGTTAAGGTTAGGGTGGGTTAGTGGGCTGCACCTCTGGGTGCCTCTGACCCACTAAGAAGGACAGTGTACTGGCGTATGGGTTAGGGTTAGGGTTAGGGTTCATGTTCGGGTTTGGGTTAGTGGGCTTTTTATGCCGTCTGGCACATCCAGATGTCTCAGTCAAAACCTGGCCATGCGATTGGTGGAATGGGTCCAAAAATTTACATGGTCCAATCCCATGGCCAGCCCATCATTGCGCAGGTGTAAAAAAATAAAAATAAAAATAAAATAAAATAAAATAAATGGAGACGTTTTAATTGCAAGAAAAACCCACTGCTGCTACTATTAAAAAATCAGGCATTTAAAATACCTAATTTTCAAATGTTTATGTGGTGCTTTGGTGGGTTTTTGGACCACGATTTAAAAATAAATATTGTGGTTGCCATTTTGGATCCCCCCCACCGCATGGCAAATGGAGACGACGAGGATGGCCTCCCCAGCCTGATACCAGCAGCCCAGGACAGGAGAGGGGGGAAGGCCGGGGATCCCCCCCCAGAAACCACCCCTCTCTGGTAGGTGCCCTCACTGAGGCAGGCATATTTTTGCCTGCTTTTTTGCCCGGGAATCGGGGGGGGGTTAAAACTTTTTTCCTGTGCTGCTTGGCATCACGCGATCGCCGCGATGCCATGAACGACAACAAAAAATCAGACCCAATTTTTCTTTTTCGGTTCGGGTTCGAGCTGGAGCAGAGTAATTCTCGTTACCATTACCCGTTACGTAACGATAACGAGAACCGAAAACGGAAACAAGAATTTCGCCGCTCCGTGCCCATGTCTATTGTATAGTATGTGACAAATCAGATATCGTATACAAAATCATGTGTACAATCACATTATGGGCTTCCAACAAAATCTTGTGTTTTCACTGATCTTGTCAGAATTTGAAAACTGAAGTGCTCAAACAAGAGCTTAAAACCCCTTTGGGACCATTAAGATGGGCCTAAAAGGCCAGCCAGCAGTCTAGATGCCCTAAGCACATCTGATCTTGCCTGATCTCAGAAGCTAAGCAGGGAATACCAGGTGCGGTAGGCACCTGGAATAGGAACTGGCAAACCACTCCAGTATTCCTGCCAAGAAAACTCTATGGACATGGAGTCATGAAGAGTCGGTCATGACTGTAACGACACAACACACAAAAGGCCAGCAGCTCTTTTTATCCTTATCCTCACCCAGCCTCCCAAAATACAGAAGTAAAAACTGATAAACAAAACAAAGCACTCAGTGGTGGTGGTGATTGATGAGTTCACTCAAAACTTGAGGGGTTTTTATGGTGAGTGAGTCTTTACAATTTTTATATTGATTCATATTATATTAATTTATGTAAGGAGGTAGTTTTCTTAGGTATACAGTGAGAGGGGGAGGGTTGAGAGTATTGGACTGATGGATGTGGTTTGTTAAGGAGGGTGCACCATTTGCACCATGGTCCATGCTAAATTTAGCATTGAAGAAAATCTTTTTGGTGCCCCCTTCCCTTATTGGTGCCCTAAGCACATACTTATTTTGCTTAGAATCATAGAATCATAGAGTTGGAAGAGACCTCAAGGGCCATCTAGTCCAACCCCTGTCATGCAGGAACCCCCATCACAGGACGCCCAACAGATGGCCATCTAGTCTCTGCTTAAAAACCTCCAAAGAAGGAGACTCCGCCACTCTCCATGGCAGCATATTCCATTGCCGAACAGCTCTAACTGTCATAAAATTCTTCCTAAGGTTTAAATTGAATATCTTTTCCTGTAGCTTGAGACCATTGCCCCGTGACCTAGTCTCTGAAGCCATGGAAAATAAACCAGTCCCTTCTTCAATGTGACATCCTTTCAAATATTTAAACATAGCTATCATATCCCCACTCAGCCTTCTGTTTGTAAGGCTAAACATTCTCAGCTCCCTGAGATGTTCCTCATAAGATATTTCTTCCAGACCCTCAATCATCCTGGCCGCCCTCCTCTGGACCTGTTCAAAATTGTCAACATCCTTTTTAATTGAGGTGCACAGAACTGGACACAGTACTCCAGAAGGGGTGTGAACAGAGCAGAATAGAGTGGTACTATCCCTTCCCTCGATCTAGACACTGGGAGCTGGGAGAGAAGCGGCAGTGGTTTAAAAGGTCTTTAGCCACTGAGGCACTTGCCTCGGTACCTAAAGACCTTTTAAACCGCCTGCCACTTCTCTCCCCAATGCACCCAGTGTGTGTGTGTGTGTGTGTGTGTGTGTGTGTGTGGAAGCTGCGAGTTGTTTAAAGCGGTTTCCCATACGAATGCATTGAAATCGATTACTCTGGAATGGATTAATTAACTTTCAATGCATTCCTATGGGAAATCGCTCCCCAACCTACGAGATATCCGACTTACAAGCATTGGCTCGAAACGGATTAATCTCGTAAATTGTGGTACCACTGTGTTTTCCAGCCAGGTGTCTCCCATCCTAAATCTGTGCAATTCATTCCTTTTACATATATCAGGCATGTCCAAACTTTGGCCCTCCAGATGTTTTGGACCACGGCTCCCACAGTCCTTTGCCATTGGAAATACAGGCTTGGAATTCTGGGAGTTGTGTTCCAAAACATCAGGAGGGCCGAAGTTTGAACATGCCTGACCTAGATTAATGGTTAATCTGGCTGTGCATGCACTCCCAGCATACCCTGTTTTAATTTCATTGCCCAACCAGCTGGAGAAACGAGACGAGACACAACTAAATGGATGAAAACATGGGCCACACTTTATTAACATATCTTTTAATGCCCATTCAAAAAGGGGGCTACAATAGAGCGGAGGCATCTTCTGGGTCTGGTGCTGGTCTCACCTCAGGCCCAGACCTAAGAAGAGTTCATTGAATAATAACTGAATGTCAATACCAAGTGATGACCACTTGAGGCTCCCAGCTGTGGGCAATCACCACCTATGGGACCCCCCCCCCGCCTTCTCCCACCTCTCAGAGACAAGTCCTCAAGCCTTAGAAATCCAAGAGGTGGGCCACCAAACACGCCTTTGGTGTCCTTGAACTCTTTTATTTTCTCCTATCTTCTGCCACTCCGCTCCACATGTGACCACAACTACACCACATCCTAATAAAACACACATGAAGAATGAGATATAGGCAAGAGCATACCTGCTCCTATATAAGCCAATCAAGGGGCAGGCCAAGACTTCCCAACTGGCCCCATAGCAACCAGCTGATCTCGTTCTTAATAAAAGAGTGGGTGGGAGGGAACAGCGCTTACAAAGAAGAGACCGAGGAAATGGTTGAGCTCCCTTATATAGGTAAGCCTCACCAGACCCTTCTTGGCCATCGTTCCCTGTCTCCTTTGTCTTCACTCCGCCTGGGCAGGGGGGCAAATCACTCCCACACCATAATTTGTCACAAAAGGAGCACTACTTTAGTTTTTTTTTTAAGTGGAGTTTTCCCACTTCCACTGGCTATCAGAGTTCAGCAGCCAGTAGAGGAGATGGTTGTGAGCCACAGGAAGAATTTTGAGGGTTGAGAGGAATTTCCAGATTCAATGAAACTGACCTGCCCAACTTAGAAGCTGCTAAAAGCTATATTTATCTACAAATCTTTATATTGAATAAAGGGTAAACATTCATTCTTACTTTGACAGACTGTAGGACTGTGTTCAAACAGCAGGCAAATATGTTACATAATTTGTCACAAGACACGTTGAGAAAACGTCAGCAGAAAGAGGGAACAGGTCTTAAAAGCCAAGACGTAAAAGGTATGGAGACAAGCCCTCAAGACCAAAAGAGTATGGTATGCAAAAGTTTCTTTTTTTTAAAAATTTTACAACTTCCACAAAAAAATAGCATTTAGTCAGGAAAGAAAGAGAAGCAAAACCTTAAACAAGGCCTGCCTGAACAGCCATATTTTCAAGGACCACCTCATTGGAGACCCAGGGATTAGACATGGCCACGACTTGGCGAAATTCTCGTTTCCGTTTCCATTCCTTGTTTCCGTTATGCAACGGAAACGGTAACGACAATTAAGCCGTCAGAACTCGAACTCGAACTGAAAAAAGAAAAATTGGGTCTGATTTGTCATTCCTGGCATCGCGCGGCGATCGTGCGATGCCAAGCGCAAGCGGCATAGAAAAAAAGTTTTAAAAGAAATGGGCTATGGATCTGGGTCACAATATTGAGTTAGATGTGTGGGAAAGATTGTGGAAAAAGAACATGAAGTTTACCGCATGTACTTTGATAAAAGAAAATCTGTTGAAAATGATGTATAGGTGGTATATTACTCCAACGAAATTAGCAAAGATGTATAGGATGAAAGATGATCATTGTTGGAAATGTAAAGAGAAACAAGGTGACTTTTATCATATGTGGTGGACCTGTGAGAAAGTGAAAGAGTATTGGGCACTGATATATGATGAACTCAAAAAGATGTTAAAGTACATTCCCAAAACGACCTGAATTTTTTTTGTTAGGGTTGGTGGACAATGAAATTAAAGGAGCAGATAGGACCCTATTTTTATATGCAACAGCAGCAGCACGAATGCTCCTGGCACAGAACTGGAAGACAACGTATATACCGTCTTTGGATGAATGGAGGGCGAAATTATTGGACTTTGCAGAGATGGCCAGACTGACGTGCAGACTAAGGGATCAAGACAACCAGAGGTTCCAAAAAGACTGGCAAAAATTTAAGAACTACATGGAGACTTATTGTAAGGAATTAAAGACCCTTACCGGATTAGGATAGAACTCGAAGGACTACTACTCACTTTTAGAATCTTTTTTATAAGTATATAAAAGGGGTTTGTTAGAAAGGAAGGCTAGGAGATGAATAATGTTAAAACCACGTGAAGAACAGAGGGAAGCCTAACTTTAGTGATAGATTGATTTTGCATTATTAATGTTTTGAATTTGATCTTCTTCTGTATATTAAAATTTTCTAATAAAAATGCTTTAAAAAAGAAAAAGAAAAAAAGTTTTAAAAGGAAAAACCCCTGATTCCTGGCCAAAAAAGCAGGCGAAAATATGCCTGCCTGAGGGCACCTACCAGAGGGGTGGTTTCTGGGGGGGGGTCCCCACTCCAGCCTTCCCCCCCTCCCTGTCCTGGGCTGCTGGTACCAGGCTGGGAGGGGGCATCCTTGGCGGCGTCTCCATTTGCTATGCGGTGCGGGGGGATCCAAAATGGCGACTGCAATATTTTTTTTTTAATCGTGGTCCAAAAACCCACCAAAGTACCACAGAAACATGCGAAAATTAGCTATTTTATATGCCTGATTTTTTATAGTAGCAGCAGTGGGTTTTTCTTGCAACAAAACATCTCCATTGATTTTATTTTATTTTATTTTTATTTTTATTTTTTACACGTGCACAATGATGGGCTGGCCATGGGATGGGACCATGAAAATTTTTGGACCCATTCCACCAATCGCATGGCCAGGTTTTGACTGACACTTCTGGATGTGCCAGAGGGTATAAAAAGGCGAGGCACTCCGAGAACACTCGCAGTCCGGGTTTGGATGTGGGTGGAGAGGGCTGTAGCTGGCTGCTGTTCTAGACTAGTTTCGATTTCGCGGAGCCTTTAGATTTCAGTTAGGCAGGCAGGGAGGGAATAATTGATTCAATTGAATTTTTAGGAAATATTTCATTCCCTGTCTGCTGTGGGGAATAGCAACGCAGTTTATTCCTTTATGCTCCTGCAGTTTGTCAGGATTTTTTTTCTGACCCCACGCACCCGCCCCTCCCCCCTGCCACTGTCGCCACCCGCCCATGCCCCCACCACCACTGCCCGCCCGCCCCTCCCCACCCCTGCACCCCGCCCACCGCCTAGGGCGCAAAAACACCTAGCGTGCCGGCCCTGATTGCGCAGGGACACCAATGGGACGTCCGGGACTGGGACGTCAAATCGCGCTAAATCGCGGTGGAAATGACAAACGACAAATGACACAACAAAACAACAAATTTTTGAAAAATTTCGCAACAAACAGAAACGACCCTAAATGGACCAGTCCCGAAAAATGACAACTCGAAAAAAAAATTCATGGTCGTGCCCATCTCTACCAGGGATCAAAAAAGCCTTGAATCTCTGATGTGCTTCTCTTGGAGGAGGGCAAGTCAGCTCACCCAGAGCATGGGAGGCTGATAGTGTTATGTCTTCTTCTACCTGCGAGGATATGGGCAAGCTAAACAAACCCAACATGACACCCAAAGGAGGGAGTGTTCAACACTCCTGAGTATTCCTAGAACACCCAGGGAGAGTGGCTGGATATCAGAACCAACTTGACAGCACATCATTATTATGATTCTTTGTGACTATTTGTGAGTGGGGTATGTGGGTGCTGTGTGGGTGTCCAGACAAAGAGAAAAGACAACTCACTAGTTGTCCTCAGAAAGTACTTTCACAAATTGCAAAAAGCAATGATGGAAAAATTACATTCAAAGTCCTGGTCTCTTGTAACAGAGCCAACATTTTATGGGACTCCCAAATACTCACAGTGTGCTGACGCATTCAGAATATTGCAGAATGTTGCAGCAGCAGCAGCAGCAGCAGCAGCAGCAGCAGCAGCAGCAACAACAACAACAACAACAACAACAACAACTTAGTATTGGCAGGCATGCGTTTCATAGGATCACTTTGCTTCCTAAACATAACTTCAGTGCTCTTTCTTATTTATTAAAATGGAGAAATTGGAAATCACCATGCACCTATACCTTTTATATATTTTAAATAGAGATGGGCACAAATTTAAAAAATGCATTTCGTTTGTCGTTTGTCGTTTGGAGGGTCCATTTCGGTTCGTTTCCTTTTTACACGAGTTTTTGAAAAAAATCGTTTTCATTTTCGTTCGCTTTGTTACCATTTCATTACCATTAATTTCATTTTTCTGTGATTTTTTAAAGGGTTTTAAGCAATTCACTCATATTGCAGTAACGGAAATGAAACGCACGACAAAATTTCTGGTGTTTCTGTTCGTTTTGTTTCATTTCAAAGACAAAATTCATTTGTTGTTTCATTATGTAATGAAACAAAAAAACAAAAACAGAAATGAAAAATTGTTCATTTCGTGCCCATCTCTAATTTTAAAATATAAGTGGTTTAAATTTGCAGACATGGTAATTCTTGTAGAAAGGGTAAAATCAGATTTTGCACATTTAAGTCCAGGGCTTTTGTTGTCATTTTTAGACTTTGGAACATTTAAAAATAATTCCTGCTGCCTTACCATGTGTCTTTGGGTTGGTTGTTTTTGTTTAAGCCAAATGTTATAAGGAAAATGCCTTCTTAGAAAGTCCAGAATCACCTATAAGGAAAATGCCTTAGAAAGTCCAGAATCACCAACACTGCACATACACAGGTGTTTAGAAGGTCTATTGTTCTTCCAAATCCACCCCAAATCACTTAACTGGAAAGTGCAACCAATTGACTGAAACCTTCAGAGCCGCATGCCTGCAGGCATGTTGAGGCATTATTCTGTTGGCAGACTGACTAACCCGTTACAATGCTGTTATGCACTCATTCACCCGTTCCTCCTCTCCAGGTGTCTTCCTTCTGAATATAATGCTACATAATGACAGTTGAAAAAGGTTAAAAAGTTAGGCAGGGGAAAAAAAAGGCTTTTAGGAAGTGCTTTTGTTCCAGTCTCTTTGTTTCTAGTTACAAATTTGTCAAGTCAATGATTTGAAGGATCTATCTACAGAGCCAGGATTCAGGTGTTCGATCCTTCACTGTTTCTCCTGATGAAAAAAAAAGTCACCTTGTGAGGTCTTGGACAAGGTGCGCAGTCTGGAAGGGCCCCCAGAAAAAGGGGGTGGCAAACCACTTCTGAGTATCCTCTGAAAAACTCCGAGAAGGGTTCACCATAATTCAGAGTCAACTTGATGGCATTTACGTATTACAATGTTCTGCCTTTTAGGCACTTCAGATTGAAAGTGGAACCAAAGGGATTTATCCATCTTGACCCAGATCATGTGGTAGCTTTGGTTCTTGAAGTGCAACAGTTATCTCAACAAGACCCGTTCAGTCATTTATTGTGTGTAAAATTAACTGCCATCCCCTGCCCTTGTGTCAACACTACTAAATCTGCTTGCAGGAATTCCATTATGCATTACCAGATGGCACACCTATCAGCTTCTTTCACCTCTTCAAGGGGATGCCACATTTTATCCCTAAAAGAGGAAACACTGTATTTGCAAACATTGGCCTTTGATCCCCGTCCAAGACCAGAAATAGCCCTAGAAAGTTGTGTTTAGAACAAGATGGGGTGGGGGAGGGTCTTTGATAAGCAAGGTTCTGAATAAAGGCCATATTATGCTTTTCCTAAGATGTCACATTCTTCTGATTTAATTTTGGAGCCAACATGAGGGCTGAGCATCTAAATATTCTTGGTTTGTTTACAGGAAGGCCAGTGGAGGATGGACGTTATCTATGCATAATGCATCACATTATTGCAGCTCTCTGTAGCCAAACAGAAGAGGTCACACAGAGCACACAGAAATTGAGAGGAATCTTGTTGCTGGGCAAAGTTAAGGACTGAGAAAAGTCCCTGTGGGATCATTAAAGTTACCAACAAGGCAAGGTTTTGAGTTCTTCAGAACTCTTTAGCAGGACTTTTTTTTGGGGGGGGGTATATAATTGGCCCAGATATGATGCTCATTGGTCTTGATTTGTTTAGGTCTCTGGTTGAAGAGCCAGAGATTAGGCATTAGATTCCTCACTGTGCTGCCTTGGTGGGGGCTGGACTTAATGATGCACAGGGTCCCTTTTTCCTCTGCTGTTCTAAGACTTTTCATATTATTTGGTGCAGTGTACTCTCGAAGGCTTTCATGGCCAGGATCTGATAGCTGTTGCAAGGTTTTTTGGGCTGTCTGGCTGTGTGCTGGAAGTTTTTCTTCCTGACGTTTCGCCAGACTCTGTGGCCGGCATCTTCAGAGGGCAAAGAACTCAGGGAACAAGGAGTTCTCTCTGTGCGCTGAGGTAAAAAGAACACAGAGAGAAACTCCTTGTTCCCTGAGCTCCTTGCCCTCTAAAGACGCTAGCCACAGAGTCTGGTGAAATGTCAGGGGGGGGAAACTTCCAGAACATGGGCAAAGAGCCCAAAACACCTCACAACAACTATTTGGTGCAGGCTACTGCCAAGGCAAAATGAAGTTTACAGATTCAGTGAGAGACAAAGGTGCTGAACTCTCAGTGCATAGTTTCCTGTATGTAAAAAAACAAAAAAAAAAACAAACAAAACAAAAACTGACTCTCTGCAGATCTGTTCACTTGATGTAGGCTTTGATCAGACATAACTTTGTAGCTTTCAGCAAGCAGACATGGAGTGAGATAGCAGTGATAAGTGTCATCAAAACAGGAGATCAAATTTAGGCCACACTAGATTAAAATAATATCAGGGTCAGGTTGATAGTCAAAACAGGTGGTTGGTGAGGATAGGATTATCACTGATGTTCAGTCTTGTGAAAGTAGCCTCATAGCACTGACCCAGTAGTTAAACTACAGTACTGCAATCAAGACTGGAGTAGGAACTGGCAAACCACTCCAGTACTCCTGCCAAGAAAACTCCATGAACATGGAGTCACGAAGAGTCGGTCACGACTGTAATGACACAACACACACACACACACACACACACACTGCAATCAAGATGCCGCCCATGGCCTGAGTTCAATCCCAGTAGTCTGAGGTAGCCATCTTAAAAATGACCAGCCCTTTGATTTTCCCAGGGTCAGCCAATACTCAGTTTTCTGGGGAAGGGAAATGTGTAGCCTGCATTATTAAACTGTAAAACACCAGGAGAGTAGTTTGAGCAGTACTCAGCGGCATGTAAGAAGCAAATTTTGCTTTGCTTTGCTTTGCTTCCTGTGCAGGTAGAATTTGCCCCAACCAGTTAATTATAATGTTTTAAATAACACATAGAAAAACATAACTATGTGGTCCATATATAGAAATACATGTCTGACTTTAATAATAGATTACTTCAGTAGAATACTAAAAAGGTTGAAATAAAGTTTTTGGTTTCTCCCAATCTCACCTCCAGGCAAAGATCATATATAATTTGGAGCTAATATACAGTCCATAAAGTTGGGGCAGATGTGATGCCCAAACAGTAGTAAGTTTAACTACCAAATTGGCTTGCACTGGTTGTTGTTGTTGTTGTTGTTGTTGTTGTTGTTGTTGTTGTTGTTGTTGTTGTTGTTGTTGTTGTTGTTGTTTTGTACTTGGTATTAGACATGGGCACAGAGTGGCAAAATTGTCATTTCCGTTTTCGGTTATCGTTTCCGTTACATAACGGAAACGATAACGATAATTACGCTGCTCCAGCTTGAACCCAACCCGAAAAAAGAAAAATTGGGTTGGGTTTTTCGTTGTCGTTAATGGCATCACGGCTATCGCGTGATGCCAAGCAGCACAGAAAAAAAGTTTTAAAAAGTAAAAAAAAAAAAAAACCTGACTCCCGGCCAAAAAAGCAGGCGAAAATATGCCTGCCTGAGGACACCTACCAGAGGGGTGATTTCTGGGGGGGGTCCCCGGCCTTCCCCCCCTCTCCTGCCCTGGGCTGCTTGCACCAGGCTGGGGGGGGTCATCCTTGTCGTCTGTGGTGGGGGGATCCAAAATTGCGACCACAATTTTTCTTTTGAAATTGTGGTCAAAAAACACACCAAATCACCACACAAACATGTGAAATTTATTTATTATAAATGCCTGAATTTTAATAGTAGCAGCAATGGGTTTTTTATAGCAATAAAACATATTGATTTTATTTTATTTTATTTTATTTTATTTTTTATTTTTTAGACCTGCCCATTTGGGCTGGGCATGGGATAGGACCATGCAAATTGTTTGAACCATTCCACCAATGGCATCGCCAGGTTTTTGACTGACACTTCTGGATGTCTCGGAGGGCATAAAAAGGTGAGGCAACTTCCAGAAATCGCAGTTGGGTGTATGGATGTGGTTGAGGGAGGAGGGCTGGCTGCTGGTGCTGGTGTGATCCGATCAAGATTGAGGAGGGAGGCAGGAGGCTTTAGGATTTAAGTTAGGCAGGCAGGGAGGGAATTGAATTTAGAAAATAAATTCTTTGATTCCCTGCAGCTTTGTCTGCTGAAGGGAATAGCAGTTTATTCTTTATTTCTTCTCTGGCAGTTTGTGAGGATTTTTTTCTGATATTGGATAAAGGGGGAGGTTCGACTGGGAGTGGGAAGTGTGGATTTATTTTAAAAATATATTATATACTACCATTTATTTTCTATTTCCCCAACTTCAATTTGCTTGCACACACACACACATTTGGGGTGGAAGCCAAGAACAGAACCTCTATCCTAAGTGATATCCTAACTGCCCACTCACCCGTCTGCCTGCGCTGCCACCTGTCTGCAGCCCACGCCGCCGCCCGCCCACTCGCCTGCCCGCAGCCACCGCCTGCCCGTTCGCCCGCCTGCGCCTCCCCCCTGCTGCTGTCGCCACCCTTCCAGGAGACACAGTGGAGGATTGAACTGACCTCTGGCTGACATGCAGTACTTCTGCTCTCCACACGCAATAAGAAGGCATTTCAAAAGTATAAGAGCAGCAAGCTGCAAACAATAGCAACAAAGCTCGGAGAGATGAGTAAGAGAATATGTTGAGTGCCTGTTGGAAGAGGAAATTAAAAGGGGTGCCAAGCGAGTAGGACATCATATACTGGAAGAGTATGTAATTGCACAGAATCCTTAATAAAGATATTCAATATAGCAATAGGTTGTTGTGGGTCCCATTTGTTTCAACTAGCCTGGAAGTTTTGGAAGTTGTGGAAATCACCTGCCAAGAGTTATAGCATTACCATTTCAGACCACTGGCTGACCCTAATCTCAAGCTTTCATTTCCTATTTAAAGGCAGGTCTCTAATGTTGTTGAAGAGGACATGGAAGGCAAAACCTGTGGTCACTATTTGGGTCAATTGCTTTGCTAGGAACAAGACTTTCAGAGTAGTTAGCCAATGACTGAAGACATCCACAATTTGAAAGTGTGCATGCAGCACTGTTTTCGGGCTGCTCTGCAATAGATTCCTGCAGTTCTGAACACCCACAGGTGGCCAAGCTTTCTCACTTTCACAACACTACCTCTCAGTTGGATTGACTCTTGTTTGAAGTCCTCAGAAATCCACAGTAGGGCTGCCTGCTGGCATCACAATGAAACTACAGAGATGAAACTGCTGGCATGCATGGAAATGGAAATAGAAGTCAATGGGGTAGGTGATGGTGACAGATTATAGGTTATATAGTCCAAGGAAGCAATATTCCCAGGCCAGAACCCAGCAACATTGTACATCTCACTGACCTATCATAATTTTTTAAAAAATATTCCATAGTGTTCTAGAAATGTAGCTGGGGACTTAGCTGTGGGCTGCCCTGCGGAAAGAAAGAACTGAAAAGAATAAGAAGTGAGGAGGAAGAATGTGAGTTGTTACACAATAATGATGATGATATTCAACTTCTTCAGCTTATGGTTGTTTTTGAGTATACCCATGTTGAAAAAGCTGAAATATTGTATATTAATATAGAATAGTGCTCAATATGGAAAACACACAATCGACCAATAAGGCTCTCCTGTTTGTACAATATGTAAAACAAGTAGTTAGGACTTGTAGAATTAGAATATGGTGACCCTACATCTGCCCAGCCCCAAGTTTTATTGTAATGTAGACTACATGTTTTTGCTACCCAAAGTAGCCTAAATAATCCCTTTTCTATTCAGAACAAAATCTGCCCTAGAACTGTGTTCACCAAGATATGCATTAAAGTCTGGGTGGATTTTAATCTATGTAAATTTTCATTGCTCTTTTGTTAGCCTTCATTCTCTAACTGCCATTGCCCAACATGACAACATGGATATGGGATGCATCAGGAAGGAGAACACAGATAACGGTGAAATCTTAATGAGTTCAACTCAGCTTACACTGAAGAGGATGCACATCCTTACATGGGGGAAACAGAGGAAGAATATCCTCAACTAAAACTAGAGATGGGCACAAATCGAAAAAATTACATTTCGGTTTTTCATTTTTTTGTTGCGGGTCTGTTTCAGTTTGTTTTCATTTTTTGTGAATTTTTTGAAAAAAATTCATTTTGTTTTTTTATTTTTCATTTTTTGTTTTACCCACATTTTGCGTGACTTAAAGCATTTCCGTGCACGGACGTCCCCCAACGCCCCAGACCAGAGGGAAAACACTAAAATATGATGCTGGCAGAGACACAGTATAGACTAGGTACGCAGGGAGGCTGCAAAGGCAGCGGCGGGCAGCCGGTGTGACTGCACTGGGGGCAGGGGTAAGGCAGAGGGGCCTCATGGCACAGTGGTTAAATGCCTGTACTGCAAGTAAAACTGTGCTCAGGGGAGGGCTCAAGGTTCACTCAGCCTTCCATCCTTCCGAGGTCAGTAAATGAGTACCCAGCTTGCTGGGGGCAATGTGTAGCAAAAAAAAGAGGTATGCACACAGAACACAGGGAGGCTGCAAGAGAAATATCTTCTTTCTCTCCCCTAAGAGCCAGGCTGCAGCCAGCAGTAACACAGAGACACACACCTGCCTGGCTGGCCTAAAGTAACGAGTCACAGAGACAGCAATCCCACCCTTACTCCCACCACAGACTGCAAGGAGGACAGGGGCTGCCAAAGCTTTTTATGCCCTCTGTGGCTGCCACACCGACCCAGTCTGCAACCTGGGCATGCTATTGGTTGAAATTGTCCAAGAATTTACATGATCCCATCACATGGCTTGCCTCCATCTTGTGGCTGGAATCCATTTTGTGTCATCCTTAAAGGGAAAAGAAAAATACATTGTGATGGGTGAAAGACAAAAACAAACGTTTTAAGGACCACAACCCCCTGGTAGGTAATAATTTCAAATAATTATCACTGCATTTTGCAGATGTCCAGGGCGTTTTAATACCCAAGAAATCAATATTAGGCATCTGGGAGCCATTTTGTGTCAATGTCCCCTAACTCCCCTTAAAGGAAAAAAAAATACAGCGATCTGAGAAAAGACATAAATGCACGTTTTAAGGACTCCAACCCCCCTGGTAGGTATTATCAGGCAGAATAAATAATTATTGCTGGGTTTTTACGGATATTCAGGAGGTTTTTTAACATTTAAAAACAGCTCATTTCATTGTACATCGCATTAACGAAAACGAAACGTAACAAACCTAATTTTCGTGGTTCTGTTTGGTTTGTTCCAATTTCATCACAATTTTTGTTATTCATTTCATTACATAACAAATAACGGAATGAATTTTTTTTTCATTTCATGCCCATCTCTAACTGAAACTCTACACACACTAACCTGTGCTGAGATCCCTTCACCTTTCAGTTATTTTCTTATGTATTCTCAAAGGCTTTCATGGCTGGGATCTGATAACTGTTGTGAGTTTTTCAGGCTGTTTGGCTGTGTTCTGGAAGATTTTCTTCCTGAGGTTTCACCAGTCTCTGTGGCTGGCATCTTCAGAGGGCACAGAGCTCATGGAACTAAGAGTTCTCTGTGTGTTCTGGGGTTTCTTAGGGTTGCTGGTGTAACTTCCTGTCTTCTCACCAACCGCTTTTTAGACCTTCTGAGGAGGAGGCATCTTCCCATTGGTTTCTAGAAATGAATGGGACAGCCATTGCTTCTGCCATGTCCAACTTATCTACAACTAAGACTTCTATTACCTTTGTGATCACAGTTGTCCTTCTCTAATTAATAATATTAAACATTGCCTTTCCTATTTGTTATAGGCTTTCTTCGAAGTGTGGACATAATTCCTTTTGGGGAGGATGAGGAGTGTGCTCAGGTAACCATTCTGAGTGTCAAAGGGCTGAATCCACAAGGCAATGCTGTTCCTGTATTGCTGCATGCTTCTTCTCTAGGATAAGAGCTAGTGGATATAATGTCAGCCTGGGAGCAGAAGTAACTTGGTTCAGCTATGAAGCTTACTGGAGCCTCAGATTCTCTTCTTCTATAGGATAGAGGGAAACACTATGGAGAGCATATACACATTTCATAGAGCATGAATGGGATTAAAAAATCCCCAGTATTTTCATTCTATTTAATAGTTGAAATCAGAACATTTTTACCAATAAATGCAAGACAAGGTTCACACTTGGAATTGTTACTTTGGAGATGCACTGTGACATAATCTGCCACATGCTTGTACAGCACTTATAAAGTGCAACAAATGACTGTGAACTTCTTATGGAGGAACGAGAAGGTCATGGGTCATGTAATGTGACACAAGAGAACTCCCCGGGAGTGTTTTGTAGCAAAGGAAAGAAATTTGTTACTTGGACTTCAAAAGAAACAAAAATATCGAAATTCAATGTTTATGTGACACATAATTCACAGTTGACCAATTCACATGTCACACCAAGCCAGAGAACCACAGGAAGAACGAGCTTAGCTTGCATGAGCAGTGTGCTTGTGAACAATGCCCAGACATTCCCACTTGCACTGGGAGCAGCTAATTTTTTCCTATTATCTTGTCAGACATGAGGGCAACACAACAGCTGTTCTGCATCTTGTACCTTCTGGCATACACAGCCAAAATAAGCTAGAGGGGGCAAAAAAACAAACACCCAAACCCACACAATTCATTGTGCAGTTTCTTTTTTCTAGCCTGTTAGGGACAAACAAGCCAGAACATTAGTAATGCAGACTCTTGGAAGACAGTGATAAACAAACCATGGTAGTTATTACATCCAAGCTAGTTCAATAGGTTCTAAAGATGTTTTTAATGGAAATTCAGCAGGAGCTTCAAATTCAATAGAGTTTCGGACAAAGCGTCGGGGAATACCCTAAAACTTGATTCATTTTAGATGAAAATTAACAACAGTCATTAATGGGGTAAAATTGTGTTTCTTGAAGGCATATTTCAAGTATGGAAGAGAACCAGACACCTGGCCATAAAGTTTTTCTCTTCCTTCCTTTCTGCTGCAAACTCCATTTTAACCTCTTGGCTAAAATCTTATGGTATAAGTTGCAACAGAAGTTGATGTGGGTTCTTACTGCTAGTTAGCAAAGCCCCACATGGATTTGGTCTGATGAACTGGCACAGTCCTGGAAACCCAAGGGGGTTTCAATAGGGAGAACCTGTTGTGAGTTACACTGCCTGCCTTCCATAGGCTTAACTACACATTAAGATTTAGGCTTTTAAAGTAGCTGCTATGTTGATTCATGTACATCAGCCTGTTTTACTGTACAATATTTTGAGAGACTATTTCAAGCCAAAACTCCCATCAGATGCTTACTTGTAGTTCTTTTCCTTCTGGAGCCCACAGTCAATTCAGAGCTGTTTCTGGTATCTTCACAACTACAGGTGGGCACAAAACAGAAAACCCATGGTTCACGTTTGTCTGTTTTGGACCCACCCTTGGTTCAGTTTGGGTTCAGGTTTGTACAATTTGTAAAAAAATTAAATGTTTTTGAAATGATCCAAACCAGTTTGGGTCCTTACCGGGTGGTGGCATTGGCGGTGGCGGCAGCCAATGCTGGCCTCTGTGGCAGGGGCTTTTTGAGGCACTGACTTGGGGCCAGTGCCTCATGTTTTCCTGGAGCCATGTCGGTGCTTCTTTTATTTATTTTTTATTTTAATTTATTTTAGAGCACTGACCCGGCTTCCTCTGGGGCCAGGTCTACACTCCTTATTTTTTATTTTATTTATTTTTGTTTGTTTGTTTGTTTTTCAAGTGCTGTTTTGTTTTTATTTTTTATTTTTTTTTAATTTTCATTTTAGATTGCCAGCCCAGCTGACCCTGGGGCTGGGTCAGCACTCCTTTTTTATTATTTTATTTTATTTATTTATTTTGTTTTGTTTTGATTTTATTTATTATTATTATTATTATTATTATTATTATTATTATTATTATTATTATTATTATTATTATTATTATTATTATTTAAATTTTTTAAGTTTTATTTTTGCTGGCCTGTGGGTCAGGTTGGTGCTTGCAGGCTGGTACCATGCCCGTGCACTGGGTCATTTTTTTTTTTTTTTTTTTTGCCTGGGGCTGGTTCTGCAACCCACAGCCTGGTTCGGTGACCAGGTCTGGTGGGCCAGGTCTGGTGCTCGTGGGCCCATGCTCTGGATCGTAGGGTTTTATTTGGCCGGCCCACAGGCTGGTTTGGCCACCCGCAGCCTGGGTCTGGTGCTTGTGGGTCAGTACCAGGGGCAGCATGCCGCATCTTTTTTTAATTTAATTTTAATTTTATTGTATTTTTTTCTCTCTTTTTTTTACTGCCGACCACACGGCTATCTACCTGCTGTAGCTCGGCTGGTCAGCTTTTTTTTCTGACCACCCCCTCCCTGCAGCCAGGAGGACTGGACTAGGAAGAACCAGCACCAGGTAGGACACACTGGCAAACTAAATGAACTGAAATGAAATGAAAATTTCCATTTCATTTTGTTTTGTCTCTCTTAGAGGGTGCAGTTCATTATTCATTTCGTTACATATCAAATAACAAAATGAACCAAAAGTTTGTTTCATGCCCATCTTTATTTCTCTCCCCCCTTTCCATTCATCCAGCCCTCTGCATCACCTAAATATCTGCTCCTCAGCTTTTCTCAGCCTCCCAAATCTAATTTTGAAGGTGGGAGCCACAGGTGGGAGGTGAAATCACCCCTTCCCAAAGTTGCTGCAACAGAAGCAGTTTCACTACTATACCCAACCCAAAGGAACTTACAAGAATAAACTAATTCCTAAGAAACCCATAAAGTTAACCTTTCTAAATATCAATTCACAAGTAACACTTTACGTCTTTATTTCTGCTTAAGTGTTATTTGTTTCTTGTTGGGGCTAAATAGGAACCAGAAGACTGGCCTTATTAGTTATTGTGAATCACCCTGAGACATTCACCCTGTTTTATTTTTCTTTGACTAGTTAACTTCTTTCTCTAGCAGTGCATCATTTGAATCAAATCTGGGAGTTGTTCACTTGTTAGTTGTAAAGATTTATGTTGAATTATGTTAACAGAAGAATTACTTGCCTTGTCCATGTGGCTTGCCTTCGTTGGTTCTTCTTACACTACTAAACAATAAATATCAGAGTGTCTTTCAGAAGTGCATAGATGCTCCAGAGTATGCATTTAATGCATGGATTTTACACCCTCGAATTCATTGAGAAATACCAGTATGTGAGTTATGAAAGCACCTATATGTCAAGAGTAGAGTGAGTAAGTCTGGGAGACATCTTTCTAGGGGGCAGTGAAGGACTGAGCTTCTGGGCTTTCCAAATTTAGATCTGGGCACAGGCTAGGTATGATAAGGCGAAGACTGAAGTGACCCTTTAATAAGAAAAGGGGGGGCTGTCCTGCTAAGCTTCTTGGCATCCTATTGCTGAAGGTTGGCAACATTTCTGGTGCCTTGTTTGCTTGACACATGCCAGGCCCATTAGCTGACCTGTTTTCTTTTGCATCCCCCTCAGAACACACCTTTTAAATAAGTAATTAAGAAAACAGGGCAAACAGGCCGTCGTCTCCACCCACATCACCACCTCTGGGCTGTGACTGAATAGGTCTTAGAAAGACTGTTTACACGGCTGCCCGCCAAGAGCCTAGGTGAGGAGGAGAGTGCCATCTCCTTGCCAACCCTGCCTCAAAAATTAATTTTGCAAGTGGCCGGAAAGGGAGAGGAAGATATACAGATGCATTTAACACATTTACCAGAGCAGTCACTCCCAGAGAATTTTGTCACCTGAAAGGAAAGCTCCACTGACCCTTTGAAACAGAGAGAGAGAGAGAGAGAGAGAGAGAGAGAGAGAGAGAGAGAGAGAGAGAGAGAGAGAGAGAGAGAGAGTAATGCATGGCAGAGTTTCCTTCTTTTTTCTGTTAACAAGGAGGGGAACCATTGTCAGGGAGTCACAGTGGCAACCACCAGTAAAATGCCTAACACCATTGCCTTCTGATTTCAGTGCATTTTGGTTTGCTGTTCCACAGGGTCTCTGAAGTAGTCCACATGCCTCCTCAGCTAGATTCCTGAGGCTTAGCACCTTGGTTTCTGAAACGAAACCCAGTTCTAATTCCCAGTTTTAGGAAAACAACATTCCACCCGTCATATCAAAACATCCTAAGACACTCCATAAACCATCTTCCTGGAAGGGTGGCAGAGAGAGGAGGGGAGAGATGAAAACAGAAGGGAGTTAATAGAGAAACACATTGTGCACCCCCCCCTTCAGCTGCCCACCTGCAGGAGCAGAATGTGTTAGTGGGCACCTTTAGATGGCTGTTTGGTTAAGTACCCTGTTTAGTCAGGCACCATCCTGATCCAAGATAGGGTCGCTACACCACACACACTCTAATAAAGCTGTAGTGTAAAAGCTGCAAGGACAGATCTTGAAACTGGCAAATCCCTTTACCCAATTGAAAAAAGAGGTGCATAGCTTGGGGGTGCTCCTGGACTCATCCTTGAGCTTAGATGCCCATGTCAGAGCTGTGGCCAGAAATGCATTTGCAAAATTAAAACTAGTATGCCAGTTTTGCCTGTTTCTTGGGAAATCTGCTCTGGCCACTGTAACACCTTCCCTAGTGATCTCCCAGCTGGACTACTGTAATGCGCTCTATGTGGGGCTACTGATGGAAAGTCTCAGAAAACTTCAATGGGTCCAAAATGCAGCGGTCAAATTGCTAACTGGGGTGGGTTACAGAGATCACATTACACCCATACTAAAGCAGCTCCACTGGCTGCCAATAGAGATGGGCACGAAATGATTTTTTTATTTCATTTTTCATTTTTCATTTTGTTTCTTAACAAAACGAAAAATGAAGTGACCCATCAAAGTTCCATTCCATTTCATTTTTTGTTTTCCCTTAGCAATCCATTCCTATGGAAAACTGATCAGGCATGGGAAACGGCAGGCTTTTTACACTTTCCCCCCCCACTAGAAGGCATGGGCCAGCTGATCAGTGCTTGGGAAGGAAAAAAAGTTTTAAAAGCCTGAGGCACTGAGCTTTTAAAACTTTTCCCCCCACTGAGCTTTTAAAACTTTTTTTCCTTCCTGAGCCCCACACGCCAGCTGATTGCTACTGGGGTGGAGGAAAAAAAACTCCCCCCACCCCAGCTCCAATCAGCTGGCTTGCAGGGCTTGGGGGCAGTCTTAACAGCCCAGGGCTTTAAAAAAAATTTTCCTCCCCTGAGCCCCACATGCCAGCTGATTGGTACTGGAGTGGGGAAAAGAAACTCCCCACCCGCACCCCAGCACCAATCAGCTGGCTTTCTGGGCTTTTTAAACTCCCCCCTTCAATCCCTAGGTGCCAGCTGATTAGTGCTGAGGTAAGGTAAAAAGTTTTTTCCCCACCCCAGTGCTGATCAGCTGGCATGCATGGCTTGGGGGAGGGAAAAATAGTTGCACCAGCACTACACAAGTGTGCACATGTGCATACGTGCACGTACACACACACACACAGTTGCACAAGCACCATACACACACAGATACACATGTTAAAAAAAGATACAAAATGAAAAATGAAACAGATTTTTTTAAAAAATTGTTTAAAACAAAATGAAACAGAAGGGAATGGAATGAAATGAAAAACAAAACAAAATGCTATTTTAGCATTTTGTTCCCATCTCTAGCTGCCAATCACCTACCGGGCACAATTCAAGGTGCTGACCTTAACCTACAAAGCACAAAATGGCCTGGATCCAAGCTACCTCAAAGATCAAATCTCACAGTATGACCCAGCTCATGTGCGGGAGAGGCCTTTTCTCTTCATGCCAAGATTTTGGAATTCTCCCCCACTGGAGGCCAGGACTGCCCCATCTCAGCAATCTTTCTGGATGCAGGCAAAGACCTTCCTCTTCAGGCTAGCTTTCCCTGAATGTAACTTTATATGGATTACCATATATGATTGCATTGACTGATTTCATAAGAACACCAGTGTTTTCCATGTTACTTTCCACCATTCATAATGGATTTTTCTTTTCTTTTCTTGTGTGCTTTTTGTAGCTCTACTGTTACCTTTTATTGTTCTAAGATGCCTCTTTTAATTTTATGTTATTAACATTGACTATGTTTAAATGTTCTGGGCTCTATATTTTCCCTCATTAGTGTAAGCCACCTTGGGTCCTTTTCCAAGGAGAAAGGTGGGACAAAAATATTCTAAATAAATAAATAAATAAATAAATAAATAAATAAATAAATAAATAAATAATCTGGCAACAGGGGCATTTTAGAGAATGTCTGGATCCTTTGTGCATAGTCAGTACTAGAGATGGGCACGAACCAAAAAAAATAGTGATTCATTTTGGTTCAGTTCGTTTTAGGGTTTGGCTAGTTTCATTTCATTTTTAATGAATATTTTTGAAAAATTCATTTTGTTGGTTTGTTGATTTGTTATTCATTTTTTCTGCTTTCTGGGATTTAATCCATTTGACAGTGTGTGGGCAGGAAAAAAACATTAAAAAAATACAGACGTTGACAACAACTGCACAAACTGGACAGGCAGCATCCTCATGCTCATCAGACCCACGAGATTGGTGTAGGCGCGCTCACTAAGGATGGCCATACCCAGAGAGGCACGGAAAGCACGTACACATGACCGCGCCTTCTCTGTGGTGGGGCCTTCACTCTGCAACCATCTACCCAGTGAGCTGCACCTGATTGATTCCCTGCCTGCCTTTAAAAAAGCCCTGAAGACTTACCTCTTCAGGGAGGTGTTTGGTGACCTTTTCAATTAGTTTTTTAATTAGTTTTTTTTGGGGTGCCATCTTGCTCCCTGCCCCTTTTTGTTTTAACTTGTTTGTTATCTGCTTTTTTGTATTTCTATTTTTATTGTAAGCCGCCTAGAGTTCCCTTTGGGAAGATGGGCGGGATATAAGAGTAACAAATAAATAAATAAATAAATAAATAAATAAATAAATAAATAAATATCATCCACATCCTCATCACCATCTTCAGTCATCAACACATCATCCTTACTGGGTGGTGGTGGCGGTGGCGGCGGTGGCGGCGGTGGCAGGGCAATCCTGCCCCCTGTGGCAGGGGCTTTTTGAGGTGCTGGCTTGGGGCCAGTGCCTCTCAGCTGGCCCCAAGCCAGCACCTCTTTTTTTCCCAGCACCGACTGCATGGCCCGTGGGACCGGGTCAGCGCTGGTTTTATTTTTTATATTTTTTCTTTATTTTACGACACCAGCCTGGTCACCCTTGGGGCCAGGTCAGTGCTCCTTTTTAATTTATTTTATTTTGATAGATAGATAGATAGATAGATAGATAGATAGATAGATAGATAGATAGATAGATAGATAGATAGATAGATAGATAGATAGATAGATAGATAGATAGATAGATAGATAGATAGATAGATAGATAGATAGATAGATAGATATTTACTGCCAACCACTTGACCCATGCTACAGTTGTAGTGTGGGCCAGTTGGCTTGTTTTTTTCTGGTCATCCCTCCCTACAGCTAGGAAGACTGGACCTCCAGGAAGGGCCATCACCAGATAGGAGATATCTCCGGCGCTGCCATTAACAAACCGGACTGAACTGAACCAATTTTTTTTTAGTTCAGTTCATTTTGTTCTAAATCCACTCTGAGGTACATTATTCGTTTTGTTATGTAATAAAATGAATAATGAATAACGAAACAAACTAAATGTTCATTTTGTGCCCATCTCTAGTCATTATCACATCTCAGAAGTAGATTATGTGGGAGAAGTTTGCATTTTTTTAAAAAAAAGCAGTCTTGGCTGTGGAATCTGCTTTGCTTGGGACTAACAAGCATGTTATGTCTCTGTAAATGTAAATGTAAGTGTATTAATGATTTCATTGCTGTTTCAGTTGATTTTGTTTTATTTGTATGTTATTTTTACAGTGTATTGTTTGTTTTGTTATGATATAACCAGAGTGGTCATGTTGCTAGATGGGAAGTACATAAATCCAATTAACAACAACAACAACAACAACAACAACAACAACAACAACAAGTTGATTTCATTCTGTACATTTAATGCGACAACAATAAAGTGCAATATACACACTTGACTAGCTGTCCCATGAGTAGGAATGGTTTGAAAAATTAAGAACAAATGTGGAAAACAAATTAAATAAAAATAAAAACAAAAATATAACTCTAACCTGCAGTTTCCTGGCTGGTGCAAAGGAGGCCTCCATTCCTCTCTCCTCCCTCTGCTTTGGAGGCTGCCTGAGATGGAAGGTTCCAGACAATCACCCACAATTTAACAAAGGGAGGATGGGAGGGAGAGCTACCATTGGCTTACTTGTGACCTGCTTCAGTGCTTGTATATCAAGCATTGCTTGTTGATCAAGGCAAAATTTAGAATAATTGTTTGCTTGTCTTGCAAAATGCTCTTAGACCAAGTTACTTTTAAACCAAGGTATTAGTTTATTTTTTTAAAATAATATTTTTTTATTTTAATTTTAATTTGATTTTTTAAAGCTATCAGCATGGTTGGATTTCAACGACAAATTAAAATGGCTGAAATGAACTATTATATGTTGGACATATCAAAAAAAGATACAACTAACCCAAAAAAGATAATAATGCTAGGAATAGAGGGAGATCTGACTTGGGCTGGGTTGACTCATTCATGGAATTCATGCTCTTCAGTTTGCAAGACATGAGTGGGGCTATTAATGATTCAGCTTTTGGGGAATATCCCACTCATAAGATTGTGGTCAGCCCTAATATCCAGTAATGCTTGATATTAGTTTCCTGCAGTTTTTGTGTAACCAGTCAGAGTGGATATTCTGCTAAAGATTTCAGAATTAGATACTGCAGGAACATCATTCTGTCTGCTTTATAATTTAGGGATAGGCCTTTTCCAAATTTGTTTACAGAAAATATATTTTTAATGATGTAAGATGCATCCTCACACTCATTGGTCTTAGCTTTAAATATTATCTTTAATATTGGTAACAACCATTGTATACCCCATTATCTCCAACATTATAGGTTGTCCTCCAGTGTTGCAAGGCGCCTTGGTTCCTTTCCCAAGGAGAAAGGTGGGATATTTTTTTAAAAAAGTAATAGTTTTCCTCTTAGCATTAAGTCTGTATGTGTTCTTTCAAAATTTGTTCAGAGGGGTGTCCTGAACTAGAGACTAAAACCAGTTGATATGGAATCCTATTGTATCATCCCCCTCCACAGATTCTGTCACTCCATGGATACAAATAATTGTTTGTTAGTGTCCATGTTTATTTATTTATTTATTTATTGTTATATTTATATCCCGCTTATCTCCAACTAGGACTCTAAGCGGCGAACAAAGCATAGCAGAGTTCAACATGTTCCAATTCTGCAGTCATTAATCTCACAGCTTTCTTCCGGTTTATATTTGCTCCTTATGGGCTTTGCCCATAATGTGTGCTTCGTGTCCCATCTCTCTTAATTTATGGTTTTCCATTCCTTGTAAAATGCTAGTAATCTTGTTTCCTTCACTTTCTCAGCCAATTTGACACCCATGTGGTCAGCTGTTTTCTGCTGTAGCAAGTTTGACTCCTCTTTTTTTAAATTTAAGGGGAAGTTTACTCTATTACTCTGTCTTCAAAGTGCCTTTCTTCTTTAATACTTAATTGTTCCACTGCCTACTATCACTATCAAGATTCTTTTAAAGAGGTTTTTCAGGCATTTAGCTGTGGAGCCCTTGGAGGTGTGGAGATGTCCACCATTATTCAGTTCAGATCTGCTCCCCCACACACACAGCCGGCTGCAAACTTATTAAGTCATTTCTATGGCAATGCTTTTCAATAATTAAAGACCTGTGTCCCTCATTTTGCCCTCTCCCCGTTTCCTTATATGTAAAGGATAACTGGAGCCCATAGGACTGATGGTCAAGATTTAATTTATAAAAGATTGCCCTGACTGAGGATATCATCTCCCTTAGGCTGCAAAATTTACACAAATAGTTTTAGGATCAGAATGCAGACATTTTATGCTTATATTCTGCAGGTTTGGGGGCAGCATATGTTGCCACTTAATAGCACTAACTGGTTTTCAAGTGTAACAAGGGGTGTGCACACACTGGCATATCTAGGAGGGCTCAGAAGGGTGCATTTGCCCCAGGGCACACAGCAATATGGGGATGCCTGGAGGGGGAGCAGGAGGAGGATGCCATGTGCCCTCCCACCAGCAGAGGCTTCCCTGGCAGCACCTCAAGCGGTGATGCTCCTGCCCCAATGGAGCAGCTCCCAGGCAGGGGAGCGGGGGCATGGTGGTTGTGTCCTGGCAGCAGGGAGGGCTGGGCTGGGCTACTGGGCACTGTGGAGACGGAGTTTGGAACTGGAAAGAGCAGCCTCCGGTTTGCGAGCTGAGGTGAAGTTCCCTCTGGCTGCCTCTCCTCCCTCCCTCCCTTAGGCTGCCAAGCAACACCTGTCCCGCTCCCATCCCCGACCCTTCCTTCCCCCAGGACCCCTTGTGGGCAAGTGGGTGGTTGGGCAGAGGGGAGGGGAGTGGGGACATGTCCTGTCCAGCGCCAGACACCACCCTCCCCAACACCCACCAGCCCCCTGACCTCCCTCCCTCCTCTCACCACAGAAAGGGTTCAGCAAGGGAGGTGGGTGGGCGCACACCCACCTCTCCATCTGCAGCTGCCTGCCAGCCCTTCAGTGAGTCTCCACACCTTTTCCCTCTTCCGCACCCTCTCTTCCTTATAACCCTGCAAGCTCAGGCCAGGTGGAAGGAGACCAGGTAGCCTCCTCCAGCTGTTGGGGGAAGGGCAGGAGGGGGCGCAAAAACTGATTTTGTCCCTGGGTGAAGAAAACCCTGGCTATGCCTGTGGGTGCCCAGGCATGTAAATATAAACTGAAACAAGGGTATTTCTGGAGTGACCATGAGGCAGAGTGGAAAAAATCTGGATGAATTAACAAGGTGGAGCCTCACCCCAGGATGAGCCTCACACCAAATCTGGTGTCCACGTATAGGAATATGAAATACAGCAAGAGAAAGGCAACTTTCCCTCAGAAATGAATGTTCCTTGACTTTCCTGCTGGACAGTTATCAGTGAAATCATCAAGCTCTTGAGAGTTCAGCAGCAGAAATTCAGACTTTGCAAATTAGAAAGAGAGGAGCAGAAAGGGAAGGTGAAAATAGTGGAGAGAGAAATGTATGTTCATTGCATCTTGAAAGAAATAGTTGAGGAAGGCCATCTCCATCACTCAATCCTTCACACAGTCCATTCCCTGTGTTTCATGGCAGGGGGTTGGACTAGATGGCCCTTGAGGTCTCTTCCAACTCTATGATTCTATGATTCTATGGCTTTCTAATCCATTCTAGAAGGAGTTAAATTGGTGTCCAAAGCTGTAGGTGTAAACACAATCCATTTTTTTCATTCAAGATAAGGCAGGTAGCACGTGTGAATTATCACATGGCAGTTCATACCACATCCTCCTGGCCAAGGACTTCCTGGAATTGTGGTGTTGTGATAGGATGATACAATTGTTTCATTTCATTTTTCACTGAGATGCCTCTGGCCTACCACTCAGTACATTTTTTTATTTTTTTATTTTTTTCACAAGAAGAGTAGACTGTGTTGCTATTGTTAAAATTTGGTGAATGCAGAAATGGATCCTCTTCTAAAAGAAAGCAATGGGAAATAGAGATGGGCACGAAATGAATTGTTTATTTGTTTCATTATTCATAACAAATTACTTACTGAAACAAATAACGAACCTAGGAGTAAAATCTAAATGAAACAAAACAACCGGGAAAAATTGGTTTGTTATCTTTCATTTCATTAATGACATTTTTAAGGTATTAAAACATCCTGAATATACTTAACCAGCAAAAAATATTTTTTTCTGCCTGATAATACCTATCAGGGGTGAGGAATGCTTAAAACATCCATTTATGTGTTTTCTCAGATCGCTTTTTAAATTTCTTTTTATTTTAAAAAAAATGTTTTCCGTCTGGTGTGGGGCATTGGGACACCCGGGCACGGTCAAATGCATTAAATTGCACAATGTGGGGGAAAATGAATAATGAATTAACGAACCAATGAAACAATTTTTTCAAAAAATCATTAAAAACAAAACAAAATGAACTGAAACTTTAAATGAAATGAAATGAATCACTATTTTTTCGGTTCCCATCTCTAATGGGAAAGTGACAAGGAATAGAAAATGATTAATTCACCTTTCCCTATGTTCCCCCGTGTATTTTTGGCTAAGCTGTATGGTCCTCTTTTTAAGGCCATCCTAGGCTGTGGACGCCACATGTTGTAGCAAAGAATTCTGAAAATTAATACATGCTGTGCATTGAACTATTTTATTCTTCATCCTAGATTTCCTGCCAGTTTCATTGCACGATCTTGAGTTCTAATATTATTATAGAAAGGGAAAAATTTCTCACTTCTCACTTTTTGCACACGATGCATAATTTTATAAATGTCTCTGCCGTGCCTCCTGACCATCACCTTTCCCTCCTCCCCTAAACTGACAAGCCACAAACATGTTAACTTTTCCAAGCAGGGAAGGCACACCGGCCTTCTGATTATTTTTGCTTGCCCTTTCTGCTGCTTTTCCAAGCTCCACAGTGTTCTTTTTAAAATGGGTCACCTAGAACTCGAAGCATATTCCAACAGCATCTGCACCATGGATTTTCTTTTCTTTCCTTTCCTTTTTAAAACAACATCATTTCACTGGCCATTTTATTTTCAGTTTCATTCCTTGGCTAATAATCTGCAGGTTTGAATTTGGCTTTGGCACTGCCGCATAACTCAGAATGCCCACAGTTAACCCAAGTTCCAGGGTAACGACCAGTGGGAAACTCCGAGGAATTAAGAGTGAATCATCTGATCACTCCCCTTAAGTACACAGGACAATGAGTTAAATCAAGGCTCTTCTGCATATATTCATTTCTGATATCATACAATCAGGGAATAATTGAGATGGAAGGGACTTCTAAGGCCATTGAGCCAAACACTCCAGGTCAAAGTAGGAGAAATGAATGAATGAATCTTTATTTATGGTTGTTAACCAAGACAAGAAATACCAAATATCAATTTGCCACAATAAAACGATTTGCCGGAATAAAACATTAAATTTGCCAGAATAAAACACCTTAAAAATATTTTAAAAACATTGTAAAACTTTTGATAAAAGCCATTAAATAGAAACAGGACTGTTATAAAAATAGTCAATATCAGAAGGGTAGATAATGTAATATATCAAAGATCAGGCCAACATCAAACCCCAGAGTGGAGACCACACTCCATATGGTGATCAGGAGCTAGAATTACTGGCAGTCATAAGCCTACATACAACTACTGCAGCAGTGCAAAATCTGGCAACACAATTTGAAATCTGCTGGGACCTGTCAGAGAGAAATAACTTTGCATAGAATTTGGCAGGTCTCCCAGGAAATTTGTCGATAACAGGTTGAATAAGTTCCTTACGTAAGTCACGGTGAAAGGAACAATAAAGAAGGACATGGGTGACTGTTTCTACTTGGTTCATTTTGCATGGGCACAAGCAATTTGAGAGGGGAGTATTTTAAAATTTCCCATCCAAAAGCTTGGAAGGGAGAGCGTTCAATCTGGCTAAAGTAAAAGCTCTTGTAATCTTTGGAGGCATTAAACCAGTCAGGTATTGGGGTATAGTAAATTTGTTGTAAGTGACTAGACTGTGATTACCCAGAAGGCTCACATGATCTTGGAATTCTATATCCCAAATCCTTTGTCTAACTGCAGCTTTGGCATTAGCATAGCCCATCGCTTTTAAGATACAGTTAGAGAAGCCAATTTGCTGTATTTCTTTGGCAACAAACTGTTTCCATTTGGACTGGAAAGAATCAATTAGTACCAAGGGGGCCAACCCTTCTGTAAGGAATATAAATTTTAGCCAATAGTTAATCATAAGGGCTTTGGCCCGTGCTCTTATGGACACTAGACCGGCCTCCAAACGAAGGGCTACATTTGATGTACATGGAGGTACAGCCAGAATTGATCTCAGAAATTTAGTCTGTACTACTTCCAAGGAATGTAAGTTTGTACCTGCTAAAATTTGGGAACCATACAACATTTGGGAAATAACCTTGCCCTTTAAAACCTGGATAGCAGAAGATACTTTTCGCCCACCTTTAGAATAAAAGAATCTGGTTATTGCTGCAGCACTCTTCTGGGCATTCAATGATGCATGTTTTAGTTGAGCCTGTAGAACTTAAAATTATGCCCAGGTATTTGAAGCATGAAACCTGCTCTATGGGGTGGTTATTTATAACCCATTTGTGTTTGTTTGTTTCTTCTTCTACTAGTAATAAGTACTTTGGTTTTTGAGTAGTTTATTACTAGTTGCTCATGATTTCAATAGCTGGAGAAGGCCCTCAAAAACCTTCTCAGGCCAACACAAGTTAAAGACAATAAAACTACATCATCCGCGAACAGTAACATGGAAAGGGGTCATGAAAATAGCTTGGGGGGATGAAATTCTGGTTTCAAGAGATTGCTCACAATACCATTTATGTAGAAGTTAAACAAGGTTGGAGCGAGCACACAACCCTGTTTTACCCCATTATGAGCTGGAATTAAGTTGGACAACACTCCTGCTGGATTACAAAGAACTCGTAGACTTGAGTTTTCATAGAGACGTCGCATTAACAGGAGAAGTCTCCTGTCTATGTTTGTCTCTTCAAATTTTGCCCACAGTTTGTGCCTTGGAATGTGATCAAAAGCCTTTTTAAAGTCGACAAAGGCTGCGTACAGGGCACCACCTTTAGGGGAGGAATATTTATGAGAAAGGTGGTGGAGAATAAGTCCCTGGTCCAAGGTAGATCTTCCCAATCTAAATCCAGCTTGCTCCTCTGCCAACAGGTTCTCTACTTGCAGCCAGTCTGTTAGTTTACTCTATAAATGGCTGGAAAAAGCAGATCCGACATATGGTTGTCCAAGTTTCTCTTGAATGCCTCCTGCACTGCAGCACTTGTCACCTCCTGAGGTACTGTTATTGGATTCATTGTAGTCCTGCTCTAACAGTTGAGAAGTTTTTTTCCTGATATTCTATGAATGGGCATGCCAAACAGCTGCCTAGAGGCCCTAAGCACATCCAGTCTCGTCTGACCTAAGCAGGGTTGGCCCTGGTTAGTACTTGGATGGGAGACCATCAGGGAATACCAGGTGCTGTAGGCACCTGGAATAGGAACCGACAAGCCATTTCAGTATTCCTGCCAAGAAAACTCCATGGACATGGGTTCATGAAGAGTTGGTCATGACTGTAATGACACAACACACACACAAATGGGCATTCATTTCCCATGGTTGCATATTGTGATACAGTAATCCCCCCCGTCTATTGCAGGGGTAAGGGACCCACCCGACCCATAATGATTGAAAACTTGTGATATGTGGATACAGGTCGGGTGGGGCCTGGGGCGTGGCACACGAAGTTTGATATGCCTTAAAGCAATGGAGTCAAGCACTTGTCTCCGTTGCTTAAAGACATTTTAAACTTCATGCACTACTTCTCCTGCCCCTCCGGGTTCAGGGAGACCATTTGATGCTGGGGCTCCAGTTCATTGGTGCTGGGGTGGAGGAGAAAAACCTTGATTCCCCCACCCCAGCACCAATGAGCTGGAGCCCAGGGCATGGGGAAGGGGGGAAAGTTTTAAAAGCCCAGGCTTTTCAAACCTTTCCCCCCCTTCCCCATGCCCCGGGCTCCATTTCATTGGTGCTGGGATGGGGAAATAAAGGTTTCTCTCCTCCACCCCAGCGCTAATCAGCTGGAGCCCTGGTATGGTGCCTTTCCAGTTGCACTGTACTGCAGTCCCACAATATAGTGGGACCAAAGTATATGAACCACAAAAGGCTGGGGGACTACTGAACAGGATATAGGTTTTTCCCCTTTCCTTTCCTTTCCTTTCCTTTCCATCTTTGATCAATAAACAGAAAACAATACAAAAGGAATCCAAATGCAGGGCAATTCTCTTGCTATCTTTAAAACATTTTTTTTAAAAAAACTCTCTGCAAGGACCAGAAGTAATATGTGACTAGAGATGGGCATGAAAAGAAAAAAAAATCATTCTGTTATTCATTATTCATTTTGTTACATAACAAAATGAATAATGTAAATTATGATGAAATTGGAACGAACCGAACAGAACCACGAAAATTAGGTTTGTTACGTTTTGTTTTCGTTAATGGCAACACGCAATGAAATGAACTGTTTTTAAATGTTAAAAAGACATCCTGAATATCCGTAAAAAAAAACAGATAATTATTTATTCTGCCTGACAATACCTACCAGGGGGATTGGGGTCCTTAAAAGTTGCATTTATGTCTTTTCTCAGATCACTGTATTTTTTTCCTTTAAGGGGAGTTAGGGGACATCAACCCAAAATGGCTCCCAGATGCCTAATATTGATTTCTTGGGTATTAAAACACCCTGGACATCCATAAAAATGCAGCAATAATTATTTGAAATTATTACCTACCAGGGGGTTGGGGTCCTTAAAACGTTTGTTTTTTACTTTCTCCCATCACGATGTATTTTTTCTTTTCCCTTTAAGGATGACACAAAATGGATTCCAGCCACAACATGGATGCAAGCCATGTGATGGGATCATGTAAATTCTTGGACAATTTCAACCAATATCATGCCCAGGTTGCAGCCTGGGTAGGTGTGGCAGCCAGAGAGGGCATAAAAAGCTCTGCCAGCCCCCATCCTCCTTGCAGTCTGCAGTGGGAGTTAGGGTGGGATTGTTGTCTCTGCGACTCATTACTTTAGTCCAGCTAGGCAGGTGTGTGTCTCTGTGTTCCTGCTGGCTGCAGCCTGGCTCTTAGGGGAGAGAAAGAAGAGATTTTTCTTGCAGCCTCCCTGTGTGTGTGCGTACCTCTTAGTGAGTACCCTCCCCTGCCCCACAGTGCAGTCACTCTGCAGCTGCCTTACGCCCTGGGCAACACCCGCCACTGCCTTTGCAGCCTCCCTGCGTACCTAGTGTATACTGTGTCTCTGCCAGCATCATTTTTTAGTGTTTTCTGGGGCGTTGGGGGATGCCCACATGCGAAAATGCTTTAAATCATGCAAAAAGCGGGTAAAAACAAAAAAAAAAAAACAAAAAATGAAACTATCTTTTCCCCCAAAAATCACAAAAAATGAAAACAAACCGAAATGGACCCACAATGAAAAAAGAAAAACCAAAACGTCATGTTTTCAATTCGTTTCCATCTCTATATGTGACATATCAAGACTCTCCTCCAGCACCACAGCTCAAAAGCATCAATTCTGCAGTGATCAGCCTTCTTTATAGTCCAGCTCTCACTTCCATACATCACTACTGGAAGAACCATAGCTTTGACTATTCGGACCTTTGTTGGCAAAGTGATGTCTCTATTCTTTAAGATGCTGCCTAGGTTTGTCATCACTTTCCTCCCAAGAAGCAGGCATCTTTTAATTTCATTGCTGCAGTCACCATCTGCAGTGATCAAGGAGCCCAAGAAAATAAACTCTTGTCATTGGCTCCATTTCTTCCCCTTCTCTTTGCCAGAAGGTGATGGGACCGGTGGCCATGATCTTAGGTTTTTGTTTGTTTGTTTTTTGATGTTGAGCTTCAGCCCATTTTTCATCCTCTCTTTCACCCTCAATGAGTGGTTCTTTAATTCTTCCTCACTTTCTGCTATCAGAGTAGTATCATCTGTGTATCTGAGGTTGTTGATATTTCTTCCGGTAATCTTAATTTCTGCCTTTCACATGATGTATTCTGTGTATATGTTAAAAAGGCAAGGTGACAGTATACAACCTTGTCATACTCCTTTCCCAATTTTAAACCAGTCAGTTTATTTATTTATTTATTTATTTATTTTACAACTTGTATGCCACCCACTACCCAAAGGTCTCTGAGCGGCTTCCAATCAAAGAATTAAAACAGTTAAAAACATCAGTTCTTCCATATCCAGTTCTGTCTGTTGCTGCTTATCCCACATATAGATTTCATAGGAGGCAGAAAAGGTGGTCAGGCACTCCCATTCCTTTAAGAACTTGCCATAGTTTGTTGTGGTCCACACAGTCAAAGGCTTTGGCATTGTTAATGAAGCAGAAGTAGATGTTTTTCTGGAACACTCTAGCTTTCTCCATAATCCAGCACATGTTGGCAATTTGATATCTAGTTCCTCTGCCCCTTCGAAATCCAGCTTGCACTTCTGGGGGATCTTTGTCCACATACCGCTGAAGCCTGCCTTGTAGAATTTTGAGCATAACCTTGCTAGTGTGTGAAATGAGTGCAATTGTGCAATAGTTGGAGCATTCTTTGCTGTTGCTCTTCTTTATGATTGAGATGTAGACTGATCTGTTCCAGTCCTCTGGCCACTGCTGAGTTTTCCAAATTTGCTGGCATATTGCATGTAGCACCTTTACAACATCCTCTTTTAAGATTTTAAATAGTTCAACTGGGATGCCACCACCTCCAATGGCCTTGTTGTTTGCAATGCTTTCTAAGGCCCACTTGACTTCACTTTCCAGGGTGTCTGGCTCAAGGTCATCAACTACACTATCTTGGTTATCAGGGACATCAAGATATTTCTGATATAATTCTGCTGTGCATTCCTGCCATCTCTTCTTGATATCTTCTATTTCTGTTAGGTCCCTACCATTTTTGTCCTTTAACATATCCATCTTGTATATCATATATATGTAACTATTTAAAATATAGACTGATTGCACAATTGTACCTTGGCATCAACTATACAATGGGAGCCTGACAATGTTGGTGCACATGCTGGTAATTTCTAAGATTTCCTGCTGTAACACTCTCTATGTGGAGCTACCCTTAAGGCTGACTGCAATGGCTACAGAATATGGCAGCCAAACTGGTGTCAGTTGTGAAAGAATTTGAAAACCTATCTCCAGTCCTACTTTGCTTGCACTGGGTTCCTGTTGTTTTCCAGATTAATTTCATTACTAGTCTATAAAGCCCCCAGCGGTCTTGGGTCCCATTATGTGTCAGATCATCTTTCCTGAAGAGTGTCAGCCCAGGTCACCTGTTCCTCACAGGCTTAACATCTTTGGGTGGCTACGCCAAGAGAGGTAAAGGAAAATAATTGCCACAATTTTTGCCTTCTGGGAAGAGGACCACAACAGATGTATGGCAGGCCCACTTTCTCCCATCTTTTAATAATATGTTGAAGGTGGTCCTGTTTCAAGATGCATTTAAGGACACCTTCCCTTAGATCAGTGGTTTCCTTTTTCTGCCATATTTTGGGATTTCTAATTTATTGTACAGCATACAATATTTTCCATGTATAAGACTATATTTTTGTCTAAAATTGAGGGTTGTCTTATACATGGGAATAAGCAAAGGAGAGAGTTGCAAAATTGCAAAACTGTAATTTTTTGGGTCAGAGAAGTGGGTGGCTGTCTTATACATGGGTGTGTCCTATAGATGAAAAAAATATGGTATGCCTCATTTATCAATGTTCAAACGCTAGCATTGCTTATTTATCAATGTTCAAACTCTAGCATTGCTTATTGTTTATTGCTTATTGTCATTTTTAGCTTTTCATAAACCACTTAGAGTCATGCTCTGCACTAAATCAGCACTAAATAAATAAATAAATACCAGTTTAAAACACATAAAAATAATGAAGCTATCTCAAAAACCATTTTAAAAACTATCAGAACCATACACTTTTTGAAGTATTCTCTTTGGCGTTTGTCACTTTTTAAACTTGGACCCTTAAAACACATAATTCAGGAAGCTGCAAGCATTCAAAATGTGGATGTACAGATGAATTCTGAAGATACCTTGGGCAGCCAGAGTCACTAATGTGGCTATATTACAGCGCATGAGTAAAAAGTAAGAAATCCTCAATACTGTAAAGAGAAGAAAATTGCAATTTTTTGTATACATAATGCAAGTTATCCTTCAAGGGAAAATAGATGGGAAGCATGGTCCGGGGCATAGAAGAACATTCTGGCTTAAGAACTTAAGCCAATGGTCCTCAGTGAGCACAGCTGCTCTGTTTAGAATAGTCTTAGATAGAAACCAGTTCAGGCTAATGATCATCAACATTCTACAAGGACATGATGCTTGAAGAAGAAGTTTGTCAACAAGCAACTAATGCATTCCGTTAAAACAGTTGTTTTTAAAACTCTGATACACTTTGTGTTTGTCAGAAAGCTGAACAAGCCTATTCGCCTTAGAAGGCTTAGAAATGCTGTCTTTTATAGATGTGCAGTTCCTCTTATGAGAGAAACACATCAATAGTATTATTTGGGGGATTTAACCATAATAGGTTTATTAATAGCTTTCTTTCTTTCTTTCTTTCTTTCTTTCTTTCTTTCTTTCTTTCTTTCTTTCTTTCTTTCTTTCTTTCTTTCTTTCTTTCTTTCTTTCTTTCTTTCTTTCTTTCTTTCTTTCTTTCTCGATATTTCCAAAACTTTCTGAATTCTGTAGGAAATTCTGAAAAGTTTCACACCTTTAAAATCCTGGTTGAAATCTGTTTCCAGAACCTGAAATATCTCATTTCTTAAGCTCCTTTGAAAGCACTGAACTTAATTTGCATCTTTTGCTTGAGGATAGAATGTGTCTCTCATGAAAGATGTAAAGGAAAACAGATGAGATTAATTTCCTTCTATTTGCATAAGTGTATACAATAACAAAGGATAAGGTAAGAAAACTTGCCAGGGGTGGTGTTTTGTTGGTGTGTCTTTTTTTGGTGGCACTACAGAACTTCATCTCTAATAGTTTCCTTTGCCGCAAGGTATAGAAAACTCTTTCTCTGTTCTTGAGGGTTCTGCAGTACAGAGGTTTTAACATACTGGGATGGAAAATAAAAGGTTACAAATTGTGTTTTGTTTTCCCCACACATCATTTCCTGGTGTGAATCTTTCAGTACATGCATCATATGACATGATGTATTCCTTCATTACTTGTGTACTGTCATGTCAAAACTGAAGGATAGCAACCCTAATAGGACTTTTGACGTGAGATATGCAAAGAGTGTTCTTAAGAGCGAGTCTTTTTGGCCGAGGACTCACTGGCAAAACAACTTGCCTAAACTTAATGGCCCAAATTTAAAAGATGATATTTTGTGAAGATGATATAGTGAATTTTAATTTGGTTCTAAATTTTACCCATATTTCATATACAACCATAATTTTAAATTGTGCAACACTCAGATGGGGACAAAGAAAGAAAAGACAAAAGTGGTTTGTTCAATTTGAGTTATACTGGTGGTCAAAGTAATAGGATTTGGGCTTCTAAATTTCTGATTTATCCTCGCAACAGTCCTGTGCATTCCACTACTTAAATTCACAAATCTCCTTAAATATTTCAAGGATTTCTTTCCCCAGCACCAAAAAGAAGCGGTTACCTCAACAATGCTAGTTCTAGAAGTTTTCACTCCATCAACAGCAGGTATTTTGTAAAGCAAATAGATCCTAATTATCCTTTCAAGAATATAGCAATATAAGCATCACAGAGATTATTGTAAAAATAGGGACAACAAGTCCCCCTCACCTACTGTTATAATTGTATATAAAGCAAAGTGTTCTGCTTATATACCGCCCCATACTATAATAGTCTCTGTTTATATTTTAATTACAGAGTGCAGGCTTTGCCCCCAAATGGGAATTTTACAAAGGAAACCAGGAACCTTGAGCCTGGGGATTGAACCCAGGTCGTGAGCACAGTTTTACTTGCAGTACAGGCATTTAACCACTGTGCCACGAGGCCCCCTATAAGCTTTAAATGGGAACAAAGAAATCAGGGCAAGGGGGGGGAGATGACTCCATTCTTTCTACTACATATTTGTGAACTCTGGAACCTCTGCACTATTATTTGACACCATGCTGAATCACAGGAGCAACTCATGATATACAGTAAATGTAAAAAAAAAAGATGATGCTGTGAATTCAAATCTATGTGGTCTTCTGAAACAGATCTATATGAGTGGTTTATATATTGATTATATATAGTGTCATAGGTGAGAAATGGTGGGAGAGATTTTTCCATCAAATAGTGGGGGGAAATGAACTGCCATACACAGAAGGTGTTAAATTAAATAATTCATGATATCTTCCCCACTAGAAACTATTCATGACCAAATTATTTCCATTATGTACATCAATTCTGAGTGTGCGAGGGAATTCAAAAACATCATTTAAGACCCTGATTATCCCAATTCCACATAATGATTCGTCATCCATACTCTAGTCCAGTGATGGTGAAGATTTTAGAGACCCAAACTGCGATTCAAGACTCACTAATTTGTTTGCAAAGTGCCAATACAGCAATTTAACCTGCATACAGGTGGCTGTGAAGAGGCGATGTCGGGTGCCCACAGAAAGGGCTCCAAGTGCCACCTTTGACACCCGTGCCATAGATTCGCCAACACTGCTGTAGTCACACTTGCTGTATTTCCAGATAGCTTTTTACTTAATATGCATAGCTTAGGGTCAGTGCCTGAAGCCACTATGATAGCTAGGTTCATTTGAGTTCATATGGTTAGGATTAGGAATGGGCACGAAATGGGAAAATGGTGTTTCAATTCATTCCAGTTGGTCCACACCCACATTTTATTTCATTTTGTTTCATGTGATTTTTAAATTAAATTGTGCAAAATGAAACAATAACAAAATGTTTCATTTATCTGGGGGCTTGTACTTCCCCCTCTTCCTCCTCCTTCTGGGCTACAGGGGCTTCTGGACTCTGGCAGGGCTCTAGCAGTGTTGATACCCTGCACGGGATTGTCGGCAGCACCAGGGGCACTGGGTCCCATGAAGCCTTCTCGCTGCCTCACGAGGCAGGCCCGCGCCAGATCAGTGGCAGGCTGGCAGCCACCAGCCACCAAGAAATGTTTAAAAGACCCACTGCTTCTCTGGCTACACTCCCCATTGGGGGGAGGAGAAGGGGTAACTTCTCAGTGGCAGCAGTGGCAGCGGCAAGCACGGGGCCTCTTGGCCTCCCCGCTGGCCCTCTCCAGCCCACGTTCTCAGTGGCAGCAGCAGCAGTGGTGGGCGCAGGGCCCCCGCTGTCCCTTTCCAGCTTGGCAGCCCAATGGCAGTGGGGCCTCCCACAGTCTGCTCGTCCTCTCCAGCCAGGTGTTCAGCAGCAGTGGTGGTGGCAGCGGCAGTGAGCCCAGCAGGTAAGGGCCCGTTTTACAGACTGAATAAATGGTTTGTTTTAACAGAAAAGAATGACTGTTTCATTTTGTCTGTAATGAAATGCTGCTTTATTGTTTCGTTTCATTTCATTTTGTTTTGTTTCATAACAAAATGACAAAACAGCATTTCATTTTTTGTTTTGTGCCCATCCCTAGTTAGGATGTTCAGTGAAATTGCAACACACTTGGCAGTCTAAATAACCTTTCCTTTTTCATATAGGAATCTCCATGTGTGAGATCACCATTAATGAGCACACATCTTATTAATCTCTTTGGACATTTCCCCCCTATGTCTGTCTATCTATCTATTATGGTCCAGCTAAAGTTAAAATGTCCTCCATAGTCCTGGGCCATTACTTTAAACTTTCTAATGGAAGGGGCAATGATTTTTGCCTTGCTTTTCCCACTGAGGTTCATGCATGTGTTTCCCCTGCTTGGCACTGCTTGGTCTCCACAGTGGGCAAAAGTGGTTGAAGAGCCTTCTCACTCTTTAGCAGTGGCTGCTGGCCACTTTCCTTTGAATAGTTGTATCTGTATGATACGGCTCCATAGGTTAGTGAGCTATTTAATGTTTACTTCCTGAGTGTTCTTAGTACCTCATCGAATTCAGATTCCAGCACTCCATATGATTGTGCCATGGTATAACATTCCATTTTCATGAGAAAAGTGCTACTGCCATGTAGCCAATCAGATTTTGGGATGATGTCTGAACACTGGTCTGAATCCCAAAAGGTAGAATGATTTAACAACTGGATCTATTTATTTGTTTGTTTGTTTGATTGATTGATTTATATACCACAACCATATAGCAAAAAAGCTACTCTGAGCAGATCTAGTCAGGCCATCATGCTCTTACTCTGAATTAGTGCAGTTGCTCTGTTGTTTTGTATGTCACCTTATCAAGTTAGCAACATGATTATGTGAAGAAGAAGAAGAAAAAGAAGAAGAAGAAGAAGAAGAAGAAGAAGAAGAAGAAGAAGAAGAAGAAGAAGAAGAAGAACAAGAACAAGAACAAGAACAAGAACAAGAACAAGAACAAGAACAAGAACAAGAACAAGAACAAGAACAAGAACAAGAACAGGAACAGAACAAGAACAAGATTCACCTGATAGCTAGGGAAAGGTACGAAAACAGCCAATGGCTCGGAACAACTGCAGAAGACATGACCATATGTGGAGAGATTTCATGGCAAGTATTTCAGCTCCTGTCCCCCAACCTGAGGGCATCTCTTATATCCCACAACAAACATTAGGCTCAGCCACACTTTTAGTCTCATTTATTGAATTATAGAAACCAAAGTCAGTGTTATACCTCCTCTGTTGTGAGGCACAGACATCTGGATGCTTACCTTTGACAGGATCTGCCCATGCTCTTTGGCTCAGCTCCGACACCATCTATAGTTACACCTTGTCCCCCCACTTCTGGGAGCTCATCATCCACCCAAGATATGGCCAATGACCCCCATGCCAGCCACGTTTGTCAAAGAAACAAGACAGTTCTCTACCGTGGGATGTGCACAAGGCTGCATCAGTTGACAGAAGAGCTGAAGGACAGCAGCAAGCTCCAGAGGGTTCTCAGATTTATGCTTGCAGAAACACACCATCTTCTGTCAGGTTGCACTCAATATGGTAAAATTATAGAGCCTTGCAAAGGGGGGGAATCACCACTCCAACTGAGACAGGGGATTACTGGCTGAAAGCATGTCCTTCGGGGAGCAATCTAAGTGTTATATTTACATTTGGCTTGGAATTATTTGCAGGGAGGAATTTAAAATGCAAATATTTTAAAAGCATAGAGTGTTAGGAGAGAAACTGAGTGTGGCTGCCTCTGTTTTTCTTAACAAGAAATAAAGTGAACCATTTTCTCAACTTTCTTTATTGGAATCTTAATGTGACCATAATTACGACAGCAAAAAAAAAAAAAAAAGAAAGAAAGAAAGAAAAAGAAAAAAAGAAAAAAAGAAGCAACATTTTAAAGGCTCATTGTTTCAATTCAATGGGGCTTCAGATTTTCTTTTTAAAATGATTCTTCCTTGTTTTCCAGAGTTTGCAATCCTCGGGCCGCATTTCTCCAGCATTGATGTAGAAATCCAACTGATATTAGCAGAAATACAGCAAATCTAATCCAGAGTATGTGGTTTGAACAGCCACACCATACTGTGTGGTCCATGATCTGTAAAATTGCGTATATGCATTTTAAGATGAGTGTGAATATTAACCAGCTCAGTCCAGCCATTTTTATTTTAACCTCTAACTTTATTCCGCACATTCTCTGCTGCCTTTGCTCCACTGTGCTCGAGGTAGGGCATTTAGAAGCATATCCTGCTTTATTCTTGGAGGCAGACCTGGGCAGTGCTGCCAGTCGATGTTCCATGTGCAATCCAATAAACAGTGCTTTCACAGCCAACAACAAAAGGAAAACAACCATGAAAGAAAAATAGCTTATCAACAGACAAAAATGGCAGGGCCAGCCCTATTACTGGATTTGCTGAGGAAGATGCCTCAGGCAGCAGAGTACTGAGATGCAAAAACTGTAGGGGAGCTCCTGCCGGGTGCACTTCTCCCAAGCCACCTTTTCCTGTGATTCCTGGGTTTAGAGTATGGCATATATGAATAGAGTCCGGAAATAATATGAGATAGTGACAAGATAGGCATCTTTAGTTTTTCTTAAGGGCTGTAGTGTAGAAGGTGGAACGAGCTTGCATTCTGCAGCTCCAGGAACTAAGACCGAAGCAATGGATTCAAATTACAACAAGGGGTATTTTGCCAAAGGGAGAGCTGTTCAACTATGGAATCATCTTCTGGAAGCAGTAGATTATCCTTCACTGGGGTTTTCAAGGAGCGGCTGGGTGACAATCAGAGTGGAATTTTTTTTTCATCCAGGCCATGTGTAGTAGCGTGGGTTTTAGTGATTTCAGCAGTGATTTCAGCTCTTAGACATAGCAGGCTGGAGACAGCTTCTAGTGTAACAGCTCTTTATTAAGGGTGAGAACAAGACTGGGGACTGGGGAGAGGGAGCTACATTTATAGGAGCCAGGAGTGACTAGGAAAAGATACATTTTGGAGGGAACAATTACAACCAATCAAAAAGCTGCCTTTTGGCAGAGACCAATAGGATTGAGGATCCAAATGCAGCAACTTGAATAAACCAATAGGCCTGTTCCCTTTGGAACAGGAACAGAAAACATTGACAAATGCTTGAATTTCTAATGTGTCTTTTCTCATTTTTGTAGAGCCGTGTGGTGTGATGGACAGAATGTTGCATGTTAGCCTAACTCCAATATCACATTGGCAAGAGAGTGCTGGGGTGACAGAAGCTCTCCAGAACTGGTTTCTGGCAGTACCCAGAAGAGGGGAGTTTGCAACAGAGGAGGAGTTCCTTTTAAAGTAAATGCTAGATATAAAGGACCTCATAGAAACTAAAAGTTGGTGGGCAGGAGCAAGCCAGGTGATTACAGTCATCAAATTTTATAGGAATGTTAATTCTATAATGGGCCGTGTTGCTCTCTCTGTGGGTTTTTTTTTTGGGGGGGTATTTTGAATATTTTGAACAGGACCTGACAATAAACAAAGTACAAACATCAGAAGGGGCAGATTTCTCCCAAGAATCATTGCAAGTGATGATATCTGGCTCACAAAATAGCTTAATGCTAGGAATTAGACATGGGCACGACTTGGCAAAATTGTTGTTTCCGTTTTCAGTTATCGTTTCCGTTATGTAATGGAAACGGTAATGATAATTAAGCCATCATTACTCGAACGCGAACCAAAAAAAGAAAAATTTGGTTGGGTTTTTCATTTCCGTTTTTGGCATCGCGGCGATCGCGCAATGTGAAGCACAGAAAAAGTTTTAATTTTTTTTTTAAAAAAACCCGACTCCCGGCCAAAGAAGCAGGCGAAAATATGCCTGCCTGAGGCTTTGCCACCTACCAGAGGGGTGATTTCTGGGGTTCCCCAGCCTTCCCCCCTCTTCTCCTGTCCTGGGCTGCTTGCACCAGGCTGGGGGGGGGTTCATCCTCATCGTCTGTCTCGCTGCATGCCATGCGGTGGGGAGGGAACCAAAATGGTGACCACAATTTTTCTTTTGAAATCATGGTCAAAAAACACACCAAATCACTACAGAAACATGTGAAATTTATTTTTATAAATGCCTGAATTTTTATAGTAGTAGCAGTGGGTTTTTATAGCAATAAAACGTTGTATTGATTTTATTTTATTTTATTTTATTTTTATTTTTTTAGACCTGCCCATTTGGGCTGGGCATGGGATGGGACCATGCAAATTTTTTGAACCATTCCACCAAAGGCATTGCCAGGTTTTTGACTGACATTTCTGGATGCCGGCACCTTCCAGAAGTCACAGTCGGGTGTACGGATGTGGTTGAGGGAGGAGGGCTGGCTGCTGGTGCTGGTGTGATCCGATTGAGATTGAGGAGGGAGGCTGGAGGCTTTAAGATTTAAGTTAGGCAGGCAGGGAGGGAATTGAATTTAGAAAATAATTTATTTGATTCCCTGCAGCTTTGTCTGCTGAAGGGAATAGCAGTTTATTCTTTATTTATTCTCTGGCAGTTTGAGGATTTTTTTCTGATATTGGATAAAGGGGGAGGTTCGACTGGGAGTGGGAGGTGTGGGTTTATTTTAAAAATATATTATATACTACCATTTATTTTCTATTTTCCCAACTTCAATTTGCTTGCACACACACACATTTGGGGTGCAAGCCAAGAACAGAACCTCTATCCTTCCTAAGTGATATCCTAACTGCCCACTCGCCCATCCGCCCGTGGCGCCACCCGCCTGCGGCCCACGCCACTGCCCGCCCACTCGCCTGCCCGTGGCTGCCGCCCACCCATGGCCCCCCGCCCCCGCCACCTGCCTGCACCTCCCCTGCCCCCTCCCCTCCCGCCGCCTAGGGTGCAAAAACGCCTAGCACCGGCCCTGATTGTGGGACGCCCCTTTGCTCTGGGAAGTCAAATCGCGCTAAATCGCGGTGGAAACGACAAACGACAAATGGAAATGACAAACGAAAACTCAAAACGTCATTTTTTCTGGTCGTGCCCATGTCTACTAGGAATATGCTATCCTCTCTCAATTTGGGATAATGCTCAGGGAGAATGAAACCAGAGTCATCCAGTTTCAGTTGCCCTTATTTTCAGGTTACTGCTCTTGTTCCTATCTAGCTTTAGCTTCCACTTCTGTTCTCCTCCTTCACTTGAGGAGATTTCATTCTTTTTGCAAAAGAGTTTTCACCATCTCATAGCACTTGCGTTTTGACCACACTTCATCTGTGCCACTTCCAGCTGCTAGGTAAGCAAGCACACAGGGAGTCAGCTCATGGATATCACTCTGTGCTGACTCAGTAATCTTGAGTCTGTTTTTAATTTCCTTCCTCTCATTTCCTTTCATCCTGTGAGAAATAACTATGAGGTAAATCCAATGACCTATCTCCACAGGAGGTCCCTGATTTAGCCTAGGACAGCCTGTAAAGTAAAGGCCTGTCAGTTCAATGGGTGCCTGACAAGGTGGGCCCTGTTACTTTTAAGAGCATTTTGATTCCCAAATGTTATTCCGTCTTCTGGACATCATGCCCTTCTGCATGCATAGGCTTCTTATGTCTAGGGTTCAGCATATCTGGTTTTCAAATCAGATCTGAAGCATCCATGGCTAGAGATGGGCACAAAATGCCAAAATGGCATTCCATTTCATTTTTCATTTTGTTTTATTTGTGCCGTTTCAAACAAAACAAATTTGTTTATAAAAACATATTTTGTTTGCTTTATTTCTTCTTTTTTACCACCAACCAGCCCCACAGGTCGGCTTTTGTTTGTTTGTTTGTTTGTTTGTTTGTTTGTTTGTTTGTTTGTTTGTTTGTTGCTTTCCCCCTCCCACTGTCTGTGGCCATGGGTCAGCAGTTGTGGGTTTTTGTTGTTTGTCTGTTTTTGCTAGCACTGACCAGCTGGCCCACAGGTCCAGCTGTTTGGTGCTTATTTTTATTATTTATTTTGACAAGCACTGAGACTGGCACTTGTTAAAATAAATGATAAATGAAAACGGAACGGAACATAATGAAAAGTTCTGTTTCATTTCATTTCATTTTGATTTTTTAAAAGGGCACTTTGTTTTTCATTTTGTTCTGTAACAAAACAAAAAACAAAAAACAAAATGGCATATTTCTAAATGGTTGAATATTGCTAATCATAGCATGCAATGTATAAATATGCATGCCTCCATTTAATAAAGATGGTTTATCCTTCCCTCTTTCCCCCACCTCACAAATAAAGGCTGGAGAATGATTCTGAGTGTTTTCAAGGATGGAAAATTGTGATTTTGCTAAGGCCCTTCCAGCAGGAAGTATGGATTATTTTTTGCCAAATAACAAAAATCTAAATCTACATAAACTCCTTGTTTGTGAGACAAGGGTTTATTCTGGTCTTGATGACTCCCTCGGTTACAATGTATGCAGGCATAAAGAACAGCTCCAGCACTGAAGCAGATTAGGTTAGGATGCCATCACAATATCTTTGCTCTAAGAAGGTGGGACATGGCCCTTCACATTTCATCACTGGTCTCAAACTCAACCACTATGGAAGACTGCCAGCATACCACAGGGCGTGTTTCTGCTGTTAAGAGACAACCAAATGAGGCACTCTGAATGAATGTTGGTGAAGCCTTGGATCTACTGTAACCAAAGTTATTCTGTCTCTAAGAGGGTTTTTTTTTGGGGGGATGCTAGTGTATCTTGACTTCAGCAAAGCCTTTGACAGAATGCCCCATGATACTCTGATCAGCAAACTAATTAGGTGTAGGATGGATGGAACAACTGTTAGATAGATACACAACTGGCTACAGAATCATACTGAGAGAGTGGTGATTAATGGCTCCTTCTCAAACTGGGAGGAGGTAGCAAATGGGGTACCCCAGGGCTCAGGGCTTATCAACATTTTAATTAATGACCTGGATCATGGGCTGCAAAGAATACTAATCAGATTTGCAGATGGCATAATTTTCAGAAGATATAATACCCTGGAAGAGAGAAACAAAATTCAAAAAAATCTAGATAGGCTCGAGCACTGGTCTGAAAACAACAGAATGAAATTCAATGAGGATAAATGCCATGTACTGTGCCTAGGAAAAGGAAATCAACCACACTGTTTCAAGATGGCAGATCCATGACTCAGCAATGCTATGAGTGAGAAGAATTGTTGTAGAACACAAGCTGAATATGAGCCATTGGTGTGGACACAAAAAGAGCAAATGCTATTTTAGGCTGCATTAACAAAAGTAAAATTTCCAAAACCTGCAAGGTGCTAGTTCCCCTCTATTCAGCAGTGGTTAGGACTCATCCTGAATATTGTGTCCAGTCCTGGACACCACACTTCAAGAAAGATACTAACAAAATGGAACAAGTTCATAGGGAAGCAATAAGTATTTATTTATTTATTTATTAGATTTCTGCACCTTCTGGCAGCATGGCCACTCTGGGCAGTTTACAAAATACATCATAAAAACAGAACAATATACAATTTATTTATTTATTTATTTATTTATTGGGCTTGTATCCTGCCCATCTTCCCGAAGGGAACTCTGGGCGGCTAACACTGATAAAACCAGAAACCAATAAAAACCAAGAAAACAAAACATAAAACAGCAGAAAGAGCAAAAAGCAAGATGGTGGCGGGCCCAGGCGAGAAGGAAGGGGGGGAGCTAAGTAACAAGGTCACCAAAGGCCTCTCGAAAAAAGAGGGTCTTCAAGGCCTTCTTAAAGGCCGGCAGGGACTCCAACAGGCACAGCTCACTGGGGAGGTGATTCCAAAGTGAGGGGCCCACCACAGAGAAGGCGTGGTCCCCCGTACGCGATTTCCGCGCCTCTCTGGGTGTTGCCACCCTCAGTGAGCACGCCTGTGCCAATCTCAAGGGTCTGGTCCCAGTTGATCTTTGGGAGATGCGTTCCACCAGATACTCTGGTCCCAAGCTATGGAGGGCTTTGAAAATCAAAACCAAGACCTTGAACCTGATCCAGAGGGCAACGGGAAGCCAATGCAGGTGAGCCAGGACTGGGGTGATGTGCTCGTATCTACGAGCACCCACCACCAGCCTAGCCACCGCATTTTGCACCCGCTGCAGCCTCCAGACCAGGGCCAGGGGCAACCCCATGTAGAGGGCATTGCAATAGTCAATCCTCGAGATCACCAGGGCCTGCAAGACTGTCCTCAGGGAGGACTTATCAAGGTACTGGCGGATCTGGGCAATCCTGCGGAGGTGGAAAAAAGCGGCCCTGAAGACAGCCGTCACCTGGGATTCCAGGGAGAGGGCTGAATCCAGGACCATGCCCAGATTCCTGGCCCTGTCTGTAGGCTGGAGGGAAACACCCCCCAGCATAGGGAGGGGGCCATTGTACCCGGACGAGAGTGCCCCGAAAAACAGAACCTCCGTCTTCTCCGGGTTAAGCTTGAGCCGATTATCTCTGGTCCATTCCAGAACGGCCTCCAGACACAGGTCGAGGGAGCGAACGGCCTCCACTGCAGACGACGAAAAGGAGAGATAGAGCTGCGTGTCATCAGCATACTGATGACAGCGAACTCCAAATCTCCTGATGACCTCCCGTAGCGGCCTCATGTAAACATTGAACAGCATAGGAGAGATTGCCAACCCCTGGGGCACCCCACAAGGGAGGGTCCAAGGAGCCGACAAGGCATCACCCAGCTGAACCCGCTGAGTCCGATTGCAGAGGAAGGAACGGAGCCAGGCCAAGGCCTGGCCACCAATTCCCGCCTCCACAAGCCGGACCAGTAGGTTACCGTGGTCGACGGTATCAAAGGCAGCTGAGAGATCAAGGAGGACCAACAGGGAGGAATGTAAAGCAACATAACAAAAAAGAATACACATGACTAAATATACATTAAAATAATAAACACATATTCAAAAAACAAAGATCAGCAAAGACAGCATAACAATGAAAGACTGGGTAATGAAAAGAATAATTAATGATCAAAAAGCAGATCTATAGAGCCATGTCTTCAGATTTGTTTAAAAATCAGAAAGTGTGGGAGCCAGTCAAATCTCAGGGGGAGTTGGTTCCACAACTGAGGCCCTGCTACTGAAAAGGTCCAGTTCCTTGTTTATGATTTATGGGCTTCTTTTGGTGTAGGGACCCTCAACACCTGGAGAAGAGCAGGTGATACGGGCAGAATTCCATGGAAGGAGCCAGTCTGACAGATGATTAGGGGGCTGGAAACCAAGCCCTATGATGAAAGACTGAAAGACCTGGGCATACATAGTCTTGAGAAAAGACGTCAGAGAAAAGATATTAGGAAACATTTCAAATGCTTGAAAGGGCATCTTACAGAGGAGGGGAAGAATCTGTTCTCATTCATCCCCAAGTGCAGGACACACACCAATGGGTTCTAGTTACAGGAAGCCAGATTTCTGTTGACTATCAGGAAAAACCTCCTCCTAACTCTATGAGCCATATGACAATGGATCCCATTATCTCAAGAGATGATAACTGCTCCAACATTGGAAGCATTGAAAAGAAATTTGGAGAATCCCCTAGCAAGTAGAGGCGGGTTCTTCTGTTTCAGTTTGGTTTGGGTTTGAATGATTATTATTTTTTTAAAAATAGTATGAACCCAAACCGAGCCGAACCAGTTCGTGTCTGACTTACCGGGAGGTGGCAGTGGCGGTGGCGGCGGCGGCGGTGGCGGTAGTGGCAGTGATTCTTGGGGGCAGCACCTCAGTGTTTTTGTTTGTTTGTTTGTTTGTTAAGCTCCGACCTCCTGGCCCCAGGGGTCGGGGTCAGTGCTTTTTAAAAAAAATATTATTTCTTTATTTTAGAGTGCCAACCATGCACTCCTGGGGCTGGGTCGGTGCTCCTTTTTTTTTTTTTTTTTTTGAGCAATGACACCACGTCCCCAGGGGCTGCGTTGATGCTTGTTTATTATTATTATTATTATTATTATTATTTCTTTGTTTTAGAGCATCAACCACATGCTCCTGGGGCTGGGTCAGTGCTTATTTTATTTTATTTTTATTTTTTTCTTGATTTTAGAGTGCCAACCATGCAGCCCCTAGGGCCAGGTCAGCACTCCTTTAAATAAAAAAATGATTATTTTTTATTTTTTTATTTATTAATTTTTTTGGGGGGCAGCACCTCTACAGCGCCTCTACGGGACTACCTTCCCCTGCCGAGTTCCAGGACCAGGAGGACTGCAGTGAGGATAAGGTAGGAAGGGTAATGAAAAAATTCCATTTCATTTCATTTCATTTTTCTTTGATGGGTTGGTTTGTTATTCACTTTGTTAGCTAACAAAATGAATAATAAATAAAAAAAAAACTAAAAGGTCATTTTGTGCCCATCTCCACTAGCAAGTATCCTTTTATTTGTATTCCTGCTTTAGCAGGTAGTTGGATTTGATGGATTTATAAGCCCCTTCCATTGTCATTATTCTATGATTCTATAATCCCAGCATGTTGTAGTGGATAGAATAGGATTCTAGAGTAACAGACAAGGACTCTAGAGTAATGGACAAGTAAGTAACCGTTTGATGATATTTAAGTTCCAATTCTATAAACAGGGTTTATTTATTTATTATTTATTTATTTAAACTCATATGTGGCTTTGAAAGAACTTAAATATTTCAATTTGAAACTCACTTATTATTGGAACTTAAATATTTCAATTTGAAAGCCTTATTAGGGTCACAATAGGTAGCTTCTGACTTCACACACACACACACACACACACACACACACACACACACACACACACACACACACACACACACACACACACACACATACACAGAGGCCTTGGGTTAGATCTTTCATCTTTGGATCTTCCCCTCAACTCTCCTAATATCAAATGCAAGAAATTTACAAAACGCTATGTCTGGTTTGCTAGAGTCTGTACTTTTTTGATCAAAACAATAAATCCTTTGACTGATTGATTGATTGATTGATTGATCGATTGATTTGATTTGATTTGATTTATTTGCTGCCCACTACCCAAAGGTCTCTGGGCAATTTACAGCAATTAAAACGAACAATTAAAAATGTTAAAATACAATGTACAAAAATTGATGGATGGATTGATTGATATACCCCAACCATCTGTCCGAAAGGGTCACTCTGGGAAATGAACAACCTTTAGAACAAAAATACAAAAGTATTTTACATTGAAAGACAAACCATATATTTTGTGGAAGATCCCGAACTGAATTGCTGCTTTTAATGAGGACTTCTCTGGAAGTTGAGTAATGCCAATTAGACTTCTTTTTCTTAAGAGACTGAAACATTTCACTGCTCATCCAAACCGGTTTGTCTGTCTGAAGAAAGCTAGTTAAGAGTCCTCCATTTTATAGCTCATTTTGACCTCTTGTCACCCTGGTCTGGAATAGGCTCATAAGATGAACAATGGCCTGAATAGGCTTGTTAGGTAGACAACAGTCTCAATAGCCTTAAGATGAACAATGGCCTAAGTTTCTGAAATGCATAAAGTATGGGCCATTAGCTATGGCCTTGGTGGTGAAGGCGTGAAGTAGTTTTGATTTGTCTGGGGATTGTTGAAATCACAGCCTGATAAGTGGCAGATAGACTGTGCCTGAGCCCCCCACCTCTGTTGAGAGAGGGATTTTCAGTGCTCACATGAATGGCTTCCCTGACTCCTCTCTCAAACCATCTATCTTTGTCTAATATGTGTACATCCTCATCTTGGAATGAGTGCCCTTTGTTTTACTACTGCATCCTTTAGGGATTTTTTTTTACCTTGCCTTGTGGCAAGGAGTCATTCACCACTCCCTTAACCTGCTCAGCAGGCCCCCTCATGTTAATAAAAAGAAGCGAAATTGTGTTATTATCTTTAATTTAAGACAGGTGTTTAATAGGCTTTTCAGCAATCTGCCCTTGACATGTGGTGCAGCAGAACAATATATTTGTCTGCCTTTTGTAACACTATCCTAAATTGTATAGCTGAACGTTTCCCTGTCAAATGACAACTGCTATTACCTGAAGAGTTTACTAACTCCCAGAAGGTTTTCCAAGATCCTTTGGGCTGCTGCATTTTACATATTAAATTACAGAGCTAAAATATACTTTATAATATGATCTTGGCACAGGGCTCGTTATCTTGTCAAAAACAATAGGGACGCAAAGGACATGACCATCAAGCAATTACTGCTAATTGTCAAATATTATTTAAAACATGCATTGGTCAAAGACACATTTTCTTCCTTTCTTTTTCGGCATGTTTTGTTAGACTTTCCTCACAGCCCAGGGTACCCACAAAGCTCTCCTCCAGCACTGCATTTCAAGTAAATCAATTTCCTCCCCAGTCTCCTTTCTTCACTGACCATCTTTCACATCATAACAGGAAAGACAAAAGTGGGGCTGGTCACATCCTTATATTTGATGATATTTTTGCTATTCTTTTCCTGCAGCCCGTCCTAGCTTCAGTCTTCTTCTGGTTTCTTCCATGCAGAAGTAATTTCCATGCAGAGAGTGTCTGTACAGTTCTCATTTTCTTTTTTTCTTTTTAAAAATCGCTCTTTTCTTTAACAGCATAAACCTCTAAATGTCTATTCAGAAGTGATCTTCACACAGTTCTCCGGGGCTTTCTGTAATGTAAATAGCTATGGGTACGCAGCCAAAAGTGAAATCTTGAGTTATAAATATTCTTTAATATTGTAATATTGCATTCAATATAGACTCTTATGTTCCCTGAAATGATACTTGACAGCCAACTTGACATCTGAATATATTGTTGAAGGTATGATGGTTCTAGAACATTCAGTGTAACCTATCCAAGATACCTGGAAACAGTGTTCAGCCCACATGGATTATTTAAATTGCAAATCTTTAAGTGGTCTGAAAATCAAAGGCTGTGTATAGGGACGTAAAATCCATGTGCCTTCATCCTCTGACACAAGAATGAGGAAATGCAATCTTCTTTTTATTAAACCTGGCTTCATGTGTCATGATCAGAAGGTGGCAAATAAAGGAAAAAGTGAGGAAGATGAAGGAGGATGATATAATTTATCTTAGAAATGAATCTTTCTTTACTGCCGGAAATATCATTGATCCTCATGGCACAGTGGTTAAATGCCTGTACTGCAGCTAAAACTGGGCTCATGACCTGGGGTTGAATCCCAGATAGCAGGCTCAATGTTGACTCAGCCTTCCATCCTTCCGAGGTCGGTAAAATGAGTACCCAGCTTGCCTGGGTGGGGGCAATGTGTAGTCTACATACTGCAATTAAACTGTAAACCACCCAGAGACTACTTGAATTGGCAAGGGGTGGTATATATAAGCAGAACACTTTGATTTATATCACCAAAAGACAAAAAGTCATCATCATCATCATCAAAAACCTTTAATGGCATAAATAAAACACATATACAAAATACATTCAGCAGCGCCTAATTTAGGTTTTCTAGCAATAACCAAGGCAATAATTGCAACTGACAGTCAAACTTAGCTCAGAGTGGGAGTATTGATACAGACTGTGGTGTTTCAGCATGATTCACTATGTATGCCATAAAACCCGCTACTTTCTTCACCCTGTCTTCCACTAGGTCATTTAACATGAATTGCATTATTTCTACATCTGGCCATCTTTTCACCTTAGACAATATTGGGCCCAGGTATTGCATGTGGGGTACAGAGTAGCGAGGGCAATACAAACACATAGGTGCAAGAGACTCAATTCCTCCCAAATCACACGAGCAATTTCTCTTGTTATACAGAATACCTTGGAACCTACCTGCTAATAGTGCTGAGGGCATTACATTAAATCTGGCCAGAGAGTAAGCTCTGCGTTTTTGTGGTGATTGTAATAAATGAAGATATCTAGCACTCTGGCCTTGTCTAATTGGAATTAAGTGGTTTAGGGGTGAGCAAGTCTTATTTGCTGAACTCAGGAGGTCCTGAAATTCAATATCTAGTACTCTGCATTTAATTACGTGAAATGCTTCCTTTTGGGGCAGAGAGCCAAGTTGTTCCAATGATAGACCTATTATTGAAATTTTCTTTTCAATGTGGTCAAGTTCTTGTGCCCTGACCTGCTGTTGGAGAATTTGGTGTATGAAACTACCCTCTTTAAAGTTATAGTGGATCCTCAACCAGTATTTGATTGCTCTCAACCATGCCTGAGTTGCTACCATATTTTGGCCTGTTTCTAAACAAAGGGCCGCATATGGTACACATGATGGTACTTCCAAGATTTTCCGTAGGAACATGGATTGCACTTGTTCTAGAGAATGGCCCCATGCCTTGATCCATAATGGTATGCCATACAACAACTGAGGTATAATCTTTGCATTGAACACTTTTAGTGCAGAGGGTACATATCTATTTTCTGTATTATAAAAAAAATCTGTAAACTGCCTGGTTGGTGCCTTTGGCCCGTTGTATTGCCACTTTGCGTTGGAGCACCCAGGTCTGTTTAAAATGAAACATAATACCCAGATATTTGAAATGTTTAACCTGTTCGATCTTTCTTCCAGCAAAGATCCACCTGTAAAATTTCCAAGATTCAGCAAATACAACAATTTTAGACTTGTCATAATTGAGTTGTAAATTATTGTTATCTAAGAACTCAAGACATTTATACATCAAACGTTTTAGGCCAGGTCTGGTGCGAGACAAAATCACGGCATCATCCGCATACAAAAGTAGAGGGACTGGAGTGGAGCCGATTTTAGGGGGATGACCTTCAGTTTCCAACAATAGTGGGGCTAAATCATTGAGAAACAAGTTAAATAGGGAAGGGGCTAATAAACAACCCTGTTTGACACCTCTGTTGGTAGTTATTCGCTCATTTAGGATCCCTGAATTAGAGCATTTAATTTGGCAGGAGGTTGCCGAATGCAATCTCCTAATAAATATTAATCTTCTGTCCATTGAGAGATTAGCTAGTTTGTCCCACAATTTCTCACGATCCACTGAGTCAAAAGCCCCTTTTAGGTCTAAGAAGGCCACATATAGTTTAGATTTAGCCTTAAACTTATGAGACAAAAAGTCAAGAAGAGCAGGTTCCCTGAATCACCCTTTTAAGCTGACAGTGCCATTTCCCTTTTAAAGGGCCCCACTCACTCACATCCAGTTGGCTGCTTAAGAAATCAGTTAGGACTTTCTCCTACCAACTGGGAAAAAAGGGAGAGAAAAGATACAAAATAAAGGCAAGAAGTCTTCGGGCTACCACTATAGTCTTTCTATCTTGGTATTGCCAAGATTCTATGACTTGGTATTGCCAATTGACTTTTCCCATTTACAGGAAAGAAGAAAATTAGATTGCAGCAATGCCATCATGGATGCAGACACAGATTGGGCTCCAGCGTCACCAAAAGGCTGAAGGAGATGTTTGCACAAATCTGTATGCCTTTTGTTTGGGTATAGAAAGGATCTGGAGGTAGTATATATCATCATGTCTATACAGAAGCCTCTAGTACTAAACCCCAGTGTGTGGAAGAGCTAACAGTTTCCATGTTTTGGTACAAACAGCCATTGTGTAATGTTCCCATCCAGTTGGCATGCAGCACCCCACGCACAATGTTTTGTGGGAATAAAAGGAATCCCTTCTTTTTTCAACATGGTGGGCTTTTGCCTCCCTCAGAATGTTTGGTTTACATTTTGTACTGACAAAAGTATAGGAGCTTTCCTTCAAATACGTTTATTCACATTTTGCTGTGCCACCTTATATCCACCACCACCCCATTCCCTGTAGACTTAGTAAGGGATGTGTGTGTGTGTTTCTCAACTCACCCACAACCCCCCACACCCCAAATACCCAGCAGACAGCAAGAAAAAAGTCATTTTTCTGTCTAGCCTTATTAAAGAATATAGCCAATTCCTAACAGTAAGTCTGCCTCCCCTCCTCACAGTCACCCTTGCATTCCTTACTAGAGGAATTCAGGTTCACCTCCTTAGAAGCTGCTTATTAAAAAAAAAGGCAGGCAGCCTGGGTCTGTGTTTTCGGGTACAAGACCAGCAGCACAAGGTTAACTAATCTTATATTTTTATTGCCATAATTAAGCTATGCACTTGCTAATAAAAAAGGCAACACTCTAAATTAAGTCTCCTTTCCCCAAATTCTGCATTCATATTTATGAAATGATTATACACATAACAGACCATTCTTTAAAGACTTATTAGAAAGCAAGTTATAAACCATAGTCTTAATAAATCTTTAATAGCTATTGCGCAAGCAAGCGGTTAGCCTCAGCCTTATCCCCATTTGCCAAATGCTGTGGTTTTAGACGCGTCAACATCCTTCTGAGGAGGGAAAGCATGCATCCTATGGGACACGTTGGTGCTCATGCAATTCTGAAGTTGGGCACCCGTCAGGTTTTTTGAATCTAACTCCATTTTTATTGAAAGCCAAAGATTCACTTGGCAGAGCATGGGTGGAAAGACATACAGTGAGATGTAAACAACTCTGAAACCAGGAATTTGTTTTGAGTCCCAAAACTGACTGCAGCCCACAATCTCACTACACATCAGATCCTCCTCTGATTATCCTTAACATTCTTCCCTTTTGCAGCATAAATTAAATGTGTGGGTGATTGAATGGTTATTGATTCAGTTGCTGTAACTATTAGACAACAGAGATGGGCACGAAATGAAAACAAAATGCTGTTTCGTTGTTTTCTTAGGGCCTTTTCACACGGCCCCTAAAATCCACGGCAAATGGCTCCCAGATCCAGAGCTTAAAATTGCTTCCCCACCAGCTCTGGAGTTTACAAAAAATTAAGTGCGACCATGCCCACCTAAGCGCGTCCCAGTGCACTTTTCAAGTACCTGCTCTCCCGGGGTGAAAAATTCCTGATGCAGATGTAACATAGTGAGTGCCGGGCTCACCTCGCTTCTGTTTGTTGTTGTTTTTGCCCCCCACCCCTTTAAGACTGGAATGCTGCCAGGAGCAAAGCGAGATGGCAGAACGGAGGTGAGCCGGCATTCTTTTCTTTCTTTTTTTCTCCCTCCCCTCACGCAGACAGCAGCCAGGAGTGCTGAGGGGGTGGGAACACAGGAACAGCGACAACCCCCCAAGATCTCTGGTCCAAATTTAAGTGGCCAGTGGATCTTAGGGGTCGTGTGAAAAGGCTCTTGGGTAACAAATTACTTCACCACCTAATGAAACAGTAGGACATGTTTTGTTTCATTTCATCACCAAACACCATTTTCCCCTCTAGAATGAAACAATTCTCCCTAGAGGAATCAATGGCCGGGAGCGGAAGCTCTTCCCTGAAAGCCCCTGAAATTTGATAAGGTCTGGGGTTCAGGAAGCTGATTTATGAAACTCCAAAGGGATTGCCCCTAGGAAAAAAAAACTTTTCAATTGGAATCGGAACTTCAGAAGCCAATCCATGGGCAAGCCGCACAGATTGGCTTCCAATTTCAATAGAAAGTTATGAAGCTCCAAAGGGGTTGTCATTAGGAAAAAATCTTTCTATTGGAATTGGAAGCCAAGATGCGTGGCTCACCTGCGACTTGGCTTCCGAAGTTCTGATTCCAATTAGATTATTTCCTAGGGGCACCACCTTTGGAGCTTCATAACTCAGCTCCCTGACCCCCAAACCTTTCCACCTTTCAGAGGGTTACCTAGCATCGCTTGAGGAAGCTCCCCTGCCATTTTGGTCCTTTAGGACCCAGTATTTCATTTCATTTTTAACAAACTACTTTGAAGTAGGACCCAGCCCTCACTATGGAGGCCCAGGTGGTGTCAGTGGTCCTTACCAAACATTACCATGTTAGGCGGATTGTGCAGCTGTGTGCCTTCCTGGACCCTAGCGCTCTCACTGCATTGGTTCATGCACTGCAGTCTCAAGATTAGACAACTGTAGTGCTCTCTATGTGGGGCTGCCTTGTAAGTTAATGTGGAGGCTCCAGGTGGTACAGAATACTGCAGCCAAACTAAAAGATTCCATCATATTACCCCGACTCTGGCTGCATTGTACTGGCTGCCGATCTGTTACTGCATTGACTTCAAGGTCTTAATGTTGACATATAAAGCCCTAAACGGTTTGGGACCTTCCTATCTGTCAGAGCGGCTTCTACCCCAGAGTTCTGCCCATGTCACCCATTCATTGCAGGCAAGTCATCTTAGGGTGCCAACATCAAGGGAAGCCAGCAAGTCAATAACAAGGAACTGGGCCTTCTCTTTGGCAGCTCCTAGACTCTGGAACCAGCTCCCCGCGGACATCTGCCAGGCCCCCTCATTGCTGATATTCTGATATTCAAGAAAAGATTGAAGACTTGTTTATTTTAATCTGATTTTCCTGGTTATTGACTGTTATATGGCCTTATTGATTTAGGGATCTAACCTTGTCCGCCATTAGCTTATTTTATTTACTTTTGATTTTTATGAATTTTGTTGTTTTATTATCTTTTTTTCATTTGTAATATTTTTGGTTTTTTAAATTTTTTTTATCTGTATCTTGTAATCAATTTATTTTATGTTGTAAACTGCCCAGATTGGCTTTCTGCCAGATGGGAAATAAATAAATAAATAAATAAATAAATAAATAAATAAATAAATAAATAAATAAATAAATAAAATTCTTACAAATGAAACAAAACACTATTTCTGTGTTTCATGCCCATCTCTACAAGACAATTATGTTCTTCTTGTTCTCTTGTGCTGTCAAGTCATTTCCAACTCATACTAAAGTTTTTGAGGTATGTGAGATCTTCAAGGAGAGGTTGACCACTGCTACTCACCAATGCATTTCCATGACCAAATGGGGATTTGAACTTGAATCTTCATCTTCACCCTCCATTACTTCCACACTGTCTCTTTGTTAGCTAGTAGAGATGTGCACGACTTAGCGGTATTCCCGTTTCCGTTTCCGTTACTCGTATCTGTTACTCTACGGAAACGGTAACGGGAATTACTCCGCCAGACTTCAAGCTCGAACCGATGAACGAACAATTTTGGTCTGATTTGTCGTGCTCGTTACTTGCATCGCGCGATCACGCGATGCCACGCGGCACAGAAAAAAAGTTTTTAAAAGTTAAAAAAACCCGGTTCCCGGCCAAAAAGCAGGTGGAAAAATGCCTGCCGTGCCTCAGGGCACCTACCAGAGGGTTGTTTCTGGAGGTCCCGGCCTCCCCCATCCCCGTCCTGAGCTGCTCTGGTGGGACTCAGGCTCGCAGCCAGAAAAAGCCCAGTCTCGCCGCCGGCCGCCGCAATTAAAGCGCAAGCAAGCGGCACGGACGGCACAAAAACAAACTCTCCCCCACCCATTCCCGGGCCAAAAAAGCAGGCGGAAAAATGCCTGCTTGACTAAGGGCGCAGGGCACCTACCGGAGGGTGGTTTCTGGAGGGGGGGTCCCGCCTCCCCCCCGTCCTGGGCAGCCGGACTCGCCATGCCATGTGGTGCGGGCAGGGGATCCAAAATGGGGCGGCGAATGCAATATTGTTTTTGAAATCATGGTCCAAAAATACACAAGCACAACAGAAACACGCGAAAATTTATAAACTGCCAGATTTTTCACAGTAGCAGTGGGTTTTTCTTGCAACAAAATGTCTCTCCCCTCTCCTCCTCTGACCTCCATTGATTTTATTTTATTTTATTTTATTTACACCTGCGCAATGATGGGCTGGCCGAGTGGCCAACCATGCAAATTTTGGAGCCATCCCACCAATCGAACTTGGCCATGGAGACTTCTGGGATGTGCTAAAAAGCCCCTAAAACCTGCCCTAGCCCCCTAACCCTAACCAATCCTTGACTCCTTACCCATACGTCACAGACTGTCTTCTTAGTGGGTCAGAGAGGCACCCAGAGGTGCAACCCACTAGCCCACCGCCTCCCCACTAGCCTAACCCTAGCCCTTGCACTAACCCACCTTAACCCTAAGCCAGATCTACTTGCATTGCACTACACGTCCCTTCTTTGTGAGACATGGTGGTGCTGAGGCATCACCCTGGCTCTGGGTTCACTGCCATCACTAGTCTCACTGTCTGCAACTGGTATGCATATCCATATGGCTATGCATGCATTTTGCAGCAAGGTGAGGATGGGAGACCTCCATGTTGAGGGGTCTCTTGGAGCCTGCTTCCCCTTCCTAGTGGGTGAGGATAGGAGCCCCGGAGGTGCCTCCAGGAGCCCGCTTTCCCTTAAAGCGCAAGAGGAGGCACCCACCCCACAGAGGTGCCTCCAGGAGCCCGCTACCCCCAAAAAAACCAGTACTAATGACAACGAAAAAACAAAAAAATGAACCGAAAAAAATTTTCGCTTTTAAACTGGTCTCCCCCAAGTCCCCATCTCTATTAGCTAGTTGCTGGTTCAAAAACTATAATCAATCTACTGTAAATCTACTAGGAAATGTAGATCTACCTTGTGTTCACTTAGATATACCACTGTTCCCAAAGTCCTTTGCCAGCTGAGGCAAAGGATAAGGCAATGCACACCTACTCACCACATTCCATGTCAAAAAGCCAGCTAGACAGCTAGACTGGTGGGTAAAGCTATCTGAAATGCCAGTGTCGGAACAGCACTCTCTGTTGCACCTGAAGGCAGCAGGTTTGCTTTGCAGATCCATGAGAATCTGTAGGGGGCATACCATTGTCTCCTCCTACCTTTGATGATACATTCCAGCATCTGCCACAAGACACAAAGATTTCACAGTGCCTGCCCTGTCCATAGATCTGCCCTTTCCATAGATCTGGACATGGTTCATATATGTAACACTTGAACCATACAAAGCTCCTCCAGTAATTCTAAGGTAGATATTCATTTGCTGAATTCATCAGCGCCCACCCAGAAGAGAGAGGCTGCTGGATAACTCAGTGGTTTAGGCATTTGGCTGTGGAACCAGAGGTTGGGAGTTCGATTCCCCCTGTGCCTCTTTGATAGGGGATGGACTCAATGATCCATAGGATCCCTTCCTGCTCAAAAGTTCCAGGATTATTATTCCTAGATTAAAACACCATTCTTCACAGAAGGCCTTTTAAATGGTACCATAAGTAACTATGCATTTTTCCTGTTGAGCTTAACCACTGCCAGATGTTGGCCCCTGACCTGCCCAGAATAAATTGAGGAGCTCTTCACACATCTCTTAAAGTAGACTCCAACCGATGAGCCTGTGCTGCAATAAAATGTATGAAGCCTTTGAGTCACCACCAGGTTGTTTTGAAGGCTTTTCAGCCGCAGTGTGACAGACCAAGATTATTTGTTGAAAGATGTTTGTCCATTTGGAGACCAGGAGGAGTAGAGCCATGGTGGATCCATATAGTTAAGAACCACTATGCCTGCAGTGCTAAATTAGGAAGTAAGCCCCAGTGACCTGTGTGGGACTGATACCATATGGTTGCAAAGTGTGGTTTGCAAATACAGTTAACAAGGTCATTGATCCACAACACTGTTCATTTTGAAAAACTCAGAAATGAAAATAGACATGCCTGTAACCTCTACAATGTGCTATATGTACAAAACCAAGGAATGGCACACATCCATCTTTGCCTTGAAGGCATAATATTGGATGAATTCCTCATTGGGAAAACTCTTCTCACCAGACAGAGAGCACTACGTGAAGTTCCCTGTCTAGATCATTGGGTAGGATTTTATTTCTAGCCATGACATAGTCAGGGTGAAGATTGTCCTGGAAACTTCCTCATCAAGCCAGCCTAGGTGTGTCCTTTCCTAGTTAATCACCTTGGATGTTTGGCACCTCTAACTGTGAGGGCTGTCTGCCTTCCTTCCCTTCTGTGGACCCTGTGGAAGGCAAAGGGCTCTGGGAGAGAAAGAGGCCAATATTCAGAAGTGGTTTCAGTGTGTGGGGCAAGGTCTGTTGGGTGCCAATTCATCACGGAGGCCTGTTCAAGCCTGCAAATTGTGAGGCACTCAGCCAGTTTGGCGTTTAAAAACCATGAGGCACAGAACCAAAATAAATCCCTCCTCAGAAATTTATGCAAAATTTCCTCGCTGGAGCCAAAAACCCAAAGGCACGATCTACCTCCCATTGAAAATCCTGTTGATTTTAAAAGGAGCTAGGTTGTACCCTAATTTTGGAATGTTAAATTTAGGAACAATATTCCACAGTTACCTGCACACTGTAAATTTACTGAACAAAGGGAGCCATGCTGAATAATCATAAGTGTATGCAGAAAAAAAAAAAGAAATGTTGCTTCATTTACTTCTCTCTTACTAATATATCTGGTTCAAGCAAATCCTAGACAGGCCTTAAAAATTTATAGGCAAAGAAACATTTCTCTCTTTTCAGCTTAGTATAGGCTTAGTACAGCCTATAATTTTTAGAATTTCAGTACATAGCTCTAGAACATGCAATTACTGGTGTAACATGTCTATTAAGTTGAAAGGCACCCTGAAAAAAAAATCTCGGTCACTGCAGCCATCTAGATTCTAAGGAAGACTGAGAAGTCATAGATCACACTTGGCCAGTAACTTTTAAAAAATATATTTGCTCTCATCATGGTGTTTGGAGACCAATATTGCACTGTTTATTATTTTCCATTACTTTTGAGGGGGAGCTTTGGGATTGATAAAAGACTGGCATAACATTTGAAATCTTCCTGTCCAAAATAAATACCCTGAAAATGCTCTTTAAAAGTGAAAGTAAAAAAAGCAGCTTGAAAATGTTTCTCCAGTAATGTAATTTCAATACTACTTTTTTACATTTGAGTTTAACTTAGCTTTGGAAATTAAATTCATCATATGTTTGTTATAAAGAAAGTAAGTAGTTCCATTTAAAGATGCTATTTGTAACCTGTTACTGCTGTCATAAAATACGGTTTGCTATACTGGCATTTAGAGATGGGCACGACTTAGCGGAATTCCCATTTCCGTTTCTGTTACTCGTTTCCGTTACTGAACGGAAACGGTAACGGGAATTACTCCGCCAGAATTCGAACTCGAACCGACTAAAGAATAATTGGGTCTGATTTGTCGTTGTCGTTCCTGGCATCACGCGATCGCGCGATGCCAAGCGGCACAGAAAAAAAGTTTTTAAAAGTGAAAAAAAAAACCCGATTCCCGGCCAAAAAAGCAGGCGAAAACTGTCTGAGGGCACCTACCAGGCCAGAAGGGTGTTTGATTTGGGGGGGTTCCCCCCCCTCTCCTTGGCTACTAGTGCTACTGCTGCGCTGCTGGTACCAGGCGGGGGGGCATCGTCTCGTCGGCCTTTGCCATGCGGTGTGCAGGCGGGGAGATCCAAAATGGCGACCGCAATATTTTTTTTGAAATTGTGGCCCAAAAACCCACCAAAGCACCACAGAAACATGTGAAAATTACCTATTTTAAACGCTTGAATTTTTACAATAGCAGCAGTGGGTTTCTCTTGCCAAAAGACGACTCCGTTGATTTTATTTTATTTTTTTCTTAATTTATTTTTTTACACCTGCACAATGATGGGCTGGCCATGGGATGGGACCATGCAAATTTTCGGAGCCATTCCACCAATCGCATGGCCATGTATTGACTGACACTTCTGGATGTGCAAGAGGGCATAAAAAGGCGAGGCAGTCCCAGTCCGTCGCAGTCTGGGCTTCGATCTTGGTGGAGGAGGGTGGTCAGGGCTGGATTGCTGCACTCAGTCTAGTTTCGATTTCGCGGTCGCAGTCGCGGTCTCGTTAGGCAGGGAGGGAATTGAATTGAATTTTTTGGAAAAAATTATAATTTATTTCATTCCCTGTGGGAAATAGCAACACAGAGATTATTCTTTTTTGTGTTCTGCATTTTGGAGGAAGATTTCCTTTTTTCATTTGCTTATATTTGCTTCAAGGGGGAGGGAAGGTTTGAGTGGGAGCGGGAGGGGAGGGGAGGTGCTGCGGATTTATTTTGAAAATATATTATTTTATACTACCATACCATTTCTTTTCTATCCCAATTTCCCACCAAGTTCACATTTACTTGGCCAAGGTCCTTTTACCCTGCGCCTACAGCTTTGCTGCTGTGGCGATTGGGGTTTGGGAAGGGAATCAGGCAACCCTACCCTACTCTAGTAGCAGTTTATACTTTTATACTACCATTTATTTTCTATTTTCTAAAGTAGTGGCAACTTGCAAGCAACATCCAAGGTCCAGTACTAGTGCTTAGAAGGGGAGGTTGGAGGCTGTGGATTAAATTATAGAGTACAGACTGAGTAGGCAGAGTTCCCCTCGCCAACCAGTGCACTCAAAGTTCTCAAACACATTTGTTGGCATTTGGCAACAAGGCAAGGGCACCCTCCTCTATAGAAAATTTTACAATTACATTTTGCTTACTTATACTTACTCTTTCACTTGTCCAACACCTCATTCATTTATTTGCAGTCAGGCACTCAAACAAACATATTTGTTGAAGGGCACCCACCCACCTCTATAGAATATTTTTTTACAATTACATCTTCGAAGAAGTTACAGGTCTCTTAGTTACACTTGCCCTGTGCATTGTGAAAGTTGGGTGCTGCCACCAGATTTGGCACACCCCTAGCTTGCTTCTATTAGCTTGGTTGTTGGGCTGTTGTTGTGAGTCAATCTCACTCATTTACTTGGCAGTCTACAATTACATACACAATCCAATTACATCTTCAAAGAAGTTACAGTTCTCTTAGTTACACTTGCCCTGTGTAGTGCATTGTGAAAGTTGGGTCTGGGTGCTGCCAGATTCGACACACCCCTTGCTTGCTTCTATTAGCTTGGTTGTTGGGCTGTTGTTGTGAGTCAATCTCACTCATTTACTTGTCAGTCTACATACACAATCCAATTACATCTTTGAAGAAGTTACAGTTCTCTTAGTTACACTTGCCCTGTGCAGTGCATTGTGAAAGTTGGGTCTGGGTACTGCCAGATTTGACACACCCCTTGCTTGCTTCTATTAGCTTGGTTGTTGGGCTGTTGAGTCAATCTCACTCATTTACTTGACAGTCTACACAATCCAATTACATCTTTGAAGAAGTTACATTTCTCTTAGTTACACTTGCCCTGTGCATTGTGAAAGTTGGGTGCTGACAGATTCGGCACACCCCTACCTTGCTTCTATTAGCTTAGGTGTTGGCCTGTTGTTGTGGGTCAATCTCACTCATTTACTTGGCAGTCTACATACACAATCCAATTACATCTTTGAAAAAGTTACAGTTCTCTTAGTTACACTTGCCCTGTGCATTGTGAAAGTTGGGTGCTGACAGATTCGGCACACCCCTACCTTGCTTCTATTAGCTTGGGTGTTGGGCTGTTGTTGTGAGTCAATCTCACTCATTTACTTGGCAGTCTACACAATCCAATTACATCTTTGAAGAAGTTACAGTTCTCTTAGTTACACTTGCCCTGTGCATTGTGAAAGTTGGGTGCTGACAGATTCGGCACACCCCTACCTTGCTTCTATTAGCTTGGGTGTTGGCCTGTTGTTGTGAGTCAATCTCACTCATTTATTTGGCAGTCTAGTCTACAATTACATACACAATCCAATTACATCTTTGAAGAAGTTACAGTTCACTCACTTGCACAGTTCGTTTGTGCTTTTCTTTACTATCACATTATACATTCCCTGGCCTGAGCAAAGAGAAGTGAGAAAAATGAGGAGGGGTGGCACAGCAAGAGGGCAGGGGAGGGGGACCCCCACTAAGATAAATAGGGGCACGTTTCTGAGGGAAGGGACAGGAAGTAGTGCAGAAAGTGATACTGGTGCAACTCCCTCCCCGAGTAGCAGTGCCAGTGGCACAAGCAGCACCGTGCCATCTTCTGTCACCAAGGGAAGCATGGATGAGGCGTACCAAGTCCCATCTCCGTTACCTGACAGCCCCACCCTTAATCAGGAAGAAGACAAGGGCTCTGAGTCTGAAATGGCATCAGAATCAGAATCGGGCTCCTTGTATATAAACATGCAAGATTCTGAGGACCTGTTGGCAGGGACAGACTTAAGGCAGGCTCCAGGCAGTGCTGGAAGGAGCAGCCCTCTTTCCACCCAGAGTACCACCAGTGACAGCAGTAGTACTGTACTTTCCAGGCAGGGGACAGGCCACGCCACCAGCACAGCAGCGGCAGGCAATAACAGAGGGGGCGGTACTTTCTGTAAGCCACGCGGGTGTCTCTGGGAGCATTTTGAGAACAGCCCCCAAGACGCAAGGATGGCGGTGTGCAAGATATGTGGGGTGGTGTTGCGCAGGGGGAATGACCCCAAACACCTCTCCTCAAGTGGGTTGCACAGTCACCTGATGAGGAAGCACCCTGGGACTCTGCCTGGAACCCTGTCAGGCCCTTGTTCCTCAGGGAGAAAGATAGGGGAAGAAGGGTTAGGGAAAGAAAAACACAGCTCCGCTAGTGAGAGTGGGAAGAGGCAGGCCACTCTGCAGGAAGTGGGGCTGTTGGGTGGGAGTTTTGTCAGCCAGCGAAATAGGGCCAAAGCACAGGAGACCACCACTCGAGTGGTGGGTGAAATGGTGGCCATGAACGGGTTGCCCCTCTCCTTTGTGGAGTCATCAGGCTTCAGGCACCTGATGAAGCACGTGGCTCCATGGTACGAGCCTCCATCCCAGCGTACCTTCAGCAGGCGGGTGCTTCCCTCCCTTTATGAGTCTGTCAGGGACAGGATCCGGGCCCTGCTGCAGGCAGCCAGAGGGAGGAAGATCCACTTCACTTCCGACCTCTGGACCGGTGGGCACCACGGATACCTCTCTCTGACGGCTCATTGGTGGCAACCCAAGGAGGTCCTGGAGCCCCGGACATCCCATGAACAGCTGCAGGGGGAGGCACAAGGCAGCACCCCAAGAGGGTATAGGGTGGTGCTTCTCCAGGCACAAAGCATGGAGGACAACACCACAGGGATCAACATTGCTGAGGTCCTCAAGACAGCAATGCGAGAGTGGGGATTGGGGACCGAGGGGCAGGTCCATCGCGGAGTCATGGTTACTGACGCAGGCCCTAACATGACCAACGCGGTTCTTGGGGCAGAGTTCCAGGGCATCATGTGCGCAGCACACAAACTGCATCTAGTGGTGGGCGATGCCATTGGCCTGGGTGCAGCAAAGGACTCCTGGAGTGAGGGGACCCGGGAGACGAAGGCCTTGCTGGACAAGTGTCGGAAGATCGTGGGGCACTTCTCTCGCAGCGTCAAGGCATCCAGGATGATGCGTGATAGGCAGGCGGAGATGAGCCGACCAGAGCACGTCCTGATCCAGGACGTGACCACCCGGTGGAACTCCACCTACGAAATGGTGAAGCGCCTGGTGGAGCAGAAGGAAGTGGTGGAATACGTCATGTCAACCACCCCAGTCCTGCATGAGGGGAGGGAGTTGGACATTGATGCTACCGAGTGGCTCGCCCTCTCCCAGATAGTGGGTATCCTCCAGCCTTTTGAGGAGACCACCCACGTCCTCAGCAGCTACAACGCCAGCCTGGGCCACGTACTCCCCCTGCTCAATGCCCTTCGCCAACGCCTAGAGACCAGTATCCGGGAAGAAGCCAATCTTCTCCCAAAGAGCAGGGCCTTGGCAGACAGGCTGCTGACCGGCGTGGATACCCGACTTGGCCCCCTAAGAAGGGAGAACGTGTACCAGATGGCATGCCTGTGTGACCCTCGCGTCAAGGGTTCCCTGGCGGGCAGCGCTGCCGAACTGAAATCCTGGAAGACAGAGCTATGCCGTCAAGTCAGGGCTCTCTCCAATCAGGGCCAGGTGTTTCAGAGGGCGCACGGAAGCCAGAGTGATGCAGAAGAGGAGTCCTCGCAAGGATCCTCATCCTTCTGTACTCCAGGAGAGTACACCCAGAGACCAGGTTCCGTACCAGCAGCCATCTACCTGGCCTCTGCCCTAGCCATGGCAGTCTCCTCCTCAGTGGAGGCAAGGGAGGAAGAAGAACCGGACCCCGCTCTGACCATGGTGAAGGAGTACATGGCTGAGCCCCTCCAACCCCTCACCTCGGACCCACTCCACTACTGGGCCAGAAAGGCAGACCTCTGGCCCGCTCTTTCGACTCTGGTGTTGGACCTCTTGTCCATCCCACCCACCAGTGTCCAGAGTGAGCGTGTCTTCTCCCAAATGGGAGATGTCCTGAGGCCGCGCCGCTGTCGCCTGGACCCGGAGACGGTGGAAAGGTTGACTTTCATCCACTTCAACCTTTCCACCTTGGGATTACCCCAACACTCCAAGACCTAAGTTCCTGCCTGTAACCTAACTTCCTGCCTGCAATCCTCCCTGCCCTCCTGCAAGCCTGCCTGCCTCCCTACAAGCCTGCCTGCCTGGCTGGCCCTGTGACTACCTGCCGAGTGCCTAAATGCCTGCCAAACTGCCTGCTTGACTGCCTGCCTGCCTGCCTGCCTTCCTGTATTCTTCTCTCTCACACACGCACAATTGAAGGGTGCTACTAAGTAGTACAAGTTACTGCCATGCTGGTGGCACAGACTGTCACCATTTACAATTTCAAATAGTAGAGTTTGCCTGAGAGTTCCAGGCTTGGCTCTTAGAGTCGTAGGAACTGTGATTCACTAGTACGAAGGGCATGCTAGTGGCTCTCTGTGGTTCTCAGGCCTACTGTCTTCCGGGGGCTGCAAAGCTATGTCACTCACTGAGAAGGGAACATGGCAGTGCTGGCCTGCTAGGAGTTTACCGGGAAAGCAGCACACAGCTGTGGAGGAAGACCCTCTGGCTTGCAGTCCTTTTTTCAGACTGCACTCAGGCCTCAGAGTCATACACCATGTGGGCTGAGCTTTTCAACTGTGGCTCACGAAGAGGGGAAGCATACCTGCGGAATCGTATCCGTATGCGTACGGAAGATTGTCGGAAGGGTCCAGCCTTGGTCCTTGTTGGTGGATACTACTCAGAGTCACTGACTGTGAGTCTGTCGAGGAAGGGCTACTGACCGAGTTCCATTGGCTGCAAACCACTGTGGCTCACAAAGAAGGGCATTTTCATGGCGTCCTCAGGCCATTCAGCCACGCTGGGCAACTGGAGCTTCCTGAGTGGCTGGCAATGATCCTCCCCTACTCAGGCCCTGTGGCCTAGGCTCAGACTCAGGCCTGTGGGTCTGCCACTATTTCCTCTGGGCTGCAATGCATGACTGTGGCTCACTAAGAAGGAAAGAAACTTGTGTGTGTGCCAGCACTCCAGTAGAACAGTTCACCAGAAAGTTCCAGCAGGTTGGTTCCTGTCTGTGTGACTCATTAAGAAGGGCATTGCCAATATAGCCTATTGGCAGTTTGCCAGTAAGCACATGGGAAGGAAGAGTCAGACAGAACTCTCCCAGTCCTCCCTTCCTGTCCTTTTGGCAGCCTCAGACTCAGGCTATATGGCCTCTGCAGCTCTGTCCTCTGGGCTGCAAGACACTGCTGTGGCTCACTGAGAAGGGCTGGCTGACTGTCTTTGTGTGACCACCCACCCAATGAAGTGTTTGCCTTGGAAAAAGACTGAGTTTGGAGGCACTTTAGGCACTGCTGCCGTTGAAACAAAGGGTTTCCCTTGCGGAAGGAGTAGATTTTTGGGTACTGTGTGACCCTAGAAACAAAGGGGTTCCCTTGCAAAAGGAGTAGACTTTAGGCTTCGGCCACTAGTCTTTGTGCCACTCAGACTCAGCCCTTTGGGTCTCTGTCTGCCACTCTGCCCTCTGGGCCGCAATTCACTGTGGCTCACTGAGAAGAAGGGCTGGCAGTGGCTACTGTGGGCTCAGGTTCGCATCGCAGGCAGTCTGGTGCCAGACCAGACTCAAGGTGATTGGCCTCCTCCGCCACTCTGTCCTCTGGGCTGCAAGACACTGTGACCCAAGGACAATGGCATTTTACTTCCAGTCAGGCCATTCAGCTCCTTCCTTTTTATCCTGGAGCTGGCAATGAGCCTCCCACACTCTGGCTCTGTGCTGTGGTGGTCTGTCTCATACTCTGCCTTGTGGCCTGGCTGGAGTGGCCGCCCTTACTCTGGCCTTATGGATGCGTCACCCATAGATAGTCCTCCTTGTATAGCCTAGTGGGCTGGGCTGTGGGCTGTAAAACTTAAGTCAGAGCAACCCAGAGCCCTATCCCATTCCCATCCCTACCAAAACTATTCCTGTAGCTACTAGCTAGGTAGCTAGGTAGCTATTATATATAACCCTCAGGCTCTAACTGCTAATGACCAGCAGGGTTGCATTGGCTTTGGCTTAATTGCTTGTCCTTAAGTGTGTGTGACTGTGAACTGAAGCCAGAAGGACCTTGGAGATGGGGGGCCAATTTGAGAGGAGTAGTGTAGACCCCCCTCATCCAGATTTGGGGAGGAACAGAATGTCTGTTTCTCCTGCTGCCTCTGAGAGAGGTGGAGGGGAGATGGGATGGATTCAAAACCAAACAAAAAAAAGTATAACAAACAGCAACGTCAGCCAGACCAAGTAGGGTGGCTGGCCGGTTCAGCATCAGCACAGCAGATTCCTCAGCAGCAGAGCACAGCAGACCAAGAGAAAAATAAAGAAATGCATGCAATGCATTGCATCATTTGCATGCATTCTTTCTGCCCCAATTTGTTTGCTTAGGTTAGGATGCACCACTACTAGCCTTGTTGTTCAGCAGCAAGTCCATCAACCAGGCCAGTTTAAACTGTTTTTCGCCTGCTCATTTGCGGGACCCGCGCCCACCCACCCGCGCGCCCCCCCCCCGCCCGCCCGCCCGCCCGCCCCTGCCCCTGCCCGCCCGCCGCCCACCCATGGACCCCCGCCGCCGCCACCCGCGCTGCGCCGCAGCTCCCGCCCCGCAAGTCTCGGTCGGATGTCAAATTGCGCAAAATCGCAGTAGAAATGACAAACGAAAAAATGAAAAACAAAATGACTAATTTTTGCAAATTTTCACAAAAAACGGAAACGAGCCAAAACGGACCTGCCCTGAAAAACGACAACTCGAAAAAAAATTTTCCTAATCGTGCCCATCTCTACTGGCATGCAATGCTTGAACAGCAACTTTTTAAAAAATAATTTGTTATGAAAGATATTACAACCCCCAAAACATATTTCACTGCTGTGGGTTAAAATAATGGTTTCATTATTCATTCCTTTTAAATTCTAGATGACACACAGGAAAGTTTGATGGCTCTACTGCCAATGGGATTATAAGTCCTTTGTAGGTTTTATTTCAGATTTAATTAATTAATTAATTAATTAATTTCATTTTTTATTTATTATATACTTTAAAAAGTTATTTTCAAAGTAGGTTCTGGGCATTGGATGGCTCCTGTAAAGTTGTCTGTGAAGATTTGTAGTCATGCAGGGGAGGTTATCCAAAGTTGAGTCATGGAAACTGGACTTCTTTTCTTTTGAGATTGAAATGTTTTGCTACTCATCCAAGTAGCTTCGTCAGTCTGAGGGAAGCTCATGTGAGGCTTCCAATTTATAGTTCACCTTGGTTTCATAGCACACTGGTCTGAAATAGGTGTACAGTCACCTGAATAGGCTCGATAGTGGGACAGTATGCTGAATATGATTGTTAGACTACAATGGCCTGGACTACAATGGCCTGATGTAATGGCTGCATGATCAGTGGGAGACAGATTGTCCCTAAGTCCCCCACCCCTGTTGAAACAGGGGTTTTCAATACACACATCAATGGCATTCCTGACCCCTCTCTCGATCCACCTATCTATCTAATATGTATATGTCCTCATCTTTGAATGAGTGTCCTTTTTCCTTCAAGTAAAATACACAGCTGATTCTGCTCCTGAGCTGGTGCCCCTCCGGTGGCAAGTCATCCTCCTGGGTAGTGGTTGTTTGGTTTCTCATTGTAAAGCTCTGCACACATCTCTGCACCTACAGTAAATCCTGTAAAGTTCAATCTGAAACCCACAGTATTTCACCCCATTCAAATCAAAGTCACTGGGCTCCACTACTGACATAGGTGTATTTGGTGCTGCAAAGACACTATGGTGGCTTTGCCCAAGCTTGTTGAGGGTGGGGCTTCTTTGTCCCCTCGATTGAATGGGGCGTGAAAATTCGTGCCAGTTTCTGGTCCATTATTAAGTGGGAGGAGAGAGTATTTAATAAGATTTGTATTAAGGCAACCCTTTAAATTGTGTATAGTGCCGGGAAACTGGGCTGCACCTTCACAGTGCATGGAATTAAACTGATATGGTTGGGGGTTGGAAGACCTTGGGATTCCAACTGTTAACCATCTTGCACTACAGGCAGCCCCCCTTGGAGTGAGGAAGGGCTAAAAGATTTTGACAGGAATTTACTTGAAATAAATTTGTGGCTCTTTTTAAACCCAGCAAATTTGTCTCGGCTCTTTATTTCGATGGGGGGGGTGGGACAAAGGTATATTTGGCAAAAATCAATGAAACAGAAAAAAATCAAATCAAAAGACAAAAACATGTGGCACCTTAAAGGCTAATATATTTTAATGTAAGCTTTCGAGGACACATCCACTTCTTCAGACATATAGTAGCAGAATGAAGTGTTCAATATAATATACAATGGGATACAAGTTTCCTACCAAATATTAATTGGCTGGATGTATGGTTCATTTGCATGCAGTGATTTGGCTTGTGTTGTTTCAGGGTTCTGTTCTAAAAATTCTTCAAGAGACAGAAAACAAACACCAGATCTGGGTGAGGATGAGCAGGGGAGGGGAAAGAGGGGGACGTGAAGATAGGGGATTGTTTTAGGGTGAGAGAATGGAAGACTTTTGAATGTAGAGGTGTTACAGATATTTTTTAACTTAGGGACTTTTTACATGGCTGTGTGAGGGAAGGAGAAAAAAGAAAGAAAAGAATGCCGGTTTACCTCCGTTTTGTTCCTGGCAGCATTCAGATCTCTTAAAGGGGCGGGGTGCAAAAAAAGAACAAACAGAAGCCAGGAGAGCCCCGCACTCACTATCCTTACACCGGATCAAATATTTGTCACATCCAAAAAGCAGGTACCTGAAAGCTGCGCTGGGACGCGCTAAAGTGGGCGGGGTTGCACTTAATTTCCTGTTAACTCCGGAGCTGGTGGGTAAACATTTTTAATCTCCGGAGCTGGGAGCCATTTGCCCCGGAGTTTAGGGGTCGTGTATAAATGCCCTTAGATCCTTGTGGTGAAATATGGGCTTGGTGGTAGTGAAGCAAGTAACAGTGGTAGTACAGAAGTATTATATTTGGTAATGACTTACAAAATCTTGACTTATGTTCAGTCCATTTTATGGGTGAACTATAGCCCTATTAAAAGAAAATATGAATTTCATCTCATCTGTTTCCCTTTGTATGTTTGATTTGTAATTATTTTGTTCCAAAATGGTGACCTTCAAATCTTCCACAAAGTAGAAGACTGAAATGGTTTGAGACAGTTTTCTCTGTATTGTGATTTCAGATGGCAGATTTGTGACCATTGATCCATTTCCCTAGAGATTGTCCTGTTTGTCCTATGTAGAGTGCAGATGGCCATTGTTGGGGAGCAAGTGAAGCTGCCTTTGATATTATATATGGCATTGTTAGGTCCTATGATTGTGTTGCCAGAATGGATGTGTGGGCAGAGTTGGCATCTGGGTTTGTGGCAAGTTTTAGCCCCTTTGTTTGTGTTGCTGTTTTGCAATCCCTTGTGTGTTAGTATTTGCTTGAGGTTGGGGGGTTGTCTGTAGGCGAAGGTCTCCCTCGAAGGACTTTGGAGAGTGACAGGTTCTAGTCAAGGATGGACTACTGAACACCTCATTCAGCTACTATATGTCTGAAGAAGTGGACCTGTCCATGAATATAATAGTTAGTCTTTGTCTTTGTCTTTGTCTTTGTCTTTTCTTTTCTTTTCTTTTCTTTCTTTAATTTTTGCCTGGAATTCTTGCACAGACTAATATGGCTACCTCTTCCAAAAGCTATACTTGGTTTTAACTATGAAGTTATTTTAATCTTTTGTGTGTTGCCTGGAGGGTAAAGATTAGAGATGATCTACTACAGGCTAAGTGGGTGTGCTCACATTCCTATAACGAGTCAGTATTTATTTATGTATTTAATATACCACCCATCTAATCAATGGCCACTCTGGGTGGTATGCACTATTACACAGTAGAAAGAGGAAAGGGGAAAGAACTGAGGGTTTTTATAACTCCAAGTGGAAAACATTGTCCTAATGCTGTTTGCCCTCTCAAAATATGTAGAGGAATACATTCAGTAAAAAGATTCCCAAGGCCAAATTCTACTTAAACACATGTTGAAAATTAGCTCTGATTGTAGTTGGGTGTGAAATGGTTAGTTGATGAAAAAGGAGTCAGCTTGTGCTGGCAACAAGGGCAAAATATTCTGCAATGATATCAAGCCATTTCCTGGCATTTTGAATCATGAACACAAAGCAAAGTGTTCTGCTTATATACCACCCCATACCACTTCAAGTAGTCTCTGCACATTTGCAGTTTAATTACAGTATGCAGGCTATACATTATACTCACCCCCCCCCCCCGATTGACTAACAAAACTAGTGGGAGTTATGTTAGTCCAAGAACTATTCTTGTCTATAGAGTACTGTTTAAATACTTAAGCTTGCTCTCATAATTGGTTACTTTTAAGTATGAATTCTTAGAAACACAAGATAACGTAATAAGTTCATTTAAGAAAGCTTGTAGAAAATTCTAAAGTAACTGATAAAATAACCTAAAACTTCTGGACCTCAGAACAGGCAAAAAAACCTTAAAATGAACATGGCATTTAGGATTTAAAAAGCAAAATGAGTTTTCCACTGTGAATATTGCTACCTTTTTACCAACACAAACCCGTCTGAATGTGCACAGACTTTACAGTTAGAATGCATGGCAGCATTTGTTATGTATAATAACACTGTATGAAAAATATAGCCCTATTAAAAGAAAAATAATAATAATAATCTGATATTAGACTGACCTATCAAATCGTAACAGGCCAGGGACAATACACGGGAGTCATGCACTGGAGTTTATTATTTCAGTAGCTGTAGTGAAAATTCCCTCTGGTGTGCTCTGTGAAATCAACCCGCCCCTCTTGGTCTTTGGAGCCAATCTCCCCCGCCCACCCCCAGCCCCCCTCACTGACATGGTAATGGGCTTTGTTGAATTCAAAGACGATTACATCAGACATGTGTGGCCTCTTGTGGGTTTTCCGAGGCTTATAAAGCACACAAATTATACAAAAATATTGGCCTGAAAAATTAGTAAGCCATAGGAGTTGGTGTTGTTTTAGCCATGCTTTACTGCAAGGAAGGGAAACTGTGGCAGCTGAAAGCCTCTCACCAGTCTTTTTAAACTATTTTCTTCATTATGTCTCTCTTTTGATGAGGTTGCTTCAGACAGAAATTTCTGAGCTGTTTATTTTTTATTTATTTATTTATTTATTTATTTATTTATTTATTTATTTATTTATGACAAACACAGCTACCAGGTGTTAAGCTGGAGTTGGCCTTCTCCAGCTCTCAGCCTCTGGTGCCATGGTGCGGTTCCTCCCAAGGTATCGAAGAGAGGGGCCACTTTGCCTCCCCTGGCAAAGGGGGTGAGATCAGGTGATAATCTCGCTGATCAGAGAAGGAGGGGGTAGGAGCCCTGTTTATAATTTATTTATTTATTATTTATTTGTTTCATTTCTATACCACACCATCTTCCGAATCGGAACTCTGGGCAGTTAACAGGTTAAAAAAAGGATACAGAACTACAAAAACAGTTAAGGACAATACCCCAGGCAAGATACATCGGCGGCGAACAAAAAAAAAAAAAGATTAAAGTAGGTCGCCATATGCCTCCTCAAAAAGCAGAGTTTTCAAAGCCTTTTTGAATGCGGGCAGGGACTGTGCAAGGCGCAGCTCACTCAGGAGATGGTTCCATAATGATGGGCCCACCACTGAGAAGGCACGGCTCCTCCCCAGCACCGGCACTGCAGTTCGAGGCAAGGATCACTGGAATGCTGCTTCATAATGAGGGTGGTGGCTGCAATTTTCTTTTTGGGTCCGGGTGCCATCTTGGAAGAGTGACACAACGGTGAGAGGTTGGTTAATGGAGGGGGATGCAGCAGAAAAAGGGGGAGATTTAAAAAATAAATAAAAAAGAATAAAGGGAAATGGATACAATAAATAATAGTGATAACAATAGTGATATTACTGAGGGAAAGCAAAGGGGTGGCTTGATTAAAGGGACAGATGCACAGTTTCCCTCTATAACCTGTGCACACAGTGGTGTGATGGGGCCCAAAAAGAGGCAAGGAAGAATTTAGGTGAAGCAGTCAGCTAAAAGAGCCGTCCCACCAGTCCTGCATCCATACTCGCTGGTATGGGAGCCGTTCAAGGCCAGGGTAGAGGCACTGGAGCAGAGCAGGGCGTGGAACCCCACCAAGTGCAGGAAACATCCCAGCCACGGGCATGGAGCAAGTGGTCAAAGAAAAGATTGATTAAAAGATGGCAAAGGGTAGAGTGGCTGGACCTTTTCAGGACCCAACGGTGCCCAATTTTAGGGTATTGCCATTGGGCTTGATCCCCAAGAAAGCCACTGGGGAGTTTAGGTTATTTCATTGCCTTTTGCACACTGAGGGGTCATCAGTTAATGATGGCACCCCACCGGAGATATGCATGGTTAAGTACACATCTTTTGACTCAGCAATACGTATTATCTGCACTGGTGGTGTGGGGGCAGAGATGGTGAAATGTGAATCAAGTCTGCATTCTGCCTTCTCCCTGTACACCCAGAAGACATGGAGTTGTTGAGATTCCAGTTTCCAGGGGGATTTTACATGGATAGGGCTTTCCCATTTGGGTGTTCATTTTCTTGTGCTACCTTTGAGAAGTTTAGCACCGTCCTGGAGTGGAAACTGAAGCGGAGGATGAAGTTGTCCAGTACTGCCCATTATTTAGATGATTTTATTTTTTTCAGGGGGTAAAGGCACTACTACTGGAGGCCTTTCAGGCTTCTGCAGGGGAGCTTGGGTACCCCTGCTCAAGAATAAAATTGAGGGGACAGCCACAACACTCACGTTTGGGGGCATTGAAATTAATACGTGGGACCAGTCTTGCCACTTGCCGGCTGACAAGTTGGAGGATTTGAGGGAAGGATAAATTGTCTGAGGTTCCATTCAAGGACCACATTGCAGTAGATGGCCACCTTGGGATTAGTGTAAAGAGGCCCGAATTGTTCCGTGATGGTGGGGTATACTTGGCAGATGCTGGCCTGGAAATTTCCTTTGAGGAGATACAGATGGGGCCTGCAGGTTGAGGTGGAGTGCCTGCAGGGAGGCCTGGGCCATAGCTGGGGCTGATCCCCGAGCTGTGGCAGTAGTGTGGGAAGGCAAGCATTTGGTGAGGTGGTCATGGAAAAATCCAGTTCTAGCCCATCCAACCCCTGGATGCTGTGGACCAGGAGATTACAGTGGTGGGGGAAGGATGTGTTGGAATGCCCCCTCCCCGAGACAGGAAGCTAAAGGAAATGGCTTTGGGGACCCAGGGGGTGTACAAAATTTTACAGGCTGTGATCGAACTGTCCTAAGGACCACCCCACCAGGGGGTAGTTCAGCTTGTTGGTTGGAGTGGTCCAGTAACCTGCACTACATCAGGTCCCTCTGAAAGTTGGTTGAGGAAAGGTTTGCTCAAATAAATTAATAAAGCATGGCCCATGTCATAGCCCAATTACTGTGTCTCGACTCTCATTTTGCCATGGTGGGGCAAAGACAGATACCCACCTATCCAGCCACTTCACAAGAGCTCACTTCCTCAACAAGTAAAACAGTTCTCAAGGAGATCCGAGCCTTTTTAAACACTTGTGGGATTTTGACTGAGCTTCGTATGAATCTCAGTTGTTCAGATGTGTGAATCTCAGTTGTCCAGGAGAGAAGACACTTGTTCCATACTTCTGCCCTGGCCACAGTACAGATCCCAGTATATTTTATCCACAGAGCAGCCCTCCCCATTCGTCATGTACATTGACAGAGAACACGGCCACGCTAAAGGCATGAACAGAGTTTATCACAAACCCAACTCAAGCTGCATCCAAGGGAGGGAATCCTACACATGGGGAAATTAAAATAACAACAAAATAACAATCCACTGTCCTTTCCCCATATCTGAAAGCTGCTTCCTCATTTGTGCCTAATACTAAGGACAGGTCTGGCAGAGAACTTCTGAGATGCCAGTGACATTGGGGTGGGCGGGGGGGGATCACCTTAAGGACAAGACAAAACAGGGCGCCATCTGTAGATCAAGGACAGTTTTATTCTGCATATTTCAGATAAAGGTTCAGGAAGACCAGTTTATGATCCAAGTAAAGCAAAAGCAGGTATGATCCAGAGCTCTCTGCATAGCTCTGCTCTTTCCTGATTTTTTCCTTGCCCAGACTTCTGTTACGAAGAGGCCTTTTATTGTTGTCCTTGCTTCTCTGTTTTCTGATGGCTGGGGAGCATTCCAGGCTTGAGACTGGAGCCAGGAAGTCTGTGAACATGGATGTCATGGAAATATTACCTAGGTGGCAGCTCAAGGAGTTGTGCTTGGCTTAGAAAGAGTCAGTGTGAGAACGTTTGAGAGGCCCTAGCATGTAGGATTACATATCCCAGGCTCTGTTGTTACTTTTTGACCTTCCCTCATTCTGGATTACCAACTGCAAGCTTATTTTTTGAGACGGCTGATTAACTGGAAATTAAATGCTTGCGATAATTTCCAATCAAACAGTAGCAATGCAGGCTTCAAGGTTACAGCCCAGGAGGTATTGATAAAACTTTGTTGACTCTGGTTTATTGACATGGTCTATCAGGAGAAGATAAAAGTATAGCCGTGCAAGCTCACCTGCTCCTACTACATTTGCTATACAGGAATCCATGACCTTGTCAACACATTTGCAAAAACAACAACAAAAAAGTGGAGTTTGTAGTAATGTAGCTCTAGGGATCTTATCTCTCAAGCAGAAATTCCTAACCTTAGTTCCCCATATGTTTTTGGACTACAACTCCCAGAAATCCTTGCCAGCATAGCTAGTTGTGAAAGATTCTGGGGTTTTTAGTCCACGAATATTGGGAAACCCAAGATTGGAAACCACTGCTCTATTCAGCTGCCTATTTTTTGCCATTTTCTAAGATGACAGAAAGTTCACCATCTAGAAGTATAAGGACTGAATGCACTGGTACACCTGAGAGCCCATTCCCAGTATTTCCAATACAGTATTCTCTGCCTTTAAAGCAGGCATGCCCAAACTTCGGCCCTCCAGTTATTTTGGACTGCAACTCCCACAGTCCTTTGTCATTGGCAATCTAAGCTTAGAATTCTAGGAGCTGTGGTCCAAAACATCTGGAGGGCCAAAGTTTGGTCACCACTGCTTTAAAGGATTGTCGTAACTCAAAATTGACTTGATGTCATATGACTATTATTATGTTCCCAGCCAGTGCACAAGTCAAAACATAACAAAGATGGGGATATATTAACTGAAAACATTGACAATATAGGAATGAGTCAACAAATGTCAACATCAAGGAAAATCCATGTTTCGATAACAGCACAGACTTTGGGTGTCTGGATTTTGATGCAGATTTCTGCCACCAATGTCTTTTGGGAATATTGCTGTCTGCTCACACAGACCTGGTTCTGGAGCTCTAATGGGCTTATCAAAGACATCCTATTCACACAGTCCTCACATTTTCTGGAACTTCAACTTGCACTGATGTTTACAAGGCCAATCCTTACAGCTGCAAATTTAACATGGGCTAGTCAGCCAAGGCAGTTTTCCTTCTTCTCCCACTCTAGGATAACATTCCATTGCCTCTGTCTTACCACACCAGCATTTCTTGTTTCAGAGACCAGACAGCTTCCTAGAGCCCTACCATCTTTCATTCTGATTCAAGAGTTCCTTTTTATGCCTAAAACAAGTTTCCTGTTCTTTCCAAAAATGTTAGTACAGTTTCTACCAGAGAAGGGCAACTGGGTTTTTCTTCTCTCTCTGTCTCTCTGTCTCTGTCTCTGTCTCTGTCTCTGTCTCTGTCTGTCTGTCTGTCTGTCTGTCTGTCTGTCTGTCTGTCTCTCTCTCTCTCTCTCTGGTTTGGACTTTAATTCCCAGAATTCCAAAGATAACATGGTGGCAGTCATGGCGCTGAGACTGTAGGTAGTTCTAATCCAAATAAATAAATAAATGTTGCCCCCTTTTTCTGTAGGCAAAAAGGAGTTGAGCCATGTGGCCGTCACAAAACACAATTGCAAAAATAGGTTACGGGCGATACCTTCATAGGCCACTATTAAAAATAAAAAGGAACATTGCAAGCTTTCGAGTGCAGTCAATCACCCTTCTTCAAAGCAGGTCCCAGAAGTTCAGACATGGTGAAAGATGTTCTTCACCAGGAGGCTACTTTTAAAGTCCTTAGTAGTTAGATGATGTTCTTAAAATCCATGGCTAGGTGATGTTGTAGCCAGGAGTCTTGTTGGTGGCAAGAATGGCAGTTGTAAAAGGCTGTTTCTTAAGTCACACACCTGTTCTTCAAACAAACAAACAAACAAAAAAAATGGGTTATATACCACCCCCTCCCTTACCCAGCCCCATTTGGTACTACGAGACATACAAATCCCTTTTGGCCTAGGCGGGGGGGGGGGCGGGGGAGAGAGAAAAGGGTTGATACAAAGGACCCATGTGCTTCATTCTGGGTTTGGGGTAAAAATAATTTTTGTAAGTCCACTAGGTTTGCCAATTGTAACTGAATTGAATTAAAGTTATATTACCTAGTGGAAGCAGTCTTGCTCTTTGATGTACTATCTCTGTTTCCACCTCTCTCAGGGGATAGTTTTCCTATTACAAGTTAAGCTACCCTGCAGAGTCAAAACCAAGAGACCCAAATCCAGCCACCCCATCAGCCATGTCCTGTCATTATTTGCCCACAGAACCTCAGATGTGAATAGCCTTTCGTGCTCCACAAGGATGAATGTGCTTAGAAATGGGCCATTTTTTCCTGCCTTTTAGGTAGGTCTGAAGGTTGAAGGAGAGAGGTTTTCTCCCGTTGCCACTGCTGGCACAATTATATTAGCCCACACACACATGATTAATTGCACCCATCATTCAAAGAAATAGGTCTTTTCTATTCTGGCCACTCACAATATTATTATTATGAGCTACTGATTTCCCCAAGCTAATTATTGTATGATTCAAATGTTGCATCTGCCCACGTAAGTGCAGAGATGCATAAATAAGTGAATAGCAATCTAATAAAAGGGCTTCATTTTTTTTTCTTCTTCTCTTTTCTCCAGTATGTCATATATGTACATAAGGCTCCTGGCAGAGGGAAGCATGGTTTTAAACAAGCAGTGGGCTGAAGCTTTGGAAAGGGCTTTCCAGGGAAAAGGTTGCACAGGGAAGCCATCCTAACAAAAACATATGTCAGTGTTTTTGTTCTAGAAGGGAATAGTGTGAGGCCCAGGGTGTGAGGGGGTGGGGTGGGACCCTCATGCTTTGGGACCTTGAGAATTGGTATGGGGGGGGGGAGGAACGAGACAGAAAAATATTCCTCCCAAGTAAGTTGCAACAGATGAAAAGGAGCCTGTTGTTATTGGCAGAGATGCTGGTGTGGAGAATAGCGGCATCCTTACTCAAGCTGGAACTGCGGGGGGAGGAGGAGTAAGGAGCAATCTTTGAAGTTAGATAAAGCATAATGTGACTGTGTGGGTCTGTCTGGTGTCTGAAACAACAGTTGTGGCAGGCCTGGGTAACAGGAAGATGAAGGTGTGCTATCTCAGAACAAGACAAGGAGCCAGTTAGAATTAATGTATCTCGATTAAAAACTAGCAAATGTTTCATGGGATCACAAAACATTACATTTGAGACAAAAAGTGCTCAAATGTATATCAGGTTTTCAAAAGAACACGGCATTAGTGAGGAAAATCTAAGTTCCACGGAAGTTTTGGGAAGTTTTTAATGGGAAAGTAAATTTTAATGATGGGAGACCACCAGGGAATACCAGGTGCTGAATGCGCCTGGTAGTAGGAACTAAACCACTCCAGTATTCCTGCCAAAAAAACTCCATGGATGGCATAAGAGCTTCACGACTAACAAGAACTCAGGAATGTGAGTCCATGATGGCTGGGAATTTCTTTAAAAGGCTAGGCCTCAAAGGAAGATGACTGACAAGTAGGTGGAAATTTCAGGGATGGTGTTTGGAAGGCAAAAGCTGAAAATGAGCTGAGAGAGACACAAGAGACCCAAACACAACCAAAAAACATTCTTCAAGTAGTAAAAGATAGATAAAAGAAATAGTGGGTCAGCTACTCAGTGGAGGTGGGAAAATGATAACAGATGATAAAGAAAAAGCAGAAGTGCTCAATTCCTACTTTAGCTTGGTCTTTTCTATGAAGTGCAAAAGGAAGGACAACACAGGAGCCTGAGTTTGATAAAGCAAAACTCCTCACTCAAATTTTCTTGACATCTGAAATTCCTTGTTACATATGCCACAGAAGCTGCACAAGGAGTTCGCATCTCAGGGCCTGTTTAGATTAGCCATTTGGGGTGTGGGGTGGATCAGGCTACAAAGAATCTGCAGAGGTCTGGGGAAGAGTGATATGCCATTTGGGGGGGGCTTCTCCCATTTAAACAGGGAACAATACCTTGTAGCCCAATGAGCTGTCAAATAGCACTTCCTCTGATCATCTAAAGAGGGTCAGGGGAAGTTGAAAAATTGTTTTAATGTATCTTCTCTGTTCTTTTGTCAATGCAGTTCTGTTTTTCACCTTCCCTCCTCACTGTTTCCCTTTCCTTGTCCCCTTACTTTTTCTTTCAAATTCTCCCTCAGAATCTACAGCTGCTGGGGACTGCTGTCTCCCAGCTAAATGAGTGTGTCAAAAAGAAAACACGCCCTACCACAAGGCCAGAAAGGCTGTTATTTCATGTACTTCCTCGTGCTGCGGTTAGGCATGCTCCGCTCTGACTTCGGATCCTGTCACATGACCTGAAAGTGGTGCTGCCCCCCTTTCTCGTGCGCTCACGTACATGTTGGGTGAATCCTAATCCATTCAAACCTCACATCCTTGATGCACTTCCAAAATAAGTTTTTATTTGCTTTTTACTAAAACCATATTCGGCGCTTGTACATTGCTTATTGGAATTTCGACTCGTCAACAGTATTCTGCAAAGTTCGCGACTTGCTTACATTTTCTAACTTTTCCAGTTCCTTTCCTAATATTGCATGGAGAACTCCATAGGCTTTTTCCCCATTGCTGCCAGTTCCCCTTTCTGACACAAGGTGGCCTCAAGTTCCATTTTTCTATGTCAAATTTATTGGTCCTCCAGGCAAACCAGAAAGTGTTTTCTACCCTGTTCCCATTTTAGCCAATCAGTAAATGAAAGACCAGCACGCACCCAGTTAAGAGCTCATCCGGAAAAACCCAGCTGAGTTGTGAAAAGCCCATCTGAACAAGGCCATTCTCTGTTATTAGAAGGACAACAGAGAAAGGCCAGCCTATCTTGGCTGTTTTACAGCTTGGGAGCAACCACTGAGAAGGTCTTCTCTGACTTAATCACCTAACCACCCAAGCCTAGGATTTTCCCGTCAAGATCTCAAAGCCCAACTAACCCTGCCCCCATGGTCTTTCAAACAGTGTAGACCTTCCAGAAGTTTTGGACCACAACTCCCACAGTCCTTTGACATTGGCAGCCTAGGCTTGGAATTCTGGGAGTTGTGGTCCAAAACATCTTGAGGGCCAAAGTTTGGCCACCACTGGTATAGACCCAATTAAGCTGGGTGTTAGAAGTCATCCTCAGGCATTTAAATTGCGAGTGTGTGTGGAATCTTTTGGGATAGGTAGTCCCAGTGGGTGCTGCTGAGGAAGGCTGATGAGAATGTCACCTTCTACTGTTAGGGGTCCAGTTCTAAGCAACTGGAGATGCAAGGCTTACTTGTAATGTAAGCCCTCATTGAACTCCAGGATCTGGTGCTTGAACAGACATAATAGGAGAGTAGCTAATGTTAAAATCCATGGCCTAAATCCAATTGCTTCTCCCAACTACTGTAGATGTGTGGAATGGTGAGTCAACAAAAATGTCAATCATGCTAGGTGATTCAATGGATCTGCTCTAGTTGGGACCATTAATTTTAAGTTCAGGTTTATAAATCCATTAGATAAGCCTGCATCCATCCTTTGTCATGTTTATGTGGAAACAAATCCCACTGGAATCAGTGGAGTTTATTACTAACTTACAAACCGAAAAAAAAGAAAAAGGAGCTCAGAAGAGGCATGAGATGTATCAGGAATCGAATCCACCGTAAACTCACGTACCGTCAATGCGGATCCAACAGCAGATTGAGCAGATTCCAGAGGTTGAGGAAGGGAATCTCTCACCCTGCTTGCTGCACAGTTTAGGGGGCGTGGTCGGAGCGACCCCGAACCCACCCCTCAGGTACGTGAGGCTCCGTTCCGTCAAACGGAGCAGCAGCGGAGCCATGAAGAGCGGCGAGAGGTATGTGAAATAACTGTCAAAGATGTATGACAGCTCTTAGAGGGGAAGAATGGAAACAGAAACATTTGTGGATGAGGTCTTTTTTTATTTTTCCTTATCCAAATCCATATGTGATCCATGTAGCATATCAATAAGCCAATGTGTCCTCAAACTCTGTTCCTACAAGGAGAATCAGAATACATGCAATTCTAAAATAAAGATCTGTGCTATTAAAAGGTGGTTTCAGTCCTCATGTTTCCAAAGAGAGAAGTTGGGCATCGAGCCACCATAAGCAGGAACCCCTCTCCTGGTTTCATTTCTGAAAACTCTCTTATTTATAAACCTTTCTTGAATTCTGTTTATGTTGCTCCTAATTCCTACCTATTTGTCAAATCTCACCTAAAGCTGAAAGAAAAACTCTACTGTAGAGGCAATTTGGGAATTGACCACCCCCCTTCTCCAATTTTGACAGAGGGAATTCCAAACAAGTTGAGTGATGAAAACCAGCCCTTGAGCCACAATTATTTGTGTCTGCTCAGCGACGTCACCAAAAGGCATTGGGGTGTAAATAGTCCCTCTCGGCACATGCACTCCAGTTCTCATTCCTACAAAATGTGTCGGTCTCACGTAGAGGCCTTCATTGAACAGCCCCATTTGTTATGGTGCAAAAACATGGTCTGCAAATATTTTCTATATCATAATTACATAAAATTAGTGGAAATTTCTTTCCCTCCCATTAACCTCCTCTCTCTCTCTCTCTCTCTCTCTCTCTCTCTCTCTCTCTCTCTCTCTCTCTCTCTCTCTCTTCCCTCTCACTTAGAAACACACATATACTGCCACATGCACATCGCTCCCTCCCTTTTCAAGACAGCATCCCGTTACAAGTTCAGCTGTGAACTGAACAGTATCATAAATACAATTTAGGTCATTTCATACTGCAAAGCAACTGAAACAACTGGGGATATGATTGAGGGGACAAATGGTTTTAATAGTTCTCCACCCCCAGGTATCCCCAAGAGTTCAGAGTAAGTTACTCAATAATCATTGTAGTGATTTTTTGTCCAGACATAATTTCATAGTAAAGTTCTGTCAAATATTCAACACTTTTCATCTGGAATATTCTAGAAGATCCCCATGAAGAGGGTAAATGGTGGCTCCACAGAGCAAAAGGTCCCGGATGGGGATGCTTTGCACTCCAAAACCAAGGCAGCAGTGTGAAAATGAACACCCATGTGACTGTGGGCTTTTGCGGGCTTTTCAAAGCCTTAAAAAGACTCCCTGCAATCTGCCTGTTCTCTTTTGCCATTTGCCAGCATCCCTCCTGCCCACCCTAGTGGTAATGAGAATGAGAGTAGCTGGTTGTTTCAGGGGCAAATTAGAATTTTTGACTGTAACTCTGATTGGCTTTGGGGTAACAGTGAGTTTTCACCCATCCCATTCTCATTACTGGGTTAGGTAGGGATTTGTGTCTATTCGGTCACAACCAGCATGTAATGCAAGGTTTTGGTTGTAGGTGAGTTCATAGTATAGGTCCCATTAATGGGAGTGGGCAGCCTGTAATAGAATATCAATTAGTTTATGTAGTAGAGTATTAATTTAAGATAATTGTGGTTAAATTTGTTTATGGCTTCCTTGGGGAAGTTAGTATCCCGAAGTTTGAAAATGTGTGGAATAACTTCAATCAGCACTTTTTTAGATAGGAACTCACCTAAATTGTCAAGGGCCTGAAGATCATGGTAACCCAGGCTAAAGTTTACTTGCACTATGGCAGTCTCCTTTAAATTAAAGAACTTTCTCAGAATTTTCAAGACATAATGATTCAATAAAGTTGTGGCCCAGTTTTATAATCCAGTACTTGTGTCACCTACTTATGTCAGGTCTGGAGGTGCAATGTGTATTGGTTGAAAACATGTTCCCATTGAATGGATGAGAACATGTTCCCATCGAAAGCCACAATCCAGAAGACATTACACTGGATCTACATGCAGGGCACAATGTGATGGCAGAATACTGTGGTGGTGGGATGAGTTACTCTGGTACTTCAGAGGATTTTTTTTTTGCACTGAAAAGTAATAAATTCTTGTCTTTCATGACATGGCCTATCAATAAAGGGGTGTAGCAGAGTTTTGTTTCAAAATATTAGACTTTGTCAATCTCTGCTTCTCAAATGACTTCTTTGTGGGCATGTACTGCGGGTGGTTTTCCCTTTCCCCTCCTCATGGCAGTTGTTGCTGCTGTCATTCCTTTACCTGTATAGATTTTTTGCTCAAATCTATCCCTGTTTAATATTGTTGTTTATGCAGCAAAAATAGATCAGGCTCTGTGTGAGCCAAAGGGTCAGAGGCTACCTGAAAAAAAACTTTGAAAACCAAGCGATCCTCAGAGATTACCACAGGCAGGTAAGGCATTTATGAAGATCAAGCAAACCGTTCTAAAAATACTGAATTCGTGTTTTAAATTCTCCAGGACAATCCATAAGGTTAGATGTGTGTTCTGTAACTAAAAGTTGAACTGCTATATAGTGACCATAATAGGGCTTTCAACTAAGTCTTATATTTAAGGAGTGGTTTTACTATTTCGATTACACCCGTCTCAGTTTCCATGGCAGAGCTGGGGATTTGAACCCTGGTTCTCCAGAATCCTAATCTGTCACTCTATCCATTACACCACAATGGGGATCCAATGTTACACTAAACAATGTTAAAGTCATGAAACAGAGACAGGTAGGTATGGCTGTCCATCAAGCCAAGCCAGCATAGCCAATAGCGAGGAATAATGTGAGTTATAATCCCATAATTTATAGCAGCCAATGTAGGCTCCATCTCTGGTATACAGTCTGTCCTAGTTGTACAGTAGAGTCCTCATATCCATCTCCGTGGACGCTGAGAAACACTGATTATAGAGAAAGCTTTTATAATAGTGAATGCATGATATTTGGCCCCCTCTCATGGCCAACTCTTTTAAGGACCTCCTGGAAATATATTTATCTTGCAAATGTTATGTGTGTACCATAGTCTCTGGTTCCCTCTATTGGCCACTTCTGATAACATCATTGCTAGACATATATATTTATTGGATTTTTCTTTTAATATTTTAATATTTTTTTCAAACATGGGTATGTGAATCAGCATATACAGATCCAGAAGATAAGGGGATGCTACAGTAACCCTAAAATTGAACATAGAAAGAAGTTCCAGGCAGAGAGGAATTATGTTCTTCCAGATGTTCTGCCAATTTTAGGTTATCCCTGGGATATGGGGGGAAGGATTCATTGGAAATATAGATTCTAGGAGTCACCAGAATCTGCCTCTTGTTATAAGAAACCAAACAAGTTCTTAACCAAAAGAACAGACATATGGCAGTTTAAGATACATTCGCTGCATCCATATGCATATGATTTTAGAATTACCAGTGCCAACTCAATTCTCCCGAACCAAAATTGTATTTTATTATAATTTATTATATTTTGAATATTTGAAATTTCATTTTAATATACAGTAGTTGCTTATATTGTTTGGTTTATTTGGTTGGTGTTTGTTGCTAATATATGAACCGCCCTGAGTGGCCTTGTTGTCAGATGGGTGATACGTAAACGCAATCAATCAATCCACAAACCAACCAACCAACCAACCAACTAACCAATCAATCCACTTTTAAGTCAAACTCATTGTGCTTTTGAGAAAAAAATAACTGCAGCCAGTGAACACTGTGTTTGTGGATTTGAGATGAGTAGAGATAATTTCAGCTCTGTTCTCTCCACTCATGTGGGTCTTCTGCAGAATGCTGTTTATAGTGGGCAGCACCCATTAACTAAAACCCCTAACTGTTTATACTATCTATCTTTCATATCATGGAATTAGGCTTTTTTTTTTAATGGAACTGTGACTACTCTGAAAATCTAATTTAAGCAATCTGATGTTTATCCATTCTGTCTTAGTTGAATATCACAAACAGAACTCATAGTGTTTGGGCTATTTTATCTTGGAGAGCTTAATGCCCTGTTGAGTCCTTTGTTTCTGAAGTCAAGGCAAGTTTCCAAGAATTATGACAACACAATGTTGGAAAACAAAATCATAGTTGATCTGAGATAAAGGAGCAAGAGGATTGGCTGGAGCCTGATTGTATGAGGCTACTAGAAAGAAACAAGATAAGGACGGTTACTTCACATCCTTCCTCGTTCTGAGATTACATTCATTTCATGATAGCATCGTTCGCGGTCACGTGATCTTGCCCCGGTTCTGTCCCTGTTTCCATTTACCCACGGGCGTGATTGATTGTATTGTGATGACTGTTACTTCACACCCTTGTTTCGTGACAACATCTGTACTTCCCTGCCTTTGTTTTCCCTTTTTTTTTGGTCCGACCTTCCATTTTTCGATATTTTGATTCTTTGTAACTGCCTTTCTTGTGTTAAGCAGCAAAGTTCAAGCTTTTATGCCTTCTTCCCTCTGTGTGATGCATTGTTTATGCCATTGGGATTGTACTGGAGAATGCAACTCCTGCCACTAGATGGAGAATGTGCACGTTGCGTGATGAGCCTTATTTCACGGGCTCTCATCTGAAAACAAGAGACAAGAGAATTCCCAAGGTCAGGGAGAGGTATGGCTCATCACACTTAAATCCCAGTTCATGGGGCGTGGTCGGGACAAACTCCCGTCATCACACAATGGACGTGCAGTAGCATTTTTTCATACTGGTCCCAAGTAGGACTGCGAACTGTGTTGAGAGGGACATGAAGTAACTGTCAAGATATCTGATTGACAGGAAGAAGGACCTATGTGACTTCCACTATCAAGTGGAAGAAAAGTGAAATCAAATCAACCCCTTACAGTCAAGATGTTTCCAGTGCCTACGTTATTGTGGAAGTGCAGCATTCTGTGTTTGCCTTTAGAAGGACAGTGGAATGGTTTGCTGGTTCATTTTAAGACCCAGATTGGAATTTTGCATTCAGCCTTGGTTCAGAATGAGCTATTGTGGACTACGGTTGGATCGAAGTCTCAGTCTTTGCACCTGTCATTGATTCATACCAGACATTAAAATGGTTGCAACTTGTTTAGTTTTTCATAGATGCAGATTTATCTTGGATATGGCAAATTCCTCGAAAAGGAGTGTTCTTGCCAAATGACATACAAATAGCTCTAGAGATTTTGTATTATACATATTTAAAGCTTTTAAAGAAGCAGCCAGAGTGCAGTATATGATGTTGGCCTTTCTGATTCTTGGCATGGACCAGGGCACCAGGTTTTATTCTTTCATTGTTTGTTTGTTTTGCACTCTACCTCCAAAAATGGCTTTCTTATCCAAAATTGGCTAATATGTGTTTTGCGTGTGCATATGTGTTTGTGTGTTTTGCTCTGTGATAATATATCTAGCTTATGTGGGTTATGTTGGTATGTAAGATTTTCCCTGTAGAAATGAAAGAAATAGACAAAGCAGCAAGAACAGACATTAAAATATACCATCTTCACATAAATGTATAAATATGGATTGAATCACGGGTATTTTTCTGTGGTAACCTGATGTAAGTGCAAATTGCCCCTGGTCACCAATGCTTATAAGCCACAAGCATCCCATTGAGATCATTCTTTGGTGTAATTAATCAACAACCAGGGAAAATGTACAGAGAAACAAATACAGATTCACTGACAAAATCAATAATCCATTTTTTTTTGTTTCCCAAAAGACAGCCTCTTAAAGGAAAAATTTCTGGGGATAGGGGGAAACCGCTTAACAGAATCATCTATTGGGTGAATCCGTACAACAGACAAATGGTCGCGATTAGGGATTGATCTGTTTTCAATGCATTCCTATGGGAAATTTGTACAAAGGAAATTTTGCTTAACAGAATTTCATTTGGAACGAATTTTCCTTTATACAAGTTACCACTGTAAATAGATCCAGTTCCCACACATTCACAAGTTCAACACAGGCACGGATAGCCCCAGACAGTCTAATGGCCAATTCCACCAGATGGTAGCTCATTCCCAGTATCAACTCCTCCTTTATTTGCCCTGTAAAGGCATATGAGGTTCATTTGCTGTGATGTGAAAATATCCCTGTTCAGTCTAATCTCTAATCCAATTGTGTTCATGTGGATGAAGTAGAGTGTTTCTTGCCACCCAGTCTCTCATCACTTCCCCATCCTGCAAAAGCACTAATGAATCTCAAGAAAAGAGATTCCTACTCATGTGTATGCTCTCCATAGGAGCAATAGTCATGGTAAGCTTGATTTCTTGTTGACATACAGAGCTGATACACAACCCAAAACCTCTCTACCTCTGACAGAGTGCTGTTTGTGTGAAGACAGGAATGAAGGAGGGAGACAGGGAAGAACAATCTTTTCATAACCATAAGGACAAAGTGGGGTTAAAGGATGAGTGAATAGGATTCAGAACCTGGTTCTCTATTATTTACTGTGGGGGGGGGGGATATTACAGAGGTGGAACACTGATGCACTGAAACGCTGTTGGGGGTGGTGTCTAGAGATTGAAATATTAGTAGAGATTCTCATGTAGTCCATGCTTTGCCATCCTTACTGTAAAAATCATTTGGAAATTTGAGGATTAATGCATTGCCTTGCCCTCTGTCTGCTGCCTATAACATTGTGGTGTGTGCCTAAGTGGAAATGGATTTGTGGGCAAGTAGATCTTAATTATTTTGCATGCATATGTGGCTTGGTTCCTGCCAGTATGACTAGACATGCCAGCCAGTCCACTCCCATAATAGCTTCCAATCTGAAATTGCTAAAGCAGAGGGGTGTGACAATCCAACCATGGCATCAACCCATGAATGTGGATTAAGGGGATAAATCCAAAGTCAACTTCTAGCTCATGCGCACACATATGTGTGCTTGTGCATGTACATGCATACACGTGTGTGTGTGTGTGTGTGTGTGTGTGTGTGTGCACGCACACACACACACACATACCCATCCACACCCACAAATAGTGGCAGCAGGTTAGCAGCAACTAGAGATGGGCACAGAACGAACAATTTTTCGTTTCCGTTACCGTTTGTCATTTCCATTACGTAATGAAATGACAAACGAAAAATGTGATGAAAATGAAACAAAACAAACAGAACCATGAAAATTGTGTTCGTTACATTTTGTTTCCGTTACTGCTGACACACAATGGAATGAGCTGTTTTAAATGTTAAAAAACACCCTGGACATCCATTAAAACGCGGCGATAATTATTTATACTGTCTGATAATACCTACCGGGGTGGTTGGGGTCCTTAAAAGGTACATTTATGTCTTTTCTCAGATTGCTGTATTTTTTTCCTTTAAGGGGAGTTAGGGGACATTGACCCAAAATGGCTCCCAGATGCCTAATATTGATTTCTTGGGTATTAAAACACCCTGGACATCCATAAAAATTTAGCGATAATGCGATAATTATTTGAAATTATTACCTACCGGGGGGTTGGGGTCCTTAAATCGTTTGTTTTTGTCTTCTCCCATCGCGATGTATTTTTCTTTTCCCTTTAAGGATGACAAAATGGATGTCACCACACTCCAGCCACAACATGGAGGCAAGCCATGTGATGGGATCATGTAAATTCTTGGACAACTTCAACCAATAGCATGCCCAGGTGACAGATTGGGCAGGTCTGGCAGCCACAGAGGACATAAAAAGCTCTGGCAGCCCCTGTCCTCCTTGCAGTCTCCAGTGGGAGTTAGGGAAATGCTTTAAAAATCACGCAAAAGCGGGTAGAAACAACAAACAAATAAACGAAAAATGGAAATGATTTTTGTTCAAAAATTTGCGACAAACGACAAACGAAACGAAACGGACCTCTCAACGACAAATGACAAACAAAATGCCTTTTTTTATTCGTGCCCATCTCTAGCAGCAACTACCATACTCGCTTTACTCTCTTCTGTAAATCTTCATGTAGGATGTTTGTCATATGGTGGGAATGGGAATAGAAATATGATAATATATGGCAATGAGAGGTAAAACAAATTTCTCTTGACTCCTTGTTGGCCCTGTTCAGAAGAATCACACAGCAAGTAAAATTATTGTCTACATAAACTGCACACACAATAAGATAGTGTCAGAATTTGCAAAGCTCACACAGCTCCACCTGAGTTCAGGGGAGAGAACTTGGGATGCAAAAAATGAGGAATAATACAAATCAGACAGATTCATTTATCCAGGCAGAAGGCATTAACCACTTAGTTCTTACAAAATTGGTTTTGAAATCCTGTGTTTTCAATCCTGTTTACACAGCTCCATTAAGGTTGTCATCTCTTATTCCTGGCAAATTCTTCTAGGGATATAAATTCTCCCTTGTCTAACGAGTGAGGACAAGGAGTGACATAATTATTCTTTTCACCACCACCCTGAGAGGGCAAGGTGTTTTCTGGTAGTGTTGTCAGAAGGACAAAAATGATGTTTGCTGATAATTTTTTTAAAACAAAAAGGGTAAATGGTATAAATGACAGTGGCTGTTGCTGCATGACTTTTTCATGGTTAGAAGAACTGGAGTCTTCTTTCTTTCTTTGTTTTGTCTTTATTCAACCAGTTATTCTGTGGTTGCTGTTCACATGTGTTTTGCTTGAAAAAAGGAAAAGGATGCTACAGGACATGGTCTGTGCAAATTATGAAACCTAATAAGAAAACAAAACACTTCCCCCGTCTCTCTCATACACGCACACACGCACGCACGCACGCACACACGCACGCACACACACACACACACACACACACACACACACACACACACACACACACACACACACACACACACACACACACAGAGAGAGAGAGAGAGAGAGAGAGAGAGAGAGAGAGAGAGAGAGAGAGAGAGAGAGAATGAGAATGAGAATGAGAATGAGAATGAGAATGAGAATGAATGAATGAAGGCTTGATCATTTCTCCTCAAGGTGTCTTGAGACAGCCTAAACCAAAGAACATAGAATGAAGAAACTATTGTTAATAACTCTAGGCACCTCATATTTAACAGCTACATACCAGGCAAGCATAAAATGGCCCTCTCTGTGCTGGGAATAGCTGTGTGACTTGGATTTGACCAGTGTGCATAGTTTTGAATTTTATCTGGATAATTCCTCATAAGAACCTGCCCAAAGTCACAAATTCTCCCATAAATGGGATAGGGGGGAAACTGAGGATTTGTTTAAAATTGACTTAAGGGGGGGGGGAGCAAAACTGCCAGATTTATAAATTTTAAATTCAGAATTGCAACACATGTGTAAATATATATACACAGGTATTGGACACACACTTTTCACCTGTACACAGAAAAATAACCACATATACCAGTGGTGGCCAAACTTCAGCCCTCCAGATGCTTTGGACCACAGCTCCCACAGTCCTTTGTCATTGGCAATACAGGCTTGGAATTCTGGGAGTTGTGGTCCAAAACAGCTGGAGGGCCAAAGTTTGGCCACCACTGACATACACAGACAACTGAGTGATTCCTACTGTTCAGAGTGCACACCCAATTGTCATTCACATCATCTTGACAAGCAATTCACCACTGAATTGAATTAATAACCTGAATCATTTATTTATTGTTTGTTTCACATCATTTTTTTCACCTTCTAGTCAGATTGTCAATCTCTCAGCCACTCACTCTGAGAGGAAATCTGAGGGGGAAAGCCCTTGGCCTCCCTATAGCATGATCTTTCTTGGGGGCTGTCCCCCCAAAATGTTGCTATCTTTTCCCCTGTTGTGCAGTTCCTGTACAGATTGTCCCAAGCAGGATTCGCCTAGCAGAACTGTTGAAATTCATGCACAGCAGAGCATCTTTCCTGTTCAGGATTCACCTAGAAAGGGCAAAACACCAAGTCTAACAGAAAATGAAGTGGACGTTGTTGTGTGGTGAAAGTATAAAATTTACTGGGATCTCATTTCAGAGTCAACTAAGAAATCCCTCTGATGCAAGGGAAAGTGTTTGTGGGGGATCTCAGCATGGCAAGACTCCAATAATCAGGAGAACAAGAACCACTGCAAGTATTTGTCATATCTCTACCCACTTCCATCAGAAGAGGCAAACCAGGTTTGAATCCAAAATGCTTTAATTTAAAGATATGTAAATAGAGATGGGCACGAAATGCCAAAATGGCATTTCATTTCATTTTTTTTGTTTCTTTCCACCATTTTATTTTGTTTATTACATTTTTTAAAAAAATGTTTGTTTCATATTTCATTTTGTTTCATTATTCATTTTTATATTTTTTTACACTGTTGGGGCCTGCCAGTTAGCGTTTTCCCCCACTTACTGTCGACCAGAGGGCCAGCGGGGAGGCAGGTTGGCGGGTTTTTCCCCCACCAACCAGCTGGTGCACAGCCCCATGTACCAGCTGATTGATGCTTATTTTTATTATTTATTTTGACAATTACCAAGATTGGCGCTTGTCAAAATAAATAATAAAAAATGAAAAACAAAATGGAACAAAATGAAAATTTCCATTTCATTTGTTTCATTTTTTAAAGCGCACTTCATTTTTCATTTCGTTAGGCAACAAAATGAATAAAAAATAACGGAATTTTAAAAAATCATTTTTTGCCCATCTCTAATATGTAACCAGTTTCCCCTTTCAGATATGGTTTAATTTTTGGCTACTGACAGTAGAAACATATCTACTCAAAACATCGGAGATCTTTCTGAAAAGAGATTAATAAGTCTTTATTAATAAATAAGCCCCATGAAATACAAGCAAAACAAAACAAAAAATGCACAGAAATCAAGTGCCTAAATGTGCCTAGAAATTCTTACTTTTGCAATATTCCATATCACCAGTTGCAGGCCATCAGTTAACCAGTCATAATGGCATTGTTTTCTCAAAACATGATGTCCTTAGTAGCCTTACTGGTCTTCTGCTAAGCTATTACTGTAGGCAGATGAGAATATTATTATGTGCAAGGGAATGAACAGGAAACAAGAGGCCATCATCTTCCAGCGCTATGCCTTCTTTGTTCCTTTCTCTTACCTCTTCTAGTTCTGCTACCAACCTCTCCTTTGGCCTCCTAAACACCTGGGCCACCATCTTTCACTCTGTCCTATCTGCACTCCAGGATCCCTTTGTCACTCTTGACTCCTTTAGTTTTCAGCTTTGAATTACTGACTTGCTTTTCCAGTTGTGTTTGTTATGTCTTCAGGGCCCCGATTCCAAAGAGACATATCCTCCCCCCTCTCTCTGTGATTCCAGTCATGGTGTGGGTGGGACAGCTTCCCATAATTAGGGGTTCCAGGCAGCAACCTGTACAGCTGTAGCAGTTCATCCTACTTGAAGCTGAATAACTGCCAAAGGACGTTATCCAGTACAAGGACCAATGGCACGCAAGCTGTTGCGAAACAGCACTCAATACAAATGTGCAAAAATGCCTCTTACACGGAGCCGAAAGATCACAATATGATGCCAAGGTGGGATTCATTATAGGCTCCTTCCCCAAATCTGCATGTTGGATTTATTTTTTCATTTGCCCAAATCACATGTGACCATTTCAAATATGACATGGAGAGACAATTCAATATGCAAAAACAAGTTTTACCACTTGAAGCTCCAATTTGATTTTTACCAATTTCTAAGTATTCTTAAGAGAAATATGATTTTCATTTCTTTCTCTGCAATGAGCCCTTAGTAGCCTTCTGGTGGCCCACCTTTTATGTCTATAAAAGCTGGACAAGTAGAATTCCATCAGCATTGCCACAGTTGTGACTGACTCTTCATGACCACATATCTATGGAGTTTTCCTGGCAGGAATACTGGAGTGGCTTGCCAGTTCCTACTCCAGGCACCTAAAGCACCTCTATTCCCTGGTGGTCACCCATCCAAGTACTAGCCAGGCCCAACCCTGCTTAGCTTCCGAGATCAGGTAAGACTGATGTCTATAAATGTTCACCAATGTCTCAATTAGAAACCCCTTCCCAGTTTCAGTGGTCAACTGAATCTCTGTAGAGATGTTTAACTGATTTAATCTCTTCAATGATGAAAAGACTGCCATGCACACATGCCCCTTTGCACTGCATCTCCCCAAGGTCACCCAAATCTACAGAGTGAGGAGAAGCTTCATGATAGATGTGCAATGTTCCAATACAGTCTGTTTTCCCTTTGGTTCTTGGGACTGCATGTTCCTGGGGAGGGACAACATTGTCTCAACATGTGGCTTGTTTGTCTCGCTAGCTGCACTTGAGTGTGCTCCTTGGATCTTGCGATTGTTCCAAGGTAATTATAGTATGCCTTGCACTGAAATGCTTCTGGGTGTTTCTGTGCTTTCCAGGATGATAATAAAACCAGTGCATTCTTTCACTGCTGGAATGTCCTCACAGAATTCCCATACAAAGTGATATTTTTAAACAAAGAAACAAACAGGTTTCCTAAAACGTAATCCCTCCAGCCCAAGATCTAGAGTTCCCATCATTCCCAGATAGTGTCTAGATTCTATGTCTTACTATTTCCACTTTTACACAACTATAGAAGATCCTGGTGTAAGATTTCCTTTCCAAGTTGGCTTCCTTCTGATATAAATCAGGGTTGGGAAAACAAAGACATTTTGATCAATAAAATCATGTCTGCACGTGTTTGGTTTAATCATCTGGTGATGCATCTTTTTCCTTCTAGTCACAGGGATAACGAAAAATCAAGCAGAGAAAATTAATAATTTAAATTGATGGTGCATGGACATAATAGGACATGGGGTTCACCTAAGGGCATTTTCTCTTATCCAGTCTCTTAAGGGTGTGTTTTTCATTAGACAAAGAAGGGGGGGAGCCTGTTCCTGCAAGATATGGAAAACTCAACAAGAATTGCCAATTATAATGATAGACTGTGGCAGCACAAAAAATGTTCAGGCAGATGTGTGTGTGGTGTGTGTGGGGTATTAAATGCTTCATATGCTATAGTGTATATGCAGAACACTTTGCTTCACTTCAATCATATTCCTTTTAGGTACTTGTAAACACCAGCCCTACCATTTGGCAGAATAAGGTGGCCTCCACTGAAAGCAGAGTTTTGGCTGTCAAGAAAAGGCATCCAGTTGTTAGGCATTTAGTTTATCCTCATTGCATTTTCCCAGCAAAGGCACTGGTCCCCAACCATGGGTACAGGTACCCACAGGGGTATGAACCACATCATTTGGGGCTATGTGGAAAAAATGTATAATGGTCAAAAAAGGACTAGGGAAGTAGACAGAGGTGGAACATATATACATTGTGGATTGGCATCCAGACAGAGCATGTGTGAGAGCTTCCTGACAAGCATTTACAACCCTCCACTTATCTCAATAGACTGGGCCATTCAGCCTCCTCCTGCCTTTATTTTCTTCATCAATTGGTTCCTGTTTGATAGATGAGACACCAGTTTGGTTGGTGTTGCTGGATGGGATTGGCCCAGTTGCCTTTCCATTTTGTGGCTCTGTATCAGAATAGTATCTTGGGTAACCCAAGTGTTCTTGGACTCCAGTTTCCAGAACCCTTTGCCATCAGTTTCTGGGAATTGCAGTCCAAGAACACCTATGAGGGAAGCCAGTGAGTCTTCTGTTTGGCTTCTGGAAGGGAATGCAGAAAACAAAGCACCAGATGGTTTTGGAGGTGTTTCTGGATCAAAGGCAATGGAATATGGTGCCAGTAGACTAAAGTGGTTGCTGTGGTTTTCAGATACTGCATTAGTCCCAGACCCTCCTTTGTCTCCTCAGTGCCAAGGCAAGATAGGGACAGGGAAGCTTGTGGTGCCACAGAGTCGCTCCCTGCCTTTGGTTCCTGCAATCTGACTGGGAGGACAGGCTGTACAGGATTTAGACTCTCCTCATTAGGGGGTGGCAGATGCTTAATGCTGCGTTTTTGGTCTTCTGATTGCTTGGAATAGAGAAGAATAGCAGGGAGGGCACTAGGAAGAAAAAGCTGTGAATGAGCTGAAGTTAGCAAGAGAAACTAAAGGCAACACAAAAGGTGTTCTTCAGGTATGGGCATGGCAAAAGACATAGAAAAGAAACAATGCCCCAGCTACTCGGTGGGGGTGGGAAATGACAACAGAAGACAAAGAAAAGTCAGAAGTGCTCCATTCCCACTTTAGCTGAGTCTTTTCCCAAAAGACAGTCCATGGCCCTCTAGGCAAATGTGAAGTGCAAGCGAAGGAGACAGTACTGCAGGCGGAGACTGATAAACAAATCATCACGAAATACCTCACTACTTTGAATGAATTAAAAACCTCTGTGCCAGGTGAACTACAGGCAAGGTACTGAAGGAAAGGACTGTATGTCAGTGTTGTATGCTGCCTTAGGACCATCCCAGTAAGAAAGGCAGGATAAAAATATTTTAAATAAATCAATAAATTGGGGGTGGGGGGTTGGCTGCAGTGACTGCAGTGACTGCAGAGTGGAGACAATCGCATCCACTATCTCCTTCCCTTTCTTGGATTTTAAAATATTAATCACCCTGCTACCTTGGAATGTATGTGTGTTCAAGGCATAGAAATGCTACTAATAAATAGCATGATTTAAAGTTTCTCTAAATATTAAATTAACTTCAGATTTTTGGGGCGGTTTCTCCCTCCCACCCACCCCAACAGTCACCTTTGGCTGCAAGATCACATTCTGTCCTAGTACGTTCCATTAAAAAGCCCAGTGGCATTTTCACTTTGGAATCAACAGGGAGTGTGCAAACAGGAAGCAGGAAGGACTTTGTGTGAAAAATAAAATGCCAGCATCTAAGAAGGTACATTTTTGTTTTTCTGAGTCTGTTTCTAGTGGCATTTGCAACAACACCAAGATAGCAGCAGTGAAGTCAAAAGAGAAAATAAACACGTCACCCCAGGAGATGGTTACTTTCAAAATGCTTTTTTTGGATTCCTCAAAAATAAAATAAAATAAAATAAAATAAAATAAAATAAAATAAAATAAAATAGGGAAACTATTTTATTCTATAACCTGCATGCAATGCAAAAACTAATTACCACATACCCGCCAGTTCAGAGGGTATGTGGTAATTAACACACCAGAAATGTGTAAACGGCAGCAGTAACCTTCATAAAATCATGTATAAAATAGAGGCAACTCTTTTATAAGCTACATTTACCCCTGTACATTCCAAGTAGAGATGGGCACGGAACAACAAATTTTCTGTTACCATTAGTCGTTAGTTGTTCCGTTACGTAACGGAATGAAGAATGAAGAATGACAATTTGGATGGGCCAGGCTCGAACCGAACAGAACCAAGAAAATTTTCTTCATTCTGTTTGTTTCCGTTACTGGTCTGGCTGCCCAATGAATGGAAGAAAGTCCTCCTACCTGCTGGTGCTGCTGCTGGCCTTCCTGGTCCAGTGACAGTCTTCCAGCTTCCGGCTTTGTGGGCGGAGTCGAGAAGGGGCTGCCATCCGGTCTCCCCACGCGGAGGCCGGATCGGAGCCCCCTCTCGCTGCCCTCCCCCCACAGCCTGACAGCCCGGTGGGCTGCAGGCTGTGGGAGGAGTCAGGAAGGAAGGGGCTGAGATCCGGTCTCTGCATGCAAAAGCCAGATCCCAGTCCCTTATTGACTCCGCCCTCCACCACAGAGCCTGGAAGGAAGGGGCTGAGATCTGGTCTCCACGTGCGGAAGCCGGATCCCAGCCACTCTCACCGCCCTCTGCCCCACAGCCTGACAGCCCCGTGGGCTGCAGGCTGTGGGTCGGAGTTCTGCAAGACCGGGGCTTGATCTCCTCCGCCCTGGGTAACACAGCTGTCATCCCAGGCTGAGAAGATCAGCTGTGCTTCGGGCGGGGGTCCTGCCGCCCTGTCATTGGCTGGACCCCTTCAAAAATGGCCCGCTTGGCACTAGGGGGACCCCCTAGTGCCAGGTGGGCCATTTTGAAGGGGTCCAGCCGATGGTGGGGTGGCAGGACCTCTATGAAAATGGCCCCATCGCCAATGCAGGAGCTTGGTGCTGGCAACAGGGCCATTTTCAGTGGGATCCTGCCACCCTGCCGTGGGGGCTGGACCCTTTCAAAAATAGCCCGCTTGGCACTAGGGGGTTCCCCTAGTACCAAGCAGGCCATTTTTGAAAGGGTCCAGCTGATGACAGGGCAGCAGCATTCCTCTCTTCAGAGGGGACCGCAGGCTCGGCTGTGCAATCAGAGCAGAGCCCTCGGTCTCCTCTCAAGGGAGGGCGTGGAGAGGGGTCTGGGATCCGGCTTCCACACACGGAGACCAGAACGCAGCCCTTTCCCGACTGCCCTCCGCCTCCCCCCCAGCCAGATGACAGCGCCCGCCACTGTCATGACTGGCGCGGGGAAGAAGAGACCCCCGTTCTGCCTCTGCATGCAGAGGCAGAATGGGGTCTCTTTAAAGGGATCTTCCCCACAGGGATGACAGCGCGCCTGGCGCTCTCATCCACCATGGGGAAGAATAACCCAAAAACGGTAAATGGAAATGATGTTTTTTAAAACATTCGTTTCCAAAAAATGGTAAACAAAGGGAGATGGGCACGAAACAGAACGGAAACGAAACCCCATTTTTTCCGTTTCGTGCCCATCTCTAATTCCAAGTACATAGCAGTGCCAATTGCCACCACTGGACAGAAACAAACATATGTCATAATGTCTCTCTCCTCTTCAAGTCTCTCTATCTGATGCCTTCTCTTAGATTGGATTAAAAGAGTGGTTAGGAAAGATACTGTGGAAATGGGGCTGTTAGCAGGATGAGGTAAAGGTGTTTTTGCCCTAAATTTTGAGGGCCAGCCCGTTTCCTCTGAATGGTCCAGCAGGTCCAGTCTACCACTGTAAGAAAAAGTTGGATCACTTCAAGTCTCCACTCAGCGACAGAAACTCACTGGGGGATGGGAGGTAGTGGTATAAAACCATATTTTAAATATCTTGCATGCCTTGAAAGCCCTATGAGGATAACTGTAAGCTGGTTCTGACTTGATGGAACAGAACACACAGACTATATTTATATAAAATGATTATGACTTATTTTTATTGGAAAGTGTTGTTGATCTTCTATGGGACAGGAGAAACACTGGTGAAGTTCTCAGTGGTGTAATAACTGCTTCCATTATTTATAGGTCATGAAATGCAAAGTTGGTTTAAGAGCACATTTTGTGCTGTTTGCTACTTACATCACTTCCTAGGAGAGCAGAAGGACAATTTAAGGCAGGCATGTCCAAACTTCAGCCCTCCTGATGTTTTGGACCACAACTCCCAGAATTCCAAGCCTATATTGCCAATGACAAAGGACTGTGGGAATTATGGTCCAAAACATCTGGAGGGCAGAAGTTTGGACATGCCTGATTTAAGGTATTCCGCTCCCCATGTGTAAGAATCCCATGGCATCAATGGGAGGGATGGAGAGAAAGGCTTCATTGTTTCAAGTGCAGCATCCCCAGGATTCAAATCCTATGCAGGGCCAATGAGAAGGGGACAAGCACACCAAGTATTTTCACATGCTGTGGGAAGACCTGCAAAGGAGGGCAGGGTACAGATCGAACTTAACATGCTTAGAAAGATCCAGTAGTCAGGAGTCCATTGTTTCCACATTCAGTTTTACAGCTGAAGAGAAATGAGGGCAACATTGGTCTCAGGGGGTAAGCTGGTGGGCCAAATGATAGAACAGGCCCACCTGCCTGACAACATCCAGCTCAGCCCTCCTTTACCATTCCTTCCCACTTCTCCATGAAGAGGAGTGTGACTTTGATATCTTTAGTCTCCAATTATATGGATCAAGGGAATTCCCAATGGAAGCTGGCTGGAGTGAGCAGTCTGATTCTCATCTCCAACCTTAGCTTCAAAGCAGCATCCGGATTCCTCCATGTGCAGTTTTCCTTCCAAATTGACAAAACAAAGTATGCCTGAGGAGGAATCTCCTCAACACTGCCATGTGGTAGAAATTTGAGGTAAGGGTTATCCCAGATTGTTCAGGGATCAAATCCAGAAGAGCAAAGGGGGAAATGGGGATGAACCACCAAGGCTGATGATGAATGACGAACCATGAATCTCCCACACATGAACTGGCAAACCTATAATTTGGTTCATTGTTTGTTTGTTTTCAATTTGTTTTTCTTAAACAGAAAAAAGGAAGAACCTTCCCATCTCCTTCAAAAACAACCTTGTCTCCTCCCTATCTTTGTTGATGCAGCCAACGTAGCGGTAGCTGTCACTGCTGCCATGAAGCAGGCGCTTGCACCGAGGGATCCAGCTCAAGCCAGTCCCTGCCAAAAACAAAACAAAACAAAATAAACAAACAAGAACACTCGTCTGAAGGTGGACACTAGTGCACAGGAAATTGGGCAGCGAAGGCAAAAGCAATAGGGAAGGCCAAATCAACAAAGGAAGGGAGGCAATGAGGGGGACATGGGCTATTTTTAAGGCACTGGGAGCACACCAGTTGGATAGATAGTGCCTTGCTTTTTATCCAGGAAGAGATTTCCCCTGTCTCTCTGCTTAGGCCTTTGAGGAACAGCTGATGCATGGGGGAGGGGGGGTCTAAGCAGAGAGGGAAGCCTTACTAAGGGAAAAATTAAATGAGGGGAGAAACTGTTACTTAGCATTTGTTGGGGTTTCTGCCTTTGATGGGAAAAAAAGGTTTTTTAAAGTTTAAAAACTGTCCACCGGACCATTTTCAGAGGGCTCCTGCTGAGCTGTCATGGGCTGGCCCCCTTTAAAATGCCCCAGGTGGCACCAGGCCATTTTTAAAGGGGTCCAGCCCATGACAGCTGGGCAGGAGCCCTCTGAAAATGGTCCGGTGGACAGTTTAAACTTTTTTTGCCACCCCAAGCCTGGGCTACAGCTGATCAGCACTTGGAGTGGCAAAAAAAGTTTACAAATCCCTCCTTTTCCACCACCCAATCGGGTGCAGGAAAGGCAAAAAAATCATCTGTGCAGGCTTGAGGTGGCAAAAAAAAAGTTTAAAAATCCTGCCTTTTCTCTGCACCCATTGGGTGGGGAGGGGAAAAGGTGGGATTTGTAAACTATCTATCTATCTATCTATCTATCTATCTATCTATCTATCTATCTATCTATCTATCTATCTATCTATCTATTTATTTATTTATTTATTTATTTATTTATTTATTTATTTTGCAGCTCCAAGCCTGCACTATAGATGATCGGTGCTTGGGGCAGCAAAAAAAAAAAGTTTTAAAATCTCCCCCACCTGATTGGTGTGGGGAAAGTTACAAAAGTACTGATGGTGGTGTCCTGGGTGCTTGTTGTGGCAGCGATTAAGGTAGGGAGGTGATGAGGGCGCTTTGGAGTGAGCAGGGAGTCTCCTTTTTATATAGTCAGCCACAAGCAATCTAAAAAATTGGGGATGAATAAAAAGGAGACATATTATTCCCTTCATATTTGTTGGGTTCTCCAGATCTGACAAATAGGAAGGGACACATATTAATCAAATCATATTTGTTTTTCATTTATCCGCATTTCCAGTCAGCAGCTATCTTGAGCAGCCTCTTGTATTTCTGTTTGGCTTTCCAGCAGCGAAAGGAAAGCAAGGTGATTCAAGAGGCACACCCGGCCTTGTCACCATCCATCAACTCTTTTCCCTTTCTGACTGTAATAATAGCACTAGGCTATCAAATATGAAATGATACATAATGGGAAACTTCCGTTCCTGGGAGCCTCCATAAGATTTGTAAAGCCATTATATTCCATTGGTGTGATTATTCTTTTTCGTAGAGATAAAGCTGTGTACCTTTTGGGATTTCATTTTACCTATCTTGTGCTTGACCTTTATCTGTAGTTGTAGTTATGATATAACACCCACAATTGAGGAAATGATTCATTGGACACTTATGGAAAAATAGCCCCAGTGATTTCCCTGGAACTGCTCTAGTAAAAGCAGCTGTTTTCTTTCTGCCCTATTGAGGCCCATAGCATTTTCTACAGTGACGGGTAAATTAATGTTTAAAAGAAGGCAATCATAGAAAGTAGGTTTTCTGAAACCATTGAAATATGCAAAACTATTTATGTATCCTATAGACAGTTTTTTATGTCTATGTTTCAATTATGGGAATATGATATGATATGATATGATATGATATGATATGATATGATATGATATGGCATTTCTCATTCAGACAGTCATTTTTAATTGGTACTATTCACAGGGTTAGTCCTGAAAAATACAGGCGAGATTTAAACAAGAGTAAGTTAAAATGTATAAATCACCATAGTGAACTGCCTCCAAATACCAAGCTGCCAGTTCCTGTTTATCTGTGTATTGTGCCACCAGGAATGCAATCAACACCTTTTTTAATTAGTAGCAATTCACTGCTGTGACTTATGCTATTTCACTTGCACAAGCATAAATCACCAGGAATGTATAAACTAGGCTGATGCTCTTTTTCCATATGGACCTGATTTAAAATGTTACATGCATGGGTTCACTAAATTATTACCTAGAAAGCCTTATATGGCTTGGGTTCAGGCTCTTTGAAGGATTGCATCGCTTCTTATGAGCCTTCTGAGCTTTTAAGATTTTTTTGCAGAGGCGCTTCTCTTGTTCCATCACTTTACCAAGTTTGTTTGATGAGGAGGGCATGAGAGAGGTCCTTCTCAGTGGCTGCTCCAAAGCCTTGAAATGCCCTGCCCTGAGATGTCCAGTTGGCCCCCTTTCTCTTGTCCTTCCATCACCATGCCAAGACCTTCTTCTTCAAGCCAGGAGTATGTTGTGTCATGAATGCTGGTTCTTAACTTACAGAGTTTTTTTAAAAAAAAACTTACATGTTCTAAATGTTTTTGAATTGTTTTTATACTAGATTTTTTTAACCACAGTGTATCTTTAATTGTTTTTTTTTAATAATTATATGTGTGCAGTGTTTTTAAATTTGCTGTTTTATCTGTTGTGAGTTGCCTTGGGTTCCCCAATGTGGAGAAATGTGGCAAAGGAAGGAAGGAAGGAAGGAAGGAAGGAAGGAAGGAAGGAAGGAAGGAAGGAAGAGAATATGAATAAATAATAGGAAATGGATAGCTCAGTGGTTTAGTTATCTGGCTACAAAGCTAGAGGAAGGGAGTTTATTTTTTCTGCTGTGCCTTCTGAGAGAAGAGCCTGCCCATTTGTACTTGAGTGCAAACTGCACCGTCCCAGGGAGACCACGAGGAAGGGAATAGTAAACCATTAATGAGTAATGTCTACCTAGAACCCCCTAGAAATGGTTACCATACAAAACTATTATTATTATTATTATTATTATTATTATTATTATTATTATTATTATTATTATTATTATTATTATTATTATTATTATTATCATCATCATCATCATCATCATCATCATCATCATCATCATCATCATCATCACACCAGACTATGCTGGATATTGTATAACCAATCACTAGTCGAACACTTTCAAAATGTTGAAGACTATGTGATGGATCGGAGAATTATGCAAGCAGATTCCAGTAAGGTGGCTTTCTGCAGCTGACTGATGGTGACTAGAGATGGGCACGACTTGAAAAAAAAATTTCGAGTTGTCGTTAGTCGGGCCGGTTCCGTTTCGGGTTGTTTCCGTTTTTCACGAAAATTCACAAAAATTAGTCGGTTTGTTTTTTTGTTTTTTTGCTTTCGTTAGTACTGGTTTTTTGGGGGGGAGCGGGCTCCTGGAGGCACCTCTGTGGTGTGGGTGCCTCCTCTGGCCCGCTATAAAGGGAAAGTGGGCTCCTGGAGGCACCCGTGGGTGCCTCCTATCCTCACCCACTAGGAAGGGGAAGCAGGCTCCAAGAGACCCCTCTACATGGGGGTCTCCCCTCCTCACCTGCTGCTGCTGCAAAATGGTATGCAATAGCCATATGGATATTTCATACCAGTTGTGCAAATGTGCAGACAGTGACTGTGAAGACTAGTGGATGGCACTGAACCCAGAGCCTTAGGTGAGATGCCTAACTAAGGCTCTCGCAACACCATGTCTCACACAGAAGGGAATTGTACTTGCGTGTAGTGCAATGCAAGTACATCTGGCTTAGGGTTAAGGTGGGTTAGGGTTAGCACTAGGGTTAGGCTAGTGACGGGTAAGGTTACGGTGGGCTAGTGGGTTGCACCTCTGGGTGCCTCTCTGACCCACTAAGAAGACAGTCTGTGATGTATGGGTACGGAGTCAAGGGTTAGGGTTAGGGTTAGGGGGCTAGGGCAGGTTTTAGGGGGCTTTTTGGCACATCCCAGAAGTCTCCATGGCCAATTGGCCATGCGTTTGGTGGGATGGCTCCAAAAATTTGCATGGTCGTCCACTCCCACATGGCTGGCCACTCGGCCAGCCCATCATTGCGCAGGTGTAAAAAAAATAAAATAAAATAAAATAAATGGAGGACAGAGGAGGAGAGGAGAGACATTTTGTTGCAAGAAAAAAACCCACTGCTACTGTGAAAAATCTGGCAGTTTATAAATTTTCGCGTGTTTCTGTTGTGCTTGTGTGTTTTTGGACCATGATTTCAAAAACAATATTGCGTTCGCCACCCCATTTTGGATCCCCCGCCCGCACCGCATGGCATGGCAACTCGAGTCCGGCTGCCCAGGACGGAGGGGGAAGGCAGGACCCCCCCTCCAGAAACCACCCCTCCGGTAGGTGCCCTGCGCCCTTAGTCAAGCAGGCATTTTTCCGCCTGCTTTTTTGGCCCGGGAATGGGTGGGGGGAGAGTTTAAAAGTTTTTTCCTGTGCCGTCCGTGCCGCTTGCTTGCACTTTAATTGCGGCAGCCGGCGTCCGGCGAGACTGGGCTTTTTGCTGGCTGGCTGCGAGCCTGCGGCGAGCCCCACCAGAGCAGCCCAGGGTGGGGATGGGGGGGAGGCCGGGGACCTCCAGAAACAACCCCTCTGGTAGGTGCTCTGAGGCACGGCAGGCATTTTTCCGCCTGCTTTTCGGCCGGGAACCGGGTTTTTTTCACTTTTAAAAACTTTTTTTGTGTGTTAAATGGCATCGCGATCGCATGCAAGGAACGAGCACGACAAATCAGACCAAAATTGTTCGTTCGTCGGTTCGAGCTCGAAGTCTGGCGGAGTAATTCCCATTACCGTTTCCGTAGAGTAACGGAACCGAGTAACGGAAACGGAAACAGTAGTACCGCTAAGTCGTGCCCATCTTTAATGGTGACTTTGTCAACTCCAATTTCTTGTAAATACTTGTTTAGCTCTTTAGGCAACGCACCCAGCGTGCCGATTACCACTGGGACCACCTGTACCGGTTTATGCCAGAGCCTCTGAAGGTCAATTTTCAGATCCTGATATCGGGTAATTTTTTCAAGTTGTTTCTCGGTGACTCTATCACCTGGTATAGCAGCATCAATGATCCACACTTTTTTCTTCTCCATAATCACAATATCCGGGGTATTATGCTCCAAAACCCTGTTTGTATTCAGAAGTCCCCAAGTAATTTCACATGCTCATTTTCGATTACTTTTTCAGGCTTATGATCCCACCAGTTCTTTGCTACGGGCAGATGATAGTTCAGACACAAATTCCAGTAGACCATTTGAGCAAATACATTATGACGCTGTTTGTAATCAGTCAGAGCAATTTTCTTGCAACAACTCAATATATGGTTGATAGTTTCATCTGCCGCTTTACAGCAGTGGTCCCCAACCCCCGGGCCGCGGACCGGTGCCGGTCCGTGGACCGGTCGGCACCGGGCCGCCTGGGGAGGATGGGGAGGCTCCTCCCCTTTTCCTCCGCCGCCCTCCTCCTCCTCCTCTTCTCTCCCGCGGGCCGCCGGTGGAGGAGGAAGGCTGGAGGAGCGCAGGAGGAGCCGCCGCCGCCGCCTTTGCCTCCCTCCTCTGCCCGCCGGCGGCAGCGGCGCGTCCTCCTCCTCCACCCTCCTCCTCCTCACCCTCCACCAGCAGCAGCAGCAGCAGGAAGCTGGGGGCCGGGCGCGCGGGGCCGGGCGGGAGGAGGGGGCGTGGCGAGGCACTGGCGAGCCCCCCACGCGCACGCACCACCGCCGCCGCGTGGGGTCCCCCTCGGTCGGAAGAGGAGGTGGGTGCCCCTCCTCCTCCTCCCTCCTCCTCCTCCTCCTCCCCCGGGCGCGTGCCCTTTGGCCCCTCCCTGCGGCCGCGCTCCAGGGCGGAGCGCCGCCGCCGCCGCCGCCGCCCGCACCTGTGTTGGGGCGGGCCGGCCGGCCTGGGTGTTTTCGCCACCGCCGCGACCCCGCGGTCCCCGCCGCCCCTGCGACCCCCCGCCCGCACGCCCCCCGCTGCTGCTGCTGCTGCTCCTCCGGCGGCGGCGGCGGGGCGGGAGGAGGAGGAGGAGGAGGAGGAGGAGGCGCTTTTGGAGCCCCTTCGGGGTGGGGCGGGTTCCGCCAGTCCCCAGCGGCCGCCTCGCCGCCTCCCGGGAGAGCAGACAAGTTCCAGCAGCAGGTGAGAGAGGCGGCGGCGGCGGCGGAGGCGCTCGGGCTCCTTCTCGGCCCGGAGACCCGAGCGGGGAGGGGCAAGTCTTGGTGGTGGGGGGGAGAGCGCGCGGCGTGGGATGAGCTTTGCCCGCCTCCCTGAGAGGTGGCCAGGTGTGTGTGTGTGTGTGTGTGTGTGTGTGTGTGTGTGTGTGTGTGTGTGTGTGTGTGTGTGTGTGTGTGTGTGTCTCGGGGAGGGCTGAAGAAAGGACACTGGCCTCTCCGGGGCGCGCGGGACGCCACCCCCACCAGCCTCCCGCCCCTCCCCTCCCACTCGCCCGCCCGAAGGCCGAAGCCGGAGGTGGGCGCGGCGGCGGCCGAACCCAGGCGGCTGCCGTGGCCGCCGCGGCCGCCGACAGGAGGAGGAGGCGGGGGCCCGCCCGCCCAGGAGCCCCAGGCTCCCCCCCACCCCGCCCGTGCACGCGGGGGTGAGCGGCACGCCCGATGCCCCCAGCCGGCGAGCGCCGCCGCCGCCCGCTCCCGTGGCCCCCCGCAAGGCACACGCTCCAAGCCCCCCGCACCCCCCTCCCTCCTCCCCCCCCCCCCCCCCCACACCCTCCCCTTCCCCCCGCCCGACCCCCCCGCACCCCCCATCTCCCCCCCTCCGCACCCCCAGCCCCGGGCCACGGAAAATCATCAAACATTTACCGGTCCGTGGGGACAAAAAGGTTGGGGAGCACTGCTTTACAGAGTCCACATGTGGGGTATTTAGCTGATTTTTCTATTCTAGCCTTAACTGCATTTGTTCTGATAGCTTGTTCTTGAGCTGCAAAAATCAGGGCTTCTGTCTCTTTTTTCAGTGTTCCATTGGAGAGCCATAACCAAGTCTTCTCCTCATCTACTTTTCGTTTGATTTTTATTTTATTTTATTTTATTGAGGAACTGCACATGCAGTGCTTTATTATGCCAGCTATCAGTTCATATCTGCATTGTTGTTTTCCTGTATTGACCCTTTGTTTGCTTTACTTTAAACACCTCCTTGTTCTTAAGCTCCAATAATGCTGGTTCTGTACTATTTTTTACATAATCTGCCAGCGTATGCTTGTCTTCTTCAACTGTCTGCTTCACTTGCAAAAGACCTATTATTATTTTATTATTATTATTATTATTATTATTATTATTATTATTATTATTCTTTATATTTTTATGCTACATATTTATTAATATTTTTCTTTAAAAGATTTTTTTAAAAAGAGTCAGTCCTTCATACAACCAGGATGGGAACCCAATGTCCCTCCTCAACCCTCTTTCCTATCGCTGGCAGAGAAATTAGTTGCTACCACTATTCTGCCTCTTTTTCTAGCTGTCCTGCATATCCATGAATTAAAATATGTATAAGAACAGTTTTGTTTGGAGAGGTACTAATGCTGTTGCAGAATAATAATTTATTGCAGATGTTCACAAATCTATATGAAGCAACCGAGAGTGAGATTTCTTCTTACACAGACTTTTGGTTTTCTAAAGCTGGACACCGAAAGCCAAATAGAAGCCAAAAGCTGCACTAAAAGTTAATTATGTTGGAAAGGTCAAGTCGACAGCAACTTCATTATAGAGAGAAAAGGTTTCTGGGAAAAAGATTTTGACACATTATCACCATGGGGCAATAAACTTCACTATAGGTGTTCTGAACATCTTAGACATTCTGATTTTGCTTTTTCAAAACATAATTTTGAAAACCTTTCTGTGTTTTTACTTTCCTCTCCTCATTGCTCCATATTGTCTCCTAAATTAATTCACTTTTTCTGATTATGGGGATAGCCAGTAAACACCTAGGATGTTTTCTTTGGTCCTGTCTGGGGCGCTCTTGTGGCGTTTGTGATAGGACAACAATATTTCAGTTGGCATTTGCTGCTGTGTTGGCCACATGGAAAATCTGACTCATTAAGAAAAGAGAAAACCTTCAAGACGTTACTGATATTAGAACAGGCAGCTTTTTAACTGCAAGGCTGAGTCCCAATTAATGGAAATGCATATTTAGCTGACTTGTGGACTGTGTCTCCTGCCAATTAGCTCCATCTCAATGTTCTATTCCTTGCCTAGAGTCAATAAACAGTTCAAGATTTCCTGGACTCAAAAAATGGCCTTCAGTGCCAAGTACTGTGGGTATATTAAAACCATACCTACAACAATAGCTCTGAACAAGGGAACACAGCTAACTAATCACTCCCTTGTTTAAAAGAGCATTTGACAGAGAAGCTAGAAAGCTGAAACTGAATAACACTTTTAATCAAGGAAACCGCTGGCTTGCTGCATCAAAAACATGAAGAGTGCAAACCGATCTGTGTCTTCACAGGAGTAAGTCCCATTGAGTTCAGTGGGACTGATTCCTAGGTCAGTGCGTATAGGATTACACATTTGGTAAACCTAAGGACCACTTAATTATGTCTCTTTTCTGATAACTGTCCCCCGCCCCTCCGCCTCCACCACCACCCAATTCCCTTTAGAATTACATACCTTACATGCCTTCACAATAAAGTATGATTGTTGGGCTTAGTGTGGTAGACTGAGATGAGTGGTCATTATCTGTCATTTGTCTTGTACTTAAAGGGGGGGAGAGAACAGAAGAGGTCAGAACAAAGCAGGACAGAGGGTATTATGCTGCAATTTTGCCAATCGATTTCATATTTGTCCTCTTCGCCCCTTCAGAATTTCGGAGGGAGGGAGAGTTATACAGATTGGAACACACATTCAGCAGAGAATAATGCTGTTTAAAAATATTGACTCCATTCTGGAGATATTTGAGATCTGGGTCTCAGGGCCACTTCACATAACTCAATTCCATGTATTAGAACTATATATGCAAGGGATTAGGTTGCTGTCCTCAGATCAAAATGGTGCTCTGTGCAATGGAATAGCTTTCCTAGTTCTGTGGAACAACATTGCATGGATCTCGCACTTGGCTTGGAGACAGACCTTTGGGAAGAGGTGATCTTTCTGAATCTAGCAGGCATTGCAAGATATATTTATGATATCTCTGAAATGCCTGCTTTTCAGATATATCTGCTTTTTGCTTCATGGGACACTTCAAATGCATTGTGAGGATCTTGGTGTAAATAGCAGTACCATGGTGAATTTTCTGCAGCGCAAACTTTCTCTCATCAAAGGCCCCATCATTTTGTGGCCCTTGGCACTGCTTAAAAACAAGTTCTCATTTTAATATTAAAGGAAGCTATGGATAGATTGTAGACCTTACTTTAGAATAGGATTTCATTCCCATAAGCTTCAGGGAAAGCTTTCCCTCCAGACCAAGGTGCGTGTTCCTCATATACCTCATTTTAATGTGAAAGAAGGGTGTTTTAACTCATAGGTAAAACAGGAGGAAAAATACCTACTTTGAACTGAATGTTAATAGTGGTGTTGGGATGCTAGATATCTGCAGGTCATTTCAAAGTGTGCAAATTATCCCTGAAACAGACTGTAAATTCTAAAATAGTAAAGTATCCTCAAACTATAATATGATCTGCCACTAGAAAAGCTAAGGGCCTATTATTGAACAAGACTTATTCAGTCATGGGAAGACACTGGCAGAGAAGAGGGCATGGGGTTGATAATGTGCTAAATGAGTGTTAATGGAAAATAAAACTTTCACAATTTATGGTTGACCAGGCTCTTTGAAAGCTCTTTACACTGCTGTGTGTTTTGTATTGCCAAGTCAATTTTGCCCTCCCACGCGAAATGACGAGACGAGGCATGATTTGGGTTTAATTGGGCCACATGTTATTAACTCAATTTGTTCAAACAAAACACAACTTTAAGAGGGGCCTGGCATCAAGCATAGTGTTGGGTTGGGACCCTGGGGTCTCCTGGGACCCCTCCAACCAGGCAGCTTAGGGTGAGTTAGTACCCCCAGGTGCTGCACCCGCCGGGCCACTAAATGCACGTACCGGGTTCTGCTGGCTCACTCTGGATTACTCCAGACCCAGGGAGGCATCCCCTTGCATCCTCCCCCGACACTGTAATCTCACAATCCACAGTGTCTTTGGGGTTGGATCTGTGGGGACAGATGTTCAATAAGAGACTGCCTTTTCTTCGCTTCTGCCTCCAGTGTGACCAAACAAGGGAAAACCTTAAACTAAACTACGAGTGCGGGATAGGTGAAAAATCCCCATTCTCTTTGGCCAATCTTGAGAGCGGGTCAAAAATTCCTATCCGCTCCCCTAAGGCAACCAGTTAGACTCACACTGGTACTATTAAAGTGGTGGGTGGGTGGGGAACACTTGATGAAGGGCGCTGGGGAAGGGAGGAGCCCCCTTTTATAGGACGCTCCTCCCTTCCCCTCCCAGATGCAAACTCGCGTTGGGCCCTCTCACTCCTTCATGTGAGAGGACAAAATGGCCCCGCCCATTGGAGGATTTGGCTGCAGAGCTGACCTTGAGTTATGGCTGCCCTTTTTAGGTAGCGAGTACCCAGAGGTGGTTTACCAGTGCCTTTTTCTGGGGGCACCTTGGGACTGTGCAGCTTGCCCATGGCTAGTGGAAAATTGAATACCCAATTTCTGGCCCTGCCACCAGATACCTAACTCACTGGGCTATCCAATCAGGTGCTTTTTGTATTAGCAGTCAGCAAACCAGTGAAGCTCTGGTATCTTTGGGCGCTTTTACATGACCCCTAAAATCCGAGGCAAAGGGCTCCCAGATCCAGAGCTTAAAAATGTTTTCCCACCAGCTCCGGACTTTTTAAAAAATTAAATACGACTACGCCCACCTAAGCGTGTCCTAGTGCACTTTTCAAGTACCTGGCCTCCAGGAGGTAAAAAATCTTCCGATGCAGATTGTAAAGCTGTGAATGCCGGGCTCCCTCACCTTCTTCGTTTTGTTTTTTGTTTTGGTCCCCGCCACCCCTTTAAGAGACAGGAATCACTATGGGGCTGCTCGGGGCTGCTTCGACCAGATGTGAGCCTACATTTTTTTCTCCCTTTTTTTCTCCCTCCCCTCATGCAGAGAGGAACACCCCTGATAAGCTGTATGGCAGCCCCCAGCCCATGCTACATCTGATCGCTGGGGCATGGGGGGAACAGATTTTCCCCATAGGAAAGTATTGCTAATGCATTCCTATGGAGAAATGAAATGAAATGGAACAAAACAGAAAGGGTGGGAACCCAGGAAGAGCGACAAACCCTCACAATCTCTGGTCTGAATTTAAGTTGCCACCGGATTTTAGAGGTCGTGTAAAAGTGCCCTTTGTTGCATCTTCCTTTTAAAGTTTCTGCTCTTCAAAAAGCATTGAAACATTATATTAAAATGACTGTGTCTATTTATCATTGCAGATGTCTTTGTACCACAATCCCCATTACTGTACAGGAGTGAACATTTGAAATATTCATTTCTGCTTATTCTACTTAGTTTGTGTTTTACAGAAAAGTGTTGTGTCTATGTTACAGCTTATCAGTTGAGATCTTTTCTGTTATTAAAAAAAAACACAAATGTTATGTCAATGTTATCACATACACAAAGCTGATGTGGCAAAGACTATACAGTAACCCCCACCTATTGCAGGGGTTAGGGACCCACCCGACCTGTGATGACTGAAAGTCTGTGATATGTGGATGTGGGTCGGGTGGGGTTTCGGGGGCAATGGGTGATCCAATGCCCTTGCCATCGCCAGCGCACATAGGTCCAATAATTTTGGGGGCAGCGCGCGTCAGCAGCATTGTGGGATCTGACCTCCTGCTGCTGCCCGCCCGCGCTGCCCCGAGACTTCTCGTCCGGGGCCATCTCCATTGAAATGCATTGCCTCAATGCATTTCAGTGGAGAAAATTTTCCCCATTGGAATACATTGGCTCAATGCATTCCAATGGGGAAAATTTTCTCCATTGAAATGCATTGAGCCAATACATTTCAATGGAGGTTGCGGGGCAGCGCCCAATGCTGCCAGCCCACACTCCTTCAAAGAAGCCTGGGGCAACACAGGTGGGGGGTGGGGGGCCCCGCCGCCCACCCACTCAGCCCTGGCAGCGATGGGGTATCGGATCCGGGGCTTGGAGAAAGGGGGAAGGTTTTAAAAGCCTGGGCTTTTAAACGTTCCCCACCTTCCCCAAATCCCGGGCTTCCAGCTCATTGGCACTGGGGTGGGAAAATAAAGGGTTTTCTCCCCCACCCCAGCACTAATCAGCTGGAGCCAGGGATACTGCAATCCCGTGATATAGTGGGACTACAGTACCTGAACCGTGAAATGGCAGGGGTGACTGTACCAGTAAAACTGCCGCATAGCTAAAACTGGCTAATTTTCATTGTATTACAGCATAAGTTTTGTGACACAATACACAAAAGTATAAGATGCAATACTATATAATTTAAACAATATGCACACCAGCCCCTTTACTAATATTAACCATCTGGCAGAACGTAGTGTTGAATAACTATTAAATCCATGTATTGTTAAAAATGTGCTATATCGAAGAGGGAATATATTGCTTATCTGACAATTAAACAACAACCATTTCAAACTTACCAAGACAGCTGTAAGGAGTGCATATTAAAGATATATCCCATTTAATCTATAGGATTAGATCCCAAGGGTCTTTCTGTTCAGTCAGAGACGGCTGGTGCTGATGAACTGAGGGATGACAGAGATTCCCCCCCTTTTCTTTCTTTCCTATAGCTTTTTAAACCAGCTGCCATGTGGTAACAAGAGGCCTTTTATCTCAGATCAAATTTGGGGTTGAAGAGTAGAGATGGGCACGACTCAAAAAAATGGTGTTTCGTTTGTCGTTTGGTCGTTTAGGGGTCCGTTATGGTTCGTTTTCATTTTCGTGGTGTTTATTGCAAAAAAAATCGTTTTTGTTTCGTTAGGTAACAAAACAAAAAAACAAAAACAAAAATGAAAAATTGCTGTTTCGTTAGCTTTCTTTTTAGTTCAATGCATCTGCTACAACGAAAACAAAAAAACATGGCAAATTGGGTTGTTTCGTTTTCATTTTTGTTTTGTTTTTTAAAAAATCATTTTGTTTTCATTGCGTAACGAAACGAAAAAACAAAAATGAAAATGAAAAATTGCTTGTTTCGTGCCCATCTCTATTGAAGAGCTACACTGAGAGAAGAGGGAATCACCAAATTTCCTGATCTCTGCTACTTGGGCTTGATTCATGGTTTACCTCAAGATCAAGATCTTAACAATCAGTTCTGTTGCTATCTAGCTTCCTCCTCCACCACCACTCTTGACCTGTCTGGGCTAACAAGGATGTGGTGGATTGGATCCATGAGAAGAAAATCTAAAAGAGTGCCTACCTAACTCCACCACGAACATGACGTCAGTAGGAGAAAAAAAATTCAAGGTATTTAACATTACACAAAACTTAGTATGGCCCAAATAATCAGCCAATGCTCCCTGTTCATGTGAACTTCTGAAATATTATTACATGAAGTAAAAGAAAAAGGACTAGTTCTCCTTCTGATTACACCCACTGAGTGTCCTTAGATCTGCCAAAGTGTAATTTAGAAAACAAAAAACCTGCCCATTTTATGCACAATGGCTTTTTGTACTGTGATTGCATGCACACATATTTAAGACCTCCTTTGCACTTTTCACTCAGCGGCGGATAAATTGGTGTACTGCTATCTAGAAATAACTGCAGAAAAGGAAGTCAATGTTAATGAATATGTCAGATGTTTTGGTGGAAATCAAAGACAATGATGTGTTTCAAAATCTTCCTAATCCCGATTCCTGATTATTTCTTGGAAACCTTCTTAACTTTGGGAGCAGACGTCTTTATGTTAAAACAATATATATTTCTGCACATCATACATTTCTCTATACTTTGTAAAATTTGGCCTAGGAGTCAGGCCAATGAAGCAGAAGGGTGACTCACAGACCTTTTTTTAAAGCCCACAACTAGTTTATTCAAAATGTAAGCATCAGACAATCTAACCAGCAATCATACATGCGAACATCATTGGACAGCCAATATAGAAATCAGATTGACTATAAACTATATTCTTTCTGAAAACACAAGGCTGGGAGGCAGACTACAATGCAGACCATGAGCCATTCATATCAAACTTCAGAGAGAAGCCAAAGGATTGTAAAACAGTGCTATTGCCAAACTGTAATTTAAATAACATTGCTGAAAAACTGCAAGACTGTGTACAAATCGATTTGCATTCTAAACTCAGTTGACTGAGAAGGAATAAGGATGGTGGATTGAAATCATAGGGGAAAGTGTGGGAAGACTATTATTGTAGTATAGCATTCCACAATTTATTGCAGGGTTTAGGGACCCGACCTGACCCACAATAAAGGGAAATCTGTGGTATACGGATGCTGGGTTGGTTCGGGAATGGGGGGCCTGTTTGGGGTCTCCTGCACCTACCCCAGTCCTGGCGCTGCCTCAAGAGGGCCACCGGCGGGCTGCCCGGGCCTGTTGGGGGCCTCAAAAATGATTTCCAGTGAACCAGAAACCACTTCTGGAGCCTCTGACAGGCACGGGTGTGCCAGCCAGAGGCCCTCTTGGGACAGCATGAGGCCTGAGGTAAGTGCACGAGCTTGCCTTGGGGGGAGGTTGCCTTCATATACTGCAAACCCACGATATACCAGGACTATAGTATATGAACCAAAATATAGCAGGGGAGTACTATATAAAGAAATGCCTGGAACCCTAGATCCTGGAGACACCTGAACTGGCCATGCTGACACATGCATTAGTCAAATCCCACTGGATTACTGCAACATACTCTATGTGGGACTGCCTGTGGAAATTATCCAAAAGCTCCAGCAGGTCCAAAATACATCAGCCAGGTTGATAATTGGGGTTGGCTCCAGGGATCACATAACTGCCCCCCATCCATATGTCACAGCAGCTCCACTGGATCCATTCCCGGGCACAATTCAAAGTGCTGTTTCTAACCTATAAAGAGTCAGAAAGCTTGGGCCCAAACTATCCCAAGAGCCTTGTCTCCTTTATGAGCCTTCCCAGAGGTTAAGATAATCAGGAGAGACTTTTATTTCAGTCTGGGCACTCTCACATGTAGTTTTGGTGGGCACAAGAGAGAGGACCTTCTCTGTCACTGCTCCCAGACTTTGGAACTCCCTCCCCCAAGGAGGCCAGACTGGCCCCATCTTTGCTGTCCTTCACCAAGCAAAGACCTTCCCCTTGTTGCAAGCCTTCCCAGGGTGACTGGCTGCCTTTGAAGTAGTTTTGAATGGACTGTTGTACCTTCCTGCCTTAAATGTGTGTTGGTATTGCTTATGCTTTTAGTACAGTAATCATTTGATCCTCTTTAGTATGTGCATAATCACTGCTGTTATTTTTAAACACTGTGTTTTAATGATGTAAGCTGCCTTTTTAAGGAGAAAGGTGGGGAAAATATTTTAAATACATGAATACATTGATGGACTGATGGAACCATGGAAATTATTAGCAACAAATGAGAAGCAAAATTTAAAAATGATGTAAACTTTTCAGATGCGTGCCTGCAGAGACAAAGAATTAGTAGAATAAGCATTGCAAAGAAACAGAAGAGGACAATAACAAGAGGGGGGGGACAGGACAGAACAGATAACATTCTAGTGTATAAGAAAGAAAAAGAAAACTCCAGAACAGAAATGTTCACTACCAACAATGATGTGTGTCGTTTCTCCTCATCCTTTGGGAAACAGGTGGAAAAGTGGATGGAAGGAGGTAGATACCATGAGCCCCTCCCCATGCGTCATTTTTGGCATGTGCATATATGGGGGGGGCAGATCTTGGGCTTTACTGGAGGGGTCCAGACATCAATCTCCTTCTCATTTGGCACCAGTAGTTCAGTCTTCCCTTTTTTCATTTTCTTAGTTGAACTTGCTGGAAGGAAAAATAAAATATGAAAGATCCATGACTTCTCCTCACAGTTATTTGCTCCACTCCACATTTGCCTGTGCACATCTACCCCTGATTGCATGTTTGCACCTTTATCTGAAACAGTACACACTAGACATGGGCACGACTTGGCGAAATTCTCGTTTCCGTTTCCGTTCGTCGTTTCTGTTACGTAACAGAAACGGTAACGACAATTACTCCGCCAGAACTTGAGCTCGAACCGATAAAAGAAAAATTGGGTCTGATTTGTCGTTGTCGTTCCTGGCATCACAGCAATCGCGCGATGCCAAGCAGCACAGAAAAAAAGTTTTAAAAATAAAAAAACCCCGATTCCCGGGCAAAAAGCAGGTGAAAATATGCCTGCCTGAGTGAGGGCACCTACCAGAGGGGTGGTTTCTGGGGGTCCCCAGCCTTCCCCCCCTCCTGTCCTGGGCTGCTGGTACCGGGCTGGGAGGGGGCATCCTCGGCGTCTCCATTTGCCATGTGGTGCGGGGGGATCCAAAATGGTGTCCGCAATATTTTTTTTTGAAATCGTGGTCCAAAAACACACCAAAGCACCACAGAAACATGCGAAAATAGCTATTTTAAAACTGCCTGAATTTTTACAGTAGCAGCAGTGGGTTTTTCTTGCAACCAAACGTCTCCATTGATTTTATTTTATTTTATTTTTATTTTTATTTTTATTTTTTTACACCTGCGCAATGATGGACTGGCCATGGGAGTGGACCATGCAAATTTTTGGAGCCATTCCACCAATTGCATGGCCACTTGGCCAGGTTTTGACCGAGACTTCTGGGATGTGCCAGTCGGGCATAAAAAGCCCACTAACCCTAGTCCGAACCCTAACCCGAACCCGAACCCTAACCCATACGCCAGTACACTGTCCTTCTTAGTGGGTCAGAAAGGCACCCAGAGGTGCACCCCACTAACTCACCCTAACCTTACCCGTAACCCTAAGCCTAGCCCTAAGCCAGATCTGTGTACTCGCATTGCACTACACGCAAGTACACTTCCCTTCTTAGTGAGTCACAGGGCACCCATAGGGGTCCTGTCTCACTTCATTCCCCAGCCCAAGTGCACCGTACACCTGTATGCCAATATGCTGTCCTTCTTAGTGAGTCAGAGTAGAGGCACGCACCCAAAAGAAAGAGAGGTGCCTCTGCCTGCCACTGCAACTGGTATGCAATGCATATCCAATTGGCTATGCATACCCTTTTGTAGCGGGCCAGAGGAGGCACCCACCCCAGAGAGGTGCCTCCAGGAGCCCGCTTTCCCTTCATAGTGGGCCAGAGGAGGCACCCACCCCAGGTGCCTCCAGGAGCCCGCTTTCCCTTTGTAGCGGGCCAGAGGAGGCACCCACCCACCCCAGAGAGGTGCCTCCAGGAGCCCGCTCCCCCCAAACCAGTACTAACGACAGATGAAAAAACGACAAACAAAACGACAAATTTTTGAGAAATTTCACGACAAACGGAAACGAGCCGAAACGGGCCAGCTCCGACACACGACAACTCAAAACATCATTTTTCCTGGTCGTGCCCATCTCTAGTACACACCTCTGAAAGCAATTCTTGCAGATTCCCTATACCTTGGCTTCATTTTCAGCCCAAAGAGAAACTTCAGCCAAGAAATTAGAAAAACAATGAGCCCTGGAAGGGCAGCAATGAAAGAACTTGGAAAAATCCTTGGTGGTTATTATTAACATCTTATTGCCATTGTCATATGTGAGGACTAGGGATAGGTACCTTACAAAAAATGAAACACTGTTTTGTCATTTCGTTAGCTTACAAATCATTTTGTAAGCTAACAAAACGTCAGGCAATGTTTCATTTCGGATAGTAATGAAATGACCTTTTTTATTTTAAAATAAACCATTTTGCTACTATCTAAAATGGCTCTCCTATGTCCAGGGGGTACCAAATTTGATTGGTAGCTCCCTTGGACTCTTCCTTTTAAACCCACCAAATTTGGAGAGGTTAGGGGGTAAAAGTGCTGAGTAATTAAGCTCCAAAGATGGTGTCCCTAGGAAGTTTTTTTCTAATTGGAATCAGAAGCCAAGCTTTGGGGTGCAGGGAACATAGTTCTGAAGCTCTCAAGGGGGTCCAGATACTTAATTGACAAAGTGTGTTGGGAGGTTGCCAGCAATTAAGGAGTTAATACTATAGAATAAACTCCTAAACTGCTGGACTGACAACCTCCCGGCATTCTTTATTAATTAAGTACCCGGGGCCCCTTTAGAGCTTCATTACTCAGCCCCTTACCCCCAAATGTTTCCAGATTTCAGGGGGTGACTTGAAACCGCTTGGGGAAAGTACCCCTGTTTCTTTGGAGCCCAAGGTAAGTAAATTATTGTTTTCTAAAAAAAATTTGAGTGCATATTTTTTTGAAAATCATTTTTTAAAAAATATGCACTCAAAAATTACTTACCTTGGGCCCAAGGTAGCAGGGGTATCTTCCCCAAGCGATTTCAGGTCACCCCCTGAAATCTGGAAAGATTTGGGGGGCAAGGGGGCTTAGTAATTAAGCTCCAAAGGGGGTGCACCTAACAAGCTTTTTTTCTAATTGGAATCAGAAAAGCCAAGCCCAGGGGAGCAAAGTGGTTTGTTTTCATTCTGTTTCATTAGTAACAAAACTACTTCAAAATTTTGTTAGTAACGAATCAGAACAAAACGGGAATGGAAACAAAACAAAACACAACTTTTTTCATTTTGTGCCCATCCCTAGTGAGGACCTTCACAATGATGCATTCCAAAGGGTGGACGGGCCATGAAATGTCCCATCACAAGTTCTCCAAAAAGCAGTCCAGAAATATAAGCAGCTACAGCAATTGGTATTATCAAGCCAACAGTGGCAGTCTTAATCTGTTTCAGAAGCAGGCCTTTTCTAAAATTCTTAGATTTTAAATGGCCATTTGATAAGGGCAGCAATGCTTCAAATGCATGTTTAATACAGGCCAGAATTATGCTGGTGATGTACGTGTGTTTCAGCTAAAATACATAACCCTGCTATACTCAGTATACAGCAGTGTTGGCAAATCTATGGCACGGGTGCCAAAGGTGGCACTCGGAGCCCTTCCTGTGGGCACCCAACATCGTCCCTTCACAGCCACCTGCATTCAGTTTAAATTGCTGTATTGGCACTTTGCAAAAAATTAGTGGGTTCTGAATAGCAGTTTGGGCACTCGGTCTCTAAAAGGTTCGCCATCACTGGTATATGGCATGTGTCTATCTATGTGACAGGAGTGCAAAAAGGGGCACCAGTAACGTGGGCTCCCCCCTCCCAAAACTCAGACTTAATTCACAAACCAGAACCCATACACTCTTCCCTTTTGGGGAGGGGAGGGGGTTAAATATAGGGACTAACTTAGAGCTTGGGATTCTGGACTTGGTACCAAAGATTCAGAGTTGTGACTTGGGTCCAAAGACTTGGCCAGCACCACGTGATTTAACAGGAGTTGGCTGCAATGAGCTACACAATTTGGGTTTAGGCCCACACAAAGCACCAATGCAGACCTTGGCATAAATCTAGTGTGATAGGTTTAAATTTACTGCAAAAGTAAGCACTGCTTCACCTTGGCTGGCCCTTTGTTTTGCAGTTGCTGATCTTTTCTCTCCTATCATTCCCCACCTTTTGTCTCCTAAGCCAGTGGTATGTAAAATGCCATTTGCTGTGTCACAGAAAACACAGAGACGATGCTTTAGCTCCAAAGTTGGCTCAGGGAAGCTGAAGGAAAGGAATACATGTAAGCATGCCTAACCTTCATTGAAGGGAGGGCACAGCTTTTCTCCAATATCCTAAAGCTAAATTGATTCATGCACACAGCAGTAATTTTTTTCTCCCCCCAAATCCTAGCATGATGATTTTAAAACTAACATTATCAAGGCACTGACGTTGTCTGGAAGCAAGCGGAGCCTGACTTAGAAAGTGATGTTATGAAGGAAAACCTTCAGTTCTAGCAGCCCTTAAAGCAGGAAGCCTTTTCCTAGAGGAGGAGTACGCTTGAAAAGAGCAGATTACCATTTAATACCAACCAGATTTCTACATTAAATGTGATTTCCGAGAACAATTTGATTTCTTTCTTACCTTCAGTCCCTTTGGATGATCAAAACAGTGTGCCAGAGCAAGCAGCTCCTGGAACGAGACCATGCCTTCCTGCAATTTAAATGTCAGCCTTTGCAATTGCCGAGTGCCATCAGATTTGCCTGTCACTCAGTTTGCTCCACTGTCAGTCTTAATCTGCTTCTGCAGCCTGTGTTGGTCCCATATGGCCTTGTTTTGTTTCCATTGCTTGGTTACCCATAATCAGAGTGGGGCAGGAAAGGGAAAACATCCTTCATAATGTGACTCATAAGCCAAACCATGTGGCATTGCTTCTGGCTTTGTTCATACAACCGAGGCCAGCCCTATCATTAGGCAGAATGAGGCAGCTGCCTCAGGCAGCAGATTTTGAGTATTTGGGACACGGGTAGCACAATGCTGGCTCCTGGTTTGTTGTTATTACATTTTTGCTGGTATGAACATGAAAAGGTGCTTTGGGGGTTTTCTTCATCCTGTGTTGGAATCACTTGACTAACCATGAATATCATCCTTCCTGTCATTGATGGGTGGGAGGGGGCATCATTTTCCTGCCTTAGGCAGCAAGATGGCAGGGATCAGCCATGTATCTAGTGTTTTGAGTCAGTGGAAACTGCTAAAAGCTGACTGAGTGCCACACCGCCTCCAAGGCACTGAGTTGAATGCCTGTCAGCTTTTCCACTACCCCTTGTTACTCACATAGACATCTCCTGAGTGACTTTCAGCTAGAGCAGTGGTTCTCAACCTGTGGGTCCCCAGATGTTCCTGGACTGCAACTCCCAGAAATCCTGGCCAGCTCAGCTAGTAATGAAGAGTTCTGGGAGTTGCAGTTCAGGAATATCTGGGGACCCACAGGTTGAGAACCACTGAGCTAGAGTATTTTCTGGGGAGCAGGGACTTGAAATCTACAGATCAGTACACAACCAAACAAGGAACATCATGGCTCTAAATTCAACAGGCCTTAGTGAATTATCTGCAGTCTAAACCAAGGCAGCCAGTTCTACATCCCCAAGAAGAAGAAGAAGAAGAAGAAGAAGAAGAAGAAGAAGAAGAAGAAGAAGAAGAAGAAGAAGAAGAAGAAGAAGAAGAAGAAGAAGAAGAAGACAACAACAACAACAACAAGGTGAATACCAGGCTGCATAAAATAGCATATAGAATTCTGTAGGTTAGGGATGTACTCTCTAAATGCTACATTCTGATTTACTTTGGTTGTCTTGATAAGATACCTCAGATTCCTTGCTTTCAGGTTAGAATGAGAGAGGGAGTGATTTTTTTTTTTGGGGGGGGGCTTTTCCCCAGTGTCATCGAAATTTGTGCAAACTGTCTCTGTAAAACTAGTGCCCTTTCCCTTTGAGAAGCAAAGCACTCACTAAGCAGGGAACAACTGGCTCATTGTTTCAAAGAGGACAACAACCTGCAGTATCACTTGTTGTAAAACATCATTTTCACAATTTTGCTAAATTTCTGCAAAACATGCTTTTGTTTCCGTTCTCTTCTTTGGTGGAGAGGATAGCTCAACCATTTGCCCTCGTGGCGGGTGAGGAGAATCAATCTGCAACTGCACTTCCATTTGGACATGAGAACTAAGGTTGATATCCCTAGTGAGGAACTCATAAGAGGTATGACTTTTAAAAACCATTTAATGTGCCTGCTACATATGAGGTTTGGACACTAATGACTGGCAACTCTGAACTAGTCCTGAAAGCACAGCACAAGGGCTGGGCAACTGTTCAAAGAGAGGGCATCTCTCAAAAAGAAGATAATCTTTTGGCAGCCCTTCAGCCCTTCAAACAGGAGACCGTCCTGTCTAAAAATACTTACAAAGTCACCTGGTTTCGAGCAGTGGCTGAGCAACTTCAGACATGGCATATGGCAGACACTTGGAAGATTTAGAAGTGCAGGAGACTGGCTTTCCACCCATATCTGGCTGGACTTCCAGGTGTGTTCTTTGAATAAATGTTGAGACATTATGCCTCCGTTCTTTAAATTGAAATTAGAAGCACACTACGTAAATCCGCTGAGGGACAAAACTCCTTTGTCTCCCACCAACCCTGTCTCCTAGCATCCTAAAGACGTGGAGTGAAGCCATGAAGCAGCAGCATGGGGAAAAATGGAGCAAATAATCATCATGTTTATCAACCTTCATGAAAAAGAGCATCACAAAACACCAATTGCTTTGAGAAGTCACGAACTGCTTTGAGATTTTTCACTCCTGCAAAGCAAAAACAAACACAAAAGCCCATTAACAACTGGTGGTCATAAAACAAAACAAAACAAAACAAAACAACAAAAATGGACAAAGTCTTTCTGACTCATGTGCTTTTTATGCAAAAACACCTCCCATATTTTTTTTTAATATAGAAGAAGCTGGGACAATAAAGGGTGGGCCTTTTGTTGGTAAAACATAGGTTTGTTGAACAAATTGAAAATTGCTACACAAAAATACTCATCTGCGAATTATTCACCAAAGAAATCCCAGAAAGGGAAAATGCACAAAACTCTAATTTTCTCAAGCACTGTTTTCAATCTTTAAGCAAACATTGTCTCCACTAATGTGCCGCCAATCAGTACTTGAAGCATGTCCTGTTCCTTCTCCACTGCACTCTCCATATCCATCCAAGTTACTAAAAAAGTCATCATTCCAGTGTCCAAAAAGTGACATTAGTCCTTTGTGAAAATATAATGACAGCATAAATTAGTAATGCCCTGGTTATTATAAAAATGAATTAATTATAAGTAACTTGTTGTTTGTGATTTACTTCTCCAGAGAAGTCAAGGAATTGTGTTCTTTCACGAATATCCAACACTCTCCTCTGCTCTTCCTTTAGGAATAATGCAGCATGCCTTACCTAGGGCTTGTGAGATAGGCATTGTACTATTAATGCAACTCTCCCCCAATGATACAAGGCAAACTAATGGGAAGGTTAACCACAACAGCACCTCCTGTGGTGATGAATCACACTGCGGCCTTTAGACAGCCACTCCATGAAAACATTTTGTAGCACATCCAGATCCCTCTGTGCAATAGTTCTGTTTTGATAGGTCACTGTACCCCATTTGGCTTAAAGAGCAAAACCACCCAGGACCTGTATAGCGTTTGTGTGGGGGTAAAGCCAAGTTTCGGAAAACTAAATGTTGGCAAGCATGCTGGAAAAGCACATTTCGCCCCCTCCTCCGCCACACACACACACACACACACACACACACACACACACACACACACACACACTTTCCCCATCTGTCAAGTCATACTCGCTTTTCCATGAATCAATACCTATATGAAAGTCAATGGCTGTTCTTCTTCATTAAGCATTCCACGTCTCCTAATGCTTCATTAAAACATCTGACCTGAAACAGTTTCACTGGCGAAGAATACCGGTAAGTTGTGCTTTGATCTGTTGCTCTTTTACCAACTTTGACTGAGCTCTTGTAAAGGCCATGGTGCTGGAAGACCCGTCACATATATCAGACAAATAATTTGAAAACACACACACACACACACACACACACACACACACACACACACACCTTTTTTTTATCAGAACGAACATTTAAGAGGAATTCCTGCTAGCTCAGACTGAGGTTCTGTCTCCAGCAGTGGTCAGCCTTTGCAAAATGTACAGCGCAGCATGAATTACACAACCCTTCCCTGCTGTCTTGACCCTAGCATCTGGCATTGTGAAACCGCCTTGCAATGCAAATGTTCTTGTCATCATTCTGACTAAGCCTTGGACTAGCAGACCAGATTGCTCTGATGGGAATCCATATCAAACACACGCTCGCTAAGGCGGGCATGCAAACCCATTTAGACACACCAACGCAGACAGCGCCTTATTTCGTGCTGTCCATATTGATGAAGAAATCTTGGGTGACAAATTTTGCTTTTCTTTTTCTTCCCCATCAAAGTCAAGAATGTTCCATGGAGAGGCATTAAACCGAGCATGCATATTCTGAACGCTGTAGCTGAGTTGAAATGTGGGTGGAAGGAAATACTGGCTTGCTATTAATATCAGATATTTTATGAGAAAGTGAACATCCTTTCAGGTTTGAAATGCCTTTCCTGGACTTCCAGGAATATGTTTATTTCTATTTATTTGAAGATCGAAATCTCCAAATAGGTTTGCCAGGTTAGCCCCTAGACTGAGGTTTGGGGATTTAATCTCCAGCTCCCAAGCCTTCCCTTCTAAAATCTCCATAAATGGCCAGGTGCTTACTTGGAAACCCTAATCTGATTTGGGGGTTCATCCTGACATAGTTCAGATCACCCAACGATCCATCAGTCGATCCAACTTTATTCAACCTTGTGTTGGAAAATGGTGTTCCCTTTTCTTTGAAAAAGGAACTTGTTTCCCATTATGCATGCTTGCTTTTAGCCTACAGCTGTATCCCAACAGGCTCTGTGAGGCACAACTTTAGTACTGCAGCTTCCTCAGCCTTCACGTTTAAATTGTCTCCCCATAATGTCTACAAGAAACATCTGCACCATTTCACAAAAGTTGTTAAACACACACACACACACACACACACACACACACACACACACACACACACACACACACACACACACACACATTAATAGTGTGTCATGGGCATGGCCCTCAGGTTTGAGCCCTGATAACTCATGGAATGAGATGCTGGTGGTGATCTCTTCAAAAATTGAAGAATATCACCCAGGACTTGAATGTGCGAATCATTCTTAGTATGATCCTCTCTTCCTGTCCCCTCTTATTATCTAGAACAATCTACTGTCTTAAAGACAAGGCCATTCCTGTTTTCCAGTCCCCTCTAGCATAGTGCAACAACTCAATGAATTAATGATTGTCTGTTCAATCCCAGTGAGGCTCTCCCTTGTTCTAACCCCTCTGTCCCCCACCACAGCAGTTTCCCTGCCACCAGCACCACCCCAGACACTTTGGGCTAGCTAGAAATGCTCTGTAAAAGCTTTCCAAACTGCAAGCCCACTGAGAGAGCTGACACACATTTCTGTTGTCCAAGGCCAAGTGTAAACTTCCAGATGTTGTTTGGTGGCTCCTCAACCTTGACATGGCTAGTCGGGGCTAACAGGACTTGCAGGATCTGCCCATACCTTCCATGCTCAGGTCCTCCATGTGACGAAGCAGAGATGCATGTTTGTCTGACTTAGGAAAAAAAGAGCAAAAAACGTCTGGAGGCAAGGAGAGAAGTGAGATATGATAGAAGCAAAGAAGGACAAGAGAGGAACAAAAGAGGAGCAAAGAGAGATAAGACAGTCAGAGCAGAGGGGCAGACAAATAGTCCAGATTAGACAAAGAAAGGACCACTGAGACCTTCTAAAATTCTGGAGCTCTGGATGCTGTGTGACTGGGAAGTTTGCTGTGGCCTTTGATTTTCATTTGGTCAAACTTACGAAAGGCCACAACAAGGCAAGGCCACTTGACTAGCTTGCTGGTTTTCTCAAAGAGCAGTAGTTCCCAACATGGGGTCCCCAGAATTTCTTGGACTAAAACTCCCCAAAGCCCCCTCCCCACCAGCTGTACTGGCCAGGATTTATGAGAGCTTTCTTATTGATTGCAGGAGCTGCACAAAGCCTTTGCCTGGGGTGGCAAAGTAGGAGTAGGAGAAAGAAATGATGGTGGTCTACCTCCCAGTTGCACATCCAAAAAGACTGCTGCAAAAGCAGAGCCTGACTAGAGAGTGTCTCACTTCCTTCCAACTCTGACGAGTGGCCTATGACTGAACTCTTGTTTCCAATCTGGCAGTCAAGTGCTGCACGACATCAAATATAAGTTTCCTACAGCCAGCATCCATTGTCTTTGTGGAGGGGGAGTGGTGAGTTTCAACAAACTATAAATCAAAGACAAAGAAATAACAGGGCTGTGGTGACAGTGCACACATGTGGCATGAGCAAAATTAAGAAATGACAGACACACTTTCACACATTCAGTTCAACTAAGGTTTGATTTATTCTGTGTTGATTTTGTTCCTGACAGACCTCATACTGGCTGAAATCCTGTTGCCTAGAGCAGGAAGTCAAACCTAGACTAGGTCCATGGAATTAAGGAGGATTTGGTAAGTCCCTGTTCCCCCATGTCTCAGTGTTTCAAATGGGCCTGCTTTAGTTGTGACATTAAAGAAAGGAACAGGTTTTTAGACATATATGACCTCTATCGCACAACCCTTAAAAATCCAAGGTCCACTGCCGGGGCCCAGAAGGAGGAGGAGGAGGTGGTGAATACAGTAAAGAATCATTTTGTTACTGTTTCGTTTCATACAATTTTTTTCTCAAAAATTCATATGAAATGAAATGAAACGAAATGCAGGGGGGATGAAACACAATGAAACGAAACACCGTTTTTCCATTTTGTGCCCAATAGGTACCAATAATCTCATCAGCGGCTGAAATCTTGTTGCATGGCTATGCAAATACTGTAGTGCAACTTCGGGAAGTAAATTGCCTCAAGTAAAGAAATATCTGTAGACATTATCTTTTGCATACTACTCAGTAATGCAGTTCAGTGTGCCACAGGTAATGCATTTGGACATTCTGTAACTTGAGGAAGTCCCTTTGCAAAGCAGTACAACTGGATTTCAGCCAATGAATCAATGGCTGAAGAGTACAGCAACACTTCAGTGAATCCCACTGAATTGACAGGTCTATTGATTACCAACAGGATACTGACCAATATGTTTAGCAGTTCTATTGCATACAATGCATGGCCTAATCAACACATTTTGACAAAAATATATTTCTACCATTTTTTACTATTGACTTATGTTCTGTTAGTTGGACCTATAAATACAATTGACAAAGTGAAGCTAATTTGCCCAAAATCATTCACAAGGGGTTTCTTTCTTTTTTTCACCAAAAAGAAATTTGTTGTTCTCTTGCCCACATCACTATTCATTACCTCCCTGATGTTATACAGAGTCTTCCGTTCCACTAATTTTCATAATCCATGCCACAATGTCTTCTAAAAGTAGAATAATTCCCCAAGTGCTATTGTTTATGAGTGAATAAAAATATCATTTATCAGCTAGCCAAGAGTAATAACATTTAAATGTGTGGCACTAAAGATTCCTTTAAAAATATGGATCGGGGATAGAGACACTGTTCCAAAACACATATATGAATGATGGAAAAAGAAAAATGTTGAGAAAACCAAAATATACAAAGTGCTCACTGGTGCCCATTGGTAATAAATGTTAGTCTGTATACAGACCCTACTTTTTATTCTAGCTCTGAATACTGCTGGTGCTATATAAATAATTCTAAAAAATCACCCTGAATGCACACAAATGGTCATTATATTTCTAACACTAATATAGACGTGTCTCTGTATACGGGGCACAAAGGGAAAACAACACTGCATGTGTTCAAGCCCTTTTGTAGATATCTCCGTAAGTCTGACAATAATACAATATTTGCAACTTTGTTGCAGAGTTATGCAAATTGAGTGACATTGGAGGCACATGACAACAAATTTCTGTATACTTTATCTGTTGTCCAATGAGTCACAAAATTCACTAAGCAGCAGATAATACCTATGGACTTACAGCAATTCACACCTAAAATTAAACTCTACAGTGCAGCAGGATTTCAGCCAATTTAAGAAGCATCTTTTTTCATTATCTCGGTTTTGCACATGGCAGTGGCACTTTTTAGCATAGCCTTAATGTTGACAGGACGGTCCATTGCCGTTTCCAATTCACAATTATCAATTACAGAAGTACCTTGTATAACGTAGTTATTTCGTTCCAAATTAAATTATGTTATACAAAATTTCCGTTGTACAAATTGAAATTTCCCATAGGAATGCATTGAAAACAGATTTAATCCATTCCAATGCATACCCAAGACCAGGGCTGTCCAATGTGCCGCTGCCATGGAGCTTGTGGGGGGGGAGCGGGAGTTCCTCCAATGCTACTGCCGGGAGCTTGGAGGGTGGGGGAGGCGAGTGGCCACGGAGTTTGGGGAGGCGAGTGGGCGTTCCTCCTCCGCCACCGACAACATCAGTGCTGGGAAGGTTGGCGGGTGGGGAGCGAATGGGCGCGCCACCACTGCCGGGCTGGGTGGGGAATGAGTGGGTGTGCCGCTGCCAGGCTTGGGGGCGCAAGTGGCTGTTCCTCCGACAACAACAACATCGGTGGGGGGAGGGGAGAGGCAGAGAGGGGACCCCCGTGCCGTCCCTCTCCCCGGCCTCTGATCCCGCTCCCGTGTGTGTGTGTGTGTGTGTGTGTGTGTGTGTGTGTGTGTGTGTGTGTGTGTGTGTGTGTGTGTGTGTGTGTGTGTGTGTGTGTGTGTGTTTGTGTAAGGGAAATGCCTTCCAACTGTGCGGGGAGAAGGGAACGGGGCTGGCCAGGGGGGCTGGCCAGGAGGGCTTTCCACCCCTCTGATGGAGAGAGAAAGGGAAGCGCCCGATCCCGGCCCCAAGCCTGGTGCCCGCCCAGCCCAGCCCCGATCGCTGCATGCTCTCGCCTGCCACCGCGGTGGTCTGAGCCGGTGGCCATCCAGGGTGGCTCCGGTGGCGTCGGCAGCAGCATCGGCACCCCACCCCTCCCCACCCCACCCCCGGGGGCTGAGCTTGCGGACGGGTCGCTTTCCTGGGCAGGTTGACTTGAGGTGGCAGCAGCAGCAGCATAGTGGAGAACACCAGTGTGGCCACCAAGACAGCCCTGATAAGAATGTGCCCCCTCACACCCCTACCCCCCATGATCTCCGCCGCCAGAATGGACCTCCATGGACTACCCGCCCCCACCCCACCCCACCCTGCCGCCACCCTGGCCATTGGGCTCCTCGCCCCGCTGCCGCTGCCTTCACAACCACCTCCTCACACACACACACACACACACACACACACACACACACACACACACACACACACACACCTCTCTCGCTCAGGTGCGCCCTTAGCTCCATCTGGTGAATGGAGGTGGCGCTAATTCCCTACCTCTGGATTTTTTTTTCGTTGTACGGATTTTCCATTATACAAACCCTCCATTATACAAGGTATGACTGGTATGTGTTAAATTGATTCCAGTGTATGGCAACCCTTTTCACAGTTTTCTAGGCATAGAATACTGAGATGTGGTTTTTTCTCTTCCTCTAGAAGTGCCCTGGGACTGGGCAGCTGGCCTAAGATCACGGACACTGACCCTTCCCCTCTAAGGCACAGTGGGGACCTGAATGCCCATCCTTGGCTCTACAGGTACATGCTGCATCTCACTGAGCAATGGCTAGGAACTGGTCTCAGGATAACCTGGCTGCTTTTCCAGCTGTGTGTGGTGGGAGGTTTCTACCACTTAATTCTGAATGATATGTGCAGGTGTTCTATCCTTACATTACAAAATTCCCTCTACCCCCTTCAAGTTGTATTGCAAATATGTTCAAGAAATCTTCTATTAGCTGTACACAATGGCATAACTAGGGGAGGGGCAACAGGACCAAATCCCCCCTGGGTGCAGTGATCTTAGGGCACTAAATTGATTTAGAGAGGGTCACGAGCACCTTACTTAAACAGGCAGCCTCTTTTGCTCAAAAGAGAAGGGCAAGGAGCAGACGAGAGGAGCAGGGAGGAGGCGGAAAGGGACTACCACTACAGATGGGACAGATGGGCAAGCTCTGTGTGTGTGTGTGTGTGTGTGTGTGTGTGTGTGTGTGTGTGTGTGTGTGTGCATGCGTGTGTGTCTGTGTCTGTGTGTCTGTGTACATGCACACATGTAAGGTTTATGTGGGTTGGTGGGGGGGACAAGCTGGTCAGGCAGACTTGTGGGAGCAACAGCGCACACACACACACATGCCCCAATCCCCCAATCTTATCAAATATGGTGTTTCAACATCTGTGTTGACTTCTCCTCCTCTCCTGATCATCTCGTTATGTCCTGCCCAAGACTGCAAGGGGCATTTCTTTTTTTCCACATTGCCTTCAGAACCTCCTTGCAAAGTAGATCAGGCAGACTCAGTCAGCCAGGGAGGTTTCAAGTCTGTGGCTTATTTATTTAAAAAAAAAACAACTATTATATTTATTTTTATTTGCATTTAATTTGGTGTTGAGCAGAGGGTTCCCCTTTCTTTATGTCAGCACTCGGTGGTGATGTCAGTAATGGGTATGTGAGAGCAAACTATAATGTTGCTTCTTGGTCATCAAAAGGGCATTTCAGCAAATGGGAATTCCCACCTGTAATACTTACTCTGTCCCTTTAAAAAAGACACTGAATGGCCAGGAGAGTGTTGCCAGAGCAGTGTCTCTAGACATTTCTTCATGGAGGAGAAGTATTATACAGTGGCATGTGCCTTAGTTATAAATACGTTGGATGAGTGTGATTTAGTGTCCATGGATTTATTTTTTACAAAGCATTGAAAAATTTCAGCTGATCCTAAATGTAACAGCTGCAGTGTTGATCACTCATCTTACAACCCCTCTGGCTACAGACCCATTTCCAGCCCCAGTTCAAATTTCTGGTTTTGACTGGTAAAGCTCAGTCTAAGCAGTATGGGTCTAGCCTGAATGAAGGATCAAATGGGTCTGAGTAAAAAGTGGATATTTGACATCAAAAACGGATGCTTTTGGTTTCATATGTTTTTTGCATGAGATCCTTCCTAAATCACCATCAGTTCATACATCTAATTAATGTCCAAATACTACACAATAATCATGGGTCCTCCAGTGCATGGCAGAGCAATGGCACAAAAATGAGGATCAATGGCATGGGTCCACTTGATTTCATATGATTTTTAGATTGATCATACTAAAACCACTGTTCCATGATTGGACCCATTACTACACCAAAAATCATGGGTCCATCAGTGCAGGGCTCCCCAGTGGTGCAAACACATGGAACCAAGGCATGGACCCACATTGATCCAAATGTTTTTTGCTAGCATTGTACCCAGACCACTTCCCCATCCTAGGCCACTTCTGTGTCCACAGGTTGCACATCAAAAATCACGGGTCTGTGAGCGCATGGCTCCACAGTAGCTCAAAAACATGGGTCCAAGGGATGGATCCTCATGAACCTAACTGATTTTTATCCAGGATTCCCCCAAAATCACTCTCCCATGATTGGATCAATCTCCGCCCACAGATTGCACTCCAAGGAATCAGGGATCCATCAGTGCATGGCTCCACAGTGGTGCAAAACATGGATCAAAGGGACTGATCCTCATGGATCTATCTGATTTTTATCCAGGATCACCCAAAAACCACTCTCCCATCATAGGCCCCATTGCTGCCCACAGAATGCACAACAGGAATCATGGGTCCGTCAGTGCATGGATACACAATGGCACAAAAACATGAATCCAAGGCATGGAACCTCATGGATCTAACTGGATTTTATGCAGAATCACTAAGTGCAATCTATGTTTTCAGATTGGTTCTATGATGGGAGAGTGGTTTGAAGGTGATCCTGGATAAAAATCAGGTAGAACTGTGTGGATCCATGCCACAGAACCATGTTTTTGCACCACTGTGGAGCCATGCACTCACAGACCAATGATTATCATTGAGTAGTAGTATTTGGACATTACAAGTAACGAGATATGTATGATTTGATGGTGATTTGGGAAGGATCCCATGCTTGTTTGAAATCAGGAGGCTCTGCTCTTGATTTCCAATATCTGCCCTTTACTTTCTCCAGGTCAAGGGCTGTGTTTTAATATTTACTGTATATCACTTAAGATATACTGGCTGGAGTTGGCCAAGAAGAAGGTGGCTGATGTGAGTCCAGCTCAAGCTGAGCTCTGAAGGCTGGGCAAAGCAGTACTGCGAGAGGAGGGAACCCCTGCCTAGGCAAAGAGGAGCTATGTCTTCACAGGGCTGGTCCCAGGTGTGTCTGGTGGGGGGGGGCATCTCCACCAGATATTGTGGGCTGATTTCTCCCCTTCCTCCGTCTATGATGTTTGTGTTTGTTATCAGTTGTTTTATGCCTCTTGCCGATTACTTGTTTGTTGCTGTGTATTTTTGGTTGTTCCCTGAAGCCTAACCTGTGTCTATCACAAGCACAAATAAAGCAGGCGTGGAGGTTAAATTTAAAGGAAAATAATTGAAAAACCTTGGTATTCTTGCCTAGACCCTTCCCACCAAGCATGTTCACTTCTAGTATCAGAATATGGCCAAGGCCCCATTAAACCAATTGCCACATTCCACTTCACATGTTATGTCTTGCCTCAACTGAATAGATCCACATTTAAAGGTATGGATCTGGCTTTTTGTGTATTCATTCTGAGCCCTGGGCAGGTAGCCCCAGCTGGAGCTTTAAGAACTACACAATGTACACTAAAATTGTTCAGAGTTGCACCAGGATAGGGAAAGGTAGTGAGGATTTTTTTCTACTATTGCATTTTTTTTACTGTTCTTGACTGTCTACTTTCAGAAAAAAAGGTGGAGAAAACAACACCTAAGAGCATCCATGTTCTAAGCTATCTAAACTATCTAATTCTTACTCTTAAATTCTCTTCCTTTTTTCTTTCTTGGTCTCCACTAGAGATGGGCACAAATCAGAAAAAAATGGTGATTCATTTTGATTTACGGTTCATCGAGGTTGACAAATCATAATAACAAATTTATGATTTTTTCCCTCACAAATGGATGAATCAATTCATTGATGCTTTTGCCTTAAAAACACTATAAAAAGGTAAAGGTTCCCCCCGCATATGCATGCTAGTTGTGTCTGACTCTAGGGGTGGTGCTCATCTCCATATTCAAGCCGGAAGAGCCAGTGCCGGCATGGCTGCAAGGAAACACTGTTTTATCTTCCCGCTTTTTACGGTGGTACCTATTTATCTACTTGCATTTACATGCTTTCAAACTGCTAGGTTGGCAGGAGCTGGGGTTATCAGCGGGAGCTCGCTCTGCTGCGTGGCACAAGGGATTCGAACCACCGAGCTGCCAACTTTGCAGTCTACAGTTTCAGTGCCTTAGTCCACTGAGCCACCACACCCCTTTAAAAACTCTGTAGCCCCCTGCAATTACTCAGAAACACCACAATCACAGGGAGACCTCACCTGATTATCTTCTACAAGCCCTCCAAGTTTGGTGAAGTTTAGGTTCTGGGTATCCAAGTTGTGCAAGTCCAAAGAGCACCCCCCCAGGTAAAGTGCATCATAGGTACCTAGGGATACTAAAATCATACAGAAACTTCTCCTAGCTCAGGCATTTGTGTTAAGAACTCACAAGGATTCCCCTCCCCCAGAAATTGCACCTTAGCAACTGGCTTGGCAAACCCAATCTTCAAGCAACTTGGACAGATTGTAGAGGAGAATGGGAGGAAGTGTCTCTATCATTTTGGTGTCCCTAGGTGCCTGGGGGCCCGTTTTATTACCTCAACAAAATGATAAATCAAAATCACAAAAATCAATTCATATTCATCAAAGATTTAATTTTGTATTATTTTTGACAAATTTTGCAATTTGTATTTTAATTTAGTCCACCCACCCACACCCACCCACCCACCCACCCCCCTCTCTCTCTTTTTTGCTGTTCCATCTTATCGGACAAGCCAACCTATAGAGATAGAAAAAGTTTTAAAGGTTTTAATTAGAGATGGGCATGAACCGAAAAAATGGCGATTCGTTTTTGGTTTGGTTAATTTTAGGGTTTGGTTCATTTCATTTCATTTTTAATGTTTTTTTTTAAAACATTTTGTTTGTTTGTTGATTGGTTATTTGTTTTTCCCACTTTGCACAATTTAATCCATTTGACAGTGCATGGGCAGAAAAAAACATTATTTTAAAAAAAACACAGACGTTGACAACAACTGCACAAACTGGACTGGGAGCATCCTCATCCTCATCCTCATCCTCATCATCCACAGCCTCCTCATCATCTTCAATAATCAACCCATTATCCTTACTGGGCGGCAGTGGTGGCAGCGGCAGCAGTGGGGCAATCCTGGTCCCTGTGGCAGGGGCTTTTTGAGGCACTGGCTTTGGTCGGTGCACCTTTTTGATTATTTTTATTTTTATTTTTCAAGCACTGATCATGCTACCCCTGGGGCCGTGTCAGCGCTGGTTTTATTTTTTATATTTTTTTCTTTATTTTAGGGCACCAACCTGACCACCCCTGGGGCTGGGTGGGTGCTCCTTTCATTTTTGATTTATTTTATTTTATTTTTTAAATACTGTTTTTTTTAAAACTGCCAACCATGTGGCTCATGCTACAGCTTTAGCATGAGCCAGTCAATTTTTTTTTCTTTTGCCAGCTGTGGGCTGGGTCTGGTGCTCATGGACTGGTACCAGCCCACGCGCCAGATTGGAGTTTTTTATTTTATTTGATTTTTTGATCCCCCCTCCATGTGCCGACCGCATGGCCCCTGGGGCTGGGTCGGCACTGGTTTTATTGTTTATAATTTTTCTTTATTTTAGAGTGCCAACCTGGCCGCCTTTTTAAAATTAAAAAAGTGCTCCTTTTAAAAAAATTGTTTAATTTTAATTTTAATTTTATTGTATTTTTTCTTTACTGCCGACCACGTGGCCCATGCTACAGCTGTAGCATGGGCTGGTCAGCTTTTTTTTCCTGGCCGCCCCTCCCTGCAGCCAGGAAGACCGGACCTCCAGGAAGGACCAGCACCAGGTAGGAGACATCTCCAGCACCACCATTAATGAACCAAACCGAACCGAATCAAATTTTTTCAGTGTGGTTCGTTTCGTTCTAAATCCACTCTGGGGTTCATTATTCATTTTGTTATGTAAGAAAATGAATAACAAATAACAAAATGAACAAAATGTTCATTTCGTAGCCCATCTCTAGTTTTAATAACTGAGTTTACAGATACATCATACTGCACTAATCTAAATGGTTTCTCTGTGATAATAAACAGCTCCTTTCCTTTTGTTTTTCCCAACAGGAGCCTCCAAAATGGTTCCTTTAGAATAGAAACACGGTCTGCACTTAATTGCTACAGCCTGGAGCCAAGGTCTGGAAGCACTGTCCTCTATGGTCCCTGTCAACAAATTCTTGCTGTATCACACAATCATCTGTATTGTGCTTCGAAGAATTGGCTTGGGTGATGATGCACTGTGATATAAACAAATCTTAGGCACAACATTAGGCTGAATATACTAATTTTTAACTGTAAAAATTGGAAGTATGTAAATCTCCCATTTTAAAACCCCATTTGTGCATGAGTGAAAGTGGACAACAGCACATTTTTATTTATTTATTTATTTATTTATTTATTTATTTATTTATTTATTTATTTTTACAACTTATATGCCACCCACTACCCAAAGGTCTCTGGGCGGCTTACAATCAAAGAATTAAAACAGTTAAAACATCAAGTATCAATAAATAATTAAAACAATAATTAAAACCTTACACTAAAATCATTACACTAAAATTGCCATCAGAGGACCCAGAGTTTATCGATGTATGTATGTTGTGTCGTTACAGTCATGACTGATTCTCCGTGACCCCATTTCCATGGAGTTTTCTTGGCAGAAATACTGGAATGGCTTGCCAGTTCCTACTCCAGATGCCTACAGCACCTGGTATTCCCTGGTGGTCACCCATCCAAGTACTAGCCAGGCCTGACCCTGCTTAGCTTCTGCTCTATGTTGTATCAATTGAAAAACTTCTGGAACAGGAAGGTTTTTACCTGGCGCCAAAATGTCATCAATGTTGGCGCCAGGCGGATCTCACTTGGGAGGGCATTCCATAGCTTGGGGGCAGCTGCCAAGAATGCCCTATGTCTACAAGCCACCCCTCTCACCTCCTTGAAGGATGGCTCTTTCAAGAGGCCCCCCTGGCTCAATCTTAATCGCTGGGTTGGTTTGTATGGAAGGAGGCGGTCCTTCAGGTATCTAGGTCTTAAGCCATTTAGGGCTTTATATGTCAAAACAAGCACTTTGAATTGGGCTCGGGCAGCAACTGGTAACCAATGAAGGTTATACAGAATCGGCGTGATGTGATCCCTGGCGGCCCCACTGCTTACCAGCCATGCCACACGATTCTGAACCAGTTGCAATTGCCGAACCGTCTTCAAAGGCAGCCCCTACTGGTCATGTGACTAGTAGAGTGGAGTGAGGGGAAAAGCCAAGTAGGGGATGAAAAATGTTTAGACTGAGGAGGAAGAAAAGAGAATATGGACTGATGTGAGGGTTTAGAACTAATGAGGTTCTAATCTGGATTAGGATGGGTCCATGTGCTAATGCCCACTCAGCCTCACACAGTCACCCTCCTTGTAGAGACACACCCTAGAGCAGTGGTGGTGAACCTTTTAGAGACCAAGTGCCCAAACTGCGATTCAGAACCCACTGATTTTTCGCAAAGTGCCAATACAGCCATTTAACCTGAATACAGGTGGCTGTGAAGGGGCAATGTCGGGTGCCCACAGAAAGGGCTCCAAGTGCCACCTTTGGCACCTGTGCCATAGGTTCACCAACACTGCCCTAGAGGAATAGATAATAAGTTGCAGTCAGCAGGACTGAGGGTTGTGCAACATGGCAAGCTATTTCCTCCCATCTATAATGTTGCTGGATAACCTTTTTGTTGTGTTGCTTCAGACCCTTCTCCCCCCCCTCCTGCAGTGCTGCATATTTGCTTTCCACTGGGGGGGGGGTGAGAGGGCATACAACATTTGCGAGCCGTCCCTCCCTTTCCCTTCAGCTCCCTGCTGCAATTCCTCCTCTTCCTCCTTGATCTCATGAAGATTAAGAAAACAGTGAAAATAGTAAAACAAACAGGTTGAGAACCCCTGATCTACTAGGGTGGAGACTCTTCCCTTTTCCATCACAGAAACTTTATAGGAAAATAGCCTGAAAATATTTAACATCAATTTGTGGGGATTTCTATAATTAGAGTTAATAAAAGGATGTGTCTTATCCGCCAACCTTCCAAAAACACAGACACTGGCCCTTCCTCTCCCACCTTCTCTTGCTTGGTAGCTTTATTTTGTCCTTTTGATGGGCATCAGCAGTAAAATTCTCATTAGTATGTGATATATGCCCTGTGTATATAATGTGTATGTGTTGGTATAGGGATAGGTATGTGTATGTTCCCCCCACATTTCCTAGGAGGATTGCCTTAACTAAACAACTTGAGGTATATGGTACAGCAAAGGTAGCATTATAAAAATATCTGTGTGAATTGAGTTGGTGGTCTGTATGCAAGCCCCAGTGGATGTATGTCCACATCAGCCAACCCGCCACCACAGCTGACACTAATTATCACCTGGGTAGGCAGAAAAAGAACACCCAAAAGAGCTACAGAGAGTCTCCACATCGGAGGTGGTTCCATTGGGTCTGGTTTGAAACCATACGGTCCTCGCCACGGACTCAAACTGAGATGCCATTGTCTTGCTCATAGGGCTGAATGGTGGCTGTAGCAGAACTTACACACACACACACACACACACACACACACACACACACACACACACACACACACACACACACACACACACACACAGAGAGAGAGAGAGAGAGAGAGAGAGAGAGAGAGAGAGAGAGAGAGAGACTAACCCCTCACTTGAGGATCAGAAATCTTCTGCTGATCTTTTACTGTTCAAGAACAAAGCAATTCAGACCACAAATGGTAAAAGCAAATAACGCAAAATACTAGTAAGAAAGCTTATAACTCTTTGGGAAATGCCCCGTGAAAACAAGCAAATGTTCATGGATTCGATTTCATACTGAAATGTATACGAATACTATATGAATGAAATGAAATCCCAGGGCACCCCCACTCAATCTGTGCTCACTATAAACTGCTATTATCAGTGCTTGAGGCCACACAAAGAAATCTAAAATTGGCCTGTTAAAAATGACAATAGATGAAGAAGAGCACGTGAAACCTCACTTTATTTTTAATTTTTGTTTTAGAGTATTTTTACCCCGCCTTTCTCCTTGGAAATAGACCCAAGATGGCTTACAGTAATAAGGGATAATATACAGTTCAATACAATTAAGACATGTTCAAGTATTGAGAACAGGGAATTGAGGAACATCTTACAGCATTAAAAGACAATTGTACATTAAAGCTACATGAGAATGTGAGCAGTTAAAAGGAGAGTAAAATTCCATATAAAGTTATGAGTGATGGAAACTAAAATTGAAAACGTAGTGTCAGTGTAATCACACAAGGTTATAAGTGGTTATAAATACAATGTCTATGTGATCATGTATGGGAGATTCATATAAAGGTCCTATAATAGGCAGTCCATCATTCAGGGAAAGCTTGCCTGAAGAGAAAGGTCTTTGCCTGTTTCCAGAAAGACATCAGAGATGGGGCACTTCTGGCCTCTAGTGGGAGGAAGTTCCAGAGTCTGGGTGCCACAGCTGAGAAGGCACTTTCTTAAGTTGTAAAAATAAATAAATAAATAAATGTATTCCCACACCCTTTCTCCCATCTTCCTGTCCTCACATTGTCATATACATTCCCTCAGTTTTGAAACAGAGATACTGACCTGAATTCAATTGCTTTTTACTTACTGATTCCAGTACCTCAGACATGTCTATGCAATTGACCCTTCATAGGCAGCCTGTGTAGTATCAACCAGCTTGCCAAACCAGCTTGCCAAAATGAAACAAATGTTTATAAGAGCATGTAGTTGAAGAACTATTTCTAAACTTAAGATGACTCACATGCCCTGTTACCTAAGGCCAGTTAGCCTTACATCTGTCCCAGGGAAGATGGTGGAAAGCCTCATCCAAGAGAAAATCTTAAAACACATAGAAGAACAAACTTTGCTGAGAGAAAATCAGCATGGCTTCTGCAAGGGTAAGTCTTGTCTGACAAATCTTGTAGAATTTTTTGAAAAGGTCAGCAGGCATGTAGATTTGGGTGAACCGGTGGATACAGTCTATCTGGATTTTCAAAAGGCCTTTGACACAGTCCCTCACCAGAGGCTGTTGAGAAAATTGCACAGTCAGGGGATAAGAGGGCAGGTCCTCTTATGGATTGAGAACTGGTTGAGATCTAGGAAACAAAGAGTAGGTGTCAAAGGGAAATTTTCACAATGGAGAGAGGTGAAAAGCGGTGTGCCCCAGGGCTCTGTCCTGGGACCGGTGCTTTTCAATCTGTTCATAAATGACCTGGAGACAGGGATAAGCAGTGAGGTGGCCAAGTTTGCAGATGACACAAAACTTTTCCATGTGGTAAAAACCAGAGAAGATTGTGAAGAGCTCCAGAAGGATCTCTCCAAACTGGGGGAATGGGCTACGAAATGGCAAATGCGTTTTATTGTAGCAAAATGTAAAGTAATGCATATTGGGGCGAAAAATCAAAACTTTATCTATCAACTCATGGGCTCTGAGTTATCCGTGACAGATCAGGAAAGAGATCTTGGTGTGTTGGTGGACAGCTCCATTAAGGTGTCTACCCAATATGTGGCAGCGGTGAAGAAGGCCAATTTCATGCTAGGGATTATCAAAAAGGGGATTGAAAATAAAACAGCCAACATTATAATGCCATTATACAAAACAATAGTAAGGCCGCATCTGGAGTATTGTGTACAATTCTGGTCACCGCATCTCAAGAAAGACATAGTGGAACTGGAAAAGGTGCAGAAGAGAGCGACCAAAATGATTACTGGGCTGGGGCACCTCCCTTATGAGGAAAGGCTAAAACATTTGGGGCTCTTTAGTCTGGAAAAAAGGCGCCTGAGGGGGGATATGATTGAGACGTACAAAATAATGCAGGGCATGAGTAAAGTGGATAGAGGGAAGCTCTTTTCCCTCTCACAAAATACCAGAACTAGGGGACATGCACTCAAATTGAGGGCTGGGAGAGTAAGAACAGACAAAAGAAAATATTTTTTCACCCAGCGCGTTGTTAGTCTATGGAACTCCCTGCCAGAGGATGTGGTGATGGCTAGAGATGGGCACGACTTGAAAAAAAAATTTTTCGAGTTGTCGTTAGTCGGGCCAGTCCCATTTCGGCTCGTTTCCGGTTTTCGCGAAAATTCGCAAAAATTAGTCAGTTCGTTTTTTCGTTTTTTTGTTGTCGTTAGTACTGGTTTTTTTTGGGGGGAGTGGGCTCCTGGAGGCACCTCTGTGGGGTGGGTGCCTCCTCTGGCCCGCTATAAAGGGAAAGTGGGCTCCTGGAGGCACCCGTGGGTGCCTCCTGCCACTAGGAAGGGGAAGCAGGCTCCAAGAGAGACCCCTCTACATGGGGGTCTCCCTTCCTCACCTGCTGCTGCTGCAAAATGCTATGCAATAGCCATATGGATATTGCATAACATAATGTGCAGACGTGAGACCAGTGTGAGAGTCATAGGGTCATACCTTCCCTGCACAGGGCTCCCGCACCACCATGTCTCACACAGAAGGGAATTGTACTTGCTGCGTGTAGTGCAATGCAAGCAAGTAGATCTGGCTTTAAGGTGGCTTAGTGCAAGAGCTAGGGTTAGGCTAGTGACGGGTAAGGTTACGGTGGGCTAGTGGGTTGCACCTCTGGGTGCCTCTCTGACCCACTAAGAAGACAGTCTGTGACGTATGGGTACGGAGTCAAGGGTTAGGGTTAGGGCTAGGGCAGGTTTTAGGGGGCTTTTTGGCACATCCCAGAAGTCTCCATGGCCAAGTGGCCATGCGACTGGTGGGATGGCTCCAAAAATTTGCATGGTTGTCCACTCCTACATGGCTGGCCACTTGGCCAGCCCATCATTGCGCAGGTGTAAATAAAATAAAATAAAATAAAATCAATGGAGGACAGAGGAGGAGAGGAGAGACATTTTGTTGCAAGAAAAAACCCACTGCTACTGTGAAAAATCTGGCAGTTTATATATTTTCGCGTGTTTCTTTCTGTTGTGCTTGTGTGTTTTTGGACCACGATTTCAAAAACAATATTGCGTTCGCTGCCCCATTTTGGATCCCCCGCCCGCACAGCATGGCATGGCGATGGCGACTCGCGAGTCCGGCTGCCCAGGACGGGGGAGGCTGGACCCATCCCTCCAGAAACCACCCCTCCGGTAGGTGCCCTGCGCCCTTAGTCAAGCAGGCATTTTTCCGCCTGCTTTTTTGGCCCGGGAATGGGTGGGGGGAGAGTTTAAAAGTTTTTTCCTGTGCCGTCCGTGCCGCTTGCTTGCGCTTTAATTGCGGCGGCCGGCGGCCGGCGAGACTGGGCTTTTTGCTGGCTGCGAGCCTGCGGCGAGTCCCACCAGAGCAGCCCAGGACGGGGGATGAGGGGGGAGGCCGGGGACCTCCAGAAACAACCCCTCTGGTAGGTGCCCTGAGGCACGGCAGGCATTTTCCCGCCTGCTTTTTGGCCGGGAACCGGGTTTTTTTAACTTTTAAAAACTTTTTTTCTGTGCCGCGTGTGGCATCGCGCGATCTCGCGATGCAAGGAACGAGCACGACAAATCAGACCAAAATTGTTCGTTCGTCGGTTCGAGCTCGAAGTCTGGGGGAGTAATTCCCGTTACCGTTTCCGTAGAGTAACGGAACCGAGTAACGGAAACGGAAACGGGAATACCGCTAAGTCGTGCCCATCTCTAGTGATGGCATCTGGCTTGGATGCCTTCAAAAGGGGATTGGATAGATTGCTGGAGGAAAAGTCCATCTCAGGTTACAAACCATGATGGAGATGTGTAATCTCCAGGCTTAAAACCAGGGTACTTCAAGGGCCAGATGCAGGGGAGTGGTATCAGGAGACAGATATATAGTCTCATGCGCTCCCAAAAGCATCTGGTGGGGCCACTGTGAGATACAGGAAGCTGGACTAGATGGGCCTTTGGCCTGATCCAGCATGGCTCTTCTTATGTTCTTATGTTCTTATGTCATTTGACTATTACTTTTGAAAAGGCCAGAATTTTAAATAGCACAACACTATGTCACAATGATACAAAAATGTATCTGGTAAAGTTCATCTGTTGAATATGTAAATCACATTATACATGATGTATGATATACAGTCCAAAAGGAAGCCCAAAAGCTAATCAACCCTTCCCTGCATGAAATGAGGCACATGTATGCTGCTAGGTTTTAAACGCTGGCTTTGTAACCAAAGTTGCAAAGCACAGATCATTGTTCTTCATTCCCAGTGTATCAAGATGGTATATTGAATGCCGCATCTTATTATTATTACCCCTTATTTGGTACTCTCTGCATTTACCAAATATTTGCACTTTGGTTCTCTGGGGTTTACTGTCTGAACTCTAATAGTATTTATTTATTTATTTATTTATTTATTTATTTATTTATTTTTGAATTTGTACCCCGCCCATCTTCCCACGGGAACTCTGGGCGGCTTACAGAGCTGAAACAGGTCAGCAAATACACAACTATCAAAATATAAGACAGACAACAAGATAATCATAAACATATAATTAAAAACACAGCATAGAGTTAGGCGCCCTTGTTTTGGTCTAACCTCGCTGCTAGGTCAGTACACTCGTTATAGAGGAATCGATGGCGAGAAGAAAAGAGAGAGAGAGAAAAAACAACTATTAGGCTAGGTCACCAAAGGCCTCGCGAAATAGGATGGTTTTAATCGCTCTACGAAAGGCCAGCAGGGACTCTGCAGAGCGCACTTCGCTGGGGAGGCTGTTCCAAAGAGAGGGAGCAGCGGCCGAAAAGGCCCGGTTCCGTGTAAGGGAACGCCTGGCCTCTCGGGGGGTGGGAACCCGCAGCGAGTGCGCCTGCGCCTGCCGAACCGGTCGGGCCGAAGTTGACCGCTGGACGATCCGCTCTGCCAGGTAGTCAGGTCCCAAGCCATGGAGGGTTTTATAAACTAAAACCAGGACCTTGAATCTAATCCGGGCTGCAACGGGTAGCCAATGCAGCCGAGCCAGGACCGGGGTGATGCGGTCATAGCGACGCGCACCCACCACCAGTCTGGCCGCTGCATTTTGCACCCGCTGCAGTCGCCGGAGGAGAGTCAAGGGCAACCCCATGTAGAGAGCATTGCAGTAGTCCAACCTCGAGATCACCAGCGCCTGCACCACTATTCTCAAGGAGTCGACGTCTAGGTAGGGACGAATCTGGGCAATCTGACGGAGATGGTAAAATGCGGTCCTGGCCACGGCCGCCACCTGGGCCTCCAGGGACAGCGCCGGGTCCAGGATCACGCCCAGATTACGAGCCCTCTCTGCCGGCTGGAGGGAAACTCCCTCCAAGCTGGGGAGAGGGCCTCCATAACCAGACGGGGAACTCCCAAAGAACATCACCTCGGTCTTCTCAGGGTTGAGTTTGAGCCTGTTGGCCCTGGCCCTGTTGGCCCTGGCCCTAGTACCTCTGAAGCAACATGAAGTCATTTTAGAGAAATAGTTGTGCATCTTCATTTGCTCTTGCTTTTCTTCCCATGAGCTCAAGGAGGCATTGCGGCCCTCTGTCTCCCCAATTTTATCCTCAGAACAAGCTTGTAAGGTAGGTCAGCCTGAGTATGTGTAATTGCTAATTCCATCTAGGGATGTATATCATACTATTGGGCAGCATATCAACCAACCAACCAAATAACCAACCAATCAGTCAGTCCGTCCGTCCGTCCGTCCGTCCGTCCGTCCGTCCGTCCGTCAGTCAGTCAATTCCATTTAAGTTTAAATTTTGATTCGCTTAACTCTGTTTATTGCTTTCTCACTCACTCTCTCCCTATATACACACATATGCACAGTGAGAAAGAAATGTGTACTCTGATCCAAAGTTGCAAAATTCAAAATCTTGGTATAAGATTTCAAAATGACAATGTTTCCAAAGCTAATCTCTCCTTCTCAGTGGAATTTAAACCCCTAATTTGAAATTTGGTTGCCAACACTGAATCTCAAATTCATTTTCAGACTCTTCTAAATTGTCTTTTCTTAAAGTAGTTGCAGAACTTTAGGAAGGAGAAATAACATTGTTTTGAAGACAGGGCAAGAACATGGTGGACATGATCTGTCCTTATTTTCCATCTCCTAAAAATGTCAAGGAAATAGACATGTAGCCCATGCCCCATGGTCTTGCTTCAAAATTACATGTTTAGGGCACTTTCTGTAAGCATGAATGTTTTTTGTCAGCTGCATAGCAGAAGAGAAAAATGATGTGTGAGAAAAAGTAGAAAGAACCTGTGTATTCTGTGAATCACTGACTCTTGGAATGGGCACATTATTGTCAGCTCTGCTATCCCAAGCCCACACTGAGGCCTCATGTTCACAATGGCTGCCGAAATGTCCTGCAAAGTCATCCTCTAATGCAGTCAAGACGGCGTTGTTTCCAACCCTTATGTCATCGCCCACGCAGAAATATTATATATTGTTCCATGTGGAACAACCCAGAGATGACACCTTCCATCCTGAAAGATTTTGCAAGCTCAACAGTGTACACAATCTGCCTCCTGCCAGAAGGCAGCCAGTGATGGAGGTGGAGGTATGTGTTTGTGTGGCAATTAGGCGGGCCAAATGACACACACTCTATAACCGTGGGTGGGAAACAGCTTTCAGCCAAGGGACACCACAGCAAAACCCAGGTTTTACCAAATGCAGAACGGGATTTTAATGGATGCCCAGAGTGGATGAGGCATTTTGCTTTAAACATGCTGCCTGAAAAGGTCTTTCTACTCAATTTGTCTACCACAGGAGGATGGAGGTTTGAGGCTACCCTGCCAGGATTTTAACCTGTGGTTCCAGGGAGTCTAGAGTAGATATTTTGAATCTGATATATAGACCACAAAGTCCTGCCCGCTGATATATGCATGAAATATACGCATGGTAGCATTCCTCTGTATAAAAATACACACCATAATAGCCCTGTGCACAAAGCAGGTACAGAAAACCTATTTATGAATGAGCTATATGCTACTAATCATAATGTCCATTAATCATACAGTAGTCAGGTGGAATGGGTTCCTGTCAGTTTCCTAAGTATATTGCAAACCCAGAGCAGCAACTCAGTCACAGGCATAAGACACAGCTTTCCAGGGCAGCCCATGCTGATGCATTCATTAGACACGGGCTGTGGTGGGAGGGGGGAAAATCTCCTGAAATACATCTCAGCAGTGGCCCATGTGTTTCAGTCTTTATAGCCCACTGGGACACATGAGGCAACTATGATTCATCCCTAGGGCATGACCGCAGCTCTTCAGTTAGGACACACTGTGGTTAAAAAAGTTCCTCTAAGCTGCTTCAAGGCATGTGGAGCAGTGGGCAGACATTATGAGGGGGTACCCTCAAACACACAAAGTGTATGATATATAGGTACACGTGTACTGTGTAGTATGTAAGTTTGATATATAAATGCATATTGCCAATCCCTGATAAAAGGACATGCAATGGCTAAAATCCTCTTGGGTGCTATACTAAAGGGGAAACTTTTAGAGGTGTGTGGTCTGCAGTTAAAAAAAATTCTGTACACATTATTTCTTGCACAACTTAGTGTGCAACTGATAATGATCATTGACATTTATTTTATTTATTTAAGATATTTTACCCCACCATTTTCCTTTAAAAGACTTGTTAACTTGCGGTAAATTACTTTCCATAGGTAATATTTGTTTTACAGAAATTTAACTAGATGAAAGAATGTTGGTCATTGATTAAGATCACCAGGAGATGCCTTCCTCTGGATCCTGCCACCTTCATTGGTTTGTTTCAGGGCTGTTCAACTTTGAAAAGGCCAAGGTCTACTTTTTCCAGCCCAAAGTGCCTGAGGGCCACTACACTAAAACCTCTACTTACGAAATTTATCCCTTCCGAGCACATGTTCATAAGTAAAAACTTTCATAAGTAGAGCAGCGGGAACAGATTTTAATGTGCCATGGCCCTTGAACTGCCCCACTTGGCTGAGACAGTGGCCTGGCAGATCCAGAACTTTGCTGGGGCAGTGGTGGTCCTTGGGATAAGGGAGGGAAGGGTGGAGAACTTATCCCCTCACTTTTTTATTGATGGCCGGCGGGCTACTTTTGAACCCTTCATGGGCTACCAGTAGCCCACGGTCTACCTGTTGGGCAGGCCTGGTTTATTTGATGGGACACAAGACAGAGCCTTCTGTGTTGTTGCTCCCAGACTCCGGAACAACCTCCCAAAGGAAGCTAGACTGGCCCCATTTTTGTTGTCCTTCCATAAGCAGGCAAAGACCTTCTCTTCAAGCAATGTTTCCCTGAGTGAAAGGCTTCTGAGTGAGGGCTTTTTAATGGGTTGTTGTACTTAATGCATCCGTGTGTTTTGGGGTACTCTGCTCCTTGATCCTTTCAGTATTGTATGCTCATCGTTAGTTGCATTCCTATGGGAAACCACATTTTGTAAGACAAAATTTTCATAAACGGAAGCAGCCCATAGACTCCAGAGTGGATTAATCCATTTTCAATGCGTTCCTATGGGAAACTGTGTCTTGTAGGACAAAATTTTCATACAACAAATTGACCCATAGAACGAATTAAATTCGTCTTCATGTTCTCATGGCAACATTCCCCAAATTGCACAAGGTTTAGTTGGATGAGAAAATAACCTTTCTTTACTATTTAACTCTGCAAGTTCGTATGCTATATTTTGCCCCTTGAAACCAACATCACAGCAAGAAGCCACTGGAAAGGTAAATAACCTTGAACATTTCAATGGAATCTTCTTCTTTTTTTTTTTTTGCTTCAACACATTTTGGAAACATCTCTATCCAGTTTTATTGTAGCAAAACTAGGGTGGCAACTCAGGGATAGCACAAGATGTTACAGAAGACATGTGTACATAAAGAAGGTTCTCCTCCACATCCCCCCCCCAATCCTTCCCCTTTAACATCTAATGATACAAAGGAGGCTAATACATTGTTGTGAACTTCCTCACTACTGTGGTAGCCAGGATTGAACTCAAAACCAGTAATGGAGAGATGTGTAAAAAGAGGGGGACTAGTGAGAGAAGAAAATATATTCTTAACCTTTTTCTTCCTTGAATGTTTTAATTTGGAAAGATAGGAACCTGCCTTACACCAAGGTTCATAAGAGAGTGCTGAGATGTCTAGCATAGGATGAGACATCCCGGCTGGTACTGATTCTCTAGGATTTCAGATAAAGATGTTTTGCAGCTCCACCTAGAGAAGCCAGCAATCACACTTAAGGCTTCAACAAGGAGTACAGCAATGGAACTCCATTACATCAAAAGGTGGCCACCAGTGCTCCAACACTGGAAGCATTCAAATGAAATGTGGACAACTCCCCTGGTCAAGATCCTTTGATTTGTATTCCTCCACGCAGCAGGGGGCTGGACTTGATGGCTTTGTAGGCCCCTTCCAACTTTTCTATTTCTGTGATTCTAGGAAAGCAAAATCTGTGTGTGAGCTGCTGTTTTCCCCAGTATCCCAATATACAGGACCAGGCTCCATGATAGATAATGGAAAGTGATAAAAGTCCTTTCATTATGTCAATCTAGTTCAGGAAAAATGGTCATAAGATTTTAAAAATACCTACAGGGTGGTGGTGATTGTTTACTTTAATAAGTGGCACCACACATAGCAAAGAAAGTGTTTGGCATAATGTTACTTTTTGCCCAATGTAGTTGATGTGAAGTTTTCTCTTTCCTGCCCCAACCCATTTATGCCCTTGTCCCAACATTTGTTGTGCTATACTATGAGAGCTGGTTTGAGAAGCTTGGGGGGAGATATGGTTCCAAATAACATAGTTACCTGTAACTAATTGTATTTTGGGTGATACATTATATAACTAGTAGTTACAGTTCTTTCTAGATAGAATGAGTGATACAATGCACTTTCAGGAATTTCTTTCAAAAAGTAGTTTAGGGTGATGAAAGGGGAATTTGAAGAGGAATTATTTCAGGCTTTATGCCACTCTCTTATTCATTTCAAAAGGCAAGGGATTTGCTTTGAGGGGGTTGTATTTTGTATTTTTCTAAATATTTCCAAGGTGAACTATCAGAACTGCTCAACAGAAAAAAAAAATTTCTTATTCTTTTCGGGTCCATTGGTAACAACACCACAATATATTAATAATACAGTATGTAAAACCAATTACTTGCATGATTAGAGTAATAGCAACAGCAGTGGGTTACTTTTAGGAGTTAAAGTTGTAAGTTCTAAGTTTAGTTATAGCTGTCAGTCTCTTCTTATATAGAGAGGCACAGCTCATCTGTTCAACTGGAAGTTGAGTCATGGCAACTGGACTTCTTTTTCTTGAGATTCTCAGGCACAGTCTATCTGCTACTTATCAGGCTGTGCTTTCAACAATACCCAGACAAATAAATAAGCCTTCACCACCAAGGTCATAACTAAGGACCCATACTTTATGGGTTTCAGAACCTTAGGCCATTGTTCACCTTAAGGCTACGTATACTGTTGTCTACCTAACAAGCCTATTCAGGCCATTGTTCATCTTATGAGCCTATTTCAGACCAGGGTGTCAAGAGGTCAAAGCGGACTATAAGATGGAGGACTTGCAACTAGGGGCATTTATACACGACCCCTAAGCTCCGCTGCAAATGGCTGCAAGCTCCGGACGATAAAAATGTTTACCCACCAGCTCTGGAGTTTGCAGACAATTAAGTGTGACCCCGCCCACTTACCGCGACCAAACTGCACTTTTCTTGTACCTGCTTTTTTATAGTGAAAATATTTGATGCGGAGATTGCCTGAGCTCTCCTCACTTCTTTCTGTTGTTTTTCTTTTTCCTCTGCCCCTTAAAGAGGAACCAGGAAGTAAACGGAGGTCGGAGCAACTGGAGGTAAGCCTTTTATTCTTTTGTCTCTGTCTAAGGCTTTTTTTTCCTCACCCCCCCTCACACAGACAGAACAAAGAAGTGCCCAGCGGGTGGGGAGGGAGGAACAGCAACGAACCCTCAAGATCTCTGGTCCGAATTTAAGGGACCAGCGGATCTTAGGGGTCGTGTAAAAAGGCCCTAGCTTTCTTCAGATTAATGAAGCTTTTTGGATGAGCAGTAAAATGTTTCAATCTCCCAAGAAAAAGAAGTCCAGTTGCCATGACCCAAATTCCAGATAAACTCACCTGGATGACTGAGAATCTTCACAGACTCATCTCTTCAAATAGTATACAAAACTCAGTAATATCCGATATACAAAACTATCATGTCTCACCCACTTTATAAAGACAAGAGTGAGATGTGAACTTATATTTACATATTAATATCATTACAGGTAGCTTTTTTTTAATCTTGTAATTTATTATTTAGATGCTTTAGAAGAAATGTGGCATATAAGTATTTTAAATAAATGAAATAAGTGAATAAATAAAATGGGGATTGAAATCAAACAAATCAATTACAAGTTTTTTAAATAGAAAGTTTAATATTCCTTCTAAAATGGCAAGGAGAGGATCATATGTAAGGGATATCCCTGTCTCTACAATACATTGGCCAGAATCCCTCTACACATTTAAATAGGTGTTAACAGAGAATGTAATTTTCAGCAGTCAATTGCTTCCAAATTAGTCATCTGTGCAGGCATTTGCTATAGTATTTGAGTCACATGGCATAATTTGTTGCTGAAATTTACAGCAACAGACTTATACCAGCAGGAATCGGTTACAGAATTCTGGCCATTACCTAATAGGCCAAAGACTGGGAGTTGAGTAGCCAATCAGGTAGCCTAGGCAAGTCTGTATAGTGGCAAAGAATCTATCAGATAAAATTTCAAGTGCTCAAGGTTTAGGATTAGCTTCATGTATAAAATAGCTTTTTAATTTGTTAGAATGGGTCTATTTGGAAATATGTGGGGGAGGTTAGAAAAAGAAAACTCTGATTTAACTGTTATAGTACATTTGCTGGCCCTAAATAATATTTCCTTCAGGGATGCAGCATCTGATACTAACCTTAGCAAACCAAGCAAAAACATTCAGAGACTTCAAAAATGCAGTACCTTTCATCTTGCATGTGTATATGAAAGAATAGGGGAGGACATATAGAGCACATATGTCTGAAAGTAACACTGCTAGCGATTTGGAACAGCAAACTAAATTCTCATCACTTCATAAGGCACGGATTCCTCCCTACTCTTCCTCTCTCTCTCTCTCTCTCTCTCTCTCTCTCTCTCTCTCTCTCTCTCTCTCTCTCTCTCTCTCTGTGTGTGTGTGTGTGTGTGTGTGTGTGTGTGGTGTGTCAAAACCTAGAGAATATTTGCCCCCATATACCAGGAGCACAGGTTTGTAACCTCAGTGTGTGATAAATTAGAGCTTTCAGTAGGAGTTTTTCCTGGCACAGATACTAGAACAACTCCACTGACTAGCTACTACTGCTGAATTTTAAAATTTCCCTGGCTCCTTGTTTAGCCAAAACTTAAAGCTACAGTCAGTTAGAGCTTGGCAATATGCAATGTTCAGTAACCTTATCTTTTTATAATAATCATGTTTATTACTATTCTGCAGTGCTTTGGGAGGCTAGAGAGGTATGTTTGTTAACGTCAGGCATTTAACGGGATCTCTCAAGAAGCAGTGTCATAAACTCGGTCAGCGTGGTCAGAAGACATGGCAGTGTCAGAAACTCTTCATTAACAGGCAACTCAGGTTGTTCAAATTCTGCTACGAACACTGTTACATAACCTTGCTTTCTTTAGTCACTGATAGACATGGGCACGACTAGGTGAAATTGTCATTTCCGTTTTCGGTTCTTGTTATCGTTACGTAATGGGTAACGGTAATGAGAATTACTCCGCTAGAGCTCGAACCCGAACCGAAAAAGAAAAATTGGGTCTGATTTTTCGTTGTCGTTCATGGCATCACGGTGATCGCGCGATGCCAAGCAGCACAGAAAAAAAGTTTTAAAAATAAAAAAACCCCAATTCCCGGCCATAAAAGCAGGCGAAAATATGCCTGCCTCAGTGAGGGCACCTACCGAGGTGTGGTTTCTGGGCGGGTCCCCGGCTCCCCCCCTCTCCCGTCCTGGGCTGCTGGTACCAGGCTGGGGGGGCCATCCTCGTCATCTCAATTTGCCATGCGGTGGGGGGGATCCAAAATGGCGACCGCAATATTTATTTTTAAATTGTGGTCCAAAAACCCACCAAAGCACCACAGAAACATTTGAAAATTAGGTATTTTAACTGCCAGAATTTTTATAGTAGCAGCAGTGGGTTTTTCTTGCAATAAAACGTCTCCATTGATTTTATTTTATTTTTATTTTTATTTTTATTTTTATTTTTATTTTTTTACACCTGCGCATGCGCAATGATGGGCTGGCCATGGGATGGGACCATGCAAATTTTTGGACCCATTCCACCAATCGCATGGCCAGGTTTTGACTGAGACTTCTGGGTGTGCCAGAAAGGGCATTAAAAGCCCACAAACCCTAACCCTAACCCTAGCCCTAACCCTAACCCAACCCTAACCCACACGTCAGTACGCTGTCCTTCTTAGTGGGTCAGAGACACCCAGAGGTGCAGCCCACTAACCCACCCTAACCTTAACCGTAACCCTAAGCCTAGCCCATACCCTAACCCCAACCCTAACCCAGATCTGTACGCAAGTACACTTCCCTTCTTAGTGGGTCAGAGTGATGTACCCAGATAGGTGCCTTCAACTCCACAGACCCACTCCCTCCCTCCCTAAGCGTAACCTGTATGGCAGTATGCCAGTATGCTTTCCTTCTCAGTGAGTCAGAGAAGCGCCGATGAGGTTCCTCTGACACACTAACCCCCACCCTAACATAATGTTCTTAGTGAGACATAGAAGTGCCGATGAGGTTTCCTGTCACACTAACAACCCCAACATAATGTATAACGGTGGCTACACATTACACTCCCTAAACCACTGTACAAATGACAGATGACAAACGGAAACAACAAATTTTTGAAAAATTTTGCGACAAATGGAAACGACCCAAAACGGAAAATTTTGCGACAAACGGAAACGACCCGTCCGGACAAACGACAACTCAAAATGTATTTTTTTCTGGTCGTGCCCATCTCTAGTCACTGAAATGCTACCACAGCGCTAGAGAATTGCTATACTTCGGTAATATGGTAGACATGTTGTGAAGGCCATCGCTGCATTGGGATCTGGGGTCGTGAAGTGAAGTCCCTGCACCGTCTCTTTCTGCAGGTATTTTCCCTTGTGAAGGCTTAGCCTTGAGATTCTTACAGGATTATGAAGTCGCTGAACGGAGCCACAATATTTCCATCTCTGTCAGTCCTTCACTTGAAAAAAAGATAAATCCCTGCAAATTAAAATAAGCATCATAGGAAGTATGGTTTAGTTTTTGCCAGTTTTTGCCAGTTGGACCCCCCCTCCCGGTTTGCAGGTAGTTATAAAAAGATAATATTTAAGATCATATACATAATCTGGCCATTTGAAGCTGTACAGTCTAGTGCGGAGTTGAATTCCCCCAATCCTCCTCATGTCACAAAAGTATCTGGGTTACTTGGAGGAAAGCTGGAATTTGATTGACACCAGGACAAGATATATTCCAGGACCACATCCTGTGGCTAGGAGTTTCACAGATTAACAGCACGCTGGGTAAAAATTATATATTTTTTGTCTGTTTTCACTCTCCCACCCACAATTTGAGTGAATGTCCCCTAGTTCTGGTATTTTGTGAATGAGAGAAGAGCATCCCACTATCCATTTTACTCATGCCTTGCATAATTATGTACATCTCAATCATAACCTCCAGGCACCTTTTTCCAGACTAAAGAGCCCTAAATGCTGTAGCCTTTCCTCATAAGGGTGGTGCCCCAGCCTACTGACATTTTAGTCACTCTCTTCTGCACCTTTTCAAGTTCCACTATGACTTTTTTGAGATGTGGTGATCAGAACAGTACACAACACTCCAGGTGTAGCCTTACTATCATTTTGTACAATGACATTATAATGTTGGCTGTTTTATTTTCAATACCCTTTTTGATGATCCCTAGCATGGAATTGGCCTTCTTCACCACTGCCACACACTGGGTAGACACTTTCATTGAGCTGTCCATCAGCACACCAAGATCTCTTTCCTGATCCGTCACAGATAGCTCAGAACCATGAGTTGATAGACTGCTTTAATTTAGATTCCAACATTGAACAGAAGATTGGACTCAATTGTTTTATAGGCCTTTTCCAACTCACTTTTCCAAGATTCTGTTATTCTAAGAAGAATACTTTATGTTGAATAAACAGAAATGTGTTGGTAAAGCTATTCTTCACCTTGCCTGGAAGACCAAAGTATAGAATTCCAGGCTACAAGCATCAAAATGAATCAGCACATAACAACAAATGAGAAGCAGTTATTTATGACTTTTAATTTTCAGTTCAGGACTAACCACCCTCAAATACATTCAATTTTTAATTTTAAATATAGGAAAGGATTCAAAACCTTTGATCTTCCATATGCAATTTGGTTCCATTCTTTCTCAGATTCTCCTGCTTATGTAGACCAGGGCTAAATTCCATAGAAGCCAAAGGAACTATCATTTCATTTTTCTTTTTTTATTTGTTTTGTTTAGAACGAAATGAATATTTGCTTTAAAATTGTTTCATTATTTGTTTTGTTTCTTTGTTTTATTACAGCTGACCAGTCCTTTTTAATTTTTATTTTTTTTTTTTTTCCCACCTGTGCTATCCAGCTGCCCCACAGCCTGGTTGGCACTCCCCCCCCCTTTTCTTCCCTAGCACTGACCAGCTGGCCTAACCATTTGGTGCTTCTTTATTTTTTTTTAGTCTAGTACTTGTCAAAATAAATAATAATTGAAAACAAAACAGAACTAAATGAAAATTTCCATTTTGTTTCACTTTGTTTTTTAAAGGGCACTTCATTTTTCATTTCATTCTGTAATGAAATGAAAAACGAAAAATGAAATGGAAAAAAAAATCTTTTTGTGCCCATCTCTATTTGTAGTTGATAGAAGCCATTCAATTAAAATAGTAATGATATTCTACATGGGTGTATTTTTATCTTATTTTTCATACACAGAAATAAAGTTTTGCTGTGTTTTAGGAACAAATTGAGTATTTTACACACATACCAATAGCTCTCTGGGAAGCACTTAAATTTACTAGCGGTTCATAAATTTACTGACACTTGGCAACACTGAATCTAACATACAAGAACTTTGGTGGAAAATAGATCTATTGTAAAGAATTATATGCCGCGGCTTAATTTGAATGTGCTTTTACAAAAGAAGCTTTCCCCAAATGTGTGAACTAATTCATTTGAGAGGTCTCGTTTAATCTGCTGGAAGTCAGATAGTCTGTTAAACTGTCTCACTAGTGTTAAATTAAAGAGACAAATGGTTTTGTTCCCTTATGGTAAAAACAAAAGACAGATGAATCAAGTGACTGCATTTAAGTGGGACACATGATGTTTTTCTTGTGTTCAATTCACATGGCTCCTAAAACATGGGGGCAGTTTCACTCCTGAACGGGTTTGAAATTGTTAGTTGGAAAAAGGCAATGCAGTGAGATGAGAGATTTTCTCCCCCTTCTTCTTCCTCCCTTCAGCCCCAGATAGCCTTTTTGAAAACTGAGTAGGACTATGCTTCAGAAGAGGAGCATGTTCTGAAAAGTAGCTTGTTTAGAAAAGCATTCAGTACATAAAATGCAATTTGACATTCCATTGTGAGTATCAATTATCAATAAAACATTATATTACTTTCTCATGGAAGCCATCACATTTTAAATCGATCCACTTGTATATCATGTACATGAAGAAGAAGATCAGTTTGTGCATTGTGATAAAAATAAAATTTATCTAAAAATTGTTATTGGTGGTTTTCTTTGTAAGTAGCCAATGCACCTTGATAAATTGTCAATGCACCATTGGTGGTTCATCAAAATTGAAGTTAGTTATAGCAAAAGGTTTATTAAAGACAGATAGAAATATACAGCACAGGACATTTAAGCATTAAAAAACAGCATGGCCTGAAGGCCTTGCTGTCCTGGACCCCCTACAGTACAGAAAATAGGTTAGTCTAAGGATCCTAGGCACAGCATACAGGCCAGAGGCCTTGCTGTCCTGGACTCTGAGTGATGGTTTCCGTGATACTTTTCTGTAGATTTCTCTCATACCTGGTAAGTTATCATAATTCTTAGAAATGGCTTTAGTTCCCATTGCCTGCTGCCAACAAAATGGCGCTTTTTGGTGCCATAAGATGGTGCCCACATGTCTGCGTTGTCTTCGCTTCCCCGTTGGCTCTTATCTCAGTTAACCACAAGTATTTGTTACACTCTACAGGCTGGCATCTTCTTTTGTGTTTATGCCAGCATGACCTAATACCCACAGTTGGGTTTAACACTTTATAATAGTTTTCAGCTTTATTCTCATATTTATTAATTCTATTAATTCTTATCAATTGTACAGCATACCTTTGATTATATAGACCATGAAAAGCTACTGATAGTTTTTAAAAAAAAACAACTGAGTATGCCACAAGATGTGGCCTTTGATGTGCTCTAGATGAGACTCTGCTGCTAAGAAGGTTGCTGATTTTCCAATCCTATACATAGCTTTTCAGAAATAATCTCTGTTGAATTAAGTAAGACTTGGAGCCCTACCGCACTTAGGTTTTGAATCACCTTTTGCTTAAAGTCAAATCGCCTTAAAAATCACCTACTGCATTTCCGATTTTTCTGTGGAGCCCCTTGGCCACGCCCCTTTTCGACCGCTGTTTTTCTTGTGATGGCCACCAGGTGGTGTTTTTCTAGACCACTTTTTGAAGTGATTTGGCTGAAACTGCAGACACCATGCACTGTTTCCCCCCCCCGGGTTTCCCCCTCTGTATGCCTTATCCTGCAGTTGAAAATGCGGAAAATTAGCTACATTACTTAGAATGGAAGAACAACAGCATGATGTTACCCTAAATTAAATTATCTAAAATAGAAGCAGATGATGGGGAAATGGCAGACAAAATCAGAACAAAAAGTGGTTTAGCAAAGTGCGGACAGGGAAACCGGTTCATGAGAAAATGCCAAGTGCAGAATGCTGAATTGCTTCAGCGACCATGTGACCGGGAGAGGGCAGAAAGCAATTCAAAACAAAAAGCGGTTGCTGTTTGAAGTGTGGTAGCAGCCTTACATCCATGTACAGTAAGTTTAGGCATGTGTGGTATTGCAACCTCAGATATATTCTCAAAAAAAAAAAATCAAATATCTCTCCACTTTCTCGCATTTTCCATTTAGTGCATAGTGGCACAATTGTGCCACATGACTAATATTGTGTGGCAGGAGGTCAGACCTCTATGCGCAGTCTCTCATTCTTTAACATGAAATGACCCCCCCAACTGTTTTTTCACAGAATCACATTCTGGTTTTAAAAATATAATTTCCCATTACCTCTGCTCCCCTTTTAAAAAGAGAAATAGTAACATGGAGACATCAATTTGTTGATGAAATGTCAATGCTGCCCAATCACGGATTTTAGTCGTCTTCTCTCCTGATACATTGCCATCAATGGGGAGGAGCTGGCCAGCCACCGCATTGCTCAAAATGATGGACAAACAATGGGGCCAGAGGTCTCTGTGTTTCAAGCTTTACCATTTTCTCTTATCTTTTCTCTTCTCTCTTTTCTCTAGTATAGTTTGTGGACATCAATGGGGCTGATATTCTGTTGGTCAGTGGTTCTCAAACTGTGGGTCCCCAGTCGTTCCTGGACTGCAACTCCCTGAAACCCCTTCCATCATAGAGAGTGGTGGAGGCTTCTGGGAGTTGCAATCCAGAAACATCTAGGGACCCACAGGTTGCGAACCACTGCTGTTGATGGTTTTGCAAGACTCCCCCATTAAAAAAAATCCTATGAAATCTCAAGGATCCTTTCTTGATGTCATAGATCCACCTTTCTACCTTTCATATTCTTCCCACTCTTCCCACTACACTCTTGCCTGAAAACAAATTGTCACCATAAGGAGGAATCGACATACCCCTCAGTAAATGTAAAAGAAGAGGAGGAGGATTGAGATGGCAAAATATTCTGAGATTATGTGTTCACACAGAACCCAACACCAAAAGTAATGTGAACCAGAATGTGAAATTTAAAAAGTAGTAGGTCTCCAACAGGTAGGATTTGCCACAGATTCAGCATGCTTGGAGGCATCCATATTGACATCAGGATGAAGAAGGCACAGAGGTCACCTAATTGTGGTCTTCCACACTTGGGTGAAAAGAACAGTTCTCCTAATCAAATAATAATAATGCAGTAATATCTGAATCATAGTATTTCTGAGTATATGATTGGAATAGAGTTTCTTTGCATATGTTCTGTTATGTGATGTGATATCAAATTCACTTTCCATTTATGGTCCTTCTATGAAGTAATGGCCTACCAAAAGGTTCTGGTTGGCAACTTTTGCTCACATCTTGCAAATTCCAGGCTGTGGCTTCCTTTGGAGTCAAAACATTTTAAGATAGTCCTGCCTCCTGTTCAGTTCCCTTCCACTTTTCCTTGTGTTGGTGTTTTTCTAGTAACCCCTGTCACTTCGTGGTTGTATGTCCAAGGTATGACAGCCTCAGCTTACAAGGCAAAAACAGAATACAAGGCAAATCTGTCTCCCCCTTTTGGTGTGTTTCTTATGTTTTTGACAATGTGTAAGAGGTCTTCCTCATCCTACCACCAGAAGCTGGTGAAGTAAAAGACTTCAGTTTTCACTTACACACAAACACACAGAGAGAGGGGGGAGGGGGAGGGGGGAGAAAGAGAGATGGAGAGATGGAGAGATAATGCCATGACTCGCAACGATACCAATTTTCTAATAACTCGATGGCAGTGCTAGCACTTTTGTGTTTCTGTCTATAACTGTGTAACAAGCTGGAAGTTGGAGGATAGCAAGCTTGTAAAATGTATAGCCCAATGAGTTACTGATGTGTGCCAAAAGAAGTTGATTTTAATTCCACAAAAGCTTGCATTAATTTTTATTTGTGTGTGTGTGTGTGTGTGTGTGTGTGTCTGTCTGTCTGTCTGTCTGTCTGTCTGTCTGTCTGTCTGTCTGTCTGTCTGTCTGTCTGTGCTCTAATAAAGGGGACACTTTATTCTACAGCCAAAGCCTTTGACTGTGTGGACTATAACAAACTATGGCAAGTTCCAAAGGAATGGGAGTGCCTGACCACCTTATCTGTCTCCTAAGAAATCTATATGTGGGACAAGCAGCAACAGTCAGAACTGGATATGGAACTACTGACTGGTTTAAAATTGGGAAAGGAGTACGACAAGGCTGTCTACTGTCACCTTGCCTATTTAACTTATTTGCAGAGCACATCATGTGAAAGGCAGGACTGGATGAATCACAAACTGGAATTAGGATTGCTGGAAGAAATATCAACAACCTTAGATGTGCAGATGATACTAATCTGGTAGCAGAAAGTGAGGAAAATTAAAGAACCTCTTAATGAGGGTGAAAGAGGAGAGTAAAAAATGGGCTGAAGCTCAACATCAAGAAAACTAAGATCATGGCCACCAGTCCCATCACTTCCTGGCAAATAGAAGGGGAAGAAATGAAACAATGACAGAGTTTATTTTCTTGAGCTCCTTAATCACTGCAGATGGCGACTGCAGCAATGAAATTAAAATGTGGCTGCTTCTTGGGAAGAAAATGATGGCAAACCTAGGCAGCATCTTAAAGAGCAGAGGCATCATTTTGCTGACAAAAGTCAGGATAGTCAAAGCTATGATTTTTTCCAGTAGTGATGTATAATGGAAGTGAGAGCTGGACCATAAAGAAGGCTGATCGCCATAGAACTGACGCTTTTAAGCTGTGGTGCTGGAGGAGAGTCTTGAGAGTCCCCTGGACTGCAAGGAGATCATACCTATCCATCCTGAAAGAAATCAACCCTGAATGTTCACTGGAAGGACAGATTTTGACGTTGAGGCTCCAGTACTTTGGCCACCTCATGAGGAGAGAGGAGTCCTTGGAAAAGTCCCTGATGTTGGGAAATACTGAATGCAAAAGCAAAAGGAGACAGCAGAGAAAGAGATGGTTGGACGGTGTCATCAATGCAACCAATATGGATTTGACCAAATTCCTGGAGGCAGTAGAAGACAGGAAGGCCTGGCGTGCTCTGGTCCATGGGATCACAAAGAGTCGGACACGACTGAACAACTGAACAACAACAATTATTCTACATTTATACTGAGTATTGTACTGTGGGTTGGCAAATATTTGACAAGCCCCCTCTTTTTGAACTGTACAGGGAGGAAGATTGTGTCACACTATAGTCCCATGCATGTCTCAACAAGGTAAGTTCACAGCAGGCCTTACTCTTTTATGAATGGACAGGAGTGCTACCTCAATTGTCAATCATCCCATTGTGCTGGTAGCTCTCCCGTGATCATAAATTCAAAAAGAGGATCAAACAATTTAATGCTGGGGCACATGCTGTATTAAACAATATGCATAGGGTTTTCATTCTTAAAAACTGAAACAGGAAGAAGACTGGGTCGTATGCTGTAAAAGCATCTGAGACAGGAAGGACTAACTGTTAATGTCTGTTCAGCGAAGAATACTCTGGCAGTCCCACACAAGCTGCCTAGCTTCCTTTACAAGAGAGTTGTGAGGTTGTGTAGGCAAATCATTCTGACGATTTGGGGAGGGGGTGAGATAAATAGTAAGACGTTAATCCTATAAAAGTCCCCAATGCACTTAACTAAACTTCCATAGGACTGGCCTGTGTACGAGTTATTATCTTGCTCACAGCTTGCTGCTTATGAACAACCCCACATGTCCCCCCCCTTATTTAATTATATTGGCATAAAACCTGAACAGCTTCTTCCCATAAATTTTACAAAAAGGGGCGCCTGGAATAAGTTGAAGGCAGCCTCCACTGGGATAATCGAAGGGCCCATGCATGGAAAGGGCACTGGGGGAGAGAAAAAAACACCCCTAGATTTCTTTTGTCTAGCCATAATGAAAATAAATGAAGACTTCAATTTAAAGTAGTTACTTAAAATTTGTTCTTTCCTATGCACTAATTCCGAAACCCACTTGTAGCTAATTAGACCGATTCCAGCACGCTCCCCCTGCCTTGGTGTAGTATAAACAATGACCATCTGAGTTTCATTACAATAAAGGGATAAAATAAACATTGGGTCAGAAAACAGTAGTTTGGGCACGGCTCATTGCGGCACAATGCAGTTAAAATTCTTCTAGCAGGCTGGGGGAGGCAGTTTAATAGGACTTGATCCATGCTTCCCGGCTTCAGCAGCTCTTATTATACTGCTCTAAGAAAAGTGCTTTTTAAACGACAAACATGTTCTCCACTTCAGCTGTCTAAACAGGGGAGCCACTGCATTCAATGTGTGGGCTATGGATGAACAATTGATAGTGAATTGATCATATTTTTGGCAAACCGTTCTGAGATCTTTGGCCCCATAATCTGATTTTCCCTCCACAATGTTGGTTTTATTCTTTTAAAAAATGTAATCCTTTAAACCTTAACTTGTGGTAAACATTACATCCAATAGCAATTATTTTGGAGTACAGGAGATATATTAGCATGATATTGTTAAGCGTTCCTTTTGCAATTTGTGGGATAATTGATTCTACTGCATCCCTGCTGTACATGGGAAACCCTTTTGGAAGAATACAACAACCACATTGGAAAAACTAGGAAATCACAAGGAAATTGTTATATTCATATTAGAATTATTTATATACAGTGGACCCTCGTATAACATATGGTTTGTATAACATAATATCTGTACAACATAAAAAATTCCGGAGATAGGGGAAATTTGCTAAACAGAATTGCCTATGGTGCGAATCCATACAACATAAAAATGGTTGCAATTAGGGATTACTCCATTTTCAATGCATTCCTATGGGAAATTTGTATCAAGGAAAATTTGCTTAACAGAATTTCGTTTGGAATGAATTAATTCCTTTATACAAGGTACCAATGTATTTGTAATACTTCTTATCTTGATCTGAGAGGCCTGACAAAATAATAAGGAAAAATAAATATCTCCAACATTTGAAGCACATTGATCATCATCATACAAATGCAGAGCTGGAAGGGACCCCATGGATCATCCAGTCTCATCTTGATTAAGGAGGCACACAAACTCCCAGCCTCTGGTCCTGCAGCTATGTACCTAAATCACTGAGCATCCCAGCAGTGTTAACATGTGGTTGCTTGGATGCAACCTGCTGTTTTTTTAATGTTCCTGGGAGATCTCTGTGTGGCAGTGTCAGCAGCAGATCAAAACTGAGGGGACTGATAGGTGTGGTGTCCATTTGCCTCAAGATTTGCTGCAGGTTGGAGACCAACCTGCCTTGAACACAGCTGGGTAACAGTTTGGGGAAATATGGAAAGAATCATGAATACCTAGGGTGATAATACTTCCACCACCTGAACCATTCCCTCCAGCATTTGACAGAAGGGAATTGGTATGCATGTTCACTTTAAGTGAACAGGGCATTCATAGTGTGGCTGCGAGGGAGCCAAATGCCACTTCCACACCATCCAGTGGCATCCCCTTGCCAAAGAGCTTTTGCAATATTCTCTTCAAAGTGCACACTCTCCTTTAAAGCTCAGAAAGCAAATGTTGCTAATAGAGAAATGCCATCTTGTTCATTCCTCCATCAGTCACATGGGTGAGCAGGGATTGTACAGTGACTAGGATGACATCAGATGTCTGCCTGACCAATCAGCTAAGCAAAGACATCACTGAAGACAAGTGAGAAAAAGAACAAACTGTTGCTGTGGGAAGTGATTTCTGATGGGAGGGTGTCCACTCAGTAATTGCAATTACTGTTATGTTTATTTATTGCATATGGTATGTATAATGAGATTTTATTGTAATCCTCTAGGCCTACAGATAAATAAATTTAATCTCAACTGGAAATGCTGGCAACCTAGAGTTCTTAGTTATTTCTGAGCCTCTTTGGAGGGCTCTTCTTTTTATACATGTACATCACTCCTACTCCCTCCAAAAGAGCCCTCTTGTTCATTTCTCTCTGCTCCTCTGCATCCACCTTTGGAAGACTGATGTCAGCGCTTTGGACTGGAGTGTTATCCCAGCTCAGAGAGGCCTGAATGAGGAAAATTTGTGGCACATGTTGGGAATGCTCAGGCCCAAAATGGTGGCAGGATTAAAAAGTCGTTGCTGCCATGACAGTGGTGACTTTCATTCTGACCAAGTCTCCTGCTCTTCTCTTCTGTTGGGCATCTCAGCACTTCCCAATGCAAACACATCATCAATGGTTTTCAGGGACTAACCAAGGATCAAGGGACTCTACTAGCCAAAGAAAAAAGAGAATGACCTAGTATGGTCCTTATGCATTTAGGGGTTGAGCTAGACACAGTACCAGTAGTGCAACAGGCTATGGGGGGACAAGCTCCAGGACCTGAGCAGTGTCTCGCAAAGCTGTTACACTGTAATAAAACCTCTTTGAGGGAGCATCAAGAAATAGTGGGACATCTCAGTTTTGCCTGCACCAAGCAAGACTTTTCTGAGCCGTGTGCACAAGCCATGGTTGGCATCAGGAAGCCACATCATAGGCAAAAATGGACTGTTGGGATGCATGATGATCTGAGAGTGTGGCTGCAATTTCTTGAGAATTACAATAGAGTTTTTTAATATGGCAGGAAGAGGCTCCGAATCTCAAGTTCAAATAGATGCAATAGGTTCCTTGGGGTATGGGATTTCTTTTAGGGGGCACTGGTATGCTAGAGCATGGACCAGCAAATGATGAGATTTGAGGATCACCAGGGACTAGAGATGGGTGTTGTTTCAGAAGTAGTCTGGTTCTGAAACAAAATGTGGGGGAGCCCAGATGGCATTCAAAACCAAACCAGCCAGTCCCTTACTTTGCTCTGGGGTCGTGCAGGGCTAAACTATGAGCAAGAAACCTCTGACATCATTTTTCCTTCTCCCTGGAGCTGGCCAATGAGGAGCTGCACAGGGAAATGCATCATCTCCTCTCCCTGTCTGATTGGCTAGCACCAGGGAGAAGGAAAGATGACATTGGAGGCTTCTTCCTTGTTGGAGTTTAGCCCCGTGTGACCCCAGAGCAAGGTAAGTAATTGGCTTGTTTTGTTCCATAGGGTGGGTCCAGTTCTGCATGCCAGCTGGGCTCCTTCATTTTGTTTTGGAAACAGACCACTTCCAAAATGAAACACCCATCTCTACCAAGGACCTTACATTTTTGGAAAAAACCCCCACCAATAATTGAGGCATTAGAGCTGTGGGCACAGAACTGGGCCAACTTCTTCAGTTGCATTTTGGTGTGACAATCAGGCTTCTTTTTCATGTAATTAATTTGCTTTCATCTAAGTTTGCCAGAGTGACACAGTTAGTTAGGCCTTTTACATTGTGGTGTTTGCAGTTCAACATAGTTTTTCAGGCATGTCACATGCCAGGAGTTGAAAACCTTCTTGTTAATGCCCTGTTGCATCAACAGATTGACCGGTTCAGAGCATTGGTGCTGGTTGCACAGTCTCATCTGGAGGTGGTACCAGAGGAGGTATGGAGCCCTGGAGAGTGCAAGGTAACAGGCTGATGAGATCATTAGTGGCTCCCAGTACCTGCAGGAACTACAAGGCCGTTCGGGAAGAATTCTTTGCCTTTTGGGTGTCTGAAGGGTTAGAACATCTGCAAAGTTATGGTGTGTTTATTTACATGGCGAAGGGTTAGCACCACATTCACTCAGTTCAGGGTAAAATTGCCATTGTTGTCTTCTATGCAAGAATTCTCAGGGTTTTCCAGGACTGACAAAAGATTTCCTAGTTCAGAAAATGTTAATAAGGTGGCCAAGGGAAAGGGGAAGTCAGCCTGGAAGGACTCAATTTTCGCTACATATGCTCACGCAATTGGGGGAAAACATTCGAGACCATCTGCAGAGACTTTTTTGAGGTCAAATGTATTGTCTCGAGTATAAGTCTAGGGTGGGAAATGCACCAGGGTCTGGCAGCACCTCCTTTGTGAGCTGGGGGAGTGCTGTGTGATGTTTAAATTTAGCCACTGATGCAAGTGCTTGGGTCAGTGGCTAAAAGTCATTTTAAACATTGTGTGCCACTCCCCTGTGATGCAGAGGGGGGTCATGAGAAGCGGCATGCAATGTTTAAAATGACTTTTAGCCACAGTTGATTTGCCTCAGTGGCTAAAAGTATTGACCCGAATATAAGCCGAGGGCCCCTTTATTCAGCCCAAAATTAGGGATGAAAAAACTAGGCTTATATTCGAGTATATACAGTATTTGTTTTAATGTGGAGATTATTATTTTTTGCCAGCCTCACCACCTCCCACCCAAACGCCACAGGACAGATTCTTCACAAAGCACTCTCTTCAAAAGGTTCAACTAGCCCTGAAATGTGCACAGACACCATGGTGCCAAGGAGAGTTGACAGTTTGGCTGCATTACTCTATGTTTTGGATAAGGAAGACCCAGATCATTTTAGCCTCCATGAACATGGGTCATGGGATAACAAACCCTTGCACCTTGTTAACTGAAGTGCTAGAACCTAGCCGGCTACTGTTTATGAGGAAAGTACAGCAGATGGTATCTGCAAGGCCTCGTGTGAACATCTGTGGGATTGACTGGGCAGATGATTTATTTTACAAACAATTTGGTATAATCATCCAAAATCAGTTTGTCTATCAGATAACTTTCTCCTTTTTAAAAGACTGGCATACTCTTTAAAGGAGGAACATTCAACAGGCATCTCAGTCTAACCCAAAGCACAATTACAAGGAAGCAAGTTCAAGGGATGGAGATAATGAGATTTACTAGGAAGATTTTAACGAGGTTGCAGCAGACGGATGGGTTTAGGATCAGTTTGCTTGGATCTTTCAAACCATGGGTCTAATGAGGTTCTGCTTTCAGTAACTTGTTATTAAAGAGTTAAGTTAGTGTGAGGTGTTCACTTTATATACATTAAGGGTGTTTTACACACACATACACTCACACTGCTTTAAAAGAAAAAAGAACTAATTTGCCTTTGCAACACAGAAGAAGAAAAAGAGCTAAAGGCATTTTTACCACTGTTTGCTTTTCCAGTTTCTTTAATTTGGGTAATTGCTTAGTCAACTTTCAAAAATATATATTCTGTCTTAAAAAAACAGCAAAAAATGACGGATCACCTTCCTTTTCATTTCAGATTTGGCATGCTGGTCCCAGATTGTGTATTCTTTCCACGGCGCCATACCAGCGTCCAATACTTAATTAATTTCCCTTTGCTCCTGCAGCCTTCCACTTAAAGAGACAGTGTCCCATTTTTGATAGCTTGCTTTTGGCTGTTTTTCAAAAGTGTCACTTCTTAAATCTCCCCCCTCCCCAATTCTTATTATATAAACTTCCCAGAGTGCTGTATGGCACAGAGCTGGTGTTTTCCTACTGTACCACCTCCTTGCTCCTTGTGATTTTCAGGAACCAAATCAGCCTACATGAAGAAAAACATGGAGAGGTGAAGAGGGAGAATATGTATTTTAAAAAAAAATGATTTGGTGGTTATTTTTTAAAAATCTCATTATTTTTCTAAGTCTGAAAACAACACAAACTTTGTGGCATACACACAAATACACATGATAGAAGGAGATGTCAAGGATGGTGCTGTGCAAGAAGCAGAACAGCTCTATGAGATATGAATTTTGTCAAACAATCTACATTTAAGTCTGTTTGCATTGTTCCACATGCAATCTGCGTGCCAGCTACAGTCCATCATTACACGCTATCAGACTCATTCATATTTGTATTCTGGAAGGCTTTCATGGCCTGGATCTGATAGTTGTTGTGAGTTTTTCAGCCTGTTTGAAAGTTTCCCTCCTGAGTTTCGCCAGTCTCTGTGGATGGCATCTTCAGAGGGCAAGGAGCTCAGGGAACTAGGAGTTCTCTCTGTGCTCTGGGGAATAGAGTGAGTGAGACTGTTCAAAAACATTCAACACCCCCCCAGTCTCACTCACTTTATACCCCAGAGCGCAGAGAGAACTCGTAGTTCCCTGAGCTCCTTGTCCTCTGAAGGTATCATAAACAAGCTTTAAAAGATGCATCTTCGCACACCTCCAGAACAGCAAGAATAGGAACTGATTGCAGTCATGCAACAAGGGCATTGCAGTCTAGGGACAATCCAGGAAAAAAAGTTTGCCCTTGGGAATCTGAGAGACATAGCTTTCAACTAATGGTGTTGTCTTTATAAAGTACAATTTGTTTTGAAATAAGGCAGCTGAAGAGGGGGCTTGATATAACCACAAGAAGCTAACAAGTGCCAAATGTTCATTAGGCAAAACTTGAAGCAACGCCTCCTATCTGTCAGGAATGCTCATAGCTAAAGTTGGCAGCGGCTGAGTGTGTGGTGGACGCAACAGGAGTAGGGATGGGTACAAAATGGAAATATAGTGTTTGATTTCGTTTCAGTCTTAATTTTGCTTTGTTTCGTTAATAATGGATTTTTAAAAAGAATTTTCATCATAAAAATGGAACAAAATGCTTTGTAAGGCTATAAATAATGGGGAGTTTTCCTCTTTTTTATTTAACAGGGAGTCCACTGCTCTAAGTAAAAGACACTCAAATCTTCCAATCAATTTACTTTCACACAAAGAACCCTCTTTAAACAAGCAGGAAACCTAAGGGCTAGCTGCTGCACAGAGAGATGGGAGAGATAAGCTCAATAGCGGATAGGTGGCACAGAAAGGGAAGGAAGGAATATATATATATGTGTGTGTGTGTGTGTGTGTGTGTGTGTGTGTGTGTGTGTGTGTGTGTGTGTGTGTGTGTGTGTGTGTGTGTGCGTGTGCGCGCGCGCGCACGCACACACACACACACACACACACACACACACACACACACACACACACACACACACACACACACACACACACACACACACACACACACACACACACACACACACACACATATTCCTTCCTTCCCTTTCTGTGCCACCTATCCGCTATTGAGCCTATCTCTCCCATCTCTCTGTGCAGCAGCTAGCCCTTAGGTTTCCCGCTTGTTTACAGAGGGTTCTTTGTGTGTGTGTGTGATATATATAAACAATCAGTTTAAATCAACTTGCAGACACAGCCAGCGAAGGGAGCAGCTCAGCTCCTGGCTGGCTTCAGGCAGATCAAGCAGAAATAAGCTATCTCAACAGCTAAGACATGGGAAGAAAGGAAAACAAATCAATCAGTTTAAAAATAAACTTCCTGTCCTTAAGACAAGTGGATCAAGAGGCTAGGATGAATCATGCACAATCAACTCAATGCATGGATCTGTTTTAAACAAGTCAGCCTGTGTTTGTTCTACTGTCCTGCACCACTGCTTTTGTCATGAATAACAATTGTTTTCATGATCCAGACTTGTTCTTCTTCTGTTTCCAGAAAAGTATCAAGTTGTCACCAGTGTTGTGGACTGAGTGACAGTGTAGGGCTAGAGGTTCGGGCAATGACTACAGAACACAATAGTGAGCATATATCGCTAGACCTCATGAACTTTTTCCTATGTTTAAAAAAAAAAAGCCTCTTTAAGGTCCCACATTATCTAAATGACAGGATGGAGCAAATTCATTTTTTCTCCCAAAAACTTATAGCAGGACTTATTTCCTTTTGAGGAAGAGGTGGCATCTGCGGAAGAAAAAAGGTGCTATGAACTGATTCAAAAAATGATAGCTAAAAGTGTGAAGGAGGAGCAGGAATAGTTTTTGTAATCAGAATTTGGAACTTAAATACGACCTGTCTATATTTGACATAGTGCTGTTTGCGTTTCAGTCATCTGAATTATAAACCAACAAAGTGCCCAATCTTCACCAAACTTGGAGGTATTGTAAAGGAGAGTACTCCAAGGATCCCAAGCAAATGTAGTATATTTAACTACATGGGGGGCACTTCCCCGGGGGGCTATTTGGGGTTGCATACCTGAGATGTCCAGAATCCAAACTTCATCAACCTTGCAGGGCTTGTAGAGGGGGAGTCATGGGAAGCTTCTCTGTGAATTTGGAATCTCCCAGTGACTTTGGGCCATTTTATAGTTTTAATATAAAAACAAATTTAAAAATCAATTCATCGATTCATGAGGGGGAAAATCATAATGTTTTTATTTTTGTGATTCATTGATGAATCAAGAATCAAAACGAATCACCATTTTTCTGATTCATCCTATCTCTGAACAGTTTTACCAGTTAAAATCCCCAAGGGACTTTCCATGGCAGAGAGGGGATCTGAATGCAGATCTCCTAGTCCTGAGTCCTAGTATGTCACATTATGTACTCTACCACACTGGCTATCCACCATGATGGTATTTAAACTAGCTTCTGTACCAGAATGGCTCTCAAAGCAGATTTTGTGAAATCACTTAAATGAGTCAATGTGTAATCTTTAGATAAACTTCACATAGTGTCATTCCTATAGTCCCTTCACACTATAGGTATAGCACCATCTTATAACAGTCCTTTTATAATTCCTTCTGGTTCCATATGAACTCTATCTCTAGATTCAGGACTAAGGAAACCTGTGGCCATCCTGCTGTTGTTGAGCTCTGTTTCTCATCAGTCCTAGCTAGCTTGGAGAGTGCTGAGGCTTGATGAGAACAGTAGTGCATTAACATCTAGAGGGCCAAAGGCACTAGGTAAGCAGTCAGCAGAATGGGTTCATAGGAGCTCACTGTGAAACTGGAACCTATCCTGCCCTTTAAAGCAATATATGGTATATGAGATTTTAAAGAAGCTATATGAAATTGGCTGTCTGAGCCCATGCATGGCTTCATACATCACAATGCTAATGACTCCAAAGGCGCCTCACCTGCCTCCTTACTTTTGCTAGCTCTCTACCTTCAAATCCCTATAAGTACTGCACAATTTTTGTCTTAATGTTCTGCCTGTTTCGAGCTTGGTCCCCATGTGGGCCCTAAACAACAGGGCTGTCACAGCCCATACTGTGGTTTTAGAATAAAAGCTGGAGGGGCATTTCCCCCATTTAAAATGGTCCACCCTTTAGACTAAATTCAATGAGGCAAAAAAAAAGAGAGAGAGAGTCTCTAGTCGGAACATATCTCCTCCAGAAATAAAACATACAGTAGGAGAAGTAACAAATTGCTTGGCACCTCATTAGCAATTGTAAGCAGACTCCATTTTCACCCTAGGGTCCCATTGGAATGATTTGTTAGGCAGGTCTCTCCCCTTTCCCTCTTAATTGAAGGGAGCTGGAGGCAAGGCAAGAACAACAGTGATTATTTGTGTCCTTCAGGGATGCCTGTCTTGCTTAGTGCTAAAGTGCTCCTCTACCTGATGTTGTTTCTGGAACCTGAAGCTAGCTCCAAGTAGCTTCTGTGTGTGGGTCTGATTGTTGAGACAACCCAACCTGTCTAACAGAGGATGGCTAGTACTCTCCTATGTCTAACATAATGAGTAAGACAAGTCCACTTCCATATAATGGCCTAGCCATGCGCTTGGATTCCAGAGGGCTGTTACTTTGACAGACTTTTCCCAACAGTGCCATTAACAGTCATGCTAAGCACACTACAGTGTAAGGCCCCTGTCAGATTAAGGCCCTTTCTATCAGCAAAATTACCTGAGGGTTCCCACTGAAGATGGTGGCCAGTTTGCTCACCACGCTAGTAGTACCTTCCTAATTCCTTCTGGTTCCTTGCAAACTGCATCCACTGATTCAGCACAAGGCAAAGACCAGATTCCAATCTGTGGTGAAATTGAAAATACCGGTGGCTTTGTATGCATAAGATGCAGAATGCTTTCCGGTTGAAAAACAGGATATGAACAATTGATTGATTGATTGATTGATTGATTGATTGATTGATTGATTGATTGATTGATTGATTGATTGATTGATTATACTTTTATACCCCCCATCTGGTGGCAAGGCCACTCTGGGTGGCTTACAGCATATAACGACAACAAATAATATAATCAGCTGAAAGACACACACAAAAAAACACATCTTACATTTTACAATTTAAATACATTAATAATCATAGAATGCTGTGTTGGGTGGGAAGAGAAAATATTTTGGGAAATGCTGAGGTCACAAGTTATCCTGCCTCAATAACCAGGTCTTCAATGTTAATTTAAAAGAATTGAGTGGGGGGGGGGGCAGAAGGATATCTGGTGGATGGCTATTCCACAAACCTGGGGCAACCACTGAGCAGGCCTGATTCCTTGTTTTCACTTTATGGGCCTCTCATGGTGCAAATGCCTTCAAATGTCCTGCCTGGGAAGACCAGGTATTAGAGATGGGCACGAATAGAAAAAATAGAGTTTCGTTTGTCGTTTGTCGTTTAGAGGTCCGTTTCGATTCGTTTCCGTTGTTCATGATTTTTTTGCAAAAAATTCATTTTCATTTCATTACCAGTTTGTTACCGTTTTGTTACCATTTATTCCAATTTTAAGTGATTTTTTTCGCATTTAAAGCAGCTCACTTCATTGCTGTAACGGAAATGAAATGCATGACAAAAATCCCCATGTTTCTGTTCGTTTCGTTTCATTTTAGGGATCAATTTTGTTTGTCGTTTCGTTGCATAATGAAATGAAAACCGAAAACCAAAGACGAAAAATTGTTCGTTCCATGCCCATCTCTACCAGGTATCACAGACAGTATCTCATTGGGAGGAGGCACTCTGTCAGGGAGAAGGGTCCCAAGTACTTTGACAGCTTATCAAATGGACTACCCAAGAAGCAATATCAGCTGCCTGAAATACTAAAAGAATAAGATTGCCAGAGCAATAGGCAAGATTCTCAACCATCCTCTGAGCTAGTAACATTCTGGTGAAAGCTGTACTAGTGATGCAATACTCCCTTGGCATTTTTCTTACTCCCTGCAAATGCATCCCACTGCAATCTCTTTTCTGGACCTCTATGGAGACTGAAAGATTTCCTGGAGCCCCCATACAGAGGAATCCTAAGCAATGGCTAGAGATCGGCACGAAACAGAAAAAAACAGTGTTTTGTTTTGTTTCATTTCTTTAGTAGTTTTGTTTCATTTCGTTTGTAATGAGTACCCAGCTTGTGGGGGAGGGGTGTAGCCTGCATACTGCAATGAAACTGTAAACCATCCAGACAGTACCTGACATGGTATGGGGTGGTATATAAGCAGAACACTTTAATAAATTTTTAAAGTACAGTAGTTTTCTTCCAAAGCAAAACAAAATGAAACAAAATACTATGCGCCTCTGGGTCCTAAATGACCAACATAGCAAGGGAGCTTCCTCAAGCCCTTACCTGTAAGCCCTTGAAATTTGGAAAGGATTAGGGGTTAGGGGGCTGAGTTTTTAAGCTCCAAAAGGGGTGCCTCTAGGAAAAATCTTTCTAACTGAATTTGGAACTTCAGAAGCCAAGCCGCAGGCAAGAGATTAGTGCCACCATGGCTTGGCTTCCAATTCAATTTTGGAATTTTTACCCCCTTTGGAGCTTCATAACCCAGCCCTTTGAACCCCAAACCTTTCCAAATTTGTGGGGCTTACCTAGAAATGCTTGAGGAAACTAACCCTGCATTTTCATGCCAAAACATTGCTACAATCTGTATTTTTAAAATATTCGCTGGTGGCTATATGTTACCAGAGAATGCTGTACTGCCTGTAAAAAAAAAATATTGGTGGGCCAAATATAACCCCATTAAAATCCAAAGTGGGAAGCTGCCTAAATATATTGCGCAAACCCACCAGACAAACACATGAGAGTCTTGTATAACTTTAGGAAAAGGTTGCTGAACTTCCGAGTTCTGTCACACTGAACGTGAATGTTGTTGTGATCCTTGAGTATATTGTCCTGGGACCTAAAGTATACTAGATAAACAACTGAATATAAATTCCAAGTGCTGAAATTTTGTAGCTGAAGACAGATTACAGCTGTTGGATGTACGGTGATGGATGAATTCTTTAATGTGAAGGAATTAACTGTCAGAAACAATGGCTGCAGAAAACCTTAATATTTCCTTGGTCCCTAAAGAGAAAAAAAATCAAAATGAAGTTTGGACTTTCCCTGTCTTTTTGTGTTTGTGTACATTTTACTGCAGTGAATTTTCTGTGGATGTTTTGAGACTACTTCCACCCTGGGTTTTTACCCCTTCCTCAGTTAAGCATTTAAGGTTAAGGGAAGGGATGACATCTTTATTCTATTGAACAAAATGCTCACAGGGGTTAAAAGTTGGCAATCTTCAGTTTTACTGATATGAAATGGTCAGGTCCAGGCATGAAATCTTGACTAACCTTTCTGTATGTGTACATGGAACTACCTTAGGTGAGGTTCTGATAGAGATGGTTCAGTTCATGAAAAACCCAAGGAGAATGAAATGCATTTCATTCAATGGTGAAGTAACAGAGGGAGCAGCTGCTCATTTTTAAAGAAACAAAAGAGACACGTGAACAGAAACCATGATGCTGTGTGGCGGGTGGGTGGAGTGGAATGGAGTAGTAGAAATATAAAAGCATGGGAACCTAGTAAGATTCAGGCCAGCACAAGTGCAATCCTTCACAACCTAGAACTTATAGCAGTTGTTATTCTTTAAGGCCCCAAAATGTGCTGGAGCTCCCAGCATCAGTATTTTGAGTCCATGTATTAATTAAGTTTGTTTTGTTTTCTTTCTTGTTTTCTTTTGTGCTTCTTGCTATAACGCATGTGCAGACTAACATGGCTACCACTCTGAAAGCAGAGAAGAAAAATATCATAGCAAATCACTGCCAGATGGGCTGTATAAAAATCCAATTAATTAATTAATTAATTAATTAATTAATTAATTAAATTAATTACTTTGTATTCCTGCATTGAACAGGTTGTTGGAATTATGGGCCCCGTCCAGCTCCCATTATTCTATGATACTACTATAGCAGTAGGATGCTGTTTTGTGGTTCTGAGAATGGACCAGTAAATTGGTATTGGTTATGCAATGTTTAAAGCTGGCATTAGGCCCAAGGAGGACACATGTACATCTCTCAAGCTTGGACAGAGACCCTGCTGCCCCCGCCCAATGTTTTTTTACATACACCCCCTCCCCACAAAAAAAATCTTACAGCAGTTTCTGTTAAAAAAAAATTGAAAAGCCCTTTTGCATCCCCAAGTGGCCCAAAAGTCATTTAAAAATCAAAAGGGTTCTCCTTCATGCCAATGAAAAATCAGTGGTAAAAGGTCTGGAGTGTTTAGGGGTACCTTTTGGCCTTTGGGGGCTGTAGGTATACTGAGGTCTTTATTATCCACTTTTGTTCTAAAGGTACAGGATTCATACCAAATGTGGATAGCATTAGAGTATGTGGTTCAAATATGGTAACAGGAAACCAATGTTGGTAATATATGGCATTTGCTCACCCACTCACCTTAGAGTATACCTGTGGAAACATTAATTTCTTCTTTTAATTTTTAAAACAAATCATCAATAGACCTATTGTTCTGGTCTCATTTGGGAAAAGCCTTTAAAATGTTATGCTTTGAAAGTTTGTCCTGCAGGATCGCAAACTGTAATCTCACAATCCAGATTTTATATCCAGAATATTCCCATTCCTACTCCATTTATGAAAATGTAATGGTTTTGCCCCCAATATGCCAAATGATAAAACAAATGAGGATAATGCAACTTATTTAAAAGGTGAGAAGGGGGCATTAAATACGGGTTGATGAGGGAGAATTTGAGGGAGAGGCAGAGCTTGGAAAAGTTAGGTTTCCATGTTGGGGGTCCCCAAACCCCAGCTTTTCTGAGCTCTATGAATTTTGGAATTGGTATTCCAGCAGATTCATTTTTTTTCCAAGTGCGAGGGAAGAGTATTGAGTGACATGATAGAGGTCCCAGAAAACCTGCTGCTGGTTGAGAATCAGATACGTTACATTCCAAGCACTTTGCTTAGCCCATTAGATTTAATGCAAAATGTTTCCAATTAGTGGGAAAGGCACAAGGGCTATTGCAAACATTCATGTTTAACAAATTCCAAAGGAAACAGAAATTGTATTACTGATGGCATGTGGGTTTTGGTGGTATCTGAGGGGGCAGAAATATTCCTGAACCAGACTTTTTAGAGATCAAGATGTGAAGAAACACAAACCTCCTTCCTCCCCCCCATCCTTACCTAACAGTTTCATGCTGAGTATCTTTTGACATATGAAACGGTCGGGGTGTGGGGGGGACCCTACAGCTTTTGCTTACTGAATATTCAGCTACTGAAGAATCAAGGATTTTTTTTAAAAAAAATCACCACATTCCTTTACAGTACATTTCCGCAGCCCCACAATAGGAACGATCTAATTTATCACTGCAGTTAATGGCCCGGCAAAATACTCCATGAGACAAAAGCCTGAAGTCGGATCCTACTTTCTCAGGAGGGCTTCCAGCCTTCATTCACCTCTTTTCACCCTGTTCCTCTTTGTCCCTCTGCTCTCAATGAAACTGCGGAAAGGAATGAAAGACAAAACCTTGGCACCAGCCTGTGCTGAAACTTACAATTATCTCTTCTGGAAGGCTTCAAAGGCAATCTCTTTTGGGCCACTGCCTTTTCCTGGCTTGTCATTTATTGCTATCAGTTTCAGAGGGTGTTCTTCTTTGAGTCAATATCCTCACTCTTGACCTCTCTCCACCTTTGTTTTCTCTAACCACGACCAACAACCCTGCCTGAAAGAGAGAGGGAGAACACTTTGTGCAGGTTATACAATAACCTTGGCTCACAAAGAGAACAGTGTTTGGCTTTCCTTGAGGTTGTTTTCCCCAAGGAAGGTCCTCTGCAAAAGATAGCTTGAAGCGGCCTACCCAAATAGTTGACCCATCAGGTTCACTATAATTCAATAGCTGTATAGGTTATTGGCGCCCAGATCCCAACCATTGTGCACTAGGCATTGGCCTACTCCCCTAGCTCCATTTTGATTGTGGTTTCTCAACAGGTACCCAGGGGTGTGTACTGTTTTCCATGAGTTCTCTCTTGGCTTTTACTGCTGGTGGTTTATTTTTTATGTTGATGGTGCCATTTGCATGTACCTTATGGGGTTCACTACTAGTCCATTCACTTTTGTGAATGCTTGTTCATAGGACCAGGCATGACTGAGAAGCATTTGAGAGTTACGCGTTCCCAAACAAACTTCCTCTGGTGATGCCAAAATTAAGTAGGAAAACATAGAGGGGGGGAAACCAAACCAAATGAGGTGGTCAAAACCACCTCACAGAGACCATACTCACGAGGATTTTTCACAAAGGCGCTAAGAAACCATTCTTGTTCCTCCCACTCAGTTAATGCCAGTCAATTTTGTTTGACAGAAATCAGCAGAGGTGATATACCCTACCTCACCCCATTTAGCTTACGATGAGCATGATAATTCAGTTGGATCATCCGGCACAAAAAAACTGCCTGCAAACACACTGAAGATTTCCAGAACAGACTGGCAAGTGGTGAAACAGCATGGTAAAAGAGAGAGAAATGTATTTGTAGGATTGGTTCTGACAGAGGCCTCTCTTTATGAAAGTAAGAAATGCCCTTGTTACATCTCTCAAGAGAAACACAGAGAGAGAGAGACTGGACCCTGCTTCATCAGTTCAAGATTAAAAGCTTCCAGACCTCTATGTCATGCATGCCCTATTCTAGAAATGCAAAGTTCCTTCCCTTTTCAAATGCTGGTGTTTTCAAATCTCAAAACATACTACAGCTCTCTGGGCTTTTCTGACAAATAAAAGGGAATCTCTTCTATCATTGTCTTCAGCCACACATCAATAATACAAACCTGTAGATCAGGAAGAGTGTCAACAGCAAGCTTTATTGCCACAGAGACTTAACTTGTAAGTTACAAGTTGCAGAATGGAGGCAGGGTTATTCAAAATGACCCTACACAGAAGGGACCACCTGGAGCTGTTGAGTTTCTACAGAAATGTATTGTACATGTGCTGGTCTCACAATCCCTTGTAAGCCAGGAGATTTGGGTGCCACCATACAGCTTTGCACGCGATGGCTTCCTAATTAATTCCAAAACAGGGGAGAGCTTTGCGTACACAGGGTATCTGTGTGTTCAGAGTTCTTGCCCTCACCCATGAAATGAATTGAGTCATCCAGTGAGAGGATCCCGGCTGCTGGATCAGCGTGCAGTGCTCATGCAGCTCCCTATCCATTTCATAGAGACTGGTACAAGAGCTGTTCTTGGCCTGCGAGGTAGAAAGGTGTGTTCACCTCCGAAGCCACGTTTGGCATTGCAGCCTGGCCTGAGGGCTGCAAATGCCTCTCCCGGCTGACCTTCCTGTCAATACCTTGAGGTTTTCATCTGGCTCTCGATTCCCTTTTCCACTTGCAGCGTTAAATGTCACCCGCCGAAAGAGGAGGGAATGCCACCATTTCTAAAGCAAAATAAATAACACGCCATTGGCGTCTCGAAGGTTTTTCCTTCGGCCTTTTAAAAATCTGCAATGGTTTTTTTGGAAAGCCTCGACTTGGATAACTCATGTCTTCATCAACAGAACAAATCTGTCTTGAAGAAAGAAGGTACAGTGAACAAGTCAAAATACTGTGGTCCAGCAAATGACGTCGAGGCCTGCAGGGTAATTAAAGCATGGGGAGTGCTCTGGGTATGGGAATGGAAAAGGGGTGGGTGGGGAGCGTTTGGAGCTGGGTCAAATTTAAGGTCGCTCCACCTCATTTCCCTTCCTTTCTTTTCTTTCAATCGTTCCCTCTTTTAAGGTAAAAGGTGGATGTTTTTCAAAAGGAAAGAGCTTTCTTCCCCAAATTTAAGAAGCAGGTGGCCTGAATAAAGTCACACAGATTGGTGCCTGACCTGTGCTGTGCCCTTTTGGTGACACTGCAACACAAGCTTTGTGGCAGCATATTTGCACTTTCTTGGGGGTGGGGAGGCAACAGACACTCACACCCACACACAATTTCTTGCTAAAGGGGAAACACAAAGGGTGGTTCTGACTTTGGGTATGGATGGGCATCCGTTTTGGGGACAGGGGGGAAAGAGAGAAAGGAGGATCTTATATCTGCCCCAGATGTCCTTCTAGCAATGGTGCAAAGGTCAGCAGGCAGTAGTATTTGCACCACCAAAAGAAGGAGGAAAGAAAGAAAGAAAGAAAGAAAGAAAGAAAGAAAGAAAGAAAGAAAGAAAGAAAGAAAGAAAGAAAGAAAGAAAGAAAGAAAGAAAGAAAGACCCTAGTACAATAATTCTCATCTAGCTTCATAAAGCCCCAGACATCAGGAACAGAGGCATTCATCCCGTCACAGAGAATTCAAACCTACTGGTATAAAGTTTAGGAAATTAAGCTGGAAGAAGAAATTAAGCTAGAAGAGAGCACATTGCCCTCCCACTCGAAATGACGAGGTGAGTCAGGAAGTTGGGGTAACTGGGCCACACTTTATTGAATAAACAACAACAACAACAACAACAACAACAACAACAAGGAGGGGCCGGGCATCAGCACACATGGTTGGAACCCAGGGGTCACCCGAGACCCCTCCAACCGGGCAGCTTAGGGCGAGACAACCCCCAGGTGGTGCGGTAACTTTACAGCACCCACCGGGCCAGACGATGTCCTTACCTCCCTGCATACGATGGCCAATTCTGGGTAACTCCCAGGGCAGGGAGGCACCCCCTCGCAACCGCCCCAGCACCGAGACCTCCTGATCTGCAGTGCCGTGGTTATGGTTACTCAGGGACAGATGTTGTTAGATACTCACCACTGCCCTCCATCCGCTTCTGCCACCACTGCCGCGGGTCTAGCCTTGCTATGGCCCCGGCCACCCATCCAGCAGAGCAATCTCTGCAGCCAGTCCCCTCCGCAGGTCTTGCAGGAAGAGCTCCATACCAACGTCCAAAAGGTGAACCCCATTGGGCCTGTAGAGCTCCGTCCTGTGAACATTAAACTCAGGGTGGCCCGCCACCGACCCGAAGTCCCGGCACACAACCCGGCAGACTTCCTGATTCACTCCCCTCCGGGAGCGATTCAATTTCCGTGGATCACAATCAGCCCTCCAACACTGGCGGGGTATCATAGTTGGCCATGCGATCCTAGAGGCATGAAAGGAGGCCTTCCAGATCGCAAAGTCACCCAATATCTGGATAATCAATGACTTGCCTGTTTGCCTGGTCAAGTCGTTACCCCCCAGGTGGACCAACAGGATATGCGGGGGCCCACCCAGGGTGGCAGCCATGGCAGCGGCCCGGAACTCCTGCCACAGCATCCCCCTCTTACGCCCGCCATTCGATAATGGCCGCATTACTGAGCCCCAAGTTGGGCCCCCAGCCAGACCGGTGGGCAAACATCTCTGGCCAATAAACAAAGCTGTGGCCTAGAAACACCACTCTGAAATGGGAGGCCTGGGAACTGGGTCCTACGGAGACAAAAACAACAGATTAGAAAGCCGGCAACGGCCAGACATAACACTTATAACAGTGGGATCGCCATCTGCCCAACCTGCGGATGGCTGCTTGATCATACCCCAGGGCCGCTGCGGTGGAAGCCGCCCCAATACAGAAGGAATGTGTTCTAAATGTAAGTCCGCCCACACCCAAGTTTCACAACAGCTTGCCAGATAGGTTGCCAAATTGAAATTTAGTCAAAGGGGCACTGTCTTGGTGCTGAAAAAGGTAGCCGTCAGCCAAGCCCCGCAGCGCAAGATATGTGTGCATGGCCTGCAGCAGGCAAATAGCCTCCATTGGGCAGGGCCCCAAGGTAAGTGCGGTCCCCCTGCCCCCTTGGTCCATCTTGGACCGGCGCACTCTCACCGTTAGGCTGTTGTTTGCCAACTGTACGTCTGAGAACCGTAGGGCGGTAAAGGATGAGTCCTGCCAGCCAGAGGCCACAAGCTGGCCGATGCGAAGGGCCCCAAAGAAGGCCAGGAGGGATGCCACCCTGAACAGGGCAACTTTGAAAGTATCCCTGCAGACGTCCAGCCAGCCGCAACTCATATCCCCCAACAGCTGGGGTGTAATAGGTAACCTGGCATCCGGAGTTTGACCCCTTTCCCTACTCCACCCCACAAGCATATCCTAACCCGGAAGTCCCCTGTGGTATTGGTGTACCCATTAAGTCTGGCATAAAAGGCGAGTGCCACCAATCTACCCTGCAGGGAGCCCGATGCCAACCCTCTCGAATGCAGCTGCACCAGGTATCTTTGGATGTGCTCAATGGGTAGCGGCCCTAAAGGCGATGAATTCTGTCATCACTGATGCGTATCCCCTCTGCATCCTGGGAGCTACCGAGAGGCCAAGAGCCCTGTTGGCTTCAGCTTGCCAACCCTCCATACCTACTCCGGGATCTCCACAGGCAGATCGGCTGCTCCAGGGGCCAGGGCCCGGAAACGCTCGGCCTGTTGGCGGGACAAAGCATCGGCAATTCCATTATCCACCCCTGGGACATGCCGGGCGTGCGCCATGATGTTGTATTGCAAGGCCCTCAAAGTAAAGGACCTCACAATGTGCATGACCCTGGGCGAGTGTGATGTTAAATTATTAACTACGTGGACCACCGAGAGGTTGTCGCACCAAAAGCTCATGACAGAGTTGGCCCACACCTCCGACCAGATATAAAGGGCCATCCAAATGGGGAACAACTCCAGGAAGGTTAAGTCCCGTGTGGTGCCATCAGCCTGCCATGCCGGGGGTCAGGTGCCATTGCACCAGTATCCTTTCCAGAAAATTCCAAACCCGAGGCCACCTGCCGCGTCCGTGTGCACCTGGAACTGTGCTTCGAGGCGAAGCTCCTCCCTCCAGAAGGATATGCCATTAAAGCCATCGAGGAAGGTCTGCCAGACGGCCAAATCTTCCCGCATGGCTGCCGTGACCCTGGTTCTATGAGTGGGCCAACGGAGCCCTCCCATAGCTGCGCAGAGAGGGCGGAGAAAAGCGCGCCCCGGGGCAACCACCTTACAGGTGAAATTCAGGTGGCCTACTAGCTCCTGTAGCTCTCTCAGGGATATCTTACTGCAGGCCATGGCGACCCGCACCCTCTCTCTGAGTGCCTGCAATTTGTCCGTGGGAAGGCGACTTGCCTGGGACAGGGTATCTATCTCGATGCCCAGAAAAGTGAGGACTGCTGAGGGGCCCTCAGTTTTCTCCTCGGCCAAGGGGAGGCCCAGCACCCCTGCCAAGGCTCGAAAACTATCCAAGAGGAATTTACAGGTACCGGTGCCCGCAGGTCCGCAAAAGAGGAAATCATCAAGATAATGCACAGTGCTGGCCACGCCCGTGGCTCGGCGCAAGCACCACTCCACAAAAGAGCTAAAGGACTCAAATATGGCACAAGACACCGAGCATCCGAATGGGAGTGTGCGGTCCATGAATATTTGTCCCCTGAACTGAAACCCCAGCAGCTCAAAATCGTCAGGGTGGACAGGGAGAAGGCGAAAGGCAGTCTTGATGTCGCATTTCGTCATCTCCGCTGCCACCCCGCACACACGCACCATACTCACCGCTGCATCAAATGAGGTGTACTTTACTGTGCAGAGGTCAGGGGGAATGCCATCATTAAGGGATGTGCCGCTCTGATAAGAGAGGTGATGAATTAGCCTTAACTCCCCTGGGGTCTTCTTGGGCACTAGGCCCAGAGGTGAGACCCGCAGGTTAGCAACAGGGGGAAACTGGAAGGGGCCAAGGACCCGCCCCTCCCTGACTTCCTTCTTAATTTTATCCTGCACAATTTGTTCGCCCCCATGCAGGGATCTAAGATTGTCAGCCCAGACCGGGCATCTAAGCCCACCAAATGGGATTCTAAATCCAAATTCAAACGGGCTGCTTCCCTGTCAGTATACTTCGCGACCCATCTTTTGAGTATGTCCAATCTAATTGGGCTGGGGCCCTTTTGGAGGGGGAACATCACTGGTCCCGGGCTTGCGCCCTGGGTTGGGATCCCGGGCTTTTCCTTGCTGTGGGCGCGCCCGGCTGCAGTAAAGGCCTGGGTGCTGGGCTCCGCAGATGGAGCACTCGTGCTTAAAGCGGCACTGCTTGCGTGCACAAACTCCCTGCCCATTGTAGTCCCAACAGACCAGCCGGACTTGAACCGACTGGCCCGCTGCGGTGCAGGCAGGGGTATTAGGTGGCCCTTTCCTAATGAGGTGGCTGCTATCGTATCTTTCGCCCAAGGATGGCCGCACCAGTGTCATGAACTGCAGCCAAATGGGTGGCAGGGGCTCATCCCAATGGAGTAGTGTGTCCAGGGCTGCTCTGCGACGGAATTCCTCGTCGTACTGTAGCCAAGTGTGACCGGGGAAGTCTACAAAAGCCCTATATATCAGATCCAAGTACTTAAGCATGGACTGAGCCCGCCAGGGGTGAGCCTGGAGGGACAAGGACATGTATATCAGATACCCTGGCAGCCACGTGGCCCACGAGCACTCCGGCTTTTTCCTCAACCTCCGTTCCTTGTCTGGAGGGTCCTCCTTGTCAAGCTCCTTGGTGTCAAGTTCCCTGTTAAGGAGGCTGAAGATGTCCAAATACTCCCCACGCCAGATTTTTTCCTTAGTGGCTTGTGCAAGGGAGTGCCCAAAAGGTGAGGCTTAATCTCCATATGGGATGGTCCCACCTGGCACCCCTTCATAACCAGCAGTTGGCATTATCAAGGGCCAGGGTGGCATCCCCGTTATGGGCTGCCCCACCGAAGGCTACCCCAGGGTTAAGCCCGGCCACACCTGCTGGCCCACCACCGGAAGCTGGGCTGTCACGCCAGCAGGCCCGACTGGCGAGGTCAGATGTGCCAGTCCAGGGAGCAGTGTATGAGGCTGGATCACTGGTAACATCTGGGTGGCTGACCCCCAAGAGCAGGGGGCGCCCGAGGGGGGCTGCTGCAATGGAGCCATCTGTACAGAGCCAAAGGCCTGGGCAGCGGGCATGGTAACCCCCATGCCAACAGGCCAAGGCCAAGAGATAGTGGGCGCTGGGTCTGGCACGCAAGCCAACTCACTGGATGATGCGGTCTCCGGCGCCAGGGACGTGGCAGCAACCTCCTCCTCACCTTCTGTCTCCCCCTCCAGGGCTGGTAGATCCTCCACCGGGTGGGCCACCACCCAAGGGCGCTTGTTGGCGGCTGGCACCGCACTCGCTGCCCCCTGGGCCACTGGCACGGCCTGCATCGCTTCCAGAACTGTGAATCGATTGGCAAAGTTGTGTCAGCCACCTCCATCAATTGTGCCCGTTTCCGGGCCTTGGCAGGCCGAGACCCTGCCCAGGGAGCAGGGCCCAGCTGGTCTACAGCCCCCACTACTCCCTTTTCAGCCTCCAAGGCCTTTAAGCGGGCCTCCAGCTGGGCCCAGATAGGCCAGCTCTCCTCCTCCAGGGAAGGCTCAGGGGCCTGGGGTTGCGGCTGCTGGTGGGCCTGGGCAGGCTGCTTCCCCTTATTACCCCCCTGTCCCTTCTTGGGTGCCATGGCTCAGAGAGGCCCCACCCTCCTTAGGCCTCCCAAACCCACGGGGCTAGATGCCCAAGCACCCCCCCCCCCAAGGCCAGAGGCTGTGTGAGGCTCCCGGCTGCAGGGAAGTGGCTGGGAAGTCCCCCACCCAGGCGAATTGGGACAATGTCCCCTTGGGGCCCTAAGGCTCTTCCTCCCCCGCGGGACTGTCCCATGTGCTAGGGCACGCCCCCTCTGGCAGAGTCCCACTTGTGGTGAATAGGTGCGGTATATAAGTGTGAAAATAAATAAAAATAAATAAATAAATAAGATGTGGCAAACAAAAAAGGGGGAACCACCTGGAGGCCCAGGCCGCTCCCACACCCCCAATGGAACCTAAATCCAGCTGTCCGGTTGGCTTGCCACCTCCCCCCGCTTCGGAGTGTACCCGGGCAGAGGGCAGTAGCCGCCCCGCCCACCTGAATCGGCCGCCGAGGCTCTCGTGGGCTGCTACTTACACCGGGGAGAGGCCGTTGCCTCCCCCCTCACCAGGCAGGAGCCCGCAAGGGCAGGCAGCAAGGGAGCCGCGCCACAGCGTGACTCAAACACGGCGGCAAACAGGTGGCCACCAAATCGCCGCCACCCGCTGGCTAGAATGCCGCACACCCGCCGCTCAGGCGGCCGAGGCAGCTGGAGCCCTCCGGGGCCTGACCTGACCACGCAAGGCCACGTCCTCTCCTGCAAAACGCCAAATGCAACAGCCTGGTGGGGGGGCTCGGGGCCGCCCTCTTATAGGGCGCTCCTCCCCCACCCCTTTGGATGCTCCCAGGCGTCCCTTCCTCTCCTCGCCCCTCTTGCAAGAAGGCAAGGCTGCTCTGGCTGGGTGGAGGGACCGCCCCCGGAGCAAGAATTCTACAATGTGGATCTTGATTAGCAGTGGTGACACAAGTCTTTCACTCACCCTAGAGTAACACAACATGTCTTGACTTACTGGTTGCAAGGAGATACATAGCACCCAGTGACTGGAGACCCTTTGACATTCCAGATGTTTCAGATTACAACTCCCAGAAACCCCAGCCTGTACTGTCACTCATAAAGGCTTTTGAAACTTATAGTTCAAAACATCTTGAGCGCCAACGGTTTGCCATCTTTGCCCTAGTTAATAGTTGGAATGTTCAGATGACAGACTTTGTTGTGTGTTGGGGAGGAGGGAGTTTTGACTCCTTTGGTTCTCACTGGGTCTTTGTATTACCTTGTGTTTTTCTTTCATCATCACTTGCAAACAAAGTGTCTTTTAAAAATAATAATAACAATAACCCCATAATAATAACCTTTATTATCAATGTACAACCTGTGTGCAATGAAATTGACAATGTATAATGAATGCTGGGGTAAACATGAAGGATCCAGGGAAGCATTCTGCTCCATGGGAGAGCAGTGGCTACTTGTTTTGCCCTACAGTAAACCCTATATCACACAAGCATCCAGACTTGGTCAGCCTTCAAGTATTTGCACATCACTAGCGAAAGCAATCATTAGAGGGGCCAACAAAAATTAAAAACAATTGTGAAGTCTCAGATTGCTTTAAAAGGCACATTCCATCCATTCAATGCTTCCAGTTTTTAAAAGTCCATGCCACAAAGTAGGATCCATTTAGCCATGCAATTTGCACAGTTTGTGTAAGTAGCACTATTTACATAGAAATTGTTCTGACTAATCTGAAATTTTTGTCAAGGCTGTCAGATGGTATCTTACACTCTTTCAGGCAATGAGGGAAAAGCATGGTTTCTCATTCTTATGTGTGAGGACAAGTAAATTTATTACACCACTGCCATAGAACTGCAGTACAGCCCCTGTATCCTCTGATTCACCAACCTTGGATTCAGTTATCCATGGTTGTCGATCAGCGGGTGCAGGGTGGTCCAAGTGGTGGCAAGGAGGAGGGGGAAAAGAAAGAAAACTTACTGCTGCCAATGCCAGCCAGCCACTGTCCTCACTACCACTGCATTGCCACCACCCAGCCACCTTCTGGAGGGGTGGGGTAGGGACCCACCTGGCCAACTGGCCTTTGAACTTCCTACCTGGGATCCTTTCACCCCAGCATCCCACCACCACTGTCATCACCATTATCCTCAGAGATGAGTGTTTGCTCTTATCCACATATTTCACTATCTGCAGGGGTTCCCTGAATCAATCCCCTGCAGATACAGCCACCCTACTGTATTGGTTTGTTGCAACAGACTAAGTTGACAACCTCCCCTACCTCTTATAATCTCATGGTAAAAGGTTGTAATATGATTATTTAATGATTGGCCTTTTATTCTGGTATAGTTTAAAACATCTTTTATATTTTAAAAAAGGATCTAGATATCATTAGGATTAAGAAACAAAATGATGATGACTGAATAAACCAATAGACCTCATTTAGTGTAGGAAACCATTATAATGTGCTTGTACTAACAGGAAGTAGGGAAGGGCTGTCACTTCTTTATTCTTCACTGCCATTTTCACTATCCCAGCCTCTGCCATTTTATGTGTCGAGTTTTACCCGTCATCAGGGTCCTGGTAAACAAGGAAGGCTAAAAAAACCTTCATATTAACATTCTCTAAATAATTCTTTAGCTTTCCAGATTCATAAAGAATTAACCAAAAAATCCCTAGGATTTTAACTAGAAATGGGCATGAATCAGAAAAAACTGTGATTAATTTTGATTCATGATTTATCAGAGGTGATGAACCACAAATAATGAATTTAGGAATTGTTTTCTTATGAATTGATGAAGCAACTTGTTGATTCATTTTTGCATGTAAACCCCTATAAAATGCCCCCAAGGCACCAAGAGACACCAAAGTTATGGAAAAGTTTTGCCTGATACTCCTCTACAGTCCTTCCAAGTTTTGTGAAGATTAGGTTTCAGACATCCAGGTTATAGACCCATGAAGTGTCCACGCAAGGAAAGCACCCTAGCAACTTGCTTGGGGAAACCCAGTCTTCAATGAACTTGGAAGGAATAGAGGAGAGTCAGAGGAAGCTTCTCTGCAAATTTTGTATCTCTGGGTATATTGGGAGGGATTTCTTAGGACCCCCTTTGGGGGGTAAATTGACATGGACACCAGAAATCCAATCTTCAACAAACCTGGAAGGATTGTACAGGAGTGTCATAGGAAGCTTCTCTGCAGCTTCAATGTCTTTAGTGTCTTGGGGAGCATTTTATAGACCTATGAATTAATGAATCAAAAATTGGGGGGAAAAGATTGGTATTCATCAGTGGTATTGATTTTTATGAATAGGAATTGACAAGTTAGCAAATTTTGGAATGCATTTTGTAATTCATTTTTAAATTCACACCCATCTCTAGTTTTAATGTATTTATTTATTATAAATTTCCAGCAACTACTGGGGACAGCTTCCTTTGCTAACAGAAAACTTGGCTGAAGCTCAGACTATCCTGAGATCTTCCAGTCATGCCTGTCTGGCAGGTGGACCTCCATTCTGGAATTTGGAGTCTTGAATGAATGAATGAATGAATGAATGAATGAATGAATGAATGAATGTGAATATCATTTGCCCTATCACACATGACTATAACTTAACACACTGGTAAATACATCGATCAAACTCTTCATCTTGTAAGTTGACATTAAAATGAACACCATTTTACCCACCACAACTTTGGCAATGTGGCAAAAACTGCACAGAATTATCTTACTGAGAAAATTACTGCAGTGACAATAAAAAATAGTCTCACTGACTGCTGACTTTCTAGAAAATGAGTTTGGATACAACATGCAGATGTTTAATAAGATGAAAAAAAACTTCGATTAAGATATCTCAAATTCCAGGCATATAGCACGTTCCAAAAATATGTCATGGTTTGCCACTTTTCTGTTTATTTTTGGGCTGAGCAAGTGCTGAAACAAACAAGGAATTCTGCAATAAATGTGTAATGTGTGTCACTAAGATTTCAGTTTCCAAACTAGATTGCATTTAAAGGTTATAATAGTAGTTGCAGTAGAAGATTTCTAAGTGTCTCCTACAATAACCAATTTCTTGAGACCCTTCAAGCTCACAAAAAGAACATAACAAGCTTATGAATTCCTCAGAAATCTTCAGGCCAGGTGATAAGCAAAGCGAGCAAACCAGCATTGCGAAAAAGAAAAAAGTTGGCTGATATGTTCTATAGGTGTCAAGCAATGTTTAGAACATATACTCACTCCAGTATATCAAAGGCAACACACAAGTGGAGCAGTTTGCATGGAGACTCTTCCTGACTGGGCTTCAGAAAGCCCTGTATCTACACTGGGAGATGATATTGTCTGGACAGCAGTGACCAGCAGTTTTGTAGGGGAACAAGGATACAACTCCTTTTAACATGTCCCCAGTGTCGCCACAGCTGTTAGGCCTATTTCTTCATGGAAGTATTTTACAATGTATATTAATTAGCAATTTTGCTTCTTTCATTCTTCTCTGTTAGGAGAGGAAAATAGAATGTTTCCTCTCACCTGTAAAATGGCATGGAGGCTTATACCCGCATTTGTGATAATGATTTGTGTGCAGTTTTCCAATTTCACAATTACACTAAATTGCATCTCTTCCCAGTTCGTGGCATGGACTTTCCAGCTGAACAGCTTTGTATGGGATCTCTGTTCACCCTTTTTAATCAATCCACCAATCCCTCTGTCTTTATTCTCTGTGTGCATGCTGAACTTCACAAATGGAAGAAACATTAGCTGTCTCTTTTTTGCTCACAACAAAATTGCACAACATGGACTGACCTCAAAGAAAAAGAAATGCCTATTGTTTCACTCTCATGCTGAGTGCAAGAAATATCTTTGGAGATTAATGGGCCCCCATGGATACCTTAGTTCTACTATACTGACAAAAACAGAATGAGTTGTTGACTGCCTGTCTCACCAGTATGTCCACTGGACACGGCTGAAGAGTATTTGGTTGGATAATGTTTTAATACACATTAATTCATTGTTTGTTGAAAATAAACATGGCAAAATGTGTCCAGTCCATTTTAAGGCCTGAGATGCAGTCTTTAGTCACTGCGAGGAAGACTTCCCTGATGATTGCATATCTTTACTGTCATACAGTTTGAAGTTGACAGAGGAAGTAATCAGACCAAAGAATTTATAGAATACTGTATATACTTGAATATAAGCCTAGTTTTTCAGCCCTAATTTTGGGCTGAAAAAAGGGGCCCATGGCTTATATTCGGGTCAATACTTTTAGCCACTGAGGCAAGTGCTTGCCTCGGTGGCTAAAAGTCATTTTAAACATTGCATGCCATTTCTCATGACCCCCTCTGCATCACAGGGGAGCGGTGTGCAATGTTTAAAATGACTTTTAGCCCCTGGCCCAAGCACTTGCATCAGTGGCTAAAAATCATTTTAAACATCACACACACCCAGCTCACAAAGGAGGAGCTGCCAGGCCCTGCTGCATTTCCCACCCTAGACTTATATTCAAGTCAATAAGTTTCCCCAGTTTTGGGGGGTTAAATTAGGGGCCTCAATTTATACTCAGGTTGACTTATACTCGAGTATATACGGTAGCCACTTTTCCCCTGCTGTGAGGCAGCTGACCTAATGCGTACATATTGTTTTTGGCACACATTTCCCACCGGGAGCTTCACTGTGGTAGGGAGTGTGCCCAGAGGTTCCAGCTACCACGGTTTTATCCAGACAGGGTGAGCAACTCTGACAGCAGTGTAACTCCTAGTGGAGGCTTTGGTTTATAAAACTAAGCCTCTTCTAACCTATTGCAAAGCTGTGAACTTGCACTAGCATAGATGGTGGCCCATGTACATCATGCATTTAAAAAGAATCAAATTCTTTACAAGAAATCTCCTTAAAACCTCAGGTATGTCACAAGAAGGCAACCCAAGTGAAGACCTGTGAGTTCCTTGTTGTAAACAAGTTAAACATTTTTAAACAAACACATGTCTCTTTAAGAAGCTGAAGTTTGATGGAATGGGTTTATTTTCACAGTGTTTCTTAGCTGGGTCAGAGGGGAAAAATATGTACCATTGATGCCAAAGAAATATTAAAGACAAAGCCAGGGAAATGATTTTTCCATTATTCCTCCTGCAAAACTGTCTCTCTCTATCTGCCAATCTTAGGTCAACAAACATTGAGCTGATTGACAAGTTAAAATGTTTAGGTTAACCTGCAATTCATATAAACCAGTTTTACATTTTCTTATACAGGAGGGAGATATAAAACAAACAAACAATATCTTCCACCTATGCCTGCTGTCCATTTCTTGCCCTACACATTAGCTGAATGGCAACCATGCACTAAATCTACCTTTTTCAGAAAGGGAAACCTCTCATTGATTAACGTGTCCTCCCTGGCCTGTAGAAAACATTTCATAGAGGAAGGAGATAAAGATGTGGATACTTAGCAGCATACTTTTTCCAAGAATTGGATAGCAAAACAAAAAGTGTTCTGCTTAGCACTTACGCACATAGAGATAGCACTAAAAGAATATTAGAGGTAAGGAAGAATCAATACAGCATGTTTCATAACAATTGCTTTGTTCAGCTTACACGGAGAATTTGTGGCTGTCAGGTGCAATGAAGTTCCATATGTGACTCTTGAATGAGGGACTATTTACTATGTGACTTTTATATTGATTGCCATACATGATTGCACTGACTGATTTCATAAGAACAGTGATTTCCATGTTAGTTTCCACCCCTCATAATGGATTTTTTTTCTTTTTGTGTACTCTTTGTAGCTTTAATGCTACATGTTAATGTTCTAAATCTAAGATGACTCTCCTAATTCCCTGTTCTTAATCTGAATATGCCTTAAATATTCTGGGCTGTATATTGTCCCTCATTATTGTAAGACACCTTGGGTCCTTTTCCAAGGAGAAAGGTAGGGTAAAATATTCAAAATAAATAAATAAATATACCTTTACTGATTAGTGAATGAGACTCTAACCCTCATAATTAATGATGGAATACCAAGGTAACCATCAACATTTCTCAATTGATTCACAGTCCAGTCTTTTTGTCTCTCATCAACATGCTGACTGAAAAGTATCTTTTTCACTGCTTTTGTCACATTAAACTCAAATTCATATACTCGCCCTATGTGCAGGGAGCGGGGGTGGGTGGGCGGGGAATAGCATAACTCTAAGCTCTGTAGAGCAGAGTATTGCACCTAATGCCAAAGAACAGCAGCTGAGGCCTTGAATATCTGAGGCAGGTTGCCCATTTGGTCCCTCTACTAAAAGTGAAGGACAGTTGATTATGCCTCTCCCAAACCTGGACAGTCCCTGCTTTTTTTCTGAGTCATTGGGTCACACCTATATCATTAAGCCAGGCTTGTAGAGTCTGAAATGAATTCTGTGATTTCTCACAACAAGACGTGTGCATGTGTAACTTAATATCTTTTTCTGGGTGTGCATGATTTTTCTTGTACGCAAAATAAAGAGAACTCATTTGTTAACAAAGGAGGGATGAAAATGGTGATTATGCCAACTAGAGATGGGCACGAAATGAACAATGTTTTGTTTCTGTCTTCATTTTTTTGTTTTGTTATGCAACGAAATGACATACGAATTTTGTCTCTAAAATGAAACGAACAGAAACACCGGAAATTTTGTCGTGTGTTTTGTTTCCGTTACTGCAATATGAGTGAATTGCTTAAAATCCTAAAAAAAAATCACAAAAAATTGAAATAAATGGTAACAAAATGGTAACAAAATGGTAACAAAATGAACGAAAATGAAAATGAATTTTTTTGCAAAAACTCGCGAAAAATGGAAATGAACCGAAACGGACCCTCCAAACAACAAATGACAAACGAAATGCCATTTTTTTTATTCGTGCCCATCTCTAATGCCAACAAAACCCAGAACCCACTAGTTGCAAACTTGGTAGATAAAGGATTGTTTTCATTTGTCCCTTTCTTACTGACAATGATTCCATTTACCATTGGCAAAATAACAATCAGTACAGGCACCTGTTCTTCCATAGAAAGAAGGAAATGGGTCTGAATATCAGCCTACCAAGAGCAACAACAGTCAAGCTTCAAGTGGAAAAATAGTGCTGCCTGCTTGTTGCTTCTCCTAGGCAGCACACTAACCACATATATTGAGCAGCCCTAGCACTTGACTGTACGGCTCCACGATATGGATTCTACTGTCATAGCCAAAACAGAACAGTCAGCTAAATGAGACTCCCTTCCTCCCACAGGTACCCTTCAGTCACCTACTTAATATACTCAGGAGAAATGGTTCTCTCAGTCCCAACACCTTCACAAGTGTGTTTGGTAGGGGCATGGGAGAAAGCCTTCTCTGTTGCTGCTCCTAGACTCTGGAACTCCATCCCAAAGGAGGCCAGGGTGGCCCCACTGTTACTTCACAAACAGGTAAAGACATTTCTCTTCAGGCAAATTTCCTTTCTGTGAATAGCTTACTGAGTGGGGTTTATAAAATGGGTTTTAAATATATATATATTTAGTATGGCATTTTGATCCCATTTTAGTATTGGTATAGTCGTTATTGTTAGCTTTAATATTGTCTTTTAATGATGTAATCTGTGTTGGGTCCCTTTAACAAGAAAAGGTAAAATATTTAAAATTGATAATAATAAACCCTCCTCACTGTATTCACTTGGGTGCCACAGGTATAAAAAAAAAAGTCAGACTGTAATTCTGCAGTTCTGCCATGGAGCATGAGTTTGACCACCACCAGCAGCAGCAGCAGCACCACCACCACCACACTCAAAAACAAGGTGTCCGCCCTGTGCCGACTCATAGGTGTCCCTCCCCGCCCTCCAACAGCTCAAAAAACCCCAAGCATGGCCATCGTCAGCAGGTTGGTCCTCACTTGAAGGACACTGGGCAAAAAAACATTTTAACAAGATCACCTAACAGCTCATAACTGGCCATGTTTCCCTGCACCTGGGAATAACACATCCCCTTCTTCATTCACTTCTGAGGGTTGGGAGTTGATAGATCCATGTCCCACCAAAATGCTGGGAATCAGCTCCGATATGTGAAAAAAGGTCCACAAAGAATGTGCAGCGAATGCAAACCAGAGTTATAAAGAGATTCCAGGCAATTGACTCATTTCTCTCCCACTCATTGCTGCTTTTTACACTTGCTGAGCCTAAACTTTCTTATTCTATCTTGATTTTATCACATGTCTGCCCCTTTCTGTATCCTGTCCCTTTTCTTAAAAGACTCCAAGCAATTGGGCTTTCCTCTTTTCTGAGAATGCAATTTTAACAGGCACCATATGCCTCTGGTTTTGCTTTGAACACTCCAACTGTTCTTCTCTTTCCATTTGCTATAGAAATGCAGAATGGGAAGAGGATTCCATCATCCCCCGCACAGTATTGGTGCTAGTATTCCAAGTGGGAATCTTTGTGAAGCTGGATTCTCAAAGACCCCTGTTACACTCACTGCATTTCAAAGTGTCTATTGTGCACCTTAGTCATGCACCAAGCTGGGCAAGAGCTGGAGCCCAAGGAAAGGTCTACATTAGAGATGGGCATGACCAGGAAAAATTGTTTTCGAGTTGTCGGGTGGTGGAGCCGGCCCGTTTCAGCTCGTTTCCATTTTTTGTGAAATTTTCCAAAAATTTGTCGTTTTGTTTGTCGGTTTTTCGTCTGTCGTTAGTACTGGTTTGGGGGGGCTCCTGGAGGCACCTCTCTGGGGTGGGTGCCTCCTCTGGCCCGCCATGAAGGGAAAGCGGGCTCCTGGAGGCACCTCGTGGGTGCCTCCTCTCCTCACCCACTACAAAATGGCATGCATAGCCAATTGGATATGCATACCATTAAGTTGCAGTTGCAGCAGGCAGAGGCACCTCGATGGGTGCCTCTGTGACTCACTGCCTGCTTGGGCTGGAGAGCGAAGTGAGAGAGGACCGGACCCCTACGGGCGCCCGCTGTGACTCACTAAGAAGGGAAGTGTACTTGCTGTAGTGAAATGCGAGTACACAGATCTGGCTTGGGGTTAGGGGTTAGTGCAAGCGCTAGGATTAGGGTTACTGGTAAGGTTAGGGTGAGTTACTGGGGTGCACCTCTGGGTGCCTCTCTGACCCACTAAGAAGGACAGTGTACTGGCATATGGGTTAGGGTTAGGGTTAGGGTTAGGGTTAGGGTTAGGGTTAGGGTTTGGGCTAGGGTTAGTGGCTTTTTATGCCCAACAGGCACATCCCAGAAGTCTCAGTCAAAACCTGGCCAAGTGGCCATGCAATTGGTGGAATGGCTCCAAAAATTTGCATGGTCCACTCCCATGGCCAGCCCATCATTGCGCAGGTGTAAAAAAAGAAAAATAAAAATAAAATAAAATAAAATCAATGAAGACGTTTTGTTGCAAGAAAAACCCACTGCTGCTACTGAAAAAAATTCAGGCAGTTTTAAAATAGCTATTTTCGCATGTTTCTGTGGTGCTTTGGTGTGTTTTTGGGCCACGATTTCAAAATAAATATTGCGGGTTGCTCCATTTTGGATCCCCCGCCTGCACCGCATGGCAAGTTGGCAAGACGACGAGGATGCGCAGCCCAGGAGAGGAGAGGGGGGAGGCCGGGGACCCCCCACCCCCCAGAAACCACCCTTCTAGTAGGTGCCCTCACTGAGGCAGGCCGCAGGCATATTTTTGCCTGCTTTTTTGGCCGGGATCAGGTTTTTTTTTAATTTTTAAAACTTTTTTCCTGTGCCGTGCCGCTTGGCGAGTTGGCGTGGGTGAGTGCGACTCGACGGTGAGGATGCGCACTTTGTGCAGCCCAGGAGAGGAGGGGAGGGAGGGACACCCCCCAAAAACCACCCCTCTGGTAGGTGCCCCCCTCACTGAGGCAGGCATATTTTCGCCTGCTTTTTTGGCCGGGAATCAGTTTTTTTTATTTTTAAAACTTTTTTCCTGTGCCGCTTGGCATCGCGCGATTGCTGCGATGCCAGGAACGACAACGACAAATCAGACCCAATTTTTCTTTAGTCGGTTCGAGTTCGAGTTCTGGCGGAGTAATTGTCGTTACCATTTCCGTTACGTAACGGAAACGAGAAACGGAAATGGAAATGAGAATTTCACCAAGTCGTGCCCATGTCTAGTCTACATATTGGTGGGAAATCCAGTTAGCCAGAGTTGGTTAGGATCCAGGTGCCACAATCCAAGTAACTGAAGAAGTGACTCAGGATGTTTTCATGGAAAAGCTGAAGAATTACCAAGGAACCATAACCAGCTGTAGCTCCAAATTCCTCACTCTTTCATGCAGAGATGGGAATCCTCTTTCTCTGGGGTGAAATCTGGTATTTTCAGGTCCTATATCAATATCACACCATCATGACACTATTGTTTGGTGGGTTTGAAGCTTCTAAGTGTCTTCCTGGATTCTAAAATGTTGGAAATGCCTCTCTTCACATTTAGTTATTGGTCCCCAGCGCTGTCAGCTACAATATGTTGCCATTTTGGCTCCACTCTGTTGCTTTTGTCCCTGTCCTTTCCCAGAAGGTATGCCTTGAGAATCTCTGTGAACCCAGGCCTTCCTCTCAAAGACTTTGTTAAACTGTTAGATTGTTGGATGTATACAATGAGTTTGTGTGGGGCATTCAACATTGTTCCCTTTGGCTCCTGTGGTGCAAGTGAGTGAGCATCCATTGACATATGTGTTTGCAGGTAATCAAGGAGCCATTTTTCATGTGTGAAGAATAAGGTGTTCCAATTTCCTTCCAGAGAACATAGTTGCAGCAGTCTTGAGAGTGAATGCCTGTATTCACACTTGAATGTTTCAGATAAGAAAAATCTCACCCATGCCAAATGATTTATTTATTTTATTTATTTTTGCTTTTGTATACTGCAACCAATTTTCCCCAAAGGGAACTCTGGGTGGTTAGAGAACTCTCTTGGCAAGAGAGTTCTACATTTCTGCACTTCTCCTCCATTTATGTTTTGGATGCTGTTCCATTTGTTTGGTTTCCAGATTTGTTTGTTTTTGTATCTGCATGAAAAAGCACAGTGAGGCTGCTCCTCCACGCGTAAGACCAACTCTGTGTGGTAAGAGTTCAACCATGTTGACTCTGGACATTGCTGAAATCAAAGCCAACATTAGCCCTAAAACCAGAATCTTCCCTGTGCAGTTTAAAAGAACCATCTCTCAGAAGGTTTTGATGTAAGTGTGTGTGTGTGTGTGTGTGTGTGTGTGTGTGTGTGTGTGTGTGTGTGTGTGTGTGTGTGTGTGTGTGTGTGTGTGTGTGTAAATTGTTTTATTCCAGTTCAAAACAGGCTCAGACTGAAATAAAGGCCCATCCAGTTCATTTCTTCATACAGCAAAATTTGTATGCTTCAAGAACAAAAGTTAGAATGACTTGAATTAATTTAGTATCTGTTTCTATGTTCTCAGGGCTGAGGAAGAAACTTGTTGGTCTAATGTAAATCATTCTCAAGCCATCATAAAAGAAGAACACTAATGTTTGTTATGGGGACAAACCTTTGCCAAACAAAAAAGGATGAAAAGTGACAAAATTTGGATTCCTTCCGATGTTCACTGCACTCCTGGAAGTTACATAACAATTACTTGTACAGCTATTTCTCAGTTTTTTTAAAAAAAGAAGTAAAGTCACAAGTACAGTTAAGTCTTTTAAAGCAGTGAGGATTTGGTGAGGCAATTTTTCTATAAGTTCCATTGATTCAAATGGGCCTACTCATGATTTACTAGTAGAATTTGTCTTTTAATTCTTTTAGAATTTATCTTTGTTGCCCTCTGGCAGAAGATACAGAACAATTAAAACTCGGACCACACGTCTTCTGAACAGTTTTTATCCCAGAGCTATAATTGCACTTAATAATGAACTTAAGGACCACCAGCTGTGAACACTTGGACAGTATTACCCAGTCTGTTGTGTAGATGCTTGTGTTTTTAGGGGGGTGGGGGGCAGTGTTAAGGGATTTTTTATGTGTGTGAGAGAGTGTTCAGGGATTGTGTGTGGGGGGTGTGGGTGGGTGTGGGTGTGTGTTGAATCTGGTCTCTGGGTGTCTTAATTTCGTTGTATGTGCATACTGTGTATATACACATAATGACAATATATTATTATTATTATTATTATTATTATTATTATTATTATTATTATTATTATTATTATTATTATTATTATTATTATTATTATTAAAGTTTTAAAAAGAAGCTCAAGTAACTGTGTGTATGTTCATGACACCACTGTTACTTATGGAGCTTCTCCAAGCAATCATTTTCATTTCTGCATTTTTGTACATTGCCAGATATAAAAGAATAGGCCTGTAGAATTTTTTCCATGGATATGAGAGACAGAAAATGAAAGTCAAACTAAATGGTATTGGGATGTTTTTTCCATAAAACTAACCAGTTAATTTTTTTCACCTCCCCTAAGCGTGCAACCTCAGAGATAAATGATAGGCACCTTTGGCTACTTGGGAGTAGAGATGGGCATGAAACAAAAAAAAATTGTTCTGTTATTTGTTATTCATTTCATTACATAACAAAATGAATAACGAAAATTGTGATGAAATTGGAATGAACCAAACAGAACCACGAAAATTAGGTTCGTTATGTTTCGTTTTTGTTAATGGTGACACACAATTAAATGAGCTGTTTTTAAATGTTAAAAAACATCCTGAATATCCGTAAAAACCCAGCGATAATTATTTATTCTGCCTTATAATACCTACCAGAGGGGTTGGGGTCCTTAAAACGTGCATTTATGTCTTTTCTCAGATCGCTGTATTTTTTTCCTTTAAGGGGAGTTAGGGGACATCGACCCAAAATGGCTCCCAGATGCCTAATATTGATTTATTGGGTATTAAAATGCTCTGGACATCCTTAAAAACACAACGATAATTATTTGAAATTATTACCCACCAGGGGGATGTGGTCCTTAAAATGTTTGTTTTTGTCTTTCTCTCATTGCAATGTATTTTTTTCCTTTCCCTTTGACACAAAATGGATTCCAGCCAAAAATGTGATGGGATCATGTAAATTCTTGGACAATTTCAACCAATAGCATGCCCAGGTTGCAGACTGGGTAGGTGTGGCAGCCACAGAGGGCATAAAAAGCTCTGGCAGCCCCCATCCTCCTTGCAGTCTACGGTGGGAGTTAGGGTGGGATTGCTGTCTCTGCGACTCGTTACTTTAGGCCAGGCAGGCAGGTGTGTGTCTCCGTGTTCCTGCTGGCTGCAGCCCGGCTCTTAGGGGGGAGAAAGAAGAGATTTCTCTTGCAGCTTCCCTGTGTGCATGCGTACCTCTCGGTGAGTACCCTCCCCTGCCCCGCAGTGCAGTCATTCTGCGGCTGCCTTACACCCTGGGCAACGCCCACCACTGCCTTTGCAGCCTCCCTATGTACCTAGTCTATACTGTGTCTCTGCCAGCATCTTTTTTTAGTGTTTTCCCTCTGGTCTGGGGCATTGGGGGACACCCGCTTGCGGAAATGCTTTAAATTGCACAAAAAGCAGGTAGAAATGAAAAATGAAAAAATGAAACATTTTTTTTTATTTTTTTTTTTTGCAAAAAAATGAAAATGAACTGAAACGGGACCCACAACGAAAAACAAAAATCCAAAACGTCATTTTTTGATTCATGCCCATCTCTACTTGGGATAGTATGTTTTCCCCCATACCACCCCCCAAAAACCATTGGGAAATTTAGCCTTTAGTTTGACTCTTGGAGTAAGGATGGTTATTATTGCCAACTAAACTAAAGCCATTGAATCAATGTTCCTTCTAAGGTGCATGGCCACTTAGCCTAGGGTCAGGGATATGCAGCAGAGCCTGATTTGCTGTCCATTTGCTCCCAATCACAACCAGAAACCCATATACGGGGGGGGGGTCACATGGGCTAGGCTCTGTCCCAAGCTAGTGGAAGGTCAGAAGGCACATTGAGTAAGTTAATGAAACTTAGTAAGTCTGACTGCAGCCAGAATAGTATGGGCCCAAATGTGGAAAAATAAAATACTCCTAAGGAGGAAGCAATTATACATTTTTTACTGTACTGAGATGGGTAGAATGACAATGAAAATTAAAGAAATAATATTTGACATGGAATAGACTTTATGACTGGTTTGAGAGAAGAAACAGTGCATTAGGTGGAGTTGAAACATGATGTAACTAATATATTATACACCCAGACATTATGATGAATAACTGGAACCTTTTAGTTCTATTTGATATCTGTGTTATATAAAGATGATTTGTTGATTGAAATTAATAATTAAAATAAAGAAGCTTAGTAAGCCAACAGTTTCATGAATCCTGTTAAGTTAATAAGTCTGCTCTAGCTTGGGGTCCCACTATAAGATTTAGTCCATACTTCTTTAAACAAGAAAAGGAGAGAGGGATTTTCAGCAGGGTGTCAAACATATGGCTAACTGCCAGACCCACTGATTTTGCTACCGTTCCTTCTGTAATTTTCTAGGCTCCTAAATGGATGGTAGATACCACAAAAACTGCTGTAGGTATCTGTGTGGGCCAATAATTTTTGGAGTTTGTTGACTAACACATTCCATTCCATTTCTTATGTGGAGGCAGGGAGTTAACTAACATTGCATGTGTACCAGCTTTGTGTTGTGCACAAATGGCTGCTTCTTCCTTTTTTAAGAAAATCATATGGTTCTGCTAAATGGTGAGAACTGAATCAATTGATGTAAGTTCATCACACATACCTTCCTCAAAAGACGAGAACAAGCCACACCACGGCTGATGAGCTTGGGGAAAATTGGTAGAAAAGCCAGGTGGGTCCATTGCTTCTTTAGCAACAAAGATAAGACTGGCAGGGAGCCTTCTGCAATTCGGATCATGTTATGTCCTAGAAGAAAATATCACAAAATATGACTAAGACAGTGCTGTTCCACCCACTACTCCCCCATGTCCTTTACCTAGATACAACTCACCAGGCTCAAATACAGAAAATGGGTAATTTGCACTGTAGAAAACTCATCCTTTCATTCCAGAAGGCCACAAACAACAGTCATCCTTGATGTCCTGTCTGGTATCTTCCTAGAAAACACACTAGCCATTTTGTACCAATCAGCACACAATTCCATCCTAGGAATATAATTCAACTGCCAATTATTTTAATGATGTTTCTAAGAGGAACCCAATTGGTTTTTCTTGCATGAGTCTGCCATAACACTTCCCCCCCAACCCCCTCCTTAGTTTGATATTTTGGAAATATATCAAAATGCTGGCCACAGTCAGGTGCTGCTGGTGGTCAGTAAACATGCCACCCACAGTGTCAAGTAAAACGCCTCACTTCTGTACCCTACGTCAAACAGAGCCCATCTTTCTCCACAATGCCCCCTTTGCTTGCCTGATCCCGCCCATCTCCCTCTCTCTCTCTCTTTCTCTCTCTTTCTCTCTCTCTTTAATAGGGGTTAATAAATTTGCCAGCCAAGACACATTGCCCTGCTATTAGAGGCAGCCTTCTAATGAGGGCTCAGCTCTGTAGGGAACAGGGTTTTCTTCTCCCTTGCTCCTTTGCGTCTCTCAGCTGAATGTGTGGGTTGGGGAAGGCAGTTAACTGTGGTTTCTTCATTCAAGCCAATACAAGCAAACGGAATGCCACATGGATTGCTGGAAGGGCCCCGTGGGTCATTTCATGGAGTGCTATGAATCAGAAGGATCTCCCGAGGACCAATGCATGGTGCAGACATGTCATAAAGAATGGACAAGCATGTCTCTGTAGAGACGTCTTGTGCACTTCAAAACATATACTGTTAATGTATGCCTTTTTTTTTTTTTTTTTTTTTTTACTGAAATCATAGGGCTGGCCGTTATTTCAAAGTGCTCAAGAACAGCTTAGACTTTTAGCTGTCCCTCAGCCTCCTTTATCTTCTTTATCTTTAAAATCCTAATTCCCCCTTTTAAAAAGTACATTTCAAAAACAGAACATTATTGACTGTGTCATTAATCTCTGTTTTGGTGAACACTTCCATTTTTTTAAAAAAATGCAAGTAAATATTATCTAAGAATTATTGAAATGCCAGGACCGGGATCTTCTTGGAGTTTGCATAAGCTGCTTCAAGTTATTGGCAAGATCATGTCTTAGCCAAGTCTTTTGTATGCACTCACTTTCACAACAGAAATGTGCCGCAGCACCTTATTAAATTAACCACAGCAAGTTGCATAAACTTTACACAAACAACAAAATGATTCTGGTGTAAAAAGATATATACAAATGCATTTTCAGGGTAAATTAAAAAAATCAATGATTTTTTTAAAAAAATCAAATTGATTTAAAACACATTTTTTAAAAATAAATATTTTAATTTAAATCCAAAAATCTGATTTTTTAAATTTAAATTGTGATTTAAATCATGGTTGATTTGAAGCATGATTTAAATCAATTTGAATTAATTCTAATTTACCTGATTTCTACTCATGTACCTACACTTGATCTTAGCCAAAAGGCCGAGAAGCGATACTCATGTACCTACTTCATGGATGGGATTGAGTAATCACTTAATTTCTGTCAGGAAAAGGAGAATCTATAGCAAACATGGCAGAAATAACAAGAAGGGTAATGTCATTGCAAAAGGGACATCAGCAAATACTTTTGGTAATGGATACCTGAACCAAAACATTCCTGATATCAGGGATGGGCACCTTACAAAAAATGACACACTGTTTTGTTGTGTTGTAAGGTTATGAAAAGTTTTGAAACGAAACAAAACTCCAGCTAGCATTTTGTTACAAAATGAAATGCCATTTCCCCCCTCTAAAACATATCCACCCATTCTAGAGGAAATGGCAGGGGACCTTCCTGAAGTCTCCCTTGTAACCCCTTGAAATTTGGAAAATTTTTGTTTCAGGGAACAGAGTCATTAAGCTCCAAGGGGATTGCTGGGGCACTTTATTGAAGGAGTGTGGACTGGGGCACTGAGGGGAAGGTGTAAATTAACCCTATAATTGGCAGATCATGCTGGGCACACTCCTTCAATTATGCACCCTGCACCTCCTTTGGAGCTTAATAACTCCATTCCCTGAAACCCAAAACTTTCCAAATTTCAAGGGATTCCCTAAAATTGATTGGGGAAGCTAAACCTGCCATTCGGATGCCTGGGATCAGTAATTTTCCATTGAATTTTAAATATATATTTTAAATATATATTCAATGGGAAATTATTGATCCCAGGCATGTGAATGGCAGGCTTAGCTTCCTCAAGCAATTTTAGGGAATCCCTTGAAATTTGGAAAAGTTAGGGTTTCTGGGGGCTGAGATATTAAGCTCCAAAGGAGGTATGGGGGTGCCTTATGGAAGGAGTGTGTCCAGCACGCTTTGCCAATTATAGAGTTAATTACCTTTCCCTCTCTGTGGTAAAGCTCCAATCCAAACCCCTTTAGTGCTAATAGATGGCTGGGATCAGTATTTTCTGTGCATATTTTAATGCATATGAAAATACCAATCCCAGCCATATTTAGGCAGCTTGGCACAAAAGTATCAGGGGAACCTTCCTCAAGTGATTTTAGATAATGCCTTGAAAGCTGGAAAGGTTTGGGTGTCAGGGGACTGAGTAATTAAGGTCAAAATGGGGTGCCTCTAGGAAAAATTATTCAATATTTGAAAAATTTTGTAATTTATGTTATGCTTTGTAGCCTGTAATAGGACTCCTCCAGGAAAGTGTCCCCCAGGAACCTAGAGGCACTAGATTTGCAAGCCTTCTCTGACTCTCCTGCTAAAGTCCTCTAAGTTTCGTGAAGATTGGGTTATATATATCTGAGTTATACACCCACAAAATGGGCCTCCTAGGAAAGTGCCCTTTAGCAACAGCCTTGGGAAAACCCAATCTTGACCAAAGGTGGAGGGGTTGTAGAAGAGTAGGAGGAAGCACCTCTACCCATTTGCTATCTCTAGGTCCCATGTGGTGCATGAGCTGATGAATAAAAAATTGCTACACATATGCATCAATTTATATTCGTTGGGGGTTTGCAATTTGTACAAATATGAACAGATGAATTAGTGGATTTAGAATGAATTTTCAATTCATTTTAAAGTTCTTTCCCATCTTGAATTCTTCTTCTTCTTCTTCTTCTTCTTCTTCTTCTTCTTCTTCTTCTTCTTCTTCTTCTTCTTCTTCTTCTTCTTCTTCTTCTTCATCATCATCATCATCATCATCATCATCATCATCATCATCATCATCATCATCATCATCATCATTGTAGGCCTGTTGGCTTGCTTGACACTGACAGCCCAGCCCCTTCCCTCTCGAATCTTTAGTAAACTGTGCATGCAGCCCTGCAGGTGTTGCCAGTGCCTGCCACACATGGTGCCACCCAGATCAACAAGTTTCTCTCAGGCCATGCATTTTAATAAACCGACCAATGAGAGGATGATGGCTTCAGATCCCTTGGCAATGCATGCTCGTTCCCTTGTGCTGGGATGAGTAGATGAGAAGAGAGCAGGAGAAATTGCTTGCTAAGTGGACAATTTTTCCAGCTGGGTTTTAGTAGTGTGAAAAGGAATTTCCAAAACTGAAGCTCATTCCTGGTACCAACTAATTATTTTTTTCCCACAAACCTAGAAGAACTTTATTTTATTCCTTCTGAAACTCAGGGTGGGAGCAAGGAGATCTGGGCACAGGGAGGGGGTTTGTTTGCTTTATTTTGCATTTTGCCATTCACCCGATCCCTCTTCTCCTTACACAAATCATTTGAGTTGACGATGCTCTCTGTCAATAGTTGATGAAAGAACATGAACAGAAAAGGGGGCCCTTTTATGCTTTTGGTCTTTCCTTTAAACCTGAAAAGGCTTGTCCTTATTGGAGTGGCATCATTTATGAAATCCTCAGTTAAACAGGAGTGAGTAGTTGGGCATAGATGCTTTCATTGTTTGAACATGTTGCCAGTCATTCCTAGTAGTGTAGTAGCAAAATTGAAAGTCCATACGCTGATCAAGGCAACCTCCATAGCCAGACCCACACTTAAGAAGAATTGAAAAATATAGGCCCTTGCATCCATCCATATCATCAAATTAAGAGACGTTGTTCGTAGAATGAATGCTTCCTAGTTGTGCTTCGGGGGGGGGGGAGCTTCATATAATCTGTATTAGAACAGCTTTGCAAACAAAATCCTCTTCCTGAGAAAATCTGTGGGTCTCACAATCACTGGGATGATTGTGACTAAGCTCAGGGAGAAGAGAGAAGCTGAGGAGGAGGGTATGTCATAGTTCTTGCTACTCAGAAAGTCCCAGGGCTTTGACCCGATGAATCCAGGTCCCTCTACATTTTATAGAGCCACTTCAATATCTCAGCTCATTTTGTTGCAGACTGGCTCCCATGTGTTTATAATCTATGTTCTCTAGTCATTCTGAGAAAACACAGCGGCATTGCCAACTGGTATTCATATCTGCTGACTTATTTGTTTTAATGCTACTTCAGTCCTCGCTTTCTACTCCCACCTCTAGAGAGGTAATTGGTATTCATTCTCTGTTTTCTGTCTTCAACTGTCCGTGGCCAAACAATATTAGGTCATGCCTCTTGGGGAAGACAGGCCATGGAACTGATAAAGGCACAGGAGCCCCTTTGGCAACTAAATGATGGAGAGAAATACAATTGGAAGGCCTGTTTCTTTTTTTGGCACAAAACTGGCTGAGTCTCATGAAAAGGAATACGTGGCTTGCAGCTTTCATTGGAGGCCCCCAACTGTGGGCTGCCAGTGGCAACCTCAGGTTTAGTGTGAAAAATGGAACAGGAAATAGTCTTGTTTAACTAACATTCAACACCCACCTACTGACGACCCTATCCAGTCAAGACTAACCTCTACCCTGTACTAAATTATAATAATTATTATTATTTACAGTTTCAGGTTTGAGCTCTGCCAATTTCCACATATGCTAGACATTTATCTGAACAGGGGGCTAACCAAACATCATACAGTTATTATTGCTGTTACCTCAGCTACAGTAACAGCAAAGGCAACTGTAAGATTCTGCAACAGGAGACAGAATAGAATGGAACCAATGGATATAGGATGCTTACGATGTAAATTAAATAAGAATGTAAGCAAGCAATGATGTAGGGCTTCTCCTGCTGGAAGAAACAGAATGGGTGTCATTTGTACAGCATTTCAACAATAATGGGCTTAAGCTACAGAAAGACAGATTTAGGATGACTATCAGGAAAAACTTCTTGACTGTCAAAGCAGTATGATAATGGAACCAATTGCCTTGGGAGGTGATGAATGCTCCAGCTCTGGAGGTATTCAAGATTAAATCGGACAATCATCTGGCAAGTCTACTTTGATATGGATTCCTGCATGGAGCAGGGGGTTGGAGTCAATGGCCTTAGGGACCTCTTCCAACTCAATTATTCTATGATTATTCTAGGAGGACAATTGGGCATGAAGCACGTAATTTCCTCATCTTTCCAATGCATTAAAGAACATCCGTCTTTGATGCACACCTGAATGTGATGTGGGGGTCCGAGTGTGTTAAGCCGGGTGCCTAACAGGGTCATTCAAGTCCAGAATGAAACAAGCAATAGTGCTGGAAGATAAAATCCCCAGGTTAGAAAAGCACTCAGTCAGCTCCTGTGGAAGACCAAAGGACAAGTATACCAAATTGCACAACTAGATTGTAACTGAAAGGAGATCTAGTGGCTTACATGCACAGAAATGAAATGTAACTTTGATGCTACAAAACACATACAATTGGAAGATGAGAAGCATAAATGAATCCCTAAAGCAAGAAATGAAACTTTTAAACATTTTTATGTTTGAGGTCTGTGAACGAAAGTGAACTGGAATGGAACATTTTAAGTTTGACAACTACAGTGTTTTAATGTGGAAATGAAAAACTCAAAAGAAATATAGTAGCTCTAATACTGAGGTAGGATGTAGCACATTGGCTATGAGGTGACCACAGCCCCCAGAAACCCAGCCCCTTTGCAAAAGAAATAAATTGACAGCAATGTTCACACAAACTTAAGCGACAATGAATGAAGTAATTCACTACCAGTACAAAATAAAATAACCATCCTGGCAAGGGGGAAATACCACCACCACACAAAAAAGAAAGAAACTACTGGCTGGGAAAATAAGTTAATCTTGGTCATATTTCTTGCGCTCAGAAATGTTAATGTATGGTGTGATGTAAAAAAAAAATAGCCATATCAGTATAACTGGGATTCTTTTGTCAGCTATGCTTGGGCAGAGAAGGATTAAGAATGGTCTCTGAGGCACTCAGCAGCATTAAGAGATCTCTTCCAACTCTGCCTGCAGGTTTCCCTTTCCATCCAAGGATAGGTAGGTCCACAACATCTTAAAGCTACTGGGATGACCTTACAGGAACCTCAAGATTGCAAACAAAACTGTTATTGTCTTGGCTTATTTAATTCTGATGTTTGGGGATGGGGGTTGCTTTGGTGATATTGAATTTACTTTTTTACATACATTTTTAAAAATATTTCACTATTTTTCTTGTTGAATCTTAAGCTGAAAGAGAAAACAGGTTTGCTCAGGTGCTTCAGAGACATCCCTGCATAGTCTAAACAACTCTGGTGGTCTTGGGTTTTGAACACTATTTGTTTTTCAGCATGCTCTGATGTCAGTTATCAAGTGAAAGATTAGTCCAGTGAGCAACGTGATGAGTATCTCTTGGTCAAAAATGATTTCTGTTTTTCTTCTAGTGGTTTAACCTGAAAACAAAAACAAAGGCCAAACAATGGGGAACCAACTACACTCACTTCCTCCATTTCCCAGCAGAATTCCAAATTGGATTAATACTCTTATCAGCTCTCCAAACATCTTCTGTCTTGGTCATTGAGCCAGCAGGGACCTTCAGTGAGTAGCAGAGCTGCCAATCTTTTCCTTTGTAGAAACAGTTGTACTATTTTATTATCTTCTGATATAGGTTAAACTAGATTAAGGGAAATTAGCACCTTTCACTTACAAACTCTGATTTCACCAGACCAATTGTTATTGTTCTTTCTGGAGTAATTCTTTGCCAAGTTCAAGAGGTGTACAGAAGCTCTCTGGAAGTGATGGATTAAAGCATTGAAATGACCTGTTTCTACTTTCTTGCTTGTTGATCTCTCTGATGACCTCCTGTAAACCAAACAAGCCCCCAAAGATGTAAACATACATGAATATACTTCTGTTTTATGGGGATGGGTTATTTTAGAGAAACAGAATTGTACTCAAAACATGCAATGAAATGGTTACTTCTTGGATTTAGGTTTATTATTATTATTATTATTATTATTATTATTATTATTATTATTATTATTATTATTATTATTATTATTTAGTTGGCATCAGCATTGTTGTCCTCCTCCTCCTCCTCATCATCATCTCAGAACTGCAGATTTGAAAAGAACCTTATCAAGTCCAGCCACTCTCAAGGAAACACGTTGGTAATCAAAGTCCCAACCACCACATGCCTATACCTCTGAGCTGGTCTGCTTTTCCACATTCATGTACAATAATTTCCAGATTTGTGTCTTCTTAAGACTTCCAGGCAAATAAGTAAGTTATAGGTTTTTATATGTATCTTTTTTAAAAAACAAACTGTATACTACTAGATGTTTACTAAAGAAAATTACTGATTCTTCTGGGTAAAATGGTCCAGTGGCAAACTTTGCATGTGTTTCTGAATTTGAAGTGATCACTACACAAGAAATTATCAAGAAAATAAATCAATTTTGCATGTGTTAAAGCTAGGGGGTTGGATTTAAACATTTCACATTTTTCTTCCCACTGGGTGAACCCAATGGATTCAGCATATTCTAATACTGTATTATTGTTCCAAAACACAATACACACTATTTCACTAGTATTATTTAATAGATAAAAGTTTAAATATTTATTTATTTATTTATTTATTTATTTATTTATTTATTTATTTATTTATTTATTTATTTGAAATATTTGAAATATTTTACCCTGCCATTCTCCTGAAAGAGGACTCAAGGTCACTTACAGTAGTAAAAGCCAATACTCAAAAGCTAAAAACAGTAAGTGTACAAATGTTTAAAAGAATTAAAGAAATACCATACAAAAATGGTAAACAGCATAAACATTTAGCCTCCTGCACCTACTCCAGGCCTGGCACTTCCTGGGCCTTTCGGAGGCCCCAGAATTGGTTTCTGGTAAAATGGAAGTGACTTCCAAAACCCGGAAGTGACTTCTGGGCCATCAGAAACCACTTCTGGGGCCTCCAACAGGACCAGGAAGCCTGTCAGAGGCCCATTTGGGGCAGTGTCATGCATAAGGTACGTCTAGGAGGCCACAAACAGGCCCTTCCATTCCCAACCTGACCCATCATCTGTATAACACAGATTTTCCACATAACACAGATTTTCCATTATCGTGGGTAGGGTCCCTAAATGGGAGATTAATGTATCCCAATGCTTTATCTTCAACTCTAGCATCCCCTGTAATTGCATTGCCAATTATCCAGACATGTATTCATTCTGTTACTGTTGTGTCTGGTGGGTATCTGTCCATTTGATTTGGAAAGTCTCACAAGATCTTAACTTGACACCTTCCCTACCTGATATTTCCATGGATTCTTGGATAAAAGCAGATGATGACGATGACGATGATGATGATGATGATGACAACGACAATGACGATGATAACGATGACGATGACGATGACAACAACAACAACAACAACAACAAACAACAACAACAACAACAACAATGCATAATTAGCAGTGTCTGGCTTTTTAGTGTGTCTGCACAATCTTTGAACTTTCACAGCTGATGTGTCACACAGTTTCATCTTTTTCTTGACACAGTCAACATTTGCTGTTTGCAGTAATTCCTTGAAGTTTAGCTTTCATGACATTACTTTGATGACTTCTTGTGGGGCAATTATCTTGTCTTCTGTTTCATTCTGAATGGTCCCCAGTTTTAGCAATCCCCAAGTTAAATTGTAACCCTGTTTTCCATCAATATTTCTCAGCTCTTGACCATGCAGCAGTTTATTTTTCTAACTATTAAAGTTATCTTCAATATTTTCTTCCATTTGACCTCTATTTCTTTATTTTCAAGATTAGAGATGGGCATGAAATGACAAATTTTCCATTTCCGTTAGTCGTTAGTCATTCCATTATGTAACGGAACGAAGAATGACAATTTGGATGGGCCAGGCTCGAACCAAACAGAACCAAGAAAATTTTCTTCATTCTGTTCCTTTCTGTTACTGACCTGGCCGCCCAATGTCCTCCTACCTGCCGGCCTGCCAGTGCTGCTGCTGGCCTTCCTGGTCCAGTCTTCCGGCTTCCGGCTTCGGGGGTGGAGTCAAGAAGGGGCTGCCATCCAGTCTCTGTGTGCAGAGGCCGGATGGGAGCACCCCTCGCCGTCCTTCACCACGGAGGCTGACAGCCTCCATGGTGGAGGAGGGAAGGAAGGGGGCTCCAATCCGGTCTCCGTGTGCGGAGGCTGGATCTCAGCCCCCTCCACCCCTCGCCACCCCCTCCACCATGGAGCCTGACAGCCCGGTGGGCTGTCAGACTCCATGGTGGAGGAGGGAAAGAAGGGGGCTCTGATCCACCCTTCTCGCACGCGGAGGCTGTATCGGAGACCCCCTCGCCACCCTCCTCCACCAAGGAGCCTGACAGCCTGGTGGGCTGTCAGCCTCCCTGGTGGAGTCAGGAAGGAAGGGGGCTCCGATCCGGTCTCCGCACACAGAGGCCAGATTGGAGCCCCCTGTCCAGCGATCTCCGCCCCAGAAATGACAGCCCTCCGGGCTGCCATGCATCGAGGCGGAGGGTGGCGAGAGGCATCTTCCCCACGCCGGATGACAGGGCGCTGTCATCCAGCGCGGCACCATTTCTGAAAAAAAAAAACGGAACAAATTTTTTTTTTAAAAAATCAGTCTGAAAAACGGAAACGGAGAGAGATGGCCCAAAAACAGAACAGAAACGGAACACAATTTTTTTCGTTTTGTGCCCATCTCTATTCAAGATGTTTTCTATTTTCACTCCTTTAAATATTTTTCTGTTTATATTAATATTATCATTTAGCCTTCTTTTTTCTTCCTCTATTACCTATTGTATTTTTAGTAATCCATTATCTCCAACTTTTACATTAAATATAATCTGTCCATATCACTGTAGAGTATGATGCACGTTCATTAATATCTGCCTTTTTCAATCCAATATTTCTAATTCCCTTGACTCCAATATACTATTCCAGCTGTTTACCTAATTACTGGAGCTGCCCATGTATTTCCCATGTTAAATTTTGTTTTTAAATTTCTGTTCACTCTTTTGATGTATTCCTTTGGTGTCAAATCTTTGAGTTTTGTATGCAGAAGATTGCCTGCTTCTAGTGTTCCAAAGTATTTATAGTAGATATGGGCATGAAATGCTGAAACAACATTTTGTTTTGATTTTTGTTTCATTTGAAATGATTTTTTTTTAAAAATTCATGTTTTGTTCCATTTCATTTTTTGTTTTTATGTGTTTTATGTGTTATGTTGTATTTTATGTAACTGTGTGTTTAATGTGTTTTTTATTTCAGTAGTGGGAGGGAGTGTGGGCTCTTAAAACTTTTCAGTAGCCCCAGAGCAAGTGGTGGCTGTGGCCATCACTGCTTGCTTTGGTGGCTAAAAAAAGTTTAAAAAGCTTGTGCTCCCCCCCCCCAATTGGGCGTGTTGGGGGGAAGTGTGGGCTTTGAAAACTTATTTTAGTCCCAAAGCAAGTGGCAATGGCTGCTACCACTGCTTGCTTTGGTGGCTAAAAAAAGGTTAAAAAGCTGGCACTCCCCCCCATGCACCCGATGGGGGGACAAAAACAAAACACAATGGAATGAAAATTTTCATTTTGTTTCATTTCATTTTTAAAAAACCAGTTCATTTTTCATTTCATTTGAATACAAAATGAAAAATGAAAAATGAAATTAAAAATTTCATTTCATGCCCATCTCTAATTAAACTTTTTTTCTGTGCTGCTTGGCATCGCGTGATCGCCACAATGCCATGAACGACAACGAAAAATCAGACCCAATTTTTCTTTTTTGGTTCGAGTTCGAGTTGGAGCAGAGTAATTCTCATTACCATTACCCATTACGTAACGAGAACAAGAACCGAAAATGAGAATTTTGCCTAGTCGTGCCCATGTCTAGTTGTCATAAGAAGAACTGCACATTTGTTAAGTCCAAATTTCTTCTAAAAATATTTGCTAAATATTTGCACTGTGTTTAGCATTGATTCTGTCTCAGTGGAACTTTTTGCATCTAGGTTTAGGTCAGGCATGTCCAAACTTCAGCCCTCCTGATGTTTTGGGCCACAACTCCCAGAATTCTAAGCTTAGATTGGCAATGACAAAGGACTGTGGGAATTGCGGGCCAAAACATCTGGAGGGTTGAAGTTTGGACATGCCTGGTTTAGGTAATTTATGTATAACAGGTTGTTGTTGTTTTCCTGCTTGATTTAGGATTTGTGTCCTTTATTAGTTATCTGACTTAGCATCCCTAGAATTTTTGTTGGCAATAGTCCATCCTCTCATTTCATGCTCAGACATGAAAACATGAACCTCTGTATTTGGCACTGTGTGTGTGTTGTGTCATTACAGTTGTGACTGACTCTTCGTGACTCCATGTCCATGGAGTTTTCTTGGCAGGAATACTGGAGTGTTTTGCCAGCTCCTACTCCAGGCGCCTACAGCACCTGGTATTCCCTGGTGGTCTCCCATCCAAGTACTAACCAGGGCCAACCCTGCTTAGTTTCCGAAATCAGGCGAGATTGGATGTGCTCAGGGCATCTAGGCAGCTGTATCTGGCACTGTCACTGCTAAATTCAGCAGCCCTGCAGGCTGGAAAGAAGCACCAATTTACAAGGGGCGTAACCTTCCCTTGCCTGCACTCAAAAAACAAAGCAAAGCAAAGCAAATAATGCCAAGCCACACGCCAAAAGGAGCTGTGATTTTCGGACCACTCTAAGCATAAGAGTTGCCCTGGGTCAATCCCAGGAATGATGTGTTAAAGAAATGATTGCCTATTATTGGCAATTGAGGTTGATTCCCTCCACCACCAATTGGTAAACAAGGGACAACCTTTAATTGCAAAGGAACAAGATGCATGGCTAAATTATTCTCCTGAAACTGAACTCTTTCCAGACTAAAAGCTTCATGGCCCTGTTTGTGAACAGCAATACTTCTGCAAGATTTTAATCTGAATATATATCAGTTTTCCTGACATTGGAGTTTATAATCTGAATATATACCAATTTCATGGCAAAGCTTGTATACAGTATGCAGGACTGGTTGTTCATTGACATTGTCTCAATTTAACAAATTGAGGGAGCAAACACGTGTTTACCTAGAGCAGGCCTGCCCAAAGTCCGGCCCGGGGGCCAAATCCAGCCCATCAGGCCATTCTGAGTGGCCCGCAGCTGGCTGGCCTGCCCCTCCCTACCCCTCCTTCACCCCATGTTTTTTAAAAAAAATCTTCTGTCCACACTGACACCACTGGGAAGCTTGGGCAGCTGGGCGGTCTACCGCCACTGGCACCGCAGGGGAATGTGTGGCAGTGGGCAGGCCAGCAGGCCTCTGCCACTGCCAAGCAGCTTTGGGGTGGGCTGGCGGGTGAGCCGTCGCTACTGCTGGGGAGCTTGGGGGGTGCAAGGTCACACAAATCGCCTCTTCCAAGGGGTGACCTGTGGCCTCAGTCCCCACCTTCCTTCTTTCCTCCCTCCCTTGGTCCCCACCTCCCTCCCTTCTCTCCCTTCCTTGTTCCCCACCTTCCTTCCTCTCTTGGTTTCCACCTCCCTCCCTCCCTCCCTTGGTCCCCACCTTCCTTCCTGTGGGTGGGGTTGCAAGGGGTCAGTGGGTGGGGCTTATGGGTCAGTGGGTGGGGGTTGCAGTGGGGTGGCAGGGTCGGAGAGCAACCAGCCCCTGACACATTCTCAGCCACCAAATATGGCCCTCCTTACAAAAAGTTTGGGCACCCCTGACCTAGAGGTTGGGTGAAGGTATAAGTTCTTGGGTAAGTGTCACTGCAGCAAAGGGATGATAGTTGTCCTTCCGGAAACAGGCAAAGACCTTTCTCTTCAGGCAAGCTTTCCCTGAATGATGGACTACCATGTGAATTTCATGGGTTCACATAGAATTTGTGTTTATAATTACTTATAACCTTGTAGCTTTAATGTAATGTTGTCTATTAATGCTGTAAGATGTCCCTCAATTCCTTGTTCTCAAGTGCTTGAACATGCCCTAATTGTACTGGGCTGTATATCATCCCTCATTACTGTAAGCTGTCTTGAGTCCTTTCCGTTTCCAAGGAGAAAGGTGGGGTAAAAATACTCTAAAATAATAAATAAATAAATAAATAAATAAATAAATAAATAAATAAATAAATAAATAAATAGTCCCCTATATACAGAAATCAATGAAAGGAACTGGTATATCCAATGAAATCTTAGGTCAAAAAGAAGGGGAACTTCACTCCCGGGATGTACAAGACAGAATTAGTTTGCATAAAGAAATATTTTCTACATCCCAGGACTGCAATTTCCCTTCTTTTTCTAGAGATGGGCACAAAGCACTTTGTTCCCCCTTTCCCCCTGGCTGGCTGGCTGCCCCACTCACAATTCAGCCTGCACTACCCACATCCTTTTTTCTCCATCTCTGTGCCAGTCTGGGCACGAGCTTAGGCTGCTGATCTTCCTCACCCCCTCCAACAGCCAATCACTCACCAGTTGTGCACAAGGATTTTTCCTTTCCTGCCTTCTCATCAGAAGCACTTCATGCTCATCTCTATTTTTGACCTTTAAAACTGTACAGACAAGAAGCTCTGCCAGTGCTGAGGATTGGGGATGGGTGGCTAGGTAAAGAGGAGTGAAACAGATCCCTGAAATCAGACCTAACCTCAGGCTTAACATTCACATCAACATGCCAATGCTAGAAAGGCACAGTGAAGATGGGCAAAGAGAGGTTAAATGTCCTTAGATTCTTTTCACTAACATCTCCATGAAATATTTGCTTCTCTTAATGTTGTAAGTGATCATCAATATCTCTCAGATGTGGTGTAGTTAGATTACTGGTGTTTAAACAGAGTTAGATGAACACGTCACCCGCATACATCATGACCGCCACCGCCACCGCCACAATGCATGGAGAAAAACCACAATGAGCAATAGGGTCTTGCTCCTTTGCCAAATAAACAAGACACTTTCACATTTGCCAAGGGAAGAGGGTGAGTCACAGGCAATAGGCTGGCCTGCTGGCTGGTTTGTTGAACCATTTCCCAAAGTTGTGAAAGGATACATACAGATATGCTCAGTAGAGATGGGCACGAATAAAAAAAATGGTGTTTCGTTTGTCGTTTGTCATTGAGAGGGCCATTTCATTTCATTTGTCGTTTGTTGCGAATTTTTGAAAAAATTTCATTTCCATTTTTTGTTTATTTATTTGTCATTTCTACCTGCTTTTGTGCGATTTTTAAAGCATTTCCCTAACTCCCACTGGAGACTGCAAGGACGACGGGGGCTGCCAGAGCTTTTTATGCTTTTTGTGGGTGCAAGACCTGCCCAGTCTGTCACCTGGGCATGCTATTGGTTGAAGTTGTCCAAGAATTTACATGATCCCATCACATGGCTTGCCTCCATGTTGTGGCTGGAGTGTGGCGAACTGGTGACATCCATTTTGTCATCCTTAAAGGGAAAAGAAAAATACATTGCGATGGGAGAAGACAAAAACAAACGTTTTAAGGACCCCAACACCCTGGTAGGTAATAATTTCAAATTATCGCATTATCGCTGCATTTTTATGTATGTCCAGGGTGTTTTAATACCCAAGAAATCAATATTAGGCATCTGGGAGCCATTTTGGGTCAATGTCCCCTAACTCCTCTTAAAGGAAAAAAATACAGCGATCTGAGAAAAGACATAAATGCACCTTTTAAGGACCCCAACCACCCCGGTAGGTATTATCAGACAGTATAAATAATTATCGCTGCATTTTTATGGATGTCCAGGGCGTTTTTTAACATTTAAAACAGCTCATTTCATTGTGTGTCGCCAGTAACGGAAACGAAACGTGACGAACACAATTTTCGTGGTTCTGTTCGTTTTGTTTCATTTTCATCACATTTTTCGTTTCTCGTTTTGTTACGTAACAGAAACGACAAACTGTAACAGAAACAAAAAATTGTTCGTTCCGTGCCCATCTCTAATACTCAGAGAAGTTATTTCCTACAAGGAAGGAGTCTGCCAAGAGAACGATGCCGGCAGGAAAGTACACCTCTGAGCATGATCAAAAATAGCAGTTCAACAAGCTGAGGAGCCAGTTGAGCAGACCACCAGCTTCCTTTCTAGTCCAGCTGTACTGTCATGAGCCATGCTCTCCCCTGCCGCTGGTTTCCCCACCTCACCCTACTCTTGACAAGCCTTTGAGAAGTTAGGATTGCTGTTTCTCTTCTCTGGAAGGGAAGCCAGCAGCTTATTTTATATTTTATTTTGAATATTTTTACCCCACCTTTCTCCTTGGAAAAGGACCCAAGGTGGCTTACAATAATGAGGAACAATGTACAGTCCATAACATTTAAGACATATTCAACTTAAAAAGGGGGGTTAGAAGTGGCATCTTATGACATTAACAGATTAGAGTAGACCTACAAAGAGCACACAAAAAGAAAAGAAAAATCCATTATGAGGGGTGGAAAGTACCATGGAAAACACTGGTATTCTAATGAAATCAGTCAATGCAATCATGCATGGTAATCCATCTAAAAGTCGCATAATAGGTAGTCCTTCATTCAGGGGAAGCTTGCCTGAAGAGGAAGGTCTTTGCCTGGTTCTGGAAAGACAGCAGAGACAGGGCAGTCCTGGCCTCCAGTGGGAGGGAATTCCAAACTCTGGGAGCAGCAACAGAGAAGGCCCTTTCCTGTGTTCTTCTGAAATGCACCTGTGAATGTGGTGGGATGGAAAGAAAGGCTTCTCCTAATGACCCTAGCAACCCAGCCAGTTCATACTAGAACTCATCGGTACGGTGGAAAATGAGCCCCATTCTGTGCTGAGATATCTGAGCTGACATATCTAGACTGATATTCTGAACCCATTCAGACTTTTTGAGAAGACATCTATCTAGCTATCTAGCTATCATCTAGCTATCATCTAGCTAGCTGTTGTGTATTGATCTGTAATTGCTGGTTGAAGTAACTGCCTCCCTGTTCAAAAGGGAACAGGCCTATTGGTTGATTATAGTTGCTACATTTGGATCTTCAATCCTATTGGTTCCCACCAAAAGGCAGCCTTGTGATTGGTTGTAATTGTTCCCTCCAAAATGTATCTTTTCCTAGCCAATCCTGGCCCCTATAAATGTAACCTCCTCTCCCCAGTCCCCAGTCTTGTCTCTCCCTGATTAAAGAGCTGTTCACTAGAAGCTGTCTCCAGCCTGCTTTGTCTCTGAACTGAAATCACTGCTGAATCACTAACCCCACGCTACAATACTGGCAATGAGGATGGGATCTGGAATGCTGAGTAGCAGAGGCCCATCACGCTGACTCAGAGTCCAGATCGCAGCAGAGACAAGTCTCACCTGCTGGCTAGAAGACGACCCTGCCTGCCTGGAGAATGGAAAGTCCACGGGTCTTGGAGCCCTTCCAGCTGTCCGAGCCTCACACTTGGGAGGACTATGTTGAGCGTTTTGAGTTCTTCATGGTGGCTCAAGGAATCACAGATGCCAGCAAAAGAAGGGCCACGTTCCTGAGTTGCTGTGGGTGTGAGACCTTCATGTTGGCCAAGGCACTGCTCGCCCCAGCAAAGCTGAGTGAGACATCACTCACAAACATTTTCGCCTGGCTGACAAGCCACTTGGCACCTATCAAAACCAAGATGGCCTGGCACATGGAGTTCCAGAAAAGGCAGCAGCAAGCCGGAGTATCTGTGGCTGCATTCCTGGAAGGACTCCGGAAGCTTGCTCAGCACTGTGGCTTCCCAAATCTTGAAGACACTCTCTTGAATTGATTTGTTGGGGGGGCTCAGCAGCAAAAAAGCCCGAAGGCTCATTGTGGCAAAGGAAGATGTCACCCTTGCCTCCGCCTTGAAAGAGGCCACTGCCACAGAGAATTATGAGCAGGAAGAGCTCAATACCAGTGGCAAGACCACAAAGCTGCGGGTAGAGGCTGCCCATGCCATGGATGAGCCAGAGGCTAGTCCAAGCCAGAGGCCAGTCCGTGGTGTCGAGTTGGTGCATCAGGCGGATGCATGGCCCAAAGATCGCTGAGGTGCTTGCACAGGCTGTGGCGGACACCATGAGTGGAAAAGCTGCAGTTTTCGTGATGCTATGTGCAGGGCTTGCGGTAAGACTGGACACATCACCCGGGTCTGTCGGTCAGTGGCAGCTGCAACAATGGAATCACCTAGATCAACATGTCACAGATCATCCACCACAACTCATCTCCTAGACGACTGCAATTATCTCACTGAGATCAACGGAGAGATCGTGCAGTTTCCGGCGCAGGGCATTTCTGGCTGATAATTTCATAAGAGGGGTCACCTCAGCTCCTTTTCATCCCTCATCCAATGGGAAGGCTGAGCGCATGGTGCAGACAGCCAAAGGATCCCTTGCACGCTTGATGGAGTGTGACTGGTCAACGCGCATTGCCCGAATGTTGTTCTTGCAGCATGCGACACCGTGTACTACTACGGGCAAGTCACCAGCAGAGCTGCTTCTAGGTAGAAGACTGGTGACGGTGCTGGACTATGTCCACCCAGACAAAATGCCAAACCACAAGGCTAGAGCACCTCCACAGGCAGAGAGCGACTCTACAAGGTATTTTGCTCCTGAAGATTTGGTCTGGGTGAGGAATTATGCCAGAGGTCCCCTGTGGGTGCCAGGGGTGATTACCAGAGCGTCTGGGCCAGTCTCCTATTACGTGACCATTGAAGATGGCAGGGTCTGGCGTAGGCACGTGGACGAACTGAGGCACAGAGCGCCCAGTAGAGTTGGTACCGGTATGGGTGAATTGCAGCCTGAGAGTGACACTACCCCCATTAATGAGTCCCAGCTGCAAGACCAGAGCAGAGATGCCCCAGGAATGCAGGTACCAGTGGCGTCAGCAAATGAATCTACTCCTGCAGGTCCTCATGGTGCCGAGGAACAGATCAGGGACACTGAGCTGTCTGAAACCCCCTCCATGTCAGACGAAACGATTACAGTAGACTCTCCACCACAGACACTGCCTGCTGAAGCCCCTGCAACACCCGTAGTCAGGAGATCAACTAGAAGTCACAGGGCCCCACAATATCTAAAGGATTACATGTGCTGTGCCCACCAGGGGGGGAGGGGTGTTGTGTATTGATCTGTAATTGCTGGTTGAAGTAACTGCCTCCCTGTTCAAAAGGGAACAGGCCTATTGGTTGATTATAGTTGCTGCATTTGGATCTTCAATCCTATTGGTTCCCGCCAAAAGGCAGCCTTGTGATTGGTTGTAATTGTTCCCTCCAAAATGTATCTTTTCCTAGCCAGTCCTGGCCCCTATAAATGTAACCTCCTCTCCCCAGTCCCCAGTCTTGTCTCTCCCTGATTAAAGAGCTGTTCACTAGAAGCTGTCTCCAGCCTGCTTTGTCTCTGAGCTGAAATCACTGCTGAATCACTAACCCCACGCTACAATACTAGCTATCTGCTTTCTTCATTGCTTGCTTATTTGTTTTTCAAAACCTTGCACCCCTAAATTTAACTTTTTAAAACAAGAGCAGTCTCTTGACAATATATTCTAAGGGTGTGCACTTGGGTGTATAAAACAGTTAACATGAAATAAAAACAACAAGCCTGAGTTCAATTCTATAGAGACTGATTTATTAAACTTCCTCAGTTTGATTTCCGTGCCCAAAACGAGACATCAGGGTAGAGATTAATCATCACCTCTTTCCCTAGATTAATATACAGTTTTTCTCTGCTTTAAGATTGGGGGTCTGTTGGAGCACACTGAACATAAAAGCAAATCGGTCATGCCAGTCTTGGCCCAAGCCTTCCTCTTTACATCATCCAGGTTTCGCCATACATTTTTATAACCCCAATACATTAACTGCAATAAAAGAAGACTGCGAGTGCCTGACAGTGTCTGATGTGGGTTCAAGAGGCAGACCTGGCTGGCTGGAGCATTGCCCTGACAAGACTTGACGTTTAGGATAGAGACAGTTGCCCAGGTTAAAGGCTGGAACTGCTGGGTCTCATTTGTCCATAATTTTTGTCACTCTTCAACAGAGCCCTATCACTCTGTTAGCAGCTTTCCCCGATGCAGTATGTCTTCGCCACCACCGACTGTCGCTGAACATACATTTCAGCAGAATGCTTTCAGGATGAATCACAGCGGCGCGGGTTGGTGGACTTGCCTGGTTGGCAGCCCATTATAATTTTTATGATGCCTTCTCTGAGATTTATGCTAGGTTTTTCCCAACATACCTGCCTCCTCCAGAAACATAAAATCTTTCAGCAGTGGCAGCTTGGCTGTTTTGGTGCGTTATGTATGTTCTCCCTTTCGCTCTCCTCCTCTCCCTCCCCAGGCTTTGCTTGAGAGAAGCCCATCCTTTCCTTTTCTCGCCTGTCTTTGGCTTTCTTCTCCTTGGCACTGAGCCTCAAATATTCATTCTGAAGCCTCCTACATAGACTGACATGTTGGTGTGAAAACTGTGACAGGCTTGTAAAAGGAGAAATCAGGTAGACGGGCCCACCTTGGGATGAAACAAGTGCTGTTTGCCATGAAATGCCACTAAACTGTTAAACAGGGTGGATCTGTTTTTCCAAAAGCCCGCCTAAACTGGGAATGCCAGCAAGGAGGTCTCTTCCATGCCAAGAGTGTGCTGAAGTGTTGTTCCAGCACACACTCCACCAAGTCCACTGTCTCAACCTGCTGTTTCAATATGCATCTCATTTGCGACATGAAAGTATTCCATTACCTTGTCACTGCTCATTATTAGCAGCAAGCAAGCCCCAGGCTTTGATCCAACTCGACATAGATATAGTATGCTAATCACCGGCTTCACTCATGGGCAGTCAGCCCATCGTCTCAGCAAAGTGGTCATAATCCTGCAGTGGCAGAAGGAGGTGCCCACTCCATTCAGACCATGTGCCACCATTAAATATCAGTTCAAGTGTGCCATGAAACATATGTTGCCCTTCTCAGAACTGGAAGGTTTATACATTTCATGAGAGTTTTTACAGGCTGAGAGCCACTTGCTGCCATGTCCTGTTTGTCTGATGTTTGTTCGCTCCACCCCGCATTGTCTCCTCCTCTCTTCCTTGATGTATGATATCCTTTCTCCTGCCACAAAGCTTGCAGGGGAGATAGTACTTGGGATGACAGCTCCCAGAATCACCCAGCCATCATGGCTGCTGGCCACGCCAAAATATATATCTCCTCTGCCACCTGCCTCACTGCCTTTCAGGAGACCACCTGGAACAGGATAGAGCTGGAACAACACTCACTGAAGGAAGGGGAGAAGTTGTGGTGTGTATTCTGGCCAGCTCAGTTACCTTTGTATGAGAGGAATGAATGGGTAATGTTTCTGTCTACCGGTGCATTGGATCCAGCCCAGAGGCCAATGGGTTGATGGGGAAATAATGTGTCTCCAATTTGCCAGACAAATCTATATTTCTGTTCATCTGAATTGGGTCTGATTGCATTAGAAAATAAAATTGGTCATCTCTGCTGTGTGTCTGAAAAGTAGGGGAATTACCATTTATTGAAAAAAGAAACGCAGGTATGCAGTGCACCTGTCATATCTTGTTCATCATTTTTTTTTATTCTGGGATGCATGTGAGCATTCAAACTGGTCCTACTTTAGGGGAGCTAGTGCTGTGCCTTTTCTGTTTTCTTCATCAGCCTCTCAGTTCATCCAAGCATACAGCCACTGACATATTATATTCTGATTCCCTCCCCCCGTGACTTTGACTAATTTGTATCCATCCATCAGTATGTCAAGCCATTTCCTTGACTTCCCCAGAATGTTCTTGCCACCTTCTACATTCCACCCCATCCTATAAACTTGCTTTCCTGCCTCTTCAGTTAAAATGCCTGCACCCATCTTCAGTAGTCTACTCCTTTTTATCTGCCTTCCTCTCCTTTCCCAGACATCCCATCTCCAAGCTGCTCACTCACACCATCTTCCTTTACACAGTCATGTCCTATTGGCAGGAAAGAAGATTAACACACACGTATCTTGAATTCAGAGATGACCGATTCAATGTGGTGTGTAAGTTATATCATTTGTTTTGTTGCTTGGTTTAATTATGATTGATTTGTTGATTTTTAGTTGTATCTTGCATATTGCATATTGTATAATGTATTATTTATTGTATCGTCTATGTTTAATTTTTCGTAAACCACCCAGAGTAACCTTTGGTCAGATGGTACTGTATATAAATCAAATCAATCAATCAAATAAATAAATAAATAAATAAATAAATAAATAAATAAATAAATAAATAAATAAATAAATAAAAAAAGTAGGTTGTTTATGGGCCAGGATATAACCCCAGTCCTCACATTCATAAATGGTGTAAAGAAGCTAGAATGGGGTGGAATAGGCAGCTCACAGACCCCCTACCAATTTGGAAATAAATTACACTGCTGCTCATACTGCTCATAAAAAATAAAAGGTCCTCTTGAGGAGCAAGGATAGTATAACTAGTTTACATAAGTAAATAATATAAAAGAAGGGGAAAGGGTTAGGCCTAGTAGCAAGGCATCGGAATGGGAGGGGTAGCTTGTTAGACTTCTTGAGGTCGACTATATTGCCACACCCAGAAAGAGGACCCCAGAATGTCAGTGGGCACCCCCCCGCCACCTTAATCATGACCCAGCCTCACCAAAACATAATAATTGTTGTGCCTTTTCCCTAGTGCATCATTTTTGCAGTTAAAACAAACAAACAATAATCTAGATTTTTCTAGCTGACAAAATGACTAAATTGTTTTGTCAGCATTCTAGGCCAATGTTAAAGGAAAGGTGGGTTGTGTTTTTCCCTCAAAATCACAGAGCAGCATACAGTGTGTGCTGCGCTTCAGGCAGAAGATGGCTTCCCTTCCTAACCTGTTTCTATCTTTCTCAAGAAGCACTGTCAGATCATTGAACAGCGAAAGGAAGGCCTCATGTTCCTTTCTCTTTCTTTCAGCAATGGGCTGTGCTGATTTGCCATTTAGCTGATCAAAGCCAACCTGATTTCTCATCCTAAAACAAATGCTATGAGATAATTCAATCTGCTCCTGACTGGGTGTGTCTTCTGTGGGGCTGCCAGGATCTGAGCTGAGGGAAAAGACTTTAAAATAAAGCATGTCCATTGAAATAAAGAACACCTTATGTACAGGCAGCTCAGCAATAACCACACCACACAGGGGGCTAAGATAGTGACACTATTTTTGAGTGTTAGCTGAATAATCCTCCAAGGGATAAGTTAGACTACATGCAAAAACAGGCAATTGTCCCTGGTTACATTGGCTGCATGTGGAAGTAATGGGACTGAATATGGAATGGCAAATAATGTTAGTCTTTAAAGATGACAACAAATGAGTTATGCTTTCTCTTTTGAAGAAATGTTGCAGAGGGAGGATATATTCAAGCTGCCACCTTGTGCACAAACAAAATGTGGGTGGCTACAAGTTGTCTTTTGGAGAGGACAGTCCTCAGATTGAAAGGCTGTCAGTGGCAATCCTTCATTGGGATGTATTCCCAATTTGAGGGACTGTCTTGTCCAGGTATATTTGGAAGACTAAAAAAGGCCCATGGAGGAGGATGAAAGGGGGGTGAAAAGCTACCCATCCATTAAAAGCCACAGTTGGATCAGACTCAGCAACAGACACACAGCTCACTGGGTCAAAGTCTTCCCCATTCTAGTAAGATGCACTGCAAAAAAAAAATTCGGGGGGGGGATTGTTTAATTTTGTGTCACACACTATATATTCTTGCTGGCTGGATAGTTCAGTGAGTCTGGTACCTGGCTGCAGGGCCAGAGGTCAGAACCTCGATGCCCCAATGTGCATCCCAGAAGAACCGTCCTGTGTGGCCTTGGGAATAGTCCCAAGGCACTCCCAGAAGAAGAAAATGGTGGATAACATTTCAGTATTCCTTACCTTAATAAAAAAAAACCCTGAAAACATTCACCCTAAATCCAAATGGACTTGACAACACTTAATTATCAATCAATTAATTTTATTCTACAGAAAAAGGCTCAATGAACAACACACAATTAGAGATGGGCACAAATTGAAAAAATGACATTTCGGTTTTTCATTTTTTGTTGTGGGTCCGTTTTGGTTCATTTTTGTTTTTTGTGAATTTTTTGAAAAAAATTGTTTCATTTTTTCATTTTTCATTTTTTGTTTTTCCCGCTTTTTGCGCAACTTAAAACATTTCCGTGCGCGGACGTCCCCCAACACCCCAGACCAGAGGGAAAACACTTAAAAATGATGCTGGCAGAGACACAGTATAGACTAGGTACACAGGGAAGCTGCAAAGGCAGCTGCGGGCGTTGCCCAGGGCGTAAGGCAGCCGCAGAGTGACTGCACTGTGGGGCAGGGGAGGGTACTCACCAAGAGGTACGCACGCACACAGGGAGGCTGCAAGAAAAATCTCTTCTTTCTCTCCCCTAAGAGCCAGGCTGCAGCCAGCAGGAACACAGACACACAAACCTGCCTGGCTGGCTTAAAGTAACAAGTCGCAGAGACAGCAATCCCACCCTAACTCTCATCGCAGACTGCAAGGAGGATGGGGGCTGCCAAAGCTTTTTATGCTCTCTGTGGCTGCCACACCTACCCAGTCTGCAACCTGGGCATGCTATTGGTTGAAATTGTCCAAGAATTTACATGAACCCATCACATGGCTTGCATCCATCTTGTGGCTGGAATCCATTTTGTGTCATCCTTAAAGGGAAAAGAAAAAATACATCGTGATGGGAGAAAGACAAAGGACCGCAACCCCCTGGTAGGTAATAATTTCAAATAATTATCACTGTGTTTTTAAGGAGGTCCAGGGTGTTTTAATACCCAAGAAATCAATATTAGGCATCTGGGAGCCATTTTGGGTCTATGTTCCCTAACTCCCCTTAAAGGAAAAAATATACAGCTATCTGAGAAAAGACATAAATGAACATTTTAAGGACCCCAACCCTCCTGGTAGGTATTATCAGGCAGAATAAATAATTATTGCTGGGTTTTTAATGGATATTCAGGATGTTTTTTAACATTTAAAAACAGCTCATTTCATTGCGCGTCACCATTAACGAAAATGAAATGTAACAAACCTAATTTTCATGGTTCTGTTCGGTTCGTTTCATCACAATTTTCGTTATTCATTTTGTTACGTAATGAAACGAATAACGAATAACGGAACAAATGTTTTTTCATTTTGTGCCCATCTCTACACACAATTAATTAAAGTTAATATACATTGTTGCATATGATTTCCTGCCAGTCTGTGGCTTCTTTTTTCATCTGTACTTGTGACACATGTTTACCTTTCTGGTGATGTGTAGGTGGCAAAATCTGAGGGAATGGGCCCTTGTGATATCATGTTTGTGGGGCAGGCAGGTGTTGAGAGAGGGCCAGAAGTGATGCCATAAGCCTCTCATATCTACATCTAGTCTCCTCTCTATATGATGCACCTTCAAATAAATCTAATTTTTAGTAACTTCCTACAGAATAAAAAGGGAGGGCTTGATAAAGTGATGGGAAATGCTCTCAGACACCACATGCAAAAGCATATCTCAGCATAAAGGGAATGGGAATTGGATTTTCTTCCCCCTACATCAAACCACTGATAACTATACTGTGGGAAAAATGACAACAAACAGAAGGAAACTGGAGATGAAGGACCAGTCCTACTCTTAGGTAGAATGAGAACACTGTCTCAGATAGTTTTGGGGTGGGGAATCATAGGTTGCTAATAATCTGGTGCCAATTCACAATACCAACCAAAACAATTATTAATGAACTGGCAATCGTTTGTTACTAGTTTGTTTTTATTGCTAAAGACAAGGAGGCATGTTTGAGGAATTTTTGCCTCCAGTGACAAAACAATGGCTGGCTTTGGGTAATGTGCAGTTTAAAAATGATCAGGTAGATCTCTTTTCTTACTGGGCCTCACCCATCAGATAGGCTACACATCTTGGTCTGACCCTGGGGAGCTATATACACATTTTCTCACACTCCAAAGGGGAAGAAAGAGAGGGGAGGGAAAACTAAACCTTGTTGAAGTTCAGTACAACACTGCTTCCAGAGTTGGCACCGTTGTCCTTCTGGCAAATATTTTAGACAAATTACCCATTATAAATGGCAGCCTGCCACCACCATTGCTGATGGTTGGACAAATTGCAGAGTTAGGGGCTGGATGTAGCAATTAGCAGCTGGAGGCGCCCAATGGGAGCTAAACTCAACCCACCATTTCCCATTCTGCCTTCTCTACTTTTTTTTTTTTTTTTTTGCCTTCACAGCTGGTAATTTGCCAGGGATAGCCACTGATAGGAAAACTGGATTTGGCCAAATGGTTGCAGTTGCCCTGACAATTCATGAGGAAGAACACTCAATAACTATAGATGCATTAATTTGAAAGAGCCTACATTTTGATATCTGTGTGACTTAGTTTAAATACAGAACATGCTCTTACAGAAGTATGTTGGGGGTGGGTGGGAAGGGTTTTCAGCACCTTATGTTAGTTAGAATTTATTTCATAGCAGCTGCTTTGAGGAAATTGGTTTTATATCATGACTCTGTCTGTACCTTTACTATACTCTCTTGCTAGCTGAAGGTTTTCATGCCTGAGTCTTTTTAAGCAGCTGCAAAGAGCATCTGCAAATTGATTTATTGTCTGATGATGGCTTTAATCCGCTGCCCCAAAATTGTTAGAGGTGATTTGTTTTCTTTTAATTTACTCTTTGGACCAGATTTAACCAGCTTCTCTTTCCCACTCTAACATCTGTATATATTTTGAACCTAATCTTCAAAGTTTAAAATTTGGTTGATCTTATAAACATACATTGCTACAGCTATCTTGGCCTCTGCTCTCAGTAGGTTTCACACATCCTTAAAAAAGGAGTAAAGCAAAGGCATCATGCCTGTGTGTGTGTGTGTGTGTGTGTGTGTGTGTGTGTGTGTGTGTGTGTGTGTGTGTGTGTGTGTGTGTGTGTGTGTGTGTGTGTGTGTGTGTGTAATTGTGTATATTTAGAAAAATCTCTTTTTCACTCTCTTCTCTCTCACTCTCTCACTTCCTCCCCTACCCCCTGTCAAACATATACAGCTGGGGTCTTAAGTGTGAGTCACAGAGAAATCAGATGAATCCCCCAAAAGGGATGGGTGGAGCTCTTTTGGTATCCATTGAGAAAGGAGTGTAGAATCTTTGGCCCTCCTAATGTTTTGAATTGCAACTTCCCGAATCCTTCTTGGGGGACAAAAGGTTTACTCTCTACCTTTCTAGCACCACTCTCCTGTGTGTTTCCAGTGTCATTTCAAAGTCCTGGTTCTTAAAGTCCCAAGAAGGTTCATATCTGCATGTCTTGGAAACTGCTTTCTACCATCTGTGCCCTCCTATGTTGATCATAGGAAAATTCCTCCTGCTGACTCAGGGTCAAAATGAGATGAGGAAGGAGGCCCTGTCCATGGCACTGGCTGGGTGGCTACTGGTCTAGATAGGGGCTTGGCCACTCTCCATCTTAACATTTCTCCTGATATTGATGGGAAGGTGGTGAGCCTTTCACATCTCCTAACAATAGTGCAGGCCATGAAAAACAATTACCACATGTATTATGTGTGCCCAGGGTTTGTAGTATTGGTGAGAATGGAGGAATAACTTCCCAACTGCCAACTGCCTGACCATTCAAAAAATGATTATTTTCCCTGGCTCTGGTTTGGCATATTATCAGATAAGATGGATTTCTGCATTGATTCTGGGCCATTTGCCTGGATTGCCCCCATCTCTGTTTCCACAGTCAGTTGGCCCCAAAACAGTCTCTTCCACACAGATACACACATTCCAGTCTTTGGGACATTGTGTTGATCTCATGATCTGGCCTTGAAAATGCAAGAAATGAGATACTTCTCACCTGGCTATCAAACCACAAGGAGGACCTACCAAGCCTCCTTATGGAGGACTTTTGCCACCAGTCCAGGGTAATCACTGAATCATCACCAGAAAGAAGAACAATCACATATTAAATTTGTTCATGTTAATGTATTGTTAACCAAGTATATTATTAAATGAGTAATAATATACTATTAAACTAGTATAAGTAAACATAGTCTCATCTATACTAATTCAATCTTGTGCAAACATTTCACTAACATGGTTAGCATTTTACATGCAAACCTTTTCCCAAAATCTAGTTTATAGAGACTAATAGACTAACAGAATAACAGAGTTGAAAGGGGCCAATAATGCCATCTGAGACATGAATCCAAATCAAAGCAGATCTGACAGATGATTGTCCAACTTTCTCTCGAATGTCTCCAGCACTAGAACACTCACCACCTGCCAAGGTAATTGGTTCCATCATCATACTACTCAGTTAAGAATTGTATTTCCCTGATATTCAGTCTAAATCTATCTTCCTGTAGTTTGAGGCAAGTGTTTTCAAATTTTAGAATGAAGTGTTGCTTTTTTGCTTTTTATCAAGGCTTGTCCTGGAGGAGGGTAATATTTAGGCTTAACGTTGGACATGCAGGAAAAGGAAGCGGCAGGAAGAACACTGATGGTTTTTACTGAAACCCCCCCCCCTTAGTTAGGAAACGTGGCCAAAGAAGGCAGCCCATAGCAAGCAACCCTAGTAGGTGTACAGCTAAAGAATGTTGCATGGAACCTCCTCCATTCAATCGAAGGCAACCACATGTGACTGTCAAATAGTCAGCCTCAGTCTCTTTTTCCTGATCACTGAATGGATGTGCCCTCTGAAAAGTGCATCACTAGTATTTGTTTGTTTGTTTGTTTGTTTTTGCTTGCTTGCTTGCTTTTTGCTTGTAACCTTACCAAACTGAGTTCCATTCCAGGGGTATAGCCTCTCTTAATGTGAAAAATGTAAGAAACGTCAGCTTGAACTAGCAAAAAGCTAATGTGTAAACTAGGGATGGAGAAAAATCAGAAATGTGGTGAGTCATTTCAGATAATAAAGTTATTATTTTTTTTCTGAAAAATCAAGAAATTGGTTCATCAATTTGTTTTTTACTCTAAGATGCTATAAAACGAATGTCCCCTCTCAGAGACACCAAAAATCACAGAGAAGCTTCCTCTTTTCCTCTACAAGCCCTGCAAGGTTGGTGAAGGTTGGGTCCTGGAGGTCCAAGTTATGGCCCACCAAAGAGGGCCCTCCCCACCACCACCCAGCATCTTGCAGGAAAGCTTCTCCTACCCCTCCTCCTCTACAATCCCCCTGAATTTGGTGAAGGTTCAGTAAAATTTAAAGTATCATCTTGGTTACATTGTGCTTTCTTCTGCCTCCTCCTTCCTTTTGCCTCATTCTTACTTTCTGAATAGAGAATGCCTGTTCAAGTCTCATTTCTTAACATTTCCCTAAACTTTTGCTGTCCAGAAATGCTGGATTATAACTCCCCTCAGTCTCAGTGTGGATCATTGGCAAGGAATTAGTAGTGGGATTTCTTACCACCTAGAGGGGAATATCTTGCTCTCTTTTATATTGGATATCTGGAGGTCAGTAGCTTTGCAGACCCTTAGATTACATACCAAGAGGAAATGAGGTTGCAATTTTTGCATGACTGATTCTACAGCTATGTCTGTTACCAGTGATTCTGTAAATAATAGACTGGAACTAGTTGAGACAGTACCTCATTTATTTACCAAAGAAAGAAAGAAAGAAAGAAAGAAAGAAAGAAAGAAAGAAAGAAAGAAAGAAAGAAAGAAAGAAAGAAAGAAAGAAAGAAGATTTTTAAAAAGCTGGTTTTTATTATATAGAAATTCAAAGATTAAAGTAAGTCACAAGAATAGGGAACTGGGCAAATGCCATTTACAGTGGTACCTCACTTTATGAGTACCTTGGATTGGGAGAATTTTCTGAATTTCAAACTTTGAAAATTAGGTTCAAAATATATACAGATATTTACTTGCCTTGCTCTGGTTGGTGAGGAAGTCTCCCCTCAACGCAGGCCCTGTGCTGCCTGGAACGAATCTACAGAGCTCATTCCAGTCCCTACAGTGCACCTGTGCAGGACCTCTGGATTTTGTCCCAGGCCTGATGCTGCCTGCCTGCAGCCTCTGGAGAATGACCTGGGCCCAGCACTGCCTGGCCACAGCCTCCACAGTGTGGCTCTGGAGGCCACGGCGGCTCCCAGCCAAAGCAATTTTCCCATAGGAATTCATAGAAACTGGGACTCCAGAATGGATAGGGCAAGTTTCCATTATTTCCTATGGGGAAATCTGATTTGATATACAACTATTACTGTACTTCCAAATGGATTTTTTTCTTTTAGTGTTTTTCTCCTTGATCCACAATCTCATGGCAAAATAATTTCACACTACCCTTGGCATTTTTAGTTTGCTTTGGGCCAGTGATTAATTTGTGAACCAGTGACTCGAATATTAAAATTTCAGAAATGCTGCATACCACTACATCTGTCAGATTCCAGTCCACTGACCTTTCTTTCTCTTTTATGACCTATAAAATGAATGCCACTCCTTGGTTTTTCCAAAGACAGAACTTTGATTATTTCTTGGGCCTAACATGTCTTTTCAAGGTTGACCCTGACCAAGGTTCCCTCTAATGCTCAGCTCCATGATGGGGTTCCATCATGACCAAAACCAAAAGGAATGGAAATGATTGCTGTGGATGTGTGGGGGAGGAGAAATGCAGGGGCTTGCTTGGCAATGGGCAAGAAGGCAGGCCACACTGTTGTATTTTTTTTTCACCTGCCCAAGCTAACAAGGCAGTGGCCTCTCTTATCTTTGTAGGCAGCAGATTACCTTAGAGAACAGAGCCTCAGGCTAAGGCAGCTTCCTTCCTCTTGGTCATAGTAGGGCTGGCCCCACTTGGTTTACTAGAGAACTTTCTACAAAGTAAAATTCTAAAATAATTTACCAAGACCTTTCTCCATTACAGATTGAAACAGATATCCAGACAGGGGGTTCCTACCATCATGGGGAGGCTATTACATTTTCCCTCACTTTCAGAGGAAGAAAAACTTAAAACCAGAGTACTGACGCATGAAGCTTTCTGGCACAGTGGTTAAATGCCTGTACTGCAGCTAAAACTGTGCTCACAACCTGGGGTTCAGTCCCAGGTAGCAGGCTCATGGTTGACTCAGCTTTCCATCCTTCCGAGGTCGGTAAAATGAGTACCCAGCTTGCTGGGGGCGGGGGACAGTGTGTAGCCTGCATACTGTTATTAAACTGTAAACCTCCAAGAGACTACTTGAAGTGGTATGGGGTGGTATATAAGCTGAACACTTTGCTTTTGCTTCTTTTTTTTTGGAAAAGGTTCCCAACAGAAAGCAACATCCTCTAGCCCTGCCAAAAAAAAATCAGTGTGTAAGGCAGCAGGGCAATTGCAAAATAACAATCTTATCTGAAAGAATCTCAGAGAACCTCTCTCTCTCTCTCTCTCTCTCTCTCTCTCTCTCTCTCTCTCTCTCTCTCTCTCTCTCTCTCTCTCTCTCTCTCTCTCATTTTTAGGGAATTGTATTGTATTGTATTGTATCTACAGCATATTACATTAATTCTGTTAGCACTGAAATATATTTCTCTTAAAAACAGGGCCACCTTTACCCTTTGAGATGAATTCTTTTAATTTTCTTGCACTTCGTTCGGCCCGACAGCTTTCCAGAATCAGAATGATTCTTCTCTGGGTGTTATACCCCCTCCATGTCCAAAAAACACATTCCAGAAATATATTTCCAAGAAGATAAAGACAAAAATTGAGAGAGGAAGGGAGGAGGAGGAAGGGAGGAGGTGAGGGGATTTACCTATGGGTAGACTGCTTTTACTTAAAGCATCCATGAGCAAAGGCATGGAAATGAGTGTCGCTGATTTTTCACCATTTTTGCATTTGTTCAGCACCAGCCCAGCAGCACAGCAGTTCATCTGCCCCCTAAATAAAGCCAAGAATATAGCTTCACACCAACACAAGAGATACAACACAGCAAGAAACAGACAGACAGACAGACAGACAGACAGACAGACAGACAGACAGACACACACACACACACACACACACACACACACACACACACACACACACACACACACACACACACACACACACACTGGCCTGCCACTTGGGTCTAGTATCAGGAGTTCTGGCATTCCTTTAGCAGAGAGGCCAGCCGGCATAACAATCAAGCTGTGACGGGGAATGGAGTGCAGTAGTTTAATTAAGACCGTGTCTTTTATTCTCAGGAGGCAGTTTGGCATGGCTTGAATGAGCGTGAGTGCTTGAGCATGGTGGGAATGGCTCTTCAGACAGCAAAGGAACTGGGTCTCCTGGGCTGCCTCATTAGCATAACAATATCCCCCAGGATGCACTTGGCATGATGTAATACTCAGAATGCATGAAGGGAGAGGGAAAATGTCCCGTGGGGTGGTTGGCTGCAACTTTAGCAGCTGACTGGCCGCTATTTGTACATATATCGCATGACATTTTTTCCCCTCAGTGCCTGGAATGGCTGGGTCACTCTTTCTGCCAGAGAGAGACATTTGCTAACAAAGGCCGTCACTTCACGAAGAACTTCTCTTCGCAGCGTGATTGCCTTCGCTATGAATTCGAAGGCGGTCACGTGGTAGTCACGTGGTCTCCATTCCCCCCACCCCTCTTTCCGTGTCCTCACTTTTAGGGTCGAATCCAGTAGTACTTCACGTGCTCCTTCGGAAGCTTACTTGCAACGTCCGGTTTCTGCTTTCTTTTATTTTTTCAAAAAAATTACCACGGCGTATCGATGCATCAATACCCGGCTGTCATTTGCGGTCAGAGGACTTGTGGGCGGCCATCGTGTTTCCCTGAAGCAGAGCTGCTGGGTTGGTTTTTTTGGGGGGGCGGGGCGGGGAGAGGCTTCTCTCAGCTTCATCGCCCTGTGTGCCCCGCCGCCGCTCTCTGGGTGGGCGCGGGGGTGTCTTGCAGCGGCGGCACCGACACCCCCTCCCCCCTCCCTCTGCGCAGCCCTTCGCCATCCCTTGCCAGCGGAGGGGCTCTGCTCACGTCACCCGGGGACGCTTGCCCCCCCTCTGTTGCCCCTGCCCCGTGTACAGAAGGCAAGATCAAAAGAACGGGTTAACCGAAATATCTATGCATCGGCATTTTGGAGAAAAAGTCCGTTAAAAAAATAATTATACTTTTTAACTGGCCACACGTGAATTTGGATACGGCGGGATGCGATGCAGGAGATTCCCGGCCTCCGGCAGGGGGAATCTCGCCCGCTTGGAGCACGCTTCAGGGCGTGGTCGGGCGTGGTCGGGGTGGCGCCGCATCCAAAATGGAGGATCGTGAGGACAAAGCCGACCGATTGCTAAATCACGGCTCAAGAGGTTCGTGAAGTAACGGCCAAAGAGGACTTTAGGGAGCAACATGCATGCATCTCCCGACCCCCACCCCCACTAGTCCCTGCTTCTTGCTTCAAGGTGATGGCAAGGGGAATGGCTGGGTAGTGGTGTCCAAACAAGAAATTTAAATGCAGGAGTCCTGAAAATAGGGAGCAACCTTCAGATTTATTTAAGGCTATCTGATCTCAGACCCTTCAAATGAGCGCCACAGAAGAACATCCTGCCAAGGAGGTGGGGGAGGGGGAGGCAGTAGTACCCAAATGTAGGCTCTAAAATACAAGGAAAGAAGCCAAGTAAATGTATCATTATTAGGCAGTAAAATACAGGTTGGCTCTACCTTATTTACAGCAGCCATTTCCCATTTGTCTGAATGCCATGAGTTTCCCTGAGAACTCGCGATGTTGTATTGTTTTGGTATCTCAGCAATGAATATTTTCTATTGCCTAATAGCCCACATCATATCAGCAAAAACCATCTGCAAAAAGATATACTGATGATAATTTAGCAGCTGTTTTCTCTAAATTATTAGAAGCACTGGATTGTTTCAGTGGCTTAGGCATCTGGCTGCAAAGTCAGGTTGGGAGTTGGGAGTTCAGTTCCCCACTGTGTCTTCTTGAAAGGGGCTGCACTTGATGATCCATCTTTGCAATACTAAGATGATTGATGCCTCTAATCAAAGCATATCTTTATGAGCAAGAGCAGTGAGATGCATGGTTATTCTGAAACAGTTTTATCTTCTTAAGGAGCATTTAAACACTCCCTCACTCCTTTGCGAAGTACAGTGAGCTTATACCTAATTTGTGAAGACAAAAGTGGAACTGTGCCCAACTATCAGAGCAATGAGAAAGGCTGTGCAAAGAGTAAGTATGCATTTATCCCACATAGAATTGGGGATACATATGGGTTTGGTTATTGCAGTGTGACTCCAACAGGAAAAAAAATAGAATGCTACAAGCTCCCAAGAGACAGAGTGATTTGAACCTATCTATCCTGGTGGCCTACAAACGTGAGGAGGGACTCACTCTTTAATAGTTTATTTCCAAGGACTTGGGCATTAGCAGTATTTTAATTTGTTCTTCCTTTTGATTGTGCTTCTGTTTTTTTTTCTGAGTGCTGGCTCTTCTCCCCTGCCTCAACCCCATGTTATAAATACCGATTACTCATCATGTTTATCAGTTAACACCATCAAATCTAAGTTTATTGTTTTTTATTTATTTATTGGATTTTCATACCACCCATCTGGCAGCGAGATCACTCTGTTCTTTCAGTCATGTTGTCCACTTGGCTTCATGGTGCTTTTGGGCAGAATGTTGTATTGGACATATGTAAACACATTTTGGAGGACTGGTGGCATAAATAGAATCTGTAGAAGCAGATGGTGCTCTTGCCCTGATGCTCCGTACTTGAGAACGGGCGAAAGGACTGCATTCCTCCTGTGGGTTTCACACATCCTCAGTTTAGTCTCTCTTGTCAGCCAAGCTTAGGATTGGCTCAACTGCATAACTTTAAAAAAAAGCTTACCATGCACTTCCACATAATTCACTGGGTGTCTTTGTGTTTCTAAAGCATACCACATGACTCTGTGCACCTGAGCCAAGGGAAGTCCACAGGTAAATAAGACTGAGCAGAATAAAAGGAAGAGGAACTCCCATAAAGCCAGCTAAACTCTTCCAGACAGTGTGAGAGAAAAGTGGGGCATATGTCAGTCTTGTTAATGGTTTTTGCTACTATTGTTTCTGCAGAATTAAGTGCATGGGGTGAATCATTCATAAATAATAAATATAGATGAATAGGCAATTGGGTTACCAGCCAATAAATAAATAAATGCATACATAAATAAATAAATAGATAAATAGATAAATAAATAGTAGAATCAAAATATTTATTTTTTGTCAAAGGAGATTTACTTCCAGAGATATCATGCATGAAAAAAGTGGAGATGGCAGGCATCTGTGGTAAGGCTCTTCATGTTTGTATATAAAATACAGTGGTACCTTTACTTACAAGTTTAATCCATCCCAAATGCAGGCTCATAAATTGAACAACTCATAAGTCAAGCAGCCATATCTAAAAAATAAATTGAAAAATTGAAAAAATAAAAACATAAGTAGAGCAGACCACATCTAAAATTTGTAAGGTAGCAGTTAAAACGCCAATGGTTTTCCGGTCTTAAGTCGAATAGCTTGTAAGTAGAGCCGCTTGTAAGTAGAGGTACCACTGTACAAGAGTTACTAGATTTTGAAAGAAATCCCTTCTCTGAAATGAAAAAAAAAAACAACCCAACCTATATTTGTCCAAACATCCAAAAGGCTAGAAGATTCTTCAGATGAAAACATTCAATAAAATGGTACCTGCAGTGAGTCTGTCATTCTATTGTGTATGTCTGAAGGCTGTCTTGCACCATTGGCCATGAAACTAGAATGACTATTCAGTCTTGGTTTTCTGATTCTCTAAAACATTCTCTCTCTCAATTCAAATGTTTATTCATCTTTTTTCTCTCCCTAAACTATTAGAAGGCAGAACGTCCCAGAGAAATCGTCACACAGTAGGTATGCAAGACTGCATATAAACATAGCAGATATGAAAATATTCTCAGCAGTTTACAGAACCCAAAACATAGCAGTGAAAAGAAAATGCAGTGAGCCTCTCCATATGAAAATAAAATCAATCAAATTAGAGTGTATTGTCCTCCTTCCATAGAATTGTTATAGACACATAAGCTTAGAGGGAAGAAGCAAGGGAGAGTGTAGACACTTTGATTTGGATTTTGTTCAATAAACAAATAAAAAAACTAAGACTTGCTTAAAGTTTACCTCATAGCAGGCAGGCAATTTTTCTAAAAGGGATTTCCACACATGATCTGCTTTTCTGTGCAATTAGGTGCTTTACGATGGTCACTAAATATGGTGTGGGTTCTGTTCACTTAATGGAAAAGCATATCAAGAAAATACGGTTTGGTAGTCCATGTGGGCACCACTCGGTAGTAAACAAGGTTTTTCTACTTACTTAGGGGCTACCTGCGGTGCAGGTGTGAGTTTTACAATGGAGCAGAAAAAAACGAAAGGCAAAATAATCCCTCTTGCTATAAAAGGGCCTGATCAAAACCATATTGGTTTAGTTGCAACTTTTTTTTTACATCCACCATTTTCCATAAGATGCTGTAAATCCTGGTTCCTGATAATAACTGCAATTAAGGTCAAACATGTTCCTTATAAAATGTTTGTTTCCATTTTGTCGGCTGTTTCAGCAAATGTTGGGGTGTTGTATGTAAGTAATAACCCAAGTAAGAGTCTGGGGTGGGAGCTACAGGATTGGGCAAACCCCATATGGAAAGAGTTAGGTCAGTCTTTATAGCTGTGAGGGCGGCAGAGCCTGGCATTTAAGGAGGACAGAAAGGTGACATTTGGAGTCCCCTTGAAGGACAGAGCATGACAACCTTAAAATTTAGCAGCCAGGAACTTTATAAATATTATTGTCTTACAAAATGAGCAAGAGAGGTGGTTTGGTGTGTGTGTGTGTGTGTGTGTGTGTGTGTGTGTGTGTGTGTGTGTGTGTGTGTGTGTGTGCAGGGGAGGGTGGGAAGGGTTGTATTTTGGCATTAAAATAATTTCTCCACTACCTCAATTAGTTCAAATGATCTGGAAAGGTTGTCTCTGGAGAAATCAAGCTCATGTGCAGACCGCTCGAGGGGCTGGTGCTTGCTTCTGAGGTGTTGATATGAGCATTAGTCAGCCACAGAGATTGCCATGAAGTAAGTGAGTAATGCTGTCATTGAAGTCTTTCAGAACCACAAATTAATTAATTATATCACAGTGGTAATTGAAACAATTTGGGATTCAATCTTGGAGAGTAACCAGCCCGAAGCAGCCTAGGAGGTATCTTGGCTGACCAAGGCCTCCAGACCACCACTGTATAAAATCAAGACTGTCTCCTTTACTTTAGGGGATGGGAAACCTTAATAGGTGCAGATGAACCTATGGCATAGCCTGCCATTCCTGAGCTGCAGCTCATGTTAAGTTGAAGGGGGAGGGGGGAGCAAACAACTCTAGTTTCTCCAGATGGCATTTTCTTTGTAAAACAAGGTGACTGGGAGACACACATATTAGATGAACATTGCGCTGTAATGAGACAGGTTCCAGGACCTTAAAAACAGCTAGGGTACACACACACAGTCTTTGGATCATGTGCCACCCACTTCTCCTCTATGCTATTTTGACCCTTAGAAAGTGCTGGTCGTCCAAGGTTGGAACATGGAACCGCATGTGCCAGTGTGAACTCGAGTGAGCTACTACAGCCCTATGCATTTAGGCCAATGGGTTTCTGATCTGGATGAAAATTACAGGCAGTATGTTGACTCTAGGTGGAAAAAGAAGGAGCTAGTCCTTTTGCCTTTCTCATGTCTACAGATTAGTGCTTTTTTTTTTTTTTACTTGCTGCCTCTCAGGTGCCTGATTTGCACAATCGGCAGTGACCAGCTAAAACCCTAACCCTAACTCTAACCTATCCCCAGTTTGCTTTGAATATACACAGAGCAAAAACGTGCCAAAGGTTCTGGATGGACATACAGGTAATTTGGATAAAATTAACCTATTCATGTGATCACCCACTGTGTCAGCAGGCATACCACTCTTTGAAAATTGGCATATTGCACTTCCTGTGGGTCCAGGCCCAATTTTCTGCTCCTGGCATCTTTGAAGGCTTCACAAATGACCTCAAATGCTAAACAATTAGTAACAAGCACACTAGGATTTTATTTAGTGAGAAAGAATTCCAGTTCTGATCAATTGAGTTGTGTGTGCATGTGTGTGTGTGTGTGTGTAAAAACAGCAAAACGGGTCTCCAATACATTTACAAGATAAAGCAATACTTCCAGAAGCTTCATCCGGAAGTGGCAGCTCAACATCACTTTGTTGAACAAAACCATTTTGTAGTGAGAGGGTGGGGAACATTTTATAGGGCCAGGAGCCATAAAAATGCCTTAGGAGCCACCTATGCCCTTGGACTGTGGTTTATCCACTTCAAAATAAAGGATTGGCTCAGCTGGGAAAGATGTGAATATTGTTATAGAAGTGGAATGATAACCACCCCAGGCTAATTAATGAGGAATAAAAGGTTGAGTACACTTGTATGCATTATATGGCATACTGCCTGATAGCAGATCTCAAGACTGCGCATGTGGTGGCTTCTAGGTTAAGGTGGGGTCATGAATTATTTGCCCCAATACAGAATTGATAGATTTAAAAGACAAAGTGCTGGAAAAATAACTGTTTTCTCATTTTGCAATTTTCTGTCTATATTTCTAGGTTTGACTACCCCACCCGCCATTTCTTCTTTTCGAGTTGTTTTAAGTCTAGCATAAAAATAGGCTCAAGTCATCCACATGATCCACAGTGCAACAGCTAATGAAAGCTATGGATTTTCATGTGATAAGCTTTCAGGGCACTGATGTCGTAACCTTCACTGGAATCCCAGGAGTAGTTCTAGAAAAGATTTTGGTTGGATAGGGTTTTTTTTCCATTCTATCCACTACACCAGTGGTTCCCAACCTTGGGTCCCCCAGATGTTCTTGGTCTAAAATTCCCAGAATCCTTCACCACTAGTTGCACTTACCAGGATGTCTGGGAGTTGTAGTCCAAGGACATCTGGGGATCCAAGTTAATAACTACCAGGCTACCGCACACTGGGCATCTGTCTGGCCAAACCACAAATCCCATGGCAGTGGAAGTGGTGTCTCCTATAACTGTGTGCCATGAATACTCTCCACACCAGGCCAGTAGCATAGCCTGAGCTGAGTCTTGCACATATCATTTTCAGGTACTCACCATAAGACCTTGCACTGGATCTTTCCTGAAGTGAGAGAATCATGTTAAGGGCCTCTCAGTGGCTTTCTGTTTGTTCTTCATCAGAAAGCTTTTTGCAGATTTTGAATATACATCATTATAAGGAATTTCAAAACAGCTCCTGTGTTCTAAAATCTCACTTTGGGCTGTTCAGCATGTCACTTCAACATGTACCTCTCCAATCATAATCATGGCATCTTTGGTAGAAGACCCTGTTTTCTGTGGCTTGACTGTGCCACTATAAATCACCTTTGAAGGCTGCTCCAGGAGTATCTTGCCCCTTGAACCATCCTGATTTTAATGAGCAGGCCGAATGAGTGATAATCACATGACTGAGCCCAGCTGTGAAACCACAGGGACAGAAAGCAACAGCACAGAGCATCCCATTGACATGTTCCCTTTGAAGACCCCAGGAGCCCAGCTTCACTATGGGAGGCTGCCTGGCCGCCGCCTGCAGGCATTTTCAAGACATTGTTCAGCATTGTGTTCACCTGGCAGGAGAAGCAGGAAAACAGATCAGCTCCCCAGACCGGTCTCCCTCTACTGCCTCTAAAAATGTTCCTTGGGGTTATTAGGAGTCATGATGTTTCCATGCCTTGAAGAAGTCTCAATTAAAAAATAATCAGTAGAGCATGGCAACTTGAGAAGCAGTGCTCACTCCTACTGTCTCTATGGCCCAAGGCTAAACATCCTCCACCAGTCAAATTAGTTATCTAATTGGGATTCTCCCTTTTATCTTTTCCCTAGATTACTGCACACCCCGCCATCCCTGAATTCTCCTCTAAAGGCATTGCTGACTTGGTAGCATGGGAGCGAAAGCCTCTCAGCCATGATTCCTAGGGAATGCTTGGAGCCACCGTTCCCAAAAGGAACTCCCTAAGCTCAGGTCTACTTTTTCTATTGACCATAACCTGAACACTCCCCCTCCTGTGTTTCTTCCTAGTCTGCCCCTTTCCATTACATGTGATATGTGATGGGAGAGCATCCAGTACAGCACAAATAACAAAGTGTCTTTGCAACAACGGCTGAAGAAAGGTTTTATGGCATAAACCATTTGTTATCATAAATTTCTCTAAAGCCATTTCCCTAGACCAACTAAAGGAGAGTCACTGAATCCATGGAAGATCCATGGAAGATAGACAAGTGTTTTTGAAGCAAAGGATAGTTGTGTGGTCCCAAGAAGATACAATACAAACGCAAGTGTCATTGACACCTCATTTGGTGACAGATTCCCTCACTCAGCTCTAGTTAGGCCTGTCAATTGGATTTAGGCCCATGTCTCTATAATGACATGATTTTTCATTGTTCCTGCTATACACACAAGCTTTTATTGACATTGTGCACTTCATCAGAGTTAATGCGTGTAATTTCATTTCTTGATAAGATCTGTATATCTCTGCACAGTGTGAGATTTCCAACACGAACACATGCACAAATACAGAAACACAAAGGTTCTATAAACTGTAAATAAATACAAATACAGTAGTTTTTTTTAAAAAAAACCCCTCATTTCATTTCATTTTTCATTTTGTGTTTTATGTGTTTTATGTGTTTAACTGTTTATGTGTTTTATGTTGGTTTTTAACTGTTTGGGGGCACATTGAGGGGAATGGCATGAGTTTTTTAAAAAATTTTTTTGCCCGTAGCCACTTGCTTCGGGGGCTAAAAAAAATGTTTAAAACCCCGTGCACCCAATGGGGGGGGGAAGCATGGCATTTTAAAAGATTTTTTTAGCCACCGAAGCAAGCAGTGGCTGCAGCCATCGCTGCTTGTTTTGGTGGCTAAAAATAAAATTTAAAACCCCGTACTTTTGCCCCCTAATTGGGCACATTGGGGGGGAGCGTTGGGTTTTTAAGCTGTCTCCAAAGCATATGGCAGCTGCAGCCATCACCTCTTGCTTCGGGGGCTAAAAAAAGTTTTAAAACCCCATGCTTTCCCCCCAATCGGGTTTGTTGGGGGGAAAGCATGGGGTTTTAAAACTGTCTTGAGCCCCCAAACCAAATGGTGGCTGCTGCCATTGTTGCTTGTTTTGGGGGCTAAAAAAAGTTTAAAACTGCCACACTCCCCCAACGTGCCCGAGTGGGAGGCACAAAAAATGAAATGAAACGAAATGAAATGAAAAACTAGACAAAAAATTCATTTTGTGCCCATCTCTAATGCCCATTCCACCTGCACCTCATAATCCAAGATGGTATATTCCACCAAGAGGGAGGGACACAACAACTCAAACTAGACATTCATTTTTCTTGTTTCCCATCTCTAATGCCCATTCCACCTGCACAGAACTCAAACTCAAACCGATAAAAGAAAAATTGGGTCTGATTTGTCATTGTTGTTCATGGCATCGCGGCGATCGCGCAGAAAAAGAAAAAAGTTTTTTAAAAAACCGATTCCCGGCCAAAAAAGCAGGCGAAAATATGCCTGCCTGAGTGAGGGCACCTACCAGAGGGGTGGTTTCTGGGGGGGGTCCCCGGCCTCCCCCCCTCTCCTGTCCTGGGCTGCTCTGGTGGGGGCATCCTCGTCATCTCGCCATGCCATGCGGTGCGGGGGGATCCAAAATGGCGACCCCAATATTTTTTTTGAAATCGTGGTCCAAAAACCCACCAAAGCACCACACAGAAACATGCGAAAATTAGGTATTTTAACTGCCTGAATTTTTACAGTAGCAGCAGTGGGTTTTTCTTGCAATAAACGTCTGTCTCCAATCCCATTGATTTTATTTTATTTTATTTTTATATTTATTTTTTTACACCTGCGCAATGATGGGCTGGCCATATGCAAATTTTTGGAGCCATTCCACTTGGCCAGGTTTTGACTGAGACTTCTGGGATGTGCCAGTTGGGCACAAAAAGCCACTATAACCCTAGCTCTAACCCTAACCCTAACCCTAACCCATACGCCAGTACACTGTTTTTCTTAGTGGGTCAGAGGCACCCAGAGGTGCAGCCCACTAACTCACCCTAACCTTACCCGTAATAACCCTAAGCCTAGCCCTTGCCCTAACCCCAACCCTAAGCCAGATCTGTACTCGCATTGCACTACACTCAAGTACACTGTGCTTCTTAGTGAGTCAGAGGGCGCCCAGCAGAGGCATTCTTCTCTCACCTCGCTCACAGTCCAAAGTTCCAAAAAACTCTGTACGCCAGTATGCTGTCCTTCTTAGTGAGCTAGAAGCACCCAAAATAGAGGTGCCTCTGCCAGTGCCACTTGGTATGCAATGGCTATACGGTCATGTACCCTTCCTTTTCCCCTTGTAGCGGGCCAGAGGAGGCATCCACCCCAGAGAGGTGCCTCCAAGAGCCTGCTAAATGCCTTCCCTTCGTAGCAGGCCAGAAGAGGCACCCACCCCAGAGAGGTGTCTCCAGGAGCACGCTACCCTGCCCCCCTAAACCAGTACTAATGACAGACGACAAACGAAACGACAAATTTTTGAAAAATTTCGCAACAAACAGAAACGAGCCGAAACGGGCCGGCTCCGACACACGACAACTCAAAACGTCATTTTTCCTGGTCGTGCCCATCTCTACTCAGAACCAAGCATTCTCTATGATGGTCAGCCATCTCTCTCCCAGTAGAAGTGTGACAGGTCCCTTTCCCCTTTGGCTTTAGAAAACAAGTAAAATGTTGGCTGTTCACAAAGGCTCGCCATAGCCTTGCCATGGATAGGGTATTTGTTTGTTTCTTTGTTTTGGTATTTTGACAATTAACATGCCATTAATTATGAGTTGATTTCCTATGTCACCATCTTTTGTATTGGAGATTTTTAAATATATAATTAGTATAGATTTATTCATTCATTCATTTTTGAATGGATGGATGGATGGATAAATGGATGAATGGATGAATGGATGAATGACTGAATGGAAATCCTTTTTTGTTTTGTTTTTTTGCTTCTCCAAAATCTTAGAAGGTTGTGTCAACTTTATGCCTATTATACATGATCATGGGGAACTCCAGAAGCACTGGATCCTGGAGGAAGATTTCAATAACTGATGTAAACCAATTACTGGTAGCTTTCACCTTTCTAATTGGTAATATTATAATTCCCACCCACCTCCTGCTATTGCCGCCAGCATGTCCCCTGTCCCCATGCCAGCTCTTTCTTCCTGTACAGAAACTGATAACAGTCCTCCTTGGCATCCTGCAGAAATTTGCTACTGGCCTTCCCTGTTACAGTACCTACTGTAGCAATGAGAGTCAGCTTTGTGAAGGGGACTTTTTATTATTGTTATTTTGTGGTCAAAAGGTTGCATACACTTTTTTTTCTTATGCAAAGACTTAGAAAGGGTGGAAAGCAAAATATTTGGATAATTATTCAGGCCATCAGGTTACATAAAAGGTTCCATAGGCCCCGGCATTGAGTCTTAACAGTTAAAACCACAAAATCTGTTTTTGCAGCCATAAAACATTCAGAGCAAAATGTGTGTATGTGTATGCGCGTGCATGTGTGTGTATAATAAAATAATAAAATCCATTTTTCCATTCATTTGAAACTTGTAAAAGTTAATGCTACTTTTAAAAAGACAGTTTATTCCCAGAAGGAAACTGCTTAGAAAACTTTCTTTTAGTTAGACAGTGGTTTAAAGAAATGATGTGTATTTTCTGTCTTTTTTTTAAAGCCCAGTAATTAAATGCCCACAGAGGATGTCCCAAGTGTGAATAGCTAATTTAATATTTTAAAAAGGATTGTTTTAACAGGAATATCTTTGTTCTGCAAAACAGAGCTGACACCATAATGCAACTGTTTTTTAATACATTTTTATTAAATTTTAAATTACATACAAACAAAATAAAAACAAAATAACCAAGAACAATTAACTGAGTGAAACAGCAGCAAAACTGACTTTCGACGTGGCAACTCCCAGGGGAATATCACCATCAGTACATCAGCCCATCATATTTCAGAAATGTTGTTGCCATGGTGGAACAGACCCATGTTTTATGAAGCTCAACAGTCTCTCGAACACAATTCAGAAAGGTGTTTCAGGCAGGAAAGATATTATCACAGCATGGGATTTTAACCCTGCACGAGACATAGAAATGAAGCTTGGATCTTTTAAACTGGGCTCAGGTGGTTAGCAAAATTGCCCATCCCTAGTTCAAAAGAACCAGCATCGCAGCAAATAAAGCAGGAAAACTCAGATATTTGTTCTGGGGTCCCATCACAGCATGCCAAAACTCACAAAAGAAGTTGGCTAGAAAGTCCACGTCCATATCTTGGATTAGGTACCAGGCTGCAGAATCTGCTCTGTTTTGGACTAACAACTGGATTTTACTCTGAATTTTAATGTGACAACAATAAAAGGTAGTTTGTAGCCTTATACACACTTGGCTAGCTGCCCTATGACTAAAATTGTTTGAAAAATAAGAAAGGATGTCGAAAACAAATTAAATAAAAATATAAATATAAAGAAAAATAAAACCTCTAACCTTCACTCAACTTTGAAAACTTTCCTGGCTGTGTCAAGGGAGACCTCCATTCCTCTCTCCTCCCTTTGTTTTAGAGGCTGACTAAGATAGAACATTCCAAACAATCACCTACAATCTAGCAGCAGGAGGAGGAGAGAGCCACTATTGGCTAACTTGTGATTATGTGACCTGTTCCAGTGCTAGTATTGCAAGACATTGCTTGTTGGTCAAGGCAAAATCTAGAACGTGCAGCCTACATCAGCTTCATTGAAATTACAGGAATCTGTAGAGCAATTGGGTTCAGTGACTTTGAAGAGAACATTTCCATGTTCTTCCTCTTGTGGAGGGCTAGAAAGTAATCCAATCTGCTTGAAACTCCAGGAAGATAAAGTATGTCAAAAATTTCCTGGTAGTCTGCCACAGAAAGACAGATTATTAGCGACTAAAAATCAACATTATTCTCCCTGCATGTTAGAATTTGACACTCATCAGGAACAGAGATGTTTAACATAACTGTACTTTTCCTTGGTAAAACAGCTTGTAAGAAGCCTGTCAAGGCTAGGAAACAATTAAGAGTTCCATAATGAATAGAGAACCCAATTCTAAAGGATGAGTCTGTTTGGGAAGTCAACAAATTCTGTTCATGAGAGATTTTCAAGTGTTGTGCAAGTGAGAAACTATTTATGTGCCTTTCTTTCCAGCTACCACGAATGACTTTCCTGTTGCCTAGGCTTGAAAAATCAATTAAGGCACAGGAGCAAGTAGGTTTTCCCTGTCCATTAAGCCACTTAAAATCAGGGGTGAAAAGCATAACTGTTCTCTTTTTCATGTCTGGATGGTCACAGTTACTTAAAAGAAGATTAAAAGCCATTGAGTTTCATCAGCAGGTTGGGGGATTCTGCTTTAAAAGAGACTTTGCCCATTCCCAGAAACAAACCCTGCCTTTATCCAGCCCACTTATCATCTTTTCTCTTCTGCCCTTACTCAAATTAACAGTACTCTTCCATTTGTTGCATCCATTTGACATGCAACAAATCTTTCAAAAATACCCGAAAGGCCATCCAACTAGATCATAGATTTGTATCTAAGTTACTTTGGTTTATGCAATGCATCTGGTTAAGAAGGATTAGCCAGCTGCCAACCATTGCTCAGGGCCGGCCTGGTGTACACAAAATGCCTTCCACTCTTCCTACTCTGTCATCTTCTATTGCATTTTATGCAACGCAGCATTCATGTGAATACAATTTGTGCCCCTCCGCATATACCAAGAAATATCTAGTATTTTTTACTGGTGTATGGTACAAAAATTTATTTTACAAACTATCTTAATTAATCTTGAACTAAAACCAGAGATTTTTTTTTACTATCTATGATACAACAAAATATTTGTGATAGTAAAAATTTTGTAATAATCCATATTATCACAGCAGCTAGAATGTTGTATGCAGAACTATGGAAGACAAACAAGATTCCGGAAAAAAACCCAGTTAATTATGAAGGTGTTAAACTGCGCAGAAATGGACAAGATCTCAGCATTAATGAAACCAGATGGATAATATGAAGACTTTGAAGAAAGATGGCATGATTTCTACAAATTTTTAGATTAATATTATAAATCAAATTAAATTTCCTGTTTAATTTATGAGTAATTGAAATAGTTAAAGAACATATATTGTTATGATGAGATGCAAATTTTGTTTGAGAAGATTAGAATCGTTCCAATTTTTTTCTTTTTTATTTATAATTTTTTGTTTGAAAACTATAAATAAATTGCAAAAAAAAGTAATATCTAGTAGATGGCCAAGAGGACATTATTGAAGTAGCCCACTTTTGATCAAAAACATTCTAATCATTTTAACATTTCAAGTTTACTTGAACTTTATCTATATTTCAATTGTGTCCATAATTTTAAATTGAGCAATCGTCTAATACAAATAAAGAAAAATTACTTTGGATTGCACATTGACCTATTAAGAAACACTGCCAAAATACAAAGCTAAAGGTCTCAGCAAAAAACAATCTAATTTGAAAGCTATCAGTTGGGTCACACAATCACAAATACTAAAAATTAGAGCCATGGCCCTATGCGACTCTACTTTCTCTCTTTTGTTGTATGAACAATGAAAGAGAAAAAGTCCACTTACTCCACACTCAAATTCATTCAGTTGTACTTTCCCTCCAGCTCACATTCACTAATAACTAAAGGCTGTGCACCAAGATTAGGTTTGGTTTTAATGCAACCCATTGTAGATTTAAGAAGAGGCAGAAACTTTTTCATGAAGGATGTGCAGACTCCATTTTCTCACTCCTAAAATCTGTTCCTGTGTTTTATGAGAAGCAGTGAAGGATATTCTTTGTTTGTAAAAACTAAAGAGAGATATTATATTTATTTTCATAATTGAAGGAAGGCAAATTTTGGGGAGAAATTAGCTGAGAAAGTAATTAAATCTCTTCTCTCCATATATAGTGGCCAAAGTTTGTATCAGGCCTTCATGAGAAAGTAATTAAACCTCTTCTCTACATACATAGTGGCCAAAGTCTCCTCAGGCCTTTGTTATCTCTTTCAAGTACATGCAGGAATAAGAGTTTGCATAACCTTGGGTATTCCAATGATCCTTAAAAAGATCAAAGACTTACAATTTCTCCAAGCAGCATCTTTCTTCTGTTCTGCTTCTCCCATATTCTTTGTTTTTTCCTCTCTCATCCAGCTCCTGAAATCTACCTTAGCAGTGCAACTTGTGCTTTGCATGTCATAGGCTCCTGGCTCTGTCACCAAATTAACAGTTGGGGAACACACCAACAAAAGATCTACCAAGATCTGCTGCTCATCAATGTAAGATTTGTCAGTTGTCTTCAATACTCCATGTCTTTCATGTGGAGAAATAAAAAGAATGAACCAGATTATACACAAAGTTTTATGTCAGAACATAAATGCATGTGTTGAAGATTCAATACAAATACTCGTACCTTTGGCCTTCAGTGAGGCTGGCCAAGAGTATTTTGCTACCTGAGATGAAGCACATAGTGACTTCTCCACATACCAAAAATGAGGAGTGAAAGATGCATTACAAACCCTCATCAGACTCAGGAATGCTTTAACTGCTAAAACTATTTGTCACAGTAAGAGTTTCTTCCCATCTCCTGTGAATTGTAGATGAGCTTGCTTTGTTTTGTGATGGATCTTTGGGAATGAACCACATCTTTTGCTTGCAAAATTGACTTCCCAAATACAGTCTGCCTAAAATTTGTGTCTGAAACACTAGCATGATTTCAGATGAAATGGTAGGTTGCCTATAATGACCTTCATCCTGACCTCACTGGCAGCTGAATCTTACCCCAGTGCTGACGAGGAACAGTGTATTTCATTGAACCTGTGGCATCACAACAGGATATGTAGGATTGCAAACATTATATAAACAGCCAATATACAACTAGAGCCCGGAAGTGTCTTTAAAGATCCAGGAGGTTGACAATAGTACCCGATTCCAAGGATACTCCAAATGAGAGCATCACTGTACACTGCCTAATGGTAGAGCCAGCTATGGATTTCAGTAAAACTAAAAATCTGAGCGGATATCTGATGTCACCTTACAAAAATTCCAACCATATGAAAACCTCATTCTGAGCCCCTCTTAAATTCCAAGAATTTGGGAATATCCCCATCTCTAATTTTGCTTTACAATCATTTTCACCTGCATCGTGTCTTTTTCCATCAATGCCAGCCACATAAAATGCTTTGGACGGTCTTCAAGAAATGAGTACCTGTGAACATGGAGGGAGCCAGCCAATGTGAGAGGGTGATCATTCCTTTTCTTCACACTTGGTCCAAAGGCAACAGAAACAACATCATAATAATCCCATCCTTGCCAGTTGCCAGCTCGTTTCCATTCCACCTGAAGACAAGATAATTGCTGATCTACTTCTACAGGAAAAGGGCTAGAACAGCAATTCTGCCCTTGTCTACAGATAAAAATCACAGTATATGACCATCCATTACAGTGAAAGAACATGGATTAGGTTGCAGGACAAAGCTTTACAGATGCTAATGATCATGCTGTAAAAGAACAACAACACCCCCTTCCTTTCCTCTCATTGCTCTCCCACTGTTCTGCTCCCTTATTATGCTTCTACCTGGCAGACATTTGATCTCAGAGGCCATAGAATTCACAGGCCTTCTAAGGCCACAAGAGACTGAATGATATGTGTGGGAAAGTGATGGAGGTGGCCATTTTGGGTGCACCTGTTGCATGGCTGACCCCGTCCCTTCTTTCTCTTAAGTATCTCCCATTATTCTTGCTCTCATTTTGTTTCGTTCAGAGTGAAACAGAAATCTAGCAACTCACACAGGGACAAACAAGCCTGCCTCCCAATACACATGCATATAAATATCTACTAAATGAATAGAAGATACTTTTTTGCTTGGAATGGGGACTTCAATGTTACATTTTGCAACAATATCGCTTTTCAAAGCTGAAGTTTAATAAGGTCATAAAAACACCTTGATTGGCCCTTTCTGGATGAGGGGCCACTTAAATGTCTATAACAGTACCAGTTAACAAGATGTCTGAGAAAGAGAGAGAGAGAGAGAGAGAGAGAGAGGAGAGAGAGAGAGAGAGAGAATAAGAAAAGCAAAAATGTCTTGTTTCACCCAAAACATTATATCCATGCCTTTGAAACCAGAGATCAAAGTTATCTAGAATTTCTACCTCCCAAGGAAATTATGGAGCAAGCAACTGTCTGTCCTATTAATAGCCTGATTGTAATAGCACTATCCTTCAGCAGAGTATCAGTTGTTGTTGTTTTGTAGGAATCATAATCACAATTATAATACGATTAAGGGAAAAACAGTTTCCAAACCTAACTTCTTCCTTGTGTGAAAGTAGAAGTGCTGCTAAAGCTTCTTGTTTACTTGTTTATTTCATGCACTTTTCCTTTTCCATTATGCCATTATTGGCTATGCCCATTACCTAGTGTGACCTGTCCTCTGCTTCCACTGTTCTGCTGAAATTTCCTCTTGATTCCCGCTGTTCAGAGTTCAATCAGTATGTCCACTGCACTCATATCCTAACACCTAGGCACAGCTGGATGTTGGTGTGCACTCTTTTCATTTGGCAGAATCATTGGGTAAACAGAAAGCATTTAAAATGTTTTGACTGTGTTTTTAAAATAATTACTCTATGATATTCATATTGACTGTAACACAATTCAGAATATGCAGAAATTCTGAATTTTTTAATTTCAGACTTGGAAGGGGTGTCTGGGAAGATTCTCAGTCATCCAGGTTAGTTTATCTGGAAGCTGAATCACGGCAACTGGACTTCTTTTCTTGTGAGATAGAAACATCACCCAAGCAGCTTTATCAGTCTGAGGAAAGTTAGTGGCAAGACTTCCAATTTATAGTTCACCTTCATTTCACACCACCCTGGTCTGAATAGGCGAATAAGTTGTACAATGGCCTGAATAAGCTCTTTAGGTGGACAATGGCCTGGGATGTGTGAAAGTCCCACCTATGCAACCCTTCCCAAAACCCATTAAGTATGAGTTATTAGCTGTGGGCTTGCTGTTGGAGATGTGAAGTGCTTCTGATTTGTCTGGAGACTGATGAAAGAGCAGCATCCAAATGAACCAACACTAAAACACTATTGACCACCCAAAGTACCTGACACCAAAACACAAGCGGAGCGATAGAGTATATGCAGTCTAATCCAGTGAGGAGTGTGCAGACCTCTACACTGGAGATACCAAACAGCAATTAAACAGGATGGCCCAACACAGGAGGGCAACAGCTCAGGACCACAATCAGCTGTGCATCTTCATTTGAAGGACAAAGGACACTCGTTCAAAGATGAGGACATATACATATTAGACAGAGGAGGTAGTGATTCGAGAGAGGGGTCAGGGAAACCATTCATGTAAGTGCTGAAAACCCCTGTCTTTGCAAAGGTGGGGGACTCAGGCACAATCTGTCTATCATTTATTATGCTGCTCTTTCATCAATCCCCAGACAAATCACTAGCACTTCACACCTCCGCCACGGTGATGTGAAAGCAAGGTGAACTATAAATTGGAGGCCTTGCCACTAACGTTCCTCAGACTGAGGAAGCTGCTTGGATGAGTAGTAAAATGTTTTCAACCTCATAAGAAAAAAAGTCCAATTGCCATAACTCAACTTTCAGATAACCTCACCCAGATGACAGTAAAATGAAAACACAGCTCAGAGGGGGAAGCTAGTTTTTGTTTGCATAATTGTGTTGTTAACTGTCCATCTTCAAGGGAGGCACAATGGAGACTGTCAAAACAAACTTACCCCAAGAGAGTTCATCCACATGACAACAATAGGCAGGATTATTTTACATACCTGTTGTGCTCTTTCCCTTTTTATACATCTGAGAGAATGTTTTATTAAACCTTTTTTGGTTTACTGGAAGTCTTTTTCCTAAATTACTAGAAGATAGAAATCTTCTTTTCTCTGGAGCCATTACTAAATTTGTGGCTGCTATTCAATTCAATCCAACAAGGTAATTGAATTCCTTTATGGTATTTAAATATTTCGTTTTATGCTGCTGAAGGGTTTTTCATTAGCTTCCGAGGAAAGGAGGCAAAAGGGTTTTCTGAAAGAAATATCTCTTGATCTCATTTATGAATTTGCTGATAAGAAAAGAAGGGGTGGGGTGGGGAGATGAACTAACTAAATCTTTTCTTCCACTTCAGCCATAAAATCTTAACATGCTGGTGTCAAATACAGCTATTTTTTCCTCCTTATTTTTTTCTGTTGACAAAAAATAATGACACTGACACGAGTCTTGTGAGGAAGAGAACACCTGAAAGAATATTTCTTCCATAGGCTTATGTGCCTTAAAAAGACTCTATTTACTTTCTCATGTGCTCTTAAAGCAGGCATGATCTTCTTACTGGCCGTTCTAAAGAACAACAAGCAAATCTTTTGTTGCCGGTAGAACTGAATGCCTGTAGGCAAAGTAATGGTGGAAACATAATAACATGGTCTAAGATGGAGTAACCGCCAGTCAATTCCGATGCTGACTGCAGACGGCAAGGCTTCTGTCTGGGCTGGAAAGCAACGCAGGCTCAGTGTGGCACTTTTAATGGGCTATAAGCAAATGCATAGTCAACAAAGGTTTATAGGCCAATAAATAGTCTACTTCAGTATTTGGGTGTATATTTATTTACTGCATAAGCTCAAGTGAATCTAACTGTGATATTATGGAAACAGTTTGTAGAAGACATGGGATTTCATTTTGGGGAGCAATCTCTTCCTCAAAATAGGGTCCTAACATCTGGCGTCTTCACTGAAATGGTCCCTGTTGATGATCCCCAATCCTCTCGACATTCTCCATATGGCTGCAGAAATATTTTTTTCCATGTACAGTATATAACTATATTTTTGCCTAAAATTGTTAGACTAAAAATTGAGGGTCATCTTATACACGGAAGTAAGCCAAGGAGAGACCTGCACAGTTGCAAAACTGCAATTTTGAGTTGGGAAAGTGGGGGGTTGTCTTATATATGGAGGCGTCATATAGACAGAAGAACATGATATCTTTTATCATTTCCCCCCTTTACTTGAGCTGTCTCTTTCTTTTGTTGTGAATTTATAGAATCCCTAATTTACAAATAAAGATGGGTACAGTTGTACATTATTCGGTACAGGTGGGAAGTAAGAGGAAAATCCATAGTGATCATCATGTCACTTCCTATGCACTGCAAGCTCAATTTAGGCTGTGTTCATACATCCCAAAATCTCTCCTCTTTCTCTCATTTTCTCTTTCGCAGAAGGTTGTGTGATTGTGTCTTGTGATTGATACCATGTGGCAAGAATTCAGACCTCATTGTGTAGACTTGCATTATTTAACATGAAATGTCCCACAACTGTTTGTTCACAGGGCCACCACATGCCATTCTGCTTTAATAAATATTGTTTCCCACTAATCCTGCCCTCCCCATTAATAAATTTTTAAAAATTGAAAACATTGATTTGTTGAGGCATTGTCAATACTGTTCAAAAACATATTTTAGGCACTGTTGCCTTCTCTGCTGATATGTTGCCATCAGTGGGGGAGAGCTGACCGGCCACTGCATTGCTCACTGTTGTGCACAACCAGGGGTCTGTGTGTTTCGAGCTGCACCGTACTCTCTTCTTTGATTTGTCTTGTGTAGTCTATAGACACCAACGGGGATGATATTTTGTTGGTGGTTTTGCAAGAATCCCCCTTTAAAATCTTATGAAATCAAGAGGTCCCTTTCTTGATCTCATAGATCCACCTTTCATATTCTACCCACTCTTCCCACAACACCCTTGCCAGAAATCCTAATGTTAAGTCATCCATAAGGAAGAATTGAAACACCACACAGTGAATTAAAAAATAATAATAAGAAGGGGGTGAAAAAACTAACAGCAGCTGAAAGGGGGGTTGTAATGGAAACACAAAGAAATATTCTGCGACAATGGGTTCACACTCTGAGAATATAGATGGAATGGAGGCAGAAAAGAGAACAGATTTGATACTCCTGAGAGCTCAAGGGGGTGGTGGAGAGCACATTAAAATAATTCTTGTTCTAAATAGGGCTAAAGTACAATAAAGACATTCAAAAATCTTCTTAATATTTCATTTTTGCCAAGTGTATTCCAAATCAGACTAAGTGGATTTCTTAAGACTAATTGCACTCCTTTGCTAACTGTACTTTTTCATTGAAGTTGTTTTTACTGTCGCTATTCTGCTTGTCAGATGGCAAAATGTGCTAAAATAGACTTTCGGAGATATCAGACCACAGCCTCAGGGTTTTCCTATAATCAAACTCCATTGCCTACACATGCCTAATTAGAATTTAGGTTGAAGTCAACAGGCCTGCCTACTACAAAGCAATACAGTTCATTCAAAGAAATTTAGCAGCAAGAGGCAGAGTGACAACAAAAGGAGATAGCCATATCTGGTACCCTGAAAGAACATACATAACATTGGCATGTTATGGAACTCTGAGGACTTCCTTCATTAAGTTTTGAAGTTTCCTAACAAACAAATATTGCTTGATTGAACAATAAACCGTGTTTCAATTGTGTAACCTCCCAGCAACAACTACAACACAAGCATGACCATAAAGCAGTGGTTTCCAATAGACATGGGCACGACTTGGCGAAATTGTCATTTCCGTTTCCGTTCCTCGTTTCCGTTACGCAACGGAAACAGTAACAACAATTAAGCCGTCAGAACTCGAACTCGAACCGATAAAAGAAAATTTGGGTCTGATTTGTCGTTATCGTTCATGGCATCGCGGTGATCGCGCGATGCCAAGCGGCACAGAAAAAAGTTTTTTTAAAAAACCCTATTCCCGGCCAAAAAAGCAGGCGGAAATATGCCTGCCTGAGTGAGGACACCTACCAAAGGGGTGGTTTCGGGGGGGGGTCCCCGGCCTCCCCCCTCTCCTGTCCTGGGCTGCTCTGGTGGGGGGCATCCTCGTCGTCTCGCCATGCCATGCGGTGCGGGGGGATCCAAAATGGTGACCCCAATATTTTTTTTGAAATCGTGGTCCAAATACCCACCAAAGCACCACACAGAAACATGCGAAAATTAGGTATTTTAACTGCCTGAATTTTTACAGTAGCAGCAGTGGGTTTTTCTTGCAATAAACGTCTGTCTCCAATCCCATTGATTTTATTTTATTTTATTTTTATTTTTATTTTTTTACACCTGCGCAATGATGGGCTGGCCATGGGATGGGACCATGCAAATTTTTGGAGCCATTCCACCAATCGCATGGCCACTTGGCCAGGTTTTGACTGAGACTTCTGGTATGTGCCAGCCAGGCATAAAAAGCCCACTATAACCCTAGCCCTACCCCTACCCCTACCCCTACCCCTAACCCATACGCCAGTACACTGTCCTTCTTAGTGGGTCAGAGGCACCCAGAGGTGCAGCCCACTAACTCACCCTAACCTTACCCGTAATAACCCTAAGCCTAGCCCTTGTTCTAACCCCAACCCTAAGCCAGATCTGTACTCGCATTGCACTCCACGCAAGTACACTGTCCTTCTTAGTGAGTCAGAGGGCGCCCAGCAGAGGCATTCTTCTCTCACCTCACTCACAGTCCAATGTTCCAAAAAACTCCAAACCTGTATGCCAGTATGCTGTTCTTCTTAGTGAGCTAGAGGCACCCAAAATAGAGGTGCCTCTACCAGTGCCACTTGGTACGCAATGGCTACACGGTCATGTACCCTTCCTTTTCCCTTTGTAGTGGGCCAGAGGAGGCATCCACCCCAGAGAGGTACCTCCAGGAGCCTGCTAAATGCCTTCCCTTCGTAGCGGGCCAGAGGAGGCACCCACCCCAGAGAGGTGCCTCCAGGAGCCTGCTACCCTACCCCCCCCTAAACCAGTACTAACGACAGACGACAAATGAAATGACAAATTTTTGAAAAATTTCGCAACAAAAGGAAACGAGCCGAAACGGGCCGGCTCCGTCACACAACAGCTCGAAACGTCATTTTTCCTGGTTGTGCCCATCTCTAGTTTCCAACCTTCAGGTCCTCAGATGTTCTTAGACTACAACTCCCAGCAACCCTGGCCAGCTTAGCCAGTGGTGAGGGCTTCTGGGGAGGGGTTTAGTCCAAGAATATCCAGAGACCCAAGGCTGACCTAGTATATTATGCAAATACATTCCCCTACCTGTTTATGGTGCTCATACAGGGTCTGATAAAATGATCAAGGACAGCATTAAGAATGCCTCACGATTTTCTTACACAATTATTTTAAATATGGTAATAATCATATGTCATTGAGTCAATTTTAACTCATAGCTAGAACATTTTTCCATTTCTGTTACCGTTTGCTGTTTCTGTTACGTAACAAAACGACAAACAAAAATTGTGATGAAAATGAAACAAAACGAACAGAACCACAAAAACTGTGGTCGTTACGTTTCATTTCCGTTAATGGTGACGCGCAATGAAATGAGCTGTTTTAAATGTTAAAAAACGCCCTGGACATCCGTAAAAACACAGCGATAATTATTTATATTGTCTGATAATACCTACCAGGGGGGTTAGGGTCCTTAAAACGTTTGTTTTTGTCTTCTCCCATCGTGATGTATTTTATTTTTCCTTTTAAAATGGATGTCGCCACCAGCCACAAAATGGAGGCAAGCCATGTGATGTGGGATCATGTTCAACCAATAGCATGCCCAGGTTGCAGACTGGGTGGGCAGGTCTGGCAGCCACAGAGGGCATAAAAAGCTCTGGCAGCCCCCGTCCTCTTTGCAGTCTCTGGTGGGAGTCAGGGTGGGATTGCTGTCTCTGCGACTCTAGCTTCAGTCCTGCAGCCTCCCTGTGTGCGTGCGTGCTGCGTACCTCTCAGTGAGTACCCTCTCCTGCCCCGCAGTGCAGTCACTCTGTGACTGCCTTGCACCCTGGGCAATGCCCGCCGCTGTCTTTGCAGCCTTCCTGCATACATAGTCTATACTGTGTCTCTGCCAGCATCCATTTTTTTTAGTGTTTTCCCTCTGGTCTGGGGCGTTGGGGGATGCCTGCGCATGGAAATTCTTTAAAAATCGCGCAAAAAGTGGGTAGAAACGACAAACGAAAAAATGAAAAACGGTAACAAATTTTTCAAAAAATCCCCGACAAACGGAAACGAACTGAAACAGACCTCTCAACGACAAAACGAAAAACTGAAATGCCATTTTTTTGTTTCGTGCCCATCTCTACTCATAGCAACCCTTTTCAGAGTTTTGAACAGAGACTTGTAATGATCACATACTCTGTATGGAATTGTACATGGGCAAAACATTTGCACTCAATATTTCAGAATTGTACCAGGCCTCTTCCTAACCCCTTAATTAGTCACATGCTCTATTCTTATCATAGAATCATAGAATCATAGGATCATAGAGTCGAAAGAAACCTCAAGGGCCATCCAGTCCAACCCCCTGCCATGCAGGAACCCCCATCAAAGTACTCTTGACAGGTGGCCATCAAGTCTCTGCTTACAGACCTCCAAAGGAGGAGACTCCACCACCCTCCGTGGCAACTTATTCCACTGCTGAACAGCTCTAACTGTCATGAAGTTCTCCTTATGTTCAAACTGTTGAAACTATTTCCCCAAGTCTCTGAAGGCATGGAAAACAAACTTGTCCCCTCTTTGATATGACATGTTTTCAAATATTTAAACATGGCTATCATATCCCATCTCCACCTTTTTTTTTTGTAAGGATAAACATTCCCAACTCCCTAAGCTCCTCGTAAAGACTTCTCTTCCAGACCTTGAACCATTCTGGTCACTCTCCTCTGGACCCATTCAAGGTTGTCAACATCCTTTTTAAACTGAAGCACACAGAAATGGACACAATACTTCAAGTGGGGTCTGACCAGAGCAAAATAGAGTGGTACTATCCCTTCCCTCGATCTAGACACTATGGTTCTGTTGATGCAACCAAGAATCACATTGGCTTTCTTGGCCACTGCATCAAACTGCTGACTCAGGTTCAATCTGCAGTCCACCCCCCCGACTCCCAGATCCCTTTCACACATACTATTCTCCAGCCATGTGTCTCCCATCCTAGATCTATGCAATTCATTTTTCTGCAAACATGCAGGGCCCTACATTTCTCTCAGTTGAAACTCATTCATTAGCTTTGTTCCAACACTGTAATCTGTTAAGGTCATTTTGGATTTTTATCTTATCCTCTAGGGCAGTGTTAGTGAATTCATGGCACGAGCGCCAATGGTGGCATGTGGAGCCCTTTCTGTGGGCACGTAATATCACCCCCTCACAGCCATGGCACTTCCCCCTCCACTCAAAGCACACCACTGTGCTCTGTGCAAGAAGCCAGGTGAAGGGCAGGCAGCGGCTTGTGGGCTCCCCTGTAGCCCCAGTTTACTCTCCAGCCACACCACTATGGGCATCCCAAAAGTGGCATGGCTGGAGAGTAAACTGGGGCTACGAACAAGCCCACAAGGCACTGCCACTCCCCCCTGATTTTCCTGATGTTGTAGCACCCCATCTGCCTCTCTGCCCAGGTTATTCATGTTAAATTGCAGTATTGGAACGTTGCAAAAAATAAATGGGTTTTGAACAGTAGTTTTGGACAGTTGTTTTCTATAAGGTTCACCATCACTGCTATAGGGAATTAGCAACCCCTCCTAATTTGGTATCATCTGCAAATTTAATCAGTCTGCTCTCTATTCCTTTATCCAAGTCATTAATAAAGATATTGAATAGCACCAAACCCAAAACAGAGCCCTGGGGAACCCCAATAGTCACCTGTTTCCATGCTGAGGAGAAGCCATTTATGATTCCCCTTTTGAGTATGATCAGTCAACCAATTATAAATCCACCTAACAGCCAGGCAAAAGTAAATAATAATAATAAATTAATTATTTTTTTAAAAAAAATGGGGTGCAGGGAAGCAAGCGCCTCTCAGCTGTGGGTGGGAAAAATCCCCCAGTTTTGGAGGCCTCATGCTGCTTGCCGGATCCCAGAGTGACTGGTGCCAATGAGAAGCCTCCATGACGGCGATTTTGGTGGCAGCGGCGGCAGCAGCAATCCCACCGACAGTGGGAGGCTGTGAAGGCTGTGAGGAGGCTTCCAAGCAGCTGACGTGCGGGATCACCGCCACCGCTGCCAACCAGGTAAGCCTAACCAGTTCGTTTGGGTTCAGTTCCTACAAATTTTTGTTTTAAACATTCATATAAAATGAAATGAAACGAACTGAGGGGGCGGGGTGAAACAGAATGAACCGAACCATCAGTTTTCTGTTTCGTGCCCACCTCTAATGCTGTTCACATGCAATGCTGGCAACAACTGGGACAAGCAATGGGAGCTCACCCTGTCATGCAGATTCAAACTGCAAACCTTTCCATCAACAAGCTCAGCAGCTCAGCAATTAAATGTTCCAAATTGGCCAAGTCAATTGAAGTACAAAAATACAATTTTAAATTGGTGATTGTTTTTTGTTTGTTTGTTTTTAAAAACAAGTAGCACTAGTATAATTTTCACCAGCTTTGTGGATTTGGGGGGGGGGGGAGGTTTAATTTTTTTTCAGGCTTCTTTCTGGGGATGGGATGTGTGCAGCCTTTACACTTTTGACCAAACTGGAATTTGGCTCTTGGTACAGCTGAGCTAACCAATGCCAGAGTGAGTGAGCCCAGGTGTTACTTGGGAATGGTGGGGAGATAGATGAAAGTCCCACGTGAAATAATATATTTTTTGTTCTGGTTTGTTTCATTTAATATATGCTCCAGGCCTCCTTGTGGAGGAACTCAAAGTGGCTTACAGAAATCAGCTTTAAAAACCCCAAATATTTAAAAAGTTGCAAATATAGATATCATTTTTTTAAAAAAAAATCAAATGCTGTAATTAAAAAGCAGAATACAAAACCCTTTTAAAAAGAACATTTTTAAACATTCAAATTTTACAGGATTATAACAGTTCTTCCCTTAAGAGCTGTTCCTTAGCAGCAGTTTACACACTTATCGTATTAAAAATATGCCTTAAGAAAAGGTTGCTGCCTGCTGGTGAGAGAATAAAAGGAAAGGAGTCAGTATATATCTTTCTCTTCTTCCACTGCGAACACTCACCTGGAGATTTTTATCCACCCCCTTCACCCTGAGAGCTGGGAAACAACTGCAGTTTCTTGACACTTTTAGCTGGTCCTCTGAGATCAGGCCAAGTTTATACTATGGTTAAAGGCAGAGAAAATCCTCTGCCCCATTATATTTGATTAAGCAGCAAACCCATCTTTAAACTACAAGAGGGCTCAGAGCACATTGTCAGGTACATTTGGCTAAAATTTAGATAACCATTTCTCGGAACCTTTTTTTAGTGCATTAATGATACTTCACCCTACCCCCACAACCTCCTTTTCCCCCTCGTCCACAGTCTCAGTTTGTGAATGAGAAACACCAAAATTGTCTTGATGGATTAAGCAGAGACAAGGCTGTATCAAGGAAATTAAAAATGAAATAGTTACAGCTGTTGGAATGGTTTTGAATCCATAGGAGGTAAAAGCCTTTCTGTTCCCTGGGGGATTGCAAGTAATCCATGAAGAGCACCACAAATGCAGCAGGTTGAGATGAGGGCAGTAGCTGTCACTTAGAAGGAAGGAGACTCAAACAAAACCACCATCCTTGACCTTGGTTCCAGTAACCAGAACATGATGTTATGCAATATTGCCTTAAATTCCTGCCATACTTGCTCTCCCCACTCTCCCTGGAATAAAACGATGACAAGTGGGTGAAGAGGGAGGAGGAGGAGGAGGAGGAGGAGGAGGAGGAGGAGGAGAAACTGAAGATCTCTGAAATAACTCCACCAGAGCTGCAAAAAACAAGAATATTAGGAACAGCATGTATATTACATTGAGATTTAACACATACTTAGTTTTTTTTTGTTAAAATGTATATCTGTTATATAATATCAAATGTTTATATAAAACCAAATAGTGTCTTGTATTCTGTAATAATAATACAATGGTGTATTTTATTTTTTAGTAGTAGTAGTAGTAGCAGCAGCAGCAGCAGTAGTAGAAGTACTAGTAGTAAATTAGGAGACCTCACTTCGATTATAGAATTGGCTTGTCTGTTTCGATGCACTTGGCACAGCTCATAGAAATTTCAGAAAACACAGAAACATATGTGTGCAAGTTTAATAAGGGAATGCCTAGATTTGGCAGATCAGGTAGCCAACCATGGATCTCCAAGTTCGTCTCTGAGGATAGTTTTTATAGGAGCTCCACCCTTGGAAGCTCACCTGGTAGTTTCACTTTTGCTGCAACTGAATTGGGAGGTTATAACATGGATGTGCTAAATCTAGTTTTTGCCAAACCTGGAGATGATGGGGAGGAGAAGTCAGCTGAAGACATGCAGAGAGTTTGGTATCTCTATTCATGCAGGGGCCATTCTACCAATCTTGGAAATCTTGAATTCCACAAATCACAGAATAGTTCCTTTCATTGCAAACGTCATGAAACTGTGTGGTTCATGGTTTGTGAACAGTAACAAATCATGAACCACCACTTTTCTGGTTTGTGCTCATCTCTAGACATGAGGTTCTTTATCTGCTTTGAGTGTTAGGGAATTGTGGCAACACAGAATTGTGTTGGCAGAATTCTCAAAGTGTTTGTTTTGCTTTTGCATTTTTGCTTGGCCAGCAGAATTTTGTCCAAATGCAACTTTGAAAATACAGAAACACATTTATCTTTTTTTTTAAAAAAAAAAAATCCATATATACTGCATGTATTTCGCATGGACACAAGAATATGTGTATACATAAACTTATTATAAATTATACATTAACATTTTACTACATGTAAAAAAGGTCCATATAGAATTGTGCATTACAGTTTTGTTTTGCTATTTTTATTTATTTATTTATTTATTTATTTATTTATTTATTTATTTATTTATTTATTTATTTGGTTGGTTGGTTGGTTGGTTGGTTGGTTGGTCTATCTTTTTTGCAGTCTTAAAGATACTAACAAAGATTGAGCCTAACAAAATGGGATTTTGGCAGGGATTTTAGTGGAAGAATAAAGTGATAAATCATAGTTATTTCTTCCTTAAATTTTCATGGAACATGCTGTAGCCAAAACTGCAGTTAATGTAGCACAAAAGTGGAGGAGTCTGGGAATAAGGTTAAAACACTGAGGTCTTTATTGTGTGTTTATCAGTCTTCAAAAAGAACCTTACAGGGTGGTATATTAGCTCAAAAACGACAGACACAGTTTAAGTATAGTGTTTTATTTCTTCTAAAATTCTCTTTCCTATTCAGCACACACCTACATGGGGAACCCTAAAGTTCCTTACTGTAAATCATGTCCCAAGATCTTCCACTATTCTGCTACTTGTGAAGCAGAATGTATCTCAGCCAAAAGTCATGGAATTTGACCTACGTCAAAATGTTGCAATTATTATAGATTTCACTGCTTTCAGAGAAGGTAGGAAACTCACATGTCAGAAGAGTGTTGGCAGAATTCTCAAATTGACAAAACATGCTCTCCAGTCCTCAAGCAAACCAACTTCACCATCCCAGTTTTGATCCTACAATGAATGTAGATTACTGGGAGTGAAGACAGTGGAAAGATTATAGTACTGTATATAGTTCACAGACAGTACAACAGGGGTGTTGAAATTGGTTGCCCACCAGATGTTCTTTAACTTAAACTCCAAACAGCTGAAGCTAATGTAGACAATTGCTAAGGATGTTAGGACTAGAGATGGGCACAAATCGAAAAAATGACATTTCAGTTTTTCGTTTTTCATTGCAGGTCCGTTTCAGTTTGTTTTTGTTTTTCGTGGTTTTTTTGAAAAAAATTGTTTTGTTTTTTCATTTTTCGTTTTTCGTTTCTACCCGCTTTTTGCGCAACTTAGAGCATTTCTGCACGCGGACGTCCCCCAACGCCCCAGACCAGAGAGAAAACACTAAAAAAATGATGCTGGCAGAGACACAGTATAGACTAGGTATGCAGGGAGGCTGCAAAGGCAGTGGTGGGCATTGCCCAGGGCATAAGGCAGCCACAGAGTGACTGCACTGCGGAGCAGGGGAGGGTACTCACCGAGAGGTACGCACGCACACAGGAGGCTGCAAGAGAAATTTCTTCTTTCTCTCTCCTAAGATCCAGGCTGCAGCCAGCAGGAACACAGAGACACACACCTGCCTGGCTGGCCTAAAGTATCGAGTCGCAGAGACAGCAATCCCACCCTAACTCCCACCGCAGACTGCAAGGACGACGGGGGCTGCCAAAGCTTTTTATGCCTTCTGTGGCTGCCACACCTACCCAGTCTCAACCTGGGCATGCTATTGGTTGAAATTGTCCAAGAATTTACATGATCCCATCACATGGCTTGCCTCCATCTTGTGGCTGGAATCCATTTTATGTCATCCTTAAAGGGAAAAGAAAAAATACATCGTAATGGGAGAAAGACAAAAACAAACGTTTTAAGGACCCCAACCCCCTGGTAGGTAATGATTTCAAATAATTATCACTGCATTTTTACAGATGTCCAGGGTGTTTTAATACCCAAGAAATCAATATTAGGCATCTGGGAGCCATTTTGGGTCAATGTCCCCTAACTCCCCTTAAAGGAAAAAAATACAGTGATCTGAGAAAAGACATAAATGCATGTTTTAAGGACCCCAACCCCCCTGGTAGGTATTATCAGGCAGAATAAATAATTATTGCTGAGTTTTTAACTGATATTCAGGTCATTTTTTAACATTTAAAAACAGCTCATTTCATTGTGTGTCACCATTAATGAAAACGAAATGTAACGAGCCTAATTTTCGTGGTTCTGTTTGGTTTGTTCCAATTTCATCACAATTTTCGTTATTCATTTCGTTACATAACGAAACAAATAACGAATAACAGAACAATTTTTTTCCATTTTGTGCCCAACTCTAGTTAGGACTGGGCCTCCATCAGCTATCTGGATTGCCACAGGCTCCTGATATTGGTCACTCCAAGGACTATGATTTTTTCATCAGTTCTGTGCACCCGCCTTATGCTTCTTATAATTCTTGCATATTTGTGCATATAACTTTGGCATTAACACAGCCATTTTCTTTGCTGACTCTAGAGAATTCTATACACCAGGCAAGGACGTTTAGTAGCCCTTCAGAGGTTGCCGGCCTACTACACATCTTGTCCTTGCTTACTCACTGGTCATGGTGGTTAGGGTAGACATCGCAAAAAGACATCTGGAGGACCATAGGTTGTCCACTGTTTGCCTTCAAACATTGGTGGGGGGATGAGTTTTAGTGAGGATTCCATTGATAGCAGGTTTTGACCATGACCACTACTGCACTTTAGATTTGAAACGCCTTTTCCTTAAAGACAAATCGCCTTAAAAATCACTGTCCACTTTTCAAATTGCTGTTTCTAAACAGCCCCCTTGGCCACACCCATTTTTGGCTGCTGTGTCAGTTTTTCTTGAGACGACCACTGGGGGTGGTGGTTTTTTAAATTGATTCCTGCACCCCCTTTTAAAGCGATTTGGTTGAATTTGCGGATATACTACACCACTTTTTTCTGTTCCCCCCATTTCTGCCATTTCCGTGTCATAGAACACGCAAAAAAAAAAAGCCTGCCGCAATGTAAACATATTCACTGACTTTGCCGATGCTGCACTTTCACATTGTGGTCACTGAAAATTGAAGTATAAAGCGGTTCAGGAAAGTGCGGATGGGGAAGCCAATTGCTAAGTAACCACCAAAGTCCAGACTGCTGACCACATGACCGTGGGAGGAGATAATATAAGCAGCTGCTCAAGGAAGTGCAGTAGCGGCCCATGAGAAGTGAAGTGGATATGGAAGTGCATCCATCTCAGCATCCCCAGCCATTAAAAAGTGCTTTGTTAGTCGCTGTAGCAAGACAAGCTACCCTTTGACCATGTGTTATACTCATACATGCTCTCTTCATATTAAGGCTCTTCTGTTTAGGGAAGTAGATGGCAGTTCCTAGCTTTATTAGTCTGGCATCAGATTAACATCCACTTTAAAACAAAATGGGAAACAAATGGAGACAAAACATGCCAAAGAAAGCAAAAGGTCTCGGACTTGGCCAAGGGTAGATGCAGCCATGTAGCAACATATCAATATATTTCTCTGTTGATTACCTTGCACCTCCATAATTAAACCTATGGTGCACCTCAAGCTTGCAATGACCAATCTGGAATGATCTCTCCCAGATTGCGCCACAGTCGGGCAACTCCCCAGAGTCACTGGCAGACCAGACAATAGGATGCAGATTTAGCTTCGGGGCTTTGGCAAATTTCACAGGTGAAATGGGAAAAACCTGCCAGTATGCACACCTGCCAACATCTAAAAATCACAGCATTAGCCTGGGATATGACAGGGAGAGGGAACAAGCAAGAAAGAGACTTTTTAATAATGGCAAGCTCTCTGAAGCAGTAGATTCCTCTGGACATTTCCCATGACTTCTGCTGCATCTCGGCCTTTTCAGGAGGCAGACAGAGAGAAAGCAAGAGCTCTTTGATGTGATTTGAGCAATGTGGACTAGTCTGTTCTGGTCCATGGTGCCTATAATTTCTTTGACCCATAGAACACTAACATTGACAGGTTACTTATTCTAATATCTTTATTGTGACTTTTAGAAATCCCACATATGTTCAAAGTCAAATAAATCCAATGGAGTAAAATAAAGCTGGACTGTATCATACCTACATGAACCTTTCTTCTTTTTTCTTCTTCACATTTTTGTTCTATTTTTTTTAAAAAAATTATTGACTATCTACTTAAAATAACACATACTGCGTGCTTAATGCAACTCATTATACACATACTATGGAGTAAAATAACAAATTAAATGTTCTTGAAGTCCCACCCATACTCCATTTTATCCATTTTTGTTTTTGGTATAACTTCTGAACCACACATAAGGGATTGCTATGTAGATACACAGTTTGCATACCTCCTCAGGATGGTTCACTGTGTAATTCCAGCATTTAGAGGCAGTGTGTACCACATGCACAATAGTTGTGATTGTTCTGGGTCACTCAAATGAAGAAACTGGGACTCATTTAGAAATGCTGCCTATTCAAAGGCTTGAATTTCAGTGAAAGCTGTGAGCACTTCTTTCCTCTTCTCCTCCCTAAAGTTAAACATACTGCTCTGGCTGTGCTCAAGTGGCAAAGAATGCTGGGTAATGTGCTGTCAGTAGTACTATTGCTATGCATACTTCCTAGCACTCCTTGCATCTGCCACACAGTCTGGGGGGTATATGTGGAAGGGTAGAACTATGGCTTGCAGGAAGGCTTAATCCCCTCCCGCATTTTAATGTGAAAAAAGTAGTTTGGTTCTTCCTATTGAAAGAAGCATTACAAACTTGCCTGGATTTGTCCTCTGAGCTCCCTTGTAGATAATTTGCAACCATCCATTCTAGTTGCAGGTGAAACTGAAGCAGAAATGCTTGTACTTTTAAAAATAAATAACGTTACATATTCTTAGGTTTTTTTAAAAAAATAGTTGTTTGCTTCCCTTCTTTTATTTCTCTAAGCCTATGTTCATTATTCATCTTGGGAATCACTTGGGACAATGACTCAGCAGATGGGCAACCTATAAAAATTAAGAAAAATATGAAAATATAGTGCACAAGAAGAAAATGGGTTTTTGCCATCTTGAGATGTTGTACTCTAAATGGCAATCAAGAGTTGTCAGAGAGGAGGAGACCAGTTGCCAGCAAAATGCATACATACAGTATTCCAATGATTCACAGCCTGAGTAATAAGCTTCTTGAACCTCCTGGTTCATATGGGAGAAAGATTCTCTCCTTCCTCCATCAATGTAAGTTTTGCTAAACTGAAAAAGCAAGATAATGGGGGTAATGGGACCGATTAACTGTCTGAATGATAAAAGTGGTATCTTTGTCCCTCCCACCCCATGTCTTTTATAGGTAGAGGGAAATGGGACTTGGGGGTGGAATTAAGAGCACATTCAACTGACAAATCTCTCTCTCTCTCTCTCTCTCACACACACACACACACACACACACACACACACACACACACACACACACACACACACACACACACACACACACACACACACACACACACACACACACACACACACAACTCCCCAGACAAATCCATCCAATTCAATTATTAAGAAATCATGAGTGTTTCCAGATGAGACTTTTAGCACGGGATTGGCCTGCTTAATTCATTAAATTTTATAGGGACTTCACATTATGGTGTCCTCCACTCGTAACTTTCTCTGGTTTTCCCCTCACTTCTTCCATCCTTTTTTCTTACCAGAGAAAAATATCTTAAGTGGAAAAATAGTGTATCATATTTTCTAATTGCTAACTCCAGGAATCCTCTGCCTGGATAAATCTGACGAGATCGGTGAATTCTAATGTGTGATCCACCCTGAGAACTTGTGTATGCCATCCAGTTCTGTCACTAAAGATTTCTACTTATGGATAATCCCTTTCCATTCCACAATGGGACAGCTTTACACTTTTCCATAAACCTTGTTGATTTTGTGTACTTAGGGAAGAAGTCATTATGAGTTACAACAGTATTCCCAATTTAGTGTATTTACTTTATTTGTGATTTTATTACTTATTCCACATTTTCAGTATTTTCCATGTGCTTCATGTCACTTGCATCCATTCAGAACTCTTTTACGTGGAAAGCTGGGCTCCTCTCCACCAGTTAATGTGTTGAAGGCTTTATAAACAGTCTTGTTTCATTGTTTTCTCTGCACGTTCCAGTCCCAAGGGTATGTGACTCCAGTTATGCTTGGGCTTAGTCCGAACGCTCTACAAGGTAGAAAGGAGAGGAGAACGGAAGTGGCAAAGGCACAAATAGGTGGGAGAAAATGGTTACTAATGTGATAAGCTATGGAAAAGAAGAAACAAAACTTGCTCTGTCCACCCTCATATAAGAAGGTTTTATAGTTTAGTCACAATGGCCAGCCTTTCCAAATGTATAGAGAACAAATTTCCAGATAAATAACTCCTATAAAATAAGAATCGAAGTAAATGCTAAAGGACAGGTAAATGCTCCAAAATGTAACCCATTTTTAATTCCATAATGTGATTTCCTAGAATATATCAGTCAAATTTTCAGATTAAGCTCTTATTTGTTTTTCAGTGAACAATCAGAAAACAATGCATACTAAGCACAAGATATATAAGGAAGGAAAATTTATATATGTCTTTATTTATTAGACTTCTATGCTGCCCATCTAGCTGCCAGTCTAAAATCATTTGCTATGAAAAACACCATGGACTACTCATGGTATCTCGTTTGGCCTTAATCCGAGCCATTCTGTCAGGATAAAAGGGTTGCCACTTCAAATTTTCATTAAAATTGTGTGGACTTGACGTATTCATGGCTGCTTTCTCTCATACTGTATGAAGCATCAGTGCCCCGTTTTTCTACAAATGTCTTACCTTATGCTTCCTCCATGTTGGAATATAGAATTCAGCCTCACCAGATGAACACAGAAGAGACATGCTCAAGTGCATCATGATGCCCTTCCCAAAGAAGCCTGCTTAGTCTCATCAACATTAGGTTTTATGTCCAAAGTTTAAAATGGAGGTGGTGACAGGAAACTGCTCCTTACTTGTCTCTGAGGGGGGTGACTATGTGTATGTTATTCCTATATGTCTTTCATACTGTTATTTTCATAACATATTTGAATAGCTAGTAACTTTGCCTTTCTTTGGTAGAACATATTTTAAAAAAACCACCTTACGCAACTAACTAATCACCTTAAGGACTTTTATAACATCTGTTGCCCAGTAGAATCTGCTCAGGTGCAACTGTCAAAGGCAATTGTTTATCTTATTTAATTTTGCTTTGTTTTATTTATCTGAATGTGATCTCAATTTGCTGCTGCTTTTCAACATAAATATGCTTGGAACAGCTGACCCAATGAGTGTAACATATATCCCCTACTTGCTAGAAGTAGGGAAGAAAGCAATGTCTTTCCCTACACACACACACACACACACACACACACACACACACACACACACACACACACACACACACACACACACACACACACACACACACACACACACACACACACACACATCATTTTACACCATGTGTGTACCCCCTCCCAGATATGACATGGTTATTCCACATCACCAAAGTTCAGAAGGAGAGACAGTAGCAATGCAAATATAGACATGTATTTCCCATGCTAGAAGAAAATGGAAGGACCAGCACTGGTTCCACTCATCCAGTAGCTAGCTACTGTTAGGGATGCAGGAAGGGAGCCTTCCCCAGACCATGTGAAGCAGGCATTCCAAGCCAACAGCCAAACAGGGGCATTACTGAGGCGGCCTGGGGCTCCTATAGATCTGACCCTCAGATCAAAGCCAGAAAAAAAGAGAATAGGCTTGCTAGGTATTGCTCATAGAACTGCTAAACTTACTTCAGTCTGTGGCCAGAGAAACAAATCCTCAGAAATAAAGAGTACAGATACAGAAGCAGATGAAAGTGTGATTCTATAGTGTGTGATAGTGTTACTACCTGGACATCTATTTCCTTTCCACTGTCCATTAAAAAGTGTTCTGCTTATATACCACCCCCATACCACTTCAAGTTGTCTCTGGGCTGTTTACAGTTTTTTAATTACAGTAATGCAGGCTACACATTGCCCCCCCCAAGGCAGGCTGGGTACTCGTTTTACCAACCTCAGAAGGATGGAAGGCTGAGTCAGCCATGAACCGGTGACTGGGGATTGAACCCCAGGTCATGAGCACAGTTTTAGCTGCAGTATATGCATTTAACCACTGTGCCACAGGGCTTCATTAACACAACTGTCCACTTGCTTACTATAAAGGAGTTTGTAGGTGTGTGTTTTCACATAGTGGCTGAAATCCTATTGCACCCGGCAATTAAGATCGAGCCAGAGGCCCTCTTGAAAGAGCCATCCCTCAAGGAAGTGAGAGGGATGGCTTGCAGACATAGGGCCTTCTCGGCTGCTGCCCCTAAGCTATGGAATGCCCTCCCAAGTGAGATCTGCCTGGTGCCAACATTGATGACATTTCGGTGCCAGGTAAAAACCTTTCTGTTGCAGAAGTTTTTTAATTGATAAAATATAGACTGTGGGTCATCTGAATGGCAATTTTAGTGTAATGATTTTAGTGTAAAGTTTTTATTATTGTTTTAATTATTTATTGATATTTGATGTTTTAATTGTTTTAATTCTTTAATTGTAAGCTGCCCAGAGACCTTGGGTAGTGGGCAGCATATAAGTTGTAAAAATAAATAAATAAAATAAAATACAGTGGTACCTTGACTTACGTCCTGCTTGACTTGCATCATATTTGACTTACGTCCACTAGGGGCGTGTTTGACAGAAGCCCCGGCCAAGGTCCCTCTTGGGTGGCAGCCAGGACCCAGCGTCCTGGCTGCAACTGCTCCTGCCTTTGGAGGGAGCTCAGGGCTGGCCTTGGGAGGGGCTGGCCCCGCCGGAAGCCGCCACCGCCACCGGAGAGGAAGAAGGGCCGGGAGCTCCTGCTTTCTTCCTCTCCTCTGGTGGTGGTGGTGGCGGCGCCGGCCCCGAGCACCCGGAGCTAGTCCTCAGTGTTGCCACTGGAGGGTTTTCCAACCCAGGCTCCAGGTCCCCAATGCGGCAGCGGAGGCCGCCAGAGTCGCTGAAGAGGACAAGGAGGAGGAAGACAGCGGCGGGGGCGAGGACAAGGCAGCGGCGGCGGCGGCGGCCGAAAGGTTCCGTGGGCCGCCAGCGCAAACGAAGGGGCCCCTCCGCCACCGGTTTCTCCGGCCGCCCCAGCCCCTTGCCTCCTCCACTGCGACTAGCTTCCAAACATTGCATCCGCCACCGTCGCGGCGGGGTGGTGGTTTCTTTGCCTGGGTCCGGGGGGGTCCTCCTCCTCAACAGCTTCCTTGGGTGCCGGCGGCTTGCACACACACCTCCCCCGGGAACCTGGGAAACTAGCGGGGGAGGGGGAGGAAGCCTGGGAAGAGGCCCCAGGAGAACGGGGTGGGAGGGGGCACAGAGGGAGGCAAAGAGAAGCCAACAGCCTCAGCTGTGGGGGTGGGGTGAGGTGGGGGTCTGGGAGGGCCTCGTGGGCCACCCAGACTCCCTTGGTGGGCAGCAGGGTCTCTCTCTCTCTCTCTCTCTCTCTCTCTCTCTCACTCACTCACTCTGTCTCACAGACACACACTTTTACACACACACATACACACACACACTCACTCACTCTCTACACACACACACACACACACTCACTCTCTCTCTCTCTCTCTCTCCCTGAGCAACTGTGGGGAGGGGACACACACACACACACACACACACATACAGGGGGTGGCACCAGGGGCTCCTTGATTGCTTCACACTTGGCCTGGCCCTGGGGCTGCACCCCAAACTTTCTGCCTGCCAAGATCCCAGCCCTTCTTCCTCTCATCCTGCAGCGGCTTTTAAGGCCGAGGAACTTTGGCCTCACCGGGAGCCGCCGCCATGCTGGAGTTTTTCCTTCCTCCTCCGATGGCTCTGCTCCGGGCTAGACCTACTTCTGCCACCGCCTTCCACCTCTCCCTGGCAGGCATTGTTTTTAATCTTAATAAAAATTGTTAATGTTAATTAAAATTTGTTAATTAAAATGTGTTAATTTATTTCATCTACAATGCTGTCTTATTTTATAGTACAGCATGGATTATTGCTGTCTGGTTAGACAGTCAAATTTGTGTTAAATTGCTGTTTTCGGGGTCTTTTTCATCGTCAACAGATTAATCCACTTTCCCATTACTTGTTCGTTTGACTTAACTTAAGTCCAGACCTCCGGAACGGATTAATGACGTAAGTCAAGGTTCCACTGTATGTGCAATAGCAGGGATAGCAGCAGCAGAAGCCAATCTCTTCTGATTCAAACTTTTCTTGTGTGATTTCTGGGTGATATGCAGCTTTATCTCATTGTCTATGTGTTATGTGTGCCCTGAGAACACATCTAGTTAAAAGCAATTTGTTTTTAATCCATAGCAATTTGCCACTTATGATGGTGCCATCCTTGTGTCACCGTAAGGCAGATGCAGGAGCATCACATTGTTTGTCTTATTGTTTGTCTTATACACCGTCTCTCATTCTCTCTATCTTGCATGCACGCACAAGAGAGATAATATTTTAGTTATCACACGAGAGGGGCACCACTCTTGTGACATCAAAAGACTGTGCTGCTTGATTTGAAGCTTTGGCCCTGATTTCAATAATGAGTGGGAAGCTGCTGTCTTTGTAACCCAAAATAGAAGGGAAAAGAAATGAGCATGTTGAGTTTGGATGAGGGAGGAAACAGCAAAGAAGTGGCAGAACATGTTGGCTAGAGTTTAAATTTGATTTTCTCTCAATGGAAACAGTAGAATATTTCTCTCAATATTTGCTTTTGACTGAAAGGTATGAAGCACGGCTTGGGACCAGAGTACTTGGCGGAGCGTATCTCCCAAAGGACAACCGGGTCCAGACCCTCGAGACTGGCACAGGCACGCTCACTGAGGGTGGCCACACACAGAGAGGCACGGAAATCATGCACGCGAGACCGCGCCTTCTCTGTGGTGGGCCCCACGCTCTGGAATCATCTCCACAGTGACCTGTGCCTGTTGGAGTCCCTGCCCGCCTTCAAGAAGGCCTTGAAGACCCACCTCTTTAGAGAGGCCTTTGGCAACCTTCTTAGTTAGTCTGCTTTTTTTTTCTACATCCGGGCCCTGCCACCATCTTGCCTCATTGCTTCATTTATGCCTTGCCTTGCTTTCTTTTTTCTTTTCTTTCCTTTTATTTCTTTTTCTTTTTCTTTTTTTTTTTTTTTTTTTTTTTTTTTTGCTTTATCACTTGTTTTTATTGCTGTAAGCCGCCCATAGTTCCCTTTGGCAAGATGGGCAGGATACAAGATTAACAAATAAATAAATAAATAAATAAAGTATCTTGTCTTGATAATGTCCCTTGGTCTTAACCTGGGTCACTTGATAATTTTTTTATGTTCACCAAAAAAGAAAAGAGAAAAAAAAAACCAACTGCCCCTGCCCTCTCCGTATCAACAAACATCATTGTGTTCCCTGATGGACTCCATTGGGTTCCAACCCATCCAGGTTACTGGAACCTACTTTTTGAAAGGTGACCTTGAGTATAGCAGGATGTTAACAACTGCCATGGCAGGTACATGTACATGCATACACATTTTAGTGCCACGGGAAGATGTACAGAGCAGTGGGACCCTTCTGAGGAACAGGTTGGTGAACCTGTCACCACCAGTGTTCCTGTGCCTCTGACAACTGTCTCATTCTCCTGAATGGTAGCATCAGTTCTACCAAGAGTAGTTTCTAACTAGAGTACTGATTATAATGGTGTCTACTCTGATTGGGACTAACATGTTATTTAGCTACAAGGGCATCATGAAATGCTGTCAGAAACTGAAGATATCATGGGTGTTAAAACCTGAGAGCAGGCATTCACACAGAGAGTGGTAAATCACAATGTTGTGACTGCTAGTTTACCAAAAGGGCTATGCATATTTTAAGTGACTGAACACAGAACATTAGTAGCTTGGCTGTGTGAAGTTCTCCAGCCTGTGTTATTAGAAAACAAGATAGGTGAGAACAATATGCTGCACTGAAAATGGCTGCTTACCTCTGATACAGCAAATGTTAAAACATAATTTCCTGTGCTATCCATTCCAGGGTAATTAATTATTTCATATGTACATTGTTGCAAATGAACGTATGGGTACACACAGAAAGAAATGTCTGGGGGCCCTTTGACCAAACAGCAACCTTTTCCCAATCAAATACGAACGAGGGTCATGGATTGCTTTGGCACACCTCTCAATTCATTTTCCAATAGTTGTTTGTGCTGCAAGAGAGCTTATCTCTGAGCATGTGGTTTGTAGGATCAGGGCTAGACAAACAAGACTTTGTAACTAAAAGATCGGGACAAAATTGCTCTCTGTCAAGATTTATTCCTGTTTGGTCCATTAACATCATCTTGCCACCATCTTAGAAGTCCAGAGCTGGAAAGGAGCCCATAGATCACAGAGGCCAGCCCCTGCCAAGGAGCCACAGTGGGGAACTGAACTCCCAACCTCCAGCTTTGCAGCCAGAGGCCTAAACCACTGAGCTAATCTTCACTATAATAGGCTTATGTCTGGAGCAAAGGGAGGGCACCCTAATCCCAAAAAACTTTGAGATTACAAAAACCCTGCTTAGACATAAACCACTCTTGTTATTCTCTGGTTGAAGAACCAAAACTAAACCATGATGGTCAAACATCTCCAGCTGTGAGAAAGAAATCAAAACAAAACAAAAAAACAAATATTTGAAAAAAATTGTTTAAAACAAACCGAACTGAACCAAACCCTAAAACGAACCAAACCAAAACGAATTGCCTTTTGTTTTGTTTTTTGTTCGTGCCCATCTCTACTGTATATTGTCCCTCATTACTGTAAGCCGCCTTGAGTCCTTTTCCAAGGAGAAAGGCGGGGTAAAAAATACTCTAAAATAAAATAAAATAAAATAAAATAACCTTCTGCTCAGCCCCCAAGAGCTGGAAATCCAGAAGGATTGCTGATGATTATGACTCCTTGTCACCTGGAATTGGAAATGGAGACAGCCATCTTCTCTTCCCAAAAAGACATAGAAAAGTGGAAGTCCATTTTAGCTGCATGACTGGTAAGGAACAACCACACCATACTCTTTCACTGCCCTGTAACCTGCTTCCTTGGTGCAGTGGTGACAATAGGTAGCAGTGCATTGGCATACAGTAGGCTCTGTTTCTGACTTGGCTACCTGCTGAATCTGATCCCCAGAATGTCAACAGTCTTTTATAGTGGGAGAGAGTGGATGAAGTATGGACACACCCAGGTGTCAGGGCTATGGAAGTCATTCAAGATTTGCATCAATAATCACCGTTTCCCCAAGACTTTATCTTAACCTTGTGACTTTTACTGCGAGGATTGTCTTCCCCTTGCCTAGGGCTTCGTAGGTGCCTTGCAATAAAAGTCAAGTTATGATCATGAAAATGGAAAGTGAAGCCTGGAAATTTTTATCATGATTTTTGGACATTCCTTCATTTGTTCCTACACATTTTCACTACTACACAATATCAGCCTTTACCTGGAGCCCTTGATTCAGGGGCAATCCTTGCCCCATTCAGTGAATCATCCTTCTGCAAATTTCATGCTATCAAACAAAAGAAGAAATTGAATTTTAGGGCAAAGGAGGAGTGTAAGGGAGGGATAGGGAAATTCTAAATTAAAACATCTGGCTAGGCAATTACATGCACTAAAAAGTTTACAGTCCAAACTACCCATACGTAATTGATCCAACTATAGTGATGTGTCACTTTCACTTACCCATATTAAGCGGTGGGCTTCACCTAGCTATACCCCATGCTAACCTCCACGGCTGACCTGCTACAGTACACTTATTAAAGCTACAATTATGAGGTGATCCTTAATAGCTAGGGTCTTGGTTCAGAGGGGGATTTTTTTCCTGTAGCTCACATGCAACAATTAAAGATAATTTAAAGTGTAAGTAATTGAGCTAGTTTCTGGAAACTACTGTAGAGGTCTTGTCCCAAGCATCTGACAGATGAAATGGTGTATTTTGACAAGTTTTCTGCAGACTTCCATTAAATGCCAACCAGGAGTTCTATTTTCTTTGGAGTCACTGGCCAGGAAATGGCGCCTGCAAAAAGGTTAAGCCTCACGAGAGTTGAGAGTGTTGCTCATGTTCTGTACCGCAGGGATCCAATTCCGATGTAAATCTTAATATCCAGTTGGGGGAAGTTGGCCTTGTCTCCTGTATCAATTTTAAAGGGCACTGTGGTTCTTTCAGTAGACATAGCAATTATTTTAAACCTTTTCCCTGTACGGATGAAATTCAGCATCAGATCCTCCACAGCCTTGACACATAGGGCGGACCAATTGGAGAAGGATTTGAAGGGATACATCCAGATCACGAAAAACACAGGTCTTTGAGTCTGTACTGGGAGGAAAATGGTGTGCTGCATGGAAAATATAACGACGACATACAAAGCAAGCAGAGAATCATACCTTCAGAGTTTAAGATAAGAGAAATCCCAGTTTAAGCTGACATTCTAAAAACCATGTACCCATGGAGAATGTTTAGGCTGTTTGGTGTTGTTCCAGAGGACAATCAGCAAGGAGCTCAGTGGTTCCCAACCTTTAGTCCCCACGGTGTCTTTGGACTAAAACTCCCAGAAGCCTTAACCACTAGCCCTGCTAGACAGGATTTCTGAGAGTTGTAGTGCAAAAACATCTGGGGACCCAAAGTTGGGGACCACTTTACTTAGTTAACCAAAGAACATTAATTAGGTTAAACCAAAGACTGAATTAAAGTGATGCACAATAGCATTTAGTGACTTAACAGTGCCCAAATCTTGCAAAACGTTTCCCACGCTTTCTCAGTCTTGCACAGATACACACACACACACACACACACACACACACACAGAGAGAGAGAGAGAGGGGGGAGAAATTGAATACAACATGAGCCACACTGAAATGTTTTCCCCCCTAACATATTGCCACTCACTAAGAGACTGGTGAATGACAGTGAGTTGGCTACGTAGTTCTTAAGGGGCAACCTGTAAGTCAGTATCCCTTTTCCTCATTTTCCCTTCCACGCACCAGAGTACTACAGTGCCACACACTCTCCATACAAACTCTCTTAAAACGGCCACAGTGCCGGAGGACTGGAGTGGTGGTCCCCAACCCCCGGGCCGCGGACCGGTGCCGGTCCGTGGACCGGTCGGCACCGGGCCGCCTGGGAAGGCCGGGGAGGCTCCTCCCCTTTTCCTCCACCACCCTCCTCCTCCTCCTCTTCTCTCCCGCGGGCGGCCGGTGGAGGAGGAAGGCTGGAGGAGCGCAGGAGGAGCCGCCGCCGCCGCCATTGCCTTTGTCTCCCTCCTCTGCCTGCCGCCGCCGGCGGTGGCGGCGCATCCTCCTCCTCCTCCGCCCTCCTCCTCCTCGCCCTCCACCACCAGCAGCAGCAGCAGCAGCCACGGCGGCGGCGGCGCGTCCTCCTCCTCCTCCTCCGCCCTCCTCCTCCTCTTCTTCTATCCCACGGGCAGCCAATGGAAGAAGAAGGCTGGAGGAGCGCAGGAGGAGCCGCCCACCGCCCGAGGGACAGAGAGCGCGGTCATGCGGCTGCTACCCCGCCTTCGCCGCCGCACTTCGCCCTGGCCCTGACGGTGCTGCTCAGCGCCGACACCGCCTCCTCCTCCTTTGAGGGCGTCATGCCCGGCAGCGGTGACTCCTCCTCCGGCTTGCCCTCGGCGCCCGGCCCAGGCCCCGAAGACGACGACGCCTCCAGCGCTCCCGCCGGCGGCAGCAGCAACACTGACCTCGACAGGGACGACGGGGACGAGGAGGAGGAGGCGGCGGTGGTGCTGAGCAGCACCGTCAGGGCCAGGGCGAAGCGCAGCGGCGGGGGCGAAGGCAAAGGCGGCGGAGGCGCCCGGGGCAGCAGCTGCATGACCGCGCTCTCTGTCCCTCGGAGGGCGGTGGAGGAGGAGGAAGCGCCGCCGCCGCCGTGGCTGCTGCTGCTGGTGGTGGTAGTGGAGGGTGAGGAGGAGGAGGGCGGCGGAGGAGGAGGATGCGCCGGGGGGGCACGGGACTGTTGCCCCCCCCACAGAGAGAGAGAGAGAGAGAGAGAGAGAGAGGCCGGGCCCCCCGAGCTCACCCCAACTGGAGTGTGCGTGCGCAATGTGGCGGCGGCTCCGGCCCGAGGGCGCAACCGGGACCGCCGAGCCACCGCAGGCGGCGGCGCAGAGGCGCCCCACCAAGGCGGGCAGCGGCTGCGGCCGCGGCCAAACCCGGGTGGCTGCCGTGGCCACCGCGGCCGCTGACAGGAGGAGGAGGCGGGGGCTCGCCCGCCCAGGAGCCCTGGGCTCCCCACCCCGCCCGTGTGCACGGGGAGCGACACGCCCGACGCCCCCAGCCGGCGAGCGCCGGCGAGAGACGCTCCCATGGCCCCCGCGAGGCACACACGCCAAGCCCCCGCCCCCCCTCCTCCCTCCCCCCATCCCCCGCCCCCCACACACCCTCCCTGCCCCCTGCCCGCCCCCCCCCCTCATCTCCGCCCCCTCCCCACCCCCAGCCCCGGGCCACGGATAAATCATCAAACATTTACCGGTCCGTGGGGACAAAAAGGTTGGGGAGCACTGGACTGGAGGATAGCAGATGTCACACCAATTTTTAAAAAAGGAAGGAGGGGGGACCCGGGAAACTACAGGCCAGTTAGCCTTACATCTGTCCCAGGGAAGATGGTGGAAAGCCTCATCCAAGAGAAAATCTTAAAACACATAAAAGAACAAACCTTGCTGAGAGAAAATCAGCATGGCTTCTGTAAGGGTAAATCTTGTCTGACAAACCTTTTAGAATTTTTTGAAAAGGTCAACAGGCACATGGTTTTGGGTGAACCGGTGGATATAGTCTATCTGGATTTTCAGAAGGCTTTTGAGGCTCCTGAGAAAATTGCACAGTCAGGGGATAAGAGGGCAAGTCCTCTTATGGATTGAGAACTGGTTGAGATCCCGGAAACAAAGAGTAGGTGTCAATGGGAAATTTTCACATTGGAGAGAGGTGAAAAGCGGTGTGCCCCAGGGCTCTGTCCTGGGACCGGTGCTTTTCAATCTGTTCATAAATGACCTGGAAACAGGGATAAACAGTGAGGTGGCCAAGTTTGCCGATGACACAAAACTTTTCCGTGTGGTAAAAACCAGAGAAGATTGTGAAGAGTTCCAGAAGGATCTCTCCAAACTGGGGGAATGGGCTGAGAAATGGCAAATGCGTTTTAATGTAACCAAATGTAAAGTAATGCATATTGGGGCAAAAAATCCAAGCTTCATCTGTCAACTCATGGGCTCTGAGTTATCCGTGACGGATCAGGAAAGAGATCTCGGTGTGTTGGTGGACAGCTCCATGAAGGTGTCTCCCCAATGTGTGGCAGCGGTGAAGAAGGCCAATTCCATGCTAGGGATTATCAAAAAGGGGATTGAAAATAAAACAGCGAACATTATAATGCCTTTATACAAAACAATAGTAAGGCCCCACCTGGAGTATTGTGTACAATTCTGGTCACCGCATCTCAAGAAAGACATAGTGGAACTGGAAAAGGTGCAGCAGAGAGCAACTAAAATGATTACTGGCCTGGGGCACCTCCCTTATGAAGAAAGGCTAAAACATTTGGGCCTCTTTAGTCTGGAAAAAAGGCGCTTGAGGGGGGATATGATTGAGACATACAAAATAATGCAGGGTATGAGTAAAGTGGATAGAGGGAAGCTCTTCTCTCTCTCCCAAAATGCCAGAACTAGGGGACATCCACTCAAATTGAGGGCTGGGAGAGTAAGAACTGACAAAAGAAAATATTTTTTCACCCAGCGCGTTGTTAAGTCTATGGAACTCCCTGCCACAGGATGTGGTGATGGCATCTGACCTGGATGCCTTCAAAAGGGGATTGGACAGATTCCTGGCGGAAAAGTCCATCACAGGTTACAAACCATGATGGAGATGTGTAATCTCAAGGCTTTAAACCAGGGTACTTCAAGGGCCAGATGCAGGGGAGTGGTATCAGGAGACAGATATCTAGTCTCATGCACTCCCAAACACATCTGGTGGAGCCTCTGTGAGATACAGGAAGCTGGACTAGATGGGCCTTTGGCCTGATCCAGCATGGCTCTTCTTATGTTCTTATGTTCTTATGTACCCAGTAGCTAGCAGTTCCCCTTCTTGTCACCCATTTTACATTTTGTGCACATGCGATGTCAATATACACAGAGAGAGACACATACTATATTATCACTTCCATTTGTTCAGTACAATCTGTGCTTACCGTATGTTGAAAGCAAGCCATTAAAATATTGAGATCTATAACCTGTAACAATTAATAATTACAGCCAGGTGGGAAAACTGACTACCTGTTTCCCAGACCCAGGGACCCTTGAGGTCCCCAAACCATCCAGGCCACTTTTTCCTCAGTTGATTGGTGACCATACTCTTAACTGCTCCTAACATGGGAGACTTTGCCTGACAATATCCAGTGTCTCAGAGAGGTTTCCTCAGATCTGCATCCAGCAGTTGCCCAACGGGCTGCACCTCCTGATGTTCCAAAGCACCACGAGTTCCCAGTAAACAATTAAGTGTTATGATTTGGACAGCAAATGCCATGGCCTCAGGCTTGTCTTGATGACATTAGAACTCGCTTTCCTTAATTAAGAACCTAGCATTTGACCTTTATGATACGAAACATATGCTTGGCAGCTTATTTGTGTACATCTTGCTGTTAGTGCTTCCTCTTCTTTGCTCTGACTCTTTTTTTTTCCTTTTCCTTGAACTCGTGTCTCCCACCCACCCCAGAAGCTGGCTCTCCAGGTCAAATCAAACCTATCTCCTTTCACCAGGCTTGCCTGTGTAGGACAGTATAATCACAAGGAAGTACTACTTCCCTTTCATTTGATTGCCATGTTCCCACATTGCACCAAGGCAAAACTCTTGTGCCCAATGTCAGCTTCATTATTTGTTTGCTGTTTAATGGGGGAGGGGTGTCCTTGGCCCATGTCCTTTGGTCACTGATGAAGAAATTACTCATATTTCCCTTTGCTTATCATCTCCCTCTGAGTCCAATTTGAACCACTTGACAGGAAAGCAACTGTCCCTTTGCTTTGTCATCAAGGTTGCAATCAAGGTTGCAATATTTCGGGACATTCATGGTATCTGTATAGTTTTTCTATAAAACCACATTTCAAATATCAGTATTTTCCTATCACATTTCTTAATTATGCAGTGTTCACATCCATTGGGAATACCAGTGCAGACATGATTTCAGTCTCGGTCTCCAGTGACACATTCTTATAAATGAGGATCTTTTCTAGTTCCTTCATAAAGGCCTTTCCAAATCCTCAGACTTCCTCTGCTGTCTTCATTTTGACTGATGATTGAATGGAGCAATAAATACTGAACTAGAGATGGGCACGACTTAGCGGAATTCCCGTTTCCGTTTCCGTTACTCGTTTCCGTTACGCAATGGAAACGGTAACGGGAATTACTCCGCCAGAATTCAAACTCGAACTGACTAAAGAATAATTGGGTCTGATTTGTCGTGATCGTTCCTGGCATCACGGCGATCCCGCGATGCCAAGTGGCACAGAAAAAAAGTTTTTAAATTAAAAAAAAACCCGATTCCCGGCCCTAAAAGCAGGCGAAAACTGTCTGAGGGCACCTACCAGGCCAGAAGGGTGTTTTATTTGGGGGGGTTTCCCCGCCCCCCTCTCCTTGGCTAGTGCTACTGCTGCGCTGCTGGTACCAGGCGGGGGGCATCGTCTCATCTGCCTTTGCCATGCGGAGTGCGGGCGGGGGGGGGATCCAAAATGGCGACCGCAATATTTTTTTTGAAATCGTGGTCCAAAAACCCACCAAAGCACCACAGAAACATGCAAAAATTAGCTATTTTAAATGCTTGAATTTTTACAGTAGCAGCAGTGGGTTTTTCTTGCAAAAAAAGTCTCCGTTGATTTTATTTTATTTTATTTTATTTTATTTTATTTTATTTTATTTACAACTGCACATTCGCAATGATGGGCTCGCCCATGGGAGTGGACCATGCAAATTTTCCACCAATCGCATGGCCACTTGGCCAGGTTGACCACAGAGACTTCTGGGATGTGCCAATTAGGCATAAACAGCCCTCTAACCGTAGCCCGAACCCGAACCCGAACCCTAAGCCTAACCCATATGCCAGTACACTGTCCTTCTAAGTAGGTCAGAGAGGCACCCAGAGGTGCACCCCAATACTCACCCTAACCTCACCCGTAACTAGCCTAACCCTAGCCCTTGCGCTAACCCGTCTTAACCCTAAGCCAGATCAACTTGCATTGCACTACACGCAAGTACATTTCCCTTGGAGCGGGTGCAAAGAGTCTGCCAGTCCGTCACTTGTGGCTCTGGATGACTCCTGCAGCAGCATTTGTGTGCCATGCAAACCATGCCTGCAAGTGCTGCCTGACTGTGTCTCACCGACTGTTGCAGGGAAGGCACCCCAAAAAGAGGGGTGCCTCTGCCAGTCTGCTGCGTCTGCAATATGCATATCCATAGCATATGGCTATGCATGCCCTTTTGTAGCAGCGCTGGCGGGTGAGGATAGGAGGCATCCACCACAGAGAGGTGCCTCCAGGAGCCCGCTACCCCCCCAAAACCAGTACTAATGACAAACAAAAAAACGAAAAACGAAACGACAATTTTTTACGAAATTTCATAAATAACGGAAACGAGCCGAAACGGGCTGCCTCCGACACACAACAACTCGAAAACGTTTTCCCTAGTCGTGCCCATCTCTATACTGAACCATCTCTGTTTTGAATGATGATAGAACAGAGCTCTTCAAGAACGTTCATGTCCTCATTGTTAAAATTAAAATTATGCAAGTCTCCGCACTCATAATTCTTACCTTCTTAATGTTCAAGTCTAATCCTACTTTTCCACTTCCTTCTTTAAACTGCCCCTGTAATCAAATCAGGTAATGTGGTATTGTTTACATACCTTAAATTATTAATGCTTTTCCTACAGCTTTCCCTCTTCCTTTTCCTGAATCTGATATGGCTTTCTATATGAGATGTTCTGCATATAATTTAAACAGGTAGGAAGATAGAATACATGCTTGCCTAATGCCTTTGCCGAGTGGAAACCATTCTGTTTTGGCCATATTCCTCACAGACATCTCTCCTCCAGACTGTAGGCATGGAAGAAAATTAGAATTAGAGAATAAATGGTTGTTTTTAAGTGAGCATGAAATAACTATCTTCTGTTGTCCTTTGTTGTTGGCCAAATTGGCAAAGAAATCCATGGAAAACAGTGAAATGGAATTCAGGGAGTGTGCTGTGTTTTCCCCCCTCTCTAACATAGTTTGTTTTTAATAACTAATAAATATAATTTAATTATAGCAAAAACAGTAATAAACATAGCATGATGAAAGCATCCCAGAAAAAAAAACCCATAATTGATTAGGTGAAGCAGTTGAAGCTGATCTTACTTCTGAGGAAAGAACAGGTTATATCATAAGATCACTCTCCAAATTTATTTTTGAAAAAAACAATATATATAGCATGCCATCTATTGGAAACTTTTGCATGCTAATTACATTTCCAACCTGGCATACTTGAAACTGAGTGCCTCATATTCTACTCTTAAGTGGTCAAAAACAAATGGCATCATCCAGCCAAACCTAAGCACTTTTAAAGACCACTGATTTCAAGGGAATTTTTAAAAAGCACTCTTCATTCGTGCATGAATTAGTAGGATTTAAAAAGATGTAGTCAGTCACATAAATTAAGGAGACTCTCTGGAACATATCCAATGATTTCTTCTCCCACTACCCCTACATCTGGTATATTTGGTAACCTTTTTATCTTTAAAATTCGGTGGGAACAGACTGGCATTAGGGAAAGGCTATCTTGCTGTATGATGAACCAGAGACTGATTTATTTCGATTACAAATCAACTAAAGATTTCTACTGAAGAAAAGAATTGGTGAGTGATGTTGTCTCCTCAGAGCAATTACAGGTCAAAGTACTTTGAGGATCATTTATGTCATGGAAGAATCTCATTGCAGTGCCATTGGGGATGCGGTGATATGCAGTGCTTGAAAAAAAAAATCATTTGGGGAGGATTCCATGTTGTGATCCAAAAAAAGTAATTTTCCCAGACCCTGTATATATCCACCTTTGTCTGGCTCTTGATATTACTTACACAGTGTCCTTGTACATACACAGAGAAAGAGCTGTGAGCAGGGGTCTTTAATTTCACAGTAGACTGTTCCGACTCATTCTTCACATACATCCTGCCATGAAAAAGCAAAATGCCTCTGGATACCAGCATAAACACTCATGCTGGTGACAAACTAAGGTGCTTTAATTGTTATACTGACATGCTTTAACAAGGACAACCAGTTCCGTATGGTTTCTGGTTTTGTTATCCACCTGCCAGGCAGGTTGCTTTTGCCTGGTTCCTTACAAATGCAGCATCTTGAATTAAATTTATGATTTGAATTGGTGGTTCCCGACCTTGGAATGTTCTTGGACTAAAACTCCCAGAAGCCTTCACCACCAGCAGTGTTGGCCAGGATTTCAGGGAGTTGCAGTCCAAAAACATCTGAGGACTTAAAGTTGGGAACCACGGACATAAATGGAATTTCTGTTTCCTTTGATGGCTTTCTTGACTCTCGGTATGGCTTCCCTTCTGCCAGGAGATGGCCTGGGGAAGGTGGCACCTTGGGAACAGATAACCTGGCTAAGAGAGAAGGGGTGGGAAGTACTGTGTTTCTGCATATAAGGGTATCTTTTTATCTAAAATTGGGGGTTGTCTCATACACAGAAGTAAGGAGAAAACCACATAGTTGCACAACTGTAATTTTGGATTGGGTACGTGGGGCGTCGTCTTATACATGGGAGTGTCTCATAGATGGGAAAATACAGTATTTTTCTTTTCAGGACTCAAAGGGCCTACATGTCCCTTTCCAGGGTCTTTTACCCCATGGCAACTTTTATTGAAGTGGGCTTGAAACAATTGTGCCATGTTTTTGCAGACCTCCACCTGCTGACTTCTATTTGGCACCTTGAGTGAACTGCTAACAGATAACAAGCCCTCTTTGGTTGTATTTAACATTCATGGTTCTGTTTAGAGATGGGCACAAATTGAAAAAATGGTGTTTTGGTTTTTCATTTTTCATTGAGGGGTCCGTTTCGGTTCGTTTTCAATTATTTTTAGTTTTTTTTAAAAAACTTCATTTTTGTTTATTTGTTTTTCATTTTTCATTTTTACCCGCTTTTTGCGCGATTTTTAAAGCATTTCCGTGCACGGGCATCCCCCAACGCCCCAGACCAGAGGGAAAACACTAAAAAAAATGATGCTGGAAGAGACACAGTATAGACTAGGTATGCAGGGAGGCTGCAAAGGCAGCGGTGGGTGTTGCTCAGGGTGCAAGGCAGCCGCAGAGTGACTGTACTGTGTGGCAGGGGAGGGTACTCACCGAGAGGTATGCACACATGCACACAGGGAGGCTGCAGGACTGAAGCTAGAGAGAAATCTCTTCTTTCTCTCTCCTAAGAGCCAAGCTGCAGCCAGCAGGAACACAGAGACACACACCTGCCTGGCTGGCCTAAAGTGAAAATAACGAGTCACAGAGACAGCAATCCCACCCTAACTCCCACCGCAGACTGCAAGGAGGACAGAGGCTGCCAGAGATTTTTATGCCCTCTGTGGCTGCCAGACCTGCCCAGTCTGCAACCTGGGCATGCTATTGGTTGAAGTTGTCCAAGAATTTACATGATCCTATCACATGGCTTGCCTCCATTTTGTGACTGGTGACATCCATTTTGTCAACCTTCCCCCCCCTTATATTTATTTCACATAATATGAACAAACAAATTCAGCAATATTAAGAGCTACTTTAGAATATTAATACAAACCAGAGTCTATGGTGAACAATACCTGTCCACTTATCTACTGCTACTACAAAGGTAATGGTGATTCCACACTTGAACAGCCATCTACACAACTTTCAGATTTTGGTGTCACTATCTAAACATCTTTATGTCTATTTTGCCCCATGTTCATTTGTCTGCTTCTGGGCCCAATTATATATCATCTTCCAGCTCTCCTTTACAAAATGTCTTGGGTGGTCTCGCAACGCCTCTGAGAGCATATCCAGTTCTTCAATGTCCAGTAACTTTTTCAGGAGCTCAACCTTAGTTGATATTTCACTTTTTTCCCATTTCTGGGCCCAGAGCAGTCTAGCTGCCGTATATATGTACAAGAGAATATATTCTATTTTTTGTCAATAATCTCTGGCATTATATTCAGCAACAACGTTTCTGGTCTAAAGTTCAATTTAGTTTGTACAATTTCTTGTGCCACTTTCCAAGTCTGTCGCCAGAACTTCTGAGCTTCGTCGTATGACCACCATGCGTGATAGTAAGTCCCTGGGTTCTTTCTGCATTTCCAACAAACATTATTTGACCCTTTTGACATTTTGGCTAGTTTTACCAGAGTAAGATGGCACCTGTGAAACATTTTAAATATATTTTCTTTAAGACTAACAGGTTTAATTAATTTGTGACAATCTTTCCACATTTTAGTCCAGTCATCAATATCGATATTATATTTAAAATTTTGAGCCCATTTAATCATTCCCTCCTTCACCCTTTCATCCTCCAATTCATATTCTACTAAGTACGTGTACATTTTTTATGATTCCCTCATTTGTATAAATCCACAGTTCATCCACCTGTGTTCTCCCTTCAAAGAAACCCATACATTTATCTTTTTTTATATCTTGATTCGAGTTTTGCCATTGACCACCAATCTGTTGCTAAACCCAATTTCTCTAGTCGTGTTTTATCTTTCATCTCCTCTTTAGTCAACAATTCTTGGTAAGTAAGTAGTAACCCCTTTGGGTTTATTATTTTTAACGTGAAGGCCTCTATAGGTGCTACCCACTCAGGAATTTTTTTATAAGTCTGCATTTGAAACTTTTGCCAGACTAAGGAAAGTGCTTTCCTTATTATATGGTTTGAAAAATGTGTCTGCTCCTTGATTCCCCCGTACCACACATATGCGTGCCAACCCATTCTTAAATCATGGCCTTATAGTTTTAATATTCTTTGGTTTCCAAGTGTTATCCACTCTTTTATCCAAACCAAGGCACAGGCTTTATAATATAGTAACCAGTTTGGCAGACCCGTCCCTCCTCTTTCTTTTAAATCTTGTAATATTTTGAGTTTTATTCTTGGTCTTTTCCCTTTCCAAATAAATTTTGAAATCAGTGTGTCTAGGTCTTTGAAGTGTTTAAAATTAGTATAATTGGTAGGTTTTGAAAAAGGAATAACAATTTTGGGAGGACTGACATCTTGATTGTTGCGATTCGACCCATCATTGATATTTGCAGCTTGTCCCAGTCGTCCAGATCTCTCTTTATTTCTTTCTGCATTGAGAGATAATTTTTCTTCATCAAATTACTTGGTTTTTTTGTGATCATAATCCCTAAATATTTTATTTTTTGGACTTCCTGAAAATTTGTTTTGAGGCTGAGTTCCTCCACATCTTTTTTCTGCATATTTTTAGTCATGAATTTTGTTTTTGTATAGTTTATTTTTAGGCCTGCCACTTCCCCAAATTCTTTTATTTCTTCTAATACTTGTTCAGTACTGTGCAGGGGATTATCCAATATTACTACCAGGTCATCTGCATATGCTTGCAATTTAGGCCTCTAATTTTCTTATTCCCTCTTATTTGTCTATTCAGAGACTCAAGGGTTAAAACTAATAGTAGAGGGGAAAGTGGGCACCCCTGTCTTGTGCCTTGCATGATTTGGATATTTTCCGTCATTTGGTTATTCACTTTGATCTTCGCCCTCTGCTCGGTGTAAATAATTTTAATTGCTTGTAGAAAAGGTCCATATGCCCCCATCTTCTTTAACTGCAGGAGCATAAACTCCCAATTCAAATTATCAAAAGCCTTTTCTGCATCTAGAAAAATCAACATCATTTGCTTCTCTGGGTGTTGTTCGTAGTATTCCAGGATGTCTATTATTGTTCTTATATTTGATGTTAGTTTCCGTTTTGGGATAAATCCTGTTTGGTCTTCATGTATCATTTCTGCAAGCACCTTCTTTAGTCTTGCTGCCCAGATAGTTGCATAAATCTTATAATCAACATTTAGAAGAGAGATTGGCCTGTAATTTTTAATTTCTTTTTTTTTTTATTATTTATTTATTTATTCAATCTTTTCCTGCCTTGTGTATCAATGATATGTATGCTTCTTTCCATGAGTCTGGGATTTTGCCATTTTTTCCAATGTATTCCACTAGTTTTTTAAATTGTGGGGCTAGAGTTCCCTCCAGTCCTTGATAAAATTCCATCGGGAGACCATCCGGTCCTGGAGCCTTTGCCTTCTTCTGTTTTTTCCATGCCTCCATAATTTCACAAGTTGCTATCGGATTGTTTAACATCTCTAGGTGTTGGTTACTGAATTTCCAGCTCCTATCTTGTCTAAATATTTCCACTGATCTTCCTGCTCAATTTCTTTTTTTATATATAGGTTTATGTAATACTCTTGTATTATTTTTTCAATTTCTTTCTGCTTATGTGTTCCCAGGCCTTCTTTGTTTTCTAATGTGCCAATCCTTGTTTTTTCTCTCTCTCTTTTGATAAACATTCTACAACACAAAATCCATTTGCTGGAACAAGAAGAGATGGCAAAAAAATCAAGTTTGCAAGGCAAAATTTCTTTGAAAACGCGAATAAACCAGGAAGATGGTTAGCACATTTTGTCATCCTTAAAGGGAAAAGAAAAATACATCACGATGGGAGAAGACAAAAACAAACGTTTTAAGGACCCCAAACTCCCAGTAGGTGCTATCAGACAGTATAAATAATTATCACTGCATTTTTATGGATGTCCAGGGCGTTTTTTAACATTTAAAACAGCTCATTTCACTGTGTGTCACCACAGTAGTGGTTCTGTTCTGTTCGTTCCAATTTCACCACAATGTTCATTATTCGTTTCATTATGTAACAAAATGAATAAAAAATAACAGAAACAAAAAAGTTCATTTCGTGCCCATCTTTAGTACTCTTTCTATTTTTGCCCTGACTAGCATCTTGGCCCTTTCAGGTAAAAGATAGACTTACAATAACAAACATAACATTTTCTGCTGAATTTCTTTTGGTGGAGAGGGAGAAGGTTGGAAACTCCAAAGGGAGGGGCTGCTTTGCACTCGCAGGGGGGAATAAGTGCAAGAATCTGGACTGGAGTTTCCTAGCTGGGGGCGGGAAAGAGAAGGCCTGTATATAACAGGACTCCTCCATTTTCCTGTGCTGACCCTGGGTTGAGGCAGGGAACACCTGTGCCTGTCCACACCTAATGATGGGTGGGGACATGTGCAGATGTCCCCAGTCGGCCTAGGCCGATAAAGTAAAAAAAGTGAACAAATGAATAGATAAATATAAAAAGGAAATATTTGTCCCTTCATATTTCTTGGGTCCTCTGGACCCAACAAATATTAAGGGGTGATATTTAACGAATCAGCTATATTAGTTGTTATTACTGATTTGTTAGGGTTTTTTTTTATTCCTCCCAATCTCTATTCCCAGTATATGTCCATATTTGGTACTCTGATAGCTGCATTTTTTTTAGTTTCAAAGGTAATCATAAATATAACAGGTAACAGTAGTACCAGGGTGGAGAATTTTCAGACTTCCAAATGTTTTGCGCTCAGAACCTTCAGCCAACATATGGTAATACAGTACAGGATGAAAGAACTCGCAATTCAAAACATGTGTAGATACCAAAATTAGTCTCTATCCCTACACTAATGAAACAGGAGGCAATCAAAGTGTGTATAGTAATACCTTGGTTTACTAGCATAATGCATTCCAGAAACATGCTTGCAAACCAAAACACTCTTCTATCAAAGTAAATTTCCTTATAAGAAATAATGGAAACTCAGATGATTCGTTCTGGAGCTCTATAGACCACATACTGTACACACAAAAATTCTCAGATCAAAACTGAGAAAAGAAGTTGGCTAGAAGTCCACATGCACACCATGGTTTACGTACCTGGCTGTGGAATCTGCTCTGCTGGAAATTAACAACAGGATTTTACTCTGTTTTTAATGTGACAATAATAAAATACAATTTGTAGCCATATACAAACTTGACTAGCTGCCCCAAGACTAGAAATTGTTTGAAAAATAAAGAATATTGAAAACAAATTAAATAAAAATATAAATACAAAGAAAAATACAACCCTATCCCACTCGTTCCTGGCTGGTGCAAGAGAGGCCTCCATTCCTCTCTCCTCCATCTGGTTTGGAGGCTGCCTGAGATGGAACATTCCATACAATCACCCACAATCCAACAGGAAGAGGGAAAGAGAGAGAGAGCCACCATTTGCTGACTTGTGATCAAGTAACCTGCTCCAGTGCTTGTATATTAAGACATTGCTTGCTGATCAAGGCAAAATTTAGAAGAAATGTTTTCTTGTCTTACAAAACACTCTTAAACCAAGTTTCTCAAAACTCATTGTATTACAGTATATGCTTTTCATGATTATACCCCAAAGAGGTCACAGCTGCTGGTTGAAGGACCATTTATGGTGATATCATATGATTGATTTTGAATTATACACTTCAAGGACAACAACAACAACAACAATCCTTGTGTATCCTTGAGCGAATATTTATGCTGCTCCCAGTCTCTTAGAAGAAATCCCAAATGGCAATGGTGCTACTTGCCAAGCCTCAAAGTCTTGGTGGCTCCATCATGGAGTGTTCTGACCAGGGCAATGGCAATCTATAGATCTGGCCACTGTGATCTCCCCCTGCCCCCAATGAGAGAATGAAAGTCTGATCTCAGCAGTTAGAATGAAGTGGGTAAGGAGCTTTAAAAGAGCAGTGGCCACAGTTTTATGTGATGCTCGTTGAAAAGGCAGTGGTGGAAGCTTGCAGCCTGATCCCTCTCTTTCTCTACTCTATTCAGCATAGCAAGTCGTATTATTCAAGAGAAAGCAAATATGAAAAAGTATCTTCAGAAAGAAAGGTGGAGATCACCTTCAAGGCCTGATCCTTCCACTTTCTGCCTTTATATTTTCTCTCCATTTTCATTACCTCCTTTTTGGATGGAATGTGAAGGCTTTGTATAGGGTACCATTCCACCCTTGGGAGCAGTTGTTTGCTCCACCCTGTGGTCATTCCAGAAATGAACACGTACTCTTGGTTCAGCTCATGTTTCCACATTTGTACGGAGACAATGCACATTCCTAATCAGAACTAAGGCAACAGCAGGAAATTATTTTCATTTCCATTGATCTGATAAACAGAGTGACCTTGAGATCTCCATTGCCAACTGAAATGTCCCCACTGTTATGACAGGACAGTCAAGATGAGAAGAGCTGTGTGGCTACACATGTTTGTTGAAGAAGCAGAGTTGTGACATCCCATTTCTTGTTATGCTACAATCCTGTGCCAACCAGCCAGGAATTAATTCCCACATTGAATACAGTGAATGGCCTGGATAATGTACCCTTTGGGTCTAGTACATCCTGGGTTGTAAAAATTGTGTTGACTGTTAACACACCTACACCCAATGACATAGTTTGGCATGCTTTTTTAAAAAAAAGTGGCAATGCAGCATTTGGGAAAGTTCCTTTTCATCGCTGGAAGGATTTCAGTGTCCTAAGAGGTAACTCTTCCAAACACTGAAGCTGTATTGACCATTTGAGAGTGAAGACTAGTGTGGTAGGATTAGAGCCAGAGAAATAATGAAGAAAGGGAAGGGATTGATCATAGCATTTATTATTGAGTCAAAGAGTCTGTGTCAAGGGAGGCAACAACTCCTGCTACAGCTTGAGTGTTGTCCTTGTTGCCTCACAGATGTGTGCAAGTTCAGCACATGCGGATTGCTCTACACCCAAGTTCTGACCCTGGTTATACACTTTTAACAAGGAAGCGTAAACTCTTTTTGAGCCGCTGAGAAACATCCCGTCTGGTTTTCCAGACTGTTATGTGTAAACCCACAGGCAGGGATCTCCAAACCATGGTTCTGGCAGAGAGCAGTACACCACAAGCAGCTTTGAGCACCTAACCCTCTGGGCAGACTTCAGCCTGTTTACTTCCCATGTCACCAAGAACGGTTTGCAGCACTGTGAGCCATGCCAGGCCTGGCATGGGGATAGCTAGGCGAGGTTATTTCTAATTATACCTCTGGCAAAGGACTGATGTGAGCGAACATATTGTGCACATGAGAAAGAAATCAATTCTGGGTAATGATCTAGCCCTTCTTTCCTGGCATAACTGGTTTTTGTTTTGTTTTTCTACCTTCAGGAGATGCCAACAAAAGGCTTGAGTGGAACTCAAGGTGATGAGTAACCTCTTACTCTGAAGCACAGCACCATTTGTGTGGCTGAGGAAAGCAAGCAATGACTTGACTCCACTGGAGAAGTGAATTCTCATGACGTCAGAAGTGAGAGAAGGAGCATAATTTTATTAGAGCTGCACCTGTGCACCTACCTCATTGATCATGTTGTAAGAGATCATCACAAGATATTTTAATGATGCAAGAAAACAATCTATCCCACGCATCGAAATCTGAACCGATCAAGCTTGATGGGGCTTTGGCTGAACCCACGAGTTCATCCTAGATAAGGCTCTAGGATTTGCCAAGCAATTAAACATGGTGCTGTACAGAAAGGATGCTATTCTACACTTCATATATAAAGAGTAATAGATTCTCACAACCAGATTCAAAGAAGGCAACAAAAATAAAATATACACAATGGCTGGAATCCTGTTGTGAAGCTCTACTTGTGACATTACTGGAAGCAGCAGGTTGTGGCTGATTAAACACTTCCAGTTTCAATTCAGGATGTATGTGGCTTTGTTGTATTGTGTGTGAAATCTCTCTGTGTTTTTTCCTTTTCTTTTCTGTGTATTCAAGCTGTAACCAACTTTTAGTGAACCTAATAGGGTTTTTGAGGCAGTGGCATATTTTCCATCTTGCCAAATGCTTTACATCTAAGAAATAACTCATGGCAACTCTATCTTTTGCCATGTTTTAACCTGTTAGTAGAACTCTGGAAAAGAGGGTTTTTGCCCTCGAAATATTAGCAACTTTTGTTATTTTTCTAGTAGCTTAAAGATATCACCTGTTCTACTTTTGTATTTGGTTTTTGGGATGTCTATATGGCTCCTCAACTCATTTTGCTTCAATTTGAAATACTGAGATACCAGGAATGAGTCCGGGGTGGTGGTGGTGGCATACGTACCAAGAAGGAAGAATGGACCATCAACAGAAACACAAGACTGCAACCATTAGGTATTTTTTCCTTTTTATTTGGTCCAATTGGCTGCACCTAGTGAACTTTTCTAAATTTTATTCCAAGCCCGAAATGAAATGCATGGGTCTTCTACACCAGCCCTCCCCCTTCCCTGGCCAAGAAGGGGCCATTTGCTTTGAAGAGCCACATGGAGAGGGTGTGTGAAAGTGTGTATGTGAGCCCTGACATGTTTTTGAAGGACTGGGACAATAAAAACACCACCATTTACTTCAGATGCAGCTCTGGGCCTCAACTAAGAAACTATCTGGCATATTTTCCATCTGCCAAGGACTCTACACCTAGGAAATAACTCCTGGCAGCCTGTTTTAACCTGTTGGTACAGCTCTGAAGAAGAGGATCTTTGCCCTTGAAATATTAGCAATTTTTGTTATTTTTCTAGTAGCCTAAAGGTATCACCTGTTCTACTTTTGTACAAGGTAAGTGGGAAAATTAAGGAGTGATTTTTTACAAATTCCACTCCCCCAGTGAGTTTTCATGGCCAGGTGGAGATTCAGACCATGTGTTTCAGAGTCCTAATCCATCACTCTGGCAGTTACTTCATGTCCTACTTTATTCTGTGATTATGTTTGTTCCGTGACAGCGTTGTTTGCAGTCATGTGGTTTTGTCCCTGTTCAATCCCTGTTTTCATTTACCCACGGGCGTGATTACTTGTCTCGTGACAACTGTTACTTCACGTCCTTGTCTTGTGACAAGTACTGGATTTCCCTGGCTTCATTTAGCCTTTTTTTATTGTCAGGATTCCATTTTTTGATATTTTGAATCCCCGCTGTGGGTGCCCGGGCTGTCTTGGTAAGCCCAGCAGGAGGAGCCAGGTGAGCCTTCACCACTTGCTGCGGGCAAGCGGCGGCAGTGGTGGCAGCGTAGTCAGTGGGCAAGACACCCTCTCCCTGAACTCAGCAGTCTGTGGGCTAGCAGGCGAGCAGGCAAGGAGAGCTCAGCCCCGCCTCCGGGACCCGAGGAGGATGGACCTATGCCTGACAGTGGCTCTCCACCTGTCCCTTCAAGAGCTGTCTTCTCCTGCAGGGACAGGCAGGCAGCCGAGCCTGGCCTGGTGCAGGAATTTCAGTCAGCTTTCTCGGTTGTTGGAGTATTCCTAGAGCGAAAGGGGGAAACAGCCATTGCCATTACTTCAGGTCCCTTGTCTCAGAACAGGAACCGGGAACAAAGTGTGACAACAGAATTCCCCATCCCAGGGGCAGGTATGGCTCATCACGCTCTGTTCCCAGTTCAGGGAGCGTGGTTGGGATGAGATTCTGCTGTCATGCTATGGATGTGAAGTAACCTTTTTTCATACAGGTCCCAAGTGGGACAGCAAAGAGGGATAAGAGGGACGTAAAGTAACGGCCTCTATCTACTATGCCACACTGGGAATCTTTAGGAGCTGTGTGTGCCCTCAAAAGAAAAAGAATCTGTAGCAATCTGCCACTGCCAATAATGTCAGATAATAATAATAATTAATTGTCATTGTACATGTATACACATTACCCAGTATACACATTAGAGATGGGCACGAACAGAAAAAATGACGTTTTGAGTAGTCGTTTGTTGGAATGGGTCCATTTCAGGTCTTTTCCGTTAGTCGCGATAATTTACAAAAATTTGTCGTTTCCGTTTGTCGTTTGTCATTTCCACCATGATTTAGCATGATTTGATGTCCAAGAGCATGGGGTTAGGGTTAGGATTAGGATTAGGGTTAGGGTTAGGGTTAGGGTTAGGATTTGTGGGCTCTGGGCTGCACCACTGGGTGCCTCTGACCCACTAAGAAGGGAAGTGTACTGGCGTACAGTATAGGGTTAGGGTTGGGGTTAGGGTAATTGGGCTCTGGGAGGCACCTCTCTGGGTGCCTCTACTCTGACCCACTAAGAAGGAAAGCATACTGGCAAACAGGTTAGGGGTAGGGGTAGGGGTAGGGGTAGGGGGATAGTGGGCTCTGGGAGGCACCTCTCTGGGTGCCTCTGACCCACTAAGAAGGGAAGTGTACTCGTGTACAGGTTAGGGTTAGGGTTGGGGTTAGGGTAAGGATTAGGGTTAGGGTTACGGTGAGGGTTAGGGTGGGTTAGTGGGCTGCACCTCTGGGTGCCTCTCTGACCCACTAAGAAGGACAGTGTACTGGCGTATGGGTTAGGGTTAGGGTTAGTGGGCTTTTTATGCCCTCTGGCACATCCAGAAGTCTCAGTCAAAACCTGGCCATGTGATTGGTGGAATGGCTCAAAAATTTGCATGGTCCCATCCCATGGCCAGCCCATCATTGCACAGGTGTAAAAAAATAAAAATAAAAATAAAATAAAATAAAATCAATGGAGACGTTTTATTGCAAGAAAACCCCACTGCTGCTACTAGAGATGGGCACAACTTGCAAAAAAAAATTTCGAGTTGTCGTTAGTCGGGCCGGTTCCGTTTTGGGTCGTTTCCGTTTTTCGCAAACATTCACAAAAATTAGTCGGTTCGTTTTTTTATTTTTTCATTTTCATTAGTACTGGTTTTTTTGGGGGGTAGCGGGCTCCTGGAGGCACCTCTGTGGGGTGGGTGCCTCCTCTGGCCCGCTATAAAGGGAAAGTGGGCTCCTGGAGGCACCCGTGGGTGCATCCTATCCTCACCCACTAGGAAGGGGAAGCAGGCTCCAAGAGACCCCTCAACAGGGGGGGTCTCCCCTCCTCACCTGCTGCTGCAAAATGGCATGCATAGCCATATGGATAGGCATACCAGTTGCAGACAGTGAGACCAGTGAACCCAGAGCCATAGGGTGATGCCTAAGGCTCTCGCACCGCCATGTCTCACAAAGAAGGGAATCGTACTTGCGTGTAGTGCAATGCAAGTAGATCTGGCTTAGGGTTAAGGTGGGTTAGTGCAAGGGCTAGGGTTAGTCTAGTGACGGGTAAGGTTACGGTGGGCTAGTGGGTTGCACCTCTGGGTGCCTCTCTGACCCACTAAGAAGACAGTCTGTGACGTATGAGTAAGTAGTCAAGGATTAGGGTTAGGGTTAGGGGGTAGGGCAGGTTTTAGGGGGCTTTTTGGCACATCCCAGAAGTCTCCATGGCCAAGTGGCCATGCGATTGGTGGGATGGCTCCAAAAATTTGCATGGTCTTCCACTCCCACATGGCTGGCCACTCGGCCAGCCCATCATTGAGCAGGTGTAAATAAAATAAAATAAAATAAAATCAATGGAGGACAGAGGAGGAGAGGAGAGACATTTTGTTGCAAGAAAAAACCCACTGCTACTGTGAAAAATCTGGCAGTTTATAAATTTTCGGTTTCTGTTGTGCTTGTGTGTTTTTGGACCACGATTTCAAAAACAATATTGCATTCGGGGATCCCCGCCTGCACCGCATGGCATGGTGAGTCCGGCTGCCCAGGATGGGGGAGGCGGGACCCTCCCTCCAGAAACCACCCCTCCGGTAGGTGCCCTGCTGGTAGTCAAGCAGGCATTTTTCCACCTGCTTTTGGCCCGGGAATGGGTGGGGGAGAGTTTAAAAGTTTTTCCTGTGCCGTCCGTGCTGCTTGCTTGCGCTTTAATTCCGGCAGCTTTTGCTGGCTGTGAGCCTGTGGAACCCCACCAGAGCAGCCCAGGATGGGGGATGGGGGAGGCTGGGGACCTCCAGAAACAACCCCTCTGGTAGGTGCCCTGAGGCACGGCGGGCATTTTCCGCCTGCTTTTTGGCCAGGAACCTGGTTTTTTTAACTTTTAAAAACTTTTTTCTGTGCCGCGTGGCATCGCGCGATCGCGCGATGCAAGGAACAAGCACGACAAATCAGACCAAAATTGTTCATTCGCCGGTTCGAGCTCGAAGTCTGGCGGAGTAATTCCCGTTACCGTTTCCGTAGAGGAACGGAACCGAGTAACGGAAACGGAAACGGGAATACCGCTAAGTCGTGCCTATCTCTAGCTGCTACTATAAAAATTCAGGCATTTTAAAATACCTAATTTTCAAATGTTTCTGTTGTGCTTTGGTGTGTTTTTGGACCACGATTTCAAAATAAATGTTGCGGTTGCTATTTTGGATTCCCCCCCACCCGCATGGCACATGGAGACGACGAGGATGACCACCCCCCCCAGCCTGGTGCAAGCAGCCCAGGACAGGAGAGAGGGGGGAAGGCCGGGGACCCCACCCCCCAGAAACCACCTCTCTGGTAGGTGTCCTCAGGCAGGCATATTTTCGCCTGCTTTTTTGGCCGGGAATCGGGGGTTGTAACTTTTAAAAACTTTTTTTCTGTACTGCTGTTGGCAATGGCATCACGCGATCGCCGCGATGCCATGAACGACAATGATAAACCCGAGACAATTTTTCTTTTTTCGGGTCGGGTTCCAGCTGGAGCAGAGTAATTCCCGTTACCGTTTCCATTACGTAACGATAACGATAACCGAAAATGGAAACGAGAATTTCGCTGCTCCGTGACCATGTCTAATACACATGCAACAAAATTCGCAAAGCACCCAGAGTCTAGACCAAAACACACTCTTTATAGCAGTCTTTAAGCCACACCCTACCCACCAAAATACCTTGCAAAATACCCCACTAGATAGAACTACACAATAGGATTCCAGCTAATGTATTGAGTTGGCTGAAACTTTCTATTTTTTGGATGTTTCAGATGAAGGACTAAATCCAATTGTTAGCACCAACTAGTGCAGACATACTGAGAAAATGGGACTTTTTAAGTCAAGATCTGCACAAGTTCCATTGAATCCATGGTTTTACTTTAATTTAAGATTAACAAAAACTTGATTGAAAATTAAAGGAAGGAAAAGGAAGAGATTAGATAATATGATGCTGTAGAAAACCATGGTGGTTTTTATATTTTAAAAGTATATTTTTAATTTAAGCTTCCACTAACTCGGCAGAGTGGGAGTGATTTTTAAACTTTTTTTGCCAGCTGATTTGTGCTTGGGGTCAATAATAATAATAATAATAATAATAATAATAATAATAATAATAATAATAATAATAATAATAATAATAATAATAATAAATACAAATCCCTGGTTTCCCCACGACTGATCGAGTGGGGGGAAAGGTGGGATTTTTAAACCTTTTTGCCGGCCCAAGCCTGCGCTACAGCTGATCAGTGCTTGGGGTGGCAAAAAAAAAAGGTTTACAAATCCCACCTTTTACTGCCCCCAATCAGAGCAGTGCCCATCAATCAGAGCAGCAAAATGAAACAAAATGAAAAAACAAAATGATTTTTTAAAAAAAATTCATTTCAAATGAAACGAAACAAAACAGAAGGGAACGAGATGACAAATGAAACAAAACACTATTTTAGCATTTCATGCTCATCTCTAATAGCGATACATTTCATCATAACAACTGTTCCTGTTCTTCCTCTGCAGCACCAAGTGCAAAATATGGCACTGCTCTGCTGAGTTAGTGGAAGCTTAAATTAAAATTGTACTTTTTAGATATACAAACCCACTATGTTTTTTTACAGCATTGTATTATATAACATCTTCTTTTTCCTTCCTTTAATTTTCAATCAAGTTTTTGTTAATCCCAAATTAAAGTAAAACCATTGAGTCAATGGAACTTGTATAGATCTTGATGTAAAAAACCCTTGGGCTTTAATAAAAATCTTTTTCCCCATCCCCAAGCCCCACCTATCAAGTGTTCTGCACTGGGATGGGGGGATTTTTTTATTCACAACTTAGCACTGATCAGCTGGCACGTGGGGCTTGGGAGAGGGAAAAACTTTTTTTTAAAAAACCTTTTCCCTCCCCCAAGCCTGCAAGTGGCTTACAAATGGAACAAAATGGTTCATTTCAACAAAAAAAAACACCATTTTGTTTCGTCTGTAACAAAATGCTGCTTCCCGCGGCGGATGGCAGGGGATGGAGATGGGCATGGGGGTGGGCGGCGATGGGCACGGGGGCAGCGGGCGGATGGCGATGGGCAGTGGGGGGACGGACGGCAGTGGCCAGCAGCAGGGGGTGGGGGCAGCAGGCTGGCCAGCGCCCTCTGTCAATTTTGGCACCATAGGCAACTGCGTAGTTCACCTCAATGGACATGCCGGCCCTGTTTGTGGGCAATGGCACCCCCCCAAGCTTTGCTTTATCCCTTGCAGCATAGCAGTGGTTGACACTGGGTGAGTTTCAGCTATGTTCAGTACTCAGTACACATCTTCAAACAAAGCAAACCCAAGTCACTCAGCGTGTGCAATGTCACCATAGCTAATGCTGAGTTGTTCTCTTGACATCTGATCATTCAGCACATTGGCTGCAAATGGGTGCCTAGGCACAACCATCAGGGCAATGTGTGGGCAGTCCATGCACTGAGAGTTGCCACGCAGTCAGAATCTCAGTTCTGGGGGATCAAAAAGCAAAGCAAAGTGTTCTGCTTATATACCACCCCATAGTGTTTAAAGCACTCTCTGGGTGGTTTACAATTTATTTATGTAGGCTGGTTACTCATTTTACCAATCTTGGAAGGATGGAAGGCTAAGTGAACCTTGAGCCAGCTATCTCCAGGTCATGAGCATAGTTATTGACACAGTACAGCAGTTTAACCACTGCACCACAATGATCAACGTGAATTCAGTTGCTCACACATAGATATCATGCCTTGACTGCAGGAAATCTTCTGAGTAGGATCTAGACTGAGTCTACTGGACCAGATGGCATCAAGAAACAAAACATACCTGATGATTTAGGACCTTTAGGAGAAAAGGTGGTGAAATCGTTGCCTTGGAAGATACAGTTTTGAACTCAAATAACAACTGAGGATGCAAAGAATTCACACATCATTTCATAACCTTTAGTATACTGGCTGGCTTGCCCAAAGGAGAAATTGAGTAGCTCGGTAGGGTAAGAATGACTGATTGTAGGATAGGCACAAATAATCCAAACTAATCCAATTTTAAATGTCTCTAAAACTAAGGAGGATTCCTTCTAGTGTTTTATTCTTAATTTGCACAATTTTATTCTTTCTGAATGTAAGGGGGGAGATTTTTTTAAAGGTAAAAAGAATTTGGTAGTTCCTTGCAGTTTCACATTTTAGTGAGAAGACCAAGCAGTGCCACCACTAAGCTTTGCAAAGCACTGGTAGATGACAACAGGTGGCTACTCAATGAAGTATGCATATGCAAGGAAATATTCCTGCAGAGTAGCTGCCTGTTCAGGATCAAGACCCTCCTTGCAAGTAAGACTTCTGGCAAGTTGCCCTTGACCCCACAATGTTATACATGTCAGTGCTAGGGGAGGAAAGTTCCTGGATACAGTGTTTATTAATGCCTGTGGCCCTTGTCCAACCCATACCAGATGCTGGCCATGATAAGCCTCCTGTCTGCTTGTAATGCTTGTAACTATGCCCATTGATTATCTTTATCCGATTTACATGCCCTCTGGTAGGATCCTTCATGCTTGCCAATGAAATGCAACACTGGGTTAGCTATTTGGTTGCAGTATCAGAGATTGGGTGTTTGCTTCCCCACTATCCCTCCTTGAGAGGGGCTGGTCTCTTTCAGCTCTGAAGAATGTGAGTCTCCTCCAATCCCACATTCTGAATGGATACATTTTGTTTTTGTCAGTCCTCTTCAGCTTTTACATTGATACATGGAATCCTAGCACAAATTATTTTGCCCTCGGTCCCCAATGACACATCATTAGGAACCTTTTGAGTTCACTTATAAGTAGCATAGGGCACTTTTACACGACCTCTAAAATACGCTGGCAATTCAGACCAGAGATCATGGGGTTTTGTTCTGCTTCCCGTGTTCCCACCCTTCTGCACTCCATTGCTCCCCTCTGCGGTGAGGGGAGGGAGGAAAAAAGGGAGAAAAAATGCAGACTCACCTCTGTCTGCCATTGGAGCAGCCCCATAGAGATTCCTGTCTGTTAAAGAGGCGACAGGGACAACATAACAAACAGAAGGCAAGGAGAGCCCGGCATCCACAGCTTTACAATCCGCATCAGAAAATTTTTACCTCTGGAGACCAGGTACTTGTAAAATGTGCTGGGGCATGCTTAGGTGGGCGTGGTCATACTTAATTTTTTTTTAAAGTCGGCAGCAGGTGGAAAAACAATTTTAAGTTCCGCATCTGGGAGCCGTTTGCATCGGATTTTAGGGGTCATGTAAAAGCAGCCATAGTGGGCGTCACAAGTTTTTGTATTTGTCCCATATCCAGGAGTTGAGTCATGGCAACTGAACTCCTTTTCATGAAAGACCAAAATGTTTCACTACTCATCCAAGTAGCTTTGTGAGTCTAAAGAAAGTCGGTGCGAGGCCTCCAATGTATAGTTCATCAAGGTTCCATGCCACCTTGTTCTGAATAGACTCGTTAGGTGGTCTGTGGCCTGAACAGGCTTGTTGGGTGGACAACGGGCTAGGATGTGTGAAAGTTGCACTTAGTCACACACCTCAGAACATTGTACATTTCACTCCCTCTACCAGATGATGCCTTCTCTTCTCTTCTTTCATTCAGCAGGCAGGGCAGGCCCAAGTAATCAAATAATGGTAAGAGCCAAGAAAACAAAATTTAAAAAGAGAGGAGAAGAAATCCAAATAAATAATGCTAAAGTGGTGTGCTAGCACTGGTAGGCTGCCTGGTGAAATAATCAAAAGATATGGGAAATTTTTCACTACAAAATGTTTAAAGAAACCTAAAATTGGAAGGATCCCAGATGGAGGAAGGCAGGTAGGCAACACAATTTAAGATGGAGAGCATTGGAGCTCACACACAAGAAATAGCTGAAGGGGGGGACCAATCTTCACTGGGTTTTCCTTTAAACATTTTGATTGGCTACCAATAGCAGCCCTCATAATATTATTGGATAAAAGACATCTGTAGCAATTTGACAGACAAAGTGTGACAGAAAGGTTGCATTGATTAAGGAAATGCAGAGATATATGGTACATGAATCTTTTATGCTTCCCTCTTTCACTCATAGAAATCACTTGTGTTTCCGGGGCTCTCTTTTAGCAATCAACAAATGAACGCATGTTTTAGGGTTTTTGTTAAAACATAAAATGTCAATCCTTATTTGTAAACACAAATAATGGAATCCTCTCAGGAAAAAACATTTTGTGACCATTCTAAATCAGCAATAACACAGATTTACCAGAGATTTTAATTCAGGCTTTTAAGAACTAAACTACCCAAACCTTGCAACTAGATAGACAAACCTGCCAATTTTAGTTACTCTCGCAATGATTTTTTTCTATTAAAACCAAACAAATCTAAATTGCAATAAAGTTCTTTTCATACCAAAATATGGGCAAAATTGCAAATGAGATAATTTTTCACCAAAGATGGTAAGAATGATAAAATGTTTTACAGCATTGTTGTTCTCTAAATTTATCTAAACCATCACCTCTAGGATGACCTAGCTGGGAATGTGATTAATCAATTTGCCCTCCTACCAGGGATATTGCCCAGCCTTTGGGTCCAAGTCCCAAGTCTGAATCTTTGGTACTAAGTCAAGTCCTGAGCCCCAAATGAGTACCTATTTTTAAAAAACAACAACAAAAATACCTTTTTCCACCAGGGGAAAAAAGAGAAGGTGGGTGAATTCTAGGTCAGGAGTTGACTCTGAGTTAAGGGGGGGGGAGGAGAAAACAAAATGCCGATGGGTGCTTTTTGTTGTTTTTTAATCTTTGTGCTGACTTGCCTGCCTGTGGGCCAGCTTGGCACTTTTTTATTTTTTATTTTATCTTGCGCCAACCAGCTGGCCCATGGGCCGGGTTGGTTGTTTTTTTTTTTCACTGACCAGCTGGCCTGCGGGGCGAGTTGGAGCATTTTTTATTTTTTATTTTTTATTTTAAATCTCTCACTGACCAGCTGGCCTGCGGGCTAGGTCTGCACATTTTTTATTTATTATTATTATTATTATCTCATGCCAAACAGCTGGGCCAGGCCATCAGCACTTTTTATTTTTACCCATGGCAGCAAGCTATTTTATAGAGAGAACAAAATGGTTCATTTTAACAAAACAAAAAAAATGACTGTTTTGTTTTATCTGTAGCGAAATGCTGCTTCATCATTTCGTTTCATTTTGTTACATAACGAAATGACAAAACAGCATTTCATTTTTTGTTTTGTGCCCATCCCTAAAAGAGATGTCTTGCAGTGCTTGAGGGAACACATCTTCAAAAAACATGCTAAACATATCACCCAGCTTAACCCACTAACTCTAGGATGTCTAAATGTATGCTAGCTATCTATGACATGGAAGACCTAGAGCTCAGTCACAGACACCATTCCCTCTTACAGACATCCAGGAGATTTGGTTACTATCTCCGTCCTGCAAGCCAATAGAAAATGAACGGCAGCTTACAGGCAGGTCCTCTGTTCTGAGATTATTAACTCATCAGGATGGGAGAGGGAGTGTCATCCTTGTCACCCTCTTAGCAAAAACTATTTCTGCCCCTCAAACAAACATCAGGTGAAAACCAGATGAAAAATTGCCTTGTGGCTTCCCCTCAGGAAAGCCTCACCAGTCCCACATGACCAAACCACCAACAGGCCTTCTCTCTTTTGATCTGCTGAATCTTAGACCCCCCCACCCCACCCCCCCAAAAAAGACTCCTCACAAATACCAGTGTACTGACCTCAGGAAAACAAACTCAAAAATGGTTGGCTATGATCCTAGTGGGCCTCTGAAAGCTTCTGAGTCCAAGCCAGAACTGAACGGAGCATTCTGTCATTGGTTTTCAAGGACCTCCAATTCAAGAACAGTAGTTGGGTAACATTTCCCAGGCTGTTCATTGGATCAATGTACTCTTTCGTTGTCCCCACTTATCCGAGGAAAGGAGAAAGAAGAAACCTTGGAAATCATCTTTCTTCCTGAAAGCAGTGGTGAGACTGGGGGGAGGGAGGAGAAAGACTTTATTTAGCCTCACTTTGCATTCGGGGTGGGGGGGGAGAGATTTTGTTTGCTCAAATATTATTTGGCTCTGATCTTTTCCAACCGCACAGAGGTGGGCTTAAAAAAAACTTTAAGAGATGTGTTTTGCCCTTTTCATTCAAGCAGTTGTAACGATACTATTTTATCCTTGGTACATGAAGTTACAGATTCCAAAGTGTTTTGAGTGTCAATATGATATGAGGAGCCAGAATCTTATTTTAGAAGATGTAAAGCATGATCCAACCAAAGTCGATCATTTTAGCACCTCTGCTTATTGCCATGAGAAACTTTATTATAAATTTTAATTTTAACTTTTTTAGGATGAGCACAAAAGTGGTTGAAAGTGCTGCCCTTCTCTTTTCCCTGGCTTCCATTCATGTTATGATCTCACTTTGTTCCCCTAACAACTATATCAGTGATGGTGAACCTATTAGAGACCAAGTGCCCAAACTGCGATTCAAAACCCACTAATTTTTCACAAAGTGCCAATGCAGCAATTTAAACGGAATACAGGTGCCTGTGAAGGGGCAATGTCGGGTGCCCACAGAAAGGGCTCCAAGCACCACCCTTGGCACCCATGCCATAGGTTTGTCAGCACTGAATTATATAATAATAATTCTGTACCATCAAGTAAGCTCTGATTAACAATTATGTGGAAAGCAATTTAATTCTATACATTCATACACACACACCAATGTCTTCTGTGGACAATATGCATTACACTTCTTCTGAACTGCCTTTAGTTGCTTTCTTTGACACATTAGCCCTAAAAATCTATCTTGACACCACCTCTAACCACAGTGGCACTGCTCAGCATGAGGGAGCAAGTGAGTGTTAACCATCTGAGATACTCACACACCCATTGAACACCATGCCCTCCTGTCTCCTCTTTGGAGAACAATATGATACAGGAAGCACTGCCATCCCTCTGAACTGACTTCATTTGCCATCTATGACAAAGACACAGTGCCAAATCTAATTTGATACCATATTAACACATTTCACCTTTAAAAAAATGTTCACTTCAGACATTTTGAACTGTCCGAATTTTGGAATTGCTATATAGTTGGACACTCAGGGGAAAAATGTTTGTGTGTTGTTGCTTATCCAATTTTTACTTTCTTTTTCTCAAAGTTTCTCTGTCCATTAGTAACAGACATCTCATTATGATCTTGGGGATCCAGACAAGACCAGTTGGTGATATGAATAAACTATGAAGATGAGGGCCCCTTCTCTGATATATGTGCCCAAACTCCCTCCCAGTGGAAGCTGTGGATTTTGATACCCATCAAATGCATTTCACAAAGCATAGTCAGGCAGGAAGAGGAACTGTGTCTCAAAATGACCCAAAAGCTTCAGGTTATGGAGGCCACCCTACTACACTATGCAGCAAACATATCATCCTTTTCAGTGCCAGCTGTACACACCTAGAATACACATTTGTCCTCACATAGGGCCTTTTTACACGACCCCTAAGATCCACTGGCCACTTAAATTCGGACCAGAGATCTTAGGGGTTCCTCGCTCTTCCTCTGTCCCCACCCCCCTCCTCACTTCCTGGTTGCTGGCTGCCTGAGGGAGGGAGAAAAAAGAAAGAAAAGAATGCCGATTTACCTCCGTTTTGTTCCCGGCAGCATACAGATCTCTTAAAGGGGCGGGGCGCAAAAAAAGAACAAACAGAAGCCAGGAGAGCCCCGCACTCACTATCCTTACACCGGATCAAATATTTGTCACATCCAAAAAGCAGGTACAAGAAAACTGCTGTTTGGTCACGCTAAAATGGGCGGGGTCGCACTTAATTGTCTGCAAAGTCCGGAGCTGGTGGGTAAACATTTTTAAGGTCCGGACCCTGCAGCCATTTGCAGCGGAGCTTAGGGGTCGTTTATAAACGCCCATAGTTAAATTAATTTCCTCCATAGGGTTCCCTCCTTTCCCCTTCTTTAGGCCCTTAGACATTTCTATATGTAGATCTCAAAACATTTAAGCTTCACTCTACTATGGAAAAATATCTCAGTTATCCCAAAGACAATAGCAGGAAACATAATGCACAGGAAAATTATGTAAGGCCTAGAGAAATCAAATAAAGGCATCCTGAAGGATTTCTGAGAAGTAGCAATTTGAAAATATTTCCAGTTCCACAGGGGAGGGGATGAAAGAGACAACCCTATTCCCCCCCCCTGCAGTTACGGAAGAGCAAGAAATATGTGAAAAATTAAATCCAAGGCCAGATGATGTTACTGGAGAGCAGCTTTGTTCACCTCTCCTGGCCCTCAACTGTGGCCAGCGTGGGCGGTAACAGGAAATATAATATGCCTGGAATATTAAATTAATACTATTATGTCTAGGCTGAGATGAAGTACATTCCATGGGAGTAAATAATCCTCAGTTTCCAGTACAGGTAGAGAACTTTTAATCAGTTACTTAATATAAGGACAAGTTTTCAGCCCCAGGAATATAGCTTCAGGAAAAGGGCCCATAACCAGACGAGCTATGGCAACAGGTTAAGGACATGCAGCCTTCTCCAAACTGGGTGCCTGCCCAATGCAGTGTACTATGTGCTGGATGAGGTCGATGGGAACTGTGTTCCAAAGCATCAGAAGGGCCACAACTGCATGAAGAGTATGGATCGCCTGGAAGGGCTTTTGTCAACACGTGTCAACACAACACTGGAAGTAGCAAGTCAGCCTCTCTTCCAAATCCAGGGACCTCCAGATGTATTGAGCACCAACTTTCATCACCCCTAAAAAGCATGAACAGTATCCAAGCTAAATGGAGGATGGCATGAGCATCTGAAGGGCATCATTCTGGAGGACGGTTGGTTGACAAGAGCACACAAGAGGCTCAGTTTCAGGTCCTTGTTCAGCCATCAAGAAGTGCACAGGTTGAAGCTGTGCCAACCTCCCAGTCTATAACAGTGGCTCCCAAACTGTGTACCTGGGGCAACACTGAAACCTTGAAAGCACTTCAGCAAAATCCTAGGGGGCCCACCCGAAGTATCATATTAAGGGAATTGCAGTCAGTGGCCAAGAAGTCAAAGGAGCTGTGAGTAGAAAGAGTTCAGGAACCATTGGTTTAACTTTACCTCATATGTTCGTTATGATGGTAATGTGGAAAAAAGGCATGCCAATAATCTTAGTCTCATTTCTAGAAGAGATAGATTATAAAAATGGGAGGTAAATGAATTAATAAAAATGATTCCTAAGGTGAAACAGCTGAGCAGCCTAACTGTTCTCCTTTCTTTATTGCAAGCTTTCCTTTCAACACAGACAAGTTTTGGACATCAGGGCATCAATACTTAAACTGGGGGCCATGGAACATGGTGCAATGCAGGACTCCATATCTCCTCAACAGGAAATGATAGTACAGGTATCAGGATAGTCTATGAAGGGGAGAGGCTTGATATGTTCTGTTAAAATAAAGGGGGGGGTGACTGAGATCCAAATTCAGAAATGTGGAAGTATGGGTCTCCTGATGAGCATCACTGAGATTTTTAAAAAGGTGATAGATTTTAACCCCACTGACATTATTAGAGTTATATAATCCCGATTTTTTTATTTTGATTTTTTTTTGATTAGGGAAAATGACGTTTTCGAGTTGTCGTGTGTCGGAAGCAGTCCGTTTCGGCTCATTTCCGTTTTTCGCGAAATTTAGTCGGTTCATTTTTTTGTTTTTTCGTTGTTGTTAGTATTGGTTGGGGGGGGTAGCAGGCTCCTGGAGGGAGCTGCAGGAGTCAGCCAGAGCCACAAGTGACGGACTGGCAGACTCTTTGCACCCGCTGTGTCTCACGTACTTGCATGTAGTGCAATGCAAGTAGATCTGGCTTAGGGTTAAGACGGGTTAGCGCAAGGGCTAGGGTTAGGCTAGTTACGGGTGAGGTTAGGGTGAGTATTGGGGTGCACCTCTGGGTGCCTCTCTGACCCACTTAGAAGGACAGTGTACTGGCGTATGGGTTAGGCTTAGGCTTAGGGTTCAAGTTTGGGCTACGATTAGTGTGCTGTTTATGCCCGATTGGCACATCCCAGAAGTCTCTGTGGTCAACCTGGCCAAGTGGCCATGCGATTGGTGGAAAATTTGCATGGTCCACTCCCATGGGCGAGCCCATCATTGCAAATGTGCAGGTGTAATAAAATAAAATAAAATAAAATAAACAGAGACTTTTTCTGCAAGAAAAACCCACTGCTGATACTGTAAAAATTCAAGCATTTAAAATAGCTAATTTTCGCATGTTTCTGTGGTGCTTTGGTGGGGTTTTGGGCAACGATTTCAAAAAAAAAAATTGCGGTCGCCATATTGGATCCCCCGCACTGCATGGCAAATGGATGCGCCCTCCCAGCCTGGTACCAGCAGTGCAGCAGTAGCAATAGCCAAGGAGAGGGGGCGGGAACCCCCCCCAAATAAAACACCCTTCTGGCCTGGTAGGTTCCCTCAGACAGTTTTCGCCTACTTTTAGGGCCTGGAATCGGTTTTTTTTAACTTTTAAAAACTTTTTTTCTGTGCCGCTTTGCATTGCGCGATCGCCGCAATGCAAGTAACGAGCACGACAAATCAGACCAAAATTGTTTGTTCGTCGGTTCGAGCTCGTAGTCTGGCGGAGTAATTCCCGTTACCATTTCCGTAGAGTAACGGATACGAGTAACGGAAACGGAAACGGGAATACCGCTAAGTCGTGCCCATCTCTATCAGTCACTTTTTCCTTGTCAACAAAATTGGACAGAAAACAGTATGCAAGTATAGTTGCTTCTTCTGAGCCAGGTTACAAAATGAGCAAGTATAGAGATACCTGTACAACCTTTACATTCTGAGGCTATCACCACCTGCCACCAAAGAGACACGCATTCCTATAGGCTATTTGCAGAAAGACAGATTGAACTAAGAAGTCTAAACACTTTTGGCAGGCAAACTGAGGTGGTGTCAGACAAGGGTGGATTTTTTCTCTGTATCTGTTCAGCCTGTATGCAGAATACATTACGCAGAAAGGTGGGTTTGATTCAGACAGAGAAAGTGGGGAAACTGCTGAAAGAAAAATCAATAATTTAAAATATTGATTTCTCAAAAATATTGCAGCAGTGACTTGAACTGACTACTGAAGAAAAGCCAAATAAAATTTTAAGTGATCATTGAGAAGATAAAATCATGGCAGCTAACATTTGGGTTGACAGGGGTGAAATTAGAGGGTGCAACCACACAGCAATTTCACTAGTGTTTACTCACTGTGAAGTTGTGCTGGGAAATTTGCTTCAATTCAATTGGCCACATAAACAATAAGACTCCCCCCCCCATTTCCTCAACTGTCAGCTCTCAACACAGAGCTTTGCTCTGTATTATTAAGCTGTATATATAAAATTTTAGGTGTGTTTTTTATTTAACAAGGTGAACAAATCCTAACACCAAAAAAACTGGATTAAAATACAAACATAAATCAAAACATAGTGTTTTCTAACATCCTAGTGGATCTTGTGTCACAGTATAAGCTTTTAGAGAGAGTGTGTGTGTGTGTGTGTGTGTGTGTGTGTGTGTGTGTGTAAACTTCCTAAAGCTTCTCTTCCTGGAGTGTTGTCCACTTCAAAAAGGAAGGAAGGAAGGAAGGAAAGTCATGGGAAATAGGCTTTGCTGGGGACACTGTGTGCTGGCATTGCCTTTTATGTACAGGTTCTCTTCCTGGTGAGGTAAGAGGTGAGGGGGAAGGTGCTTTTTGTGTATGTGCACACAAACTGCTTGTCCTCCCCCTTTTGCATTCCTTGAAGCCACCACACACTTGAACTAATGAGCAAGAATACATATTTTTAAAAAGAAGTGGCTGTGGCATTTCAGGTCCTTGTTCAGGTAATGAATAATTCAAGAGAGGTGTCTGTACCGATTGGTGGGTTTGTAGACCAATGAGAGAGTCTGGGGAGTGGCCTGAGGAGATTTAAGGCTCTGCTCACCAGTCGAGATGGGCACAAAACACCAAAATGGCATCTGTTTCCGTTATTCGGGGCCCTGGGGCCCGCTTTGGTTCTTTACCGTTATTCGGGCCCCTGGGGCCCGATTCGTTGTCATTTTTTCAATTTTTGGATCCGGCGGCATGTGGGCTGGGAGAGTCTTCCCGTGGCCGCAGGGAGCCCTCCCGGGCCGGGCGCCGCCGAAGCCGATGGCAAGCCTCCTGGGAGAGCCATCCCACAGCCCTGGGGAGCTCTCCCAGGGCCAGGCACCATCTCTTTGACACCCCCTTTGCCCTTCTGAGTGCAGAGGGGTGAAGGAGGGACTCAGCTTCCCCATGCGGGTCATGACAGCGCCGGGCGCTGTGGAGAAGATCCTCCTCTGCCCAGGCGGAGGCAAGACCACGGCCGAAGCTCAGCTGATCTCCTCCGCCTGGGATGAGAGCTGTGCCGGCCATCACACAGGGCGGAGGAGCTCAAGCTGCAGTCTCGCAGCCCCTTCCTTCTTGAATCCACCCCACAGCCTGACAGCCCACCGGTGAGAGGGGGCTCTGATCTGTGGGGCAGAGGGCGGTGAGAGGGGGCTCTGATCTGGCCTCCGTGCACAGAGACCGGATGGCAGCCCCTTCTCAACTCCGCTCCCGACTGGAAAAGGAAGCCAGAAGCCGGAAGACTGGACCAGGAAGGCCAGCAGGACCAGGTAGGTCATTGTCATTCATCGCGTGGCCATTAACGAAAACGAACAGAACCAAAGAAAATTTTCTTGGTTCTGTTCGGTTCGAGCCTGGCCAGTCCAAATGGTTGTTATTCGTACCATTACGTAACGGTACAAATAATGGATAACAGTAACGAAAAAATGGTCGTTTTGTGCCCATCTCTACTCACCAGTGTTTTAGTCAGATAGGGACTGGCACTGTCTAAGAGAAAGAGAGATAGGGCTAGATAAGGGATTTACACTGTCTGGAGAAAAGTTAGAGAGAGAAGAGATAGGATTTTTAGAGTGTCTCAGGAAAACTGAGTGTTTAGAATTTATAAACATAGGAACAGGGTGTGCACAAATTCAACTTTATTAGTACAGTGGTATCTTGTATAAAGGAATTAATTCGTTCCAAATGAAATTATGTTAAGCAAATTTTCCTTTATACAAATTCCCATAGGAATGCATTGAAAATGGAGTAATCCCATTTTTATGTTGTACGGATTCTCCCCATAGGTGATTTTGTTAAGTAAATTTCCCCTATCTCCGGAAATTTTTGTGCTGTACAGATTTTATGTTATACAAACTGTTTGTTATACAAGGGTCCACTGTAATCTTTAAAAGGGTTTGAGCTATATTCTTCTTTTTGTTTATACTTCAACATGTTGACCTTAATGATTTTGATTCTATGTACCTTGCAATCAATAAACTTCTTTTATTTTTATTCAACTTAAATACAGTCTGGAGGCTTTAATTTACTAGTGAAGCTAGTTGGTGGCAGTGAAAGAGAAAAATCAGAAGCGGTGTTTGTCAATAGCCTGTGAAAGGGCCGGGGGCATTAATACATTAATGCTACAGAGGCCTCTCTGATAGAGAGGAAAACGTACAGATTGGGGGGGGGAGACCTAAACTGATTTGTATTTTGCAATACTGGGCTTTCTATGTTACTACTGACTCAAAATTTATTTTGACACAAAACTACTCTTTCTGGACTTAAGCTTTTTTCTCCATTTCAGTACACAAATTAACGCATAATGATATCAGGATAACTCTTGGTTTTTTAAAAAAAAAAGACCCAACTTCAGATGGTAATTTGAAGTAGTAATGAATATACCATGTAATATCTTACAGCCAATGTGGTGCAGTGAATAGTGTCAAACTAGAATGCAGGAGGCTTTGTGTTCAAATCTCCACTCAGTCATGGAAATGCACTGTGGTGGATGGGAGGAGGCAATGGTAAACCATTCCCTAAACATCTCCGTTTACTCAGGAACTGTATAAGGTCACTCTAAGTAAGAAGCAACTTGGTTTCAAAAGAAATCTGATATCAATCCACAGTGTGCATAGCCATATATAATATTGTGTGTTTGCACTTGGAGAAATAAAAAATAATAGGCACTAAGCCTTTTCAATATATACATCCTTCTCTTTCCAGAAGCTTTTTAAAAGCTCCTTAAGAGATCTGCTTCTTACTGTTTTTCAGCTTGCCAATGGATCTTCAAAATAATCAACTCCCTTTTTTGGTAACTTAAATCAGGAAAGTGGGAAGAGATAAAGGGAATGGGGGAGGAAAGGAAAAGGCAAATAAAGATGAGGAGGTAAGAATACAATCACGTTCTTTGTTACATCTCGTGTGTTGCATATATACTCTATTAGCCCTCTTCAATTGCTTGTCGCTCCTTTAGCTTTCCAACAATATCCATTTCTGCATCTTCCAGACATTCTTCTATCAATTCTTTTTGTTTTGGTATATCTGTCTTCTTCCAATACATATCATATAAAATTCTAGCTCCAATTATTAGATAAATCACTACATGTCTTAATTTCATATCTGCTATCTCTGGCATAATATCACATAGTCCTAAATGCTTGGGAAGTGTTCAACTAGTGATTTGTAATACAAAATCCAGCACAGTTATCTTGTTTGCTGTGGGATAATTTGATGATGATGATGATGATGATGATGATGACGACGACAACAACAACCTTTTTTATCAGTGTACAACCTGTGTACAGTGAAATTGACAGGCTCCCCCCAACACCATCCCACTAAAAAGCCACTCAAACTCATTTATTTATTTTTTTTTTATTTTTTTATTTTTATTTTTTATACCACCAGTCTTGCTTGCTGCAGAACTCGCCAGCCCTACAAGTCTATCACACATTGTCACTTTTCATTCAACAGTCTAACAGCTCACAGATAAAAACTATTTTTTAGCCAGTTGGTATGGGTGGCTATGCTCCTGTATCTCTTGCCCGAGGGTAGGAGAGTAAAGAAATGCTGCCTGGGTGTGCATCATCCCTGATGATTTCCTCACTCCTAAAGCAGCAGTCCCTGGCAATGTCATCCAGCAGACTAAGGGGACAGCCCATGATGTTTTGTGCTGTGTTCACTACCATCTGTAAAGTCTTTCTCTCTGTGGCTGTCAAACCAGCATACAAGACTGTAATGTAGTATGGTTCAAATGATAAACTGCAAACCTTTTTTTCCCAAGATCTAAAGTAGTATTCCTTCCAAGAAAACTCCATGGACATGGCATTACGAAGTGTCAGTAGCAACTGTAACAACACAAAACACACACACACACACACACACACACACACACACACACACACACACACACACACACACACACACACACACACACACACACACACATCCACCACATATAGTAAGAACTGCCCATCTGTCTCGTGCATTTCCAATGTTTGTTTACAACTTTTGTATACATTTTGGCTATTTTTGAGAGCAACATATACCATCTATAGCACTTCTATTATATATCTACCTTAAGACTTCCATCTCTGATAATCCACGTATTAAGTTTCTAAATATTCAAGTTGCAACATTTGTTTGATACTTTTGTATACATTTTGGCTATTTTTGAGGGTGCCATATACCATCTATAAAACCTCTTATATCTATATCTATATCTATAGATATGGATATAGATATATTTAGAATTTCCAAATTTTGTAATCCATATATTAACTTTCCAGGTATGTAGAAATAATCCTCTCTTACTACCTCTCAGCAGATGTTGATTAGGAAGAAGACAGCTGCATTCCTAGAGGCCTGCTGAGAAGCAACCACTGGAGCCACATGAAATAATCAAAGGAGGTGTCCAGAGTCTTGGCTGCTTAATGATGGATGCATGGAGCCCAGAGGTAAAGAGAAGGCTGCAGGTACAGTGATGTGGCAGGAGTGAAGGAAAGTTTAAAGAGGGTTAGAAAAGTCATATATTAGCTTGCTGTTGGTCCCTTGGAATTTGCTGATAGAGCATCATGAGGGCCTACCACATCACTCTAATTCCAGCTTTATTATGCTATGACTGTTAACAACACACACACACACACACACACACACACACACACACACACACACACACACACACACACACACACACACACACACACACACACACACACTATACCTCTGCTCAGTCTCAGCAGCCTCAGCCATCGGGCTCATGTTGATTTGCATCTGTTTTCTGGATTGAGATGTTGCAGAGAGGCAACCATCACCACTGCTACTTTTGGTAGTGTTTGTCCTCTTTAATGTGTTCCCTAAATGTAATATCTCAGCCCATAATGACTAGATCTTCTGAGAGATGCCTGAGATATGCCATTGATATGTGGGGATGGGGTGCTAGCTTGTGAAGAGTTTGATATGGGATAGGTGACGTGTGGTTAGAGTTGCACACGACACGCATATCTTATGCACACGATACGCAAGGCGTATTCACCCGACACGCAGGGAAAATGCACGCGACTCTTAAGGGTGTGCACACGGCACACTAGCTATGCACCCGGCACGGTTAGAAAGTTATGCGAGAGAATGTTCTGTTTTGATTGGCTGGAAATATGTCTGCCATGTTAATGTAACTGTTGACGTATGAAATTATTATTGTTCGTGTTTTTTGGATAATAAAAGAGCCAGCGAGAGGTGCGGCTGGCGAGTTCCTTTCTACGCACCATAACCTCAGACTACAGTCCCGTTTGTTTCAGTGCACTCCCTTCGCACCACGTCCTGATTGTTGGACCGGACCTGGAGCTGGACCTCTGTAGTTCATAGCAGTGTTGTATTTTTAAGCATGTTTGTGATGGCCTCTGAGCATCATAAAGGCTTTGATATATGAAAAACAAAAGTCACCGGTACTTTCAATCTCTTGTCTTTTGGTTCTGCTCATTTCAGTTGTGACAGAATTTTCTTCTTTATTTTGGAACACATATAAGAGGAGTTAGGTTTGCCGCTGTTTTTACCTGCAAATGCAGAATATTATCACTGCATTTACAGCTAAAGAATAATCCCCCTGAAAAGTGATGCTGAGTGAAAAGAAAAGAAAAACCCAGGGAGCATCTCTTCCACCAGCATTGTAATACAGAATCCCACCATTTGACAAGGGGTTTCCATTGCACAACATGAGGGTAAGCTTTTTTTCATTGCAGATAACTGATTGTACAGTAGTGATACTACAGAAGTCAGCAGACTTACACTGTGCTTGTGGGACTTTCCATTCATCAGACGCTCTGAGTGGATGCTAATGAAATCTATTGTTGGAGTAAGGTGAGGGAAGGGAGCGCCAAACAAATGATCCTACCATGCTTGCAGGTTTAGGGTCTGAGCTCAGAAAAAGAAGGAAATCTGGACAGAGAAAAGACACAGGAAAGGAAAACACCTGAGCTGTCTCTCTATTTTCCCATGTACAAGTGTAGATCACTTCTAACATGCATTGCTTCTGTCTTCCAAAACCAGACTCTTGAATAGAGATGGACACGAAATGCCAAAATGGTGTTTCATTTTGTTATTCCTTACCCTCCTTACCCTCCCCCCATTTCATTTAGTTTAATACAAAATGTTTTTTTTAATTATTTCATTTGTTTCATTTCTTTTTTAGTTTTTTATTTCATTTTTAGCATGGTCGGTGTTTTTATATTATATTTATTTTATTATTAATATTTTTAAAATGTCCCCCATGTGGGCCTTTTTTTTTTTTTTTGAGAACTGAGAGGTGCTGGCTTCGGGCCAGTGCCAAGCAGCTGAGAGGCGCTGGCTTGGAGCCAGCCTAACAACTCAGCCCCAGCACTGCCGCATTTTTTAATTTTTTATATTTTCTCCTCATGCCCCTGGCTGGTTCAGGGCATTTTTCCCTCTTCTTTGTTCTTTTAGTCTTACCAACAATGTAGCTCCCAGGCTGGGTCGGCATTTTTTTATTTTTTCTATTTTTATTTTTTTTTTCTGCTCCTGCACCCAGTGGGGTCTACCAGTTGTTGCTTTTTAAAAAATATATGCACGCACCCACCAGATGGCATGTGGGCCAGTCGGTATGTTTTTAATATTTAAATTTTATTTATTTATTTATTTTATTTTTCTCACTTTTTGTTTTTGTTTTTGCTTTTTTGGTTGTTGTTGTTTTGCATGAGTCGGAAGCCCTCCCGCAGGCTGGTTGATGGCAGAGGGTGGCAGCAAGGTAGGAGAAGATTCCAAACAAAAAACAAAATGAAATGAAATGAAATGGAAATTTCCATTTCATTTTGTTTCATTTTTCTTAGAGGGGACTATTTGTTATTCATTTCGTTACCTAACAGAATGAATAACGAATACTGAAACAAAATTTTAATTCATTTCATGCCCATCTCTACTCTTGAATACCAGAAGCTTATTTCAGTGTGTTCCAAAGGGAAACAGTTTTAGAATATTTTAGAAGAGTTGTAGAAGAGTTTTCAAAGAAGTGAGTGTGTCCACAAAAGCGAACGTATTCACATTAAAATATTGCAGTTCATCTTACAGGTGACACAGTGTTTTTGTCTTCTTTTATTTTTCATTTTCATTTTCATTTTCATTTTATTTTTATTTTTATTGTTGGCCTAATAAAAGAAATACAGAGTGTGGGACCTTTGCAAAATCAATTTTCAAGACTGTTCCGTTATGTGTCCGAATCTGCTGCTAAATTAATATTTTTTGGAATCAGATGGTTCCAGTTCTTGGTGAGCCCTCCTCATTGTCTGGGAATGTAATCCAATGTCTACACTGAATTAGCAAAACTTCACAGACAGAATGGGGCACAGGACAGCCCCCATCACTTCCTGGAGTAAAAAGGAAGTATGAATAAGGAAGAGTGAAGAATTGTCCCTCGGTCTTGTCCAACAATGCTTAATCTCAAGAGCTTTCTACTCCTGGAGCACAGTTCAGCTACTGCAGTCCAGATGACAGAACAATGAGAGGGGCTGTGGGGAAATATCCTGTGAGTGGAGAGGGAGGAGCCAGCATTCTTCAAATCTGCATTTATGTAGATTTATTTATTTTATTTATTTATTTCCTGCTTATATACCGCGCCTATTTCCCACATAGGGGACTCAGGGCGGTTTACAACAAGATCAGAAAGGGAACAGAGGAAGGGCCCTTGTGCGGAGCATGATCCTATGTTTTGCATGCAGAAGATTTTCACTTCAGTCCTTAAATTCTGGAAAACTTCTAGTCATCCAAGTTGTGACAACCAATGGCTACACGTGACGAAACACAGCATTCTGTTTGAAGGGATTCTCTATTTGAAGGGCTCTTCAGTCCAAATCCAGTTGAAAGAGAAGGAAGCACTGAGGCTTTGATGCATATGGACAGAAGACATCCTACCTTTGTGATGTGTATTGTACTGCTATTCAGATTTTATCAGTTAGTTCTACATTTGTCTCCAGCCACCTATAAATTAGTAGTTCTGGATTGTCTTCCTAAAGGAAATCCACCAAGAACCTGCATTGTTTTTTGTGCTCTCTTTTTTCTCAAATTAAGAGTCCACAGTTTATATTTCAGGGTTGAGATATCAACTGATTTTGAAGAGTTTTGTCGTTATTGTTGCTAGAAATTTATAATTTTGTATTTTAAAATGAGGTGGTGTCATCAGCATCCTAGAAACCACATGGAAGGGTGTGTGTTCATAAATCCTAAGAGTAAATAAAATGTGCAGTTGTTATAAAATGCCTAGCTTATTCTCTTTTAATTATGGAATTTGATCATCCTTTTTTGGCAGTATGTTAGTGCCTTATTCTCTACTAAGAATACAGTTTTCTGCTACATAGTTGACTCTGACTTGATGTACAGCATATCTTATTCTACATTCCCTTGCTTTCTATATGATTTACTATATTCAGATTGAGTTTGGCTCCTGTTCCACAGTGCTGGCTTGAATCAAAGGTATTGTACCAGTAACACAGTCTGGTTGGCATGTAATACCATTGGTGTAATAGTTATAGAAACTATTTTCTGCAGCTGAAATGCTGTGAGGTTTAATAACCTGCTTTACAAGTCCATATTACTAATAGTTTTGCATATTAAAACCCCTTTTCCATCTAATTTTTGTTTTATCATTCTAGTCCTCCATCCAGAGCCAAAGTAACATTCTGAAAAATTTAGAGAGAGAGCCATTTATATATGCTAGGTCTTTTATGAGAGAGCTGAAAAAATTGTCTCACAGGAGAGATTCATGGTACAATCTTAAACTTATATATTCATTGCTGAGGCTCGTTGATCTCAGTGGAGTGTACAGAACTTATAGGTACATATTAAAAACTATGAAGTATTCCATTCACCTGTGTTCACAGCCTGGGGTTCAATACCAAATAGCCAGCTCAAGGTTCACTCAGCCTTCCATCCTTCTGAGGTTGGTAAAACCCACCTCATGGTGGGGGAATGTGTGTGTGAATATATAGGTTGCATAATTACTTGTAAACTGCCCAGAGTGTGCTTTAATTTCTATGGGGTGGGATATAAGAAGCACACTTTGCCTTTTGCTTTTCTTTTGTGCATTTTCTTTAATTTTAGGACCAGTATATCAAATGTAGGTATCTGTCTCCCTCCTTCCTGTTTTCATTTTGATATGAGTTTTTGCACTGCAAGTCATTTTTCATTAGATGTGCATCAGGCTTCCTCCCTCCCAACTTTTAAGGTGATATTAAAAACCATACTAGAGATGGGCATGAAATGAATTTTTAATTCATTTCATTATTCGTTATTCATCTCGTAAGGGTACAAAATGAATAACGAACCCCACTCTGGAAGAGAAAGAAAACGAAATGAAACAGACATTTCTGTTTCATTCCGTTTCATTTCGTTTTCCCATAGGAATGCAATATCAATGCATTCCTATGGTGAAAATCCCACGGTTCACCCCCAACGCGCCTGATGAGGCATGGGAAACCGTAGGCTTAGGGCCTCTCCCAGCGCCCATCAGCTGGCACACAGGCTGGGGAGGCCAAAACATAAGTTTAAAACTCCTGCCTTTTCCCCTGATGGGTGCTGAGGGAGGCAAAAAAAATAACCTCCCACTTTTTCCCCACCCGATTGGGCATGAAAAAAGGTGGGAGGATTTTTCTTTTTCTTTTTCTCAACTGAAATGCATTGGCTCAATGCATTTCAAAGGAGAAATTTTTCCTCATTGGAATGCATTGCTTCAGTGCATTCCCATTCCAATGCGAAATCGCTGGGGAACTTTTTTTTGCCTCCCCCAGCCCATGAACCAGCTGATGGACACGCGGGGAGGCAAACAAAAAATCCTTGCCTTTTCCCCGCCCAATCGGGTGCAGGAAAAGGTGGGAGTTTTATTTTAATTTTTATTTTATTTTTGCCTTCCCCAGTGCACATCAGCTGGCACGTGGGCTGGGGGAAGCTAAAAAAAAGTATGGAATGAACTCTCACCTTCCCCCCACACACCTGATTGGTGCAGGGAAAAGGTGGAAATTTTAAACATTTGTTTGCAACGCAGCGTGCCAGCGGATCATTGCTGGGGCTGACAAAAAGAAAAATCACACAAGGACGACACACACACACCCACACACACCACACAAAATGTACTGCACCAAAAACAAAATAGAAAATGAATTTTTTTAAAAAAAATCATTTTGTACAAATGAACCCCCTCTCCCCAAACTAAAAACGAAACGAAACGAAATGAAATGAAACCGAATTTTTCATCTTGTGCCCATCTCTAAACCATACTTTTCCAAGAAGAATTAAAGGACATCCTTTCGTCCCCCACCATTTCGTTGTTCATATACTGCAGTCCTGGTATATCATGGGACCACAATATATGAAGGCAAGGGCCCCTGTGCAAGCTGTGTGGGGCTGTTTGAGGCCTCCTGCACTTACCCCAGGCCTGGCACTGCCCTGATCAGGCCTCTGTTGGGCTTTCTGAGCCCGTTGGAGATCCCAGATTTGGTTTCCAGAAAAGTGGAAGTCACTTCTGAAAAAAACAGAAGTGCCTTCAGGATCACCCAAAACTACCTCTGTGTCCTGCAACAGGCCTAGGAAGCCTGTCAGAGACCTGTTCAGGGCAGGAGGTCTCTGATGCCTAAGGAGGCCCCATACAGCAACCCCGCCCCAGTCCCAACCCAACCCAGTATCCACATAATGCAGATTTTCCTTCATCATGGGTCAGGTCAGGTCTCTAACCCCCACAGTAAGCAGGGATTACTGTTTTAATTTATACTTTCATTCCCTGTTTCTGCCATCATTTGGGTTTTTATTTACTCTTGTTTATTCTGTTTTGGGAGTTGTCAATGATGGTTTTATGTTGGGTTGATGAGCCTACTGCAAACCTCCTAGATTAGTGCCTTGCAAATCAGGTGGTATATAAATACTCAAAGTAAATAAACATTTTTCCTTCTTTTGATTGGTTTCAAAATTATCGATGAACTTAAAATAATATTCTCTCTTTAGGTCAGTTCTCTTTTCTCTGGGAAGCATTTCTTCCGACATTTCTGTTCACCTCCAGAAATATGACAATTATTTGTTCAGTAGCTTAATTGATAATTTTTTTCACCCTGATATGAAATCTGAGACATCTCTCTATTTTTAATTCAGATTCCACAAAAACCCCAAAGGTATGCAAGTTTCAGTCAGTGTCAGTCTCTACTTTCAAGGCTGAGCAAGATTCTGGAATGAGGAGGAGTCTGCCAATATGCTTCTCCTAAGATGTCCAGGACTGGAAACAGAGTGCTTTTTGTCCTGGGCCGTGAGCATCTGAATTTCCTACAGGGGCTCGTTTTACCTGGCTTCACTTCGGGCTCTTCCATCTCCCTTTGAATGGACAGGCTTATATTTTATCTTAAAGGGTAGCTTTTGCTAAATATGTTATGGTTTGGAATAATCCTATAACTTGGATGGAAAAAACTTTTATTAATTGAATTAGGGACTGGGGTCTCAGTCTTTGAAGCAACCACAGATGAGATTTTATGAGAAGATGAAAAGGTAGTTATTTGTCCAGTTCGGGCAAAACTTGGGGATGGTTGTTTTCACTTTATTTTACTTCATTTAAAATGTGTTTTTAAAAGAGTTTCCACTGCAGTTCCCCATTTCATTTCAACCCGAAAGGTTTAACCAAGATCAGTGAGAGGCACCAAAGAACCAAATAAATTTTTGCCCCTCTTCCTGTAACACAATTAAATGATTTCCCACACTTCTTCCCTTATACCCTTTTTTCTCGTATGAAACCTGGGAGGACTTTCTCTGTTTTTTAGATCCATGTTCCACAAAGACACAGAATGAAATATAAAAAGTCATCAAAATCAGAATATCAAATTTAGAGCATTTACTTCAAGATAATATAACCATTGATCACCTGTCTTAAAATACCCAACTGATCTTGATTTTACCTTAGCAATAAGATTTGGTTTACCTATATGGTTTGCATATTTATCTTCAAGAAAACACATATCCATCTGACAGCTTGGGAATTCTGGATGCTGCAATCTAAAAACTTTTTTTTGAAAGTTTTGATTAAACTAAAGTGTGTTTCTGCAGAAATGAAGTAATGAAAGCAATGTGAAAACCAGCTCTGATATCATTGATGCCGTAGTTCTCACCAGCAACCAAATTTATTCAGATGCCTTTTTAAGCCACCAAGCTTTCTAGGTAAGCACGTGTTTACCTTCCAGTGACCAAAGTAAGGCTAAAAAACAATGTGTGGATGGAAGGAAAAGCACATGCTATGATATATAGATAACTTTCTATGCTTGAGAGAGCACAGCTGCTATATAAGGGCTAAACAGATAATCACATTTCACCCTCAGATGTTCTAGAAAGCCATAATCAGGAATGCAGCCTGGCAGTATTTACTGGCTTACATGTTGTTGGCTGTTTATTTAAAATTTCTACCCATTTTAAAAAAATAGGACAGAGAAGAACACATCCAAACAGGAAAAAATGTTTTAAAACAAAATGTATGGTTGAAGCCACAAAAAGTAAAATAATTCAAATCCCTCAAACCACAGGCACATTGATATATCTTTTCAGTACTTTAGTCTCCACCCCTTGTACTCCCAGTTACAATCCTTACATCTAATCCATGTATGGTACAAGATGATTTTATTGTGCTAAATAGACAGTCTTATATAAACAGAGATTCTCTTTGGGGAATCAAAGAGCAACGCTCACTTCTTATAATTACTCGTTGATATTGAGGTGTGCAGTGTGTGTGGTAATCCATTTTGAATGGTGTGTGTGTGTGTGTGTGTGTGTGTGTGTGTGTGTGTGTCTTTGTGTGTGTGTGTCTGTGTTGCTCTGCAGTCTGATTTTTTTCTTCTTTTTGTGTCTGTGCTGCTCTGCAGTCTGATTTTTTCTTCTTTTAGAGTAGCTCTTTGACCACAACTTTGGGCTAAGTTTCTCTCTGTAATGTTTTTACAGACATTAAGGTCAACATTAGTGTCTGCAGAGAAAAGGATGACTGTCTTCAAGAAACAACCAAAGGAGAGAAAAAGCAATAGTCAAGAGCTATAAGACTCACTATAGAAAGCTGACCAACCCCTCCAAGCTCATCTGGATCGCTATGGAAGTCACACTCACCAAGAAGTTGCTATTTAAGTTTGTAGTTTAAAGAATTAGTCATTGCATACTACCTTGGAATGTTGTTCATAGTCTTCTCCAGAAAATATATTCCAGGATGAAATGTGCTCCACCAAAACATTGTCCCACTTGAGGAGTGGATTTGGAAAACCAATTTTCACCCCATATCAGACACTGTATGTTGACCACAGAAATGGAAGACACAAGCAGAAACTTTAAGGGATACTCAGTATAGCATAATGGGCAAAAAGTCAGGAGAACTTGGTTCAAATCCATGCTCTGCCATGGAAATCTCCTGGCAGAACTGGTTACTATAAATTGGTTCCAGCTTGATAGCACAGAAAATGTCACAGAAACCTCACATTTTCAGAAAGTGACAAGGTTGAAAGGTATAACTGCAACATCAGTGGAGAATGCCCATAATTTAAAAGTTTGGCAAAAGGGGAAAGAAAACAGCATATTCTTTGCCAGTCATTTTTGTAGCCACAATAGCATAAAGTCAGTCACCAACAGACAAGGGCATGACTCAGCGAAATTGTGATTTCCATTTTCGGTTATAGTTTCCGTTATGTAACAGAAACGGTAACAATAATTAAGCCGTCAGAACTCGAACTCGAACTGAAAAAAGAAAAATTTGGTTGGGTTTTTCATTTCCGTTTGTGGCATCGCAACGATCGCGCAATGCGAAGCACAGAAAAAGTTTTTAAAAGTTTTTTTTTAAAAAAACCCGACTCCCGGCCAAAAAAGCAGGCAAAAATATGCCTGCCTGAGGCTTTGCCACCTACCAGAGGGGTGGTTTCTGGGGGGTCCCTGGCCTTTCCCCCCCTTTTCTCCTGTCCTGGGCTGCTTGCACCAGGCTGCGGGGGGGTCATCCTCGTTGTCTTGTCATGCCATGCGCTGGGGGGGGGATCCAAAATGGCGACCGCAATTTTTCTTTTGAAATTGTGGTCAAAAAACACACCAAATCATCACAGAAACATGTGAAATTTATTTATTTTAAATGCCTGGATTTTAATAGTAGCAGCAGTGGGTTTTTTATAGCAATAAAACGTCGCATTGATTTTATTTTATTTTATTTTATTTTTTATTTTTTTAAACCTGCCCATTTGGGCTGGGCATGGGATGGGACCATGCAATTTTTTTGAACCATTCCACCAATGGCATCGCCAGGTTTTTGACTGACACTTCTGGATGTCTCAGAGGGCATAAAAAGCCGAGGCACCTTCCAGAAATCGCAGTCGGGTGTATGGATGTGATTGAGGGAGGAGGGCTGGCTGCTGTTGCTGGTGTGATCCGATCGAGATTGAGGAGGGAGGCTGGAGGCTTTAGGATTTAAGTTAAGCAGGCAGGGAGGGAATTGAATTTAGAAAATAATTTCTTTGATTCCCTGCAGCTTTGTCTGCTGAAGGGAATAGCAGTTTATTCTTTATTTCTTCTCTGGCAGTTTGTGAGGATTTTTTTCTCATATTGGATAAAGGGGGAGGTTCGACTGGGAGTGGGAGGTGTGGATTTATTTTAAAAATATATTATATACTACCATTTATTTTCTATTTTCCCAACTTCAATTTGCTTGCACACAAACACATTTGGGGTGCAAGCCAAGAACAGAACCTCTATCCTAAGTGATATCCTAACTGCCCACTCGCCCGTCTGCCCGCGCCACCACCTGGCTGCGGACCGCGCCGCCACCCGCCCACTTGCCCACCTGCAGCTGCCGCCCACCCGCTTGCCCACCCCCTGCCCCACCCACTGCCTAGGGTGCAAAAACACCTAGCAGCGGCCCTGATTGCGGGACGCCCTATGCTCTGGGAAGTCAAATCACGCTAAATCGCGGTGGAAACGACAAACGACAAATGACAAACGGAAACAAGTTTTTGAAAAAATTCACGACAAACGGAAACGACCCGAAACAGACCCGTTCCGACAAATGAAAACTCGAAACATCATTTTTTCTGGTCGTGCCCATGTCTAGTCACCAACCATAGCTAAGCAGTGGCTGAAGTCAGCATATTATTACTCTTCAAAATCTCATAAAAGGGAATATGAAAGTGTGTGTGTGTGTGTGTGTGTGTGTGTGTGTGTGTGTGTGTGTGTGTGTGTGTGTGTGTGTGTGTGTGTGTGTGTGTGTAAGAAAGAAAATTGATTAAAAAACAATAGGTGGAAATGAAGGCTGTAATCCATGTTAACAATGCCTAGCCTTTAAAATTAATGGGCTTCACAATGTAATCCTAGTATGTTTATTCATGCCTAGTGGGTTCAGATGGGATTAATTTCTCCATACTAAATGTACTTAAACCTGCACTGAAAGTATACCTAGGGTTTTGACCACTCACATTAAATGAACGCAACAGGAAAAAAGATACTGTTGGAGAAAGAGATTTAATGAGAGCCAGTACAAAAATCATGGAGGGGAGGGGGACAGAGAAATGCTGATTTTACTTAACATTAACTGCAGGAAAATGCCCATAAACTGTGGTAGAGACTATTAAACCCTGTGTCCAATGCCAGCTTTGTGCCAGCTGTTCAGAGGAACAGGTGTATTATTCCACGTTCATTTAGTTTAAATGAATTGTTTTTCCATGCATATATATTCATGGAATTTCATTATTTACTTGCTTCCATATTGTGAAATGGGTTTTTTACATTCTTCTGGAACAAATGTGGTAAATGTGTTTGTGTTATATGATTCATGGGTGGCCAGATGCCCCTGGATAAATGCTTGCATGAGATTCTGGGAGACTAGCACTGATTTCAGTCAAACACCCATCACCCTGCAATGCTTCCATGATATTAAGGAATGCACTATTGGCAGCAGACAGCTCCCCCTATGTCTGAAGGTTCCCCTTTGCTTTCCTGCTCACTGTAGCCTTCTGCTTCGCATCCTCTCAACTACTCATGACAGACTGTCCCAATTTAGATATGTCATTCACCTTAGCAGGTGGGAATAGTTGTTCTCGATCCCCACCCTCCCACAGAAGCCACTCCACCACCACCGACCTCCTCCAATCCCATACAGGGTATCCAAGGACTCTGCTGAATGGAACCGGCTGTGGGGCAGGAAACAGGGGCAGCACTTCCCCAAACTGGCTGGTGGCACCTTCCAGCAGCAAGGCTTTGCTCCCCAAACCAAGTATGCAAAATTCTCAAGGGTCATCCTTTCTGCATCACTCCCTACACCAGGCATGTCCAAGCTTTGGCCCTCCAGATGTTTTGGACCACAACTCCCACAGTCCTTTGCCATTGGTATTACAGGCTTGGAATTCTGGGAGTTGTGGTCCAAAACATCAGGAGGAACGAAGTTTGGACATGCCTGCCCTACACCCTTCATTCTCTAACTCAGTACACCATTAGTTATCTAACTCGATCTGTATCACTTGAGGGACGTGTTGTTTCATGAGTTTGCATATGCACATATGCATAGCTCCACATGTTTTGCTTTGGAATGCAGAAGACTGGTAACAAGAGCAATTTATCACATGGTGTCAACTGATAATTCCTGTCCTAGTCACAGGTAGAGGATCTTTGGATATCTTCATAGACCACATCTGTACAGTCTGTTCCCATTGGTTATGCTGGTTGGTGTTCTGGGAACCTCTGACAGTGGCCCTCATCCTTCCCCCCAACACACACAAACACCTGTTCTGAGAAGGAAGGCAAGATTCCTGTGGACTAGGTCATTAGTGTCAGAGAGGTGGATGATGGCCTTGAGCCATTTGCCACGATGGTCCAGATGACATAAGGATGATTGAGAGATGCAGGAGAGAAGGACTGCTGGGCTGATGCAGTGGAGTGGAAGGGCTTCAAGGCCCAGGAGGCATTGCTATTGCCAGAGTGCAGGCAGATGGCTGGGAGTTCACCCACCACCATGATCCTGATGGGTAGTTCCTAGTGCCTAGTGCCACATGAGGAGGCTGCTCAAGTTCTCTGGGATGAGGCCAGATGATGTGAGGCCCAGAGGCTCAAAATTCAGAGACAGGAATGCCAGAATCAGTGGAATCAGCTGCCCCACAGCAGGGACCACCATTCTTGCAGCCAATCCATTGCCCTCCACCCCTGTGTCTCCTGCCTCTATGCCATGCTACATCAGAGAGCCTAGCCAAGTCTGAGTAGAGTTTGGCCATGTCTCTCCAGAGAATTATCTCACCTATGGGCCTTCCAAGGACAGTTGACTGCCTCCGCACGGCACCCATGTTGTAGCATCCCCTGCCTGGCTCACCTGAGAGGTGTCCTAGAACTGGTAGTGGAGGACAGGCACCACACCTGCCAGTGAAAAACTGGAGAAAGGTTTCCTCTTCCCCGAAAAGTCTTTGAGAGTGAAGTCAACTCCCTTGCACCCTAAAGTTCTTAAGTTTGTAGTGTGGACCTGTTGGCCCTTTAAGGAGCTCTGTTGCTCTAAAAAACACAGCCTGCTTCTGAAAGGAGTCCTCATGTCATTTTGGGGGTGGGGTGTGGGTGGAAGCTCTTACAGAGCTGAAGTCTGAAACAGCTAGACCACCAAGATTTATTCACACTTTTTCTGAATCCATATGTGATCAAGCGGTGGAATGACAAAATCCAGCATGGAATATCATTTTTAAAAGGACTCCGTCAAGTCCCTTCTAGAAGCTCACAAATTCATAGGCTTGCCATAAGTGGGAAGAGGCTTAAATGAGTATAACAACAACACTCCTGAGTGTTTGTTGCAATAAAAACATGGTGTTGTGTGCTTCCTTAAAGATTGTCAAGTTTTCTTTGGCATAAGCTTTTGTGGGCTCTAGCCCACATCATATAGGCATTCTTAGATCTGAAGAAATGGAGGTTAGTCGATGATGCTCATGCCAAATAAAACTTGTTAACCTTCAGATGCCACAAGACTTTTTGCTAGCATTACTCAAGCTACTGCTCACAAAGGATTTAGGAACAAAAACATGTTAACTTAAAACAAAAAAACAAAGTAACAATCAAGATTCATGTGTTTAAAAAAAGCACTCTAAACTTTGTTCTAATAACTGCCCCCCACTTGCTCCATGCCCCTGTCTATTCCCTAGTTTTCCCTTGTTTGTTTGTTGGGTTGCTTGCCTGTTTGCCTGTTTGCTTGTTTTATATGCTGTCTTTCTCCTGACAAGGGGACTGAAGGTGGCTCACAATATTAATATTAGAATGAATAGAATTAAAAGCATAATGTTAAATTTATTTATTTTTATTTTAGAGCATTTTACCCCACCTTTCTCCTTGGAAAAGGACCCAAGGCAGTTTACAATAATGAGGGACAATATACAGTCCAATACACTCAAGTAGTTGAGAGTAATTCTCAAGTAATTGAGAGCAGGGAATTGAGGGACATCTTACAGCATTAGAAGACATTACATTAATACTACAAGAGAACAAAGCAGTTAAAAAGGGGAGGGAGAAATACTATGAAAAGTTATGAGTGAGGGAATCTAACAATTGAAAACATAGTGTCAATGCAATCACAAAATATATACCGTATATAGACATTGGCACAAAATGAACTTTTAGTTCGTTCGTTATTTGTTGTTCATTTCATTACATAACGAAATGAATAACGAACCTCAGAGTGGACTTAGAACAAAATGAAATGAAATGGAAAAAAAAATGGTTCAGTTCGGTTCGTTTAGTTAATGGCAGCGCCAGAGATGTCTCCTCCCTGGCGCTGGTCCTTCCTGGAGGTCTGGTCTTCCTGGCTGCCGACTGGCCTGCAATACAGCTGTAGCACGGGCCACGTGGTCAGCAATAAAAAGAATGATAAAAATAAAAATAAAAATAAATAAAAAGGAGTGCCGCCCCGCCCCAGGGGTGGCTGGGTTTGTGGCCTAAATAAAGGAGGAAAATAAAATATAAAACCAGCACTGACCTGGCCCCAGGGGCAATGTGGTCACATTTGGGGGGAAAAGAGACGCTGGCCCCAAGCCAGTGCCTCAAAAAGCCCCTGCCACCGCTGCCACCCAGTAAGAATGATGTGTGGATGATTGAAGATGATGGTGATGATGTGGATGATGAGATTTTTTATTTTTTATTTTTTTATTTTGAACATTTTTTCCCGCTCGCGCCGTGTCAAATGGATTAAATCGCGCAAAGCGGGGAAAAGTGAATAATGAACAAAATGAACCAATGAAATGAATATACTTGTAAAAAAATTATTAAAAAAAAAAACAAAAAAAACAAACCCTAAAATGAACCAAACCAAAATGAATTGCCATTTTTTTTGTTCATGCCCATTTCTAACCGTATATATCTGAGTATAAGCTGACCCGAGTATAAACTGAAGGCCTAATTTTACCCCCCCAAAATGGGAAAACTTATTGATTCAAGTATAAGCCAAGGGTGTTTTCTTCAGCCAAAAATAAGGACTGAAAAACTCAGCTTATGCTCGAGTACATATGGTAAACACAATGTCTATGTGATCATGTATGGTATATTCACATAAAGGTGATATAATAGGTAGTCCATCATTAAGGGAAAGCTTGCCTGAAGAGAAAGGTCTTTGCCTGTTTCTGGAAAGACATCAGAGATGGGGTGGTCCTCACCTCTGGTGGGAGGGAGTTCCAGAGACTGGGTGCAGCTGCCAAGAAGTCTCTTTCATGTGTTCCCTCAAGACATACCTGTGAGGGTGGTGGGTTGTAGAGAAAGATGTCTCCTGATGACCTTAATACCCGAGCCAGTTCATACTGTGAGATTCGATCTGTGAGGTAGCTACGACCCAGGTCATACAGTGTTTTGTAGGTTAAGTTCATCACTTTGAATTGTGCCCAATCGCCGATTGGTAGCCAATGGAGTTGCTTTAAAAGGGGTGTAATGTGATCTCTGTACCCCACCCCAGTCAGCAATCTGGCTGCTGCATTTTGGACCCATTGAAGTTTCCTGAGACTTTTCATCGGTAGTCCCACATAGAGCTCATTACAGTAGTCTAACTGGGAGGTCACTAGGGCATGTGTCACTATGGCCAGAGCAGGTTTCTCAAAAATAGGCGTAACTGGCGTATTAGTTTTAATTTTGCAAATGAAGTTTTTTAATTGACATAACATAGATTGTGGGTCCTGGTGACAATTATAGTGTTTTGTGTTTAAATGTTTTTATTGTTTTAATTGTCCATCACCTTTTTAACATTTTAACTGTTTTAACTGTTCATTTTAATTGTAAACCGCCCAGAGATCTTTGGGTAGTGGGCGGCATATAAGCTGTATAAATGAATAAATAAATAAATAAATGCACTCCTGGCCACAGCTGTGACGTGGGCATCTAGGTTCAAGGATGAGTCCAAGAGCACCCCCAAGCTGTGAATCTCTTTCTTTAATTGGAGGGAGACCCCATATAGAACAGGTTGCATCCCTATACCTTGTTCTCCCTTTCGACTAATCAGAAGCACCTCTGTTTTGTCTGGATTTAGTTTCATTTTGTTCATCCTCATCCAGTTCATTACTGTAGCTAAACACTCAACCTTTAGAAGTTGAGATAGTAGCAGAATCTGGAGGTGATGAGAGATAGAGCTGAGTGTCATTAGAGTACTGGTGGCAATTAACCCCCAAAGTCCTGATAATCTCCCCCAGTGGTTTCATATAAATGGTAAATAACATTGGAGACAAATTAGAGCCCTGGGGGACTCCAAATGTCAGTGGCCATGGTGTTGAACATGAATCACCTAACATCACATTCTGCATTCTTTCCTGCAAGAATGATTTGAGCCACTTTAATGCAGTGCCCCCAACTCCCATTTCAGAGAGTCCAGTCAGGAGGATGCCATGGTCTATTGTGTCAAAAGCAGCTGAGAGGTCTAGTAAAACCAAAAGGGACACTGATCCCCTATCCATTTCCCTGTGTAAGTCATCTACCAATGCAACCAGTGCTGTCTCAGTCCCATAGCCAGGCCTGAAGCCAGACTGAAATGGATTTAGGTAGTTTATGTCACCCAGGTCCCAGGAACCTCTGGAGCTATGAAGCCACAACCCATTCCAGGACTTTCCACAAGAATGGGATATTCAATACTGGTTGATAATTGTTCAATATTGTTGGATCTAAGGGCTTTTTAGCAGTGGGTTTATTATTGCCTCCTTTAAGCTTGCTGGAATCCTGCCCTGTGGTAAGGAGGCATTCACTACTCTTCCTAACCAGTCTGCCATACCTTCTATGGCAGCTTTTATGATCCATGAGGGGCAAGGATCCAACACACATGTGGTGGCCCTCCCCTCCCCTAGGGCCCTGACAACATCATCCAGCTGTAGGACCTGAAAGCCAACCATTAATACAGGATAAGCAAGGCAGGGCATTTTAATTACAGGCTCTGAATCAATAACAGCATCCAGGGTAGCTCAGATCTGTTCAATTTTGCCTGTGAAGTATTGTGCGAGCGAGATACAGAGTGGCCTGTGTTATCCAGATTGTAGACTTTTTGACTGTTCTGAAAAGATCCACTGGGCAATTTTGTGCCAAATCCATGGTAGTAGAGAAAAATGCTTTCTTTGTTGTCTCCACTGCCTTGGAGTAAGCCTTCCAAAGGCCCTTCACTATTTCTTTGTTTTCACTCTGGGTTTTCCACCAGTGCCTTTCAACTCTATGGCCACCCATTTCAATTTTGCCAGCTCCCAAGTATTCCAAGCAGCAAATTTGGGTCTTTGAGGAAGGAGACATTTAGGAGCTATTCAATCAATGGCTCTGCTTATTTCCCTATTCCAGAGGTCAACCAAGGAGTCATCAGAGAGTTAGGAAACTCCCAAAGAGCAGTTAAATTTTTTTTGGATTCATCAACTTTCTGGGATGTATAGCTTTTGTCTGACTCCCCCCCCCCATATACCAATTAAAATACAACTGAATAACTAAACACAAGAAAAACCTTTAGAATTATCATAACTAAAAAGGCATTCAGGGATTCAATCATTACTGTTAAAAGCCTGCCTGAAGAGATGGGTCTTCAGTTGTTGGGGGGAGGATAAAAGGAAGGGGGCAGCCTGATCTCCAGCAGAACATTCCATAACTTGAGAGCTGCCACAGAGAAGGCCGTCTCTCGTGGCCCCACCTGCCATGCCTGCACTGCCAATGGGACTGATAGAAGGATCTCCTCTGATTATCTTAAACCCACGTACATCACATACACACTGCTGGGTAGAGTTCAGACCCCTGTCTTAAACCACTGTTTTTTCAATTAATTAATCTGAATCTTTTGGTTTCTTTTTAAAATATATATATTTTAAGTAAAGACAACTTTCACTTGTACAGCCACAGACAATGATTGAACATGAGGCAAATGATTCCTTTGGAATTAAGTGATTCATTAAGTGATTAGAAACTAAGCGTGATCCCTTTGTTACTTTTCCTGAATTTTCAGGGTATCTGAAGTTTACAGCAGCTATAGCCTTGGCTGAGCATTTGTAACATATGTATCCACTCGTGGTGCCAAGTTGTTCTTTTTCTCATGCTTGTTAATCTCTGTCCCTTCACTCCCTCCACTACAATTTCCTCCTCTTGTCCATGGGCATATAAAGCTCCAAAGGGAAGCATACATCATCACTTTTGGCCCCAAAGTCTCATTCTGAGGAGGGTGTTACAACAACACTTGCAGTGCTGCCACTACTGTTAACATAGTGCAGGGCTTCCACCATTTCAGAGAGGGCGTGGTGGATTGGGGAGGGAGAGGGAGTAATTGGACTCATTACATCTGATTTTGGTTTTTGACGTCTGATTTGTTTTATCATATCTTGTAAGCCATCCTTATTGTATGTGTGTTTATTTTCTGCTTGTGCTGTGCACCACCCAGAGTGGCCCTCTCTGCTAGATGGATGGTATACAAACCAAATCAAACCAAATAAATAAATAAATAAATAAATAAATAAATAAATAAATAAATAAATAAATATTCCTCACCAGAGGCTTTGCAGAATAGTCCAGAGGAAGCAGCAGTTGGACCACATAGGCTGATACTTCACGTCCCTGTCGCTGAAGTTCGCGGCCCCGCTGGAGACCATTTCGAAGGAACGTGACCTCACGTCCTTGTGGGGTCAATCCGAGTTCAAAGGAATGGAACCTCATGTCCTTGTGGGGTCAATCCGAGTTCACCCTGACCACGCCCCCTGAACTGCGCTCCAAGAGGGGTGAGAGATTCCCATCCTGGAGCTCGGGAATCTTTTCAATCTGCTTCTCGATCCATGTAGAAAACCGATTTCAACACGGAGGCAAGTTCACCTGAGCTCGAGGAAGGACGTGAAGTAACCACCATAAAGAGGGATACACCTTCTACAGAGCAAAAAACCAAAAACAAGACAGTGGTAGCATACCGTTTCAGGGTGATGGCCTCAGTTCATGATGACTGACTACACCTCCATATTCTGGGAATTAGTGTGTCCATGTTAGAAGCAATTAAAGGCAACATAGCACTGCTCAGCTAGTGGGTACTTTTCTCTGCTGTGATTCTAGCACTGTACTCCTGGTAGAAGCTGAAAGCTAGGGAAGGAGAGAGAGGACCCAACTACACATACAGCAGTGAATTTGCAACTGCCACCCTCGCTGCGTGTGATTCAAGCCCTGGTGCAGTTCTATAAAATGATGCGATTTTAAAATGAAAACAAGGCTTCTGTTACTAGCCAGCCAGTGCCAGGAAATTTCTAAGTTGCCAAGAGCACCAGAGGCATGGCTTGACATGTGGCAAGAACAGAGCCACCAGAGTTATCCCTCAGGCAGAAAGAGGGTCACTGCCTGGCCTCTACTGGGGAGGCATTTATTTCTCACGTGGCTCCCACAGTTCTGTCTCCCACCCACATAGTTTGATTGTGTCACCTGCTGCCCTGGTCCTGGTACTGTCCAAAGCAGTGAGAAGCTATGAAGTTGTAAAAATATATCTGTGAAGATTCTCAGTCATCCAGGTGAGTTCATCTAGAAGTTGAGTCATGGAAACTGAACTTCTTTTCTTGTGGGATTGAAACGTTTTGCTGCTTATCCAAGCAGCTACATCAGTCTGAGAAAAGTTAATGATGAGGCCCCCAATTTATACATCACCTTAATTTCACATCACCCTGGTTATTCACGTGTGTATGGAAAACCCTTCTCTCAATAGAAGTGGGGGGAGGGGTTCAGGCACGATCTGTCTGCCACTTAACATGCTGCCCTTTCATCGATCCCGAGACAAATCAGAAGGGGTACAATATGACTTTCCATAGTAAGTATGTGGCACAAGGAAGAACTTTTTCTTTCCTGATAAATATGAGGAAAATGTCTATTTCCAGTCTCAACTTTTGGGACTGGCCCTTGTTTCTAAGCACCAGCAGCTAACAGGGAAAGGAATGTCTGTACAGTGCAAGTGAGCCAATAAGAAGGCAATGGATTCTGTTAAGTTTTTGTTTGTTTGTTTGTTTGTTTGTTTGTTAACTAACACTGTGCCATGATTTGGGGCTTGGAATCCTCAGGGTGGAAGGACAGGCAGTCATCCAGCTACTTGACTCAATGCAGCTTCCTGAGTGGCTGTTAGGAATCTGGAGGCAGAGGAGCTTCAGATGGGATTTGATCCAATGTGTCAGGATGGATGACATGTGTGCATTAGACCCTGAGCAACGGGAGCAGACAAAGGAAGGGACTTCACTGGTATTTCACCTGCAGAGCCACTGTGTCAAAATATTGTTTGATTCTGTAGAAACCTGAGGTAGCAACAGCCTTTCTAGCTGATTAACAGGATGCTATTTTTCTGTTTTAATTCTTTACCAAAACCCGTTTCCATTGAAAAAAAGAATGTATTTATTTGTAAGAGTTATACCTCATTTTCCCATCAAATAATTCTAAGGATGGCTCACACAAGTTATAAAAGTAAAGGTGGTGGTACCTCCTGACAGTTAAATCCAGATGTTTCCAAATCTAAGGGTCAGTGCTCATCTCCAAAAAGCAGGCATTTATCCATAGTAGAGATGGGCACAAATAGAAAAAATGACATTTTGGTTTTTCATTTTTCGTTGCGGGGTCGTTTCAGTTTATTTTCATTTTTTGTGAAAAAAATTTAAAAAATCGTTTCATTAGTTCGGGAGTTCGTTAATCATTTTTACTGCTTTGCTGCATGTGGGCGTCCCACACTGCCCAGAAACATTTAAAAATTTTTTAAAGTTGACAACTTGACAACTGCACAGACTGGACTGGCAGCATCAAGGCGTCAGTGGAGTCAGCCAGCAGCGTCAGCAGGGGCTTTCTCAGGCGCTGGCTTGGGGCCAGCACCTGGGGTCTTTTAGAGCACCGATGGGCTGGAGGAGGAGGAGGGCGTGGCCGCCTGAAGCCGGGCACGGATTGCTCTTCGTGCTATTGAGGCTGAGGAACAAAACAGGGGTGATCCTCCGCCTCACACACACACACTCCGGTGGTTTTCCTGCACTTTTTCCAGCCTCAGATTCTCCCCTGAAGCAGGGAAACGCGACCGGCCAGGAACCTTCACCAGCGCACCTCCAAGGCGGGCAGCGGCTCCTCTGATGGGGGTGACCCCCTCTCGCTCCCTGGCAGGGGCAGGGGCCTTGTTGCTGTCTCACGTCCTCACCTCAAGCCAGCCTGATGGCAGATGCCGCTGCTGCCACCACCATCACCAAGCCGGCCAGTGTCCAAGGCGTCCAAGGGCAAGCTGCACCGAGCCCGCCAGTCGCACTCGCGCTTCAAGATGCAGCTGGTCACCTTCCGATGGAGGAGGAGAAAACCAAGAAGTCCTTCCTGCAGCAGTCCCTACTCCTCGAGTGCCTCTGGAAGAACCTTTTTTTTACTTCTTGGTTTCCTGGCCCCGCGCTACAGCTGTAGTGCGGGGCTTTTCTTTCAGCGCCTACAGTGCGGCCCCTGGGGCCTTGTCGGCGCTGGGATTTTTTAAATTTTTTTCAGATTTTAGGCTGCCAACTAGGCCACCCCTGGGGCCCAGTTGGCACTCCTTTTTATTTTTTATTTTTATTTATTTTTATTTATTTATTACCACCAACCATGTGGCCGGAGCGCAGCAGTCGGCTTTTCCCCATACCAGCACCAGGCAGGTACAGGTAGGAGACATCTCCGGCTCCACCCCTCCCTATTAACAAACCAAACCTAACCAAAAAAAATTTCTCAGTTCTGTTCGGTTTGTGGTAAATTTGCCCCTAGGGTCGTTATTTGTTTTGTTACGTAACGAAACAAATAACGAAAAATGGAATGAAAAAAACTTGATTTCGTGCCCATCTCTAATCCATAGACATATTTCCGTGGTCATATGTTCTACATGAATGGATGAGCAAGCACACTAAACAATGTTCTCTTCCCACCAAAGTGGTGTGCATTTATCAATTTCTATGTTTATGTGCTTTTTGAACTGATACGTTCGCAGAAACTGGTACAAGCCACGGGAGCTCACCCTGCCTGGCAGATTCAAACTGCCAACCTTCCCACTGGCAAGCCCAGTGGCTCAGCTGTTTAATCCCCAGAGCCACCCATGTCCCTCACAAATTATACCAATGCCAAAAGGGTGGTGGTGGAGGCAAAATCTGCCAAGACACCACCCAGCTGATCTCAGTTCTACAGCTAATGGATTGGGCCAATATTTCCTTCTTATTGGTCCTACATGGCAAGCCAACCAGCAATTGGGACAGGGTGTTCTAGGTATGAACCTGAGCAATCAGACCAATGAGTAAACTCAGTATTTCAGTGACCAGTCACAAAACAAAGCATGATAAACAGCTAATGAAAGCCGATCCTTTCAGTGTCTGAGCAGGTACGCCTCTTCTTAAATTATGCTAAGCATATTGTCTTACTTGCCCTGTCTGTGTGTTTCTTCCATTTCTAACCAAGCATCAGTGTTTGGATTATGTGGGGTGGGACACCTCCTCTCTTTGTTGATTGCCTCCTGAATTGAAGAGACAGGGAGAACATGGTTAGGTCAAGTTTAGGGGCTGTCAAGATCCAGCTGTAGGATTCATTTAAAAAAATTATTGACCCCCCCTCACACACAATAATTTGAGCACTGGAATGCTTAGCAATGTGACTCAACTCCTAGCTTGTTCATCTTTCAGGGGGACTTTCATCGTTATGTCAAAAAGCCAGATGGTGCTTTCTTTGCAAAGAGAAACTTTTTGTGTGTGTGCAGACAGTTTGGTGACCTCTGCGGGCTGGCTGTATGTTTCAGATAGCCCCTCATTAGAAGAAGGATTTCCTCATGTGCAACTATATATGCATTCATGGAGGTTGCCATCTCAGGAGCAGCCATTTTGTGAGATGTAAGGTTCAAGCCCTAAGAACCTAGGGGCCAGGTTTTGTGCTGTCATGCGCCAGTCCCTTACACGACTGCAAAATGATGTATCACAATGTGATAGACAGACAACATGGAAACATCTTGATTGATAAGAAGGCTGATATGGCAATGAAAAAGAAGACAAGTACACTTCTGATGATGTGAAAAATGGCATGTCCTTTTAGTCATGAGGTGGGGGGATCCAAAAATCTAAGATTATCTGGTTGTCAGTCTCCCATTTAATGAGATTTCAGAACAAAATGGTGGGATCCACAGACTGAGCAGTCCTAATTTAGCAAGCATAACAGAGAATAATATATTCGACCTTCAAAATGAATTTTTCATATTCGTATGAATATAAATTTGCACCCACTTTTGCATTGTACGTTCTGTTCCTTTTACATCCCTTGCACCCAACCATTTTATTACTGTCTTGTTGATCAGTCAAACAAGCTATTCAGAATGGAATGGGAATTAAGTTGTGCAGCTAGAGGGGAAGATTTATTTATTATTTAGTTATTTATATATTTCTATATTTCTATACCACCTGTCTTCCCAATGGAACTCTGGGTGGTGTACAACAATTACATATAACAATAAAAAAACCAAACAAGGCAACCAATTAATAATAATAATAATAATAATAATAATAATAATAATCATCATCATCATCATCATCATCATCATCATCATCAAGATGGCGGAACAGAACAGAACAAATAAAAAATCCTAATGGTCGCCAAATGCCTCTCTGAAAAGCAAGGCCTTAAGTGCTTTTTTGAAGGCCGGCAGGGACTATGCGAGGTGAATGTCAGTCAGCAGTTTGTTCCAAAGTGCAGGGGCGGCCACAGAGAAGGCCCAGTTTTGAGTGATCGATTTCCGGGGCTCCCTGGGAGCGTCCAGCGGAAGTGAGATCACCTACAACATTCTGGTGGGTTGGGCCTCAGTTGGCCTCTGGAAGATCCGCTGTGCCAGGTACTCAGGTCCCAATCCATGGAGGGGTTTTAAGTCAAAACCAGTACCTTGAACCTTATTTGGGACACAAAGAGCAGTCAATGCAAATGAGCCAAAATTGGGGTGATACAGTCATATCTGCCCTCATCAACCACTAGTCTGGCCACCATATTTTGTACCTGCTGTAGTCTCCAAATAAGAGTCAAGGGCAACCCCACGTAGCGCCTGCATAACTGTTCTCAAGGAGGCCTCATCCTGGTACAGGCGGATCTGGGTGATTTGCCAAAGATGGAAAAAGGCAGACTTGTACATGGCCATCACCTGGGTTTCCAGGGATAAAGCTGGATCCAAGACCATGCCCAGATTCCTCACTCTATCCACCAGCTGAAGAGTAATACCCTCCAGACTGGGGAGAGGGCCACTGTATCCAGCAGAGGATGCCCCGGAGAACAGAACCTTGGCCTTCTCTAGGTTCAGTCTGAGCCTGTTATTCCTGGTCCATTCAATGACCGCATCCAGGCAGGAGTCAAGGGTCTGCACCACCTCCACTGAAGAGGTGGTAAAGGAGGTTAGAGCTGTGTCATCAGCATACTGATAACAGCAGACTCTAAATCCCCTAATGACCTCAGCCAGCAGACTCATATAGATGTTAAACTGCATGGGGGAGATTGCTGACCCCTGAGGCACCCCACAAAGGAGTGTCCAAGTAGCCAACAGCTCTTCCCCCATCTGAACATGCTGGGAATGGCCACCAAGGAAGGACCAGAGCCAACTATAAGCAGTGCCTCTAATAACCACCTCAGAAAGCCAGCCAAGCAAGATACTGTGGTCGACAGTACCAAAGGCTGCTGACAAATCCAGGAGGACCAACCAGGTAGGACAACCCCTGTCAGCCTCCCTGAGGAGGTCATCTTGCAGCACAACCAGGGCAGTCTCAGTCACCCAACACAGCCTGAACCTGGAGTGGACTGGATCTAGGACACAATGCTCCTCCAGGAACATCTGGAGCTGGACAGCGGCCACCCTCTTGATCACCTTGCCCAGGAAAGGAACGTTGGCAATCAGGTGATAGTTGGACAAATCATCCGTTGCCAAGCCATATTTCTTTAAAGTGGGCTTCACCACTGTCTCCTTCAGGTGAGAGGGGGAAATCCCTTCCCTGAAGGATGTAGTGGAAATAACAGAAGCCCACTCTGTCATGATCCCTCCAGCAGATTTAATAAGCCAGAACGGGCAAGGATCGAAGGCCTCAGCTGACAATACAGGCCCAAACTCAACCATATGAGGAAACCAAGGGGGTGCAGCCTGCGGGATAGTTGAGGAGAGGTTAGAGCAACCAGAGTTTAGACTGGTTCAGATGACCATTTTGGATTTAAAAATGGCTGCAAAAAACTCACTAGTGAAATCAATAGGAGGAGGCCCAGACTTACCAGGATTGGTGAAGTCTTGAACCACCTGGAACAGCTCTGCCTGGTGTTTGAGGCCTCACCAATTCTCAGGGAGACATAAGATCTTTTGGCCTCCCTGACCACCCAAACATAGCGCCTGGTCAGTAAACAAACAGCAGCCCGATTTAATGCCGACAAGTCCTTTATCCATCTGCTCTCAAATCTTCTACGTTCTTGCTTCATCACTCTCAACTCAGCCGTAAACCATGGTGAGGAGCGAGCCTCTCCTGACAGTCCATCTTCAGCATGCACGATGGGCTTAAAACATGAACTTTAAAAATGATAACCTTCAAGATCCTTATATTTACATCAAACAGTAGATTCCGTGGCTGCTTTGAAAAGATCAAAATGTTTGAAGCTCATAGTTTTGGGTTTATTCTATACAAAACTATTCCAATTATTCCCTGATCCTTATCTTAACTTGCAGCCTACTAGAGTCTGAACAAGTTACATCTTTTGGACTATACTGTAGTTCTCAGAATAACTCTATCCTATCCCCAACAGCCATGTTAAATGGGAGATACTGTGCTTTAATATCTCCCAAAAGTCAAGCTTCCTTCCAATTCCCTTAAGATTGCTGCCCTCTAAAAGACGCTACAGCAATATAGGAAACTCTGCTCTATAATATTTGAGCTTACAGCTTAATCAGGTTCTGACTAGAGGATGACATAATTTCAGTCTTCATGAGTGTTAAGCTTCAGAGCCCCTGCTGTTTGGCCACACACCGTCAAGTCATCACACTTCATGCTGACCTCCCACTACCATCTGTGTACAGATGATGCGGTCAAAGGAGTAACCATCACAGATGAGACGGCTTTTTCCCCCTCAAGAGATTGTGGTCAGATGCTTTCATTCTGCTGTTCATGGAGAAGGTTTATTTGTTTGATCTAATTGACTGGGAAAAGTGAGACGAACATATTTTTGAATATGTTTCACTCTGGTGTAAAGAAGGGGGTGGGGAATTGATTCCAACAAATGTTCTGAGGTGGCTTGGAGACCAAGCATCTGCACAAAAGGCTTCTGAAGGCCATTCATGCCATAGAAGTATAATGTGGACAGTGGACACAAAATGTTATAATTCTGCATTATAGTTTATTTTAAAAAGAGAGACAGTGGGGGAGAGAAGAAGGGGAGGAAGAGAGAGAGAGGAGAAGAAGAAGAAGAAGAAGAAGAAGAAGAAGAAGAAGAAGAAGAAGAAGAAGAAGAAGAAGAAGAAGAAGAAGAAGAAGAAGAAGAAGAAGAAGAAGAAGAAGAGGTATTTGACATATGTCTGCCATAAAATATTCTGGTATATTAGGGTCTGTGGTTTATTTTACTAGTGGTGACTAGTTCAAGCCACATTTAGCCAATAAATATAAGATATGAGGTCACTCCACTATTTAGTTGTTACCCCATCTATGCATTGCACAGCTGGGTAGTAATCTTTTAACTAGTGTCTGCCTCAGTGGGGAGTCCATTAAAATAAGAGCCCAAGTCCATTGGTCTTGGTGGGGGTTTTGGAGTGGAAAAATTACATTTTTGAAAGTTCTGGAGAACATGAGTTAAGTAAACAAGCATTTTATTTTTATTTATTTATTTATTTATTTATTTATTTATTTATTGCACTTCTATACTACACCATTTCCCAGATTTCTTCACGCGCCCTTCACAATGTCTTCTGCATAAGATCTGTAACTAACATCATTGCCATGTGACACATGTCACTTGGGTCTCAGTAAGATGTAGAAAGTGAAGGAAATCTTGTATTCAGAAAAGGCCTGGCAAGGATTATGTTACTCCCTGATTAATTCCTAGCTCACTGTTCTCCATTTGTTACTTGCTGATCTAGATAAAGTGGGTGTGAGAGTGCCACCACTGATGCCATAGCAGCCCCCCTCCCCACCTCATACACCCGGTTTAAGCCTTTGGACTGAACTACCACTACACCTAAGGCAGGTACTTATCCAGGGCAGACAGTCTGGGAGGGGGAGGGGGACATAGTAGATGGGAGGAAGCTAGAGACGGATGAAGGAGGAGGCTCAGTCTATCATCTAGGGTTCCTAAAGGCAGCCCTAAATGAAACTGAGGGAACCAGATGAAGAGGAGGGACACTTTACACACTTTACTCTGGCAAAGATGAGGGGGATGGACACCTCAGGAACCAAGGAGGAAGGCATGTGGGGACATATCTGGGAAATCCTGGAGGAGGTGTGGGATGCTGGGGATTATACTTACCTGAAGCATGCTGGGACAAGAGTCCTCATGCACATTGGACTTCCCCATGGGCGATCCGGAGGGCACAGTGTGTTTAACCCTATCCCTCATTAAGTGCCAGCATGCAGAAATTCCACCATGTGTCTCCTGTGAGTACAGCCAGCCTGTGTAGCCTTGGGCAAGCTGTACAGACCCGGGATGCCCTCAAAAGAACAAACGGGTTTAATTAGCAAGATCTAATCAAGCCCAGCAGTCCACAAAGGAAAGATTCCTGCAGCTCATCTTTGCTTTCTCCTGAAAGGCTACTTGGAAAACAGCCTGCAGCTGAAGCTACTACAAAAGGTTTATTTGCAGGCAGTTTCTCTACCAGCCCTTTAAGACAAGGCCAAAAAGAGAGATTTAAATTTTTGGGTTTTATAATGGAGGAAGTGGCATTAACGCCACTCCATTGCACAGTCTTTTAAAAAAGTGACTTCCCCTGTTGCTCTGCCATGAAGCAGACAAAAGGATTGATTTGCCAATATCCTGAAGTGGCTTGTTTATTTAGCTGCTTCCAGATATCTGCAGGTTCAAACTGGAAGGCTCACTTTGGAACCAATCCAAACCAAAGGGATCCTACCTTCACACAAAAATGTAGAAACCCTTTGGCAGAGGCCAAAAGGTACATGCAAGAAAGTTCTTGGAGTAGGCTGGTTCATTCCAACAAAGACAGCCCTTTTCTTCAGCTGGCCAACAGTGGGCTAAATGACCATGTAGTAGCCATTCAGCTACCATTTAGCTACTATAACCCCCAGAGGGTTATAAACACTGCTGAGAGGATAGTGGGCTGTCCTCTTCCTCCTTTGGAAGAATTATACAACTCCAGATACTTAAGGAAGACATCTAAAATTCTGAGAGACCCATCGCATCCTGACCACCAATTTTTTGAGCTGTTGCCGTCTGGCAGGAGATACAGGACTCTTAGGTCAAGGACAAATAGACTAAATAACAGTTTTTATCCCAGAGCAATATCCAAGTTAAATGCGACAGTTTTATCACCATCCTAATAAGTTTTTAAGTAGTGTTTTAAATTTTGTAAGCGATTTAAGAGTTTTAATATCTTGTATGGTGTTTTATGTGTTTTATATCTTTTGTATGGTTCCTTGTTTAGAGTGTGTAGTGGAAGAGCACTCTAATTTCGTTGTGCTTATCTTGCATATGCATAATGACAATAAAAAACTTATTCTCTATTCTATTCTAGTCAGTAATGATTAATGACAAACTTTGACTTTGTGTTTTGCTTATTTGCTTGCCCTCTCTTCGGAAATGCCACAAAAGTCTTCCAGGGAGACAGAATGGATACTTTCTTGTTGTTCTTGAGGAGCCAGGAGCCACAGTAATTGCTGTGGGTTTCCATCTAGAACAAGTGTGTAAGTATGTCTGTGAAGATTCTCAGTTATCTAGGTGAGTTTATCTGGAAGTTGAGTCATGGCAACTGGACTTCTTTTCTTGAGAGATTGAAATGTATTGCTACTCATCCAAACAGAGACTGATGAAGCTGTTTGGATGAGCAGCAAAATGTTTCAGTCTCTTAAGAAAAGAAGTCCAGTTGCCATGACTCAACAAAACCCTGCAGCCAATGGTCAAAAGTAGAGATGGGCACAAAATGAATTTTTTTGTTTCATTATTCATTATTCGTTTCATTATGTAACAAAACAAATAACGACCCTAGGGGCAAATTTAACACGAAACAAACCAAACTGGCTTGGCACAGCAAAAAAAAAAAAAAAAAAAAAAGAGCACCGACCAGACCCCAAGGGTGGGTGGCCTGGTCAGCATCCTAAAATGAATAATAATAATAACAATAAAAACCATCACCGACTGGGCTCCAGGGGCCGCACAGTTGGTGCTGAAAGGGAAAAAAACAAAAAACAAAAAAGCCCCATGCTACAGCTGTAGCGCAGGGCCTGAACCCAGAAGTGGGAGGAACCCCACCACTGCTGTGCCCAACTCCAGCCTCCCCGACTGGGGCACCACTGCCAATGAGGTGAAATCCCGAGCCCGCCCACTTGCCAGTGGCGCTCCTGCCCGGACACCCACGTCGCAGTGGGGGCAGCTCAGGTCCTTCCAGGCAGAGGAGGCACATGCGCAGCTGACGAGCTGCTCGCCTGGGCGCTTCTGCCAGCATGGGTGTGTGTGGGGAAGCGAGGAGTGATCCCCCCAACCGGGCTGATGCAGCACCAGGGGTGGGTGGGGGAGTGGAAGGTGTTCTCTTCTGGTCAGCACCCTAAAATAATAATAATAATAATAATAATAATAATAATAATAATAATAATAATAATAATAATAATAATAATAATAATAATAATAATAAACCCAGCACTGACCGGGCCCCAGGGGCCACGCGGTCGGTGCTGAAAGTGGGGAAAGCCCTGCGCTACAGCTGTAGTGCAGGGCCTGAATCCAGAAGTGGGGGGGGACTAAACTAAAATTAAAATTAAAATAAATTAAGAAGGGGGAGCGCCAACCGGGCCTCAAAGGTGGCCTGGTCAGCACCCTAAAATAAAAAAATAAAATAAAAAAATCAGTGCTGACCAGGCCCCAGGGGCCGCACAGTGGGTGTTGGGAAAAATGGGTAAAAACAAATAATGAATTAATGAACCAATGAAATGATTTTTTTGTAAAAATATTGCTAAAAATGAAATGAAACGAAACAAAGCCTTAAACGAAAAGTAACAAAACTAATCACCTTTTTTCAGTTCATGCCCATCTCTAGTCAAAAGTAAACTCATGCTGCATCTAGACAGGGAAGGAACACCAAATTAAATTGGCTTCCTTTGTATTTTTAAAAACTTAGATCCCTGTTAGTTTCTGCTGGTCATATTGCTGTAGCCATCACAAATGACATAAATGACTCCAATACACAAGCCTGCACTGCATTTCTCAATTGTCTGTTTCTGCAGTTCTTCCCTTCATCCCCTGCTTTCATGGGGAAGCAGAACACTCAATTCCCAAAAGTTTGGACTGGCTTCCCCTAAATTACTGGTATAAACTTCAAAGGTTTTTTTGTTCACAATGAGCATCTCATTTTTTTCCAGACATAAAATATATAAATTGACATTAATAAAAAATCATCATTGCCATAATCTTAGACTGCAGAGCTGGAAAGGACACTATAGATCAGTGATGGTGAACCTTTGGCACTCCAGATGTTTTAGACCACAGCTCCCATGGTCCTTTGTCATTGGGAGGCATGACCAAACTTTTGCCCTCCTGATTAGAGATGGGCACAACCAGAAATTTTTTTTTGAGTTGTCGTTTTTTGGGTCGTTTCTGTTTTTCGTGAACTTTTTCAAAAATTTGTCATTTCGTCGTGTCGTTTGTCGTTTGTCGTTACCGCCGCGATTTAGCGCGACTTGACTTCCCAGAGCATGGGGTTAGGGGGTAAGGGCTAGGCTTAGGGTAACGGTTAAGGTTAGGGTGGGTTAGTGGGCTGTACCACTGGGTGCCTCTGGCCCACTAAGAACACAGTGTACTGGCGTATGGGTTAGGGTTAGGGTTAGGGTTAGGATTAGGATTAGGGTTGGTGGTCTTTTTATGCCCTCTGTGGCACATCCAGAAGTCTCAGCAAAACCTGGCCATGTGATTGGTGGAATGGCTCCAAAAATTTGCATGGTCCCATCCCATGGCCAGCCCATCATTGCGCATGCGCAGGTGTAAAAAATAAAAATAAAATAAAATAAAATAAAATCAATGGAGACGTTTTATTGCAAGAAAAACCCACTGCTGCTACTGTAAAAATTCAAGCATTTAAAATAGCTAATTTTCGCATGTTTCTGTGGTGCTTTGGTGGTTTTTGGACCCCTCTGGTAGGTGCCCTCAGGCAGGCATATTTTGGCCTGCTTTTTTGGCCAGGAATCGGGGGTTTTTTTATTTCTAAAACTTTTTTTCTGTGCCGCTTGGCATTGCGTGATCACTGTGATGCCAGGAACGACAATGACAAATCAGACCCAATTTTTCTTTTGTCAGTTCGAGTTCAAGTTCTGGGGGAGTAATTGTCGTTACCGTTTCCATTGCGTAACGGAAACGAGTAACGGAAACGGAAACGAGAATTTCGCCAAGTTGTGCCCATGTCTACTCCTGATGTTTTGGACCACAAATCCCAGAATTCTAACCTTAGATTGCCAATGGCAAAGGACTGTGGGAGTTGTGGTCCAAAACATCTGGAGGGCCGAAGTTTGGACATGCCTGGTCATTGGCAATACAGGCTTGGAATTCTGGGAGTTGTGGTCCAAAACATCTGAAGTGCTGAAGTTTCTCCACCACTGCTATAGATCATTGAATCCAGTCCCTGTCAAGGAATAACAGTGGGGAATTGAACTCCTAACCTGAGCAGCCCATAACTAACTAATGAACTAATAAGTAAGTAAGTAAGTAAGTAAGTAAGTAAGTAAGTAAGTAAGTAAGTAAGTAAGTAAGTAAGTAAGTAAGATTCTTCTTAACTACTGTATGGTAAAAGCCAAGCTTGTGGATTAACTTGAATTTACTTGAAATATTTGCTGCTGTAGTTTCATTGTTGAGCTTCTCCTCAATGTCAAGGAAGCAATGCTCTTCGCGTTTGCCCAAGGAAAAAGCACCACTCACTTCTGAGTAAATGCAAACCAATAGGATTATCTGCTGCATGCTTATAATGCCATCAGTGAGATCTCAAACTACTGGGTTGTCTCCTTTCAGCCAGCCCATACAGAGTTCCAAGACCAATGAAACAAACCTGACTGAGGTGCCCTTCATTTACCTTCAGCTTTATTAGCAGATGTTCATTTCCTTCTGCAGTTTTGGCTTGGGGGAACAGTCTTAAAAATAAACCGATGTGGTAAGGCAGTAAGACACAGTGTCTCAAGCTATGCTCAAAAATGAGACCAAGCCAAAAGTCAGGAGCCTTGATCCTAAAACATCTTGGGGAAATCCATTATATCCTTTAATAAGGGCAGAGTTGCAAGGAAGGATCTTCACCACAACTCTAAAGGCCAAACCCTCTAAAGAACTCTCTGAAAACGTGTTGTATTATGGAGGATCTGGCCCTCAATAATGCCAAGACAGAGGTGAATGACTAGGGAATGGACATCTGCAAAGTACTCCTGCCTACCAGCACAGCCAAAGGGCATTTAATACTGCCAAACAGGGAGAGCCATCACATTGAAGTTGGTGCCTGGAAAAACCTTTGAGAAGCAGGCACCTCTTGCCTGCTTCCTGGGGACAATCAAAACACCTAGGAGAGAACTTAGGTCAGAATGTAAAGCTGGACTGAAACACATCAGCTCAGAGTCTCTGACCATGGTGAAGGCAAGGGTTTTTTCCTCTTGCCCTATAAACTAAACCAAGAGGGAGGTGTAGGCTGAACAAATACCCGGGGTCGTAAAGAGGTCTGTACCCATCTCATGCCAAATCTCCATGTTCTCCCATGCATTAATAAGGCCAAAGTGAAACCAAAATCCAAGGTAGGCCAAAGGATCATAGGGAGGGGCCTTGTTCCCATAACTGCGGGCAAGTAAGCTAATGGAAAGCCCTTTCCAAACATTGCACAGAATCTCCAAGCAGAGGAGCCAAGAAAGCTTTTAGGGTTTCTGGCAAATCCAGCCCCACAGCCGCCTGGCCAAAGGCTGTTGTTCCCTCTCTCCTTTCCTCTGGCAAACTGGGAATCCCAGCCTGTTTCTCTTTGACGTCATCAGGTTGAAAGTCGGCACCAGAGATGAAGTACCAATTTCAGGAGACCAAGCCAGCCCCACCCGCCCAACTGTGCTAAAATGGGACTCTGTGGTAAACTACTTTTTATAGAACTATAAAACCAAAAGTTCCTGTTCCAACACCTTGAGCCAGTGAAGTTGGAAAAGGGGCCAGGCTTGGCTGCTAGCAGCACTACCATCACCGATGCTACTGCCTGACTGTGTAGGTCTGGGCATCTGTGTGGACTGCTAGTTTCATTGGAACATAAGGGCAAAAGCCTCTGTCTGATTCATCCCTCTTCTGGTCTTCTTCAAGTGCCATGTCTTCATAGAACGTTGGCAATCAGTATCCTGATCTGGTTTCTATCAAAAGCTATTCTAAATAGAGATGGGCACGAAACAACCATTTTTTTGTTTCCGTTCTCCATTACCGTTACCGTTACGTAACGGTACGACCATTTGGATGGGCCAGGCTTGAACCGAACAGAAGCAAGAAAATTTTCTTCGTTCTGTTCGTTTCTGTTACTTGCCTGGCCGTGCAATGAAAATGAGTCCTCCTACCTGCTGGTGCTGCTGGCCTTCCTGCCTGGTCCAGTCTTCCGGCTTCTGGCTTCCTGGTCCAGTTGGGGGCAGAGTTGAGAATGGGCTGATATCCGGTCTCTGCACGCTGAGGCTGGATCAGAGCCCCCTCTCACCACCCTCCTCCTCGATGCATGGCAGCCCGTCAGGCTGTCATTTCCGGGGTGGAGATCGCTGGACAGGAAGGAAGGGGCCTGCAATCCAGTCTCCGTGCGTGGAGGCCGGATCCCAGCCCCCTCTCTCCGCCCTCCGCCTCGATGCATGGCAGACCTCTGGGCTGTCATTTCCGGGGCGGAGATCACTGGACACGGGGCTCCGATCCGGCCTACGCATGCGGAGACCGGATTGCAGGTCCCTCTCTCCGCCCTCTGGAGATGCATGGCGGTGGGCGGTGGGAGGGGCCTGCAATCCGGTCTCTGCGCGCGGAGGCCAGATCAGAGCCCCGTGTCCAGCTCTCCACCCCAGAAATGACAGCCCAGTGGGCTGTCATTCTCGGGGCGGCGGGCGGGGGCGGCGGGAGGGGCCTGCAATCTGGTCTCCACATGCAGAGGCCGGATCGGAGCCCCCTGTCCAGCGATCTCCACCCCAGAAATGACAGTCCACAGGGCTGCCATGCATTGAGGAGGAGGCCGGAGAGAGGGATCTTTCCCACGCCGGATGACAGGGCGCTGTCATCCGGTGCAGCGAAGTAAGACCCCTGTTTCCGAAAAAAGAAAAACAGAAATGATTAAAAAAAAACCCGTAGGAAACAGAAACGGAAATGGAGGGAGATGGGCCACGAACAGAACGGAAACGGAACACAATTTTTCCATTTCGTGCCTATCTCTAATTCTAAACAGAGCAGCTGTGCTGACTGCAGCAGACCACTGTTCTTCTACACCCAGGACCATGCTTCCCATCTATTTTTCCTTGAAGAGTAACTTGCAGCACATGGTATTTCTCATTGCACATTATGTGTCCAAAATATTGCAATTTTTTTCTCTTTATGATATTGAGGATGTTTAGCTTTTTATTCATGAGCTGTAATCCAGGCATAATAGTGACTCTGGCTATCCAAGGTATCTTCAGAATTCATCTGTATGTCCACATTTCAAATGCTTCCAGCTTCTGGCATAATGTGTCTGTGAGGGTCCAAGTTTCTGATCACTGCCAGCCAGATTCCTCTAAGGAATTCTCAACATTGTAAATCTAATCAGCAAATACATTCCTTCTCCCACCCTCCCCACTCCTAATTAACCTTTTAACTAATTTAAATGTGTAAACATGCACTCTGAGGGGCATGGAGGTGATGGTCACACTACATTAAGGTTCACCTCTTCAGGGGTGTCAGAAGTTATTGCATACAAACAATGATGATGTCTGAATCTATTTTATAGATCCCTGTAAGGATGTCCTTGTTGGTTGTGGAGGCTTCACCCACATTGTACATACCCCCTTTTAGGCTTCAGCCTAAATGGGCAAATAATGGATAGATGCTGAAGGGGAGAGAGCTCTTTCTTGGACAATCAACTCTCTCTAAGGATTATATAAGAATTATCCAATATTTGGAGGATTTCCATAGCAGCTGATCAAGAAGACAATAGAGAATTGCTTACCCTCCAAAAGACTTGGACTTCAATACCCAGAAGTCCTACTTAATTTAGTTAATGGTAAGGGATTATGTGACAGCTATAGTTCAAAACAAGGGGCAGGCAAATATTACTTACCCATCAAGTACATATATCCACAGAGACCATCATGAAAGCAACCACTTCCATTTGATATATCCCAATATTTTGTCTACTTGGCACCTAAACCAAATATATGTATGTATGTATGTATGTATGTATGTATGTATGTATGTATGTATGTATGTATGTATGTATGTATGTATTGCCAAATATTGGCATGGCAAGTCATTTGTGTGCAGTGGCCATGTCAATCACAAGGTTTGCATCTTCCACCAGTATCAGAGCCACTCAATCAAAATGATGACCGACCATGCTAAAACAGCTGGGCACCTGCCGTCATGTGGGACAATTGGAGTGGAGATGGGCACGAAACAAAAAAAAGTTCCGTTATTTGTTTCGTTGCGTAATGAAACGAATAATGAAAATTGTGATGAAATTGGAACAAACCAAACAGAACCACGAAAATTAGGTTCTATGTTTCATTTTCGTTAATGGCGATGCGCAATGAAATGAGCTATTTTTAAATGTTAAAAAACATCCTGAATATCCGTAAAAACCCAGCAATAATTATTTATTCTGCCTGATAATACCTACCAGGGTGGTTGGGGTCCTTAAAACGTGCATTTATGTCTTTTCTCAGATTGCTGTATTTTTTTTTCCTTTAAGGGGAGTTAGGGGACATAGACCCAAAATGGCTCCCAGATGCCTAATACTGATTTCTTGGGTATTAAAAGGTGAAAGATTTATACGATCTGAAGAGAAACCAGAGTATTAAAATGCCCTGGACATCCGTAAAAATGCAGTGATAATTATTTGAAATTATTACCTACCGGGGGATGTGGTCCTTAAAACATTTGTTTTTTTCTTTCTCCCATTGCAATGAATTTTTTTTTCCCTTTAAAGAAGACACAAAATGGATTCCAGCCACAAGATGGATGCAAGCCATGTGATGGGATCATGTAAATTCTTGGACAATTTCAACCAATAGCATGCCCAGGTTGCAGACTGGGTAGGTGTGACAGCAACAGAGGGCATAAAAAGCTTTGGCAGCCCCTGTCCTCCTTGCAGTCTGCAGTGGGAGTTAGGGTGGGATTGCTGTCTCTGCAACTCGTTACTTTAGGCCAGCCAGGCAGGTGTGTGTCTCTGTGTTTCTCCTGGCTGCAGCCTGGCTCTTAGGGGAGAGAAAGAAGAGATTTCTCTTGCAGCCTCCCTGTGTGCATGAGTACCTCTTGGTGAGTAACCTCCTCTGCCCCGCATTGCAGTCACTCTGCGGCTGCCTTACACCCTGGGCAACACCCGCTGCTGCCTTTGCAGCCTCCCTGCGTACCTAGTCTATACTGTGTCTCTGCCAGCATCATTTTTGGTGTGTTTTCCCTCTGGTCTGGGATGTTGGGGGACGTCTGCGTGCAGAAATGCTTTAAATCATGAAAAAGTGGGTAAAAATGAAAAATGAAAAATGAAAAAACAAAATGAATTTTTTTCAAAAAATTCACAAAAAATGAAAATGAACCAAAATGGACCCGCAATGAAAAATGAAAAACTGAAATGTCATTTTTTCAATTCGTGCCGATCTCTAAACTGGAGGTTCCTTTCCATGTGGGATATCCAACACATACTGGCAATTTAGGAAATGTGGCTGAAAATTTTACAACTAGTAAGGATCTGAGCAAAAAGGATGGCCATGAAGCAAAATTTGGACCACAGTGTAACTGGTGTTGGTGGGGGGAATGCAGTGAGCATGGTTCACTGCTCAAACCCAAAGATGGCCATTTAACATTTCTGGATCTCAGGGCATGGGCAGCAATCCCAGGGAATTACTTACTGTACCAGGTCTCCAGGCTGGAGAAAAAGTTAAATCTGAGTGTTGGTGGAGGAAGAGAAAGCTTGTTTTTTGTGTGCAAGGTGCTTTTAAAGCTATCCCCACCCACTCCGACCTGGCACCAGGGCTCACTGCAATAGCATAGAGGTGTGTGTACAACTGCCAAACTTAAGGCTGCACCAAGATCCACAGAGGTTCCCAGGAGGGGAGCCTGGGAAGAGAGCCAGGGGCTCATCATATATTAATGGAGCCAATGCTATAACCTATGACTCCTTTTGTTCCCGTTTCTACATTCAAGAATATCAAAAGCAGCCCAGCTATTACCTGCCCTGCCTCTATGACATCCGATAAGTCCACTGCTCTGACAAGGCCACATCCGTAATCTCGGGGTTTTCCCACGAACTTCACAGAATGGGATTTACCTGACTTGACAAGCTTACTACTGCCATTCTGTACATCCTTGCCTGTGAGTGAGTCCTACTAAATACATTTTGTTTTCTTGGAGAAGAAGGTAAGCTGAGGCCAACAGCCTGTCCTTTTTTAATTATCTGGGCATTGCACTACCTGTCGTCTTTCCTCTGGCATTTGCAAACATGGCTTTCAGTGATCAACAGCTTCCCATTATACTTAATCTCTGATTGCCGTCAGACAGCAACATAACACCCACTCACCCAAAATTGTACACTAGTGAAAACAGAGGACCTAGCTGGTTCAGTGGAAAAGAAAGTTTTTAAAAATAAGACTTTCTGAATAGCAATGATGGAAACAATTATGAATTGACCTAAAAGTGTGTATTCACTCTTATACTTACCAGCCTTAAAGTCTAGGGACAACTTTCATGACTGCTCTTAACATGCTCATTAAAACACATGTACGCACACACACACACAAACAGAGAGAGAGAGAGGGAGGCAGTGAGAGAAAGAAAGAGAGAATTCCATGCTATTTCTGGGAACAGGCTGTCCTGATGCACATGGTTATCAGTCTCCGTTAATAAAAGTGCACGCTTGTAATGTTGGGCTTCATGACAAGAACAACATGAAATAACACTGCACCCACCCACTAAGAACACCGAATGTGTCACCACGATTGGTGCCATGCTTTTAAAAATAACTCCACCGACAGGGCCCTTTAAAAGAAAATTGTGGGAGAGGGAAATGGGAGGAGTATTTCTTCATCATGTTTTGTAAATACAGGACTCTGCCAGGTGGAAAATGTTTGCCTCCGAAGGAAGGACATTGGTGGGAGCCGTCTCCTTTTGTGCCCAAGGCGGTGGTGGGGGTGGGAGAACGGTCCTTTGCCATTCTGTGATCCTTACCAAGAGGTTTGGTCCATGGCAGAGAAAGACAGAGAGAGGGGGGGGTCTCACCCATTAAAGCCACAGACACCGAACTGATGGGAGGTGACTTTCTTGGCTGGTGAAAATCTACAAACAGGGGCAGCCTGGAGGAGAGATTTTATGAGAGCAAAGGAATTAGAGAGTAATTGAAAGGTTAGGGAAGGATTTGGTCCCTCCAAAGGTTTCCGCTTTTTGTTCTCTCTCTCTCTCTCTCTCTCTCTCTCTCTCTCTCTCTCTCTCTCTCTCTCTCTCTCTCTCTCTCTCTCTCTCTCTCTCTCTCGGGGGGAGGGGGAGGGGTTGCCTTGAGGTGTGCAGCACAGTTTGGCAGCACAACCTGAAACATAATGCAGGGATTTGGAATTCAACCTAAATCTGGATCCGAAGTTTTCAGAGTGCTGTACAGGAAGTGGGTGGTTTCTCTCTCTCTCCCTCTCCCCCTCTCTTTCCCAAGAAGACTCTAAAAGATGATTACAATGCCTGCAAATGAAGACTTGGAGGGAATGATTGGTAGAACAGACACCATGCCTAATTGCTCCATCTGCCTTTGGGATTTTCCTCTCCTTTCCTTCCCCCTTTTTTGGGGGGGTGAGCACTGGGGCATGTTCCATTGTATCACTGGTGGATGGCTGGAGCTCTGGCTGGAAAATATCACTGTGCTGCAAAGCTCTATAGATAGAGCCCATGAGATCCGTGCCCCCTGCTTCAGTGACAAACAGGTAGTGGTGCCAAACCCACCTACTTGATCTCTTCCAAGGGATTGTCTTAACAGGAAACAGAGTAGGACAGGAGTGGCTCTCTGCAGACTGTGAAAGCACATCATTCTTGAAGGAAAGTTGAGGGGTGCCAGAGGGGTTCCCACCTGGTTCCCATACCACATAAAGTAATAATAATAATAATAATAATAATAATAATAATAATAATAATAATAATAATAATAATAATAATAATAATAATAATAATAATAATAATAATAATAATATGATCATGTGCTGACAATTCTGGTTTATGGCAACCCTTTCCAGGCTTTTCTAGGTCGAAAATATTTATTTATTTATTTATTTATTTATTTATTTATTTATATACTTAGAAGTGGTTGGTCATTCCTTTCTTCTGAGGCTGTACTCTCAGCCAGCGGGCAATTGTACAATGGGGAAGTGAAGCCTCAACCTCTGATTCCACAGCCAGATACCAAACTCACTGAGTTACCCTACAGAGCAGTGTTTCTCAAGCTGTGGGTCCCCACATGTTCCTGAACTGCTACTCCCAGAAATCCCTTCCAGCATAGCAAGTGGTGGAGGTTTCTGGGAGTTGCAGTCCAGGAGCATCTGGGGACCCACAGGTGAAGAACCACTGCTATAGACTAAGGATGGAGAAACTCCAAATATAACACTCCCACAATCCCTTACATCAGTTGTGTGTTTGTTGTGGGTTCTGGGAACTGAAGTCCAAAACATCTGAAAAGTCACATTTTCCCCATCCCTTCTGTAGAATTCGCTTCGTGCTGAGCAGTGCATGTATGCTCCCACTCCCACCAGGGGATAGTCCAAGCTAGGCCTATCCCACTATGCAAAGGCTAGCCCAAGGGAAGGAGGAGAGGAGATTCATTGCACTGATTGGTCGAAACAAGTGAAACATACTTTCTGCAGACAAAGCAATGGGCCACAAACCCCTCCTATGTGCTTCTGGAGTAAAAGGAGGCTGGGTTCAATACCAATATAAGGGGAAGCACAAAGAACATCTGTTTTATAATTAGGTGGTGGTGGTGGTGGTGGTGATATGCCATCTAGTTGGTTCCAACTCATGCCTACCCTTTCTAGAATTTTCTAGGTAGAGAATACTCAGAAGTTACTTACCCTTCCCTTCTTCTGGGATTGCCCTAGAACTGGGCCACTAGCCCAAGGCTGCACAGCCTGGCTTTTTTCCTCGGAGGCTCAGTGAGGAATAGAATCCACAACCTTGGGCTTCAACTCACTGAGCACTCCAGTCAGCAAAGGTTTCCTTTACTCAAGGATGAAGCACATATATGGTTGGCTGTTTCAGAACTCCGAGGTCTCCCCTCAGCAATGTCCTGCCTCCTCAGCAATTGGTAGCCAAGTGTCCCTCCCTAATCATTTGAGGCTGTTGTAGTGGGGAAATAGAATTCACTATGCAGAGAGAGTTCAACCCCTGGGGGGGGGGGACTCTCCGGTTCTCCAACACTTCCTGCCCATGTTATTTTCTCTCTGCACCATGTTTTGAGTCCTTCCCCCATAATATGTGTGAAGTGAGTTAGGCCCTTTGTACACGACCCCTAAACTCCGCTGCAAATGGCTCCCAGCTCTGGAGCTTAAAATTGTTTCCCCTCCAGCTCCAGAGTTTACAGATAATTAAGTGCGACCACGCCCACCTAAGCGCATCCCAGCACACTTTTCAGGTACCTGCTCTCTGGAGGTGAAAATTCCTGATGCGGATATAATGTAGTGACTGCCCGGCTCTCCTTGCTTCTGTTTGTTCTTTTTTTGCCCCCTGCCCCTTTAAGAGATCTGAATGCAGTGACGGGACGGCAGAATGGAGGTGAGCGGCATTCTTTTCTTCCTTTTTTTCTCCCTCCCCTCACGCAGCCAGCAGCCAGGAGTGTGGAGGGGGTGGGAACGCAGGAACAGCGACAAACCCCTAAAATCTCTGGTCTGAATTTAAGTGGCCAGCGGATCTTAGGGGTCGTGTGAAAAGGCCCTTAGACATAAAAGTCTCAATTACAAAGGTATAAAAAGTAGGGGTGCCAGATCACCAGTATTCCATTTTCTGATATTCCAGGCCCAAAACCGGAGCTCAGGAGCTAGGTCCTTGTGATATCATAGAAATAATATAGGTGAGTGTTGGGAGGGAGCAGACATAAACAGATCTTTGTGCCTTGCTCTTCTTGTTGTTCCACTTGCCCTGTGGTTTGTTTGCTCATGAGGCCATCGGGAGAAACATAACTCTTTCCTAAGATGTCTGCTAGCAGGCTGAGGCAAGGTCAGACTCATCACAAATGCTGTACTTGGGGTAGTCATAAAACCAAGCACCTTGTCTCAGTTGCTCTCAGGCAGGCTTAAAGCAAGCCCCAGCATTCTCACCACATGCCCCGTGGCGCAGTGGTTAAATGCCTGTACTGCAGGTAAAACTGTGCTCACGACCTGGGGTTCAATCCCAGGTAGTAGGCTCGTGGTTGACTCAGGGCCTTTTTACACGACCCCTAAGATCCACTGGCCACTTAAATTCAGACCAGAGATCTTAGGGGTTCGTCGCTCTTCCTCCGTCCCCACCCCCCTCCGTACTTCTTTGTTCTGTCTGCGTGAGGGAGGGAGGGAAAAAAAGCCTTAGACAGAGACAAAAGAATAAAAGGCTTACCTCTGGTGCTGGTGGAAGTTGCTCCGACCTCCGTTTACTTCCTGGTTCCTCTTTAAGGGGCGAAGGCAAAAGAAAAACAACAGAAAGAAGCGAGGAGAGCTCAGGCAGTCTCCGCATCAAAATTTTTCACCATCAAAGAGCAGGTACAAGAAAACTGCTGTTTGGTCGCGCTAAAGTGGGCGGGGTCGCACTTAATTGTCGGCAAACTCCGGAGCTGGTGGGTAAACATTTTTAAAGTCCGGAGCTTGCAGCCATTTGCGGCGGAGCTTAGGGGTCGTGTATAAATGCCCTCAGACTTCCATCTTTCCGAGGTCAGTAAAATAAGTACCCAGCTTGTTGAGGGGGCAATGTGTAGCCTGCTTACTGTAATGAAAACTGTAAACCGCCCAGAGACTACTTGAAGTGATATGGGGCGGTATATAAACAGAACATAAGATACGATGGCTTTGATCCCCTGAAAAATAGGGTATGACATGTCCTATTGCTATTGGGATTTCTCATTGCCCTGATCCCAGGCTATGCCCAGAAAAGTTACTTGTGAGCAGGTGGGCACTGGCCTACACCTGGGCTTGACTTCAATGTCTTCTCTGCCATTCCATCATCCCAGTCAAAGGTATAAATGGCTTCCTTTACAAGGCCACTGTCCCCACCAGTGAGTCAGAGGGTACAGGAAATGGAAAGATGAAAAGGGCTGGAAAATGCCAACAGAAGGATTTTCCCAAATAAGAATATGAAAAAAGTTACTGGAGGGCAGGAAAAGCCTGCAGGGAAGATTAAGGGAAAACCAAGCAGAGGGTGTTGAGGAGGATCACATTGTTGATGAAAATTAAGGGAGAACCAAACAGAGGGTGTTTGAGAAGGATCACATTGTTGATGAGAATTCAGCTGAAGCAGGGGAAGTAGAAAGTTGAGTTGAGAGTGGGCAAGCAGAGCAGACAGTCTACATGTCCATACCTCCTTTGTCAGGCTCTGCTTAACTTGTGAACTTTTCACAGATGCTCCCAGCACTCTCCAAGGCAGCAAGGAATGAGAATGTTGGCTCATGTCTGAAGGATACAAGTCTATCATATGTAATGAGAGGTCCTGCTAGCATTACCAAATGAAACTATAAGAACAAAAATCAATGTGACTCTGACTCACATGTGAAGGTTAAGATATTGGTGGCAGTTTAAAAGTTTGCACCAGATGACTAAGGACTTGGAAGAATGAAAGACATTACCTGCTCCTTTTTGTTTGTGCTTGAAGCTTACATTCACCAAGAGTGAAGTGAAACTGAACAGAAGCGGGAAAGGGTTGGACTATGGGGGAGCAAAACTTGAATGATATGCTCATGGGTCCCATGGCCCACACTTCTGCAGTAAATGTTTGCTTAGTTGTAAAGGCTATTGGAATTTTCTTACCATGACCAGCATGCCTGGTGGTCTATTTGACATCCACTTACCTATGCACAGACTTAGCACCCTCACAGGTCATCATTAGAGTTCCTGTTATGTGTTTATCCTCTCTCTAGAGGATAGTTGGCTACCTATGTGAAGGCCTTTTCAGTGGCTATCCCCAAGGCTGTAGAAAAGGGCTGGGCAGACTTCTCGTCAAGAGCCAGGTGGGATGGACATCATAGCAGTTCTGCATTAAATGTTTGCTTTGCTCTAAAGTCTCTTGGACTTTCCTTGTGATATCCAGCATGTCTATTGAGCTCTTTGGCATACATTCACCCATGGACGGGCTGAGCATCCTCACATTATAGCTTTTCTGCACCTCAGTTGCCTTTCCATGTCCTTCATTTTCTCACATGCAAAGCAAGGGCTCTGCTGAGGAGGTAGCTTCATTGATGTATCTGCTTCTGCCAATGGAAATAACCAGAAGTGATTCACTACTGTACATGAAGCTCCCTGGGCACCCATAAAAACATCCCAAGGGAGCTAGTGGGCCCTTCAGGATGGAAGAAAGTCCTGTTGCACTAGAAAACAGCTGCTAGCACAACTCTGCATGCAGACCCTCTCTGTGTTTGTGTTTATATTTTTAAATCCACCAAGAGGACAAAACTAAGGATGAGAACCAGACTGGAAGAGGGAACAGCCAGAGAATATTGCTTGGGAATAATAAAAAAATATGTGCGTTAAAGGAGGATCTGGGCCCACTGGGGATATGCCATGCATTGGAAATTAAAAATGGATGTGCCCACTGTGACCCGCCTACTAGCCACATGGGTCTCACTTAATAGGGATGCCATGCACACTCAGTGTGATGTAATTCAGTTTTTCAAAGCAGTGTGGGAGTACACAGGCCCACCACATTCTTTGCCTTTAAGGTGCCTCAACTATGTGATTGCTATTCTATAGCTTTTTCATTATTAACCTCTTTTTATAGTTTAAAGTGATTTTGGAACCAGTGGAAAAAGTGGGGATGTGCATATCCTGGTTAAATGAAGTTCCAGAGGCAAAAGGCAGGGATCAAGCTTGCCCCATAGTTTTATCCCATGTGGGTTTTAATAGATCTGGAAATTGGCAGACAATATTTTAAGTAAGACATCCAGATGGGCCCATTCAGTCAATAGATTAACAGAGGTTACTACCAACAACATTTATTTGATTTTAGCGCAGATTGCCCAGTTTTTTAAAAAACGAGACTAGGTTCACAGCTGCCAAACTGATACATTCTCTGTTTCCCCTGAAATGATTATAACATTGCAGATTTTTTTTTTTTAAAAAATGAGCACATAGGCATAGTTAGAAGTCCCAAGGTAGTATGAGAAATGTTACCTGGTTGTACCACTCAAATAAAATATGACAGACTCAGCACTTATGGGTTCTAGCCAAACCTAGAAAAATACTGCCTTTTTGGCATCGTCACAACACAGAACAAGTACTCCAGAATGAGTTGCCATCAGACAGCAGCATCTCTGCCTTTAATACATGGTTGGCACACCTGGCTTTTGGCTGGCCTTCCCTGTAATTAGATTAAAAGTTTCTGGGAAGGTCATGAAAATGGCTGTGATCCCTGACATTTACAATCTTTTAAAAAAATAAACTTTAGAAAACTGGCATCTTGGCATGATAAGGCAGCTTATAAAATTTTGCTCATTAAAAGGAAAAAAGCTGCCTCTCTGGGAAAATAGCACTGCATTTCTTTATTTCACACCATGATCTTAAATGGATTCGTTCTTATCTAGCTCTTACTTCTGCTTTTTAGAGCAGTAAGATTTTACCCCAAATATTAGGCCGGCATGTTATGGAGGAGTTCAAAAGAAAGGAACCAGAAGTTATAAGCAGAGCAAGTGACAGGGGAAACTGAAGCTAAAAGAGGTAGAGATTTCCTGCAATTAATGATGCAAGTACACTGATGCTAGAGAGAAGAGTCTCAGGCAGTCTGTCTGTACACATGGAATCAAAATTCAAAGGAATCCAAATGTAAGTCCTCAAGGCCTGTTACCAAACAAATTAAACTCCTTTAAATAATCCTGGACCTGAGATAGGTTTGACCTCTGAGGCAGATATGTTCATGTTAGTTAAGAATTTACCTCCTTTGACCATGGTCAGAGAATTTGCTTCACTGATTCCAGCTTGAGAAGCAAATTGTTATTACTTGCCATCAAATCATCTTCAGCTTGTGGTGCATGTGCAATCCAAACTGTCACGTCTCAATAGCCCCACTCAGCTATAGTAAACCCAAGACTTCTTTTAAGGAGTTCCAATTTCTGCTTGGTGGGAATCCATCAAGTTGAAATTACCCCCAAGAATTTCCCTTAAAATGGGAATTTCTAATTCTGTTGACATTTCCACACAGAAGACTCCGAGAACACGTCTTCATTCACTTTAACAGAGTGGCTGACAGCACTACCGACCTGCAAAAATAGTGGCAGAAGCCAATGGGTGATAGAAGGGAATTCTGATTCTAGCCTTGTTCTCACAGAAGACTAGGTTTAAGGCATATTTTGTGGTAAATATATTGCAGATTTTAGTATTCCATACAACAGAACAGAATGGAAACTAGAATCTATCCCAGTGTTGGCCAACCTATGGCACTGGTGCCAAAGATGGCACTCAGAGCCCTTTCTGTGGCACCTGACATCACCCCTTCACAGCCACCTGTATTCAGGTTTAATTGATGTATTGGCGCTTTGTGAAAAATTAGTGGGTTTTGAATCACAGTTTGGGCATTCAGTCTTTAAAAGGTTCGCCATCACTGGTCTACGATAAGGGTTGTATCTTTCACATGTTTCTGAGATGTGAAACAAACTTAGGGGGAAAAAACCCCACCCCATCCTCAGTCAGGTAGTTCCACCAGGGTATGTCATAGCAGCAAACTAGCCTCATCTGACCATGTTCTGGATGCAAGGAACCAGGGAGGATCTTTGTTTTTTCTTCCAAAAGGTGTGCCAGTTCCACCTCTCTCTTGTCTTGGGATGAAGCCAGGGTATTGCTCATAACTACTGTTTTCCAGCTACAGAGAGTTGGAATAGAAAGTGCAGTGCAGATATGCTCTGCTTGGCAAATTTGGACAAAATTAGCAGGGCAAACATCAGCGAGACACAGCAAAAGTGTCTGCACCAATGCCAAAGAGTTCTCATGGAACAAGAACCAATGTTCCATAAGAAGAGTACTTGATAGGTACTTGGACATGACGTCCTTTAACTTGAACTAGCTCGCTGCATAGAAGGCATGCACGTCTAAAGCTAAGGCACACCGTTCTAACCAGCAGCATAATAAACCTTGCAACAGCCATTGCCCAGTTTTTAAAAAAGGAAAGAAAAACCCAGGAGACAAGCTCCTTCTGGAGCCAAGAAAATCTCCCTCTTTCTGAATGCCAGGGCATTTCTTCAACACAGGAAGCAGCAATAAAATAAATATCCTTTACCGTGTTTGGGGCTTTCTTTCACCCCTCTGCTCTGGAGTGAGTAAACAGCTCCAGGTCATCTCATTGGAGAAAAGAAATGTAAGACTCAGCCCACACACTCAGTCAGGATCAATTTGTACAGTACCTCTCCCCCCCCCCTCAAATTAAAAAAGATGGAAATTAATGTGGCAAGACTCACAAATTCCTGCTCCTAGATTTCACATTCAAAAATACTCCTGCATCTGTGTACTTCATCTGTTGAAGGCAAAACTGAATTTTCTAATTACAATATTTTTTTACCCAGCACGTTGTTAGTCTGCCGCAAGATGTGGTGATGGTATCTGGCCTGGATGCCTTCAAAAGGGGATTGGACAGATTCCTGGAGGAAAAGTCCATCACAGGTTACAAACCATGATGGAGATGTGTAATCTCCAGGCTTAAAACCAGGGTACTTCAAGGGCCAGATGCAGGGGAGTGGTATCTGGAGACAGATATCTAGTCTCATGCGCTCCTGGACACATCTGGTGGGGCCACTGTGAGATACAGGAAGCTGGATGAGATGGGCCTTTGGCCTGATCCAGCATGGCTCTTCTTTTGTTCTTAATATATTGTATTTCTAATAGACATGGGCACGGAGCGGCGAAATTCTCGTTTCCGTTTTCAGTTCTCGTTATCGTTACATAACGGGTAACGGTAATGAGAATTACCCCACTCCAGCTTGAACCCGACCCGATAAAGATAAATTGGGTCTGATTTTTCGTTGTTGTTCATGGCATCGCGGCGATCGCGCGATGCCAAGCAGCACAGAAAAAAGTTTTAAAAATAAATAAAAAACCCAATTCCCGACCATGAAAGCAGGCGAAAATATGCCTGCCTCAGTGAGGGCACCTACCAGAGAGGGGTGGTTTCTGGGGGGGTCCCCGGCCTTCCCCCCTCTCCTGTCCTGGGCTGCTGGTACCAGGCTGGGGGGGGCATCCTCGTCATCTCCATTTGCCATGCAGTGGGGGGGAATCCAAAATGGTGACCGCAATATCTATTTTTAAATCGTGGTCCAAAAACCCACCAAAGCACCACAGAAACATTTGAAAATTAGGTATTTTAAATGCCTGATTTTTATTGGAGCAGCAGTGGGTTTTTCTTGCAATAAAACATCTCCATTGATTTTATTTTATTTTATTTTATTTTTATTTTTTTTTACACCTGCGCAATGATGGGCTGGCCATGGGATGGGATCATGCAAATTTTTGGACCCATTCCACCAATCGCATGGCCAGGTTTTGACTGAGACTTCTGGATGTGCCAGAGGGCATAAAAAGCCCACTAACCCTAACCCTAACCCTAACCCTAACCCTAACCCTAACCCATACGCCAGTACACTGTCCTTCTTAGTGGGTCAGAGGCACCCAGAGGTGCAGCCCAACAACCCACCCTAACCCTAACCATAACACTAAGCCTAGCCCTTACCCTAACCCCAACCCTAACCCAGATCTGTACGCAAGTACGCTTCCCTTCTTAGTGGGTCAGATTAGGGGCACACAGAGAGGTGCCTCCCAGCCAGAGCCCACTACCCCTACCCCTAACCTGTACGCCAGTATGCTTTCCTTCTTAGTGAGTCAGAGGCATCCAGAGAGGTGCCTCTGCCACTTACCCCCCCCAACCCTAACATAATGTAATGTATGGTACGCGGCGGCTACGCGAAATGCTTCCCTTCCCTCCTTAGTGGGTCAGACGTCAGAGGCACCCAGAGAGGTGCCTCCCAGAGCCCACTTACCCCAACCCCAACCCCAACACAAACGACAAACGGAAACGACAAATTTTTGAAAATTTCCGCGACAAACGGAAACGACCCGAAACGGACCGGTCCCGACAAACGACAACTCGAAATGTCATTTTTCCTGGTCGTGCCCATCTCTAATTTCTAATGACCAGCGGTAACAATCTACTTTTAATTTCTCATTTTAGAAGACTTTTTAAAGCATTCTGAATGTTGTGCATTTTACGATTCCTTGCTCTTGAATCACTTGCTTTAGTACACCTTTGTTGCTGATGCTATTGCCTGAAGAATTCCCTCACTCCCTATGATCCATCCACTTTTCAGAAATTTCCACCTTTCTTTAATGGTAGCCTATTTTACCCCCTTGATTCCAAGTGATACAGTAAAACTACAGTTAGGTTTACTTTAATTGTAAACAGGTGCCCCCCAACACACTTTCTAGTATGATGAAACAGGTTTTTTAAAAATAGCAGTCAGCACCAACAACTTGGAATATTACCCCTTTTCCCTTCATATTTTCTACTTTTTTTTCTCCCACTACTGACAGCTGAGCTGTGCAGCTATCAGTTGCTACTTGGGACAGGAAGACACAGAAATGTGAGTATTTCGTTCTCAAATCACCGCAAGAGGCTTTACGAAGCCATCTAATCCAGTGCAACTTCCTGTTTTCTTTTGTTCCTGTGGATGTGGAAAAACAGAGAAGCCACTAATCTTTGCTTCTGACTTGCTGTTCTTGGCTTTTGGCTTTCCTGGCAACCCAGTCCAACAGTGGGCAGTATATGTTCCCCATTCCAACCCGAACCACTAGACCTGGTCAACATCAAACTTGTAACATATTTTGTTTCTTGCAAGGAAGCTGTAACAACGTGTACTATTTGGCTTTCTGTGGTGAAATCACAGCTCCAAGACATCCGAAGTGGCCAAGTTAGAGTGTTGGTTTTTTTGAAGCCGTATGCTAGGACAAGACAGAGATGCTTCTGATCAGTCAAAAAGGGGATCAAGGCATACGGATACAACCTGTCCTAGATGGGATTACTCTCCCCTCCCCATTGAAAAAATATGTATGTAGCTTGGGGGTGCTCCTGGACTCATCCTTGAGCTTAAATGCCCAGGTGACAGCTGTAGCCAGGAGTGTATTTGCAAAGTTAAAACTAGTACGCCAGTTATGCCCATTTCTTGAGAAAGCTGTTCTGCCCACTGTGACACATTCTCTAGTGACCTTCCGGCTGGACTACTGTAATGCACTGTATGGAGGGCTACCGATGGAAATTCTCAGGAAACTTCAATGAGTCCAAAAACACAGCGGCCAGATTGCTGACTGGGGTGGGTTACAGAGATCACATTACACCCATACTAAAGCAGCTCCACTGGCTGCCAGTCACCTACCAGCCACAATTCAAGGTGCTGACTTTAACCTACAAAGCACAAAATGGCCTGGGTCCAAGCTACCTCAAACATAGAATCTCGCAGTATGAACTGGCTCTGGTACTAAGGTCATCAGGAGAGGCCTTTCTCTCCATCCTGTCACATTTACAGGTACTCCACAGAAGAATACATGGAAGGGCCTTCTAAGTTGCTGCACCCAGACTTTGGAATTGCCTCCTGCTGGAGGCCAGGACTGCCCCATCTCTTCAGGCAAACTTTCCCTGAATGAGGGACTACCTACTATGTAACTTTTATATGGATTAGCATACATGATTTCATAAGAACAGTGTTTTCCATGTTACTTTCCTTTTTCTTTTATTTTTGTGTACTCTTTGTAGCTCTACTGTTACCTTATAACATTTTAATAATTCCCTGTTTTTAACTTGAGTATGTTTTATATGTTCTGGACTGTATATTGTCCCTCATTACTGTAAGCCACCTTGGGTCCTTTTCCAAGGAGAAAGATGGGGTAAAATATTCAGAATAAAATAAATAAATAAATAAATAAATAAATAAATAAATAAATAAATAAATAAAAAGATAATGTTTGTTCCTGTAAAATAGAGGTAAGCAAGAGTAACCCTGATTTTGCATGGCAGCTCCTATAATCCCACTACAGTTGGCTATGTAGCTGGAAGCTGATTTGAGTTGTAGCACACATCCCCTAAAGAGAGAGAAAAATAGAACCAACTGGAAAAGGCTCCCCTTGGCCACTTCTGCGGTAAAATAAGAATTTAAAATCATGAAATATGCAGGAGGGAGTGGTTTTCTGTAGCTCAAATCTTTCCTCCTCAACGATTTTATCTGAGCTAACAGGATTTCTTTCAAATCAGACTGCAGTTCTCAGCAACAGAGGAATATGGCAGTTTTGTGCGGCAACAGCCATAGCTGATGAAGCTTCCCATGCTGTTTGAAAGTTTCCACTTATTCCTGATCTTAATACTGTAATTTCTGCCTTTTGTTTCCCAGAAATAATGCAGCCAACAACGTCTGTGTAAAAAATAGCCTGGACTTGGTTCCACACCCATGACAGGAGTGACTAGGGCAATGGGAGGGGGGGGGACAGCAGCAAGTAGAGGGCTATACATGGGGAAGTCTCAGGCTAGCCTACATTCAACCATTCCATTTCTTCCTGTCTCCCTTAAGAGAAGCTGCTTTCATACAACCACAAACTTTGATCCAGATCAACCCCCCCCCCGAGCGGTCACGTGGTTGATGTTACTGTTCTGGTGTTCCCATGGTTGCGTTTTGAAAATCCGCAACCGTTCTGATCCCACAACTGAGAACTGCAGCGAACACACCGTAACAGGGATGAAAAGGTAATGGTGTGGATTTTCCATGTTCCCATGGACTCAAGTAACGGTTTAAAATCTGCATCAGAACAGCAACAAGGATTTTACCACCTCGAGATCAGGTACAGTACTTGTAAAATGCACTGGGCTGAGCTTAAGTGAGCAAGGTCTCAGTTTATTTTTTTTTAAAGTCCACTGCTCGTGGGAGAATGATTTTATGTTCCACATTTGCAAGCACTTTGCGTCGTCGTCATCATCGTCGTCATCATCATCATCATCATCATCATCATCATCATCATCATCATCATCATCATCATCATCATCTCTCTCTCTCTCTCTCTCTCTCTCTCTCTCTCTCTCTCTCTCTCTCTCTCTCATGTTCTTTCACCTGGCCCCACCCACCACTAATTGCTATGACTTCCACCTGACCCACCTCACCAATTCCAAATGAGCAACCCATCCCTACCTGCTGCAGAGGTTACAGCTAGGCCCAGGATTTTCCCTTATTCCAGCAGCTGGAGATAATACAGCTTTGCTTTAAGTCATGATTGATCTACTGGGCTCTAAAAAAAACCTGTAATGATGAGATAATCTGAAACTATAACAATATTGCCAGAATGTGCCACTGCTGGATATTTGTGAACCCAACCCACGCCACTGCTCTTGAAGACAATTATGACATTTCCTAATTAATTCCTCCAAGCTTCTTCCAACGTAGAGGGAAATGGATAAAGAAATGTGGCATACAGCAGAAACTAATTGGACATGTTGTGCTCCCATGTATTCATCTGAATCTTTGCCCTCGGTGAGTACAAACCCCCTTTACTGAATATAAATGATTTTTTCCACACTTTTTTAAAAAAACGTTAGAGGCAGTAGATTTTATTTTCCCTCCCAGATAGCATAGGATATTATATATTACAATGTGTTTATTTTTACAAGATAAGCCTTTTCCCCAGAACCATATGGCAAGGAGCAGCCTTAAGGGCAGCACATTGGACTTTAAATCCAGCATTAGTCTGAGCATGTGGTCAAATATCTCTTTCCCTACAAAGCGTAGTCAAGAACATCAGACCACTTGCTGCCTAGGGATAGAGGTGTACTTTGCTACCCTGTATCAGCAAAGTCATTTACTACTGCCTGGCAGCCAGTTCCATCAACGACACAACATCCACAACTTAATATTGTATGATGCTGTGGGTAAGGGCTTCAAAGGTGATGGGATTATTGTCTAATTGGATTTCTGTTCCCAATTAGGAAAAAAGGGAGGGAAGCCAAATCCATAGCTGACATGGAAAGCTTTAAACATCTGTAGCAACTGTTGGATAATTTATGGAATACCCATCACATAATTTGTAATTGTAATCTGAATTCAGATGTTTGACTAGAGATGGCCTGTGTCTACCTTTTCTTAAAGGCAACAGCATCTGCAAGGTCAAGACTGTCTCCCAAACACTCTTAAAAAGGCCACAATAACTCCCTTTCTGCAATGATAAAAAGAGTGCCACTGGGGGGAGAATTGATATTGGGAGAGTTTGGCTTTGGGTTTCAAGATTCATCCTTGTTCCCTTCTGGTCTGCAAAGGCAAATTAGACACAGCAGGATAGCCCAGTGGCTTCAGTCTCTGGCTGCATAGCCAAACATAAAAGTCTTCCCTCCATTAAATCTGATGCAGACATTCCAGACACACTGACACAGAGTCCCTGGTTTTCTCTCCCCCCCCCCCCCACGGGTCAATTGTCTTCTACACTAAAGCTGTCACAACTTTTTTGTTTTATATTGTTTAATGTATGCCAGTTTTTAAACTTTCCAGTCAATGTCTTTCATATTCTATTCTGCTCTATTCTATTTTATCTTATGTTTGGCTTGATGCTGTAACAATAAACCTTACCTTGCCACAACACTGGCTATTTTGGTGAAAGCTGGTTTGAGCTAAATAGTGTTGGTAGGGGTTGGGTGAAGGTTTGATATGCCCTTTGGTGTGATCCCCATATCTGAAACTATTCTCAAGTGACCCTATTTAGTCCAGCTCAGATATTTCCTGTTTCTCTTCCCTAGATTACCCCCTCTAGTGTGGCTTTTTATTCTGCGTGATTTCAAATAGAGATGGACATGGAACAAACATTTTTTCGTTTCTGTTACCGTTTGTCGTTTCCGTTACGTAACAAACGACAAAGGAAAATTGTAATGAAAATGCAACGAAACGAACAGAACCACGAAAATTGTGGTCGTTATGTTTCGTTTCCGTTAATGGTGACGTGCAATGAAATGAGCTGTTTTAAATGTTAAAAAACGCCCTGGACATCCGTAAAAACACAGCGATAATTATTTATATTGTTTGATAATACCTACCAGGGGGGTTGGGGTCCTTAAAACGTTTGTTTTTGTCTTCTCCCATTGCGATGTATTTTTCTTTTCCCTTTAAAATGGATGCCGCCACCAGCCACAAATGGAGGCAAGCCTTGTGATGGGATCATGTTCAACCAATAGCATGCCCAGGTTGCAGACTGGGCGGGCAGGTCTGGCAGCCACAGAGGGCATAAAAAGCTCTGGCAGCCCCCATCCTCCTTGCAGTCTCTGGTGGGAGTTAGGGTGGAATTGCTGTCTCTGTGACTCTAACTTCAGTCCTTCAGCCTCCCTGTGTGTGTGCGTGCTGCATACCTCTCAGTGAGTACCCTCCCCTGCCCCGCAGTGCAGTCACTCTGCGGCTGCCTTTGCGCAACGCCCGCCACTGCCTTTGCAGCCTCCCTGCATACCTAGTCTATACTGTGTCTCTGCCAGCATCCATTTTTTTTTAGTGTTTTCCCTCTGGTCTGGGGCGTTGGAGGATGCCTGCGCATGGAAATGCTTTAAAAATCGTGCAAAAAGCGGGTAGAAATGACAAACAAAAAACAAAAAACAGTAACGAAATTTTTCAAAAAATTCCCGACAAATGAAAACTAACCGAAACAGACCTCTCAACGACAAACGAAAAACCGAAATGCCATTTTTCTGTTTCGTGCCCATCTCTAATTTCTAATACAGCAATCCCAGGATCTGTGGTTATCCGTGCAAGGATCAACCACGGATACTGAAAGAACCCATTAAAAGGGTGAGAGGGGGAGGTAAGTGCACAAATATTCTGTGGGGCTGAGTTGCAGCAGAGGCATTCATGGATAACTGCAGCTGCAGATACCAACTCTGTGAATAGGGGTGGGGGTGGGGAAGCTACTGTATATGTTTGCCCATATAAATGTGCACTCTGATTTCAGAAGTATCAGAGGATTGTGAGACCCCTGAACCCTGAAGCAGAAAAACAGTGTCTTCTTATTCTCTGCAACACCAGGAATAATCACATTCCATTCTCCATGTCTTTTGTAGACAATTTCAGCCACTTAACTATGATATGATGTGGCAAGGAGCTGTATGTGAATGATGCAACTACATGGGGTGGAGTGGGGATAGGGGTGGAGGTACAGGTGTTGGTGGGGGTGGAACCAATTGGGGGGGGACCCTCAACCACCTACAGTAGTACCAGCTTGAATGTGGACCAAAGGAGAAGGATTTCTCCCACATACATTGTCTCAGCAATGTTGTCTTCAGCAACACAATATGGTGCCACAAGTTGCTATTCTGAAGAGTAGCCATGAAAGAAAACAAGAAATTATGGGCTCTTGATTCTTCCTGTGATTTATAACCTGAAACTCTGAACTAGGTTTACAGAGCAGCATTTATATTCACCTTAAGGGCTACAAACAGCATTGTACACATACATGGTTTTAAAACCAATGTTTACAGACACTTAATAAGCCGTAACACCTATTTGCATTGCCTGGTTCTGCTCCCTTGGGGCTAAAGTATGGTTATAATCAGTTGCCTTACAAAGCCAAGAGATGTACCTTTTACGAAAACGCTCCCTGTTTGCTCTGGTGTTTAATTTCTTAGGCATACAACATGACAAATAGAAATATAGAATGCCAACAATGATCTAGACACTGCGTTTTATTCCAACACATATTTTAAGAACAGCAGCAGCAGCAGAGGCAGTGTTTTATACCGGTGGCAAGTGGACCAGAGTTGCAACCATAAATAAAAATCACAGGTTTGGAAAGCCAAATGTATCATTTTTGGTCAAAAAACAACTGCAAGTGAAATAAACCAATATTACACTTTGATGCATTTGCTTCACATCTGGATATCTTCCACTTCCATTCCAAAGGAAACATTGCTTATGTACAGGGATAATGTCCTTCTCTCCATGAGCTGGCTGTGGGCAAAGGTGTCAGGAGTGTGATCAGCCACCAGTGCCCATAGGAGGAAAGTCAACCTGTGCAGACTTGGGCGAGTGAGGGAGTTGGAAAGAAGGGATTAGAAGTGGTTGGAAAATCATCTCCGAGTACTTAATGCTCCAGGCCTGCCCAACAGGTAGACCGCGGGCTACTGGTAGCCTGTGAAGGGTTCAAAAGTAGCTTGCCGGCCATCAATAAAAAAAGTGAGGGGATAAGTTCTCCACCCCTCCCTTCCCCATCCCAAGGACTACCACTGCCCTAGCAAAATTCTGGGTCTGCCAGCCCACTGTCTCAGCCGAGCGGGGCAGTTCAAGGGCCATGGCACATTGAAATCTGTTCCATCCAGAACAGATTAATTGGTTTTCAATGCATTCCTATGGGAAACCACTGCTCTAGTTACAAAAGTTTTACTTATGAGCATGTGCTCGGAACAGATAAAATTCGTAAGTAGAGTTTTTAGTGTTGTAGCCCTCAGGCACTTTGGGCCAGACAAAGTAGACCTTGGCCTGTTCAAAGCTGAACAGCCCTGGCCTAGACTACTGCAAGGAGGCTCTCTATAACTCAGAACTAACTTAATAGCATGCTGTCAGCATTATTTTACCCCTGCCTCCACTCTCATGAGCCATTCACCTTAAAAAAAAAAAAGGATATGGCTATAGAACTATTTTACTGCAAGAACGAAAAAGAAACACTCCTGTTTAGGTGTCCTTGCACTCGGCAATGCTCCTGCAACCTGAGAAAGTGCTTGTGGATGTGATGCACAAGGTGAAACCATCCATTACCATCCATCGGGCTTCATGTGAATAGGGGGCACATAGAGATATCTTCTGTGCATATGGACAACACAATGCTGATTCTTCTCCAGATGAAATCTACCATTTGTGTATTCATCAGAATGGATGGTAGAAAGGGCTACCATCTGCCTATCTTCATTACTGGTTCAAGAACATTAGTTCTTGCTTCCTGTAGATGAGAAGGACACAAAAAGAGGGGGTAAATGTATACTTCCTTACTATTATTATTTTAATCAGTGGCTGAAGTCTGGTTGCTTTAACTTACACTGTGTAAAGGCTTATGATGTCATCCATTTGGAGCCTTTTATTTTGTTTTGGGAAATAAAAAATCTAATGGTCACCCAAAGGACCCAGGACTCTCTTTCTCCTTGATTTTCATCAAGGAGAAACCATTAGTCACAGGAGGGCGGGATAAGCACAGGATCCAGATGATATGTTAATATTTAAGATAATTTTTGATACTAGAACTTGCTGTGCTTTCTTTGATACCTCTTTTTAAAAACATAATATGAGCCACCTTGGGTCTGAATTCTGGAAGAAAGCTGGACTATAGAACAAATTCAAGAATCTGGGGTTGAATATACCCTGATGAACAAGCTGGACTCCAGCTACTTTTTCCAGTTTCCTCTAACCAGCAAAGTTGGCCCCCTGGAAATTTTGTTTGCCACTCTGACATATTTAGGTGGGAGACAGTTGCACAGATTTCATGTAGTCTTCCAAAGGATTGGATTTGGGACGTTTTCATAAAGAAGAGTGAAGCCAGAGCTGTGAAAAAGAAAAGAGTGAGCGGTATGAAAAGGGAGATCAACATGGATCAAAGAAAAATGGGAAGTCATTGGAACGGCTGTTTCAAAAGCCTTTGACAGTTTGACACCCTTTATAAATTCCCTTAGGAATAAAATTCCATTCCAGGTCTTTCCCCAATGACTCTTAGTGACAAATTCACTCCACTGCCATTGCACTGGCACTCAGCAGGCCTGGCAAAGCAGAGATTGTATGAGCCACAGCTTTTGGAAGGCTCCAGATCCGATGACATTGGCAGTCCCTCCGTCCCTTGGCATGTCTCCTGAAACCTCTTCAGGGATCTTCTGTTGTGGTGACAAATACATGCACACGCCCTGGCGCAGTCTGGGACAAGAAGGGGAGGGGTGAAGTATTCCCATCTGCTGGTTAGATCAAGTTGAGTTCCCTTCTAGGTCTAGGCAAGGCACTTTGGAACGTCGATCCCTGCTCCTGGTGTCACAGGGTGTCTGGTATGGTGTCGGGCAACCACATGTTTATGGCATTGGTTAGGATGATGAGCTGCAACAAGTGAGGGACTTCCAATCTTTTCCATCCACAAGCCCGGAATATGTTTGGTGGCATCTATTTATAGCACCTCACTAGTCACTCCCACGCAGCAACCAACTCACAACCAAAACTTGAGTGTGCTGTTAAGAAGGTCCAAATTGCCCAGGAGACTTAAGTGAAGCTGCTCCTGCACTGGCTGATGCCAGATATTAACACCAGCAACAAACGAAGCCTTAACTTCCTATTGTAAAGTCAATGTAACTATTCTGGGGCTTAGAAAAGTTCTTTTTTTAATCCTATATACTTTGGGTTTCTTGTGCCATCCTTTGCTCCTGAGCCTTTTGGATTCTTGACTGTTAAGTCCTTCTCTAACACTCAAATTCAAAGCATCAATATGCGTATTCTATGAAGAGTTCTTCCCCCAACGCAAAAGCTGGAATGTTCATCAGTTGCAGCAACTTTCTCCACCTGGAGCTTTATACAATTCTGAAGTCTGAAGTCAGGAGAGATGAATCACAGCGAAATGGCAAGAACCCTGTGATTAAAACCTCCTGGGCATTTCCAATGCGATCTGCTAGGGATTCCTTGAGCACAAATTCAGTTCAAGGAATGGGGGTTCCACAAATAAATGTACTTGACATAATCACATCCTTTTTGTTTTTAACAAGTATCTTGCCTAGGAAATATTCCTTCCAGATTGCGCCAATATGGTAATAGTATCAGTGATATGAGCAACCTTACAGCTCTTAGCCACATTGAGTCCTTTCACCAGGAGAAGTGGAGTAGTGCGGGGGGGGGAATAAAATGGAATTAATCAACAGACCAATCAGTGAATGAACCAACTAATTAATCAAAGATTGCACTGAATGCTTTGAGGTCCATTTATGCTTAGGGTGTGATGGAATGGGGAAATGTGTTACCATTGTGCTGATCCAAAGACAAGAGTGGGTGATACCTGTGCTAGGCTACTGAAATATCCTTGCTTGGCCATGGCAATGATAGATTAGGATTCAGGGGAGGTGGGTTCAAATCCCATTTGGCCACAGAAACTCACTGGAGAGTGGCATTGCTAAAACCACTGCTTAAATATACCTTGGAAATCTTAACTGCGGTGCCGTAACTTGGAACTGACTTGACAACACGTAACCCCCAAAATAACAAAGTACTGTATCACAAGCAGAAGCTAATTTTCAACCATACAGGAGTCTTCGAGAGGTTGAAGATTACAGAGCAAAGGTTTTTTTGGAATGTCAAGGTTTCTTTGTAAGCACCCTCGGCCTGCTGAAAGCTCCTGCAGAGTCGGAAACTAGCTTTTGTTGTGATATTTTACCAGTCTAATAAATGTCTCACCCACTCTTATCTTCCACTATGCTTTGTGCAGAGAAGTGGAAGAAAGGAAGACAAAAAGGCAAACAAGATATAATGCGAAATCTTATCTTTGCATTTAACATTTGCTTTGCAAGAGTGCAAACAGCATGCACCTGGAGACAGGCCCATTTTTTGTTCACAGCAAGCATGGGTTCTGGTTTTCCTATTCTAATCAAAAAATAAAATTCCTCTTCTAATGCTAGCAGAGCAGGAGGAGGATCCGCAAATGGGTTTTTCCTCCTCCTAATGCAGCCATCATTTCCAAGGGACATATTTTCCCCAAAGCTGCTGCAGGAAGGACCTTCCACTCCACTTCTGCTGAGATCCCAATAACTGCAAGTCCTATCCCATGAAAGTGGTCTGAGTTTTTAAAAATGTGCATGTTGAATAAAAAGATATCCTTAAAAAGAAATTTCCCCCCCCCCATAATAAACTCTCTCAGCAGCACAGGGTGGATAGGTTCTTGACCTCTTTACCATGGAATCAATGACCACACAATCCTTGGGACCACAGTGGGAACTCTCAATAAGTTGATGTATTAGACTGCAAATTCTCATCAGCCCTGTGCAGCATAGCCAACAGTGAACAAGAATTATCTCGGATTGTTGTTATTATGAGCCATCAGGACAGAACCAATTTATAGCTACCCTAATAGGGCTTTCAAGGCCCAGAAATCCAGACCAGCACAGATAATGGTAGAGACTTCTGGGAGTTTGAGTCCAAGAACATCTGAGGACCCAAATTTGGGAACTGTTGCTTCAGAGGATCTTCCATCAGGCTGATGCAATTTTTAAAAGTGCCTACAGAGGCTTGGACACAAATTGCTATGTCAGAGATAGTTTTTAATGATGTATTCAGGTTGCTAGAGGCTTAATGACTGCTTGAAGCTGAATGTTTACATATTGTTCTGTAGCAGCAGGTGACAATTTGGAAGCATTTTGTCTCTAAAATGGCCATGGTTCCTAAATCACCTTATGCTGCATATATTATTTCCCCACTCTGATGAAAATAGCACCAACTAAAGGAGTAAACGGTAAATAGGTTCCACTGTGTTATGTATCTCCTTGTCAAGACTGGAATGGGGGTTAAATTCTTTTAAACTGATAGCAGCACTATAAAAGAACTGGACTTTATCACCCATTTGAAATATCATTGCAGTGAGGCAAGGATTTTTTTTAAACAGGGGTGAACAGTTGTCTTAATGGATAAACTGTTGGTAGACCGGGAGTGATTTTTCCGGTCTACAAGTACCATATATACTCGAGTATAAGTCGACTCGAGTATAAGTCGAGGCCCCTAATTTAACCCCCCAAAACTGGGGAAACTTATTGACTTGAGTATAAGTCTAGGGTGGGAAATGGAGCAGGGCCTGGCAGCTCCTCCTTTGTGAGCTGGGGGAGTGGTGTGTGATGTTTAAAATGATTTTTAGCCACTGGTGCAAGTGCTTGGGTCAGTGGCTAAAAGTCATTTTAAACACCACGCGCTGCTCCCCTGTGATGCAGAGGGGGGTCATGAGAGGCGGCACACAATGTTTAAAATCACTTTTAGCCACCAACCCAAACACTTGCCTCAGTGGCTAATAGTATTGACCCGAATATAAGCCGAGGGCCCATTTTTTCAGCTCAAAATTAGGGCTGAAAAACTAGGCTTATCTTTGAGTATATACAGTAATTTTCCTTTACTACAATTCCCAGAATCCTTTGACATGGACCATACTGTGTGGAGCAGATGGGAACTGTATATTAAGAAACACATGTTGGGGTGGGGGGAGAGGTGTAAATCTTTCCTAGCCACAACTACTCCTTCAGACCACAAGGATGAGAGAAGCAGAGCTCACATCCTTCATCAAAAATAAAGATCCATGTGTGCAAAGAAGTAACATCAAAGTTTGAAGAGAAGAACTCCATTTTCTATGGAATTTAGTCTTCAATGTGAAGGGTCCCCACCACCCCATTTTATCTTCAGAAGATAAATCTATACTCTAAATAGAAGCTTTTTGTGATGTGATTTGCATGCAATCTGAAGTGGTACAATCCTAATATAAATTTACAATTTTCTGGTCAACTAGGCCTACGGAATTAATTTACTGACATGATCAAAAACTCACACTATGTACAGTGGTACCTTGTATAAAAGAATTAATTCGTTCCAAATGAAATTATGTTAAGCAAATTTTCCTTTATACAAATTTCCCATTGGAATACATTGAAAACGGAATGAACCCATTTTTATGTTATACGGATTCTCCCCATAGGCAATTATGTTAAGCAAATTTCCCCTATCTCTAGAATTTTTTATGTTGTACAAATTTTATGTTATACAAGCTGTTTGTTATACAAGGGTCCACTGTATATACATTCAGGACAAATGGTAGCTTGGCAAGTCCAATTTGAAATGACTACTCATTAGAAACAAGTCTAGATAGTATATTGTTGTTCTTTGTGTCAATACAAATATGTTTGCTTCTGATTTTGTGTGTGTGTGAGAAAGATTCTTAGTGACAATATAATGAAGAAGAGCAATTTCATGGAGAAGGCAACATAAAAACCCAAATACCCATGAATAGATTTCCAGAGTATTTTATTAGATATTCTTGCAGCTATTGCCTCCAATTTAAATCAGAGAAAGGCAGGCGCAAGAAAGGCGATGAAAGGCACTGAGCACAGTGTGTCACTTGGTTAGACATACCCCATTGGTGCCCTGAGATAGGTTTTTTGCATTTTGGCTAGACATCTCATGCAGGGGCCTTCTGAAGGTTTTGCTTGTTCAGAGAACGTGGAATCCCCTGTGGTTCTGTAGAGACAATCTTATGAGGAGAAGCACCTTTGGGATTAACTGAAAACTACACAGCTGCAATAACAAAGTGCAACATGTATCTACAAAATGCATTCCCCACTGTTCCCCACACCCACCCCCACTTCAAATTTTCATGCCAGGAACATTTAAAAGTTTCTCTACAGGACAAACTACACACTTATGGAAGACCATTGTTAGAAACGGTGTGTTCCAGAAACACGATCCATTGCTGACTTTTGTGGCTGAGCAATTGGACTTGCAAATGAAGACTGTGCTTGCCTCTTGAGGACCCACCACAGGACAAACTAAGCCAAATTAGAGAGAGAGAGATGAAAATCTCATCCTCTGACATTCAGATACTTTCAGCACTTGAAAATCCCCTTCAACTGCTCGGCTATCTGCAATGCACAGTTTGCCCTTCTCTTTATGAATGTCTTCAAAAAAGAACTTAGTGTAAATAAATAAGCATTCATTGACAATGACATTTCTTTGCAGTCCCAGACCTGAAATAAAGAGATGACAAAAAAGTATTGGGATTTAAATTGGGCCACAACTTTATTAAATCTGTTTAAATCTGTAAATAAAAAGGGGTGCTGCCATAGTGTAAGTAGACATGGCCTGTATTACCTTGATCTTCAGACTTCAGACTCTGTGTAAATTTTGGTGAATTCCTCCCTAGGAACAAGCTGTTGTACTTACTCAGCATATTTCCATGTTTGGGGACTAACTCCCTCGGGGAATCTGAAAAATAATTTAATCACAACCTCTTGTCTTTTTAAACACAGCTAATGCCAACCTGAACTGTGGATCTTATCATTAAAAGGCTGCCCCATTTTCCTTAATGGGACAAATACTATGAATTCGCCTAGGACCAAAATTCTTGCCATCACCTGCCGTTGTGACTGAGATGTATAGAAAGGACCCTACCTGATTTTGGAAGCTAAGCAGGGTCGGCCCTGGTTAATACTTGGATGGGAGACCTCCAGGGAATACCAGGTGCTGTAGGCACCTGGAGTAGGAACTGGCAAACCACTCCAGTATTCCTGCCAAGAAAACTCCATGGTCATGGGATCACAAAGAGTCGGTCACGAGTGTAACTACACAACACACACACACACACACACACACACACACACACACACACACACACACACACACACACACACACACACACACACACACACCTCACGCAAGCAAGAAAATAGGATGGGCAAAAACACACTATCAACCAAGGCCAATCAGGATGGTAGTCGAAAATTCTCATCTGGCCCCTAACGACCAGCTATCATACTCTCATTCTCATTGCTTCTAGGGCAGGTGGGAGGGATGCTTTGAAACAGCAAAGAGAACGGGTGCTCTGCAGCGATCCCTTTTAAAGGCAGTTAACTCCGGGCTTGCTAGGGATCATTGTGAGTACTATTTTCACACCGTTTGTGTGGATCATGCCTGAAAAATCATCCCCACCAAGGACAAGCCTTGCAGAGACTCCTTTGGTCAACAACACTGCCTGCAGGAAACAGAAGATCACTACAGTACCCAGCCAATAATAAAAAGACTTGATGTGGCCATTGCTGAATAAGTCTAAGGCCACCCTTCCAGATGGCTAGTACAACTCTGACTATCGGACCAGAACTCATATATCACAGCACAGGTAGCAAAGTTCTTTCTAGCTGCTTTGCAAGAGGACGGAGGTTGTATAGATTGCCCACCTTTTTAATGAACCAAATTCCCTGTAGTCCCTCATTGTTTCCTTACTGTACCTTCTTATGTATGGGTCATACAACTGCAATTAAAATTCTATGATCATTCTGAAGACTAGAGATGGGCACGGAACAAACATTTTTTCGTTTCCGTTACCGTTTGTCATTTCCGTTACGTAACGAAACGACAAACGAAAATTGTGATGATAATGAAACGAAACAAACAGAACCATGAAAATAGTGGTTGTTACGTTTCATTTCCGTTAATGGCGATGTGCAATGAAATGAGCTGTTTTAAATGTTAAAAACGCCCTGGGCGTCCGTAAAAGCACAGCGATAATTATTTATATTGTTTGATAATACCTACCAGGGGGGTTGAGGTCCTTAAAATGTTTGTTTTTGTCTTCTCCCATCGCGATGTATTTTTCTTTTCCCTTTAAAATGGATGTCACCACCAGCCACAAAATGGAGGCAAGCCATGTGATGTGATCATGTTCAACCAATAGCATGCCCAGGTTGCAGACTGGGCAGGCAGGTCTGGCAGCCATAGAGGGCATAAAAAGCTCTGGCAGCCCCCGTCCTCCTTGCAGTCTCTGGTGGGAGTTAGGGTGGGATTGCTGTCTCTGTGACTCTAGCTTCAGTCCTGCTGCCTCCCTGTGTGCGTGCGTGCGTGTACCTCTCGGTGAGTACCCTCCCCTGCCCCACAGTGCAGTCACTCTGCGGCTGCCTTGCACCCTGGGCAACGCCCGCTGCTGCCTTTGCAGCCTCCCTGCATACCTAGTCTATACTGTGTCTCTGCCAGCATCCATTTTTTTTAGTGTTTTCCCTCTGGTCTGGGGCGTTGGAGGATGCCTGTGCATGGAAATGCTTTAAAAATCGTGCAAAAGCAGGTAGAAACGACAAACGAAAAACAGTAATGAAATTTTTCCAAAAATTCCCGACAAACAGAAATGAACTGAAACAGACCTCTCAACGACAAACAAAAAACCGAAACGCCATTTTTCTGTTTCGCGCCCATCTCTACTGAAGACCATAGGTTGATGTGCTGGCTGAGAGCTGCAGTACCCAGTCAAAATATTTCTCCCCTATTTCTGGATGCAGAAGGAACAGAACTACCAAGAGGAGCATGGAAGTCATACATACATCAATGGTTGTCAGCAACATAAGTCCCTCCCAGTTCCCTGAAGGTGCCTCATTCAAAGCATCAGCCGTCCTTTCAGTTACCTTGTTCTGTGTCCATTTATTTTTCTTATGCTTTTATTAAGAGGATGCTGAATTTCCACGGGATTCCTACAGCACCACCGAACGACATCTGTGGCTTTTCCTTTTCCTGCATTTCTTCTCCTAATCTCCATCCCCTGCTGCCACTGTGTCAGCATTAATAATGAAAGACAAAACTGGATGGGCCTCAATTCTTCCCGTGTTTCCTTGACCTAACGATGAAATGTCCTTTTCCCTCACCGATAAGCATATGAAAGACATCCACTCCTGATGCTGAACTTTTAACATTTGTGCTCCTTTTCTCTCTTTTTTGGCGAGTGTTTATAATTGCATTGAAAGACATGTTTTAACAATTCTGCTATTTCTTCTTTTCCCAATTTCTCTTTCAAACACACACACACACACACACACACAAACACAAACACACACACACACACACACACACACACACACACACACACACACACACACACACACACACACAGAGAGAGAGAGAGAGAGAGAGAGAGAGAGACTACCATACCACCACTACCTCCGCCGCCGCCCCCAGTTTATTCAGTGAGTTACTAATATCCTGATTGGAACCAGACTTGCTAGAATTATGAGTCAAAATTGGAACGGCAACTGCTGTGCAGAGGATGTAAAGGGAATAAAATGAATGGTGCATTAACCTCCAACCACTGAATATTAATCAGCATTTCACAAAAAAGAAAATACAGAAGCTGCCACACTAAATATTTTTAGCGCTTATTGACAGTTTAAATTTCTTCCATTGCCTTTTCTCTCTCTCTCTCACAGGCTGGTTTCGAATTTTGATTCTAAAGAAAGGACATGTGAAAAATAAAAATTTAATTGGAGTTGGGGGCCGGTTATACTTAAAAAAATACTGCTGAGTGTCGGGGTGTTGTATCATGTAAAATGCTTTGTACCAATCAAAACTCGGTATCCCTGGCCAGAGGCATTCCGAAGCCCAAGGTAAACAGAAATCTAAACGTGAATATGGAAAAGCACTCGGAAATAAATGAATGCACATAGTGACATGTTCAAAAATAAACTTCCCAAGTACTTAGAAAGATTTTTTTAAAAAAATACATTCCGTATTTTGCAAATGTTTGTTAAATGTAGCTATGACAGACATCACTTTTATTGGGGGTCTTTTTAGAACATTTGGTACAGTTACAGACAGCTACAAACACTAAGCTGATCCACAACCTACAACAGGTTTATTGTGTGTGTGTGCACCATCAAATTATATTTTCCGCTTTCGAATTTTGGGTGCTTCACAAAACTTAGAACCCTGTATGTTTGGGTTGGGTTTTTGTTTCCCCACCACCACCAGCAAACCATACTACCGGAATGCTAGTTGTGTAGTATCTACTAGAGATGGGCACGAATCGAAAAAATGATGTTTCCGTTTTTCATTTTTCATTGTGGGTCCCGTTTCAGTTCGTTTTCATTTTTTGTGAATTTTTTGGAAAAAAATTGTTTCTTTTTTGTTTTTCATTTTTACCCACATTTACCCGTTTTACCCTAACTCTAACCCTAACCCTAACCCCAATGCCCCAGACCAGAGGGAAAACACTAAAAAAAATGATGCTGGCAGAGACACAGTATAGACTAGGTACGCAGGGAGGCTGCAAAGGCAGTGGCGGGCATTGCCCAGTGTGTAAGGCAGCCGCAGAGTGACTGCACTCGCCGAGAGGTACGCACGCACAAAGGGAGGTTGCAAGAAAAATCTCTTCTTTCTCTCCCCTAAGAGCCAGGCTGCAGCCAGCAGGAACACAGACACACACCTGCCTGCCTGGCCTAAAGTAACGAGTCGCAGAGACAGAAATCCCACCCTAACTCCCACCGCAGACTGCAAGGAGGACAGGGGCTGCCAGAGCTTTTTATGCCCTCTGTGGCTGCCACACCTACCCAGTCTGCAACCTGGGCATGCTATTGGTTGAAATTGTCCAAGAATTTACATGATCCCATCACATGGCTTGCATCCATCTTGTGGCTGGAATCCATTTTATGTCATCCTTAAAGGGAAAAGAAAAATACATTGTGATGGGAGAAAGACAAAAACAAACATTTTAAGGACCGCGCCCCCCTGGTAGGTAATAATTTCAAATAATTATTGCTGCGTTTTTACGGATGTCCAGGGCATTTTACTACCTAAGAAATCAATATTAGGCATCTGGGAGCCTTTTTGGGTTGATGTCCCCTAAGCCCTAACTCCCCTTAAAGGAAAAAAAATGCAGCGCTCTGAGAAAAGACATAAATGCACTTTTTAAGGACCCCAACCCCCCTGGTAGCTATTATCAGGCAGAATAAATAATTATTGCTGGGTTTTTACAGATATTCAGGACATTTTTTAACATTTAAAAGCAGCTCATTTCATTGCGAGTCACCATTAACAAAAATGAAACATAATGAACCTAATTGTTGCGGTTCTGTTTGGTTTGTTCCAATTTCATCACAATTTTCGTTATTTGTTTCATTATGTAACGAAACAAATAACGAATAACGGAATGAATTTTTTTTATTTCATGCCCATCTCTAGTATCTACTCATAAAGACTTACCAATTTTCTATAATGTTACTTTTACCCATTCCTCTTCATTGCATGGCAGGCTACACCAGCATGAATGAAAAAATAGTAAATAAACAATATCAGCTGTTCTATGCATTATAGGGTTCCAAAACTTGTTTTCCATTGTAAGCATCCTGACATTTTGTGACAACATAAGCACAGTTTTAAGGCTCAGCCAAAGATTCAATTGATTTCAGAGAAATTAAACACATCTATAACTCACCCCAAATAGTGGGGACTTAAAGGCATGTCACATAGGACAGGGATGTCCAAACTTCAGCCCTTGAAATGTTTTGGACCACAACTACCAGAATTCCAAGCCTGTATTGCCAATGACAAAGGACTATGGGAGTTGTAGTCTAAAATGTCTGGAGTGCAGAAGTTTGGACACCACTGACATAGGAGCACAGGAATTTAATTTAATTTAATTTAATTTAATTTAATTTGAGAATGGTATATTTATGAAAATCATTTTTCACCTCAAACACTGCCTCAGAGAAAAAATGATGGCATGGGGGGACATGTTGAGTATTTTTAATCCTACCTTAATACTTCACAATATTGTGATATTCATTTGTTTGTCTGTTTGGTTTCATCCTATCTTTTTTCCAGGGCTAGGACTCAAGGTGACTCATAACAATATTAGGATGCAATATGAGTACTGGAATATAAAAGAAATGAATTAAACTGGAAATGTTCAATATATGTATCACTAAATAAGAAAGGCGTCATTTCAGTTGGGAAAGGATTGCTCATGAAGGAAGATAATTATTATTTCCTAAATTCCAGAGCTATAACAATGGTTTTTGCTGGATCTGACTAAGAGGTCCACCATTTTGTTTATCCCATCAGCAGCTGCTCTAGTGCCTCTGGTCTCTAATAAATAGGATGCAAAGAAAGGAGCCGTCCTTTGCTCTTGTGTAGTTGAATCTTTTGAGGCACTTGTGCTTAAATGTGGACAGCAAAGGCCTGTCTTTATTTGGTTCTGTTTCCATTAACAGAAAGGTTATAGCTTTAGAAGATGTAGCTGTATTAGTCTGTGCTAGCGCATCAGGCAAAAACAAAGCAAAACAAAACCTAAATAAGACAAAAACACTGTGGGACGTTAAAAACTGGCTGCTATATTTTAATATATACTTTCATGGACAGAAGGGAGTCGCAATCTCTTCTTCATGTTAACATTACTCATGTGAATACACTAATCACATGAGTGATTACTTCCAAAGATAACAACTAGAGATTGGCATGAAACGAAAAAAAATTAACATTTCCTTTCATTTTGTTTCTTTAGTAGTTTCATTTCATTTCATTACTAACTAATTTTTAAAGAAGTCTTGGAACTTAAAACAAAACAAAAATGATTTGTTAGAGATGGGCTTGAAATAATTTTTTTATTCATTTTGTTATTTGTTATTTGTTTCGCGAATAACAAATAACAAACCACCCCCTCAAAGAAAAATGAAATGAAGTGAAACAATTTTTTTCATTTTGTTTGTTTCTTTCTTTTTTTTTTTTTTGCCCTGCCACCACTGCTCAGCCCCCACAAAGGGGGCTTCCAAAGCGGCAGTCTCAACAAGGTGCTTGTTTAAAAAAAGAAAAGTGCTGTGCTACAGCTGATCAGCGCTTGGGGCTCGGCCAAAAAAAATTTAAATCCCACCTTTTCCCCCACCCAATTGGGTGGGGGAGAGGGTGGGATTTTTATTTTTATTTTATTTTATTTTAGCTGAGTGCCAAGCGCTTGGAGCTGGCAAAAAACGTTTAAAAATCATTCCTTTCTGATAGGGGGAGGAGCTATTATTAAAAAGTGACCTTTTTTGGCTGAGCCCCAGGTGCAGTAGAGCAGGCTTGGAGCTGGCAAAAAAATCCCTCCTTTTCCCCCACCCCATCTGATGGAGGAAAGGAGTGATGTCTTTTTTTTTTTTTTGGCTGAGCCCCAAGTGCCGATCAGATGATGATGATGATGATGATGATGATGATGATGATGATGATGATGATGATGATGATGATGATGATGATTACAGGTTAAAACAGTGATCGTATGCATGTCTACTCAGAAGTAAGTCCCTCTGAGTTTAATACAATTTATTCTCATGTAAGGATGTGCATAAGGTCACAGACTAAAATCTCAGCTCCATAGTTGCTTAAATGCGTATTTCACAAATTTCAGTCTCTCAGTCTCACCAGTTTCACAGGTGCCTTTGGTGGGGACAGGAAAAAGGGGCTTTTCTATTACTACTCCCAGACTCTGGAACACTCCCCCACAGGGAGCCAAGCTCACTCCATCTTTGCTGCCCTTCCACAAACACAGACAAAAACCTTCCTCTTTATGCAGGCATTTTCCCTTAATGACTGTCTAGCAACAATAAATGGGATAGTCTATATTTTTTCACAATTTTGGTAACCTTTTAATATAGTGTTATTAATTCTTTAATATTTGAATACTTTACTGTTTTTAGTTTTACATATTGCGTTTTTAATAATGTGAACTGCCTTGGGTCCTTGTTTAAGAGAAGAGTGGAGCAAAAATGTTTTAGATAAACAAAGCGGTTGTAAAACTGCAACCTAAATTCCTCCGAACCCAATTTCCATGTTTTGGTTTTTAATAGCATAAGGAAAGACGTCTAAAATTTCACCAGGGAATGGAAATGTCTAGCCAGGTATTAGGGTTTTGTTCTCCAAAGAAATAAAAACCCCACTACAAAACTATTGTTTATTTTCACTGCATCCTTCATTTTAAAATATTCTATAATTATATGTATAAAATTTTGTAGAAATCAGAATAGTGTTACTTAACAAGATGCGAAATACATAAACTTGTGTACCTATATATTTTGCAGTTAAAGAGGCGAGCTTTTAAAACTGCCTAAATTAGTTTAGAGTTTCTGATATACGGCTTAAAAGCAACCAAATCAGCTCCCCCACCCCCTCAGAACCTAACTTGCCAGTATGATGGTATTATAGAATCAGGTTAGTTCTAATTTATTCTTGACCAAGTTACCTGAATTTGAGTCAATGTTCAAAATGCACTTAAAGAAGAAGAAAAGTGGTAGGTTTTGGGGAAATGGCAAGCTCTTTTTGTAACTCTGGGGGAGGGGGACCTTTTGGCCAAGAGATGGCTTTTAGTTTTCTTTCAGTAGTTTTAACACTATGACCCAAACAAAGAATGCTAGCTGGGAAACACAGTTGTAAAGTTCAAATATTTCCAAAGAAAAGGAAATTTATTTTTTCACTACAAAACTGACATCATTTGCAACGGATGATTAATAGGTATTGCTCACATTTTCTTCCCATTTACTTATTCTACCTCTGACACATGACTTCTATGTGCTATATAACTAATGACCCAAAAACTAAGAATGTCAGAAAGAACATGAACATGTTTCCTGACATGCCAACATGCTCTGATACAAGTATTTTCAATACTTATGGGAGCATTCACAAAGCATTCCCCACCTCTAGCCCAGAATGGCACAGCTTTGTCTGACACACATCACATGGTCCTGCTGATTATGGAACTTGGCTTTTATGGTGATAAAAGGCCTATGGTGACCTTATCAGTTAGGGTTTTTTTCCCCTTTTTCTCCTTCCCCCTCCCTATTTATCGCCACCATCTTGCCCTCCGCTGCTTCTCGCTCGGAGGCTCTTCCACTTATTTTATGTCTTTTTAACATTGTTAGCCACCCAGAGTTCCCATCAGGGAAGATGGGCGGGATATAAGCCTTTAAATAAATAAATAAATAAATTTATTCAAGGGAATGCTTCCCAAATGATGGTGAAGCTGATGCATCTGTGCAGAGGCTGCTCATTATTTATTTTATATATGTATTTATTTGATAATCCACTGACTTACCTTCACAAATTATGGTCTGTTCCCAGTGGTGAGGCATGCTAAGTGCCTATTTGTCATATCTTGTTGGTGATAAGTCTTATAATGATTCAAAAGCTGAGTTGTCACCTTATAGTCTATCAATTTGTGGATCAAAAGCCAGCAGGAATAAAAAAAGATAAATAGAGGTTAAAGGGTGGCAGACACTGCTGGCAAATGTCAGTGTTAATTAGGGATGATCATTTAGATTTGGAAATATTCAGAATTCATGAAATATTTCCATATTCAGATAGTGCCACATATATCCAAATCTGAACTGTTAAGTTACGGCATAAGCTACTGGCTCAAGTAACTTATGCAAGAAAATATATATTTAGATCTATTACAGTTCTATGAAGAATTACAGTAGTTCCTCTAATAGACAGAGAGTGCACAAGTAGTTGTTCAGGTTGAATTAGACCATAAGCCCATCTAGTTCACTAGTGTTGACACAGGATGGCTGCAGCTCTAGGACAAAATTTTCCCCATCAATACCTGAAGATGCTGCAGATCAAACCTGACATCTTCTACGTGCATTGTTTGTTTGTTTTTTCTGCCATAGAGCTATGGCCCTTCTCTTTGACAATCTGTCCCTCTGGGGACAAGACTCATGGGGAGGAGCTATTTTAAAAAGTCTGCTTTTGAACAGAATGGACTAGTAACTTTTTAATAGACTACATGCTGGGTGGGAGATTTCCAAAGGTTTTCATAAAAAAAAAAGCACTTTTTGTAAATTCTGCCTCTTACGACAACAAAAGTGATAGCAAAATGATGATCAATCAAGCTCAGATAATTAGGAAAGCTAGCAACACAGTGCTTGGAGGGGGACCTGCCAGCAAGTATACCAAGTACAGGCAAACTGATATTTAATTTCAGGCAAACTGATATTTAATTTCTGTTGCATAGAAGCCAGGACTGTTTCTTCCATTGCAGGAAAGGAGGAAAGATTCTTGGACCTCCTGACCTTCTCTGAAAAAGTTTGCAAATTAAGCAGATCTGACATGCTGAGTGTGCACCCTTTTCTTTCTTTCTTTCTTTCTTTCTTTCTCTCTTTCTTTCTTTACTTTTCTTTTCTTTTCTCTTTTTGGCTGTCTGGAAAAAATCCTGTATGTTACTGAAATATAATCATCCATTGTATGTTTTTTCCACCATGCCTTTATCAGATCTTAGAAATACATGTCAATAAGGCTAAACATGTGTCTTGCTTTAAAGGCATATTTGTTGTTAAGGCCTCCCAACAGTGAGATGCCTACATTAAATGACATTGTATGGCAAATATTTGTATTTCCTTCGGGCAGAAAATGAAAGAAATAAACAAAATGAGGGCAGACTCTTACAGTTGTATTTCTTGAGCATCCAGGTTCACTGGGCATTTTCCAACTTCTTTTTTTTTTCAGAAACAATTTAACCCATGCAACTGCTCACCAGAGCAAAGTCCAGTCTGTCATGTATTTTCAGGGCCTAGGGCCAGAATAATAACTATAAGAGGCTTTGAATATATATATGACTATAGAAGTCCTGCTTTATTCCAGTCTGAACCTTCTAGGTCTTTATATATACATAAAGACCTAGAAGGTTCAGACTGGAATAAAGCAGGACTTCTATATCCATGGAGGTCAGTTCCACAATCTACCAAAGATGTCTGAGACCATAGAAACAATGAAACCCTATAGATAGCCTACGAAGGGTTGGGACAAAGGCCACAAGAGGCCACTCTGCATTTTGTATATAGGGCTGTGGCAAACCACATATAAGTGAAATTTTGGATAGGGGGATATTACTTCAAGATACACTTGAACCCTCCTAATTTTTTTCCTTGTTCCTAAACCCTGGTTTTCAGCATGATAGCGAGACATTTCAACCTGGGGTGACCATCTATATCAACAGTGCCATTTTTCTTTAGGTTTTGTTGCCAAAATCTGAGATTCATAAATAGATCATAGTAATCTCACACCAGGTGGGCCCTTGTGGAAAAACCCAAGCAATATGCACGTGAGAGTTTGATTCTCTGCTGTATTTCTGGGCAGAAGAACCAGTCTGTGTAGCCTTGGGGCAAAGTGCATAGACCCCCAAGTGCCCACCAAAAGAAAGGAATGTTACTCTCTGTTCCTGAGCAATTTATACCTAGAAAACCCTGGGAAAGGGCACTGTAAGTCAACAGTGAGTGGAGAGCACATAATTCTTATCATTATGTTTATATGTACATGGCAAACATAGGCAGAAACTGTGGATTTGCAACATCACATTAAAGGTATTAGGCACAACACAGAGAGGGCCAGTGAGCCCTACTATGAAATAGGACTGGGGAGGGGATAGGAATTTGCTTATAGACAATAAATTCAAATTGTCTTTTCCTCAAACACCATTTGCCCTATGATTTTCTTCCCACCTGGAGATATAGAATAGAACAGTGATGCCCTGAGACTTCAGCTGGTACCCTGAAACTTGTGGACTCTTGTTTTCCTTGGTTCTAATCCAATCCAATCCAATCCAGAAACCAATTTTTCATCAGAACCCAAATCCTACAACCCAGCAAATCTTAAAACAATGTATTGAACTATCCATCAGCATATACATTTCACACTCATTGGTATGAAGCATAATGTTACAAAACAAAATCTCCCAAGGCTTTTTGGTTAAACTTCAAACGCTTCAAATTTCAACTCTCTGTCTGTTTCCCTTGCTGTAATAGCAGGAAAAGGCCAGCTGGCTTTCTTAATATATATTTTTTTAAATCGTTGTGTTTGTTTGCATGTTTGTTTTCCACAGAAAGCATTGCTTTTTATCCCTTCTTCCATGGATGTGTTCCAGAGTTCAACAGAAACAAACGATTCACTCATATACACAATAATCCTTAGGTGTGAGATGACTGAAGTTTTAAGATCTGAACATTTTCAAATAAGAAACATATGTTTAAGATAAATTCTGCCTGTGGAGAGCGGCTGCTGTTTGCAAGACCTAGTAGGCTGCTGCATATAGGCATCCACAGTTTGTGTGAAGGAGGCACATCGATAAAGACTCCAATAGGGCATTTTTTTAATACCACTCTAGTACAGGCCTGGCTAGAATTATGAGCATAACTTGTCCGTATTATAGTGGAACAAACAGCTCACATCAACCACCAAAGGCACCATTTAGCAAAAACGACAGGGAATGAATCATCTTTCCTCCCCCATCCCAACTCTGCCGCCATCTCTGCAGTATTTCAAACCACATGTGAGCTCTCCTCTGGAGTGCCAATATCTCTGATTACTCCCTACCCCCCCCACCCCCAAAAAAACAGTAATCGTGCAGAAGTTTTAAAAATATACTCTATCCCTCATCCTGGGGGGGGGGCATGACATTTAATACTGAACCTGTCCATCACATGAAATATGAAATTTAAAAAATTGTTTCGTGCCCATCTCTACTTGCAATACAAGCACTGGAGCAGGCCACATGATCACAACGGAGCCAATGGTGGTCCTCTCTGTGTTTCTCTCTATTCCCCTGCTGAATTGTGGGTGATTGTCTGGAATGTTCCATCTCAAGCAAGCCTCCAAAGGAGAGGGAAGGGAAAGGAAGGGGAGTGCAAATTAGAGGGTTTTTAAATTTTTCTTTATATTTAAAAATGTAAAGGTTCCCACCGCACATGCGTATTACTTGTGTCCACCTCTAGGGGCAGTGCATATTTCTGGAACAAATTATGCTCATAAACTAAAGTATCACTGTAAATAAATAAATAAATAAATAAATAAATAAATAAATAAATAAATAAATAAATAAACAGAACCTAATTGACAGTGCACTCTCCTAACAGAGTTTCTATGATCACTTGTCAAGCTTCAGCTGTCAATTTCCTGCTTTGTCAGAAGGTCGGACCTTTTAGTGACTTTTAGGGTCACTTCCAGTTCTAAATTTGACACTTGGATGATTCCGCATTAAATACTGTAAAAGTAATGCTTAAAAAAAGCTGGAAGGGAGAGCAAGATGCTGGGATCCTAGCAGGCAGCTAATGAACTAATTATATGGCAGAGCTGAACAGACGCTGCTTTGCAAAGAATAATATCCTACATCCTGCACTATTCATAGCATTCTTAACTCTTCCCTATTTTTACAGTGAGTACTGGGAGACCAGGTAGGGGAGCAGTGGGTTGGGATCTATTTTTTGTTAGAAGGAAAAGATCTGAGTGTATTAGGCAGAGCTTCAAGGAACCATGGAAATTTAAGATATTTCCATCTCCATTACAAGTTGAAGTGAAACCTTCACACTGAATTGAAATGAAGGGGTACATTATTGTCCCATAATGTAACAGTTGACTGGAAGTCAAACTTGGGAACACATCCTTTAATTTATTTTTTATTATTTAAATTTAAAAAAAATACATTGAGATACAGAGTAGCACTATAGATTAGACATTCTCCCCCCCCGCCCTCTTTTTTGGCTTTCATTTGCTCCTGAAAGTCATGTTCCCATACCACAGTTAAGTCTTTTATTAGCACGTGATCTAGGAGTTGCTGCAAAGTTTCCAGAGCAGTCACCTCAAGAATAGGCAATGTAACAACACCGATGTAGAAACATCTGCTTCCAAGCCTCCCTGAAGCCAATCTTTCTCTCTCTTTTTTAAAACTTAGGGGACAATACACTTTACTGAGGTCAATACACCTTACTGTGGAGCAGTTGAGAAGCATGTTGGGTGGCAGCCAACCATCAATTGCAGATTACTGGGTAGGTACAGAAGTAGACACACCTCAACCATGGTGCTGCTGGTGATCAATCCAGCCAGTTGATTTTAGTAGTGCTCCATTTTAATCCAGGGATGAAAAGGAAAGAGGAGGTTGTTATTTAGTACACATTGTAATCCCCCCCCCAAATGACCATGCCCAACCCAAAGCATCTACCACTGAAAAATAATCACAAAGGTAAGATGGGAGAATGAAAAAAGGCAAGAGTGAACATAAGAAGAATATGTAATTCTGTAATCATTGATTTATATGGATTATATAGAACAGCCATCACAAACGGGACTGAAATTGCAAGTGGTCCAAATCAAGTCCACAAGATTATTAATTGGGGTTTGGGTATATTGCTCCTATTACACTAATGCTTTACCAGCTACCAGAGCCCATCTATTTGAGATAACTCTTAAGAGCTTGGAATAATTAACACTAAAAATGTTGCCTTCTTCTGTATTTATGATTTAAAACTGTGTCTCCTGGGAAAAGAGCCAGCCTGTGTAGCCTTGGGCAAGCTGCACAGTGCCAGCAGGGACTGGTGAACCACTTCTGCGGACTTCTACCTAGAATACTCTGAGAAGGGTTACCGTAGTTTCGAACTGACTTGACGGCATGTAATCATTCTTAACTGCTTATCCAAACCTACATGGCCCCTTTAAAGGCATAACTTTGTGAGGTCTCAGAAAGCAAAGTCAACCGTGTAAGAGGGATGGTCACCTGTCACCAGACTTGATACCAAACGTTTTACTCACCGAGGCATTTCAGTACCTATAAACCTATATGTACACTGATGTAGTAGGGAGTTCCATTTAACACACAATGAAACTTGCTTCTGAGAAGACACAGGTTTGCAACATAAAGCAATGCATTCATAGAATAATCGAATCATAGAACAGTGAAGTTGGAAGGGACCTATAAGGCCATCAAGTCCAACCCCCCCCCACTCCCTGCAGGAATACAAATCAAAGGAGATCCGTCAGGTGCTTGTCCAAATTTCTCTTGAATTCCTCCAGTGTTGGAACACTCACTACCTCTTGAGGCAACTGGTTCCATTACCACCTCAATAACCAATGGGTCTCTCCAAGAAAGCAGGGTTCTCCCTGCTCTCAAGGAGACTCTCATTAGGCCCATTCAGAAGAAAATGAATTTGGCAGCAGACCAGATTGACAGCTAAAGGCATGTCACCAATGTTCCATTCATCAGCAAGGTTGTCGAGAGGGTGGTGGTGGATCGGCTTCAGGGGCTACTGGATGAGACTGACACTCTTGATCCATTCCAGTCGGGGTGCAGGCAGTGGCATGGTGCAGAATCGGCATTGGTCATCCTGCAAGATAACCTTTTGAGGGAGGCTGACACAGTCAAATCATCCTTGTTGGTCCTCCTCAACTTCTCAGCAGCCTTTCATACCATTGACCACAGTATCCTGCTGAGCAGCCTCTCTAAGCAGGGTGTTGGAGGCACTGCTTTGCAGTGGTTCCATTCCTTCTTGGAGGACCATCCCCAGAGTATGCAGCTGGGGGAGATTACTTCCACCCCTTGGTCCCTCAACTGTGGGATGCCTCATGGGTCAATCATTTCCCCTATGCTCTTCAATATCTATATGAGACAGGTGGGAGAGCTTGTTATGGGGTATGGGGTTTCATGTCATCAGTACGCTGATGACACACAGTGTACGGGAGAAGCTGGGTTCCTAAGATTATCCAGGTTCTGGAAAGCTAGTTTATAGCAAGGCTGCACTATAAAATTTTACCACCTTGTGGTCCCAGGTCCCTCAGAACTCTAGGAAGGTGCATGGAGAAGTGCTGCTGTGCCTCTCAAAAGCTTAGCTTCCATAAACTTAAATATGGTTGTGTACTTAACAAGTTACACCAAACCTGCCAGGTAGGACAAACTGCAAAATGTCCCAAAGTTACCAAAACTCTGTCCTGGTCAAAAGACTGGGTTTAGTCACACTTACTCCCTTTGCTCAAATATCACACCTTGGTAAAAATAATACATTTCTGATTTTTTATTTTAAAAGTATCAAAGTATCAAAAAGTGAAAGTCATTCAAAATTTCAGTAAACAAGGCAAAAGCAATGCTCAAAGAATATTGCATAATCTGGTAGCAAGGTCTAGGAAAAACTATCCAAGGAAACAATAAAAGCTAGCTAAGTAACGCTTTTACGAAAAACTACAGATCCCATTTGGGCTACAAAGTAAGCTCTCTAAAAAATGAAGCCATAAGCAATTATTTCACTAAGGCATTAAAACAAAAGGCATTAAGGCATTCTCAAAGTAGCGATAGTGATATCTCCTCCCATCTCTCAGGTATTTAACCAATCACGGTTCAGTTATCTACGTATTAATTAGGCTTTCTTCTTTCTTCACCTCAAGTTCACATAAGATCAATTTTGCTTCACCCTTTAGGTATGTATTTATTATTTATTTATTTTTACAACTTATATGCCGCCCACTACCCAAAGGTCTCTGGGCGGCTTACAATCAAAAATTAAAACAGTTAAAACATCAGATATCAATAAATAATTAAAACAATAATAAAAACCTTACACTAAAATCATTACACTAAAATTGCCATCATGTTGATGTTTTGACTTCTGTACCAGCTTCTTTCTGCTTCTCTGCTGATAAGAGGCCACTTGCAAAAGCTTGTTAGAGAAGTTAAGAAAATAGTGCTACACAAACCATTTTACTCAATTCCTTGACACTTACTTAGCTCTATATGTCCTTTTTTTTTTCATCTGCACTGGATGCTGTTTCGTCCCTGGATTGCTGCCTGGGTGCTGTTCTGGAATGGATGAACGTAAATAGACTGAGGATGAAAGGCAAGGCAAGACCTCCGAGTGGGGACACCTGGCATTGGTGGGCTGGGGAGCTTTCTCAGTTGTTGCTGGGGTTTTTTTTGGGGGGGGTGATTCTCCCTGTGTGGGATGAGCTACCAGTTGTGGCATAATTTTGGACCTGGTGCTCACTATGGAAGCCCAGGTGGTGTCAGCGTTCTGTACCACACATTGGATTGCACTGCTGAGCTCCTTCCTAGACCCTGGTGCTCTCACTGCATTGCTCCATGCACTGGTAGTCTCGTGATTAGACTACTGTAGTGCTCTCTCTGTGGGGCTGCCCTGGAATTTAGTATGGTGGCTCCAGCTGGTGCAGAATACTGCAGCCAGACTAGTATCAGGTACTAAAAGATTCTATCATCCCGACTCTGGCTACACTGCACTGGCTGGCTGCTGATCCATTACTGCATTGACATCTAGATCTTAATGTTGATATAAAAAGCACAACAATTTACGACCTTCCTATCTGTCAGAATAGCTCCTACCCCAGAGTTCTGTCCATGTCACTAGTTCATTGCAGGCAGGTTATTTGAGGTTGCCAACACCAAGGGAGGCCCATAAGATAACAAGGAATTGGGCCTTCTCAGTGGCGGCCCCTAGACTCAGGAACCAACTCCCCTCAGAGATGTGCCAGGCCCCCACATTGCTGACCGTCAAGAAAATATTGAAGACTTTGTTATTTAAATCTGCTTTCCCAACTTGTCAGCCGTTTCACCACTCTACTGATTTCGTGACCAGTTTTCATCTGCCCTTAGCCTATGCTATTTGCCTTTGATTTTTATGAATGTTGTTTCATTTAATTATCTTCTTATTTGCACTATTTTTTGTTTTTATTATGTATATTGTATATTGTAACTGTTTTATGCTGTTAGCTGCCCAGAGTAGCTTCTTGTCAGATGGGCAGTATATAATAAATAAATAAATAAATAAATAAATAAATAAATAAATAAATAAATAAATAAATAAATGCTCTAACAGTTAGGAAGTTTTTTCCTGATATTCACCCCAAAGCTGGGTTCTCTTAAATTGAGCTCATTGTTGCACGCTCTGCATTCTGGAATGATCGAGAACCGATCCTGTCCCTCCTCTGTATGACAGCCCTTCAAATATTTGAAAAGTGTCATTATAGTGCCCTTCGTTTTCTTTAGGCTAAACATGTCAAATTCTTTCAGTCTTTCCTCATAGGGCTTGGTTTCCAGCCCCTTGATCATCCTTGTCATCCTCCTCATACCTTGTTCAAGTTTGTCAGCATCGTTCTTGAAGTGTGGAGTCCAGAACTGGACACAGTACACAAGGTGAGCCCTAACCAGTGCTGAACAGAGGAGGGCAAGCACCTCATAGGATTTGGAAATTATCCTTCTGTTAATGCAGCCTAAAACAGCATTTGTCTTTTTTGTGGCCATATCACACTGTTGGCTCACATTCAGTTTATGATCTACCAGAATTACGAGATCCTTCTCACTTGTAGGATTGTTGAGCCAGGTGTCCTCCATCTTGTAACGGTGAATGAGATTTCTTCTTCCTAGGTGTAGTACTTTGCATTTATTCCTGTTTAATTTCATTCCATTGGTTTCAGCCCTGTGCTCCACCCTGTCAAGATCATTATAAAATTAAACAATAATGTGTCACCCAGAGAGCGGGATACTCTTTTTACTGACCTTAGAAGGATTGGAGTCAACTTTGAGCCGCCTACCTGTATCCTTTGGGATTCAGCAGAGGCTGGGCTGTAGTAATGCAGTTTAGCTGCTACACCTCAGAACTTTTCAAGTTACCAGTTGAAAAAGACCAAGAGAGAGGGAATTGGACTAGGTTATCAAACCTGTTAGGATATGTCATGAAGGACTGGGTTTCTGAAAGTCATTACATGTGTAATGTGTAGTATCTTGGTTGTGAAAAGAATCTCATTACTGTACTGGTATGTTTATATATGTATTTTTCTTCCAAAGAAGGGGACTCGTTTACAGCAAAATATTTCCAGGTTTGGTAAGAAGCTGAAATTGCGAGCACACAAATGCAAAAAATATACAACCGAAACCAGTGCTGCCTTGTATGATTAGGCAAACAAGCTGTTATTTTTGTTCTTTCTGCCATCTCTGTTTAATAATACATGGGGGAAAATGTCTTTCAGCTTCATCATTAGAATGAAAGGAAACCCCCTGTTCCTGTTGGACTTTATTTCCCTTCTGCTCTTTTACAGGTAAAGTTACCACTTACTAATATCATACATTTGAGAAAGGAGGCAGGGGGAAATTGCAGGGGGCTCATTTTCTCTTCCCACCCACCCACCCCACTTCTTCTTTTTTGATACATCCTTCCTTCCGCCCCTCTCAATCAATTAGTAGGCAAAGACTTCCGAAAACCCTTTTCCTTCCTAACCTTTCACAGGCATTTGCGGTAATGACCCTAGAGAGATCAACCTAGACCTTTGTATTGGGTTTGTTACCCTCCCAGGGCACTGTAAGGTGACCTTCCCTGATGTTCTAAACCCCCCTCCCCGTCACCACAACTTATCCTTTTCCTACCTCCTCCCATAGTTCTTTCCTTCTCAGGAAGGGGGGGGCTAAGCGTGCTAATGTTCTCAAACTGGCTAGATTTTCCTAGATAATGTTTCCTTTTGGTGTCATTAGAACCAGAGGATATGTGCAGGGCGCAACCAGGCTCAGTGCTTTAATAAGGAACAGCTAGTATACCTGAAGTCTTGATAGTTGGTGGGAGGGGGGGCATTTTTCTGTTTTTAATTTCTTCCCACTGTATTGCTGCAGCAAGACAGCCTCTCCAAGAGGCTTCCTTCCAACCCCTAACCACCTACGTTGGGATTATGATGCAGCTTAACGATTACAACTATTTTGCACTTAAATGGGATCCTTTCGCTTCTCCATGGCACACTCCTGTAGTTCAAGGGCCAAACCTTCCATTATAGATAATCTGTCATCAGAGCAGAGATCCTGCTGGCATTAGACACACCACTGAGGTAGTCGTTTCCATCTGAGAAATTAGACCTATACAACAACAACAACAACAACAACAACAACAACAACAACAACAACAACAAAAGCTTATGGGCTGCAGAACAATTACAAAACAAAATAAGCTAATGTACAAATTACAGAACACAAGAAATATTGGGGAGCGGAGGTGAGAGACATCTTCCACCATTGATATACTGACCAAAAGGAACAAAACCCCATTATCTAAACCAAAACATGCACCTGAACTGTCATTACAGAATCATTCCTTCCATATTAGAATTATTACTTGATAGATAAATGCAAAACCAAGAACACTGTAGAAGGAGAAAGAATAGGCAGGGATATTCAAATGAACATGTATGCCATTCAGAAATGTGTTGCTGTGTCAAGGCATGTTCCCATCCATAACCTCAGCAGGTTAGCTGTTGCCGAATCAAGCAATAGGGCTTGAGCTGTGACAACCTTGTTCTGTTGGATTTCAGGGGATGCTTGTAAGAAAGTTAGCTCGGGGCCATTTAGTTCCATTAAATGTACTATTTAACACAATAGGATTTTTGTCACGAAGCAAGCTCTTTAGTAGACATGGGCACAACCAGAAAAAAGGACGTTTTGAGTTTTCGTTTGTCGGAACGGGTCCGTTTCGGGTCATTTCCGTTTGTCATGAAATTTTTCAAAAATTTGTCATTTCTGTTTGTTGTTTGTCGTTTGCACCACGATTTAGCATGATTTGACTTCCCAGAGCATAGGGGCGTCCCGCAATCAGGGCCAGCGCTAGGTGATTTGTGCCCTAGGCGGTGGGCAGGGGCGGGGTGGGTGGCGGGGGGGAGGTGTGGGCAGGCGGTGGGGGGGGGCCATGGGTGGGTGGCAGCCGTGGGTGGGAGAGTGGGTGGGCAGCGGCGTGGGCTGCAGGTGGATGGCGGCATGGGCGGACGGGCGAGTGGGCAGTTAGGATATCACATAATGAATCTTGTAATGTGGTGTGTGAAGAACTGTTCTCAATCAGGGCCCTCCTTCAAAATGTGCCAGGGTACCCCAAGAGGTCATGCAGACTCCTTTGAGAACGGCCATCTTAGAAGATGATCTGTATCAAGAATTGGACCAGAGTGGCACACATTTCCCTGGACCTTCTAGACCTCCCAGTGGCTTTGAGTGTAGTTGGATCAGGTTCTAGATGAGCCCAGAGGGAACCCAAAGAGTGGCTGCAGAACAGAACGTATATTTTTAGAAGCACCTCAGATAATAAACAGAAATGAGTTATTGAGTTATCTCTGGAGAAAACAGAGGTCTCTTGTGGATTCCTGCAGAGATCTGTTTTATCTTAAGTACAACAACATTTGAATTATGATACCGGAAAAAATTCCCCAGGTCTAGAGATAGGCATGAAATGAATTTTTAATTCGTTATTCATTTTCTTACAGTACAAAATGAATAACAAACAGACCCATCAAAGGAAAATGAAATGAAATGGAAATTTCAGTTTTGTTCGCTTTTTTCTGTTTACCCATAGGAATGCATTGAAGCAATGCATTCCTTTGAGAAAAAGCCGGCAGTTCCCCCCACCCCTACACAGGGGAAACCACCAGCTTTTTCCCCCTGCCGAAGCAACCACCGATCAGTGTGGCATGGGGCTTCAGTGGGACACAAAGTTTTAAAAGCCCACCCTTTTCCCCACCTGACCCAGCCTGCACGCCAGCTGGTCAGCATAAGTAAAAATAAATATTTTTAAAAAATTAAAATGCACCAACCTGGCCCGCAGGTCATCTGGTCAGCACAATAATAATAATAATAATAATAATAATAATAATAATAATAATAATAATAATAATAATAATAATAATAATAATAATAATAATAATAATAAAAACCATGCCAACCCTGCCCGCAGGCCAGCTGGTCAATGCAATAAGTAAAAAACTAAAAAATTAAAAATTTAAAAACACACTGACCTGGCCCACGGGCTAGCTGTTCAGTGGTGTAGGAAAAAAACTTAAAATTTAAAAAAAAATGCTCCAACCTAGCCCGCGGGCCAGCTGGTTGACACAGTAGGAATTTTTTTTAAAAAAAAGAAATGTGCCGACCCATCCTGCAGGCTAGCTGGTCGACACAATAAATAAATAAATAAATAAATAAATAAATAAATAAATAAATAAATAAATAAATAAATAATGTGCTGACCCAGCTGGTTGGCATTGAGCTAAAAAAATGAAAAATGAAAAATGACACAAATGAGAAACGAAATGAATTTTTTAAAAAAATATTGTTTCATTTTAAATGAAATAAAACAAAGAAAAACAAAACAAAAAATGAAAAAAATGCCATTTTGGCATTTCGTGCCCATCTCTACCCAGGTCAGAAGGGCAGTATGAAATGAATAGGGAACATTCAGCCCTACTTTCGCAGCAAATCCACCTTTTTTTCTTTAAACTGACTGTGGAAGGTTGGATAAAACTAAATTAGTGGTTACTGAATCCCAACCAAGCAGAAGTGATGGTGATTTGGGGATACCCCATGATTGAGACTCGATGGTGTTGTCCATAGTCAAAAATGTTACTCTACACCATCTGCTCACAGGTTAGGTTGCTGAGATTTGCGCGTCACACAGTCGAAGGGCCAAACATTCAAATCACAGCTGGGCATTAATAAATACATGATGTATGCATTCACTTCAGAAGTCTCATTTGGCCCACGACAAGAGCATTAAGAGAATGTGTGCACACTTAAAATGACATTCAAGCATCCGTTTGCCAGAAAGATAGAATTTAGCTTTCCGGCCAGTTTCCTTATCAAGGAAGCTATCAAGTATCATTTTTAGGACTAGTAGAAAACTCCACACACACACAAGCAGAGGACCTGCCCGTGGTGCCCTCTTCTTTACCCAGACTCTAATAAAGATGATTAAATTACATGTCTTTTCCTCCCATTGAAATCGCAGCTCACTGTGTCGATATTAGAACTCAGGAAATAAGGCATGACAACTTTCCTCATGAAATCTTAGAAGGCAGAGCAGGGGTCCGAAGGACAGGCCTGCAGCTGCAAGGCTGGGCGGCTCTAATTAAGAATTCATCCTGCTGAGTAAAATCTAATCTAAGTAGAACCAAAAAAGGAACTCGGCTGGCTCAAGCTGTCACCTAGCTGCTCCCTCCACTCTGGTTCGAGCCCCCCCTCCCCGCACACTCCCCTTTTTTCTGTTGCTTGGAGCTGCTCTCTCTCAGTCTCGGCTGGAGGAAGAGAAGTTCACTTCACAAAGCGTTCCATATGTTCATCTACGACCATGTTAAGAACAACCCTCTGGAGGTAGGCCAACTATTGACCCTGGAAGGCAATATGCCTTCTCCACAGCAGAAATACAGAGGACATCAAGGGAACCATAAAACCATTCATAGGTTCACCGTGTCTTTCCCAGTGACCAGATTTTAAGGAAAACAATGACAATACAGTTGCTTTTCTCTGCTCTCTTGACCAATTGTGTGCTTAAACTTTGTGTATACTGCAATAACATGCAATCAGTAAATTTACCAACGTCATCCACGTGCCCTCAAGTGGTCATGGGTAGAAGGACATTTTAGCCATGGACAGATAAAGGAAAGCCTATGGTTGACGCACAAAACCTCCTACGTATTGCCTTCTTCCCATTTATATGTTCCCAATAGACAAGCTCAACAGTCAAACTTGATGGGAGCAGATATTATACGTAACATATCCTTGACCCTAAATATGGTGTCTTTTAATCAAGTTTCCAGAACCCTCCACAATACTAAGGCATACATATCCATGTCATGACAGCATCACATCAAGCATTTTTTCCATTACTGATTATTTCAGTGGCTGGAAGCAGCAGAGCTAGATGCATCTGAATGTTAAGAGAAGGGAGGGATAGAAATCAGCACGCGGATGGTATTTCAGTGTACAGGCAAAGCCAAACCAAAATGCAAAGTTTGGAATAGTACAGGGATGGTGAACCTATGGCATGTGTGCCAAAGTGGCACAGAAAGAGCTTTTGCCTGGCATGCGACATGCTCCTTGCCCCCCCACTCCACCCTCCACTGGACCAGCAATGAGGAATTTGTGGAGGGGGAAGTGGGGGGGGCAGTGAGCATGTCAGTTGCCAGGCCGACCCTGCTGTCACCATCCCCATCGCCATTGCCATCGCCACCCTTGCTGCCACCCCTGCCACCCCTGACCCCACCTCCGCCAACCCCGCTGCCAAGACCAACACCATCCCTGCCCCTCCTGCTGCCACTGCCGCCACCGCTAACCCTGACCCCATCACCCTTGCTGCCCTCAACCTTGCCCCACCCCTGACCCCCACTGCCGCCGATCCCAACCCCCACCGCTGCCATCCCCATCGCCCTTGCTGCCCCTGCCGCCCCTGCCACCACCCACCTGACCTCACCTCCACCGCCATTACCACTGCCATCCCTGCCCCTCCCACCACCGATGATGATGATCCTGACCCCGCCCCCTCCGTCACCCTTGCTGCCTTCGCACCCTCCTCCCCACTGCCACCACTGCCACCGCCGCTGCCAAATTTGGGCACTGAGTGGCAAAAAGTTTCGCCATCCCTGGAATAGTAGAATAGTTTTAACTGTAATGTACATGCTAATACCATCTCCTACTTTGGAACTGACTCGATTGTACAGTGTTCTTAATTGGGGGGGGGGGAGATTATCCGTCTGGTTAAGTTATAATTTGTTGGGAGACTGCATTACCTCAACTCATACATCATGTTTTACCTAACTGCATATACCACACATCTTTATTCTTACTATTATATCCTCAATTTGTATCCTACTCTATCTCATAAGAATTAAAGGTAGCTAATAACTTCCATGGGGGGCAATGGGGTGGGGGTGTGGGGACAGTTGAATTCAAACATTACAAATATCTAAAATGGCAAATCTAAAGGCCCAGATTATATATATCCCAGAATGACAACAATAATTAAAATTACAAATAATGAGCAATTGATTTGTTATACAGGTAAGCAAATTTTACCCTACCTCACCCATACTTGACTCAAACTTATCAACAACAGATTACCAAATATTGATAAATTTTGTCACACATTTTTTCATTAGGCTGAATCCAAAGTAGATCTCTATTTTTATTACATTGTTGTTGTTTCTTTAGTTAGCTCATCTCTCAAAAATGTTGTGGGGATGGGGGGCAGTCAGATGCATAAATGGTGATAGGAGTAAGATGTCATCACAAACTCATTATTCCAGATGAAACGCAGATTGCTGTAGCTGGAGAAATACATCCCTGGCTGTTCACGGGGATTGCAGAGGAGCTGGAAGAGATGAAAGCTCAAGGGAAAGGAGGTGGCAAGGCAGCAGGGGAGCACAGGCGAACAGCATTGTCAAACTTCGGAACTTCGCAAGCAAACACTCTAGAGCTCAAATCTAAGCAGTCTCTAATGAAATTTACTGGCAGAAGCAAGGCAAGCTGCAGATGGACCTGGTCGCTGCATTGGATGATGAATTCTGATCAGCCTCCATGTATAAAGCCAAAGCAGAATGATTTGTCATTTAATGTTGCACTCACATCATTCGTGATCCTTTAAAGCACATATAGTCATCCCACGTCAGTGACAATTTTTACATTCGGAAGGGAGAAAAGAACCACTCAGGGTTTTTTTTAACAACAAGGGTATTAGTCTGTAAACTGGCAAAAATAATATTCCTCTTTCACAGAATTGTATTTATTTATTTACTTGATTTTTATACTTTCCCCTCTGGCTATCAAGGCCACTCTAGGTGAATCACAACAAATATAATATATAAAATCCTTTTAAAAAACTAATGACACAGTGGAAAAATAAACAAATAAATAAAAATTAACATCAAAAGCAAAAATTAAACAAGATTAAAAATAACAATTTAAGAGCAACACAGAGAACAGGCAGTGTAGCACTGAAATAACCATCACATTAAAATGTAATAGGCTCCAGAAAGTGCTGTTTAAAGAGCCAGCTTTTCAGTGACTGTTTAAAAAAATAATCCCATTGAGAGAGCCCTGCAGATTTCAGGCTGGAGACCATTCCAAAGATGGGAAGCAACCACTGAGGAGGCCCTGTTTTGGGTTTTCTCTTTCCAGGACACTCTCAGGGTTAATGGTCTCAGCGTAGAAGTGGAGAAGTATAGCCCAGCTAAGTTTTGCTACATTGTGCCTCCTTGGAAAGGTTTGGAATCAATGACCTATGAGGGGCCCTTTCAGCTCTGCAGTTCTAAGGTTATTATTATATCCTTCAAGAGATGAGGTCATTGAAAGTCCATGAGTAGGACAACATATTAATTAGGAGCTTATGACTACCCAGGCAAGATGGTGTTTATAGAAGATAAAGGTAATAAATACAGGCATGCTATATTTAATACATGTTCATTAAAATTATATCCAAGGAGATCAGAAGGGTCTGCAGCTACTCTGTAGGTTTTATCCATGCTATAGGCAAGCAAGTTAGGTGGTGAGGGAGTGGACTCTTTCACACATCACACCGAGCAATGAATTAAGAACAATGCCCCTGAGCCCCAGTGAGCCTGGAGCATTGTGTACTCCAGTGGTCCTGATCCCACATGCACATGGGAAGGGGGTCTTTGGACTCTTTTGATTCCCATTTTAACTTAAGAATAGTTTGCCACAAAACAGGCTTATTTTAAGACAAACCATGCATTTGTTTGAATATATATTTCAATGAGGCAATGATGTTTCAAACAATGTAAACAATATCCTTTTGTCTTTAAGAAAAGTGCATTAACTATATGTTTGCCCGTTTCAGTTGCCAGTATGATCGACACAAAGCAGTTCATCCCCATTTTGTGATGGTTCCTAAAGGCAGCAGCACAGGTGGCGCTGCCACAACCCCTCACCTCCTCAGCTGATCAGTCAATCACCAGGCCCAGCTTGGTTCCTTTTTTCCAACTCTTTGGCTAATCTCCCAGCCATGAGCAAGAGTACAGGCTTCTCTGCTCTGCCCTTTTGTCTGAGTAGGAGATCAGCCAAGGGGGCAAGTTAGAGAATCCTGAACTGTTGCCAGGACTAGAAGATCAGTTGAGGAGGTGCAGGAAACTACCCATGTGGGCCTGAGGAATGGCTGATTGAGCCAGAGGAAGTGTGGGAGTAGAGCAGCAGCACCTGTGCTGCCACCTTTATGAACTGGGATAAACCAGTTCATGCCAATCTCTAGTAAGAAGGCATCACCAATCACGTACAATTTCTATCATGTATAGTTATAATGAACCTACATTCAGACCATAAAATCAATCATGATTTAGTACAAACAGAAGTGAAAGCTTCCAAATTTCTCCATACAGGGGAACTCCACCAGCTTGTACACACTACTAAACCAGCCATTCCCAATCCAGATTTTTCCAGATGGTTTAGGTCTGTAGCAACTACCAGCCCTACCAGCACGGTGGGTGATGGAGACCAGGTATTGAGGTCACTGGTTCCCAACCTTGCATCCCCTGATGATAGGGGAATTCAAATGGGGCATAAGTAAAGTGTATAGAGTTACACTCTTCTCCCTCTCATAAAATACCATAACTAGGGGACATCCTCTCAAACTGAGTGAGAACAGACAAAAGAAAAAATTTTTTTACCCAGAGTGTTGTTAATCTGTGGAACTCCCTGCCACAAGATGTGGTGATGGCATCTAGCCTGGATGCCTTCAAAAGGGGATTGGACAGATTCCTGGAGGAAAAGTCCATCACAGCTTTCAAACCACGATGGAGATGTGTAATTTCCAGGCTTAAAACCAGGGTACTTCAAGGGCCAGATGCAGGGGAGTGGTAGCAGGAGACAGATATCTAGTCTCATACGCTCCCAGATGCATGTGGTGGGGCCACTGTGAGATACAGGAAGCTGGACTAGATGGGCCTTTGGCCTGATCCAGCATGGCTCTTCTTATGTTCTTATGTTCCTATCTTAGGCTAAAACTCCCAGAAGTTTTCACCACTAGCAATGCTGGCCATTTGTAGCTCAAGAGCAACTGGGGACCCAGCTTTAAGAACCAGTGATTTAGGGGAACCCAGGTTACTGAAAGTGTTACCAAAGGATACTTTAGCATGATGGGCAAATACAGCCTTTACATCTTCAGAGTCATCCAGTGAGCTTCATGGTTGAAGAAAGAGTCGAACCTGCTTTCCTCAATTCTAATCTGACATATAAATCACAGGTGGAAGAAGCTCATTGCTCAAATATTTGAGAAGCCCTGCTTTACAGCCTCCTTTCTTCATTCCCAGACAGCAGCACAGTATGCTGTTCATTCACCCCTAGACTTACTACCATTCAAATTGCTATCAGTATTAAAACCTGTTTTACTACAACTTATAGTCAAAGCATTAAACACTTTGGTTTCGGCTCTGTTTATTGTAGCCTAGGGCATCTGCCAATTAAGCCCTACTGGCCACCTGAAACACACACTCAAACTGTCTGACTGTATACTGGAACTGAAATACACAGTCCTGCTATTATCACGTTAAACAGACACACACGTCCGCACGCACACATGCACACACAATTATTAGGATTATTTGCCAACAGTCTATGGCTACCATCCAATCTGCTTTCAAACAGCACCACCAACACCCACATCCTCACACCTCTGAGCAAACCCAACTGGCAAATAAGATGCGGAACACACACTATTCTAACTTTTTAATGAAACCTTTGTTACTGCAGTTGTTTTTAGCCGTTCTTGGTTTCTTCAGACACAGTGGCTCAAAAAAAAGTTGAAATTAGTAATTGTCAATCACATGAATGGTGTGTTGTTTTCATTCATAGTCTCTTTATTCGTTTTCTGACAGTTATGGTGCAATAAGAAGGAGATTTGGCTGATGCTCATATGGGGAGATTAAAATTTGCTGATGATCTGAGCTGTGCACAAGCATGCTTTATAATTTACAATACCGCAGATTGAGTTGAGGAAGTATGCTATTCTGTTATAATTCTGAGATAAATAGAAACATAGTTTCCTATTCCTCCAGATTTTATTTTACCATACTTCTATGCTTCACCCTTCAATTTTAATATCAATGTAGAGGCTGATGAAAATGTTTTATCTAATATTTGCCAGCTGGTCTGTGGGTACAAAGTCTCTCTTCAAGACTTGAACACCGCAAAACACTCACTCACAATTGTGCACCATAATAGCTGCATGCATTTGATTAAACTGCACCTAGAACTGATAATTTGATTATTAAATTTTGTTATTTAATTAAATTTAATTATTTAGTGACTTCTGACCCCTAATGTTATCTCTCACTGTCATGTGACAAAACTGCATCTAGCAAGCATGAACTGTCATCTCTAATGCAACATCTGTATTATACAGCTAGCAAGTCAAGATCTTAATATTGAGACCTTCAATACAGCATAAAAGACTATCCTAACAAACTCTATTGTTTGTTAATATTGATGTTTCTGAATCCTGATTCAGAGGATAGAGAGAGAGAGAGAGAGAGAGAGAGAGAGAGAACACTAACACCACTCTCTGAATGGCAATCTCATGATACTCTCCTAAGCAGACTCTTAGAGATTTCTGCAGTACCACGGCAGAATATGTTTCCAGGACAATTTCATACAATACCACAGAATCTTCAAATTTAATATTGGGGGGGGGGATGACTGTATAGGAACTTTGAAGGATTGTGGAGCTAGGCTAAAATTAGGGTTAGCAAACAGAATCTAATTCCAAAATGATACAACAGGCATTGCTATGCACTTGGGAATAGATCCATGTGATATGCCCTATCTACAGTAGGAGAGAGGGTTCCATTTGACCTAGGCAACAACAACTGCACAGGAAAATGAAAACACCTTAGGCCCATTCAAAGGATATTTGGCTCTTTTATATGCTGACATCAAGATATCAGAACACATTTAAGAAATGCAGACAATTTTTAAATGTACACGAATACATGCATTTAAAAAATAAAAATAATTATCACTTTTTTAAATGCCTCGTCACAATTTCTTAATACAAATGTTTTTAAGGAAATTGATGGGATGAGGTTTCCCTTCAGTTCCTATGAGAATAGAATAGAATAGAATAAATGGGGTTAGATGGGTGATAGCTTAAACTCTCTTTTACATACCCACAAAATATTTATCAATGACATTTCTCAGAAATATTTGTGGGTTTTTAGTCACAGTTCAAAGAAATAAATGCAAGGAGGTAGAACAATGATGGCAACAGAGCTACAAACCTCAAGTTGTGCACATTTAAAAGTCTCTCTTAAAAATATGTTTAGTACTTTTTTTTCAGGCCTGGGTCAAAAGCTGGGTTCCAAATCTTCTTTTCATCTAAATTCTGGGGACACAAAGACAAGAGTGTCCTGTTCATTAGAAAGCTTACTCGTAAATCTTCCTTACCTTCTGGCTCATAACGGTAAATTCTGATTCAGTTCTGAAGGCAAGTGAGGCTTCTTGTATGTCCAGGCGATGTAAGCAAAGTGTTTGTTGGTTTTATGGAATTAAAATATATATCCTGGTATCTCACTTGTAGCCTTTTCCAGAGATTAAAACACTGCATATTAGTCTTACTCCCCAATAAATAAAGATCTTGTTCCATCTTTGGGACCCGATGATGTCACTGCAATAGGTTTCTTCTTTTGTCCTCGTGACCAGAACTGACTAAAGCCACACTGTGTCTGGCAGAATCATCATAAACCAGCTAGGCCTTAGTTTTACCTGAAGATGGACACATATGTCCTCACATTGCCAGCATTGGAAAAGAGATGCTGTTAAAAATGGGGATGGGGAAAAAGGTTATCTGCCTTGATCCGAATCTAATGGTACTGTCATTTTGAGAAGTTTCTTTCTTAATCCAGAACAAAAGAACTGGGTATAACAAATCTGGCCATGTCCTGCAAACACAAAGGTCTGAGGGGGCCACTCGGCGAGGTCGGGGACAATGCAAGGAGCCCTTGCTATTCAACGGGCCTGCTGCCGTCCTTGGCGCGGTGGGGAAGTGAGGCTGGATACAACCACCACCTGATCTTTTATAGTGCTTTGTTTATTAGCTGCGTGTGTGCCCCTGTTTCATAAGGCAGTGTTTGCTAGAAAGCCCACGGAGGAAGGAATGATGAAGATGACTATTAGCACTGGTCCAAGGACACCTTTTCTTAAGCCTCTTTCATAGCAGCGGGGCCTGGAGAAACAGCCTCGCAATTGTTCTCTCAAATGTCACCTTTCTGTGTCGGTCACTGTGCCGGCAAAAATGTGCTCTCGTTGGAAGCAACACTCTTCCCCAGCCACCCCCATTTTTAAAAAAAAAATTAACGTTGCTATTCTTTACATATCTCCAAAGCCCTCCACTGACAAGGGATGCTTTTCTTCTGCTCCCAGCTGCCCCCTTTCCTCCTCCTCTTCCTCCTCCTCCTCCTTGCCTCTTTGCTTTTTTTCCATCTTCACACAATTTGAACAATTTGTCTCTGTTCTAGCACATTCCTGCAGCCCATTCTTTAGGTGCCCTGAATAAGATTTACACTTGGTGGACGAACGGTGAACATGGAGGAAGGCGGGGGTTCAGGGAAGAGAGAGAGGGAGGGAGGGAGTGAAAGGTAATACAAGGCCTACATTTAGATAGAGCAGGGAAGCGGGCAGAATGTATTCCAAGATTGTTGTGCCATCAATTTAATACCTGGGCGAGGGAAACAAAGAGCCTTCAGAGAACTTGTGACCCTTCCCCCATGTGCAGGGAGCTGAAGGGGAGATAAAAAGGGTTGAGAGAAAATGACACAAAGCATAATTAAAGCTACTCAGGTAATTTCTGGAGGGGACAATTCACGATGAGAGAACCAGGCAGGTTAATTGTACTGCTCATATTATTAAAATCTTTCGGCATTAATGAACTCTCCAGCACAAATATTTCCAAACTCTGACAAAGCGGGCAGGGGGAGGGGAGCTAAGACAGATATTTGGAATAGGTATTATTGCAGAAAATATGTGGATGTTCTATGTTTTCTATGTGAAGGCTTGCTTTAGTGTGTGTCCCCCCCCTTCTCCTTTAAATTCTGGGCTATTTTGGGTGCCCCTGGTGGCAAAACATTGCAGCTGGCATTTACATTTGAGAATAAAATAAATAAACTACTCTTGTGAACCCTGTCTCTTAGCTCACGATTCATAATATATTGACTGAGCATGTGTTCTAAACATATTAGGGAGGCTGTGAACCGTAATCTGTAGAAAGCAGTTCTCAAGTGATTTAGGCCAAGAGTGATAGAAGCCTTCTGCTGGGCTTATGATGAAGCAAGGACTGGTACAGCCCTTAGGGCAGTCTTGGCGAACCTATGGCATTAGTGCCAAAGGTGGCACTTGGTGCCATTTCTATGGGCACCCAATATCACCCCTTCACAGCCACCGGTATTCAGATTAAATTACTGTATTGGCACTTCGCAAAACATTAATGAGTTTTGAATTGTAGTTTGGGCACTTGGTTTCTAAAAGATTCACCATCACTGCCTTAAGGCAACTGAGGAGGTGGCCTCATACTGAAGTGGCACCGTCTGCTATCTAAGAGCGTTACTTCACGAACCGCTCGCTTCGCGGCAAGCCCTCATTTCTGTGCGAATCGATCGTTTCAGTCCGCAAGCTCCTCCTTTTTGGCTGCGATGTCACCCCGACCACGCCCCCTTTACCGTGCTCCAAGTGGGGTGAGTGGTTCACCTGCCAGCGGCCGGGAATCTTTTCGCTTCGCATCTCGCTTAGCTCCCAATGTCACGTGTGGACTTGTGTTTTTTTTATAGTTACTTTTGCGCCAAAATATCAATGCATCGATATTTCGGTTAATTGATGCATCGATACGCCGAGTTAATATTTTTTTTTTAAAATAAAAGGAGGGTGGAACCGGACATTGCAAAGCAGTTTTCTAATGCAAAGGGAGCATGTGAGGTAGTAATCGATTCGGTCCTAGAAATGCTCCGCGTGAGTACTGAGAAACAGGGGTGGGATCGAAGGGAGAGCACGTGACCGCCACCAAATTCAAAGCGAAGGCAATGCCGCTGCGAAGCAATGCACTTCGTGAAGTAACAGCGTAAGCCAGCCACAACAGCAAACTGCCTTTTTTTTCTGATTCTACAGATGTGATTGAATGACAATTTTCATTTTGGAGTGTTTTTGACACAAATTAGTTTAAACTTTTAATTTTTAAATTGTACAGCATAATTTTAGATGCCATGTTAAACACCAAAGTAAAGGATTCTTTTAAAAAAACTGTCCCCTGATCCTGCAACAAATGAAAACAATCAACAGATACTATTAAACTGGGCTGATTCAGGTTTTCTTTGCATTTCACCCCATATTGTTCTATGTACTGTAGAATGTCTTTTCAAACTGTTTGCAGTACATGCCTCTGTTCTGAGGAGGTCATTAAATCTGTAAAAAGGTAACATGCTTTAAAGAAAACATCTTTGTTAATTCTTCTGAATTTCCCATTATCTGTGATCTTTTTATCCAGATATGTGTTGAAATTTTCTTCAGTGTTTCCCAGTTTGTGCTTTGTCAGTTCTAGCTATTGCTGGCATGAATGAGATTAAGTGAGATTAAGTGTTTTACCAAGGAATAAAGAGAATTGTATTGTATCAAACTAAGTGTGTATTCCTAATATTGTTTCACAGTGCACTCAGACCGTATGAGAGGAAAGGATCCCCTATAACTGCAGCCTCTCCAGCACACATATGGCCTGGCAGTGTTCTATTTTGACATTTTGAAATACTATTTTGTGTGTTATTTCTTGAATTTCAGAACTAGTGATAAAAGGTAGCACATGATGTAGTCACTATTTTGGCCAGCTGTTTGTCAAGCAGCACACTTTTCTGTGTGATTTGCCAAGAGGGACCAAATTAGGCTCAGTTTGGAGAATTGGAATATGACGACCTTGACATTGGGCTCATCACTGTATGTAGCACGATCGAGGGTGGAGTACTAGCATCATGACTCAAAAGGCTTCTCATTGCACAAGCTTTGGCAGCATTAGCACAAAGCCTGGGAGGGAAAACCCTCTTTCCAGTCCTTGCTTGCCCTATCTTGATGTCACAATGGCCTACCCCACTATATTCCAATGCTCTGCCTATGGTCTCAAGTTTTAATCCTGAAATGTCAAGGAATTGGATGTTACAGACCCAACAAGCCTGCTATCAGCCAATATGAGGGATTATGGGAGCTTCAGTTCAAACAGATCTGGAATTCATTGCCCACCCCTCTTCTATACCAATCACACCAGCTTTAATTCAACCGTTAATGCATAAGCATGCAAAGTATCAGCTTTATTTATGGAACACTGGTGAATATAAGTTCTTGTGGTAGGACCATCACAGCAAAAAAAAGGGGGGGTGAGCTGCGTGGCCATCACAAAACACAATTGCAAAAATAGGTTACAGGCGATACCTTTATAGGCCACTATTAAAAATAAAAAAGAACATTGCAAGCTTTCAAGTGCAGTAAAACACCCTTCTTCAAGGCTGGTCCCAGAAGTTCAGACATGGTGAAAGATGTGCTTTACCAGGAGTTTACTTAGATGTAGTCCTTAGATGTTGTTCTTACAGTCCATGGCTAGGTGATGATGTTGCAGCCAGGGTTTGATTCTTGTTGGAGGCAATGTGGGCAGTTGTAAGAGGCTGCTTCTTAAGTCACACCCCATTCTTCAAATAAAGAAACATCACCCCATCACCCCTACTCCTTAACCCAGCACCATTTGGCACTACGAGACATACAAAACCCTTTAGGCCAGGAGGCGGGGGGGGGGAGAAAAGGAGTAGGGGTGATATATGAGCCATGTTCCTTTGTTTGAAGAATGGGGGTGCACAACATTGATGATGATGATGATGACTACGACGATGACTACTACTACTACTGCTACTACTACTGCTACTACTGAGGAAATTGACAAGCCACAGCAGCTGCTACACATGAAATGGCTGATTCCATAGCCTAATTCTACAGAATTTGCTGTCTCCTAAATCTGCCTGGTTCTGAGGGTTTTTCAAGCCAAGGCACTAGGGATAGGTTGAAAGGGGAAATTCCCTCCATTGAAAAGGGATTTATTAGTAAGCCTTTTAAAAGTCACTCACATTAACAATTAAAAACCTCACAATTTAAAACAACACTCACATATATAATAATGGTACATGGGAACATAATGAAATGCAGTCAATAAGGGTGATGTTCAGTCATTTAAAATCCATACAAATTAGATTAAGCATGTATTAAACATCTGGAAAGGCTAAATAGATAAAAAGACCTCATCTGAAACCCGATAACACAAGCAATGCTTGATAAATTATTTTAGTACTGGGATTTCAAATGCCCAGGAGCCAATACTGACAAGGCTCTGTCTTGGCAACCAGCCATTCCACTTCTGATGGTGGTGGGAAGTCAAGAAGAGCAAGTTTATAGATTTAATTTATTTCTCAACAATTTAAAGGTGCACAGAATATTAGAAATAGAAATAAGTGTTGTTTACAGTGCAGTACTCACTTCTGATCATGATCCAGCAGTTGAGAAAACAAGCTTAGTTTGGCAAAAGCTGATTTAATTCTGGTCCAAATTCAAAATTTGATTTGGAAATTCAGAACTTTATTCCTTCCATTGATGACCTTCAGACTGTGAGTCGATGGCTCTATCAGTGATTTCCAGTCCAGGAACTCTGGAGCAGGGATAGTCATGATCAGCTTTTGATCTCTCTAGAAGGGGCAATACTTCTGCACATTTCATCTGGTTAGGCCAAATAATGTTTAAAATTTCTGTTCCATTTAAAACAACAAACAACCCCAAAGTGAAAGGCATAAGTTCCTGGCAGCTAGTTCTGTGACATTTAGCAGATGTAGTTCTCACATAAGGGGCCTCTGTGCCTGTACAGTGCATCTATCTCTGGAAAACAGTAAAAAGTTACAACTGCTTGTTGGTAGAGATGGGCACGATAGGGAAAATGATGTTTTCGAGTTGTCGTGTGTCGGAGGCAGTCCGTTTTGGCTCGTTTCCGTTTTTCGCGAAATTTCGCAAAAATTAGTCGGTTTGTTTTTTTCATTTTTTCATTGTCGTTAGTACTGGTTTGGGGGGGTAGTGGGCTCCTGGAGGGAGCTGCAGGAGTCAGCCAGAGCCACAAGTGATGGACTGGCAGACTCTTTGCACCCGCTGTGTCTCACGTACTTGCATGTAGTGCAATGCAAGTAGATCTGGCTTAGGGTTAAGATGAGTTAACGCAAGGGCTAGGGTTAGGCTAGTTACGGGTGAGGTTAGGGTGAGTATTGGGGTGCACCTCTGGGTGCCTCTCTGACCCACTTAGAAGGACAGTGTACTGGCGTATGGGTTAGGCTTAGGCTTAGGGTTCGGGTTTGGGCTACGATTAGTGGGCTGTTTATGCCCGATTGGCACATCCCAGAAGTCTCTGTGGTCAACCTGGCCAAGTGGCCATGCGATTGGTGGAAAATTTGCATGGTCCACACCCATGGGCGAGCCCATCATTGCAAATGTGCAGATGTAAAAAAATAAAATAAAATAAAATCAACGGAGACTTTTTTTTTGCAAGAAAAACCCACTGCTGCTACTGTAAAAATTCAAGCATTTAAAATAGCTAATTTTCGCATGTTTCTGTGGTGCTTTGGTGGGGTTTTGGGCAACGATTTCAAAAAAAATATTGTGGTCGCCATTTTGGATCCCCCACACTGCATGGCAAATGGATGCGCCCTCCCAGCCTGGTACCAGCAGTGCAGCAGTAGCAATAGCCAAGGAGAGGGGGGCGGGGAAACCCCCCCCCCAAATAAAACACCCTTCTGGCCTGGTAGGTGCCCTCAGACAGTTTTTGCCTACTTTTAGGGCCGGGAATCGGTTTTTTTTTACTTTTAAAAACTTTTTTTCTGTGCCGCTTGGCATTGCGTGATCGCCGCGATGCAAGTAATGAGCACGACAAATCAGACCAAATTGTTCGTTCGTCGGTTCGAGCTCGAATTCTGGCGGAGTAATTCCCGTTACCGTTTCCGTAGAGTAACGGATATGAGTAACGGAAATGGAAACGGGAATACCGCTAAGTCGTGCCCATCTCTACTTGTTGGTTTGCAGTGCCAGTCAATGACAAATGTAAAGCCTTAGACATTTTTAGAAAGCAAATAGTTTGTTTTTAGAGATGGGCATGAAATGAATTTCTTGGTTTTGTTTTTTGTTTTTTGTTTAGCTGCAGATCAAAACAAAATATGAAGAACCTTGTTTTAAAAAGAAAGGAAACAAAATGGAAATTTTCATTTCATTTTGTTTCATTTTCTCGGTGCTTGTCAAAATAAATAATAAAAATAAGCACTGACCAGGCGCTAGACTAAAAATATAAAAGTGCCGACCTGACCCATGGGCCAGCTGTTTGGTGCTGGGGGAAGCACCAACCTGGCCTGCAGGCTAGCTGGTCGGCACTAGGGGGAAAGCAAAAAAAAAAAAAAAAGCACCAACCTGGCCTGTGGGTCAGCTGGTCAGTGTTGGGAGGGAAAGCAAAAAAAAAAAAGTGGCGACCGGCGGGGCTGGTCAGCTGTAAAAAAATGAAACAAAACAAAGCAGGAAATGATATATTTTTTAAAAAAATTGTTTTGTTCCAAACAAAATGAATAAATCAGAACAACAACAAAATGAAACAAGATGCCATTTTGGCGTTTTGTGCCCATCTCTATTGGTCTTTACATTGTAACAGTAATAATAATTTCTCTAAGAGCACTCTGAACTTTAGATGTAATTAATTACTTTCAAAGTAACTTTCCAAATTCTGTGTCTTCTGATTAGAAGCTAGAAGCATCAGTCACGAAAATATACACCTCCACACCATATTTCAACTACAAAGTTTTTCTTATACAGAGGATGTGAACAGATATATAACTTTTTCTGTGAACACTTTGGCTGTGTTTCTGGGAAAAGATATAAATTGTCACTTCTCTTCTCATACATAACAATGAGATAGTAATGCATTTTTTCCTGTTACTAATTAGAAATACACAAAGACTGAGCACAGCTTTGGACAATTTGTGCACATAATTACAATGGCTACTGTTTGTTATTTCTGGTATTTATTTTTTTTAAAAGAGAAGCATCAGGTGGCTTGTTGTGGATTTTTAGTAAGTTAAGCTTTCTGTACTTGCTGTGCATATATTCACTTCATCTCACAACAGGAAGGAGCATGGTTTTGCATAAAGGTATTGTACACAAGTTGTGAAACTTCTTGATGGGGGGAAAGGTCCTTCATATCTTATTTTTCAGAAGGGATCAGCAGTTTCTCAACTGGCTATCTTAACACACCAAGAGTACATCTCTCATTGAGACCAAGTATTTTTGCATAAATTCACCACATTCCCCACTGGACTGGAATCTGGAGATGTCACATGCCTCCAAATCTGAAACACCAACAATTCTTTTGAAGTGTTTGGATTCAGATTCAGTTGATGTCTGAGAAAGCCTACTGGGGTTCACACCATTCTGCCTTGTTCCCTGCTCTTGTTGCATAAAATCTGGGTCCTCTATTTATTCCAGGCAATAAAGCCAGGACATTACTCCCTCTGATGTCACACATGGGTTAATTTTCAGCAACGTTCCTTTAGCAAACCTTTAATAGAACAAATAGCTTTGCCATCTTTTGTCAGATAAAAGGACTGCCATATCAAAAGCTCATTTTAATTGTTGATATGGTAAAACACCAGCTTTCAAGGTGTTGCACATATGTTTCCACTGCCTTTTTGATTGTTATTCAAACTAGTTGATGCATAAAATTCAATTAGTTCAACACTATTTGATGTGAGTTTATAACAGAAAAATACACTGAAGCTGTGTCTACATTGTATATCACCCATTAAATTAATACATAAGCTTCTACAATGGCTTGATGCCATCTTCAGAGCTTGGTTTGTTGCTCCACTAATGAGTCCATGGTATAACTGTGTGCATTATCTTAGCTTTAGAACACAAGCGTTTAAGCTGGAGTATTTCAGTATAAGCATAAGCAAATTTCATCCCATTGAATTTCCATCCACTTAAAGCAAAGCACATTTCAAATGTTGCTTTGGAGACCTCTTTTCTATCCAGCTGCTGCACCATGGAAGTGCACAGCAAGGAAGATCAAACCAATTTTCTAGGAAAATGATGGGAGCATGAGAGCACGTTGGACTGAGTAGGAACTGGCAAGCCATTCCAGTATTTCTAACAAGAAAACTCCATGGACATGGGGTCACAAAGAGTTGGTCACGTGACACCACCACCACTACCACCACCATCACCAACACCAACACCACAACAACAACAACAACAACAACAACAATGCTCATTAATGGACTTCAGGCAGCAGAGCAAATGAGAAGAAGCTAACCCTGCCCTCTGGCCTTCCACTGATCAAGATCACTCAGCTACCTTCTCTCAGTGGCCATAAAGAAGGACTTCAGCTATCTGGGAGGAAGACAAAGAGATTGTATTAACTTTAAATATATTAGCTTTGCACAGATGGTCAAACTCATGAAGTAAATAGTAACACCAACTACATAAACATCTAAGAATCACCAGAGCATTCTGAACATACTCATTCTGACTGATCAGGTTGGGTCTAACTCAAACCTGCATGAGATACCACAAGAGACTACCAAGAATCTCCAAGTAAAGATAGAAAAGAAACCCACCTGAAACTTTAAATAAACATGGCCAGCCAGTGCTGACCATACAGGGACAAACAGACCAATGATCTGCTTCTCTCAGAAATGCTGGTTTTCAACTTGCAGTTTTTGAAAATATCTTGGAATTGTTTGAGCTGCCTTATATCCCTTATGGGGAGGAAGGCAGCATATAAATACATTAAATAAAATACTAGGTCACTGTAAGTTGGTTCTGACTTAACGAAAAGTATATCATGGTGAAACCTAATGCATCCCCATTCACACTACATTCCAGAGTTGTGGGGCCAATATTGAGAAAGGAAGACTTCTCTTTTGTGTCCATCAAACCTACTTCTCACTGGTGGGCACCTGGAAAGAGAACCTAAGGCTCATGATATGGGCTGATGCTGATGGAGGCACTATTTTAAGGGCCTGGATTCTATTTATTTCATTTTATTTCAGTTGAGGGCCAAATGGCATTTGGAGAATGAGTTGGAGAACAAAACGGAACGACCAGGGTAACCTTTGATTAAATGACTTAATTGGCAGTTCCTCGATAACATAGGTATTGGAATAAATATGGTCACGATCGCTGGCAACACAGAGGAAGGGGAACATTGTTTACAATAGGCCTGTTTCAGGCCTTGTGTCTTGTGCGGGAACAAATTCCTGTTATTCTCTTTAATAGAGTCGTGAGTCGTGACCATCACAAGCTGAAACAGGCACTTCCAAAGCCACAGTACAAAGGGGGAAGCACCTTCTCTTGACTCATGCCAAGGGTTTCTGGCATGTAAACCATTCAGACGGTGCCAGCCCCAGGCTAAGAACAAGAGGATGAAACCCTTCTCACTCACGCATCAGATGTGCCCTGAGACCTATGGCACACACGTGTCAAGGAAAGTGGCCTCAAAACCTGTCCTAACACAAAAGAGCCTCCAGTCTCCCACTATTCCCAGGGTCAAGCTGTACATTACAAGTAGACCACAATGAGAAGAGGGAGCTTCTGATAAATCAAGAACTTATGTTTATCACAGCAGGAGATTGTTTCAGGTTTGTTTGTTTGTATATAAACATGGAATTGTTGTGCATAAATGATTGTTTAATCACAAATGTATGTGCAAATCACAACTCTAGAATAACAGATAAAGAATAATAGACATCCAGCTTCTCATGAGAGGCTATCTGCAATGTATACAGTAGAGTTTGTGCCTCAGATAAAAGCTGTCTATCCCACTCACCCCCTTCCTCAAAAACGAGCAAGAGAAAAAAATTCAAACCAGGAGGTGGCATGAAACAAACCATTAAACCAGTGTGGCCTTCCCAAGGTGTCACAAGGGTGATAAGTGCAGTTTAAACTTTACCCAAAGCCAAACATCCAGTGTCAACAGCAATTCCTGTCCAAATTCTCCATGACAGAGCAGCAAATCTAATTGTGAAACTACATCAAAGCTGGGGTGCAAAGAAGGTGGGAAGTTTTTAAACCTTCCATTCCCATCCCATCAGCTAGCGTTTGCAATAAATTACCTCCTGCCAACTAAGATGGGCATTCTGTACCTAAAGAAGGGACCCAGAATTGCTGGTGGTGGGAGAGCAGGAAGACTGAAGTGATTGGGCAAAATTGAACCAAGATTCATAATATATCTCAATCAAAAGAGTATTGAAAATTATTGGGGGGTGGGGGGAGATTAAGCCAAAAGAGTCCTACCAGGAGTTACTAAAGAAGCATATATTCAGTCTTATACCCAATTGCTTGAATTGGAACATATAATTGAATTGCAACATAAAATATTCATAGCCAGTCCTTGTTGAAAGAAATGTGTGTTGTATCGTTAATAGAGATGGGCACGAATAAAAAAATCACGTTTCGTTTGTCGTTTGTCGTTTGGAGGGTCCATTTCAGTTCGTTTCCTTTTTTGTGAATTTTTGCAAAAATCGTTTTTTTGTTTTTGTTAGTTTTGTTACCATTTTGTTACCATTTATTTCAATTTTTGTGATTTTTTAAAGCATTTAAAGCAGTTCACTGTATTGCAGTAATGGAAATGAAATGCACGACAAAATTTCTGGTGTTTCTGTTCATTTCGTTTCATTTTGGAGACAAAATTGGTTTTCATTTCGTTGCGTAACGAAATGAAAAAACAAAAATGGAAATGAAAAATTGTTCATTTCATGCCCATCTCTAATCGTTACAGTCGTGAACAACCCTTCATGATCCCATATCCATGGAGTTTTCTTGGCATGAATACTGGAGTGTCTTGCCAGTTCTTACTCCAGGTGCCTACAGTACCTGGTATTCCCTGGTGATCTCCCATCCAAGTACTAACCAGGGCCAACCCTGCTTAGCTTCCAAAATCAGGCAAGATTGTATGTGCTTTGGGCATCTAGGCTAGAGGGGAAAGCAATTTATACTGAGTGTGCCCTCAGATAAGTAGAGATTCCAGGCCCCCAAACCCATCCCAAGGAGATACTTTTTCTGGCTTTCAGTCTCAGTAGCCACAGGAATCATCTTTTTAAAATGGTCCTTCATGAAAAGTAGCTCCACCAAGCCATAGTCAGCCTCAATTCCTAGAGGCAAGAGAATATGAGGAGATAATCTAGAGGGCAGCCATTTACATGCTGAGATACCACTAAAAGACGGCGAAAGGCTATTAGAACAACATTATTGTTTCTCAGAAAGAAGCATCTGTGCTATGGCTGGAGTCTCATTGAGGAGTTACACGAACATCGTAAGCTTTGGATGTGAACAACCCTAAACTCAGAAATCTGGAGAGGCATTATTTGCTCCACTCCCTTAACCATTTTGATTACCACAGTCTACATCTTCTCTAGGTTCACATTGTACCTCTTTCTGGTGTGATGGCCAGCATTCCAGCTATGGATTGGCAGTTCACTCTGATTTTTATAAGAGAAGTGAATTATATTGGCTGCTTCATTTTTATTCATTTTCCTGTTATGTTCAATACATCATTGGCCATTTCCTTAGCAGCCACACATAGGATAAGTTGACATTTTCATCACACAACCTAAAACAACTTCAGGAACCCTCTCTTGGTGTATTGCTGCCAGCTCATATGTTGTGTGTGTGTGTGTGTGTGTGTGTGTGTGTGTGTGTGTGTGTGTGTGTGTGTGTGTGTGTGTGTGTGTGTGTGTGTGTGTGTGTGTGTGTGAAGCTCGTCTCTGGGCAGCTAACACTGGGCAGCTAAGTTAAAAATGCAGCTATCCAATTTATTTATTTATTTATTTATTTATTTATTTATTTATTTATTTGACTATTTTTACCCCACCTTACAGTAATGAGGGACAACATACAGCCTGGAAAATGTAAGACATATTCAAGTTAAGAACATGGAATTAAAAGAGGCATTTTAGAACCTTTAAAAGGTTACAGTAGAGCTACAAAGAGCATGCAAAAAAAGAAAAGAAAAATCCTTTATGAGGGGTGGAAAGTAACATGGAAAACACTCGTGTTCTTATGAAATCAGTCAATGCAATCATGTATGGAAATCCATATAAAATTACATAGTGGGAAGTCCCTCATTCAGGGAAAGCTTTTCTGAAGCTTTCCAGAAGCACCCCAACAACTATCAGATCCTGGCTGTGAAAGCTTTTGAGAATACAAGAGAAAAAATTTGGATGGCAAATCAAAATCAGTAGTAAATTCATGGACCCATAAGGATTTTATTATTAAAAAGGGGAAATATATATTGACCGTACTGTGCATCACTTTGTTAATTCTGAAAGGTGCCATTAATGTCCATATTCCTAGTTCAAAGGAATGCCTTTTGTAGGCATTCAGAATCATTTTCTTTTTTTTACCGCAAAGTTATCCACAGTCATAAGTAAAAATGGTTTCCACTATGCCCACCCCTAACTCCAAGTATTCCATGGGGGGATCCTCCTACACCTCTAATATATGTTACACATTTTCTTTTCAGAAAGCGTTGCTTTCATTCCTCTACATACATGTAATATATTGCCATACTTTGGCTGTGAGGGTTGTGAGCAAAGTGTGACCAAGACTACAACTCCCAGCATTCCACATTGAAATCTGTACTGCTTAAGGGTGATCTGTAACAATATACAGAGGGTGACACTTTACCCATCTCTGTCTCAGAGTCATATTTGCATTTATTTTACAGGATGCATACTGCACTTTGCTTGATACATTATTTAAATGGTTTTATGGGTTTTATTTTGGGGTGTGTATGACTGATATTCAAATTTATCAATGGAATTTGGAAGGTTGGTTATTCATCTAATCCGTTAAAGAAGTGGATATAAAAACACAACTGAAAGTAGCTAAAATGCATAATGACCCTGCCAGTATTGAGGGGGAGGGGGCTCAAAAATGTTGACAAAAATAGGATGGTTTCTGGAGCTTCTTCAATCATCCTTCCAGATCTCAACAAAATCCTTTCAAATTCATTAATTCTGTGCAAGGTGTTTGTTTTTACCAGGCATTCAGCAGATACTTCCTCTTGAGAGTATACCCCATCCTTAATGTTTACTGTTTCCCAACAAATATATCTCCATTGTGCTGAGGATGTGATGCCCTTCTGAAGTTCTTAGAGAAAATGAAGCATGGGGCCTGATCTAATTCATGAAGACATCTGTAAGTATCAAGCAGCTGCATCCTAAATATCAAAGACCGAGGCGTTTAGATCTGTTTCCAAGGTTCTGATGTCCAACTTCCTTTCCTAAAGTGAAGGAAAATAAGTAGGCACATTTCTTTGTAAACACAACTTACTATATGCAGGATTAGCAAGAATGAGTTTCCAAACCGATTGGTGTATCTGAAGAAGTGCATTGTGATCCACAGAAAAATCACTTTAAACAATTGTGAATTTTTAAAGCTACAAAATATTTTGTTCTTATTTGGCCTTCTTTTTTTATTTCTTTTCCCCCCTTTAATTTTGCTGGCATCGGATGAATTGGATTAGCTTAGAGCCATAGCTTGGGAAAGAGAGAGACAGTTTGGAAACTGGAACTCCCTGAATGGCCAATATTTAGATTATAGAAGTTCTGAACAAACTTTATTCAAAGAAGAAACTTTGATCAAGTTTTCCAAAATTGAGGCCATTCTCATTGCTTGCTAACTCGGTGCCTGGGAGCAACCCAGAAAGTTTCAACTAATGGCTTTCCTATTAATAGAACAATGTAGATGGGGAAAAAAGTGCAGGGGAACATTCTGCTCAAGCAGCTCACCTGATATTATCTGAGGACCAACATGTATTGGGGGTGGGGGAGGAGCCCCTTTCTTTTTGTCCTTTTTGAACTCTAGGTCATCCAGGCTTGAGATTCCTAAATTTAACTGGTTACAACCGGCTGTACAAAACATGCATACTGGGGCAAAAAATCCAAGCTTCATCTATCAACTCATGGGCTCTGAGTTATCCGTGACGGATCAGGAAAGAGATCTTGGTGTGTTGGTGGACAGCTCCATGAAGGTGTCTCCCCAATGTGTGGCAGCAGTGAAGAAGGCCAATTCCATGCTAGGGATTATCAAAAAGGGGATTGAAAATAAAACAGCCAACATTATAATGCCGTTATACAAAACAATAGTAAGGCCCCACCTGGAGTATTGTGTACAATTCTGGTCACCGCATCTCAAGAAAGACATAGTGGAACTGGAAAAGGTGCAGAAGAGAGCGACTAAAATGATTACTGGGCTGGGGCACCTCCCTTATGAAGAAAGGCTAAAACAATTGGGCCTCTTTAGTCTGGAAAAAGGCGCTTGAGGGGGATATGATTGAGACATACAAAATAATGCAGGGTATGAGTAAAGTGGATAGAGGGAAGCTCTTCTCCCTCTCTCAAAATACCAGAACTAGGGGACATACACTCAAATTAAGTGCTGGGAGAGTAAGAACTGACAAAAGAAAATATTTTTTTCACCCAGCGCGTTGTAAGTCTATGGAACTCCCTGCCACAGGATGTGGTGATGGCATCTGGCCTGGATGCCTTGAAAAGGGGATTGGACAGATTCCTAGAGGAAAAGTCCATCACGGGTTACAAACCATGACGGAGATGTGTAATCTCTAGGCTTTAAACCAGGGTGCTTCAAGGGCCAGATGCAGGGGAGTGGTATCAGGAGACAGATATCTAGTCTCATGCGCTCCCAGACGCATCTGGTGGGGCCGCTGTGAGATACAGGAAGCTGGACTAGATGGGCCTTTGGCCTGATTCAGCATGGCTCTTCTTATGTTCTTATGTTCTTATGAAGTCCATTGATAAGCCAAGTGACTCTTGAGTCCAGCCATTGCATATAAGAATGTCAACTAGAGATGGAGCTGAAGCCCAGTGAAGGGCTTGGTTGGGATTTGCCTCCTCCGACCCCGCTGGGCTGACTGGGCCACTTATTGGGCTCCACCTGCTGCCAGGGTTCTGGCAGCACACCATGCCAGGCAGGAGCTTGGCTGGCCCAAGCTTCTGTGCCCCTCCAGATGTTATCCGACTCTCACTTCCATCATAGTAGGCAATGCCCTCAATGGTGAGGCATGGTGGGAGTGGGAGTCGCTTGTCCGAGGAGCTGCTGAGGGGCTGCATGTTTCTCCCTAGGTAGAGGAAGCTTGGAAAAACAACCTGTGCCAGATCTTTTTTTTTTAAAAAAAAATCCAGTTTTAACTAAGGGAATCTGAAACTTGAAACACCATTTCAATAAGCGCGCAATAAACATTCTGATGAGAACATACAGCAGGGGAGGGGGTTGATAGAGCTCAGTCTCTGAATTGGGAGAGTCACTTTAGCAGCACAGCTGTAAAAAGGAATGGGGGGGGAGAAAAGCTAACAAATGGAGCAATTCCCTTACTGTATATGTCAGAACAGGCACCCCAGACCTTGGTATTTTCCCTTTTGGCTTAACAGTGTCATGTCTGGTTCTTGTTGGACATGGGGCTGCCATACATTTAACGCCTTTAGGAATGAGGCATCCCCCAAATAACATTGCCAAATAAATTAATTGGGCAGTACGGAATTTCTTGGAGTGATAGGATGATCAACTATATTAGTGCTAAATATGAAGACAAGTGAATATAATAAACCAAGAAAACATATTAAATGCAGTAAGCTAGAATGTTTTCCTTTTCTTATGAGAAACGAAAGCAACAGAGATGATTGATCCATTCCACATAAATTAAACAGGAAAGAAGTGGAGAAAAGAGGAAGGGCATAAAAAGCCGAGGCACCTTCCAGAAATCGCAGTCGGGTGTATGGATGTGGTTGAGGGATGAGGGCTGGCTGCTGGTGCTGGTGTGATCCGATCGAGATTGAGGAGGGAGGCTGGAGGCTTTAGGATTTAAGTTAGGCAGAGAGGGAGGGAATTGAATTTAGAAAATAATTTCTTTGATTCCCTACAGCTTTGTCTGCTGAAGGGAATAGCAGTTTATTCTTTATTTCTTCTCTGGCAGTTTGTGAGGATTTTTTTCTGATATTGGATAAAGGGGGAGGTTCAACTGGGAGTGGGAGGTGTGGATTTATTTTAAAAACATATTATATACTACCATTTATTTTCTATTTTCCCAACTTCAATTTGCTTGCACACATACATATTTGGGGTGCAAGCCAAGAACAGAACCTCTATCCTAAGTGATATCCTAACTGTCCACTCACCCGTCCGCCTGCACCACCACCCGCCTGCGGCCCGCGCCGCCGCCCGCCCACTCGCCCACCCGTGGCTGCCAGCTGCCCGCTCGTCCGCCCCCCCGCCCCACCTGCCCCCTAGGGCGCAAAAACACCCAGTGCTGGCCCTGATTGTGGGACGCCCCTATGCTCTGGGAAGTCAAATCGCGCTAAATCGCGGTGGAAACGACAAACGACAAACGACAAATGGAAACGACAAATTTTTGAAAAATTTCGCAACAAACGGAAACGACCCGAAACGGACCCGTTCCGACAAACGAAAACTCGAAACGTCATTTTTTTCTGTCTAGTGTCAACACAAGGGGCCTTGCAAAGAAGGCTCAGCAGAGACTATTTTTCTTGAGAACTTTAAGGAAAACCATCTTCCGCAAAAGCTGCTGCTGGCCTTCTATCATTGTGCAATTGAGAGTGTGCTTACTTACATCTTGGTATGGAAGTTGTACCCATCGGGATAGGACAGTGTTGCACAGAATCATAAGAACTGCAGAGAGTATTGTGGGCTGTTCACTCCCCACACTAGAACAAATTTATACTAGTACCAGGTGCCATTGTAAAGCATTAGATAATATATTAAGAGATCCATCACATCCTGGCCATTGCCTCTTCGAGTTGCTGCCATCGGGACGGAGATATAGAGTACTGAGGGCGAGAACAAACCATCTCAAAAATAGCTTCTTTTTTAGAGCAATATTGTCCTTAAACGGAAATTCTGGACTTTGAAGTCAGCTTAATTTATATGTCATATTTTATGTGTTGTAGCTGTTTTTAATCTATGCGGAAAGTTTTAAATGAGTTGAATATAGCAACCATGAAATTTCGTTGTTCCTGCAAGGAGGCAAACAATAAAGATTCCTATTCCTATTCAGAGCAGGTGCTTTTTCAGGTTATGAAGTGGAGCTCCAGTAAGTAGGTGCAACTGCATTCTTCTTAAAATTTGCTTACATCCTTTTTGAGGACCATATACGAGAAACCACATTCTTCAGCATCTTTCCCACTGGTTTTCTCCAACCTGAGATATTATTTTTTTAAAAAATCAACTGTATTTTGCAAAGAAATTAAGTGCTTCTTTAAACATCTATCCATACTAGTTGCATATGAGTTCATAGTGAATTGGTATTGCACACAAAGTAGGTATATTTCCATTGCTTATTCAGAATTAAAAATCAACAAAATTGTCATAAAGAAATGCAATGTTTTGTTCAGTATTTCTGTCTCTCCTTCTCTTTCTTTCACACACACACACACACACACACACACACACACACACACACACACACACACACACTTTTATCACCTCTGTGAGGGCCCTGTGGAATGCCTCTCATTCTTCACAAGGACTTTAACCACTCAGTGCAAATAACAGAGTGAGCATTCCTGGGTCAGCATGTGTAGGGAGGCAGAGAAAGGAGGCTGAGTCTAATCAATCTGGCAGACTTTCCCACACTTTCTGGGATCAGTTTTTATCAAGGCTGTAACACAACATGTCAAGGACTTACTAATGGTGCCAAAGGTACTTTTCTACACCAATATGCTTCAGTACTGATGATTCTAGAATCTCTCTCTCTCTCTCTCTCTCTCTCTCTCTCACACACACACACACACACACACACACACACACACACAAGTTTCAAAGGCAATATACCCACACTTAATAGAGTGTGTGAGAAACGTACTGTATATTATGTCTTCTGTAGATCTACCTGCATTTTATGGCAAATAAAACTGAGAAGCTTGACTAGGTGACTATGCACTAGAGATGGGCACAAATTTGAAAAAAATGCATTTTGGTATTTTGTTTTTCATTGAGGGGTCCGTTTCGGTTCATTTTTGTTTTTTTGTGAATTTTTGAAAAAAGTTTTCATTTTTTCTTTTTTCTTTTTTCTTTTTTACCTGCTTTTGCACAATTTTTAAAGCATTTCCATGTGCGGGCATCCCCCAACGCCCCAGACCAGAGGGAAAATACTAAAAAAATGATGCTGGCAGAGACGCAGTATAGACTAGGTATGCAGGGAGGCTGCAAAGGCAGTGGTGGGCATTGCCCAGGGTGCAAGGCAGCCGCAGAGTGACTGCACTGCAGGGCAGGGGAGGGTACTATTCACTGAGAGGTACGCACACACACACACAGGGAGACTGCAAGACTGAAGCTAGAGAGAAATCTCTTCTTTCTCTCCCCCTAAGAGCCAGGCTGCAGCCAGCAGGAACACAGAGACACACACCTGCCTGGCTGGCCTAAAGTGAAACTAATGAGTCACAGAGACAGCAATCCCACCCTAACTCCCACCGGAGACTGCAAGGAGGATGGGGGCTGCCAGAGCTTTTTATGCCCTCTGTGTCTGCCAGACCTGCCCAGTCTGCAACCTGGGCATGCTATTGGTTGAAGTTGTCCAAGAATTTACATGATCCCATCACATGGCTTGCATCCATTTTATGGCTGGAATCCATTTTGTGTCAAAGGGAAAAGAAAAAAACTCATTGCAATGGGAGAAAGACAAAAACAAAGTTTTAAGGACCACAACCCCCTGGTAGGTAATAATTTCAAATAATTATTGCTGTGTTTTTACGGATGTCCAGGGCATTTTAATACCCAAGAAATCAATATTAGGCATCTGGGAGCCATTTTGGGTCGATGTCCCCTAACTCCCCTTAAAGGAAAAAAATACAGAAAAAAATCTGAGAAAAGACATAAATGCATGTTTTAAGGACCTCAAACCCCCCCCCCCCGGTTAGGTATTATCAGGCAGAATAAATATTATTGCTGGGGTTTTATGGATATTCACGACGTTTTTTAACATTTAAAAACAGCTCATTTCATTGCACGTTGCCATTAACGAAAACGAAATATAACGAACCTAATTTTCGTGGTTCTGTTCAGTTCGTTCCAATTTCAAATGGAAAAATTTTGTTTCATCTCTACTATGCATTTTTCATGAATTTGCTAATGTTGTTTCATTTAGTTCTGCTCCTAATGAAATGAATAACTGGCCAATTTTGAACGGAAATGGAAAAATGTTTGTTTCGATGCCCATCTCTACTATGCACTTTTCATGAATTCAATGCTAATGCACCTGTTTCATTGAACTGCCTGTCTGCTCCTAAGCTGTGCAGTCAAAACCCATAGCTATACTGGCCAATTTTGATGAAATAGGAAATAGTTCTTCCTGAAAAGGCAGCTAATTAGAAGTCATAGTTGAGAGATGAGCCACATCTGGTTTTTATTGTATTAATTGTTGTAAACTGCCCAGAGTGACCTTGCTGCCAGATGGGCGGTGTAAAAATCCAATAAATAAATAAATAAATAAATAAATAAATAAATAAATAAGAAAGGATGGTGTTTCGGAGAAAGAGAATGAAGGTCTAGGAAGATTGTTATAACAGGCTTTGGAATTAATGGTTGAATCACATGTGCATCAATGAGATTGAAAGGGCTGGTCCAACCATTAGATATCAAAGGTGCCACAAGTGAAACATTTTAGGCATCTTGAAACGGCAGCAAATTATCAGATTTACTATGAATAAAGACTGTATTTTTATTGCCAGGAAGAGAAGGGAAACATCTCAGGAGATTATATGGAAGTTGAGTCATGGCAACTAGACATCTTTTCTGGAGAGATTGAAACATTTCGCTACTCATCCAAGCAGCTTCATCAGTCTTAGGAAAGTTAGTGGTGAGTCCTCCATTTTATAGTTCACCTTGATTTCACATCACCCTGGTCTGGATAGGCTCATGGGTTGGACAATGGCTTGAATAGGCTGATTAGGTGGACAATGGCCTAAAGTCTGTGGAAGTCCCAGCTATGCAACCTTTTCTAACTCCATTAAGTATAAGTCCTTAGCTATGGCCTTAAGGGTGGAGGTGGAAAGTACTTCTGATTTGTCTGGGGATTGATGAAAGGGCCACTTGATAAGTAGCAGACAGATTGTGTCTGAGTCCCCCACCTCTGTTGAGAAAGGCGTTTTCAATACATAAATGAAACCCCCTTCTTGTACACTTATCCCAACATTGTGGGATTCCTAAGTTGTGCTCGTTCAGTGGATTACTCAGTACAGTTTTTCTCAAAGGATCAAATGTGGCTACCTGCACTTGCGCATACTGTTTTAACATGGTGAAGCATATAGCCTACAAAGATGAGTTACAAATGAGGAACTCCCTGGTTACATCACCGGCTGGGCTCTCAGAAGTTCATGGCAATTCCATGAAAAGGTTGGCCAAGGCTAAAAATGTTCTTTACTCAGAAAACATGCCCTTTGCCACATCAAGCCCAAATGTAGCAGCTCTGAAAAGCAAACAACAACCTCCAAGTTTGACACACTGAAGAGGAATCTGTTCTTGATAGGAGAAAAATGACCGATTACATCCTCTTTGCCCAGAATAAACGTGATGTATTCCTTTCTCATCCTAAACTGTGTTTTCAAAATGGCTTCAGGAAAACCCCTCTTTATTCTGCATGGCAACCCAGCAGGGACTCTACCCTCCAGTCCAGACTCCTTAAAGGGAATTGTTTTAACTTGTGTGTTAAAGGGGAATTGGGTCGCTGCCTAGGAAATAAGAACAACCAGGGACAGCTTGTGATCTCTACAACCCATAATATGCTTTGAACCAGTTGTGTTTGTATGATCCAGAGTGAGACAATCTCTCCCAAACCCTATTTTCATAGACTTTCAGATTCATACAACAACATCATGGCTGGAGTAAGAAAATGGGGTCCACATGCCCTATTACAAGAGGCCGAAGAGGCTCAGGCAGGATTAATACTATCGAACAGCATAGCTGGAAGGGACCCTATGGATCATCTTGTCCATTTCCTCTCAAGGAGGTGTAGTGGGAGATCAAATTCCCAACATCTGTCTCTGCTGCCAGAAATCTAAGCCACAGAGCTATACGTGACTTGAACGAAGGACAAAGACCACAGAGGATTCTGAGCATACAGCTAGTGAGAGAGAGCCAGAGCCCCAAACTCTGTAAAGGGAAAACAAGGACCTGCAGTTATGTGCTACAGCAAGGAACACAAGAATATGAGAATGGTCACGCTAGATCAGGCCAATACCAATCTTGTCCAGTGTTCTTGTCCACACAATAACAAATCAGTTGCTAATGGGCCATCTGCCAGAAGGCCATGAGTGGAGTTGCTGGCCCTCTCCTCCAGGAGTTTATTCCGTCTCCTTTTAAAACTGTCCTTGGAGGCAGCATCATTATATCTCGCCAAAGAGAGGTCTAGGGTTCATGTATTATGCACTAAAGAAAGAACTAAATTCATACTAGCCCATGAGAAAGCATATTACAACCATTGTGATGCTCTCTAAAGCATTCTTTTTGCTACCGTTGTTTCTTTGTAGGAAACTGTCTTATCACAGCATGCCAAAAGAGTTCTTCAGGTAAGGCACTCCATTTGCAGAATGTTTTCTTTCAGAGGTTTCAGATAGTTCTAATAGCTTTACTGAACTTGGAGCTAATAAATTTCATTCTAAATATTCTCTTTCTAGAGCTTGGATATAATGCCTTGCTAAGTACGCTACATTAAATTCATTACTTTTTGGTTACACAACAAAAATCATACAATAAATATTACAAGTTTTAATTTCCCATTGCCATAAGTAATTTTTCTATGCTTTTTAAATTAACTATAAAGGGCATTTCGGGGGGGTATTTTAGAGACATTTTGAGCAGAATTTTTAAATTAAATGCCTTTCTTTTATCAATCCTATATATTTTTTTAAAAAAAGGCAGTAAGTTGCCTAAATCTGTATGAATTGATGAATTAATTAGATGGAGAGTTTTGCAGTGAGTTATGCAATTGATAACAATCAACTGTTGTTATTTCAAAGCAAATTTACTAGCTTTGTTAGTATTTGACAGAGTTTTTATTTACTCAGGTCTTTTCTGGTTTTCTTTTTCATCATGATGATGTTTTTGCTCTACAGCTTGGCAACATGTGGGTGCTCTTTCTATTATGCCTTTGATTATTTTGTTTGTTAACCACAATCCACTCTAAGGAATGGAAAACTGAAGCATGAGCTATCACGTGCTTTAAAGCAAATTTGTTACTATGGTAATACAGGGCTGAGTGGGCATCCCTGCCCCATAGAAGAAGAGGCCTCCATGCAGACCTATACAAAGACCCTGATGTGTTGTTGGCTTCCAGGAGGCTCCACACAGTATCCACTGGACAACAGAGGTCCCTCAGATGACCTGCCTTTCCAGAAGACCTCCTTCTTTCACCTGTGATTGCACAGGAGGTTCAAGGTCAAATAGCTTACCCATATTCCCCATATTAGAGATAGAGGAGCTTAAGATGCAGCAGCTCAGAAGAGTACATGAAGCTCTGATAGTATCAAGACTTAAGAATTTAATTCATTAGAGCAGAAATATGGAACAACGTGTTCTGTATCTTTTGGCAGATCTTTCATGTGTTCCTTCAACTTGAGGACTAAGGATAATACTTATCCTCCTTGCTGGCTGGAATGTGAAAGAAAACTCCTAAGTCTTACATAATAAGGAAGTTTTTGCTCTGTGAGGAATAAGATCAGGCAAGCATGTCACATCTTATTACCACCATAGTTTTTGACCTGCCTTGAATTCAGGCTACTCAACATACGTAAACACACACACACACACACACACACACACACACACACACACACACACACACACACACACACACACACACACACACACACACAAGCCACCTGAAGTAAAATGTATTTTTTAATCTCTTGACTGCAAGAAAAATAAGTAAATACCGTATTTATCGGCGTATAACGCGCACTTCCTCCCCTGAAAATAGGGGCCAAATCATGTATGCGCGCTATATGCCGATGTAATGTTAAGAAGCCATGTTTTTACATTATTAACAAGTACCGTCGCGGGCTGGGCTGGGCTGGGCTGGGGAGGGGAGGGAAGAGGAGAACGGTTTCTTGAAAAGCTCCCCCATGCTCCCCAGTGTGCTGCCGATCCTCCTCCGTTGCCTGAGCAGAGGCTCCGGGTGTGCGCGCGCCAGTGGGAGAGAGAGCGAGAGCGCACGAGAGAGAGCAAGGAAGGGAGGGAAGGCGGGCGTGCGGGCGGGCGCGCCTTTGTCTTCCCAGGAGCGCTCGCCTCCTCCACACACCATGCCTCCTCGGCCGAGGGAGAAGGTTGGGAAAGCGATCAAGGAAGGCAGGGATGGAGGGGGCGCGGGCGGGCGGGAACTGCAGCAGAGCCTAGCTGAGCCCACGGGGTGCGTGCGTGGCTCCTGCTGATTCCTGCTGCTGTTTCTGCTGCTAGTTAACTGCGGGAGAGCTGCCGCCGCCGCCGCCGCCACCGCTTTGACCAGCGCTGCCCGCCGCCCGCTCCTTGTTTGGAACTCAGGCCGGCACAGTTCGCACCGTGGGAGGCTTTTTGGAGTCCCATGATGGGGAAGAAGGGGAACAAAAGTTTCATGGCGGAGATTCTCCCCCACTCACTTCCCTTGCCTTGCCAACGGGCCAGGGATGGATGGAGCTGAGCGAGGACACCCGGTTCGACCCCCCCTCCCCTCCTCCGAGGTTCCCTCGTGATCTCCGCGGCCTCGCTCAGCCTCTGTCTCTTCTGTGCCCGTGTCCTGCCCCACAGCTGCTCCCTCCGCCCCCTTCCTGTCTCCCCCTCACAGTGCCCGGAGTTGGCGAACTTTGCCCAAAGAGCGCGCCCTGGGTGAAATTTAATTTTTTTCCCTAAAATTTCCCTCTTAAAATGAGGGCGCGTGTTATACGCCTGTGCGTGTTATACGCCAATAAATACGGTATGTCTACAGTTTTTCCACAAAAGCTGCTAAAATGTTGTACCCTTTTCCAGGAACAGTTGGAGCCAATAGTGCTCAAATGATTCCATTTTTGGACTACATCTGCCAATCTCTCGTCCAGAGTTAACTATGGCTGCTAGTGAATCCTGGGAAATGTATGGTAGTTTTATTTTGTTTTTGAGAGTGAGTATCTTAGAGCCTTAGGCAAGCCAAATGACCACAAACATCTGCTGGCTATTTAGAATTTATGGACAGTCCTAATGGAAAAGGTTTTGTTTTTGCCTCAGGTGCCTGAGGCGCTGTTGAGTTTTCCCAGGCTTATTGTACTGGGTGACCTCAACATCAATAATAATAATAATAATAATAATAATAATAATAATAATAATAATAATAATAATAATAATAATAATAATAATAATAATAAACTTCTATTGCTCTTCAAATTACACACACACACACACACACACACACACACACACACACACACAAATACCCATCCTCTTGTTATGTGCCATCAAGTCAAAACTGAATTATAGTGATCCTAAATTGGGTTTACAAGGTAGGTGAAGTATTTAAACCAGTGGTGGCCAAACTTTGGCCCTCCAGATGTTTTGGACCACAATTCCCAGAATTCCAAGCCTGTATTGCCAGTGACAAAGGACTGTGGGAGCTGTGGTCCAAAATATCTGGAGGGCCGAAGTTTGTCCACCACTGATTTAAACTGAATAGGTTTACCAGTTCCACCTGCACTCAAATGAGTTCATAGAGTAGAATGGGGGAAGTGAACCTAGGTCTCCTGAGTTGTATTCAAAACTAGAGATGGGCACGACTTGGTGGAATTCCCGTTTCCATTTCTGTTACTCGTTTCTGTTACGCAACGGAAACGGTAATGGGAATTACTCCGCCAGAACTTGAACTCGAACCGACTAAAGAATAATTGGGTCTGATTTGTCGTGGTCGTTCCTGGCATCACGGCGATCCCGCAATGCCAAGCGGCACAGAAAAAAAGTTTTTAAAAGTTAAAAAAAAACTGATTCCCGGACAAAAAGCAGGCGGAAATATGCCTGCCTGAGTGAGGGCTCAGGGCACCTACCAGAGGGGTGGTTGACCCCCCCTCTCCTGTCCTGGGCTGCTCTGGTGGTGGTGGGGGAATCCTCGTCGTAGTCGCTCGCAACAAGCACCGGACTCGCCGCCGGCCGCCGCAATTCAAGCGGAAGCGGCACAGAAAAAAAGTTTTAAACTCCCCCCCCCATTCCCTGGCCAAAAAGCAGGCGGAAATATGCCTGCAGTGCAGAGTGCACCTACCAGAGGGGTGGTTTCTGGGGGCGGGTCCCGGCCTCCCCCCCTCTCCTGTCCTGGGCAGCCAGACTCGAGTCGCCATGCCATGCGGTGTGGGCGGGGGATCCAAAATGGGGCGGTGACCGCAATTTTTTTTTTGAAATCGTGGTCCAAAAACACACAAGCACCACACAGAAACATGCGAAAATTGCTATTTTAAAACTGCCAGAATTTTTACAGTAGCAGTGGTTTTTTCTTGCAACAAAATGTCTCCTCTTTCCTCTCTCCATTGATTTTATTTTATTTTATTTTATTTTATTTTATTTTATTTACACCTGCGCAATGATGGGCTGGCCATGGGAGTGACCAATGCCCATGCAAATTTTTGGAGCCATTCCACCAATCGCATGGCCACTTGGCCAGGTTGACCACAGAGACTTCTGGGATGTGCCAACCGGGCATAAAAATCCCACTAACCGTATCCTGAACCCGAACCCGAACCCTAAGCCTAACCCATACGCCAGTACACTGTCCTTCTAAGTGGGTCAGAGAGGCCCCCAGAGGTGCACCCCAATACTCACCCTAACCTCACCCGTAACTAGCCTAACCCTAGCCCTTGCGCTAACCCTGTTGCCTAAGCCAGATCTGTACTTGCATTGCACTACACGCAACAAGTACAATTCCCTTCTTAGTGAGACACAGTGCGTGCAGAGAGTCTGCCAGTCCGCCACTTGTGGCTCTGGTGACTCCTGCAGGCTTGGCTCGGCCGGCAGCATGTGTGACATGCAAACCATGCCCCCGAGGCCTGACTGATGCAGAGAAGGCACCCCAAAAAGAGCGGTGCCTCTGCCAGTCTGCTGTGTCTCTGCGTGCAACTTGGTATGCAATCATATCCATATGGCTATGCATGCATGCCATTTTGCAGCAGGTGAGGAGAGGAGACCCCCATGTATGAGGGGTCTCCAGGAGCCTGCTTTCCCTAGCGGGTGAGGATAGGAGGCACCCACCCACCCCAAAAAAGAGGTGCCTCCAGGAGCCCGCTACCCCCCTCAAACCAGTTTAACGACAGACAAAAAAATGAAAAATGAAATGACAAATTTTTGCAAAGTTTCGTGAAAAACGGAAACGAGCCGACACAGGTTGCCTCCGACACACGACAACTCAAAACGTCATTTTCCCTAGTCGTGCCCATCTCTATTCAAAACATTAGACTGTCAACTGACAAACTGAGAGTGGACAGTTTTCACTCCGGACCACCCCCTGCCATAGACAGAAAAGAATCATGGTGTGGCATATACCCATGTAAGTTCAAAGAAGACTACTGCTCTTGGTGCAGCCTTCAACAGCTAAAGAAGTAGACAGAGATGGGCATGGGGGGATAGGGCACTCAAGCCTAGCATTGGGAATTGCATCCAATTCCCAATGCTAGGAACTGCTACTGTGACCAATAAAACAGTGGCCTTTTCCACCTCTCCAATGAATTGTGTGTTGTGTTCTTTTACATGTAAAACAGACGCCCAGAGTCTTCTCAAAATAGGCCAGCAATGGTGAATATACTTAGGCCCTGGATGTTTCAACTTCCGTTAGCATCCATCAGAAATAAAATAGCATTACTTTATTAGGGTCAACCCATAAAGACATAACATCCTTGAAGCCAGGCAGAGAAGGCCATGAAGACCTACACTTATTCCAATATACAGAACCAGAGGTTGTGTTTGTAAATAAGAACATCCCCTGGCAGGTATAAATGATACCAAATAATTGTCAGAGGAGACAATGTGCTGTTTCACTGCAGACTCATTAAAGGTACGTATGTATAGTGTATCACATTCTGTAAAGGCAAAGACAAAACCACAGATCTCTAAATTTGGGTACAATCTCAAACAGTGTACTTATTTCTCTTGTGGAACTTTTCAGAATCATTACAGTGCTTTCCATAAAACTGAACCAAGAGAGAGAAGCAAAGGTGGGGACTGAGGGAAACAGATTTGAGTCTTTTCCAACTCCGTAGCCCTTCTTCTCTTGTAGGAGGAAGGATCCCTGTGCCAGCATCAGCTCTCCTAGCTGGCCTCCCAACCATCTGAGGAAAAGCCTTGCTGTCACCTTTTGCTGCCCACACTGAAGCAGTTGTGGACAGCTACCTCTATGAAAACTAATCAGGGAGGGTGATTTCCTTCCTTCTGTGGCTGGCCATGCTAAATATGCTATGGCATGGGAGGGTGAAACAGACCAAAGTGTTTCACGCGCTGCCTCTCGGATGGATCTAGCCGGGAATGGAATCTGGGCTCCAGAGCAAGGGATTTAGAATATATGGTTTTGGCACTTTACCTCTAATGTTTGTCTCAAATTTTTTACAGAGAAGCTAGAAAGAAAGTTGAGAAGTCTCCCAGGCCCTCGCCTGAGCCGAGAGGTCTACCATGCAAATGCCAACCCTCATATGCCTTCCTCGCCTTCGGCTTTGAAGAACTCCACCACCCTGAGCCATTTCCCACTGTTCCCTCCTTTCCTCTCCCTGCCTTGCTGTTCAGGGCAAGGACACCAAGCCTAATTAACTCATTTTCTCTGCAACAATAAGGTGTTTGAATATATGAACACATTATAATGATGGGAGCTAATACAGCTTTGAAGAAGAGGACTGGGTCAGTTTACTGCCAGTGACTGAAAAATCCAGACAGACGGCAACCTACAGTATACTGGAAAGCCCTTGTACATATGTTCCCACAGTTCAGGTGTACATGTACTACAAAATTCTCTCCTTCTCGTCCTATGAAATCCTGGGGTCTGACTGGGGGAGAATGCTTAGAATTCTTTGGTAGAGATCTCTGAACCACATCTGAGAAATCTAAGTAGCAAAATAAACTGTAAAACACAGAATCCCCACAGATTGATCCACAAAGGCTATAGAGGTATAAAACTGATCAAACAGTGTAGTATCAAAGTACCAGTGCAGTGCTTAATTTCTGGAGAGTGCATATGTGCCAAAAGGAAAGATTTTTTTGCACATTGCCAGGAAAGGAATCCAAGAATTACTTCAACACAGGCTCCTCGTTGGCCAGGGAACCAGTGATGGCACAAGGCAACTCAATGTATTTTTTTATCTGTCTGGAACTCACCTTCTGATCACCCCATCCTATCGTTGAGGGCTGAAACCTGAGCAAATTAACATCATGCTGCTCATAGAAGTTGATTTAGCTTGTCTAATACCAGCAGTTCCAAGTGTTTTAACTCCAAACAATAAAATATATTTCTTCAACCGTGGGCTAATACAATAGATCAGTGCTGCCAAGCTAAAGAACTGTAAATCCAGCTTGAAATTCAAGATTAATAGCAAGTGGAATTGTCCCTGCTTAAAAAGACAACAATACGGCACATGGCAGTCCTTTCCTTGACTTGTCCTGGCACTGGGCCCAGTTCCATTTGCAGTCTTACATGGGTTTGGGAGGGCCGTGTCTGGCACAATGCAGAGGCCCTTGGTTTCAGCCACGTACCCTTCGAGGACCATTTTGGGCATTCAGAATGCAGCCATTCTGGAATGTCATGCTGGACACAGTGCTCCTGCAGGAGGAATGTGGCCCACCTGGCATTCCAGAGGGACTGCCTTCTGAACCTTCCTGCCCAAACTTTCTCTCTGAGATGTTCCCAGAGCAAAGCATTGAGTTCACAACCCATCCATCCCCAGATGTTCCTGGACTGCAACTCCCAGAAGTCCCTTCCAGTACAGCAAGTGGTGGAAGCTTCTGGGAGTTGCAGTCCAGGAACATCTGGGGACCCACAGGTTGAGAACCACTGCTCTGGAGTAACAGTATACCAGTGGGAGGAGGAGGAGGAGGTGGCACTGATGTGTCTCTTGACAACTCTAGGTCATCCCAACACTGAATCAATGAGCTCACGTCATGTCCTGAAAAGGCCACCATTCCTTGTTGCTGTTATTGTTGCTTCTGTAGTAGAACACACTGGTGAGTTTCAGACATTGGTCTTCATTGCAATGGTAACCTAGCTCTATACAGTATATCTATACTGACACTAGGTTTGCTTTGAGATCAGTTAGTACAGTTACTCCCAGGAAAGTGTGTATGGGATTGAAAACCCAAAGCTCTTGGACAAGAAGCCTCAACCAGACAACATTTCTTCCTGAGTTACCCAGTGTCTGGAATAAAATGGCATCTGCCTTCTGAGTGTGTGTAGCATGATGGCCATGCATATGACTAGACTAGAATTTGCCAGCCGCTTTGCTAATGGGCCTATAAAATGTGAAGTTTTAAATCCTTGCTCCACTTCGGTTTTTAATTACTGTATTATTATTTTCAACCCAGCTGTTGTCTTTTGGTCACATTTAAGAGCCTCTGGTCCTATATTAACTGTGCTCTTATACCAAAAAAAGTTACCAGCTAACTTATTTGGGGCCTTTGTTCCGTATGGTTATGTGTTTCCTTGTGCTCCTTTTCTTTCCCCCTCTGTTGGAGTCCGGGCCCTGGTTCTCAGGTGATGCAAGATGGCACTGGCCTCAGCATGTGTTGGACAGGAGATGGCCAGTAACAGGACACCCACACTGTGTTATCTCCGGCTGTGTTTCCTGGATGAAGTGGTGTGATTGGACCGGTTAGCCACGGGCGATACATGCTAGAGATTCTGATTGGGCCCTCCAATCACATTTGCAAATGAGCTCTCATTTCCTGCCTACCAGGTTATTTTGTCCCTTTGAATCATTGTCTCTGGCTGATGATGCAAAACACTGAGCAGGCCTGGCCGCCAACGCTCAATGTCATCAGACTCAAGGAAGGGATAATTAATATTGAAAGGTGTGATTACAGTCAAGTGGGATGGCTAATCAGCTACTGATTTCTCTCTAATGTCCCAGATTATTTAGAAATCTAATATCTACAGGGAGGCAAAGAAAGGGTCCAGGTTGGTGGAACTGTAGTAGAAAGAGGCTATCCCATTTCAAATGTAAACATGAAGCAATTATGCCAGCAAACCCTTCTCCTCATTATTCATTAGGCCATGTTCCCAACCTGGGACCAGGCTTTTTTTTTTTTTTCATGAGTGTTGGCTGGACGTTGCCAAGAAAGAACAGAGAAAGAGCTGTGTGGCTTCTCATTCCAGATCTTGAAAACCCAGGAAGTCATGAGACCACCACCGGGCCACAAGGTAGGAAGGCTTGCACCCTACTGTAGCAGCCTAAGAACAGGAGCCAGCATCATTGTATAAGAGCAGAAAGGGACAAAGATCTCATTCACCAAGCATTACATTTAAAGGCACATCCAGGTAAATCCCATCTATTTTTAATCATGGTCTGCACCAAACCAAAGTGTAACAACGAGCAGTGCAATAACTACAGTCATGTCTGTCCTGTGATTGAACGAACATCAGTGCACTACTCTGTGCAAGCATTCGGAATACAGCAAAAAAATCCACACATGACAAGGAAAGTGAGTTACACCATGTCTGGCCCTTGTTGCACTCTACACAAACAGTGACAGGACTGCTTCCTCCAACTGTGCTGCCTGCTTTCTGTGTGATCTGGAATGTGAGTCATCATGAGAAGGAAAAGATGTCCTCTTCAGCCTTTCAATATGAGGACAGTAGTGATGGTGAGGAGGAAGCTGCAATACTCTCCTCTTTGTGTGTTGCTGATTTCTATTGATCTCTGAACACTTGAATAGGGACCATGAAACAAATGGCTCACGCATCCTGGATTAATTAGGGCACAAGCTGTTTAGACTAAAATGACTGACTAGAGCCTGAGGATGTATAAGCTATAATCCTGCACATATTTTAAATCAACTTTAACATTTTCTAATTTAATAAATATTTTTAAAAGTAATAATAATAATCAACAAAACCAGCAGACAGAAATTAATATGATTTCTAAGAAAGTAACCCTAAAAACAAGAGCAGTGATACTAAGTCAATCACTTCATTTACATTTTCTTATTTGATCAACTAATCAGTAAGATCCACACATTAAGAACTGTTTAAACATCCATATATTTATTCTTTTAAAATGGGGGGTTTTCTGTTGAGCAGTGCATTTACTAACGAAAAGAAACATGCAGAAAAATAATAATAAAAATGCTATAATTATCACTACCAAACAATGTTGTAAAGGAGAAAAAATGTTGCCAAACCTTAAATTGCTGAACAAGCAACCATTTTTAAAATCTAATGCATAAGAATTCTTACACTGTCCTTGTTCATCTACATACTCCAAAACTATTCAAAAGATTTAAAAAGTGAAGAAAATTTTTCCCTGCTTCCAAACTTTTGGGAACCTTTCTTTGCCGTATGTGAGTTGGAGTAAGCTTCAGTGAGTGCACACACTCCTGGCTTGCCAATGTGGCATATCTGAAAAGAAGTTACCTTCTATTTCCCCTGATCCTTTGCTCTGAGGCAGGGCCAAAGGGCTAAAGTGCACCTGCTTCCTATTAGAACCAATGTTTTCATAAATGCTCCAATGTCTACTTAGCAACAATAGATTAGAGAATAAAAAGAAGGCTTCTGAGATGAACACGTCAGAGTTTTTGTCTTGCATGTGTATACTCAGCTGGCTGAGAAAACAGCATCTGTGTGTGTGTGTGTGTGTGTGTGTGTGTGTGTGTGTGTGTTGTCTTTCCTGCAATCAAAATCAGTTTGGCTTTGGAATTTTTCCAGCAAACTCCCACACAAACTGATGTAACACACTACATTTATTGTTTGGTTGGTTGGTTGGTTGGTTAAAATATGCCTGCTCTGACTTTCTCCTTATGAGGGGCCCAAGGAAGCTTACATCATTCAAAAGCTTAATCAAAGTTCAAATCAATAAGTATGCAAATACTAAATAGAATCAAACACATATCCAAGTGAAATATGGTAAACAGCAGCAACATCAAAACACATTCAAAGCAACAAGGCACAAGAATCTACAGTCAGTCAGCCCATAATGAATGGAGAAGCTTGCTTGAAGAGAAGCATTTCCCTGCTTGTGTAAGGACAGCAAAGATGGGGCCAGTCTAACCTCCTATGGAAGGAAGTTCCAGAATCTGGGAGAAGAAGCAGAGGAAGCCCTCTGCTGTGTCCACACCAAATGTACCTGTGAAGTTTTCAGAAATTTCTCCAAAAATTCTCCCTCATATAGGAGTAACTCTTTACTCAACATTACTGCTGAGGGCAGACTATTGTGAACAATTCAATATGGGAGCTAAGCAAGTGCAACTGTTGCCGTGACAATTTGAAGAACAACCACCCATGGGTAAAAAATTAATGAAGCTCTACTGCAACCACTGGAGACTGTGAGTCCCACCTGTAAGAAACTGTTGGATAATTTAATCTACCTCTGGAACAAAATGGAGGAATGGTCTCCAGAAATTGCCTTCTTCGTGTGCAATGGGTGGAGAATTTTGAAAGGCCACAGAATACAGAAAGGCTTAGGAAATTGCTGATAATGTTTAATTAAGAATGGTAACCACATTTCAACACACACACACACACACACACACACACACACACATATACACAAACACCAGCTTGTTATGGACCTGCTCAAAGTGAATGAAGGACTAATAAAATGGATTTGCCCTTTACCCAACATTATTTTTGTTGAGAAGTGCTCCTCATCTCTCTTCTCTCTCTCTCTCTCTCTCTCTCTGTGTGTGTGTGTGTGTGTGTGTGTGTGTGTGTGTGTGTGTGTGTGTGTGTGTGTGTGTGTGTGTGTGTGTGTGCAGAAAAGAGGGCAATGAATTAGGATTCATTAATTGGGAATAACACCCAATGATGGACTTTAAGCATTGAAAAGTAGCAGAGACATATGGCAGAAAAACATTTGGCTAATCCTCTCTGTGCCCAGAAATAATTTGGGGACAAGGAAAGGAAGACCCTCAGGATGGTGCAAAAGTGTATCTCACAGCATTTCTTGCCACTATCTATGCTAGCTAGAGCTAAAAGAGGGATGCACTCTTATTTATTTATTTATTTATTTATCTTGTATCCCGCCCATCTTCCCACTGGGAACTCTGGGCGGCTTACAATAATAAAAGCAGGTAATAAAAACACAAACAGAAAAGCAAGACCAGGCATAGTTAATGCAGGGGGCAAGATGGCGGCAAGACCCATGCATAATAAAGCAAGGGGGAAGAACCAAACCAGCTTAGGGAGGGGGCCATTGTACCCAGACGCGAGCGCCCCGAAGAACAGAACCTCCGTCTTCTCCAGATTCAGCTTGAGCCGGTTATCTCTGGTCCATTCCAGAACGGCCTCCAGACACAGATCAAGGGAGGGAACTGCCTCCACTGCAGACAATGAAAAGGAGAGATAGAGCTGCATGTCATTAGCGTACTGATGACAGCGAACTCCAAATCTCCTGATGACCTCCGCCACCAGCCTCATGTAAACATTGAACAGCATGGGTGAGATTGCCGACCCCTGGGGCACCCCACAAGGGATTGTCCAAGGAGCCGACAAATCATCACCTAGCTGAACCCGCTGAGTCCGGCCGCCAAGGAAGGAACGGAGCCAGGACAAGACCTGACCACCAACTCCCGCCTCCACAAGCCGGACCAGTAGGTTACCGTGGTCGACGGTATCAAAGGCAGCTGACAGATCAAGGAGAACCAACAGGGAGGAACACCCCCTGTCGGCCTCCCTGGGGAGGTCATCCTGCAGAGCGACCAGGGCAGTCTCGGTTCTGCGAAGAGGTCTGAATCCAGCCTGGAAGGGGTCCAGGATACGATTTACCTCCAGATATGACTGAAGCCTGAAAGCAGCCACCCTCTCAACAACCTTGCCCAGGAAGGGAACAATGGCAATTGGGCGATAGCTGGATAAATCGTCTGATGCCATGCCAGGTTTTTTAAGAGTGGGTTTCACCACGGTCTCCTTTAAACGGGCGGGGAAGCATTCCTCCCTAAAAGAGGCTGTGGCAATGGCGGAAACCCACTCAGGCATGTTCCCTTCAGCAGATTTAATAAGCCAGGCCGGGCAAGGGTCAAAGGGAGTGGCCGCCGTCCGGCAACAAGCCATGGCTCTGAAGGCCTCCGCAGGACACACCAGCCCAAACTCAAACAAGAGGGGAGAACGGAGGGGTGAGGCCGCAGAGATCTCAGAGGGGGACTAGAGCAACTGGGGGGCAAGTCGGAATGGATGGCCTCTATTTTAGATCTAAAATGGGCTGCGAATTGCTCACTAGTGAAATCACTAGGAGGAAGCCTCAGCTGATTGGGTTTGGTGAGGTCCCGAACCACCCAGAACAACTCTGCCTGGCAGCTCGAGGCCTCGCCAATTCTCAGGGAGACATAAGATCTTCTAGCGTCCCTGATTGCGTGAAGGTAGCAGCCAGTCAGCTGCTTGAGTGCAGCCCTATTCTCTTCCATCCGGCTTGCCCTCCAAATGACCTCCAGTCTCCTGCATTCTTGTTTCATCGACCGCAACTCCGCCATATACCACGGAGAGGAGTGGTCTCCACAGCGCAGGAGGCGCTTGGGGGCGGTCCGGTCCACCACCCCGGTGGTTCCCACATACCACCTCTCCACCAGGGCATTGACCGGATCGTCTGCCAGACCGCCAGAAAGCTCCCCGAAGGCTTCCATGAAGCTGGCAGGGTCCAGAAGCCTACGGGGGCAGGCCCAGATGTATGGCCGGCACTCCCCGTGAGGCGGGGGGGGCGATCGACAGGGAAAATTTTAGCAGGTGGTGGTCCGACCATGACACGAGCAGGGGCAAAATACCCCTGACCCCCAGACACGAATCTGACAACATGGAGGAAAACACCAGGTCTAGGGTATGGCCGGCTCTATGAGTGGGGCATACAACATGCTGAGATAAGTTCATGGAAGTCATGGATTCCATGAATTCCAGAACTGCACCAGAGAGTTCCTCCTCGGCATGCAAGTTGAAGTCCCCAACCACCAAAAGGTGGGGGGATCTCAACAAAGCAGCCGAGATGAACTCAGCGATCTCTGGGAGGGATTGTGCTGGGTTGCAGGGAGCACAGTACACCAGCACAATGCCAAGCTTATCTCGCTGACCCACTGATAGATGGAGGCATTCAACCCCAGGACACACCATTGTCACAGAGCTGCTAACGTAAAGGGATTCCCTGTAAATGATGGCCACCCCACCATCCCTACCCTCTGATCTGCCCGCCCACTGTACCTGAAACCCAGGGGGGCACAAAAGAGAGAGGGAAACCCCACCCTCTGCGCCCACCCAGGTCTCGGTAATACATGCCAGGTCAGTTCGCTCATCCACGATCGAGTCAAGGATGAGAGGGCTCTTATTATGAACCGACCTGGCATTAATCAGGAGGCAGGACAGGTCGGAGGCGCTGGCGGGATGGCACCCAGGCACGTGGCGGTGAGCGAAGGGATCAGAACGGGGGACAGGCAATAGGTGCCTGGCCTGAGTTCTTCTTACCCGACCAATCCCTCTGCCCAAAGCATATCTCCCACGGCCAGACACCACTGAGATACGGGTCCCTGCCAGTGTGGCGACCGGAACAAAAAAAACAAAACAAAAAAAAAACAAAATAACAATACAGCAACAACAACTAAGGATAAAGTCAAAATAATATAAAGAACAAAATAAGAAAAATACAACAGAACAAAATACAGAGCAAAACAAGATGCAATATACAGTGTAATATACAAATTAACACCCCCAAAAAATCAACCAATAAAACAAAAGCAAAACAAAAAATAGGGCACCGCCAAGGCAAAGGAGGGGATAGAGTATTAATAGTATGGGGGTCCCATACAGAAGTGGAAAGGGCAGAAGCCACGATGGAAAGATGGAGACCGGCAGATGGTGAGTGGCTAGGACGGCATCGGCAGACAACAGCCTCCAGGCCCAATTGGGCCCAGGCCTGATTGGCAGTGGGCCAGCAAGGCCGAGTCCGGTCAAAGAGTCTGAGTGGCAAGGGCAGCCAGCACTGTCCAGGTCCTCCATGGAGCCTAGTCCGTCAAAGAGTCAGAGTGGCAAGGGCGGGGCAAGATGGAGTCCAGGTCCCCCAAACCCCTCAGCAGTCCAAGGAGAGGCCAGCAGGGAGGGGGGGGGGGGCAAGATGGAGAAGCTCCACACCCCCAAACCCTTTAGCAGTCCAAGGAAAGGCCAGCGGGGAGAGGGTGGGGGGAGCATGATGGAAAAGCTCAGCACCCCCAATCCCCTCAGAAGTCCAAAGAGAAGCCAGCGGGGAGAGGATGGGGGGAGCAGGATGGAGAAGCTCTGCACCCCCAAGCCCCTCAGCAGTCCAAGGTGAAGCCAGCGGGGGAGGGTGGGGGGGAACAAGATGGAAAAGCTCCGCAACCCCAAACCCCTCAGCAGTCCAGAAAGAGGCCAGCGGGGAGAGGATGGGGGGAGCAGGATGGAAAAGCTCTGCAACCCCAAACCCCTCAGCAGTCCAAGGAGAGGCCAACGGAGAGAGGGTGGGGGGAGCAGGATGGGGGAGCTCCGCACCTCCAAGCCCCTCAGCAGTCCAGAAAGAGGCCAGCGGGGAGAGGATGGGGGGAGCAGGATGGAAAAGCTTCGCAACCCCAAACCCCTCAGCAGTCCAAGGAGAGGCCAACGGAGAGAGGGTGGGGGGAGCAGGAAGGAGAAGCTCCGCACCCCCAAGCCCCTCAGCAGTCCAAGGAAAGGCCAGCGGGGAGAGGGTGGAGGGAGCAGGATGGAAAAGCTCCACACCCCCAACCCCTCAGCAGTCCAGGAGAAGCCAGTGGGGAGAGGGTGGGGGGGAGCAAGATGGGAAAGCTCCGCACCCCCAAACCCCTGGGAGGGATACACTTGACCAAGCCGTTAAAATAAAGTCTTAATTTACAGTTGATGAGCTATGACCACATGCTGGAGCAAAGAGTAAACATTTTGTTACATCATTGTTGCATGTATCTTAGAGCAGTGGTTCCCTTGGATCCCCAATGTTGGGCTATAATTCATTGATCTTCTTCTGGTGAAGCCATTCCTTTGTTGATTTGGATGTATGTGTTGGGTCATTGTCGTGCTGAAAAATGAAGTTCCTCCTCATGTTCAGCTTTCTATTGACTGGTATTTGGAAATGTTCATAACTCCCTCTACCTTGAATAAGGTGCCTGTCCCACAGCATGATGCTGCCACCACCATGCTTCACTGTGGCTATGGTGTTCTTTTGGTGTTGTGCAGTGCTGTTTTTGCGCCAAACATGTCTTTTGGAATTACGGCTGAAAAGTTCAACCTTGGTTTCATCAGATCATAACACTTTTCCCCGCATGCTTTTGGGAGACTTCAGATGTGTTTTTGCAAAATTTGGACAGGCTTGGATGTTTTTCTTTGTAAGAAAAGGCTTCCGTTTTGAAACTCTCTGCCTCATATCCCAGATGCATGAAGAATAATACGGGAGATTGTTGTCACATGTACCACACAGCCAGTACTTGCCAGATATTCCTGCAGCTTCTTTAATGTGCTGTAGGCCTCTTGGCAGCCTTCCTATAGTCTTTTCATCAATTTTGCAGGGACGTCCAGTTCTTGGTAATGTCACTGTTGTGCCATATTTTCTCCACTTCATGACGTCTGTCTTCACTGCGTTCCATAGTATATCTAAATTCTTCTGGACCCTTCTTCTGACTGATGCCTTTTAACAATGAGATCCCTCTGATGCTTTGAAAGCTCTCTGCAGACTGTGGCTTCTGCTGTAGGATGTGACTAAGAAAATGTCAGGAAAGACCTACTAGCATGGCTGATCTTTATTTGGGACTCCTCAGAGGCACTTTAAATGATGGCAGATGTGTACTGATTCCTATGTAACACGAGTTTGGATGTGATTTTTAACTGCTGAGCACAGCTACATTCCCAAATTATAAAAGGGTGTGCACACATATGCCACCATATAATATCAGGTTGTTTTTTTTTTGTTTTTTCCTTCCTCCACCTAAAAGATTTCAGCTTGTGGTTCAAATGAGTTGTACAGTTCATAGGTCTCATTAAAGGGGGAAATTTTCTGAAATGATTTATCTTTGTCTCATTTATTTACATCACAGACACTTGACATTTTAACAGGGGTGTGTGATTGTTTTATATCCACCGTACATACGTGTCTGCGTGTGTGCGTGCGTGTGTGCATGCATGCATACATACATACAGTATATCATAGAATCATAGAATCATAGAGTTGGAAGAGACCTCAAGGGCCATCTAGTCCAACCCCCTGCCATGCAGGAACCCCATCACAATATTTCCGACAGATGGCCATCCAGCCTCTGCTAAAAAACCTCCAAAGAAGGAGACTCCACCACCCTTTGTGGCATCATATTCCACTGCCAAACAGCTCTGTCACAAAGTTCTTCCTAATGTTCAAATGGAATCTCTTTTCCTGTAGTTTGAAACCATTGCCCCGAGTCCTAGTCTCTGAAACCATGGAAAACAACCTGTTCCCTCCTCAATATGACACCCTTTCAAATATTTAAACATAGCTATCATATCCCCCCTCAGCCTTCTTTTAGAGAGGCTAAACAATCCCAGTTCCCTAAGCCATTCCTCATAAGACATTTCCTCCAGACCCTCAATCATCCTGGTCGCCCTCCTCTGCACCTGCTCGAGGTTCTCAACGTCCTTTTTAAACTGAGGTGCACAGAACTGGACACAGTACTCCAGGTGGTGTCTGACCAGAGCAGAATGGAGTGGTAATATCATTTCCCTTGATCTAGATACTATGGTTCTGTTGATACAACCAAGAATCACATTGGCTTTCCTGGCTGCCGCATCACACTGCTGACTCATGTTCAATTTGTGGACCACCAAGACTCCCAGATCCCTTTCACAGGTACTATTTTCCAGCCAAGTATCCCCCATCCTATATCTGTGCAATTCATTATTTTTACCTAGGTGTAGCATCCTACATTTCCCTCTGTTGAAATGCATTCTGTTAGCTTTGGCCCAGCACTCTAATCTGTCAAGGTCCTTTTGGATTTTCATCCTATCGTCTAGAGAATTAGCAACCCCTCCCAATTTGGTATCATCTGCAAATTTACTTAGCATGCTCTCTATTCCTTCCTCCAAGTGATTAATAAAGATATTGAACAGCACTGGACCCAGAAGAGAACCCTGGGGCACCCCACTGGTCACTTCTCTCCAAGCTAAAGAGAGGCCATTTAGGATCACCCTTTGGGTGCGATCAGTCAACCAATTACAAATCCACCTAACAGTAGCATTATCTATCCCACTTTCTACTAACTTTTTTGCAAGAATACCATGGGGAACCTTATTGAAGGTCTTACTAAAGTCCAGATAAGCAATATCCACAGCATTCCTCTTATCCAACAGGCCTGTAATTCTATCAAAGAAAGAGATCAAATTAGTCTGGCATGACTTGTTTTTAAGAAACCCATGTTGACTTCTTGTAATGAAAGCATTGTTTGTTAAATAATTGCATACTGATTGTTTAATAATCTGCTCTACGATCTTTCCAGGAATTGAAGTCAAGCTGACTGGGGGGGTAATTATTTGGATCCTCTTTTTCCCCTTTTTGAAGATGGGGACAACATTAGCCCTCCTCCAGTCGTTGGGGACTTCCCCTGTTCTCCAGGACTTCTCAAAGATTATTGCCAATGGTTCTGAAATTACTTCTGCCAGTTCTTTTAATATCCTTGGGTGTAATTCATCTGGCCCAGGAGACTTAAATTCATTTAATGTTTCCAGGTGTTCCTGTACTAGCTCTCTACCTATTCTACAGTATTTTGCAATTCCCATCCTACCTCATCTACTCTTTGTCCCAGCAGATCTCTTTCTTCCTTTTTGGAGAAAACGGAGGCAAAATGTTGAGTAGTTCTGCCTTTTCCTTGTCTCCTGTTAGTAACTGGTTATCATTGCCACGCAGAGAGCCTATCATTTTCTTATTTTTCCTTTTGCTGTGGACATAACAAAAGAAACCCTTTTTGCTATCTTTAATCTCTCTGGCAAGTCTAAGTTTGTTTTGTGCTTTAGCTTTTTTTTTTTACCATCCCCCTGCATATATTAGCTGTTTGCTTATATTCCTCTTTGGTGCATTTCCCATTTTTTCATTCCTTGTACTTGTTTTTCTTTATAGTTAGCTGAGTTGAAAGTTCTTTAGTAAACCATTGTGGTTTCTTTAGACCTCTCCTGTTTTTTCTTCTTGTTGGAAAAAGAAGTGAGTACTTCCCGTCATATCTGGTAAATATTTTAGTATGTCTTTTCACGAGACAATACTGAAGAAATGCCACTTGGCTACAATGTGAGTATACAGCTTGTATAACAGTGTAAATGTGCTGTCCTCTCAAAAAAAAAAAAAAAGCAACACACAGCCGTTACGGTCTAAACAGCTGGCAAAAAAAAAAACGTGGGTATACCCCTAAATGACAATGTTCAAATTGGGCACAAAGTGTCAATCAGAGATGGGCACGAATTGAAAAAAATATGTTTCGGTTTTTCATTTTTCATTGCAGGTCAATTTTGGTTCATTTTCATTTTTCATGAATTTTTTGAAAAAATTTCATTCCTTTTTTTGGTTTTGGTTTTTCATTTTTACCCGCTTTTTGCGTGACTTAAAGCATTTCCGCGCGCTGACATCCCCCAACGCCCCAGACCAGAGGGAAAACACTAAAAAAATGATGCTTGCAGAGACACAGTATAGACTAGGTACGCAGGGACGCTGCAAAAGCAGCGGCGGCTGTTGCCCAGGGTGTAAGGCAGCCACAGAGTGACTGCACTGCAGGGCAGGGGAGGGTACTCACCAAGAGGTACGCACGCACACAGGGAGGCTGCAAGAGAAATCTCTTCTTTCTCTCCCCTAAGAGCCAGGCTGCAGCCAGCAGGAACACAGAGACACACACCTGCCTGGCTGGCCTAAAGTAACGAGTCGCAGAGACAAAAATCCCACCCTAACTCCCACCGCAGACTGCAAGGAGGACGGGGGCTGCCAAAGCTTTTTATGCCCTCTGTGGCTGCCACACCTACCCAGTCTGCAACCTGGGCATGCTATTGGTTGAAATTGTCCAAGAATTTACATGATCCCATCACATGGCTTGCATCCATCTTGTGGCTGGAATCCATTTTTTGTCATTCTTAAAGGGAAAAGAAAAAATACATCGCGATGGGAGAAAGACAAAAACAAATGATTTAAGGACCACAACCCCCTGGTAGGTAATAATTTCAAATAATTATCACTGCATTTTTACAGATGTCCAGGGCATTTTAATACCTAAGAAATCAATATTAGGCATCTGGGAGCCATTTTGGGTCGATGTCCCCTAACTCCCCTTAAAGGGAAAAAAAATACAGCGATCTGAGAAAAGACATAAATGCACTTTTAAAGGACCCCAACCCCCCTGGTAGGTATTATCAGGCAGAATAAATCATTATTGCTGGGTTTTTATGGATATTCAGGACGTTTTTTAACATTTAAAAGCAGCTCATTTCATTGGGCATCGCCATTAACAAAAACAAAACGTAACGAACCTAATTTTTGTAGTTCTGTTCGGTTTGTTCCAATTTTATCACAATTTTCGCTTATTTGTTTCGTTACGTAACAAAACGAATAACGAATAATGGAATGAATTTTTTTAGTTTTGTGCCCATCTCTAGTGTCAATATTTTGTGTGGCCACCATTATTTTCCAGCACTGCCTTAACCCTCTTGGGCATAGATTTCAGCAGAGCTTCACAGGTTACCACTGGAGTCCTCTTCCACTCTTCCATGATGACATCACAGAGCTGGTGGATGCATCTCCACCTTCCATTTCAGGATGCCCCACAGATGCTCAATAGGTTTTAGGTCTGGAGATATGCTTTGCCAGTCCATCATCTTGTCCCTCAGTGTTTGGGGTCATTATCATGTTGGAATACTGCCCTGCGTTTCAGTCTCTGAAGGGAGGAGTTCATGCCCTGCTTCGGTATGACACAGTACATGTTGGCATTCATGGTTCCCTCAATGAACTGTAGCTCCCCAGTGCCAGCAGCACTCATGCAGCCCCAGACCATGACACCTCCACCACCATGCTTGACTGCAAACACAAGACACTTGTCTTTGTACTCCTCACCTGGTTGCCACCACACACGCTTGACACCATCTGAACCAAACAAGTTTGTCTTGGTCTCATCGGACCACAGGACATGGTTCCAGAATTCCATGTCCTTAGTCTGCTTGTCTGCAGCAAACTGTTTGCTGACTTTCTTTAGAAGAGGCTTCCTTCTGGGATGACATCCTTGCAGACCAGTTTGATGAAGTGTGCAGTGTATGTTCTGAGCACTGACAGGCTGACCCCACATCCCACCCCTTCAACCTATGCAGCAATGCTGGCAGCCCTGATACATCTGTTTCCCAAAGGCAGCCTCTGGATATGATGCTGAGCATGGACACTCAACTTCTTTGGTCGCCTCTTCTGAGTTGAACCTGTCCTGTTAAACCACTGCATGGTCTTGGCCACCGTGCTGCAGCTCAGTTTCAGGGTCTTGACAATCTGCTTATAGTCTAGGCCATCTTTATGTAGAGCAACAATTTGTTTTTTTCACATAATTCATTACCATGAAGTGCCATGTGGAACTTCCAAGTGTCTGGTATGAGAGAGTGAGAGCGATAACACCAAATGTAAGAGTGAGAGCAATAAAAGCTGACCACCCTGCCACCTAAGACCTTGTGACACTAACAGGTCTCATGACACCAGGGACAGAAAATGGTTACTTGGGCCCAATTTGGACACTGTCACTTGGTCACTTTTGTTGTCAGTGGTTTAGACCTTAATGGCGGTGTGTTGCGTTATTTTGAGGGGACTGCACATTTACACTGTTATACAAGCTGTATACTCACTGTTTACATTGTAACCAAATGTCATTTCTTCAGTGTTGTCACATGAAAAGATATACTAAAATATTTATGAAATGTAAAAAGGTGTACTCACTTCTTATACATACATACATACATACATACATACATACATACATACATACATACATACATACATACATACATACATACATGCTATCTTGCCCAGGAGGTACCCAAACTGTGATTTGTCCTTTCTGTCTCTACAAGGAAGGTGATGACTGAGACATGATTTTCCCCCAGTTAGAGGAACACCTGTATTCTCTTGGCCAGCACAAGCATAAAAATATAGTCATGCTGTAAAAGCCCTGGGAATTACTGGGCTCTGCTGATCTCTCTCTCTCTCCCCCCCCCCAAGCTCTACCGTTTGGAAGGCCCACATTCCTTCCAAAGCCTTGAAGAAGGGTGTTGGCCCAAGTTGCTCAATTAGGATTAGAAAGCCAACGTCTTTTGCCCCAAACAAAGATGCTTTATTTTTCTTGGATCTGTGAAGGATTACCGTGTTTTTCACTTAATTAACAAAAACAGTCCCTTTGCCATATTCATTTTCAGTCTTCCGTTCATCCCTGCCTTCCTTTTCCCACCTCCATCCAGTTCCAGACCCCACTCTCCTGCCGCAAGTGTCTGCTTCGAGACAGATCACTTCATTTGTCATTATGATGCTTGAGAAGCCACACCATCTCCTCCTGCTTGTTTGATCTCTGTCTCCCCCCTCCCTTCTCCATCTTCCCAGCCTTTCTCTCTTGCAACACGGAGATCATACTCTGGGAGTCCGGCATCCTTTGCCACATCTGTTTGTTTTGGCTGTGGAGCCTAGTGCCTCTGGGATGGATGTTACTCAAACTGACCTTTCCTGTTTTCTGAGTCAATGATCTTAGATCATTCAGCCAGGCACAAGATGTTGGAAATTAACCAGCATCTGGAGAATGACAGTGAAAAATCTGGTGGAGGACTAGATGTGACCAGCTCATCTTAATTGAAGCAAGGCTTTATGCTACAAAATCTACTTGTTCAACTCTTTTCAAAACTCTAAGTATCTTCAGACGTTATATTCACTTCCTGTGCTGGCAGCAAGGTCAATACCACGGACACCATACAATTTAGAGTTATGTTACACTTTACACTGTTGAAATCAATGGATTGACATGCTTGCAACCATGGCCAATTGGAATCAATGTATAAGGAATATGCTACATTTGGTTGATGAGTTTCATTGGCTTTATGTTGCTTAAATTGTTTCCTGCCTCTTAAATTGTTCAAATTTTAACAAAAATGTTGTATGTTCAAAACTCTTGGGCTGAAATCCTGTTGCTTTGCATATCAAAAATCTCTGCAGCAGATAAAGAGCCCTTGCCATGGTCTTCAGGGACACACACACCTGCGCCAAGCCAGTGCATGACATGCCCCCCCCCAAAAAAAAATCATATTAGGGGCCCTTTATTTGTCAGCAAGGAAAATAACATTACAAATTTCCATACAATAAGCAACAGGAGTCAGTCAAATTATTTCATATTGTTCTTCTTGCAACCTACCATGAAATCTCATGATAGAGAGTGATGTAAACACCCTGAATAATACATTAATGGATGAATATATGTAAATAATAATAATATCCTCAGTATATCACCATAGGTACAATGGAAAACATTTGTCAAGCATGTTTCCTTTTTGCCAGCTCTTTGGAAAAATATTTTTTCTGGACTACAGATCCCAGAACCCCCTAGCTAACATGGCTACAAGTCATGTTTGTTTGGGCATGCTGTGAATTTTAATCCAAACTACTGTCCTCAAGATAATCTATATGGAAAGGATTAGGAAGCCCCATTGCAACAGCAGATGTGTGGTTGTGGAACACAGGAGAGGTCATGGTGTCATGAAAGCCAGCAAAGGTCTGAAGGATTTTGCTCCCCAACCCCAGATGTGTGGGTCTACCCAACTACACACAGACAGCAAGAAAATCTATCCACTGAGAAGCTAGCAAAGCATTGCATGCACCACGTCTCCTTTGATTTGCACAAGCAAATTGGAACAGTTATGACTTTTTGTGTGTGCTTGTTTTTTAAAAAGCTGTGTACAAAATCTGGAGACATGGTACACCCATGAGAGAGGATTATTCCTATCAAATGCTAAAGAACTAGGTCCAAGCATTTTTGTCTTAGTGCTGTTTACATTATTTTTTTCTTGAAGACACCCCGTACACTTTGTTGTTTCATGTAAGTCCATGAGTTTTGAGGGGGTACTTCTGGGCTAATTACTCCTGGCAAGCTTCACACAATAGTTACTGGGGGGTTTCTGCTATCTCCCCTTAACCTTTATTTTATTACACTCATCATATTTTGCTGGCATATGTGCTGATTTATTGCCCTGGTAGTCTCCTTGCTTCAAGTTTAGTGCTTGTGTCTCAATTAAATCAGTTTAGATTTTATTCTTCACACAATGCATGGGTGAAATCAATTTATATGCACAGCAAAGTGGGAGCTGTTTTTAGAAGGGATGGTCAATTGGCCACCAGAGTATTTTTAAAATACCTTGGTTCTAAAATGCCACATTTTCTGTCTATAAGACGCCCCCATGTGTAAGACGACCTCCAACGTTCCAGCCTGAAATAACAGTTTCTTTCCTGTGTTGTTTTCTCATTGGCTTACTTGTATGTATAATATGAACCTACATTTTTAGTTCAAGGGATTTAGTTTTAAAATAGTCTTATACATGAAAAAATACAGTTGTTCAATTCAATGTGGTTTTGTGGAAACAAGTCAATTTTACCAGTGTAGATGGCAGAACTGGTTTAAATCACCAGACATAAATCAGTTTCAGTTTAGTGCATGTGAACGCAGCCACCAGTTTAAATACTTTGTGACCTCAATCTGATTTTTAAAAAAGACTAAACAGAAATCAGTTCAAATTGCCAATGTGACCACAAGACAGAATAAATGCTGTAAGGAACACAGACAGAAATTAAGGTCAAACATAGCCTAAAGAGTTAGGGCCAAAATGTGCAGGGAGGGGAATGTAAGAGGATAAGAGAAGTACAGCAGCCTAATAAATACAATGAAAACAACAAGACAGAATACATAAAATAATTCAAAACAAACAGCAACAAATATGAAGAATAAGAGAGGATGTGAGTGGTTTGGGAAAGAATTAGGAAGTAAGGGCTGAAAGTCAGGTTAAATATAACAAATAAAGGAAGAAAACAAAGCTGGTATCTTATCTGTTTCTCTTCTAAGATAGTTTTGACTCCTGTGGGGAGGAGTAAGTGAGATGCAATCTCAGGAACACAATGGTTTTGTCCTCCCATTGAAGACAATTCCTTCTCTTCCTTAACCCAAAGGAAACAATTTAGGATTATAAAAGCAAGGTGCGACCAGGGCAATGGTGAGTTTGGATAGGTGAAATATGCCATTGCAATCCATTTATATCACCCTGTAAGGGGGGGGGGAGAGGAGTTCAAGAGAAACTAAACCAGCACCAGCTCCAGGCACTAGGACAAAAGTGGACAACATGTACTCTGCAGTCTGCTTGCTGTCACTCAGACTGACTTGTTTAATCTCCATTCTCCACCTTTCTGTCATTTGGGTGGAGGGTTTTCAAGGGAGTTGCAGCCCACCTGGGACTGTCAGAGAGTCAGTATTGCATGCTGCACTGTGGATGGGCAGGGTGGTAAGTACACACGTATCTACCACCCACTCACCCACTGCCAGTGTACCCCCAGATGATTCTCCTAAGTGCAGGAGCTACCACCCATTGTTCTCATTCAAACTTAACATGCCCCAGAGCTGAGCATTTAGCCTCTCACACACAAACAAAACATTTGGTGACCTAGAGTCCTCTGGTAGGGACGTCACACATGACTCAATGCACCTGCTTGGCTAGTGGTCTTTTGTAAATCCTTCATCCCCACCAACCCTTCCCACCCCAGCCCAGCTTTATTTTGAATGACATTTCTTCACTTGAGCAACACACAACCATGCAGGAAATGTGAGCAAGCCCCCTCTGCAATTCCCCCAGCTGGCAGATCAAGGTGAGCACTTCTAGCAGGTGGCTTTCAGACTGTCCAGCAGTAGTAGCAGCTAATTGCTCATGGCCTGTTTTGTTTGCTTGCAGAAAGGGCTTACTGTAAAGGGAGGCAGTTGTAGAACATTGCATCACCTCACATTGTGTTACCTGGAAGATCATTACCTGGAAGAACATGGATGGCTATAGGGTAGTAGGGTGAGTAAGGACCCTAATTGCTACTTTATCACAGCTCACAAAAGGTCTTACCTCAACCTTGGCATGGGCAGCTTGTAGACCAAGATGGGAGGGCCACCTGTCTCCAAACGTTCAGTTCAGTCATGACTCATGAGTCCTTACTGGGCCTTCACACAGGGACATCATCTATTCACATGGGTACCCAAGCATACTGCACATTTATATACAGTACCTCCCTCTGCCAGGCATAGATAGCTCTCTATTGTCATGGTGACTCACACTCATGCCTGACGTGGGACAGACCCCTCTGGACAGATGTCAGAGGGGTCACTTGAGTTGCCTCTTGGAATTCTGTGCTCCCTGGCATGCTCTTGCCCCGCTCCCTTGCCATCACAGCCATGGGCAGCTTGTTCCCCCTACTGCCCGCCCTGCACACACCCACCACCCCACCTGCTGAAAGCTGCCCATTCCACCACAGCAACGTTTGAAACGGGCAGGCAATTTTGGAAGACCAAATAACACGCCATTTTCAAGGCCTGTCATCACGAACCTGTCATTAGGAGAAAGGATCCAAATTCTTCCTTTGTCTCTAGCCTGCGCTCTAGGCCTTTTCTTCCCCCTTCTCTGCTGAAACATCAAGGGAAGCACAATAGGCCCTTTCAGGCTCTGCCAAGCGGCTTCTCAAGCCCTCTCAGATAAGCGCTGGCAGGAAAGGTGACTGCCATCAATATTTTGGTTAATGTTAACTACCTGGGGACAGCTTTGCAGGGGGGGGAATAATCACAGCTAGTTTTCGAAGCATGTGTTAAAACACCGCATTTAAGAAGGCTTCCACCAGAGCCCGCCTGTCAAACGAGCACTTTTTAAAAGGCAGTGCCACTTCCTAATAACGAGGAAAAAGCTGATAACCCTTCTCTTCAAGGTATGTTTCTTTGGCTTTTCCACCTACAATATCTGATTCCATTTCATTCGTTCTAAGAGACGTTTCCTTTGAACGTTTACATGGGGGATGGGGTGGATTCCCTCATCTTTACCTACATGCTTAATACATCTTAGTATGTAATGCGGAAAACGATATTAAGCACCTGGTTAGGTATGGGAAGAGACCTAGACCAAAATGTGTGTGTGTGTGTGTGTGTGTGTGTGTGTGTGTGTGTGTGTGTGTGTGTGTGTGTGTGTGTGTGTGTGTGTGTGTTGTGTAGTGTAGTGTAGTGTAGTGTAGTGTAGTGTAGTGTAGTGTAGTTGTGCATGCTTTCCCCCTGCAAAACTACACGTACACAGCACTGCTCACAATGGGACTTCCTTCTATGCAGAAGTTAATAGTACAACACTGGGCAGCTTTGCATAAAAGAGGTGGCTATGTTGTGTAGTGGAGGGAGTGTTAAACTGTGGAGAATCAGGTTCAAGTCCTCAGTGAGTATGAAACTCACTGTGTCCACCACCACCCCCAGCCTTCTCTCATGTACTTTACCCAAGTATTGTGAAGATACTTTTGTTCAGGAGAGCCACGTGTGCTTTTTGAATGAAAGGTGGGAAATGAATGCAATTGGCATAATAATTTTTCATCAATGTGGGGATTGAAGGGCTATCATGACTGTGAGGGTGCTGCCCATGTTGCAAATTCCATAGCTACATCAGAATCATTTTTATATTCTATAGGTATTTTGTTACAAGTGTTTTTTTTTCAGGCTGAAAGTAAGTGGTATGTACATATATAGGCAATAAGAATTCCTGTGTTGGAGTCTCCTTCATGCTCCCAATCCCATTCTTGCCAAACTCCTGTTTATCTGAACTTTACTGGGTAGAATCGAGCTAGGATAATCCCACATTGCCAATGCCCAGTTATCTGAGCATTTGATTAAACCCCTGTCCTTCTGCAAAAGAAACGTAATAACAAACAAACCTTTCCCAACAGAGGGGGCAATGATGCCCGTCAGTTGTTTCCCTAGTTTAGTCATTGTCACTTCTGCTTTTGGGGTTGGAGGGTCTCCCTTTGTCTGCCTATGGTCAATTGCTATTTGTTCATGCTTTATGTGGTCCATAATGAAATGTCTCCATCCAGAAAAACCCAGGAAGGCCTTGAGAGAGAAGCTACACACAGGCACATGTAACACACAATGATGAGCAAAGACATATATTCCTCTGAGGATGACTGGGACATTTGCAGGTGCAACAACTAACTGCTGCCAAATAGTGGGCGAAAATGAAAAACATAGCATCCACATTTTAAAATCATGCTCAGTGGTGGCTTACAAATGCTAGTTCAGTGAGATACTTTATTTCTGGTTTCCTAGCTGAAACTATGTGTGTGTCCGTCCATTTTCTTCTAAAATATGGAAGCAGTGAACCGGTTCTGTTGCAAACACTGGAAAGCGACTTGCCATTCCCTCTTGCCCATTGTTTTGTGTGCACGGGAGTCTTCTGCAGGAAGCCCACATGACCACTGCAGCAATGAAAGGCCTACAAAGGTGATAAGAAGAACGGAATGTGATATGAACCTTTGCCTTGCCCTCTGAGCAACTGAAACAAGCCTTGAGCATAGATGTCACCAAAATGGCACGCAATCCTTTATTTGCAGCGGATGAGTTCTAGTACTTCTGTTCTCCAAGTACAGATGTATTCCAGTTGCCAACAGAAATCTAACCTATTTTTTTGCTCAGGCAGAGCCACAGGGTTCAAAAGGTGACCTTGACAAAAATCACCAGATGTCTTTCCCAACCTAAAGTCCCCTCATCAAGGCTTGAACTCTCTTGGAAGAGCGGGATTGAAATGTAACATCTCAAGGCACACTGAAATATCTGCAAGGAAGGCTCCGTCCCATGCAGTCTCTCAAGGTCAAATACACCCGAACAGAAGTACATCTTTACCCTCCTCCTCCTCCTCTTCTTCTTAGCGTCTGTCCCACGTGGTGGTGGGATCCACTAATGGGCATTTCATCCTGCCAGAACAGTTTCCTTTCTGGAACGTGGGTCCTTCAAAGCACACTCAGATTTGCAAAGAAAGTCTGTGTTTACTGCCTAACGATCAATGGTGAAACATACATGAGATAAAATGCAGGTTCACATTCATGGTAGGATAATCAAATGACTTCTAATGCTTTTAGATAGGTTGATCTACTTTGGGTTTCATATTGTAAGCTGCTTTGTTTTCTACAAGTACAGTTCTGATGATGGAGGTGATGCAGTTTGTAACTGCTCTTACCACCACCACCACCACTGTTACTGCTACTACTGAGTTTCCAGCAATAGGAGTAAAACAAGCTATTGAGTTTTCCAACATTTGTGTGTTCACATTAGATGGATGGTCATTTTGCCTATTTTATGTAGGCTTCCCTTTTTACCAATTTGATTATCTGTGAATCCAATCATTTGGTAAGAAGACCCTCTGCAACTCTCTCTCTCTCTCTCTCTCTCTCTCTCTCTCTCTCTCTCTCTCTCTCCCCTTGTGCATATGTACCGTAGAGCTAAATGTGTGTGTGGGGGGCTATGATAACACAGACAGTTATTGCAGAAGCAGAAGCAGAACACTTTTGCATATACTGTAATTTGTTTTTCAAAACTTGCATGCACCTAGCCTACATGTGCTGTTATCTTGAAATCAGAGCATGGCTCTTTGTCTACAGATGCATCTCTCTCTACGTTTAATTGCACGCAACACACACACACACACGCACGCACATGCACACAGAGCCACCTACTTGAGAATCCTTGTTTATTATGCAGTAGAGCAAAACTGAGATTTTTAAATAAATTCCCCCCAGTGTAAATAAATTCCCCACCTTGAGCAAACGTCAAGCGATCCCAAAGTCGATGCCTCTATTTTTTTCAAATAAATCCTTGCTCCAAATGAGCATGGGCCGGGCAGTTAGAATTTCCAAATGATTCAGTATTTGGGGTAGTGCTGGAAACAACTCAAACAAACAATTTTACAAGTTCCAGAAGTGAATACTTCCCTGCTCTCCCACCCCATCTCCCTCGTTTTTAATTTGAAGAGCTTGAAGGGGAGGGGGGAGGAGGGGTGGGCAGTGCTCTTTGGCCCATAGGAAATCAATGACCCAGAGACATCTGCAAACTATTAGGGCACAGACTTCAGGTAGCTCCTAGGAACACGTGCTGTCCACATTACACCCTGCAAGTATATTTCCACAACTTTACTTCTCCAAATAAACAGTCTGGCTTGTCCTGCATTAGCAAGGAGCTACACAAACAGGTAGAGAGAATGGCTGTTCTATTCTCTCTTCCAGTTCTGACGGATTTCTTGTAAGCCGTAGCTCGGCCATGTAATTTGAACTATTCCTTGGCAGTCATTTAAAATGAGCCTGGTTCCCAAACAGAAGACGGCTAGTTTTAACTTACTGTCATCTATTTATCTGTACGCGCTATGAAACATCATGTATAATTTTCACAGCGTGTTAACTTTGACGTACATGTCATAATTAAATAGCTACTTGCAAAAAAGGATGTTTTCCCCCCTAGAAAATACCTACAGCAAATTAGAGTGGCAGCAATAATCATAACGATAGCCATGATAACGGGAAATATAATGGATGTGTGAAACAAGAGGGTTCATGCTATTCTGATATGAATTATGTTTCTGAACCCCTGCATTTCCCTGTCTTGCACTGAGGCACTATATAAAATTCCTTGTACTGAAAAACTGCTATCGCGGTATGAAAGACTGCAATTGTATTAGATTTATTTTCAAGTAGACATGTATAGAATTGCACTGGAGGTTTCCATCCATGTGTTGCTACTGAAAAGATTGCCAGTCTGTCTAGTATATTCCCAGGAAGCAAATGTTGAAACGAAGTCTTAAGGACTTGACTGGAGGCTGTAAAGTGACTCTGACTAGCCGGATAGAGAAAGGGAAAGCCACAGCAACAAAAGGAACAATTATGGCACAACATTGGGGGTTTGGGTGTTACCATTATATTGTGGCATGTGATTGATTCATCAAGAATCCCAATAATATTTTCATTGGCTGAAGGTGTTAACAGTTTGGACTGAGCTCCAGTCACTAAGATGACCAAATACCACCAAAGTCAATGTCTCTTATCCATGCCAGTCAATTGCACCTCTAATGTACAGAACCCAGAGGGACGTAAGATAATTATAAGTTTGCCCCTACTGACCATCGTTGGGCCAAAGCTTCATTAATTTTGCTGGGAGGGCTCTGGAACAACAAAATTTAGTCCTCTGATTTGTATCGCAACAAGACTACTTGCTATTCAGAATGAAATAATTTCCTAATTTTAACTGAACAATGTTTCAGTAAGGACTTGTTCTTTTGCTTCACATAAAAGCAGGAGCCCTAAAGACACCTACAAGGAACTGGGCAAGAGTTAGTACAGAGAGGTTTCCCTCCAAGTACCTCTACATTGTACTGTACTGTCGATGGTAACTCGTCTCTACTTTGTGGCTTTTAGGCAGCTAGGAACTCCTTTATGGTGGAGAAAGACTGGCATATAAATAATATAATGTCAACACTTGTTAGCTGTCAACTTTGTTGTGATAAATCTACAAATTATCACCAATGTCGCTTCAATATAACCTGTATTTTGATATTTTAATAATCATGTTTGATTGGTTCCATGACTAAAAGCAAATACATATATTTCAAGTTCTTAAGTGCCCTCCTGTTAAAACATTGTTCCAAGCTCCACATGGAATTTTGCACTTTCAACTGTAATATAGAGAGGGGGGATTTAGAGAAGTAAAGCACAGTATTCCACCCCTCAAGTGCAATTTTCTCCCAAGCAAAAATTTGTTCAAATTGAAAAAGAAAAGAAAAAGAATAAAAGAAAGAAAACGAGAGATGAATATTAAAGCAAAACGTGTTAAATCTATATATAGGGGGCATCTCGTTAAAGATGATGAGAGCAGAAAGCAGTGTCAAGATTTTTGTTCAATTTTTGTCTTGAATCTTGGATAATGGCCAGAAAGCTGGACAAGATGGCCTCTAGGGAGCTTCAGGAGAAGAACAGAAGTATTTACACTGGCAAAATTAGGGCTCATCCAGGATAATGTTTTGAAGCAGTAAGATACACACATCTGCACATGGTTTAAGGAAAAGGAGATGTGTGTGTGTGTGTGTGTGTGTGTGTGTGTGTGTGTGTGTGTGTGTGTGTGCGTGTGCACGCATGGGCACTCGCGCATGTGTGTGCTTTAAAAGGAGAATTGTGCAAATGTTTGTGTGAATTTCCTCATTGTTCCTGGTTGGCATGTGAAGGTTTAATCAGCAACTTTAGTGGTATTATTATGTTAAGCATGAAGTCAGCTTTTAGAATAAGGACATTCTCAGGAAACATACATCACAGCTGAGAGGTTGGGCTTGGTCACTGGTAAATCTGTTGTAGGCACTGAAGAATGTGTTCTCGATCCAAGAAACAAGGGCATCCTGAAACCCTGGGAGGGTCAACAACAATGGGAAAGACCCTCACTGAAGTATGCACATCATTTCCATTTATGTCAGTTTGCTAAACTGTGCCCAGAACAAAAATGTTTAGCAAATTAACAGTTTTTGCCTATTCAGTCCAGGCATTGTGTTTTATGGCACCAGTTCAGCTAGGCCATAACCCACTGTAATAAGAAATTATCCTCATTAACTCTCCCAGCCCATAGCTTTCTATTAAAGCTAAACAAGTTGTAGATAGCTGACAGCTGTATTATTAATATGCATGAAAGGAAAATCAAATAAGGCCGATAAATGGAATAATGCATAAAACCTGCATGAGCTACAGTGCTGCTTACTCAAAATTCTCAGATTCAGGGCATTTGTCCCTACCACGGGTAAAAGCAAAGCAATCCTGGGGGAAAGGTAGTATTCTAATTTGCTGTTCTACACGTCCCCTAACCCATTCAAATTAACTGGAACCTCTTGACTCACAAAGCTCTTCAGCCACAGAATGATTCAAAGTTCTCAGCAGCCCCTGCAGAAGAAGAGGGACGTGATAGGGTGACAAGTTGTAACTCAGACTTGATAGCTCAGTGTTGCCAGATTTCTGATTAGCTTACAATTTGTGACTTAAAAATCCCTCAATAGCAATTTTTGTTCTCTTCAGTAAAGCATGCATAAGTTAAACTAACCCCCTTTAAAACTCTCTCTCTCTCTCTCTCTCTCTCTCTCTCTCTCTCTCTCTCTCTCTGTGTCTCTCTGTGTGTGTGTGTGTGTGTGTGTGTGTGTGTGTGTGTGAACCTACGTGTACCACTTGAAAAGCAAAAGAATGCCCTTCATACTAACGAGCAGTGCCATTATTTTCAAAACCAGAGAGTTGTGTTCTATTTTGTTTCAGAGTGTCTCTTTTTTAGAGGGATAACAATCAGACCTGTTGCTTCTGTTCTTATGTTGAGGACGAGGCACTGGGAATGGTGTTCTAATATATTCTCAAAAGTGTTACATGCTCCGTTATACACTTCAGTCTTGTTTTTTTTTCCATCCTGTGCTTCATTGGCTACCTCTTTGATTGGATATTTAACAACACAGAGAAGAACAGCCTCAGAAATTAAGAGTACGTACGTAAAGCCATGCCTTTAATGTGTGTGTGTGTGTGTGTGTGTGTGTGTGTGTGTGTGTGTGTGTGTGTGTGTGTGTGTGTGTGTGTGTGTGTGTGTTGTGTCATTACAGTCATGACTGACTCTTCATGACCCCATGTCCATGGAGTTTTCTTGGCAGGAGTACTGGAGTGGCTTGCCAGTTCCTACTCCAGGCGCCTACAACACCTGGTATTCCCTGGTGGTCGCCCCTCCAAGTACTAACCAGGGCCGACCCTGCTTAGCTTCCGAAATCAAGCGAGATCGGATGTGCTTAGGGCATCTAGGCAGCTAGCATGCCTTTAATAAAGGCAACAAAACCAGAATTATTTCTCTTTTCTTCGTGCATGTAAATGGAAGATCAAGAGACATGAGTAGTGTTGCTCTCACCTGGATAATACCATTATATCTGCAGATAACAGCAGCTACAACCTCACTGATATCTCTAGAGAAGTGTATCTTCTCTATCCCATGCCCCACTAGATGTACCTATGATCAGAATCATAGAAATATACATGATTTTAGCTAGGATAATTTAGTGTGATTCCAATCGCAGCCAATTCTCTATCATTCCAGCGCTAATTCTCCTATTTAAAATCAATAAGAGGCAAAGCTCTCACATTTTGGCTGGGTCACATTCTTAACTATTTGCAGAATGGATTATGAAAGCGTCATATAAGAAATAATATTGACATCTGGCCTTCCAATGTTTCTTTTGACAAATAATATATGACGTGCAATTACCCTTCTCCTCCCTTGTCCTAAAATATGGTCCTATATTATTTAGTAAATCATTATAAACTATTATTACAATTGTTATTACATTGTATCATCTTGCCTCCATGAGAGGTGGTCCCTGCAGACAGCATTTTTAAACAAACATGTTGAAAACCAAAACCAAACCTTGTCAAATCGTTTATATCTTTGTCTCTGCACCAAAATGTAAACTGCTACTGTTATTCCAACCATAAATGCATCATTTGAGAAAGAAAATAGAACTTAAAAGAGAGATACTGTACAGTATAGAGATTTTGGAACACTTATTTATTTATTATTTATTTATACAACTGACATGCCTCCCACTACCTAAAGGTCTCTGGGCGGTTTATAATTAAAATGAACAGTTAAAACAATTAAAACCTTAAAATGACAATGGACAATTAAAAACAATAAAAACATTTAAACATGAAACACTAAAATTCACTAAACACTAAAACACTTCTAACAAAAAAAATACTATAGTGGATAAAAACAAAGAGGCCAAAACCTGCAATCCAGGGGTCATTTAAACCAGTGGCAGACAGATTTCCAGTTTGGGGAAGCAGCTTTGCCTTCAAGTAGAAATCCAAGTTTCATCAGTTAGAGCAAGATGTCAATTAGGGAGAAGGGCAGTGGAGTTAATTGTGTACTGCACCCCAGCAGCCCTACACTCTACGTATATAGTTCCAGGTGTGAGTCCACGCGCATGCATACCCACACCTGAGATTTCAGTACAAAACTCTCCTGATGACCTGTACAGCTGTAGAAAGATAGCTCTTGACCTGTCACAGGCACATATGTGTGGTTCTGGTCCCCATCTGCCTTCAGCAGAAGATGGGCAGGTGGGGTTTTGACTCTTTTTGACTGTTTTAAGCGGTGGCGTACAGCACCCCATGCTCCTGGGAAGTGACTGAATTTCAGTCCACCCAAAGACTTGCAGAGAGCGATCCTCCACTTCCCTGAAATCGATTTTTGACAGCAACAAAACCCATCTTCAATCGAGTAAAACCAACCCAAGGCCTTTTTGGATTTACAATCACTCTATTTCCAGCCATTCCCTTGGGCTAGACAGGTACCCCAGTAAAAGCAGGAGGAAGACATATATGAGAAGACCAGCTTTATGGTTTTTGTAAAGCCATTGAATAGATTAAAGGGGCTGCTTGGAAAGGGAAAGCAAAAGGCATGGCCTGAATATATTTTAATGAAATTTGCCTTCGACTGCTTGGGAAGTCTTAGGGGAGGGAAAGGCACACACACACCCTTATCCCCGATCTCTTTTGGGCGAAGTCTCTGTTCAGCAGAGATTTCTTTGTTGGAGAATTCAGGGTCCGCTTCCCCATTACCTCCTGGCTCTGTGCGTGTGTGTGTTTAATCAGACTTTATTTGGGGGGGGGGGTCCAAAATACATAGGCGGAGGAGGGGGAAGTTGGCACACGTCTTGAACGATTCCATTTCGTTTTATGGGGGGGCTTGGCACCGCGGACACATCCTCCCTCCCAAAACAGCCAGCCCAGCATCTCTCTCCACGAATCCCCCCCGCCGCCGCCGCCGCCGCCGCCCGCTTTGGTTTGATTAAAGCCTTTTAAAAGCTCGGCGTCATCATCATCTGTGGGTGACATCACGGTGCCAGGAAAAAAAAACCCGACCCATGCGTTGAACGATCCTACCGGCTGCGAAGGGAGAGGAAGAAGAGGATATCTTACAAAGAAGCTTTAGAAATCGCCAGACTTTGCAGAAACAGCCCCCCCCCCAAAAAAAAAGCGGCGGAGAGGGGCGCGGAGAGAGCGAGTAAGAAAAAGGAGATCGGGAAGAAACTTTTTAGATGCATTTTAAGATCAGCGCTAAAATGCATTTTCCCCCACCGTCCGAGTTCAGAAGCAGGGGTTGTGTACTTCTTCCGAGAGACAGAAGGGCAGTTTGGGGAGGGGGGGCTCACCTTCCCTGCCCCGTGGCTGGAAGGAACGCAGGGATCTATGCCCTGCCTGCCTGCCCTTCCTTTCGGCCCTGGTGACCTCAATTCTCACGTCGGGCAAAGTCTTCAAAATTAATACGATCAACCCCCGTCGGGCAAAAGCCCCCCCCCACACACACACACAGCTCCCGAGCCAGAATTAGGTGGCTCGTGGGCACATCACGCGGGCGCCCGGAAGCCTCCGACTCTTTTCTCAAGATTATCATTTCAAAGGGGGAGGGGGGAGGTCCGCTGGAAAAGGGGGGGGAGTTGGATCCCCCAGATGGAAGAAACTTGTAATACCAGCTAGGGCAGATGTAGGAATTATTCCCCTCACAATGAAAAATAAAATAAAATAAAAACACTGATTCTCAGAAAACAGAAGGCCGCCTTATTGTCTGTTTGCATAGAATAATGACAAGAATAAGACTGATTATGAGAATTACAATAGGACGGTGAAGGTGGCGATGGAGCGAGCAATCGCGTAAAGCGATTTTCCTTTATTTTAATTTTTTTAAAACGAGTGGTGAAGCGTGGCATTTCTCCCTTTTGGAGAAATGTGGTTTTTTATGTTCGTTTTTGGTTTTTTGCTTGTTTTTTAGAACGGAAGAGACGCCTGTTTTTCCTGAATTTTATCCGACCAAACGATGGGGTTTTCCCTCCCTAACAATCGTTCTTTAAACTCCAGGCTAGCCGACTGTATCTTTCCGATCCACTGAATTTTCAACAACTCAGCGCACAATGTATTATTCTCCGGAGGGGTTTGAGATGCGGGGAAATAGTAAAAAAAAAAAAAAAAACTCTTATAAAGGAGCGCTGTGCCGGAAGCTTAGGATCCAGTATGAAGACCACAGTGGATTTATGCCGCTCAACCCCTTCTCCACCCAAATCAAAACGTTGCCCCCCGTAAAGGAGGCTAGTCTTTCGCGTTCCCGCTTAACATTTGAGTCCAGAACTTCCACTTAAAAATAAAATTTAAAACAAAAAACAAAGGCCAGTACATTGTGTGCGAAACACATCGTTTGCTTCCATCGTACGGAGTGAAATATAACTGTTGCAAGGACGGTGTTCTTCTGCAGTATTACAAAATAAAATTAGTTCCCTTTTCAAGTAACTTCTGATAAAGAGCGCTGCCGGCCCTCCTGGTTTAAACGACTCCCTCATTTTATCTCTTCACTCCCCCCCCCGTCAGTTGCTTGGAATCTTTTAGGGAAGAGAGGCTCTCTGAAAAGGACGGGACTAGGCATCGGCGAGGGGGGGGCAGGGAGGTCTTTGTAAAAATCAGTATCCTCGTCTCCAAATACAATATTAAAAAGCCCTTTAAAAATTTAGGTGCCTCGCCTAGCAGAATTGGAGTCTGGGGAACGAGGGCGCGTCGCGGGCCGTCTTAAGTGGGATTCAGAGTGAGACCCGCAAGGCCGCGATGAAGCAGATTGATGAGTAGGGAGAACAGAGGGAGGGATGAGATTCCCTCCTCCTTTCTGTGGGGTGGCGGCGACGGCTGGGGTGACCCAGTTCTGTCGGGGGGAGCCGGGGCTCTGTGTTGGACCTCGGAGTAGACTTTTATCTGGCGCCTCGGCCAGCGCCGCTCTCTTTGTATCTGGGCCGTAAGGATCCAAGATAGAGGGGCGCAAATCAAAGCGCAGCCCCCGGGGAAAGCTGTTGCGCGGGGCTTTAATTAGTAGGAACCTCGTTGTTGTCTGTTGTTGGTCGGCTGCTTGCCCTCCTCGCTGCTTTCCGAGGGAGTCTCTCCCAAAGCCAAATCGTCTTTTAAAAGGAGGGAGGGAAGGAGATTGCTTTTGAGTCCAGTCAAAAACCGGCTGCCCGAAGGCAAGCGAGCTGCTGAGGCGGATCGTTTCGGTGGCCCTTCTTTTTTTTCCCGAGAGCAGAGGATCCGCCGCGATCGGGGATCGAGCGAGCGCTCAAGGTTTCCCCTGACACAGGCCCGACACCCTTCAGGCTTAGTCTGGGACTCTGGCCACTTGCCGCGCTGGGAGCGAGACTATATGAAGTGCAAAAGGCACGCCGGGCTTGCCGAAGGGCACCCCCCCCCGACGCAGCAGGAAACTTGATCAAGTCATACCGAGATTCTTGATGGGGTAAAAAGACCTCGATGCACGTCCGTGTACACATACGAGCAGGGGTATTGGTGTGCTAGGGCACGCCATCCGCCTCCCCCGCCGCCCATTATTAGCAGCCGTGTCGTCGTCGTCGTCCCCCCGCCGCCGCCCCATATTTAAGCATCGGTGTAGCCAATGATCCTACCCCTTCTCATAGGTAGGGAGGATTTTAAAAGTGCCTTCCCTTTAGGTAAGTTCATGCATCTGGGAGGCAGACCTCTACTTCCCGTGGGGGGGGGGACATTTTTCCTCCCTCCCCTTTCCGAAGCCACCTACCCTGGGAGGCACGAGGCCCTACTGAGGTCAACAAAACTTTATCCCCGTTTTGTTGACCTCAGCAGCTGCGTTAGGGGGGGTCGCCCTCCTGTTTTGCTTCGGAACCAGCTCCCATTCTACTCAGCGGGACTTGCTCCGAAACCGAGCGTTAGAATCACAGCCGATTTCCTTACTGTGCAAACGCGTTTTTTTAACGCGTGCTACGGGGCTTCACACAGGGTGGCAACGTTAAGTCGCTTTTCCTTTCCAAAAGCCGGAGGTTGGGGCGGCGGGGGGAGAGAAGGGGGTGCTAGAGGCAAAGAAAGGCATCCTTATTCAAACGTTAAGACGCAGAACATTGGAATGGAGACGGAAAGATGCGCAGAATTGATATTATAGCACAAATCCCCCGTGTGTGTGTGTGTGTGTGTGTGTGTGTGTGCGCGCGCGCGCGCGCGCGTGTTGAGAAAGAGAGAGATATATATTAATGGAAATTAGTTCAGAATTACAATTGAACAATTTTTGGACCCCTTCTGAGAGTGTTATCAGTTCCACCGACTTGGAAGGGAGATCACCTTCGGAGGCTGGCCACACTTGGGGTGATGGTAAAAGGCTGTCCCTGTAACGCCCGAAGCCCCGATAAGTCAAACTTGGCGGAGACTAATCCGTGTCACGGACGCCTCTCCCACGCTGGAGGGAGCGAGGCTGGTTCGTCGGGTGTGTGTGGGCGGGCGCGAGCCTTTTCACCCCCTCGGAGCCGCGGCTCCCCGGGAATCACTTCGGGGCTCAGTTTCTGAGCCTATGGTGCCCCCTCTGGATAGAAGCGAGGACTGCCACTTTCTTGCCGGCAGTCTGGAAGGTGATGTGTTTATACAGAAGTAACTGTAGAAGGTCCAAGAAAAGTAATGAGGCTGCAAGGAGCGAGTGGAAAAAGCGCACGGAAAGCAAGGCGGGTGGGGGGGGGGGGGAAGCAAGCCATAGAAAGGCGTCTGTCTTCCTGGGCAAGACAACATGACAGCTAATGATTTAAAGGGTTTACAATGCGGGAAGCGCCCACCGCGGACAGGGTCCTTAATTGCCCAGAGAGACGGGCGTGCGTGTGCAGGCGTGCGCGCGCGTTTTCCTACCAGACGCACACACCTCATGTCTCCAGTCTAGATGAACGTATGATTGTCAAAAGCCTTAATCCATCATAAGGCATGCCTGATTCATGTTCTTGGTTTCCCCCCTCTTATTTCCCCTTTTCTTTCTTTCTTTCTTTTCCATTTACAGTCCGTTGCGCAGTGAACTGAAGTTCTGCTAGCAATGCAGCGCCATGCCGTAGGATTGAGTATTTAAAGGTAACTTTTGGTTTATTTCCCATCCGTTTCCTTTTCGGTTTCATCTCTCTTTCATTTTCTTTTCTTTTCTTTTCTTTTCTTTTTTTCCTTGAAAGGAGGATATTGGAAATAGTCCCCAACAGAGCAGGGAAGAGACTCAAAATACGTAGAAATGGCAGTTAACACAAAACGAGACACACAACTGAACCTCTCACACCACAGCCGTATCTGGTAGCAGGCCACTCCTTTTGGGGTGAGGGAGATAACGAGGAACGCTTAATACAGTAGTGTATTTTATTGGAGGGAGCTGATATAGGCAGTCGATTTCAGTTCACGACGCCTCTCCAAGGCGGTCGGAGCGGCACTGGCTTTGGAAGTTTGTCAACAAGCGCACCAAGTGGATTGAGAACTTGCCTGCCCGATAAAGGCCTACGCTTCAAGAAGACAAACCTGTTGCTCCACCTGGTTCAGATAGGGATTTATCGTGAACTAGATTCCCCCCTCCCTCGCCCGCCCGCCCCAGTCGGGTAACCGACCTGCATTCCTACAGATGCCTCTGTTGTATCATTGCGCTCAACAGGGTTTATTCCCAAACTCGTGTGTGGGATCCTCCTCACCTAACTATCCTTGGCTGACTTCGACTGCCGCTGCTTCAAAGCGACGCCTCCTCTAAAAGTGAAGTCAGGTCAGGGGAACGCTCCGAGCACAGAACACTCGCGCTCCTGATCATTGGTGGAAAGAGGCTGCTCTCCTTTAAACAAACAAACAAACAAACAAACAAACAAACAAACAAATGTCACTCAACTTATCCTCCAAAAGAAGCAGGAGTTAGCAAAGTGGATCGACCATGCTGGCTTTTTATCGCTCAAAGAAACTGCCTCGGGCATGTACCCTGAGGGATAGATACCCTGGGCTCCTACCCCTGTTGTGTGCTCTCTTCCTTTCTATGAACAGTCCGGGTTGCTGTCTTCCTGGCGCTGGCATGCAGGGATCAAGCGTTAAGGACGAGCAGAATCAAAACAAAACCCTCTCATAGGATAAATGAGTCACAACACCACGGACTTCCCAGGCGGGCGGGTGGCAGGTAGAGAAGAGGGAGAGACCGAGAAGCACTAAGTTATTTACGGGACAGAGAGAGAGAGAGAGAGAGAGAGAGAGAGAGAGAGGCGGCGGCGGCGTAGAAGGGGGAGAGGACATTGGCTGCCCCGTGTTACCCCAGATGACGTTATGTTAGAAAAGATTTCATGTCCCTTCTCTTCCATCGAAGATCAACCAGGGATATCTGCTTAAAGACCCACATGTAGATAAAGAAAGCGGGAATAGACTCGGAGGAGGTCGAGAGCCCAGGAGGAGTTTTAAACTACAAAAAGCTTCAACTTTCTCTCTCTCTCCCCCCCCGCCAGCTTCTCTCCCCCCCCCTCCTTCTCCTCCCTCCCATCGCCTTCCCTTCGGCGCGGATGCCTCCCCTCCCTTCGCCGAGGGGGAGTTAAAGAAAACTTTTCAGCCAATCACTCCTCGAAAGGCGGCCAGAGGCAGAACGCCATTGGCTGAAAGTTTCTAAGGTGAAATAGCAGAGGAGAGTATTTATTAAACCGACCCAGGGAGCGTGAGGAGAGCTGAGCTTGAAATTGACCCGGTGATTTTGGGAGCCCTTTTCTAAAAGAAGAAAAAGAAAGAAAGAAAAAGAAAAAAAAGACCCAACCCAAAAAGAGAGAGAGACAGAACCGACCCTTCCTCCTCCTGCTGCTCCGGCTGCTATTCTACCCCTCCTGCTCCAAGTTGAGGAACTTTTTCGCCTTCTCTTGATCAGGGCTGAGAAGCGCGGGGGCTCCTTGCAGCTCCGTCGGCCGCGCGGGCAGCTCCGCTTCGGTCGCTCTCCGCGGCGCGATCGTCCGCTGCCCCCATGCCCGTTTCGTGAGGGCCGGCATCTGCAGCGAGGCGCCTCGGCTCCTTTTCACCCCCCCCGCAGCCGACCGAGTTCCGGCAAGCGAGGCCAGGCACCCAGAAGCGCTGCAAGCTTTCCGCCGCCTGCCTTGCCTCCTTTCTTTCCATGCTGCATTAAGAGCCCTCGCGCCTTTCGTTCTCTCACCCCTCCCCGCCTCTCCTCCTCCTCCTCCTCCTCTCCCACCCACCCCCCTTTCCCCACCCCTCCTCTCCTCGGCTCGATTATTTTTAATTCTTTAGTGTGTTGGCTTGGCCGCTTTCTCGCATGAATCTCCTCGACCCCTTCACGAAGATGACAGAAGAGCAGGAAAAGTGTCTGTCTGGCGCGCCCAGCCCCACCATGTCGGAGGAGGACTCGGCCGGCTCTCCTTGCCCGTCGGGCTCCGGATCGGACACCGAGAACACCCGGCCCCAAGACAACACCTTCCCTAAAAGCGACCAGGACCTGAAGAAAGAGAGCGACGAGGACAAGTTCCCCGTGTGCATCCGAGAAGCCGTCAGCCAGGTCCTGAAGGGTTACGACTGGACCCTGGTGCCCATGCCCGTCCGGGTGAACGGATCCAGTAAAAACAAGCCCCACGTCAAGCGGCCCATGAACGCCTTCATGGTGTGGGCGCAGGCGGCCCGGAGGAAGCTCGCCGACCAGTATCCCCACCTGCACAACGCCGAGCTGAGCAAGACGCTGGGCAAACTCTGGAGGTAAGACGCGGACTGGGACTTGGCAAGAGCCGCGCGCGGGGTGGGGATGGGGGATGGGGGGGGCTGCAGCAGAGGGACACGGCGCCAACTTTGGGGACGGGGGGGCAGCTTCCGCGGCGTGCAGGATGAGTGACCCCCCCTTCCCCCTTAGCAAGCGTGCATAGGATTACAGGCAATCCCAAGGACGGAGAGGAGGGGGGGAGGAAAGGAAGGAAGGGTCTCGCTGGCCGGCGCTTGGCGCGAGCTCGATTGCGGGTCTTGTTTTTGCAAGGGTCGTCGCACTGGGCATGTGTGCGAGGCTAGCTCGGCAGGCGCAGACTAGGGAGAGAGAGAGAGAGAGAGAGAGAGAGAGAGAGAGAGAGAGAGAGAGAGAGAGAGAGAGAGAGAGAGAGAGAGAGAGAGAGAGAGAGAGAGACTGTGTGCAGGGCTCCCGCGGGGAGGGGGGCCGCCTCCACCACGAGCCCCCTTCCAGGTGATAGAACAGAGAGAGCGTTTCGGCTCAACACTGAGCGGCTTCGACGCAGTAGCCTAGCGAGCGAAATGCGCCCCAGCTTGAGTGGAGACGCGCGCGCGATTTTGTGTGCGCGTGTAAGAGAGAGAGAGCGGGACGTTTTGGTGTTGGAGAGAGTCGCGTTCAAGTCAGTAGTCGCTGCACTCATTCCCTTGGGAATGAATGGCATTGAACTCTGCGAGGCTTCCGCCCCAGGGAGAGAGCGCGCGCGGGGGGGAATCGGTCGGAGAAAGGGCTTCCGGCTCAGCCTCTGGTTTTCCCTGCGGGTGAGATCATATATAGATTCTTCTGTCGCTCCCAGGAGAATCGACAGAGGGGCGGAAACCGCTGTTTTGGTTCTGCAGGGTTGCTGCACAGAGGGAGTCCCCAAATAATTGCAACTTTGGTCGAATCCTCGCCACTGATAGGAAACAGGAGTGGTGAACATCTACAGCGGCCGCTTAAGGAAGCTCAGTGCTTAATCGGATGCTTGAAACCAAGAAATAAGTCTTCGAAGCTAGCCTGTTAGGAAGCCCTGCCATATGGCATGAGCTATGGCCTTTTTAAAATAAACCCAAAAGTTTTTGGTCCCCTTGAGGTTCTTCTGAAAGGGGTCTTCAGGTACTTAGGGATAATTGTCTCCCCTCATCCCCCCTAGAATGGACCTACTTATGGAAAACAGACCTCAGCCGCCAAGCCCAGCAGCAAATCAAACTCTCCTCCCTGGCTGAACCTAAAGGGCACACAGGGTGTGAGAATAGTTGGTGTGGGTTGGCAAGCATGGACCAATAGGAGGTTGGATCCTTGGATTGAAAGGTTGACTTGCCTGGAGAGCAAGAGGAAGGAGAGGGGGAACAGTGGGCTGAGAGAAAGTGAGTCAGCCAGCTGAAGCATGAGCTTGTGACTAGTGAGAGGAAAGAGAGAAAGCGAAGCTCCATGTGCCAACGCAGAAAGGGTTTCTCTGGAGTTTGGATGCAGAAACATGGGGCCGTTTGCGTGGGTAGTAGTGCCTGGTGCGGGTTACCTCATCTCCTACTGAAACTGCATTCCGATGCATGACTCTCCAGCAGGGTGGGATGAGGGCCGGCACCAACCAAGTGTGAGGGTGGTGGAATCCTGGCACGGTCCAGGCTTTTTGCTTTATATGTTATGCCATGTGCCGGCAGGCCACCCAAACAGTCTCCTTATGTGTAGATAGCGAGTGAAGTTCTAAGTTAGAATGAACCAATGCAAAAAATGGTGTGTGCGTGGGGGAAGGAGAGGGAAATCATGTTTTCCTGAAAGTTTTCTGCCTGCTTTTTAATAGGTAAGGAATACCAGGATAACTAAATTTTCAAAATGGTATTGCCCACTGCTTGCCTGGCAACTTTCTTGTTCTCTCTGTGTGTGTGTGTGTTGTGTTGTTACAGTCATAACCAACTCTTCGTTACTCCATGTCCATGGAGTTTGCCTGGCAGGAATACTGGAGTGGTTTGCCAGTTCCTACTCCAGGCGCTTTTTTTTTTTTTTGGTCTGGCCCTTGACCAGAAGCTTATTTTGCCTACTTTCCCAACATGTGGCAGCAGCTGTAAATCATGTTGGTAACAGGCACGTGTCCTTTCTAATGAAAACCTGGTCTAAGTAGTCACTTGTGAGAGTCTTGGCACGAATGATGATGCGACCCCCCCCTTTCTCTGTTCTGCCTTGTGTTGCTCAGATTGTTGAATGAGAGTGAGAAGCGCCCGTTTGTGGAGGAAGCCGAACGGCTGAGGGTGCAACATAAAAAAGACCACCCAGACTATAAATACCAGCCGCGGAGGAGAAAGTCCGTCAAGAATGGGCAGGCCGAACAAGAAGAAGGCTCAGAGCAAACTCACATCTCTCCCAATGCCATCTTCAAGGCCCTGCAGGCAGATTCTCCCCAATCCTCCTCCAGCATGAGTGAAGTCCACTCCCCTGGAGAGCATTCTGGTGAGTATGACCACCTTTTCCAATCCTACTTGCAGAAAAAAGAAGAAGAAGGGAAATCAGCCTCCCCCCTCCCCTCCCCTCTCGCTGCCCAATGCACAGAAACATAGAGAAACAGCTGCAGCAAAGCACAGCACAGTTAGTGGGTGGGTGGCTTGCTGGTCCATAGTACAGGTCCCAGAGCATTTCACTGTGAAAAGAGCAGCAGGAGACAGATCGAAGTATGGGACACATTTTTTATTTCATTTCTTATATTTATATCCCACCCATCTGGCCAGATGGCCACTCTGGGTGGCTTACATGTACCTATGTGATATGTCCCCAGAAAAATTACAGCCGTGAAATATATAGGCAGAGACAGTAAGGCACAGTATTCTTTTGACACAGCAGAATCTAGCTTTAAGCCAATGAACCAAGATCTGTTTGACTGTGTTGCTTTGCAAATCCATTCTGCAAGCTGCACCATTTCTTGCTACCTCCCCCCCATCCCCAGAATGACATCTCTTGTAGCTCACAAACACACTTAACTCAGGCTCTAGAAAAGTAAAGATTCAAAGCCACAGAGTGATCTTTAGCGGTAATCCAGGCTTACTGGCCAGCATTCCCTGGCCTCTTTCACTCTCCTCCTGCCAGTTAACCATTAACAGAGCTGCCCCTGTTCCTTCACCACCTCCTGCTTATTAAAAATGACCACCGTTAGATTTCCTGAGGCTTGTGGCCCTGCCTGTGCCTTGATCAATAAAAAGAGATAGGCCGGGGTGTGGCTTTCCTGCAGTTCGACTTCAAAGGCAGACAGAAGGTGACGCACTGAGTAAAACGGGTCTCATTTCCTTTGCATCTCCTACAGGGCAATCACAGGGGCCTCCGACCCCTCCCACAACCCCCAAAACAGATGTCCAGGCTGGTAAACAGGACCTAAAGCGAGAAGGCCGCCCTCTGCCAGAAGGAGGGAGGCAGCCACCCCACATCGACTTCCGAGACGTGGACATTGGCGAGCTGAGCAGCGATGTCATCTCAAACATTGAGACCTTTGATGTCAACGAGTTTGACCAGTATCTCCCACCCAACGGTCACCCCGGGGTCCCCGTCACCCACGGCCAGCCTGGCCAGGTCACCTACACTGGCAGCTACGGGATAAGTAGTACCACAGCGACTCCAGCTGTGACCGGACATGTCTGGATGTCTAAGCAGCCGCCTCAGCCCCAGCCGCAGCCTCCCGCTCAGCCTCCGCCACCCCTCTCTCAGCAGCCGCCCTCCCAGGCCCAGCAGCCGCCAGCACCGCAGGCTCAGCCACATACATTGACCACCCTGAGCAGCGAACCGGGGCCGGCCCAGCAGAGGACACACATCAAGACAGAGCAGCTGAGTCCTAGCCACTACAGCGAGCAGCAGCAGCACTCGCCTCAGCAGCTGAGCTACAGCTCCTTCAACCTCCAGCATTATGGCTCCTCCTACCCGACCATCACTCGCTCGCAGTACGACTACACAGACCACCAGAGCTCCAACTCCTACTACAGCCACGCCGCCAGCCAGAGTTCGGGCCTCTATTCGACATTCACCTATATGAACCCCACCCAGAGGCCAATGTATACACCCATTGCAGACACTACTGGGGTGCCTTCCATTCCTCAGACCCACAGCCCTCAGCATTGGGAACAGCCCGTCTATACCCAGCTCACCAGGCCATGAGGTTTTCAAGGGCGGTTCTTAAAACAAAAAGAAAATCTCAGACTTGTCAAAGGGTTTTGATCCCCGCCCCCCAATTAAGGCTAAAAGTGAATGCATGATGGGGAGGTGGGGTGGGGTGGAATCCCAATATGCCTTGTGCACTACAGCATCCTTTTGAAATCAGCCAGAGCATTCCGCTCAGTAAACAAACATTCCCTGATGGACTGAAAACCTTGATTTGAAGGCAGTTTCTTACTTTCCTCTTCAACAGCCAACTTAGTTTGCCTAGGTATGGACTTGGTAATTATTTTTTTAACAATAACTAAAAATGAAAAATAGAAACAAAAAAGGTAAAGACCCAAAAGGATTCCTCTGTGAGGAATATTCTCTATTTTAAATACTTTTTAGTATGTACTGTGTATGATTTGTTACCAATTTGAGGGGATTTATATGATCTACTTTGTGTTTTTAGAGAAAACTCTTCAAAGAAAAAAATTCTCCTTCCTCCTTTCTTTGACAAACAACACTAAGCAGGATAGTCATGCCTTAGCCTTTTTCCTTGTTCTCAGAGGTATTTTTATATAGCCAATTGTCTTTTGCTTGTAGAGAGCAAACATTTATGCATAAAGTCAAGGGATTGGGGAGGGGTAGAGTTCCTTTCTGATCAGTGGTCAGTTGCTCAATGTTGACGATGGGGATTTGGAAAGAGATGTTATTTTTCTAGTAAAATATGTTTTGAGGAATTTTTTTTAAAATGAAAGAACAATAACACCTTGAGCCTTAAAGCAACACTCATGAAGAAGCCTTACAGAACAGCCCTCTGATCGCCTCCAAGAGACTTGCACAATGATTTCCTTCCATGTCAAAGGAGGATTAGAGAAAAAGGCTCTAAAAGAGAACTCCATCCTTAGAATCATTTTTAATAAGAAAAATATTTTACATTCTTAGCAACCACCAATATCAGAATATAGAGCCACAAACCAGCATTCCCCACCCTGGCCCTTACTCCGTCCACCTTCTATAACATTAAGGCACTGAGGCGCCATGTGTGATGTATATGCTGGCAGTCCAAAAATCACCTTCCTTTCAAACTCCACAGGGAGTAAGAATTATATTATAATAAGCAATTGGCAAGGGGAAGTTGAGGGTGAGAGGACTTTGAAGTCAGCAGGGTTCACAGATGACAGCATTGGTGCCTTTAAAAGAAAATAAAAATTATTGTTATTATTATTATATTTATTTTGTGGGGGGAAAGAGAGGTTTTTAATCAATAAGTTTTTCTTTCCATTTCCCTCCTTCCATATTTGAAGTTCTTCTAATGTAAACAGAAATGCCAGAGCCTTAGTCAAAGGATATATGGTGCCTAATCTTTAAATTATGGTTTAAATCAGTAACTCCTTATTTTATTTATCTGTTTTGTTCTCTCTCTCTCTCTCTCTCTCTCTCTCTCTCTCTCTCTCTTTGCATTGTTATTGTTATTATTCCTTCAGGATGTGTCTTAGGTTTGTACAAATGCCCCTGCAAGCTTATGTTTCTTGTTTCTTTTCTTTTCTTTTCCTTTTTGTTTAAGGAAAAACTGGAACATTTCTCTTCCCTCTTCATTTTCTCTTTGTACAAACAAAAGATTGCAAATATAGTGTATCACTGAATCATTTGCCTTGGTTACATTTTATTTTTCCTGCCTCAGCTCCTCAGGACTCATCCAGTGGGCCTAGGTCTATCTGCACATGAAGCGCAATAAGGAGATAATGGGAAGGCAGAATGGACTGTACCACTTAAAGTGGAAGATCGTTTTAAAAATAACACCACCACCACCACCACCCAAAAAAGAAAACACCCTGCCTTGGACATCTCTCCCCCCCCCCCACACACATATCTAAGAGTGTCTTTTATATGAATAGAGGGTGCATTAAAAAGGCAACCAGATCTATAAACCAAAATGGTACAATCCATTGTTCTTCCTGACATACCCAGTTCTTCATAGTGCCAGTCTACAAAGGCCAGGCCTTGGTTTGTCCCAGAGAAGCAAAGTATTGTTGCTGCTCTGTTCTTTTTCCATGGGGTGGCTCATTTTCACAGGTCTTTTATTTGCCCCTTCAAGACCTCATAGAAGTGAAAAGAGCAGCCATTCTTGCTGGATAGCTCTCCATGTGCTCCACCAACCTTCCACTTGATTTAGGGGGAAGGTATGGAGAAAACAGGCTGGTAAAAGAGTGGCAGAGTGGTTAAGGATTGCTTAAAAAGGATAGCCAACTTTTTTTTATTTAAAGAAAAAGATATATTTGTTAACAGTTTTGTAGGGGATTCAGTAGAAGAAAATCTTAAAGCACTCTTATAATATGGTATCTTTTCTATTTCTATATTAAAAAAAAACCCAGATCTTTTAAAGTATTTCTGTAACTTAAAAGACCTGTCCTTTTGAAAATCAGTTTTAGGTAAGTTTTCTCTTTTCCTGGTCATTTGTTTGCAAATCCTTTTGGTTTTCTGTAAAACTTACCTTTTTGTATATTATTGTTTGCAATAAATATACATTGTATTAAACTTCAGAAGAACCTTGATCTCTTAACTGGCATACCTATTACTGAAGTGACAATATATTCATAATGGTTTGAATTATTTATTTATTTAAAATGAAACTACACCAATTAGCATACATTAGCCTGCTTGCACGCCAACACTTCAACATTCATTCATTCCCAGACTACATCTATGTCTGACAGCGTCCTTGTCATTCATGGTGGTTTTAAAATTGATTGATGGTTCAGCGTCCAGCAATGGGCATAATGCTGAAGGTTTACCTGTAAGGAAGAAAGGAATCATTTCAGTGTTTCTAGGATCTTCCGTATCAAAACATTTGTAGGCTTCATTCCACCCACATGTCACTTGGTTTGCTCGTACGCAGGAGAGCCACCTTGGGAAGGAAACAAAGAGTTCCCAAAGTATTGATTAAAACAACTAGTGAATTCTTCATTTTTTTCCTATTGCAGGAGAAACCTCTGGGGAAAAATGGGCTAGTTAAATTGTTGGGAGTCCAAGAAAGGATTAATTGCTAAAATAATATGTAAAAAGAAAACACTGTACCTCAGTTTTGATTTTGCCCATTCAGTGTCAAATCTTCCCCCACATACAGTCACACATACATACACACCATGCAGATACCATGCCCCCTCCAAATTCACCACACTAATTTGAGTCATTTTTGCATCATATGTATAGGTGGCTAGGGAAGAGGCATTTTTTTTTGTTATGAGCCATCAAATCTCATCCTATATAAGGGTGACCCTTATGGGGTTTGCAATGTATTTGAGATATTTAAGAAGTGGTTTTACCATTCACACACACACACACAAATACATCCATATGTGAGTCTTTATGGGCGAGTGGGTATCTGAACACGGGTCCTCCATGACCTACTCCATCACTACATTATCCTGAGAGCTCAAGGGATAGTTTAGAGTAGGGATATCGAAGTTGGCTGAAAACCAACACTTGGGTGGAAAAAATCTTTTTTACTACAACTTCCAGAATCTCCCTAGCCTGCTGCTGGGGGATGCTGAGAGAGAGTTGTCAAAAATGTAATTTTCCATGTTCCGGTAAGAACCCCATTTGTTGTCTGCTCCTTTGCCACTTGGAGCTTCCTCATGACATGTAGGGAACTTGTATATATTTTAGTATTTTTGTTGGCAAGTAGCCTTTGCATGCAGAGACCGAGACAAAAGCTGTAGCCAGCGATTCTTAAAGCATGTGAAAAGCACAAAGAATGAGAAAAGGATGCCAACTTCTCCCACCCTCAGCAACCCGGACATTGCTTTTGTGCACAAAACCAATGACCTGAAGAGGGAAAAGTTGTTGTATCTGTGTAAGCTTGCCATATGAGTCAGAATGTGAACAACTCAGGATCTGGTCCACTTGGAAAGCCTATGTGAACCTATGGCCATTTCTAATATGCTAACCATATAGGTTTGATGCTGCTAAAACAACCAAGAACTCATATGGTGCTTCAAGGACCAGCACGTTTATGATGGCAGTTGCATCTGATGTCCACAAAAGCTTTTGCCATAACAAGTTTGTCCATGGAGAAGGTGTTACAAGATTGGTTGAATTGTCTTTCTTCATAAGGCCCATGGAGTTGAAGACCACAAATTGAAGGTACTTTTGAACCTTTAAGGATATAATTTGGCATACCCATTCATCCCATTCACTTATGGACACCTACATTGATGCTGGGTTATGACTTGGAAAAGGGAAGCCTATGTGACGTACACACTTGTCATGGGTGGTTCGAGCATAGTGGAAGAAGGATGCAAGGTAGATTGTTTACTCTGGCAAACTCATCTGGGGAGTTTTCAAAATCATATTGACTCTCAGGTTCTTTCCAGCAAAGCAAACAGATGAAATCACTCCCTGAACTTCTGTGTTCTTCTCTCTCTCTCCCTCCCACCAATCTCCTTTTCTGTCTCACTCTCTCTCACTCACACACACACACAGAGAGAAAAAGCCATTAGTTGCCACATGCATTTATAGTATGTTTCAATAGAGAAACCTGCCTTTGATGGGGGATAGGATAAAGCCAGGAGGTTGTCTCTCAGTATGCGCCAGCTAAGGCAAGCTCCCCATTAGAGATGGGCACGACTTAGCGGTATTCCCATTTCCGTTTCCGTTACTTGTATCCGTTACTCTGCTGGTACCAGGCTGGGAGGGTGCATCCATTTGCCATGCAGTGCGGGGGATCCAAAATGGCGACTGCAATATTTTTTTTGAAATCGTTGCCCAAAACCCCACCAAAGCACCACAGAAACATGCAAAAATCAGCTATTTTAAATGCTTGAATTTTTACAGTAGCAGCAGTGGGTTTTTCTTGCAAAAAAAAGTCTCCGTTGATTTTATTTTATTTTATTTTATTTTATTTTTTTACACCTGCACATTTGCAATGATGGGCTCGCCCATGGGAGTGGACCATGAAAATTTTCCACCAATCGCATGGCCACTTGGCCAGGTTGACCACAGAGACTTCTGGGATGTGCCAATCGGGCATAAACAGCCCACTAATCGTAGCCCAAACCCGAACCCTAAGCCTAAGCCTAACCCATACGCCAGTACACTGTCCTTCTAAGTGGGTCAGAGAGGCACCCAGAGGTGCACCCCAATACTCACCCTAACCTCACCCGTAACTAGCCTAACCCTAGCCCTTGCGCTAACCCGTCTTAACCCTAAGCTAGATCTACTTGCATTGCACTACATGCAAGTACGTGAGACACAGCGGGTGCAAAGAGTCTGCCAGTCTGTCACTTGTGGCTCTGGCTGACTCCTGCAGCTCCCTCCAGGAGCCCGCTACCCCCCCAAACCAGTACTAACGACAACAAAAAAACAAAAAAAACAAACTGACTAATTTTTGCAAAATTTCACGAAAAACGGAAACGAGCCAAAATGGACTGCCTCCGACACACGACAACTCGAAAACGTCATTTTCCCTAGTCGTGCCCATCTCTACTCCCCATACCCAATGGTAGAGCTGGTTTCAAGGCCCCTGAATATGATGAAAGAGATGCACATGGTGGCTCTGCCTGTCGCAAGGTAGTGATGTGTGGCATTTACCTGTTATGATGAATAATATATGAGAGGTGTCTGTGCTGATTGGTGGGTCTGTAGTCCAATGAGAGAGTCTGGGGTGTACCCTGAAAGGCTTTAAGGCACTGCTCAGTAGAGATGGGCACAAAATGATTTTTTTTCATTTTGTTTGTTTGTTTTTCATTTCATTAGAGAATGAAACTAGGGATGGGCATGAAATGGAATAACTGCATTTCATTTCATTCCATTTCTCCTCCTCCCCCACATTTCCTTTCATTTCCTTTCATACATTTTTTTTACAAAAAAATCATAGAAAATATTTTTTTATGAAATGACATGAGGGGGGGCTGGAAAGCCCCTTCCCAGACAGCCTATCCCCTCCTGCTGTCCTGGGGCCCCTACCTATCCCTTCTCCTGGGCTCTTGCGCTGGCAGGGGCCTTAAGTGGTGGTGGCGGCCTTCTAGGACTGGCTAGAGCCTTCACCAGCAGCAGGACAGTCTACCACTGGGCCGCTTGGCCTCTCCAGCCAGCCAGGGCCTTTAGCGGTGGTGGGGCGGTCTACTGCTGGGCTGCTCAGCTTCCCTAGCTGGCCAGGGCTTTCAGCAGCAGTGGGGCAGTCTACCGCTGGGCCACCCAGTTGCTGAGGTTGGCTGGAGCATGCGACAGCGGTGGCAGAGGAGGAGGAGGAGACCCAGGCAGGCCTGCTTGGCCTGACTAGACGCCCCACAGTGGCACCCATGGCAGCTTTGGCAGTGGTGGTGAAGGAGGAGGAGATAGAGACCCAGCCTGGCCTGCCAGGTCTGCTCTCGCCCTCCCCGGCCTGACTGGGTGGTCTCAGCAGCGGCAGTGGCGGGACACCAGCAGATAAGGTACTGGTTGACAGACAGAATGAAAGGGTTCATTTGCTTCATTCCAAACAAAACAAATTTTAAAAATGAAACGAAATGAAATGAAAATAAAATGAAATGCCATTTTGGCATTTCGTGCCCATCTCTACTGCTCAGCATTGTTTTAGTCAGATGTGACTGACAGAAAGACCAACACTTGAAGGTTCTGCTACTGTCTAAGAGAAAGACAGGGTGTGCACCTGGCATTTATGAAATACCATATCCCCATATTTCGGAAATAAATGGCTAGCTCACTCTACTTTTGGCCTCTTGGTGTATGGCTATTAATGAGTGTCTCAAAACGTTAGAAGGTGCAGGATATTCAGGATCAGTATTACAAGTTTCCAAATGCAAAACATATTTGAGAAATAAGAGCACTACGAATATAACAGAAACAGATTATAAATAGATAAGATTATACTAGAATGCATCAGTAAGCAAATAAAACACAGGTGTTCTGTTCTCTGCAGTGCCTCCTAGGAGATAGGCTAACCTGTGTAACCTTGGACAAGCTGCAGTCTCATGGCACCCAAGGAAGAAGTGAATGGTAAACTACTTCTGAGTATTCCATACCTTAACAATAACAACAAAATCTAAACAAACAAGCAAACCTGGGAAGGGTTGTCATAAGTCATTGATGGCATTTCAAGTATTATCATGCAATCATTAATGTTAAATGCCCAGAAAACACAACTCACAAGCAACACTAGGATACAAATAGTGAAAAAAAATTAGATACCTGGGGATAAACCTGACATCAAGATGCTCATTGTTGAAATATGAGAATTACACTGTATTACTGCAATGACTCGGAGATGATTTGGAAAGATGGAAGAGATTTGGAATGTCTCTACTTGGAAGAATTGCTACTCTGAAAATGAATATTCTCCCAAAATTACTATATTTATCCCAAAATTTGCCAATTAGTCTAGATTAAAAAATCCACAAACTAAATAGAAAAATTTCAAAGTTTGTCTGGCAAGGGAAAAAAGCAAGAATTAGGATTAAGTTACTACAGGAGACGAAGGAAAGAGGAGGATGGGGGCTGCCGAACCTGCATTTGTACTATCAAGCATGCGCCCTGATATGGATAAAGGAGTGGATTAAGCTAAAAAAAAAAAAGGATACTTTATTTGGAGGGCCATGATCTACAAGCTGGTTGGCACACATTCATGTGGTATGGTAAACCTAAACAGCATAAATATTTTGAAAACCATAGAATAAGAGGGTCTTTATTGAGAATATGGGTAGCAATTAAATCAAAGTTTTGCAGGAAAACACCAAGATGGGTTTCACCCCTGGAGGCAACCATGCACCCTAATGTGATGGACATAGGAAAAGCAACTCCCTATGACCTGTTGTTGAATGAAAGAGGAGTTTTAAAGATTGCAACCCAACTGAAGGCCCAGGGATTGTCTTATTCATGGTGGCCACTATTACAAATGAAAACAATACATAATCAGGATTTTAAAACAGCTGGATTTGAAGATAAATACTTACCGATGGATAAACTTCTACTCTTTATGGAAGAGAAGCAAATAAGGCAAATATATAAATACCTATTAGATTATGAAATGCAGGATGAGGAAGTGAAAGGAACGATGTTTGGATATGCAATTGAATTGGCACAATGGCAAAAGTTATGGGTAAAAAAATTATAAGCTTACAACCTCGGCAGCATACAAAGAAAATCTTTTAAAAATGTTTTATTGATGGCACATTACACCAATTAAACTATCTAAAATGTACCGCAACACATTGAACAAATGCTGGAAATGCAAAAAGCATGTAGGGTCATATTATCATCTATGGTGGACATGTGACAGGGCTAGAAGTTTCTGGGTAAAGATCCATATATGGCTGAATCAAATTACAAAAGAGAACATAGAATTTAGGCCAGAATTATTTTTATTAGGTAAGACACCAAATTCAATGACAATACAAAACAACTACTTAGTCCTGCACATAATAACAGCGACTAGACTTATTTGGGCTCAATTTTGCAAAAGTGACTTATATCCAACAGAAGAAATGATAATAAATAAAATACTCAGCTGTGCAGAAATGGATAGATTAACCTACAGATTAAAAGAGAAAGAGGATTGTAAATTTTTGAACCCTGGAATGCTTTCTATGAATGGTTATATATAAGAAATGGGATAGTGGAAGAGGAGATAAAATTCTGTATAGTTATACAAATGGCTAGAAACTATTAACCTATCTTGCGCTGTATGCAAATATAAATATTGTTAATATATCTTGATGATAATAAACAGGGTATAAATAAATAAATAAATAAATAAATAAATAAATAAATAAATAAATAAATAAATAATATACCTCCTTTTTTAGATGGAAATAAAACGATATCAAAATGAAAAAAATGTTAAATGCCTTGTAAAATTACTTATGATGATTTTTTTATTTTTAACTATTTTTATTAGATGTATGTAATCATGTAATTATGTATTTGTATTCTGTTCAATATTGTTGTTAACTTCCCAGAGTAGACTTTGCTGCCAGATGGGTGGTATACAAGTCCAATAAATAAATAAATAAATAAACAAATAAATAAATCACAGAAGCATATCCCTATCTTTCATCAGGCTTTCCATTGCCTGACCAACATTTACCACACACCTGATGAAAGCCTATTTGAGGATAGGGACCAGTATAAGCCTGACTTTCTGCTCCATGATTGGGCAACAGGATAGTGGCCTGAGGCTATGGGTACCCCTCTAGTGACATCACAACAAGTAGCCTGCCATCTTATGGTTGTTTGAGAGTTCAGGTAGGCAGAGCTTGTTTATTTCATCCAAAAGGCAACAAAGCTTTACTCTGCCCGGTAACCACCTGAATATTATTTTTGTTTTTAAAAAATTACTTACCAGGATCAAGAAGGTCCACATGTGGAAGTGGCTGTGGTTTTCTCAATCCCAAACCCTTCAAAGGCAGATGGAAGGTAGATACTTTGCTGCGGACAAAGGATCCATGTCTTTTGACTGAGCTGGTCAGGACCAAGAACAGATCATGATTTGCCTTTTCTGGCACCGAGCAGAAGACTATATAGCAGCTGATGCTTTGGCTTGCCTTTTCTTAGCCTAGGATGCATTTTAGCATCATTTTTAGCACATTTTTTTTAAAAAAACAGAGAAGTTAGTTTTAAAAGAAAACATTTCTAAAAGTTGAACTCAGTTAGCTCACCAGAACCTGCCCCCTAAGATCAGGGTGTTTCCTTTTGGTTCTCTCTCAGCCTCCAGATACATCATAGGTCCCATTCCAAATATATTTCCCAATGCTGTCTGTTCCACTCCAAACTGATCTGCCTTTGGATATATAAGAACATAAGAAGAGCCATGCTGGGTCAGGCCAAAGGCCCATCTAGTCCAGCTTCCTGTATCTCACAGTGGCCCCACCAGATGCTTTTGGGAGCGCATGAGACTAGATATCTGTCTCCTGATACCACTCCCCTGCATCTGGCCCTTGAAGTACCCTGGTTTAAACCCTGGAGGTTACACATCTCCATCATGGTTTGTAACCTGTGATGGACTTTTCCTCCAGGAATCTGTCCAGTCCCCTTTTGAAGGCATCCAAGCCAAATGCCATCACCACATCCTGTGGCAGGGAGTTCCATAGACTAACAACGCGCTGGGTGAAAAAATATTTTCTTTTGTCTGTTCTTACTCTCCCAGCCCTCAATTTGAGTGCATGTCCCCTAGTTCTGGTATTTTGTGAGAGGGAAAAGAGCTTCCCTCTATCCACTTTACTCATGCCCTGCATTATTTTGTACGTCTCAATCATATCCCCCCTCAGGCGCCTTTTTTCCAGACTAAAGAGCCCCAAATGTTTTAGCCTTTCCTCATAAGGGAGGTGCTCCAGCCCAGTAATCATTTTGGTCGCTCTCTTCTGCACCTTTTCCAGTTCCACTATGTCTTTCTTGAGATGCTGTGACCAGAATTGTACACAATACTCCAGATGCAGCCTTACTATTGTTTTGTATAATGGCATTATAATGTTGGCTGTTTTATTTTCAATCCCCTTTTTGATAATCCCTAGCATGGAATTGGCCTTCTTCACCGCTGCCACACATTGGGTAGACACCTTCATGGAGCTGTCCACCAACACACCAAGATCTCTTTCCTGATCTGTCACGGATAACTCAGAGCCCATGAGTTGATAGATAAAGTTTTGATTTTTCGCCCCAATATGCATTACTTTACATTTGGCTACATTAAAACGCATTTGCCATTTCGTAGCCCATTCCCCCAGTTTGGAGAGATCTTCACAAACTTCTCTGGTTTTTACCAGATGGAAAAGTTTTCTGTCATCTGCAAACTTGGCCACCTCACTGCTTATCCCTGTCTCCAGGTCATTTATGAACAGATAGAAAAGCACCGGTCCCAGGACAGAGCCCTGGGGCACACCGCTTTTCACCTCTCTCCATTGTGAAAATTTCCCATTGACACCTACTCTTTGTTTCCTGGATCTCAACCAGTTGTCAATCCATAAGAGGACCTGCCCTCTTATCCTCTGACTGTGCAATTTTCTCAGCAGCCTCTGGTGAGGGATTGTGTCGAAGGCCTTTTGAAAATCCAGATAGACTATATCCACCGGTTCACCCAAATCAACATGCCTGCTGACCTTTTCAAAAAATTCTACAAGATTTGTCAGACAAGACTTACCCTTGCAGCATGGGAGAGTCTCCTCTTATCTTTTGCCTGAATGAGAGGAATGTCTCTGTGCAGCTGTTAGAAGCATAAATGGCTGACATCCCCTGGTTCAAATATTTCACCAGTAGCCATAGCAAAAGAGCTCCAGAAAAAGCAGCATTTTTTTTAAAAAAAATGTAGAGTAATACTTTGGTTTAAGAGCATAATCCATTCCAAAATGCTCTTATATCTAAGTAAATTTTCCCATAAGAAATAATGGAAACTCAGATTATTAATTCTGGGGACCCACAGGCCACATACTATAAGCACAAAATGCCAAAACTCACAAAATAAGTTATCTAGAAGTCCACATCCACACCATGGTTTAGGTTCCAGGCTGCAGAATCTGCTCTGCTTTGGTTAGTTCTGTTTGCCCCCCCCCCCCCGTTTGTTTTGTTTCATTTCATATGAATTTTTAAGACAAAAATTCGTATGAATTGAAGCAAAATGAAGTGGTTCGGCTTACTTGACTGGCGATGGCATCGGCGATTCCCGCAGTGGCCACGCCAGTTGACAGAAGGCCTTGCCACCACCTCCAGAGCCCCAGCAGCGGCCGCGCCAGGCAGTGGGAGGGCTCGCCAACCCAGACATCAGGTGAGACACCAGTGGGGTTGGGAAATGAAAAACAAACAGAACAAAACAGAAATTTCTACTTCGTTTTGTTTCATTTTTCTTTTGGGGGTTGTTCGTTATTCGTTTTGTTACGTAATGAAATGAAATGAATAACGAAACCATTTTTAAATTCATTTTGTGCCCATCTCTACTTGGGACTAACAATTGGATTTTACTCTGTGTTTTTAATGTGACCATAATAAAATGCAATTTGTAGCCATATACACACTTGACTAGCTAGCTAGCCCATGACTAGAAATAGTTTGAAAAATAAGAAAGGATATTGAAAACAAATTAAATAAAAATAAAAATATAAAGAAAAATAAAGCCCTAACTTGCACTCTCCATTGAAAATGTTCTTGGCTGGTGCAAGGGATACCTCAGTTCCTCTCTCTTCCTTTTGACGCTGTCTGAGATGGACTATTCCAGAAAATCATCCACAATCCCTTTTACCCTCTTGTCCTCCACTGATTTGATTTGATTTAGTTATGATTATTGTGTTTATTATATTGTGTAGTTTATACATATATATTGTATATTATTTTGTATTTTGCATTTGTTAATTCTGTAAACCGCCCAGAGTGTTCTCTGTTGCAAGGTGGCATGGTATAGAAATTTAATAAATAAACAAACAAATAAATAATCCAACAGAGAGAGAGAGAGAGAGAGAGAGAGAGAGATACCATTGGCTCACTTGTGATCATGTCACATGCTCCAATGCTTGTATATCAAGACACTGCTTGTTGATCAAGGCAAAATTTAAAATAAATGTTTATCTTGCAAAATGTTCTTAAACCAAGGTACTCTTAAACCGAGGTATTACTGTACCTTTTTGGGCTACAACTCACACAACCAGGAAACTGGTCATGCTAACAGGGAGATTTCAGCTGCCCTAGATCAAGAAATTGCACCTGCAAGATTTTCCTATAATGCATCAGTAGTCTGAGATGTGCTTTAGAAAAAAGGGGAGTTCCCCACATTGGTCTTGTGCGGGAAAGTTCATTCCTTAACCTGAAACACCTGTCGCTTTTCTCACCCCAGCCCTCTTTTCAGCCCAGATTTTCAAACGGCCAGGCCTCTCTCATGGGGTTTGTGACACTGACAGATGCAGTCTTGAGAAATGTGCTTTCAGGACCAGTGCTGCATTTCAACACAAAGGTCAAGGGCTTTCACATTAACGCCACTCCTTTGGAAATGACATTTTGAACTGACATTTAATCACTAGCTAAGACACACACGCATAACAGGCACAATACCCTTCCCGCCTTCAAGCAGGTCCGTGAAGCACAAAAGGCGCTTCAAGCTGTGAATGGACTCACGTAACTTGGCCAGGCTCTGGAAGTTGGAAGTAAACATCTGTTCTGCGACGTCCTTCAGCTACATATTTGCCTGACAGTGCAATGACACCTGTGTCTGCTGTCTGTTACGAGGCAACCGTAGAATCAGTTAAAGATTCTGCACATCCAATTTCTGCACATACGAGTTACAACTGTAGTTGGCAGAGGTCAGTTATAATATTTCACAGAGGGGACTGGGACCGGAAGAGCTTTTGGGGGGAGGGAGGTATTAATCAGCTGTAAACCTCTACCGCATCAGTGTGTATTCCCATGGCTCAAAATTGTGATTATGCCACCAAGTGGGAAAAGACATTACACACCCGACATCGCCCCTTCACAGCCACCTGCATTCAGGTTAAATTGCTGTATTGGCACGTTGCGAAAAATTAGCGGGTTTTGAATTGCAGTTTGGGCACTCAGTCTCTAAAAGGTTCGCCATCACTGCACTAGGGGATAACCTATGGTGAAATAAACATGCTATTGAATATCTAGATCATGGACCAGCAAAATGTGGTTCTTGAGGACTGGATGGGATGTAGATGACATAGCCAATGCTGTAGAATCAGGGGAATCACTATTCAACACCAGGACAGCCACAATGGCCCAGCTCAGTGCATGGTGTTTTTTATTTTTTTAAGCTGCTGACATGGCCAGCCTAAATTTTGCTTCTCGCAGTGGCACCCAGATGGTGCCTCAGTCCCCACTAGGTCCAATGTGATACAAACTGTCCTGCTGTACAATGTAGATGCCCCCGCCTGTTTTCTATTTAACAAGGAGGCAGGCTGAAGAAATGCATAGCCAGTAGCACACATCGGCACCTTGTTGCATTCTTTTAAAAAGTAAAAACAATTATTTTAGTTTCTTGGAAAACCTGGAAACATTTTCTTTTTAAAATTGTAACTAGGGCAGTAAGTAACTACATTGGGGCATAAAACAGTAACAGATTATTTTTATAAATTTATTCCCACCAATTTTGCTGTAAGATCCCAGGGGGATTTTATTGGGATGTGAATGCTATTAGACAACCAGTGTCTCCACCTGAGGAATGATATCTGACAGCATGAACTACACTTAACATATCTGAAGAGAAATAAGGGCAAAGGTATTGTAGCATCTTTCTACAGGTATCTGCTGCAATTCCCCATTGGGTTTCCAGGGAGAAGTCCAGTTGCAAAGCCCCAGGGCACCCCCAGAGGAAGGGAATGGTAAACCACTTCTGAGTACTGTCTACCTGGGAAACTGTTGAAAAGATCACCATAAGTCAAAATACCTGACAAAGCGGCTCTTTCAGAGGTCAACTGAGGCCCAGAAATCGATCACGTGAAACTGGGCCTTCTCTGTGGCTGCCCCTACGCTTTGGAACAAACTGCCGAGTGAGATTCGCTTTGCAGAGTCCCTGCCAGCCTTTTCAAAAGCGCTTAAGGCCTTGCTTTTTAGAGAGGTATTTGGTGACCATTAGGGTTTTTCTGTTGTTGTTGTTCTGTTCCGCCATCTTGCTGAGTATTTGTTTGTTTGTTGTTGTTGTTTGGTTGATGTGTTTGATTTTTTTAAATTGTTATATGTGATTGTTGTACGCCGCCCGGAGTTCCTTCGGGAAGTTGGGTGGTCTAGAAATAAATAAATAAATAAATAAATAAATAAATAAATAAATAAATAAATAAATTGACTTGAAGGCTTACAGTTTTAGGACTCACAGGTTTATTTCTGTGTGAGACTTTGTGGATTACAATCTGCTTATTTGACCATAACAGAGAACTAGAACTGTATAGAGATGGGGTATCTTTCATGAGAGGTCATATGGGTGGCTCATGTAACTGAGCAGGGGGGTAACAGTTCCCCACCTCAATAAGACCCAGAGAGATAGAAGACCATCAGCTTATAAAGGAGAGGGAAGTCTAGTAAGGCAGGTTTGGTCATGGACGAAATAAATCTTGAGTGCACAGACACCTTAAAAACAAGAAAGGCCTAGCAATGCTGTAGGGCAAGTTTGAGAACAGGTTGCATGTTCTTCTAGCTAGAAAAGAGAGGGGCTGCACAAGGGACACACACACACACACACACACACACACACACACACACACACACACACACACACACACCTCCCAGCTTTATCCAAACTGTATAAGTCCTTTACTTTTCCTTTGTATACCTTCCCACTGTTGAAGAAGACAACCTAGGTCTGGTTATTCTTTCTCAGAGTTTTTCCTTTCACCAGTAAATGAAATGTAAATGTTAAAAAACATAGCTACAGAGAAGCGCCTCCTCATTTGGATTCTGACTTTATGGTGAGATGATTTAGGGTGAGAGTGCCAGGCATGAGGAATTCCTTTAAAAATCTGGTCCCAATTAGTGCAGCAAATTTGCTGGAAGTTGCTGCTCTGCACTCAGCACCTCTTCGAACCTGGCCCTTTGTCTGGATGCACAAACCCTTGGGAAACCAATCCCAATTTGGCAAATATTGCCAATGGTCTTCCAGAATGAATGCTTATGAAAGATATTACCCAAAGCACGACCCAGAACCATCCGCTGACTCTTGCTACTTGTCAACAATTTGAGACATGGTAAAAGCTTCTTAGGTCAATAAACGGTGATTTGCAAAGAGTACATGAAATAATAATTTTATCAGTTCAGGCAGTGTGTTGTTGCTGCTGTGTCATTAAGAATACTGACTAATACCATTATTTGTTAGAGTGGTGGAGAAGGAGATGGGGTCCTTCAGAGCTACTATGACATCAAACTTTGAGCATCAGAAGTAGAACACAGGTCTGGCAAGCTGAGGCAGCTGCCTAAAATGGCAGATGTTGGTAGTCAGCAATGCCCCTTGGACATTCTTTTATCTCACAAAGCAGAACTGTGCGTGTGGCCTAGCTTGTTGTACACATTCTAAATTAACTGGCCGCCAGGAGGAGAAGGGAAATACAATGTTCCACTGCCTATGCAATGGTAAGTACAGTATCTATAACCAAGGGTAGGTGCTGCTGTTTCCAGTCTAAAGCAGCACCTAAAATAACCTTCAGCCTTTGGCTGTACTGCAGCACTCCAGTGCAATGTCGTTGTGCTTGCTGATTTAAAAAAGATGGCATACGCTTCACCATTTTGCATAATGAAAAATACTAGCTACTTATCTATATGCATAGAGCAGAAATAACAGAAGTAGAGATGGGCATGAAATGAACTTTTGGTTCGTTTCATTATTTATTATTCATTTCGTTAGGTACCAAAATGAATAACGAAACCCAGAGTGATTTTAGAACGAACCAAACTGAACTGAAAAAAATTGGTTCATTTCGTTTCATTTCATTAATGGCAGCTATGTCTCCTACCGGCTGCTGCTGGAGGTCTTCAGACTGTAGCGCGGGCTACGTGGTTGGAAGTAAAAAATAAAAATAAAAATAAAAAAGGAGCACTGACCGGGCCCCAGGGGTCGCAGAGTCAGCTCTTTAAAAATAAAATTTAAAAAAACAAACAAACCAGCCCACGCTACAGCTGTAGCGTGGAACCCAGAAGTAAAATAATAAAATAAATAAAATAAATATACAAATGCAATAAAAAAGGAGCACTGACCCAGCCCCATGTGTGGCCGGGTCAGCACCCTAAAATCACACAAAAATATATTTTTAAAAAGAATCACTGACCAGGCCCCAGGGGCTGCTGGTTGGCACTTGGGGGGGAGAGCATCAACCGGACCTCAGGAGTGGCCTGGTCAGCAACCTAAAATCAGGGGCCGTGCAGTGGGCACGTAAAAAAATAACTAACTAACTAACTAACTAACTAACTAACTAACTAACTAACTAAGCGGGCCGCACTACAGGTGTAGCACGGGCCAGGAACCCGGAAGTAAAACATAAAATAAAAATAAAAATAAAAATAAATTTTAAAAAAGGAGTGCCAGGGGAGAAGAGGGGTCTCTTTAAATGGAACTTTCCCGCAGCCAATGACAGCACCAGGCACTGTCATTGGCTATGGAAAAAAATGTCTAAAGAGACCCCTGTTCGCACCTCCGCATATGGAGGCAGGAACAGGGGTCTCTTTAAAGGGATCTTCCCGGCAACTGATGACAGCGCAAGCTTCTGCCGCCATTAAAAACGTGAACCGGTTCAGATCAGTTTGGGTTCATACAATTTTTTTAAAAATTTGTATGAACCCGAACCTGAACTGAACCAAGGGTGGGCCTGAACCAGATGAACCCAAACCATGGGTTTTCTGGTTCGTGCCCACCTCTAAACCAAAGCAATGGTGGCTGGTTATGAAGTGGCCAGTAATTTTGTTGTTGATATGTGCCATAAAGTCCCACCTTACTAATGGCAATGGAAACCTTATACGGTTTCTAATATGATATGTCTAAACGAGTGTCAAGTGAGTTTCCAAGTCAGAGTGAGTTTCCAAGATTGAAAGCTGATTTGAACCTTCATTCACTGTGTTCTACTTTATCACTCTCTCCAGTATTCAACACTGGCTCTTCCAACCACCACCTAGCCAGCTTTAAAATAAAGCCTAACATACTTGTCTATATGAACCACACATTTTTTCTTTCTTTCTTTCTTTCTTTCTTTCTCTCTTTCTTTCTTTCTTTCTTTCTTTCTTTCTTTCTTTCTTTCTTTCTTTCTTTCTTTCTTTCTTTTTCTTTCTTTCTTTCTTTCTTTCTTTCTTTCTTTCTTTCTTTCTTTCTTTCTATACATGGCATTCATGTATACATGCTACATGTATGACATGTGCAACATCTTTGTTTTATTCCATTAAGTTGAACTTAAATCTCTGCAGCAGAAGTCCAGCATTCCAGCCAGTACACCACACTATTCACCCCACTTGATACGTCATTACAAGTCTAGAGCTTCCTTTGAAATGGATGCTGTAAGTGTTAAATTGGGTTTTCTTCCCTTGGTGTGGGGACTAATTACTCTGAGTTTCATGACAACCAAACAGTTATTGACAAGTACAGTCTCAGTCCATAAATTTTAAGCTGCTAATAATAAGTCTGGACAGGAGTTTTAAAGCTTCAGTGGGCAGTTTAAAATTAACTTACTCCTTTCAGCTGGAAAATCAGCTAATGTTATTCCAGTTTTGCTTCTTAAATCTCCAGGGGCTCTTTTTCAGACTGAGTAAAGTACACATTAGAAGACCCCACAAGACAAAAGAACCATTAACTGTATTGCAAACAAACAAAGCAACTGATAAAGACTTAAGGACACCTTCCTTTATCTAGATATGTAGAACCTCAACTCCCATCATCCTCAGAGCCACAGTGGTTCCCAACTATGGGTCCCCAGATGTTAATGGACTTCAGTTCCCAGAAGCCTCCACCACTAGCTGTGCTGGCAAGGGCTTCTGGGAGTTGCAGTCCAAGAACAACTGGGGGTTGAGAACCACTGCTATAGACCGATACATCCGGGGACAGGAATGGCCACCAGACTCAGGAATGGAATGATCGGTAAATTGCCATTGATGCACCCAACACCTGCTGCCCGAGGCAGTGGCTAACTTCTGTCTAATAAGACCAAACTGTCCTACAGGAAAGTTCTGCTAAATTTTAAAAAACTTGTTCTTTGTGCTTTTATTGATATTTTTAAAAATCTTGGCATTGTGCTCATGGTATTTCTACATAAAAATACATTTCAAAAATGATGTGGAATAACTTTGGAAGTAGTTATCTCCAGTTACACCTTCCTTTCACATGCTTAGCTTCTCTTTTGCCTTCTACATCAAAATATGTGATAAAAGTAGCACTGAATATTTTCTAATTGCTCAGTTGCTTTTTCATCCATTGGAAAGTAAAGTGTACACCAATGCAACTTTCACCTCTGAATAAAGCCACTTTGAACAATCCCAGAAGCCACACCAAAGAAGAAGATAGCAGAGGATGTGAGAAGGCCATGTAAATAAATGATCAAGGCTGTTTATAATAAGTGAGAATAACCGAGGAAGGAAGGAAGCTGATTTGTGAGGTGAAGGAAGGGATGAGGAGCAAGGCAGAAGTGGGAAAAAGGGAAGGGGGAAAGAGGAGGGGGGAAACCACCAGAAGCCCAGCCACTTTCTGTGACGAGAGGGGAGATTTCATTCTTCTGGATACTGGGAACAAAAACATAGTGTTGCCATGGTTTCACACTCCCTGGCTGGAAATGACAATATTAGCGGGAGTGACCTGGCAATTAGAAACTATGCCCCCAGGTCAGACTATGGGGAAAATAAAGAGAGATTACTGAGGCTGGAGGAGGCAAGATAATGCCATGGGCTCATGGGCTCCCTACTTTTTATAACTCGTCCATTTAAATGCAGATTATGATGACTTTCCACCTGGGGGCTCTAATCTGTCTTTCAGCCAATTCAAACAATGAGCAAGCGCTTAGCCCAGTGGGGGGGGGCAGGGTGCTTTTTGACGTGGTCTGCTTCTGGCCTTGGTGGAGGTGGAGGTGTTGTTGCCACTTCAAGAAAAGCCCCAAGTCACCACATTCAAATATGAGTGGCCAATCCATTTCTCAGATTCCAGGCCTCCTGCTTCCTCCCTCCTCCTTCCCCCAATGCCTGTTTTTCCAGTGCCACGTTCAGGGTGGTGGGTTTCCTTCCAGATTGCAGGGGGTGGGTCCAGAAAGCAGGAGAGGTGTTTGAGGGTGAGGGGAGGGAACTTTGGGCCTGGTCCCCCCACCCTCTGAGGTGCAATAAAGAGGGCCTGCCAATTTTTAAATCAGCCGATGAATCAGATGATGGAGTTGATGAATTGCTGAATCGGTCAGGCTGAACTGGCCCAGCAATTTTCAAAGCCTTTCTCTTTTGAAGCACAGTTGGTGGCCCTGTCATATAACTGTCAACAGGGAAGGGGGGAGCAAAGGGAGAAAGGCCTTTAAAAAAAAAGATGGGTCTGCCCAGGGTGGATGCACCACAAAAACTGCTCTTATTTACATTTCTTCCCCTGCTGCTCTCTTTGCTGTGGCCGGAATTAAGACTTTATGAAGGATGCCTAATTGTCATCAAAACAATCAACATTGGACTTCATCAGTCATCTCTGTCATTGGGGGGGGATTACTTTTTAAATGGCAAAAATTTTGTCTGATTTCCACAGCCATATCCTATGATTTCGCGGTTGCTTTCCCAGGAAACCCAGAAGAAACTCATGAAACATCATAGTCCTTGTATTGCTAGACGTTATGAAGGAAAGAGAAAGAAGACAATCAGAGCTATGTATACTACTAACTATAACACCACAAAGTCTGACTACAACACATCAACAATAATCAAAATACAGTAATTTTGTTCATTGATACCACACAACACTCTTCTCTTTCCTATCCATATTCTGCAGTTTGGTTTTGCCTCAATGAGTAGATGTGCACTACCTTTTCTTTTCTTTTCTTTTCTTTTCTTTTCTTTTCTTTTCTTTTCTTTTCTTTTCTTTTCTTTTCTTTTCTCCCCCCCCCTTCTCTCTCAGACAGACACTTTTCCCAGGGTGATCCCGCATACCCAGGGCCTATTAGCATCCCTTGTGCATAATTAGAGCGTGTTGCATTGTTATGCAAAGCAGCCTCAAGATGACAAAACTGCATCCTGGACAACACAGAAATGCCGAGAGTCACTTTCTCACACAGTTTTAGCCAATGCATACTGCCCCTCTGCATAGTTTCAAAATTAATTAATTGGGGGGCTGGTTGAGTACGCTTGCAGCCACTCGTGGCAGGCTTCCGATCCCAGCTGCCGGGGTGGGGAAGCAAATCTGTGGGTGTGTGCTTGAAAGAAAATATTTTTTAAAACAGGCATTGAATTCTTATTGCAGTTTTCAACTGAAATGAAGCGCTTAGATGGGGTGAGGGATAGTTCCCTGCCACTCAACCCAAACAGGATGCCAGCAACCCTGATACCAGTCAGACATACTTGCCCACCTGGCCCAGCTTTATGTCGTTTGCAAGCAGGTAAAAAAAAAACCTCAGGTGCAGGTGCAAAGTGCTGACTTCTGGACCTCAGCTCCCTGCAACTCCCTGTAGTTGCAAAGAAGGCAACACAGTTGTCAGCAGGTGCTCCCAAAACCGCATCTGCTTCTGCCACAGATCAGCCTGAGACTGCAATGCCCAGTGTTTGAAGTGAGATGCTCTAATGCTCTTCCTATCTTTTTCCAGCCTAGAGAGGTATGGGATTCATTAGTACTGACTGAGCAGATCCAAAGGTCATTAGAGCCATTATCATAAGCCACTCTCTATCTGTCTATGTAGGACAACAACTTCCAGGACCAGAGGCAGTAAAGAAGCAGGCTCACAGAACAAATAACATGGAATAATATAAAGAACCTCAAGAAAAGGAGAGAGAATGTGAGAGAAAAGGGTGTCTTGCTGGTACTACCTGTAATTCAATTAATTTTAAAATGTGTTAGCACATTTTAATGCAGTAGCTCTGAATATTGAGACACTCTTCTAGCATTCCTAACACTGAAGGTTCTGGTACAGCTCCACCAGAAGACAGCAAAAAGGCTAGAAAATACTGTCAGTAAAGACTAACGGGGCATGCAAATTAAATAAATAAATCCACAAACCCTCCTTTGGGGTTGTGGGTTTTGTGGAGTGTTAATTTTGTATCAGAATGATACATTGGTAAACATTTATGTACTTTTAAACTGTATTCCTCTGGCCTGGGCCAGAATCCAGTTGGTCAAGGCAAAACGTAAACTGCCAAATTGCCTTCATGCTAGTTATTGCTCATTCAGATGGGCTCAGGTCATGCAATTGGTTGTGTGCCTAAGAGTGTTATAAGCAGCTAGCAAAATGTGATGACCAATCACATGTTTTGCCCTTATTTTGGAAACAAGATATTTGGCCTTAGAGATTAAATGATTGGTCATCATCTTGATTAGATCCTGCATACATCTGTTGTAGGGTTGTACTTCAAGCCTGTAAGGAAAATACCTACCACTGATCAGTCAGTGATCTAAATATCTTATTGCTTTTTCTGGTTTTGAACACATATCTTATGAGTACAATTTTAATTCAATATTTTTTAAAAAATACATGATGTCAGCTTCTATTTTTAACAACATTGGTAATGCTATTAATAATGTCTGTGTCTAATCACCAGGTACTAATCCCCACCCTTTTAATTTTCCCCCTTTGCCTCCCCACCCCTTTGGTACTTGGAATGAATTATTTTAAAATAAGAATTGTGGAATTAGTCCTCTTGCTAATTTCAGCTAGACAGGCTGTGTTAAATCCACTTGCTGAACGTTGCATTGACACATGTAAATCATGTTGATTCCGTTGGTCTATTCTAACTTGGATGAACCATTGAATTTAGGCTTCTGTCTTCAGCAGCTTGAATAGGGACAAAGAGTGTTTTTAATTACTATTATTTGGAGGGGGGGATATTATTACACAAGTTAATCAGCTCACCCAAGCAAGGGTGTCTGTGTTATGTCATCCAATAACTGTTTTGCAGCTGGCCACCGGTAATAAAGTAACTATCACTGGCTGTAATATATGCATTTCATTTCCCTTTCACATCTCACCTCTCTGCTTAGACCCCCGCCTCCACCTCAAACCATACATGTGTGTATATGCTTGCATTCAACATAATACTTAATTAAACTGCAGAGTTGGCCTGAGGGGCAGGAAGCTGGATGCTTAGTTCAGAATATTACTATACTGGACATAAGGATGACTGGGTAGAAACGGCTTTTTTCCCCATTAGAATTTCTACAAGTCAAAGTACATACACCTTGTTCTTTAGAACAGAAGGTGTCATTACTTGGAACTAAGCCAAAATATTTTGCTGCTTTATGGAAGGGGACAAAACGCACCAAACACTGCACAAAATTCCACCTATCAAAGTGGACCAGCCTGCAACATCCAAGCTCCGAGCCTCAACTAAGACACTGTCTGGCTTTTTTTCCATCTTGTCAAGGACCTTACATCTAAGAAATAACTCCTGGCAAATCCATCTTTTGCCATGTTATAACCTATTAGTACTACTCTGAGGAAGAGGGTTTTACCCCCGAAATATTAGCAACATTATTGTTATTTTTCTAGTCACCTAAAGGTACCACCTGTTCCACTTTTGTATTTGGTTCTTGTTTCAGTAATTAAGAGCATTTTCACACGACCCATAAAATCCACGGCAAATGGCTCCCAGATCCAGAGCTTAAAATTGTTTCCCCACCAGCTCCAGAGTTTACAATAAATTAAGTGCGACCATGCCCACCTAAGCGCGTCCCAGCGCACTTTTCAAGTACCTGCTCTCCAGGGGTGAAAAATTCCTGATGCGGATGTAACATAGAGAGTGCCGGGCTCTCCTGGCTTCTGTTTGTTGTTTTTTTGCCCCCGCCCCTTTAAGAGATACTAATGCTGCCGGGAGCAAAGCGAGAGGGTAGAACGGAGGTGAGCGGCATTCTTTTCTTCCTTTTCTTCTCCCTCCCCTCACGCAGACAGCAGCTAGGAGTGCGGAGGGGGTGGGAACACAGGAACAGCAACAAACCCCCAAGGTATCTGGTCCAAATTTAAGTGGCCAGCAGATCTTAGGGGTCATGTGAAAAGGCTCTAAGAGACAGTAAATCCCACCCCACTCAAAAGCAGGAGGATAGTTTTATTATAGAGTTTTGAATTGTGGTTAAATTCTTATAGCTGTGCAGTCGAAGTGCAAGGATTCACAAATAATAACCTCAAGTTCCCCAAAGTTCACCCCTTTCTCTCACATTAACTTGCACTCACAGTCTCAGTAACGCACTCTGAGGCATTGGTAGGAGAAAGAATAAAATGATTTATTATTTACAGTTAGATCAAAGAGAAAATTTAAAATATTGACAGCTTCGTTCAAAAGGCTTCAACAGTCTAAGGAGAGAGAAAAAAGAAAGAAAGACAGCAAAGAGGCAGGGCTATCTTTGAATTTAGAGGCAAAGAAGGAACAATTGTTTAGTAATGGATAGGTAGCTCATCAACCCAGTCCAGAAAGTTCGGTCGCCCCCAGCCACAGGTACTAGAGGCAGCATACAATGGTGCAAGACTACCAAGAAGTTCATGAGATGCAGGGCCGGATGCCTGAATCATATAGCTCAATTTTCCAATGGCCAAAGGTCTGTTGATCCCACCTTGTCATCAGCCAATTATCTGCCACTTTTATTTTTATTTACAACATTTTTAGCTGCCTCACTAACAAATAGTATCTGGGCGACAGAGTCTATGGCCTCACTCCGCCTGACAGCAGGGACCATTCTGTTAACAGAGTTCCACAGATTTCTTCATAACTTATCCTCCAGTGAAATCAACACACACACACACACACACACACACACACACACACACACACACACACACACACACACACACACACACACACACACACACACACACACACACACACAATTTTGCAACTATGCGTTTCTCTCCTTGGTTTACTTCTGTGCATAAGATGACCCTCAAACTTTAGTCCAACAGTTTTAGACAAAAATATAGTCTTTCTACACAGGAAAATACTGTACCTTCTACAAGGCCTTTAACAGATGAAGCCTAGTAAACCCTATCAAAGATATCAGATGACATTGTTTCCTTACAATTACTGAATAATTTCAGGGTGGTGGTTACCAAAACCATAGGAACGGATGAAATTTCCCTCAAAAACCTATCAGTAGTTTCTGACAAGGGAAAAACCACTGGGAAGAACTCTAGGATTACTCCTCCATTCCACTTCAGCACAGACAGTGCTGGTTCTAATATGGAGCTAAGCTGAGCTGAGCTGATGTTTGGCTGGAACTCAGTTGCTACCAACCCACATGTGAGAATGAGCCTGAGCCTGTTCATTAGCCACTGAGTTCCCAGTCTCAGATTTCATTAGATTGGGTTTGCTTTTTGTTTGTTCTTTCATAGTGGAAGGGAAACACTTGAGGTTGTCTAAATCAGGGGACAGCAATTTCATGACTTCAGAAATTATTTTACTCTCTGAAACATTCAAACTCATCATCCAGTACATTGATGACATAACAAAAAAGCACAATGGTGAAGGTCAAACATCCAAAGGCAGAGGGCAGTGGTCCAGCCACTGGAGTTAGCCACAGCTTTCAAAGAGGAAACCATCTGGGCCTGACTTAGCCCTGCTCTCACACAACAGCATTCTCATCCACCTCCATAAGCTGCATCAGAGATTATATAAAAGCCATGATATGTGTCACGATTCACAAGAGGGCCGACAACATTTCCAACCTGAGTTTAGAGATGCAAAATTTCCAGAAATTTTGAAGCTAGGAAAAAAACTGTTTTTTTCCTGATTTTTTAAAGGGGGAAATGGAAAATTTTGGAAAAAAAAGAGAAAAAAGCTACTTTAGCATTCCCCCTTTTACAGCTTGAAATTAATTGTGTTACTTAAGGAATGTAAAATATGACTAGGGACAATTTGACTTGGCATAAAATTATCACAACTAGCATATTAAAATATAGTATATCCAAACAATTATTACAAACAGAATTTACTTTTTAAATAATATTTATTTGTACTTGTAAGTAACAAATTGAGTGTCAATCTCCTAAACTGTTTACTGGCTTATATGAAAAAAACCTCTACAGAATAATGTTTAAAAGTCCAGAATTAATAATTATTCATATTTCCTCTTTATAGTATTAAATAAAATAAAATAAAAACATAATTATCATAAAAAGAATTGAAGAAGGAAGAAATGTATAGAAGGGAGTGGGACTAAGTTTCAATGTTATTATTAAAAATGATTTGGAAAATATTTGAACACACTGTCTTAAAATATTTTATTCATCATGTTAAAATAAAACATTCCACAATCATTTTTTCAAATTTTTCTAATGGGGGGGGGTGACAAAAAAGGCTTCAGGAAAAAAAAAACAGAGCGGGGGGAGACAGTTTTTTCCTGAAATTTTCCATGTTTTTTCCCCCAAGCCTTCACATCTCTGCCTGAATCAAAGAACAAGATGGCAGAAGTGGATCAGACTGGCAACTTACTTCAGTACTGGTGATAATAACATAGTATTCTCCATTATGCCTAAGGGCAGTAATGCATACCTGAATGTTTAAGAGCATTCTCCTGTAGACAGAGCTTTCCAGCATAATTAAGCTGATAATTACCACTTCAACTATGTTGTATGCTGAGTAGAGATGGGCACAAAATGAACTTTTAGTTTGTTTTGTTATTTGTTATTTGTTTTGTTGCATAATGAAATGAACAACGAAACCCAGAGTGGATTTAGAACAAAATGAAACGAACTGGAAAAAATTGGTTCGGTTCAGTTCAGTTCGTTAATGGCAATGCCGGAGATGTCTCCTACCTGGTGCCGGTCCTTCCTGGTTGGAGGTCCGGTCTTCCTGGCTGCAGGAGGAGCAGCGAGGAAAAAAAGCCAACCAACCTGTGCTATATCTGTAGCACAGTCCATGTGGTTGGAAGTAAAAAAAAATACAATAAAAATAAAATAAAATTAAAAAAATTAAAAAGGAGTGCTGACCCAGCCCCAAAATAAAGAAATAATTATAAAAAAAAAATAAAACCAGCACCAACCTGGCCCGCTGACCCCAAGCCAGCACCTCAAAAAGCCCCTGCCACAGGGGCCAGGATCGCTCCGCTGCCACTGCCACCCGGTAAGGATGATGTGTTGTTGATTGAAGATGCTGATGATGATGTGGATTATGAGGATGAGGATGCTGCCAGTCTAGTTTGTGCCGTTGTTGTCAAAGTCTGTGTTTTTTTTTTTTTTATTTTTGAATGTTTTTTCCCACCCATGCTATCAAATGGATTAAACTGTGCAAAGCAGGAAAAACAAATAAAAAAATCAACAAACCAACAAAATGAATTTTTCAAAAAAATCATTAAAAACAAACTGAAATGAACCAAACCCTAAAACGAACTGAACCAAAACAAATTGCCATTTTTTCGGTCCGTGCCCATATCTAATACTAAGATTATTATTCCTAATCCTATCATTTCCACTGAACTTCATCCCTTCCCTTCCAAGGAAACTACAGAGGTGAAATGTGCCTTGTTCTGCTTAGGTTGGGTTATCAACTGATTACAACTCTGCATAGAATAGGAATGGTAGGAGTAGGAGTGGGCTGCATAGAAATGCTCTCTGTACATTCAAATCCAAAAGAAATAAAACACAGCAGCAACTATTGGGGCATTAAATTGATTAAAATAAACCTACCTTTTTAAGGAGGTGTTTGGTGACCTTTTTACTTAAGTTATCATCTTTGTTTTTTTTTTTCCTCGCCTGTGTCATCCCTTTGGGGCTCTGGCTCTCTTCCTTGTACTGTATTTTTGCTTTTTTTTTACTTTGTTTTATTGTTAGCCGCCCAGAGTTCCTTTCTGGAAGATGGGTGGGATATAAGTGCACTAATAAATAAATAAATAAATAAATAAATAAATAAATAAATAAATAAATTTTCCCACAGAAGCAAAGAGATGGTCGAGATTTTCAACCAAGACTGGAGTGAGAAAGGACAGCTGTTCAAGCTGAGTTCAGAAAAGAAACTAGCACTTGAGATCATATTGTATATGTGTCTTGGCTATTGGAGCATACTAAAACTATTCAGGAGAAAAATCATTGAGTGTTTTAGAGTAAAGCCTTTGATTGGATGGCTAAGAAAAAACTAATGCTTTTTCCCCCTTCAAAAAATGAATGTGCCATAACATCCGATTGTCCTGCTATATAGTCTGTACTTGGGACAAGAAGCTAGTACTAGAGGAGAATATGAAGAAACAGAATGATTTTCCATAGGCAAAACCATCACTGTTGCTGCTCCCAGACTTTGGAACTGCCTCTCGCTGGAGGCCAGGACTGCCCCATCTCTGCTGCCTTTCCAGAAGCATGCAAAGACCTTTCTCTTCAGGCAAGCTTTCCCTGAATGAGGGACTACCTACTGTGTGACTTTTATATGGATTACCACACATGATTGCATTGACTGATTTCATAAGAAACTAGTGTTTTCCATGTTGCTTTTCACCCCTCATAATGGATTTTTCTTTTCTTCTTGCATGCTCTTTGTAGCTCTAATGTTACATTTTAATGTCCTAAGATGCCTCTTCATCTTCAAACTCCCTGTTCTCAACTTGAATGTGTCTTAAACGTTCTGGACTGTATTTTGTCCCTCATTATTGCAATCCACCTTGGGTCTTTTTCCAAGGTGAAAGGTGGGGTAAAAATGTTAAAAATAAATAATAAATAATAAGGGTGTCTTCTGTCTCCCTACCTGTTCAGCAGAACATCCCATACTGTACACTGCATTAGATTCCGATGAAGTAAGAATGAAAATTGGAAAAAGAAACACACATAATCTAATGATATCTAATGATTTGAAACAACTATAGATGAGGTTTAGAGATGAAAGTACAAAAGCAAGATTGCAGTATTAGGCAAAAATGATAGCAATGACATAAGATTTGCATAACTGCAGTGTGCACAAGGGGGAAATCAAAATTGTGTTAAACATTTTCCATGCCTTGGTTCAGTCATTAAGTTAAATGGAGCCTGTATCCAAGACATCAAATGGAGACTTGGAAAAAATGGAAGAAAATTAGTATATATCCTTAAAAGTGTTGCTGAAAAACAGGGTTGAGGATAATTCAGACTGTGATATTCCCATCTGTATACAGATGGGAAAGTTGGAGAATGAGGAAAGCTGACAGAGAAAATATAGAATCTTGTAAAATGTAGTGTTGGGTTACAGTTTTACAAATGCTATATACTGTCAAGTATGACTACCATGAGGCTATCATGAGTTCAGATTTCATAAGAAGACAAGACTCAGTGGAAAAGATAATCACATTAGGAAAAGCTGAAGGGAAGAGACAAAGAGGAAGACCTAACAAGAGATGGATTGGCTCAATGATGGAAGTTTAGCCCTTAATGTGCAAAACATGAGCAGGACCTTTCCTTATAGGGTCCTTTAGGAGTCATTGATTCATAGGCCTGCAAAAAGTCAGAAGCAGTTCAGCAGCATGTCACCCGTGTGATAAAAGAGTCATAATTTATATGGTTTCATGGATATCAAACTGATGAATATACTTTCCTATTAGGGACAGGAAGATATATCAGTTCCATTTCCACATAGAGACTCGTTTTCCCACATTCTTTCCTTTGCTTCTTGATGGTTCCATTATCACATTTTCCATGGAACAAAAATAGTAATAAATCTATTGGCTAAACTCCTATTGTTTGCATAAAATAAAATAAAATAAAAAATAAAATAAAATAAAATAGATAGATAAATAGATAAATAAATAGATAGATAAATAAATAGATAAATAAATAAATAAATAAATAAATAAAGCATTTTAAAGATTGACAGCTTTATTTTCATATGAGCCTTAGTTAATTAGAATCCACTTGGAGTACAAATGCATGTCATGTGTCTGAGGAAGTAGATTTAGATTCATAAGAGCTCAACTGAAATTACCCTGAGAGTCTGTAAAGTGGTATGATGTTTGACAAGAACAACCTGTGTTACCCACTCTTCCCAGGCAGCATGGCTGAGGCCCCTGCCCCTGAGGGTAGCCCGGAAAGAAAAGACCTGGGCCTTCTCAGCGGTCACTCATTATCCGGGGAACACCTTACTGCCTGAAATCTGCTTGCCCCCCTCCCCCTCACTGGGAACCTAAAGGCAAGCTTTTCCACAGCCCATGACAGCTTAATGCAGTGTTGTTTTTCAGTTAAGAATTCTCCTCCGCCATCTTTTTTAAAAAAATCTATAGCTATTGATTAGAGATGGGCACGACTAGGGAAAATGACGTTTTTGAGTTGTCGTGTGTTGGAGGCGGCCTGTGTCGGCTCGTTTCCGTTTTTCGTGAAACTTTGCAAAAATTTGTCGTTTCGTTTTTTGTTTTTTCGTCTGTCGTTAAACTGGTTTGGGGGGTAGCGGGCTCCTGGAGGCACCTCTTTTTTGGGGGGGTGCCTCCTATCCTCACCCGCTAGGGAAAGCAGGCTCCTGGAGACCCCTCATACGTGGGGGTCTCCTCTCCTCACCTGCTGCAAAAGGGCATGCATGCATAGCCATATGGCTATGATTGCATACCCAGTTGCACGGAGAGACACAGCAGACTGGCAGAGGCACCCCTCTTTTTGGGGTGCCTTCCCTGCATCAGTCAGGCCTCGGGGGCATGGTTTGCATGATGTCACACATGCTGCCGGCCGAGCCAAGCCTGCAGGAGTCACCCAGAGCCACAAGTGGTGGACTGGCAGACTCTCTGCTCCCACTGTGTCTCGCTAAGAAGGGAATTGTACTTGCTATAGTGCAATGCAAGTACAGATCTGGCTTAGGGTTAGGGTTAGCGCAAGGGCTAGGGTTAGGCTAGTTACGGGTGAGGTTAGGGTGAGTATTGGGGTGCACCTCTGGGGGCCTCTCTGACCCACTTAGAAGGACAGTGTACTGGCGTATGGGTTAGGCTTAGGGTTAGGGTTAGGGTTCAGGCTACGGTTAGTGGGCTTTTTATGCCCGGTTGGCACATCCCAGAAGTCTCTGTGGTCAACCTGGCCAAGTGGCCATGCGATTGGTGGAATGGCTCCAAAAATTTGCATGGTCACTCCCATGGCCAGCCCATCATTGCGCAGGTGTAAAAAAAAATGAAATAAAATAAAATCAACGGAGAGAGGAAAGAGGAGACATTTTGTTGCAAGAAAAACCCACTGCTACTGTAAAAATTCTGGCAGTTTTAAAATAGCAATTTTTGCATGTTTCTGTGTGGTGCTTGTGTGGTTTTGGACCACGATTTCAAAAAAAATAATTGCGGTCACCACCCCATTTTGGATCCCCCGCCCGCACTGCATGGCATGGCAACTCGAGTCCGGCTGCCCAGGACAGGAGAGGGGGGGAGGCCGGGACCCCCCCGAAACCACCCCTCTGGTAGGTGCACTCTGCACTGCAGGCATATTTTCGCCTGCTTTTTGGCCCGGGAATGGGGGAGAGTTTAAAACTTTTTTTCTGTGCTGCTTCCGCTTGAATTGCGGCGGCCAGCGGCGAGTCCGTTGCTTGTTGCGAGCAACTACGACGAGGATTTCCCCCACCACCAGAGCAGCCCAGGACAGGAGGGGGGTCAACCACCCCTCTGGTAGGTGCCCTGAGCCCTCACTCAGGCAGGCATATTTCCGCCTGCTTTTTGGCCAGGAATCGGGTTTTTTTTAACTTTTAAAAACTTTTTTTCTGTGCTGCTTGGCATCGCAGGATCGCCGCGATGCCAGGAATGACCACGACAAATCAGACCCAATTATTCTTTAGTCGGTTCGAGTTTGAGTTCTGGCGGAGTAATTCCCGTTACCGTTTCCGTTGCATAATGGAAACGAGTAATGGAAACGGAAACGGGAATTCTGCCAAGTCGTGCCCATCTCTACTATTGATAATTTTTTACTGTTGTTTTATTTTTATTTTTTGTATGATCTGTATTCACTTAATTATTGCTTATTTTTTGTTTATTTGCACAGTTGTTAAATGGAATGGCCTTGCTGTCTAATGGGCGCTATATAAATCCAATATATAAATAAATCCATTAACTAAATATTGGTGTTCATGTAAGGTTTTTGAAATGTGCCATGGCTCAATGCAGCAGATTAGGTGCCAGTGCACCTAGCGATGGGTCTTTCATGCTTTAACGAAAGACCCAAAACATGAAAGAGGCTCTGTTTTTCATGTTTTATGTTATTTCATCAATTGTCCAATGAAAGCCTCTTAAACACAAATGATTCGTGTTAACAAAAGAGGGGTCGCAAAAGCATTTGTGTTTCTTCCATGTTTCTTCTTTCATGTAACCTGTTCATCACCTTTTGTCTCTCAAATCACCTGAGATTTCCCCCTCCAATACCATTGCGAGAACTGCTTCCAGTAACCAATCAGAATGTCCTGGAGAGGGGATGAATCTACAAATGGGCTGGATTGGATGGAACAACGTGAGGGGGAGTGTTCTTTGATTCAGTTGGTCTTGTTCAAATATATGTGCTGCTAACACTTCCATTTTGGACTGTACTGCCTACCTTTCTCTATGCCTCCATCTTAGATTCTTTCCTTTTTCTACCTTTTTTTTTTTTTTGGGGGGATTTCTTTGGATTTTTTTTGCTGATGTTTGGCCAAGCCCTTCCACCTGCTGATGGGAAAGAAGAGGAAAGAATTGATGGGAGAAAAGAAATCTTCTCATATTCTAATAGTTTTGCTTGAGAGGGGCTTTGTTTTTGGCTTTATTTGTGTGCTTGTTTTCTTAATATTAGGAAGAGGGGACCATGGAAGGTGTTGGGTTTGTTTGTTGTTTGTCTCTCTCTTTTCCCTTTGTGAGGAAGATGTGGTTTTTTTAGTGTTTAAAATTGTTATTTGATTAATGTACAGTGTATTTACAGGTATTCTGTTAAAAGTGAATCCTTTGGTAAGGTCTGTGATGAGCATTTTGTTTCCTCCTTTTAGAAGAGGTAGCTGTATTAGTCTGTGCAAACAAAAGCAAAATAAAAACAAAAAAGACAAAAACATTGTGGCACCTTGAAGACGAACTTCTATATTTTAATGTGAGCTTTCACAGACAAGTCCACTTCTTCAGACATGTGAGTTGTTTGATCCTATGGAGGTGGGGAGGGCCGGGGGTAGACCTTGTGACTTTGCTGCTATGCAACCAGTCTGTGTAGGCCATTAGTGACAGTAGCGGAACACAGATTGGAGCATTTTTGCTCTTTCTCTTGTTATTTCGTCACTGTGTGCCAGGCAGTCAATGACTGCCTAGCTGGCTGCTTCCTTGCCCAGTGGATTGGTTGTACTGGACAAGTGGCATTGAAACTATCAAGTTGTTTTCTCTTTTCTACTTTAGAAAAGTTGGGGGTTGAATCGAAGTCATTAGCCCCAGTGACCAAATTTTCTTCAGCAACAACCAGTATGCCCAGGCAGGTACTAGCCTTCCTGCTGCAGCTGCTACTCTAGCTCCCACTCCCGCTGCATCAACCTATGGTGTTGGATGAGTCACCCAACATTATTTCTGGGTTGGGGTGGAATACCCTAACTGTGAGGTAGAGAGGTATCAAGCATCACACCCCTGCTGTGGGGTGTGATGCTTGTCTTACCAGCTCTTGGCCCTGGTAAATGTTGTCCATTCCCCAGCCCAAGGGACCCAAAGAACAAAGTGTTTTCCCTCTTCCCCCTTCTTCCCAAGAGCACAGAAGACTGGTGGCCATTCCTAAGGCCATCAACCAGTCCCCCTTCCTTTTCCTTCTCATCTGTTCTCTTCTACCATCTGATTCTGCTAGCTCCCTCCAGCCCAACCACTTTCCCTGCACCCCCATTTCTGCAGTTGCTCAGCCTTCCCCTCTGCTTGTCCCCACAGAACACGTAAGCAATGTTGAAAAGTGTGGATTTCTTATTTTAACATATGTGAAAACATATGAGTGCTTTTAATTCTTTTTACCTTTTAAATGTATTTTTAATTTCTTTCTAATTTTAGTTCCCCCACACACACACCTGGGATAGCTTTCAATTTCGTTGTACTATGTACAACGACAATAAAGTATCTATTCTATTCTATTCTATTCTATGCCTATTTCCATGTTTGGTTATGAGATGCAATTTGGGTATATCTGTTAGAATAAATTAAATGGCTCAGTGGTGCATATTGATATCATATCCTTTTTCTCTCATATCCTCTATGATTTGTCAGTCATGTGACCTCTAAAATGATAGCTCCCTGCTGGCAATAATCCCTCCCCAAAGAATATCGCCACCGGCTATGAAACCTGAGCTCGGATGACACCATGAACAGGTGCAGCTCTCCCTGCAAATGAGGAAGACTGTTTTCTCCTTCTTTCTAGGAATCAATCCCATTGAAGAAGAGAACAATGCCCTCAACTAGTGCTGAGAGGTATGCAGGCTTTGATGGTGACCCTCTGGGGCATCCCTGCCTTTGCTTCTTCCCTGGGGCCCATTCGGTATTGCAACATTTGCCAATCAGCCCAGCATGGGGTAAAATGTTGATACAGCCAACAGATTCTCATTTGCACTGCTGAGCTGACAAAATGTGTACATCAACATTCAAGAGGACAGAGACCCCTGGCAGTTATTTAGGACACATCTACCTGGCTTGAGCTTAAATACATGTTTACAGGCACAAGTGTAAGATAGAAAGCAGGTGGGGTTCGGGTCAAACTATGATCTTCCTTGTTGCCACAGCCAACTTGGCCACTGCCGAGGGATGACAGGAGTTGCAGCCCAACATCATCTAGAGGGCTATTTTAAATATGGGAGTAGATCTCGTCAACCAAAAATAGAAGCTTCCAGTGGAGTAGTGGGGGTAAGAACATTGCCACAAAAGCAACAAGGAGCCTTGTGGCACCCTAAGGACTTCCAAGGCTGGTCTCTGTGTATCTGAAGATGGGGACTATCTTCCAGCAAAGCTTGTGTCAAATAAAACTTGTTAGTCTTTAAGCTGGAACGAAACTCCTTGATGTTTTTGAAGTTGACAGTGGTCCACCGCAAAGGAACTCTCCCTTGAGTAATACAAGGCGAAATTAGTCTCAAACCTTAAGCCATGAATGATGTGATGCTAAGGTTATGGTATAACCTTGTTCTCATTTTGCACATTTAATAGGCTCAGCCAAAACCCCTCTTTCAGACAGTAGAATGCCAGGTGCTTTAAGAGATAAGCCTCCTTCAAACCAGTTCTGTCTATCTGAAACAAATGAGGGAGAATATAATGAAACTTTAATGACACAGACAGTAATCAATAGCTTGGCCTTCCCTAATTACCGTTTTACATACTGGTAATTATATTTTATACTGTAGTCTAATAAGCCAACCACATTATTTTAATTATCTTGAATATGCATAAGGAGAGAAATCCTATGCGGGGTTGGGGAGAGGAGAGAAAAAAGCATTGTACAAGAACCACTATTTCCTAACCCATGACGCTCCCTCCAGCCAGGGCAAAACATTTAGTTTGATCCTAACATCCGATCTCACCTGATTTTGGAAGCTAAGCAGAGTTAGGACTGGTTAGTACTTGGATGAGAGACCACCAGGGAATACCAGGTGCTGTAGGCGCCTGGAGTAGGAACCGGCAAACCACTCCAGTATTCATGCCACAAAACCTGCATGGAGTCACGAAGAGTCGGCCATGACTGTAGCGGCACAACACACACTCTCTCCTGAGGAATAAAGGCAACCTTGTGTCTGCTATTCATGCATGCATGCATTAATTCACCAACCATCTAGCCAAAGGCTACTGCTAGATCCTCAGTCACCCCTGACATCCCGCCCCCCTGACACACACACACACACACACACACACACACACACACACACACCTCACTATCACTAAAGTCCCTTTTTGGCCCCTATTCTGTAACAATGATGACAGGACCTTAGAAGTTGCACCCTATGGGTGGACCTTCCACGTGTCAACACAGAAAATAAGTCCACAGTAGGCTCTGGTCTCTGGCAAACCACTCCAGTATTTCTGCCAATAAAACTCCATGGACATGGGGTCACAAACAGTCAGCCACGAGTGTAATGACACAACACACACACACAGCCTATGGCCTTCCCAGAGATTAGAGTTTGGGAAGCTAAAAGTTAACATATGAAAATGGCTTAGCATTTTTCTCAGTTTTAATCATACATTCAAAGCCATAAATCTGGACCATTCCAGAATTATCTTGCTTTCTATGAGACCTCATGGTGCTATCGATGATTTATTAAATACATTATTTTCTCCTGCCACTAGCATGTACCTCAAAATTCTAAAGATAAACTAGTGTTAGCCTTTCTACAAATACCAAACATTTTAAAGTTGTTTAAGTTTAATATTATAATATTCTTATTGTTTGAACTGTTTCACAAGCTGCTTTGCATTCAAATTCTGGGAGGAAATTCAAATATCAATACAATAAACAGACAAATAAAGAAGTACCCTAATCTGCAGACTATGTTGGAAAGGCACATGTAATTGCAGGGCAAAGAGGGGAAAGCTAAACCAAAGCCAATTTGGGTAACAGAAATCAGTTGAATCTGCAGATGACAATACAGGATGGTGGGTTCAATTCTAATTAAAAGGATATCAGGATGCGGTGTGGGGGATAATGATTAAGTTACATTGGTGTATTCATATCTTTTTTTAAAGGCTTGGTAAGGAGTAAAGCTGTATTTTGTGGAAACATGTGAGGCACCCTGGAACCTTCTATTAAGGTCTCTTGCATCACCCAGAAGGTTGCAATCAGAAGCTGGGATGGCCCAGATCTGGGTCACCAGAAGGGTCAGTCTCTGACTCTTTTTCTGTCAGAAGGTCCATGGGGCATGCAAAGCAAACACACTGGGAAACTCCAATCAGAAACAGTTTTTGACCTTTTTTGCCCTTGAATGTCCATGGTGATCACAACTTCCTGTGTTGTGCCTAGGGAAATGACAAAGGAAGTCGGAGTGGGGTGGGAGAGGCTGTAGGGACATGGGAAGCAGTCGCTCTCAGTACAAAAAGGCTGTGGGATGGAGGAGGCCTGTGATTCCGTAACAGCTGGTAGAAGCCTGCTTTACTTCAAAGCAACCCATCCTTTCTTGCTGTTGTGGCTTAACACCTACTGGGTGGTGATTTTCAGTAACCGTAGCTAATATGTCAACTGATGGATCTGTTTCCTCTGCCAGGCAATCAATTGACCAATCAATCAGCATTAAAGCACTGATGCCTCTTTAAGAATAACCCATTCAAGTGACCACCCTGCTGATGAAGTGTGTCTCTGCACTCAGTTTCTAGTGAGGCTCCCTTTACTTCCATCTCTGCCTCTGCCACTGACTCGCTACTATAGCCTTAGTCAAGACCACGCCATGGCTTTATGCTTGCTTGGGTGGGTGCAGCCACAAGCACATTTCCCATGGAATACTATTTATTAACACCTTTTACATTCATAGTGATCTTGTGTTGTGGCCATATTCAGTTATTTATTGCTAGTCATGCAACAGGCAACTACTGTACATTGAAAAGTCAGAGGCAAGCCCAACCTACCATTTGATGAAGGACGAAAGACTGCTTCTTATCACATGAGGCACAGGAATAGGGTTTCTGCAAAGCAGATACTTTCTTTTACTCTCCAGAAAATATCATTTGATGAATCACTCAGGCTTTTGGCTTTCTGCTCCTGAATGCAACAGAGAGTTTCAGATTTACCAAGATGGTGTCTTTCCTTTAGAAAAGATGCCCCTATCCTTTTTGCTGAGACAGGTTCAAAGTACACAGCCACAAGTGACCACGGAGAGGCTTCCCTGCATTATACACATCTATTAATGTGTGCCAAATTTCACTACATAAGTCAGGAGTGGGCAAGCTTCAGTCTTGTGGGAATTTGTTTTTACAGTAGGCCTCCCTTATCCATTATCCACTGATTCAGTTATCCACGGTTGGCAGAGGAAAAAAATTAAATAATTCAGCAGCCACAAAGCAAGCTATTGTCACAAACAGCAGCTGTAAAGCAAGCTATTATCACAAGTAGCATCTGTAAAGCAAGCTACTATCTCAAAACAGCAGTCATAAAGCAAGCTACTGTCAGTAAACAGCAGTTTGGGGTGGGTGGGCAGGTGTTCTCTCTTATCCATGGTTTTCATTATCCACAGGAAGGCCTGGTACCAATCCTCAGCGGATGCCAGGGTCCTACTGTATTCCCTTCTGCACCAGAACCGCCAGACCTAACCAATTAAAGAATAGTACAAAAACATGCACATTGAATTAAAGAATTCTGAACCCTGTAATTGGTTCTGTGTATCAGAACTGACCTGAGTGTACAGTCCTTTCAAACAAAAATCCATTTTTGGTTATTCCTCTCTTCTAGGTTTCTGGGCATGCCTGCATCTAGGAGCCAGGGATCATTTTGTTGCCAATGTCAAACAATTAGGTAAAAGAAATCCTTAAGGAAAGGGTAGACCTAAGGCTGGCCTGGCAATACTGATATCTACAGCTCTGCAAGTACTCATCAAATGGGCTTCCCCCTGTGGTAAAATAGCAGTGGCTGGTCTTATTGATCTTGGTGCCAAGTCCCTGTTGTTGATTAATGCCTACATTCCACCTTTCTCCTCTAAGAATGCTACTAAGGTGGTTACATCACATCCTTCCTCGAGCCGAGGTGAACTTGCCTCCATGTTGAAATCAGTTTTCAACACGGATCGAGAAGCAGATGGAAAAGATTCCCGAGTTCCAGGGTGGGGATCTCTCACCCTGCTTGGAGCGCAGTTCAGGGGGCGTGGTTGGGGTGAACTCAGATTGACCCCACAAGGACATGAGGTTCCGTTCCTTTGAACTCGGATTGACCCCACAAGGACGTGAGGTTATGTTCCTTCGATCTCGGGTTGACCCCACAAGGACATGAGGTTGCGTTCCTTCAAACCGGTCTCCAGCGGGGCCGTGAACTGCAGCGAGAGGGACGTGAAGTATCAGCCTAAACAAGCCTGGGAAGAACAGGAAAACTATATAATAGACCTCGAATCTAAATTTCCCAGACCACAGCCATTTATAATGGAAGATTTTAATGCAAGGCTAGGGCCAAATACCGATGCCCTTTTTTCTTCACCCTTGTGGGGGTTAACTGAAAATCAGGTCTTTGTTCCCAACTATGACAGAACCCCTAAAGATGCTAAGGTGAACTATGGCAGTATCTGTTTGACCCAAATGGTGAGTCGTCTCACTCATAATTTTAAATGGAAACCCTCTTTTTGACACAAGTGCTGAATTCACTTATATATCTGGCCATGGTAGTAGTGTTGTGGATTTTGTGCTGATCTCACACTTATTATCTGGTAGTGTATCTGCTTTCTGTGTAGATTACAGATTGGACAGTGACCATCTTCCTCTAATTGTCTCTATCTCTTTATCAAATGTTATTCACCTGACTACAAATTCCTACTTCCAGGATAAATCTCTATGTCTAAAACATAAAAGGCTATATTGGACAGGAAAAAACAGCAATAAGGTGACAGATTTTTGGGGTTCATCAGAGGGGGAGTTCTTTAAAAACTCAAACATGGCAGCTACAAATGCTACCTCTGCTGTAAATAACTATTCAGCCATGATTACTGCCCTAAAAGCAGTATTAACCCCAAAACAACCCCCACCGGAGTTATGCCCAGAGCAAGTGGCCCCAAATGGTTTGATAAGGAGTGCTGTGCACTCAAAAAACAACTGAGAGGGATATATAACCATTATAGGAGTGAAAATCTGAACACATTACCACAAAAATACTATAAAATTAAAAAAGAATATAAACAACTGATAGCTGTTAAAAAGAGACAAGCAATGCAGGAAAGATGGAAAGCACTGATAGAATCCTCATTAAATAAAAACTCCAAACTTTTTTGGGCAATTGTGACAGATGCCCTAGGTCCGTCTCCTAATCCTCCATGCTGTAACATATCAGCAGACACTTGGGAACAGCATTTCTCTGCTTTATTTGAAGATATCAAAGACAGCCCAAAAGATAGCTCCTACACCATAGATATTTCTGGTACTCCACCTTAGAATCCAGTTACCCAATCTGAAATAAAATATCTGATCAGTTGTATTAAATCAGGCAAAGCTCCATGGATTGGCACCATTCTTCCAGAAATATTAAAAACCAACACAGGCTGGTGGGCCCCTTTGCTAGCCCATCTGTTTACACATATTAATAACACAGGTAAATTCCCTGTTGATTGGTTAGAGGCTATTGTCATACCGGTTTTCAAGAAAGGTGATACAGGAGATCCATCAAATTACAGGCCTATCAGCTTACTGTCGGTTGTGGGCAAACTGTATGCTAGTTACCTAAATCAAAAACTAACAACTTGGGTAGAAGATCAAAATATTCTGGGAAATGAACAGGCAGGATTCAGAAAGGGCAGATCAACAATAGATCACTGTATCCTCCTAAATCACCTAGCTGAGAAATATATGACCTTTTATGGTAATGGTCTGTTCACTGCATTCATAGATTTAAAATCTGCCTTTGACTCTATACCAAGAGAGAAACTATGGATCAAGTTGTGTGATACTTCCATTGATACTTCTGTATCTGATCAAATGCCTCTACCAGGGAATCACACTTCGTATTAGATGTGGGATAGAAGGGGAATTGACAAAATCTATCCCTGCCACTAGGGGGGGGGTCCACCAAGGATGTATACTGGCACCTATGTTATTTAATCTCTATTTAAACGATATGATTCAGAGCTGCCTTGCGCCAGACTTTCATCCACCAAGCTTGGCTAAAACCAAATGCCCTTTACTCTTGTATGCAGATGATGCTGTGTTGCTTTCATTATCAGAAATTGGCCTTAAACGCCTAATGCGTGCATTTATGGTATATTGTAAACTCAATCAACTGAATATAAACATTAGTAAAACAAAAATTATGGTCTTTAAGAAGCATGCAGCACTAAAAAAGTGGAAAATTAATGGGAAATACATTGATCAGGTTAAACAATTCAGATACCCGGGCATCTGGTTCCACCAGAATCTTTCTTAGGCTCCCCATAGAAGGTCTGTTATACAGGCAGCTCAGAATACCAGCAAGGCCATTACCCATTTTTTTCTTTACCAACGGTGAGCCATTTATACCAGCTGCTATCCAGATATTCAGATCCCAGGTCCTACCTCAGCTGTTATATGGAATCCCAGTATGGATCCTGGGCTTCCATACAAACATTGAGAGTATCCTTGCAAGGTTTTTAAGGTCTATTCTCGGATTGCCAAAACGTGTTTCTATAGCAGGTCTATGACTTGAGGTAGGCATCTCCTCAATCGAATGTACTGCCTTGTTACATGCGTTCAGATATTGGATCAAAGTGTTATATGTTGACACTTCCTCTGGATATCTACATCTTCTGATGAAAGATGTTTACACTTGCTCCTGGTTAAAAATCTTCCCAACCAAATTGCATTTCTTAGGCCTATCTATGGATTTTTTTCACATTTATGAATTGAAGACAGTTAAGTCCATCATTGAAAAGCAAATTAAAGATATTGATTTCCAGTCTTCTACATAGAATGCTCAGAAAATTTGTTCACCCATGCATTTTGGTTTAAATCTTGAATTTCATCAAAGTGCTAAATATTTGGAAAAACTGACAATCCCAAAATACTGTCAGATTTTTTCAAGAGCCAGATTTAACTGTCTTCCATCTGCAGTTTTAGAGGGTCGCTACAGGTCGCTACATATACCATATGAAAATCGATTATGCCACTGCAATGATAAAGAAATTGAAACATTGCAGCATGTTCTTTTTATATGTAGTTAATCCAGGGATGAGCGTATCAGGCTTCTTTACCCTGTAATGAGAGGTCTACCAGGCAGATCCTTGGACTGGTATACAAGATATCTTCTAGATCAGTGCTCCCCAACCTTTTTATCCCTGCGGACCGGTAAATTTTTGATAATTTTTCCGTGGCCCGGGGGTGGGGGTGGGGTGGGGAAGGGGGGGAGATAAAGGAATGCGAATGGGGGGTCGGGCGGGGAGAGAGAGAGAGAGACGCACACACACACACGACCGCACCACCCCACCCCCTCCCTCTCACCTTTGCAAACCGGCCAGTTGGGACTCTTCCTTTCCGGGGAGGCCCGGCTTTGCTCGGGGACCGCCGCTGCTGACGGGGTCGGATCCTTCCCGCGGAGGAGGAGGAGGAGGAGGAGCAGGCGCTGCCTTCGGGCGCCGGCGGAGACACCGGGGAAGCGCGGGGCAGCGGCGGCAGCAGCGAAGAGCCCGTGGGAGGCGGCGGGTGGGGGGCCGAGGGGGGCTGCCGCACGCCCCTCCCCCTCCTCCTCCTCGTGTGGGGCTGCCCCGCGGCGGCGAGGACCCGGTGGGCGGCTTTCTTTCTTTCTTTCTTTCTTTCTTTTTTCTTTCTTTCTCCCTCCCTCCTTCCTTCCTTTCTTTCTTTTTCTTTCTCTCTCTCTCCCTTCCTCTTTCTCCCCCTTTCTTTCTTTCTTTCTTCCTCCCTTCCTCCTTCCCCTTTCTTTCTTTCTTTCTTTCTCCCTCCCTCCCTCCTTCCTTTCTTCCTTCCTTTCTTTCTCTTTCTCTCTCTCCCTTCCTCCTTCTTCCCCTTTCTTTCTTTCTTTCTTCCTCCCTTCCTCCTTCCCCTTTCTTTCTTTCTTTCTTTCTTTCTTTCTCCCTCCCTCCCTTCTTTCTCTTTCTTTCTTTCTTTCTTTTTTTTTTCTTTCTTTCTCCCTCCCTCCTTCCTTTCTTCCTTCCTTCCTTTCTTTCTTTTTCTTTCTCTTTCTCTCTCTCCCTTCCTCCTTCTTCCCCTTTCTTTCTTTCTTCCTCCCTTCCTCCTTCCCCTTTCTTTCTTTCTCCCTCCCTGCCTTCTTTCTCTTTCTTTCTTTCTTTTTTCTTTCTTTCTTTCTCCCTCCCTCCTTCCTTTCTTCCTTCCTTCCTTTCTTTCTTTTTCTTTCTCTTTCTCTCTCTCCCTTCCTCCTTCTTCCCCTTTCTTTCTTTCTTTCTTCCTCCCTTCCTCCTTCCCCTTTCTTTCTTTCTTTCTCCCTCCCTCCCTTCTTTCTCTTTCTTTCTTTCTTTCTTTTTCTTTCTTTCTTTCTCCCTCCCTCCTTCCTTTCTTCCTTCCTTCCTTTCTTTCTTTTTCTTTCTCTTTCTCTCTCTCCCTTCCTCCTTCTTCCCCTTTCTTTCTTTCTTTCTTCCTCCCTTCCTCCTTCCCCTTTCTTTCTTTCTTTCTTTCTTTCTTTCTTTCTCCCTCCCTCCCTTCTTTCTCTTTCTTTCTTTCTTTCTTTTTCTTTCTTTCTTTCTCCCTCCCTCCTTCCTTTCTTCCTTCCTTCCTTCCTTTCTTTTTCTTTCTCTTTCTCTCTCTCCCTTCCTCCTTCTTCCCCTTTCTTTCTTTCTTTCTTTCTTTCTTGCGGGGTGGGGCGATTGCATGGGGGTGTGGCGGCGGCGGCAGAATGGGGGCGATTGGGGGATTGCGGCGGTGGCGGTGGCGGGGGGGTCGTGGCGTCGGCGGTGGCGACACGGGGTCGCGGCGGTGGCGGCTCCCTGGACGGCCCTGCGAGGCCGGTGACGGGGGTCGCGTCCGGCGGGGGCAGCAAGGCGGCGGCGGCGGCTCCCGAGACAGGGGCGATTGGGGGGGATTGCGGCGGCAGCGGGGGCGATTACAGGGGGTCGCGGCGGCAGCGGCGGGGCGGGGACGATTGCAGGGGGATGGCGGCGGTGGGGGCGATTGCGGGGGGGCGGGGAAAACATCCGGGCCGGCCCGCGACGCCCCCGCCCGCCCCCAAAGGGCGCGCGCCCTGGGGGAGGGGGAGGAGGAGGAGGGGCACCCACCTGCTCTTCCCACCGAGGGGCCCCCCTCCTCCCCGCCGGCCCCCTGCGTGCCCTGCCCCCAGGGCAGGGGGGTTGGGGCCGGGAGGAGGCGAGGAGGGGCAAGCAGGCCAAACAGGGTTCCTGCTGCTGCTGCTGGTGGTGGGGGGGGGTGGAGGGCGAGGAGGAGGAGGGCGGAGGAGGAGGAGGAGCCGCCGCCGCCGCATTTGCCTTTGCCTCCCTCCTCTGCCCGCCGGCGGCGGCTCCTCCTGCGCTCCTCCTGCCTTCCTCCTCCTCCGGCTGCCTGCGGAAGAGAAGAGGAGGAGGAGGAGGGCGGCGGAGGAAAAGGGGAGGAGCCTCCCCAGCCTCCCCAGGCGGCCCGGTGCCGACCGGTCCACGGACCGGCACCGGTCCGCGGCCCGGGGGTTGGGGACCACCGTTCTAGATAGAAGACAGAAATAAGTCCATTACAGAACTTGTGGCCAAATTCCTTCTCTCAGCCCAAAAAACACAAAAGAGAATTCTGGTGCTTAACTAATTTTAAGTTTCTTTTAATTATTGGAATGTGTACTTGTTGGAATGTATACTGTATTTTATCGGGCCTTTGGCTGTAAAATAAAATTGATTGATTGATATAATTAATTCCAAATCACCCAGAGGTCCATTATCTAGATCCTTTTCGATCAGGTTTCAGACCAGGCTATGGGATAGAAACTGCCTTGGTCGCTTCGGTGGATGACCTATGCCGGGGACTAGACAGGGGGAGCGTGTCCTTGTTGGTCCTGCTGGACCTCTCAGCAGCTTTTGACACCATTGACCATGGTGTCCTTCTGGGCCGACTGGCTGAGTTGGGAGTTGGAGGCACTGTCTTGCACTGGTTCCTCTCCTACTTGGAGGATCGGTCCCAGATGGTGGTGCTGGGGGATGCCTGTTCGGCACCCTGGCCCTTGAAGTGTGGGATGCCACAGGGCTCTATTCTGTCCCCCATGCTATTTAATATGTACATGAAACCGCTGGGAGAGGTCATCTGGGGATTTGGAGTTGGGTGCCATCAATATGCTGATGACACCCAGTTATATCTCTCCTTCCCCCCTCCCCCCCCCCGATTTCCAGGGGGGCAGAGGAAGTCCTAGAGCACTGTCTGGAGTCGGTGGGGATCTGGATGAGGGGTAACAAGATGAAATTAAATCCGGACAAGACAAAGGTTCTCCTGTGCTGGAATATTGTCCTGCTCTGAACGGGGTTACACTCCCTCTGAAGGAGCAGGTCCATAGCTTGGGGGTCCTCCTGGATTCAGAGTTCCTCCTGGATTCCCAGGTAGCAGCTGTGGCCAGGGAGGACTTTGCCCAGCTTCAGCTGGTGCGCCAGCTGCAGCCGTACTTGGATCATGCAGACCTGGCCACGGTGATCTATGCCAGTGTTTTTCAACCTTTTTTGGGCAAAGGCACACTTGTTTCATGAAAAAAATCACGAGGCACGCTCCCACTGCGCCCCAACACACACACACACACACACACACACACACACACACACACACACACACACACACACACACACACACACACACACACACACCGCGTCCACCAGTTGATCGAACCCCCCTCTCTCCTTGAGCCCTTTCTCCGGGACCACGAGGCAGGCAACCCCCCCCCTTTCTGGCGCCAACACCGGGGTAGTGGAAAAGGGGGGGCATTGAACTGGTACCTCTCTCTCGCTTCCTTCCTTGCCGGCTCTTCCAGCGGCAGAGGCAGCTGCCCTCTGGTGGCTCGGGCCCGCCTTCTCCAGTTCAGCCCCGATGGCGGGGTCTCGTTCTGCGCCAAGGCACGCCAAGAGCTGGGATGGATGGGTGTGAGTGGTGGTGGGGTGGGGGCGGTGGGGGGAGCCTGACAACGGGCGGCCCAAGCATTTCCCCTCGGGCTCTTCCTCCTCCTCCTCCTCCTCCTCCTCCTCCTCCTCCTCCTCCTCCTCCTCCTCCTCCTCCTCCGCCACCTGGTGCTCGCCTCCGTGACACGGACGCGCTGCCGCTTCCACGCCTGGGAAGCAGTTTGGGAAGTGATGCAGCGCGGGGCGGTTGCGCTCTCTCTCTCTCTCTCTCTCTCTCTCCGCGCGCTCCAGCAGTCCCGGCCGGGAGGAAAGGAAAGGAAAGGAGGTGGGCGTGTTGGTGTGTGTGTGTGTGTGTGTACGAGAGAGAGAGAGAGGCAGCTTTACCGCATGACATGGATGCCGGCCAGCAAGCCTGTCTTGCTCCCCTTTACCCCACCGCACACGCGCGCGCACGCACACACAGAGAGAGACAGAGAGAAAAAGGAGAGCTTTCCTCCGGAGGTTGCGCGGCTGCTGCTGCTGCTGCTGGTGGTGGTGGTGGAGGAGGAGGAGGAGGAGGAGGAGGAGGAGGAGGAGGAGGAGGAAGGGGGGCTGGTGGTGCTCCCACTGCTGCCTGCCTTCACCTCCCAGGCTGGAGCTCAAGAAAGAGCCTCCCCACACACACCGTCGGGCTAAGGAGGAAAATGAGCCCTTCACCCGCACAGAGCCGAGAGCGTGCCAGGGGGAGCAGAAGGGACGGCGAGAGGCCGCCTTCTCTTCTTCTCACGTTACCGCAGCCTCCACGCCACGGCGGCACGACCCGGCCGGCGCTCCCTCGTCACCCTCCTGCTCGCCTGCCCGCCCGCGTGGGGCGACATTATTGCGGAACTAACGGGACGAAGCCTAGCGAGCCCGCCAGGGCTTCACGCCCTCCATCACCTTACATCCGCTTCGAGGGGAAATAAAATTTATTTCCCACGGCACACCAGGCAACATCTCGCGGCACAGTAGTGTGCCGCGGAACAGTGGTTGAAAAACGCTGATCTATGCCATGGTGACATCATGATTAGATTATTGCAACGCGCTCTATGTGGGGCTGCCCTTGAAGACAGTTTAGAAACTACAACTGGTACAGAATGCGGCAGCCCCAGGTGGTTACTGGAGCTTGGCAGTACGACTCTGTTGGGCTGCTTCTCCAGGGACTTCATTGGCTGCCCATTCATTTCCGGGCCCAATTCAAGGTGCTGGTTATGATTTTTAAGGCCCTATACAGCTCAGGACCAGGTTATCTGAGAGACTGCCTTCTTCCATATAATACGGTCCGCCCCCTTCAGTCATCGGAGAAGATCCTTCTGTGAGTACCGTCACCCAAGGAAGTGAGAGGGGTGGCAGCAAGAAATAGGGCCTTCTCAGTAGTGGCACCGATAGTACGGAATTCCCTCCCCTTTGAGTTGAGAACTCCCTCCTCCCTTGAAATATTCAAGTGAGGCCTTAAGACTTACTTATTTAGGCAGGCCGTTTGACCCTCCAGCCTTCATCAACTTTTATAACATCTTACTTTTTTAGTCTCGTTGGCTGGGGAGCTTTTTAAACTCTGCTGCAGCTATTGTTTTTTAATCTTGTTTTTATTGTATTATATTGTATAGTATTTTATAGTATTTTATAGGTATTGTGTTGGTTTTTTACATTGTACTGCTTTTATTGTACTTTTATGAATTTGTTGTAAGCTGCCTTGGGTCCCTCTGGAGAGAAAGGCGGCAGAAAAATAAGGTTGTTGTTGTTGTTGTTGTTGTTGTTGTTGTTGTTGTTGTTGTTGTTGTTGTTAGATGTACCCTGTGCCCTTGTGCCCTGATTTAGGTCTCACAGCAAAGGAAGGGACAGGACAAAATATTAGAGCACTTTGCAGACTCAACAGATTTATTTCAGTGTGGAATTTTGGGGATCAGAATCCAGACACACACAGAGAGATGACAAGAGTGGTTCATTATCACTTCATCTATTATATCTGTCATCACCTGGACACAGCATAAAGGACATGTGTTTGAACTCCTTGGGTCTGAAGAAGGAGCTTTTGAGGAACAAAAGCTCACACTGAAATAATTCTGCTCGTTTTTGAAGTGCTACAATATTTTGCCCCCCTTTTCCTTTTGTCAACATGCGGAGACAAACTGACATGGCTACTTGCTCAGAAATCCTTAGGGACATGATTTGCTGTGTCACGTCTATTATGGCATATATCAGGGGTGCCCAAACTTTTTGTAAGGAGGGCCAGATTTGGTGACTGAGAATGTGTTAGGGGCTGGTTGCTCCCCGACCCTGCCACCCCACTGCAAGCCCCACCCACTGACCCATAAGCCCCACCCACTGACCCCATGCAACCCCACCTGCAGGAAGGAAGGTGGGGACCAAGGGAGGGAGGGAGGGAGGGAGGGAGGTGGGGACCAAGGGAGGGAGGGAGGAAGGAAGGAAGGTGGAGGCCAAGGGAGGGAGGAAAGAAGGAAGGTGGGGACCAAAGGAAGCACAGGGAGCCATGGCCACCGCAGGGGAATGTATGGGTGAAGGAGGGGGAGGGAGGGGTGGGCCAGCCAGCCGCAGGCCACTCAGAATGGCCTGATGGGCCGGATTTGGCCCCCGGGCCGGATTTTGGGCAGGCCTGGCATACATGTTTGCTAGAGCCAAATCTGATCCTTATGCCTTCAGTTGTCAGCCTATAGAAAAGATACTGTACATTCAGTCCTGTCTCTCCACTGCCAACAACTAAAATATATTTCATTTTATACTGCACTCTCTCAATTGTAATTGGAAAGAGGGCAGGAATAGAACCTGTTACACCATATAGTACAGCAAAACTTCTTCCTTCCAGAAAATATCTCTGGTCCCTCCATTCTCAATTTAATCAGCCATTGTCTGGTTTTGGTTTGTTCCTGCAGACTTTCTGTTTCAGCAGAATTTAGATCACCATCTCACCCAGAACTCATCTAATCACATCTGATTTTGGAAGCTAAGCAGGTTGGAATCTGGTTAGCATTGAGATGGGAGAGCACCAGAGATGATCAATACTCTTCTGCTGAGGCTAGGAAATAATTTTGCAAAAACACAGAAAGCTGCTGCCCTTCAGAATTGACAGCTTTCTAAGGTCCTAGAGTTTATAGTGGCGTTAAGTGGTTTTTAAAATATCTGATACTCCTATCTAGTTTGAATGTGTTCCTTTGGAGCAGCAGCCCTGATGATGTTTTCACACCCATGTACATGGTCAAGTTAGCTTGCATTCTAGCATGGTACATACATCATCAGCCCACATTCTGTCTCATCTTTTAACATGTGCACTATAGAAAGTTCTGCATGTGTCTGATTCAGCCCAGGCAGCTGGTGAGAGCTATAGATTTCATACAGCAGCTTTCACTCATCTTAGCCAGCACAGGATAGTGGAAGCTGCAGTTCATCAACATTTGAAGGCCACATCATCTCTACCTATGCTCTAGTGATTCATGTCCACCCAAGGGTGTACTAACAGAGAATGAACCACTCTGCTAGTGTCCTGTAATCGCACCCTGTCTGCTCCTCATTCACATTTGGCTGGCATTACTGTAAATGCGGCTACTTCAAAACATTCTTTAAGGAGAGGGTAAATCCACATAGAAGCTGAAGAACAGAGTTTGTGATTAATGATTAATCCAGAGCACCTTGCAAAGCTCCCTTAAAAGCTCCACAGAATTACCTTCCCCATCCTTCTCTGTAAACAAACACGGGTATGCTATCACACCTGTTGTTCCAGTAAGGCTGGTGGAAGGGTTAGGGTTTCATATTAATACATTTAATTAAAGATTGAAAAAATTAGTCAAAGATGTTATAGCAATTTCCACAAGTCTGCCAGTGGGGCTGCAATATTCCAAAATAAAGGTCAAAATAAATAAATAGGCCTGAATATGGAACAGGAAACCATACATGCAAGCAATCTCACCCATTCCTCAGTGCCAACGTGAATGTTGCCTTCCCATGTTCAGATTTAATAGAATCATTGAATCTAGGAATAATGGATCTGCAAGGGACCTATAAAGCTAATGAGTCCAAGGCAGAAATTCAAATCCAAGTCTGTCTGACAGATGGCTATCACACCTTCCCTTGAATGCCTCCAATGTTGGAGCTCTCACCACCACCTCTTAAGGTAATTGGTTCTACTCCCCTGTTGCTCTAGCAGGACATTCTTCCTGATGCTCAACCAAAATGTGGCTTCCTGTAACTTACTGAGTGTCCCGCACTCTGAGAAGATTGAGAATGTATCCATCCTTTCCTCTATATGACAATATTGGAAAAGTGATATCTCCCCTTGGTCATCTTTTCTCAAGGCTAGACATGCCCAGCTCTTTCTACACTATATGGACGAAACTTCTGTTCCTGACACCTAAAATAGCATTTGCCTTTTTTGGAGCCTTTCTTTTAACACGTGCAGCTATATCATACTGTTGGTTCATATTCAATTTGTGATCTATAACAATTCAAACATGCTTCTCGCTTGGAGTATTACTGAATCTGGTATCCCCACCTTGGAACTGTGCATTTGGGGGGGTCCACCCTAGATGTATCTTTGCACTTTTCCCTGTTAAATTCATTCTGTTGCTTTCAGTCCACTGCTCGAGTCTATCGATATATTTTAAAATTCTGTTTCTGTCTTCCCAAGTGTTAGCTTTTCCATCCAATTTTGTGTCTGCAGATTTGATAAGCATTCCCTGAAGCCTATCATCCAACTCATTAATATAAATGTTGAGGAGCAGCAGGCCCAGGACCAAGCCTTGTGGTGCCCCACTTGTTACCTCCTCCCAGTTTGATAAGAACTCTCAAACTATGATTATGTAGCCAGCTGTGTATCTACCTGATACTTGTTTTACCCAGCCCACACCAAGTGAGCTTGCTAATCAGAATATGATGGGGTACTTTGTCAAAAGCTTAGCTATGGTATTCCCACCATCTACTAGGGAGGTTAACCAATTAAAAATGAGATAAGAATAGTCTGGCAGGATTTCTTCTTGACAAATATATACTGGCTTCTAGTTGTTAATGCATTGTTTTCAAGGTACTTGCAGAGTGACTGCTCTCTCTCTCTCTCTCTGTCTCTCTCTCTCTCTCTCTCTCTCTCTCTCTCTCTCTCTCTCTGCCTGGAGGGTCATAGAATGTCTTTTGGGGAAAGACGGAGCTAAAGTAAGAACTGAGTACTTCTGTCTTTTCTTTGTCATCTGTTATCATTTTCCATCTCCAATTGAGTAGATGAAACACTGTTTAGTTTTTCTTTATTTTTTACTTACATACTTGAGGAATGTTTTTTCTTTCTTTTAACATCTCTTACTAACATCAGCTCATTCTCAGGTTTTGTGATATCCACAATTCTTTGCTACTTGTCTGTACTCTTCCTTTATGACCTAGCCTTCCTTCTACTTCCTATATGTGTCCCATTTTGTTTTCAAGCCCTCTCTGAACTTTTTGTAAAGCCACATTGGTCTTTTCTCTCTCTCCTTTGCTGTCTTTCTTGTTGCAATTGTTCTGCTTTTAGAATTTCCATTTTAAGAAACTCTCATCCATCTCAGACTCCTTTTCCTGTTACGGTTAGGGTTAGGGTTAGGATATATGAGTTGGAAATCAAGAAAAGTGGAATATAGTAACTTTCCTCCAGTTTCTCTTTGAACCACTTCTTCCCCCATGTCTATTGCTATAATGTTCAGCATAGGTAATCATCTAGTTTCTGTCTCCAGCCCTTGTAGAAGAAAATTATCAGCAATAGAAGCCAGGATTTTCATGGTGGGCCATATTTGGCAGAATTTGATACATATCAGAAAAAGTATCTCTTCCATGATTTTTGTAAGACTCTATGTAGTACTGAATGACAGGCATAATTACAGTATATTAAGCAATTCAGTGTTGTCAAATTAATATTAAAAGAAACCAGGATGAGAATTTCATAAATATGCATCTCCTACCTTGAAAGAGATAGTAGTGGGGTACCATCATTTCCTTACTAATTAACTGTTTGAAGAAGATTAACTCTGTATCAAATCAAATACGATTTATGAATGGAAGCAGAGCACAGAATTAAACGCCCAGATCAGGGAGCATAACAAGGTTAGCTTATAAAGTCTGCTATGCATTACTCCACACCTGCTGCTGCACACCAGTCTTTAAGGACTGGATTTTTTTAATGGATGATGGGCACAAATCACCAGTTCGACCATTTGTGGTGCTGTGTTTCGTGGCTGAACAGGTGTTTGGTGCCTCAAAGGCATGCCTCTTCCACTGGGCACCCACTCAGAGGCAGTGCCTGGAGGAAAGCAGGGCAGGGAAAGCAGGCTGCTCCTTTAGCAGGTGGGCACCTGCTAAAGGAGGTGGGACTTTGACATGCCAAACACCTGCTAAGACACTAAGCGAACCGGCACAAACCGCTGAACTGATGGTTCATGCCCATCTCTAGTGAGGAAGCATCAATGGAATAAAAGCAACTGTACGGCCTGGAGAATGCAGGGGAAAGGGAAAAAATAAAAACATAAAAATAAAAATAAAAATAAATCTGTGGTCATTCTCCAACGAATACCACATACTGTACATGGTTTTAAAGGACAAGATGCTGGTGAAATAAGTTTATAAAAGCATGTTTCTAAGGCAAAGGCAGGCAGGCAGGAGGACAAGATTCAGTTGAGGGATATCATCTCAAATGTAAATGTCAAGCAAAGGAAGGAAGGAAGGAAGGAAGGAAGGAAGGAAGGAGAACAGAGCAGTTGGACTAAATGCCAGCTTTTCAGGCACAGGGGTATGGCCAGACATTTAATCAACAAGAGGGTATTTTATGAGGCATAGTACTTTGCATGAGGTCATCATGAGTCCACATTTAAGGTGGTGTGGTGGGAGGAGCTCAGACCTCAGCCCAGGTATTTTTCTCAGCCCCACTACACCACTGATGCCAGCCAGGCATGTGCTCCAACAATAAGTCTCAGCCCTCCATGCCTTATATGTGTGAAACATAATTGATGGTTTACTGTCATTACCTTTAATGCAAGAGCATCTTCTGCTTCTAGCTGGACACCTGGAAAAATGGTTTCTAACCTTCTAGTTACCGATTCTGGTGGCGCAAGCACCTTAAATTGATTTATTGTTATCTAGAACTTTTTACAGGCCACTGACAATGTAAATTCAATGTATCCTAGCTGTCTTTCACTTCTCTCTCTCTCTCTCTCTCTCTCTCTCTCTCCACCCCCACCCCCGTACTTCTCTCAAACCTGTTTAATCCTTTAAAGTTCAAGGATTTGCAAAGCAAATATTATAAAAGATGAAAGGTAGGTCTGAGGAAATGAGCTTTGATAAGAAGCTTTTTATGGCTTGCAAACTCTGTTCTGGCCCTCACAGCTTGAAAGGCGGTGCTAATTTTAAAAGCCTTATGCAAGCATCCCATTGAACTAAAATGGTAGCTGAATGCAAATGATAGGCAGCTTGTTCAGCATAAATAGCAAAAGTCACAATAGAATGAAATTCCGTTGCAGTCAGTTGGTAACACAACTGTGTTTTGAAGGGGGGAGGTCGGAATACCCGATGAAGAATTTTGAGAATCTGATAACAATTCTATTGTGAAAGTGAATCTTGATGGGAGGTATAGTGAATCACAAAAGGATGCATCAAGATTTGTAAGCCATGTGAATCCTTTACTAACACATATTTATGCCCCTGATTGTTGCCCCTAGAGTTGGACATGACTAGCACACATGTGCAGGGGGGGGACCATTACCTTTTACCTTGTTGCCACAGCAGACATGCAGTGCATTGACAGGAAGGCTCCTGCTTCTTCACTTTCTGTGGCCCTCTTAAACTACCGGTAATCTCCCAGCAGTCTTTCCCTATTATGTTTGCCTTTAAAACTGAACTAGACAATGATCTAGGAAAACATGAATTCAAAAAAGTGTTATTGCCAAAACAAAAGAAATGCTGGGCAGGGATGGCATCAGGGATGAGTAGGGCCAAGCAGCTGTCAGGAGGACTCCCCTGGCTCAATACAGATGAGATTACCCCAAATTACATTGATAGGCTGCCAACTGGAATAGTGTGCATGCTGGAACATGCAGATGAATATATTTATGTATTCATATATATTATTTATATATGATTTATTTATTTATTCATATATGTAAAGTCACTCAGCATAAAAGCAGCAACAGTCACCGTATTCTCTTCCTCCCAGCTATGTCGAGTAGTGGACATGGCAATAGCACAACATCCAAAAGGTGAAGCAGCCACAGCCGTAGCTTTCCAGGGGACACCAAGAAAGAAATGTCCAGGTCCTCCATTGGGAAAGAAGGCCAAGAGCATCATTGATGTCATAGCCTTGTCTTTCAGGACCCACTGACGAGCAGCACTTGCAAAAATAAGGCCATACTAGGTCCTTTTGCAGCTGCCTAGATGCCCTAAGTGCATCTGATCTCACCTGATTTCGGAAGCTAAGCAGGGTCAGCCCTGGTTAGTACTTGGATGGGAGACCATTGGATGGGAGACCACCAGAGAATACCAGGTGCTGTAGGCGCCTGGAGTAGGAACTGGCAAACCACTCCAGTATTCCTACCAAGAAAACTCCATGGACGTGGGGTCATGAAGAGTCGGTCACAGCTGTAACGACACAACATACACAGGTCCTTTTGCAGCACAAGGCAAACAATGAGATGACATTCCTCCCCTTCCTTTTTTTAGATCAGCTTTCTCTAGATCAGCTTTCCAAAAGCTGATCTAATTCGCACCTGACCCTTTAACAACAACAACCTTAGAACTGCAGAGATGAAAGAGTCCCTATGGATCATCAAGTCCAGGCCCTCTCTCAAGGAGGCATAGTTTAGAATTGAACTCTCAACCTCTGACTTAGCACCTAGGGACTTGATGTAGGGACAGTGTCTGCCACAGTATCCTAAATCAGCAGGGTGGCCTTTGAGGCATAGCATAGCCCAAGTGGCAGACACATCTCTCTTGGAACTACTTAGTGCTCCCTATTCCAGGATGTACTTCCTGAACCAACCATCTCACTTTGCCTAATGGTAGGGCTGGCATTGCTCAGGGGCTTCACAAGGTGGTGATGCTTAAAGGAGGATCAGAAGAGTTATTTAATCACTCCCATGTCCACAATTGTCTCCTACAAATGCCCCTCTGGACTTGTTTCTAGCAGTTGTGTTTTCTTCCAACTGTGTTTACCTGTAGGGTGGGAGAGAATGCCCAAATATCTCATTGTAGTGATGCTTATGAACAACAGGGCATCATGCCTGCATTCTTTGTGCTATCAAGATTCTGGTGTTCAGATACATGCTGTCTCTAAAGCAAATCAGATTTCGTTTTGTCCAGTTATGACTGAATGTATGCAGCAGGCATTCACCTTTTTTATTCTGTGCTTTTCTAACATGAAGGAGAGGCAACATACAAGATGGAACATACTCTGGCTAGCTAAATTTGCTTTTGTTTAGCTGTGTGTGTTTTTACATGCCTTGCTGAAAATCATTATAGCAGCCAAGAAGGAAAAGAAATTGTGTTTGTTTTTGAATAACAAAGTTGGCTGGAAAACCAAGGTCTGAACTTGCATTGTTTGGGGGAAGAGCTGGTTTGCATTATTCATGACGTGAACTCAGGCTGGTGGGGAGACAGTGAGAGAGAGTGAGTGAGTGAGTGAGAGAGAGAGAGAGAGAGAGAGAGAGAGAGAGAGGAGTACAAGAGAGACACTCTGGAATAGTGAAACCTTAATGGAAGCAGAATCTTAACATCTTTAGAGCACTGGGGCTGCAGTGCTGTAAAGCACATTTTTAAAGTCCATTCCCAGAAACCATTAGCTTGTTGTTGGAACTCAAACTGTGTTAATTATAAAGCAGAACTAAATACCACAAGAAATACAGAGTGTCTGGCACTCTGTGACTCTTTTCACTCTCAGCTTCTGCATAGTCACTCATAACATAATGTGAGTAACCTTCTTATGCTGCACCCTGCACCCTGGCTAGTTGCAATGAAGGTGATGCAGTATGTTCTGCATGGCATGGGCAAGACACCTCATCTTCTACTAACATATTGGGAGGTTAGATATGTCTGGAGGAGGAGGAGAAAGCAGCCTGGTCAACAAGTCCAGTTCTTCCCTTAAATTATATTTCACAAATTATTCCTCTATCTTTCCCTCAGCCATATATCACCAATTCTGAAACAGTAGCTCTTCAGACCCATAAAAGCCACATGAAACCTTGCAGATGTTGCTTGACTGCAGTTCCCATCATCCTTCTCTGGTGGGTAAAGCTGATGAGAGTTGCAATGCAACACCATCTGAAGTGAGCAAGCCACATATTCCGCTTCTCTAACATATGGACAATATTTGAGAAGCTATCATTGCTCCCTGTGCACACCTCAAGGGTCGAAATGATAACTAGAGTATGATGATCTTTTGTTTCCCCACCCCAGTGCCAATGAGCTGGAGCCCAGGGCTTAGGGAAAGGGGGGAGGTTTTAAAAGTGTGGGCTTTTTAAAGCCTTTTAAAAAGTCTTCCAGCAACCCGGACAAGCAGCGGTGGCAGGTAAGATCCACCACCAGCACTTGCACGGGCTGCTTGAATGTTTAAAATGCCTTTAAGTAAACTGCATGCACTGCCGCCCCAGGCCCCACCCAGCCTGAATCTGCATACTGTGGATTTTCAATCATCATGGGTCGGGTGGGTCCCTAACCCCCACGAAAGACAGGGGGTTACTGTATATCAAAGCAATTTTTCCCATAAGAAATAATGGAAACTCAGATGATTCGTTCTGGGGTCCCATAGTCCACATACTGTACACACAAAATGCCCAAAACTTACAAAAGGAGTTGACTAGAAGTCCACATCCACACCATGGTTTGGGTACCTGGCTGTGGAATCTCTGCTCTGCTTGGGACTAACAACTGGACTTTACTCTGTTTTTAATGTGACATGACAACAATAAAATGCAATTTGTAGCCATGTACACACTTGAGTAGCTGCCCCATGACTAGAAATGGTTTGAAAAATAAGAATGTTAAAAATAAATTAAATATAAATATAAATATAAAGAAAAATAAAACAAACCCCTAACCTACACTCCCATTTGAAAACATTCCTGGGAGGTGCAAGGGAGGCCTCCATGCCATTTTCTTGCACTTGCTTTTGAGGCTTGCCTGAGACAGATCATTCCAGACAATCACCCACAACCCAGCAGGGGAGATAGAGAGCCACCATTGGCTCACTTGTGATCATGGGACCTGTTCCAGTGCTTATGTATATCAAGACATTGCTCCTTGATGAAGGCAAAATTTAGACAAAACGTTTGCTTGTCTTGCAAAACACTCTTAAACCAAGGTATTACTGTACGGAGAATGCTGAAAACCTGAAGCTCCTCACTGACAGCAAATGCAAGACTGCCTGTTAATAATGTATGAAACAACCTCCCTGTTTAAATTGGGAATTTGGGGTGTGTGTTCCCCTCAGGAAGTCTGAATAGGACACTGGCTTAGTACTGAATGTTCTTTAGAGCTGTCAACTTCATCTTCCTCTGCACTTACCATTATCTGTCTCTACTCCAATGACAGAGAAGCAATCGCTAGAGGGGAAAGTATTATCAGATTGGAAACACCAAAAATATCTGACCGTGAAAGAAAAATCAGCCCTTCAGTAACAGGCTGACCAAGTTCCCAAAGGCTGCATTTTGTCAAAGGAACAAAGCAATTGCTTCACCAAAGAAGACAACTGCCCCTTATTGTGAGAGCAATCACAGGTAACCTCCTGAAAATACAGAGATGAGATAAGGTATTTGTGTTATTGGATTAGGGTAATTGGGTTAGGAAAGCCTATTACCTCTGTTCCACGTTCATGCAGTTCTTAGGAGGTATCTCCTGGTAGGCTTACCCACGATCTCTTCTCACTGGTTCTTGGCCTGTGTCCTTCAGCAGGATGGACAACTAGGTTAGGACCAGAAGCCAATATTCTCCCACCAGGATTTTTTTGAAGCCATGCAAAGCATCCAAATACATGCATTTGGGAGGAAATCATATTAAACGTGGCCAGGAATCTACTGCCATGTTTTGAAAAATTATTGGTTTGTTTTTAAACATTGGAAGTAGGCTGCAACTTTTTTGAATGACATTTGCTGTTGTTCCTGCAGGCAACTGGGAGGAGGCATTTACCATTTTATGTGTGGAAGAAATCTGTTTTATGCAGTAGTAGAAGAAGAGGAATCCACTGAGTCCAGGGCTGCATGTAAACCCAGGGTGCATTTCATTCACTGTTGCTCTAGAACAGCTATTTCCAACGTTTGGTCCCCAGGTGTTCTTCGACTGCAACTCTCAGAAATCCTGGGAGATCTGCTCCAGACTAGTCCACCCCTTTTCTCACTAACTGGTGCTTACAGTCTAATGGAACTTTGTAAGAGAAAGAATAAAAGGTTTTCTTACTTACAATTGAACAACTCAAACATCAAATTAGCAAACAGGACTGCTTTCCCTTCCAAAAGAACACCAGGGGTGGGGTGGGGGGCTGAGCAGAGAAGTATAGCTCTCTTTGAATTCAGAGGCAAGGAACATAAGAACATAAGAAGAGCCATGCTGGATCAGGCCAAAGGCCCATCTAGTCCAGTGTCCTGTATCTCACAGTGGCCCCACCAAATGCATCTGGGAATACATGAGATTAGATATCTGTATCCTGATACCACTCTCCTGCATCTGGCCCTTGAAGTACCCCAGCCTTTTTTCCAGACTAAAAAGCCCCAAATATTTTAGCCTTTCTTCATAAGGGAAATCCCACAGCCCAGTAATCATTTTAGTCGTTCTCCTTTGCACCTTTTCCAGTTCCACTGTCTTTTCTGAGACGCAGTGACCAGAATTATACACAATACTCCAGGTGCGGCCTTACTATCATTTTGTACAATGGCATAATATTGTTGGCTGTTCTATTTTCAATCCCCTTTTTGATCATCCCTAGCATGGAATTGGCCTTCTTCACCGCTGCCATACACTGGGTAAACACCTTCATTGAGCTCTCCACCAGCACACCAAGATCTCTTTCCTAATCCGTCATGGATAGCTTAGAGCCCATGAGTTGATAGATGAAGTTTGGATTTTTTTGCTCCAATATGCATTACTTTACACTTTGCTACATTGAAACACATTTGCCATTTCACAGCCCATTCCCCCAGTTTGGAGAGATCCTTCTGGAAGGAATGATTGGTTAATATTGGATAGATTTTCAGTCACCTCAACCCAGAAAGGTCCCTTCCAGCCAAACCTACTAGAGGTAACACATAAGGTTGCCATAACTCCAGCAAATTATACATAGATCAAAACAACCACAAGAAATGCTTAGACTGAAACATTAATTAAACACATATCTCCACACGGCTCTGTGGCCTCTTCTGTCCATCTCATTGGCACAAAAATTCAAAGACATGAAAATAATCTAAGCTAGGTCAGAAATACATAGTTCAGTGGACCCTCATATAACAAGCAGTTTGTTTAACAGAAAATCCACTTAAAAGAATAAAATTCCAGAGATAGGGGGAAATCACTTAACAGAATCCCCTATGGGGCAAATCTGTACAACAGAAAAACAGTATCAAACAGGGATTAATCAGTTTTCAATTCATTCCTATGGGAAATTTGTACAAAGGAAAATTTGCTTATCAGAATTTCATTTGGAACGAATTAATTCCTTTATACATGGTACCACTGTATAACTAGTCTGTCAGGTCACACATCTCAGCTAGAGGTTCATGAGGTAAAGCATGGCTCCTAGTATGAGTAATAGTTACGCCTCAGTAACCATGGCTATACAGAGGAGATGGGATAGGCAGATTCCATTATTTTCTCTTTCATTTATGACTTTTTAAAAAATTGGCCTTGCTTCAAAGTCAAAGAAAACGGAAATGCTTCAGCCCCCAGTATAATCTTCATCAGCAGTGGGTAAATTTGGTCTCTCCAGATGTCTTGAACTAGAGCTCCCGGAGTCCCTTAATGTTCGCTGAGGGAAGATGTAGGCCAAAAATATTTGGAGAGTTGCTGCATTTTCTGTGCTTCCCAGGACATGTGGGCAGGATATGAGCTGGGCAAGTGCCAATCCTAGGTGACCAAGTGGATCACCTCTAGGACAGAACCAATATTGCAGTCAAAGAGAAGGACAGTAGCAAGCTGTGGTGTTACTTTTCTTCTTCTTCTTCTTCTTCTTCTTCTTCTTCTTCTTCTTCTTCTTCTTCTTCTTCTTCTTCTTCTTCTTCTTCTTCTTCTTCTTCCACCCCCTTAGTTGCACTTAAACAATCACTTCTGAATAAGATCTGTTTCTTCTCCACCTCACACTTCCTTGTCCTCGTTTCAGGAAGAGCCGGCGCAGAGTGCACACACTGACCGTTTAACAAGCCTTGTCTGAGGAATCTCGGTCTGAAACCCATGTGCTCTAATCCTATTAAATATGCACCAGCTTCCATAATTCTGCTTCTCTACTCCTCCCTCCCTCCCCTCAGTGCACCCTCATTCCTTCATCCATCTTATTTTGAGGCCTTTTCCAGCTTGAAAAACCATTGCTCATTTTTGGCAGGGGCCCCTGCATCTTTCACTCCCCCCCCCCACAACTTTTTTTCTCAGGGATTTGTGTAATGAATCAGCTACCTGCAGCTGTTCTTGAGACTGCCACCCAAGAGCAGGAATTTCTAATATTAACATCGCTATCTACCTTTTTGCAAGGCCTTGTTCAAAACAAGGCTTAGACATCCTTTCTCCAACTGAGAACTAACTTCCAGACTAATATGAGGCTTTCCTACCCTGATATTAATCCAAAGCAAAGAATAAAAATAGCAAACCATGAAATGGCTTTGTATCTATGGGTGACCTTTTTGCGTAGTAGAGCATCTGCCTGCTCTTAAACTCAATGTTGTTGTGCTAAGCTCGGTCACAGACAAGGGAGCCCCTCTGAGTAACATCTATTGCCAACACTACCACTTATTCCCAGGGCTGTAAACAGAGGTGACCGTTCGGTTCAAGCATTTCTCCTCTTATTTTTCCTCTGTCACCAACTTCACCATGAGCCCAGCCAAATGGAGGATGGGAGGAATGAGAGAGAGGAACTCTGAATCCCCTAATTGTGAACATACATGGCCCTGGGAGCCCCAACATCCTTTAGGAGACGAATCTGTTAAATATCACCCTGGGTGCTGCCTGATAACTGGAAGAGATGGATGTGCCTTTACAGGTTGACTGGGGCTAGGAACACAGTTTCTAGCAACAGGTAGCTGCCATCTGCTGCTCCACTCCCAAACCTGGAAATGCCACAGGGGAATGTAGCCTGTTGTCTCATTCAGCTCATGGTAGCATGGAAAGCTCAGTGGGTTGGGTCTCTGGCTATGGAGCCAGACATTGGGAGTTTGATTCCTCACTGTGCTTTCTTGACCGGGCCTGGATTTGATGATCCAGAGGGTCCCTTCCCACTCTGCTTTCTAACTTTATAGATCTCATTAGATAGATCTGTTTGGGCTGGGCAAGAGGTATGGCTAGCAAATTTAAGGCTCCAGGTTCAAACAGAATACAAGCCACTTTCTTCTTCCCATTTAGAGTGGCTTCTCCTTTGCACTGGAAGCTCCACTGGAAGCCTCACCAAGTTCTAGCTTTCAATAGGGACTTTGTGTGGGGTTTTTGTATTTAGGGTTACATCAGTCTTGCGTTGCTTTCTTGTTTTGGAGTGATTGTTACACAGAGGCAAAGATATTAAAGAAACAGCAGCCATGGTGTAGAAAATAGAAAACTCTGGTGACCCATTGCGCCTTTTAAAACTATTTATTCATAACACTTATCTCCTGTCTTTCATTTTTGAGCTTCTGAGTAAAATTATATCTGGTGCCCCATCCAAACACTGCATGGAGTGATGGCTCTTAAGGGTTTTTCGGGCTGTTTGGCCCTGTTCTGGAAGTTTTTCTTCTTGATGTTTTGCCAGATTCTGTGGCTGGCATCTTCAGAGGGCAAGGGGCTCAGAGAGCTAAGAGTTCTCTCTGTGCTCTGGGGTATGGACCCAGCACGAAAATACAACAGATGTTATGGTCAACAAAGGATAAAAGGAACCCCTTCGCCACTGTAGGAGTATACCAGATACCTTGTAGTTGTGGCCAGGTATATATTGGGACTAGAGATGGGCACAAACTGAAAAAATGGCAAGTCATTTTGGTTCGGTTCGTTTTAAGGTTCAGTTCGTTTAGTTTTGTTTTTAATGAATTTTTTTTAAATACTCATTTTGTTGGTTTGTTTTGATTTGTTATTCATTTTTTCTTCTGGAGTGCCGGCCATGCAACCCCTGGGGCTGGGTCAGCGCTCCTTTTATTTTTTTATTTTTTCTTTATTTTAGCGCGCCGACCCGGCCACCCCTGGGGCTGGGTCTGCACTCCTTTTAAAAATTATTTTATTAGATTTTTTTCCCAAGCGTCGACCGCACAGCCCCCGGGGCCGGGTTGGCGCTGGTTTTATTTTATTTTTTCTCTTTATTTTAGGACACTGACCCGACCACCTCTGGGGCCATGTCAGTGCTCCTTCTTTAAATTGTATTTTATTTGATTATTATTTTTCAAGCACCAACCGTGTGGCCCCTGAGGCCAGGTCGGTGATGGTTTTATTTTATTTTATTTTATTTTTATTTTAGAGGGCTGACCTGGCCACCCTTGGGGCTGAGTCGGCGCTCCTTTTTTATTATTTTATTTTTATCTATTTTTATTATATTTTTATTTTATTTTATTTGAATTTTTTACTGCCGACCACATGACCTGCGCTACAGCTGTAGTGCGGACCAGTCAACTTTTAAAACAACATCAAATCAAGTTGCACACAAACTCTTATGTCTACCTGTCCAATGTAACCCCTTCTTAAGGGCTCACTAGCCTGCACATTTTATTTACTAGTTCTAAAGACACTTTATGATAGTCAAAGAAAGCCCTGAACTTTTTATATTCCTACATTTAGTACAGAATTGGGGCTCACGGCAATGAATTTAGCAGAAACAGGCTGTTTTCCAAACAGCAGGGTCTAAAACAAATGTGGGGGTCCATACAAACCCCTAATAAATAGACATGGGCACGACCAGAAAAAATGACGTTTCGAGTTTTCGTTTGTTGGAACGGGTCCGTTTCGGCTCGTTTCCATTTGTCGTGAATTTTTTCAAAAATTTGTCATTTCCATTTGTCGTTTGTCATTTCCACTGTGATTTAGCGCGATTTGACTTCCCAGAGCATAGGGGCGTCCTGCAATCAGAGCCGGCGCTAGGTGGTTTTGCGCCCTAGTCGGCAGGCAGGGCGGGAGGCAAGGGGAGGTGCGGGCGGGGGGCGGTGGCGGGGGGGCATGGGTGGGCGGCGGCCATGGGCGGGTGAGTGGGCAGGCGGTGGCACGGGCCGCAGGCGGGGGCGGCGCAGGCGGACGGGCGAGTGGGCAGTTAGGATATCACCTAGGAAGGATAGAGGTTCTGTTCTTGGCTTGTACCCCAAATGTGTGTGTGTGCAAGCAAATTGAAGTTGGGAAAATAGAAAATAAATGGTAGTATATAATATATATTTAAAATAAATCTACACCTCCCACTCCCAGTCAAACCTCCCCCCTTTATCCAATATCAGAAAAAAATCCTCACAAACTGCCAGAGAAGAAATAAAGAATAAACTGCTATTCCCTTCAGCAGACAAAGCTGCAGGGAATCAAAGAAATTATTTTCTAAATTCAATTCCCTGCCTGCCTGCCTAACTTAAATCCTAAAGTCTCCAGCCTCCCTCCTCAATCTCGATCGGATCACACCAGCACCAGCAGCCAGCCCTCCTCCCTCAACCACATCCATACACCCGACTGTGATTTCTGGAAGGTGCCGGCATCCAGAAGTGTCAGTCAAAAACCTGGCGATGCCATTGGTGGAAGGGTTCAAAAAAATTGCATGGTCCCATCCCATGCCCAGCCCAAATGGGCAGGTCTAAAAAAATAAAAATAAAAATAAAATAAAATAAAATCAATACAACGTTTTATTGCTATAAAAAATCCACTGCTGCTACTATAAAAATTCAGGCATTTAAATTAAATAAATTTCACATGTTTCCATGGTGATTTGGTGTGTTTTTTTACCACGATTTCAAAATAAAAATTGCGGCTGCCATTTTGGATCCCCCCCACCGCATGGCATGCAGCGAGACAGACGACGAGGATGACCCCCAGCCTGGTGCAAGCAGCCCAGGACAGGAGAAGAGGGGGGAAAGGCCAGGGACCCCCCAGAAATCACCCCTCTGGTAGGTGGCAAAGCCTCAGGCAGGCATATTTTCGCCTGCTTTTTTGGCGGGGAGTCGGGTTTTTTTAAAAAAACTTTTAAAACTTTTTCTGTGCTTTGCATCACGTGATCGCCGCGATGCCACAAACGGAAATGAAAAACCCAACCAAATTTTTCTTTTTTTGGTTCGAGTTCGAGTTCTGACTGCTTAATTATTGTTACCGTTTCCGTTACGTAACAGAAACGATAACCGAAAACGGAAACGACAATTTCGCCAAATCATGCCCATGTCTACTAATAAATGCTTTATATGATCATAATGCCCACTTGTGCAGAGATGGAGCCAATATGGCCTTCCTTGAGAGTTCCTCTATCAAAATTCCTCTGTTAAAAGTTCCTCTGTCAAGATGGTGCTATAGAGAAAAGTTCCATGTTGTTTTCTCACCATCCTAGCCTCTCAGAGTAGTGAGATGGCCAACAGGGTCACTGCTGCATGTTTCACATTTTATACAGGAGGAGGCTCACAGAATACTGGGCTATAAAGGTGCCACTGCACATCCGCACATGTTTTTATGAGCTCCTTCTGATTTTATCTTTGCAACCACAGCAGTCACTCCAGATACAGTAATCCTGGAGACATCAGGTCATGTGGCATATCTCTAGATGTTCTTTCCATGACTCCTGTGCTCTACCTTTGCAGCTGCTCTACCTAATACAGCTCATGATCTTGGAAAGGGCTGAGGATTAAGAGGTCCTAGATTGGCACAGTCTCCTAATTCACATTCGAAGCACACATGGAGTGTTTCCTGCCCCAATCTCTCTAAGGGAGGCACACAATAGAACTCAGTGGCAAAAGACCTGCTTCAAATGCACATGGTTCCAGGTCCCTGGACTTGATGGTGGGGGAAGGGAGTATTCCGATCAGCTCTAAGGCAGCTTCCTGTGCAAGCAACTTCATTCTCTGCAAACAGTAAAGTTGCATTTTAGAAAGCAAAGAGAGCGGAACATTTTCTCCAGGTGAATCCTGCCCACTCTTTCACAGAGCCATCCTCCTCACTACATGGAGTTGCTGCATTTTAGGTATGAGACCAATGCAGTGCCACAAAACAAAAAGCCCTACTCCACCCCCCCCTTAAAAAAAGACAGAAAAAGAACAAAAATTTCGTTGCCACAGGTTTACCTTACATCCAGAATGTAAAGTAAACCATTGGTCTAGAGTTTGTGCAACCTGACAGTGCCAAAATATCTGCACACATAATTTCTTAAACAGCAGAGCGTATCTCTCACACACAGAGAGAAAGAAATACAGACATATTCATCTACTTTTAAAAAATACTTAGCAAGTGCAGATTCCCCCCCCCCGACATTACTGCTATAGCTTAACAAGATGTCAGGGCAATCTTCCTCCAGCTGGTTGTTTCTGTCTCCTCCCCCACCCTTTCCAAATAAGAATGAACACACACACACAGAGAGAGAGAATGTATTTCCGGATACTCTCCGTTAATGGACAGCGCACATACAATCCCAGACAGCTGCACTGAGTGTGTGCCAACCTCACCAGAATTCTAGGACAGGCCCTTGATTAGCTCATTGCAGGTGGCACAAAGAACGAAAAGGGGGACAAAGAAGCGCCATGCTCCCACCCGCCCCATGTCTGGGATAATACAAGCACAAATGACCAAATAGCTCACCTCCCTCTCCCCTTGCGTGAAGAAGCAAGGAGGGAAGCAGAAAGGAAGGGAACCATCCAGTCATGCAGTGGCCTTAATTACTGGGTGTCCCCCCTCGGGCTCTTCCCCAGAGGAAACACATCAGGCCAAGAGAGGATTTGGGATAATGAAATCCTGCCACCATCAACGTCTTTCTTCACACGCTTGATAATTAGAGATGGGCACGACCAGAAATTTTTTTTTCAAGTAGTCGTTTTTCGGGATGGGTCCGTTTCAGGTCGTTTCCGTTTTTCACAAAATTTTTCAAAAATTTGTCATTTCGTCGTGTCGTTTGTCGTTTGTCGTTACCGCCACGATTTAGCACAACTTGACTTCCCAGAGCATGGGGTTAGGGGGTAAGGGCTAGGCTTAGGGTAACGGTTAAGGTTAGGGTGGGTTAGTGGGCTGTACCTCTGGGTGCCTCTGGCCCACTAAGAACACAGTGTACTGGCGTATGGGTTAGGGTTAGGGTTAGGATTAGGATTAGGGTTGGTGGGCTTTTTATGCCCTTTCTGGCACATCCAGAAGTCTCAGCAAAACCTGGCCATGCGATTGGTGGAATGGCTCCAAAAATTTGCATGGTCCCATCCCATGGCCAGCCCATCATTGCGCGTGCGCAGGTGTAAAAAAAAAAAATAAAATAAAATAAAATAAAATCAATGGAGATGTTTTATTGCAAGAAAAACCCACTGCTGCTACTGTAAAAATTCAAGCATTTAAAATAGCTAATTTTCGCATGTTTCTGTGGTGCTTTGGTGGGTTTTTGGACCATGATTTCAAAAAAAAAATTGCGGCCACCATTTTGGATCCCCCCGCACCGCATGGCAAATGGAGACGCCGAGGATGCCCCCTCCCAGCCTGGTACCAGCAAGTCTCAGCAAAACCTGGCCATGCGATTGGTGGAATGGCTCCAAAAATTTGCATGGTCCCATCCCATGGCCAGCCCATCATTGCGCGTGTGCAGGTGTAAAAAAATAAAAATAAAATAAAATAAAATAAAATCAATGGAGATGTTTTGTTGCAAGAAAAACCCACTGCTGCTACTGTAAAAATTCAAGCATTTAAAATAGATAATTTTCGCATGTTTCTGTGGTGCTTTGGTGGGTTTTTGGACCACGGTTTCAAAAAAAATATTGCAGTCGCCATTTTGGATCCCCCCGCACCGGATGGCAAATGGAGACGCCGAGGATGCCCCCTCCCAGCCCGGTACCAGCAGCCCAGGACAGGAGGGGGGAAAGGCTGGAGTGGGGACCCCCCCAGAAACCACCCCTCTAGTAGGTGCCCTCAGGCAGGCATATTTTCGCCTGCTTTTTTGGCTGGGAATCGGGTTTTTTTTAATTTCTAAAACTTTTTTTCTGTGCCGCTTGGCATCACGCGATCGCTGCAATGCCAGGAACGACAACGACAAATCATACCCAATTTTTCTTTTGTCGGTTCGAGTTTGAGTTCTGGGGGAGTAATTGTCGTTACCATTTCCGTTGCGTAACGGAAACGAGTAACGGAAACGGAAACGAGAATTTCGCCAAGTCGTGCCCATGTCTATTGATAATTCATGGACATGATCTTCCCTCTCTGATAGGACAGTTGCTGTTTCCGATCCAGCATTGCAATTTGCTAATAAATGCGTGCAAGGCCAACGGGTGCCTTCCCTGTACTTAGGAGAACTGGTTCAGGAGGTAATACAGTTTTGATCATTTGTTCATCCTGAAAATCATTTTGTGCAAGGCATTCCACTCAAATCCTCTTTGAGAACCCGGCTCACTTTAACAGAATGTTCATTTTAGTAGCTAATTATTTGCTTCCCACTGCTGCTCAACCCCCCCCCCCCCCAGATATATTCCTTGAGTTAAAATTTCCAACCATTTGTTAAGGTCAAAATTGTTGTTTTTCTTTTTTTGAAAAATAGGATTTTTAAGGTGATCAGAAGCAAACAAACCTGAATCCCCAAAGCCTTGGCATCACTCCTCCATACAATACTAAGCTTTCTGAATTAATGAAGAGATCAGGCATGAGCCCAATATCTTAGCCTCCCTTCTGTTTGTCTAATTATCCCCCATTGTGTGTATAGTGGAAAAGCATGGGAAAGCACTGCTAGGTATCTGTCTGAATGTGTGCAGAGGGAGCAGACTCATGCCCACTTGAGGCTGTTAGCCATAGCTTCACTTCATGCATGCATGTAGTAAAAGGCCTCAGTGAATCTATGCACCTACAAAACACCCAAACAGTTATGTTCGTTGCTCACCCAAAGATCTGTAATCATCCAGAGAGACCCTGTAGATGGCACTCACCTAAGAGCCTTATTAGGGAATTCCATATCATCTTATAAATATTGTGCAGTGTGGCCAAGAAGGGCTCCCACTCCGGTGACTGCTACTCCCAACGGCCCACTGCTATCCAAGCACTGGAAGAACTATCGTAGGTTCATTGTCCCCATAATTTAGCACCCCAGTTGTGTAAGGTCCTAATTCCCATGCCTGCCTGACAGTTTCCTCTCCTTGAACATTCCCATTCTCCCAGTGTGAACAGAACAGCAAAGAGCAGCTGGTAAAACCCCACTCTCCCACTCCACACAGTCTCAGGGCCTTTTTACACGACCCCTAAGATCCGCTGGTCCCTTAAATTCGGACCAGAGATCTTGAGGGTTTGTCGCTCTCCCTGCATTCCCACCCCCTCCGCAGTTCCTTGCTCTGTCTGCATGAGGGGAGGGAGAAAAAAAGGGAGAAAAGAATGCACTCTTACCTCCGGAGTGCCGGTGGAAGTTGCTCCGACCCCCCGTCACTTCCTGGTTCCTCTTAAAGGGGTGGGAGGCAAAACAACAAAAAGAAGCGAGGAGAGCCCGACACTCTCTGCATCAAAATTTTTCACTCTCCCAGAGCAGGTACTTGAAAGGTGCGCTGGGTCACGCTTAGGTGGGCGGGGTCGCACTTAATTTTCTGTTAGCTCCAGAGCTGGTGGGGAAACATTTTTAAGCTCCGGAGCTGGGAGCCATTTGCAGCGGAGCTTAGGGGTCGTGTATAAACGCCCTCAGTTGCATGGATTTGAAGCACCTGAATAGCGCTAGAGTACAAGTGATTGGATGAACAGCTACAAATGGAGAATATTGTCACATACTCCTGCACATGCACTCAAAAGGCCATCTATTAGTTTCTGTTTCCCCCACCTCTTTTCTAGCTAATAGGATTCCAGGGAGAAACTTTGGGCCTTTTCACACGACCCCAAAATCCGTGGCAAATGGCTCCCAGATCCGGAGCTTAAAATTGTTTCCCCACCAGCTCCGGAGTTTACAAAAAATTAAGTGCGACCACGCCCACCTAAGCGCGTCCCAGCATACTTTTCAAGTACCTGCTCTCCGGGGGTGAAAAATTCCTGATGCAGATGTAACATAGTGAGTACCGGGCTCTCCTTGCTTCTGTTTGTTGTTGTCCCCCACCCCCCCCTTTAAGAGATACTAAGAGACTGGAATGCTGCCTCGAGCAGAGAGAGACGGCAGAACGGAGGTGAGCCAGCATTCTTTTCTTCCTTTTTTTTCTCCCTCCCCTCATGCAGACAGCAGCCAGGAGTGCGGAGGGGGTGGGAACACAGGAACAGCGACAAACCCCCAAGATCTCTGGTCCAAATTTAAGTGGCCAGCGGATCTTAGGGGTCATGTGAAAAGGCCCCTTGACAGTGTCACCTTCTTTTGAGCCTCATGATGCAGTGGTTAAACTGCTGTAATGCAGCCAAACTCTTCTCATGACCTGGGGTTCAATCCCAGGTAACTGGCTCAAGGTTGACTCAGCCTTCCAAGGTCAGTAAAATAACTATCCAGTATGCCAAAGGTGTGCGCTATATGTTGCCTGCAAATAATACTTTAAATGTTATGAGGCAAACTTTTTGCTTTGTCTTTTGTCTTTGGATACTCATATCCTTTTGCAACAATTTGTTTAGAAACATACAGAGGCTGCAGGCAACAATCCAGTATTGAATCATTTATATTTAACAGTCAGAGCATACAAGACTCCAACTTACCATCCTGCTTCAAAGATTACTTTTGGTCTCTCTGCTGCTAGATGAACTGTTCCCCCCTCCCCCGGCATGCATGTAAGTAGAGATGGGGGCATTTAAGTGCAAATAGCTAGCCGTCACCAGTTACTTAAACCTTTAAACCAGCATCTCAAATTAGAAAATTTTATAGAAGACAAGACATGATAACACCTTCACCCCACTCAGGACAATATAAATCCTGTCCCATTCCCCCAAAATAAACACTTAAAGGTCTTTTAACCATTATCTCTTTCAAGTAGGATTTACCATGTTTTCTTCTCTGCTTCCAGGGTATTATCCATCCACTCTGAACTTGCGGTGCTTCAGCCATGTGTGTTATACACAGGGAATAAGAAGCTTTATTTTGAACTGGAATGTTAATAATTCCTGCATTTCTACTGAAAAATTATGGACCATTCAAGAAATAGAGGACCTGCAGTGTTATCAACTTAAATATAACGTGGGCATCTTGCCAGGCAGGCATTTATACACTTGTATAAATGTTCATTTTGTTCTTTCCTTTCCAGCTATGTTATGAATGAAATAAGCCATATCTTGCTTTCAACTCAAGGGTAACTCAGCTGGAATGAAAGACAGGGATAATTCATATCCCACCCAGAACATCATATGGTGGCTACTTGTTCATTGATTGGTTGGTTAGTATTGTGTTGCCTTGATTAGCAGAAATGGACTTATCATACACTTTTTCCTCCACAAGCTTGGTCTAGGGTATAAAGAATGGTTTTGTTTTCCTTCGTGACCAGATGGAATTAAGGTCTACACTGGGTCCCCACTACCACAGCCAACGGTCAGGAATGCTGGTGGTTGGTGTCCAAAATATACTGTATCTGGAGGATCACACGATGTTCAGTCATGTTTTTTGTCATCTTCTTCTGGGAAGGGCCATAATTTGCTCCACTTCCTCATTCGTTCCTTTGAGGAACCGCAAAGACGACAGGGAAATGGACATGCATGAAGCATAGCTAAAGATGGTGGAATTCCCCTTGGGGGAAGAAAACCCATGTTTAGCACTGTATTTAGCACAAATCCTCTTAAACCTGGATTTCGTAATAAATTCCTACAGCAGGATATAAATGAACTAATTAAATGACCTCTACCAGCTCAACCAGTGCCATTAAGTGAATCCTCCACTTTTGAGAAAACGGCAGAGAGAAAAAGTAGTTAAGCATGTCATGCAGCAGATAGAAATGAAACAGAAAATCCACAGCTCATCCCTGCGATGTGGTCATTTAGCCTCTGCTTTAAAACATGCATTGAAAGACAGTCCACCACTAGAGAATAGAGATGGGCACGACTCAGCAAAATTTTCGTTTTTGTTTTTGTTTTTTCATTTCATTTCATAACAAAAACGAAAACAAAAAATTTTCAAAAACCAAAACAGAAACGGAAACGAAACGACCAATTTTGCCGTGATTTTTCGTTTTCATTGTGGCAAATCCATTGAACTGAAAAGAATGCTAACGAAACAGCAATTTTTCGTTTTCGTTTTTTTTTTTTCGTTTCATTACGAACTGAAAATGAAACAAAAAAATTTTCAAAAACAAAACGAAAAACAAAAATGAGCCGAAACGGATCCCCAAATGACCAAACGAAAAACGAAACACAATTTTTTTGAGTCGTGCCCATCTCTACTAGAGAAGGGCATGAACCTCAGTTTGGAAGTTTGTGCCAGTTCACAAAGGTGGCAGCACAGGTGCTATTGTACCCAACCCCCACCTCCTCAACTGATCACCAGGCCCACCTTGCTTCCTTTTTCCAACTCTTTGGCTAATCTCCCAGTCATGAGCAAGAGCACTGGCTTCTCTGCCTCACCCTTTTGTCTGAGTGGGAGGTCAGCCAGGAATGCGGGACAGAGAAGCCTGAACTGTTATCAGGATTGGAAGATCAGTTGAGGAGGTGCAGGAAGCTACTGCACTGTGCCTGATGAGTGGCTGACTGAGCCAGAGAAGGTGGGGAAGGGGAGTAGCAGCACCTGGAATCCAAAAACTACCAGTGGAAGGACATTGAAAATAATTTGGACTGTACTGACCCTGGCCTAAATTTGTGCTGGGCCAAGAGGGGTTTGGATCTGACATCTCATCTACTCTGGCCTGATCCTCCTCTTCTACTGGCAGTCCATGATGAATATTTCTCTACACCACCCTCCAAGGAACCCTACTTCATTCTTGAACAACTCTTATTGTTAGGAAGTTCCTCCTGATGTTTAAGTTAATTTATCATTTGAATCCACTCCTTCAGGTCCAACTTTCTGGGCCGATAGAAAAGGAGATGGCACCATCTTGCACATCAAAGCTAATGAAGACAGCTATCATGTCATCTCCTGCTCATTTCGTATCCTAGTGAAATAGACCCAGCTCCCTCAGCTATTCCTTCCAGCACTTGAGAGACCCTAAGGAAGCAATAGGATAGTGCAGTTCGCTTAGGGGCAGTGTTTTGGGAAGCTGGTGTGTAATTATTTTTACTGTAAATAATCTGTTTTTAATATAACCTTTTAAGCGGGCCTCAGAATTTGTCAAAGGGCTGAGTGTAAATCGGGGGAGGAAGCAAAATAGGTCAAACCGGTCAGGAGCTGTAGAGAAAGAAGGCTGATGCTCACTTCTTCACATCAAATACCCTGTCAATGCATTGGTTTCAGGCCTCCAGGTTGCAGCCAATGTTATGGGGCCTCCTCCATCATTAAATGTTTTTAGGAAAGAAGCTGATAAGCATATTGCAGGAACACATTTGATTCCATTAACCATGTAGGCAGAATGGAAGCAGTTTCTAGAATCCTAGTTGAACATGCAAATCCTTATCTTAAAAGGCGTGTGATCTTTTCTGCTGACATCAACGTGACTTGAAGGCTTTACATAAGTTGTTTTTAACTTGTGCAACTTTTGCAAAGTAGAAATCAAGGGTTACTTTGTTCCATGGACTTTTGCAAAGCACTGGATGGGTTCTTGGCATGTTTTTAACAGCTAGCCCCTCCTGTCCTTACTATATGTGTATGCTTTGGGGTTTTTTAAAAGAAGCCTAGTGGTGCAGCAGTTAAACTGCAGTACTGCACTTAGAACTCTACTGCCAACCTTTATTTAATCCCAGCAAATTCAAGTAGCCAGTTCAGGGTTGATTGAGCCTTCCACCATTCTGAGGTTGGTAAATTGAGTACCCAGGTTAGGGTTGGGGAAGGGGAAGAAAGCAATGTGTAGCCTGAATAATTGAATTGTAAATCACTTAGTGGGGTGCCTTAAGTGCTATGGGACATAAGAAAAGAAGTACATTTTTAAAGGGAAAGGATGCTAATTTTCTGTAGACCTTGAAAAAGAAAAGCATTCCAGCTGTAAGTAAAATGAAACCTTTGAGGGACTGGTAAAAGAAAGAATAAAAAGGTCACCGAGACTGTAAGTGCCAGCTGATGGGACAACAAGAGGTGGTCTATGGTGGGGAGACCTGAAGTAAATTCTGCTCTGTATGTTTCTGCACTTCTGCTGCAGAGCTAGAGGTTTTTTGAAAAAATGAAAATTTTATAATTCTGCAACAGTTAAGGCCCATCATCAGCTCTAGAAGGGACTCACTTCTACTGAAAATGAAACTGCTAGGACTGGCTCCTCAAAGTGGATCAACACAGTTGCCTACCTTTTGGACTTTCTTGAGGACACAACATGGGCATGCCCTGATGAGGGTCACAGCTACAGATAAACGTCTTGGTGTAAAATGATACAGTACTCTCTCTCTCTCTCTCTCTCTCTCTCTTAAACTGGATGTTTCTGTGCTCACTCTCTGTTTGCATGGCACAATGCAGAACAAAAGTATCACATCCAAAGAGCTTTGACTTTAATTTCAACAAGGACATTTTGGCTAATTCCCAGTTTAGCCAAAGTTCAGGGATAAACAAGGGCAAAGCTAGTCCCCATATTGTAGCAATCTTCTGGTCACAGCCATTAATTGTATCCTGCTGCTCTTGTAACCTCACCAAATACATGTAAAACACATTCCCCCCACAAGCACTTGCTGAAGGAACATTAACCCCTTCAGCCCCAAGTCTCCTGTCTCTTTTGGAGATTCGGGGTGGGGGGGAGGAATCATGTGCTTGAACCTCCATTCCTCACCCACCCACCCACCCAGCTTCCTTCCTATACCAAAAGCATGAGTTATGCTGCCACAGATACTGGAGGGAGGCCACTTCACTTTCTCAGTAGAAGGAGGATATAGGCACAGCTGGAAGTCTCCTTACTTTAGATTGAACTTCTGACATCTCCAGACCTACGCTTTTATTTTTATTTCATTTTGGGAGACCACATGCTGTTATGTGCCTTTAGGTAAACGTCTTCCCCACACACACACACACACATGCGTGCTAGTTGTGCTCGACTCTAGAGGTGGTGCTCATCTCCGTATTCAAGCTGATGTAAAAAAAAACACCTAAAAGGTGATAACCTCTGTTGTTGATGTGTTTACATGATGCATTAAAAAGTTGTTTTGAACAAGTCTGGGAATTGCAAGATTCAAGTCTGGGGGTTCAGGGAGAAACAGAAAAGTTGAAAATGTAGGCCACCTCCTTCTAAGCCTTTCAAGGGGGGGAGTGTGTATCTCTGCCACCCAATGGCCAGTGAAACTGTGTGGGTGCCAAAAATTTAGGGATCTGCAACCTTAGAAGGGTTGATAAACTGCTGTTCCCATCATCCTACACCTTTAACTGAACAGTCAAAAGTTGATGACAGTTGGAATCAAGCACCATTGGAGAGACATATGTTTCCCCACTGTTCTCATAAACCAATGGTCCCTGACTTTATGTCTCCAGATGTTCTTGAGCTAAAACTTCCAGAAGCCTTCACCACTAGCTGTGCTGGCTAGGATTTCTGGGAGTTGTAGTCCAAGAACATTTGGGGGCCCAAGGCTGGGAACCATTGTCATAAACAGTTCCCCTCTCAAAAGAAAGGCTGCCATATGGTCCATGACCAAGATGCATTTCATAAGATGAGAAAACTAAAGCATTTTAATGCTTTAATCTTAATGCTTGCTTTTCAAGAATTAAAAAGCAAGCATTAAGATTTTTAACCAGAGTAGGCATTGCAGAGATTCAAGTGAATGAGGACCTTTTTCAATCCACCAGGAGCAGAGAACTACTAAACCTAACATATATCACCATTGAACAAGCTGGCAGACTGATGGAAACTGGATTTCAACAATAATAGATTACAAACACAAACTTCCAAGCAATATCTTAAACAAGGTGCTTTTTGTTGAACCTGTCTATCAAACATAGATTTTACATAGCTGTTAGTAATGTAACTGCACCATTATTGAAACAGAAGACACCTGCTTCTTGGGAGGAAAGTGATGGCAAACCTAGGCAGCATCTTAAAGAGCAGAGACATCACTTTGCCAACAAATGGTCTGGATAGTCAAAGCTATGGTTTTCCCAGTAGTGATGTATGGAAGTAAGAGCTAGACTATAAAGCTTTTGAGCTGTGGTGCTGGAGGAGAGTCTTGAGAATCCCCTGGACTGCAAGGAGATCAAGCCTATCTATCCTGAAAGAGATCAACCCTGGATGTTCACTGGAAAGACAGACTTTGAAGCTGAGGCTCCAGTACTTTGGCCACCTCATGAGGAGAGAGGAGTCCTTGGAAAAGTCCCTGAGGTTGGGAAAGATTGGGTGGGGCAGCCATTGTAAAGGGACATTCTATTCATGAGATGGTGTCTGATTGGTGATCCCAGGGTTGGAATTGACTTCAAATATTAGTTGGGCAGTGGAAAAGATTTGGGTCTGTGCTTGGTTACTCTGGTCCCCGGGGTCAGCAAAGAGTTGGACACTCACTGAACAACAGCTGCATTGTGAGATCCCCCTGCCTGTTGCTGGTTTGGTGACCATGCAATATTTCATAATTCATCGCATGAACTGTCTGGTGTCATCTGCTCTTGGAATTCATAACCATTCATTTTCCTCCATGACTCTGACCCAGCAATGGTATGCCCAACTTGAAATAAATGTAGTCCACCTCAGAGGAAGATGTCTGAGGGGGAGGCATATAAAAACTCCCGAAAAATAGTCAGACCATCACCTCCTGTCTTTCTCTTGCTCAATTCCCTGCTCCTGCTCCTGGGTGTTGTTTGGGAAGCACCTGGGGGGCAGAGCCTGATAAATACCAGAAGGGAGGGGCTTGGGAAGCTTCCATCCAAGGCTTCCTGGACCTTCAGCTTCTGGCAGACAAACAACATAGATCATTAGTTTTGCTGCTAACCTCCCGCAAAAGTGCTGGACTGCTGTTGCTGGACTGGGCCGTTGAGGAGCTCGCTCCTCACCCTGGTACACCATGGAGCTGTGATTTCAAGATGGCGGAACAGAAGAGGCTGGAGTGCAGCTGGAGGAGGAATATGCTGCCTTGTTTTAATTTTTGTGTTTGATTTTATGGCCCAGACCAGGCACTACAGTCGGGACAAAAAGGGACTCCCCTGCAAATCCCTGTGGTTGCCAGGACCGAATGGAACCGCTTAGACCTCGACCTGGCTTGGAATGGGTATGAGCGTCCTCACTAACTCCTCCATCTGGGCAACCTCCTCCTACTGATTTCCCCAGTGAGACTTTTGCCCCTTTTTTCTACCAAAATAGAGGCCATCCGTCTTTTGACTGCCAGTTACTCTAGTCTTCAGGTGCCGCCCCCCCTGGCTGAATTGTGGCCCTCGGTCTCCTCGGGGAGTGGTTTGGGCCTGTTTCTCGCTTGAGGCCTCCAGGCCTACTACCACCTTGCCGTCCCGATCCACCCCCGTCTGACCCTGCCCATTGTTGCTGCCGTCTGTGTTGGTGGGAGCCTGCCTGAATGGGGCTTCCACCTCACATCCCCCTTCCTCCTTTGGATGTTGGGGGAGTTCGGGACCTGGGAGACTTGTAAGCTGCCTCTGAAAGAACCAGGCATGGGAACTCAGGGGCTATTTCATCTTCCCCCCGATACAAATTGTTCCCGGGCAAGATAAGGACCTGGAGTCCCATTTGTCGGTTGCAAACATATCTGGAAGGACTTAGTCACCAGAGACTCATTCCAGCTAACGTTCAGGTGGCACTGGGACTGGACAGCTTGTCAGCCTGCAGGACTGGGCCTCTTCCGGGCCTGAGGCTGTTGCTCTACCCTGTGCCTGATGGTTTGTCAGTGGCCTTTGATACCATCGCTGCCATCTGCTGAATCTGTCTCTCCGAGATCGGGATCAGCTGCTGTCCCCCCTCTATTAGCCTACCACCTTGCAGCCGGCTGTCATCTTCACTATTCCATGGGGGTCTTGTCTGCCCCATTCCCCCACTCCCTTGTGGGGTTCCACGCATCCCCTGGATATGCTGCCCAACATGCTGTATGTTGTCTTTCTGTATTTTTATTTTGTATTTTATTGTTAATTGTATTTATTTGTTGACATTGCATTTACTTGCAGCTTTTAATTGGGATTTTCTGAGGCTGTATTTGTTGGTTTGTTTGTTTTTGGTCACAGTCATGGAATGGACCAGGGCCAGTTGACTCAAACTGTCGGTGGTACCCTAGAAGACTGAGGTTATGTTCTTTAAGACTTCCCCATCTGGTTATGGAGGCCCTTTTCCTGTCCCCGAAGGGACCCCCTCAACTCACTGCCAGTGTCTGGAATCCATCCTGGCGCTCACTCTGACCTGTCTTTTCCTCTCTGTTGAATGCCAGGTCGGTCCATACCTAGATGGGGACTCCCATCATCTATGATGCCATCATTGATGGTGATCTCGACCTAGACTGCATTGCAACGAGACCTGGGTGGGGCAGAGGGGAGCTCTCCTTCGCCGAGCTGCCCCCTGGGTTCCAGGTCCAGGTGGCCAGACTGGTGGTGGGTGTGGGGGGGTTCGGGCAGCCATTGTATACAGAGATTCTATTCACCTGCAGCAGAGCCTCTGAGTTGGTGATCCAGATTGGAATATCTTGGTTTTTAGTTTATAAAAACCTCCATGGCCTTGTGCCTGACTACCTGGCAGAGAGGATCAACCAGCACAACATCTACCGAGCTCACCAGGTTCATTGCAGCTGCACATGCTGAGATCCCCATGCCCAGAGCTGCTGGGTGACCTCCACCCGTGCATGCGAGCCTTCTGTCTGGCCCTACCTTGGAAACCACCTTCCCAGTGAATGACACCTTGCAGAGTCCCCCAGCATTTCAGAAGGCATTAAAAACTCTCCACCTCAGAGGGCGTTCTTGTCTGAGTAATTTAATTTTTTTCTCTTTCCCGTGTCATCTGTTAATTGATCACCTTATTGTGTTCTGTTTGATTATTCCTGTTTTTAAATTGGTTATTTGTTGTTTCGATTCTGTTTATATTCCTTTTCCTGTAAATTCCGGGAAGTTCCCGGGAGCCTCCTGGTGGCCTGGCTGACGCTCAATAAATAAATAAATAAATAAATAGACATGCAATTAAACAAAAGTAAACCAATCTGTAAATGCTGATACCTTCCAAAAATCAATTAAAAGTCTGATGAGAAACAGGCATATGAAAAGGGACTATTTTGGAGTGCAGCTGGAGGAGGAATGACCGCGAAAAAGGCTTCTATTTCAGTGCAATACTTGTAAAAGAAAAGACCTTCATTTCCCAACCTCTTTCCAGTTATACATTTGGGAAAGAGTATAGAAGTATACATTTTAGGGGTTGTCCATGTCCCATTTCACAATGTTTTTACATGTTGTGCATGTTGTCTGAGGAAGGTGGGAACTTTGGAGCACAGTTTCTCCCCTCTGTTGTAGACCAGCCAGAATACTTTGAGATGAGCAGAACATCTAGGGGAGAGGGTTGTGAGGGAACTAAATAAGAGGGAAAACAATTGAAATATTATTATCAATCCCCTGCTATTTTTATCTTCATTTTATCTTCAACTAACTAACTAACTAACTAACTAACTAACTAACTAACTAACTAACTAACTATCCACCCCTCTGACCAACCAACCCATCCTAACTAAATAAATAATAGATGTGTAGGGTTAGCCTAGAAAAGAACAGATTTGGAAGAGATACAGCCTCCTTCAGGGAAGGGATATTTCTCCTCATAAGCTGTTGGGGCAGACTGTGTTGGGGAGCAAACTGAAAATATTCCCGGCACTGGCATCGTGGGGGTGCACCAAAATGAGAAAATAGTTTGTGCACTTTATACTATTCTGTGCTCACCTCTTCCTTGGGGGGGGGCAGAATCCATGTTTGCCCTGGGTGACACAAACTCTTGTTGTGGGCATGTGAAGCAGCAGATTCGCTCCAAGGTTAGAGCGAAAGACAGTGATGGAAAATTGGGGGGGGGGGGTTGTCCATATTTTGTCTATCAATCAGGAGATGCATCTGAAAAGTGAGTGCCGCCTGAGACGGGAACAGACAGCTCAGTGAGACGTTGGACTCTCCTTTGCTAAGGGTACTGAAGCAGAAGCTGGACAGCCATCCAGCAAGGACGCTGCAGCTGCAAGGACGAGATCATTCCCAACCTCCCTTTTCATCTCTGCAATTCCACTCCTCACTTTTGCTTTAGGGAAAATATTCATTGGGCTTTTAAAAAACCTGCTCCAGCTGTGATCTCCAGTTCAACAGATGTCGAATTCTCCTGGCAGCCATTTGACGCAGAGGACGTTCTCAGAAATGTGTCTTATACACATCAGCCTTACCTCTTCTTTCCTATTCCAGGGATGCTGTGTTGTCAAGGACTACAGCCATTTCCATGTAGATCTCCCTGGCCATCTTTTCAGATAGACAGTTAAATAGCCTGGCACTCCCCATGAATGAAACTGTTGCTGTTTTCCAACATTTCTGCAGGGATCGTGCTCTCTCCAGCAATGGTCATGTTGTTCCTAAGCCAGATTCACTGCTCAGCACAACAAAGGGGTCCTGTCCCTAACCACCCAACAGGTCATGGAAGAAGAAATCTTAAGAGTTTGTCTTCTCCATCCCTTACCTGGACGAAGGATGCAGAAATGCTCACTCATTCTTGGACAGGTGTTAACCCTACCTCAAGTAAGTTATTCTTATTGAAGCTGGAGGCATTAAAAATATCAAGCATACATAGGCTTGGCTTTCTGTGCCCTTGCTAATGAGTTCAGTGCCTGCCTGAGCTTTTCATACAGTTTCAATTACCTTCTCTACCTCCTTAATTTCCTGTCCGAACAGTCAGCAGTGTTAACTATAAACCCTAAAGTCTATAACTATAAACCCTAAAGCCCATATATCCCCTCAAGACCTCAGTTGCAGTTCTGTGCTAGTTGTAACATTTCAGTGATACAGGGAAAATATCAACCAGCGTACAACCTCTTTTCTGTGGATGGAACACATAGCTTCCTTTTAAAATTTACCATTAGGTTGTATCTTCTTCTTCTTCTTCTTCTTCTTCTTCTTCTTCTTCTTCTTCTTCTTCTTCTTCTTCTTCTTCTTCTGCCGCCATCAAGTCATTTCTCACCTATGGTGCACCTTTCTGGAGTTTTCCAGGTAGAGAAAACTCAGAAGTAGTTTACCATTCCCTTCTGGTGGGAGCGCCCTGGGACTGTGCAGCTTGCCCAAGGTTACACAGGCTGGTACTTCTCTCCAGGAGGCACAGTAGGGAAATGAACTCCTGAAGTAAACCACTGATCTATCCAGCTAGCTGACTTGTACTTATCAACAGCTGAAACTGGTAAAGGCCTTCAATTTCTGTGAGTAAAGACACCTCAGAAGTAAATGTGATTCTGTTTCCTCTGCCAGCCCCAGCCCCCAATCAATAGGAAGCCATCTAAGGAGCATGGAATGTATGGATTTTTTTTCCAAAGCAGCACCTCCATTGATTGCTCCCCCAGTAAGACTTGGTGATTGTTAGCCTGGGGAAAGGAGGAAAGGGAAGCATACAATGGAGGTGCTGCTCGGGGAAAAAAAACCCCGCCTGCTTCCCTCTCTTCCTTTTCCCAGACTAATGATCACCAAAGCCTTAGCCGCCATGGCTGAATGCATTTCTGCACACTGAACACTGTTTACCTTCCCATTTTTTTTACAGCAGTACCTATTTATCTACTTGTATTTACAGTACATGCTTTTGAACTGCTAGGTTAGCAGGAGGGGTTAACAGCAGGAACTCACTCTGCTGTGTGGCACTCAGGTTTCGAACCACAGAGCTGCCAACTTTGCAGCGGACAGTTTCAGCGCTCCAGCCCACTGAGCCACCATGCCCCTTACGGCACCACAGCTGCAGTAATACATTTGCTTATATTTAGGGTCATCCATAATTCCTTATTGGTTTCCCTTCTTCAGTCAACTCTTTCCTCTCTCTTCCCTGCCTGCCTAATCTTGGTAGTCTGGCATATCTTCCAGAGAAGAACAAGTTGCTCCTCCATCAGCCTCTTTTGCACCACAATAATATTGACCTTCAATTGCATAGACTATGGCTAAAAGCAAACAAGAAGCCCCACACTCAACTCACATTCCTAAGCACCTGCACCGTGTTCTATGCATGGTTTCTTCCTTCTGCTGGGTCATTTGGGAAAAAGAAAGCACTCCTTACTTGGTGTCAGAGTGCCATGTTTTCCCACCCCCATCCCATCCCCCCAACTCCATCACACAACAGGCCTCAATGTGAGTGGCAGATCAGGGGTTAATCCCCTGTGTTACTGAAGGAAGAAGAGCATTCCTCTGTGGCAGCCATCAGTAAGGGCTTCCAGTCCTGGTGCATGATGACGTAGGACCAAGGTTCCCAGGAATCTCATCCGTGCTCCCTTCTTCCCCAACCCCCCCCGCACAACCCCGCCAACCTTTTACTGACCTCAGCCACCAGCTTCTGGCTGCTTCATTCAGACTTGCCCTGAAGCACACCAATCAAACACTGGGCAGATGACCTGCAGGGCACCACCACACCCACCTCATTCCCACCAGCACCTCCTCCCTCCACCTCTGCTGCTCTGTTTCTGGATACTAGCTATGTTGCTAGAGAGCAAAAGCGGGCGGTGGGCAGGGGCGGCAGGGTCCCTGTCTAATTCCTGATTCCCACATAGAATTCACCTGCCATGTATTGGTCCTTAAGATGGGTCACCTTTAGTTTAGTTTAGTTTGCTGTCACCCCTGCTTCTTGCCTGTGTGAGAAATTAACACTTCAGTCCTGTTTCAGAAGAATGTGTGAGCGTGTGTGTGTGTTGTGTCATTACAATCGTGACCGGCTCTTCATGACCCCATGTCCATGGAGTTTTCTTGGCAGGAATACTGGAGTGGTTTGCCAGTTTCCTGCTCATCACGTTACTACAACCTTTATTGAGGTTGTTGGTTTCTACAGTTGATCCCTACTGGGTCTTCTGGACTTTGCAGGGATTGGATTTTTTTTGGGGGGGAGGGTAATACCAAGCTCTGCTTTAGAATAAGTTGCACAAACTGGAATGTTGCCTTTCCATCTTTACTCCAGTATAAACATGTGACACGTATTTTATGATAGCACATATAATGCACTCTTTTGCCCTTGAAACATAGTCCAAAATTACCCACCTGCAAAACTCACAAGTGATGCGAATGAGTGACTTTTCTGATGGATCTGATGCACTTGCACCTTGGGAGTTAGTTCTCATACGAAGTAGTCCTGAGACACACAAAGTGCTTCTTCTGTCCTACCTGCCTCCCTCTGACTACAAGCAGGCTAACCAGGGGGGTTGGCCAACTGGAGGCCCAATAAAAAGGACTTAGAGCTCCTTTTTCCTCCCCCATGACACAATCAAGTAAAGGAGAACAAAAACAGTGACAACTGCTGACAAATGGGCTGCGTAGCATCCACTTGTTCTCATTGCCATGGAGATGTCAGACAACCATGGGTGCACAACCAGGAAGTGTCACTAAGAAAGCATACAAGGGACACAGGTGCTAAGAAGTCCATGCAGACCAATTTGCTAATTAGGCAAGTTCACTTAAATTGATTGGTAGGACAACAGAAGCTATTTTTCATTCTTCAAGGCAAGACTGAGAGGAGGAGAATTTATAAAGACAGGAATAATAAATCATAATTTCTATTACAATGAATTAATACATGACACCAATAATTCCAATCAACATTCTGATCCCAAATGTCATATGTGGTAAAAAGATTCTTTAATCTAAATTAATTCAGTTTTTTAGTCTTGTTTATATTTCTCCATGGTCTTCCATACCCATTTTTTAAAAGCCAAATAAGTATTGATTGCAACTAAGTAGAGATGGGCATGAAACAAAAAAAAATTCATTCTGTTATTAGTTATTCATTTTGTTACATAATGAAACGAATAAAAAATGTGATGAAATTGGAACGAACCGAACAGAACCACGAAAATTAGGTTCATTACATTTCATTTTTGTTAATGGTGACACACAATGAAATGAGCTGTTTTAAAATGTTAAAAAACATCCTGAATATCCGTAAAAACCCAGCGATAATTATTTATTATGCCTGATAATACCTACCAGGGGGGGTGTCCTTAAAACGCGCATTTATGTTTTTTCTCAGATCGCTGTATTTTTTTTTCCTTTAAGAGGAGTTAGGGGACATTGACCCAAAATGGCTCCCAAATGCCTAATATTGATTTCTTGGGTATTACAATGCCCTGGACATCCGTACAAATGCAGTGATAATTATTTGAAATTATTACCTACCGGGGGTTGCGGTCCTTAAAATGTTTGTTTTTGTCTTTCTCCCATTGCGATGTATTTTTTCTTTCCCCTTTAAGGATGACACAAAATGGATTCCAGCCACAAGATGGATGCAAGCCATGTGATGGGATCATGTAAATTCTTGGACAATTTCAACCAATAGCATGCCCAGGTTGCAGACTGGGTAGGTGTGGCAGCCACAGAGGGCATAAAAAGCTTTGGCAGCCCCCATCCTTCTTGCAGTCTGCAGTGGGAGTTAGGGTGGGATTGCTGTCTCTGCGACTCATTAATTTAAGCCAGCCAGGCAGGTGTGTGTATCTGTGTTCCTGCTGGCTGCAGCCTGGCTCTTAGGGGAGAGAAAGAAGAGATTTCTCTTGCAGCCTCCCTGTGTGTGTGCGTACCTCTCGGTGAGTACCCTCCCCTGCCCCGCAGTGCAGTCACTCTGTGGCTGCCTTACACCCTGGGCAACGCCCACCACTGCCTTTGCAGCCTCCCTATGTACCTAGTCTATACTGTGTCTCTGTCAGCATCATTTTTTGTGTCTTTTCCCTCTGGTCTGGGGCGTTGGGGGACATCCACACACAGAAATGCTTTAAGTCATGCAAAAAGTGGGTAAAAACAAAAAATAAAAAATTCAAAAACAAAATGAATTTTTTTCAAAAAATTCACAAAAAAACAAAACGAACCAAAATGGACCCGCAATGAAAAACAAAAAAACGAAACATCCTTTTTTCGATTCGTCCCCATCTCTACAACTAAGTACTAAACTTACTTGGACAACAGGTAGAGCAGATATTTTTAATGTGAAACAAGTGTCCCTCTGTATCGGCTGAGATATGTAACAAGCATCATGTGACATTCAGTCAGTTTTGACTTTCCGTCTCCTAGGGCCTTTTCATAAGACCCCTAAGATCCGCTGGCCACTTAAATTCGGACCAGAGATCTTAGGGGTTTGTCACTGTTCCTGCGTTCCCACCCCCTCCGCACTCCTGGCTGCTGGCTGCGTGAGGGGAGGGAGAAAAAAAGGAAGAAAGGAATGCTGCCCACCTCCGTTCTGCCATCCTCACACTGCATTCAGATCTCTTAAAAGGGCAGGGGGCAAAAAAAGAACAAACAGAAGCAAGGAGAGCCAGGCAGTCACTACGTTATATCCGCATCAGGAATTTTCACCTCCGAACAGCAGGTACCTGAAAAGTGTGCTGGGACGCGCTTAGGTGGGCATGGTCGCACTTAATTATCTGTAAACTCCGGAGCTGGTGGGGAAACAATTTTAAGCTCTGGAGCTGGGCACCATTTGCGGTGGAGTTTAGGGGTTGTGTGACAAGGCCCCTAGTTAGTGGCTGACCATTTCCTCCTTCTGGGGCTGCTGTGGAATTGTGCAGCTGTCCCAAGGTCATACAGGCTGGATCTTCTATCAGGGAGGCATAGGGACTCTGGCACTCCAACTGACTGCCCTATCCAAACAGCAGGGAGGTACAATCATGGTGTAAAACTGACCACGCAGGCTGAGACCTTTTTACATGTTATTATATTCATAGCATGGAGTGGGGGAAAAGTCATTTCTAATGAACCTCTGGATTTCTTTTCTTGAGAGACTCATATGTTTCGCTGCTCATCCAAGCAGCTTCATCAGTCTGAGAAAGGTTAGTGGCAAGTCCTCCATTTTATAGTTCACCTTCATTTCATATCACCCTGGTCTGAATATGCTCATAAGTTGGACAATAGTCTGAATAAGCTCACAGGTGGACAACAGCCTGAATAAACTCGTAGGTGGACAACAGCCTGAATAAGTTTATAGGTGGACCATGATCTAAATAGGCTTGTTAGGTGGATAATGGACCTTGAGCAGGCACGTCCAAACTTCAGCCCTCCAGATGTTTTGGACCACAACTCCCACAGTCCTTTGCAAATGGAAATACAGGCTTGGAATTCTGGGAGTTGTGGTCCAAAACATCAGGAGGGCAAAGTTTGGACATGCCTGGCCTAGGGTGTGTGAAAGTCCCACTTATGCAACCTTTCCCAACACTCATTAATAGAGATGGGCACGAAACAACCAATATTCCATTACCGTTATCCGTTATTTGTTCCGTTACATAACGGAATGAATAACGACCCTAGGGGCAAATTTTACACGAACCAAACAGAACTGAGAAAATTGGGCTCGGTTGGGTTCAGTTTGGTAATGTGGGGGGCGGAGATGTCTCCTACCTGGTGCTGGCCTGGAAGTCCTTCAGGGATGGCGGTGAGTTAGCAACCAGGAAGAGGGGGGAAAGCCTACAGCTGCGCTACAGCTGTAGCACGACCACATGGTCGGCAAGGCAGTGAAAAAAAAACACAAAAATGGAGAAAGGCCAGCCTTCCTGAGCCATGGGAGGCAGTGGCTGTCCCAGACTCCGGGGTTCCTCCTTGCCGGTGCAGGCAAGGTGCTGGTGACCTCTGCTCAAAGACGCTGCCCGCTAGAGGAAGAATTACCCTGAAAATAAGAAAAACAAACAAACAAAAAGCTCCACATAACCCGGAAGTTCCGGTTCACTTCCGGGTTTGGCCCCACGCAGGCTTTTTTTGTTTGCCATGCATGCACTGAGGCGGGGGCGGCGAGAGGGGGCTGCAATCCGGCCTCATGCACTCCCCTCTCCAGCGATCTCCGCGGAGCTCCGGCAGCACCTGGCCCTGGGAGCGCTCCCCGCGGCTGCGGCAACACTCTCCCGGCCCACATGCTGCCGGCTCCAGAGGCGCCTGGCCCTGGGAGGGCTCCCCGCAGCCATTCCGAAAACTGAAATAACGGAAATGAACTGGGTCCCAGGGCCCGAATAACGGTAACGGAATGATATGGTCTTACTGCTGGAGATATGAAGTGCTTCTTCTGATTTGTCTGGGGATTGATGAAAGGCCCACTTAATAAGTAGCAGACAGATTATGTCTGAGTCCCCCAACTCTGTTGAGAGAGGGGTTTTCAATACACACATGAATCACTTCCCTGACCCCTCTCTCAAACCACCTATCTTCTCTGTCTACTATGTATACATCCTCATCTTTGAAAGAGTGTCCTTTGTCCTTCAAATGGAGGTACACTGCTGATTCTGGCCCTGAGCTGCTGCATCTCCTATGTTGGGCTATCCTCCTGTTTAATGGCTTCTTAGTTTCTCCAGTGTAGAGGTCTGCAAACTCCTCACTGCATCGGACCGCATATACTACATTCTTCCTATATTGTGTTTTGGTGTCAGGTCCTTTTGGTAGATGAGTCTCTACCTTAGTGTGTTTGTGGGTTTGAAGTAAACAGGGATGTGGTGTTTGCAAAAAAAAAAAATCCTTTTAAGCTTTTCAGACACTTCATCCATTTAAGTGATGACCAGGTTCTTCTGTTGGCTCTGGGTCTCAGGGTGATCCCTTATTCTTCTGGGCCGGGACATTGCTTTGTTGAAGGCCCACTTTGGATATCTACAGGCCTTAAGTGCTGTCTTCAAGTGCCTGTCTTCCTTCTTCTTGGTTTCTGTGGAGGTGGGGATGCTCTCTGCTCTGTGGTTTAGGGTCCTTTTGACTCCTAATTTGGGTTGTAATGGATGGTCGGGGTCAAATAGTAAGTACTGCTCTGTGTTGGTGGGTTACCTGTAAACTTCTGTTCCCAGGCCACGGTCAGGTCCAATGATGACTACACAATCCAAGAAAGCTAGCCAGTTGTCCTGGGTATTTTACCTAGTGAACCTAATACTTGGGCCCACCATATTGATGTGGTCTGTAAAAGCGTGTACTTCCTGAGTCTTGATTTTCACCCAAGTATCATCTACATACCTGAACCAGTGGGAAGGCATCATCCCTGGGAAAGTGTTGAGTCCCTTCTTCTCCACTTCTTCCATGTTTAGGTTAGCAAAAATGGAATCAGCAGTGTACCTGCATTCGAAGATGAAGATGTACACATATTAGACAGAGAAGATAGGTGGTTTGAGAGAGGGGTCAGGGAAGCCATTCATGTGTGTATTGAAAACCCCTCTCTCAACAATATGTCTGCTACTTATCAAGCAGCCCTTTCATCAGTCCCCAGACAAATCAGAAGCACTTCATACCTCTGGCAGCAAGGCCATAGCTAAGGACCCATACATAATGGGTGTTGGGAAACGTTGTATAGGTGGGACTTTCATGCACCCAAGACCATTATCCACCTAATGAGCCTATTCAGATCATGGTCCACCTATGAACCTATTCAGGCTGTTGTCCATCTAACAAGCGAATTCAGGACATTGTCCAACTTATGAGCCTATTCAAACCAGGGTGATATGAAATCAATGTGAACTATAAAATGGAGGACTCACCACTAGCCTTCCTTAGAGAAACAAAGCATTTCAATCTCTCAAGAAAAGTCCAGTTGCCATGACTCAACTTCCAGTTTCACTGAAACTGTTCAGTTCAATGGAGGATCATCACCTGGGTATGGTCTTACAATGCCCATATAGGTTTTGCCCTTACAGTGTCACATGCCAACAGGCAGGTCCAAGTCCTTCCAGGTGCACCTTCTAAGTTTCTGTGTCCTGTTGCCTCAATTGTTTAAACCTCCAGGACCTGCTCCTACAGTAGTCAAGTTCCCAGACCTGGACCGTTGGAAAGGGCAGCCCCCAGTCTTCCTAGTCAAGATACAGACATCACAACCAAAGGGAGCTCATTTATTTTTTATTGTGAGACAGGGTATGTAATCCTCTTCCTGTAATAATAATAAACAAACATGGGCCATCAAGTCAGTTGTGACTTTTGGTGATCTGTTTTCAGGATTTTCCAGAGAATCCTCAGAAGCAGTTTACCCTTCCTGTCTTCCATGGGTGCCCTGGGCTATGCAGCTTGCCCAAGGCCACACAGGCTGGCTCTACACACAGGAGGCAAAGGGGGGGAATCAAACACCCAACCTCTAGCTCTGTAGTCATATTTAGAACCCAATAAGTTCTCCAGTCAGCTATACCTGCTACTAAATAAATAAATAAATAAATAAATAAATAAATAAATAAATAAATAAAATAATGGACTGATGTACTAATAATAACCTCTGATCTGCTGCCTGAGACTGATTGTTCACTCTGCCGCATGGATTAGTCTCCAGCACTTCTTTCTTTGCTCCATTCTCTCCTTAGGGAGAGAGTTCATTGTTTGCTCATAAATGATAGAAGAGAGAGAGAGAGAGAGAGAGAGGGAGGGGAGACTTAGCCTCTATTTCTCTCATCGTTTGTGTTTGTGTTGATCATATACTCCCCCCCCCTCATTACAGCCACCACAGCTCCTCTACTCTCTCCCTAGTCCAGGCAGGCAGAGAAGAAAGAGTTAACTGAGCAGCTGCCAGCCCATGCAGTGTGGAGCTATGCTCAAACTGTTCCCACTGCTGCATGAAGTCAGCTGTCATTAGAGAACAAAAGCAGCCCAGGAGCAGCTCAAGTTGTGGCTCACTTGGGAAAGGCTGGCGACTGCTCCCTGATTAGGATTTCTAAATCAGCCCCATCAAGTATAAAAAGGGCAGAACAATAACGGTGGCTACATTCACATACTCAGCAAGGGCCCCCTCTTCCCTTCCTTCCCTTCCCTTCCCTCTTACACCTTCTCCCACCAGGGCTCTAACGACACTTCACTCCCAAAACATAAAGAAGACCCAAGATTGCTTGAAGGGGTGAGCTTCTGACCCAGATTACAAAAACTTCCATAGCTGCTGGATGCTTGGCATTTGGGCAGGTGGGCAGGCATGTGTGTGTGCACACGCACACACACACACACACACACACACACACACACACACACACACACACACACACACACACACACACACACACACACACACACACACCCCTCTTCCACTTAATTCCTCAGATACAAAATTCATAATGGGAAAGTGGTGGTGATCAGGCAGTTGTGTTGTGCTCATTATATGCCATCAAGTTGCATCAGACAAATGGTCATCCTATTTATTAATGGTAGCAATGTGGTGTTGTGGGGTTACCCGGTGTGGAGTAGTGAACAAAATAATGGGTTAGGAGGACTCAGGAGACCTCAGTTTAAATCCATCTTCAGCTATAGAAACTCTATAGGGGTGGGCACTGCTACAACCACTCCTAAAGTTCCTCACCTATCCTCACCTATTTGAACACCCTATTAGGGTTTTATTATATGAGCCAAATGAAATTTGGAGTCCTGGGTTCAGATCCTTATTTGGTTATGGAAACACATGGGCAGGAGGAACATTGGTTAAAAAAATACCTCTTAAGTATGTAATATACTGTACTTTGAAAGCCCTATTATTCTGGATGTAACTTGACAGCATATAATATGCCCAACATAAATTAATTACTTTGCAAAGGTCTTACAATTAATGACCCTGTTCAGGCCTTACATACTGAAGGCTGTGGCTTTTGTTCATGAATCAGTCCATCTCATGTTCAGTCTTCCTCTTTTCCTACTGACTTCCATTTTTCTAGGCATTATTGTATTTTCCAATGAGTCTTGTTTTCTCGTGATACAATAGCCTCAGATCATTTCAGCTTCTAGTAGGAGGTCAGACTTGAGTTGATTGAGATTTGTTGACTTATTTGTCTCTCTGGCAGTCCATGGTATCTGGAAAGCTTTCCTCAATATTTTGGACAAATCTATCTTTTCCTGCCAGCTTTCTTTGATGTACAATTTTCATATCCATATATAGTAAATGAGAACACTGTTATATGGATCTTCTTGGCCTTCATCTCCAGTGGCGCATCTTCTTTTCTCGTTCCTTCGTAGCTGTCTTTCTGAGTCTCAGTCTTCTGATGACTTGGATGCAATTTCCATAGAGGTTGATGACTGACCCAAGATATAGAAAAATGTGTCTTCACTGAAATCGTTAAATATATCCTTAATTATGATTCTTCCCTTCTTAATATTCAACTACAATCTTGCTTCTACATTTCTTCTTTCATCTTCATCAATCGTAACTTATCAAGCCATTGCTTCTTTCTTCCACTAATATGATCACAAGCGCACATTTTAAATTATTGGTGTTTCCTCCTTCATCAGTATCTTTTCATATGATAAGTTCTACCTACATACTGAATAGGTCTTTTTATTGTTATCCCATTGCTGAAAGCAACTCCATATTGTGGTCATTTACACAGAGATGCACCCCTCTACATAAGTATGTTCTGAATTGCTGTCGGGGGTGTACCTTCAAGTTACAACTGGCATGACCCTAATAGGAGTTTCAAATTATGTGACATATTAAAAGAGTGGTTTTACTATTTCCATGTCCCCAGTCAGTTTCCACTGCTGAGCTGGTATTTAAACCATGTCTCTCAAGTCCATACTCTGTGCCAGTGGTGGCAAATCTTCAGCACTCCAGATGTTTTGAACCAAAGCTCCCAGAATTTGGAGCCTAGACTACCAATGTCAAAGGACTGTGGGAGCTGTGGTCCAAAACATCTGCAGTGCCAGAGGTTTGCCATTCTTGCCCTATGCCCTCTTTACCAGTGTATACTGTATATGCAATATGATTTCTAACTCTCTTTTGTAAATCCATTTTGACAATCTGGCATTTCTCCCTCCATATATGGAAAAGGAGGACTTACAGTGAACTTTCAAAGTTAAATTGAATATATTTCAGCAGGTGTGGAAAGCCAGAAACTGCTATAGAGGGGGAAAATAAGAGCAGGGTAGAATTGCTCATGGCTAGATTAGATGACCTATGAGCCTGGAAGAGTACTGGAAGGATGGCGGGAAGCTAACACATTCTTCTGTCCTACTTTGCTGAACACTCAGAAGCACTTGGATCACGTTTTTGGTCCCCTACAACTAGCAGCTGGTCCAGTGGGTCTTCCTCATGGAGGATGGGACTATTTTGGCCGAAAACCAAACTGGGACCATACTTGTGATTGCCAGCTGTTCAGTGCAACAACCAATGCAACAATGTGAAATCTGGTGCGGTTAGATTGGATGCTTCTCCCTGTTTCCACGGGTGTTAAAGGGACTAAGGAGTTGGGATCTAAACCCAGTTGCCCCATGCCCAGTGATTCAGAACTAGTTCGACACTTGGGTCGTCATGTCGTAATTGCTCTCACTACATGACTCACCTTCTGATAGGCCCATAGGCGGGAACCTGCGTTCACACTTCTTGACAAGAAGCACAGCCATTTTTACATACAAGCATTGCATATATGAATAATAGGACCTGGCAGTAGTGCATGAGTCTGAATGGTATTCTTCTGCTTGCAAGTCTCTTTGCACCACAAAAAAAGTTATCCCTCCCCCCGCTCTCCTTGAGAGGGCAACAAATAATGATTAATTTGAAGCTTGGGAGAGAATTCTAACCCCTTGTTTTCCTATGTATGTATGGGGCAAACCAAGAAAAATAAATATTCTACTGCCGGGGGGGGGATACAATGTAGCTGTTAGCTGTCTTTAAGGCTTGAAAGGCACCTGTAGCACTACATTTTTGTCCTAAAGCAGGGGTGTCCAAACATTTTGCAAGAAGGGCCAGATTTAGTGAGGTGAGGGGGCTGACCATTCAGCCGCATTTGGCCCCTGGGCTGGACTTTGAACTAGCCTCTAGGACTTGCAAGGAGGCAGGGGGGATACTGTAGCAATGGAGCCAGGGGTGGGTAGTCTGAGTAGGTGGCTGAGGAAACAGATGGAGGCAGGGAGAGCCAGCAAACCATTTATTTATTTTATTTATTTATTTATTTTTACATTTTTATACTGCTCCCATTTCCCTGAGGGAACTCTGGGCGGTTCACCATAAAACTGCAAGCTGACATCTCCATCCAGTATGGAGAGGGGCCAGCTGGCGTGGATGCATGACAGGCTGAGCCAGCAGGGAGAAGAGGCTTGGACCACTTGACATTTGAAAACATGTCACATTTGGCCCCCGGGCCTGACTTTGGACATGCCTGTCCTAAAGTTTAAGGTAACACATATGTTTTGACCCCAGAGTCAGCTGAAAATAAGTCATAACCTTAAGAAGTGCTCCCCAATTTGTTGCAGTAAAGTTATTTCGGCCCATAGGAGAGAACAATGCTCTTTCAGCCCATAAGTGGTTACAATCATAATAGCAATTCAAATAGATCATAATATGCTATCTATTCCTGACTTGCCAGTCTGATGCCTAAGAAAACTGCTTCACTCTGTCTACAGGCATGGCCAGCCCTTTAGGAACCAAACAGCTGGATGCAAGCATGTGACATGGGATAGATTTGTATGGTGCAAAACTATCCATTCATATTAGAGTTGTTTTGAAATGGGAGGCATTGCCCAACAGCTAACAGCAGCAGCTATAGGGAAGCAGCTAACTAGATAGAAAGACTCAAGGCATGACAGGGTTTGTGTTGCATTTTGCATTTGATAGGCTCTACTGAGGGAACTGGGATGACAGAGTGGATAATGAGCCTTTCGTTAGACTGAGCATGGCTGCTTTTAAATTCAGTGTCAGAAGAGTCAGGCCACTCAGCATGTAACAGAAGAAGAGCAAGGTAGCAAGTGGTTTTGCTCTCTGGACCCATCCGGGTTCTCTGATGTTTCACATTCAAAGGACTTGGCAATATTGAAATACAAGATGCAAATGCTGTTTTCGTTGTGCCATCAGTGCATGAATATGTAAACTTCTATGTTTCCACATAGCTCTTCACCAGGCAAACCAGGATCTGCTTAGACATTCAGAGAAACCTGAAACCTCCCCATAGCTGACAGCAACCATGACTGGTGTTAAGTAAAGACTTTTCTTAAGGAACACTATGGAAACTTCTGACTCCTGGACAGAATCGCAAGGTAGACTTCTGTGAAATGCCAATTTTTAAATAAGCCTGAGCTCTAGGGGAATTGGGGCTCCAAACCCAGCCCATTTCTATCCTGGGATTATTAATGAAAAGATTGATGAGCATTGTGTGTGTGATGTGGGAGGTCTCTACTTTCCACTTTCACTCTCTACATCTGCATGGTCACAATCCTTAGAAAGGTTGAAGGTGGAGGGATTTTTTCTGGAGAAGTCCAGAGAGGAATCCTCCCTTCTTTCTACTTTTAATTGTCAAACACAGTGATGGGAGGAGGGGAGAGAGGGAGAGAGAGAGAGAGAGAGAGAGAGAGAGAGTGGAACCCACAAGATCCCATTCAGGCACAGGAACAGCAGCCAGCTAGTGGGGCATTATGAATAAACATGTAAAGACGAGAAGGGGGGAATCAAGACAGAAGAAAATTATACAGACAGACAGCCTGATGGACAGACACCACCCCACCCTCCTCCACCATCACTACCCCCAACAAACACACATTAATCCTGGGAGATTTGGCCATCATATGACATGGCCAATCCATCAGAAGAAGAGGGTTGCAGGCACGCCTCTTTTTTCATGCCACTAAAGGATTTTCACCCCTTGAGAGCACAATGCAAAGGAGGGGGGAGGAAGGAGAGTGAAGAAAGACGGGGGGGGGGTTAGCCAATCAGCCCAAGATCAGCTGTAGGACTAGCTCGCTGTGGATCTGCTTGTCTCAGAGGGGGGCACGGAGGGACATATTGGGCCGTGTGGGAAACCCGCAGCCTCAGCTTCTCACATATTGTTCTCCGCTTCTTCCACGGCCCTCCCCTCCACCAAAGCCGTTAATGCCACAAAGGATAACTTTGCCCATTGTGCTGCAGACAGCTGAGAGGATAGAGTTAGGCTACACGGCTAGCATTGCTGACTCTCTCTCTCTCTCTCTCTCTCTCTCTCTCTCTCTCTCTCTCTCTCTCTCTCTCTCTCTCCACTCACCCCCACCTTGCATCTTCTCTATTCCCCCCCCTCTCTCTAACATACACACAGAGCGCAGTTTGGTGGCAAGTCTGGAGGGAGGGAGGGGTGCCATCCAAATAAAGAATTTGATGCTTATCTTACAAAAGAATTAAATCCACTTAGGCCCCTCCCTGCTTTCTCTCTCTAATCTAGGCCCATGGGGGGTTAAATATGGTTACATTTTCATTAGGTCCTAAGAGCAAAGAGCAGAACTGACGGCCCACATTATCATGCAGATGGCCATGTGGGGGGGGGGTGAATTCCATCAATGGAGAAGTCATGTTTCCTCTGAAGGGAAGGAAACAAGCTAAAATTGTTGGGCTGGTCTTGGTGAAGACCAAGAGGAAGGAGGAGTGCTGGGGGAAGAACAACACAAGCCCCAGAGGAAGCAATTGCATCAGGTGGTGTGTGGCCAGATTCACCCGGACTTGAATATATATCAGCAAGCAGCACACGTGCCCGCAAGCATTTCTGCAGGCTTGCTGTCCCCAGGTCCAGGGACGGAGACAGGCCCTCTGCAAAATTCTTCCTGTCCTTTCATGAAGGAGGGACAGGTGATAGCAGCTAGATTCATAATGTGTTTTAAATGCCAGTAAGCTCCCTCATTGGCTCTATATACAGGCTGTTTGGGCAAACCCATCAACATTTAGCAAGTACAGTGGATTCTCATATAAGAAGCAGTTTGTTTAACAGAAAATCTGCTTAAAAGGAAAAAAATTCCAGAGATAGGGGGAAATCACTTAACAGCATCGCCTATATGTAGACAATCCGTACAACAGAAAAAACGGTTGTGATTAGGGATTAATCCGTTTTAAATGCATTCCCATGGGAAATTTGTAGAAAGGAAAAATTGCTTAACAGAACTTCATTTGGAATGAATTAATTCCTTTATACAAAGTGCCACTGTATATCCAAAATAAATTTTTGCAGGGCAGTAGTGTCAAGGTGGTGTAGTGGATAACCACTGTGATGTAGGGGATAGAGTCATAGACTAGGACTTTGGAGCTGGGGTTCTTCAGCTCAGCCATGGAAACAGACTTGGAAAGAGAATTGGTAGAACCATTCCTTAAATGTCTCACTTATCCTGAAAGCCCTGTTAGGGCCACTTTAAGTCAGTTCTGACATGATGGCACAGAACAATAAGAGGGACAGAGGAGCATTTTTACTCGTGCTGTGTCATCTGTTTGTTTGGCTTACCTACAAGGTCCCAATGTAGACTGAAAGAAAAACACCATCAGAGGCATAGGCATTCAATGGCAAAGTAGTTAATGCAAGGCTACCATCAGTGATGTCTCCCGATCCATTTTAGTTGGGGTTGACATCATCCACCTAAGAGACCCATATCTCATGGTTAGAGTTGATCTATATGGGAAAACAAAATGAGGAGAGATGTGGCAAATTAGGAATCAGACCCACATAGCAAGCTTTTCACATATGGACAGCTATCACACAAAACTATCCAAAGCAATGCTTCATCAAATAATCTCCACTTTCATTTGGAGGACAAAGGGGGGGGGGAGTTCATAAATCTTCCTGAAGCAAACTTGAGCTAAGTAAGCAGTAGACATGGGCACGACCAGAAAAAATGACGTTTCGAGTTTTCGTTTGTTGGAACGGGTCTGTTTCGGGTCGTTTCCGGTTGTTGTGAACTTTTTCAAAAATTTGTCATTTCGTTTGTCGTTTGGCGTTTGGCGTTTCCACCGCGATTTAGCGCGATTTGACTTCCCAGAGCATAGGGGCGTCCCGCAATCAGGGCCGGCACTAGGTGTTTTTGTGCCCTAGGTGGTGGGCGGGGTGGGGGGTGGGTGGCGGGGGGAGGTGCGGGCGGGCAGTGGTGGCGGGGGGCCACGGGCGGGCGGCGACAGTGGCAGGGGGGAGGTGCGGACGGGCGAGCGACAGCCACGGGCGGGTGAGTGGGCGGGCGGCGGCGCGGGCGGACGGGTGAGTGGGCAGTTAGGATATCACTTAGGATAGAGGTTCTTTTCTTGGCTTGCACCCCAAATGTGTGCAAGCAAATTGAAGTTGGGAAAATAGAAAATAAATGGTAGTATATAATATATTTTTAAAATAAATCCACACCTCCCACTCCCAGTCGAACCCCCCCCTCTATCCAATATCAGAAAAAAATCCTCACAAACTGCCAGAGAAGAAATAAAGAATAAACTGCTATACCCTTCAGCAGACAAAGCTGCAGGGAATCAAAGAAATTATTTTCTAAATTCAATTCCCTCCCTGCCTGCCTAACTTAAATCCTAAAGCCTCCAGCCTCCCTCCTCAATCTCGATCGGATCACACCAGCACCAGCAGCCAGCCCTCCTCCCTCAACCACATCCATACACCCGACTGCGATTTCTGGAAGGTGCCTCAGCTTTTTATGCCCTCCGAGACATCCAGAAGTGTCAGTCAAAAACCTGGCGATGCCATTGGTGGAATGGTTCAAAAAAATTGCATGGTCCCATCCCATGCCCAGCCCAAATGGGCAGGTCTAAAAAAATATAAAATAAAATAATATAAAATAAAATCAATACAACGTTTTATTGCTATAAAAAACCTACTGCTGCTACTATTAAAATTCAGGCATTTAAAATAAATAAATTTCACACGTTTCTGTGGTGATTTGGTGTGTTTTTTGACCACGATTTCAAAAGAAATATTGCGGTCGCCATTTTGGATCCCCCCCACCGCATGGCATGGCGAGACGACGATGAACCCCCCCCCAGCCTGGTGCAAGCAGCCCAGGACAGGAGAAGAGGGGGGAAGGCCGGGGACCCCCCAGAAACCACCCCTCTGGTAGGTGGCAAAGCCTCAGGCAGGCATATTTTCGCCTGCTTTTTTGGCCGGGAGTCGGGAGGGTTTAAAAAAACTTTTAAAAACTTTTTCTGTGCTTCGCATCGCGCAATCGCCATAATGCCACAAACGAAAATGAAAAACCCGACCAAATTTTTCTTTTTTCGGTTCGAGTTCGAGTTCTGACGGCTTAATTATCGTTACCGTTTCCGTTACGTAACGGAAACGAAAAACGGAAACAGAAACGAAAAATTCGCTGAGTCGTGCCCATGTCTAGTAAGCAGTCATCTTTTTCAGTCTTTTTTTCTTGCAGTGCAGTTGTTTGCTTTGGCTGTTGTTCCTCCTCCACAGCCATGCCCCTCTCTGCTGCTCACGCCCACCCAAATGACTATTTGACTCTTCCTAACTCAGGCACAAGAGTGATTTTTGTTTTACCCACTCTACTAGCCCATGCTGAATAGGGTGATGCTACAACATCCCATGCCCAATCAGAATAGACTCTAGCATGATGCTGGGACTATCCCTTTGAGTAAAACATTTTTTTCTTTTGGGCATGTGCAAGAATGTTCTCAGAAGACTATGAAGGTTCATCCAGGGCCCATCTTGCTTTAGGCAAAAGGAGGCTGACCCCTCTGGCAACAAATTCCAAGAGCTGGAGAACATAGAAGACATGGATACTAGAGACACAGTAGCTCTGCCCTATGGCTCAGTTTGTGCTCTCAGCTGCCACCCCCCTGCTACTATTAAAAGGAACAGAGGATGTCATTTGGTGTTGGTTCTGCTCCCTGGCCAGTTTCTGAACAGAGAAGGGAGGAACACTATCTTTTTCTCTCCGGGAACTGAATTATCTGGCAATGAAAAGTTCTAACGTGGCTCCATCTCTAATTCTAAGTGGAAAGAATACAGGCTCAAGTGTATAGAATGGCCTCAAAATCCTGGTCAGAAGCATGTCCCAAGTCGCTCCTACAGCCAGGCTATAAGACGGGCTATAAGAACATTATCTAGAGGTTGTGAGATAGAAATCCCACCAGCTCATGACAGGATGACCTTGCAGTGAGGGCAGTAGTAGTTCATCGGCATCTGGAGAACAGGCCTCCCATTTGTGACAGAACTACTAAAGACATGCATAATAATATCACATTCTGTGATATTGATTGCATGGAGAAGTACTGTGATCTACTCAATTTTGACTGGAATTCCAAGACCTACAAGGCAATGCCTCACGCAAAATACATGGAATGAAAGAATTCTCAGCCCAGAGATTTGTTTTGAGCTTCACAGATCTCCAATGCAGAAATCTACTGGGGAAATCCAGATATTCTGCTGTTTTAAATAATCTCTTCAACCTTAGATTTTCATATCCAATCAAGGACAACACAGGATGAAATAAAGCAAGCCAAGAGAAGGATATGTTGATATAACAACTATTCCTGTTGCCATTTTAAAGGAACCAATCGTAGATACACGCTATGGGAGGAAACAGTCCCATTACAATATGTCTTTGATCTTACTGATGTTCCAGATGAACCCAACCAGGACCAGACTCATAATGCCTGGTAGACCAGATGCATGCTCAATATATTGGCATGACCTGTGGCAATGAGTTCATTGATGTACTATGGGTGGAAATGGGGGTGGGGAGAGGGGGTGTCAGTAAACAAGTAAACAGAACTCAAGACCAGACTTGTTGACTCAAGCTAAAAGCTGCAAAGGGAGAAACCTGTTAACTAGGTTTTAAACTTTGTAAAAGGTAATTGCTAATTAGTCCTAGGAAGATCATCAACAGGAGTTGTGTTTACAATACAGAAGGGCCATTTATTATACAAACTTTGGTGATCTCATTGTCCATTTGCATAAACCTGGCAGCATGCCCAAAGCAAGTATGCAGTAATCGGCTTTAAACTAGATGAGCACCAAAGCACATACCCAATGGCTTTTCTATGTGCCAACAATCTTGTTTTTTCCAAAGCACTTTGCCCTTATCATGTTTTAAAATCTTATCTTGGAGGGTATTGCATACATGTTCCATGCAATTCTTAACTGGGTTCCCCCACCCCCATATTCTGTGTTGTGCCTGGTTTGTCATCTGCAAAAGAGGCAACATTTAATCAATTATTTTGTTTTATTTTTAAAATTTGTATCAGTGAAGAAATTTCTTTGGAAAAACTGGGGAAACCAGAGACAGATCAGAGAAACTGGTCTGGATTTTAGGATCTTAACTTAAGGTAGGGTGTGATCCTAATCACGTGTACTTCAGATCAACTCTCTTTAAATGTTGTGACCATTATTTCTCATGAGCTATGTCTAAGGGCCTTTTTACACAACCCCTAAGATCCGCTGGCCACTTAAATTCCGACCAGAGATCTTAGGGGTTCGTTGCTCTTCCTCTGTCTTCCTCTGTCCCCACCCCCTTCCGCACTTCCTGGTTGCTGGCTGCCTGAGGGGAGGGAAAAAAAGAAAGAAAAGAATGCCGGTTTACCTCCGTTTTGTTCCTGTCAGCATTCAGATCTCTTAAAGGGGCAGGGCACAAAAAAAGAACAAACAGAAGCCAGGAGAGCCCCGCACTCACTATCCTTACACCGGATCAAATATTTGTCACCATCAAAGACCAGGTACAAGAAAACTGCTGTTTGGTTGCGCTAAAGTGGGCGGGGTTGCACTTAATTGTCTGCAAAGTCCGGAGCTGGTGGGTAAACATTTTTAAGGTCCGGACCTTGCAGCCATTTGTGGCGGAGCTTAGGGGTCGTGTATAAATGCCCTAAGATTCACCTCCCAGAAGTAAAATTTGCCATTCATTCCACTTCTTTTTAAGCCACCTACAGACTCACAAAATCTGCTCTGGAGAATCAGGTTGCTATACTAGACAAAGCAGAATTTATTCACAGAATAATAGAATCAGAGAGTTGGAAGAGACCTCAAGGGCCATCCACTCCAACCCATCACAGTATTTCTGACAGATAGCCATCCAACCTCTGCTTAAAAACCTCCAAAGATGAAGACTCCATCACCCTCCGTGGCAGCAGATTCCACTGCCAAACAGCTCTAACCCTAATGAAGTTCTTCCTAATGTTCAAATGGAATCTCTTTTCCTATAGTTTGAGACCATTTCCCCGTGTCCTAGTCTCTGAAGCAAGGGGGGCTGTTCCTTCTTCAATATGACATCCTTTTAAATATTTAAACATTAGCTATCATATCCCCTCTCAGCCTTCTTTTTGTAAAGCTAAATATTTCCAGCTCTCTAAGCCGCTCTTCATATAACATTTCTTTCAGACCCTCAACCATCCTGGTTGCCCTCCTTTGTACCTGCTCGAGGTTGTCAACATCCTTTTTAAATTGATCTGCCCAGAACTGGACACAGTACTCCAGCTGGGGTCTGACCAGAGCAAAATAGAGTGGTACTATCACTTCACTTGATCTAGACACTATGGTTCTATTGATGAAACCAAGAATCGCATTGGCTTTCCTGGCTGCCACATCACACTGCTGACTCATGTTCAATTTATGGTCCACCAAGACTCCCAGATACCTTTCACATGTACTATTTTCCAGCCAGGTATCTCCCATCCTGTATCTGTGCAATTCTTTTTTTTATCTAGATGCAGCACCCTATATTTCCCTCTATTGAAACCCATTCCGTTAGCTTTGGACCAGCACTCGGATCTGTCAAGGTCCTTTTGGATTTTCATCCTATCCTCTAGGGAATTTGCAACTCCTCCCAATTTGGTATCATCTGCAAATTTAATTAGTATACTCTCTATTCCTTCCCCCAAGTCATTAATAAAGATATTGAAGAGCACTAGACCCAGAACAGAACCCTGGGGCACCCCACCGGTCATGTCTCTCTTCCTGAAATTATAAGGGTGGACTGGACAACTTTGGGCTGTTCAAAGGTCAGGTGTTTGCTTGTTTGTCCTGAGACTCTCTGGGTGGGTGTGGGGCTCACATTCGCCCAAAATGCCCCCTACAGAGAAAGAAGATGGGGGGCACTGGAAGTGATGTAATCAAATGCATTATAAAAGATGACCATTTTATTTGCACACCGACTCTTGAGGTAGGCAGAGCCAAGAAACACTGCCATAGCTAAATCCAACCTGTTTCTTTACTGGATAAGGGGGGTGGGATTGGTACTAGGGGTTCATTCCCATAAACAAGCCAGTGCTTTAGCTACTGTGTCACACTGACTCTCAAAGCCACAGAGCATAGCATGGGAATGTACAAACGACTTCTAAGAAGACTGGCAAAGAGGAAATACTTTTGCAGTTAATCAGTATGGGTTCCTTTGAGCAGCATCCTCGTTGCACAAAGGTTGCAGGTGGAAGTAACAGATTAGTTGGCATCATTGATCTTTTGGCCATCAGATTTTTTTTTCTTTTATGCTGGAAACTGGGAAAGGAGAAAAGGAAATCTACTCTGCAGTTTTGACTCACCAGTTCGCAGGACAGCACTGCCCACACATTATGCTCTTGGCACTCTCTCCTTCTCCCGTTCTGCATTGATCTGCAACGTTGCCTATGGCATTGGGTCATGCCTTTCATCATTAGCTGACTCATCCCTTGTGCTCTATGCACTAACTGGGGGGGGTGTCTATTCTTCTGTCCCTTTATCCTACTCATGTGACAGGCAACACAGCTGCTCCATCCACCCAAGAAAACAAAGAGATTTGGATCAGTATTTCTGGATCTGGGACACAAACGTAATCTAGTCAGCATGCCAGAGTCTGAATATTTAAAAGGGGGGGGGGGAAGAGAGCTTATGTCAGCTAAAGGACAGGGCTTCTATCTAGGGCTGCTCTCTTATTAGAAAACCTTAGGATAGTGTGCTCCTCTACATGCTGAATCTGCTTTTTGTGTACACAGGTGGTAATGAATGAGAGTAAACCTTTACTTCTGGCTGGATGTACTTGTTCCAAAGCAACTCAACAACAATACTATAAAGTCCCATTGGGCTGCCTCCAAATTATAGTGACCTTACGGATGGGAAATCTCCAACATGCCATGTCCTCGACAATCCTGCTCAGCTCCTGCAGACTCAAGTTTGGGGCTACTTTTAGGAAGTTGATCCATCTCACTTCCAGTCTTCCTATTCTCCTGCAGCCTTTAACCTTTCTCAGCATTATTGCCTTTTCTAGGGAATCACACTTCTCATGATAGGCCCAAAATAGGGTAACCCCAGTTTCATAAGTTTTCCCTTCTAGAGATAGTTCAAGACTGATTTGATCAAGGACTCACTTCTTCATCTTTCTGGCAGTCCAGGATAAAAAGCTCTTATCTAGTACAGTATATTTAAAACAATTAATTTTTTTTCCTGTCCACTTTCTTAACTCTCCAGCTTTCATGCCCGGACATGGTGAGTGGAAATACAGGAATGTGAATGATCTTTGTTTTCCTCTCCAATGACATATCCTTACATTTGATTATCTTCTCTAATTCCTTCATTTGCCACCCTTCCGAGTTTCAGACTTCTGATTTCTTGGCTGTAGCTTCCATTTGGCTTGATGCTGGAACAAAGGTATATAAAAATGTTAACTACTTCAGTTAACAGTTTGTTGTCAACATTAACATTGCATAGTTCTTTAATGGGTCACAATATTGGTCTTATCATTCACCCCCACTCCTGCTTTAGCACTTTCTTTTTCACTTTCACTAAAAGTTGCTTCATGTCATTGCTGCTTTCTGACAGTCAGGTGGTCTCATCTGGATATCTTAAATTATATGGAAGTTTCTTCCACCAGTCTTCACTCTTTCTTCATCTGGATCTACTCTAGCTTTCTGCAACAAATCTAGTTGTAACAGCAAATGTTAAAGAAGAGTAGCGACACCAGCCCCTAAGATCAGTGTTTAGACAGCAATGATATTTCATTGACATATTTATCTATTAATGGGGTGGTGGTGAAAGAGAAATGGCATTAAAGCGTAAGGAGCATATCATGTGACAGGGCTGTGGATGTAGTGTAGCAGGTCTTATTGCAGGACTCAGGAAAAAACGCCCAAACTCTTATCATGTGATATAGGCCACATGACATCAATGTGTGACCATACAGGAAGCTGAAAACATGAGAAACTAGAACCATGTCATGTTTGTAAATACCGAGGGAGCCTATAATCAACATGTCATGTGAAAACATCTCAAAAAGAATGAGATACTTCCCTTGTGCCATTTAGCAACCAACCTGTTCATTTGGGACTAACGTATCCTGGATAAATTGAGTGAAATTAAAACACATCCATTCTAGGCAGGTCCATCAAAACAAATTCACATAAATATCACATAAATATATCGGAAAACGGTGACACGCAACCAAGCCTTCTCTGTAGCTGGTCCTGTCCTCTGGAACCATCTCCCGAGTGAGTTACGCCTTGCACAGTCCCTGCCAGCCTTTAAAAAAAGCCATAAAGACCTGGCTTTTTCGTGAGGCATTTGGTGACCGTTAATTTTTTTCTCTTCCCGCCTCTTGCAAGTGAATTTTACTGTAGTTTTATTATGATGCTTGTTATGATTTTTCATTGTTTTTATTATTGCTTTTTTAACTTTTATTATTTAGTCTGTTATTATTGTTATTGTTTTGTTGTAAATAAATAAATAAATAAATAAATAAATAAATAAATAAATAAATAAATAAATAAATAAATAAAGGAGCAGCATGGCTGGATGAATCACAGTTACTTTTCCATCAGTGGGAAAGCCCATTCCACCCACTTATATGGGTGGGAAGATAAGCAGTTGTCCTCCAGATACCATTACTCTTCCTACCGGTTTGAGCATGGTAGATTCTTGGTCATTTTGCTTATACCACCTGCGCTTCTCAAGACTCCTTTGTTCAAGCAATGTGTTCAAGTACATGGGAATGAGATAGCATCAACAAACCATCAGTATAATACGCTCTAAGTAATCCCTCCTTAATGCTAGGAAAGCAGCAACAGGATCCTTTTTCCAACACACGCCCAGTTGTGATACGTAGGATGTCATACTACTTGCAGTGGAGCGTACACCCAGGTGTGTGTGCCATAGCAGATGTAGACAAAGTGCAGCCTTCCCAATGTGCCAAGACACATTCCTCACCATTGGTTAATGGGGAGTCACCATGCAGCCCTATCTGGAGGCCCACCCTTTGTCCAGCCTTGCTGTATAGGAAATACAGCCAAAGTGACCTTGTTCAAGTGAAGCTTCCAGTTGCTTAAGTAATTCATAAAGTGGATTTAAGCTGTAACTGAAGAGTGCCAGAGGTGGGACAGTCCTGGGCCATCATCTCTGTACAAACTGAAGTATTGGAAATTGGACTTACAACATTCAATAGCAGCTACTCCTAGGTTAGTGTGCATAGAATTATATTGCCTGAGATTCACTTATATAGCATAGGAAAGTTCATAACATCTCATATGACCATACGAATTTAGACCAGGACTTGTTCTTTCCCAACTAGAGTGGACCAAAGGTGGTGGCCCCCTTGCTGTGAAATCGATTGCCCCTAGGATCAGCCTGGCTCCCTCACACCTTTAGCATCAATTAAAAACTTGACTGTTTTCCCAAGCTTTCCCTGGTCTTTGATTTCTTTCTTTGATACTGTACTATATACGCTTTCCTTTTGCATTGACTCCCACCTCTGCCTCAATTGCTCTAAATAATTGATCATTTGGACCAATAATTTCGGTGGTTACTTCACGTCCCATTCGTCCCTTCTTGCTGTCCTGCTTGGGACCAGTAAAAATAAAAAACTTACTTCACGTCCATAGCGTGACAGCAAAAAGTTGTCTCGACCATGTCTCTGCAACCGAGAACAGAGCGTGACAAGCCTGCACCTGCCTCTGGGCTGGGGAATTCTTTTGTCTCTGTTCCTGTTCCAGGACAAGGTTCCATGAGGTAACAACTGTCATGCAATTGATGCAATCTTCCGCTCGTGAACTTGCGTCCATCCATTTTTCTCGTACTTTTGAGTGCTGTGGATCGACATTTCAAATAGATGAAGCACAGGGGGTGTGGTGTGCCCTTTATTTTTATGGGTGTTTTTTTTTCCAAAAAAGCAGATCTTGTCACAAAACAAGGTCATGAAGTAACACTTGTCACGAGACAGGTTATCACAACCGTGAGTAAACGGAAACAGGGACTGAACAGGGATAAAACCACGTGACCTCAAACAATGCTGTCACGGTACAAACATAATTGTGGAAGAAGGTAGGACGTGAAGTAACCACCTTGTTGTGCTTTGATATAATGAGTAATTTAATTATTAATATCTCCTTATTTTCCTAATTTTTGGATGTTGTTACTTTATGTTTATATTGCATGTTATATATTGCTTATTGTTGGTTCTATTTGTTAGCCTGTAGTTAAAAGTAGTGAATTTGCTAGATGCACGATACTGTACAAAACTTTAAACAAACAAACAAACAAACAAACAAACAAACAAAAACAATAAATAAATAAATAAATAAATAAATAAATAAATAAATAAATAAATAAATAAATAAATAAATAGTTTCCTATGCTAAGCAACAGGAGGGGCATGTGTTAATCCATTGTAGGGAAAAAAGTCTTGTGGCACTTGGAGACTAACTTTGTTTTATCTAGCATACAACATGTGTGGATCAGATGTATAGGAGAAAGTGATTTACAGTCCATGAAAGTATGTGCTAAATAAAAAAATGTTATTATTTAAGTCACCACAAGACTGGGTTGTTAAGAGAGTTTTTGTTTTGGGTTGTTCTTGGTTTCGCCTGTATATTCCAGCGATTGTTCAAACAGCAGCACAAGACACTCAGCCACACATAAAGAGTGACAGCAAAGCTTTTTAAAAGCCAAACAAGTTCAAAAATTACAAACAGTTTCGGTAATTACAAGAAGTAAAACATTAAAAAAAACCATGAGTTAACTATTATTAGTATGTTAATCACTGCCCTTCTTAGGGCTGAGAGTCCCACAACAACAACAAAGGGAATTTCCTACCTTGAAAAATATTAACCCTCGTGTTCAGTGACACTTTCCTTCCTCTCAGTTCCAAAATTAAGTCTTTGTTTGCATGTTAGGCTTCTGAATGTCCTTAAAAGTCTCAGTTTTGATCCCTTTTTCTTAGCATCTTATAAACTTTGCTTATATTGGGAAGATAGCTGCTCTTCAGAGTAATAGACTTTTTTGCTTTTTGAATGAGCTATAAAATATTTCCATCTTTGTGTGTGTGTGTGTGTGTGTGTGTGTGTGTGTGTGTGTGTGTGTGTGTGTGTGTGTGTGTGTGTGTGTGTCTGTGTCTGTGTGTGTGTGTGTGTGTGTGTGTGTGTGTGTGTTGTTACAGTCATGGCCAACTCTTCGTGTCCATGGAGTTTTCTTGGCAGGAATACTGGAGTGGTTTGCCAGTTCCTACTCCATGCGCCTACAGCACCTGGTATTCCCTGGTGGTCTCCCATCCAAGTACTAACCAGAGCCGATGCTGTCTAGCTTCCGAAATCAGGGAAGATTGGATGTTAGGATCACACTAAATGTAATTTAGAGGATCTATGATCAGGACCTCCTGTAGTTGAAAGACTGACTGACTGACACAGAAAGAGAGAAATTGCAGGGTCAGAAAATCCAGTGAGGGGCACAGCACTGAGATAAGGGGACAAATCCTTTTCACCATCTCATTTGCATAATTAAAATATTTTCCCCCCAAAGATTCCCACATTGAAGGAGTGTGGATTGTCATGCTGAAGGGAAGCTGTCAATTAACCCTATCATTGGTAAAGTGTGCTGGACACATTCCTTCCATTAAGCATAAGCACCCCCACCTCCTTTGGAGCTTAATATCTCTGTCCCCAGAAACCCTAACTTTTCCAAATTTCAAGGGATCTAAAATCGCTTGGAGAAGAGAAGCCTGCCATTTGCGTGCCTGAGATCAGTAATTTTCCATTGAATATATTCAATGGAATATTAAATTACTCATCTCATGCTGATCCACACTCCTTCAATTAAGTTCCCCTCGCAGCCCCTTTGGAGCTGAATAACTCAGTTCCCTCTACCCCAAACCTCTCCAAATTGGGGATGCTTTAAGGGGAGAGCTTGAGAAAGCTCCACTGTAATTTCCACCTTGCCAGCTGCCTGGGATCACTATTTTCAAGCACATAACATTGGAAACTTAAAGGAGAGAGCCCAAGGAAGGTACCCACCAAATTTGGTGCCTCTAGGACCCAAGGAAACCATTTTACAGAGAAATGAATCAGTTCATTTTAACAAACAAAAAAAACCTCTGGTTCATTTTGTTACTAATGAAACACTGCTTTCCCAGTTCATTTTGTTGTTTTGTTTCATTACATAATGAACTGATAACAGTGTTTCGTTTTTTATTTGGTGTCCATTCCTAGTGCTGTGAAAAACCCCGAGAGGAACATAGGCGTCCCTGCATCTTCGTATGGTGAACAGTTTTATCTACCATTTGAGACCCCTAAAGAATCCCAGGACTCCTCTACCATTTTCATTTAGCCCACAAAACAGAGCTGTGGGGTTAAGAAAAGTGTCAGCTCCACCTAGGCTGGTTTATGTGCTGGACAGTACCTTGAGATTTTAAAGCCACGTCCATAGGTTAAAGAGACATCAGCTTTCACCGGAGGCTCTAAACTTTGGGCAAAGCTTCCTTGGCCTTCCAATGCACCACTGTTGACATTTGAGGGGAAAATAACAGGGTTATTTGAATCTCATGATGTTTCCTCGCCCTTGTATTTGAATAACTGCATTTGTTTTGATATCGTTGCTTAGACCAATGTGGAGTTGCTCTTGCTGCTTCCAGTCTTCATGGATGAATACAGTAGCGTATGCATGAAAGAGACCAGCAACCACTCAGGAGAAGGAGGCATCAGTTGGAAGGAGGGGCAGCATATCCCAATGCAAAATAGGCTGTGGTGGTGATGGGTGGAAGGGAAATTTCACCCTACAAAAAGTATGATCCAGGGTCAAAGCGTAGTGAGTTGGGAAGGAGGGGGAAAGAAAGGGGGAGGGAGCAAAAGAGAGATGGAATAGAGAGGGCCATATATCTCTAAACAGTAGCACTTGGAGTGAAAAATCTTATATAGCAGGCCCCATTGGCTGGGGGAGTAGCTATTTTCTCAAGCTGAACCAGTCCTCAGATGTTCCATAGCAAGGGGGCAAAGGGGGGGAGAATGGAAGGGGGGGATGACATGATTACTCAACAGAATCCTGGCAAAACATTAACCACATGAGAGCAGTGGATGGTTGATGATTAGGATGGAGAGAAACTCAAAAAGTTTCAGTTGACACGTGGGCGGCTGTTTTGTTTTGCAAATGATGCCAGTACGGAAGTGTTCCGATTCAGTCAATCTTACATCTATGTCACCCTCTCTACTCACCAAAGAGGGAAAAGCAACATTCAAGAACTGTGCACTTAACGGCTTGTAAGAAGCGAGCTAGTACTTCCCTTCAGCAAATTCCTTAATAACGTGCCAAGAGATATGTCTGTGAAGATTCTTAGTCATCCAGGGGAGTTTATCTGGAAGTTGAGTCATGGCAACTGGACTTCTTTTCTTGAGAGACTGAGACGTTTCTCTGCTCGTTTCAATCTCTCACGAAAAGAAGTCCAGTTATCATGACTCAACTTCCAGACTTGCCAAGAGATTTAATTTGGCTCAACAGATTATAAGGCTGCAGCCTATGTGGGAAGGAAAAGTGCTTAGCACTTCACTGTAATTAAGTTCAGAGCAGCATTTTCCCAACCTGACAGTCTCCAAATGTTCTGGACGTCTCCTCCCACCATATCAAGCAAGTGACAGGTGGGGCAGGGGGCGGGGAGAGAATGTTGGCAATTGTAGTCCAATTTGAAAAACATTTACAGTAGACTTTTAAAGAGAAGTCCATTCTTCTGACAGAATGCCTTGGAAAGTTGCTGCAGAATCCAAGTGTTGGGTGTTCTTGTGGCAACACTGGGGCAGAGGAAGACCTCCATTGCACTCCCCCCTACAGGTGTCCTGGAAGATTTGGCCCAAATCCCCCATATTAGGAAGCTATTTGTGCTGCCCTTGGTGAACCACTCCCTCAGCACCAGTCCATGCGGATGTGACCTTTTGCAGGCCTGTTACATGGATCACAGCGAATGCAGTGCCTTGGAAGCAGTATTTAAATGCTAAGTATTTTTAGAGGAAAGGTTACAGGCTTTTATTTTAAAATCTAAAAGTTTTTCATGTCACAATGACATTTCTACAACCTGCAGCTAATCTTGACCAGGCCAACAGAAGGCCTCAGATTCAACTAACTCCTGAGGCAGTTTGTCTGTGAGGAATGAGATGAGGGCACCATTGGGTCCTTCACTCGTACCAACTACAGCAAAATGTTTTGGACTGGGCTCCTTCCACTGTTCTGCACACACAAGCTGAAAGGACTAAGGGTGTATCCATGTCACTATAACAGCTTGATTCCACTTTCACTTCCATAAATTCCCTCCCTAGGGAATCCTGGGATCTGGGGTGAGTTAATTCAGACACTTCTGCTTTCACTCAGAGATGGATACTAGAGGAATCTCACAGAGCTTTTTAAGTCCCTCACCGAACCACATACCCCAGCTATGGCTGTTAAAATGGAATTAAGCAGCTCTAGCGGTGCACTGTAAACACACCATATCAGTTAAAACAGTGATTGTGCTGTAGCGTTTGTGGCATTTGACTGAAACCAAAGAGATCTAGGTTCTGTTTCACTTTCTGGTCTCTGTTGAACCATGAAACTCACTGGGTGATTTTGGGGCACTCATTCTCTCTGGCCCTGACAAACATCACATAGCAGTGGTAAAGATGAAGCTACACTTCCTTGAGCTATTTAGAAGAAAACTGGTACATAACTGAAACCGGAATGTGTAATAAATAAATTTTACTTCCATACTTTTGGTGAGATGGCATCCTCCATCATAGTGGAGGTAAGTTTTCCTATAAGCAAGGGGAATGATGGGGCACCTCAGGGAAAACAACCAAAGAACTGCTCTTCTTCTTCTTCTTCTTCTTCTTCTTCTTCTTCTTCTTCTTCTTATTATTATTATTATTATTATTATTATTATTATTATTATTATTATTATTATTCTTATTATTATTATTATTATTATTATTATTATTATTATTATTATTATTATTATTATTATTATTTATTGGGCTCATTTACTGCCCGTCTTCCCGAAGGAATTCCGGGCGGTTTACAACAGAGGCAATTTAACAATGGCAACAATTAAAATTAAGCAATTAAACCAAGTAACAGAACTAAACAACTGAAAATAGCAGATGGCGGGGGAGGGGGAAAAAAGCTTTTATTTAGTCACCAAATGCCTCCCGGAAAAGGAGAGTTTTTAAAGCATTCCGGAAGGCTGGCAGAGACTCTGCTAGGCGCACTTCTGTGGGGAGATGGTTCCACATAGTGGGGCCAGCCACAGAGAAGGCTCGGGTACGGGTGGATGTTCTCCGAGCCTCCCTGGGGGTGGCCACCCGCAGCATGTGCGCCCATGACAACCTAGTCGGACAGGCCAATGTTGACCGCTGGTCGATCTGCTCTCCAGGTAGTCAGGTCCTAGGCCATGGAGGGTTTTATAAATCAAAACCAAGACCTTGAATCTGATTTGGGACGCAACGGGCAACCAATGCAGGCGAGCCAAAACTGGGGTGATGTGGTCGAACCAACACACACACACCACCAGTCTGGCCACTGCATTTTGAACCTGCTGCAGTCGCCGAAGGAGAGTCAAGGGCAACCCCATGTAGAGCGTGTTACAATAGTCTAGTCTTGAGATCACCAGCGCTTGCACCACAGTCCTGAGGAAGTCCTCATCTAGGTATGGATGAATCTGGGCAATTCGATGGAGATGAAAAAAGGCAGTCCTGGACACAGCGGCCACCTGGGCTTCCATGGTGAGCGCCAGGTCCAGGACTATGCCCAGATTCTGGACAGTGTCCGATGGCTGGAGGGAAACGCCCTCCAAGGTGGGAAAAGGGCCTCCATAGCCAGATGGGGAAGTCCCAAAGAACATAACCTCGGTCTTGTCGGGGTTGAGTTTGAGCCTGTTGGCCTTGGTCCATTCCATCACTGCGTCCAGGCACTGATCGAGGGTCCGGACAGCCTCATCTGCAGTGGTGGAAAAGGAGAGATAGAGCTGCATGTCATCAGCGTACTGATGACAGCAGACTCCATATCTCCTTATGACCTCAGCCAGCGGCCTAACATAGATGTTGAACAGCATGGGAGAGAGGGACGACCCCTGTGGAACCCCACAAGGGAGTATCCAAGGAGTAGACAACTCCCCCCCCCATGCTGAACCTGCTGGTGGTGGTCCCTGAGAAAGGACTGGAGCCAACTGTGAACAGTGCCCCGATCCCAATCTCAGAGAGCTGGTCCAGCAGGGTACCGTGGTCAATGGTATCAAAGGCCGCTGACAAATCCAGAAGGACCAACAGGGTAGAGCAACCCCTGTCGGCCCCCCGGAGGAGGCCATCTTGCAGAGCGACCAAGACTGTCTCAGTCCCCCAACCCGGCCTGAACCCAGACTGGAATGGGTCAAGGACGCGTTCTCCCTCCAAGAATGATTGAAGCCAGATCGTGGCCACCCTCTCGATTACCTTGCCCATAAAGGGAACATTAGCGATCGGGCAGTAGTTGGTCAGATCTCCAGATGCTAAGCCAGGTTTTTTTCAGAATGGGCTTTACCACAGTCTCCTTTAGGCGAGAGGGAAAAATCCCTTCCCTGAAGGAGGCTGTGGCGATGATAGAAGCCCATTTGGGCATGCTCCCACCAACGGCTTTCATAAGCCAGGATGGGCAAGGATCAGAGGGGGTGGACGCGGGCCGGCAATGGGCAATAGCCCTGGAGGCCTCAAGCGAGGAGACAGGCCCAAACTCAACCATGCGAGGAGACCGAGGGGGTGCAGCGTCAGGGGATGCCAAGAGTAGACTAGAGTAACAGGAGTCAAAACCGGTACGGATGGCCTCTATTTTGGATTGAAAAAAGGGTAGCCCGTGCCTGAGACTTTTGCCCTGCTGTGCTTTATTCTGGTATTGGCCCTGTGGAGAGCTAAGCTGCCATGACTTCTGCCTCTGCACCTGAGATCCATTGCCTATACAAGATCAGTGTCAAATCTTTCACTTAAAACAATGATGTAGGGTTAGACTGGGGCCGTCATATTTGGGAGGAAGGTTTTTAACCCCCGCTACTCCTTTTGTGATCCAAATCTCCATCTTAAAATTCATCCACCAGAGAAAAATGTCCAAGTACCATGTGACCCCTTTGAGGCTTTTCGTTCATTCATTCATTCATTCATTCATTCATTCATTCATTCATTCATTCATACATACATACATACATACATACATACATACATACATACATACATACATACATACATACATACATACAGTTTATATGCCGGCCACTACCCAAAAGTCTCTGCGCAGCTTACAATTAAAATGAACAGTTAAAACAATTAAAAGATTAAATGTAAATTAAAACAATAAAAACATTTAAATACAAACACTAAAATTGCCCTCAGGACCCACAATATGTATTATGTCAGTTAAAAACGTCTGGAACAGGAAGGTTTTTACCTGGCACTGAAACATCATCAGCATTGGTGCCAGGTGGATCTCACTTGGCAGGGCATTCCATAGCCTGGGGGCAGCTGCTCAAAAGGCCCTATTCCTACAAGCCTCCTTAAGGGATGGCTCTTTCAGGAGGGCCTCTTGGCAAGATCTTAATTGCAGGGTAGGTTCATATGGAAGGTGTCTGTCCTTCAGGTAGCTAGGTTCTAAGCCGTTATCTCCTACCATCCCACCAACTTTGTCCAGAACCCTTTGCACATTACATGAAGCTGGGAAACACTGGCCCTGTGGGTACTTGGGATTACAGTTCCCATCATACCCACATAGCTTATACTGTAGTAAGAAATTTTTGTTCAAAACATCTAGAGGGCCAAGCATTTTATATCATAACAACAAGAAACTATAATGGATTGTCTATTGTAGAAGTATCAAAATGATCCTGTAGCAATTGGTTTTCAAGGCACTCTAATCCCTTATACTCCTAGGTCAGGTCAATGATAGATGAGATCTTCATTCCAAGCAAGGGTTCAGAAATGTGGGTATCAGGAGGCATATATTTAACTGCAGGGTCCCTGGATGAGAAATGTGGGATGGGAAGAGAGCAAACCTTGAGCCACATCTCTTGTTTTTACTTTCCAACCAGCTGTTGTTTTCTGGGACGTTTATGAACATTCACTGCAACTGACACAGAAAGAAGACTAGGAATTTTGCCTAATGCTTCTGCTGAAGCAATGAGAATACGGAATAAAAGATGAGTCCAGTCTTCCTCTATGTATAAAATTGGCCAATCTTAAAAATACTGATCACCAGAATATTCACAGAGTATACAGGGTCCTCCCCCCCTTTTTTTTAATGTGAAAGCTAGTTGATTCTATGGAACAGGAAACAACTCCCCCCCCCAAAAAAAAAGATATGTTCCTAGATGAGCAGATAGACACACACACATTTGTTTTGCTTTTAGATCTGACAGCCATTCTAGGGAGACTAGATGCAAAAGATGGTTCCTTCCATGCTCATTTCCTTTTTACTTGGTGTTTTCCCTTTTAGTCAGTCACACAAAGTATTCCTTTTCCTCCTGTGGATTCCTTTGGGAACATTTGTTTGGATTTGGAATGCAAGGGTCATTTTCACACTCCATGGAAAAACCTTGGTGATGCTGCTGACCTAAATAGACCCTCCTGTTGCCCAACATCTATGAAAAAGAGCAACCTAAACACACCAAGCTGAACTGTCTTACGGAGAGTGAGACATTTGATTTAACCGGGTGACTCCTGTCTGTTCTGATGAAAAGAGTTTTCAGCCAGACTGGGAAATATTCATCCCAAACTCTGCTCTGCTTCCTGAGGTCCCTTTAAATGGAGATTCATATAGATGTTTCTTATTTGTTTATATGCTTCTGGCCGTCCAAAAATACTCCCAGCTTACAAATGAGATCAATCCTACCTAAAGGCTTGCAGTCTAGAAGAAACAATACAAAGGGCTCCAAAATAAGGCCGATTTCAGCACTCGGCATGAAAACAAAAACCTTCAAAGGGAGGGCATTCTACAGATGGAGGTGCAATAGCAGAAGAAAAAACCCTTCCTTGTGTCTCCACATAACAATTGTTTTCAGTGGAGGGTTGTGGTGGAGGACCTCCACAGCAGACCTTAGTGCCAAGCCATTCAGGGCTTTATAAGTCATCATCAACATCTTGAACTCAAACCAGAAGAGTATCGTCAGGCAGTGCAGATCCTTCAGAGCTGATGTCATGTGGTTCTTCTGAAAGAGATGGCAGGGCAGTGGGTGAGAGGAGCTCTCAGATGGAAAGCCATCCAGGCACAGGGATCTGAACACATTGCTTTGTCTTCCACACTGTCTGAAGATGAGTGTCAAATGGATCCTGGTCTGTTTGTTTGCTTGGTGTGTTTCTGTATTAGAAACTAGCCAAAGTGGATATTCTTCTTGCCCTCCTGCATTATTTTTGGTAAAATAAAATAAAAACAAATAAAAAGACATTAAAATACAGCAGCCTTTATGGTGCCACCATATTTTTGTACTTTTGTTCTTTTATTTTCATTCTATTTTTATCTATAATGGTTCCACAAACTAACACGGTTACATCTTGTACAGCTGCATTATTTTTACATCATCATCATGGCCAATGGGCATCACAAACCTATAAGAGTATTCTGCAACTCAGTGTTTTATTGGTGTGTTATGCTACAATTCCAATTCTCCCTAGCTAGTCTGTCTATGCTGGGAGCCGGAGTCCAACACAGCTGGAGTTCATGAGGCTAGGAAAGGTCAGCCTACAGTATCCAATGTGTTTTTATTAGTTCAGACACCAGAGCTTAAGCCACTCTTACAGCACTGTCTGACTGGATTTCCTGAAAGTTGATTACCAGGCAGCAACATGGCACACCTCCTGAAAAATATCACTATTATGTTTCAATATACCCATAGATGTCTATATTCTTTTTTTAAATCACAAAACACACCACTGTCAGTATCATCAACAACACTGTTGTCATTGAACTGCAGAGCTGGAAAGAACCCTACAAATTATCAACTCCAACTCCTTTCAGGGAGGTGTGTGTGTGTGTGTGTGTGTGTGTGTGTGTGTGTGTGTGTATACCACCTATCTTCCAGAAGGAACTCCTGGCAATGTACAACGATCAGATAAAATAAAATAAAATAAAATAAAATAAAATAAAATAAAATAAAATAAAAAAACAACAACACTTAAACCAATTTTAAAAATAAATAAATAATCCTCAGCAAGATAATGCTCAGCAAGGTACAGAAGGGAATTGAACTACCAAGATACTCAAACCACTTAGCTATCCATCAGTTCAACAATTTGCTTCTTCTCATTTGCTTATTATAAATATTATAAATATGTGTTTTTAATGCCAGGTCACTAGAATTCTGAGGGGTGGGATAGATTTAAGGGAGTAAAAATGAATTTTGAATTTTGTACAGAAAATGGATGAAGATCACCTTAAAGACTAGAAGGCTCAATATTACATAAATTTTGTGGATGACAGTCTACAGGCATGTGATGAAGTGGGCTTCAGTCCCCAGACTAAGAATAACCACAAGCCTAGGTCAAGTCATTTTTGACTTAAAGCAACTATTTCCAAGGTCATGAGAAGTGGTTTACTCTTCCCTTCTGGTGGGGGTGCCCTGGGACTGTGCAACATGCCTAAGGCCAGACGAGTTGGCTGTGACCTCACAGGACGCACAGCGGGGAACTGAACTCTCATCTTCTGGCCCTGAGCTATCCACTGATCTATCCAAGAAGTTGTCCAGCCCCCAAAACCTGATGCCAAATAAAACATGCTAGTCTTTAAGGTGCCACAAGTTTATTTGCTGTTTTTGCAGCAACAGGTTAATTTAATGCAGCTACCACTCTTCCCCCCTACAAGTTTACAAAATGAAAAAATTCCAGTAAAACATTAAGAAAAAGAAGAACAAAAAGGTAGGGCATTATAATTTGTTTTGTTGTGGTAATGTTGGTTCTTCCAGTTGTTCTAAATCATGTTATGAAACTCAGATGGGAAGAAATTAAAGCCAGGACAAAATCCCAAGGGAAGCACAACCCTGTACGGGAACAATGCCTCTTGAATAAACAATAAATTATTTTTCTCCCCTTTTGGAAGAAGAAGAAGAAGAAGAAGAAGAAGAAGAAGAAGAAGAAGAAGAAGAAGAAGAAGAAGAAGAAGAAGAAGAAGAAGAAGAAGAAGAAGAAGAAGAAGAAGAAGAAGAAGAAGAAGAAGAAGAAGAGTCTAAATTTCTACCCATTCAAAATAACTTTTCCTTTCCCTCTTGTCATTCTTTGAAAGTCTTTAATTAATAGTTTAATCATATGTCTTTTTACTAAAATGTAAATCTCTTTATGTTCAGTGGGGCCTCCTCTCAGGAAAATCAGGATAAGCCTACTTGCCTGGAAAGTGGATTTCAGGATAACTTGCCTCCAAGTAAACATCCTCAGAATTGGACCACAGACCTTAATCTCTCTCTCTCTCTCTCTCTCTCTCTCTCTCTCTCTGGCTCCAAGCATGTTTAAATAAATAAATAAATAAATAAATAAATAAATAAATAAATAAATAAATAAATAAAGGCAATTGCCTGACCTATCTTTAAATCCATGGGCCAGGCTAGTGAACTGCAGCTGCAGTGGAATAAAGCACATAAATAAAATTTATGGCCAAACTGGCCTGACCCCACATTGCCCTGAGATACAGAACCAGTGTCTTGTCATTAGTATGCAGAACACATACCTCCTTCATGTCTGCTCATTTGTTCTCAGTGCAACTCGGCTCTATAAATCTCCACAAAAGGGCAAGGCTGGGCTCGTGGGGAAAAGGAGGGTGGTGGGCGGGAGAGACAAGCCTGGAGTTCAACCACAGCATTCAACTTGCTGTGCCTCCAGCAGGCCAAATTATTTGGAGGAAGGAGGTGGGTCTTTAAGCCATTTGAAAGGAAGGGTCCCCCCCCCATCCCTTGTGTATATATTCCTAAAGCTGAAAACAGTGCATAGGTTCTTGTGCAGGAACATTCGTACAAACAACCTGGGTCTCCTTCCCCCACACACGTTAAGTCAACTTAAACAGTATAATTTCAACGTGAGAAGAGAATACTGACCCTATTAGGGATGGCAGAAAGACTAAATCAGTAATCATAAACATTGCTAGCAGTTTCTGAACATCCCCCAAATTCTGGTGTGTTTTTTTCCTTTTAAATCAGGTGTTCCTTATCCCAATTGGGAGTTCAACATTGTTGGCTAAATTTAGTGATTTTACTCATTGGTTACTCTTCTAAAGAAAAAGATTGGCTTGTGAAAACAGGTGAAAGACATGAGTTCTTTTTTTTTTAAAAATGGATGTCAACAGCAAAACAGGCAAATGAGTAATACCCACTACATAACATAGCAGTGCTTAGCAAGGAGCAGCAAACCTCAGGGCCAGCAAGAAATGTTAGGAATTGGCACCTGTGCCACTGAGATGTGTCAAGCAGATTACACAGTTGAGTGAACCATGGATATTTTCTTCCTCTTGAGTGTTGCCCTTTTATGTTTTGTACGTACACACTTGTTGATATTTAGATTGCTGTTCTCAGGCTCACTTCCTCTTTCCCTCTCTCCCAAAGTTTTGTCAGCATTCTCATTGGCTGGAAAAAGGAAACCTCACACTGGATTTCCTGCATAATGGCTGCTTGCCAATCCACGTGCACAGAAGCCAGATTAAGTGGTTTCTGAAATTTGTTGGGCAATCTTGACTCCTCAGTTTCCCTGAAGAGATTTCCTGAAACAATAAAGCGTAAGGGTTTTTTGTTTTGTTTTTTGGTTTTTGGAAGAATTGCCAATATTCTCAAGTAGTTATTCCTGTTAAGGAGTCAAAAACTCGATACCGAGCCATTGGACCCAGCCAGTATAAGTACAGAATATCCACACAAGAGAAAAGTTAGCTTTTCCCTGCATGTTTCTTGGCAGACTATTGGAGAATAGCAGTTCTTCACATATTCTTGTGCCTCATTTGACTTCCCAATATTTGGAGGGATCAAAGCTGAAAGTGCACATTTATACTAGTGTAAGGGCCCAGGTCTAGGATGGATGAGAAGCCACTGTATTTGGTCTGTGTGGGTTTATTCAAATAAAAAAGCCAATATGCACATGTAAATATGCCCTGAGTTGGTTTTCCAATGTGCACACTGAAAGGTTAAGAAGTACTACCACCTCTACTTTGATATCAGAACAGAACACAGTAAGGAACACTCAGGCATTCTCTCTGGAGAGCTCTGTAGTCACATTTAGAGAATATCCATACTTAATGGGTGTTGGGAAGGTTAAAGGTGAGACTTCCACGCATCTTAGGTCATTGTCCACCTAATGGGCCTATTGAGATTATTGTCCACCTATCAAGCCTATTCAGGCCATTGTCCATTTTATGAGCCTATTTGAGAACAGGGTGACATGAGGTCAAAGTAAACTATAAAATGGAGGACTCGCAACTATCTTTCCTCAGACTGATGAAGCTGTTTGGATGAGCAGCGGAATGTTTCAGTCTCTCAAGAAAAGAAGTCCAGTTGGCATAACTCAACTTCCAGATAAACTCACCTTGATGACTGAAAATGTTCACAGACATTTTAGTATAAAAATAAATAAATAATGAATAATAAATAAATGTACCTGCTTTCTGACAAAGGGGGGGAAATAGGACTTAGAAAACAGGGCTAAGAATATTCCTTGTTTTCCCATTCACTTGCCTTAGTGCCATTTTAAGTGGGTTTTCTGCTCTTGAAGCAAAGTCACATGAGCATGGGATGGGTTTTAGAACCTAACAATATGTTCACACATCTGAAATGCTTCTCTACTAGAGATGGGCACGAAACGAGTGATTTTTCATTTTCGTTTTCATTTTTTCATTTCGTTACACAACGAAAATGAAATGAAAATTTTTAAAACAAAATGAAAATGAAAACGAAATGACCAAATTTGCCGTGTTTTTCGTTTTCGTTGCAGCAGATGCATTGAACTAAAAAGAATGCTAACGAAACAGCAATTTTTCATTTTTGTTTTCATTTTTTCGTTTTGTTACCTAACGAAATGAAAATGAATATTTTTTGCAAAAAAGTCACGAAAATGAAAACGAACCGAAATGGACCCCTAAACGACCAAACGACAAACGAAACACCATTTTTGAGTCGTGCCCATCTCTATTCTCTACTTTATAGTTGTAATGAGTTTTTCAGGCTGTTTGCCAATGTTCTGGAAGTTTTTCTTCCTGACGTTTTGCCAGACTCTGTGGCTGGCATCTTCAGAGGGCAAGGAGCTCAGGAAACTAGGAGTTTTCTCTGTAGTATGGGTAAAAAGAGCACAGAGATAATTAGTTCCCTGAGCCCCTTGCCCTCTGAAGATGCCAGCCACAGAGTCTGGCAAAACATCAGGAAGTAAAACTTCCAGAACATGGCCAAACAGCCCAAAAACTCACAACAGCTATCAGATCCCGGCCATGAGAGTGTTCAAGGATACATTCTTCTCTTCTTTCTCGCATTTGCCCTTTTGCAGAAGGTGACACTACTGTGTCATGTAACCAATATCACGTGGTGAGAATTCAGACCTCTGTGTGCAGTCCCACATTGTTTAATATGAAATGACCCATGATTTCTCATTCACATGGCCATCACGTAATATTCTGGTTTCACAAATGTCATTTCCTCTTACCCCTGCCTCCTCTTTTTAAAATAATAATGATAATATAGAGACATCAGTTTGTTGCTGAAATGTCAATGCTGTCCAACCACAGATTTTAGGTGCCTTCACTCCTGATACATTATCACCAGTGGGGGAGTAGTCAGCCTGCCATTGCATCGCCCATCATGATGTATGAGTCATGGGGCTGGGGTGTCTGTGTGTTTCAAGCTATACCAGTCTCTCTTCTCTCTTCTCTCTGATTTCTCTGCTATAATCTGTGGACTATACCAGAGTCCAGCAACCAGTGAGTGAGCAGGGGGTTAAGCTTGATGGCCTAATAGGGCTCTTCCAATTTCACTATTTGATTATTCTGTGACATCTGTGGTTGTGCAAGAATCCCCGTAAAAATCCTGTGAAGAGGATTCTGTCTTGATTTCATACATCTGCCTTTCACTTTCTTCCTTTTCACACCATTGAGAAGTTGTGTTCTAAAGGATCCATGGTTTCTCTGGTGTAGTCTGTGGACATTGGTTAGGTCAATAATTCGTTGGTGGTTTTGCAAGAATGCCCTGTAAAAATCCTATGAAATGAAGATGATCTTTTTCTTGATTTAATAGATCTGCCTTTCACTTTTTCCCACTCTCCCCACTACACTCTCACTGGAAAACCCTAATGCAAGCCATCCTTTCGAATAAGGAGGATCTGACGCACCACTGGGTAAATGCAAAAAAGAAGAAGGATGTGAGGTTTGTTCTGGCAACATACAAAGATATATTCCAGGACCATCACCTCACATGGAACCTAGAACCAAAAGTAATGCAGGCCAGAATGCGGTTTGCAGGATCTATTGTGGATTCAGCATGTTTGTTTGTTTGTTTGTTGAGTGTTTATACTGCCGACCTAGGAAGTAGCTACTCAGTGTGGTGCACTGAGAGAATAAATAATTCAAAAGGTATTACTGGGGTGGTGGTGAGGTAGTGCAATATCTGAACCTCGAAAAACAACCCGAGATCAATGAGGGAAACTGGAGCGACATTTTGGAGGCCTGAACACAACCAACCAATGTCCGAGTATGTGGCCAATCCAAAAATAAGTGACAATGCCCTGAAGGAAAATGAATGATACTTTAGTTGACTGTCATCAAACATATGTTTGCTCTGGTTGTTGATGTTTTTAAAAAGGAGGGATGGACACTTACTCAAAGTGTTGCTTTCCTTTTCATTCAGCCATACAAGCTTCAGTTATCATAAGAAAGACCTGTCTCAGTTTTCATTTCCATCCCACCCTCCTCACTGAGTGCAAATACCTGATGAAAGCATCCTTGAGTAAATCTATATGATCCGTAGCTTGGTAATGAATTCATGTTGCAAGAATATAGAATGTGTATTTTAATGGCAAATGGGAGATACACATTGCAAAAGACCTCATGTATTTATGTTTTATACCACATTCTCCTTGCCATGCCTCACTGAAAGCCAGAATCCTGTCCTCTGGCACTGCATGAAGACTGCCTGATTGCATCAGACACACATTTTCGATGGGGATGCAAAACTGTAACAAAATCACTATCACCCATCTCATTCCTCTCTCCCTCCCTCTCTCTTTAATGAAAAGCCATCAGTCATCTCTTGTGAAGGGAAGCAAGCCAAATGGCAATAAGGCCCGTGTCACGCCTGGGAAAGTGAGAGGGTTTTAAATCTGAAGAGGTAGTTATGACAGAGAAGAAAACATGATGTCATCACATTGACACAACAACCAAATGTGACAAAAAATTTATTCCTAAATTATGGAATATGAGAAGCTCTGTAAATAGTGATAAAATTTTATGATATTTTAAACCTTATTAAGTATTCTCAACTCAAAATTTCCCTGCTTTGAAAGTCAACAAAGATTAATAAGGAGTTCATATATATAACCCTTTAATTCAACCTATCTTGTTCTAAATAGTCAATTTCACACAACCCAGTGCACTATAGTATAAACAATGTCAGATGGGAAATCTGGGAAATTGGTGCAGTATAAAATGCAAATAAATAAATAAATAAATAAATAAATAAATAAATAAATAAATAAATAAATAAATAAATAGGGCTCAGGAAACGGGTTCAAATCCTTGCTCTGCCATGGAATCTTACTGGGAAGTGTCACTTGTAAAAGCTTTCTCTAAATATCTTGCATATCTAGAAACCCTATCATAAATCAGAACCACCTGAGTTACGTACATTCCTATCTGATAATTGCTCTTCTGTTGTAACCAGCACTCTAATTGACTCTACCCCCTGTTGGACATATTGTTCTTTTTATTATTAAATCCCGCCATGACCCACCCATACCATTGGCTAGAACATGGCTGCTGTAGATGATAAAAGAAAATGATACAGTTCACCTCAGGAGCCCTATAGAATTGAGGCCTGAACACAACCAATGTCGGAGTATTATTTATTTATTAACAAGATTTTTTAGCCGCCCCACTACCAAGAGGTTTCTGGGCGGTATGTGACCAACCCAAAAATACACAACGGCACAAACCGCAAAGGAATCTTTGCAGTTTGTCCCATTTTGTCTCTGTATTTATTTTGTTGATTCATTTTCTTCATTAGCAATAAAAGTCTAAAGGAAAGACTACCACAGCACTATAACATTATGATGCACTGATGCATTAAAAATTAAGTATCCTTTTCAAGTTCTCACAATTTTAGAACTTGTCGATATGTCAGATGTTACACTCTCTGGGGGTGGGGTGGGAGAACCAAAGGGAAAATACTGGACAACAATGGCCAAAACAACTCTTGCTTAGTGTAATAAACTTTGTTAAAGTTGGTCCATTGAATCAATTGGGCTTTAGTAAGTCAACTTCTCCGTACCATGCTAAACCAACTTGCAGTTTGAGTAAGCCCATTTGAAAATATAGAAGTTAGAGAGGAATTCACTCACCAAATATCCCTGACAGCAGGTCTTTTCTAGTGCATTTTACTATACTAAGCAATTGGATTTTGGTTAATGACTAAACGAACTTATAGTGTGGATGTTTTTGTTGTTATTTGTAAGTGTTCACATGAGCTTGGGAACTCTTCCCTAAATGTGGATTCAGAACTAAAACACAAGGCTGAAAACATGAGTTTGAAGACTGATTCATATGACTCTATTCTCCCTAACAAATACAGATCAATGAACTTTTAACAACTTTTGATTCATTAATTTGTTCAGGTATAAAATGACTCCCAAGGCACCTAAAGACAGCATAACTGCAGAGAAGCTTTTCAAGACTCTCCTCTACAAGCCCTGTATGATGGGTAAAGTTTGGGTTTCATACATCTGAATTATGCACCCACAAAGTGTACCCTCCCAAGGAATATGCCCTTTAGCAACTGATTTGGAGAAACCAAACTTGGAGGGATCACAGAGGAGAATCAGAGATGGCTTCTCTGCAAGTTTGGTGTCTCTAGGCACCAGGAGAGGGAACTCTCCTGAGGGGCCATCTTTGGTGTTGCATAACTTGGAAATGATACATCCAATCTTCCCCAAACTGGACAGATTGTAGAGAGGATTCAGCGAAAGCTTCCTGCAAATTTGGTGTCTCCATGTGCCTTGGGGGCATCTTATAGCCCAACATATTGCTAAAACAAAAATTGCCAAAAAGTATCAATTTTGATTTGTTGGGGATTATCAATTCATAGGAATACAAACTGATGAATTAATGATTTTTCAATTCATTTTTAAATTTGTGCTCATCTCCAGCTGAAGGTATCAATTTGTATGAATATGAATCACTGAAATAGCTGTTTTGAATGGATTTTGCAAATTGTTTTTCTAATTCATGACCATCTCTAATGTGGACATTTTCAAAAAAAAATCCTCTGCACATACTTCTCCATACTCATGCAAAGTCAATTTAAAACTGTGATTTAATTTTTAGTAGAAATGGTATGCAAGATTCTTGATGTAGGTATTTCAGGATTTTTCCAGTATAGAAAAGAGTCTAGAAACTAGTAAACTGCTCTGATTTAAAAAAACAAAACAAAGACTTTTAAATGAATGAAATCACTTCTGGCTTACAGCACACACTGCGTATTTTACTTCTATTCAATCCTGTTTTATGTCATAGGACTTATACTCTAGAATACTGTAAAAAAATCCTGTGATCTGTACCAGCATGTATGCATAGTGAATATGTGGGAGAGCTCAGACAGCACAGTGTTTTCACAAAAATAAAGTACAAACAGTGAAAGATTGTACTGCATGTTCAAAACATCCCAGCTGCAAGGAAATGCCAAATAATTACAACTCCTCTCTCTCTCTCTCTCTCTCTCTCTCTCTCTCTCTCTCTCTCTCTCTCTCTGTGTGTGTGTGTGTGTGTGTGTGTGTGTGTGTGTGTGTGTGTGTGTGTGTGTGTGTGTGTGTGTGTGCGCGCATGCGTGCGTGCGTATTTTAAAAGATACTTTTAAAAACTACCTTTAATGACGTGGTACTTCAGTTAAAGGTCAGCTGGAACAAATGATGTGTTGATTTGTAGGTTGACCACTGCATTGCCTCTCATTCTAGAACCTCCTCCAGGCAATCTCCCCATGTTGTGATAAACCTGATCTGACAGCCGTATCCCTCTCTTTGCAGGGTAGCCTTAATGAAGCCATCTCGTAGGTTTTTTTAAAAAAAAAACTTTATTAAAGAAGGGCTACCTACTGAGAAGGCCTTACAGCTGGGCAGCTGGCTGAGGTTCTTATTTCTGAGTGTGGTGTTCAGTTCCGCCAGTACTTTGATTTTCATGACCAGACCTGCTGAATCCACATCATGCTTTGCAAGAAAGAGGCATTCAGTGCAGGCTCAGGTACAATGACTTTCCAAAACGACAACATACTTTGTGTTGCATGCATTCCAGGCATACAAATTGCTTGTAAATTTGCCCTTTAACAATACTGTATATTATTTAATGAGCTTGTAAGGAAATATTAAAGTTCTTTCATGTGCATGTTTTTTTAATTGTTCCCCTGACCCATTGATTCTAAGTTAGGGCAGAACAGATGCTTCCACCCAGAAGAGTAGAAACCACTGATAGGCCTTAAAATAAAAGAGTAGGGCCTTTTCACACGACCCCTAAGATCCGCTGGCCCCTTAAATTCGGACAAAAGATCTTAGGGGTTTGTTGCTCTTCCTTCCTCCCCACCAGAGAAAGAGAGGAAAAAATGCAGCTCACCTGGAGGAGCTTCCTGGAGCTCCGTTTCTCTTCTGCTTGCTTTTTTTCCTCCCACCTCTTCTCTTAAAGGGGCGGGAGGCAAAAAAACACAAGCAGAAGCCAGGAGAACCCCGCACTGACCAGATTAAATCCGGACCTGGGGATTTTCACCCACCTCAAGCAGGTACAAGAAAGTGCAGCTGGGTCGCGCTTAGGTGGGCGGGGTCGCACTTAATTTCCTGCAAACTCTGGAGCTGGTGGGAAAACACTTGTAAGGTCTGGAGTTTGCAGCCATTTGCTGCGGAGTTTAGGGGTCGTGTATAAAGGCCCTAAGTTTATTGAAAAACCACATGATAGTTCATATCTTATCCAGGCTGAGGATTACCTAGAACATTAAATTCTAGATATCTGACACAAAATTTAGGGGGCCAGAAGGGACATCTCAGTGATGTAGGCATGTGTTTTGACCTTAATTGCCAAAAGAGGATTAAAGTTTGTAAATTTTGAATCATTATTGTATTTCAAAGTTATATCTTCCTTTTTAAAATGCAATTATCAGGAAGAATATGAAAGCTAAGGGACATTTTGGTGGCCTAAATAATACAGTCAAACAATTCCAGCTTCATTAAATCCGCACAATTAGACTTAACAAATTGTACAACTCAAGAGAAATCCCTTTAAATTCACACATTTCAGCAGTAGAATACAAACCTAAATACTACCTCAAATGAGAAATGCTCACAGCTACACACCCAGAACTGAACCATCAAGCCGGGAAATTAACATAAATCATTACCCAAGCTCTGCACCAATTATCTACTTAAAAAGAAATTAATCAACCTTCCCACAACCTGTTGTTTACTGCAGCTTAAGCTGTGATGGGTGTTGTATCTCTGCCTGCTTTTGATGTTATGAAACATGAACAATGCAACTTGAGGGCAGAAGGGTGGAGGTGATCAAGGCTAGGCTGGCCCAGTTCTTATATATCTTGCCACCCATAAGTCACACATAGAAGTACTGCAATAATTTATTTCAAGTTGCTTTTGGCTTATTGACATCTCTCTGGTGCCTATATATGTATATATTAGTAGCTGCTGCTCCTGCTACCTCTGGTAATAATTTCAATATTTAGATAAGTCATTTAAAAAAATCTAAATAATGGCATATTTTTCATTTCAGAGATTCTGAGCTCTTAGGATCCTAAATATCCAAGTAAAAAAACCCCAGAAGACCAAACAGTTTGTTGTTTCTTCCTCCAGCAAAAGCAAGGTTTCCTTTAGTAAATGGCTGCTGAGTGTTTATTTTTTAAATGGATCATTGTACATTACTGCATCGAATGATGGTGTTTTGGTGTTGCTTCTGGTTGTTGCTGTTTGTTTGTTTGTTTGTTTTTGGTATTGTATTCACTGATCCTTTTACCATTGCATGCTCATTGTTACTAACTTAAATACAGCCTTTTAATTGTTGCAGGCTGCCTGGGACCCTTTTTAAAATATACTTTAAATAAATAAACTTTTTGTCAGTGCTGTTATCACAGTGGGACCAGCTCTAGTCCTTTTACAATTTTAATATTACAAATCACAATGTATATATTAGTTGCAAGTTCATGTTTTCATGAGAGCTACTTATTCTAGAAACAAAAAAATTCCCAGAATGGCCTTATAGAGGTGGGCAATAAAAAAGAAAGAAAGAAAGAAAGAAAGAAAGAAAGAAAGAAAGAAAGAAAGAAAGAAAGAAAGAAAGAAAGAAAGAAAGAAAGAAAGAAAGAAAGAAAGAAAGAAAGAAAGAAAGAAAGAAAGAAAGCTTAGAAGTACTGGTTCAAGTATAGCTTTACTCATAAGGATTACTTCATGGGGTAGAGGTATAATGAAGTTCAAAAGTAATGACTGGTGACAATATTGCATATTTAAAATGAAACCTGTAAACTTTAGTGAAACACCTTACCTTTAGTTATATCTGAAACCTTGGAGAATAGTTGACTACACGATGTTCTTTTCCATTTTCTTTTCTTTCCCATAACAACAATGTGACTAGAACATAGCATGTTAGTCTCAATATAATGAATAACGACAGTCAAGGACTTTGAAAGTCCATGAGAAGAGATGGTCACAAAATGGAAATATAGGTTTTGTTTCATTTCATTTCTTTAGTAGTTTCGATTTGTTTGTAATGAATTTTTAAAGTAGTTTAGCTTATGAAACAAAATGAAATGAAATGAAATGAAATGAAATGCTCCCCTGGGTCCTCGAGGCACCAAAATGGCAGGGGATTTTCCTGAACAGCTTGGAGAGGTTTGCGGGTCAGGGGGTTATTAAAATCCAAAAGGGGTGCCCCTAGGAAAAAATCATTCTAAATTGAATCGGGAAACTTCAGTAGCCACCCCACACACACACACACACGGGCAAGCAACTGCGGCTTGGCTTCCAAATCCTGATTCAATTTAGAATGATTTTTTCCTAGGGGAAAAATCCCTTTGGAGCTCAATAACTCAGCCTTTCCAAATTTGGGGGGCTTACAGAGAAGAACTTGAGGATGGTCCCATGCCATTTACTCTAGGACGAATTGTTTTATTCCTAGAGGGAAAAATGGCATTTCATTTCATTTTGTAACAAAAAACATTCTACCATTTTATTTCGTAACGAAATGATGAAACCGCATTTCGTTTTCCGTTTTGTGCCCATCTCTATGCACGAGTAATAACTAACATTACTTTTTAAAAATAATGCTCTGATTTAAAGATAAATTAGTAAATAGCATTAATTATTTGGGGATAAAATTAGCATGGAGCTTACAAGATATGTTTAAAATAAATGCTGAGAAAGTTAAGAAAGAGATTACCGAACAAATAAAAGAGTATCAAAAACTAAGGATTTCTTGGTTTGGAAGGATTTCAGTATGTAAAATGAAAATTATTCCCAAATTAAATTTCCTATTCTGGTTGTTACCTATGAAATGAGATGAAAGTGAACTTAAAGGGATTCAGGGGAAAATTAATATGTTTTGCAACTGCAATAAAAAATCTAGGATCAATAAGAGGTTATGGTATACACCACAAAAAGAAGGTGGTTTAGGGTTACCTAACATTAAGCTATACTACATAGCCAATCAATTAAGACATATTCCAGATTTAATAATAGGGAATGATAACCTAATTTGGAGAGACTTAGAAATTAAATCAAAAGGGAATATTTTTTTAAGGAGGATGTTAAAGTTCAGGTGAAAAAGATAAGTAATCCATTCTTGAAAAATACTATGGAATGTTGAAGAAATGAAGGATTTCCCAGAAAATTTAAAAGGGAAGTTAAACATGCTATTGCATGATAAAAAAGTTATATCCTTGCAGGAGTGGTTAAAGCAAATGCAGAATAGACAAAGCATAAAGGAGAAATTGGGAGGAAATATTTCCTGGCTGAACATTATACAACTGGGAAAATGGACTAAAGAATGGATAACTAATGTAGGAGAGTGCATAAAATTGACCAGATTTGAAGAAATTATAGATAGAAGAAATGAGATTCAAAATAAAGAACAGAGGAAAGGAATTGTGAGATATATAAAACATTAATTCAGGAAGATAATGAAAAAATAATAAGTTAAGAGAGATTTGGCAAGAAGACATTAACAAAGAGATAAAAAAGGAAGATTGGGGGAAAATGTGGAAGAAAAGAATAGTGAAAAATACGTCAGTGAGAGTTAAAGAAAATTGTTATAAAATATATTGGAGATGGTATATAACACCTGCAAAGTTAAATATAATAAATAAAGAAATATCTCCTATTTGTTGGAGATGTAAAAAAGAAAAAGGGAAATATTTACATATGTGGTGGACATGTGAGAAAAGGAAATTGGAATGGGATTTGGTTTTCAATGAAATGAAAGAAATATTAGGGGGAAAGATTCCAATGTCCCCCCAGCTGGCACTGTTAAACATAGTTGCAGATATTCAACTGAAGAAAGAGGAGGGTGAATTGGTACTTATAATGGTTACAACCGCAAGGCTGATGTTTGCCAAATATTGGAAATCTAATAATCAATTAGTAATGGAAGAATGGTATAAGGAGTTATGGAATTTAGCTATTAATGATAAATTGACCTGTGAAATTAAAATTAGGAAAGGGCTGAGCAAATCTAATGATTTTAATGGAATATGGGATAAATTATTGGTATATGTATTTCAAAAAGGCAAGGGGTATACACCTGGAGAAGACTCAATGTACTTCCGGAGAGAAACGGGCTGGTCAATACCATGAAGTTGTAAACTTGTTTAAGTCCCGAGGGGGGTGGCTTGCACTGGGTTTATGTTTGTATATTGTTATATTTTTATATACTGTTATTTTGTTATTTTTATTCTTATGTTACTTTGCTGTTTTATCTGTTCTTTTATAAATAAAATTAAAAAATAATGCTCCGAGATCTGAGGAAAAAGTACCTGCATGATGGTTGCATCTTGCCCTTTGGTTTAGCATGTGAAATCATGAAAGCAGAGGACAAATCCAAGTGCAGATCCCCTTGAAGCCATTTTGAACATTTGTGGTAGCCCTCTGTATAGCCTGATACCATTTAGTCACTCAAGATTAGCAATAACTTTCCCGATTTGAAATATCTATGCAGACTTGCTTTAAACTAAGACACTGCCACCACCTCCCAAGCCAACCAAAATGCACGTATGCATCCATGTATTATAATCGCGCTGTACCCGGACTTTTTTAATCTGCACATCATACCTCCTGACAAAGCCTGGGCTCATCCCTGATGACCAATCACAAAAGAAAGAAAGCTAAGTTGGAAGCATATAATGAGGTGATAAGATTGAACTGAATAGACAGTGGCTAAATTCCTCTTGTGTAAATCTACGCCCACACAAGGTGATGATGTCATCAGCCGTGGGATTTTAATTGCTCATCCAACGTTTTCTTTTCCACCACCTACCCACCTACTTTCTGAGGCTCCTTTGGGATGTGCAGGGAGCAGCACTGAATGCCCCTAAATCATTGCCAACAAGGTGACTCCCCCACCACCCCAGGTTCCCACAGGTCAAAAGGATTCAAAAGGGAGGCATGGGATCGGAGTCTGTACATAGTGAGACAGGAAACTTTTAGTAAGTGATAAAAGCCTATGGCTGATGGCATGACTTTATACAGGAGGATTTGGGTCAGCAATGCAGGGAAAAGTAGAAAACATCAGGAAAAAAATGAGAAAGGAAAATGTGAGGTGGATTGAGTTAATAAAGGAAACGAAAATGTGAGGTGAATTAATAAAGGAAATGAAGCCATGAACCCTTGTTTGCAAGATGTGAACAGGGCTCTTAATGATAAGACCTTTTGGAAGTCACTAATGTATATGGTTGCTATAAATTCGAACCCCTTTGGTGCCACATGACAAGAGTAATAACTATAAAACCAATAGAAGCAATTGAAAAGATGATTTATTCCAGGATGGTAAGAATTTCTTGGACCGAGAGGGTGATCCATGAGCATGTACCAAGGGGCATGAATAAAGACAGACGTTATAAAGCATGTTCTATTCAGCTGCATAATAAGAAATGGAGAAAAAAATGATTGTTTATCTTCAAGCTAAGATGAAGGCGGAAAGCTGTGTGGGAAGCAGCAGTGGCTGAAAACATTTAGAGGATGGCTTGCATGCAACATAAAAGTCATAGTTTAAAAACATGCAAAGTCACATCTATCTAACAGTACCATCTATCTAACAGTGGCAGAGAATGAAGAAGGAGGAGAAGAATGATTGATGGTGGACTATCTGTCACACATTGTCTAGCCTTGAGTAGAGGCTACACAATGCACAAGAAATTAACAGTAGAAATCTCTATGTGTCTATTTAAATGAAAGCCCCATTGAGTTCAATGCTCAATGGGGTTTCATGCTCAGGTATGGATGGTACTGCAGCCTAAATATATTTAAAAGCCTTCACTCCTTGCTTCTCTATACCAGACATATTGATGTTTCCGGGTCTCAGCAGGTGAACTCTGGTTGCCGTGGGTGTCTCATTTCTGCAGGCAAAGCTACCGTAAATAAAGCAGGCAGACAACCCTCCCCAAATTACCCCCTCGCCAGTGACATGTGTCTCTGTAACAAACTAGGGTTTGTCCCACAAAAGCATATCAAGTTGTCAGGTGCTGGCTGGTGAAGGCTTGTCTTGAAAAGACCGGGTTCCTCCCTTGACTCCATCGGGAATGAAACCCAAGTCTGCTCTGCCGGTGAAAAGAGGAGCCGCCTGCTGCCATGTCACTCTTGACACATGTCTCTAGGAGCTACCAAGCTACAGGAAGACCTCCCAGGAAGAGAGGAAAAGGAGATGACAACCTTTGAAGTGCACCTGAAGTACAGGAAAAAGGAGGAAATGGGAGCTCATACTTTCATTTAGAGTACAGGCCAGCAGAGCTTTGGGTGTCTCGCCGTCATTGTATCTGTAGAAGTTGTTCCCCCAGACATAGCATTCTTTGGGCTCTGGTTTTCATTACAACTACAGACTGTTTTCCTTTTTCATATTGTTCCTGTAAAAAAATATGGTCCTTGGGGGCAGAATGATTCCTTGCCCTTGTAACCCCAAGACAAGGGGTAATTCTGGCTCATTTCTTCAGACTGAGAATGAGTTTGAAAGAGTGAGCACAGCCCCACAAGAAGACAGGGGCCTAAACTGGAGGAATTGACCAAAGAGCTCTTGTGAGACACTTCATTTGAAACACTGTGCATGTCTGTGCATTGCGTACAGTGGGCCTGATTCCCAAATAAATGGGGGCAAAGTTGCAGCCACAGGAAGATTATTTTAAATGGTTTTAAAGACAGAATATTTTTTAAATAAAATAGAGTTGAAAACAGGAATTGTTGTTGTTTAGTTAATTAATGTATCATTTAATTAATTAATCATTTGATTACTGGATTTCAGCCATTATTAATGTTGTCTGTTGCACTGGAATTGTAGGGTTCAAAATCTGGGCAATGATTTCCATCCTGTACCTTGCCCAAATTAATTGGGCAAGATAAAAGATGAAAATCATTGCCCAGATTTTGTACCCTACAATTCCAGTGCAATGGACAACATCAGTAATGGCTGAAATCCAGTAGTAACTCACAGTCAGAATCAATATGGATCTGGTGACTTGACGCCTTTGTAAGTTCCAGTGATTCAATGGGCCCACTCTAGGTGCAACTTACTATTTAGTTTTAACTAATGTTTTGCATTTGCATAAGGTTATATTCAAACATTCTGTCTGCAATGTCCTTAGAAGTTACTCTCCACAATCAAAAAGCAATTTGCAGTGCCCACACAGGAGCCCTACACAGCTTCTGGCTTTTTTCTGGGGGGAAAAGGCTAGTCTCCATGTCATTTCACCTGAACTGCTGTTGAACTTTTCTCCAACTTTGAACAATGTTCAACAGTTGTAACTGGCTAACGGTTGAGAAGTAATAATCCAAAGGGCCGCGGGTGTGTTGCTCTACCTGCTTGGCTTTCCCAATCCACACAGTGTATCTGCAGATCTTCTGGGGATTTTTGTGTCTAGTGGTTTAACCTGATGGACTTTCTGCTAAAAAGAACATGCCACAGAGTTTAACAAGGACTTTCTTCCAAGGTGAGTGTAAGTATGCATTCTAAACTGCAGTTCAGTTGCCAAAATGCTATCAGTTAGTTGTAATGTACGTAGAATGACACCACACAGTGGTACATCTCTGCTAGCTGATGAGTTGTAGCTTGTATCCCTCATGGTGCCCCTACTCACACAACTGATGTTCACACAGTTGGCTAAGATTCTGGCCTTTATGTTTTTCACAGAGGTCTGAGAAACTGATTTAGGAAAAGGCAATACTTTGAACCTCCCAGCCAAGTGGATTCTGGGACACGTAGTCCCCAAACAGTACATTTCTCGACTCTTTTCTCGGAAAATGCAAAACCTCACTGTGACTGAGCAAACTGTCCTTCAAAGAAACAACAGAAAGCCTCTATGTGATCCAATGCCAATTAGTCCAGGGATGACTCTCTTTTCTTCTCTATCAGCTGATCATAAACATGAGTTCTCCATTACATACTGACGTCAAATTAGAATTAATAACTAGTTGTGCACGAAGGAGTACGTGACATAAAACAAAGATTATAGGACATGTTGAAAGGCCCGTGCAAGTTCCCAGGGTGCCAACACTGTCTGACCTTTTTTACCTTTGGTGGGAACCCGATACATCCGGCCTCTGAGATGTGTCCCAGATAAAAGGTTGCAGCCAACATGAACGAGAGTTGCTGCTTGGCTGGGGTAATTACCATTGAGGTGTTCATGACTAATATTATAGCATTAAAGGTGGGGCAGGGTTTCCTTTATGGACTGTTGTTTGCATGAGCTCCATGGGAAATCCTCTCTGCTCTCCTTAGTGAAACTTGTCATCACTTCGTGTGGCAGTCTCTCTCTCTCTCTCTCTCTCTCTCTCTCTCTCTCTCTCTCTCTCCCCCCCTCTCCCCCCCCTCCCTCTATCTCTTCCCCTCTCCCTCCTTCCTCCCCTCCCTCCCTCCCTACAACATCTATGTATGCAGCAGGAGTGGACAACCTGTGGGCTCCCGGATGATGTGGAACTGTGATTCCCTATTCATCTTGTCCCTTGGCTAGAGCTGAATGAGGAGGGAGTTGTAGTCCAACAACATCTGTGCAACTATAATTTGCACACCCTTGGTGTATGGAATAGAAATATGTTCTGAGGCAAAAGTGGTGCAGCAAACCAAAAATATGCTTCATCCCGAGAAAAAGGAGACATTCGCAGGCTGGAGAGCTCAGAGGGCTGAAGCTAGAGGTTGGAGATTTTATTCCCTGTTGTGTTTCCCAGACTGTGCAGCCTTGGGCAAGCTGCCCAGACCATGGGAAACTCCAGAAGAAAGGGACTGGGGAAACCACTTCTGAATCTTCTATACCTACAAAGGATTCCATTGGTTGGAACCAGCTATAACAGATGGCACATCACCACCAGCATCTAATTATAAAGCATTACAGAGGAATTGGACCCAGATTCCCTTTACTCCAGAAGTACACAGGAGGGTTTTGTGGCCTGTCACCTTGCATTGCATTGACTGTTTCCACCAGTCAGTCACTCTGAGCTCTAAAGTGTTCCCTTTCTTGAGTCAGAGCTCCAGAATCCCCCTGGAAGTTGTCAACTGCTGTTGCTGCACTGCAAAAATAATTCATTTCCAAAATATAGTCCTTCCCTGGGGCTAGCCTTTGCATGGTGCCTTATTCTGCTTGGTATAGTCCCTGGTAGGAGATGGACCATACATGCACTTTCCCCCCACCCAGGCCCAAGCTAATTCTCAAGAAAGAATGGGGGACACTTCAGATGTTTTGGACTCACCTCCCCAACTTATATAACTCACTTAATTGGGTGATCTTATTTAATTAAATGATTGTCGATTGGGCAGTGTTGATTAATTGACATAAAATTTATTCAATTAGGCCTAAAATAACAAATTGAGTTGATTACATAGTTAAATTAAATATAAAATATAAATAAAAATAAAATATAGAAATAAAAAACAAAAAAATAGAAAATAGAAATAAAAACTTTTGTATTTAGAAGGTCATTATCTGCAACTAGGTTGGCATGCATTTTTATGGTAGGAAAGGACAAAAACACACAAATATTTTGAAAGAAACTTGGTAAGAAATTCACTACTAAGAATTTGGGAAAAGGTCAAATTAAACATTTATGTGATGCCACCTAGGTGGGTTTCACCAATGGAAGCATTTACCTATCCAAATTTGCTAAGATTGGACAAAATAGTCACCTATAATGAGCTCCTTAACTCTGAGGGAATTTTGAAAACCAAGACTCAGTTAGTGGATCAAGGTCTGACTTTTTCATTGTGGCCTTTAATGCAACTACAATCAATTTAATCAATTTATAATCAAAACATAAAGTCATAAGGATTTTATAAAGAATACACAGCATTTGACAAAATCTTATTACTAACAAAAGAAAAACAAATTCAAAAAAATCTACAGTTTCTTACTACAATGGGACACCAAGATGAAGAGGTGAAGAACTTTAGCCACAATATTGAACTTCAAAAATGGCAACAATTATGGTCAAGTAATTTTAAGCTAACATTGGCTACTTCATATAAAGAAAACCTTTATCAAATGTTTTATAGATGGCATATAACACCAGCAAAACTGGCTAAAATGCTCCCTAATGTATCAAATAACTGTTGGAAATGCAAAACTCAAGAAGGAACTTATTATCACACTTGGATGACTTGTCTTAAAGCAAAAGCTTACTGAGTTAAAATTCATAATTGGGTTAAGCAAATTTTAAAATTAGTATAAATCAGAAATATTTTTGTTAGCTTTTTGGACACTTTTCTACATCCTTGGACACTTTTCTACATCCTTGGTTCTATGCTGCCCACAGGTGAATACACCAGCACAATGTTTGCCAGTGCAAAGCTGGTAGGGATACTTAATAAAATAAGACATCCCCTGAAAATAAGCCCTAGTGTGTCTTCTAGAGAAAAAATAAATATAAGACAGTGTCTTTTTTGGGGAAACACGGGTAGGTGCTCCTATATAGTGGGGTGTCGGGCTGGTTCTCTTGCTGCTACCCTTCTTGGCTCTTTTTCAGCAGACCTTCCTTTCTCCAGCAAGCTTTTAACTACTGAATTGAACATCTGATAAAAAGATTTTTATTGCAAGCTCTTCTGCCTTTTACAGCATTTTCATGTAGTATTTTTACATTCTTCCTGAATTAGTAGTCTTTGTAATGTCCTTGCATGTTTCATTAGTTCCTCCTAAATAACTCCTTGTATTTTTAGAGTTGTTGTTTTAAATCATTTATCATGCTTGGATGACTTTACACAAAGAAAAGAAACTGAGTTAAAATTCAGAAATAAATAAATAAATAATATTCCCCTAGTCAGTAAACTTTGAATTGTGAAATAAACCTCTCATCAGCTTGCAGTCACTACTAGTACCATGGAGGCATCTTTTATTTTTGGAATTCTTCAAAGGTGAGATCTGTTTTTGCCTGAAAAGCTGAAAGGCAGTGACAAAAGGAAGACAAAGAATATTTAGATAGTCATCTTACTGCTTTGTCTGCCGTTTAGCCATTGTCTTTCTATACAGGTTGTTTCAGCTCCTATTGTAGCAGAGAACAGGATTAGACAGGTCACCATGGAATCGGATTACAGTCTTTTTTTATACTCTTTAAACTTCTTTTGAGCAGATAAAATGGGTGCTGGCACAAAGGCACCAGTGGAGCAAGAACAGCAGAAGGACAAATAATCATAATAATTAATAATCATAATGTAGGGCATGACGGAGGCAAAGGTAAGAACATGCAAAGGGTGATTTTCTTGACACATCTTAAGTCTTGAAACATGTACTCCATTCATGCATCTTGTCTGTTTAGAAGAGTCTTGAGCAATGCTGGACCTTGCTGAGGGACCAGTTCAAATGAGGGCTCATCTAAATCCAGCAATGTCAAACAGATTCAGCACATGCTGCTCAGCATTTTAGACAGGATTCTGTCTTGGCACTGGCTGGAGTTGGTCTCCCACCCACCTGCTGAACTTTCACTGGAGTCTAGGGGTGACATTTGGTTCCTCTCCTGTCTGGCTGCTTTTGTAAATTGTTTTGGTGTCATCTGATTTTTAATAGTGTGGGCGCTTTAAATGTTTGTTTTGTTTTGGCATTGTTTTTAACCTGTTTTTAAACCACCCAAAGCAAAAATCAGCTGTAGCAGGATTTCTACTTGCATTTGAAAAATATGGGGTGGGGGAAAGGAGTGATTTTTGAACTTTTTATGATGGGCCCCAGGCCTATGCTTGCTGATTGGCTGACATTCAAGCTCAACAAAACAAATAAATAAATACATTGCTCTTTAAGCCCTACAAAAAATAAATATTATATATCTGCCTTCTGAATCTTTCACCACATTTTCAACAATACATTCACAATTCTTTGAAATTAAGATGGCTACCCTTCTTGGCTTTTTTGTGCAAAACTTTTTCTAAATATTGATATTTGGAAATTTTAGTTGATTGACACATCTTTTGTTTGATGAGTTTTATTGCAAAAAAGCAATATCAATTTTTATGTCTTTTTCATCATAGTATTTTTACATTCTTCTTGAATTAAAAGTGACCCCAGACCCTTCATGTTTCAAGGTTGCAAATTTTAAATTTTTGTATTTTTAGACTTTTTTTTAAATCATTTCTGGAATGGTCCCATTGTGCAGAAAAAAACTTAACACCTAAAAGTTAATTAAAAAATAAGTAACTAAAATAATAAACCCTCCACCCTAAAAATATTGTTCTTTTCTCATCAGCTTATAGTTTTATCACCAAAAAAGGAATCTTTTATTTTTGGAACTAGTATTTCATTGTTTAGATTATTTTTTCTCTAATAGTTTAATAAAAAAGTAATACAATAAGATTGTTGGCATCTTACTGTTTGTCTGCCGTTTAGCCATTCCAAATAATGTCACTTCCTACATACAGCAACCTTAATAGGGTTTTCAAGTCACCATGGAATGTTTATGTAAGGGTTTTTTTACCATTGCCACCATTTTTGAAGCAGATTAAATAATGCCATTGTACAAAGGCACCAGTGGAGCAAGAACAGCAGAACGACAAATAATCATAATAATCTCAAAATCATAATGTAGTGGAATTGGAAAAGGTGCAGGTAAGAACATGCAAAAATGATTTTGGCTTGACACATCTTGAGTCTTGAAACATGTACTCATTTCATGCTCTTTTGTCTGTTTAAAGAGTCTTGAGCAACTTATGATTGTGATGTCTACAAAATCAAATGCAGGGCATGAGTCTAGCCCAGCAATTGTCAACACGGACCAGCACATGCTGCTCAGCATTTTAGACAGGATTCTGTCTTGGCACTGGCTGGAGTTGGTCTCCCACCCACCTGCTGGACTTTCACTGGAGTCTGTTGTTAGTCTTTGGAACTCCCTGTCTGGCTGATTTTTGTAAATTGTTTTCTAGCTTCATCTGATTTTTAATAGTGTGGACAGATTCTTTAAATGTTTGTTTATCATTGGTATTGTTTTTATGGAGATTTTAAACCACCCAAAGCGGCAGCACAAATCTGCTGTAGCACGGTCAGAACTTGGTAGTTTTTCCAGGAGACAGATGCCAGCCTTGGCCTATGCCAGATGCATTTGATTGGACCACTGTGAGCTCAACAAAATAAATAAATAAATATATTGGCTTTACCAGCATTACAACTTCTTATGTTCTTATATCTGTTCTTAATCTTTCACCACATTTTCAACAATACATTCACAAGTTCTAGTCTATCACACTATCCATTATACCATACTGTCTCTCATTTCAAATAAAAAGGCTAGTTTACAAATATTTGCAAATATTTCTTCATGACAGTATTTTATGAAACATAAAACACTTCCAAAATAAAAAAATAAAAGATCTTTGATATATAATAGTAGCAGTAAAGATCTAATAATTTACAGATTGTTCTAACTACGTTTGTGTTCATTTTATGTAAGGCTTGTGCTGACAAAATCAACAGCTTGGAAATCAAACTATAGATGGATTATTGTATGTATACATTATCTACCAAAGTTTTTCATACAAAATATTCTATGTGCTTATATAATTGCACCCAGCTCTTTAAACAGTTACCAAAGAATTCATAAGCAGACCTGCCGCTACCTTCCAACTTACCCAGTGGTACAGCTTTTATTATGATTTACAAAATAGGATCACTAATCCTACCTGGTTTGTGTCATTTTCCAACATAATTGTCCTTAGTGATTTTGCAGAAGGTTTCAACTTCCCATTGACTATTAACCTCAACACCTCTTATTATTTTAGGTACAACAAATTAACCTAGCATATCCTGTAATTATACAAGACAAGTGGAAGCCTGTAAAAATTCATGGAAAGGCTTTAACATTGGTTTGTCCTAAATGCATACTTCACAATGTCTCTACACTCACATTGCACCAAAACTTTAGACTTGTGTAAACAGTTATTGCCCTGCTGTCACACAGGAGGTAGTACTGGGAACCATCCACCTTATTTTCCTCTTGATCAGTACACTTGCGGAATTGACAACCCTGAAACTTCTCAATTAGGATCATACTTTAAAGAGAGGATGTTGGACAAAAGTGATATGGATAAAATCACCTATCTATAGAAAGCAGAGGGGTAACAAAGATGACTAAAAAGCCATGATAGTGTGATGGCAATTACTGAAGAAATATCTCAGCACCATTCTGAAGATATATTTTTTTCAAGGTACCTCATTATTTTATCTAGATGCACTTGACCTACAAATAGTTTAGCTGTGTGTGTGTGTGTGTGTGTGTGTGTGTGTGTGTGTGTGTGTGTGTGTGTGTGTGTGTGTGTGTGTGTGTGTGTGTGTGTGTGTGTGTGTGTGTGTGTGTGTTGCACCATTACAGTCATGACTGACTCTTCATCATCCCATGAGTGCACCACTAGAAGAAGGGACGGTCAAAACACTGCTATAATTTGTTTGTTCATTTATTTAAAATATTTTTATCCTGCCTTTCTCCTTGAACTGGAGCCAAGGCAGCTTACAACTTTTAATATAAGCAAGAACAATAATTTAAAGTTCAAGACAATGAGTATGCAGTGGCATACCTGGGGGTTTCCAGAGGGGGGTTGATGCGAGGCAGAAACAACATTCCTTGCGTGTGTGTCTCTCTCTCATTTCCAAGATGTAGGAGTTGTCCCATAGAAAATTGGAAAATTAAACGATCAATTAAATACTACTAATTTTTAAGCCCAAGTTAGAATAGGAATCACAAGAGAATTTTAAAATATCTGTGGGAATAAAAGCACCAGTTTGCCACAGAAATATTAGAGGATAGAAAGGATTAAGAAAGAAAAAGAGACTTGGCTTGCCACTATATAAAAGTAGCAAAGTAGGTGCCAGGTACAGTAGACATCTTCCAGATGGGTCATCAACCCCTTTGGGAGGTGGTGTGTATGCTGAAAAAGCTTGCTTTGGAAGAGCTATTGGCCGCACCTCTGCATATGAGCACCTTTGCAGCAGGATGCATAATGATAATTTCAGAGCTAGGTTTAGAATATATGGGAAGAGCTGCTTCCTCTGTGGCCCCAGTGCACCCTGTAGCTTGCTGATGTTGGGTTAAGGAATTTTCTTGTTCCCTGACGCTCCTGAAGCTCCAAGATATTGAGAAATCAGCAGATTTCATTTAGATCAGTGGTTCCCAACCTTGGGCAAACCAGGTGTTTTGGATGGCAACACTCAAAAGCCTTCGCTCCAGCTGTTCTTGCCAGGGTCTCTGTGAGTTACCCAAGGTTGGGAACCACTGATTTAGGCAATATCAGTATAGTATCATATGTTATCTGTTCTGATCTAATATTATGCTTTGGTTAGTGCCAATTAAATACAGTATGTATTCCAAAGAATACAGTTATATTAACAAAATGTCCCCTTTGAAATTAATGGAGATCATAAATTTCTTCATTCAGTTTTTTTAATGGGATAGTGGAAGATGAGTTGCCTCTACAAATTGGCCCACATTTCTAGATGCTGTAGCCAGGATGTAATGAGGCTTTTGACAAAGTCCCTCAGCAAAGGCTGCTGAGAAAATTGCACAGTCAGTGGATAAGAGGGCAGGTCCTCTTATGGATTGGCAACTGGTTTTGATCCAGGAAACAAAGGGTGTTTATACACGACCCCTAAGCTGCGCTGCAAATGGCTCCCAGCTCCAGAGCTTAGAAATGTTTCCCCACCAGCTCCGGAGTTTGCAGACAATTAAGTGTGACCCCGCCCACTTTAGCACGACCCAGCGCATTTTTCATGTACCTGCTCTCTGCAGGTGCAAAAAATTTGATGCGGATAAGAGTGCCAGGCTCTCCTCGCTTGTCTGTTGTTTTTTTGCCTCCCGCCCCTTTAAGAGCCCCTTGAGAAGGAACCAGGAAGTAATGGAGGCTCGTGGCCAACTTCGACCGGCACCAGCAGGTTAGTAAAGGCTTCTTTTGTCCTTTTTTTCCCTCCCCCCCTCACGCCGACAGGAGCAGGAAGTGCTGAGATTTAGATCAGTGGTTCCCAACCTTGGGCAAACCAGGTGTTTTGGATGGCAACACTCAGAAGCCTTCGCTCCAGCTGTTCTTGCCAGGGTCTCTGTGAGTTACCCAAGGTTGGGAATCACTGATTTAGGCAATATCAGTATAGTATCGTATGTTATCTGACCCCCCCAAGATCTCTGGTCCAAATTTAAGGGACCAGTGGATCTTAGGGGTCATGTGAAAAGGCCCAAAGAGTTTGTGTCAATGGGCAATTTTCACAATGGAGAGAAGTGAAAAGTGGTGTGCCCCAGGGATCTGTCCTTGGTCTGGTGCTTTTCAATCTGTTCATAAATCACCTGGAGATAGAGATAAGCAGTGAGGTGGCCAAGTTTGCAGATGACATGAGACTTTTCTGTGTGGTACAAAACAGAGAAGATTATGAAGAGCTCCAGAAGGATCTCTCCAAACTGGGGGAATGGGCTGCAAAATGGCAAATGCATTTCAAGGTAAGAAAATGTAAAGTAATGCATATTGGGGCAAAAAATCAAAACTTTATCTATCAACTCACGGGCCCTGAGCTATCCGTGATGGATCAGGAAAGAGATCTTGGTGTGCTGGTGGACAGCTCAATGAAGGTGTCTACCCAGTGTGTGGCAGCGGTGAAGAAGGCCAATTCCATGTTAGGGATTATCAAAAGGGGATTTAAACTAAAAACCCAGCATTATAATGCCATTGTGCAAAACGGTAGTAAGACCATGCCAGGACCCTGCCTGCCACAGAACCTGACTCTGAGGGGTTAAATGGTGAAGAGCTGCTGGAGGAGCCTTGCAGCTCAAATCATCAGGCAGCTGGGTCTGATGACTCAGCTGAAAACATATCTTCACCTCCTAGAAGGGCCATGAGCAGGATTCTGCAATGACTTGCTACCAGAAGAGCTAGGGAAAGAGTCTTTGATGCTAGGCGGAGAATCAGGTCAGCAAGCCCTGAGTACTAGCAGAAGCCTTTCCAGAAGTAAGGGTGTGTTCCCTGTTTTGGGATAAAGCTGGCAAGCTCACCTTGAACTCTCTGTGGGAGCAATGTGTCATTTGAACTTGCAACCACCTTCCTGGCTGTTTCTGATCTTGGCTCTGTTTCCTGACTTCTGATTGGTTTCCTGGACAATGGCTTGATCTGTTCCCTTGGGTTTGGCATCTGGTTTCTGTGATATATTCTGGTTTTGATTTGGACTGGTAATTGCTGGGAGTTGGATTCTGTTATTTATCTGGCACTTGATTGTTAGCAAAGGACTTGAGCTTGCTTGGCTTTCCACTAAAGATCTTGGCAAAGAACTGAACCCTGTTTGTGTGTGTGCTCTGTGTGCGGGGCTGGACAGGCTGTACCTGGAGTATTGTGTACAATTCTTGTCACAGTATCTCAAAAAAGGCATAGTGGAACTTGAAAAGGTGCAGAAGAGAGTGACTAAAATGATTACTGGGCTGGGGGACCTCCCTTATGAGGAAAGGCTAAAACATTTGGGGCTCTTTTGTCTGAAAAGAAAGTGCCTGAAGGGGAATATGCTTGAGACATACAAAATAATGCAGGGCATGTGTAAAGTGGATAGAGGGACGCTCTTCTCCCTCTCAAAAAATACCAGAACTAGGGGACATCCACTCAAACTGAGGGCTGGGAGAGTGAGAACAGACAAAAGAAAATATTTTTTTACCCAGCATGTTGTTAGTCTGTGGAACTCCCTACCGCAGGATGTGGTGATGGCATCTGGCCTAGATGCCTTCAAATGGGGATTGGACAGATTGCTGGAGGAAAAGTCCATCACAGGTTACAAAACATGATGGAGATGTGTAATCTCCAAACTTAATTAAAACCAGGGTGCTTCAACAGCCAGATTCAGGGGAGTGGTATTAGGAGACAGATACCTGGTCTTGTGTGCTCCTGGACACATTTGGTGGGGCCACTGTGAAATACAGGAAGCAGGACTAGATGGGCCTTTGGCCTGATCCATCATGGCTCTTTATGTTCTTATGTTCTTATGAACAAAATGAGAAAGATTGAATTGTGGACAAGAAGAGAAGTAGAGAAGACAGAGGAAGGATGGTAATTGAGAATTATGCAGGGTGGGCTCATAAGGAGCTGGTTCTAGATGGGAAATAAGTGGCATTAGGAGGAAATCTATTATTTAATCTTTATACCTTGGAGTTCTGGCATATGTTAAGATTGGAATAGAATCAATGTTAAAATCAGAAAGAGAATGTTCACTGTTTTGCTGGACCAGACATGTGAAAATATCAGCATGGAATTTTTGGAATCATTACCTACAGCTGTCTCTTAATCATTATCAACTGAGAAATAATGCATTTTCTTAGACATGATGAATTAGTTGGAGGTGTAACTGAATGGCCTTATGGCTCTGGTAGTCTCCCTGCCTATTCTGCTCCATATAGTGTTCATCTCAAGAAACTACGAGGGTCATAATGCCCTAGAGTTTGCAGAGAACTTAGCTATGCCTAGCCATTGGGGACAGACACGAAATGGAAACATTGAGATTCTTTTCTTTTCATTTCATTCCCCCTGTGATTTGTTTCATTTTGTTAGAAATATATAATTACAAAAAAATTCTATGAAATGAACCAGTAACCAACTAATTTTTTTACTCTATAAAATGGGTCCCCTGGGTCCTAGAGGCATCACATTTGGTGGGTACCTTCCTTGGACTCTCCCATTTAAGCCCTCCAATTTTAGGGAACTCCTTGAAATTTTGAAAGTTTTGGGTTTCAGAGAACGGAGTTATTAAGCTCCAAAGGATGTGTGTGTGTGTGTGTGTGTGTGTGTGTGTGTGTGTGTGTGTGTGTGTGTGTGTGTGTGTGTGTGTGTGTGTGTGTGTGGAGTGCTTAATGGAAGGAGTGTATCTGACATGCTTTACCAATATAGGGTTAATTTACAGCTTCTCCTCAGTGGGCGCTCTACACACCTTAATTAAGTACCCCCACAGCCCCTTTGGAGCTTAATAACTCCATTCTCTGAAACCCAAAACCTCTCCAAATTTGGGGGAGGTGTTTAAAGGGGAGAGCTTGATGAACCTCCACTGTAATTTCTACACTGCTAGCTGCCTGGGTTTTCAAGCACATAATATTGCAATTCTAAATGTTTTTCTGGGGCTCACAGTTGAATAACAGCCCCCTAAACATCATATCTTTCTAAATTGGGAGGGCTTAAAGAGGAGAGTCCAAGGAAGGTTCACAACAAATTTAGTCTCTCTAGGGCCCAGGGGAGTCAGTTTACAGAGAAATGAAACAGTTTATTTTAAATGGTGGGAAAAGCCAGTTCATTTTGTTACTAATGAAAAGCTGCTTCCCCTGTTCATTCTGTTTCATTTTGTTTTGTTACTTAACAAACTGACAAATCAGTGTTTCATTTTTTGTTTGGTGCCCATCCCTACTAGCCTCCAGAAGTTTGGCTGGAGGATTTGCAGCAGATGTCTGGGAGCTACAGTCCATGGATGCCAGAAATGCCATGCCCATGGAAATACCTTTTATTAGGTTATTCAATTCTGAAAGTAGATAAGAAAAAATATATTTCATGTTGAGTCCATTCAAAAAGGAGCATTGAGGGTACATGAACTATTTTGAAAACTAGATCATTGATTTAGTGGTTGAAATTCAGTTCAGTAAAGTATGCCACATATGGCTGATGATGTCAGCAGCAGCAATCTTTTAGAACTTAAATATTTCTGATTTCCCTCCCAGATATCTCAATTCTTTGTCAGGAAGGTGTTGGAGGGTGCAAGCCAGGAAGGGGAAGTATTGAATAACTGAAAAATAATTTATTTTAGTGGCAACCATCAACAGTAATAAAAGGATGCCCCTTTCAACACAGAGACCTTCAAAAAAAAAAATAGGAAATGTTTAGGGTTTGGGGGGGGGAGTTGATGACAACATCAAGCTCTCATGGAGTAATGTAAAAGAAGCAAGATTTTAGCAAAAAAATGCTAAAGATTTGAAGATAAGCCTTCAGCAGCTCCTTTTTAGATAACTCAATTCAAGTGTAAGCATAGGTAGCTTGTTTCAGCTGGGGAAACATTAACTCTTCCTCAAATAGAAGGCAATATGTATTGAATAAATTCCACCTTGGAAATCAGATCCCATTTCTGAGTAATGATTTAATCTATGTTTCCAGCTCCACATTCTCCTAGATCTGTTGCCCGTCGCTAATCCAATGGTTCCTGTGTTCCTGTAAACCAGCCATTGTGTTTATCACAGTATGGCTTTAAATTTGTTCCCTTTCAGGAAACAGGAAAAAAATAAATATGTTCTATTCTAAGCCATCTTGGCCACTTGCATTACTGTAGTCAAGGCACATAGATCTCTATTCCTTGTAATATACACAGGAGTGATCATGTAGCCAGCCTTCTATATTTGACTGACATGGTTCAAATTTCATTTTACAACTGCACTGGAGACAGACGTTCATGGTGCATTTGATTGACCCTTGACCTCACAATCTCTTCTTGCCTACAGGATGAGAAAGACAGCTTCAAGAGAATGTGGCATCAGTGGTAAAGATGCTGTTCCAAATCCTCTGTGTTGCTGTTGCTTTGGGTGGTGTGAGATTAAAAAGCTTATCCTTCTGAAAGTGAAAAGTTTGACTCTGCAGCTCAGTGACATGCCCCTTCTTGCTTATGCTAAACATTCGTTTACTCACCCCAACCATGTGTTTTCTAGTTTAGTGGCGGCTCTTCAAGCAGTCTCTGGAGTCCAGGGAACTACTCCCTGACCAGGCAAGGATCAGGCAGAACCAGGGCTTCAACTAGGGTTGAGCCAAGGAGGCATTGCCCCAGGGCACCAACACTGAGAGGGCACCAAGATCCAGAGGTGAATCCTCTGGTGACTGTCAAGGGAAATCAACCACAACCCATCCCTTTACTTTCAGGGGGATATTATCCTGTTTTTCTTCTCCCTTTCTAGGGAGAAGGGGGACTGCTGCCCTTGCCTCAGAGCAGAGCAGGTTGGAAATAGTGCCACTTCCTCCAGGCAGCCAAATTGGTATTGGGCAGATATTGCAGGTTTGTCAAAACACCTTCTTGTAGAAATTCTAATACATTGGCCGAAGATGGGACCAAAGCTGCAACAAAAAGATTTTTTTAAAAAAAAAACAGCCTATGTGGCTGAGAACAACTGGGGTGATGAAATATTCCGAGTTCCATTTCTGCTTCCTTCCTTCTTTTATCTCCTCTCCTTCCATCTCCCTTCCCTGTGAGTAATTTGTTTGAGGATGGCAGGTCTGTATGGCAGCTGGTGGAATTAATGAACACCGGCAGAATCATTTCCAGGCCAGCAGTTGTTCCATCTACATTTCATTGTATAACACCAGCATCAAGCACTTGCAGGCAAAAGGCTTCAATCAGTCCAGCCCTAGATACTGCTAACTGATAAACCACTTAGCTCATCATTCAAAACTTTTCTATTTCCTACTTTGCCCGGATAGACACATACCAAGACTTAGTATATTCAAGTACAACTGTATCAGTGTTCAAAATAGCCTGGGAGACAGCCAAGAAAATCAACTTGATAGAAAGGCAGTGGAGATGGGCACGAATAGGAAAAATGACATTTTGGTTTTTCGTTTTTCATGAATTTTTTGAAAACATTTCATTTTTTTTTCATTTTTTGTTTTTCATTTTTACCCGCTTTTTGCGCGACTTAAAGCATTTCTGCGCGCGGACGTCCCCCAGCGCCCCAGACCAGAGGGAAAACACTAAAAAAATGATGCTGGCAGAGACACAATATAGACTAGGTACGCAGGGGGGCTGCAAAGGCAGCGATGGGCATTAAGGGTGTAAAGCAGCCGCAGAGTGACTGCACTGTGGGGCAGGGGAGGGTACTCACTGGGAAGTATGCACACACAAAGGGAGGCTGCAAGAGAAATCTCTTCTTTCTCTCCTCTAAGAGCCAGGCTGCAGCCAGCAGAAACACAGAGACACGCACCTGCCTGGCTTGCCTAAAATAACCAATCCCACCCTAACCCCCACCGCAGACTGCAAGGAGGATGGGGGCTGCCAAAGCTTTTTATGCCCTCTGTGGCTGCCATACCTACCCAGTCTGCAACCTGGGCATGCTATTGGTTCAAATTGTCCAAGAATTTACATGATCCCATCACATGGCTTGCATCCATCTTGTGGCTGCAATCCATTTTGTGTCATCCTTAAAGGGAAAAGAAAAAATTCATCGTGATGGGAGAAAGACAAAAACAAACGTTTTAAGGACCGCAACCCCCTGGTAGGTAATAATTTCAAATAATTATCACTGTGTTTTTACGGATGTCCAGGGCGTTTTAATACCCAAGAAATAAATATTAGGCATCTGGGAGCTATTTTGGGTCGATGTCCCCTAACTCCCCTTAAAGGAAAAAAAATACAGCAATGTGAGAAAAGACATAAATGCACATTTTAAGGACCCCAACCCCCCTGGTAGGTATTATCAGGCAGAATAAATAATTATTGCTGGGTTTTTATGGATATTCAGGACGAAACGTAACAAACCTAATTTTTGTGGTTCTGTTCGGTTTGTTCCAATTTCATCACAATTTTCATTATTCGTTTCAGTACATAACAAAATGAATAACAAATAACGGAACGAAAGTAAGACAAGTAAGAATGTTTCCTCTTTGGGAATACATGAATATATGTAATGATCATGAATTCTAGATTCTTGTTATGATCATGTTTGTGTGTATGCTGGGGTGCATATGCAGACACTCTAGGTATTATCCTAAAATTACAGTATATTTATTAGATGGTAAGCCGAACAATGGAACATGCTTTTGCACAAGTGGAGAGAGAGATAAACACACAGAGAGGGAGAGGGAGAGGGAGAGGGAGAGGGAGAGCTAGAGAGAGAGAGAGAGAGCACCTTTAAGCAACCTTGCAAGGATCTCTGTACAAGGTAGAGTGTAAGTATATTACAGTGGACCTCATATAACAAACGGTTTGTATAACATAAAATCTGTACAACATAAAAATGCTAGAGATAAGGGAAATTTGCTTAACAGAATTGTCTATGGGGCAAATCCGTGAAGTTTTCCTGTTTCCTTTCCTCCTCCCATCCCATTTTAGTCCCCCAAACTTAATAGGGGCACCATATGAAAGCAGGAGTATCTTCCTGACAGCTTTGCATGCAAACCTACATTTTATGTGTGTGGGGGGGGATTGTTTTAATCTGTGGGCTTATTAACTGAATGGGGGGAAAGCATAAAAATTCATCCTGTGGCTTCCGAAAGGTCGATTGTATAATATGGAATATTTGTGAAGACATGGCTGAATAGACCCAAACCATGACTGAAGTTCTGCATGTCCAGCAACACAAAATATGGATATCAGCAATCATCTGGCCAATGCACTGGAGTCGTACTAAATCCACACGACTGCATGCAAGGAAAGGAAGTGTGTGCGACTAACACCCAGGTTCATTATCACAATCCACCTAGATAGTCAAACAGTGAACTGTTGTGTATAACACTTGAAAGTAGAACTTTCAATAATTAAGCAGCTTACCTACCATAATGGGACACAGATTTCTACTTTAACCACCTTTTATGATTTCTGATAATGCCTAGTAAGTTCCTAATTCTTGTATAACAGGGATGAGCAATGTGAGGTCTAACAGGTGCATGTCTTCTCCTAACACTCATCAGAAAATTTTGGCTCAAGAAGTTTCCTCATGCCTTCTAGGAAGTGTGGGGGCAATTCTGTCATGTTTGGACAGGCTCTCAGAATTCCTTTTCTCCTACTCCACAAAAGGTTTGCTATTTTCATGGCCATTAACAGTCTATGAGGGTGCCTTTCAAGGGTGTTTTTTTCTGAGAGACAGTTTGGGGAAGGACAAGACATGGGACCAAAGGCAGTCCTCCAAGATCTACGGGTGTGCCTGTGTGGCCCTTGGATCTCTGGAAGATGCCCATACCTGCTCTAGAGCAAAGATTGCAGCAGAAGTGATTTCATGTGTCTTGCTCCATCAAAAAAGTGAGGGGGCTGGGATTTTCAGAGCTCCAGAGTCTGGTAGCAGTGATCAGTTGGAACACTCCAGGTTCTAGAGCAACCAACGAATCAGCTGTAGGAGACATGAACTGCTGGGTTGTATAATGCTGTTAATCATAATTTCATTCAGCCAGGTCACAGCTAACGTAGAGCAAGCCTTTTTAATGTTCTCTAGATATAAACTACTCTAGGGTGGTCTACCCTTCCCTTCTTCTGGGGGTGCCCTAAGACTTGCCTTAAGACTACATGGGCTGGCTCTTCTTCCAGGGAGATACTGCAGAAAATAAAACTCTACATAATTCAAGGAGTTATCCAGTCAATGTTTATGGATCATGAAAAGCAAGCAGACAAGCAAATGCTTTCGATTACTCCACAATGGTTCTTCAGGGTTAAATGATATAAATGTGGGGTGAGGTCAGGGGTTAAGCAAAGAAACATGACTGTCTAAAGATCCCGATAAATGCAGTAGTCATTGTTTTGTATGAGGAACAGCCTGTGCTGAAGTGTAAGCCCACAAGGTTGTCAGTCCACCAAGGATGCCCCTGAAAACATCTGTCACAAACTTCATGAGTTGGTCTTTGCCATGTATTTGCTCAGACAACTAAGTTTGAGTCAACTGTTCTGTTGTTTATTTCCCACATGAATCTGTGGCTATCTTGGATGTCATCTAAGTGCCACTTGTTGAAATTCTCTAGTGCCATGCAGTGCAGGTGAAACACGTTCCTTGTCTCTCATCTGCTGTGTAGCAATGATCTCTCCCTGACAATGTATGAGCCCCAGGGTTTCAAAAGAGGTCCCGATGATAGACAAATTGAAGGCTCTCCTCCAGCTCCACACTCCATTCACACTTCTGGAGAAGCATACGTATTGCCTTGGGCTGTGTTGAATCGGTGGCTTGATGCTTGATCTGAAAACGATGGACTGCTTACTCATAGCATGTAACACTATAGTATGCTCTCTTTACTCTGGATTAATTAAATTGGAATCATTGGCAACCCCATGACTTCATTCACAAGTGTTGCAAATCGCTTCCTAGAAGATGGTGGTGAAGAGAGAATGACCAGATATTTTATCCCATTCATTCAGTGTGCCTGTTCTGTCTTTGACAACATGGGGGACCCACACATTTGAATATTTCAGCAAGCCACACACATGTAAAAACCCAATGCATGTAAGCTCAGATGGTCACTATCTCAGCTACTGATGTTGATTGATTGATTGATTGATTTGATTGATTGATTGAGATTTATATACCGCTCCATCTAGCCCGAACACTACTCTACTATGTAAACAGGCTATGCAAAAAGGGCATCAGTCCATTACTCCATCCCATTTGCTCATTCTTTTCATGTTATTATCACATGTCAGGTGCTTTAGTGACACACTGAGCTCACCAGCTGCCTTGGGTCCTTCTAGGGAGAAAGGCAGGATAGAAATATTTTAATAAATAAAATAAATGAATGAACTCAGTCACCCCCGCAAGCAGGAAAACAACCTGGGAATATATTGTCGACATTAGACAATAGATTGGAATCCCCATCTCCATCCATGAAGGGAGTTACTGGAGAAGGGGAAGATGGATACATACCTTGATCTGCAGTCCAAAAGCCAAATGGGGGATGAGATGATTATGCTTGTATGATATAGCTATGGGGCAGTTTGATCTAGACCTCGGCAAATGGAGAGGGAGTCAAATGTCTCACCATATTATGCATTGTCAAATTGGAAGAAACATATAGCAACCCTAACAGAACATTCAAGATAACTGAGATAATTAAGGAGTGGTTTTATCAGTTCCACCTAGGGAGTTTCCATGGCCAAAAATGGATTTGAACCCAGGTCTTCTGAGTCCTAGTCTGTCACTCCATCCACAACACTATGCTAAGTGCCCCTGTGTCCTCCATATACATAGGGTATAATCTCAAAGATTTCTCCCACCAACCTTCGAAGTTGCTATTTTGCCTTGCAGACGATGTTTTTGTAGAAGGCATCAGAACAAGGATGGACCAAGTACAACTTTTCAAATGCCACTAAACTGACCTTCACTACAGTCTTCACTAGAGATATAAATGAATTTTAAAAATGCAAAATTTATTCAAAAATTGCTAGTTTGTTGATCCATATTCACACAAATTGATATCCCCCAATTAAAATGAATTGATAATTTTTAGTTATTTTTATTTGTCAATTTGTTGGGCTATATAATGTTCACCAGGGCACCTGGAGACACTAAATTTGAAGGGAAGCTTTCCTTGACTTCTCTGTACAATCCCTGAAGGTCTGGCAAAAATTGGATTCATGGCTTCCAAGTCATGCAACTCCAAATAGGAATGCTCCTCCCAGTACCTAGAAGCTTCCTCTGATTCTCATCTACAATCTCTCCAGGTTTGATGAAGATTGGGTTTCTCTAAGCCAGTTGCTAAAGAGCACATTACTCAGGGGGCATGTTGTGGGTATATAACGTAGATGTCTGAAATCCAATCTTTACCAAATGTGGAAGTCTTATAGAGAAGAGTTGGAGGAAGCATCCTTGCAAATGTGGTGTCTCTAGGTCTCTTGGAGGTCATAATATAGGGGTGTAAATTAAATAATAAATTTACAAATTGATTAATTGATTTGTAAGAAAGATATCATAAATTGTTTTCTTTGTGATTTGTTTACTTTGACAAATCACAGATCAAAATGAATCACCATTTTTTCTAATTCATCCCCACCTCTCGTCCTTACCTTTGGCTAGCTGAGGGGAATTTTAGTCTAACAATATATCGGGAGGGTTGTACCCCCTTGCCAACATGTTGTTCCCATGGCAAAGAACAGACCACAAAACACAGTTGTGGTTTTAAAACACTAAAAGTGTGGTGCTGCCCATCCATAGTTAGTACTAGGACAGCACAGTGAGCAAGACGCATAGATCATCCACTTCCAATCTTCCCTACGAGGATGAGATGCATTGTATTTCTTTGCTAATTATAGTAATAAGTTCTGAATTTGCATCCATAAACCAGCATAGGGAAATGTTATGCATCATCATTTTATTTCCTCCAGGTGATGTAGACCTGCTTTTCCATTATGGCTATAGTCTTAATTTATTATGTCTGCCCCACCAGGTCATTTCTATTGACTAGTATACACCACTGATGTTCATTACTCCATCAGTGATTTCCCACTGGAATTTATGCCTGGGCAAGAACAATTCCATTTACTGAACAGGGCACTGAACCAAGAAATTCAAAAGTAACTTTTTGGGGACATGATTTGCTATGGGGAAATCTGCAAGCTACCGTTCAAAAAATTAACTTTGGAATCTGGAAGGATCCCATATTCTTAGTTGTACTGAGTGTTAAGACTGGTGTAGGATGAGTGTTTTAAAGAGATTTCATTGGTCATGTTGGCTGGGGGATTCTGGGAGCTGAATCTTTTTCATGCTCAGCAATGTGATGATAAGTGTACAGTATATGGATGGTATTTCCTCATATAATCAACTTTAACTACTCACTGTCTAGTCCTGCTGAATAAAGAATGAAATTTGGAATTCTAGTGATTGAAGTGGTTGAAGTCCCACCCCTAGTACCCAACAGTCTTACCATTAAAACAGAACCCAATGTCTATCCAAGAAAATGGTTTGATTAACCCAATGCAGTATCAATCTTCCCACAAGGTAATTCTTCCCCACAACCTTCACGCAAATGTGATTTCACACCCTCTGACTCCTCCGGGAAACCATTACTCAATTGTGTGTTGTGAAGGGCATAAGAGAACATAATTCACATGATAGAGATTAAGACAAAAAAACAAAAAAACCCACCCCAAACTATACATTGCAATGTTTCTACCTCTATGTAATTAACTCTCAATGATTGGTTTTTAATTACCTGTTATAAAGTTTTCTAAGAGAGATTGCTTTAATCTTTCATCTCATAAATTTTATTAACAAAAGCCATGTGGTTTAGGCTTCTTTTTGCCTGCCTTATGGCGTACGTAACAACCAATAGCCATCCTAAAATCCATACTTAGCCATAAAATCATTCTGTAACTCACATAATATGGGTTTGAAGACATTTGAATCTCAGGGTGTGACTGTGGATTCCTTCTCTCAGTTAGCTAGCCAAGGTTTTCAGAAATTCTGCAACTTGAGAGTAATATTTTTCACAGCTAATGAGCCCCAGATATGCATCCAGAACCTAGTTTATATCAACCTTGTTCCCAGGCAGTGGTTCCAGTTAGAAAAGCCAAAGCCAGAGGGATATAGTATGTATGTATGCATTCATTCATTCATTCATTCATTCATTTAATTTCTTGTCGAGTCTTAAGCTAGGACTTGGAAGCCTAGGATTCAAATCCCTTCTTGGTTATGGGGACTCGATGGAGGATGTTGACCCATACATTAAGGTTGTGGTGAGGAGCAGGACAGCTGTATATGCTGAAGTTACTTGAGGAAAGGTGGAATATAAATATACCTTAAAGGTTGAATATAAATGTAACATATAACACACATAAATTACTGGGGAAAGGCAATTGGTTTGTTCAAGCTGGAAGAGAAGAACTTGTGAGTTCCCCTGTTGTTTTACATGCTGACTGCTCTCCAAGGATATTCAACTTCATCCTGAATCCCAGATTTCAAACAGAAAGGGCATCACTCAAAATCACAGTGAATTCCTTTTGCCATTTAGGAGTCATCAGCACCATCCTTTTTATGCCTTCTGAGAAGTCTCACTCAGTTCTGTGGCACTTATTTTGGGAGACTGTATACAAGAATGAGGCATTAATTTCCATATGCTTGTATATGGAAAAAAATCAGAAAAAGAATAAAACTACTTCTTTGGTTTTTATTGGGGTGAAACACGTAGCCTTTGGGCCCCACTTGACTCCCCAGTGGAGTTTTTGTACCCCTCAGCACCTGTGGGACCTCCGGCACACTTACACCCCCTCACCCATTTTTTTAAAATTAAAAGCTAATTTGGTTCAGGAAAGTACTTTGTGTTCTCAAGGATTGGAAATATTGCTATTAGAGATCGGTGTGAAATGAACGTACAATCCGATTGATTCTGTCCTCCAAAACCACCTAAGGACCCAAACGTTCTCTATCATAATTCTTTCATAGGGAGACCAAATGGGAAGCTGAATGCACAATGCCTAAGCTTTTTTTCTTTTTTGAATAACTGTGTTGTGATAGACAGTCAAGAGCAACCTCAGTGTAAATTTAAAATCACATCTGTAATGCAGCCTGCATCTTTCCCAAGTTGCATCTAAGAACTATGCCTAGCAATTTTCATGTGAACCTTTGGGACTCTTAAGTTCTTAGCACAAATGACAAGACAGGGGTCTAAGCCTGATGCAGTGGGCCCTGATCCACAGAAGCTAGCAGACTGTATTTGGTGGGGCCACTGTGAGATGCAGGAAGCTGGACTAGATGGGCCTTTGGCCTGATCCAGCATGGCTCTTCTTATGTTCTTATGTTCTTATGTTCTTTAGGAGTAAAAGTATTGCTTACTCCTGCATTTTTATTGTGTAATGATCACACAGCCCCCTTTATGCTTTTGAAATCTACTAGCAGGCAACTGCAACCAGCTGCCTCCCTCCCCGTGCGTGGCGTGGTTATATAGTTATGCCAGGGCTTTGATGAGAATCATCATAAGCAACCTTAGAAAGTTGCCCCCAAAAAATTCTGTGCATGTTGTGTTCCTTCTGGCTACAAGGGGATACCACTATGAAAATGTTGGAGCAGGACTTGGGGGAATCAGGGCTGAGCCATAGGTGTTCCAGGGCAAGGGACTTTTGCTCTCATATATCTGACCTATGTACCTAACATGGTTGCTGGGAGGATAAAGTGAATAAAAAGAACCATCCCATGTCACTTGGAGCTCACCATACGAAAGGCAGCCTACAAATGTAACAAGGAAATAAGTAAGCAAACCATGAAATTCTACCTGCAGAACTCTTCAGTGAGGCAAAGCACACTCACCAGCCATATAGATTGCTCTATTGCAGAGTTCAGCGAAAAAGGAAGCTTGCATAACATAAATCTGAAGCAGAAGTCAGCCTCAACTTCAGTCAGTCCATCCAACTGGACTAAACTGAGGGCCAAGATTCTCTATAAAGAACTTTAGAAGCACGCACGCACGCATGCACACACGGACACACACGCACACGTGTGTGTGTGTGTGTGTGTGTGTGTGTGTGTGTGTGTGTGTGTGTGTGTGTGTGTGTGTGTGTGTGTGTAACTCTAAGGCAAAAATAAGCTTTTCCACAAACACATTCACAAGGACCCAATTAAAACCAACTGAGGTGTTTCCATCACCGCAGGCAAGGGGGAGAATGGAAAAGGCAAGCAGTCTGTATGCACCTCTTCCTTATTTCCAACATGAACACAGCTGCCCTGACTGCTTTTACCTAAACGTCTCCATGACAATGTATACACAAGTCTGTCCTCATGATGAACTGATCTACCTGGCCTGACGGAGAATATTTTGTATCCCATCAACAACAGGTAATCCTCAGACATTCACGCAAACAGTGTGTGTTGTTTTAGATGGAAATCTGAGATGGCTCACTTTCTACTCTGTATCTTTCACACCCTACCCTTTCTCCACCCCTGGAAAAGAAGCTGAAAAACCACACAAAGAGAGAGAGAGTGCCAGAGCCCGGAAGAGGCTGTGCGTCAGGCATCCTAGCCAGCTTTCAACAGCATGATACTGTACATGGGAAGAGATGGAAGCAAGTTTAAGTGAGCTCTAGAACTACCACCTGATGAAGAAAAATGCAATATTACATGCACACACAAACACCACTTTTCATTTTAATAGACAATCATCTTTATCATCTCTCAGGAAAGGAGGTTTTTTCCATAGGAATGAGTCCAAGCTGAAAATTGATGAAGTTGTCAGCTTTGCTTTGTCTTGTTTGTTTTAAAAACTTTGTTCACCCTAATGTTGACAGGTAAGTGTGTAAACAGAACACTTTCCAACAGGAGGTGAAGAAAAACCTGCCAAGTGATGGTACAGCTAGAGTCTACGCATGCTGCAACAAGTACTGTTTTTGCAACTGAAGTTGAGTTGGAAGGATCCCCAGTTATTCACATTTATTTCTGCAGTGGTGGACAAAACATCTTTTTTGTCACCACCACTAGGCAATTTGAACTATTGTTCCCCATATCTGGTTTGAATGATGCCCAATCCCAATCCATGCCCCAAGTGGAATTTTTTTGGTCCAGCAGGACAGCTAATATTTTGCAGGGACTGAGTAGAGTGATTTGTCCATAGATGGAAAGATTGCTTTAACCTTTGCTTTCATGATCAATTAGTCATGAAGTTTGAATTGTAAACAATGATTAATTATAACTATGCTTAGAAGTGAAAACTATTTCATAAAAGTATTCTCAAAGGCTGATAGTTGTTGTGAGTTTTTTTTCTAGAAAACAGCCCAAAAAACTCACAGCACCTATTTCACAAAACATAGTTTGAAGTTGATGTTTCAGTTAAGGTCTTTGGAGTTGTTCCCCACCACCACCCTTGTTCAGCAGCATGTTGGGCTGGAAACATGACACATGATTTCCACCAAATATGGTTCCAAGAGACTGTGATAAGGATTGCACTGCTGTTTAATGAGATGGACATCATTTTCAGTTGACTACAGATAGAGGGAAATACTCTTATTCCCCTGAGCAAACAAAAGGAAGTTATTTTTCTTTCAATATTTCTGTATATTTTTCTTTAAAAATTACACAGATTGATGGGATTTCTGTTTGAGACATGCTTATATCTAGAGATGGTCATGAATCAGAAAAATGACAAATCATTTTGATTCATGATTCATCAAGGTTAATAAATCACAAAACATGACTTGATGATTTTTTTCTTATGAATCAGTGAATCAATTCATTGATTTGGCTTATATTTAAAACCCTACAAAATGCTTCCCAAGGCACCTAGAGACACCAAAACTGCACAGGAGCTTTCCCTGACTCTCTTCTACAACTCTTGCAAGTTTAGTGCAGTTCAGGTTTTGGATGTCCATGTTACACAATGTCTCTCCCTCCCCTCACCCCAGAAGGATGCCCTATCAGGATCATGAAGATCATTTTCTAAATCTCTTTGCATCATGTCAAACAATATATCTTCCCACTCTCTTCTTTTGATGAAATGAGAATCTACTATTGGTGCCCATGGCAGCTTCCTCTAGAGCAGGCCTGCCCAACAGGTAGACCGCAGGCAACTGGTAGCCCGCTAAGGGTTCAAAAGTAGCCCGCTGGCCATCAATAAAAAAGTGAGGGGATAAATTCTCCACCCCTCCCTCCCCCATGCCAAGGACTTACACTGCCCCAGCAAAGTTCTGGGTCTGCCAGCCCACTGTCTCAGCCAAGAGGGGCAGTTCAAGAGCCATGGCGCATTGAAATCTGTTCCCTTCAGAACAGATTAATTGGTTTTCAATCCATTCCTATGGGAAACCGCTGCTCTACTTACAAAAGTTTTTACTTATGAGTAGAGATGGGCACAACTCAAAAAAATGGTGTTTCGTTTGTCATTTAGGGGTCCGTTTTGGTTTGTTTTTGTTTTTCGTGAATTTTTTGCAAAAAAAATCGTTTTTGTTTCGTTACGTAACAAAACGAAAAACGAAAACGAAAACAAAAATTGCTGTTTCGTTAGGATTCATTACAGTTCAATGTATTTGCCGCAATGAAAACGAAACGCACGACAAAATTTCTGTTGTTTCGTTTCATTTCGTTTCATTTTGGAGACAAAATTCATTTTTCGTTTCGTTACATAACGAAACAAAAAAATGAAAATGAAAATGAAAAATTGCTCATTTCGTGCCCATCTCTACTTATGAGCATGTGCTTGGAACGGATAACATTTGTAAGTAAAGGTTTTAGTATAGTAGCCCTCAGGCACTTTGGGCCAGATAAAGTAGACCTTAGCCTGTTCAAAGTTGAACAGTCCTGCTCTAGAGCACAAATAACAGCTTTGAGGAGACAGACTTTTGACAATACTGCAACACAGGAAGAATGGGTCTTTTAAAGGCCCAATTAAGTTACAGTTCTTGATGAACACCTCCAAAGTTGTTCCTTTATAAAAAGTAAGCATATAGGTGTAGATGGAACATTTAACACTATGTAATTTAGCCAGCAATCGTCAATCTAATTCACACATTTAAGAACAGGGCCAGAGATTTCTGGTCTACAAATCACAAATCCAAAGTCAAATTTCTGATTCAGGCATACATCCCATAAAAATCAGCAGGACTTGTACAGGCAGAACTGAGACCAAGAATATTACTTTTATTTGTAAATTCTATTTCACTTCAGTTAGGACTATTTACAGTATCTGGATATTTCTGCATTTTTATCCGCACATTCTGGATAATTTCTATGAAGAACACTAGATCCCTTTTGAGAAACATCCAAAGTAGTTGCCACACACGATCTGTGCTTGTTCACAAAGGTTTTTTTCAGTTAAGTTTTGTTGAAACTGGCAATTTAATTAGCAAAAAAATGCTAAGGTATAATTTGAGAAATGTTATCTCAAGTTAATAGAACTATTTTAATTGTGGCATTCAGCAAGTTATGACCACATGGCGAAGTTTTATTCTGAAGAATAAATTTTGAGATAAGGATAAGGAGTTGTATGTGTATATGGGGGGTGTTACATGTATCACAAAATTCATGTCTCACAGAGAGACCATCTCTGTGTTCATCTGGATCCTAGGACAGGGGGGAAGGAGAACAGTATAGGCAAAACAGGAGGGTTTTCAGATTTGAATATTTTCATTGAACGTACAATATTTTGTGTAAAATATCAGATCTTTAACAACTGACTTTGACAAAAGGTGTGAGACAACAAAACTGTCAGGGAGGTCATTCTTCTCAAGTATTACCAGAGAGCAGATGATTCAACCCTGAAGTAAAAAATAGCAATATTTTGAGATCCACAAAAGGTCCAGGGTGCTGAACATAAGTCAACACTGATCAATTATAAACAGATTGGTTGACTTTGTCCAAAATGGTGGGCAGACTTTCAGCTGTGAAGGATGAAAAAGCAACATGGGGCAGACTCTGCTTGTAAGCTCCATGTACTCACTGTCCTATCTGTATAACCACTATAGGTACACATTGTATAAACTGCATAGAAACTTCATAGTTTAATCCACCCATCTATCCATTCATTTGGCCATTCATATCATTTCATTTCATTTCTATGCTACCTTTCCCCCCAAAGTCTGACCCAAGGCAATTTACAAAACAATTTTAAACCGTAGCAGATTAAAATACAATAAAATGACAAACTTAAATTAAATTGAGCTATATCATTAAAATATACTTAGAATTAAAGCTGTTTATTTATTTATATTTATTTATTTATTTTTATATTTTTATACCGCCCATCTTCCAATGGAACTCCGGGCAGTTCACAGCAATTATAGTACAACAGTAACAACAAAATAAAAATAAAAAACCAAAAAGATATTTAAAAGAAATAGATAAATAAAAAAAGAGGCAGCATAGATTGCGGCTAATATATTAAAAACAAAACAAAAAAAACTAATGGTCTCCAAATGCCTCTCTAAAAAGCAATGTTTTAAGAGCTTTTTTAAAAGCCAGCAGGGATGATGCCAGGTGCAGCTCACTAGGCAGATGGTTCCAAAGTGATGAGCCAGCCACAGAGAAGGCCCGGTTTCGGGTAACCGATTTCCTGGTCTCCCTGGGCGTGGCCACCCACAGTGAGAGTGCCTGCGACATTCTGGTGGGTCAGGCATCATTTGGGATAATGCACATAATATCCCAGTCTCACCTTCACCATTTTTACCTCCAGAGAAAAATCATGCTTGATTTGCTCTATCACCCACTTGTTTGTCTAGTTTCTGGCAGTCCAAGGTATCCAAAAAGCTCCCCTCCTCCTCCTCTAAATTTCAAACAAATCAGCTTCCCTATAAATTCCATTGGTTCAATCGGCCAAATCTAGTTGTGACTTAGATGTTAAAAAAGCAGGATTTCAGCCACTGCATGACAAACCCAATTAGAGGTAATGGATCTTTTATTTTAGATGTGTGGTGAGCAGCACTGCACACATAAATCGCCCTTCAGGGAGGACACCCCTACAAAATCATCACTATAGATTCTTATAATGGCAACACAATATTGTTATTTTGAATTTGTTCCCTAATAGCATCTAACATGAAATTTATTCTTTTAAACAAGTATTGGAAGAGGTTTCAATGGTATGGAAATATTACCACTTCTTTGCTGGCCAAAAAAAAAAAAAAGTGCTGATTTAATGCCAGAGTAGAATTGGCACATTATTTTTGCTCAATTAAAAAAGGCACAAATTATCTTTGGGAGGAGGAGAGGAAAAGTCAGCTTGAGACAGAACACTTTAACTCTTCATCCCTTCTGCAAACCTCATTAGAATTACGTAATAATAATTATGTGTCATCAAGTCGATTCTGATTTATGGCAACCATTTCCAGCACTTCCTAAGTACAGAATATTCAGAAATGGCTTACCAGTCTCTTCTTCTAAGGATGCCTTGGGAATGTTCGGATTGCCCAAGACCACTCCAGCTGCCTCTGCTAAAACTCCTGACCTCTGATGCAATGAGCTATCCAGCAGCCTAGATAGGGTGGTTGTTTATCATCCTTCAGTGTAGACAGCCTTCTATTCAAAGTGCTGCCAGGAGATAATAATCCCGTTGAAGATGTCCCCCAGATGAAAGTCTAAGCTGTACAATTTTGAACCAGGATAAGTTCTAGTTTATTCTTAATAAATAATGCACCATTTTGGTTTAAATAAATTATATTAACTTGTTTTTCAAAACAAAACAAACCCAACTCAACAGTGAGTGTATTTCATTTATTTCTACAATTTGTACAGAAATCCACAGGCTCTGGTGAGATGCACTGCAATTCTGTTTAAATCATAAAATACTTTCTAATTTAGTGTCCATACATCTATTTCGGCATCTGTTTTTGTCCTCTGTTTTGATGATGCAAATGATATTCTCCTTTGCGACAATGTGCAAACAAAACAATCTACAAGTAGGCCTTCCTCTTCCAACTGTCAGCAATGGGTGGAAAATTCCCTCACGGCAGTTTTCCTCCCACTGCAAACAGCCAAAGATGGGGATCCCATGGAAGGGAGATGAGCTCCTCTCCTCCCTTACCATGGCACCAAACCACCTCAATTATTTATGAAACAGAAAGCCAAACTACTCAACAAAGGTCATGTCTAGCTTGACCTAACAGGGGACACTGCTGACCATCTAGGAAGCCAGTTTCCAGATCCCCCAGAGTGTCTCTCAGGAGGCAGACTCTGAAGTCTACTATTGAAAATTCTTCTGCCAACACCACTAATTAATACAGCAGAGGGTGGGAGCAGAGAGAGTGAGTCAGTCTGGTTGTTTTTCAACAGAATTCTTCTGCAAAAGAGAAGAATGCAGAAAATGTTGCCCTTTGCATATCCCAACTTGTCACATGAAGTGGCTACTTTCCTTTCTCTCTCTCTCTCTCTCTCTCTCTCTCTCTCTCTCTCTCTCTCTCTCTCTCTCTCTCTCTCTCTCTCTGTGTGTGTGTGTGTGTGTGTGTGTGTGTGTGTGTGTGTGTGTGAGAGAGAGAGAGAGAGAGAGAGAGAGGTCACCCCATGGCTTCCTCCAAGCATCATACACAAAATATGGCACAGTGACAAGTCAAACACTGCTTAAAGTTTACAACCTGTCCAAGAAGAGAAATGGAAAATAGAAAGGAAGCAACAAACCCTTTAACACAAAAGACACCTGGATTGTTTGAGGCTGGATTTTAACCGCCCCCCACCCCACCCCTTTCCCCCAAATTATTTTTTTAAAAGTAGAATGAAGGGTCTTGGCTCATCTTTCAAAGCCTGTCTCATTGCTCCATCTCCTTTTACTGAAGCAAGCAGAAAGTCATGTGGAGTGTGTTTTGCACGTAGTGTATATTCTCATTCGGCTCACATCTCTGACAGCATGTTTATTGCAACACCACATTTCTTAATGCAGTGGTATGCTGGGTTGAATCAAATTGTTAATGCCAGCTAAAGCAGACCCAGTGAATTAATAAGCCTTATTAAACTGATACATTAATTACAAAGATTTGATGGGTCTCCTGCAGTTGGAATTAGATTTAGCTCATGTTTACCTTTTTTTAAAAAAAAATGTTGCAGGTACGAGCATTTGCTATACTCAGGTGAGTCCCACTCCCAACATCTCAGCCAGCTCCAGCAAGTATCAGCATATACTATGGAAGTAAAGAAGAAGAGAACTGGAGCACTCTCAGGAGATGTATACAAGAGTCAGTTGAATCACAAAGCTGGGATCTAGCCCACCTCTGCAACTGTCAGTTGAGGGTGTAGCCAACATTCTGACACTACTTGATCTGACAGCTGAGGTTATGAGGATAGCAAGAAGGGGAACTGTGCTACCTCTGACCACTTTCAGAAGATATCATCATAGATTATGGGGCCTAATTCTCTCCAGTGGGGGGGGGATAGCAGCTCACAAGGGAATCACTGCTGTTGGCCCGTGCGATCCCTCAGAATTCAGTTTTATCTCCTCTGCTGTTTAACATCTACATGAAACCACTGGTTGGCCAGAGTTTGGGGATTCAGTATCACCAGTAGGCAGATTACATCCAACTCTCTCTCTCCTTGCCACCTAATCCAAGGAAGCTGGGTTTTTTTTTCTAGGTCAGTGTCTGGTGTTAGTAATGGACTAGATGAGGGAAAAATATACTGAAACATAATCCAGACAAGGCAGAAGTGCTCTTGGCTAATCAAAAGGTAGATCAGGGAACAGGGATGCAGCCTGTGCTGGATAGGGATATACAGTGACCCCCCACCTATCACGGGGGTTAGGGACCCAACCTGACCCACAATAATTGAAAATCCGCAATATGCAGTTGCAGATCGGGCCAGGCCTGGGGGGCCTAGCTGGGGGCCCTTGTACTTACCCCCAGCCTGATGGTGCCCCAAACGACCTGCGAAGGCCTTCCTGTAAGTGACTTCCAGATCACCAAAAATCATTTCTGAAGCCTCTGATAGGCCTAGACTGGGGCTGGTCATGGAGATCACATCAGGCCCCTGTGACAGCAGCTCTACTTTCTGCTGATCCATTTCCAGGAACAATTCAAAGTGCAAGTTCTAATCTTTAAAACTCTAAATGGCTTGAGTCTAAAGTAGGCATGTCAAAAGTCCAGCCTGGGGGCCAAATGTGGCCCGATTTAAACTTTTGATTGGCCCTCAGCCTCTTCTCCCTCCTGGCTCATCCTGTCATTCATCCCCACCAGCTGGCTGTTTCCTGTGCTGGCTAGAGACATCAGCTTGCAGTTTTATGGTTTGCCTGTCCCCCCCTGCCTCCATCCATCTCCTCAGCCAGCCACCCTGCCTACCTGCTCCTGGCTCTGTTGCTGCAGCGTCTTCCCCACCTCCTTGCGAGGGAGGACAGCATATGCAAACAGTTGTGCATCTTGGGTGTGCATGGGCCAATTCCCGGGCTGTGCAACAGCCGCTGGGCCCTTGGGCACCTTGAAACCGGAACATTTGCAGCTGTTGCAGATGCGCACAGAGCATGCCCTTTCTCCCTCTGAATGGTCGGCCCCCACACATTTTCACCTCACCAAATCTGCCCCCCTTGCAAAAAGTTTGGACACCACTGGTCTAAAGCTAATTGCATCTTCCTGCATGAGTTTGCTGAATTGCTGAGATCACCAGGAGAGGCCTTTCTCAGGTGTGTTTGGTGAGGACATGGGAGGGAGCTTTCTCTGTGGCTGCTCCAAGACTTTAGAACTCTCTTCCACAGGAGGCCACAGTGGCCCCATATTTGTTGTCATTCTGCAAGCAAGTGAAGACCTCGCTCTTTAGGCAAGCTTTCTTGAGTGAAGGGTTGACTGAGTCAGGTTTTTAAATGGAGGGTTGTGCCTTAGTAATTTGAATGTGCTTTTTGTGTTGCTTTATTTGCCATCGTTTAGTGTGGTATTTTCTTGATCCTTTTTGGCATTTATATGCTACTGTTTTAAAATATTGCCTTTTAGTGAAGTAAATCACCTTGGGTCCCTTTTAAGGATGGTAGGTTAAGAAGGGTAGGTTATCACAGGTAGCAGTGGCCTCACGCAGCCCATGGGACTACTGAAAAGTAGCAATCACTCTGAAGATTGGCAAATAAAAAAGGGAGAAATGTTATGCTTGTTTATTGTGTCAAGAAATGCATTTAGTGACATGGTGGGAGAAAATATTTCTGAAACATATAGATGCCCCTGAGAGCTGCCTTCCATGTTTTCAATTCCATTGCTGGCAGCCCTTTCTCTCACTAAACATGGAAGGAAAAGAAGCCACAGGAAGTGCCTCAGAGAAAGAAGAAAGAAGGCCTAAGGGTACCAATTTTTTATATAGAGCAGGAAAAGACGAGATGAAAAACATACGCTAGTTGTCCACCAACTACTGCCCCACCAACTGATACAGATCACTTGCTACAAGCATGGTGGCCTGTTTCAACAGAGAGATTCCTCTGTTAGCCAGAGATTCCCCATCCTTATTCTAGCATTTGTCACTGCTAAACTACAGCCCTTTCCCCTCCTCCTTATTACATCCATTTATTACACAGGCATATTCATGCATTACAGTGCCTTTCTTCTAAAAGCTCAAGGTGCCATATAGTAGATCGGCTTCTCCATTTGACCCACCTCTGCTCCATGTCATGTATAGCTTCCCTTTTCTAATGTTGCTTTTGTTGTGACTTTTAATCATTAAATTAGACTTGGGCCATGAAGTCTTTCACAGAAGGGCTGACTTCAGAGAAAATAGATAAAATAATGTAAAATATTGTAAAATAGATTAGGCTAGCCATTCTCAACAGGGTCCATATGATTCCCTGAGGGGGGCTCTAGCACATTCGAAGGAGGGGGAGAGACGCAAACTGGAAACAATTATTCACAAACCACCTGATAAGATTTGTTATGCAATGCATTTGGTCCTGATTCAGCCTATATTTCTTTCATATGGTGTTTAAAGCCATGGTAAAAAAAAGGTTGAGAATGGCTGGATTAGCCTGAGAGATGGAGCCTTCACTGCACTCTCCAAGCAATCTTCCTTGTCAAGAAGGGATTTGAACCTGGGTGGTTTCAATATTAGTTCAGCACACTAATCTCTCTACCAGGATCCCATTTCCCCCTCTTTGTTCCACCTTCTACAGCCTTTTCAGAATCACAAATGATTCTGCATATGTTTGACATGAATTCCTGTTGAGGTTCTTTCACTGTGGCCCTCCATTCTCAAGCTCACTTCGTGGCACACAAGCCTGAAGAACCAGCTGAGTGGAAGATATGATACCATATCTACCAAGAGACTTTAACCCTGAAATTTTAGTTGAAGGATTGGACATGCAGATTAGACACAAATTTTGTGGATTACACACAATCATATGACAGGCACAGAGCTGGTTATTATTATACAATCACATGTATTCCTTGCAGAGAACAGGAGGCATCTTCATGCTTAATGTCATTACAGGAAATAGCCAAAGGAAAAGCAATTATATATGATGCTTATTTAAATTGAATTCTGGAGGGTGGAAGGCCAGGGATAAAAGGACTCTGAAAGCACCCTGGGGCAGAACCTTCTGTTTAACCCTAGGACCTCATTACTCAAAATGCCATATAAGTCATCCTTGTACTTGGTAAATTGTTAGGACTTGCTCACTCCACAGTTAAAGTGTCAATAAGCAACCAGAATTATTATTATTATTATTATTATTATTATTATTATTATTATTATTATTATTATTATTATTATTATTATTAATGACACAGCTTACTATGCTGGATTCGATTATTATTATTATTATTATTATTATTATTATTATTATTATTATTATTATTATTATTATTATTATTATTATTATTATTATTATTATTATTATTATCATCATCATCATCGTCATCGTCAACAACAACAACAACAACAACTCTGTTTATTAAGGTGTTTCTTGTTGCTTCAAGTAAGATGCTATATATCACAGACCAGTTTGTTAAGGAAAAATGTGAAAATCGGTTCCTGAATATGTGTCACATTGGTGTCTTGACAGGCAATATTCACACAATGGGTTTTAATGACAATTATCAAATGTCCTGCTGTTTTGCATACCCTTCTTACTACTCCTGGAAGAAATCCAAAATGTGTTGTGTACATCCAAGGCAGGGAAATAGTTTTCCTATGGAATTCAGGAAAAGCACTACTAGAATTTAAATAGATTCTGTGAAAACATACACATCTGCTTTTGCATACATTGTTTCCACCAGATTTTGCTGCTGATTCTTCAGAATGCAGCTACTAAATTACCACTATAGACATACAATGATCAACTTGTAAAATTGGCCCGCTTGGATACAAGACAGATTTTCTGTGACTGTGGAAATTCAATCAATGGAGCACTTACTGTACGTGGATGCAATTTATGCCTCACCATGCGCCCAAAAGAATATCCAGCAAATAGTTGAGAATGAAGTAACCCACAAGAAAAAAGAAAGGTTTGATTTGATTTGTGGGATTCTAAGTCTTTCACAGAGTGTTCACATACTGATAAATGGTTTGGCAGGAGTACCGTGTTGCAATATACCAGCATCAAGCATTCTTCTTCATTAAGACTTGAAATTGAAAGGCTTTTATAAAACCATTCAGATCACTTGAAGAGATAAAATGTATGATGGATGGGTGCTCTAAACTGATGAAATGACTTGAAGGGCGAGTTCAGCTCCCTGCCCATGAACAGGTCAACTGCGCATTCTGATAAAAAGAGTGCATGTTCCAGCCATTCATAATAGTATAAATGGCTATGCCTTGGAACACTTGGTTATAGAAGTAGATCAGAAGGGAGACAACCCTAGATGTAATCCCCCATGGTATAATGCAGGGCATATTTCAAAATGCCAGCACTGTTGAACCAACTGGAAGCCATAGCCATAGTTCAACCAAACGGTCACTTGATCTAAGTTGGAAATTGCCATGGAAGCCCATCTCTGTCCCTTTTGTCTTCAGAAATAGCAGCGTTCTCTCATTTAAGAAGATTGGTAATAAAAAGAAGTTGAAAAGCAGAGGGAAAGCTATCCAAAATCCTTGAGGGTGATTGAGAAAACTCAATAGTAGATGCTCAGCTGGAAGGCATGCTTCAGGTCAATAAAGATAGCTTGAACGCCAAAAGCTCATTGTCAGCATGATTAACAAGCAGTGTCACAGAACTTATTAGAGAAGAGAAAGATTCCTTCAGAGGGCATTTATACACAACCCCTAAACTCCGGGGCAAATGGCTCCCAGCTCTGGAGATTAAAAATGTTTACCCACCAGCTCCGGAGTTAACAGGAAATTAAGTGCAACCCCGCCCACTTTAGCGCGTCCCAGCGCAGCTTTCAGGTACCTGCTTTTTGGATGTGAAAAATATTTGATCCGGTGTAAGGATAGTGAGTGCGGGGCTCTCCTGGCTTCTGTTTGTTGTTTTTCTGCCCCCCCGCCCCTTTAAGAAATCTGAATGCTGCCGGGAACAGAACGGAAGTAAGCCGGTATTCTTTTCTTTCTTTTTTCTCCCTTCCCTCATGCAGCCAGCAACCAGGAAGTGCAGAGGGAGGTGGGGACAGAGGAAGAGCAACGAACCCCTAAGATCTCTGGTCCGAATTTAAGTGGCCAGTGGATCTTAGGGGTCGTGTAAAAAGGCCCAGAATCAGATATGAGAAGGCAGCAGGGGTTTGGGGGAGTGGGTGGGGAGGGAGAGACAAACGTGCAGAAAAGGATAATTGTCTAGCAAGTGTGTACCAGTACAGCTACCATAATTACAACTGGCCCTATAACTGGTAAAAATTGTGGTGTCTACTGAAGGTGGCAGATCCTGGGTGCAGGAAGGGGCAAAAATTATTGTGGAACAGGGATTTATGAACAACCTTCAGCCTGCTCTGCACCCACTAAGGTAGGCTGTTGTCCTCAAGTGAATTAGGGATATCCAGTGATATGTCTGTGAAGATTCTCAGTCATCCAGGTGAGTTTATCTGGAAGTTGAATCATGGCTACTGGACTTCTTTTTTTTAGAAAAAAAGAAATCCAGTAGCTATGACTCAACTTCCGGATATCCAGTGAGAAAATAAAACTCAGTCACCAGTTGATTTGGCTTTCATAAGTAGATTGGGAGAGTGCTACTTGGCCCTCCCTCTCAGGCAGCACAACATCTTGAGCTGGCTGCGATGACTGCATACTGTAATTACATACACTATGTAAACTGTCCTATGCAAAGCTAGCCAAGTGGTTTAGAAAATAAGTGTATCTCAGCCATTCATGCAGAGGGAAATCGCAAGCACAACAGTCTCATGGTCCCTCATCATCCATCTGTAATGTGCAGATAATCATACTGGCCTACCTACCCACTTATGATAAAAAAATTTTTTTTAAAGAATGTATTTGAACACTTAGAAAAAACTTCCAGTGTTGCTTCTGACTTTGGCTGAGCTCTTCCATAAACCAGGGCTTTCAATATTATTCTCAGAAACTAACATTAGGTTCCAAGATAATCAAAGATGCAATCAAATATCACTGCAGAGACAAGGACTTCCAGTCTACAGTGCTTTATTCTTCAAAAGGCTGTGCACTTTTTGAAATAAGCCAATTATTTACATCAATACAGTGGGCCTAATCACATCTGACAAAGGAATGCTAGCTATATTGAGTTTGCAGTTATTTCATGTTATTTAAATAGTTTTATAAATTTCCATTCACATGACACATGTGTAACATTGATTAAAATGCACAGCAATAAATTGCCTACTATCCATGGAAAGTTCTTGCAGAAGCAGCAGAAACAACAACAACAAAATGGATGACATTGCTCAGAAGGAGACAACCTTCCCCTCTACACACACACTCCAGATTACCCAATTTTAGGAAGGAAGGGCTGCAGATACAATTTGTAAAAATAACATTTTAGGGCAGTGGAAACCCAGAGACAGGGTGCAAAATGAATCAATTTATACTTTATTTATTTATTTATTTATTTATTTATTTATTTATTTATTTATTTATTTTAGGGCTTATATACCGCCCGTCTTCCAAAGAGGAACTCCAGGCGGTTTACAACAAAACAAAACAGCAAACAGGTTAGGTACAACATTGCCATAAAAATAATAAAGTCAATTTAAAACACATAATAAGAAGAATGGCATGAGATGACATGGTACGAATACAAAAGTAAGAAATGTACTGATTAAATTAGCAGCCATGTGAAGTGGCCCAGTGGTATATATACCTTGTGACTATACATACAAATATAGGGATACAATGGAGGAGGAGGAGGAGGAGGAGGAGGAGGAGGAGGAGGAGGAGGAGGAGGAAAAAGGGATGAGTCAAATGGTCCATTGCAGTAAAACCACTACAATGAAATTCCAGTGAGTATCGTCTGGATTTATTCTGTGATACAACTTACTTTATAATGTGACCTAATATTTTCATTTTAGCTGTTTTCCTATAAAGGGAAATACTGTAGAACCAAACCAAGCAACATTTTAGACGATAATTAAAAATAATCCATCCCCTTTTATGGAGCTTATTCTTGAGGTGGATAGAATGTGAAAAGCCACTCCAAAAACAAAACAGCACAAAACAAACCCCAAAGGCCAATTAGTTGACTGGGACAAGCTGGATTTCACTGCATTGCTCTGTAGTCCATGTCTGGAAAATGCAAATCAGATGTTTATTCCTGACTCTTAGTCATGAGGCATTAATCATGGCAATTAACAAATAGAGTGGTTGATGGTGCTATATATTTATTCGTTATTTGTGGATTGTGGATATAATAATTCCACCTTCAACTATGTAAGTCCCAAAACCCATTCTTTAGGTTTAAAAAGTTGACTGTCATACATTTTGCTTTTGCTTTTCCCTTACACTGTGCACCAGTAAAGTGCAGGCATCTTAATGGGAGTGCTCCTGAACAGAATTCCTCTCTGGCAGAAAAGTTGTAGAATGCTAAAAGTAATCGCATCATTTGGCTGGCCCACTATAACCTTTTTTTTGAGCAAAATGGTTTTACTGGCATATCATACACAGTGGCCATTTGATTATTTATTGTTGCAATAAATAATCTAAGGAAGCTACTTCAGCTTTAAATTTGGTATCAATAATGGACTGGATGAGGGTGAAAAATTAAACTTAATCTAGACAAGAGAGAAATGCTTCTGGTCAGTCAAACGGGAGATCAAGGAATAGGGATGACGCCTGTACTAGATGGGATTATTCTCCCATTGGAAAAAAGGTGCATAATTTGGGGATACACCTGGATTTGAACTTCAGCTGAATGCCCAGGTCTCAGCAGTGTCTAAGAGTACATTTGCACAATGAACACTAGTGCATCAGCAACATTGGATCTGGCCACTGTGACACATGTCCTAGTTACTTCCTGGTTGGATTACTTTAATGTACTCTTTGTGGGGCTACCAATGGAAAGTGTCAGGAAGCTTCAGTGGGTCCAAAATGTAGCAGATATATTCTTTACTGGGATTGTTTCAAGGATCACAAAACACCTGTTACAGCAATTGCACCGGCTGCCAATCAAATTCAGGGCACAATTTCAAAGTGCTGTTTTAAATGCATAAAGCTCTAAATGGCCTGGGTCCAAACTATCTCAAAGACCATATCTCCCATTATGTGTTGGCAATTAAGATGACCAGGAGAGGTCTTTCTCTCAGTCCCACCACCTTCACTGGTGCATCTGATGAGGATGCAGGTGAGGGCCTCCTCTGTTACTGCTCCCAGACTTTGGAACTCCCTCCCCCAGACTGGCCCCCATCTCTGCTGTCCTCCTGTAAGTAGGCAAAGAAACGTCTCTTCAGGCAAGCCTTCCCTCAGTAACTAGCTACCTGTTATGCAATGGACTGACTGTTGTGCATTACTGCTTTGACTAGATTTTAGTACTACTTATGTTTTCTGTTTATTGTGTTTATTCATTTCTCTGAGTAACATTATTCTCTTTCTATATTTTTTTGCTTATTGTTCTTAGCTTTAATATTACCTTTTATTTAGGTAAGATGCCTCTGCACACTCATTGTTCTTAGTTTTAAATATTGTCTTGAATGTTAACAACCATTGTAGACTCATTGTCTTCAACCTTAAGGATTGCCTTTTAGTGTTGTAAGCCACCTTGTGTTGATTGGCAAAACCCCAAACAATTTGGACCAGGCTATCCAAAGGATTGTCTTCTTTCACACAAACCTGCAGCGGTAGTAGGAAGTGCTAATGTGTGACTTGCTGCCCTACAAAAGCCACACACCATACACCGTCTACTGTGGAAGAAGCAGGAAAACTCTGGCCCTCTGGTTTTGGGACTGCAGTTCTAACAGCCACAACCCCCACAGTCATCGGGGGGGTGAATTGAGGAGAGAAGTAATGGAAGTAGAGGAGCACAGCATATTCTCCACCTATGTAGACAATGGAGTGCATTGTCCTGTGCAATCTTTCCTTGATGAAATGGCAACTTAAAATGCTCATATCGCTTCAGCCTCAGGATTTCTCATTACCCTTGATGGTTTTGTTACTTTAATATTTCTGCCAAGCATTGTTGCTGCTGAATTAGTTTTATTGTTCTGTTCTTTACTCTTTTCATAAATGTTTCATCCGTTCTTTATTGTTTTCATAAACACTTTGCTCACACAGCTCTCCCTCCTCCCGAATAGGGCAGAAGAAAACAGGACCTATACACAAACCAATATGGGTTGCAAATGTAAATGGTAACTGCATTGCCTGCTTTGCTGCTCTTCTCCTCCTTCGGAAAGGAGCTGGGCTCCCAAACAGTGTTTCCAAATCTCCAGAGGACGAAGGGGTTAAGGCTGGCTCATGGCTGAGGGATTTCTCCCTAATCTGTACACATGTCATGGGGAATCAAGGCTGTGGGTGGTAGTGCTAGCCTGTGGCAGTTGCTCAGGCCCGTAGCCCATCGCCTGACTGGCTCAGAAAGCCCTCTTATCCAGGCAGTTTTCAAATTTAATTAAGAGGGACCCATCACGGGCTTAGCTCGGTTGCTGTGCCATTCCAAAGGTCTTTCGGCAATTGTACACAAAAGGAAAGCGAAGAGTGTGGTGGTGTCACGACAACGTGAGCGCTTATGAGTGAGGCAAGCTCAAGGAGGGCAGTGGTTCCAGCAACCCCCTCCCCTGAATGCACGAACTCAGGAATGACATCACAAGTGCTCCCTTTCTTTAAAGGCCACTTAATTCCAGGCTGCAAACATGCAGCAATCTAAAGCCGAGAGGCTGGAGGAAATGCAAGCAGCCAAGCAGTGGATGTGCGTGGACAGCAAGCGTTTCTTGGCAGGCTCCCCTGCTGTTTACTCTCCAACAAATGGCTGCCTACCCCCTCCCGCCTTCGCCATGCTGTCCAAATCCATTCCTAATTGGATCTTGGTTTGCTAGCAAACTGACATGCAAGGCAAGCTGTACAAATGACACAAAAGCAAGGAGAGTCCCCCAGCGCCCTGCCACCCAGCCACTCAACACATGCACAGTCCAACTTGCAGAGCCGAAGGGGAGGCAGTGTCTCTCTCACTTGGCTCCTTTTTGATCAGACAGGTGGCTGAGTTTTATGTCTGAGCTTTTAAGCATGTCAAAGGAGGGTTGGTGCTGCTCTGTGCCTAGATGAACCTTCACAAAGGCAGTTTAGAAGAGTCCCAAGGTCTCAGTTTTGATCTTTAAAGGAAGAGAAAAGGTGGGAGGAGGAGATCACAGAGGGGCATCTCCTCCGAGCTCTTTAAAACCACCATCACTGTGCCATAATCAAGTTGTAATTTTAGGCCCAGTTTTTCCTAAAATGTCCACACACATTGAGTTGTAGCCCATCACCACTCAGAGCTTGAAAAAGTGATGTAGCATTTTTATTGTTTTCTGTGACTCCCAGAATTCTCAGCCTCTGTTTGAAAGATACTGGGAGTTGTGTTCCTAATTTCACCAATTTGTCCACTATATTAGATTTGTAAAATAAGATCACATTTTCTCTATACCTAAAGGGCTTCCTTGAGACCAGCAGGTAGATGAGAAGAGCTAAGCCTCATCTTTGCTGTCAGTAAAGATCACTGGGAAAATCCACTCACTGAGCAAACCCACAGCTAACTATTCAGGATTTCGCTCCAAGTGAAGATTTACTTTCACTCAGGTTTTGAAGTTGCCTGGAGGGCTTAGTTCTTGCAAAGGAAATTAGGAAGGGAAGCCACTTTAGTGTTATTGTTTCTTCCATGAGCTTATTTACCTTGAGCTATTTTCACTTGATAATAGCAGAAAACTATCTCACCTTTTAAACTCTCTGGAAGCCAAGTGATGTAATGCTCCAGGCATGTTAAATGCGAGGGGGGGGTGTTTGATGGAACAATAGATCTGAACCACAACACCTTCTCAGAACAGAGGTAACACCAGAGATACAGGAATGCCAATTGAATAATTATTTTTTGTTAATATTCCTAAAGATAAAAACAAAATTAACAAAATTTAGGAAAAATGTGGTGGTTGTTACATGCCATCAAACTACCTCCAACATGTGGTGACCCCAGGGCCAAATTAAGACCCTTAGAGGCCCTAAGCACTTAAAAGATTTTGGTGCCTCCCAATATATATGTAATGCAAAATATAAACCATAATAAACCATAAAATATTTTTAATCAAAATTAAACAAAACTTACAATAAGATGGAAAATAATGTTTATTTTGTATGCTTCCACTTTATTTATATTTGAAAAGTTTTCTTGTTTCTATTTTTTTGCTGTGTCCCCTTATTCAGCATGCAGACATGTTAGCAATGTTGTCATAAGACTGACCCCCACATTTACAGTTTAGCCTACAAAGTCACATAAGCGGTGAGGGAACGAAAAATGAAATGAACAAAATGAAAATGTTTGTTTTGTTTCATTTCATTTTCCTTTGAGGGGGGCGGTTCGTTATTTCATTATGTAATCAATAACAAAATGAATAATTTGTTTTGTGCTCATATCTACAGGCTACACATAAAAATGGATGAAACTGGTTTATGAGTTCAAACAGCCCAAAAAAATCCAATTTTGCAATGATCCACACTTTTCTTCTGCTCCTCAAATACCCAAGCCACATTCAGCTAATGTACGAATAACGGCTACGGCATGCCTCAAGACATGTCCCCCAGTAATTACATTCTTCCTGAATTTGTTTCTCCAACTGTTGCCCCAACCCCACACCTTGTCCATGAGTTAAATATGTTAGCAATGAATCTTGGTGTGTGGTGCATTATTATCAATTATAATAGTATTTTGCCAGTCACTGAACCCTTCTCTTATAAGAAAATTCAATATTTTTTTTAGGAAGAAACAGTTTGCAAACAAAACAATAAACAGATCCTGTTGATAGTGAATACAGTAACCACTCTCTTTTGTATTTCTCACCATTGGCTTTTGTCCCAACAAAAAGTTTCTGCAAACAATTCCTTACTGGTTTGCCACTATTGAAATGCCAGTAAGACTTGTCAAAGGACCCATTGTGGTGTTGACAGTAACTGGGTCCACAAGCAATCCAATAAGCCACATCATCAGGAGAGAAACCAAGCCACAAACCTGGATCCTTTGATATATTGTGATTTACTTCATCTTTTGCATATAGAATAATTTCATCACCAGCACCATGGTCCACTAAACTTTCATTTTCAGCAATTATTTCAGCCCCAGAACATATTGTAGAGTAACTTAAATCAACATTTGTAGTAGAGGTATCAAGAGAATTTACAGGCAAGTGAGAAAATGAGACATGTGATAGATGAACCTGCTTGTGATTCTAACATCATTGATTCTAACGTCAACGTCAGTGATTCTAACATCATCATATTTTGATTCTGAATTGATCAAAGTGGTATTGACTGCATTTGTGTCCACTTCTGATGACAGAGATTGGTTTTGAATAGGTATGTCATGTTGTGGAACTTGTGTGAAGAAATCAGACAGCTTTGCGGACTTGGAAAAATAAGGCTGGCTGGCAAGGCAGGAACAAGGCTGGACACACAGGCCAAAGCAAAAGACTCTTGCATTTCTGAGGCAAAGTCTGGGAGGGAGAACCATCATGATTCAAGAGCAACCTGTCCTGCCTGAAAAGGTTTGGCTTGTCCCAAAATGTTGTCCAGTTCCTAACAAATCTGAAGCTCCCCTCTCGACACCATTGCCTCACCCACACATTGAGACTTCTGAGCTCTGCCTGCCTGATTGGTCCTGCACGAGGAACAGGCAGCACTTTTGAAAATGCTACATTGGAAACAGCTTCCTTTACAGAGTCACCCCATCTCATCTCCCTCTTTTGCTGCCTTCAACCTTTCCTAAAATCATTGTCTTTTTCAGTGAATCCTGCCTTTCTTGTGATATGTCTCAAGTATTGAGTCTCAGTTTTGTGATTTTTGCATCTAGAGAACATTTAGGCTTGATTTGATCTAGGACCCACTTGTTTGTATTTCTGACACCTCGGGATGTCTTATTTAAAATAAACCATTTTCCCTATATCAACTTTCATCACTGTCCAGCGTTCACACCTGTACATACATACATACTTTATCAAGGTCACAGACCAGCAAAATCAATAGACAGAAAAACAGAAGGAATTACCATATACTATATACTATATACAGTATATACCATATACAGAAAAAGATCCTCCTCTCAGGGAGACTGCAGCGTTTTCTCTCTAATGTTCATTGCAATGAATAAAAATGTAGAAACCTTTACAGCAATATAAGTGGACATCCCCTATAAACAAAACAATGATACATCCCTGAGGCTCTCTTGTGAGACACACAGTAATGGAGAGGTTAACTTATTTCTGCATTCATCATACAGCCTACACACACCTGTACATAGTAACCATGAAAACTAAAGTCTGGATGGTCTTCGCCTTGGTCTCCAGTGATACATCCTTGCCCTTTATTATCTCTTCTAGTTCCTTCATTGTTGCTTTCCCAAGTTTTCATGTTCTGATTTTCTTGGCTGCAGTCTCCATTTGGCTTGATGGCTGAATGGAGCCTAAATGTACATAATGTTTAATAATATTATAGTTTTGTGATTGTCATTTTTGTCTTCTTGTTGTTCAACTGTGATCCTGCTTTGGCACTTACTTGTCACTGTCATCAGAAGGCATTTCAAGTTACTTCTGTTTTCTGCCACCTGCATATCTTAGATTATTGATGTTTCCTCCACCAATTTTCATTCCTCTTTCATTTGATTCTACTCCAGCTTTCTGTATATGTTTTGTGTACATGTATGATTAGTTAGGGAGATTAGATACACCCATTTGTGATGCCTTTGCCTATAGGAAACCATTCCATTTTTCTATATTCAGTCCTAACAATATTATGTTGTCCATAATACAGGTTCTGCATAGGGATGGGTTCGAAATGGAAAAATAATGTTTCATTTCGTTTCGTACTCCCCCTGTTTTGTTTCATTTCATTTCTTACTTTTTAAAAAAAATATTGTACAAAATGAAATGAAATGAAACGAAATGGCTTCCCTGGTCCTAGAGGCACCAGATTTGGTGCCTGGGACTCCAGAAACCATTTTTAAAGGGCTCCTGCTGAGCTGTTATTGGCTAGACCCCTTTAAACTGGCCTAGTCAGATCCCCTGGTACTGCCTGGGCCAGGTTTAAAGGGTTCCAGCCATTGATAGCTCGGCAGGAGCCCTCTGAAAATGGTCAGGACGACAGTTCCAGCAATTGCACTGTCCTCCCGAGCATTTTCGGAGGGCTTCTGCTGAGCTGTCAAAGGCTGGAACTTTTAAACCTGGCCCAGTCAGCACCAGGGGTTCTATTGAAAGCTCAGCAGGAGCCCTCAGAAAATTGTCAGGTAGGCAGTTCCGCTTGATCACGCTGCCTACCTGACCATTTTCTGAGGGCTCCTGTTGAGCTGTCAATGACTGGACCCCTTTAAACCTGGCCCAGTTGATACCAGAGGGCCCCCTCCTGGTGCAAACTAGGCCAGGTTTAAAGGGGTCCAGCCATTGATAGCTTGTCAGGAACCTGAAAATGGTGGAACAAAACAGTTCATTTCAATGCAAAAACGACCATTTTGTTTCATTTATAACAAAATGCTGCTTCCTCATTTCATTCTGTTTCATTTTGTTTCATTACGTAACAAAACGACAAAACAGCATTTCGTTTTTCATTTCCTTCCCATCCATCAAGTGCTGAGGCACAACCCACTTGTTTCAGAACAATCTATAGCTTTTCATGACCCACATAGTCAAAGGCTTTGCCTTTAGACTTATTCTGATGCTATCCAGCAGCCAGCATATATTTGCAATAAGATCTCAAGATGCCCAGGAGAAGAGTGCATTTTGCATCAAAAGTCAATGGCTTTGTTTGTTTGTTTGTTTGTCTCATTTATAGGCTACCCTTCTCTCAATGAGCGAACTCAAGGTGGCTCAGAGTGTTAAAAGATAGTAAAATGAAAGACACAATAAATTATACATTAAGAACGATTCAACTACAATAGTAATTAAAATGCATTTTATGATTAAAAACCTTTAAAAATTTAAAAACAAACTTACTCAGCTGAAAACAAGTATTCAGGGACTCAGTTATGGTTATTAAAAGCCTGCCTGCAGCTGTTGGCAAAAGAATAAAAGAACTCAGATTTTTTTTTAAAAAAAAGGACATTAAAATTAATTACTTTTGAAATGCAGGAAACTGAACTTTCAAGTAAAATGACATCTAAATGCATTTGGGCCACATGCTAACTAGAACACTAATACATTACTTTTAGAATAATGCTTTCCAAGGTTAGGACATACAGTGGTACCTCTGCTTATGAGTTTAATCCATTCCGAATGCATGCTCTTAAGGCAAACAACTCTTAAATTGAGCAGCGGTATCTAAAAAGTCAAAGCAATAAATAAAAAAATAAAAAAATAAAAAAATGTAAGTAGAGCAGACAACATGTAAAATTTGTGAGGAAGCAGTTCAAATGCCAACATTTTTTCACTCTTAAGTCGAACTGTCCTTAAGTCAAGCTGCTCGTAAGTAGAGGTACCACTCTATATGGAAAAAATACAACCCACTTCATACATGCTTGAAAAATTCACTATTTACGTATTTTTTTATATTTTGGCAGGTTCTATTGCAGTTGCTACTAATTACTGTAAGTGGTTCCAAAGCAAACCTACAATGGGTCCAAGAAATACATATTTACAAACTTCACCTTTCAAAATAAAATGGAATAACCTTCCGTACTTAATTTGAATGCTGAGTCCCGAATGTTAAAATGTTAAATAGACTTCCAATGCATCTGATCTGCAGTTTTGCTGAGGATTTATACTAAGACACTGCCTTTGTTTACAGCAGTGGTAACTCAGGTGTTCTTGGACTGCAACTCCCAGAAGCCTTTACCACTAGCTATGCTGGCAGAGGTTCCTGGGTGTTACAGTCCAGAAACACTTGGGTTACTCAAGGTTGGGAACTACTGGTTTACAGCTTTCTGTCACCAGATCAATGGTCTCAACTAGCTGATTTCAGAAATAACAGAAGGCTGACAAAATAAATTACGTACTTTAGAGCAGATTGCTTTATTACTGCTCCTAGTTTAGTTCTCAATTCTTTTACATCTGCATCTGCAAATCCATTAAAAAAAGCTGCATGAAAGAGTTCTTTTCACTTATGTTGACCTGCATATATCTCATATATCTCATAAGTTGTTTTCTTTTCTATGTGCCTCGTGGTGCAATGGTTAAACGCCTGTACTGCGGGTAAAACTGTGCTCACAACCTGGGATTCAATCCCTGGTAGCCGGCTCATGGTTGACTTAGATTTCCATCCTTCCAGGGTTAGTAAATTGAGTACCCATCTTGCCGGGGGGGGGTATGTGTAGCCTGCGTAATTAAGCAGAACACTTTGCTTTGCTTTACTAAAAATAAAAACAAATCAACATAATTTCATGTAAGCTTCTGGAGCCATAATAATTGCTACTATCCAACTATCTATCTTTACTATCTAAATCTCAAATAGGGTAGACCATCAACATTCAATGAGATTTAAAACGAGTACTTTTCAAGTCCTGTTTAGAGATGGGCACAAAACAAATTTTTAATTAATTTTGTTATTTGATATTCATTTTGTTAGCTAACAAAATGAGTAACGAACCAACACAGCAAAGAAAAATGACACAAAACAAAACGGAAATTTCCGTTTTATTCATTTCATTTTTTGTTCCTGGCACTTACCTTTTCCCAACAAGTGGAGTCCTCCGGGAGTTCTCCTTCTCTTCTGCTGGAACTCCTGGCCGTGGGCACTAGGAAGGAAGCACCTCTCAGCTGTGGAAAAAAAAAAAGCCCTGGCATTGGCGACTTTAAACAAAATTTATTTATTTTTTTTTTTTTAAAAAGTGCCGACTGGCCTGGGAGCCACATGGTTGGCACAATAAATTAATAAAAAATAATATAAAATAAAAACAGTGCCGACCCAGCCCCGGGGGTGCTAGAAAATTTTAAAAATAAAAAAATAAAAAATGGCACCCGCCGGCTGGCCACAGCAAAATAAATACAAGAAAATAAAGAAAAAATTATATGTCTGGCCCATGCGCCAGCCAGTCCCAGGCCAACCAGTCCAGAAGTAAATAAATAAATAAATAAAAATTGGGTGCGCAGGAAGCAAGCACCTCTCAGCTTTGGGAAAAAAGCCTTGGCGGGGGAATTGCAACCCAGCCTGGGAGTGGCGCAGAAACAAAAAGTAAAAAAAGTAAAAACAAAACAATACAAAACAATACAAAATATGAAACAATTTTTTTAAAAAAATGTTTTTATTAATGAAATGAAATTGAGGCAAAGAAAAGAACAATGAAATGGAACACCATTTTGGTGTTCTGTGCCCATCTCTAGTCCTGTTCAATTCAGTTTGTTTACGCTTGTTTGAAATAACATTAAGCTTTGTAAATCCTATGGTATCTGGAAGGAAAACGACAAACTTGCAGCTGGGCACATGTCAATGGAAAAGACAATAATGTAAGGAAAAGTTAAAGACAGATACAAAAGAGGAAGACAAAATATGAGACAGATTGACTCCATGAATAAAGCCATAGAAGTGACAAGAGCAATCAGACAGGTGGGGACCAAGGCCGCAAGAGAAGTGCATGAGTATTTTGTCATATTGGCACACTTCCAGGGAACATGTCTCTCCCCCCTGCCACCTCTTGTTGCAGTCTTGTTGATTTGCCCCTACCTGCAGTAACAGCAACTCAATAGGAGAAGGAGATTCCACCGATGGCGTTTCACCTATGATTTACCATGACATCAAATCATGTCCATATGGTTTGGCTCTCTTCCTCTGTACAGCTGCAATCATGCATTATTTGGATTGTTCCTGGTGAAGTGATTATTAAGGCCTGAAACAGCGCTAAGAAATTATGAATCAGTTGAAATCTGATCTCAAAAGATGGTAAGTGTGGCTCTCAGAAACATCCTCTCATAATATTTGTCAGTCTTTGTACTAGGTAGTTTCCCTTTACATAATAGTAATGGCTAATACTCAGAATTATAAGTCAAAATAGTTGTCTGATATTTCTAAGCTGTCATCATCATTAATGACTTTCCTTTTTTTAAGGAGAAAAAAGTATATAATCACTGAAATGACGAATTCCACAGCTGCTAAGGGGGGCTAAAAGGGGAAAATACAACCTTTTCCTATTATTGTTATTCTTAAACCATTTTCTCAAATTTCTAATAACTAGCTGGAAGTTTAAATTACAAGCTTTGTGTAACAAAATCAGGACCCAAACAGTTCAGAAGTCTCCAGATAGCAATCACCTTCCTCCAGATAAGTTTCAAGGCATTTTTAGACAAAGACAAAGCACCTATTCAGAAGCTAAGAGGAACCCCGGAGATTTTCATTATTCTAATCACTGTAGCAGGGAAGAAAAGGAAGATGGGATAGGAAGTGGGGACAGAAACCTGCATAGCTTCGGTGAAATGACAGGCTGGAACACACTGTGCCCAGTGCATTCCTCATGTTTAGTCCACTGATAAGGCAGGAAGGAGAGAGAAGGAGAAGTTAAAGGCCTAAGCTGGCCTGTAAAGTTAACAGGTGGTAAACCTGTTATATCACAAAAGCAACACAGAAATACAGCCTCAGTCTATCTGGTAGCACCAGCCTGCTAAAAAGCAGAGTTTGGGAAAGTTGTTTTCTTCCTCGACTACATCTTCCAGAAGAGATTTTAGAAAATATAATCAAGTGCTCTGTTGACAAAAATGGACACCGTGTATTTGGCAGAACAGGAAAGACCAAAATAGGCCCCGTCTAACTCCCAGGAAGGCAGACTGACATTTCAAACTTGATTCCACAAGGCATTGTTACCTCTTCCAAGCAGGAAACTGTATTTGTTCTACTGCATAGCATTTCGTAGTAACATACCATTACATCATAAAATACAAGGTGACTTTTCCTGCTCCTAAACCACCAAACTAGTGCCCCTCTACAAGCAATGATGTTGGCCTCTCTTATAGAGAGATTACTAGGTGGAAGGAAGAAGGAGCAGTAAGGAGTTGCTGCTGAAGCCATCAAGCGAGTCAGCACTTCTCTACACCCTGGGCTGTTCAAACAGCAGTTCTCAACCTGGGGGTCGTGCCCCCTTTGGTTTTAGGGGTCTTTAATGACACTTTCTCAGAGGTCACTGTGAGAAAGTGACCACAGGCAGAGGGCATCCGGGCAGCACAGGAGGAGGAGGACACAGGTGTGGGGTGATTGCACCTTCACCCCCTCCTCTAAGGCAGGGAGGATCGAGAGAGTGGCACCAAACTGGGCATGGGACAGTGGCAGCAAGCTCCCTCTTGGAACTGCACGGCTAACTCACTAGTGAAACTGCTGCATTGCCCTGCCTGCTCCTGGTGCTGTGGCTGCTCCTGCTGCCCCCTTGGGGCTAGTGGTCCTGCTGTTCCCAAGCTGGGGTCAGCAGCAACCATTCCCCCACCACCGCTGCCACTGCCACTGCCATCTCACCCCATCCCTCCCCCTTCTCCTCCTTGGACAGAACAGGGCAGTGCGAAGAGGGAGCCCCTTTGAGGCCATGGTGCAGCACAGCCGTAGCTAGGTTCTTCCTGCCCGGTGGCTCACGCCCTCTGCTCTGCTGCCCTGGCCTCCCACCAACACCCCAAACAGCCCAGCAGGTGAGCCCCGTGCGGGCAGCAACGACAGCTGCATACCCTATGCTTGGCTCTCGTTACCACACCTTTGCAAAAAGCTGGGTGCCACCTTCATGTGAGCGCTAGCTCTCTTTGCCAGCCAATGAAGGGAAGTGGGAAAGCAGCAGTGGTGGCCCGCTGAAGGACCCCCAGCATCTCCTGGTGGGCATGCAACCCTCTCCTGGCAGAGCCCTGGTGTGTGTGTAGTCTATAATTGGTGGGGAGGGGATGCATCACCACCCCACACTTTTACCTGATGCTCTTGTTCACCTTGGAGGTGCGGAGCCTGCTGAGGGGCAGCCGGGGTGGGGGGAAGGGTAGTGCCATGTGGCCAGCCTTAAATAAGCAATATCAGCAAGAGACGGGCAGAATAATGGAAGCTTTCCTGAACTAGAAAGCAAAACATTCCATCTAATTTGTCTGCATGAGCTGCTTACATATTATTATTCATTTTGGTTCGGTTTGTTTTAAGGTTCAGTTTGTTTTATTTCATTTTTAATGAATTTTTTCAAAATATTCATTTTGTTGGTGTGTTTTGATTCATTATTCATTTTTTTCTTCTCAAGCGCCAACCGTGCGGCCCCTGGGGCCGGGTTGGTGCTTCTTTTACTATTTATTTTATTTTTTAGAGTGCCTGTAATAAAAAAAAGGATCCAGGTTGGTGCTCCTTTTTTGTTTTTATTATTATTATTATTATTATTATTATTATTATTATTATTATTATTATTATTATTATTATTATTATTATTATTATTATTATTATTATTATTAGAGATGGGCACGAAATGAGCGATTTTTCATTTTCATTTTTGTTTTTTTGTTTTGTTATGCAACGAAAATGAAATGAATTTTTTAAAACAAAACGAAAATGAAAACGAAACGACCAAATTTGCTGTGTTTTTCATTTTCGTTGCAGCAGATGCATTGAACTAAAAAGAATGTTAACGAAACAGCAATTTTTCGTTTTCATTTTCATTTTTTTGTTTCGTTACCTAATGAAACAAAAACAATTTTTTTTGCAAAAAATGTCATGAAAATGAAAACGAACCGAAACGGACCCCTAAACGACCAAACGACAAACGAAACACCATTTTTTTGAGTCGTGCCCATCCCTTTATTATTATTATTATTATTATTATTATTATTATTATTATTATTATTATTATTATTATTATTATTATTATTATTATTATTATTATTATATAATCACATATTTTTGATTAATCACTATGCTTTAATTATGTTCAACTTGTAACAATGAAAATGCATACTGCATATCAGATATTTACATTATGATTCATAACACTAGCAAAATTACAGTTATGAAGTAGCAACAAAAATAATTTTATGGTTTTAGGGTCACCACAACATGAGGAACTATATTAAAGGGTCACAGCATTAGGAAGGTTGAGAACCACTGTATTAAAAGAAAATAATGGGGCCAAACACATTGAGGCTTATGTGCATTAACCTTGGATATTGGGTAGGCCCACAGGATGGCACTTGAGGAAGGCTGCCAAGTTATGAAAAGCTGTGCTTTATTTGAAAAGCCATCCAGTTCAAATCGAATTCAAATATAAACAAGCAGCCATAGGAGGAGCAGGTACCTTGAAAAAGTCTACTGATACAATGTTTTACATAAATCTTTATCCTTGTTTTACCTGCTCTTTGGTGACAAATGTTCTGCCTCTTGCTGGCCAAGTGACCATTCTGTAAGCAGCTACCCTAAACCAAAGGAACTAAAAAGGAGGTCTCTTGTGTCCTTACCAGACATGCTTCAGAAAGAGATGGAACCAAGAGATGGGCCTGCCTGAGAAGGTTCATATGGAGTGATATGATCCTTCAAATAGCCTCAATCCTAGACATATAGGGCTTTATAGGTAATAACTAACTTTGAAATGAGCCCAGAAATAGACTAGCAGCCAATGAATTTGTTTTAAGATGGGCGTTCTATGCTTCCTGAAAACAGCGTCAGTCAGCAAGCTGGCTGCAGCACTTTGAACTGGCTAAAATTTCCAAACTGTCTTCAAAGGCAATTCCCACATAAAACACCCTGCAGATGAGATATAACGAAGGCAGGTGTCACCGTGGCTAGACTGGAAGAGGACCACTGTCCTAAACAATATACAGTAAATGTTTAATTTCTTAATGATATACTGTTGTTATGGTTTCTTTGGCATACCTTCCAAGGTCTCATGCCATACTGTAACTAAGCCTTTTCTTCTTGTATTAATACTAAGCCTTTTCTTCTTGTATTAATTGCAGGTCCCATGAGCCTCAACCATTATTATTATTATTATTATTATTATTATTATTATTATTATTATTATTATTATTATTATTATTATTATTATTATTATTATTATTATTATTACCAGATACAGTCAATCAAAATAATAAATACATTGACTGGAATTATGTAACAGATACAAGTTTTAACTAAAAAAACTAAGTATCTGTTAAATATCTGCACTATATATATATATATATATATATATATATATATATATATATATATATATATATATATATATATATATATATATATATATATATATATATATATATATATGTTTTAAATAGATTTTCACGGGTATAGGTATGCATGTTAGGGTGGATTCGGGTTTCTTCCCGTGTAGAAATCTGGTTGTTTTGGCGACGTTTCGACGAGGTCTCACTCATCATCTTCAGGCTGGTGTTCTGGCTTCTTTCTTCTTGAAGCAAAGTGTGGTCTCAGTTGAAGTCCTTCTATAAATACTGCTGGGGGTGTGGTTTGCTTGCTCTGTTGCTGATTGTAGGTTCCTTTGTTCCTTTGTTCTTTTGTGATCTGCTGTGTGGCTGAGGCGATCGTTAAGGGATTAACTGCTGATGGCTGTTTAGATGGCTGTTTACATGCTGGTGGGTTAGATGGCTGGTAGGTTCTGGCAGTATCCTGGGCTTTGGTGGAGTGGGGTCCTGTGTCTTGTGAATTCATTTTGGTCTGGCTACGTGTCTGTGGTCTCCCAATGTTTTTTTGGGGTGTGTGAGTGTGCTCCATGTGGTGACTGGAGTGGGGTGCCGCAGTAGATGGTGCAGTCGTGGTTTTGTTATTGGATGGTGGTTTCGTTTCATCTGTGGGAAGGGTCTGGGTTTGTGTTTGGTGTGGATGGAAGGTGGTGGCATCTTGTGTCCTTTTGGACCTGGTGTCAGTCTTTGTGACAGAGACTCGTCTGTTGACCAGGGCTAGTTTCCAGATGTCAGGCAAGCGGGAGGTGTCATCTCGTTTATTCATGTTGTTTGGGTGTTTCTCTATTTCAATGGCTTCCATGATTATTCGACTGTTGAAGTGTTCAGTTTTGGAGATGAGTTTGGTTCTTTCAAAGTCAATTTCATGACCTGTTGTTTTTATGTGCTGGAAGAGAGAGGAAGATTTTTCTTCTTTTTTGACTGCGTTCTTGTGTTCTGCGATGCGTGCGCTTATTCTCCTGTTTGTTTGTCCGATGTATGTGGCTGGACAGACTTTGCATGGTATTTCGTAGACTCCTTGGTTTTCTAGCTCAATCTTGTCTTTGGGGTTTCTTAAGATGTTGGCTATTTTTTGGTCGGTGCAAAAGGCTGTCTTGATATTGTGTTTGTGGAGAATTTTGCTGATTTTGTCTGTGGTGCCTTTGATGTAAGGGAGGAGGGCGGTGCCGTTGTTCTCTTCTGTTTCTTGGTTCTTGGGGGGTGTTTCCTTTTGGATTAGTTTGGTGATGGTGTTTTTTTGGAATCCGTTCGCAATTAAAACATTCGAGAGAGTGTGTAATTCAGTTTTTAGGTGGTCTTTGTCAGCGAGGCGTTTGGTTCTGGAGATGAGGGTTTTTGCTACGGAGTTGATCTGTGCAGGGTGGTGGTGTGATTGTGCATTTAAGTAGCGGTTTGTATGTGTTTTTTTCTGGTAGATGGTATGTCCTAAGGAGCCGTCGGGTTTTTTGTAGATTAGGACGTCCAGGAAGGGAAGTTGGTTGTTGGCTTCTATTTCCATAGTGAATTGTATTTTGGGGTGTAGGCTGTTGAGATGTGTGAGGAAGTTGTTCAGTTTATCTTTCCCGTGTGGCCAGATAACAAAGGTGTCGTCAACATATCTGAGCCAGAGTTTGGGTTTATGTTCGGACTTCTGTAACGCGTTGGTTTCAAAGTGTTCCATATATAGGTTTGCGATGACCGGTGAGAGGGGTGATCCCATGGGTGCTCCTTCTATCTGTTTGTATCTTTGTCCATTGTGGATGAAGTATGTGTTGGTTAGGCAGTGGTTGGTCAGATCTAGGATGTGTTTGGGGGTTGTATTTGTTGTGGATAGCTGTCAAGGCTTCTTGAATGGGCACTTGTGTGAAGAGCGAAACAACATCGAAGCTCACGAGTAGGTCATTGGGTTGTAGGTCTTGTTTCTTTATAATTTCTATGAAGTGGAACGAGTTTTGTACGTATGAAGTGATGGATTCTGCATAGGGCTGGAGTTGTTTGGCAAGAAATTTGGCGAGGTTTTGTAGAGGTGAGCCTATGGAGCTGACTATGGGTCTGAGAGGTGTTCCTTCTTTGTGAATCTTGGGGAGGCCGTAGAGCTTGGGGCATCTGGATGATTTCTCTCTGGGGATGATGCTTGGCTTGATTTCTTCACTTAAGGGAGAGGCTTTTATTTTGGCTTTGGTGGTTTTTTCCAGGTAGGTGGTGGGGTCTGTGTTCAAAGGTATGTAAGCAGGGTCTTGTAGTAGGTTGGATAATTTGGCTTGGTAGTCGGATGTGTTCATCACCACTGTGGCATTGCCTTTGTCTGCTGGGAGAATGATTATGTTGTTGTCTTTCCTCAGGTTGGAGAGGGCTTTTGTTCTTCTTTGTGTAAATTGCTTCTGGGTGGTTTGCTGGAGCAGAGGACATTGGTGACTTCGAGTCTGATTTTGTTGGCTTCATCTGGGTTGATTTTGGTTAGGCTGGCTTCCACTCCGCATATGATGTTTTCGGTGGGGATGTGTCTGGGGGCGATTGCAAAGTTGAATCCTTTGGAAAGGACTTTGGTCTCTGCGATGGTGAGTGTCCTGTCTGATATGTTGTGAACTGTTTGTTTCATGGGCTGTTGTGTGGGGGTTGGGCTTCTGGCGTTTTCCAGTTTGTGGAGTTTGTTGGTGTGTGTGTCTGTCTTGTGGGAGGTCTCTGTTTCAGCTCTCCAGGCGGCCAGTTGCTTGGATTTGTTCCAGAGTGTTGGGTGGATTTTGTTGCTGAGTTTGAGGTGGAGAGTGAGTAGGTCTCTGTTGGTTTGATCTAGTAGGTATCTTTTCCTGTGTAGTTCGCTTCTGATTAGGGCTAGTTCTGTTCTTTTCAGGATCCTTTCGCTGGATGGGGTTTTTGAGTGGAATTTCAGTTGGAAGCTTGTGGGGATCACATTTTTGTCTCGGCAGTTGCGTAGGAATGCAATGTCACATAAGATGGTGGCTCTTCGGACTTCTAGTTTCTCGTAGGTTCTGGTCAGCTGGAAGGTTTCCTCCCGTAGAGGTCGGATATTTGTTTTCGTAGATTTTCACGGGTATAGGTATGCATGTTAGGGTGGATTCGGGTTTCTTCCCGTGTAGAAATCTGGTTGTTTTGGCGACGTTTCGACGAGGTCTCACTCATCATCTTCAGGCTGGTGTTCTGGCTTCTTTCTTCTTGAAGCAAAGTGTGGTCTCAGTTGAAGTCCTTCTATAAATACTGCTGGGGGGGGTGTGGTTTGCTTGCTCTGTTGCTGATTGTAGGTTCCTTTGTTCCTTTGTTCTTTTGTGATCTGCTGTGTGGCTGAGGCGATCGTTAAGGGATTAACTGCTGATGGCTGTTTAGATGGCTGTTTACATGCTGGTGGGTTAGATGGCTGGTAGGTTCTGGCAGTATCCTGGGCTTTGGTGGAGTGGGGTCCTGTGTCTTGTGAATTCATTTTGGTCTGGCTACGTGTCTGTGGTCTCCCAATGTTTTTTTGGGGTGTGTGAGTGTGCTCCATGTGGTGACTGGAGGGGTGCCGCAGTAGATGGTGCAGTCGTGGTTTTGTTATTGGATGGTGGTTTCGTTTCATCTGTGGGAAGGGTCTGGGTTTGTGTTTGGTGTGGATGGAAGGTGGTGGCATCTTGTGTCCTTTTGGACCTGGTGTCAGTCTTTGTGACAGAGACTCGTCTGTTGACCAGGGCTAGTTTCCAGATGTCAGGCAAGCGGGAGGTGTCATCTCGTTTATTCATGTTGTTTGGGTGTTTCTCTATTTCAATGGCTTCCATGATTATTCGACTGTTGAAGTGTTCAGTTTTGGAGATGAGTTTGGTTCTTTCAAAGTCAATTTCATGACCTGTTGTTTTTATGTGCTGGAAGAGAGAGGAAGATTTTTCTTCTTTTTGACTGCGTTCTTGTGTTCTGCGATGCGTGCGCTTATTCTCCTGTTTGTTTGTCCGATGTATGTGGCTGGACAGACTTTGCATGGTATTTCAGGTCACTCCTTGGTTTTCTAGCTCAATCTTGTCTTTGGGGTTTCTTAAGATGTTGGCTATTTTTTGGTCGGTGCAAAAGGCTGTCTTGATATTGTGTTTGTGGAGAATTTTGCTGATTTTGTCTGTGGTGCCTTTGATGTAAGGGAGGAGGGCGGTGCCGTTGTTCTCTTCTGTTTCTTGGTTCTTGGGGGTGTTTCCTTTTGGATTAGTTTGGTGATGGTGTTTTTTGGAATCAGGTCCAAAATTAAAACATTCGAGAGAGTGTGTAATTCAGTTTTTAGGTGGTCTTTGTCAGCGAGGCGTTTGGTTCTGGAGATGAGGGTTTTTGCTACGGAGTTGATCTGTGCAGGGTGGTGGTGTGATTGTGCATTTAAGTAGCGGTTTGTATGTGTTTTTTTCTGGTAGATGGTATGTCCTAAGGAGCCCAAAAACATTTTGTAGATTAGGACGTCCAGGAAGGGAAGTTGGTTGTTGGCTTCTATTTCCATAGTGAATTGTATTTTGGGGTGTAGGCTGTTGAGATGTGTGAGGAAGTTGTTCAGTTTATCTTTCCCGTGTGGCCAGATAACAAAGGTGTCAGTCAACATATCTGAGCCAGAGTTTGGGTTTATGTTCGGACTTCTGTAACGCGTTGGTTTCAAAGTGTTCCATATATAGGTTTTATAGATGACCGGTGAGAGGGGTGATCCCATGGGTGCTCCTTCTATCTGTTTGTATCTTTGTCCATTGTGGATGAAGTATGTGTTGGTTAGGCAGTGGTTGGTCAGATCTAGGATGTGTTTGGGGGTTGTATTTGTTGTGGATAGCTGTCAAGGCTTCTTGAATGGGCACTTGTGTGAAGAGCGAAACAACATCGAAGCTCACGAGTAGGTCATTGGGTTGTAGGTCTTGTTTCTTTATAATTTCTATGAAGTGGAACGAGTTTTGTACGTATGAAGTGATGGATTCTGCATAGGGCTGGAGTTGTTTGGCAAGAAATTTGGCGAGGTTTTGTAGAGGTGAGCCTATGGAGCTGACTATGGGTCTGAGAGGTGTTCCTTCTTTGTGAATCTTGGGAGGCCGTAGAGCTTGGGGCATCTGGATGATTTCTCTCTGGGGATGATGCTTGGCTTGATTTCTTCACTTAAGGGAGAGGCTTTTATTTTGGCTTTGGTGGTTTTTTCCAGGTAGGTGGTGGGGTCTGTGTTCAAGGTATGTAAGCAGGGTCTTGTAGTAGGTTGGATAATTTGGCTTGGTAGTCGGATGTGTTCATCACCACTGTGGCATTGCCTTTGTCTGCTGGGAGAATGATTATGTTGTTGTCTTTCCTCAGGTTGGAGAGGGCTTTTTGTTCTTCTTTGTGTAAATTGCTTCTGGGTGGTTTGCTGGAGCAGAGGACATTGGTGACTTCGAGTCTGATTTTGTTGGCTTCATCTGGGTTGATTTTGGTTAGGCTGGCTTCCACTCCGCATATGATGTTTTCGGTGGGGATGTGTCTGGGGCGAAACAAAGTTGAATCCTTTGGAAAGGACTTTGGTCTCTGCGATGGTGAGTGTCCTGTCTGATATGTTGTGAACTGTTTGTTTCATGGGCTGTTGTGTGGGGGTTGGGCTTCTGGCGTTTTCCAGTTTGTGGAGTTTGTTGGTGTGTGTGTCTGTCTTGTGGGAGGTCTCTGTTTCAGCTCTCCAGGCGGCCAGTTGCTTGGATTTGTTCCAGAGTGTTGGGTGGATTTTGTTGCTGAGTTTGAGGTGGAGAGTGAGTAGGTCTCTGTTGGTTTGATCTAGTAGGTATCTTTTCCTGTGTAGTTCGCTTCTGATTAGGGCTAGTTCTGTTCTTTTCAGGATCCTTTCGCTGGATGGGGTTTTGAGTGGAATTTCAGTTGGAAGCTTGTGGGGATCACATTTTGTCTCTCGCAGTTGCGTAGGAATGCAATGTCACATAAGATGGTGGCTCTTCGGACTTCTAGTTTCTCGTAGGTTCTGGTCAGCTGGAAGGTTTCCTCCCGTAGAGGTCGGATATTTGTTTTCGTAGATTTTCACACAATAGGTATGCATGTTAGGGTGGATTCGGGTTTCTTCCCGTGTAGAAATCTGGTTGTTTTGGCATCGTTTGACGAGGTCTCACTCATCATCTTCAGGCTGGTGTTCTGGCTTCTTTCTTCTTGAAGCAAAGTGTGGTCTCAGTTGAAGTCCTTCTATAAATACTGCTGGGGGTGTGGTTTGCTTGCTCTGTTGCTGATTGTAGGTTCCTTTGTTCCTTTGTTCTTTTGTGATCTGCTGTGTGGCTGAGGCGATCGTTAAGGGATTAACTGCTGATGGCTGTTTAGATGGCTGTTTACATGCTGGTGGGTTAGATGGCTGGTAGGTTCTGGCAGTATCCTGGGCTTTGGTGGAGTGGGGTCCTGTGTCTTGTGAATTCATTTTGGTCTGGCTACGTGTCTGTGGTCTCCCAATGTTTTTGGGGTGTGTGAGTGTGCTCCATGTGGTGACTGGAGTGGGGTGCCGCAGTAGATGGTGCAGTCGTGGTTTTGTTATTGGATGGTGGTTTCGTTTCATCTGTGGGAAGGGTCTGGGTTTGTGTTTGGTGTGGATGGAAGGTGGTGGCATCTTGTGTCCTTTTGGACCTGGTGTCAGTCTTTGTGACAGAGACTCACCTGTTGACCAGGGCTAGTTTCCAGATGTCAGGCAAGCGGGAGGTGTCATCTCGTTTATTCATGTTGTTTGGGTGTTTCTCTATTTCAATGGCTTCCATGATTATTCGACTGTTGAAGTGTTCAGTTTTGGAGATGAGTTTGGTTCTTTCAAAGTCAATTTCATGACCTGTTGTTTTTATGTGCTGGAAGAGAGAGGAAGATTTTTCTTCTTTTTTGAATAAGCGCTTGTGTTCTGCAACAGGAGAATAAGCGCTTATTCTCCTGTTTGAAGTCCGAAAAAAAGTATGTGGCTGGACAGACTCAGCACATAAAAACAACAGGTCATGAAATTGACTTTGAAAGAACCAAACTCATCTCCAAAACTGAACACTTCAACAGTCGAATAATCATGGAAGCCATTGAAATAGAGAAACACCCAAACAACATGAATAAACGAGATGACACCTCCCGCTTGCCTGACATCTGGAAACTAGCCCTGGTCAACAGACGAGTCTCTGTCACAAAGACTGACACCAGGTCCAAAAGGACACAAGATGCCACCACCTTCCATCCACACCAAACACAAACCCAGACCCTTCCCACAGATGAAACGAAACCACCATCCAATAACAAAACCACGACTGCACCATCTACTGCGGCACCCCACTCCAGTCACCACATGGAGCACACTCACACACCCCAAAAACATTGGGAGACCACAGACACGTAGCCAGACCAAAATGAATTCACAAGACACAGGACCCCACTCCACCAAAGCCCAGGATACTGCCAGAACCTACCAGCCATCTAACCCACCAGCATGTAAACAGCCATCTAAACAGCCATCAGCAGTTAATCCCTTTAACGATCGCCTCAGCCACACAGCAGATCACAAAAGAACAAAGGAACAAAGGAACCTACAATCAGCAACAGAGCAAGCAAACCACACCCCCAGCAGTATTTATAGAAGGACTTCAACTGAGACCACACTTTGCTTCAAGAAGAAAGAAGCCAGAACACCAGCCTGAAGATGATGAGTGAGACCTCGTCAAACGTCGCCAAAACAACCAGATTTCTACACGGGAAGAAACCCGAATCCACCCTAACATGCATACCTATACCCGTGAAAATCTACGAAAACAAATATCCGACTCTCTACGGGAGGAAACCTTCCAGCTGACCAGAACCTACGAGAAACTAGAAGTCCGAAGAGCCACCATCTTATGTGACATTGCATTCCTACGCAACTGCCGAGACAAAAATGTGATCCCCACAAGCTTCCAACTGAAATTCCACTCAAAACCCCATCCAGCGAAAGGATCCTGAAAAGAACAGAACTAGCCCTAATCAGAAGCGAACTACACAGGAAAAGATACCTACTAGATCAAACCAACAGAGACCTACTCACTCTCCACCTCAAACTCAGCAACAAAATCCACCCAACACTCTGGAACAAATCCAAGCAACTGGCCGCCTGGAGAGCTGAAACAGAGACCTCCCACAAGACAGACACACACACCAACAAACTCCACAAACTGGAAAACGCCAGAAGCCCAACCCCCCCACACAACAGCCCATGAAACAAACAGTTCACAACATATCAGACAGGACACTCACCATCGCAGAGACCAAAGTCCTTTCCAAAGGATTCAACTTTGCAATCGCCCCAGACACATCCCCACCGAAAACATCATATGCGGAGTGGAAGCCAGCCTAACCAAAATCAACCCAGATGAAGCCAACAAAATCAGACTCGAAGTCACCAATGTCCTCTGCTCCAGCAAACCACCCAGAAGCAATTTACACAAAGAAGAACAAAAGCCCTCTCCAACCTGAGGAAAGACAACAACATAATCATTCTCCCAGCAGACAAAGGCAATGCCACAGTGGTGATGAACACATCCGACTACCAAGCCAAATTATCCAACCTACTACAAGACCCTGCTTACATACCTTTGAACACAGACCCCACCACCTACCTGGAAAAAACCACCAAAGCCAAAATAAAAGCCTCTCCCTTAAGTGAAGAAATCAAGCCAAGCATCATCCCCAGAGAGAAATCATCCAGATGCCCCAAGCTCTACGGCCTCCCAAGATTCACAAAGAAGGAACACCTCTCAGACCCATAGTCAGCTCCATAGGCTCACCTCTACAAAACCTCGCCAAATTTCTTGCCAAACAACTCCAGCCCTATGCAGAATCCATCACTTCATACGTACAAAACTCGTTCCACTTCATAGAAATTATAAAGAAACAAGACCTACAACCCAATGACCTACTCGTGAGCTTCGATGTTGTTTCGCTCTTCACACAAGTGCCCATTCAAGAAGCCTTGACAGCTATCCACAACAAATACAACCCCCAAACACATCCTAGATCTGACCAACCACTGCCTAACCAACACATACTTCATCCACAATGGACAAAGATACAAACAGATAGAAGGAGCACCCATGGGATCACCCCTCTCACCGGTCATCGCAAACCTATATATGGAACACTTTGAAACCAACGCGTTACAGAAGTCCGAACATAAACCCAAACTCTGGCTCAGATATGTTGACGACACCTTTGTTATCTGGCCACACGGGAAAGATAAACTGAACAACTTCCTCACACATCTCAACAGCCTACACCCCAAAAATACAATTCACTATGGAAATAGAAGCCAACAACCAACTTCCTTCCTGGACGTCCTAATCTACAAAAACCCGACGGCTCCTTAGGACATACCATCTACCAGAAAAAAACACATACAAACCGCTACTTAAATGCACAATCACACCACCACCCTGCACAGATCAACTCCGTAGCAAAAACCCTCATCTCCAGAACCAAACGCCTCGCTGACAAAGACCACCTAAAAACTGAATTACACACTCTCTCGAATGTTTTAATTGCGAACGGATTCCAAAAAAACACCATCACCAAACTAATCCAAAAGGAAACACCCCCAAGAACCAAGAAACAGAAGAGAACAACGGCACCGCCCTCCTCCCTTACATCAAAGGCACCACAGACAAAATCAGCAAAATTCTCCACAAACACAATATCAAGACAGCCTTTTGCACCGACCAAAAAATAGCCAACATCTTAAGAAACCCCAAAGACAAGATTGAGCTAGAAAACCAAGGAGTCTACGAAAATACCATGCAAAGTCTGTCCAGCCACATACATCGGACAAACAAACAGGAGAATAAGCGCACGCATCGCAGAACACAAGAACGCAGTCAAAAAGAAGAAAAATCTTCCTCTCTTTCCAGCACATAAAAACAACAGGTCATGAAATTGACTTTGAAAGAACCAAACTCATCTCCAAAACTGAACACTTCAACAGTCGAATAATCATGGAAGCCATTGAAATAGAGAAACACCCAAACAACATGAATAAACGAGATGACACCTCCCGCTTGCCTGACATCTGGAAACTAGCCCTGGTCAACAGACGAGTCTCTGTCACAAAGACTGACACCAGGTCCAAAAGGACACAAGATGCCACCACCTTCCATCCACACCAAACACAAACCCAGACCCTTCCCACAGATGAAACGAAACCACCATCCAATAACAAAACCACGACTGCACCATCTACTGCGGCACCCCACTCCAGTCACCACATGGAGCACACTCACACACCCCAAAAAACATTGGGAGACCACAGACACGTAGCCAGACCAAAATGAATTCACAAGACACAGGACCCCACTCCACCAAAGCCCAGGATACTGCCAGAACCTACCAGCCATCTAACCCACCAGCATGTAAACAGCCATCTAAACAGCCATCAGCAGTTAATCCCTTAACGATCGCCTCAGCCACACAGCAGATCACAAAAGAACAAAGGAACAAAGGAACCTACAATCAGCAACAGAGCAAGCAAACCACACCCCCCCAGCAGTATTTATAGAAGGACTTCAACTGAGACCACACTTTGCTTCAAGAAGAAAGAAGCCAGAACACCAGCCTGAAGATGATGAGTGAGACCTCGTCGAAACGTCGCCAAAACAACCAGATTTCTACACGGGAAGAAACCCGAATCCACCCTAACATGCATATATATATATATATATATATATATATATATATATATATGCTGTTCCTAATATTGCTCTGTTTGGGGCTTTTTTGTTTTGTTTTGTTGGTAGTTCTGGTAGTGTTATTTCTGAGAACTGTAACTGCTTGTAATATTGTGTGAAATTTCCTGACATTTGTCCCCAAAGTCCCAATGACTACAGGGACCACTGAAGTGTGTTTAATAGAGATGGGCACAAAATGAACTTTTGGTTTGTTTCATTATGTAACGAAATGAATAACAAACTGCCCCCTCTGAGGAGAAATGAAACAAAACGAAATGGAAATTTCCGTTTCAGTTCGTTTCGTTTCATTTGCCGGTGTCTCCTACCTGGGTCCTGGAGTGGTCCTCTTCCTGGTCAGGTCCTCCTAGTTGCAGGTAAGGGGCTCCAGGAGAAAAAAAAAAAGCCAACCAGCCTGTGCTACAGCTGTAGGGTGGGCCACGTGGTTGGCAGTAAAATAAAATAAAAGGAGTGCTGCCCTGGCCCCAGCTGGTGACCCTCTAAAATAAAATAAAAATTAAAAGATCAGGCGCTGGCCCAAAGCCAGCACCTCTCAGTTGAGAGGTGCTGGTTTGGGGCTAGCACCTCAAAAAGCCCCCCACTGGGGACTTTTAAAACTCAATAATAATAATATTTATCTATTTATTCTTTGTTATATTTCTATACCGCCCATCTTCCGGATGGAACTCTGGGCAATTTACAATTAATCAAGGCAGTAAAAAATACAAAAAAAGACATAAAGTGCTAATAAAATAAGGAGGGACGAGACCCTCCACGAGAAATTATGTGGGCGGCAATAATAATAATAATAATAATAATAATAATAATAATAATAATAATAATAATAATAATAATAATAATAATATAATAATAATAATAATAATAATAAACAAAAAAGGAGCACCGACCTGGCTCCGTTTTTTTTATTACAGGCGCTCTAAAAAATAAAAAAAAGTAAAAGAAGCACTGACCCGGCCCCAGGGGCTGCATAGTTGGCGCCTGAGAAGAAGAAAAATGAATAATGAATCAAAACAAACCAACGAAATGAATATTTTGAAAAAAAATCATTAAAAATGAAATAAAACGAACTGAACCTTAAAACAAACCGAACCAAAACGAATTGCCATTTTTTCAGTTTGTGCCCATCTCTAGCAGCCAGTGCAAAGATTTCACAATATACACATTTCACAATGTGATATGCTTAGTCCTTGGTGTCCAGCCAGCAGCCCTATGCAACAGCTGAAGTTTCTGCTGGGTTTCCAAGGAAATCTCCATAAATAGTGTTTTGCAGTAGCTCAGCTGAGAAGATACAATGTTGATTCAAAAATACTGCAGATGAACTGAAAGAGCTAATGTATTCATGCCTCTTCCGCAGCCTATGCCTCTTCCAAGACAAGCCACTGGTCTATGCTACCAAACATACTTTGTTGCTGTCCACCTCTTCATAGTTCAAGCATGCTGGAGAGACCACAAGGCAGCAACAGGGAGCAGTGGTAGAATCATGTCCTCCTTCTGCCCCTGAGTTGAGGCCATGGCTTATATGTCTCTAAAATTAGCTAGAAAATTAAGAATTACGTGGTGCAAATGTAGAGACATGATCCATCACAGTGTTGTAGTTATATCTTAGTTATCAAAGAGATAAAAATAATAGTAAGTAATCAGTTATTTGTAATCAGTTGCTTCCATGCTTTGAACCTTTTTTACTTGGACATCCAGTACAGGCAAGCAGTGGGATGCATTATGCCAGGTGATCATCAACATATATTTTTTCCAGGCAGGTTCATGCAAATAATTAGGAGTTACCAATTGTTCCTTGCCCTCCCACTCCCACCAAGAAGCATCTCTCACCCACATACAGAGCTTCAACTTAACTTCAGCTGTTGCAGCATCATAGCTGGCAGATCTTTCTAAACACTGCTTAGCTGGAAGCAGCAGCTCTTGGAAGTACCAGTCTTGGTGACAGGCCTTGGCCTTTCTCCATCACTGGACTGTCAGTCTGATAATCCTATCCCTCCCTCCCTCTTCCTTAATCTATCCAACACAACCATCTGATAAAGCCTGGCTGTCCACCTCCATTTTTTAAAAAAATATCTGATAATTATACATTGTATAAGCCACTCATGTAAAATATAGTGACTCAAAGCAGCAATTATGACACAAAGTCCCTGCTGGGCAAAAGCTCTGTTCATAGGATAGGCACAAGCAGTCCTGAGAAAGGAATGCACTAGGCTGCCTTCCATGGGAAAAGGATGGGAACTAATCACACACTTTGGATGCTTTCCTCTCGCCTCCATAGAAGAGGTCATAAAGGCACTGGGAGTGTGCTCATCCTGACCTGCCAGTTTGCAGTCTTCTGCACCCTTGGTGCTGGTGCAACTGCAACATTTCATCTGAACAAGTCACCTGTCAGTAATGCCAGAACATGATGATGGGTCAGAAAGCTGCCGTCCCTTCTGTTGGGTTATCTTTGCCTTCTTTATGAAATGGATTGTAAGAAAGAGGAAACTTGGAAGCATTGATTCAGGATCTGTTGGTTGTCAACCTTAGCGTGCTTAAATTGGGCGAAGTTATTTACTAGAGATGGGCACGACCAGGGAAAATGACGTTTTCGAGTTGTTGTGTGTCGGAGCCGGCCCGTTTCGGCTCGTTTCCGTTTTTCGCGAAATTTTCCAAAAAATTGTTGTTTCGTTTGTCATTTTTCATCTGTCGTTAGTTCTGGTTAGGGGGGGAGCGGGCTCCTGGAGGCACCTCTCTGGGGTGGGTGCTTCCTCTGGCCCGCTATGAAGGGAAAGCAGGCTCCTGGAGGCACCTCTCTGGGGTGGGTGCCTCCTCTGGCCCGCTACAAAATGGCATGCATAGCCAATTGGATATGCATACCAAGTTGAGCAGAGAGGCACCTCTTTTTTGGGTGCCTCTCTCTGTTGACCACAAGCCCACTGCTAACTGCAGTGTCACAGTGCGCACACTGGGGGAAGGCTCCTCCTCAGTCTGGGCCGGGCGCTCTGTAGTCCACCAAGAAGGGAACTGTACTTGCATGTGTACTGTGTAGTGCAATGCGAGTACAGATTTGGCTTAGGGTTAGGGGGGTTAGCGCAAGGACTAGGCTTAGGGTTGTTATGGGTAAGGTTAGGGTGAGTTCGTGGGGTGCACCTCTGGGTGCCTCTCTGACCCACTAAGAAGGACAGTGTACTGGCGTATGGGTTAGGGTTAGGGTTCGGGTTCGGGTTCGGGCTACGGTTAGTGGGCTTTTTATGCCCGACAGGCACATCCCAGAAGTCTTGGTCAAAACCTGGTCAAGTGGCCATGCAATTGGTGGAATGGCTCCAAAAATTTGCATGGTCCACTCCCATGGCCAGCCCATCATTGCGCAGGTGTAAAAAAATAAAAATAAAAATAAAATAAAATAAAATCAATGGAGACGTTTTGTTGCAAGAAAAACCCACTGCTGCTACTGTAAAAATTCAGGCAGTTTTAAAATAGCTATTTTCGCATGTTTTTGTGGTGCTTTGGTGTGTTTTTGGACCACCACGATTTCAAAATAAATAAATATTGCTTGCGGTTGCCCCATTTTGGATCCCCCGCCCGCACCGCATGGCATGGCGAGCTGGCGAGACGACGAGGAATGGATGCGCAGCCCAGGAGAGGAGAGGGGGGGAGGCCAGGGACCCCCCCAGAAACCACCCCTCTGGTAGGTGCCCTCACTCAGGCAGGCATATTTTCGCCTGCTTTTTTGGCCGGGAATCGGGTTTTTTTTTAAAAAAACTTTTTTTCTGTGCCGCGCTGCTTGGCGAGTTGGCGAGATGATGAGGATGCGCAGCCCAGGAGAGGGGGGGAGGCCGGGGACCCCCCCCAGAAACCACCCCTCTGGTAGGTGCCCTCAGGCAGGCATATTTTTGCCTGCTTTTTTGGCCGGGAAACGGGTTTTTTTTATTTTTAAAACTCTTTTCCTGTGCCGCTTGGCATCGCGCAATCGCAGCGATGCCGCCAGGAACGACCACGACAAATCAGACCCAATTTTTCTTTAGTCGGTTCGAGTTCGTGTTCTGGCGGAGTAATTGTCGTTCTTCGTTTCGTTACGTAATGGAAACTAGGAACGGAAACGGAAACAAGGATTTCGCCGAGTCGTGCCCATGTCTGTTATTTACTATAGAAGAAAGTCCAGTAGATATACTTTTCTCAGCAAGAAGTTAATGGTGTTCATGTGGACAAACCCCTGGGTACCCAATGTGGTGTATTGGAGAGAAAGTGGACTAGGATTCTGCAGACCTGGGTTCAAATCCTCAGCTCTGCCATGGAAACTCTCTCTCTCTCTCTCTCTCTCTCTCTCTCTCTCTCTCTCTGTGTGTGTGTGTGTGTGTGTGTGTGTGTGTGTGTGTGTGTGTGTGTGTGTGTGTGTGTGTGTGTGTGTGTGTGTGTGTGTGTGTAATAGGTAAAACCACTCCTTAAATATCTCTCTTACCTTGAAAATTCCCTTAAAGAGTCATTATGAGTCACTTCTGACCTGACAGCACATAACAACAACAGACAAAACCCCTATCTTCTCTATCCCCACCCCAAAACAGATACGACTCAACCACCTTAGAAGCTGAGGCCACTTGTGCCATTAGGCAATATGAAGCCATCACCTCAGGTTTCCAATGCTGCCAAGATGCTGGCACCATAGCAACCATTTGGCGACTCCTTCTGGCTCCCCAGATGCTTCCTTCTCTGGGAAGGCAGAGACCTGTGCATAGCCTGCTCCGACAGGGCCAACTAAACTGTCTTGGAGTTCAGTAAAATGAGTACCCAGCTTGCTGTTGGGGGGGAGGCAATGTGTAGCCTGCATACTGTAATTAAAAAACCGTAAATCGCCCAGAGACTACTTGATGTGATATGGGGCGGTATATAATAAGCAGACCACTTTTGCTGCCCTCAGGTGTACTGGACATCACTCCCCACCCTCCCTTTCCCAGCATGTGTTGAATTGCCCACCCATTCAGCTTTTGCATGAGGACTTGACTGGGAATGCCATGTTCTTCTTTGACTCAAGTAAGGCACCAACACTCCTGGCCCCATTTTCCTGTCAGCAAGCCTTTCAGCTTCATTTGGCCCTTATCGAGCTAGGGGGTTGGGGAGAAGAATGGGTTCAACTTGCTTCTCTTTCACATGCCTCCACAGTCTCTTCTGCCTCTCTCTCAAACCCCCTGCCCTTCTCTTCATGTAGTTCAAGCTCCATGCCACTGCTCTGCTCTGGCCAGCCCTTCTCTCTGCCTGTCTGTTTGTCATCTCAAGCTAATTGAGGGGGGAGGAGGGGGGACTGGCCTCCACGGGTCTGCCTGAGCTGCCTTCTTTCCACATGGGCTTCCCCCTCTCCTCAGGCCCCCAGCTTTGCTCCATATTGAGGCCAATAATTACAACTGAATAGACCTTCAGATTCCCATGCTTGTCAGCCTGCCCTCGCTACCAACCCAACCCACCCTCTTTCCACTTTGTTCGAAAAAAGACAGAGAAGGAAGAAAAGCAGATGGAGGATTAACAGCTAGCACCACCAAACCTCCAAAAAAGAAGAAAGATGGAGGGGAAGTTTGCAACAACCTGTTAACTCAGGAGACATCTACAAAGGAATAAAGCTACTCACTCCCTCAGTCCCACCCTGCCATATTACTCTTCTTATCAAAGATGCCCTAGCTTCAGACTTTGAGTACAGTGTGAAGTGACCAAATTAAACATCCTCCCCTCTAATGAATTGAAGCTGTGCAGAGCTATCTTGTTTCTGTAAGGTTCTGGAATAAGCAATGCTCAATGTCAGCTATGGAATCACAGAAGATTTCTGAGATTTCAACCCTTGTCTTATTGATTGGGCAAGCAACACCATTTTTCTTTGCTGCTTTCTCACATTATTGAACATCATAAGTATTTTTTTTGGGGGGGGGAGAACCATCCAACTGTGAAAGAATGCTTGTTCCTTGTTGTGCCACCTGTTTACTTGCAAGGAGTCTTTTAAAATATAAATTAATTGTTGTAATTTATTAGTTTTTCTCTTTGTTTTTCTTCTTGCTTTTACTGTATATTTGCATATATGGGTCATATGACCGCAATAAACTTGACTTGACTTGACTTGATTAATTGTTGTTCCATTTGTAAACCACCCAGAGTTCTCTTTGGGAAAATCAGTGAGGTATATAAACTTATAAATAAATAAATAAATAAATAAATAAATAAATAAATAAATAAATAAATAAATAAATAATACTGAAAGATGTGGCCAATTATGCATTAGAGGCAGTGGATTTTAAAAGAAATTATCACTTTCTTCTCATGTTCTGCTTCAGGAGCCTGCCTTAAACAGGAGGAGGTGGGCACATCAAAGTGGTATGATTCTGGATCATAGCACTCCAGACTGAAGGTGGAGTGTGTCATATATTGGAATTCACCTCCCTCTCCCAGGCAGGTCTTTACATGTGGCAGCAGAGAGAGGGCTATGTAAACAACAGTCTTGCAAATACCTGCTTAGTAGTTCATGTCGCTGAACTCAATGATGCTTACTCCTGGGTAAGCAAGTATAGGATGGCATCCTTCATCTATATCAAGGGAAGGCAATTGCAAATCCCATCAACCCTAGTGAGCAATGATTAAGTGGAACAGATTCTAGCAGCACAGTACAAATGTTAGAATAGCTGCCTGATATATATTACTGAGAAGAATTTCTGTAGAATAGTTACTCAAGGAAATGGATGACGTGCCTGGTGGAGTGTGGCCCACATCCACTCAAGGCCTACATTTCCTGATTGATGGTTAGACTAGATCAGTGTTGGCAAACCTATGGCACGGGTGCCAAAGATGGCACTCAGAGCCCTTTCTGTGGGCACCTGACATCACCCCTTCACAGCCACCTGTATTCAGGTTAAATTGCTATATTGGCACTTTGCAAAAAATTAGTGGGTTTTGAATCACAGTTTGGGCACTCGACATCTAAAAGGTTCGCCCTCACTGGACTAGATCAATCCTGCTGCTAATGCACCCTGTGTTTGTGTCTCCGTGGCAGCTTGGCCCTGTTATCTCTCAATTCCCAGTTAAACAGATGGAGACAATAATCATTATACGTACACTGTGGTTTCCTATGCATTAATACCCTTTAAACTGTAACATAAGAGAACAAGCAGCAACATCTTAAATCAAGTTTCCTTCCTGAATGATTAAAACTATGTCTTTGAGGCTTCTAGTCCTCCTAACACTATTGGCAGTGATAGTTTGCAACTATCGGTTAACAACTGAATTTAATACTCACTCATTTGGGGAAGCTTGTTTATTTCTCAAAATGTATATGCAAATAATTACATGAGGGGAACTCCATGTAGTAGGCTGTGGGGATAAATCTTCCCAAAGAAGTTAAGCAGATATTAGCCAGGGTGCTGCATCACTTTTCTTTGCATTGCTGGACTCCTTGGAAAGTTTGAGTTGCATCAGCAAAGTGTGTATCGTGAAGCTTTTAAATAAATGGTTGGGCTTATGGACTGTGTCCATAACCCTTAATGAAGTTTCTGTTGCTAATGAAGCATGGTCTACAAATAAACTACAGTGGTACCTTGTATAAAGGAATTAATTCGTTCCAAATGAAATTATGTTAAGCAAATTTTCCTTTATACAAATTTCCCATAGGAATGCATTGAAAATGAGTAATCCCATTTTTATGTTGTACGGATTTGCCCCATAGGCAATTATGTTTAGCAAATTTCCCTTATCTCCGGAATTTTATATGTTGTACAGATTTTATGTTATACAAACTGTTTGTTATACAAGGGTCCACTGTAATCTTAACTCTGTCTACAGTATTTGTGGCAGTATTTCTGTAACTAAGGCAAACTATATTCAGAACGGGGACATGCTCGTCTAGGTCCATGGCTAGAGATGAGCACAAATCACTTTGTGCTAGATTGTGGCACTTCATCATTTTGGCCCCACAGCTGCCACGCTTTCCTTCCCCCCACCCCACCCCTCTGCCAGCTTCTCCACTCGCCAGCCGGCATTCCTGGTTCTTCCCTTCCTCTTTGGGCATTTGTCCAGCCCTGGCAGGAGTGTCTGTTTCCCTCTTCTGCCTCCTCTGGCAGATGCCCACTCAGACCAGGTGGCAGGGCACAGATTCCAACAGTGCAGCATAGAATGGGTTAGCAGAGATTTCCCCACAGCCACCTCCAGCAATGGAGTAGTTCCTGCTCTTAATTTATTAATAATTCCCTTTATCTCTTCTTTTCTAACACTCTGCTCCATTAAATCTGTATCCATATCTAAATCTGTATCCACATCCTCACATTTTTCTCAATATACTCTCTAATCCTTCCCAAAGAAAGCTTCCTCCTAGTATCTTTTATTAATGCAAGTTATGAAAGACTTCCAGTTTCTCCAGCATCAAATCACACCTTTTATCCACTTCATCTTTAACTACTCCAACTAAACTCTTAGATTTTTTGACTTGCATGGCTCCAGCAATCATTCTTTAATTCTGTGACTCAATTTAAAAAAAAACACCTCTCTTTTCAAATACTGTACAGTATATTCAAATTCTCTGTTTTTCCCCATTTCAATATTCTCTAGTTACTTCATCTTTCATAACATCTCATATAGTATCCATGTAGCAAACATCTATATATTTAATTTCCCATGTTTTCATTATTTATTTTTTCCATTTTATTGATATTCTTTTTTTGAAAACAATATCTCTAGAATGATATTTAAGTTTAATACCCCTATTAAGTAAAGCACAATCCATTACATTTATAATACCCATTAGAGACGGGCACGAAACAGAAAAATGGCGTTTCGGTTTTTTGTTTGTCGTTGAAAGGTCTGTTTCGGTTCGTTTCCATTTGTCGTGAATTTTTTGAAAAATTTCGTTACCGTTTTTTGTTTTTTCATTTGTCATTTCTACCCGCTTTTTGCGCAATTTTTAAAGCATTTCCGTGTGCAGGCTTCCCCCAACGCCCCAGACCAGAGGGAAAACACTAAAAAAAATGGATGCTGGCAGAGACACAGTATAGACTAGGTATGCAGGGAGGCTGCAAAGGCAGAGGTGGGCGTTGCCCAGGGTGCAAGGCAGCCGCAGAGTGACTGCACTGCAGGGCAAGGGAGGGTACTCACCGAGAGGTATGCATGCATGCACGCACACAGGAAGGCTGCAGGACTGAAGCTAGAGTCGCAGCAGAGACAGCAATCCCACCCTAACTCCCACCAGAGACTGCAAGGAGGACGGGGGCTGCCAGAGCTTTTTATGCCCTCTGTGGCTGCCAGACCTGCCCGCCCAGTCTGAAACCTGGGCATGCTATTAGTTGAACATGATCCCATCACATGGCTTGCCTCCATTTTGTGGCTGGTGGCGACATCCATTTTAAAGGGAAAAGAAAAATACATCGCAATGGGAGAAGACTAAAACAAGTGTTTTAAGGACCCCAACTCCCCTGGTAGGTATTATCATACAATATAAATAATTATCGCTGCATTTTTATGGATGTCCAGGGCATTTTTTAACATTTAAAACAGCTCATTTCATTGCGCGTTGCCATTAACGGAAACGAAACATAACAACCTCAATTTTCGTGGTTCTGTTCATTTTGTTGCATTTTCATCACAATTTTCATTTGTTGTTTCGTTGCGTAACGGAAATGACAAACGGTAACGGAAATGAAAAAATGTTCGTTCCGTGCCCATCTCTAATACCCATGTCGGTATTATCCATAAAAGCTGAGAGGGATACAAATCCCAACCACACTTAATTCACTCAGCATCTGGCCAGACTGGTGCTGAAATGGGTCCTACAGACGTTTGATGGATGGACAGACAGACAGACAGACAGACAGACAGACAGACAGACAGACAGACAGACAGACAGACAGAAGGTCCTTAAACAGCCCACTGCCACTGAGGAAACATTTTTTTTATTGGCTATGCCTACTGAACCAAGATTTGGCAACCAGAGAGACAGGAAATCATTTAGATACATTATCATCCTCTTCAGGAAGCTCAGAGGAGCTTTTATGGAAAAGTTCACACAAACATCCAGACTAATTATTTGTTAGTCATGCTCGCCCATTATATAACAAATGAGAAATGCTTCACCTTGGTTGGGACCCAGGCCAGAAACCACAGCTCAAGAGGTGAGAACAAACTTCTCTACTGCCTGTTTCCCATTAAAGGCTTGGGCTCCTAAAGAAGAGGCACACCTATGTAAGAAGGGCTGGGTCCTTTTGATCACCTTAGACTTCTGCTATGATCACTGATGTAGCTGCAGTGCCATACTTTGTACTTATCACATGAACTAGCATGAAATATTTTGTGCTGGTAGCAAACATTTCTAAATACTTGTTTGCTTGTTTGTTTGCACAGTTTCTAAGCGACAGCACCATTAGGCACTTGGTAAAGAAATCCAGTTGATAATTTGTATTGTCTTTCAACAGATGCATGTTCAGAAAAGGGGTAGGAGGATTTATATGAACATTCTTTGGGAATGGCTTGGATTAGTCAACACCACAGATATAATTAGAATATGTTGCAAATACCCCCCCTTTTTTTAAAGAGGCACTTTAAAAAGCAAAGAGCCTCTTGCCACTGATTTTCTTCCTCCTAAGGATGAAAGGAATATTTACAGAGAACCCAAGACTTTCACAGATATCATGAGTTTATATGGGGAAATATTCGTCGGACTAAGGAAAGCCTCAGTTTTGACCAATGAAGCTTAAAAATGTCATGCAACCTCATCATAGATTTTCTCCTATTTATTTATTTTCTCCTATTTATTTATTTCCAAATATGCATGCTGCTTTATAACATTACTGCATAACTAGGTCAGAATTTGCTTAAACCTCCTTAAACAAAAGACTTGTTTCACATTCACTTTAAACGGGATGGATTTCTGAAGGTGAAAGAGACAGCTTCAAACTTCTGTGTGTATTCCCAGAATGTTTTGTTTCTGAATGCCTACCTGCAGCAACAACTAGGTTTGTCCTATGACCTTTAGAAAGAGCCAAGGGTAGCTTCTGATTTGGCTGCAGTATTCTGCCCATCTCCTGAAATGCACCATATAGTACAGGTTAGCTCCCTTCCTTGTCACATTTCATTCAACAAGATGTCTTGAAACAGAAACATAAGGGGCAGCTTGCAGTGTTGTTATTTGGGTTAGTGGCAAGTTATTCCTTCTCACCCTTACATTGCTCGTGTCAGACTTATAATGAAGTGCCTTGCCTTTGGACAACAAGCTGCAAGACTCGCCATCCCCTTGGCAACAGCATCCCACAGGGAAGGAGGGAGGAGTGCGAGTGGGGCAGACAAAGGAGGGGGTGATGTCACCCCAGTGGGAACGGAGTGGCCAATCCATGGCAGAGAATATGAGGTCATTCCTCCTCCACCCCCGCCCCTTTCTTTCTGCTGGGCAATTCCATTCAGAACCATAGAAGTGTAGTGAATTAAGTGCAGTGGTAGCAAGGAGGTCACCCTCTCCCAGCCTATGTGAGAAGAGAAAGCCAAAGGGGGGAGGCGATGGTGGGAGGGTACCAGGAGGCTGGGGAGAGAGAAAAGAGGGGGAGAGAAACAAGAATGGATGGGAGCGGAGAGGAGGGGAGGGAAAAAAGGAAGAGTCAGGAAAAATTCCCCTCTAGCAGACTGTATAGATGCTAATAGTCTTGACCGGAGGCAGCCTCATAAAGATGTCATCAACTTTAGTTCTTCATGTTTAGAGCACAATGAGGAAAAGGGGAAGGAGATGGGGCCAAATAGTTCAGGGGGGCAGGGAGATTTATATCTGTTTCTTGCTGCCTCCTCCTCAGTGTACAGAGGGAAAATCCTTGTGAATGAAGTGTCTGGAAGTTCTCTCTCAAAGCATTAAAACCAGGTTGTGAATCCCAAGTGGGAAGAGAAGAAGGGTCTTCCCTCTGCCCTTTTTTGTTTTCTGAAGCATAAACAATCCTCTCTCTCTCTCTCTCTCTCTCTCTCTCTCTCTCTCACACACACACACACACACACACACACACACACACACACACACACACACACACACACACACACACACAGAGAGAGAGAGAGAGAGAGAGAGAGAGAGAGAGAGAGAGAAATTACAAAATAAAGGAAGCTATAGAGGTCCTAGATTTGTAGAAGGGTTGTTTATTGTTTATTAACTGCTGTGGACTATGATGTTTACACCACTGTGCTTCAGAGTATATAGTAATCTTCCACCTATCGTGGGGGTTAGGGACCCAACCCGACCCACAATAATGGAAAATCCACAATATGTGGATGCTGCGTCGGGTTGGGACTGGGAGGGGGCACTATCTGGGGCCTCCTACACTTACCTGAGACCTGGTGCTGCCCCAAACAGGCTTCCAACAGGCTTTCCGAGCCTGTCGGAGTTCACCTGAAACCACCTCTGGGGCCTACAACAGGCTCAGGAGGCCCGTCAGAAGCCATATCTGGGCAGCACCAGGCCTGGGGTAAGTGCAAGAAGCCTCAAACAGGCCCAGGCACCTTCCCCCAGGAAGGTGCCTGGGCCTGTTTCATATGTTGCAGGACTGCAGCATACTGGGACTGCAGTATATGAAATGCAAAATGGCAGAGAATGACTGTATTTCTTTGCTTACTGCTCATGGAAATAGAAATCTGTGCCACCATACTTTACAGTTGGCCACAGCTGCTTAAAGTGCAAGCCTGTATTAAGGTATTTTGAGATTCCATGAGCATATCATGAAGAAGCAGCCCTGAGAACAGGTGAATGTACCAAATATCAGTAAAACAAAATGCTTCAAGCTCATAATCTCTACTTCAAAAGACACAATGCTATTTGTTGGTCATTGATTTGTATAAGAAATACCTTGTTAGTGATAGCAAATAAACTAACAAGTTCATATTCCTCTTCTTCTTTCTTTACAACTAACCCAATACCACCACAAAAATCTTTCAAATCCCCATCAAAAATAGCTTGTTTCCAACAACGCAAACATTGTTCATTAGGTGGGGGGGACATTTGTTTTCATTTTTTAATTTCCAAATGTTTGGAAATTTGTGTGGCATTATTATCAAAAACAAAACCAACAAAGTATCAGGCAAACGCCAGCATGAATGCACCACACCCGCTTTATTCAGATATTGCCGAGTCACCTTCCCCAGGAGGGATTATTCCCAGGCTTGCTGTCACTTGACAAATTACTGGGATGAAGTACTGTGTGCCCTGCAGGATCTCTCCATGTTTGAAAACTGACAATTGCAGAGGGTGTTCCTCACACATTCTTCTGTGTGACAGCCATTATGAGACTTACATGATCCTGATCCAGTTTATATTTCTTTCATATTGTGTTTTTTGCTGTACCCCTCCCCCCAAAAAAGGTTGAGAATGGCTGATTCTAGTAGTCCAAACTCCTTCTAATCTATTGCTGTAATGACCATATTAGTGGCCATATCACTTTCCAAAGCTTTCTGTTCCACTGTTAGATTTGAGTTGTCTAAGGCAGTAGTGGCCAAATGTTGGTCCTCTAGATGTTTTGGATCCCAACTCCCAGAATTCCAAGCCTGTATTGCCAATGACAAAGGACTGTGGGAGTTGTGGTCCAAAATATTTGGAGGGCCAAGTATGGCCACCACTGGTCTAAGGCATCTAAAGGTCTCAGTGAGTCTGAAGGCAACCCTAGGTGTAACTTAACACAACCAAATTACCTTCTGCTAATCTACTGCATGATTCCTCTGCCACACCCTAGAACACTGTTGGCAAACCTATGGGACGGGTGCCAAAGGTGGCACTCGGAGCCCTTTCTGTGGACACCCAACATTGCCCCTTCACTGCCACCTGTATTCAGGTTAAATTGCTGTATTGGCACTTTGGGGAAAAGTAGTGGTTTTGAATTGCAGTTAGGGCACTCAGTCTCTAAAAGGTTCACCATCGCTGCCCTAGAACAACATGCTGACAACAAGAAATAAATATCAATTTCTACTTTCCTTCCCCAAAGTCCTGTTAACATCTCAACTAGAGATGGGCACGAAACAAGCAATTTTTCGTTTTCATTTTCATTTTTTCATTTCATTATGTAACAAAATGAAAAATGAATTTTGTCTCCAAAATGAAATGAAACGAACCGAAACAACAGAAATTTTGTCATGTGTTTCGTTTTCGTTGCGGCAAATACATTGAACTGTAATGAATGCTAACGAAACAGCAATTTTTTGTTTTTGTTTTCATTTTTTGTTTCATTACGTAATGAAACAAAAACGAAATTTTTTGCAAAAAATTCACAAAAAACAAAAACGAACCAAAACGGACCCCCTAAACGACAAACAACAAACGAAACACCATTTTCTTGAGTCATGCCCATCTCTAATCTCAACTAATGAAGGGACAGGGCAGTGTTCCCTTAAAGTTGCATATATTGTGTGCCTCTGCAGGCTTTTTAAACTTTTTGGTTGGCCTCTAAAGGCATCACTTCACTATACAGGGGAGGGATCAAGTTAGTTTAGCATGAGCTGGTCTCAAGACACCCTTGCTAAATCTTTCTGATCCCAGCAATTATTATTTTTTCTAATTGCTCAGAGGCTGACTGCCTGATATGTTAAGGAATCTTTCCAGGTACTGTCATCAAGAGAGCCAGCCAGCCAGTAGCTGCCTGAATCCTCACTACTACTACCACACCCATTTCAAGGACAAACATTTTCCCACCTGCAGTGTTGCAGCATCTCTCACCCTCTAAGAAGGTCCAGAGGTTATGAACGAAGAAGATGGATGTGGCCTGCAGTGACCAGGCATGGGTGAGGGTGGTCTGTCTTTTTCCTGGGCAACAGGCTGGGTGAAAGGAGGAATGAGGAGAGAAACAAGAATGCAGGCAAAAGAGAAAAGCGGAATTAAATGGCCCAATGCTTTTCAAATCTCACTTTGCCCACTGATGCCCCCCTTGTCTGTAATTCACCTGTGGCCCAAACAAAGGAATATGACCACACAGGAAAACTTTCAAGCAAAGTTTCTACAATTCAATACATAAGTTTCTTTAGTTCCCTAGGATGTAATTTGTCTGGCCTTGAGGGCTTGAATTCACATAAGAGAAATACACTCCTTAGCCTCTCTACCTCTCATGGGTGGCAGCTCCTTTCCTTCAAACTCTGTTGATTTTTTTCTGCTTTGAACATGGCTTCCTATGTTGGAGAAGATGGCGGCAAACCTGAGCTGAGCAGTTCTGCTTCCCCTCTGTCAGTTGGCAGTGTTTCAACACTTGTTCAATGCCATGGGCTTGCCATTTCAAGTTCCACTGATATGGGTGGACTTCCCACTTATTCTTCCTCTTGTGGTGGTAATGTTATTCCCTCGTAAATATCACAGCTTGGAAAAGTTACTTCCTAGTCAGTGGCTTGGCAAGGTTACCTCACCTAGTATGACTACTACAGGAGTCTCAGAGCTGTATATTTGGGGGGGGGGGACAAACACTAGTATTTGCAAGGCTACATTCACTGTCTTAATTAATTAACATTTTATACTCCATTAATTATATTTTTGCACTGCATTTGCAGTGTAAAATGCAGTTTTTTAAAACAGCTTTACAAATGCTTCTTTATCCTGAAAACAAAGTGAGGTAGGTTTGCAGAGAGCTAACGAGTGGCATTACTGACTATCCAGTTAGCTTTGTGGAGAGCAGGAATCTGAACTCAGCTTGCTGTATAATCACAGTCTGTCATGTTAACCCCTCCACCATGTTAGCTATATTGAGCTTTTCAAGTTCTCCAGGTAAAGGCACCAAGCAAGCAAAAGACAGCATTGCGTGTCACACTACAGTGTCCAGACAGAACAGCGATCCCCGTCACAATCCTGCCACCAACCTGTATATAAACACAACACTCTTCCCAGCTGGCCTCCTGTGTAATTTTGCTGGCAAGTCATAATTGCTTTCAGCCTGACCACATAAACCTTTAGTGTCAATCAAAGAGGTCACATCCTGTGGATTACCACCCCAGAACTCTGTTAAGAAAATGGGGGGGGGAGAGAGAGAGAGACTATGGAAAACAGGTTCTTAGTAAAATTCCTGCCAAGCAGGTTTGGGTTCCTTGTTATATTTTGTTACTGAAACAATGCAGGCCACCCACTCACCCACAAGTATACTAAAGCATGTCCGGAAATTATCACAGTTATCTGCAAATAGTTAAAGTCAGCCAATGCAAAGAAAAATATATTGTTCCTGGTTTTATAAATGGGGAAACTGATATGCTTTCTAGGACGTATTAGCCACTGTGGGCACACCCCTTTGAGTGCAGAACTACTAGCATATAATAGAATGAAAACAGAAGTCCAACTAGCTTTTCCCAAACAAATCTAACAAGGAGTAACTATGAACAGACCTTCCCTACCACAGCTAAGAAGGTTATTTTCTAAGTAATTACTTATCCCATGTAGTTGCAATTGCCCAAGTAAGTTGGTATTTAAGTTATTTTCTGGCTTATTTAAAATTATTACTAAAAATTGATGTTGGAAACAACATCTTAATGCTACACACACTCTTAGCCTATGACACAAAACTTACTTTTCTGCTATGCATCTCAACCTTATTGTTACCTTAATACCCACAACAGAGGGATGACACAAAGAATGAGAAAGCACTTGAAACATACAGAAACAGTAAATGAAGGTTATACCTTAAGTTATAATATACAATTGAGAAAGGAATTAATTATAAATAATATATAAGTAACTACATAGTTGTAACTACCAAGACATGCTCCTTACAATTGTCACTACAAGCAGCCAGATATCACGCCTTTCTAGTCTATGTACCATTATAAACAGAACATTTTATACAACATCCAGAGTGGCCTTGCTGCCAAATGGGCTGTATAAAAGAAATCCAATAAATACATAGATAAATAAATTAATAAACTTCTGTATCTCTACAAGATCAAATGTTTTCTGTATACTAGAGTTATCACTGAACTGTCTCCTAAAACAATTTTCATAGTGAATTTGGATACCTCTCAGGTATAGATTATAATTAGAGATGGGCATTGTTGTCGTGTGTCGGAGGCAGTCCGTTTCTTCGTTTCCGTTTTTCGTGAAATTTTGCAAAAATTAGTCGGTTCATTTTTTTCGTTTTTTCGTTGTCGTTAGTACTGGTTTGGGGGGGTAGCGGGCTCCTGGAGGGAGCTGCAGGAGTCAGCCAAAGCCACAAGTGACGGACTGGCAGACTCTTTGCACCCGCTGTGTCTCACATACTTGCATGTAAATGCAAGTAGATCTGGCTTAGGGTTAAGACGGGTTAAAGGGCTAGGGTTAGGCTAGTTACGGGTGAGGTTAGGGTGAGTATTGGGGTGCACCTCTGGGTGCCTCTCTGACCCACTTAGAAGGACAGTGTACTGGCGTATGGGTTAGGCTTAGGCTTAGGGTTCGGGTTTGGGCTACGATTAGTGGGCTGTTTATGCCCGATTGGCACATCCCAGAAGTCTCTGTGGTCAACCTGGCCAAGTGGCCATGCGATTGGTGGAAAATTTGCATGGTCCACTCCCATGGGCGAGCCCATCATTGCAAATGTGCAGGTGTAAAAAAATAAAATAAAATAAAATAAAATAAAATAAACGGAGACTTTTTTTTTTTGCAAGAAAAACCCACTGCTGCTACTGTAAAAATTCAAGCATTTAAAATAGCTAATTTTCGCATGTTTCTGTGGTGCTTTGGTGGGGTTTTGGGCAACGATTTCAAAAAATATATTGCGGTCGCCATTTTGGATCCCCCGCACTGCATGGCAAATGGATGCGCCCTCCCAGCCTGGTACAGTCAGCAAAACCTGGCCATGCAATTGGTGGAATGGCTCCAAAACTTTGCATGGTCCACTCCCATGGGCGAGCCCATCATTGCAAATGTGCAGGTGTAAAAAAATAAAATAAAATAAAATAAAATAAAATAAACGGAGACTTTTTTTTTTGCAAGAAAAACCCACTGCTGCTACTGTAAAAATTCAAGCATTTAAAATAGCTAATTTTCGCATGTTTCTGTGGTGCTTTGGTGGGGTTTTGGGCAACGATTTCAAAAATATATTGCGGTCGCCATTTTGGATACCCACGCACTGCATGGCAAATGGATGCGCCCTCCCAGCCTGGTACAGTCAGCAAAACCTGGCCATGCGATTGGTGGAATGGCTCCAAAACTTTGCATGGTCCACTCCCATGGGCGAGCCCATCATTGCGAATGCGCAGGTGTAAAAAAATAAAATAAAATAAAATAAAATCAACGGAGAATTTTTTTTTGCAAGAAAAACCCACTGCTGCTACTGTAAAAAATTCATGCATTTAAAATAGCTAATTTCCGCATGTTTCTGTGGTGCTTTGGTGGGGTTTTGGGCAACGATTTCAAAAAAAATATTGTGGTCGCCATTTTGGATCCCCCGCACTGCATGGCAAATGGATGCGCCCTCCCAGCCTGGTACCAGCAGCGCAGCAGTAGCAATAGCCAAGGAGAGGGGGGCGTGGAACCCCCCCCAAATAAAACACCCTTCTGGCCTGGTAGGTGCCCTCAGACAGTTTTCGCCTACTTTTAGGGCCGGGAATCATTTTGTTTTTTTAACTTTTAAAAACTTTTTTTCTGTGCCGCTTGGCATTGCGCGATCGCCGCGATGCAAGTAACGAGCACGACAAATCAGACCAAATTGTTCGTTCGTCGGTTTGAGCTCGAATTCTGGCGGAGTAATTCCCGTTACCGTTTCCGTAGAGTAACGGATATGAGTAACGGAAACGGAAACGGGAATACTGCTAAGTCGTGCCCATCTCTAATTATAATTGAAGATTTTTTTTAGGAAGCCCACAGAATTCTTATAAAAATGGTAAAAATTTTCTGGATATTTTTGCAGACAGGAACACTATGAGCCACACACGTTATATAAGAACATATGGCTACAAAAAAGAAGTAAAGCATGAAAGAACTCAATGGCAAGAAATAGAAAATTGTTCATTAATGGGGCAACTCAGTAATACTGTAGTATGAAGGAAAGGGACCGTAGAACCAAGAAGCCTGAGCAGTTTCGCTGTCCACAGTTAGACAACAATCAAATTTCATATTTTTTTAAAAAAAGGGGTTTAAAAACAAGTCTAAAAATGGCAGGACAGCACAGGGTGAAAGTCTCAGTTACAATATATTGGCAGACTCCTATGGGTTCTTGTTGTTCTGGGGAGAGGGACATTAAAAAAAAAAGAATGCCAGTTCTGAAGAAAAGGCTGTTTGTGAAGGCAACTCAAGATTCTGCTACTATATGTCCAAGGAAGTGGACCTGTCCTTGAAAGCTTACATTAAAATATAATACTGTAGTTAGTTTTCTGAGGTGCCACATGTTTTTGTATTTTGTTTTGTTTTGTCTTGTTTCTTTGATTTTTGCCTGGAATTCTTGCACAGACTAACATGGCTACTTCTTCTAAAGTTTCAAGATCCCTTCATGATTTTTACCAGAATAGAGGTAAAGTTTTAGGTAAAGGTTTACCCTCGCACATGCGTGCTAGTCGTGTCTGACTCTAGGGCGGTGCTCATCTCCATATTCAAGCCGAAGAGCCAGTGTTGTGCAAGTCCATGGCCACATGGCTGGTGTGGCTGCAAGGAAACACTGTTTTACCTTCCCGCTTTTTATGGAGGTCCCTGTTTATCTATTTGCCTTGATATGCTTTTGAACTGCTAGGTTGGCAGAAGCTGGGGTTATCAGCGGGAGCTCACTCCGCTGCGTGGCACCCGGGATTCGAACCACTGAGCTGCCGACACAATAGAAGGCTGGCTGCCTCATAGGGCACATTTCCTATTGTATGATATGATTTGTGTATATATAAAAAAGCTGCATGGTTGCTTTACCTCTCCTTGTTTTAATGAACCTGCAAAAAACTGTTGTAAAAAGCCCCAATCATGAGAAATAAAGCATGAGGAAACTCCTTTCTCTGTCTCTCTGTCACTCTGTCTCTGTCTCTGTCTCTCTCTCTCTCTCTCTCTCTGTGTTGTGTGTGTGTGTGTGTGTGTGTGTGTGTGTGTGTGTGTGTGTGTGTACTGTAGCTTTGGAAATCACAGTGAGAGTTGAATCCACATCATTTTAGTTAATCCACTTGTGAAACTCCTCCTCTCTTGTTGATTATACTTCTGGTGGGCTGTATCAGTATCAGAGCATTTGCCTCTTGGATTTCGGCTCTCATTTCTGACTGGAACAGCATTAACAACAGGCATGCCCTGCTTAGGCTATGCACACTCAGTCAAGGAATGCAGCCAGTAGATGGGCAGAGCCCGAGCAAGCGCTTGGTTCCTACAGCTGCTGTGGCCCAGCTGTGCCCTGCTGCATTATGAAACACAAGAACAGAGCCAATTTCCGGATCTCTTCATTTCAACATGAGCAACCCAAGCTGTGCAATCTTGGGGCTACACCTGCAACGTACACGTTGAACTGGTTCCTGGTGGTTTATTTCCCATGCCCCTTCGATCAACTGAAGTATTTTCTGGCTTCCCTGGCTTCCCCTTTCAGGCCCTAACTTGTCAGGCAGGCTTGCTTTGGTACCGGAGCTTATCCAAACATCTTCATCTCTTTCATAAATCCAATTCTTCCTTATCAGGCGCAACCATCAGGAGGAAATGCAATCGTTTTAGCAACTGAACTGCAGGGAAGAGTGGAGCTTTGATTAGCCCACTTACTCCTTTAAAAGGTCACCTACAGTTCATTTCGTACAGATTCATATGTAGGAACCAGGTTGGAGGAGCATGTTTTTGGCAGGTTTGTTTCAAGGTGGTTTGATTCCCCCTCCACACACACACACACACACACACACACACACACACACACACACACACACACACACACACACACACACACAGAGAGAGAGAGAGAGAGAGAGAGAGAGAGAGAGAGAGAGAGAGAGAATAACCATTTGAAACATTCCATGTAATTGCCTTCTTGAGCCTTTTTTTTTCTATTCAAGAAAACATCAAAGCTTGGAGTTAATACAGTGCCAATGTCACACTGCATCAGCCTAAACCAATACATGTTTATTCAAAAATACCTGTATACTGAATTCAGTGAGACTTAGACTTCTTAGTTAAAGTACATAGGATTTCAGTCTGTGCCTCCACAGCACAGATGTCCACTGCAGAGTTCTTAATATCCAATAACAATAAACTTAGTGCGTTTTAATCTCATGGTTAATCAGAGTTAATTGGGTACCAACATAATTACAATTCTCTGTGGAACAGTGGGCTAAATGTTTGCCACTGAAAGCTGTGAGGAACTAAAATTTAACATTCATGTTTTAAGACAAAAATAAGTAACTTTGCAAGGATTGTACCCATATTGTAGTTTCACATATTACCAGCAAGTCTATCCATGGGCTTTCTAAGAGTCAGTTCAAAAGCTAGGTCAGTGCCTTCAGATGCTTACAAATGTTGAGAGAGAGAGAGACCTGCTTCTCCAGCAGTTCTATCCTGTTCATCATTGTTTTTGCTCACTCTGTCTATGATATTGTAGGACAAAATAAGAGATGAGCACATGGTAGAGACCATGGCTGGTGAGCAATAGAATAGTTGAGGACACAGGACAAACATCTTTTCTCTGATAGAATAACAATGACAACAATGATAATGACAAAAAACAACAACAACATGCCATCAAGTCAATTCTGACATGGCAACGCTTTCCAGGGTTTTGTAAGTATAGAATATTCAGAATTGGTTTACCCCTCCATTGTTTCAGGGTCATTCTGAGGAAGTGCAGTTTGCCCAAGGCTGCACAGGCTGACACTTTCCCCAAGAAGCACAGTGTGAATTCACCCCACCCCCCAGATGCCTTACTCTGGGTGTGACTACACAGTGGAAAAATATATTCACTCTGAAGTCATGCCCAGGAAGTCAGGTTTCCCCAGGTTGATTCGCTTCAGCTAACTACAAGCAGAGAGAGAAATAGGCACTCAAAAGTTTTGTTTGATGCTTGTTTATCATTTGAATCCTCCCTCACTATAGATATTTGGTTCTGCTTGTCTCCATCTTCCCTTCCCTTCCCTTCCCTTTCATTTCATTTCACCTTCCTTCCTTCCTTCCTTCCTTCCTTCCTTCCTTCCTTCCTTCCTTTTAAAGGCTTGATGTCCCAGTGCTAGGATAGTTAGGTGACCAGAGAGAAGGGGGGATGAATTGGCAAAAAGAGGGGAGAAAGTTTTCAGTAAGCCTTATTTTCAGCTTGTTACATATCAGGTCGTTAGAAAGACAGCAGATTGGTTTGAAGCTCACTCAGAGGAACTGACACCAGTCATTGAGTAAAAGAGGAGAGCTCTAATTGTATATAAAGCCTGTTCCAGTGAGAAAACCTACAGGTTCTTTGAGCTGCTTGTAGCAAAGTCTGATAGGCCACCAGGAAATGTGCTAAAGATTACCGGCTGTAGCTTTGCTCTTGTATTCAGGTAGCAGCTGACACTAACAACATCAAGAGGATGTATGATGGCATCAAGCAGGCCTTAGGTCCAACACAGAAGGAAACTGCTCCTCTGAAATCTGCTACAGGTGAGGTCATTCGGGACGAAGCACAGAAGATGGTTTGCTGGGTGCAGCATTACTCTGAGTTATATTCTAGAGAAAATGTAGTAATTTATGCACACTGTATAAGAACAAAGGCAACACAGGTTACTGACAATTATCATGGCATCTCTCTTATTAGTCCATGGGGAAGCTGCTTGACTGTGTCATACTGAAGAAGCTCCAGGTGCTTGGATGCCCACCTCAAATCCTCAGCATCATTAGGTCCTTTCACAAGGATATGAAGGGTACTGTAGTTTATGACATCTTAACATCAGATTCCTTTGATATTAGAAGTGGAGTAAAGCAGGGCTACATTCTCGTGCCAACTTTATTTGGGATCTTTTTGGCTGTTATGTTGAAGCATGCTTTTGGGACGCAACAAAGGGTATTTATCTCTGGACTAAATCAGATGGAAAACTCTTTAATCTCTCTAGATTTAGAGCAAAGTCCAAAGTTCAGCTGAAATGTTTGCGGGATTTCCTCTTAGCTGACAATGCTGCCATTACTGCTCACCCTGCTGAAGACCTTCAACTTATGGATTGTTTTAGCAAGGTCTGCCAAGATTGTGGATTAACAATCAGCCTAAAAAAAAAAAACCCACAAATCATGGGTCAGAATGTGGAGACACCTCCTTGTGTTACAATTTCTGCTCAGAAACTTGAAGTTGTCCATGTCTTTGTGTACCTTGGGTCAACCATCTCCGGCACCCTCTCTTTAGATACTGAGCTGAACAGATGTATTGGTAAAGCAGCTACTACATTCTCTACACTTACAAAGAGAGTATGGCTTAACACGAGGCTGACAGAACATACAAAGATCCAGGTTTATAGAGCTTGTGTCTTGAGCACACTCTTGTAGTGCAGCGAGTCTTGGACTCTTTGTGTATGGCAGGAGAGAAAGCTGAACACCTTCCACATGTGCTGTCTCCAATGTATCTTTGGAATCACTTTGGCATGATAAAGTTCCAAATGGCACATTATTGAAACAGTGATGTCTACACTGGCTTGGGCATGTCATGAGAATGGCTGATGGTCAGATTCCAAAAGATCTTTTGTATGGAGAACTAGTGCAGGGAAACGCCCCAGAGGGAGACCACAGCTGCGATATAAGGATATCTGCAGGAAGGATCTGAAGACTTTGGGAATGGACCTTAACAGATGGAAAACCTGATTTATTTATTTATTTATTTATTTTTTTAGTCCTTATATACTGCTCATCTTCCGGACAGAACTCCGGGCGGTTTACAATAGAAAAGAAGAAACAATAAGCACAATTAGATACAACATCACAAAAAAAACCCCAATATAAACAATAAAAATAAACAGCAAAATGGCAAGATGGCAGGACAGAAACAAGGGGGTGGGGGAGAAAGAGAAAAGTTAACAGTCACCAAACGCCTCCCAGAATAGCATGGTCTTTTAAGCCCTTTTGAAGGCTGGCAGGGACTGTGCAAGGCGCAACTCACTCAGGAGATGATTCCATAACATGGGACCAGCCACTGAGAAGGCTCGGTTACGGGTGACCACTTTCTGCGCTTCCCTGGGCGTGGCCATCCAAAGTGAGTGCACCCACAACATTCTAGTTGGTCAGGCTGAGTTTGATCACTGGGAGATTCACTCTGCCAGGTATTCAGGTCCCAGGCCATGGAGGGTTGACCTCCAATCATTCAACCTTGACCTCCAATCGTTCAGACTGGAGGAAAAAGATACAGCATGGCCTTCTACAATTTGTAAAGCTCTGCTTGTAAAGCAGAGCTTTACAAATGCTATGGAAAAGCCACAAAATCAAATGTAATTGGGACAACCAGTAACATTCCATAACATTTTTGGCAGGTAAGAAGATCCAGCTGTCATATATTTTACCAGCTTTTCTGACACAAAGAAACAATGAAGGAAAAATCCTCACCTGCCCAATTTCTATCTATTGGGCAGTTCAAATTACAAAACCTTGTCTATAAAAGTCATTAGCAACCTAAAAATCAGGCAGAGCTCTTAATGCATCATTGATTCCACAAACCATGCTAAACACAAAAGCAATAAAATGGCTTACACTTGAAAACAGGAAGCTTTCATTAAAAATACAATAGTCCTGGAAAGCCTCAGTAGTGCATTCTCTATTGCCAAAGGGTTCTGCCATGGCATTTTGTTCCTACCATGGACCCCATTACCACAAATCGTGTGTGTGTGTGTGTGTGTGTGTGTGTGTGTGTGTGTGTGTGTGTGTGTGTGTGTGTGTGTCGGGAAGGAATACAAGGCGTGAAAACAGTATCTAAAACATTTTCCCACAAGAATTTGATAACTTTTGAACTTCTAAAGAAGTCAAGACACAAATGATTAGAACCTGATAGATACAGTATCTCCCCAATAAAGGCTGCTTTATAGGACAGTCAAGCTTGTCGCACTTCTTCCTCTACAAGGCGTAGAAGAGAAATGCTACAGTGTTAACATGGAGAGAGAACAAATCCTTCTCAAAAAGCCGTGCAACACATGCTTGATGATATGCACTTGAAAGCACACAAGCTATGCCTTTATTTGTTGCACCATCAAGCTTTGGGATCTCTCCCAAATCTGCAATTCTGAAAGCTGTCTGGAGTCCAAAGTGTAAGACGGCACAGCTCCGCTGCTCGCAATATGTCATCTGGAGGCTTCAAAAGGGATTTAGATAAAGCCTAAAGCACACTACCCAGTGTCAAGCAGCTGTCTTCAAAACCTCCTCACACCCCAAACATGACCTTCAGAGGCCCTCATGTTCTGGTCCAACATCACCCACACGTAGCTTTCTTACAGCAAACCCAGCCCTGACTTGTAGAAATTCTCCACGGTCCAGACGAGAGATGCCCACAAACCTGTCAGTGCACTTGAACCATCCTGCTTTTCCAGTATCCGGGCCTTGCTACATCAAGCATTCAACTAATTTTCCAGAACTCACTCACAGGTTGCTGTGATCAACTCTGTGTCTATACAGCTAGGGACTAGGTTGCTCCAGAAGGAGATTACAGGCATCGAGAAATTCTCTGAAAGAAGCCCAAAAAGATGGCACAGAGATGAGTACAAGAAATATGCTTTAAAGAATTTAATGTTCCAAACCAAGGAGTTTTGAAACAAACAGGACCTTGCTGGGTGAATGAAAATTTGAAGCAACACCTATTTTAAAATGCCTGATTTAAAGCCCTTGATCTTTTACAGGAGAGCACATGGCAGCCACTAACCCACATGCTCCCAAGCCAACCCTTTTGCAATGTTAGATAGCAGAAAAGTGTGATGTGATCTCATTTAACTTTGAGAGGCCCCATCCCAGGTAATTGACTGCCACTTTTGGTGCTAGAAGATGACAACCTTGCATCACACATTATATTAGATGTTCCCACTTGTAAGAGTTTTCATAAAGCCAGAAAAATATGGAAAAGTGTTTAAGATGAAATCCAGTTTGATGAAAACAGGTCTAAGCTGTTACCATATAATTGTTGTGGGGGTACAGGATTTGCCTGGCTGTGGTTAGAAAGACAGAGATTTATGGTTGGTAAAGGAGGACTGACTTCACAGGTCTCTGGAGATCCTTCTGTGCCCCCTCTTGCATTTCCTGGAGGAATCTGGGAGGCAGGACCCTATTTTCAATATTACATCAAGCTTCACCCATAGTCTGACAAAACAGAACTGGGCAATGGATTTAGAAAACCAACCAAGAAACTGTCCAAGGAAATATTGACAGTAGCATCTGTCAAACAGAATACTTATTTATGCCACTATTCCATAGTCAAATCAAAGAAATACTTTCAAAACAAACAAACAAGTGGAAAAATGCAGGCTAAAGCGCTCAGATTTCATCAGATTTCAAAGTCTGGTTTTGAAATGTGTGTACCGTTTGAAATGCAAATATGAGGTGGATTTTAAGATTTTGTAAATAAAAATCACCTCATCCCTAACTTTGGTTGTACGGACAATTGCAGTCTGCATGAAGGAAAATCCCAGAGAGAAATTTGCTGGAAGAAAATGCTTCTTCTAAAACAAGCCTGCCCAACAGGTAGGCCGCAGGCTACTGGTAGCCCGTGAAGGATTCAAAAGTAGCCTGCCGGCCATCAATAAAAAAAAGTGAGGGGATACATTCTCCACTCCTCCCTCCCCCATCCCAAGGACCATCACTGCCCCGGCAAAGTTCTGGGTCTGCCAGCCCACTGTCTCAGCTGAGCGGGGCAGTTCAAGGGCCATGGCGCATTAAAATCTGTTCCCTCCAGAACAGATTAATTGCTTTTCAATGCATTCCTATGAAAAACTGCTGCTCTACTTACAAAGGTTTTTAGTTATGAGCACATGCTCGGAACAGATAAAATTCGTAAGTAGAGGTTTTAGTGTAGTAGCCCTCAGGTACTTTGGGCTGGAAAAAGTTGACCTTGTCCTGTTAAAAGTTGAACAGACCTGTTCTAAAACATAAAACTGACAATCTCTTGTTATATCATTACAAGGGAAGTTAAGAGTCACTTCAGTTGCAAGATGATATCTTCACGTGATACTAAATTGTCAACAAACAAGTAAGAAGCACACCCTAAAACAAAAACAAAATCCAAGAAATAAACAAGTTAGTTTGAAACAGTAACCAAAGAGAAATGATGCCCTAACAAGGAAACTGTGTTTGTTGTCCTGCACTGTGCTATGATATTTAGATATCCGTGTGTCTTTCTAGAGTACAAAAATGGCTGTTAATGGGGGTTTCTGACTGGCTAAAATCCAGTCAGAAGTCACAACTAGAGTAGGCTCATTGAATCAGTTAAATGTACAGAGTAGAGATGGGCACAAATCAAAAAAATGACATTTCGTTTGTCGTTTGTTGTTTGGAGGGTCCGTTTCGGTTCGTTTCCGTTTTTTGTGAATTTTTGCAAAAATTCATTTTCATTTTCATTCGTTTGTTACCATTTTGTTACCATTTATTTCATTTTTGTGATTTTTTAAAGCATTAAAAGCAGTTCACTGTGTTGCAGTAACGGAAACGAAATGCATGACAAAATTTCCGGCGGTTCTGTTCATTTCGTTTCATTTTGGAGACAAAATTTGTTTGTCGTTTTGTTGCGTAGCGAAACCAAAAAACGAAAATGGAAATGAAAAATTGTTCGTTTCATGCCCGTCTCTAGTACAGAAGAATCAGCGCACCAAATGCCCACTGATTCCGCAGGCCAACTCTAATGGGAATGCCTGCTGGATTTCTGTCACTCATAAATGGTCTTGTGAAAAATTGTAACCCATCACTCTTCTCCTCAAGGCAGTTGGAGCTGTTCCTAACACACTAGTAAAATGGAAACTCTACCAAAAGATGCCCAACAGGCAATGGAGGGTTGTTAAATTACCAGATGTAATTAATTATAATTTCCTTTACATGCACTGCACACGTGAAATTACTTGTTCAAACCAGAAACCGATAGATGCCAAAGCATGTGAACTCTGGGATCACACCCACTAGCTGAAGGCCTATAGTCTTTCCCTCTGTTTCCTGCATTCAAGAGAACTACAACACTCGTGTAGCAAAAAGGCATGGGAAACAGAAACAAAGACAGAAGGATGAGCACAAGGAGCAGATCTCAACCACAAAATCCTAAGTCTGTGAATGTCATGCCATACAGAATATTTCAACTGGCGTAACTTTACTTAAGAGGGTGACAGTATTGCAATTCTCAGTACAGGAGCAGAATGTTTCTCCTTCATGTGAAAGCATTAAACTGATCCCTCTAGAAGTTGCTCTTTAACCATGTGTGCAGGGAACATAACAGAACACCTGGTCAAGACCTGGTAGGTGAAGGCTCCTTCGAGACAGAATGAGTGATGAGGTCAAAGGAAAGTCATTCAGAAAACATATTTGCAGACTTTCATTTTCTGTGGGGAAAAGGATGAGAGGAGAGGGGCTTTGGTAAGTAGAGTTGCCAGGTCTCAGGGTGGCACCCTGTTTTCAGGGAACTGCTATGCCTGCTTGGGTCTGCAAGTGGAGGGACACACCTGAAAGCCATCTCAAGCTAGCATCAGAGGTCCCTGGTCAAGTGTAAAAGAATGTGCCCATTTGTTTCAGCATGCCGTACCTGTGCAACATTGTCGTTTCCAAAAAGCCAGAAGCCAAGGAAGGGAACTGCTCCAAATGAAAGGAGGAACCTGAGTACATGCAACTATCATCTTTCTCTCCCTGTCGACTGGCGCTGAGTCTTTCATAAGCCTCAGGAACAGCCTACAACCTGGAATATGTGTCATGAATGTGGTAAGCAAGGCCTTGAAAGAAAGGAGCCCTACTAAAAATGGTGTCAACTGCTGCAGCTCCCGGGCACCTTCTGACCCCTGTCCAGTTCCCAACCATATCTGGGTTGAAATATTACATGGCTCGCCAGCCAACTTTTGCCTAGATTCTGACTTTTTTAACCTGGGTTTTTCTTATGACCCCTGGTTTCTAGGGTTGGCTCTGCAACCATAGGAAATGGGATAGAGAAGCTCCAGGTTCAGGCAACCTCATAAGTGTGATATGTTAGGGAACGAAAAATATAAGGGGATTCTCTCACAGGTTGCAGCTAATGCAGGATTTAATGCATTACAGATGGGAGGGCTGTCCTATCACAGCTACACAGAAGCATGGAGAACTGTGCCTCATAACCCAGCTTCAACACCTGCTTCACCCCATCTGGCATGTGGGCTTGATCCTGCCCACCCCAAGCCCATGGAAGTTTCCCCCTTAACCTTTCATCTGTGCCGGTGCTTCTAAAAACTGTTTTCTCAGTGTGTCAACCCAAGGTCGTTGCTTGCCTATGTTTACCAGGTGTGGGGTGGGAGGGAGGGAGAGAGAGAGGGAGAGGGAGATGTGCTTCTCCAGATCCAGTTCATCACTTGAGGCAGAGAAGTCTCCTCATATCATCATCACCACCACTACCACCACTACCACCACCACCATCTATTACTGCGAAAGTTCCAAAGGTGTTCAAAGTTACTATTCCAAAGCAGCAATGCATTATAGAAATGTCCTATTCTAAAGCATCTCTTTCCCCAACTAATGTGTTGCTATAAAACTGTACACTTTACCTGAGCAAGATAAAACCCATTGCTTGAACACTATATGTTCTATGTTCAAGCCACGCTGGGGGATTTTGAATGTGCCAGACGAATTAGACCCACATGCTTGAGGTTTACAATGGCTGAAGCAGAGCCAGAGACACACGAATTCAGATGGCTGAATGAGCTCAAGCATGCTCCTGTGATGTGGTTGGTGGATCCCCACTGAACCTCCCCCTCCCAACTTAAGGAAACCAACTTTTCTTACTGCTTGGGCTTGCAATTCTCCAAGAGAAATGAGTGACCCCTTTTCTACCCCCAGGCTCTTCATACCACAGGGCCCTTCATTCATAACAGCACATCACTGAGTTATTAAAGGGAAGGGAGCTTTTGGAAAGTCCCTGTGACAAACAAGCAGGGGCTTGGGGGTGGGGCACACAGAAAGAAAGAAATGTTCACTCATTCTTAGAGAATGATTAATTATCTGCCTTGTCCAAGTGTAAAATGCCTCACTAGTGCTGCAGGCAAGGCTGAGTTATAGGGTGAGAGCTCTCTGAAAGCTGCCCCCGCTCCTCTCCTCAAGATGAATGCAGCAAGCTCAAAATTAAAAATTGCATGCTGGGAAAAGAAGTGGGAGATGCAATCAGCACAAGACTGCTTTTGTCAGAGGGGTTTGGGTACAAGGTTTGCAGCTTTGGTAACATTAGGTGCCTTAAAAAGAAAAGGGGACGACGCACACACACACACACACACACACACACACACACACACACACACACACACACACACACACACACACACACACACACACACACACACACACACACACACACACACACAACTTTGCTGTGGTTCACAGAGAAAAGAGATGATAGTAGTACTAGTGGGTGGAGGTAAATCTCCCTTCCTCCCCCAACCTTTGGTTAAAACCTGAAGAGCGTAAAGTGAGTGCCAAGGTCGAGTAAGAACTGTCAGGCTGAAACTCACCATAGAACCTGGTCAAGAACCAGGCCACAGCTAGGCAGGCAGGGGGCAAGTGCCAAAATAACAAAAATGTATTTATCCTATTCCACAACCCACCCACCCACCCACCCACCCTCCTAGGTGGACACAGAATCAATGTTGGCACTGGGTGGCACAGACCATAGCTGTGGCCCTGGTCAAGAATCTACATCATTAAACACCCAGTACCGCAAGATGCTCATTCCAGAAATCAGGTGTGAAAACCACTTGAGACCCAAAGCTTCCCCAATGTGTGACACTCATGTGTCCCAGTGAGGAGTAGACTTCAGTTCCTTCTTCATAACAGGGTGATCTTCTCCATTTAATCACTCTGAAGTGGAATGGGTGAGCAAAAATTGTAGCCACTAGATCAGATTGGATGTTGCACCACCTCAGATTCAGGCTACTAATAATAATCATTGTCAGCCTACTTCTGCCCATCTCTTTAGTAGTAGTGGAAACTGAGGCACAGGCCTGTGTTCCGTTCCTGATGTGCATATGCTGACAAATTGAAACAAGTTCAGAGGAAGGTGACAAGGATGTTTGTGGGGGCTGGAAACCAAGCCCTCTGAGGAAAGACTCAAAATAGGAAGGACAGGATCTGTTCTCAGTCATCCCAGAGTGCAGAATGCACAACAATGGGCTCAAGCTAAGAGAACCCAGCTTTCAGCTGGATATCAGGAAAAACTTCCTAACTGTTAGAGCAGTACATCAATGGAACCAATTGCCTCATGAGTGGTTGAGTGCTCCAACACTGGAGGCATTCAAGAGAAATTTGAACAACCACCAATGTGGCACTTGCATGGCAGATATCCTTTGATTTGTTGTCCTGCATGGAGCAGGGGATTGGACACGATGACCTTAAAGACTCCTTCCAACTTCACTCTTCTGATTCTATGATATGTGTGAGTGCTTGTTTGCTTGCCTACCTGCAGTGTGAGTGTGTTTTCTCATTTTTGCCCTGACTCTGCTTTTCACTCTTGGCCTTGCTCACTTGTGTTATGCTTTTGGTTCCGGGAATCAGAACAGACAACAACAGCTAAGGCTTCCATCCAGTGCGATTTCAGGGCAAGGCCTAAGACAAGGGGGAAGACCTTGATGTTTCCCAAGGGTGGACTGCCGTAATGCCACAGAGAAGGGGCAGGCAAGGCTTGGGAGGAAAGAAAGCACAACATACATGCAGACGCGTTCACACTGAGATGGGGGGGCGAGAGAGAGTTTCCCAGATTTTAAAATGCTTTACAGGGGAAAAGTCGGAGAGATCTACACCTCCTCCACTGTCATTTGTCCTAACCTTTGGTTCCCTACCTGGACACACAGAAAGGCAAACCAGTTGCATGGTCCTGGGGGGGGGGGGCAGCAACGCTACCTGTGCTGTACCACATGCTTGGTCTGAGCCTTTTCGTCTGCAACTGCCTTCTAACTGGGAATGAGTGTTGTATGTACTGCTGAATATTTTTTAAGCAAATGCTTTATATGAATTAGCTTGATTTGGAAAGGGTGTTACTATATCACAGTGTTGGCGAACCGATAGCACAGGTGCCAAAAGTGGCACTTGGAGCCCTTTCTGTGGGCACCCTTTATAGCCACCTGTATTCAGGTTAAACTGCTGTATTGGCACTTTGTGAAAAATTAGTGGGTTTTGAATAGCAGTTTGGGGGCTCGGTCTCTAAAAGGTTTGCCATCACTGCTATATCATGTAACCCACCATAAAAATGTGTGTTATATGTCTGTATGTTGATTTGACTTATGACAACCATAATCTTCAAGGCATGTCGGGTCAAAGGAGTAGGTTTTAACAGTATCACGCACACACACAAATATGTGTACACCAAGTTTCCAAGGCCAGGGATCGGAACCCAGGTCTCTTGAGGTCTACTTTGACACTCCAGTTGTAAGACTGCACTGTCTCTCATTATAAATATACAACCCAATAATAACAAAAGAGCAGTTTCATGGAGCATCCCTTCTATCCAAAAGACAGAAACTCCAGGAAGTCCATTCTAAATATTAGAAGAAAAAGAGCGGATGGCTGCCTCAGCCCAAGAGAGGCATCCATACATGCTGTTCTAGCACCGCCAAGGGCTGCTGCCACTCACATTTGAATTCAGGCGCACTGAAATGTAGATCTCCAGGGGCTTCTGATCTTCCCGCCCTGGTAAAACATGCTGGGGACAGCCTGTGCCTGGCTCTTGCTTAAGCCTATCACATTCAGAATGCCTTAAGGCCAGCCAACATCACCAGCAGCCACCGCCACCACACCACCTTCAGCCTTCCCAATCAGATTAAAGTCATACAACTGCCAGGTCTTTGCAGGTTGCAACACTGCAATTAAAACAGGCTTTTCTGAGCAGAGGCTTCCCCCTCCCCTCCCTTTCTGTTCCTTTCCACATCAAAATGCCAGTTGACCCCAGGAAAAAAGAAATTCAGTAAAAGTAGGTAAGTTATATTGCAGGCCGATATGACCAAGAAGACCATTTTTAAAACCACCACCAGCCCAATGAAACATCCTGCAATCAACTCCAGCAAATCAAACAAGCCTTGCTGCATCTGTGAGCAAAAACACAGCCATTCCAATAAAACATAAGAAAAACAGGAATTATTCTGGCAAAGAATAATTGATGAATGTGAAGAATTGGACAGAAAGGTGCAACACCACTACGTAAAACAAATAAATTAGATTACCACTCAACACAGGACTACACCGTCTGATCCTCTCACTCCCAACTGTGTCTAATTGATACCCAACTTTCTTCGCTCTCACTGATTAAAAAAGAGCTAAGGGGTTTTTTAAAGGTGGGGTGTGCCTTTCCTCAACTCCTGACAACCCTCCTGTTTCTCACCCACCTCCCTTTTTCCTGAAGCAATTTTATAAACCATGCAGTCCTGCAAACACACCTAATGTATATGCATTTGGTTTGGGACAATGCACCATGAAAGCACTATTCCGCCAGAATGTGCCACAGTTTCCCCATGATACATTATTTGTACCATGCAGCTGTTGCCATGCTAGGTAAGAAATTATGTGAATGATTGGGTGGGTGGGTGGGTGGCTGGGTGTTTGGAACTGTAGTCCCATATTCACCTATAATCACCATCATCATGTGTCATCAACTCAGTTGTGATTATAGTGGTTTTACCTCTCAGATAACTGCTAAACAGTTAGCATTTGCCGAAGAGGAATATGAAGTTTCAAGTAGACATGGGCACGACTTGGCAAAATTCTCATTTCCGTTTCCGTTTCTCGTTTCCGTTACGTAACAGAACGAAGAACGACAATTACTCCACCAGAACTCGAACTCGAACCGACTAAAGAAAAATTGGGTCTGATTTGTCGTTGTCGTTCCTGGCATCTCAGCGATCGCGCGATGCCAAGCGGCACAGGAAAAAAGTTTTAAAAATAAAAAAAACCCGATTCCCGGCCAAAAAAGCAGGCGAAAATATGCCTACCTCAGTGAGGGCACCTACCAGAAGGGTGGTTTCTGGGGGGGGGGGTCCCCGGCCTCCCCCCTCTTCTCCTGGGCTGTGCAAAGTGCGCATCCTCGTCGAGTCGCCACGCCAACTCGCCAAGCGGCGTGGCACAGAAAAAAAGTTTTTTTAAAAAAAACCCGATTCCCGGCCAAAAAAACAGGCGAAAATATGCCTGCCTCAGTGAGGGCACCTACCAGAAGGGTGGTTTCTGGGGGGGTTCCCCGGCCTCCCCCCTCTCTTCTGGGCTGCGCATCCTCGTCGTCTCGCCAACTCGCCATGCCATGCGGTGCGGGCGGGGGATCCAAATGGGGCGACCGCAATATTTATTTTTGAAATCACGTGGTCCAAAGCACCAGAAACATGTGAAAATAGCTATTTTAAAACTGCCTGAATTTTTTCAGTAGCAGCAGTGGGTTTTTCTTGCAACAAAACGTCTCCATTGATTTTATTTTATTTTATTTTTATTTTTATTTTTTTACACCTGTGCAATGATGGGCTGGCCATGGGAGTGGACCATGCAAATTTTTGGAGCCATTCCACCAATTGCATGGCCACTTGGCCAGGTTTTGACCAAGACTTCTGGGATGTGCCAGTCGGGCATAAAAAGCCCACTAACCCTAGCCCGAACCCGAACCCAAACCCGAACCCGAACCCATACGCCAGTACACTGTCCTTCTTAGTGGGTCAGAGAGGCACCCAGAGGTGCACCCCAGTAACTCACCCTAACCTTACCCGTAACCCTAAGCCTAGCCCTTGCGCTAACCCCTAACCAGTAAGCCAGATATGTACTCGCATTGCACTACAGCAAGTACACTTCCCTTCTTAGTGAGTCACAGGGCGCCCGTAGGGGTCCTCTCTCACTTCATTCCCCAGCGCAAGGGCACCACAGGCAGTGAGTCACAGAGGCACCCGAAAGAGAGGTGCCTCTGCCTGCTACTGCAACTGCAACTTAATTGTATGCATATCCAATTGGCTATGCATGCCATTTTGTAGCGGGCCAGAGGAGGCACCCACCCCAGAGAGGTGCCTCCAGGAGCCCACTTTCCCTTCATGGCGAGCCAGAGGACGCACCCACCCCAGAGAGGTGCCTCCAGGAGCCCCCCCCCAAAAAATCAGTACTAACGACAGACAAAAAAACGACAAACGAAATGACAAATTTTTGGAAAATTTCACAAAAAACGGAACGGGCCGGCTCCGACACACGACAACTCAAAACATAATTTTTCCTGCTCGTGCCCATCTCTAGTTTCAAGTCCTTCAGATGTTGATCATGAAGTCCTGGATAGCTCAGTGGTTTTGGTCTCAGACTGTGGAGGCAGGGGTTGCCTATTGTGCCTCATTGACAGGATCTGGACTCTGTTATCCATTGGGTCCCTTCCAGCTCTGCAGTTCAGAGATGATTATACTGATGACAGTGGTGAGATGACAACGATGATGGAAGTTTTGAAAGGGGAATGCCCATTGCTTTGTGAGAGAGCAAGGGTTCTCAGCCTAGGGTAACCCAAGTTTTCCTGGACTGTAATACCCAGAAACCCTGGCCAGCACAGTTAGTGGTGAAAGCTTCTGCAATTCAAGAACACCTGATTTACCTGCGATTGGGAACCATTGCAGTGCAGCATGTGCTTTGATGTAGGTCACATGTTCCAGCTTTGCCCCTCTGGATAGAGTGAACAAATGGCCCTGTTTGTCATTTTTACAGAGCTGCTGCCAGTCATATGGGGACAAGAGTTGTATTCCTACATGTGCATGCCTGGACAAAGATGAGGATTTTAAAAGGCCCAGAATCTAAAATATTGGCTGATTACTCTTTTCTGCAGATCAACATGAAGCTGTGTACTGTGTGTTGCTTGATGCCCACCACGGCAAATGGCAATCCTTTATCCAACAAAGATTTAGGTCAGTAGGTATTCCCCATGAACATATCCCGACACTCAGACAGAAACAAGCTCCCAGAACCCTCACCCAGAGTCTATAAAGCAGAAACTCTTCTCACAGGCAAACAGAACATGCTCCCCTTTCCATGATATAGGATCCCTGTGGGATACTTAACCTCCCTCCATTTGCTGTAGGTTTACAGGGTTTTCATGTTGGCTAGGTAGAATATACTCCCCTCAGCATTTCTCCAGGGCAGATATAAAGGAATTCTACATCCAGGCAGAATCTGCCTTTGTGGAACTGGGTCCCCAGAATTTCTCATGCATACACTTATACATTGCCCCCTCCATGAACAAATCAGGAATGACCTGATTCGCACATTGCTGATTCAGTTCCAAGGCCCTTCCAGATAGCTAACACAATACTGCCTAGAGGACCAGAACTCATACATCACAGCACAGGTAGCAAAGTTATTTCTAGCTGCCTTGCGTGAGAGTATGGAGGTTGTATCAACTATCCACCCTTTTAATGCATCAAACTCCTTATCCTTTTTTATTGTATATTATTATGTCCGGGTCATATGACCGCAATACATTTCTGATCTTAAAAGGAGCAAAATAATAAAAGCAGAACGTGCAGCCAGATAATCACAGAATAATAGAACCGTACAACTGGAAAATATCCCCAAGAGTCACATAGTTCATCCCCCTGCCAGCGCACTGAAATCCACATCTAAAGCATCCTTGACATTTGTTTGTTTTTGTTTTTGTTGCTTTTGTTGTTGTTGTCATCCATCATCTGCTTAAAAATCTTCAAGGTAGGACCATCCACCACCATCCAAGACAGTTGATTCCATTGTCAAATGGCTGTCGTTGTTAGGGCCCTCCTAATGTTTGGTGGAAATCTCCTTTCTTCTTACATAACTCCATTACACCTGATCCTGTCTTCCTGAGCTGAGGAGGAGGAGGAGGAGGAGGAGGTGGTGGTCTGGTCCAGTCCTCCATATGACAGCCCTTCAAAAAATGAAAAAGATAAACTGAGAGAGAAGCTTTAATCTCTGGAAGGCTGGAAAGCATCTTGAACTTATTATTGACCTGGGAGGAGAGAAACACATAATACAGGAATAGGTGCAACATTGGGATTATTTAAAGACTGGCAAGAGGAGTTTTGATTGTCACTCAATGTACACAGTAGCTTCCCCCAACATGGTGACTTCATGATATGATATATCCCAGCCATAATGAGTATATAAATTCAATAGCACTATAGAAAGCTTGATAAAATAAAGGGAAACTATCAGTTTATGTCTGCCCCACAGAGGAAAAGCTGTGGTGACTACCTAGACATATCATTCAACAAAACTATAAGAGCATTGCTTGAAATCTGAGAGCAAACAAAGGAGATATCTTTCCCTCATCAATAGTGGAGTCAACAGCCTATTGACTCTTCCCCATCCTGATAGCTTCCATATGTTTTGGACTTCAATTCCCATCAGCCACAGTAAGCATGGTCAATAGCTGGAAATACTGGAAGCTGCAGACCTAAACATCTGTAAGACATCAGATCAAGGAAAGATTGTTTGGTTGATAAACAGATTCCATCTTATTTTTGTCCTGTTCTGGCAACATTTGAAATGCATGGCTATGCACATTCTCCTCGGAGGAAGATTCATTTGTTCTGCATATGGAAGACATTTAGACATCTCTCACACTAGGAGATCAACATGAAAACAAGAGGCACAAGGAAGCAGTAATCGGATCTTATTTGCAATTGGATCTTATTTGCAAATGCTGGGTCATTTAAATCACATGCAAAATCAAATTTGCAAATGGGCTCCAAGTCACGTCAGTGAAAAAAAAAAGCAGCTTGGCTGACTTAAAACATGTACAGTATGCAACATGCATATCTTCAAGCCAAAAGTATCAAGACAGTGAAGGATTCAACACTGCTCCCAAGACCTGCACAACTGCAAACATTAAAAAAGGATGCCATTCCTTAACATGTATGATACACCCCCATGCTGTAACATGCAACTCTTTGCAAGGACTTTAATGAAAATTTGCCTTGTCTTTTTTGTTACAACTTTTTTTGTTCAGCCACTAGTGCCTAGCAGACAATGCAAATCTAAGAGCCCGGTTCTACTAACAATAAGAAGTGATATATACCGCAGTTCAATTGAAATCCATTTTGACTCAATCTACAATTGTGTGGTATTTGACTCCATGTTTCTATTCACTTTTGTTAATTTTTAAGGAGGAAGGGAAACATACACATGCACACACAGCTCAACATCTGAGGATCAGGCGGATACAAAGGGCCTTCCTCCTACCCACATCTCCTCTCTATCTGGCAGAGGAGAGACCTAGCGCGTGTTAATAGAAATGTAGAGTCATTTTCCTTAATGGAGGAGTGCACGTTAGGTCAGTCGATTCATAATATACCCACCTCAAAATAAATGGACCTCTGGCAGTGGAGCAGAAAAACTCTCACATTACTCCACACTAGACATGGGCATGGAGCAGCGAAATTCTCGTTTCCGTTTTTGGTTATCGTTATCGTTATGTAACGGGTAATGGTAACGAGAATTTCTCCGCTCCAGCTCGAACCCAACCCGATAAAGATAAATTGGGTCTGATTTTTCGTTGTCGTTCATGGCATCGCGGCGATCGCGCGATGCCAAGCAGCACAGAAAAAAAGTTTTAAAAATTAAAAAAAAAAACCCGATTCCCGGCCATAAAAGCAGGCGAAAATATGCCTACCTCAGTGAGGGCACCTACCAGAGAGGGGTGGTTTCTGGGGGGGGGGGGTCCCCGGCCTTCCCCCCCTCTCCTGTCCTGGGCTGCTGGTACCAGGCGGGGGGGCCCATCCTCGTCGTCTCCATTTGCCATGCGGTGGGGGGGATCCAAAATGGCGACTGCAATATTTATTTTTAAATCGTGGTCCAAAAACCCACCAAAGCACCACAGAAACATTTGAAAATTAGGTATTTTAAATGCCTGATTTTTATAGTAGCAGCAGTGGGTTTTTCTTGCAATAAAACGTCTCCATTAATTTTATTTTATTTTATTTTATTTTTATTTTTTTACACCTGCGCAATGATGGGCTGGCTATGGGATGGGACCATGCAAATTTTTGGACCCATTCCACCAATCGCATTGCCAGGTTTTGACTGAGACTTCTGGATGTGCCAGAGGGCATAAAAAGCCCACTAACCCTAACCCTAACCCTAACCCTAACCCTAACCCATATGCCAGTACACTGTCCTTCTTAGTGGGTCAGAGGCACCCAGAGGTGCAGCCCACTAACCCACCCTAACCTTAACCGTAACCCTAAGCCTAGCCCTTACCCTAACCCCAACCATAACCCAGATCTGTACGCAAGTACGCTTCCCTTCTTAGTGAGTCAGAGGCACCCAGAGAGGTGCCTCTGCCACTTACCCCCCAACCCTAACATAATGTAATGTATGGTACATGGCGGCTACGCGAAACTTCCCTTCCCTTCTTAGTGGGTCAGACGTCAGAGGCACCCAGAGAGGTGCCTCCCAGAGCCAACTTACCCCAATCCCAACCCCAACACAAACGACAAACGACAAACGGAAATGACAAATTTTTGAAAATTTTTGCAACAAACGGAAACGACCCGAAACGGATCTGTCCCGACAAACGACAACTCGAAACGTCATTTTTTCTGGTCGTGCCCATCTCTACTCCACACATTCCCTTACTTTGTGTAAACACCTACATTTAAACTGATGTAAAACATCTTCATCTTGATTTAAATTGGATTTTTTTAGTACTGGGATTGGGTTCAAATTGTCTTTTTTTTACAACAGAACACACTTCACAACAGCCAGAGTCTGACACAGGAAGACCCAGTGAGATGTAATGTAATGGACTAGCACTCAAGAGGCATGCATCTGAATCCCCACTTAAGAGTAGAAGGTTAATGGTACAGTAGACTAGGTAAAGCAATTCCGTAAATATTGTATCTTACCATGGAAGACCTATTACAAACACTATAAGTTGGTTCTGATTAGAGATAAGCACTTACTCCAGTTCAGAACTGCAGAATGGATGGTAGAGGCCTGCAGGTGTCTCTGAAGATGCCAGCCACAGAGTTTCTTTCCAGTGAAACGTCAGGAAGAAAAACTTCCAGAACACGGCCAAACAGCCCGAAAAACTCAAAACAACAATAATAACAGAGTTTGTCTTATGATCTTAACCATAAACAGATATGATGGAGCAATTGGCCTTGAAGAAAACACACACACACACACACACACACACACACACACACACACACACACACACACATGAGAGAGAGAGGGGGGAATTTTGTTCATTTTCTCTCCCCTTCTAAATCATCATCATTTCAAAATTTATGCGGCATACATGTATCTACTTATTTTGGATTAAGCCTTGTTAAACTCGGTGGGCTTTTCCTCTGAGTCAACAACTATAAGATTATGCTAACATTCCCTCCGTAATATTCCTTCCTCAACATTCTGCTGTATTTTCTAGGAGCATGTTCCCTCAAGGTACTGTATAACAACAAATTTGACTGCTAATTGTCTTCCCAAAGTATTCTTGAACCTGTTTCTGCATTTTGTTTTGTTTTTCCTGAATGAGTACAGCTTTAACTGCAGACAAAATCCATCCCTTCAAACTTCAAAATTCACCTCCGGGAGATGGAAATCAAGTATCTGAAATCTGATTCAAGTATGCCAATTGCCAACTCATGCCTGTTTAAGCTTAATTGTTTAAGAGCATAATCAGTTCTGCTTGCTTGTTGGAGAGGGTGAGTTCAGTAGGAAAGCTTATGAATATAGGGGCAGGGATCAGCCCATGTCTTCTTGTTCTTCTCCTTCTTCACACCAGAACATGGCTGAAATATAAAATATTAAAATGCTCTTCCAAAGATATAAAGGTAAACTCCCGGCTGTTCTGATCCATGTTTTTTATGGGCTGCAAAGAAAGTAGAAGCTATTTCTGGTAAGCATATGCAAACCTTTCTGTGTTTTTAAAGTTTCATGGTGAAGGAAGTAGAATCTGCTATGGGCTGGCCTACACAGTGGGTTGTCATGCAGTGCTATATCTCATGTGAGTGTGTGCTTTCAAAAACAAAAACCTGTTCTTATGCTTTAGTAAATTTAGAGCAACAAAAAAAAAGATTATTTTGGTATTATTATGCCTGCAGCGAGCACCTATGATAGGGCTGTTCAACTTTGAACAGGCCAAGGTCTACTTTTTCCAGCCCAAAGTGCCTGAGGGCTACTATGCTAAAACCTCTACTTACAAATTTTATCTGTTCCGAGCACGTACTCATAACTAAAAACTTTTGTAAGTAGAGCAGCGGTTTCCCATAGGAATGCACTGAAAACCAATTAATCTGTTCTGGAGGGAACAGATTTCAATGTGCCAAGGCCCTTGAACTGCTCCGCTCAACTGAGACAGTGGGCTGGCAGACTCAGAACTTTGCTGGGGCAGTGGGGGTCCTTCGGATGGGGGAGGGGGTGTAGAACTTAATCCCCTCACTTTTTTATTGCTGGCCGGTGGACTACTTTTGAACCCTTCACGGGCTACCACTAGCCTGCGGTCTACCTGTTGGGCAGGCCTGACCTATGAGGTTAGCATGGGTTCTGCATCTCCTGCTATACTCAGATATACATTGTCAGTTGTGTGTACTCCAGCACACTCAAAAGTGCTTGAGGATCTTGCAAAAACAAAAGCAAAAAAAAGAACAATGTTTTATTTATGGCTTACATACATCCAATGTCTCCTCTAATTTTCACCACCCCACCCCACCCCCGCTGCTTGGGGCTTTGTCACATTCATATATGTGACTCCCCTCCAAGCAGGTTCTGTTGCGACCAAGACAAAAAAGGGGGAGAAAAAGTCCTGGATAAAAAGCAACAGAGGTATGTGCGTGCATCTCTTAGAGGGAACATTGGTTCCATCTATATTCCACCCACATGTGTTATGTGCTGGCAAGTCAGAACTGACTCATAGTGATCCTAGTAGGGCTTTTGAAGTCAGAAAGTTTTTCCACCACCTCCACCCAGTGAGTTCCCATTTCTGAGCAGAGAACCAAAGTCAGGTCTCCTGAGTCCTAGTCCATCACTACACTACACTGGGTACACAGCTCACCTACAATGAGCTTAAGGTGGCATACATGGCTCGCTCCTTTTCACTACTCTGCAATGTAGGAGAAACTGAGAGAATGGGACTACCCCAAGGCCACCCAGTATGATTTATGGCTGAATGTGGGATTGAAATCTGTATGTCCTGGCTCTACGTCCAGCACTCTAGCCTCTATACTACATCACACAATCTCTGGAGTGTGCATACTGCCCTCCCATTCAGACACCTGTGGCATAAGAACCAGGCTATGCCTTGAAGGTGAAATGTGTGCAGATCAATAAATATACACTACATTTCTGTCAGCTTGTTGGGAGGGGATCTGTCTAACATGGGAGATGGAAGGCACCTGAGCACTGCCAGGTTGCCTTGACAACAAAAAAGCACACCCCAGCAAGGACTGGGTAATTTCATGGACCTGCTCAGCTGTAATCCTAAATAGCCAGATTGGATGATGCCTTCTCATTCTTCCCCAGAGACTCAGATCACGGGGTCAGGAAGGCAGGACACTGGAAAGCCACAGGAAAGGGGATACTTTGAATGAAAATACCTCTTCATTTTGTGCCTCCTGTTTCATAGGTATGTTTCTTTCTACACTGGGCCTTGACTTTCTGCTGTCACAACAAATTGTATGTGCTCTCTTTCCTTGGCCATGGTTTAGTGCTGGTGGCCTCCAAAGCAAGTTAGTCATCCTGCTTCCATGCCTGACATCTCACATTGTCTTATCCAACTGATGGACCACATGAGTCTTCTGGATAGGAAGTGTTTCTTTAGAGTGTAGAGAGCACTTTCTGACATTAAAAGTTTTAGGAGAGCAGTACAGTAGTTGTAGTGGTGGTGGTGTACATGGTAATACAGGACGACAAAGCATTAGATATATAATATAATATAATATAAAGTTTCCTTTTATTTGTTTTTAAATTTTCTTTAAACATTTATTGCTGCACCACTTCATCAATACATTTGGATTTAAAACCACTTACTCAGTTCTTTCAAAGAGCTGGTGGAACAGCAGAAGACTAATGGTCACAGGAGGGGTGATGTGGGGATGTGCCTGGACATGGACAATGATCCATGTGACAGAAGTGTGGCCCCACAAAGGATCTGGAAGCCTCCTTCCCCCCTCCCCCATCACATTGTAACTTTTAAATCATTAATGGCTGGGGCAACCTCTCTGGTGTTTCGACTATTATAACACCAGGTGGCAGCTCCTAGAGACTTGAGCGATGTGTCACTTACTTTTTAAAAATTAAACAAAATGAAAACCTTTAAGCACAGCATGCTCTAAAACAAAAGGGAATGAGTTAGTTTCAGCAAATCCAGTTTAAATCACCAGAAATAAATCTGTCACCATTCAGTGAGTGTGAACGCAGCCACCGGTTTAAATATCACATGAGCTGAACCTGTTTTTTTTTTTTAAGTCTGAACAGAATTCAGTTCAATTTGCCCCTGTGACCAACACCTGGTTCATTTAATCCCACCTTTATTCCTTGATAACAGCATCAAATAGCAGTTACTGCAGCTGTCACTGGCTAAGGTTGTAGCTCAATTAGTTGGTTACCTGGTGGCAGAGTCAAAGATTAAGAATTCAATTCTCCATGGTTTGTACAGGGACAAAAGCCATCCTGTGTGTAGCCTTCGACAAGCCATGCTCTCCCTCTAGAAGAAGGCAATGAGAAAACACCTCTGAGAACTCTCTACCTCGAAAACCCTGGGAAGATTTGTCATAAGTTGGAATTGACGGCACAGAATATTTTTATTTGGAACTCCTACATTTTCTGGATTTTTTGGCACTGCTTCAGAAAACAGAGCAAGTGCTAAATAACTATGGGCAGAACAAGCATGCGGTGAAGAGGATAAAAGTATAGAAATGCTCTGTCCTGCTCGCTCACTCTCTGTCTGCCTTCATGGACTTAGTTCCCATCTCTTATTGCTCCCCACGGTGTCACCAATGTAACACACAAAATACTAAAATAGGCTAACACCTATTTAAAAGATATTTCCACTTTGTGGCAAGCAGCCCCACTGTATGTGCCCCTTCCCCCCTTCATTTGCTACCAGACCCCAACAACATAGTTCCCAAGTCCTTTTAATTTGAAAAGCCCAATTTAGACTAATTGATAACAGACGCGCTCCATAGAAAATGTGAAAGGGGCTTGACTTAAACAGGGTATATAGGACAACTTGGAAACAGACACACGAACACCCCTCCCCTTGACCCCCTAGACTTTTTTCACACATAGTGCACTGCTGCCTAGGGTGGTATTCCTCCCAAAGAAAAAAATAATAATTAGTGTTTAATTTTTTTAACAGTTTTTAAACCTCTTTTTAATTGCTTGGCATAAAACTGTACTAGAATTTTATAGCATTCAATAGTCTAGACCTCCTTGCTGGTTTTCATTAGCCAAAGAGATGTCTGGCACATTAAATTAGAGAAGCCAAGTTTGCGGGAGGTAAGCAGGGTCGGGGCAAAAAATAAAAATAAAAAATACATTTCAACTTTTTTAAATGATTCTCTGTTCTGGGTATACATCTTGCTTTATGCCTGAGCAAGACAGGAAAGTGCAGACTAAGGGCAGGCCACACACGTCCTGGCACCCTTTATGACATGAAGTATATATAGGTGGCTCCCTGTCGGCTTTGCCATTCGAGTCCTGGGCTGCACATCCAACCATCCCACTGTGTTTACTCATTTCTGCAACAAGGGTGGCACCTCAAGAGCTTCCAGATGTGAGTGGGTTGCCATTTCCATCATAAGATTCAATACGGTGAGAGACGGTGAGAGATACAGTACTTAGAATGGCCCAGGTGTGCTCAAATCTTCCCATGCCCAAGTAGCAACCATTATAGGTTGCACTGCTGCTGCTGCTGCTACTGCTACTGCTACAACTTAGGTCTTGAGCTCATTGGACTTTCAGACAGCCAAGATCCAGCCATTTCTGAGCTTGCATTTCCTGCTCTGCAATTCCCTCTATGCCTAGCAATGGAAATGATGAGTCCAGGATTAGTGGTTCTGATTTTCCCCCCAGTAGCTTCAACACGTAGCTACTCCAGGGTGCACTGAAAAATTACAGAAGCTGTCCTAACCTGTATGGGACAGAAACCATTTCAATCTTCCACATTATATCATTTTTTGTTGAAGATGCTCAGGGTGGGACAGGGGGAGCTTCCAGTTGGTCTCCCAATCAGACTCTGACCAGCTGCAGCCTTAAATTGCTTAGTATGTACCCAATTTAGCCCTAGACAGCAAACCATCGCACCAAGCAGCACTGTACAGTACCTGGCTAGAATGCATTCATCTCTCCTACCCTCTTTGTGTGACTTGCCCTTCCCACCTAGCCCTGGTCAGTAACTCTGTTTGACAGGCAAATGCGTCTTTCCTCCCCTCCCAAAGTTAGCTCCGCAGGCATCAAAATCTTCCAGTGTTACCTCCCTGAGACATTGGACATGCCAACAAAACTGTACTGTCTGCCATTTCACCAGCTACAAAACAAAAGCAGACTAATCTGCCCAATGCAGATTGAGACTGGCTCCTGTTAAAATAAGCAGGCTGCCTGTTTCTATTAAGGGTGCACTTTTTATAGATACAGAATCAGCATCTTATCTGTTGAGGTCCTCAGATAAAGTTTCATCAGTGGCTTGCTGTTCAAGGCTACTGTATAGTGCTGATCCATTGAAAGCTTTGGGGATGCAACTCAGCAGTAATTTAGAAGTTGAATCATGGCAACTGTGAGATCGAAAAGTTTCACTACTCACCCAAGCAGCTTCATCAGACTGAGGAAAGTTAGTGGTGAGGCCTCCAATGTATAGTTCACCTTGATTTCACCTCACCCTGGTCTGAATAGTCTCATAAATTGGACAATGGCTTGAATAGGCTTATTAGGTGGACAATGGCCTGAATAGGCCCATTAGATTACAATGGCCTGGGTTGCATGAAAGTCCCACCTATGCATCTCTTCCCAACACCCATTAATTATGGGTCATTAGCTGTGGCCTTTCTGGTGGAGGTGTGAAGTGCTTCTGATTTATCTGGAGATTGATGAAAAGGCAACATGACAAGTGGCAGGGTAGGGAGAAAGGGAGGAAAGAGAGGCCTTTAATTACAGAGACTCAATTCCCTCACTCCAAATGCTGGACCATTTGACAACCGCTATCTATATAGTACAGACCAAGACATCAACAACAGCAGGTCAACAGTGCTATCCCAGCCTAGGCCCCATTCTTAAGCAAGACCCTCATATCCAGGTGAAGGAGAGGATTAAACTTGTAAAATAAATTTGCTGTTGTCTATGATAATATGAACAATAACAATCCACCATCAGTGCCAATGACAACAATGTACAATCATTTACAGCTTATGAGGACGTTTCCACGGGTTTTTCAGGTGTGTTCCGGCATTTCCTTTATGATCACTTCTGAGACCGCTTGGAGAGAAACGGATACAAACACACACACAACAGCTGGAACCGTAATACTGCTGCAGCAGGAGGTGGGCAGAACCTGACCACAGTGTTCCTCTTCAGTATCTGGACTGAGCTGCAATGTACCCTTCACTTGTAAACCTTGAAATGTCAAATAGCCCCCCCCCCGATAATATGATTCTATATTTATAAAATTGCTTTCAATGGGTTTAGGGGTGTAAATAGCCATCAGAGCTCTGGGCCTCCTAACTAACGGATGCCAGCTCATTAACAGCCCGGGTTGAATCTTCTCTCCCTCTCCAGTAACTGCTGTTGGGCACAGTGCCCTGCCAACTTTAGCCAAAAAAATAAATAAATTGCTGGCTACTCTGAAGTGGGTGGGGAAATCACTCTCTTTTCATTGCCTTTTTATCATTGTCCTTTCCATAATTCTTCCCTGCTTTGAAGAGTTCGCCTTAGTGCCTTACAGTTCAAAGAAATAACCCCCCATCTCCTTCTGATGATTGATCATTGTGCTTTCCCTGCTAGCAACTTTCTACATAGAGAGAGAACATTTGTGTCATCGAACAAAGATCCTGAGTCTCCCTTCCTACCCTGTGAATGCGCAGAGGGTTGGGTTTTAGGGGAAAGGATTGAAAGAGTCACAAGAGACTGTGGCTGTGCCCTAGTGGGGTTGTTTTGAAGCTAAGCAAGAACAGAAGAGAAGCTACTGCCAGCTTCGCTCAGCTATATTGGGGGATGTTGCAGAGAGACAGGCCTGGCCCTGCCTGTGTGTTTCCCAGTAGCATAGCCAAACTTGGGAACTATATCTGTATGCCCTATGGATGGGCACCATATAAAAGATAACACACTGTTTTATTGTTTCGTAAGGTATGAAAATGAAATGAAACGGCAGACAGCATGTCATCAAGAACTGAAACTATTTCTCTGCTCAGCTCTCGCCACCACCACCCAGCTGGTTTTGACAGCCTTCTCAAACTGCTGCATTTTTTCAATTTTTGTGGGGTTTTTTTTTTACAGGTTGTGGTTTGGAGAGGGGGGACTGCCATCCCTCCCCACACCCTGACCTGTCGGGAAAAAAACAATGTGGGAGTTGAGAGAAGGGCAACATGGCAGAAGGGAGCAGGCTGTAGTTAAAAAAATATGTTCCCTTCTGTCTGTTGCCCCTCCCCTGCCACCCACCTGGGGCTTTCTGACAGGTCGGGGTGTGGGGAAACAATTCGGAAGCTGCCGCCACCCAGGTGAGTTTTTTTGACAGGTCGGGCTGCTCCCCCACCTGTCAAATATAAACCACCTGGATGGCGGCAGCTTCTAAATCATTTTGTTATGAAACTTCTATTAAAAAGTCATTTAGTAATGAAACAAAATGCAATAAGTAACAAAATGAAATTAAATACTAATTTTCCATTTTGTGCGCATCTCTAGTATGCCCTGTTGTCTCAGGTGATGCTGACAAACTCTTGACAGGCCAATTCTGGGTTCAGTTAGTGCTTCGGTTAGTTAAGCAGAAGAGCAGGTCAGCAGGAGATGCAGTCCCCCTCACCATACACAGAGCTTTTGTCCTTAGGTTGGGGTTACAAATGTAATTATTAAATAATCAGTAAATAAAAGTCTGACAGCATGTCACATTATGTGACATGCTGATTGCTATGCTAGATTGCTAGAGCTCTTGAGATTTGTAGTGCAAACACACCCAGCAAGCCACAGTTTCTCCACCCAGTTTCAAAATGGCGGCATTCACAGCCTTCCCTACTTCCTCTCAGTAATTTGGTCCACCTGCTCACTGGCCTCTGTTCCCTCTGTTCCCTATTTGCTGAATCAGCCTATGAGGAGATATCCTTTGAAATAATCCAATTGCTCTCTAGGGCATAGCGGCTGTGGGTTTCTCCCATCTCTGAGATACCACCCAGTATCCAGGACTGAGCTTTGCTATGCCTTCAGCTGGAGAAATCTACTCATGGCAGAAGCATTCCGCTTTGTTTTACTCAATCTACATTTTTTTGTGATTTTCTTAAAGGACCACAGACTAGAATTGTTTTCAGCTTTTCTTTTTTGTTGTATATGTGAGATTGGATTTTGTTCTATGTGTGAGGGAGTGAAGCTAAGAATAGGGAAGTGATCAGAAGAATGCTAACTGGACCTGGAAATTTATCTTATTGGGTGGACTGGTGTTTTAAATTGAGGTTTGTAAGGAGGGAGGTGCTTTTGCATTTTCCCTACTAATGCCTGTCACTGCAGTTCTTAGGAACTGTTGTTTTCCTTCTCTTTAGTACAACTCACAGATGTGGGGACACGGATTAAGTAATTCTTCTGGTCACTTCTGCTTCCTTAACTTTGTTTCTCTGAGGGCAAAAAATCCCTTTGTTGCTCAGTACAAATATTAATGATTCTCCTTAGGTTCCTTAATAAGAAAGACATCTAAGCTTCTGGGGTTGGACATAGCAAATTGCGAACAGGTGCTACTTCTCATTCCCATTTCTGTGAACTGCTCTTGATCTAGAAAAGGAGAAGATGGAGGGAGTGGAAAGCTTGCTTCCTTTATTTGTCTCACAGCCTTCACCTCTGGAGTGGAGTAAAGAAACTAACTTAATCATTCAGATAGAGCTTTTCATCTAGTTAATTTTTCAAGGAAACAAGGACCATGTCCAGACAGGCATACAGCTTGTCCTATGGATATAAGAGCATAAGAACATAAGAAGAGCCATGCTGGATCAGGCCAAAGGCCCATCTAGTCCAGCTTCCTGTATCTCACAGTGGCCCCACCAGATGCGTCTGGGAGCGCATGAGACTAGATATCTGTCTCCTGATACCACTCCCCTGCATCTGGCCCTTGAAGTACCCCGGTTTTAAGCCTGGAGATTACATCATGGTTTCTAACCTGTGATGGACTTTTCCTCCAGGAATCTGTCCAATCCCCTTTTGAAGGCATCCAGGCCAGATGCCATCACCACATCCTGTGGCAGGGAGCCCCAGAGACTAACAATATGCTGGGGAAAAAAATATTTTCTTTTGTCTGTTCTCACTCTCCCAAATCTCAGTTTGAGTGTATGTCCCCTAGTTCTGGTATTTTGTGAGAGGGAGAAGAGCATCCCTCTATCCACTTTACTCATGCCCTGCATTATTTTGTACGTCTCAATCATATCCCCCCTCAGGAGCCTTTTTTCCAGACTAAAGAGCCCCAAATGTTTTAGCCTTTCCTCATAAAGGAGGTTCCCCCAGGCCAGTAATCATTTTAGTCACTCTCTTCTGCACCTTTCCCAGTTCTTCTATGTCTTTCTTGAGATGAGGTGACCAGAATTGTACACAATATTCCAGGTGTGGCCTTACTATCATATTATGTAATGGCATTATAATGTTGGCTTTTTTATTTTCAGTCCCCTTTTTGATAATCCCTAGCATGGAATTAGCCTTCTTCACCGCTGCCACACATTGGGTAGACACCTTCACTGAGCTGTCCAACAACACACCAAGATCTCTTTCCTGATGCGTCACAGATAGCTCAGAGCCCATGAGTTGATAGATAAAGTTTTGATTTTTTGCCCCCATATGCATTATTTTACATTTTCCTACATTGAAATGCATTTGCCATTTGGCAGCCCATTCCCCCAGTTTGGAGAGATCCTTCTGGAGCTGTTCACAATCTTCTCTGGTTTTTACCACATGGAAAAGTTTCGTGTCATCTGCAAACTTGGCCACCTCACTGCTTATCCCTGTCTCCAGGTCATTTATGAACAGATTGAAAAGCACCAGTCCCAGTACAGATCACAGAACAATCTTTTCCATCCCCTTTCCAAGCTATCCTGCTCCTTTTGGGCACAGTGCTAGAGCTAATGGGGTTTTTTTGTGTAGGTGTGAATCTGTGCACTCCTAATTATCCCCTTCTTCGGCCTGTGCGGATGGTTTGTTCACACTAAAACAGAACTGTGGGCAACGTTATCTGAGTTGACAACTCTGTGGTATATTTGTGGGTTGTGGCACTGAAATGGATGACAGAAAACACCCTCCAATAACATTTAGATAAACAAGAGATTGGCAGTGTGGTGTGTGCCTTGCTAGGTAGATACATTGCTGTTGCTCTATATGACTTCATTTAACATAAAAAGAGGCAAGTCTCCATGGCCTGCTGAATGACGTCCATGGGGAAAGGCCAAAAATGGGAAATGATGCCATTAACCGAAAAGGGGAGAAATTGGGGTGATCCAAAGACCTGTCTAGAACCTTCTCATGGGAAAATAAACATCTCTTGGGGTAAATGGAAGGGTCACTCAGATGAGAGGCAAAATACATCACACTAAAGATAAGGACCTTTTAAATGGGAACCAGGACACTCCAGATTCCCCCACTTGACAGGCCGAGTCCATCCATTTAAAGCAGATACAGAGATAGGCACACATCTGTGCATTGGATAAATAGTTGTACATGCACTGGGAACATGGGTACATATTTGTGAAAGGACAGAATGATTAGAAAGATAGGCACCTGTGACAACCATACCCAAATGCCTACTCATCTGACAACTCAGCATCAATCACACTTCTTCTGACATATTGATTTTGAGTGTTTCATGCTACTGAACCCTCCCAAAGCATTTTGGCCAGGAGGACCATGGTGAAAGGCACCAACGAAGTGTGCATATTACATCTATTAGCTATGGCCACTTGCAAGTCCATCTTCCAAGGTTTTGAAAAGGGACTGCCTGTTCCCTGCCTTAGATAAGAGAAGGAGATCACAGCTCTGAACATGCTGAACGTGACGTTGACCATCTACTCCACCTATAAAATGTCCTGAGCCTAGCAGCCAAATAGCTTCTTACAATTTGCAAATCAGACGGCAGAAATGAGTAAATCTGGGGCTCCTGCTTGTTCATTAAGGCTGTAATCCATTTCCGCTGTGCAAATCTCTCCCAGGAATCCCAGTGTTGTGCAGAATGCAGGAGAGATTTGTTTACATAAGTCAAGAATGGAGGGGAAGTCCTTCTTAACTCTGAAGGATTTCTAGTTTCTGTCTCCAAATACTGTAAGTTGATTTTCCTGCCCTCTCTTTAGAAGTCCAGCAGATCAAATGCCACAAAGAGCAGGGCAAAAATGTGTGTGTGTGGGGGGGGGATCAGCCTGGGTAATCTAGTCCTAGGATGAGGAATGGACAATTTATTTCAGATAATGTGTCCTTGTGCCCTGTCTGGGACTACTTTGACACCCATAACGTAAAAGAAAGATAAAACGTAAAAGGCTCCATAAAGAGGTGAGAGACTGAGAGAAAGGCATGCTTAGACAGTCTAAGATTGTGTCTGCACCTGCAGGTGGCCTGCACAAGATGAACAAATGATCTGGCCATTACTTTTCGGGATGAGCCATTCAGATCATTAAAACCTTGAAGTCAAGCAAATGCTAGGAGTGTGTTGGGGGTGTGGCCTCAGGATTCAGTTCTTCTCCCCCACCTTCACCCCTAATGCTGCTTAACATGTACACAAATGTGCTAGGAGAGGATATTTGGGGTTTTGGGTTTAGGGGGCTATCATTATGTTGATGACACCCAGATCTCCTTTCCTTTTAACTCCATGGAAGATGCTTCCATCTTGAATTACAAGTCTGATGTCAGTAATGGATCAGATGAGGGCAAGTAAATTTAAAGCTTAACCCAAACAAGACACTGGTGCTCTCAGTCCTTTGGAAGACAAGTTAGGAAATTAATTAATTAATTAATTAATTAATTAATTAATTAATATTTGTATCCTTCCCATCTGGCCAAATAGTCACTCTGGAAGGCTAACAGCAATCAAAGACACAATAAGTAAAACAATACTGTATATAAATGCAAAAAAATTGAATACATCACAAATTATCAACCATAAATAATCATAAAATAAAATGGAGGCACACAATTTAAATTAAACCTTACAATTAAATTGGGATTGCAGGCAAAGTATTTTGGGCTAGACATCAGTTGAAACAGTGGTACTGACTCTGGATAAGCCTGCCTAAAGAACCTAGTTTTTAATAACATTTTTAAGGCTTTCATACCAGTCTAATCTCAGGCAGGAGGTTGTTCCATAAGGTTACAGCCCAGTACATTTAAGACATGTACATTTACGTACCAGTCTTAAGTGTACTGGACTGTATATTTGTCCCTCACTACTGTAGAATGCCTTGGGTCCCTCTCCAAGGAGAAAGGCAGGGAAAATACTCAAAAATGAATAGAAAGGTTGGTGTGATGGTTTATTTTTCTCTCCTTCTGCACCTCTCTCAGCACGGGGAAAGAGGAAGCAGTCTATGATAGATGGGATTAAATATCCCTAGTTTACATGCACTGCTAAATTCAGCCTGTAGTGTGGGTGCCCAGGTTTGGGTGGTGGCCATGCATTTGCACTATTAAAGCTGGCATACCAGTGGCATCCATTTCTGGAGAGGTCAGATCTGGATGGTGACACACGCCTTAGTTACATCCTACTTATGACATCCTCTAGTCTACACTGTTAGAGCTGCCTTCTCCGACTCTTTGTGACCCCATGTACACAGAGTTTTCTTGGCAAAAATACTGGAGTGGCTTGCCAGTTCCTACTCCAGACACCTACAGCACCTGTTATTTCCTGATGGTCTCCCATCCAAATACCAACCAGGGGTGACCCTGCTTAGCTTCCAAAATCAGGTGAGATCGGATATGCTTAGGGCATCTAGGCAGTTCCTTTGATACAACAGTTTAATTGGCTGCTTCTCCATTTCATGGTTCAATTCAAACTGCTGGTTATGAACTACACATGCTATATAAGCCCTCCTCTCCTTTAAAATCTTTGGAGGGAGAATCCTCTCCCAACACCACTGGTGCCGTAGGCACATGGGGTGAAGATGCAAGAGTGCCTTTGCAAGGGCTATTCCTAGCCCTCCCTGAAAAGACCAGATTGGTCCACCTCCGTAAATAAGCAAATAAAGCCCTTTCTTCTGAGGCAGGTCTTGAGTAGGTGAATCCAACACAGCTGATCAGGGCATGGCATTGTTGGGTCCTGCAGGCTGCAGTGCTTCTTTATATGTGACTTTTAAAGTGGGGGTTTCAACTGATCTCATTTTAGTCCTTTTAATGTTGTTACTTGTTTATTTATTGTCTTAATGTTAGGACCAGTTGTATTTTTGTAGATCTGTTTATGTGTTAGCTTTTAATTATCTCGCGGCTGCCTTCGGTTGCTGTACCAGGAGAAAGGCAGCGTAGAAATGACATAAGGAAAAGAAAGAAAAGAAACGAATAATATGTTACTTCCAGACAATAAACTTGGCATTTTGACTTTTCATCAGTTTGCAGTTTGCAGGGTACGACTTTGACTCCCTATGCCGGAAGAGATGTTTCAGAGACCTTAAACGAATTACAGTCCTGGTGCTTTTAAATTGGAGAAAATTTGGAAGTGAAATAATGTATGTATGTATGTATGTATGTATGTATGTATGTATGTATGTATGTATGTATGTATGTATGTATGTACTGTGTGTGTGTGTGTGTGTGTGTGTGTGTGTGTGTGTGTGTGTGTGTGTGTGTGTGTGTGTGTGTGTGTGTGTGTGTGTGTGTGTGTGTGTGTGTGTGTGTGTAAACATGAGTACTATATTATTCTAGGTGTGGGGTTTTTTTCTCTTTCCCCATGCGGCTCTCCAGATGTTTTGGACCGCAACTCCCACAGTTCTTTGCCACTCTCAATCTAAGGTTAGAATTCTGGGAGTTGTGGTCCAAAACATCAGGAATGCCGAAGTTTGGACATGCCTGCGGGGTTCTCCAAAGGCCTCCAAAGTAGAAACTGCTGCAAGCACAGGAAAGTGCAAAAATTGTGTGCAGGGTTGCATTTTTAAATTTGGGCAAGACCTGGAGGGTTGGGGGGCAGGCTGCATGATGCACGACCCCATTGTTAGGGCACAGCTGAAGCCTGTCCTGCTTAGGCTCACTTTGGAAGCGGGTGTGTTCTAATGTTTTCTGAGGTTGGCTGCAGCAGTGGCTCCGGATTATTAGTTTCCTGCATTAGACCTGTATATTTCAGCCTGGGGCTTTCCTGAGTGTTTTACCTGTTAAAACTGCCGTGACTATTTTCTTTATTACAAACAATGCATTTCCTTGTTACTGTTTTGTAGATGCGCATCTACCCTTATGCTCTTCCTACATCTGTGAGGAAAATCCTTCCTGTTGATAAAAATGATTCTTTATCAACATCTTGATTACTTTCCCATACAAACCTTAATTACTTGAATGAACTATAGATATTCTAGAAAAAAATACAGAGAAGTCCTGGGTGTAGCAGGCAAATAGCACGACAATGCCATATGTAACACTAAGCTAGCTAGCATAACTACTGTGAGCGTTCACTTCACAAATCAAGCTGAAGGCCCATCAGTGACTGAAATAATCTAGCCCAGGGATGGCGGGTAGAGATGGGCACGACTCAAAAAAATGGTGTTTCATTTGTCGTTTGGTTGTTTAGGGGTCTGTTTCGGTTCGTTTTCATTTTCGTGACGTTTTTTGCAAAAAATTTCATTTTCGTTTCGTTAGGTAACGAAATGAAAAAAATGAAAACGAAAACGAAAAATTGCTGTTTCGTTAGCATTCTTTTTAGTTCAGTGCATCTGCTGCAATGAAAACAAAAATATGGCAAATTGGGTCGTTTTGTTTTCATTTTGTTTAAAAAAATCATTTCGTTTTCGTTGCGTAACGAAACAAAAAATGAAAATGAAAACGAAAAATCACTCATTTCGTGCCCAACTCTAATGGCGGGCCTTTTAGAGACCGAGTGCCCAAACTGCGATTCAAAACCCACTATTTTTTCACAAAGTGCCAGTACAGCAATTTTAACCTGAACACAGGTGGCTATGAAGGGGCCATGTCGGGTGCCCACAGAAAAGGCTCCGAGTTCCACCTTTGGCACCCATGCCATAGGTTTTTCAACACTGGCCTAAGCCAGTCATCTCAAGCACTCCAGAGAGCTAGGCCAGCCTTTCCGCAGCTGCAAAGAACTGCAGCCCTCCTCACCCACATCCACCATGGTTATCTGTCAGGGGATAACACAAGTTGGGGACTAGGTCTGGGGTAAGCAATCTGCTTCCTGTCAGTGCCCATGTTGCTTAGCTCCCCCTTGGCCTCCGATGAGGGCACCCCTCTGAATATTAATCTTTTTACCTTGTGTCACCTCGCTTGTGGTTTTGGGACCATTGAGTGTCTCTTGGTTCGTCTGCAAAAAGGGCCCAGCCCTTAGCCAGGAATTAGCCGAGCAGGATACGCCTGGCGCCAGTGAGCAGGGCAGCTTGGGGGATGGAGCTTAGCCAGCCTGGATCTTCACACATGGTAGTTAGTGCTTTTTAAAACCCAGTAGTTATTACAATTAAAAACATTACTGGGGAGCGTCTCCCTAGTTAAGCATATTAGGATTAAAATAAATGAGAGCTGTACCCCTGGCAACGAAGCAGCCGGTTTATACACTGTTATTATTTTCAGAAATTATGCGGGAAATTGGGGTGGGGGAATATCTTGCAAATACAGTTAAATGATGTGGCAAGTTCAGGGTGGAATCTGGGATCTCTGTGTTTCCCAGTTAACTCTTTGCATCTCACCATCTCCAATCAGCAAGGCCCACTCTATGTCCAGTCTGAGTCGATGGCACTGAACATGGGTTGGTCAGTTTCCCACTGGACACCTTGAACCCACCCCTCTTCTGCCTTGACTATTCAGTAGCTACACAGGCAGCATCCTGCCTATGTCTCTCCATTCATATCAAATTCATTCCTCATACTGGTTTGTCATTACATTGCACCTCTTTGGTTGGTTCTGACAGGTAGTTGAATTGGACCAAATATAACAGGTCTTATTTTGTACATGCCTCAGATCCTACAGCCAAATGTAGAGGAACGGTGCTCTCAACCATGCAACAGTGCTTCTAAGTTCCTTGAATGCAACAAACCACTGCTTGACAAGGATACACAGATTTGACAAGTTCGGGGGGGGCGTTATGGCCTTCCAGATGTTTGCCTCTATAGAATATCTCTGCAGATAAATTAATACAGAACAATGATCTCTCAAACACACACAGACACAGACACAGACACACCTTGAGAAATACAAGCATAGCAAAAGTAGTTTTTCTTTTACAGGTAAGTACATGTGCCTTAGAAAGTTACACCTAAGGTTCAAAATGGAGATTTTTGTTCATTTTCACTTATATGGCAATGTAGACCTCTTTCTTTCTTGCCCTTGTGCACAGGGCCGGTGCTAGGATTTTTTGTGCTCTAGGCGAGGGGCAGGGGGGAGGCGGGGCGGTGGCGACGGGGGTCAGGTGGTGGCGACGGGGGGTCAGGGGCAACGGGGGGGTCGGGCGGCAGCAGGGGGGATCAAGCAGCAGCGGGCAGGGGTCGGGCAGCGGCGAGAGTGGCAGCGGGGGTGGGGGCGGGCAGCGGCGACGGGCAGGGGGCGATGGGCGGCGGGGGGCAGCAGGCTTGGCAGTGCTCCCTGTCCATTTTGACGCCCTAGGCAACTGCCTAGTTTTCCTTAATGGACGTGCCGGCCCTGCTTGTGCACTGAACAGGGTAACTGCCAGCCATTTGAACCCACAATTCCATACGCTGTGAGAAGGTGAAGCTGTCTGGTAGAGTAGTCCGGTGGGTGTGTTTGCTTTCTACCATGCCTTGTCTGCTACATGAGGACTGGCTACATCCATGCGCCAATTGCATGTCCTTGATCATAGTAACCTCCCACCAGCAAGAATTAGGAGACACATATGTTTGAACAAGCATTTGACGGGGGCTTTTGTATGTGCATTTGCTTCCTGAGGTGCTAGTTTGCAAGAGTGAGATGAACTTTTAAAACTGCTACAGCTGTTTTGTTTTTAAGTATTAACTATTAAAGATTTGTGGTTTGAGAGTTTAAATCACGCGTTCCAAAACTCTGTGACCAGATCAGGGAGATAATTCATCCTAGGTTAAGGGGGGCAGAGTAAGTTTGACTGTAAGCAAAGGAAGTGGGCAAAGGGCAAAATGTAAACACCTGGTGCTTCTCCAGTCAAGACTCATACATATGTGCCCCTCAGCAAGGGAATCAGGGCTTTCATGTGTAACTTCTTGGAAAGGTCAGTCAGTAGCTTGTAGGTTTGGCTTAAGAGGCACAGGTTGTTTACCTGGAGACATTTAAGTCACACTTGGTTTCCTTAACACATGCCTGAGGAAGGTGGTTGAACAGGTACGAGAGAAAGTAGAGAGAGAACCACCGGAAGTATGAGAGCTTTTCAGATAGGAAGCCTGTAATGACATCAATAATTCCCTCATCCCCGTCAAAGGCGAACACCCCAGAGAACTGAATCAGACCGTTCCTTAGGGTTTCTCCTCCCAAGCCATCTGTCATTCTTTTGCTTTCTGCTGCCACCCTGGCCACTGGCTTGAAATGTGTCCCACTATTAAAACTGTGAATAAGCATGGAGCTATTGGGAAAATGGACTTAGGGCTAGGGTCATGAAGGGTGTACTAATGATGCCAAATTCCTATGCACCCTTCAAAGAGCTCTATTAAATCTCAGTGGTTTACAGACTAGACATGAAGCAATGTAGCAGGATACAAGAAACGGTGAATCAGTACTGTATAGTCAAAGGGAAAATAGGGGAAAGAGACCCCGTGTGGGAGTTAGAAATGGGCCACTTGAAATCTGGTGTGAGTCAGTGCCTATGTGCCTATGTTTTGAAGGAACTCTAGTTCAAATCCAGCCCTTGTCTTGCAGCCTAAGAAGAGTATGAGATTAACACACTGAAAAGGATATATGCAAGTACTGCACCAGTTTCTCTAAATTAGGTTGCAGGAGTGGCCTTAGTTTTCGGCAGAGTGAGACAGCATGTGCTGGGCAGGGAATGGAGGAGCAACCTCTCCCTCTGTCCCCATGGTCAGTCTTCTCAGGTCAGAGCTGCCCCAATACGGCGTAGTGGACAGTAATGACAGACAAAGACCCAGGAGGCCTGGATTCAAATCTGTAACTCGCTGGGGGAAGTGGAATAGGTAACATTGCTCCTTAAATATCTCTAGAGCAGGGGTCTCTAAACTTTTTGCAAGGAGGGCCAGATTTGGCAAGGTGAAAATGTGAGGGGGCCGACCATTCAGTCACATTTTCCCCCTGGGCCAGATTTTGGACAAGTCTCTATAACATGAAAGGAGGCAGGGAGGATGCTGCAGCAATGGAACTGGGGGTGGGTAGGCTGTGCAGGTGGCTGGGGTGTGTGTGTGTGTGGACAGAGGCAAGGAGGGCAGGCAAACAGTTAAACTGCAAGCTGACTTCTCCATCTGGTATGGGGAGGGGCCAGCTGTTGGTGATGCTTGATAGGCTGAGCGGATGGGGAGAAGAGGCTGTGGGCTGCTTGAAATTTGAAAATGGGCCCCATTTGGCCCCCGGGGCAGACTTTGGACATGCCTGCTCTAGAGCCTTGTCACATGGTGGTTAGTACACTCTGGTTCTGCAGTAAATCCTCTGCTCGCAACCTGGTTTGATCCCTGGGGATTCAGGCAACCAGCTCAAGATGACTCAGCCTTCCATCCTTCCAAAGTCAGTAAAATGAGCACCCAGTTTGCAGGGAGGGGGAGGGGGAACGTGGGGGCTGAATAATTAAATTGTAAATTGAAAGAGTGCTTTAAGCAGAACATTTTGCCTTAATGCCTCTGTTACCTTGAAAGCCTTGTTAGGGTCACAATAAATCAATTCCAAATTGACTGCAAATAACATCAAGAATCAAGCCTGTCCCCCTCAGATCAGATAGAAGACACTGTTTTCTTACCACCAATGAAATAAAATTCAGCTGCCAGCCCGGTTGCTTTCTATGTACAGAATCATAGTAGAAATGCTATCTTGCCCTTGGCTTCAAGCAGCAAGGTTAAAAATATAATCTCGGACTCTTCATATGGGTTCATTGCCGCAATCATGGTATGGCATGTACTGTATTTCCTATACATGTAACACTGATAAAGGTGTATAAACAGGTTCCAGAATACTTTGGGAGGACAATTAGCAGTCAAATTTGTTGTTACTGTATAGAGTACCTTGAGGGAACATGCTCATGGAAAATACAGCAGAATGTTGAGGAAGAAATATTACAGAGGGAATGGTAGCATAATCTTATAGTTGTTTACTCAGAGGAAAAGCCCACTGAGTTTAACAAGGCTTAATCCAAAATAAGTAGATACATGTATGCAGCATAAATTTTGAAATGATGATGATTTAGAAGGGAAGAGAAAACAAACAAGATTCCTCTCTCTCTCTCTCTCTCCCTCCCTCTCATGTGTGTGTGTGTGTGTGTGTGTGTGTGTGTGTGTGTGTGTGTGTGTGTGTGTGTGTGTGTGTGTGTGTGTGTGTGTGTGTGTGTGTGTGTTTTAGGAAATGCAGCAGAGGATTCTGAACTATCCACGAGGGACAAGAGGTGTTAATGCTTTTTTATTCTCCAAATGGTATATGCCCCTTTTCATGCACTGAGACACAGGCCAATCTCAAAGCACATCCTTGTTCCGAAGCATCATTGCATTCATGTTTGAGGCATGTTTTACTGCAAGCCTATGCAAAAGCACTTTCTAAGGGGAGCTGGAACTTGGTTGTGGCTTTTTCCATTGTTACACACACTTCCCTCTGATTTCCATGCAGAGGCATCTTTGTGCACACCTGCAGCTGCTGAACCGGGCATTGTTAAGCTGTCAAAACAAACAGTAGAGCTGAACACATGCCGCACTGGAATCTGCAAACCATCAGTGGAAGGGACCACACCAAGGGCTGGGAATTCCCCTGGAGCTGGCCAGAGGTTCCTCCAGCAGATGGGCTTTATGAGCCCCAGAGGGGAAAATAACTAGAAGAGCATCCCTGTAAAACACACACACACACACACACACACACACACACACACACACACACACACACACACACACACACACACTCTCACTCTCTCTCTCTCTCTCTCTCTCTCTCTCTCTCTCTCTCTCTCTCTCTCTCTCTCTCTCCCTCCTGGAAGGAACAGTAAAGATGGGGGGGAGAGAGAGAACTAGGGTAGGGGGTGGGGAAACACTGCAGAATAGTCAGTGGGGAGGAAATGTACTTTGTTTGAAAGGATTTAGAAAGAGCTTCAGAAATTCTCTAATCTGACTCACATCCCTTTTCTTATCACCTCCAAATTTCGGTATTGCCAATCCTTAGCCTATAGAATTCCATGGACATTGTCAAAAGTACCTTGAATGTGCACAATCACTATGAAAGACCAGGCATACATGCATTTTCTGTGGCGCTGCAGAACCCCCCCCCATGCTAATATTACATAGTAATAAATATTTGTCCTAATCCTGGTTCAGAGATCTGTTGAAACTTTTCTGAGGGTGGGCAGACTTTGAATGCCATCTGCACCTTCTCTCCACAGCTTTCACAGCTGGGACCCCATCTGGACAGATATGCAAACAGACCTCCCCATTCCACTCTAGTATGACAGGAACTGCAGTACTGTGTGGCATGTGCACACGCGCACACATGCACAAACATGCATTTTTGGGTGGGTTTGATTAGAGTTGACCTCTCAGCCAATCAAGACCCCAGTGTAGAGTACCGTTATGCTTGTTCCCATCTACACTCGCCATCAGCCCTCCAATATATGCAAACTGCTGACACAAATGAGTGATAATTGGGCGATTCTACACAATGCAATCCTTCCTAGCTTCCAGTGTAGTCCAAAGACAATGCCATCCATGAGCTATGCCTTAGTTTCTATGGAAGGTGTCCACTTCAAGCGCTGGATCTGTGCCTGCAAAATGCTTACTGTTGTCATTAAGAGCCTTACCATTCGCTGGCGCCAACATCAATGGGAGGGTAGGAAGTAGGGACTAATCAACGTCTTGGCTTGATTCCTTAGTAAATTTTTCATCTGGGATTTCAAACAAACGTGGCAAAATTGCAATTCTTGACAAGTTGCTGTATTCAGAATCTTTTAGGCAAAGATTTTTTTTACAAGTTATTGCAGGGACTGAAAGGAATGATCACCCATGCAACAGAACCAGAGTTTGCAAAAGCAATTTCCCCAGATTGTGGCTCCCACTGGATAGACAGGTTGGAGGATTCTGGGAGTTATAATCAGAAAAGGGGACTTTTCCAATCTCTGCCATACAACAGGAAACAATGTAAATGAATAATATCTGAGCCTTGGGCCCCTCAGATGGTCTTGGACTAAAATTCTCAAAAGCCTTCACCACCAGCTTTGCTGGCCAGAATTTCTGGGAGTTGTAGTCCAAAATCATCTGGGGAACCAAGGTTGGGAACCAATACAAACAAGCTATAGGTGTCTTTATCATGCCCTGCAAATGAGCATGCTGAACTATAGCAGCCAAACTTGGAGGCAGAGAAATTGATCCAGAGCTTTCTATGAAAATGTATAGCTATACAGTGGAACCTTGTATAACAAACAGTTTGTATAACAAAATCTGTACAACATAAAAAAATTCTGGAGATAGGGGAAATTTGCTTAACAGAATCATCTATGGGGCGAATCCATACAACATAAAATGGTCACAGTTAGCTATTACTCTGTTATCAATGCATTCCTATGGGAAACTTCTATAAAGGAAAATTTGCTTAACCTAATTTCATTTGGAACGAATTAATTCCTTTATTTATTTATTTATTTTATTTATTTATTGTTGAATTTATATCCCGCCCATCTTCCCAACGGGAACTCTGGGCGGCGAACATGGCTGAACAATTCAGCAAATACAGGCAGAAAATACATAACAGAGCAATAAGAGACAAGACCAACAAGTCAACAGGAGTTAAAATAAAACATATTAAAAAGCAGAGGCGAAGGCGCACCCTTAAATTCTGAACTCGCCGCTGCTATAAAATTCAGCAAATTATCGATGGCGGATTTAAAAAAGGGGGGGGAGGGCTAAGCTAGGTCTCGCGAAATAAGCTAAGGCCTCGCGGAATAGGATAGTCTTCACCGCTTTACGAAAGGCCAGCAGGGACTCTGCAGAGCGCACTTCACTAGGCAGGGAGTTCCATAAGGATGGGGCGGCCACCGAGAAAGCCCGGTTCCGGGTTAGGGACCGCCTGGCTTCTCGGGGGGATGGAACCTGCAGCAAGTGCGCTCGCGACTGCCAAACCGGTCGGGCCGATGTTGACCGCTGGGCGATCCGCTCCGCCAGGTAGTCCGGACCCAGGCCATGGAGGGTTTTATAAACTAAAACCAGGACCTTGAATCTGATCCAGGAGGCAACGGGTAGCCAATGCAGCCGGGCCAGCACCGGGGTGATGCGGTCAAAGTTAGTCTGGCCGCTGCATTTTGCACCCGCTGCAGTCGCCGGAGGAGAGTCAAGGGCAACCCCATGTAGAGAGCATTGCAATAGTCCAGCCTCGAGATCACCAGCGCCTGCACCACTGTTCTCAGGGAGTCCCCATCTAGGTAAGGGCGAATCTGGGCGATCTGGCGAAGATGAAAAAATGCGGTCCTGGCCACGGCTGCCACCTGGGCATCCAGGGACAAGGCCGGGTCCAGGATCACGCCCAGGTTCCGAACCCTCTCCGCCAGCTGGAGGGAAACACTTACACAAGGTACCACTGTATTTGTGATCATTTTATGTTGTAGCTGTAGTTTTTAGTTGCTTGTATGGCTATGGCAGTAGAGCCTCACTCAATGGCAAAGGAAGAAAGTTGTGTAGCCCAGGCTCTGCCATGTGGTTGTATAGTTGCTTCACACTCCATTGTTGAGGCTGAGTTAATAACAAGGAGAGGGCCATGTGTTTTGTACCTCAGACCCTTGACTTGTTGTGCAGATTGTTTTTACACAGCAGCAAATAATCACTATTTAGTTAATTCTTCAGAAACCACAAAGGGAATTTGCTTTAAAAATTTGTAGCCTTGTGATAACTGACCCATTTGGGTGGATCTAAAATCCAACCATTTGCTGGTTGAAAGTTATTTTCTAAGCAAAGTGTTCTGCTTATATATTGCCCCATAGTGCTTAAAGCACTCTCTGGGTGGTTTACAATTCTATTACACAGGCTATACATTAAATTCCCCCACCCCCACTCCCATTAAACTGGGTACTCATTTTTTTGACCTCGGAAGGATAGAAGGCCAAATGAACCTTTATCCAGCTACCTGGGATTGAACCTCAGGTCATGACCACAGTTTTAGCTGCACTACAGGCATTTAACCCACTGTGCCATGAGGCTCCCACTCAAGTGCGGGATAGAAGAGACTAGTGAAAGCTTGACAAAGCCCTCCTGCCTAGGGAACTGAGGGAATTGTAGTCAGATACCTGTGTACCATCTGCCATGATGCTGGAAGAGGGCCCAGGCTAGGTTTCAGGGGCAGATCCACTCCCAGCAAAAGCCTGGCAGAGGGATGCCCTTGCTGGAGGGAAAGAGCCCAGCTCAAGTAACAGCCAAGAAAGTAGCTATGGCACAAATTCTACTGAAGGTTAATATTTGCCTTTCTGAAAAGCAAACTTATAAATCCCCCTGGGTTTATCTGCACTTCAAAGGTTTGTTTATTTATTAACAAGAATACTCAGCTGCCTTTCTTCCTAGTGACACAGGTAAATAGCAGGAGAGCTCCTACATCCTTCTTGTCCCCCGTCCATCCTTGACGTTCTGACCTGCCCTTTGCTTTCTATCTCTGAGCAAGCTGAAATTATGCAATGGATCTGCAGGACCCAACAGCCTGTCCTTGCTGTTCTTTGTTACGTACCTGTGCTGCCTCTTGAGCTCTCGGCAACAGCCTTTGGGCGAAACAAAGGGTGGGCCGTGGGTGGATTTTCTGCAAGGGTGCGTTTGGGGAAGACAGGAGCAGCCACACTTGATTGTTCAGCCCTCTTTCTCAATTTTTTAGGTATAATTGTGTGTGAAAGAGAGTGAGAGTGAGAGTGAGTGAGAGAGAGAGAGAGAGAGAGAGAGAGAGAGAGAGAGAGAGAGAGAGAGAGACAAACAAACAAACAAACAAACAAACAAACACATCATGGCAGTCTATGGAGATGTGGCTTGTGTACACATGGTTGTTACACATATGCTTAGCTCTTGAATATGGCAAGGAAGAATTTAGGAAAGGGATCTCTGCTCCCAAGGCTGCTCTCCAAGCCAAGGTGTGGTTGTCTGTCAATCTAGGTGTTTGTTTTTTAATTTTTTTATTAAGAATTATAAAACTACAATACAAAAAAACCCACATAGAACAACAAAATACCATAAAGGAAAGGAAAATATTTAATCAAAACACACACTAATATGACAAAAATATAACAAAAATAACAAAAATAAACCCTGTGCAACCCACCCCGTGCAGCAAAATTACAACTCTCATGGTATTGACCAGCCCATTTCCCTCCAGAATTACACTGAGTCTTCTCCGGGTGTATACCCTTTACCTTTCTGAAATACATATACCAACAGTTTATCCCATATGACATTAAAGTCATTAGACTTACTCAAGCCTTTCCTAATTTTAATTTCACAAGTCAATTTATCATTAATAGCCAGATTCCATAAATCCTTATACCATTCCTACAATATTAATTGCTTATTAGATTTCCAATATTTGGCCAAAAAAATTCAACCTTGCGTTCGTAATCATTATAATTACCAATTCCCCCTCCTCTTTCTTCAGTTGCGTATTCGCAAGCATGTTTAACAATACCAATTGGGCTGTCAATCTAGGTTAATCTCCAGCTCCAATGTAAACATTGGTGGCAAGGGATGCAACCTGAGTTTGCGCAGTTAAGACCATGTATCCTTAATGCTGAAATGAATGCACGTTTGGTTTTAGGAACATGTCGTTTGTTAATTCTGTCTTTGTCATTGGAGAGTCGCCATGAGGCTAGAAAGGCGGGATATAAATACGATAAATAAATGAAACAAAAGCTGTTTGGGTGGCTCAGTTTGAAGGAGCTGGCTGAAATCTCACAGAACTGCTGTGCTTCCCCAGATCTTCAGGCAAAGGGACAAATCCCAAAGTGAGGAGCTCTGGAGAAGGAGAATGTTTGACTCTGGTGTGTGTGAAGGGGCTTCAAAGCCTTCACCCATTCTGGGCTGTCACCAATGCTCCCTGGCTCAGGAGAGTTTTCTGTGCCATGTGCTTCCATGAGGGTGACGTACTAGCCACCCAGGACTCAAATCAACAGGCTGACCAGAGAGCCACGGAGTGCATGCAGGCAGGCAGCCCTGAGAACTGTTTCTACAATTAGCCAATCCAGAAGAAATTTTACCTGTTCCCCATCCCTTCCTTCCTGTGCCATCACAAGTCTGCTTTTATGACATCTCCAGGGACTTGCCCACTGATTTCAGGTTATGTTCCTGAAATCTTAGGGAATGGGAGGAGAGAGAGGGCACGGAGTACTGCCTTGGCTGTGCATCTTGTGACGCAGTGGTTAAACTGCAGTACTGCAACCAAAACTCTCCTCAGGACCTGGGTTCAATCCCAGTTCGCCAGCTCAATGTTCACTCAGCCCTCTATTGTTCTGAGGTCAGGAAATTGAGTACCAGTTTGTTGAGCATGTGTGTGGGCTATCTGCAGCAGGCATAATTAAACTGTAATCTGCCCAGCAAGCTCTTTAAATGCTATAGGGAAGTATATAAGCAGCACACTTTGCTTTTGCTTTGCAAAATATATAGTCATGTATTCTCAGAGTTAGTGGCAGAGTGCATCTCCTTACCAGCTGATACAGGGTATTAATGGATCCTCAAATCCCGCTTGTAGGCTTAGCAAGCATCTGAATGGCTACTGGACCGGACGGGACCTTGGTCTCATCCAGCTGGACACTTGCTATCTTCATTTCTTTTGTTGTTTCTAGAGATGGGCATGAAACAAAACCCAAAATGCTGTTTCATCATTTCATTAGGTAACAAATTATTTCATTACCTAATGAAATGGTAGGACACATTTTGTTCCATTTTGTAACAAAACATTTTTTTTTCCTCTACAGCATAATGATTTGTGTTAGAGGAAATGGCCAGGGAGGTTCCTCAAGCTCTTCCCTGTAAGTCCCTGAAATTTGAAGAGGTTTGGTGGTCAGGGGGCTGAGTTATTAAGCTCCAAAGGGGAGTACCCCAGGGGAAAAATCATTTCTAATTGAGCGAGAAGCCACTAATCGCTGTACCATAGCTTGGCTTCCAAATCCAATTTGAAAGATTTTTCCTAAGAACCCCCTTTGAAGTTTAGTAACTCTGCCCCCTGACCCTGATACCTTTCCAAATTTCAGGGGCTTACAAGGAAGAGCTTGCAGAAGCTCCCCTGCCTCTAGGACCCAGGGGAGCATAGCATTTTGTATTGTTTCATTTCATTTCATTATGAATTTATGATACTGCAGTAACCCCCCCCCCACCTACCGTGGGGGTTAGGGACCTGACCCTAGCCACAGTAATTGAAAATCCATGATATACAGATGCAGGTCGGTTGGTTCTGGGGGGCCCTAGCTGGGAGCTCTTGTACTTACCCCTGGCCTGGCGCTGCCACGAATGGGTCTGTGAGGGCCTTCCCAGCTCCTAAAGGACTTCCCTGCAAACTGGAAGTGACTTCCGGAAAACAGGAAGATGACCTTCAGATTGCTTGAAAGCACTTTTGGGGCCTCTGAGAGCCTTTCTAGGCATGGTGCAGGACTCAGAAGTGCTTTTCTGTGAACTGGAAGTGACTTCCGGTTCACTTTCGGTTTGCAGAAAAGCATTTGAGTCCTCTGACATGCCTAGAAAGGCTCTCCGGAGGCCCTAAAAGTGCTTTCAAGTGATCCAGAGGTCACCTTCCTGTTTTCAAGAAGTCACTTCCGGTTCATGGGGAAGCCCTCATGGGGAAGCCCGGGAAGGCCCTCGCAGGCTGTTTCGCAGCAGCTCCAAGCCTGGTGTAAGTACAGGAAGTCTGGAACAGGCCTTTCCAGCTTACCCCAGTGGGTTTTTTTCATATACTCTGGTCCCACAATATAACAGGACCGCAGTATATGAACCGCGAAAGGCCAGGGGGTTACTGTACTTTAAAAATCTATTAGTAACAAAACGAAATGAAACTACTTGAGAAATGAAATGAAATGCTCGTTTTCTGTTTCGTGCCCATCTCTAGTTGTTTCTTGTGTCCTGCTGCAGAATACCTGCCACCCAGGAATGCTCAGAGTGAGTTGTGCAGCACTTCATTAAAAAGACAATTCATCTGATTTGATTCATTGACACACATGTAGAAAACTGGCCAGGTCAAGCCACTGCTCTTTTTTTTTTGTTGTGCAAGCTCCAATCGCATATCTGAAAGCCAACTACAAAGCTTAAGCTCAATTTATTTAGAACAATTGTTGTACAGTATTTGCTTTTCTTCCATAATGGAGCTGAAGGCAGCATCCACCAAATTCCCAGGCAATTTCCCATTCCAGGTGATCAAACCGAGAGCTGTTTTGCTTCAGCCCGATTGCAACATCATTCATAAGCCTTCAGACAGACATTGTGAATACAAGGGGTGGAGGCCCTGTGGATTTGTTCATACGGTTGCTTGCTTCTTTGTTTGTTTGATCTACGACGGAATATTTCTAATTTACTTTCTGCTTAACAAGCTTTAACTAGAGTTGTGGAATTATACCACATTATAGGGATATAATTACACAACTATGTGCACCTATTTGTCCCACCAACAGTATGTACTGAGACAAGGAAAAACTACAAGGTGATCTGCCATAAAAAGAGCAGAGCAGTTTTTGAGAGCTCAACCAACTTGCTTGCAAGCAATGCAACAGCAATGTTAAAAGTATTTTTGGTAGATAAAGATAAACCACTTGATCAATACAGTGCAGTGTAAAAAATCAGGCAACAGCAAACTACTTCTGGGTGCTCTATAACTAGAAAGACTTGGACAGGTATGCAATAAATCACAACTGACTTGACAGCATTTTATATATAAAAAAGAAAAAAGAAAAGAAAAGAAAGTGACCTGGCATTAAGGATTCCCAGGCCCATTCCAACAACCTGATTCTATGGTTAAGTCTTAAGACAGAAGGCATGTCTCAGTAGCACATCTGATGAAGCACCATCAGGATGTGCCCTCATGCCTTGTTAACTCGCCACAGCAACTCATGCAAACACCTATAAGGTTCTGTCCATGAAACGTGCAAGTCCACTGATTTCCATGGGCACTCTCAATGCAGTCACGGTCCACGTGCTCCTGGGACACAGAGATTCTTGTCGTTGCAGAGCTCAGTGAATCCTTAAATGAACGGTTGAGCCTGGATGTTCAGCAAGACAGATGTATCACTTGCATAAAATGCACACATATACACAAAGAAACTCTAGGAAGCCACAGCCACAGGTTTCTGGAGTAATCATAAAAAGCTCACGTTAACTCATGATGGGGAAATATTTAATTCCACCACAAAAAACGCTCTTCCATGTACTTAGGAGGAAGGCTGCCAGGAGGATTGTTTCAGAAACCTCAATAAAACTGGAAGATTACTTTTGCATTCACACCCTTTTATTACTCAGTTATCCATTTAAAGAGGCCCTTTAGGTTCCCTTCCAGACCCAGAGATCTGCCAATGGTGCTCCACTTGGACACTGCATCAAGTCAGCATTTAGGCAGGCAAATATCATCCACATTTCATCTTACAAGTAGGGACCCAAGCAATAATGCAGAGAGAAGATTTGCTACCAGTTATTACCCAGACTACAGTATATTGAAGGTATATTTCCCACTAGTTGAAAATCTGAATAATTGGCAAGTATGATCAGCATGCCTTGGGATCCCTGAGGGAATAAAATCTTCCTCAGTACCTTGTGATGTGCTCCAAAGGCCTAGTGGCCAGCATGACACTCGGTTCTGCCTACTTTCTGACAAGACTCCTTCAAGACTCCTTCAGAATCATAGAGTATTAACTTCAGAGTAGATTTTGAAGGTCACCTGGTCTAACAAGGAACACAAATATCAAGATCCTAGATTGTAGGTAGCTTTGGAGAGCGCAAATTTGATGACAATGTAGTCAAAACCTACCTCAATCTGATTTTTTTACCGCACCTTTAAATCTATTGCTTCTGCTGGGAGTAATGTTTTATACTCTGTTTTTAATATTTCCTGTCTTTAAAATGACCACATCTCGTGGCTAAATTCATTAGTCCAATGATGGGGTGCCACCCCTTCCCCTTCCTTTCTGGGCTACCTGAAAGCCAGTTTTGGTTATTTTTCCCAGCAGTTCCAAACTGGTTTGGGATATGCACAGGGGGCTGCAGTGGGGCTTGGAGATCATACCCCTCCCACTGGAAAGCTGCTAACACTTCTCCCTAAAAGTTTATAGATGGAGCCTGCCTTGTATTTGGGGGGGGGGAGGTGCACTGTAAGGCAGCTAGGGCAGATATAGCACATTGGGCTGGAGTTGGAAACCTCATTGTGCCTCCCAAGAAAGAGGCTACCCAAAACCACCCAGAATGTGTGTAATTGAGCTATCCTTGAGTATCACCAGAAGAAAGGACCGGTGAACCATTTCCAACAATGTTATACCTAGAACATCATGTGATTGTCCCATAACTCAACATTGATTTGATGGCACATAATTATTATTCATTATTTACCCAGACAGAGAATATTTGTTGATGATCCGCGGTGTCAGATTTAATAAATTAATTTAAAATAAATACATTCCTGCAACTAGTCGATATTAGCCCATCATATGGGAAGAACTGCCAGCTTCACCCAGCAGCTAGATCCATAGTACAATTGTGCTACTTTTCTTTAACTTAAGAAGGGAAAATGCAAATCAGTTTCTACCAGCTGGGAAGACAAATGCATGCATTCCAGAATGGTACATTTATTAATAGCACATGGAGAAAATTCATGATGCACAAAAAGCTCCAAAGACAGTATGAACAGCTTTGGTGGTGGATTCCCATTTGGACCAATAACCTGTTTGTCACCCAGATTCACCAACCGTCCAAGACTCTCTATTGCTGCATTCCAGGGTTAGATGCCACCACAATATGGATGGAGAGAATATATTGCAGAACACTGAATATTCCTGTCCAGTCTTTATTCCAGTTCCTTGGGCACCAAAAATATGTATTTAATAACCAATTTTGTAAGAACACAGAACAAACTACACAAATTAAACAGTGGTATGCTTTTGGTCACATTCTTTTCCACATCTATGTCTACTGCACATAGACACTTGTTCCAAGTAATTTTTCAGATCTAAAGTGGAAATAAGTATCCATATTTGACAGGGATGAAGCATGCGTTGTCTATGAAGTGAGAGGGAACAAAGCAAAATGTTGGTTCCATCATGATGAATAATGCCAGGGCCAGGGTGCGGGCTGCAAGATGAACTAGGGAAGATGCCTGAACCACAGTGCTGGGGCAGAATCTGTGAAACAAGGGCAACTGGAGCACACAGGACTTCTCAGTAGTAAGGCAGGAACCTTCAGGAGCACACAGGAGTCTTTGGAAGGAAAACAGGAACTTACTGAAACTTGCAGGAGTCTTTGGAAGCAAGACAGGAATAAACAAGGAGCAAGGCAGGAACTTGGCTTTCAGGAACAGAAGAGCATAGGAGCGGAGCTCAAGAATCACCAGGGCACTTGTGTTGCTGAGGCTGAAGCACAGAAACCCTGCCCTATCACACAACTGCCCTTCATCTGTTCCCTGCAAGCCTCAGCAAGAGGTGTCCCTGCTTCTGCCAATACTCACAGGGTTTCTGCACCCCTGATTCTGACAAATAAAGATACTGATGGGCTAGCTGGAGCTAGCAGCACATTGCTAGCTGAAGATCCCATGCTCCATTTCTCTTGACTGTAAGATGAAACCTTCCCATGGTGTGTCTGCTTTGGATCTTCAAGGCAGGAGCAAACAATCTCCTGGCACTTCCCAAAAGAGGGTTTTTCATCAGGTGAGGTCTTCTCTACAGAAATACTTGGGCCTCTGGCCCCTTTCTGTCGGCATCTTCAAGGCACTCCCAGCATCTTTCACCTGCTCCTGAAATGAAAGAAGAAGAAACAACACTTAGTTTTCTGTGGAAACACACTCTTAAAGTGTCCTGCTTATATACCGTCCCATACCACTTCAAGTAGTCTCTGGGCGGTTTACAGTTTCATTACATTATGCAGGCTACACATTGCCGCCAGTCCCCCCAGCAAGCTGGGTACTCTTTTTACTGACCTCAGAAGGATGGAAGGCTGAGTCAACAATGAGCCTGCTACCTTGAATTGAGCCCCAGGTCATGAGCACAGTTTTACCTGCAGTACAGGTAACCACTGCGCCATGAGGCTTGAGGGACGGAAGAAAATGCATGTAACACAGCTCTTGCTGAACAATCCACTTCAGCTTCAGAGCTTGATCTGAGCCCCCAAACTCCATGCAATGTCCAACAACAGGGAAAATGTAGTTGGTGTGTAGTTGCCATCCCAGCACATGCCCACCTAGACTACTGGTTGCAAGAGTGGCAAAACAGGATTGAAAATAGGCGGCGGCTGAATATTTGCATGGCAAAATTATTTCAAGTACAGACAGACTAAGCCGGAAGAGGTAGCTGAAGCCTCTTCTTCCTGCCCTGCCTGCTGCCAAAACATGTTCTCTGGAGCTGTTTACCTCTGGCATCCTGCAGCTCCAAATCTGAAAGTCAGGTCTGCCATGAGAAATCTGTTGGTGGAGCAGCAACTTCAGGGAAAGAGTCATGAATCCTTGCAGTAACTCAACCCACATTTTGATTGTGAGCACCACTTTTTGGTTTATAGCTCCACTCTCTCCTCTTTCCTCTCCCCATCACATATGGGTTTCATTGTTATAAGTTGAGGTTCCTACGTGACATCCGACCTGGAGAAATCTTGCTTAGTACCTCACAACAAACAAGAAGATCAAGCTGGACTAAAAGAACATGCAAACTCTAGTTCAAGTCTGTTCTTCATTTAAGAAGGCAGGCCCTTTAGACTAGAACCCATATGCATTGTCTGTAGAATATAAACGTATATAGTGAAATGAGTCTGCTGTAAAGAGATACTTTTGTGTAATGTGTGCTATTCAGCTGGAAATTACGCTGTTCTGTTAAAATATCAAAATGCTTAGCATGAATGCTCAGAGGCAAGATTATAAGCACTGGCTGAGAATAAGAAAACATGAGAAGGAAGCATCATTGTAGCCATGTTAGTCTGTGTAAACTAACAAACAAATGATAAAGGGGGAAGTCTGTGAAGATTCTCAGTCATCCAGGTGAATTTATCTGGAAGTTGAGTCATGGCAACTGGACTTCTCTTTCTTGAGAGATAGAAATGTTTCACTGCTCATTGTGGCACTGTGGCATTTTGGAGCAGTCTCTAAAGTGCCATCATATTTCTGTTTCTTGTTTTTGTTTATTTTTTCATTTCTTAGTTGTTGTTTTGGTCTGATATCATTGTTCACCTTTTTGCTTCCCTACGAAAATCAGATTTCTACACCAGGGAATGATTCCTTGACTGAGCTGTATCCATGACAATATAAATAAATGTAAACTGGGGATTTTCTCCCCCAGAAATACTTTGTTTCTGAATCCAGAAACATAAGATGAGTGAGTTCAGTGAAAGATAAAGTAGTTCAAATTTTGTTCAAGTTAAGCAATGTGTTCTTTCTTTGGCTGCAATTGCAACTCTGCTACAGAGAAATTGTATCAAAATCTGGGAATGGCATCACTTGTATTTTTGAGAATGTGCAAGAATGGGACCTAGTTTTCCCCATCCCAGAAAGAACATTTACTGCTCATTTTGCATACATACTTGCAAACAGCATTTTTAAAAAAATAATCACAAATTGACTTCTCTAGGCCTGTGTTCATGGCACTGAGAATACTTGATTAATTTCTCCTGGAAATAAATACACATGCCTCCAACAGGTTTCTTTGTTCCTTCCCGCAGGTGTGATTTTAAAAAATAATTACCACAGATAAATAACATTACTTGAAACCTCAATCCTCACACTGGGGATTGAGGAAGGGTAACTGGTAAAATAGAAGGGAAGGATTGTATATATTTATCTATTTTCTAACCTTCCCTAAATGAAAAGATTTCAACCAAGCTACCAAGATATACTGCCCCTTCCACACTTCAAAGATAAAATCATCATCAGCATCACCATCACAGAGACTATGAAGTTATATGTAATTTGACCAAGAGAAAAACAAGATCCTGAATATAGTTCCCTGAACATTTTTTAAATATCGAGGATGGGGAAAGGGGGCGGAATCTATCTTTCTGCCCCATTTTGAATATCTTTGACAAACTAAAGGCAAGCTGAAACATGTTCAGGTTTATTTATTTATTTATTTATTTGGTACACGTTTACCCCGCTCCTTTTTCCAAGTGGAGCTTAGGGTGGTTTACAGATTAAAAATGTAAGATAAAACCGCATCAGTGGACATAGATAAAATGGCAATATAGCAAAAGAGGGAGAACCCTCTGCAGGGAACAGCGGACAAAAAATTAAAAATAAATAAAAAATAAACAGAAACGAGGTTGCTATATGCCTCCTTGAAGAGCAAAGTTTTTAAAGCCTTTTTGAAGATGGGCAGGGACTGTGCAAGGCGCAGCTCACTCGGTAGATGATTCCATAGGGAGGGGCCAACAACAGAGAAGGTGTGGCTGCGAGGTGTAAGTCTTATTTAGCCAGGACCATAATAAGAGAGAGACAACCAGAGCTTTGCCCCATGGTGCCAAATTTAGAGGGTCTGCTCTATTCCCAGTCACCTGGAGTGGACTGGCACCAAGGTCTATTGAAATACAAAAAGACAGTGATAGACCATATTATTATTATTATATCTCTATGGAGAGAGAATGCAGAAGGGTAGAGGTGGCAGTGGAGGACATCTCTACCTGTAACTTGGTAGATCAGACTTCTGCACTGAACTGTAAAGAAAGTCAGACTTAATATATACAAAGATATATAAAATACACTTCTGATTTATTTATTTTTTGTAGCCCTGACTGTTACTAATCCTCTATGGAAGAGGGGAGATACTGTCAAGGTGTCCACTGCTGTTTAGTGTACTTCACAGTGTTAATTTGGAGGTACAATCTGTGGTGCTTTCCCTGGCGCCAAAATGGCTAGTCACATTTCTTTATGTGGCAACTTATATTCTGAATGTATCAACTAATATTCCAAAAGGAAGAGAAGGTGATGCTTAGTTCAGATTAAACAGATTTGTGAGGGAAATATGAGGAATTTAATAAATATTCAGCCAGAGACTGTAAACACAATCCTGACGAGAAAGAGTTCCAATGAAAGTAGCTAAAGAGAGGCAGTTTTGTCTTGGCTGGCACAGTGTCTGGGACACATTGACTGTGGCGTTCCCCTAGAAACATTAGATTAAGCATAAATGAGACTTTGCCCCAGGATGCTAACATGAAATGCTTGGCCACAACCACGTGGCTCCAGCTGGCACTTCCTTTCTATTGCCTAGCAACAGCATGTGCTTGACAGAAGATGATAAACAGAAGGCCAGAAGGAAGAAGTTCTGCTTAGCCACTGTACTCCCTAGAACTAATCCTGGAAGGGAAAGGCTGCATTAGGAATGGGTGGTGGTGAAAAAGGAAATTAAATTGGACAAATTGCCATTGCACACACTCCCTTGCAGGCGAAACAAGCAAGCTCTCTGTTACACTTTTTAGGGCCTAACAAGACGTACATTCTAACATCTGGGTAATGTTTGACCAGCATGAGGCCAGAGGCCAGAAAACTAACACTCAGGCACAGTCATGGCTATCTCTGAATTCTCATTATAGGCCTCTGTAGTAGGATTTTAAAATGGGGAGAAATATATGGGGACTCTTTCCACCAGCACCAGTTTCAGCTTTTGCTTTTCGGTTGGTGATGTGACTTATGAATACCAGCCATAAAACTCCCAGTGTGACCCTGGTAGGGCTTTGTTCCATATGGCTCAACACAAAAACAGTCACATTTGTGCCAAAAGAAAGAGATAACATTAGGTTTTAGAAGAGAAAGGGAGAAGCAGGGGAGGACAGAATAATGAACTTATATTATCCTTGAAAATATCTTCTTGAGACAACGTGCAACAGTCCAAATGGGCTGGCATTATCTGGGTGGTATACGAATAATGACATTTTCCACAAACCACTATAGTAGCTGAAGACATCTTAGGTTATGTGGGACGAGTCCATGTTAAGATTTCTCTTCCAAGAACAATGGCTTCATTTTGTGGAAGGTGGAGAAGTATTTCTGTGACCATCATCGTGTGGCCCCAGGCTTTTTGTGTTACTGTGCTGCTTTGGAAAGGTATGGTTGAAAACCCCTTCAGATTCCTTCTCAACACTCCCGAGGAAGGACTGGTCTTGGGCTTTTAAATGATTCAAAGCAATGAGAGAAAATTATACTCGGATATTTCCTGACAATTTTCCTTTCCTGGCCCTTTCAGCTACCTTCTCTGGCTGCCAGTAGACCTTTTCTTATGAAGAAGGTAGACCAAGGAGACCAGAGGAGGAATGAACAGTGGGGTCCAGTATCTATATTCTACCCAGGATCTTGAAACCATTGAAGGTAGGGGTAGGCATCTCTGGTGTGTTCAGCACCATATACACCATAGTTAAAAAAATAAAAATAAAGAGAGGGAAGACCGTAAATTGCAGGTGACCAGAACACCATTCTTCCCAAACCACTAAATCAGTAGTTCCCACCTATGGATCCCCAGATGTTCTAGGACTATAACTCCCAGAAAACCTGGCTAGTGCAGCGAGTGGTTGAAGGCTTCTGGGAGTTTGAGAGCAAGGGCATCTGGGGATCAAAGGTTGGGAGCTGTCATGCTAGACTAAACTGCATGAGTTCACGTTAGAATTCCTCTATCATCCACAATGGAAAAACAGCCATTTTAAAATGGTTAAACCACGCACTGAAACCTATTTGTTATTTTTTTGCTTTTTGTCAAAAACAGCTCACATTATCTCCTACTCCCTCCCCCGATTCAAACCTTAAAAACTTCATCTGGCAGTGGAGAGGGACACTGAGTTAGGTGGGCTCAAAAATTTCCCTTGATTTCTAAGGTGTATTTATGTCCCCTGGAAACAAATGGATGATGGAGACAGGTTTGTGCACACCAAATTTGTGTCTTAAAATGAAAAATAGGAAGGCCACATCTGAGAATAACAGTATAGGATTGAGTGAAGTTGAGACAATATTACCACAAATTAAAGGGGAAGAAAAATATCACAAAAATTAATCACTTTCCCAGAAAAAAAAATTCTGTATCAGAATAGTGGGAGCATTCTTGTTTAGAAAAAAAAAGATGAAGTCAGGAGGCATGACAGAGGCTAATAAAGTGATGCTTGACATAGAGAAAACTGATAAAGGAATCCCCCCCCCAATAAGACTCAAGATAATACTGTGAAACTGATGGGTGGCATAGACAAAATCCAAAAAAAGTACATACTGTATTCACAAACCACTGATTTATGAAACTGATTACTATGAGATACAGTGAAGGCCAGGAACATAATAGTTTTAAAAGTGGACTACTGCATTAGATGGACTCTTTATGGAAGAGATTATCAAACATATACACACTAGCTATACACACCAGAACCCCTGTATCCATGGTCTGAATACCATGGTTTATTTTATCCACAGTCTGAAAATATTATACATAGTGTGGTGGCCAGTTCTGTAATGCATTTTAAAGTATTTTATTGGGTTTCCCTACCTTTACTATACTATATATTCAGCATTCATGATTATCTGCAGATTTCACTATCCACACTGGTCCTTGGAATCAATCCCCTGTGGATATGGGGGTCCTATTTTACTACTTGAAGGCTTAGAGCAGTGATTCCCAACCTTGAGTCTAGATGTTTGGGGGCTACAGTATAACTCCTGGAAGCCTTCAGTAGTAGCTGCACTGGCCAGGATTTCTGGGAACTGTAGTCCAAGAACTTTAGGGAACTCATGGTTCTGAACCACTGGCGTAGAGGTATTTGCCAGTAAGCCACAGTTGGAGATGCTGTTCTTTCTTTCTTTCTTGCATGACTTCCAGAGGCATCTGATTGGCCACAGTGACTATCCAGATGGCATGCCAGATTGGAACCTCCTGCTCCTCCAACCAGAGTTTTTCTAAAAAAAAATTCCATATACCTGATGGACACAGATCTAATCACAATGCAGGCTTTTGTTTTTGTTTTGCTTTAATACTAAACCTGCCTATCCCTAGAATGGGATAGATGTCCACTACATTTAGCAACATCACTATTAAACTTGCCACATATTCATCCTAGCATGCAGGGTTTAGTGATGAGCATGTTCTGCTCCATCTTTTCTGGAGAAACAGAGTGGAGAAACTTAAGGAAAACTTTTGCAAAATCACCTCCAAAGGTGGTAATAATGAAGATGATGAAAACAATAAAAAGCAGAGAATAGAAAATGATAGTCCATTATTTCTTGCCTTTAGGCCTGGCCTAATACAAATATTTCTTAATGAGAGAAATAGGTGCGCCTACAAACACACCCTGTGTTACAATTCTTTGTACAAGGTGGTGCAGCACACACATACAGAGCTTTTGAAGTTTTTGTGGGCATCTAAGTATTCTGCGGCAATCAAAGCCCCATAAAAGCAGAGATATCAAAAAACCGTGCTGTTATCTATGTTATCTTACCACTCAGGTAGGTTGCTTCATTTGCGGCTCGTTTGAAAGAGTATTGCCAAGAAAGATCAAAGCTGTTTCCCAAAATGCCCCACTAAGATAGAGGTGCCAGCTACCTTTCCCGGAACTGCTACTCCTTACTTAGGGCAAGTTTGTACTTCCTGAGCCCCACCACCATTACTGAATTCAGGAAGACCTGTATCAACATACTGTATACCAATATCCTGGTGTCACAAGGCTATTTGGTTGGAAACTGAAGGATGTGCTCTTCCAAGTGGTTTCATTATCTCTGGCACAGCTGACCACCAGTTGTGTGCAGCAGTGTGGAATTACCTAGCTGTCTATGTAAAATAACAAAATACTGTAGTGGGCATTTAATGGTGTATCTGCTGGGGTTTGGGTACATTTTTTGAATCTCCTCTACACTGTTTTCTAACGAGACGGCCATGATTTCTTTATCCAGGGCATCATTATTCAGTGATTCACCTACTCATGATCTGAAAATATTACAAGAAAAAAAATCCAGCAGGGTGGGGTGGGGAGACACTATTTTCACATGTAGTACCAGTATCATCCACTAGAGGGCGATCATGCCATGAATGGTCTAGTGACCAGTTCTGGTAATGCATGTGAAAATCTTGTTTTGTTTCCCCCCTATACCATGCTTTATTTATTTACTTTACCCACCTGTGAGTATAATATATGAAGCCAAGTAGAGTAGGACCCCCATAATTGCTGGAGATTTGTTACAAGCATGCACGTGTAAACACACACACACACACACACACACACACACACACACACACACACACACACAGAGAGAGAGAGAGAGAGAGAGAGAGAGAGAGAGAGAGATATTGAAAATCATGCATAATAGTAAACACTACTTTTGCTCACTAAATATCAGGAAGTAAGGTTGGTCTGGAGTGCTTAATAGCCTCCTGGGCCAGTCTTCATGGTGGCAGGATATAAAAAAAGCTAAGTGGGTAGCTTTTTATCTTTCAACCAGGGTGGGCATTGCCACACTGAGGCTACAAAGCATACATTCATACTTTGTCCTGAAAGGTATCTACATGGACACAAACAGGTTTTGTGGTTATTGCTAATCCTTGTGTGTGTGTGTTGTGTCGTTACAGTCGTTACCGACTCTTTGTGACTCCATAATGTTTATCAATAATATTACGCTCCCTGGATCAAAAGATTTGCCTCATGATTTCATTCCAGTGGGTGACTTTTCTGCCCAGAAACAAAGTATACCCATACCCAAATGGAAGGAGATGCAAAGATTGATTATGAAAATTTATACACAACCATTTATGCCGTGGGAATGACTTCTTGTTACTACGGCTGAATAATGAAGCATGGAAGAGTTTTCTGCGACCTTCAAAGAAACTAAGGATATTTGGGAAATCACTTTGAAAATTCCTGAGAACCAACTGGGTACACACAAATATCAAACAACTTGTATGCAACACAAAAAAGGAGTAAAATGCACATGTGCTTTTCCAGGTGTACAGGAGGAATGCAAAGACTTCATTCCTGAATGCACTACAAACATGTTGCAGGCACCTGCAGAAGGACCTGTTGGCTACAGAGAACAGCAGAGCTGAAAAGGGTCCCTGCTTCTACTGACAGAACGGTGCCAGCAGAAGAAATTTGTTTGTACACATACTAGAGTTGCCAGGCCAGCAGAATGCCATTCCCTGACCTTTCAGGGCCAAATCCTAAAACCAGGGAGTGAGTCCTTGCGACATAACAAGGGTGAGGCAGTAAGGTTTGGAGGCAAGCATACAATTATTATTTATATATAAGAACTCTTTTGCACTGGACCAGGTAACCCTGGTATGAGCTGGAAATGGGTGGAGATGGAAACAAAGGCTTAAAGACACCTTACATAGCAAAGTCAAAAAGTCTGCTCCCTCAGCACCTCATGCTGTAGGATTTGTCCTTGCCTGGAGGTTTGGAGATGCACAACCATTCTCTGAGACTGGTAACCTATACGCACAACACTGTTAGTTACCAACAGATGTATCTCTGTTGATTATTCAACCTGTCACTTCTAGACCACCTTCCGTATTTGAGGATAGCTAACATATATCTGCAGGTTCTATTACTTGTAATAGAAATATTACAAATATTAATAGATAGCCAAGACACCTTCCTCTTTAAATTCACATGGATACAGGCACTGAGCCCCATAACAAATCAACGGCAGAAAACATATGATAGCCTTCCTCAAGAAAAATGAGGTCTTCTGCCTCAGATGACTTGCTTTCTGGCCAAGAAGAAAACTTGGTTACGAGGCATTTGAAAGCTCCTAGAATCGCACAGCGAAGCCGAGGGATTCAGCCAATGGCCCACACATGCAGCGAGGTAAAGTGGTCTCTGAAGTCAAAGAGCCGTGGCTCTTCAGCCCCCATTCCTTCCTCCACCAACCAGCAAGTCACAGAGAGTCCCTTAGGCAGCGAGAGGTGGAGGAGGAACGAGGGCTGAACTGCTGGAGGTAGAGCTGGCCTCCATACAAGGGCACAAGCTGTAAACGAGCAAATTCCACCTCACACAGCAGGACAGGAAGGCATCTCCGTCCAGAGAAAACACTGAATGAGGCAAGAATAAAATAATGATGTGTAGAAGTAGAATCTGTCTGTTTGCCATCAACTTCCCCTGCCTCTCCTCCCCCTCCTTCCATTAATTTGCCAAGCATGTGTTCAGCACTGCTTGAAATTCTCTCTTGGTCAACTCATTGGGAGTGCGTTTCTGATTCAGGGGGAAAATACATGCTGGGACATGGGATTTTATTTACATGCGCAACTGTGTGGGCAGCAAAGCAGAACAGGAAAGGAAAATTATTCTGGTAGTTTTAGCTGTACCATTTTCCCCAGATAACCATTAAGACTAAACCTCCCCCCCTGTTGGTTGCCTCCTTTTAACAACAACAAAAAAGGCATAAATTAATCTTGGCCCTTCAAGTTCTGAACACATTCTATTGATATGTCAAAGCTCAAACAAGGGTTGGGGTGGATGGGAAATCTGATCAACAGCATTTATGCATGCTTCCGCTGTATCCCAGAACACTTCATTTTAAGCTGGGATGGAGAACATTTGGCTCTTTAAATGGTGTTGGGCTGCAGCTGCCATCACCTTCAAGCCCTGGCTATGTTAGCTGAAGCTGATGGAAGTAAAAGACCAACAATGTCTACATGGCCACACCTTCCTCAACCTTATTTAAATTAGATGCAGTCCTAAATTAGATGCAACTGGAATGGGTAGTTTTTGATGCCCTTCAACATGGAAGCAATAGAATGAAGTTTTATATGTGTATTTTCTTTGGAAGCAGCTTAATTCTTTTGCCATGGTGACTTCCTTGCAGACTGAAATTGCACAGCTCAGCTTTCCTCAAGGACAAACACACAAGAGGCCAAAGGCAAAACTACTACAATGCAACTAAATCCTACTGCCAAGCTCAGCATAGCTCCCATGCACCAGCACAGGACACCTCGTCCATATTACCTAAACAGCAAGCTGTTTAAAATGCAGTCAGCACCTGTGACTCCCTGGCATTTTGGAGCATGACTGCTTGGGTTTGTTAAACGAATATTGCAATGATCACTGCTGCGTTCTGACCTGGAAAGCTTCAGAGGAAAGGAAGGGCAAGGAATTAATGGGGGAGTGTAAAGAAAATTGCATGTCAGTTTGAGCCAATGCTTTGGCTGCATACATCTACTGATTTTTTAAATTAGATAATAAAAGAAATGGTAGGGCCAATGTTGTTTTTTTAGACAAATAACATTAGAATTTCTTCATCTCTATTGGTGCATAGCTGCTTTTGTGTTGAGCTCTATTTTAAAACTATATCCATGCATTTATAGCACTGTGGACCATCTCCCTCTCCAATCCACTGCAGTGAAGTGCCATAACATCCATGCACTGAAGGGTGTAATATCAGATGATGGAGAAGTCCTGCAGTGGTTGCTGATATGTAGAACTACACTGCCATGGTCCCACAGCACTGTGGTGACAGGGCAAAGCCCACCAACTAGGAATTAGAAAGCAGATATAAGGATGGATTGGAATGGGAAGAGGGAAGGCTGATGTGGTTGCAAGTGAATTACAACAAATAGTGCAGTGGAGTCCAAAGTTTATGGTACAAGGGAAGGGAAGGGAAGGGAAGGAAGGACTAAGCCCAGAATTATCAATGGATGATGGAGTTTTCTTGGCCACCTGTAAAGTCCTGTGAATGGAGATGGGGAGGCAGCCAGTTATACAATCCTCTGATCCTGCCTGGCACTCAGGCAAGTGTGTCTGGGCTCATTAACAAGGAGAGTATGGGGCACTTGCTTGCTGACCACGAACTTCCTTCCAGGTTATATCCCATGCACTGCCTGGGGTGCAAGCCTTCTTTGAGATGCAAGGAGTGGCCTTTCATACTCCCCGCTGAAGAAAAACAAGCACACACTTCTATTTCCCAGGACACCTTTTGCTGGTAACCAGTTAATAAGTAACCACATCCCAGACAGGTGCTGTCGGCTAGGCTTTAAGAGTTCTTGTTTGGATGAAAGGTGAGTCATTTCCCTTTCATGTTGCTAAACGAATGATGTGTCAGGGCAAAGACATTCCCTTAAGAAGAAAGGGAATAGTAACTTTTCCACATGCTCTTCTAGCAGTTTCATGTACAAGCTGTACTGTGAGTGCTAAGTGGAAATTAGGTTTTACAAATAAAGTTGTGGCTCCAAAACATACAAGGATGTATGGAAATGCATGATAAAGAGACACAGGCATCTCCCTCACACACCTAAGGTTCAATCTCTTTCCCAGTATCTTCAGGGCAATAACTAAAGGTGCCAGGAAAACCTTCCTAAACAGTGGTCTGTTGGGGATCATTGAAGGCAAGCCACCTGCTGCTTCCTTCCCACTTCTCACATCCCCAAATCTGGATCTGGATCCATTTTCTATCCCAAACAAAGAGCAACACTAGCCAAGAGGGATTGTTGTTCTTCCTTGGTGTAGAACTGTCTAAGCAATTGTGTTTTTCACCTGAGATAATAAATAACTGATGCTTAAACCTTCCTTATGATGTCTACCATGGTTATGGGTGCTATTCAGAGGACGACTGTTCTGTCTTTAAAAGAATGTTTCTGCTATTTCCAATTTTCAGGTGGCCACCTCATCGGTGAAAAGAGAGCAGAAGCTCTGCCACTGGCACCACCACCAACCTGCCCTGCAACCTACGCGTGCTCATAAGCCAGCTTGTACAACACAGCGCCCCAGTGTGTTCCTTGCAGGGACTTCAGGTCTGTAAGCACAAAGGAGTCTGAGAGCAACTGCAGATGTGAGGCAAGGCTTGTGTCTGCAGTTCCTCTGCATGATACACACTCACAGCACATAAAAGGCTGCTCGTATTCAAAGAAGAATTTGCTCTTTGATTGACATCCTTTTCATCTTTTTCATGATCTTGCATTGTAGTGAAAGGACAAATTGTGGTCTTCACATTTTTAAAACTTATTTATTACTCTCTTTATGTTTTGTCTTAATTCTCCAGTGTACCCAACAAGGCTTGTTAGCTGGCATGATATGTGGCAGATCAATACAATTTGTCTAGACTAGTCTATCCTCAGTCGGTGCTGCCAACAGCTATAAATCTTGGCCCACAGCACCCAATGGCTACACTAGTTAGGGATTAGAGAATAGCACGGTCATTCCATGGCATAGCAGAGACAAGCATGGGAGAGTCTGGTCAAGAACAAGGATGTCCAACAGGAGAACCTCAAAGGCAAGAAGACCATTTATTATTGTTTGCTTCTGTTTACAATATTATTGACTATAAAGCAGATAATGACATAGACAAGACTACAGTACTCTAAATTGACAAGTAGTTATTCTTTATGTATAAGCTTGCAGACACAGCACTAAGCAGGATACAGCTCTAAACTCGTATCAGACAGTTATTAGCAAACAAGGGCAGCAGGAAGCAAAAGAAAACAATGAATTATAAGAACATCTTAATGAAATTGCTTTTGCCTGGTCTGTTTAATAATTAATATAGTTCCCATCATATGAGAGAGAGAGAGAGAGAGAGAGAGAGAGAGAGAGAGAGAGAGAGAGAGAGAGAGAGAACGAGAATGAGAACGAGAACGAGAACGAGAACGAGAACGAGAATGAGAACGAAAGAGTACATATGGGTTGTACTCAATTTAGAGGGCCAGCTTAGTGAACTGTTTAGAGCAGCCATTTTCAAAGACGGCCATATGTCCCCCTGAAGTGCCCTAGCACATTTGAAGGGGGCAACAGATTGGAAAAAAATCATCACACATCACCTTATATTGTTTCTTATGCAACTTATACCATCCTGTTTCAATATGTATTCTGTTATATTGTTTATGGCTAGGGCAAATTAGATTTAAAAAAGTGTCAAGAATGGCTGTCTTAGAGTGCCGGATTAGGACTTGAGAGATCAGGCTTTAAAGCCCACCCCCACCCCTTTCATATTTTAAAGTAGACAAAACTATGTACAGTACTATATTTATCAGCATATTTCATTGTTTATTTTTTAAAGACAATCCATAGACATATTATAATATTAAAGCAATAAAATACAATACTTTTTAAGCAATTCAATGCATAATGTCTAACAGAACCAGTAATAATCAGCAAAAAGTTAGTGAGTAAGAGAAATGCAATTCTTGTCACTGAACATTCATAAATATCCAGGTTCACTATCTGGAACTCTTTGGAAGAATACTTGCACTGAGGTATGAACTTAACAAAACTGAAAGAAATACTTTTAGGTTTTACAGTTTCCACTTGTTCAATGCTGTCTAAGAAACTGTTGGTAACCTTCTACCGGGGCTTTATAGAAAGCACTATCACTTACTGCCTCTGTGTCTGGTTCGCCAGTTGCACAGTGGCAGATAGAAGGGCACTCCAGAGAAGATAGTGGGCTGTTCTCTTCCTCCTTTGGAAGAATTATACAACTCCAGATGCTCAAGGAAGACATCTAGAATTTTGAGAGACCCTTCGCATCCTGGCCACCAATTTTTTTGTTGCCGTCTGGCAGGAGATACAGGTCTCTTAGGTCAAGGACAAATAGACTAAAGAACAGTTTTTATCACAGAGTTAAATGCGACAGTTTTAGCACCATCTTAATCAGTTTTTAAGTAGTGTTTTAAATTTTGTAAGCAATTTTAAGAGTTTTTAATATTTTGTATGGTGTTTTATGTGTTTTATGTGTTTTGTATGTTTAGAGTGTGTAGTGGAACAGCACTCTAATTTCGTTGTGCATATCTTGTGTATGCATAATGACAATAAAACTCTATTCTATTCTAGTTGGCTTGGTCAATCTGTAAGATTCACAGATCACTGAACTCTTCTAATGCTCCCAAACCGTGTGCCATGTGGAGGTTATCAAGGGAAGGAGGAGAATATGTTTCCTTCCCACGAACTAAACATGATTTAGTGAACAAGCACCCTTGTCTATACATTTTAAACTCTCAAGAATATATGCCACTATTTATGCAATACAAATCTGCCAACAGCAAAGGGGAAGTGGCCTTGTTCTGCAACGAAAACAAGTTATCAGATGCGCCAATTTTCAATCCTTGGTTCCAGCCAAATGACTGGAAATGCCTAAAACTGCAATTGCCATGGCAAGCATGGGACTGGATACTTGAGAGAAAACTGTCAGACAGTTTGTGTCCTCTCTTTCCCTTCCTTCCTCCTTTTTCCAACAAAAAAAAAATAGCACTTGGCTAAAGCACCTAGTGAGCAAGTACAGCTCTGCCTTCCTCCGCCTGCCGGCCTATATTGACGAGGAGTGGGCTGTAGCTTAACACATTTGCAAGACACCCACTTTGGGGATGCTCAGAACAGCCAGCTTCCTCCCCAGAAACAATCTTAAGATGTAAAATTATAAAGTAAACATCTGATCTAAAAGCAAAAGAACCAGGAGAATATCCTGTGGCCATAAGACTCGTTAATCATATTTTGAGTTCCTCATCTTTTAAGGTCCCTGGATGAGGCTTTCTTTACAGCCCTGGCCATCCTCACAAACTCCATTGGCTGATGACAATGGTGGGGGGGGAGGCTTTTGGGTGGCTACTCCTGAGCTGTGAAACTCCCTTCCACAGGAAGCTAGTTCAGCCTCTCACTACTCTCCTCCTGCCAGCAGACAAGTGTTTGGTCACAGATTAGATTGCAATGAAAGGCATTCTTAATAATCTTTATAATAATAACCTCTGTATAATAGTTTCTGAACTGCAGAGCTGGAAGAGACCTGTGGATCACTGAGTCAGCCCCTGTCAAGGAGGCACCAGTGGGGAATTGAACCCAGCCTTTGGCTCTGTAGACAGATACCTAAGCCACTGAGCTATCTAGTAGTTCAAGTTCAACATGAGATGCTGCACTTATCTTCTTTAAAATTCTTAAGGGTAGATTCTTTTTGTCACATTTGTTTTGATTTTTTTTCTTTTCAAATGGCTCAAAAGACTGTTTAAAGCACCATGTGCAATTGTCCTTTTTTTGCATGCTCGATTGCATTTTAAACATTTTAACTTAAATATCTGTTGTCACCCTTGGCTGTTATTTTGTAAGCCACCTTGGTCCTCTGAATAGGAAAAAAGCAGGATACAAATGAAATGAACGGAACCATATTTTGCATTTTTAGAAATTGGTCAGAAGTTTTCTGCCATTGGCTGAAAGGAATTTTATTTTCTACCAACAAAACAGCAGCCCTGAGGAGCTTCTTCCCACATTCATCCTTGCCACCTACACACACACCCTAGTAAAGAAGGCTGCTGCAACTTTAAATAGCACATATGTCATACCTCACCTGACGCAGCGATGGAAGAATGAAAAAAATCCCCTTCTCCCTGGTTTCTAAAACACGGTGATAAACAACAAGGTGTTTGTGCTGTCTAAACCACCGTGGGCCTACAGACCGCTCGTTCAACCTGGGTATCTGAAAGGTAACCCTGGGGCGTCTTCATTAAATCCCCTTCCCTGCTTCTGAGGAATGAGGAGATTGTGACTAACAGCTTGACAGGTGCATCGGGTGAAAATTCCCTTCTTCCAGCCATCTGGTGTCAGTCTTGACACAGCAGTGACAAGTCTTCCTTTCCCTACAGATGATACCTGAATAGCCCGGGTCGGCAGCTTTGCACACCCCCATGTAGCTTCCAGCATATCTATGACAGCCTTGCCCCATGAGTGCCTCAGTGTACACTGTAAATGACTAAGTCATCCCCACATACTAAATCCATATCCTCAGAATATGTCACTGCACCACAGTGCTCTTTTCTAATCAGCTTCTTAGGGATGGGGCATAGTGGTGAGTAGCTTGCCAGGGAACATGAGTCTTAAATCAGTACCTACTTGTTCTGTAGCAACTGCCCTATCTAGAGAGTAATCCCAGAACACCAATATCAAATCAGAGTTGTCTTCAGAGCTACTAGCAAAAAAAAAATCATGAAAAGCAACTTCCACTATGATTGGAATGCAGAAATCCCCATCTGAATATGACCTGAGAAACAACCTGATGCCTTAAGATATTTTTTTACTATGACACCTGCCCATAAACCTCAGCTTGAACACCCACTGATCAGGGATTGTGGGAATTGTCATCCAAAATGTGTGTGTGTGGGGGGGCACCAGGTTACCTACATCTGAAGGATAAACATTATAGAGCGAGCTGACACTTTGGAATCCAATGAGGTTTTCTCCTGTCATGCTCCTAGAGTACTTGCCCTCTGACTTTTTTTAATCCCATAGAGATGGCTGAAGCTGTAGATAATAACTCTGGATTTCTCTACTGCACTTTATGATCTTGGACAGATATTAGAATGGCAACTTTTTGGGGTACAACTACCTCAATCCACAGCCAACATAGTCAGTGGATTCTGGAAGTCATAATCCAAAATGTTACTTTCCTAAACTCTGATCTTTGTGTTTTCTCCAGATCATCCAACTTTGACTACGAATGGACACCCCGTGCATACAAATTTTAATCATAAGACAACAATGTCCCAATTTTTCCAGCAGGCCATTATTATGTGGCCATCCCGGAATGTCTCTCTTCACTATCCACAACATAGTTGGTAGCACTCATGTTGAGCCTAGATTGCTGGTCTTGAGTAGGCAGGTATGTTGGTACTTAAATTTATCATCCTGCCCTAGAGAATTCCCAAGGGTTTTTTTTTTTAAGAAAACAATTAGTTATAATTATTAATAACACATTTAAACCATTTAAACAGGCTAAAAGCCTGTTCTAAAAAAATCAATCCAACGAGCCCTTCAGAATATAGTTGTATCTGTCTGTCAGAAGCTCAACAGAGATGAAATCAGCTTTGGGTCCCTTGGCAGGGTGTTCCACAGACAAGGTGCTGCTACAAATGCAGTTCAGTTCTGTGCGCTCACCTAACCAAAAATCTCTGGGTGGTGGGGCCTGCAATATAGTAGGTCCTGCAATGGAAATATCAGACTCCTGGGAGGTATTTATGAGAGAATGTGGTCATTGAGATGCCATGGCCCAAGTCATTTTGGACTTTATGGCTCCAAATTAGCATGTTGAACTGAGCTGGGAAGCAAGTGTTTTTTGGTTCAAGATCAGTGTTCTGATGCCTTTTTAAAGCACTGTCAGGCAAGCGCCTGGCTACCACTGCTTACCGGTACATGCACGATTACTTCTGAACACTTTTGTTCCCCAAATATGAGAAACCAAAGGCAGGATGCCTCAGATCAGAAAAGAAACAGGTATCACATTATACTTCGAGTTCGTCACAAACAACACAAGTGTGTCCTGCAGCTTGGCTGTTATCAAAACAGCCACTCAGAAACTTGATGGTGCTCCGGCCAGCCTCTCAGAGGTTAAGCTCTTATGTTTTAACTCTCAGCCCATGGGTGTTCCTTGTCAGTGAAAGCCTCCCCAGCTGTTTAGGCAGGATTCGCTTTGGCTAATTGATTGGGGGCATTTTTCTGGGAATGGTGGTGGCTGATTGGGATGGGCTTACAAAAGCATGGTCCTGGATTTAAATCACATAAGAACCATAACTAATGAAGCCTGTTGATCTGCCAGACATTCTGTGTTCTGTCTGGAATTCTTCCTGATGGTACCTCATTAAGGTCCATCTGCCCCCACAAAGCCAGCTGGAAAATCCCATACAGCGAGGTGAGGCATCATCCTAGACAGTTTCATAATCTAATCTGAACTGCTTGACTCTGGCATAGGAAGGAAAACGATGCCCACCTTCCTCACCTTATCCCGGGGCTGTACATAATACAAGCTTGTTTGTCATGTATTCATGTAGTCTAACAAGCCTTTATGAATCACCCCTTTTTTGCCTCTGTGTACAGATCTGGAGCCACCAGTTTAGCAAAAGCTCTCTTAGAAGTAGAAATTAGAAGCAAAACACAACCCCTGTTTGGGGGACAGGGAGGGTTAAGCAGAACACAGATGCTGAATAACTACAAAATATGACACAAGCTGGAATTCAAGCCATTCTACTCATCTGTTCTCTCTCTCTCTCTCTCTCTCTCTCTCTCTCTCTCTCTCTCTCTCTCTCTCTCTCTCTCTCTCTCTCTCTCTCTCTCTCTCTCTCTCTCTCACATCTGATTTTTTCTCTCTCTCTCATCTGTTCTCTCTCTCTCTCTCTCTCTCTCTCTCTCTCTCTCAAGTAGAGTCAGAATAATTCATTATAAAACCCAATAATAATCCTCAAATAATCTGCCTCTAACACTCTGCTAAAAGGTATAAATTATCTGCTCAAAATCTGCATATCCATTAGAATATTATAGGTGCTTTTATATGTGAAGAACAAGATGATTTGAAACTTGAAGATGTTTTTAAACCCAGAAAAATGACACACAAAACCAGGGTGGGGGTGGCATGTCAATCAAGAACAGGAAATAAGGAGAAGGCTGTGTAACACATTCCAGAGATTAGGATTTAACATGCAGAAAATGGAATTCCCATAATGAAAGCTAATGGCAAGCATTGGCCTCCCTAGATCATGTGTCTGGGCAATTGAAACAGGGAAGGAAGGGGGACAAAACAAATTAACAAAATGTGTGCAATCTGCCAACTACTCAAGGACTGGATATGTAGCGGATATCTGATGTTAGATGATACAATTGTCCTTTATTGATGCTGTTGCATAATGAAGGACAGTGTGGCATAGTGGTTAGAGTGCCAGACTTGAATTTGGGTGATCCAGGTTCAAGTCCTCACTTTTCTAGGGGGGGGGGACTAGCCTTGTGCTTGTCACTGCATCTCAGTACAGGCCCTTGACCTGAAAGGTAGGATAAATACATAACTAAGAAGTACCATTATGAAAGCTGCCTTTCCAATACTGTGAAATCATTATTTAAGATTCGTCAGATGTATACGCAAAAGGGAAAAGAGACCATCCTTTCACACATAGGAAATGTTTTGCCTGTTTTGTTCGACATCACTCCCCCCTCCTTTCCTAGTTTGGGATTGTTTAGCCTTTTGGTTGTGCGGTGCTGGATATTTTTACGTTTTATAAATCACCCAGAGTACTAGTAGCCAATAGAGGCATGGTATATAAATGCAATAAATATTTTTTTAAAAAAATCAACACTTAAATATTGCTGATGTTCACATTAATGAGGACGTTCACAAGGAAGAAGTCCTGCAAGTACCCAATAAAAGAGCAATTAAGATGGTGCAATTTTATGACATACTGGAATATATTTTCAGATCATATATTTTCAGATGAAACTTTTAAAATGTATTTTTAATTTAATTTAATATTAATTTAATTTATTTTTGTTTGCCTGAAGTAGTTGTCATTTGAATTGTCATGCCACATTTGGCCGTGACCCCCATAAGAAAGTGTTCAATAAAAAGGAGTCGACTTCTACTGGCTCTTTTTGCTGACTAAGCAAAGCACAGCTTGGCAAATAACAAATCAGCCCTTCTAGATGACCTTCCACTGCAACTCCCTGCGTTCTTCACCACTGGATAGGCTGGGTGGACCTGATGGGAGCTGAAATGCAACTTTCGAAGGGCTGTACTCTGGCTATCTCTGAAGCAGAGGTCCCTCTTGATCCTAACCAATTCATGTGTGTGTGTGTTGTGTCCATGACTGACTCTTTGTGACCCCATGCCCATGGAGTTTTCTTGGCAGGAATACTGGAGTGGTTTGCCAGTTCCCCGGTGGTCACCCATCTAAGTACTCAGCAGGGCCGACCCTGCTTAGCTTCCGAAATCAGACAAGATCGGATGTGCTTAGGGCATCTAGGCAACCAACTTACAGGCACATATTAATCTTGGTCCACATGGCACAAGGGAGGAAACTTCCCTATAAACCCCAGATGAAGGACTCTTTGCAGGAGCCAAAGCGAAGAGCAGAGAATTTGGCAAGGTGCAGGTCATGTTTATGGAATCAACTGGAAAGGCTTAAAACTGCCATAAACCTCAAACGAAAGTCACAAGAGATACTTCATATGGCCTAGCGGTTAGGATTCCTGTTTTTCATCCAGGCGGCCCTGTTTCAATTCCTGGTATGGGAATGACCACTTTGAACTGCTGGATAGGTCAGTGGTTTTGGTATCTGGGTGCAGAGCCAGAGGCTGGGAGTTCGATTCCCCCAGTGTGCCTCTGACAGGGCTGGACCTGATCCATCCATACGGCCCCTTCCAGCTCTGCAGTTCTTGGATGACACAACCACAATGAAAATGATTCATTAAGACATTTCATTCAATAGATGCATTCGGCTAAAATCCTGATATACAGTTATGCTGTAACTGTAAAAAGGCAGTATGTTAAGAAAGCTGTAATTTCTTTTCAACTGCAATAGGTTGAGCAATCTCCATAGGCATTATCTGTTGGGTGCAGGCCACTTTATTTTAATAAGTACTGCTGTGCATATTATAACTTAATTATGCTACTGAAGTAGATATGCTACATCCCTCTCCCCCTCCCCCTGCTTAATTGTTATCTGTGACTTGGGGATTTCTCGGGATTTGAAAAGATAACAAAACACGGCAAACAGACCAATCCTGTGTAGAGCAGGCTGGCAACCTAGTCTCCAAAAGAAGGTCCCACATGTATGTGATTGGATGCTCTTTTTAAGCTCTCACTCAAGTCACAAGCAGAAAGATTTTTCTCTGCACATCCTTTTCAAGTACATCTCAAGAAAGACCATAGATTACAAGGATGTAGGGTAACACACACCCTACTCCTTTCTTGTGCCTTTGTTTTGCTGTTGACTACATAAAAGTAGTCAAGCCCTGCAGGGCTCTGACTACACACCGCTGTCTATGAAGAGAACCCAGGAGGAGCACCAGGGGGAGAAGGAACATTCTGATCATGCAAACTATGTGCGCACATGCACATACACCCTTTTGGGGTGCAACAGGAAAATCTATGTCTCACACCCAGCCCTATAAACAGGTAATTGCCCAATGTGATCCAGTAAATTAGCACAGCAAAAGTCTGCCTAATTCTCACAATGGACAGCAGGAGTGGATCAGGAGAGGAAAATGAATTCATATCCTCCATGAGACAAGGCCGCAGGTGAGGATTAGAGCCACCTATGAGACAGGGTGGAGAAGACATTTGAAAAATGATCCCCACCCTGACTTTGGCCTTTGGAGAGAGGCAAACCTGAACTCTTGCATTGCTCTCACAAGACAGTGTAAATGGCAAAACAAGGGCACAGTGCTTCCAACCTGCAAACTAATTGCTCTTTTGATTTTAAGTGTTTAAAACACTTAAAACATCCACATCAAATAATTTTCTTTCCAAGAACAAAATACAGTACCTTCTCCTCACAGTTTTTCCTCTTTTTCCTACAGTTGTAGGAAATCTCTCCACAAACTTCTTTTTCCTAAAACATTTTCCTAAACAGATTCATGGTCTCATGTCAGAAAGAGAGCAAGGATAAGAAAGGCCATTTTAAGAAGACCATTGGTGTGCTCTGTTCTCACTGGAAAAATCAGAAAAAAATTATAGCAAGTAACATGGATGTAGCAGAAGTGAAAGATGGCTTAGATTCAAATGCTCCCTGTGACAGTGGGCACTCTGGACAGCTTTAGAATCTAACAGGGAGTCACAGATATTCGGACACAGAGATACACATTTTCAAGGAAGAAGTGAGGTTAGTTGTAGGACTGAAGCCATGTGGGCTAATCCCAGCCATAACCAGGGCTCTGGTTAGGAGAACAAATAGGGTAGGAGGTTTTAGATTTTGGTATCCTCTAAATGTTGATACTCTGGGGGCAAAATGTCACTTGCTGGACTCAACTTACAGCCTTACACACAAGGAATGTTTTGCTTCATATTGTAGCTCACTTTCTACACTGTAACATCTGAAACATATACAGGACCCAAAACCGGTTATCTAAGAAATCATAAGTAACCTTAAACGTTCTTTCTTTCTTTTTTTTCTTTCTTTCTTTCTTTCTTTCTTTCTTTCTTTCTTTCTTTCTTTCTTTCTTTCTTTCTTTCTTTCTTTCTTTCCTCCTTTTTATTGTCACTAATTGGCACAGCAATGCTTTGAAAGGAATTTGGGAAGGAAAAACCCCGCTTTTAAAGTATTGTTGATGTGTTGGCACCAATTAAAGCGAAATTGGCTAAGCAAGAAGGAAGCTTTCTATTTCGCATGATGGTTGAGCAGCTTAAACAAAAGCAGAGCTTGAGTCACCTGGTTTGATTCAATTTCAGTGATCCTACCTGCAATAAGCAAACCAAACTGGAGCGATCCTACCCACACCATAAACACATCAGCCCCGACAGGGACCCAAGGGGTAAGAGGACATCTGTCGAGGCCAGCTGGTTCACGAAAACACATATATCATGTCAACACCATCAAAAGTGTAATGGACTGGATATTAAGTGTAATGGACTGTATATTGTCTCTCCTTACTGTAAGCCACCTTGGGTCCTTTTCCCAGGAGAAAGGTGGGGTTAAAATACTCAAAATAAATAAATGTATAAATAAATAAATGTATAAATAAATAAATAAATAAATAAATAAATAAATAAATAAATAAATAAATAAATAAATAAATAAATAAAGCAAACATGTATAGGACAAACCAAGGAACAAAGGCCCACCTGATCACCCATCTGACTGTTGATTTCCATGTAAACAAATATGATAAAGTCAAGTACAAAAGGACTTCATCCGCCTTTATGAATTAGGTGATCTGTGTTTTTTCTGATTTGCAATTAACCACCCAGATTTCTGGCTTGCCACTAAATGGATAAGATATAAATATAATTAATCAGTAAAATAAATGAATATACTATACATGTGCCTGAATTCTAAACCATGAGAAGCCTTGCACAACCAAGCAAGACAAACACTCATCTTGACACAACACAGCCCTCAGAGCTCCCTCCCCTCTCCCAGCAGCTTTATTGATTTGTGACTTCCATTTTAAAAAGGTGACCAGTCTTAAAGCCTTACAGCATATGAACCAAGCAGATACTTTTTAATTGGATAGAAGAGGGAAACTGTGTGAGCAGAATAACCACCTTAGTTTTATTTTACTGGTACTTTGATTTATTGATTTGGTCAATTCCTATTTAATTGGTTCTCTCACTTTCTCAAGGCAAGCAGCCTATTTTTTTTTGCATGTGTGTGTGTGTGTGTGTGTGTGTGTGTGTGTGTGTGTGTGTGTGTGTGTGTGTGTGTGTGTGTGTGTGTGTGTGAATTCTGACCTCTCCAGGGAAGGTAGGAGCCAAGTGGGGCATTACAAGTCAGTCAGTTGAGTCTGTTTTCCTTTTCTTTAAGGAAAAGTTTGCAGCCTTAGCAGGAAGGCCCCCCCTCCCACCCACCCACCGTATTAACCATTTATATATATGGGTATGTATATATATACATACACTATACGCAATGACATGTTGGCATGTAAGCCTGACAAACTATTATTTATTTTGAATATTTTTCCTCACCATTCTCCTTGGAAAGGGACCCAAGGTAGCTTACAATAATGAGAGACAATATACAGTCCAGAACATTTAAGACATATTCAAGTTAAGAACAGGGAATTAGAAGAGACATCTTAGAACATTAAAAGGTAATATTAAAGCTACAAAGAGCATGCAAAGGGGGGGATCCATTATGACAGAGCACCATTCCCACAGAACAAGTGGGTAGGTGAAGAGGTACACGCCAAACAGGGTGGAATAAAGCCCTCTCTTCCTTACGCAAGTTGGACTGGACTTCAAGAATACATTTCAAGGGTAGCGATTGAGAGTGTGATCTGTGACATCCATGATTCAAATCTCATTTTAGTCACAAAATCACAGAGTGGTCTAAGACAAGCTGTATCTTCCAGTTCTGTCCTGTAACTTTTTCTGGTACTTTATGGTGAAGAGACAGAAAAGTGTGTTTGTTTGTTTGATTGACTTCTACAGGCATACCACACCATCTATCCACAGAGACCACTGTGTTGGCCTTTGCCACAGAGGAACACATTTCCACAAAATCCCTTGAAGGATTTTCACATTTCATTTGAAATTTGGCTTCAGTATTTCCCCCCGCACACCTATTTTTTATTAATTTTTTTGCATGTGTAAAAAGACTTTCGGGTTGAGTCCTTCATTATCTTTAAATGATATGGTTTTAGCTAGGATTCTTTTGTCTGAGATCCCGCTGGATTTTTGCAAGACAAGGCTCAATAGGACTCACATAAGGCACTGTGATTTGCACCAAGTTATATACATGCTTGCGTGACTTCCAAAGGTTTCTTTCCCCATATGGTGGCCCATTCTGTGTGCAGCATTTGGAGGTAGTCAAGATTGTGATAATGTGCACACTGAAGCATAATATAAATGTTATGGAATGTCACATCCACCACAGCTTGGAAATAAAACATTAGATTTTAACACGTGAATGTTTTAACTCATATTCACTTTTGCATTCAACAGGGCAAACAACCAATGCAACTAAATTATCAAAAATGTTTTTAAAACTACTTTCAAACTGGTATTTTTAAAGGATCAGATGCAGTTGTTGCCTATCCTTTGTGTGTTCAGCACAAAAGACCACATTTTAATGTTAACATGTTAAATCTAACATGCAACCGCCACACAGGTGTTTACTGTGAGGATCAAATATAGCATCGACAACTCTTTGGAGCAAACAAGCACCAGGGTGCTAACCATGTCTGTGGTTGGATGGTTTCTGCAACCAGCACAGCTGGTCTCCTTCTGCGGGTATGACAGCATCCCAAGAGAAAGGGGCTCCCCCCACCACAGTCTCAACATATGAAAATGTACACTGTAACACTTAGCTGATAATGCAAGTAGAACTCTCTCTCTCTCTCTCTCTCTCTCTCTCTCTCTCTCTCTCTCTCTCTCTCTCTCTCTCTCTCTCTCACACACACACACACACACACACACACACACACACACACACACACACACACACACACACACACACACAACTCAACCAACTCCCAGCCCTGTGAAACAAAGTTGGGAAGTTTGTTCAGCATCACCACTCAGAGTATTAATATCATACACTAAATATAGTTGCTTGCTGTCAAGTCAATTCTGTCTTATGGCAGCCCTTTCAAGTTTTTTCCTAGATAATACATACTCAGAAGAAATTTATCATTGCCTTCTTCTGAGGGTGCTTTAGGACTGTGCAGCTTGCCCAAGGCAACACAGGCTGGCTTTTTTCCTGGGAGGTGCAGCAGGGAATCAAACTCCTCTGTGCCTCTGTGCTATAACCAGGTCTCTACCGCAGTGAGCTATTCAAGAAGCCTAATACTATGATCTGGAAGAGCCATTCTCCACTTTTGGGGTTTTTTGTTTTTGTTTTTTGTTTTGCCATGCCCAACACAATGTATAAGGTGATGTGTGAAGAATTGTTTCCAGTCTGCATTCTCTTTCAAATGTGTCAAACAGCCCCAGGTGGCCAGGTGGCCTCCACTGAGAATGGCTGATCTACAATATCCTAATTCAGTAGTCTAACTTGTAGAAGATGCTCCAACCTCCTAGCTCCAGGTGGAATCCTGGAAACTGCATTCCAAACTGTGTTCAAGTACATCTCCAAATAAGATACATGGCAGTACTCTAGCCAGGAGGAGGTGATTAAGATACAATTAACTGAGCTCACATCCAACTTAAGGGCAGAGCTAGCTACTACCCCTACTTAAAACACCTTTGAGCAATGTTAGAGCAAGTTGTCGAAAAACAAACAAAATAAAGTAGACAAAAATGTTACAACACCTTAAAGACAAACTGCTACATGTGAGCTTTCGTGGACCAGTCTACTTCTTCAGACTTGTACATGAAAGCTTGCATCCAAGTATTTAAGTTGCTACAATGTTTTTGTCTTTGTTTTATTATTGTTTTGTTTTTGCTTGATATGACTAAGATGGCTACCTATTCTAAAACTAGATCAAGTTGAGGAACTGTTCCTTATAGGTCAGGAATGTCTTCTCTAAAAGAGGCCATCCATCTTAACCCAGACCAGGGGTGGGCCAGGTATAGCCCTATGGCTGCTATGCTATTTGATTGCTTGATTGCTTGTTTGATTTCTCATCCCACTTGAAATCCACTGCCTCATGAAAAAAAAAGTATTTTTCCCTTGGGAGGTGGAAGCAAATTGCCACTCCTAAAAGCCTCCAAAAGTAGAACATGGGACCTCTTATGAGATCACAGTGTGAAGTCTAGCCCATTTTCCTCAACATCGCATTAAATCCCTCTTCCACTGAGGGCCAAAGCTTTCGGGAAGTGTTGTCTGCTGTCCACTCTTTCATTAGTTGTTTGAAAATCCTAGGCGATGGTTTTGTTCTGCAGGGGTGGTAGTGGTGGTGGTGGAGAGGACAGTCTGTGGGAAAAGGCCTCTTGCTTTGGAGAGTCACGTTCCACCTGTGCCCTGCAGGAGTTCCTAGAGACATTGACAGGAGCAAGAGGCTTTGAGACTTGCGTTTAGACACATACAGAAACTATGCAGAATGTCAACTGACCTCTTAATCCTTAATGGGTTTCCTCTCCTCTATAAGCCTGGTGTGGCTTCAACCGCAACACACACACATATTATGGAAGGCAAAAGCAGGCCAGACCGGCCCGGCGGCCTAGAACATTGGGACAGAGAGCAAAGCGGTCGCTCCCAAACATTCCATCCTGGGAAACAGGCAAAGAATTAACCAGTCCTTCTCTAAACACTAACCTCCATTTCAACCTGCATTTAGCAACCGCAGGGCTGTGAAGACGAGCTCTGCTTATTCAGGACTGGCTGAGCAAGTTGCCCCTCCATGGGACCGAACATTGTCTACCTTCCTTTCTGCTCTCCGAGTGTGCCTGCTGAAGATCAGACAGTTGCAGCAACAACTGAGAAGAAGACACCATATGTTGGAACATTGATCTAGTGCCATAATTCCTATACTTTTAGAGTGGTGCGAAAGAAGTAATGTCAGCAAGAGAAGCTGGAGCTACTGAAGTTCTGGATAGCTCAGTTGACTGGAAACATGTGACTGCAGAGCCAAAGATCAGGAGTTAGTTCAGTTCCCCAGTCTGCTTCCTGGTATGGCAAGGTGGCATCTATGAAAAACAGGGTGGGCTCTGTAAAGATCTGACAAAGCAAGCTTCATTTTATACGGGCTGGCAGGAGTGCCAAGCCAACTGCATTGCAGGGAGACATTTCAATTTAGACCTAGGTAATTCTAAATCCTTAATTCTTATTCCCAGTTATGTGTGCCATGAGCCCTGCAGCTGAAATACGTTTTGCATGAATTCTTTCCAATCAGCAGAGATTCCCCAGTTAAAGTTGTTTGTTTGTTTTTAATGACGACATTTGAAAAAGCCTCAGCGGTTGTTTCCCAAGCCTGCTGGCTTCAATTTGCCCCAGTCCTCATTGTGTTCTTTCTGCTGCTTACACATTTGCAAGATGAATCATGACATATGTTATTTAAGGGAATCCATCCCAGCAGCCCCAGATTATCTCTCTTACATTCCCTCCCCCCCAAGTCCCCACCCCCTTGCCAAGGTTTTCCACAAACAGGTTCCATGAACGACTGAAGCACCACCAACACCCACCCACCCCCAAGGAGAGCTCATTCTTTAGAACCTGGGGGCCAAGCCCTACGTTGCCCCAGTTAAGAAATGGGACAACAAAGGCAGGCAGGAAGGCTGTGAGCGAGAGCTGAAAGCACAGGGTTTGGCTCAACTTCTAGAATTACAACAGACAAAATAGTTGACATTATCTAGGATTCTTGGCACAAGTTTCAGTGCAACTGTCAGTGCCTCCCCATTTCCACATTCCTTTTCCTGAAGACACAGGACTCAGTCAAGATTACTATCTATGGGGATTCCCTCCTTTATTCATGGTTGGACACAGACGTGCCCTCTGGCTGTGTCTTCTCCCCCATTCTCTACAATGACTACATACAGCTTGTGCCCAGGCTGAGCGGATGTCAACGGATGTTTCCATTCAGCAAGGGTAGCCGCTTGGCTAACAGACTGAGCTTTGAACCAGAAACACACACACACACACACACACACACACACACACACACACACACACACACACACACACAGAGAGAGAGAGAGAGAGAGAGAGAGAGAGAGAGAGAGAGAGAGAGAGAGGTTCAAATCTCACCTCTGCCATAATCTCATTAATTCCAAGTTGCAATTCACTCAGCGACCTCACCCCACATCAGAAATGTGGAGATAAAAATACTAATCTATCATGAAGAGCTGGCATAAATTATAACACAATTAAAGGGGGGGGGAAGGAATTCTGAACACTCCAAAGCATCAGATTAAACAAAACAAACTACCAGTATTAAGGATGTTTCTCAGTAGCAGGCCCAATAAGACAGAGCGACAGCCCTCCTTATTCTCGATTTTGAAAATGTCTTCAAAACCACTCCTGCTTCAAACGGCTTTAACCAATATACTGTCAGTTGAGCCAATCTTTTACTGATCCTTTATTACTAGCTCTGTTTAAAAATGCTTACATTGGCTGAATTACATTTCAATACCATTTTTCACCTTTTGAATGTTCAAGTTCTTTAAAAAAAAACTAGCATATTACTGTATTTTTATTTTATCCTTGTGTTTTGTTTGCTGCCTTGGATGGATTTGGTCTAGAATGGCAGCTTATAAATATTTAAATAAACATGCTAAAATTACACATGTAAAATTACATATATACTCCTAGATTCAGGTCCTGTGTCCTGGGGGATGATGAATATAACTTCTAGCTACAATTTGTGGTACACTAACCGAGGTATAACTTTAGCAGCAGTTTTGGTCCTGGACAACAAAAATACAAGGCCAAAAAAATGCTACATCGTTATGTGGAGCCCAAGAAAACGCTGAACATCACTACATTTTGACATATAATACCATTACTACCACCTAATGGCATAAAGAGCACTGTACATAAAATGCATATGTTGAATTTATTTATTTTTAGCCATACACTGAGTGTTGATCACCGGCTTTTGAGACATACAGATGACTTTATCAGGACCTGCTGTTAAGTATTTGCACACCCACCGCTTCCAAGATGCTGAATCATAAAACAGTAGACATCTTCATCCCTCTGTATTAAGTGAGTACGACAGTAGATGCAGTTAACTTTTTAAGTATGTGTATCTATGACCATGGACTCAAATGTATTGCACAACAAAAACTATGCAGCCTTATGGAAATAATGAAGAATGCGAATGAACACTTTCAAGTCTATCGACTTTTTCTCTGAAGTACCATAATTAAAGTTAGCTTCATCTGATCCCTTGCTCTGTATTTGCATCTCAACATCTTTCTTCTTCTCTTTCCTCTACTAGAAATTGGATCTCCTCCTGTCCTTTCTTTCTCTTGATATGCATAGTGATGGCATGTCACATCCAAGTCCGTTTCTCAAATTCTTCCATCAATATGCGATTTTCTTTGCTCCATTTCTCCTCCCCACTTTCTTTTTAATGATTTGCTGTAAAAATCTATCTAGTTTTGATTTATCATTACATGCCTGAAATGTAGCAGCTTTTGACATTTTGTATGCTTTATGGTTTCTTGGCCTTTGTACATTCCCGTCTATGTTGGTCAGACCAAGAAACTCTTAACAATAAATCAACATTTCATATGCTTATTAAAAATGGTAGACTGTGATTCAGTCTATGTTTTTATACCATAGAGCAAAAGCAAGCATTCCTAAACCCAATCTCAAAGCCTATTTTAAATTTCTATAAAGCAGAAAAATAAAATAATAGCTACTTTAGCATGAAAATTACGATGGTAACACTGACAGTATATTAGGTAGACAATCAGGAACAGGTTGTGTTCTGTTAGCTACTGTTCCCCAAACTGATTCTTCCAGGCCCACCTAAAACAAACACCCTTGTGCTTACACAATGGAAAAAGAGGAAATACATGGCTCCTTTTACCAAGAGACATCACTCATTTGTTGAGGATAGAAAGCCAACGGCTCCTGGAACTGTGAATCTAACCCCCCTCAAAAAATATTAACAAAAATAGTACACAATGGCTTGCTTGAGCCAACTGGAATAATGTCAACATGAAAGCAGCAGAAAGCATCATTCAGTGGTCCCTGGCACTCTTTAGAGATAACGGTACCAATAAGAAAGGAAACCTACATTAGATGTGTCAAAGGCTCAGAGACATTGAACTCCAACAGAACCGGGGCCTTTTATCTCACTCAAGTAGTATATTTAATGATGTGTTTATGCTCCCCTCCTCCCTGAACAACATAGCTACCCCCAAATTTAGAAGAGCATCTACCTTAGCCAGATTAAATGTGTTACCCTCCAAACTGTGGGACGGAAGATTTCAAGGGGTTCCCTATCATCTACTTTAATGCCCCTGCAACTGTGGGGATGTTGAAACACTGGAACATGTACTTCTGTATTGCAGCTTTTACAGGGACCTACGCAAAGAGCTTTTATATTCAATTCTCCAAAGGTTCCCGGGTAGACCCAGTAAATTTTATATTGAGTATTTACTAGCCGATAAGAACATAAATATAACAATGATAATGGCCAGATTTTGTGTGGCAGTCATGGCATCCCGTAAGATGATTTTGTCATCAAAATTTTAGTTCCCCTAATTTTCCAGTGTATGATATAATACCTTCCACATTTTAATATAATATTTAGATTATTTATTATTTATTATTATCCTATGCAATTATATGTCTATTAATGTTTTCCATGGCTACACGTTATTAATTTTTAATCTATCCAACTATATTTGTATTATTGGTGTTTTCTTTTGAACTTGATTGCCATGCAACATTTTGGTCTATGACCGTAAATAAACAATTATTATTATTATTACATTAGATGTGTGTATGATTGTGGTGTGGAAAGAAGTCTGTGAAGGTTATCTGAATGTTGAGTCATGGCAAATGGACTTCTTTTTTTTGAGAGAGAGAGAGATCGAAACATTTCAATACTCATCCAAGCATCTTCGTCAGAGGCTTCTTGGATGAGTAGCAAAACATTTTGATCTCTCAAGAAAAGAAGTCCAGTTGCCATGACTCAACTTCCAGATGTGGGAAGATCACTGACTGCTTCATCCTATAAGCACCCAGGGAAGACTTGTAAAGAAGCTCATGCTTCCTTCCATGTGCACCCGCTACACAAATATGTGCAATAGGTTCATCCCTAAGCAGAAGAAACTGCTGACTTGGGAGAGGGTGTAGATGAAAATGGATCTGGGTCCAGTTTGGTTTCCCAGTCCCCCATTAACCATTTTAAAGCCCCCCTGGTGTCTAGCTCTGGCCTGTAATCCCAGGCTTCAGCTCTGCAGAACCAGCCTGCATCTCAATATCAAGTCCAGCTCCGAACAGGTTAAAAAGCTGCCTTCAAGCACACACCTTAAAATATACAAGGCCCACCTGGTTAACATTTCTAAGATAAACATACCATTGCTGCAGCCTACTCCTTTTGGAGGGAGACCACAGCTGTTAAAAAACAGGGCTGCCTGATGGGGTTTGGGCTCCTGGCACCTACCGGACTTTCAGTTTTATACCTTTTATAAATAAAAAAAGGCATGCATGAATTGAGCAAACTGTCATCAAGACTGCAAAAAAATAATAATAATTGTGAAGTATGGCTTCACTAGCAAGTCTGGGGAGTAAAACAAACAGCCAGCAAGAGCTGCCAGGTCTCAAGCAGTCTAAGAAAGCTGGATAGCCCAGAAGGCCAGTCAGTGAAGACAGAGAAACATCATTCTGGGAGCCATTCTCTCCTTCCCATACCAGGCAGCGAAGGTTGCATGGCAAGATCTGTGAAAGAGCTGACAATCGCTGACCGACAGTAGCTGTGCATAATCATTCTTGTGGCTGCAACAGGTGCATCCAAAGGTAATTCCTTAAAAACTCCTTGTGATTCTTACCATGCCCCCCCCCCAAAAGGCCTTCCATCGTTCTCCATGATAGCTTTTCCTTTTATGGCTTTCCAATTTTTTTGCTCAGCACCACCACCACCACCACCCCAACACACACACACTTCTGGCATCCTTCAAGGGTGGAAAAATCTCTTCCTCTATCTGAGTTCTGATCCTATTTTATAATATGGCAGAATTTTTAATCCCACTCTATCTTTCACCCCACAAAAAAGGCTGGAGGAAGCAACTTACAAGTAACACATATATGTAACTAGTTACTTTGAAGCATAATAAGTATAACCACATTACACTTTGAAATCAAGTAATGCATATTTACAAAGTTCCTTTTTGGGTGCAACAAAACTATAATTGTTTTCAAATGCCAGATTTTAAGGGGGCATTGGAAGATGGATTTTTGACAAGAAATGTTCAGGTTCTATACCATGTTGTTGTCAGAACAGTGACAAGAGGAGTCGTATTTCATGTTCAGTATACTGCTGATTCTTCAAGGTTCAGTATCAGAAATGAGTAGTAGAAGCAGTCAGAGAACCTTTCCTTAAGTTTTGTCAGCACGTTGGAGACACAATTCAACAAATTTACCATATTTTCCATCTATGTGTAAGATGAGCCCCACTTTCCAACCTAAAATTAGTTTTGCAACTGTGCAGTTCTCTCCTTGGCTTACTTCCATGTATAAGATGACCTTCGATATTTAGTCTAACAGTTTTAGACAAAAATATAGTCTTATACATGGGAAAATACTGTACTTATACGAATGCATCACAGATCCAGAGAACTCTTAGAGCCTTTTCACACGACCCCTAAACTCTGCGGCAAATGGCTCCCAGCTCCGGAGCTTAAAATTGTTTCCCCACCAGCTCCGGAGTTTATAGAAAATTAAGTGCGACCACGCCCACCTAAGTGCGTCCAGGGGTGAAAAATCCCTGATGCGGATCTAACGTAGAAAGTGCCGGGCTCTCCTGGCTTCTGTTTGTTGTTTTTTTGCCCCTGCCCCTTTAAGAGATCTGAAGGCTGCCGGGAACAGAGCGAGACTGGCAGAACTGAGGTGAGCGGCATTCTTTTCTCCCTTTTTTTTCTCCCCCTCCCCTCACACAGCCAGCAGCCAGGAGTGCGGAGGGGGTGGGAACACAGAAACAGCAACAAACCCCCAAGATCTCTGGTCCGAATTTAAGTGGCCAGCGGATCTTAGGGGTCATGTGAAAAGGCTCTCAGTGCCCCCTCGTAAAGTAATGAGCAGCAGGAAAAAATCTTTTTGACAATTAATGTTCCAAGCTCTTCCAGATTCCACCACTGGAATATGAATCCCAGAAACTTCTCTGACACTGAATTTGCTTTTCAAACAAGTTCCTTATCCATGCTATGAGGTAAAAGCTGACGTGTGTATTTATCTCATCACATCATTTCAAAGTGTAATCTTGAAAAAGTTAACAGGTTGTAGAATTAAAATCTTACATTCTGTTGAAGACTGTCACTAAAAGTAACTCCATTTTTAATGCCAGAGAGGTATTTAAAGCAGAAGGTACAACTATACTTTTGTGGGGAAGTAGAAACCTCAGAAGATCTTCTGGTGGCCTCTAAAAGCTCTCCAGCACCCAGCTGCACCAGCAGCTTAATGAGCTATTGGCCTCTTGCATACACCACATAGATTAAGTTTTCCATCTCTGCTACCATTAGCAAGCAATGGCTGCTGGCGCCAAAGAACCTTCCTTCCTGCCCAAGCTCCATTTTTTTGAAAGTTCCTCAATATTTGCCTAGACCATGTCAAAAATATGAGGCTGCTGGCTGATTTTCGTTGTACTCCAGAGTTTGCTGGTGGCCCAGGTAATAATCTCATGCCAAACATCCTTACACCCTGATGGCTGGCCCCCAAGGCAGACCGCAAAAACCTTCAATCAAATCCTAAAAACAAGAAGTCCACAGTCCTCCTTTAGTAAGTTCCATTTTTTGCTGTTCAATTCACCCTAGGGAGAAATATTCCACAGAGTAAATTCCATGTTCCTGGCACTTCTCCCTAAAAATTCTCTTGATGGGGGGAAAAGTCAAGCAAGAGAGAAAGGAAAGGATGAAGTTTTCAAGCTGCTGTTCTGAAAAAGATGTAGGCCTAGATAAATACTTGTAGGAAAAAATCATCTTAGTATGGTGTTGCTTTCACCAGGCAGGAATATGAGATGATTTGGGAACTTTCATGTTCATAAAAGCCAACAGTTGCCTTGTGAAAAAGATGTTCTTTTCCAAAATAAAGTGGTACCTCTACTTACGAGTTTAATCCTTTCCGAATCCATGCTTGTAAATCGAACAACTCACAGTAGAGCAGCTGTATCTAAAAATAAAAAATATAAATAAATAAATTGGGGGAAAAATGTAAGTAGAGCAGACCACATCTAAAATTTGTAAGGCAGCAGTTTAAAGGCCAACCGTTTTCCGCTCTTAAGTCGAATTACTTGTAAATAGAGCTTCTCATAAGTAGAGGTGCCACTGTGCAAAGCTTCCAATCAGTCAAGGGAGGATGACCCCGCTGCGATTGAATCAATTTATATTATATTTACCAGCAAAACTGGTCTCTCAAGAAAGGGTATCCGCACACAATGCCGACAAATGCTGGTCCAAAGGACTCACATATTTGTGACTAAGTTAGTAAGAGGCGAGCCTTAATAATCTTCTAGTTCATCAACCGGGGATGCAGGAATCCCAGTGGGAATTGACACCATCCTTTAGGGAGACACAAATAATTCATTCTAAATTCAACAGGGCAAGAGTCCTCTGTTGTTAAATGCTGCACATCTTTCCCTGTCTACTTGTTTCAAGCACATTTCGGAGCTGCAGCAGTTTACCTCTGAGCATCTGTGACTGGCCTTTTCTTGGCCTTACATGGCTTGTCCCTCCCCTCCTGAAGCCAGACTCCTGCTCTCTCTCTCTCTCTCTCTCTCTCTCTCTCTCTCTCTCTCTGCCTGCACTTTCTGTCCAACCGGTTTTACTCTTATTTTTGTTTCACTGAGGATTATCTCCATGGCGATGTCCAGGTGACAGCAAGGGGGAAGAAAACCCACCTGCACTGGAGATTTAATCCCTGATGGTGTGTCAGAAAGGAAAGGAGCTGCAGCAATTGACTCCAAGGCCCAAAGAAGAGCATCCAAGGAGCCAAAATGCAGTTGTTGCGGAGCTGGATTGAATCACAGGTTCAGCTGGCGGTAACCAGGGCTATAAGAACTGGGAAGCATTCTCAACCTGAGTGTCAAGGATCATGAAAAGCTGCTTTTTCAAAAACATTCAAGCCTCAGGAGGCGAGGCAGAATTATTTTTTTCCTTCAGCCCCCCCCCCCCCCCGAGGCAGTATAGCCATGTTCCCTTCGCACCCTTCTCGCCACCCTCGTTCCACTACGGATAAATTTGATCCTACAAAAGCTCAGCATGCTGGATAAATGGGGGCAGAGCTCTATTGCAATTAGCAAAGAAAATCTTATTATACTTGCTTAGCGCTTTGAAGTATGTGCTATGTTTAAAAAAAAACTGCTGGTCTCATCACAAGAGAAGAAATTCAGGTTCCAGGGGAAATATTAATTCTCAGAGAGTGAAATTTAAAGGCCCAAACATAATATTTCATGGTTTTTATACAGGGGGTAAAGAGGTGGGAGGTAAATCCTCCCCCCCCAATTGTTGCTGCCCAGAGCAATCTTGCACATGGATAATGCTGCTTGCTTCATGTAATGCAACATGGCTACAAATGAAGCTTGGAGCCAGAAATGTCCCACTGACTTTGATGAAAAAGATGGGATGCTCCTCATGAGGTTGTCCAATTGACATAGCAAAGCCAGAGACTGCAATAGTGGGATGCAGAGCCAGCCTTTTTCATTAATCACCCTCAGGGACCAAACGTGAATATCCTGCCAAGTGTCAATTGTGCAGATGTTGGATTCTTGGCAGGAAGCAAGTCCGTGCTCCCGAGGTAACAAACCTCTCCTGAGGACACCTCCAGCTAAGCACATGACAACCTGGGGGTGGGGGTGGGGGTGTTTAGCCATGTTTGTAAATCTCATCTGCTAAAAAAAAAGGCAGACAACTCCATTATTTCTTGAACTACACAGAACAGCTGTAGAGATCCTTCCTGATTTAGTGCTTTGTCGGGTGGGGTGCGATAGCACTACCATGGGAGGTGGACACAAACATGAACAGCACGGCTTGAAAACAAAAGGGGTACGTTTTTCCCCTGGCAGGCAAAGTGGTATCCTCCATATCGTGTGGTGGGCAACAGCTCTCAGCATTATTGAACTCTATTCAGTCAGGCATGCTGCTTGGGATGGATGGGTGCAATCATCCAAAACATTGGGGAAGATGCCAAGTTGTGCCTGTACAGTATCTGCTTTAAATTAAACTTGAATTAAACTTGGAGGTATACATGTAGAAATAAATAAATAAATAAATAAATAAATAAATAAATAAATAAATAAATAAATAAAAAGAGCTTTCCCCCAACTGATTCCTAATCATGAGTTGTTTTTAAAAGTCAGTGAGTAGTGCTCTGATGACCAGAAAACTGTAAAACGATGATCATCAGAGGAATTAGTGGATGCATGCAGAAGAATAGAGATGGGCACGACTCAAAAAAATGGTGTTTCGTTTGTCGTTTGTCGTTTAGGAGGTCCGTTTCGGTTCGTTTTCATTTTTCGTGAATTTTTTGCAAAAAAATTCATTTTCGTTTCATTACGTAACGAAACAAAAAAACGAAAATGAAAATGAAAAATTGATGTTTCGTTAGCATTCATTACAATTCAATGTATTTGCCGCAATGAAAACGAAACACACGACAAAATTTCTGTTGTTTCGGTTCATTTCGTTTCATTTTGGAGACAAAATTCGTTTTTCGTTTCGTTACGTAACAATGAAAAAACGAAAACGAAAACGAAAAATTGCTTGTTTCGTGCCCATCTCTACAGAAGAACTACAGTGGATTACTGAGCTGGCCTTCCAAGAGAGAGAGAGTGGGAATCTTATGCTCCTAAGAAACCTTCAGTTAAAAACTGTATTGCCCAGTATTCACATTGTTTTGAACTGGATTATTTCTATACATTTTTTATATTCATTATTTATTTATTTATTTATTTATTATTTTTCTATACCACACCAATTTTCCCCAAAGGGGGAACTTTGGGCAATTTATGTAGTGTACCTTTATCTTGCATATGTTTACTTGAAATGTTGTACTCACATAGCACACATATTACACATATAAATGCAAAATTTAAAAAAACATCCTAAAAGGCACACAGAGAACAAACAACTTGATGGTGTGTACTCTCATCTATTGAGGAGTTTTCATTTGTTTGCTTTCTGGGGGGAGGGTGCTTTTTTTCTTTTTTCTTTGCGCTCACTGAGTGACCAGGAATTATTGTAATATATATTATATCAAGAAATAGGGAGAAAAATCCAAAGTTTCTGAATTTTCCAGTATTCTGTAAGAATTCATATAACGGGCAAGCAAAGATAAACTGCTGAGCAGAAGTCAAATGGCAAGGGGCCAACAGAGAAAAGCAGTCTTGGACCATGTTCATTCTGAGATCTTCAATAAATACGGAAGCTACCATCTTACGGATGCCTGTCAATCACTCCTGCTACGTACAGGAAAGCATTAAAAATTTCAACACGACACAATCTCCGTCAACCCTCAGGCAGTTCCTTGCTTAGATACTACTGCATCGGGGAGATTTATGAACCTTCAGGATTGGTTGAAGTCTCCTGCATTAGGGACCAACACTAACATGTAGGAAGATGCTCTGATCTCCAACAACAGCGAGCAGTCTGACAGAATCCCTCATGTGCTGCTCATTCCCATTTTTCCAGCTCACGGCCCATCCAGACTCGAGGAAATGAAGGCACGAGGCCAGCGTGTAGCCTGTTTTAGCAAAGTGGGAATGAAGGGAACTGCCCCAAGGTGACTATGCAGGTGCCTATCAGACCCATGTGCCTTTTTGTAGTGACTGTTTCCGATTAGAACCAAGAAGCGGTTAAGGGCACACATGCTTTTCATGTAATTGTCTAATCATTTTTCATCACCTTCCTGCTTTTCATTTCCAGCCTTCCTTAATGTGTTTGGCATGGCAAGTGCCTTGTGCAAGTGGAAGCAGGAACGTTTAAGGGGGGGGGGGAGAGATGCACAAACCAGAGGGACGGCTGGGCAGGGCCCAGGAAAGCTCGTGCAAGTTTGTCTCTTAAGCTGACAAAGGTCTCTTCGTTCCATACACCGACAATAAGCAAACCGAAAAACGACTGGGGAGGGGTGAGGCTTTGCATAGGAGGTTAAACACATTTTTGCATTTAACAGCCATTTTACCAATAGTATCTGCTGTGCGCGTGAGATTGATTTAAGCGATCAGAGAATCCAAAGAAAAAGCAAACGCAACTCTTTCTTCTCCTGCTGTCAACCTGATAAGAACATAAGAACATAAGAAGAGCCATGCTGGATCAGGCCAAAGGCCCATCTAGTCCAGCTTCCTTTATCTCACGATGGCCCCACCAAATGGGTCCGGGAGCGCACAAGACTAGATATCTGTCTCCTGATACCACTCCCCTGCATCTGGCCCTTGAAGTACCCTGGTTTTAAGCCTGGAGATTACATATCTCCATCATAGTTTGTAACCTGATGATAGTCTCTGCTCTGAAGATGCCATTTGCATCAGAAGGAAATCATCCTAACCAGTCCTATAAAACTCTTCCCTGACGTACATTATACCTTGACTACTCCACTCTCATCCCACTGGTCTTATCAACATCTGAACTAAAATTAAAGCATTTGTTAAAACATTTAAACCACAGAAGCAACAGCAGGTGATACTGGTTACACAAAGGCGCATAGCACTGTTTCACAAACCCAAAAAGTGTTAGTGTTCCTGCAAGGTATTGGGGGGAGGGTTATCGCTCTATCTGACCACCTAATGGAAACAAAGGCTCTGTGTTATCCATGGGAGTTAAAATCAGGTAGTGCACCACTGGTGTGGCTACCTTAAGAGGCACCGTCTCCCTTTCGCCCCTCAGAAGAGGTGTGAAGTTATCACTGCCTCTTAGCAAATATTGACCAAAGCAGCTTTTTACATTTTTAAACCAGTTTTAAATGGCATAAAAAGTTATAAAAATAAAAGTTTGGGGGCAGGGGAGAAGGAAGGAAATATCCCGAAGAAGTACAAAAAAAAATCCACTGTGAGATGAGAAATCTCCACACCAAAGATATTTTGTTTGAAAAGGAGTCTTGAGTCAGTGGCACCTTCGAGACAAGACTTGGGAGACGGGGAGTACATGTCCCCACCAACAAAATGGATAGGAAAGCCCACCAGGCTACAAAGCTGAGGAAGACTGTAAAACCATTAATTACTGGTACATTTAGCGTCTCAAAATTGCCTAACGCTAACACCAACTCTCTCTCCCCCACACACACACTGATCTTACACATTCAAATTTACACAGGCAGCTTCCAGACGGCAGGATGGTTTAAGTTTAAATATGCTTATATGCATGTAAATACACACACATGCATGTGCATATCTACTACATTGATATGACCGTGCCCACAGTTTGATTTGTAGAATCTGTGCTGAGGACTGCACCTCAGATACAGAAAAAGAAACTGACAAGCAAACTGCACCCTTAAGCGAAAGAAAGAAGAAGCATAACATGATCCTCTCATTATGTAAAAACTCTTGGCAACGCTCCCCCGTCTATGTATCCTCTTAGCAATTTTGTATCCGGTTTGGGAATTCCAAGAACATCTGCAATTGTCTTTTGCTTAACCACACATCTGCGAGACGAGGAGCATCATGTCCCTACCTGCAGTGCCCTGTCATTAGAAACGAAGGAGACATTCTCTTCTCACCAAGGAGAAAGGAATAAAGCTCTCAGGCTCAGCAGCACCTGGTGCACTCACCTCTTAACCCTTGGCTCCCCCTGCGACCGCCAAATGCATAAACCCCTCACATTCCTACCATTAGTGGGGGTGGGGGGGACGGCAGCGGGAAGGAGGTTTAACATCATCAACCGGCCAAGCTGAGGAGCAGCTCCCACCGCAATTTGCTCTATCTATCCGAGCTCTGAGCAGCTTCAGCGTAAACTGCACCTGATCCGTTTAAAAGAGGAGAAGCATAGTCAAGCAACAACAACAAAACACTCCAGGGCTCTTGCCTATGCTTGTTGCCGTTGTGATAAAGCATTGTCTGAGATCACCAAACGAGTCCTGATCATAGCCAAGTGACAGCTGGGGGAATACACAGAGATTGTATCAATAGCTTTGTGATAACGAACCACATCAGAGAAGGAACCATTGCTGCCAGTAGGCATACCTGAACTTACCCTTCCATCAAGGAAGCAGAGCTGCAAACAGCCAGAAGGCATCGGCGGAAGAGGAGGAAAGAAAAAGATAATCCTAAATAAATATCCAAGAAAAAGTCAATCAATCACATGAAGGTCCCACCACAGGGAAGAAGACAGATTGAGAAAGACAATGCTCTAAGGAGGCTCAAGAGGAAGTTGTGGACGACTTAAAAGGCAGCAGTGTGCCAGATTTTCTACCAAAGTCCTGGGCACCTTCAGACATTGCTGTACTTCTAAGGTTCTAGTGACTTTATTTGGAAACCAGTAAAACAAGGTAAGTAGCAGGTTGGAAGCCATGATGCCATATTGGATCAGTTGTCCTCAGCCATGTGGCTCCCATCTACACGAGGAAATGCAACAGGGCAGAATGCTCCTGTACTCCATGTCCCTGGATTCCAGCCCCGCTTCTGTCACTCTGTCCTGTATCTTTAGCATCAAATAAGAGCAAGCAAAAACTCATCAGGAGAAACTTTATCTACCATTATATCACCTGTGGAATTTCTGTTAGAGAGCATTCAGTTGCCGAAGGCATAGGATCTCTTGCCAGGGAAGAAAAGGTTGGCAACTCTACCCATCCTCTCCAGTGGTAAAGTGGCAAGCAACAAGAGTTCTTCTCACCAACAACCTGGGTAACATCAAAATAAAATAATGGTATATTTTAATTATATATGCATCCAGTTTTGCAAAGCTGCAAAGAAGGACTAACAGCAGACCAACAGCCTGCACTCTTCAGACCAACAGCCTGTGCTCTATTGTAAGGAGTAAGGAGAACTGTCAATGGAATTGCTTTAAAAATGACAGTGTTGTTTAGAATGTGGCAGTGTCTGCTACTCTGATACCTGTACGTGACCCAAAAGTAACCTTTCTGGCTCAATAGTAGAACAAAAGCCTGATCACTCTTTCTTTACAGATATTACTTTCTGGTATCATTTCTGCCTTGGCCTTTGGAATTGGTCAGAGTTCTCAAGTACCCACAATTCACACCTTCCACTGCGCCCCTTAGGAAGCCCACCAGGGAGCAAAGACTCAGCCTGGTAATATACATATCAAGGGAATAAGGAATTTATTCGGACACTATGGCACCTTCTGGAAGGGGAAATCATTAAGGGAAGAAAAGGACACCCCATCTTTATAGGAGAGTCAATGAGTTTGCCTTCCTCACATTTTCAGCCAGTTAGATATAGGATCCAAACTTTATGTAAATATTATCCAATGAGGTTGTATACATTAGGACTCTTTGTCTGTTGTGGTACAAAACTATTTTACACTGTATGTTTGGGGTCTTTCTCTGCCATTAAGAGAAGACCCTAGCTGATTCTTATTAACTTATCAATAAAATTGGACTTTGGTTCAGCTAGTTGCATCTCTTCCTGACCTCTTGCCAGAGAAAATGTACAAGGTAAATCCAAAAGGTAACAAGTCTTGATGGCTATATATTGCTTCCAGTACTAAAAGCAACCTCCTCTGTACATCAGTTTATAGGAAGCCTGAAAAGAATGATGTTGTTGCAGCCATGCCCTGCTGGTAAGATCCTTGTACGCTTCTGTTTGACCACAGTATGAACTAAAACCTGGTCTCAGCATGCCTTTGATCTGACTCCACAGGCTCTTCTGAAGCTCTTAGGTCATTTAGGGAAACAGAATGGCACTCCCTTGTAACTTTGATAACTGCCGTGACTGCCCAGGTTGTGGCAGATGGGTCTCTTTGACCATGCACTCCATGAAGTCCAGACTCTCCTTGCTGCTAGGACCTTTCTTTATTATTTTCTTTATTTACTTGAATGCCAAGATCCTCATACTCCCTCTGATGTTGCATAGGGCTTTAGTTACCCTCCCTAACCAGCTTATCACTCTAAGTGGGGCCTGAATTCTGTCACTACCCCCCGGTATCCATTCCTGGGTTGGGGCCTACTTCACTACATTGACCCTAGCCAGGTAATATGTCATATAGGGAGAAATGGTAGAACTGGGCCAATGGAGGTCCCTGAGCCCCAGCAAAAACTGCTGAGCCCCAGCAGTTCATCTTACTTCTGGAGGATCTGCTGTAGCGATTCATTGTATTGTCTCCTCCACCAATGCTATTTCTTGGCTGGATTGGGGCTAGTAGATCTGAGCTGAGTGTCTCTGCCTTCGCTGAGGGTGACTTGGTGGGACAAGTAAATTCATACATCCATTCAGCCAGTCAGTCATTTACTGTCCATCTAGTGGTGAACCATTACTGAACATTACCAATGCTTCTTTGTTATGTCCTTCACCCGAGGTGAAGCAAACCTATTTTCCTGACCAGGGCCCAGAAGTACAAGCAGCTGGTCTTCTCTGAAGGCCCAGAAGATGGGAGGGGTACTTCTGAGCACTTGCCTCTTAGTCTGTTGAGGATAATTGGCTCCTCTCCTCCTTCCTCCTTCTCTTCCTTTAAGCCTAGCTGCTGACATCTCATTCCAGCTTCCACTCCATCCTCTGGTTGTGGCTCATGCACCTCTTCATTCTCCTCTGGGACCTCACCCTACCCTCCCTGCCCCCAGCCTGCCCTGCCCCAGGGCTGAGGGGCCAGTTTGAGGCGGACATCCCACCAGGAACATTGAGGATGTCCCCCTCATAGCAATACATTACAAAACCATAAAAATAGCAAAGGATAATCTGATAGGGCTCCATATTTTGAATTGGGATAGTCCAATCAATCTCTCCATAATAACACAGTAGTGGTTATGACAAAGGTTAAATCTCACAGAACAGGTGGTTTTAATGGGGGGGCGGGGGAGGTAGAGTCACTTTCATAATCACTGTAGGCTCTACCTGTTCAGTGACATTTTCCACAATGCAATTAAAACAGATTCCACTCATCCTCCTTTGAATATACTTCAAAAGTTCACTTTATATGGTTAAAGCACCTGAGCCAAGAAAGGAGATGGAAGAAAGAAGGACAAAAGAAGGGATGGTAAACCTGAATGGGGCCCATTATGTTAACTATTCCCAACACTGTATAAGTACTGTGGTACCTCCTAAGAGAAATGCCTCGTTATGACAAAAAAAAAATTATAGGAAGAAAAAAAATTCCAGGAATAGGCATGCTTCACATGATAAAAATTTCCCTATGGGATACTTTGCAAGACAAAAAAAAATTCACGTGTACCCAGCCCCCCCCAAAAAAGCTGGTTATTTTTGTCTTTATCTAGCCTTCAGAATGGGTTAATCCATTCCCAATGCATTCCTATGGGAGACCGCATTTGGTAAGACAAAATTGTTGTAAAACAAAGTGACCCATGGCCTCCAGAATGGCTTAATCCATCTTTAATGCATTCCTATGGGAAATTGTGTTTCCTACAACAACATTTTTGTAAAACAAATTAACCCGTTGAACAAATTAAATTCATTTTAAGAGGTACCACTGTATTTATTTTGAACATATAAAAGAAACAAAACAACACATTCCTATGGGAAACTGCATTTCATAAGACAAAATTTTTGTAAAACAAATTGACCCATAGAACGAATTAAATTCATTTTAAGAGGTAGCACTGTATTTATTTTGAACATATAAAAGGAACAAAACAACACATTCCTATGGGAAACTGCATTTCATAAGACAAAATTTTTGTAAAACAAATTGACCCATAGAACGAATTAAATTCATTTTAAGAGGTAGCACTGTATTTATTTTGAACATATAAAAGGAACAAAAGAACACCCACCCTACAGCATTATATATTATCAATTCATGCATGCCAAATGTCACCCTCTGGTCACATTATCCACAAATAAGCTCATAAACTTTAAAGTACCTACTTTGAAGATAACTCAGTGCTTTGCAATAATCATTGCCCCCTCCAATGGGGTCATATAGAAAGCCACTTCCTTCTTATATTTCATTTTTGCATTTTCCTTCAATATAGGTTTTCACGTGGCTTCCCCTCCAGGAACTTGAAAAGGCTGGTGTAGTTCTCAAGATGCCATGATGTTTAATATGCCATGATGTTGTCAAGATGCCATGATGTTTAATATGTTTTAGAATGCTGTTTTATATTGCTGTTGTTTATTATTTCATTTATTTTATATTGTATTCTTTGCTGACTTGTTCAGTTCTGTAAGCCGCCCAGAGTTCTGTTTTGGAAGATGGGCGGGGTAAAAATTGAATAAATAAATAAATAAATAAATAATGATGGGCAGGTTGAAAGCATGGCGGAGGAAGGGAAACTGTTTGATTCCACGGTTGTAAAACTGCTATTCAGGAGGAATGCTATTCAGGAGGTGTTGATGCCCTATCTCACAATTTTTGAGTGAGCTTTCCCCTGATCACATGCCACCCACTAGAGATGGGTACGACCAGGAAAAATGACATTTTGAGTTGTCGTGTGTCGGAGCCGGCCCGTTTCGGCTCATTTCTGTTTGTCGTGAAATTTTTCAAAAATTTGTCATTTCGTTTGTTGTCTGTCGTTAGTACTGGTTTAGGGGGGGGTAGGGTAGCAGGCTCCTGGAGGCACCTCTCTGGGGTGGGTGCCTCCTCTGGCCCGCTACGAAGGGAAGGCATTTAGCAGGCTCCTGGAGGCACCTCTCTGGGGTGGATGCCTCCTCTGGCCTGCTACAAAGGGAAAAGGAAGGGTACATGACTGTGTAGCCATTGCGTACCAAGTGGCACTGGCAGAGGCACCTCTCTTTTGCGTGCCTCTAGCTCACTAAGAAGGACAGCAAACTGGCGTACAGGTTTGGAGTTTTTCGGAACTTTGGACTGTGAGCGAGGTGAGAGAAGAATGCCTCTGCTGGGCGCCCTCTGACTCACTAAGAAGGACAGTGTACTTGCGTGTAGTGCAATGCGAGTACAGATCTGGCTTAGGGTTGGGGTTAGGGCAAGGGCTAGGCTTAGGGTTATTACGGATAAGGTTAGGGTGAGTTAGTGGGCTGCACCTCTGGGTGTCTCTGACCCACTAAGAAGGACAGTGCACTGGCATATGGGTTAGGGTTAGGGTTGGGGTTAGGGTTAGGGCTAGGTTTATAGTGGGCTTTTTATGCCCGACTGGCACATCCCAGAAGTCTCAGTCAAAACCTGGCCAAGTGGCCATGTGATTGGTGGAATGGCTCCAAAAATTTGCATGGTCCCATCCCATGGCCAGCCCATCATTGCGCAGGTGTAAATAAATAAAAATAAAAATAAAAATAAAATAAAATCAATGGGATTGGAGACAGACGTTTATTGCAAGAAAAACCCACTGCTGCTACTGTAAAAATTCAGGCAGTTAAAATACCTAATTTTCGCATCTTTCTGTGTGGTGCTTTGGTGGGTTTTTGGACCATGATTTCAAAAAAAATATTGCGGTCGCTATTTTGATCCCCCCTGCACCTCATGGCATGGTGAGATGACGAGGATGCCCCCCACCAGAGCAGCCCAGGACAGGAGAGGGGGGGAGGCCGGGGATCCCCCCCCCAGAAACCACCCCTCTGGTAGGTGCCCTCACTCAGGCAGGCATATTTTCACGTGCTTTTTTGGCCGGGAATCGGGGGTTTTTTTTTAAACTTTTTTTCTGTGCCGCTTGGCATTGCGCGATCGCCGCGATGCCATGAATGACAACGACAAATCAGACCCAATTTTTCTTTTATCGGTTCGAGTTCAAGTTCTGACAGCTTAATTGTCGTTACCGTTTCCGTTGCATAACGGAAACGAGGAATGGAAACGGAAATGAGAATTTCACCAAGTCGTGCCCATGTCTACCACCCACATCTCTTACCAAACAGAAGGAGGAGACGAACAGCAAAACAAGAGAAGAATGAGGTTTTAGGAAAGAATGCCATAATTGCTGTGCCTCATTGCTACACGAACAGGTTGTTGAAGTCAAGACTTTTTGAGGCTAGAAGTTGTTGTTGCACAATTAAAAGAAACACTATGAAGAACAGGTTCTTTTAGAAGATTGACAATAATTACTTGTCTTGGGTTATAAACCACCTCATAACTGCCCCAAAGCATTGAGAAATTAAGAATATCATCTTGCTCCGATACATGAGACATAAAAATTATCTAGAACAGAGGTTCTCAATCTTTGGCCTTCCAGATGTTTTAGACTTGAGCTTCCAGAAGCCCAACTCAGAACAGCCCATAGTCAGGTATTCTGGAAAGTCAGAAAACACCTGGAACATCAAAAGATGAGAACTATAGATCAAGGCAAGATTCTGAAATGAGATGAAATGAATGAGTTCCACATCATTGTGTGTACAGTATTTCACCTAAGTGTTAAGTCAGAGTTAGAGATGTGGAAGCCCAGGAAAAAAATGGGAAAATTGGGGAGCGGGTTCTTTTTTCTTTCCTGAAGCCCTTTTGTTTTTTTTTTCCTGAAAAAAAATGGAAAAACTGAAAAAAAGAAAAAATGGTTATGGAATGTTTTATTTTAACATGATGAATAAAATATTTTAAGACAGGGTGTTCAAATATTTTCCAAAGTAAAAGAATGATTTTCAAGCTGTAAAGGGAGCGCGGGGGGGAGGGGAGAGTGCTAACGGAGCATATATTTTTTTCAAATACTGTACACAAGCGGCATTAGTACATTGTATGTACAAACTTATTGGCTTGTGCATCTTTGTGAAAATACAAGAACGAAACTCCCTGTCAAACACAGCTGCAAGTGTGTCTATGAAAAAAAAAATGAAACCAAACACTTAGTATAAGAAAAATGTGAGTTTTTTTTATGCAGACTAGTTTCATTTAATAACACTGCTACCTCATATAGACTGAATTTTAGCTCTACTAATTAGAACGAGCTCTTCATACAAACCTGAAGAAGTTGCTTATTTATTTCCCCTTATAGAGAGGGAACTGGTGCTTCGAGCAGAAGCCACTCCTGGCTGCAGCCTCCAAAATCTGCTTTTAATTAAAGTAAACACTGGAAAGTGTTATATTCATGTGTGTAATATCTAGTGATAAAATTATGGTGGTGGGGGGAGTGGGGGAAAGAGACTTTAATTCAATCCACAAGCCCCATTCCTCCAGCGTTTAGTCAAATCATAGGCCTTTCCTGCACCCCGCAAGAGTTCAGCAAGGGGGCTTAAGTCTACCCCTCAAGTAACACAACAACCAGTTTGGCCTGCAGACCAGGTCCACATACTGTACAAGAGACTTCACTGAATCAGACTCAACACTATTTCTACTATCATGTCAAATGAAGTCTGACCTGACCACAGGATTCTGCAAGTAGAGGGTAGCTAGGAAGAAAAGCAAAACAAAACACAATGGACTATGTATTGGCCACCAACAAATAGTATCGGGACAGAAGGCTTTTGTATGGCACAGCAAGGTTAATGGGTTTGGCCAGGCACCTCTTTATATTTGGCCCTGATTCCTTTTCCCTGTAGTAGTAGCCCACGCGGGTGAAGATATCAAAGCCACAGCCCAGCAGGCCAGAGAGTCACCATTTACTTTCTTGGACAGGTGTTAGTGCAAATGTACAGACATCAGAGAAGCTGGGAGAGTGCCAACAGCCCTCTGCTTAAGATGCTGGGGAAAATAAAAAGAGGAAAGAAATATTGATTGATTGAGAAGCAACGGGTTGTGCCCTGTTTGCTTAAGATTACATTGTGGAATGTGGTTCTCCTTTTTACTATGCTCATTCATTTGGAACAAAATGAATCAGGGCAACGTCTGGCGGAGTGAGCGGAAGGTGAAACAAGGATCCATGCAAGTTGGGTCAGAATAATCTGCGACAGGGATATGGGAATGCAGTTCTGCTACTCTCAAAAATTACTCCAAGTTGTACAGGATGTATGGATAGATAGATAGATAGATAGATAGATAGATAGATAGATAGATAGATAGATAGATAGATAGATAGATAGATAGAGTCTGCATGGAGGCCCAGCTGAATGGCATGGGGGTACTTTTAAGTAAAACTTCCCACACAAAAAAGCCCCACCACCACCCCAAATCTCTCATGCGTACAAATTAGAGATGGGCACGACTTGAAAAAAATTTTTTTCGAGTTGTCGTTAGTCGGGCCGGTTCCGTTTCGGGTCGTTTCCGTTTTTCGCGAAAATTCACAAAAATTAGTCGGTTTGTTTTTTCGTTTTTTCATTGTCGTTAGTACTGGTTTTTTTGGGGGGGAGCGGGCTCCTGGAGGCACCTCTGTGGGGTGGGTGCCTCCTCTGGCCCGCTATAAAGGGAAAGTGGGCTCCTGGAGGCACCCGTGGGTGCCTCCTATCCTCACCCACTAGGAAGGGGAAGCAGGCTCCAAGAGACCCCTCTACATGGGGGTCTCCCCTCCTCACCTGCTGCTGCTGCAAAATGGTATGCAATAGCCATATGGATATTGCATACCAGTTGTGCAAATGTGCAGACAGTGACTGTGAAGACTAGTGGATGGCACTGAACCCAGAGCCATAGGTGAGATGCCTAACTAAGGCTCTCGAAACACCATGTCTCACACAGAAGGGAATTGTACTTGCGTGTAGTGCAATGCAAGTACATCTGGCTTAGGGTTAAGGTGGGTTAGGGTTAGGGCTAGGGTTAGGCTAGTGACGGGTAAGGTTACGGTGGGCTAGTGGGTTGCACCTCTGGGTGCCTCTCTGACCCACTAAGAAGACAGTCTGTGATGTATGGGTACGGAGTCAAGGGTTAGGGTTAGGGTTAGGGTTAGGGGGCTAGGGCAGGTTTTAGGGGGCTTTTTGGCACATCCCAGAAGTCTCCATGGCCAAGTGGCCATGCGATTGGTGGGATGGCTCCAAAAATTTGCATGGTCGTCCACTCCCACATGGCTGGCCACTCGGCCAGCCCATCATTGCGCAGGTGTAAATAAAATAAAATAAAATAAAATCAATGGAGGACAGAGGAGGAGAGGAGAGACATTTTGTTGCAAGAAAAAACCCACTGCTACTGTGAAAAATCTGGCAGTTTATAAATTTTCGTGTTTCTGTTGTGCTTGTGTGTTTTTGGACCACGATTTCAAAAACAATATTGCGTTCGCTGCCCCATTTTGGATCCCCCGCCCGCACCGCATGGCATGGCGACTCGAGTCCGGCTGCCCAGGACGGGGGGGAGGCGGGACCCCCCCTCCAGAAACCACCCCTCCGGTAGGTGCCCTGCGCCCTTAGTCAAGCAGGCATTTTTCCGCCTGCTTTTTTGGCCCGGGAATGGGTGGGGGGAGAGTTTAAAAGTTTTTTCCTGTGCCGTCCGTGCCGCTTGCTTGCGCTTTAATTGCAGACTGGGCTTTTGCTGGCTGCCCGCGAGCCTGCGGCGAGTCCCACCAGAGCAGCCCAGGACGGGGGATGGGGGGGAGGCCGGGGACCTCCAGAAACAACCCCTCTGGTAGGTGCCCTGAGGCACGGCAGGCATTTTTCCGCCTGCTTTTCGACCGGGAACCGGGTTTTTTTCACTTTTAAAAACTTTTTTTCTGTGCCGCGTGGCATCGCGCGATCACGTGATGCAAGGAACGAGCACGACAAATCAGACCAAAATTGTTCGTTCGTCGGTTCGAGCTTGAAGTCTGGCGGAGTAATTCCCGTTACCGTTTCCGCAGAGTAACGGAAACGAGTAACGGAAACGGAAATGGGAATACCGCTAAGTCGTGCCCATCTCTAGTACAAATATGCAGAGTTTGGATTGTTATTTTTCAAAATAAATGTGTTGCAATTTGTACTCCTTCTTGGAGTGCACTTTGCAGTTAGCATTTCTGTAATTCTGAGTGTGATGTGTAATTTGTTAACTCCTTACCTGAAGACCAAAAGACAGACAGGCAGGCAGGCAGGCAGGCAGGCAGGCAGGCAGGCAGACAGACAGACAGACAGACACACACACACACACACACACACACACACACACACACACACACACACACACACACACACACACCAGGAAGTTCTCTCTAATCCCTCCCAATGGCCTCTTTTGATACTGCACCCTGAAAATGCTTTTTAAAAAAATACAAAACCAACATAAAGAATGCTTCCCTTTCCACTTATGATGAGCAAAAGAATGACACTAAAACCTGAAAAAAATCCTGTCAAAATGCTGCTAATTACTTTCAGAGGCATCTAAAACTAACATCTAAATATAAATAGGAAACACTAATTGTTGCACAATTAAAATAATGGTGTAACTAATTGCCATGAATAATACTTTTATTGTCAATTGTTAGCTACTCTACTCATCTCATTGCTAGCAACTAAAAAGCAACTACTTACAGATAATGGTTGCTTGTTATTAATACTTTCAAACAAAGCTATGGCTTCAGATTCTCTGATATGTTTTTCACAATCTTCTTACTGAGAAACAGAATTTTTTTGGGGGCTGTCTTTCCCAAGAGCTGTTTCTGAGATTTAACAAACATCTCTGGTTGGCCGCTGTGAGAAACAACATGTTGGATAGGTAGGCCTTTTGGCTGATAATCTTCTTATTCTCATATTTAACAGAAATATAATTTACTATCCTGGTAATTCCTGCATTAACTACTTCTCCACTGTAATGAGTGTGTCTATTGTCTCACTCTTGTTTGTCATTCAGTGTCCTCTGACATAGCCGTAACAATGTGTTCCTGGAATCACATTCTAAACAGCCCATGGGGCACTGGCGGGTAGTTGTCCAAACCCTCCCCACATCCAGGAAGCTGGATTGCACCAAGTGATCTAGGGGCCACAATCAACAACAACATCCAGTCCCTGGCAGAAGTGATTGCCCCACTAAAGCCAGCCTCCAAATCAACAAGAGAGCCAGCTTTGCTTTAAGGGAATTTTGGCTGTAGTTCTACGCACATTTACATGGAAGTAGAGATGGGCACGAAATGCCCAAATGCCATTTTGTTCCATTTTTTGTGTTTTGTTTTCCATTTTTTAATGTTACAGTTAACGTTAAATATGAACTACTCATTCACACTAAGATATGTAGCATTTTTTAAAAAAATCCTAGTTGTTACAACTAAACTAGCTTGTTGGGGGGGTGTTGTGTGTGTTTATCTGTATGTGTGTTTGTATGTACTTGTGTGCATATACACATAAATGGCTTCAGTGTCACAAATTGGATAAGATATGGGCACTACAGCGTATTAGCCCCAGGGGCCATCACAAGGCGCTGATCTGGCCCTGCCCCAGCTCACATAGTGGAAATTATTACACAACATGATGCAATGGGATAAAACTGCTTTTATTCCTCCCTAGAGCATTGAAACAAAGAGGACTGGTTAATCGCACCAGATTTTAGACCCACTAACTACAGCTGGGTCTTCTGCAGGTAGGATTAACACTGGACGTACTGCAGACCAGTCTCTCTAGCAGAAGAGGACTCTTCCATTCATCTAGGGCCAGGCAGCCAGGGCTTCGCCCCATGGAACCAAAATCTTGGGGTGAACCTATTGGTGAGTGTTAGGGAAATGAAAACTAGTGCTTCCCATAGCAACTTTCCCTTTCTTTCAGTGGACACCACATTTTGCTTCTGTTCTGCACCACATTTGGTTCCTTTTCTCTTCATGGAGTCTCATGGCCAAATCTTTGGTTTGGTAGGTGCAAAATGTTGCTGTACATTTCAGGTGCCAACATTTATATTTATACTTCTCCATGATGGTGTGGGCATAGGATACTTAGCACAATAATGGCTTGAGTAGTCTAAGATTGCATATTCTTAGCTGTTTAACCTAAACTGTCTTCAGCTTAAGGAACCTGTTTTCATGACTGACACTAGAGGAGTCCAGAAAACACATGAAATTCCAGACCATTAGGTAGGTACAAAGTCCCTGCTGAACAACTCCCCAGTAGCATGCATCTGAAATTTGGAGAAAAGGCTCTTTGAACCCAAAGGCAAGCTTGACTCTTCTTTTAAAGAATAGAACAACTATACTTGACTTAGAATATTGTAAAAAAACAACAACAAACAAACACCCTCCAACACACACATACCTATATTTATCATACTATGTGTGGCCACAGAAAGTGCACAGAAGACAAGAGTTGTCCTGCAGATGGAACAGTAACTCTAATGATTCACTGATTTTAAAGCACCTGAAACAACACTGGAGCCGAGTCCAGGAGCTAAGCTATTTAGCTGCAGACCCTCTGGTTCTGGCAATGTGCCATACAACTGAAAGCCTGGCACCCGTTTTCTCCCACCTGTATACACTGTTTGCCAATTAACCATTCCTCTGGGAGCAAGTGAACTAATTGAGAGTCGATGTAGTGCAGTTCACAGAGTGCCAGGAGACATGGGTTCAAATCTCTACTCAGCCATGGAAAATCACTGGTAAGACCACTTCTTGGAAATTCTCTGAGGATCAACATAAGTCTGAATTAATTTAGTAACACATAACCCTAGGAGCAATGCCTTGCAAAGCTTGGCTAAGGGCAAGCAAGCCATACTAGTTGCAACCTGACCATATATGCTCTGTGGGGTCCATTCATTATCCAAGAATTACAGCCCTGGTTAGTACTTGGATGGGAGACCACCAGGGAATACCAGGTGCTGTAGGTGGCTGGAGTAGGAACTGGCAAGCCACTCCAGTATTCCTGCCAAGAAAACTCCATGAACATGGAGTAATGAAGAGTCGGTCATGACTGTAGTGACACAACACACACAGAGAGGGAAGAATCCTCAAGCACAGATGACATCAAAAACAAGTGTCTATGGTGTTTAAGAGTTTCTGTCCCATATTCACGTACCCTTCTTCTAGAAGCACATTCCAGAACACACTGACACTTTCCCCAGTAGGACCCATTTTGTCCCAGTGGGAATCAATTGCTAAACTTGCAATCAAACCTAATACAATGGACCCTCATATAACAAACAGTTTGTATAACATAAAATCTGTACAACATAAAAATTCCAGAGATAGGGGGAATCTGTCTAACATAATCGCCTATGCGGAGAATCCGTACAACATAAAAATGGGATTACAGTACTCCGTTTTCAATGCATTCCTATGGGAATTTGTATAAAGGAAAATTTGCTTAACATAATTTCATTTGGAACAAATTAATTCCTTTATACAAGGTACCACTGTACTGGTATTCCGTTTCCATTATAACTATGTTGCAAACACAATAGTGTCTGTTTTACTTGGCACCGGGTTCTCACTTGATATAATCCGTGCTTATATATATTTTAAACAATGTTTGTGTTTGGGGAATAAGAGGTTTGGCAACTCCAGGTGTTCCTTTTCTCTTTCTGATACACAAGGATATGAACACTTGACATTTCTACTTGTAATTCTGATCCTGAATACCAACAAAGAAATAGATAGTGCCACATTCACTCAGAAAAGGTGGCTAAAAAGTGGGTTTTTCATAGCTCAAGCACTACGTATCGTAACAAGGTTGAATATTTCCCTTAGCCCCAATACAAATCAGAGTGTTGTGTGGGGTGGAATATAGATAAATGATATCTATAGTTCTGGTGTCCGTTAGGAGCCACCTGATTATACAGTACTTCCTCCTGCTTTGAGACTGTATTACTTGTTTCCTACCTAATTACCATTGGGTTGCATGCCTAATATCAGACACCAGGTAAAGGCAAAATTATGAATATTTGATTTGCTTAGAATGCACATCTTGCAGCCGTCTAGAAAGCCTACAGGCAAGCAACAACATTTGGTAATGAAACAGAAGCTGAAAAGACTCTCACTAGTAGCTATCATGATTCATTCTGCACGTGGGGATCAAACCCAGAAGGTCTGTTGTCAGTGCCAAAGTTTAATGAATTTTCATATCAGTAATAAACAACACCATCATTAGCTTCACCCCATGGTGCAGGACGCACAACAATCAGCTCAAGTTACCGGAAGCCAGATTTCAGTTGAATATCAGGGAAAACTTCCTGTTAGAACAGTACAACAATGGGACCAATGACCTTGAAATCTGGGGACTGCTCCAACACTGGAGACGTTCAGGAGAAATCCTGACAACCAATTGGCAGATACCCCACAATTTTTATTCCTGCTTTGAGCAGAGGGTTGGACTCCATGGACTTGTAGCCCTTTCCAGCTGTGTGATCCGGTGATTCTATGATCACTTTTCAACCATTCACAGACGTTAATAACAGCTAGGGAGCTAAAAATATAAATCAATTAAAATAAATAATGCCTAGGTAGAGTGCATTTCTATTCTCATTCAATGGAAAACTTGTGCAACCTAATGCAAACACACCAGCTAAAGCTCCAGAAAGTCATCATTCTGTAGCCCAGCCCTATGCAATATGAAGAAAAACAACAGTGGGCCACCTCACAGCCCTGTCAAAGGGATTATTGACAATGTATGCCAAGCGCTTGGAGCAGCCTGTTGCTATTAAGCAATGACAACCAGCACAACGCACTCAGCAAACTCAACCCATAACCATTCATGCTGCAAAAACGCACTGCTGACAACTCGTATGCAAGACAATTAATCATTGCTAATAGGCAGTGCTAAAAGGATATCCCTGAAAATAATATGGTGTCTGGGAAATTTTACACCGCATGCCTATCAGTGGGTGATGCACTGTGCTGGAATCACTCCAACCTTATAAAAACATTTTGATGGTCAGGAGAGTTGGGGTGGGAGACTGTTTATGTCATATTCGTCAGCTTGGATCATCTGCTGTCAAGGCAGAGCAGAAGACGCATTAAGCAATGAGGCATGCCCTCACACACCTGGCGAGGCGTTCTGAAATCATAACAATGGGAGGTGGGACAAAACCCTCCCACACAAACCACAGCCCACCCAGTCGAGCCCTAGATTCCAGCACCTTCACAACGACCAACAGAACTATCCTGAAATTCTGTTTGCGTGATTCTGAGATGACAGAACTCTCTCAATGGAGAGGAAGGCAAAATTCAGTGTGGTAAGTCAGCTATCCACAGTCTGTAGGATCCTCAGTGTACGGCAGTTTTCTTTTCTTTTGTATTGTTGCCCACTTTAGGAGTAGACTGGTTCTCTATTGTCTTGCTTCTGCTTTTTTGGGAGTAGTTTGTAAGGAAACACAAAAGGGAAATCTGAAATGAAATAATCCGAAACAGGTTCTTCCTATCATGGAAAACAAAAGGACCAGTGTATGAAAAATACAAAAATGAAAGACCCCACCCCGACCCTGAAAGAAATCAAAATGAAACAAACACAATGGTTTTGACTGTGCCTTTCCCTAATAGTAAATTTTCCAGATCCAGGACTAGAAAAGAGCTACAAACCCGATGCAACTTTAGCATCTCAGGAATGAGGTTAGTGTCTACTGTCCCAGAAAAGTGCTTAATTATTCTCTCTCTCAGACACAAGCAGACCACAGGACATAAACAAAGCATAAGGGTTACCTCTCCCCCAAATCTTGGTGTGCCACCAATTCTATTCATAAACAACTCATGCACACAATGATGTCTGCCCAACCCACTCAGCTGTGGGAAGCAGGCCTCATTAATCTATGGAACTATTAGGCTAGGATAGCTCCCTGCTTGCAGGCATTTTGCTCTCACCTGGAAACCTTCTATTTAAAACTAGACTTTGATTTGAGATCCCCTGTTTTAAGTACTCATGTTTTGAATATTGTTTAGTTTTAATCGAATGTTAATACTAATGTCTTAATTTATTGTGATTGCCAACATATGTATTTTTAGCTTTTGGGTCCCTTTACTGGGAGAACATATATCCTCATAGTGTTTGAGCACTCTCTGGGCAGCTTACAACATAATTATGGAAACAAAACTTTGCTCCCACCCCACCCCGGTCCCCAAGTGAGCTGGGTATTCATTTTACTGATCCTGGAAAGGTGGAAGGTGGAGTTAACTTTGAATTGGGAACCCCCAGCAGGATCAGACTCAGGTTGTGAGCTGGGGCTGACTGCAGTACTGCACTTGAATCACTGCACCACTATATTAAATTAAATTTAAATAAATAAATAAATAAATACCTTCAGAAATTACTTTGCCTTTAAAAACGTTCCCTAGCATCACCGTTACATGAGGCAACCATGTCCTTCTTAGAAGAAAGCACCAGTGCTGATTGCAGGTGACAGAAAACTATAAGGGCAAGATCTAACCAATATAATTGGGGGGGGGGGAGAGAAGAAACAGCAAGTGACTCAGAGAGGAGGCCGAAGCTAATCCAAACAGAGATCCAGAAAAGGCAATGAAATCTCTCTTCTAGATCTATGCTTAGATAAGTTTCTTCCTCCTTCTCTCTATGAGTCACTAACAGTGGGTATTCCCATAGGTGAATAACAGCTAAAATTGAGCCTTGTATTCAGCTGTTTATCTCTAGCTCACCCTCACTAAGAATCATATTTTATCTGAAAATTAAAAAGAGAAATAACCAGAACCAAGCCCTGACTTAATGCACTGCTCAAAATAGCCATGGCACACCATGGCCAGTGCTAACTTTCTCAATCCTTCCCTCTCACCTGTTCAACCACCCTCTCCCCCCTTCTTGACAGCATTAGGAACTCTGCTTCAAACTGAGATATTCATGCTTTGGAAGGAGATTCCCACTGGACTTCCACAGCAGCACTTTCTGTGTGTCATGTAGTCACTTATTCCTAGAAGACACAGAAAACCTTACTGATCTCACAAGCAATCACTTTACAAGTCAACAATGTATTATTGCAACAGTGTTCTTAGGTATTAACTGGCTGTGACTGTCTCTTTAAAAAAATAAGGCAGGGGCAGAAATCAATAGCCTATCAAAAAGGCAGCAGTAATTCTAGTGCAAAAAAGTACAATGAAAATACACAAAATGTTCCTTAATGGCTATTAAAAAGAAAAAAAAGGGCATCCTTTGAAATTGTATTATGTACTGTACTCGTAGAGAGGTAAATGAACAAATGAAACAACACCTGCAATATCACATCATCATCATCATCATCATCATCATCATCATCATCATCATCATCATCATCTTAAAACTGCAGAGCTGAAAGGGACCCTATAGATCTAGCACCTGTCACTGAGGCACAGGGGGGAATCGAATGCTCAGCCACTGGCTCTTCAGCCAGATATCTAAACCACTGAGCTTTCAAACACTTCAAGAAATGTAACTTGGCCTCATGTAGGGTTAATTTATCAAGAATGGGATTTGAAGTAATGGCTTAGAAGGAGAGAACTTTTCTGAAAGTTGAGTCATGGCAACTGGACTTCTTTTCTTGAGAGATTGAACCATTTTGCTGCTCATCCAAACAGCTTCATCAGTCTGAAAAAAGCTAGTTACGAGTCCTCCATTTTATAGCTCACTTTGACCTCATGTCACCCCGGTCTGAAGGAGGCTGATAAGATGAACAATGGCCTGAATAGGCTTGTTAGGTGGGCAATAGTCTCAGCAGGCTTGTTAGGTGGACAATGGCCCACCTTTACAACCTTCCTAACACCCATGAAATATGAGCCATTAACAACTCATACTTTATGGGTACTAGGAAAATTGTGAAGGTGGGCCATTGTCCACCTCATTGTCGCATGAGATCAAAGTGAACTATAAAATGGAAGACTTGCAACTAGCTTTCCTCAGACTGACGAAGCTGTTTGCATGAGCAGTGAAACATTCTCAAGAAAAGAAGTCCAGTTGCCATGACTCAACTTCCAGATAAACTCACCTTGGTGACTGAGAATCTTCAGAGACATAAAGAAACACAGGGCTGCTTTGAAAATACAGTAGTAGCCAAACCTTCAGCCACTGTGATATGAAAGCTACTCTAAATAAAAGCCACTTCTGGTCCCACAGGGAGAAGGTAGACACCCAACTGATTTTTTGTCTCTTATGAGTCACTACAAGCACAACAAAGCTCTTCTGAGAACTCTTCCATCTTACGCAATCGACTAATCACTCATCTATGGAGCTCCTACAAGTGTGAATTTATAGTCTCGAGTACCTGTTGCATGCACCAAGAAATATCAGGAGGACTAGGAGCAGACAGAAGCTTGAGAGAGCTTGCATTTAAAAAGAAATCCTACTAGTTCCAGAAATGTATCATTTTAGTTGTAGGCCTTGGAAGAAGGTATACTGCAAAAAATAAATAAATAAATAAATAAATAAATAAATAAATAAATAAATAAATAAATAAATAATCCCTGTGTAGTCTGCAGACTAAAACAACCAGAAAAATCAGCAGTAGCTGAACACACCCTGAAACAAACTGGACATGAAATCCTCTTCCAGAACACAGAGGTACTGGACAACACTACCAATCACTATGTGAGATGACACAAAGAAGCCATTGAAATCCACAAACATAAGCACAGTTTCAACAAAACAGAAGTCTAAAAATCAACAAAGTCTGGCTTCCAGTACTGAAAACTACAGCCTGCAAAAGATCAAATTTCAATTATTCCCTCAGCCACAAGCACCAGTGATCAGTTCTCGCAAAAGAACAGCTAACAACACCCATCAACTACAGAGAAGGATCACTGCCACCCATGATTGCAGTGAAACTTCTTAATCCCTTCATCACAATACAATACCTAACACCTATTCTCCAGTATAGGACAAGTTTCTTCTTTCCTACAACTATAAAATCCCACAGTCTCACTCTACACCCCAGAGCACAGAGAGAACTCCTAGTTCCCTGGGCTCCTTGCCCTCTGAAGAAGATGGCCACAGAGTCTGGCGAAACGTCAGGAAGAAAAATGTCCAGAACACAGCCAAAGAGCCCCCAAAAACTCACAACAGCTATCAGATCCTGGGCATGAAAGCCTTTGAGAATACATTTATGAAGAACTTCTTGTGCCTTCTCAGAGAACTTTTAGCACATTCCTTGGGTGACCATTTCACACAGTCAGAACACTGAAACACAGGAGGAGGTATGTGCAAATTAACTTGCAACTAGAGATGGGCACGGAACGAACAATTTTTCATTTTCGTTTTTTGTTTTTCGTTTCGTTACGCAACGAAACGACAAACGAAATTTGTCCCTAAAATGAAACGAAACGAACAGAAACGCGGGGATTTTTGTCGTGCATTTCGTTTCCGTTACAGCAATGAAGTGAGCTGCTTTAAATGCTAAAAAAACCACTTAAAATTGGAATAAATGGTAATGAACCGGTAACGAACCGGTAACGAAACAAAAATGATTTTTTGCAAAAAAAATCGCGAACAATGGAAACGAACCGAAACGGACCTCTAAACGACAAACGACAAACGAAACTCCATTTTTTCTATTCCTGCCCATCTCTACCTGCAACACTTAGAGATAGGGGATGTGCCATTTGTTTCTGTTTCTGGGAATTCCAACACACACACACACACACACACACACACACACACACACACACACACACACACACACACACACACACACACACACACACACACACACACGTGTACATATCCACTTCTTGTACAAAAAGGAAATTGCCCCAATGATTTCTGGAAAGCCTAGGTCATTATGGGAGGCGCAGTTCTTCAGGGGTGTCCTCTATACAGCCTAGTAAATATAGAGGGTAATAAATAAATATGGAGGGTGCCATCTCCTATTTTGAAAGTCAAAAGGCATATTAGTCAGGTTATTTTGGTTCCTAAGGCAAAATTTAGTTAACAAGGGCCTCTCCCCCTTCCTAGCATTAAAACTGTACAATAACAAGAAATTAAGTAACTATTAATTTGCTGGGTTTTTTTTTCCTGACACACCCAAAATCAGATGCCAGAGGTAGCCACCTCACTCTGCCTAATGGCAAGGCTATTTCTGACAATAAAGAAAACAACATGATAAAAAGACACACCCTTGTTGTTTGTCCCAATCAAAGATAGTACCTCTATGTATGGACTGAAAAGTTCCCTTCATTGGTAGGCCATGCAATTGAGAAACAGAACCAAGTTAAAGATGCTGAGGTTCAAGCTGTCTGTGATGTGCTCAAGATCACATAGAGAGTCTCTGTGTTGGAGTTTAACTTGGCCAAGGTGCAGTGCCCATCACTGCTGGAGCAGCTTTCCTTGATACATTTGTCAATACGAGAAAAGGGAGTAAATGCCAGAATTCTGGGCGAGCTACTGCCCTACTACAGGATGATATATTCAAACTCAAATCCTTGAGTCCAAATGCCTGGATAGTTTTCTCTTCTATTTTTCCCTACCTGGAAAACAGTGATCATAAGGGGAACACAGTGCCAGGGGGAGGCTTAAAAAGTGCATTCCTAAATTACAGATTAATATGTGTTAAACCAGGAGTGGTGGCAGGGTGTGGACCAATGTAAGATGCCAGTAATGTAAAATAAGTAGTAGTAGAAGGAAGGGATCATTAGAGGAAAGCCATCCAGAATGCTTTCCATCCCAGACAATGACTGGAAACTGCCTGTATTCTCACAGGAGGTGGCCATTTTACAGGACTTTGCATACTAGCATTCTGTCTCATCTGAGGGTTAATGCTGTTGTTCCCTTGACTGGCAGAAATGGCTGTGGCCTTTGTCTTCCTGACCTGTGTTCAGATTTAAGTTCCCTATCCCTGTTCCACGACAGCAAAGGGTGGCCAACGGCCTCCTGTGGCACTAGGCTGCCCTGACAGAGACAGAGGGAATAATTACCTTCCCTGTCCTGCATGCATCATAAAACGACTGTGGCTGTGCCTGCTACATAATCATATACTGTTTGTAAACTGCATCAATCTACTAACTGGGGAACAAAATTAGAATCTACTATGGCCCTGCCATCAATAAACTGACAACAACAACAGCATGCCATTAAGTTCTTAAATATTGTCTTTTGATGATGATTGTAAGCCAACCTGGGACCTTTTCTAAGGAGAAAGTTGAGGTATGTATGTATGTATGTATGTATGTATGTATGTATGTATGTATGTATGTATGTATGTATGTATGTATGTATGTATGTATGTGCAAATAAACTTACATACATACATACATACATACATACATACATACATACATACATACATACATACATACATACATACATACATACATACATACATACATACTAGAGATGGGCATGAAATGAACTTTTAGTTCATTCCGTTATTCAGTATTCGGTTTGTTACATAACGAACCAAATAACGATCCCCAGGGGTGGCCAGATCGACACGCTAAAATCACAAAAATTAAAAAAATAAAATAAAAATAAAAAACAGCACCAACCGGGCCTGGCTGTGCGGTCAGCGCTTTAAAAATAAATTTTTAAAAACCGGCCCGCGCTACAGCACAGGGCCAGGAACCCGGAAGGCACCGCCAGAAGGAGAAGGAAGAAGTCAAAAGAGGGTGCAAGCGATCGAGCAAGTCAGGGAGGGAGGGAGGAAAGGGGGGAAACCGGCCCATGCTACAGCTGTAGCACGGGCCAGGAACCCAGAAGGCGCCACCAGAAGGAGGAGGAAGGCAAAGGAGGGCGCGAGCGATTGAACTGTAGCGCAGGCCAGGAACCCAGAAGGCGCTGCTTGAGCAGAGCTGCTGCTGCCAGTAAGTAAGAACCCGAACCGGTTTGGGCTCATACAATTTTTTTAAAAAATTCCTACGAACCCGAACCCAAACCGAGCCAAGGGTGTGTCCGAACCAGATGAACCTGAACCATGGGTTTTCTGGTTCGTGCCCATCTCTAATACATACATACATACATACATACATACATACATACATACATACATACATACATACATACATACATACATACATAACCATTCCCTTCTAGGACCAGTCTGGCACTGTGCAGCTTTCCCAAGGCTCTACAGGCTGGCTTTTCTCCCAAGAAGCACAGTGAGAAATCCATTTCTAAACCTCTGCCTTTGCAGCTGAATAACTAAACCACTGAGCTATCAAGTTTGCCATCAATAGGAATAATTCCATCTGCAGTCAGCTAGGACAGTATTTCCAAACCTTAGATAGTTGAGATGTTCTTGGACAGTAACTCCCAGAAGGCTGTGTTGTCCGAGATTTCTGGCAGTTGCAGTCCATGAACACCTGGGTTAATTAAGGTTGGGAATCACAGGATATAATATATTGCAATGTACATTAGGTAGGGCAATGTGGGCCTACAGGTTGCCAAAATCTACTTGTGTTAGGAAAATAAATGGCAAAATGTCTTGACCCTACTCTCTTTTCTTTACTTTTTAGAAGCCTTATCTTTTATTTGGTGAAACCACAGGCTGGCACCTCCATTTTCACAGGGCTCATATCTATGCCTCAGAACGCAATGGGTAGGATACGGTACCTCTGCCCCAGCTGGCAAAATGTCTGTTTACTGCTCTGACCACACGACTTCCAGATGGTCTATTAGTACAACCCACTATTTCCTCAGATCCTCAAGTGACTTTCAGATACACAAGGAAGAGAGAGTCACCCTGGAAAGGCATAAGCAAATGAATTGGAAAGACAAAGAGTTTGTTGGGCAGAAGTAGTTCTGAAGGAGACACGGGTAATGTGCCACAGTGAGCTACAAATGGTTGTGGAAACCTTGAAGAGCACTGTTGCAAAATTACTTCTGCATGATGGCCGTTCAATTAAAAAAATAACTTAGGTATGGCTGTTAGACTGTTGACTGTCACACATACCCCTTCTTCCCCTTCACACTAGTACTATCCAGTGATGAATGTATCTTACTATGTGAAGGCTAAACAAGGAAGGTCAGTGAGAAGATGCAACTCTACCACCATCATACTGCTCCAGCTAAGCCCCTTCACCAAAAGCAATATATGGCTATTATTCTGAAATCTAGAAAATAAGTTTCTTTATTCCCTCTTGAAAAGTAAAACAACACACAACCCAGCATCAGTTTTACTATCTGCATTGGCAGTGTACTGTATATTACATTATTTTTCATGTATACGGAAGAATGCACCTCCCTATGACATAAAATCGCTATTCACTACAGAGCCTGCAGTCACCCAGAGAGTTCACAGAACTTCTAAAAGTTGCTTTTCAAATTATTTTTCTGATGGAATAAACTGTAAAGTTTGATTATAAGCAGCCTGTTTGTAAATAGGAACCATTCAACACCCACAAAAATATGTTGATTACATTTCGAAAAATTAATAAATCTGGAACATGCATGGACAACAGACAATGGTTTTCAGGGAAAGCATTTCATGCTGGGAGGGGGGGAATTAATAAAAACTGAATTTCCTATTTACTTTATATTCACAATCAAAGCAGGGTAGAAGGAAAAAAACACAACATACTGTTGATGAGTTTTCCATTAAGAACAAGCATTAAAAACCCACCTCTGTAATCCAGCCCTTGCTCTCAGCCATGAACCTCCCCCTCCTTAATAAAAATAAGAATAATAATAAAAAAGTTATATGGCTTTAATTAAATACACTTATTAAAAGAGTGAAATATTTGGAGAGGCTGGTGGGGTGGGTTTTTTTGGTTGTTGTTGGGGCTGTGTGTGTATGTGTGTGTGTGTGTTTTCTTCTCAGTGAATGCTAAAGGCAAATTTTCCAGCATGCTGCAGAGCGTCTGCATCCGCCTGCCCGAGGCCATTTTTAATGCACAAATAAATCCCCACCTGAAGTGCTGACAGATTATTATGCAGTGTGGCAGCCAACTAAAGTAAACACTGGGGCAAAAGATTTAACCTCTTGCAGGCACGGACTCTTCCCCCCCTTCCTTCCAGTTACTCCTGCCCTTGAGAACAGATTTGCAAGATGGGCCAAAGAATCTGAAAACTCATCTTTCTGGGGTTTTAAGCCTGAGATCGTATCTCAGTGTCAGTGTAAACCACCACCACTACACATGACTTTTAAATGTATTTTTTAAAAGTAAATCAAAAAGGAGCCTTTTATACCACATAAAGTTATTCCATTGCTCCTTATTACTTTTGAAATGTAGGCTCATTAGGTCCTCATTATTAGCAAGAAAAGAAGTCCTAGTCAGATGTTATTCCCAAGGCTTTAGATGTCTACCCACATGTCCCTTAATAATAACAACAACTGTGTGTGATCAAGTCAGTTCTGACTTATGGCAACGCTTTTCAGGGTTTTCCAGGTAGAGAAGACTCAGAAGTGGTTTACTATTCCTTTCTGCTGTTGTAACCTGTTGATCTACCTTGGGACTGTGCAGCCTACTCAAGGCTACATAGGCTAGAGATCTTCTCCCAGAAGGCACAGTGGGGAATTAAACTCCCAACCTCTGGGTCCTCAGCCAGGTACCTAAATCACTGAGTTAACCCACCAGCTCACGTGGCCATTGGATTTTTGTATTTGTATTTTTAGAGCAGAGATGCTCCAAAGTGTGGTCGGCTGAAGCTCTCTTGTGATGAGGAGCCTTTACTTTATCAGTATTCTCAATTGTGGGAGCACAGGAAGTACCTCTTCAGACCTTCACATTGATATCTGCTTGATATCAGCATGGCCGGGACTAGAGACGGAGAACTAGCTTGGTGGTTTGTGCCTGTATTGAGACCTTCAAAGCTTCGCCTCTTTCACTGGGTGCCCTCACAGAGGCAGTGCTTAGAGAAGGCCTCAGAGTGGCTGCCTGTCAAAGGAGGCAGGGCTTTGACGTGTGGAACACCTGATTGCCCACTAGGGAAGGGCACGAAATGAAAAACGAAATGCTTTTTTGTCATTTCATTAACTAACAAAACAAAATGAAATGAGGAAGCAGCATTTCATTACAGATGAAACAGAAATGATTGTTTTTTCCATTAAAATGAACCGTTTCATTCCATCTGTAAAAGGGGTCCCTTACTTGGGCAACAAATATGGTGCCTCTAGGACCCAGGGGAGCCGTTTCGTTTCATTTCATTCCGCATGAATTTTTTTAACAAATTGTAAGAAATGAAACAAAACGAAACGGGGTAGGTATGAAATGAAATGAAATGTCATTTTTCCATTTCATGCCCATCCCTAGTGGCCACTAAACTAACTGTCATGAACCTTTGAACAGGTAGTTCTTGCCCATCTCTAGTCAATACTGGTAACCGTGTGTTTCCTCCACAGCAGTAATCCTCTGTGCACTCAGGCTATAACATCTGAAAAGGTGTAGAGAGTAACTTGTTAGCGATAATTATGTTTGTTCTAACCTGTTACTTCCAAGTTCTGTATGCAATCCATGGAAATTATAGTACAAGCAGTTGCTGGTCCATGGGAACTTCAGTAAAGCCACACTGGGAGGACTTTTGCCACATGTTGGCTGCAAACTCAATAACAGAGGAGCAGACAATTCAATACAATTACACCCTGGCCCGGGTTAATACAAGCAAATTCATTAGTTGCTAGAAATCAGCAAGCCAAGAACCCTAATGCAAGAGCCAAAAGACAACAAAGAGACCCAGAAAGGTCAGATTAATGCAGTGGTTCTCAAACTTGAGTAACCCAGGTGTTCTTGGACTACACCTCCCAGCCAGCACATTAGAGGGCCATAGATCCTGGAAACTGCAGTCCAGGTACAACTGGGTTACCCAAGGTTGGGAACCGCTGCATTAAGGCAACCGTAATGATTAGACATGGAAAAGGTTGTGTTGCAGATATCTGCGAAATCCACCCCCTGATCTATCCCCGAAAGATTTCTTCCACCCATCCCTCCTTTTTTGCCTCCCTCGGGATGGGCACCTGCAGAAGCAAGGCCTGTGAAGAACCAATGGGAGGCAATGTTTAGGAAAGACTCTTTGACAGATAATGAGGTCCCAGTTTCCCGTTAAAAATAATCATGGCATGATTTTGCATGAGATTAAGCAGATGTGAGTCCCACTGAGAACGTTACTCATATGACAGATAGGATTGTATCTCCGGGCTCCATTGCTTTCGATGAAGCTTATTTCCAGTGGTTAAGGTTAACACTTTAACTCATGCCTCTGAAGCAGGGATTCTAGCCTTCCTGGCACCAGCCTATTGGGGCTACTTTATTGCCACCACCCTCCTACAGCTGCAGGCCTGTCACCAAGGTGTGATCTCACATGATTAGAGCAGCAGGTCAATGACACAGTAACTTGGGAAGGCCAAGTGTTTGGCACTCAGCTGACAGAGTGGGTGCTAACTGTATGGGAAAGACTCCAGTATTTACCAATTCATTATCTGAATTCCACCAGCTACCAGTGGCCTGGTGATTCTGCTCATATCCCCCATAGAGACACATTTTTCTCGCTCCTTCTGTCCCTGTGTAATCATTATCTTAGTGCTACATGTGTCCTGTTTACTCATTTTCCCTGTTTCCATTATCACCACCCAGAATAAATAGGCATCAAAAATGGTTTACCTATAATACCTTACTGTGTACCACAAAGGATTAGGGTTTTAAAGCTGTCATTCAGAGTCATAGCTTTCAAGGCAAAACAAACTTGTCATCTCTCTCTCTCTCTCTCTCTCTCTCTCTCTCTCTCTCTCTCTCTCTTCTTACAGCAAAGGTTCAGATCCATAGTATATTCTACACCAGTGTTGGTGAATCTATGGCACAGCTGCCAAAGGTAGCATTCGGAGCCCTTTCTCTGGCCACCCAATATCACCCCTTCACAGCCATCTGTATTCAGGTTAAATTGCTGTATTGGCACTTTGCGAAAAAATTGTGGGTTTTGAATCGCAGTTTGGGCACCCGGTCTCTAAATGTTTTGCAATCACTGCTCTATACTGACAAATATACATTTATTCCCCTCTCTGTGTTACAGGGGTCCACCACTTTTTGGCAGTGCTGACTGGGTAGTTGTTCCATATGGCTTTCACCTACTCCTTGTGATCTGAGATGGGGATAGAAAGAGATGATACATGTGCATAAACAGTGGAACCTTGACTTACATACTGCTTGACTTGCATCATATTTGACTTGCAGCAGGAAGGGGCCTGTTTGACTTGAGTCGCAGGCTTTGACTTACATCTCGGAGCCCTGGCGCAAGGCACCGGAATTGGGCGGCAGCCACAACCCAGCATCGCGGCTGCCGCCTCCAAACTGCTCCTGCCTTCTTCCCCTCCTCCGGCAGCGGCGGCTTCGGCGAGGCCAGCTCAGAGCACCTGGAGCTGGTCCTCAGCCTCACCGAAGCTGCCGCTGCTGCCAGAGGAGAAGAAGGGCCGGGAGCTCGGGGCTGGCCTCACTGGTTAGACAGTCGGCTCAGTCTTGTAAAAAATCTGGCTGCAGAAGTCTGGTCCACAATGGAAGCGTTTTAGTTGGGGAGCTGTAAAGTTGTGGGACTCTAATGGTAAGCATAGAGTTGTTCAGAACTTGGAACGTCAGGTTAAAAATCAGTAAAACTTAAATGTTAGACATTGTTGCTATGAACATTAAAAAGTGGAGGCATATAACTTGTGGACTATAATTCCACTGCCTCCTCCTCTCTTTGAAGAGACATTTCATTTACATCCCCAGAAGGAATCTCCTATCCCAGTCAAATTTGTGTTAAATTGCTGTTTTTGGGGGTCTCTTTCATCATCTGGAACGGATTAATCCGCTTTTCCATTACTTTCTATGGGAAACGTTCATTTGACTTAAGTCATGTTTGACTTAAGTCTAGACCACTGGAACGGATTAATGACGTAAGTCAAGGTTCCACTGTATATGTATTGGCTGTCTTCCTATGTTATGTGCAGTCGAATTAGAACTGGTGTGTGTGTGTGTGTGTGTGTGTGTGTGTGTGTGTGTGTGTGTGTGTGTGTGTGTGTGTGTGTGTGTGTGTGTGTGTGTGTGTGTGTAGTGGGGACTCCCCACGGAACAAGTAAGACCCACATACAGCCCCTGTGCTGTGAGTTACTCTGTGTTCCCTTGGCTTGGAAAAAAATCTGCTCCATCAGTTAAGATTAATGAAGAGCAAGAATATATTTAAGGTTTCCTCAAATTTCCGGAGCTGCAGATAATGGAAGGGGAAGACTGAGGGATAGCTGTAGCCTATATATTGGGCAGTCTTTTAAAAATATTTCTTTTAAGTGATGAAATGCAAACAGAGCAGAATAAAGGCTTACCTTTGACATCCTGAAAGATAAAACTAACACCACACACTACTATCTGAAGATGAAAACCCATTTCAACAACTCCTCCGTTACATGAAACTGGATCCCCCTGATCTTAGTGTATTTCAAAATACACTGCAAGGATTTGCTTGGATAAAACCATGTGCTTGCAATGACTGTTTTAAGGTCTCCTGTTTAATAACTACTGTATCTTGTGAAAATAAATGTCAAAGAAACAAACAAACCTCAGTAGTGTTAATTTCAGTTCAACACCAATTAAGGAGCACTTCAGGAAATGACATGCACACATTCCGAAGTTGCTAGATACTGTACCTTAATGGTGCTAATGTAAATTATTTCCTCCTCCTCCTCCTCCTCCTCCTCCTCCTCCTCCTCCTCCTCCTCCTCGTCATCCTCATCCTCATCATCTTAGAACTGGAAGAGGCCCCATGGATCATCAGGTCCAATTCTGGTCAAGAAGGCATAGTGGGGAATTGAACTCCCAACCTCAGGCTCTGCAGGCAGAGTTCTAAACCACTGAGCTATCCAGCACTGTAAATGGCATTCACATGTTTTGAACTCTTATTCCCATGCTCCCTTTTTTATTAGCCATGCTAGCAGAGGATTCAACAAGCAGAAATCTCAAACACCTAGAATTTTGTCTCCAACAAATGAATGACATGGAGGAACCATGACTTTCCAAAGTCCGTTCACCCAGGGGACACTTGTGAAACAGACAAATTCTATGCCATGGGTTACTAAGAAATTAATACAAAATAAAGTTGCTAGTGTCATCATGCCTTTACACACAGACACACTCAGTGCAGTTACAGCTGGCATACTATGGACAGTTCTAGTCAACACCAGAGATGGGCACAAAACGAACAATTTTTCATTTCCGTTTTCGTTTTTTGTTTCGTTACGTAATGAAACGAGAAACGAATTTTGTCTCTGAAATGAAACAAAACGAACAGAAACACTGGAAATTTTGTCGTGCGTTTTGTTTCCGTTGCTGCAATATGAGTGAATTACTTAAAATCCTTTAAAAAATCACAAAAAATGAAATAAATGGTAACAAAATGGTAACGAAACGAACGAAAACGAAAACAATTTTTTCAGACATTCGCGAAAAACGGAAACGAACCAAAATGGACCCTCCAAACGACAAACGACAAACGAAATGCAATTTTTTTTATTCGTGCCCATCTCTAGTCAACACAGAGCCAGGAAAAGTACCAAGAAGAGAAACAAAACCAACTGGGGACTTAAAGTAAAACTCTATAAGAGAAGATTATGTTGTTGTAGACTTTTGTTTAGTCCACCCCCATGACACTATTATATTCGAGCAAAACATGAAGAAAGTAAAGAGATATATTTTTATACACACACCTTCTCAGAGTATGATAACTTCTCACTTACGGGTAAGAGAGCCACTCTGCACAAGATAAACTGCTTCTTCATACAGTACTTACAACTCCAGATGCTTGAGGAAGACATCTAGAATTCTGAGAGACCCTTCGCATCCTGGCCATCAATTTTTTGAACTGTTGCCGTCTGGCAGGAGATATAGGACTCTTAGGTCAAGGACAAATAGACTAAAGAACAGTTTTTATCCCAGAACGGTATCCAAGTTAAATGCGACAGTTTTAGCACCATTCTAATCAGTTTTTAAGTACTGTTTTAAATTTTGTAAGCGATTTTAAGAGTTTTTAATATCTTGTATGGTGTTTTATGTGTTTTATGTGTTTTGTATGGTTCTTTGTTTAGAGTGAGTTGTGAAACAGCACTCTAATTTCGTTGTGAATATCTTGCATATGCATAATGACAATAAAACTCTATTCTATTCTATTCTATTCTAATTCACGGAACTGGTTGCAAAAGCGATCGTGTCAGCCACTATGTTTGGCTCCAACAACGTTTCATGTTCAGGGCCCAGAGGACATCTGTAACCTTTTTCATCAAAAACAGGTATGTGAATCTAGGCTAGACTAGGATTTTGTGTGGGGGGGGGGGAACCAAAGGGTTTTAACCCTTTGGCAGTGACTTCACTCCAAATTACCCAGCCACAGCACAAGGGCAACTGGCACTGTCTAAACATGCTCCCTCCTCTACAAAAAGATATAGCTATCACAGTTATGTGGGATGGAGGAGCCAATCACAAGTGGAAGCACAGCAGAGAAGGCACAAAAGGTTCAAGTCCTCGCCCACCTCATGATAAGGCCCTTGTCAGGACTTTGGGTAAGATCGGAGAGATTTGTTCTCTGAGGTAATTTATTGTCAAGGGCAGTTCGTTATCCAAAATGTGGTTTCCTATTGAAATGAATGGGGAAACTGATTAATCCATTCTGGAAGTCTGGAAAAAGGCATAAAAAGCTTGGGGGGGGGGGTCCAGACCTCTTTATAAAGTGCATTTTAAAGCTTGCAGTGCTGGAACACACACCGTAAAACGCCCACACACACACTGACGTGCATTGCAAACATGGACAAAAGAATCCAGCAAGACTACCCCAGCCTTTTCCTGCCAAAAATGCAATAGATAGCAGTTCAAAGATCAATAAAACCAAGTTCCAAAAAAAGTCATTCCTGCCAAATACACAGGGGGAAAACAGGACGATTCTCTGCAAACCCCTCCTCAGCTCACCCCTCCGTTTTGCAATGGAAAGCAATGGAAAGACAGAAAAAAGCTAGGATGATTCTCTGCAAGCCCCTCCTCAGCTCACCCCCCCCACTTTGCAATGGAAAGCAATGGAAACAAACAGGAAAAAGCAAGGAAACCTCAGCTCCCTACCTTTCCAAGTTCAAAAGGTCCAAATCCCTCAGCAAAAAAATGTCCCGAGTGGCTCCAAAACACCATGAAAAAAATGCTCTAACTCCTCCCCCTCCTCCACAAACTATGGAGGGTGCAATGCATCCTGGGTATACTTTTTTTTTTGCAAGGCATGATGAAACATGTTATCCGAGGCAACCCATAGAGAACATTCATTATCCAAGGCAGCCCTATACCTGAAATTTCCATTCGCCATCTGGAACATTTGTTATCAGAGGCATTCGTTATCCAAGGCATATACAGTCCTTCGATCAGTCTCACACAAATATGAACATAAAACCTTATAATTTCCATATTTCAAGCATTCCATTATATTAAGACGTGTTAGCAAACATATATATCTATTGAGATAAATGCCCCAACTAGCATGGTCTCTGACCAGGGTGGGGCAATGGTATGGAAATCTGTCTCCAACAAGAAAGAAAAGCAACTGTTCCCAGCTCTGTTTTCATGGGGGATTCTCAGAGGGGAAACAGGGCTCTAGCCAAAACTGGCCTTTGGCCAGATGTAGTACAGCTCTTTTTGTGTGTTCAGGCTTGCATGTAAGTCTTCCCAAGCCCAGCTACCTGACTACCTTTTCTTAAAAAAAAAAAAAAAACTCAGCCACTGGGGGCAGAACCTGGGCCTTGATGAATATAAATCACATGCCTGCCTATTGAGCAATTGGCTCCCTCGATATAACTGGATTAAGATGCTGGACTAGCTGGACCTTGCTCAGATCATGCAAGGCAGTGCTTATGTTATTATGTTCTCTGAGGGGACTAAGCGGATCAAAGTCAGAGGGAATTATTTGTGCCAGGCTACCCCTACAACATGAAGCCAGAGGTTTCTGCTAAATAGGTTAGCCTGTGAGGAATAAGGAGGGCCAGCAAGCAATCAGGCATTTCAGCACCTCAGAAACGTGAGCCTAATGTTAAGAGCACCTCCATATGGGAGAATCTAGGAGATATTGTTCAAAGAGAAAGGACTGCCTGTGTCAGTCAGGTGCCTACTACCTGCCTTAGAATATACAGTGACACAAAATAATACCTCCCCCTGCAAAAAAATGTAAAGGCTCAGACTATGCTTTCACATTTGACAAGATGCCACATGCTTTGATAATCCACGGAGGAGATTTGTTTTTAATGCAAGATTCCTTCCTTTTTAAAAAGTGGTAATTATGAAGTTATTTTCCCCAAGCTCCTGGCCAAAAAGAAAAAAAAAGTTGGCTGGAGAAGTTAAGCTGGAAGCTAGACTGTTCTTTAGATTTCACAATAGCGGAAATCTCTGCTCTGTCACATTAAGAAGCAAACAGTTTCCAAAAGGAGTGACACCTCTCACCTGCCAGCCTTTTGAGACAGAGAAAGGAAACCTGTTTTCAAATACATATCTGCACAAAGGGGGGATGTATTAACAAAACAAATGGAAAAATGTGACTGTTGCTTGCTTCAAAAGACAAATTCTGTTTTTCCTTAACCCTTTGTGCAGTATTAATAAAGCACCACTGCCTTTAAAAAAATAAAGAATTTTCAGTCCCATACACAAAACTAGCAGTAGTAGTCTTGGAGAGGAGGAGACATAACATACTGAGGGTCAATTTTTGCTTCCTTGCCATGCCTCCTCCTCTGACTGGACCCCAGGGATGGAGATGGGGTGCAGAATCCTGGTCACCCACAAATCACTTGTGTGCCCATTCTCTGAACCACCTAACCATAGCAGGTGCCCATCTCTAATCCTACTGCCTCCCAGCTCCATAGGCTTATCAGGGAAAAACAGTGACGCTTCATGGGTTGTTGCAATGGGATGACATTTTTCAAGTGCAGTACTCCAATCTGAGGTTATTAATTATGTTGAGAACAGGTGAGCAGGTTTTTATTTTTGGACTAGAAAAATATAAAGAATTCCAGAGGCATCATGGCGATTGTACACCAAGAGTCTTCTCACCTTTCATGCCAACCAAATGTTGAACAGGTGTGGGGAGGGGGTTGTGCTTCCCCTCCTTTACATTTTTGGATTTATTTATTTTTTAAAAAAGAATTTCCCCTACTTCTTGGCCAAATTGGTTGGAATTTCTAGTCTTAATCCCTTTCTAAAGAGATTACACCTTAATCTGGTGTTTCAGATGGAGAGATGCAGGGAGCTTTGTGTAAGAAGAAGTGGATTGAAGCGACCCCCTTAGGCTGCACAGTGTCAGGAGTAACCAGTGATACTAGTCCCTCCTTCCTAGCTTAAGAGCTTCTATGTCAGCCTCTCCTCCCTCTCTCTTCTCCTATGCCACCACTACCTGCCTCAACCTCTTTTTCCCGCCCCTCCCTTGTTTCATTGCATGCTCCTTCCTCACTGACTTCTGTCAGCCATCACTGGCTGGACAAAATGGCTGGACCTGCTTCAAATGGAGTCAGATGACAACAAGTGTGACTGAGGCCAAGAGGTGCAGATGAGACATGACTGGGAGAGGCAAGGATAGAGCAGAGGCAGAGATAGTTCAGATGGCTTTCCCTTCATCTGAACTGGCAGCCATAACCTTCATTGTTATCACCTTATCCACCAAGACCACCAGGTGGCAGATGAGACTAACACACCTGAAACAAGAGGACCCTTTGGGATTGCCACCCACTCCACCCTAGTCACCCCTAAAAGGGTACTTCCCCATGTCTCAGTGGACAACTGTTATGACAATGACATGGTGACCCTACTGAAAACATCTACAACATTCCAGGATGTTGTGTGTTTACAGAACCATCCCCCCTCACCTCCCACCAGTGCTAGTCTCAGTACTTCATGCTGTTTCAGAACTGTTTAACATTTGAACTTCCTACGGACAGCAGTATAATGTGTGCTGGTGTTTGTTTGGTTATTGTCTACAGGGGAGGTGAAACACAGGCTTTATTTACATCTGCATCCCATTCTTCCTTCTGTTTGCTTGGCGTGGTAGGGTTGGGGATTACACCATTTCAGCATCATAAGAAAGAAGACTATTAATTTTGTGCATGCTGGTGAAGGGACAAGAGTCAGCACATATAACTGAACAGTCAACTGACTATTATGTTTGTCACCTGCTTCTCTCCACTGCGCTAAACTGGCCTTCATTTCCATACAGAGCATCTCTGGGTTTTTGGATCTGAAACTGAAATTTCTCCTAAATTAATTCCACTCTTCTGCTATGCACACAGGCACAATGTTTAATTCTTTTAAAATCTTTGCATACTTCCTCTTTTTAATTTTAAAATGCTGACTTTTTAATGATGTAAACCACCTTGGGTCCTTTTAAGCAGAAAGATAGTAAAAATATTTTAAGCAAAGCAAAACAAAATAAAATAAAATAACCATAAGAAGTAAGAATCAAAGCAAGCTCAAAACAGTAAATCAAGAAATGAAACATTTAATTTTGTACTGCTTAGGGTGAGCAAACTCCCATCGACTGGAATAAGCCATTGACATTGAGATAACTGCAAAATGTTTTACTTGCGAAATGAAGCAATCAGGAGAAAGATTGTATCTCTAATCTTGAGGCAAGATACAGCAAAAGCAGTTAGGGGTGATAGATGACATTTCTGGCCAAATAACATCAATTACACTTACACTTTATGGAAAGTGTCTCAGTGTAATGATCACTCTCATCTATGATCCAACTACAGATGCTGAAGAAGAAGAAAGAGAAGGCTTTTATGTCCAGGAGGAAATTAATCACACATTAAAACAGGATTATTAACAAATCATGGGTGACTGGAACATAAAAGTAAGAAACAGAGCAGAAACAAAATATAACTGAAGAATTCAGTCCAAGATTCAAAAACAAAGAAGAAGAATGACATATACAATTCTGTTAAGCCAACAATTAGTTCACTGGAAGCACATGGTCCAGGCGACCGACAGATGTGTATTGGGTATCACTGAATGGCCAACATAGAAATAAAATAGATTATATAATTGTAAGAAGGAGAACCACTATTGTTTCAGAAAAAAACAAAAAACAAAAAAACCAAACCAACAGAATGCTAGGACACAAACTATGAACTAAGAGTATAAAACAATCATGCTAAAGCTGTTGAAGTACTGTACAGTACTCTAAAACAGTACCAGAATCAAAATTTATATAAGAAATGTGGTTTAAATAAATTGGAAGTGAAATTTTTGGCACATAGTAATAATAGCATCATCCCACTGTTAATTCAGATGAATTTCTAGGGCTTACATTTCCCAACAAGTTCCCCAGTTGCATTTTGAATCTTCAGCTACATTTGTTGGGCTTATTGCATGATGTTATTTTTCTAAACATTAGTTACTAGGCAAGGTTCCTTACATATTTCACTAGCTTTACTTAGTAAACTTTGTTGTTGTTGTTCATATCAGATGTTGTTGTAGACACTTCACTGACTGTGATATTGCTTCTCTAAATGTGTTTTCAGGGTACAACTGAAGAGTAGGATTTATATACTATCCTTGCCACTCAACTGATTCCCTGAAATGCGGTGTTGGGGGTTGGATACCAGGGCCCATAGGAAAGACAGATAATTGGATTCTAGATCAAGCCATACCTTCTCTAGAACCTAAAATAACAAAACTTTGGGTGTAACAAAACAACACTCACTAGAAAGACACTAGTGCTAGGAAAAGCAGAAGACAATACAGTAAATGGGAAAAGAGGAAGATCGAATAGGAGATGCATAGACTGTAAGAACGTCACTGCTTTTAATTTGTACAGCCTGATTGGGCTGTTAATGATAGGACTTTGTGGAGATCATTAATTCATAGGACTGCCATAACTTGGAAGCCACTTGATGGCCCATGACAATATACCACCCATCTGGCAAATGCCTTTAATGCATTTAAGGTTGGTTATTTGTTTGTTTTTTGCTTGCTTGTTTGTTTGTGCACACATGTGTGTGTAAACTCCACTGCAGGGAGCACCTAGAGAAGACACTCCCAAAATTATCTTCATAGATAGAAAGGAATAAATGGGGGCTCCTTCAAATTGGTCTTAAGCAATTTGGGAGTTTGAAGGCAAGCACCCCCTCTCTGAAAACAGGCACATGTATGTATGTATGTATGTATGTATGTATGTATGTATGTATGTATGTATGTATGTATGTATGTATGTATGTATGTATGTATGTATGTATGTATGTAGTGTGGTTCAACAAAAAACCAAGGTTCCTATTGCTTAGTGAACTTGTGGAATCCCCATCAACTGCATATCTGTGTTGTTGTTTTCAAGGAGCTGCTAGAGATAGTTTAAGGATATGACATTCTATCTACAGATCATGGTGTGAGGTCCAGATGGTAAAAGCATTTGGATCCATTCCTGCAGGCTTTAGGTTCAATTCTCAAGCCTGGAAGCTGCAGCCCTGATTCTACACCCAGCTATAAATAGGTACTTGATCTACTAGAGAAGGAAATAGAAAGGAAGTCAGACCCTAATAAACCTGACTCCATCACTCCAGAGCATGCCCTAAACCTCAAAAGTGGATGTGTGTTTAATTCACTTAGAGAATAAATGACTCAGTGTCAACATTTTACTTTTCATACTATGATGTAAAAAATGGAGCAGATTACACTTCGGGCATGATATCCTCCTCAGAGGATAGGTTATTTCTCTCAACCAAAACTCGAAGAACTCCCTGGTCACCATGGGGGCTGTGGATTTTGCATTTTAAAAAAACAAACCAAAACTTTAATTTTCAAACCAACGTCCTTCATCATACATGACCACAATGGAAATAAGGATTTTCGAACATGCTGAAATGTTGTCAGGAGCAAACTTGGGTCAGTAGCATATCCAAGAGCAGGAATATCCAGGATCTCGGGAGACTTGGCGGTAGGGTGTGTGTGTGTGTGTGTCGTGTGTGTGTGTGTCTCAAGTTTGCTCTTTTCAAAAGCCTCATCCACGTTATTGCTAGAGGTTTTCAATAAGGCTACTGCTTTCGTAAACACTAAAATTCAACTACATTGCTGAAATGAAATGGAAAATCCATGTCTATATTAATAACCCACAGAGGCATCTGAGCCTATGAAGATGGACAAGCAAGACGGAGGCAGGCCACATACACAGGGGAGCCAGGCCAAAGGCAGCTGTTTCCACTCAACAAAGACAAAAAGAGAGAGTGAGAGAATGTGTAACTCCAGCAGTGCTCCAGCTTTTTTATATGAAACATGAGGACAGATACCCAGGAACCTACAAGAGCAGCCGCCACCCTCACTTGTATATTAAAACAAGAGGAAGGGTACCAAGTGCCAATAACTGTCAGAAAGCATTTCTGCTGCAGCAGCTTTGGCAAGACAGACACAACTAATTTTGTGCTGCCTCGCTGAGGTATATTAAGCTGTCAGTCTGGATGATAGGAGTTTAATCACCCACAGCAGATCAAAGTCGGACTAGTCCCTTTGGTGGTGGGCCAGGCTCGCACACAAAAGCCCGGGGAGGAGATGATCTTGCAGAGCACAGAAAGCAGGGAAGCATGGATGACATGGAGCCACTCCAAGATATTAAAGAGGAGATAATACCTTCCGCCTCACTGGGGTCATCTCTCATGCTTCTCTAGATATGAAAGACTGCTGCTTTTCTTTCTCCCATCTTCCACCAGAAAGGCAACCTTCAGTGGTGTACCTTGCTTTTCCGTGAGGCGTTTGGTGACTTTAAATTTTAATTTTTTTTAATTTTTAATTCCCCCCCCGCCATCTATATTATGAAGTTATATTGTTTAAATTGTTTTAAATTGTTTGTTGTTTGTTTACATGATGTGTTGTTTTTTCTGTTCTTTTGTAAACTGCCCGGAGTTCCTTCGGGAAGACAGGCAGTATATAAGCCATAAAATAAATAAATAAATAAATAAATAAATAAATAAATAAATAAATAAATAAATAAATAAATACCTTAGCTAGAGAAGTAAGCAAGCTGGGCACAACACTCTTCTCCCCACCAAGTTTGTAAAGGAAATAGGTATGTCTTGCATGTGTGTGCCTCAGTTGCCTCTAGTCTGAACTCAACTGGAGTCGAGTCAACTCATTCAATCAATGGAACTTAATTTAGGTGTTAACATAAAATTTTCCTGTTGATCCACTGGGTCTCTCTTGGTTGGGATTAATTACTGGGTGTGGGAGATTGTGCTATATTGGTCTCATGCAGCCTCCATCTATCCATTCTACTTCACAGTTCTTCATTTCACTGCACATTGCTGGCATTGCTTAAGTTGCATAAAGGATCTTACAGCCTGTCCAGAACTATTCCTGGTCTGGTATGAATCAACTGGGTATAAATCAACTCGGGTGTTAAGGCCTTTCTCTCCATCCCACCTTCCTCACAGTTATGCCTTGTGGGAACACATGAAATGGCGTTTTGGGCTGCTGTGCCCATACTCTGGAACTCCCTCCCACTGGAGGCCAGGACTGCCCCATTCCTGCTGTCTTTCCGGAAACAGGCTAAGACCTTCCTCTTCAGGCAATCTTTCCCTGAATGATGGACTACCTACTGTGCCTTTTTATGAATCTACCATACATGTCCACACAGACTTTGTGTTATAACCACTTATAACTTTGTGTTTATATTTCTCCTTGTGTGATTGCACTGTTAGCTTTAATGTTGCCTTATAATGCTGTAAGATGCCCCTCAATTCCCTGTTTCTCAAACTGATTATGTCTTAATTGTAATGGACTGTATAGTCTATCCTTGCTGTAAGCCGCCTTAGGTCCTTTTCCAAGGAAAAAGACAGGGTAAAATACTCAAAAAATAAAAATAAAAATATTTATTTAATCATATTGTATATGACAGCAGAGGAAGCTGGCCCAATGTAAATCCTTACTAATGTAGTGTAACTAGAACCGTCATCACACCTGGCATTGAACATGCTCTTGGGGGTGGTGGGGTTGATGGAATTCATGATCCAACGATATTGACCAAGCCACAACTTTTCTAGCTGTGGCTGAAAGGCACCACTCACTTTTAAAGAAGCCAAATGAGGAAATACCATAATCTAACTAGTATGACAAATGTGCCTTCACAACCGGAGAAAAACCACAAACAAGAGGAGGCACCACGCCAAACATTGTAATGTTCTTTTTCTTTTTCTGTAGGGTGCACTTGGTTCATATGGCAGAATGTTGCAGCAAGGTACCTTGCCTGAAGTTCCTGAGGTCTCTCCAACAAGGCTGACACAGGAATGAACTACAGAAATTCACATGGGAGAGTTATAACACTTGGCAGCTAAACTAGAAGGCCCTCCCTGATAGGCCCTTTCTGAGGCATCCCTAAACAGCCATCTCTAAAGAATGCCTTTGCCCACACACATCATGCATGCCTGCACTTCCGACCCTGAAGACAATCAAATGGCAGGGTCTGCCCAAGAACTCCTGGTGCCTCTGGTCAGAATGCAGGTGCAGATCCTCATCCCTAACCACCTGAATGCATCATGTTGGTGCATGCGCAGCTCATACATGGATAAGTAGCAACATAGTCACCCATACACATAGCTCATATGCAGCCGATGGAAGCTCTCCCCTGCTTTCTGCTCTAAAAGAGGAGGCAGCAGTAATCCTGTGAAAGACTGTATGTATGATAAAGGCGAGTAGTGACAAGAGTTTATGGGAAGCAGACCGAAAAGAATGGAGAATGGAGAGGGCAGCACCTGTTCCCTCGTCCTCCCAGATACCTGCAGGAAGCAGGACAGAACAGTTTGTAAAGGAAACAAGGACCAAGGCTCAGGTATAAAGTTGTCCAATTGCTTTATAATTGGAAGTAATTGGGGGGGGGGAGATTTGGCTGCATCCTGAATCAGTCACATCACCCCACAACATACCTCTAGCCAGACTTCTCAATCTCTATTTACACAGGCTTTTTAGACTTCCTGATTTCAAACATGTTGGAAACAACGCAACCTATGCCTTGGCTATCACTGCTACCACCGTCCCACCTCTAGTTTACAGCTGTGGTGGCAAGCCCAAGGCCTCACCATTCAGGATCTAATGCCCAGCCATGTGCTCATCCCAACATAACACCTTATCAGCTACAGCTGAAGTTTTCTGGGCAAACAGAAAAGCTGGCTTGGTGCAGGAGATAAAATTTTGATATTTCTGCCACCTGCAGAAACTGAAATAGAAATGAATTGCTAGGCTGGGGTTCCAAGCAAAAAGAATGGATCTTGTTCCAGTATTCCTCTTGCAAAAGGGGTGAAATGAAAGAAAGGCTAATATTATCTACAGTTTCTTTAGCATGTAAAAGTAACAGCTTTTCAAAGCAGTCCTAGCTTTTACAGGCCACCAAGTCAATTATGGCAATCCTCCTGATGTTTCCTAGATGCAAAGGACTCAGAGATGGTTCAGCAATCTCTCCTTTGGACACCGCAGTAGAATCATGGTTCTTGCAAGGCCATCTTAGGGAGTCACAATGGAGGAAATGACAAAAAGCCAGGAGTCTACCTGGGGCAGACCGTGGCACCCTGGAGTCTGAGATGGGCTCCCATCCATAGCTATACCTTTTGTGAACACCCTCAGGGCAGTGTCGTAAGATGGAAGGAAGTACGCCGTATTTGTAGGTAAAACTGCAGACTTGGAGTCACAGAAATTGCTTGTAGGCAGTCTGGAAGGTGATGTAAAACAGGCATCTTGAAAATCAAGTGTTGCAAAGCAGTGCCCTCTTCAGAGGAGATAGAGGATGGACTAGAGCAGTGTTGGTGAACCTTTGGCATGGGTGCCAAAGGTGGCATTCAGAGCCCTTTCTGTGGGCACCCAACATGGCCCCTTCACAGTCACCTGCTTTCAGGATAAATTGCTGCATTGGCACTTTGCGAAAAATTAGTGGGTATTGAATCACAGTTTGGGCACTTGGTCTCTAAAAGATTCGCCATCACTGGACTAGATGGTGATTGTTGGAAGTGCTTAGTGAGTATATACAATGCAAATCTACATTTCTAAGCTCCGGCGTTGGCCTCAGGTCACCATCCTGCTTGGGAACAGCAAAGCAGTGGGACTACATAAGAACAGCCTTGCCAGAACAGGCCACAACCCATCCAGTCCAGCTTTCTGTCTCACACAGTGGCTCACCATTTGCTTCAGGGTATTCCCAAGCAGATGAATTCGCCTGCTTACGATTCCCTGCAAATGGCATTGAGAGATATCCTGCCTATCTCTCCAACCCGGAGGTTTCCTTAGGCATCCATAATGATAGCCATTGATACCCTTGTTCTCCATGAACTTGTCCAAACCTTTCTTAAAGCTGTCAAGGCTGATAACTGTCACCACTTCTTCTGGCAGGGAGTTCCAGAGACCAGTGATTCTCTGGGTGAAAAAGTACTTTCTCTTATTTGTTTGAGATCTAGCATCCAAAAGTTTTATGGAGTACCCCCTAGTTCTAGTGTTGTGTGAGGGGGGAAACAGTTTTTCCTTATCTACTTTGTCCACACCATGCATGATTTTATAAACTTCAATCAGGTCACCTCTTAGGCACTGTTGTTCTAGAGTGAAGAGGCCCAGCTGTTTCAGGAAGTTGTTCCAGTCCCCAAATCATTCTGGTTGCCCTTCTCTGCACTTTTTCCATTTCCATAATCTCCTTCTGCAGGTATGGTGACCACAACTGTACACAATACTCCAGATGGGGCCTCACCATAGATTTATAAAGAGGCAAAACAACATTTGCTTATTTTCTGTACCCTTGGATCACTCCTTTGGTAAGCAGGTAGAGGTTTGTGAATGAAGGGCTGGGGATGATGAAGTGAGTGCCTATGCATCTGTAGGGAGCAACATTACCATCTCCAGGACATAACCATGGTGGATGATGGGGGAAAGGACCAAGCTGTTGCGAGTCAGGCCCTGCCAGTGGCTGTGGAGGTGGCCAAGGCGAAGGGCATAGGATAGTAAGATTTAGTGGGCAGTGTGAATTCCTGTAGTGAAGATTCCTGCATTAGCTAATTATCATGGAATAGGAGGCCTCATTCCATTTTATTCCCTTCATTCATTTCTATGACTATAGAGGTAGAACTCATCCACCTACACAAGGTCAGATGAGCTAGAATTAGGGAGCAACCAGCTCAGTGATACAAAATAGCATTTATATCTCTGTGAGGCACAGTTGCCTTGTCTGAAGAATGCTTTCATGTTTTTTTAAAAAAGTCCATCAAGAATCCTACGTCTTCCACTTAAATATGTTTGCAGCTTTAAACACTTCTGAATTCTGATTTAATCCAAAATTATTATGTCTGGTTTTAAATAGGCTATTATGTTATCCTCTTTTCATCCTTCTTTTGTGGAAGGTTCCATATGATGTGAGATTTAATGAAAGACACGGGTAGGTTGGATGAGTGGTGAAAGGACTTGCAAGGCAGTGGCCATAGCTATTGTAAAGGCAAAGGAGGAGAGAGATTTCAAGATATGGCAGATGAAAAGAAACTGAAGGGAAAGGGATGGAACAGGCAGAACATCCTCTCTAAAGGAGGGGAGCTCCTGCCAAAATGCCTCAGACCTCAGCTCTGAATGGTCCTGCACATGCACACTTAGCTCAATGGCATGTGTTCACAGAAAATGTGATCTGGCACCATCAATCTTGCTGGAAGGGCATGGAAAAACCCCCTTGCCCCTCAAAACAGGACAAGAAAATGCACTACTGAACCCTACAAGTACATGAACTGTTGCATACAAATCAACAGGACCAGCGTAGCAAGAATAGCATGTTACATTCAGCATACAGTATTTAGCATACAGCATACACTTTCGCTTGGCCCATGCCATAAAATAACATCATAGACCCGGTAAAAGTTATTAAACATGGTAACCAAAATGAATAAAGAGAAATAGAGCTCTTTCTTCCAACAAAAGTCTAAATGTTTTTAGGGGCATTTTCTTTAGGGAGGGATTGATAATTCAGTTATGACAAAGTTGCTTAAAAATTATGGACAGTGGTGTGCAAAGGATGAAATATTCATCTCAAGCAGTATTAGACACCCGAATTGTCCAATCACAATAGTGGGTATTAATGGACACTGCTGCTTCCCAACAGGAGGTAGTCTGGGACATTCACCGTCCAATACCTCACTTCCATATCTTGACATGAAGCAAACCCCCCACCCCTCCTGCACAATCCACAAGCCACCTATGGTTTCAACCTTACAATTCTAAGAGAAAGGAATGGTCACTAGCTTAAGAAACCTTTAAAAGGACCCTAAATTAGTTCGTAGTAATGAAATATGAAAACTATGTGGAAAAATTCAGTGGTAGAAAAAGCCTTGGGACAACTGCTACAATGTTCTGCATGCTGAGTGTGTCCAGATCCCAGTCTCTTCGCAGTCAAGTAAAGCAACAGACCTGTGAATAAATGTGGTGGAGAAATATATGGAAACAGAGACAGAATTTCTGCTTATTTTGCCTATCTACATTGATTGAATTACTTTATAAGTTCTTGCCATTGAAAAGAACTAGGGAAAGTTACCTTTGGGGGGGAGGACTAGGACTCCCCCGAGCCAAATAAACCATTTGGGACTTGCCCCAGTCAACAAGCGCTCTCATGCTCCCACTCTCTCAAAAGTATACAATGTTAAGTTTCCTTTCATGGCTCAAGGCCCACTTCTTGAACTAAAAATCAGCAACTCGGTCTGAGGCCAAAAACTCCCATTGTGACCTTGAGTATCTTGAGAAACTTAAAAACGTAGAAATTAACAAAGGTGGTTGCCTGGATAACGTTCAGAGTTCAGAGACGGTTTTGCCAAATTTGCAGCTTGACAGGAACTGTATGAGAAGGCAAGTACTGGCCCAATTTCCTCAGAACGCCGATTTGTTTGAACTCAGGGGGTGAGCAGCCAGCGTTAAATCAGAAATTCTTCCACACTGTTGTGCAACGTCATTTTATGACAGTGCTCAGAGCAAAAAAAGAAAAGGCAGGACACCAGGGCCTTTCCCAACCCGTGGCATAGAGCTATTTTTTCAGGGTGCAACCTTCCTCCTCCTCATTTCCCTTCCCCTAGTCTCTGCAACACTGATGGTGTCTCCTTGAAAGGGACCCTTTCAGCAGCCTCGGTCGGTAACACGAGCCACAGGAAGGAAAGACAAGAAAAGGGGGTCTAAATGCTTAACAGCCCAGCGTTTTCACCTCAGCGCCTGGGAAGAGTTTGCGTTCTGTTGATGCCAAGAGCAGAGGGCGAACTGCTTCACGCCCCACCCCAACCCCCAAAAAGGAGGCAAGGCGATCTTTCCAACTGATAGCCATCGCTTCCACTCCTGCCCCTTGGCCGCCAACCAGAAGCCACTGAAAACCTAGCTGCTGGGGAAAGGCAGGCAGCAGGGGACTGAGTTGGAAGGGGGGGGTGCTCTCTACAGCACAGGACTTTTGTCCTCCCACCACCACCACCTCCACACCCCACACCCCCAGCATTTCGAAGCCTGTCAGTTTGCTTTACCCCAGGCATTAATCTTGCCAGGAACAGGAGCTGGAGAAACAAAGCCCACTTGCCGAGTCTCCCAAATGAAATGCATCCAAGCCAACAGGATCCTTATCTTTCAAGTATGCCAGAAAGAAAGAAAGAAAGAAAGAAAGAAAGAAAGAAAGAAAGAAAGAAAGAAAGAAAGAAAGAAAGAAAGAAAGAAAGAAAGAAAGAAAGAAAGAAAGAAAGAAAGAAAGAAAGGGACCCCTGAGTGGAGGAAAATTTGTCCTCTCAGATTTCCTCACAAACAAATGCAGAATGTTGGGCTGCATATTTTTGTGGGCCTATTTTTGTGCCAAGAAAGTAAAAGGATAAAAAAGGTGAGGTGGGGGAGAGAGGGGGGGTAGCTGATGTATTTCCATGTTCTGTGTGTTTTGTCCACAAAATAAAACTTCAAAAATTCAGGGACAGTCAAATTGCCTTGATGCACTTCCAAGTGAGGTGATGGAGTGGAAACAGAAAGCAATTCCATGGGACAGGCATAGAACTGTTCACCGGAATACCTGGCCACTTTCAATGACTGAATGTCAAGAGACAAGATGTCTATGTCTCTTCATTTATCTTCTGCCACCACAGCAGGGGTGCATGTGGAAAGGAAACAAAGTAAGTGGGGTTAGAATCCTTTAGAGGTCTGCACATAGCAATGGGTGGCTGAATTTGCAGCCAAAGAGGCTGTTACTAGAAATGCAGGTGCAACACAGATGTGCCTGTATGTACAGAACCCTGTCTCTACCATCACCACCTACCCTGATGCTGGATGGATGGATGGATGGACCAAGATCAAAAACTGGAATTGCACTGCTCGAGCATAGTAATGCCTTCTACTCATAGTAAACCCTTGCTACCCAAGGAAAGAGATGTGTTTTGTATGCCAGTGCAGCTTCTTCACCTTGCAAAAAATGTCCTTCCCTCAGTCCCTGCCTTACTGCCCTCTCCACTGGTTGCTGCTGTTTTAATAATTCAGAACAAACAGGGAATGTATACTGTACACTCTGTAAGATGCACCTGACCATAAGATGCACCTTGTTTTAAAAGGAGGAAAACAAGGGGGGTTTAGCCTAAGCATGGTGAAGGAATCCTGGCTGCAAAAGGGGAGGGGAGAGGCTCTATGGAGGAGACCTCTTTGGGGAGAAGGGAGAAGGGGAAAGCAGGGATGGTGGGGAGAGGCTCCATGGAGGAAGACTCTTTGCAAATGAGGTGATTGGGACTGGAGAATCCAGGCTGCAACAGGGGATGGGTGAGGCTCTGTGCAGGTTTTTTCTCTCTAAATGAAAATCCCCAATCCACGATGTCGCAGGGGACTACTGCATTCACTCTATAAAATGCACAGACATTTCTCCTTAATTTGGAGGGTGGAAAAAGTGCTTCCTATTGAGCAAAAAAAAAAAAGTAATTTGTCTCTAATTATGCTGCAGAAGGGGCAAAGTAATCTACAACAGAGGTGGGCAAAGCATGGGTCATATGTGCCCACCCACCACCCACAGACAGCCAAGAGAGCCCAACCTTTTTAAAAAATAATCTACTAGTTTTCCTTTTTGACAAAACAGTAGCCTGTTTCAACTCCAAATGGCTCAAGAGAAGCAGTCTTCTGATTCTGGGCCTTGGGAGAGTCCCCCAATACTTCCCCATCCTGTCAAGTCGAAAAAGAATCGGATTGGCATTTCTTGTTTGTTTAGGTTTTTTTAAAAAGCAAAATGACAGTATTGGTCACACCCAGGCCTAGTACATTCCCATGGCGAGCTTCAGGCAAGAATTTGGTCTCTAAGCCCCAAAGCCTTGGCATCCAGTCCTCAAGAGAAATTAGTAATCCCTTTTCTAGCTATCTCACAGGTGTCTGCTTCCACTTCTTCCTCATCAAAACACGCTCTCTTCTAGCATTAGAATCCACGTCAATGTTCACTAATACTGCTAGGGCCTGGTGCCTTTCTAGTCAATGCAACTCTCCACACTTCCAGATGGTATTGTGACTTCTAAAAAGGGCTCTCAGGTCTCAGGTTTTGGTCCTGAGACTCAGGTGTTGGGGGTCAATTCTCCAGGTCTCAGGTCTGAAATCTCAGGGAATGGAGTGCTTGGGAACCAGGCAATCCTAACCCTAAATGCTTCCAAAACTGGGATACAGCAGCCTTTTTTAACCTTTTTCCAGTTAGAGGCACTAACTGGGAACCCAACAGGATTTGGGAAATCTGGAAAGCAGAATATGTCACTTCAGTTATGTCATCCTGACCCATATAAATAAGAAAGAGAGAGCTTCCTGTACCCATGTAGAACAAGGAGTACACATACCCATGGGTGTGATGGAAAAGATTGACCATTCACCACTCTGTGATGGTACCCCAAGAGCTTCCATGGGTCAAGCTAATTCACTCTTTGTAACAGCAAAAAAGAACACACTGACTGAGAGGTCTCTGTAATAGTGATTTCTGGTGAGAGAGAAATGAGTCCTAGAGATGGGCATGAACCAACCCCCTTCCCCCAGGAAGTCTATGGTTCAGGAATCACAATTTCAAAAAGTGCAAGGAAACTAACCCAGATCCTAACAAGGTGCCCAGGGACATGTGCATATCCACATGCATTAAACCATTATTGAGCCAGTCATTTTTGCCATTTTAAAAAAACACAAATAAATATCTTGGGAGAACAAGTCTAAAAGGAAGGGGGGGACAACAAGGCAAGAGCAACACTACCACAATGATTAAAACACCATAAATTAAACAGATCAAGGGCCAGAAGCAACTAAGGTGACCCAATGTATATATAGGTTCACATGGCTCCATGCAACTATAGTACCAATATATAAAAAAGGTGACCCGCATCATCCAAAAAACTTTAGACCAATTAGTTTACTTTCAGTAATCGGGAAACTCTATGCCAGACACTTGCTGAACAAACTTATTCAGTGGATAAACACAGAATCTATCCTCGGCATAGAGCAAACAGGTTTCAGAAAGGGGAGGGGCCCACTACACAACTCTTTAATCTTGGCCCACTTGATAAATAGCTCCATAAGGCGGACAAATTCTAAACTTTTCGTAGCCTTTCTTGACTTAAAAGGAGCTTTTGACTCAGTGAATAGGAACATCCTATGGTCTAAACCAGTGGTCCCCAACCCCCGGGCCGCGGAAAACCGGGCCGCCTGGGAGGCCGGGAGGCTCCTCCCCTTTTCCTCCGCCGCCCTCCTCCTCCTCCTCTTCTCTCCCCGCGGGCCGCCGGTGGAGGAGGAAGGCTGGAGGAGCGCAGGAGGAGCTTTGCCTCCCTCCTCTGCCCGCCCGGCGGCAGCGGCGCATCCTCCTCCTCCGCCCCTCCTCCTCCTCACCCCTCCACCACCAGCAGCAGCAGGAAGCTGGGGGCCGGGTGCGCGGGGCCGGGCGGGGAGGAGGGGGCGTGCGCGGGAGGCACTGGCGAGCCCCCCACGCGCACGCACCGCCGCCGCAGCGTGGGGGCCCCCTCGGTCAGAAGAGGAGGTGGGTGCCCCTCCTCCTCCTCCTCCTCCCCCCCCGGCGCGCACCCTTTGGCCCCTCCCCTGCAGCTGCGCTCCAGGGCGGAGCGCCCGCCGCCGCCGGGACCGCACCTGTGTTGGGGCGGACGGGGGCGTCGCGGGCCGGCCTGGGTGCTTTCGCCACCGCCGCGACCCCCCCCCCGCGGTCGCCGCCGCCCCTGCGACCCCCCCGCCGCAATCGCCCCAGCTGCTGCTGCTGCTCCTCCGGCGGCGGCGGCGGCGGCGGAGGAGGAGGAGGAGGAGGAGGAGGAGGCGCTACCGCCCTGGTTGGAGCCCCTTCGGGGCGGGGCGGGTTCCGCCAGTCCCCAGCGGCCGCCTCGCCGCCTCCCCGGGAGAGCAGACAAGTTGCAGCAGCAGGTGAGAGAGGCGGCGGCGGCGGCGGCGGCGGCGGGAGGCGCTCGGGCTCCCCCTTCTCGGCCCGGAGACCCGGCGGGAGGGGGGGCAAGTCTTGGTGGCGGGGGAGGGCGCGCGCGGCGTGGGATGAGCTTTGCCCGCCTCCCTGAGAGGTGGCCAGGTGTGTGTGTGTGTGTGTGTGTGTGTGTGTGTGTGTGTGTGTGTGTGTCGGGGGAGGGCTGAAGAAAGGACACTGGCCTCTCCAGGGGGTGCGCGGGGACGCCACCCCCCACCAGCCTCCCTCCCCTCCCCCCTCCCACTCGCCCGCCCGAAGGCCGAAGCCGGAGGAGGAGGAGGCGGGGGCCCGCCCGCCCAGGAGCCCCAGGCTCCCCCCCACCCCACGCGTGCACGCGGGGGTGAGCGGCACGCCCGATGCCCCCAGCCGGCGAGCGCCGCCGCGCGCCGCTCCCGTGGCCCCCCCGCAAGGCACACGCTCCAAGCCCCCACACCCCCTCCCTCCCCCCATCCCCCACACCCCCACACCCTCCCCTTCCCCCCGCCCGACCCCCCCCGCACCCCCCATCTCCCCCCCCTCCGCACCCCCAGCCCCGGGCCACGGAAAATCATCAAACATTTACCGGTCCGTGGGGACAAAAAGGTTGGGGAGCACTGGTCTAAACTAATCAAAATGGGCATAGATAAAAGACTTTTGTCCCTCATCATATCCCTACATTCTGCTACAACTGCACAAGTGAGATCTTCATGGGATGGGAAATTAACTGAAACATTTCCTACCAACAAAGGAGTGAAGCAGGGCTGTATTCTTGTACCTACCCTTTTCAATCTTTTTATATACGATTTAGCCTCTCACTTAGAGAAGGTCGATGGCCATCCTCCAAAATTAGGGCTGCATCCTACACCCTTATTACTTTATGGGGATGATGCAGTACTGCTCTCTCAAACCTGCATAGGTCTAAGACGGCTGCTTACCAGCTGTGTGGAGTACCTTGCCACAAACAATCTACAGCTTAACTATGATAAATCCAAGATTCTGATCTTTTCCAGATCATGAAAGAAAACGCTGTGGAAAATAAATGGACACTACCTAGAACAAGTTAAACAATTCAAATACTTAGGTGTCCTTTTTCATTTCAAACAGTCCTGGGTGCCACAACGGAGAGCAGCTCTTAACCTAGCAAGAGTTACAGCACAGTCCACCTTACGTTTCCATTTCTCCAAAGGTAACCAGTTTGTACCTGCAGCCCTACAGGTATGGAAAACAAAGATCATCCCACAGCTATTATACGGTATTCCACTCTGGCAGGCAGCTATAGGCTCTTCAGTGGAACAAGTTCAGTCCCAGTTTTTTCGGAAAATCCTGGGACTCCCCAGATGTGTCCCCTATGCTGCTTTATGCCTAGAGACTGGCTCTTCATTGTTGGAAACCACAGCGTGGCTGCAAATAACCAGATTCTGGCTAAAAATCTACTACAGTACAGATAACCATACTCTCTTATATCACCTTCTAAAAGATAGGGCTCCACCATTTGGATCATCAACTTGGATTAAAAAATTGCAGACATGGGGGTTACATGTTGAACAAATTGGTTCACTTGGTGAGAAGCAAGCTTTTGGGGTTATAAAAAGATGGGTGCTAGACATAGAAAAACAGACACTGCGGAGCTTAGCCCACAGCGTATGTTCACCACTGCATTGGCATATTACGGTTACACCTAGCCAGCAGGCCCCATATCTAGGGCTGCTTAAATCTCCACGAAACCGTAGAGCCTTTACTTTAGCCAGATGCAATGTCATGCCATCTGCCGTTTTGTACAGCAGGTTTCAAGGCTTACCTATAGATAAGAGATGCTGTTCTTGTGGTCTGGGCAGGGTGGAAACTCTTGCTCACATGCTTTTTTATTGTCCCTTACATAACGAGTCACGTAAGAAATTTTTGGAACAAGTCCTAAGGAATCTAAAAGTCGGGTCTGACCAGGATAAAATCCGTTATCTGTTGGGGTCCAAATCTGATTCTGTAACTGAGAAAGTAGATATGTTTTTATCGGTGATAGTCACAGCACGCGCTTAGGATGCTCATAAGTATTCATTTTAAAGAAGGTATTATTATTTTATCTTTGTATTAAACTCATGCTTCAGTCCTTGTGGTAGTCTGGAATATTCAAAAAAGAATGTAATCTTTGACTTTAAAAGGGATATTCATTATGCCACACTACATATCTGTGCTTTGTTGTATGCCAATAAAGGTTGCTGAGCTGAGCTATAGGTTCACAGGCAGATAAAGCAGTAAGCTCTTCAAACTATAAGGAGAAGCTGATGACTGTTTATCCTTCCATTCTTTTTAAAATATAAGTTTCTTTGAAATTACCAACACCCACCGAATCCCCTGATGTCATCATATTTAGCCCCATGTGATTCTCTCACTTCCTTCAACTGCTTTTGGTCAACGCCTCTGGCCCAGGTGAGTGGTTATCCCCCAGAAGTGCTTCCTGCACATTCATCTGGGCTCAAAGACTGGTAATTCCTTCCCAGAAGGCTGTACAATGTCCTATTACAAAGGTGTTGGTTTTTTTTTTTTTTTTTAAGATGCCAATCTATGTGGGTGGCAGACTCTTCACTAATGAAAGAGGGGAGTGGGGAAAAAAGATCAACAAAGCTTGAGGACAGTCCTACTGGCACGGAATAGTCCAATGTTGTGTAAACACTGCCCTGCTTAGAGTCTGTGTAGAAGAAATCCAGGCAGAGTATTAACAGTAGATGGTCAGTTCGAAACCAAAACGAGACAGATTCAAGCTCTGGTGAGCTCCGGCATTGAAAGACCCCCATCCACAGCTTAGTCCCTGCCCAACTGTTAAAACAGGAGACTTACTTGGCTGTTAAAACAGGAGAGTTCAAGTCTCTGCAAAACAGGCAGTGTGAATGTTTCATGCAGGTCCCCCAGCTTCTCATCCCTTTTATTACCCGTTTATGGCACTTTGAAAATAATAAAAGAATCTGATGCTTTGATGACTAGTAGTAACCGCACCAGATGTGAGAAGAGAAAAAGAAAACCAGCCCTTAGGATGCCATACTTTCCAGAAGAGGTGTAGTGGTGGTAAATTGTTGAAATGCAGGTGGTCATTAGGATAGTCCCTCCTGACCACACCTGCCAGAAGAGTCCCAAAAATGCAGGCAGCAGCATTGATCCATATCAACAAACCAGTTCAAGCAGCTTTCATTATCACCAGGAGCAGGTCACTCACAGGCCTTCCTAAAACCACCAAGTCTTCCTAAAACCAACAATTCAAGAGCAGGCAAGCCATCCACCCACCATCAAATACTTGGCATAACACCAAGAAGAGTTTGCAGAAACACGTGATCATTGGGGGAGTCCTTTCTGGGAGGATCGCATCCAAATTCAGATAGACCAGGAAGGGCAGTGAGAAAAGGCAGAGGATGTCCTTGTCCTTGTTACTCAGTGCTCCCAGGGCCACAACTATGGTCATTGTCATCTGGGGCAAGCATTGATTGCAGCCCTCCCAGCAGGTATGTGTGGAATAGTGCAAATACTATGTTGTCATTTTGGTGCTCCCTCCCACACACCACCCAGGGCCCCCCTAGTTGTGGTCCCACGTACAGCAACCCTACAATCCCCATCCCCACAATGCTACAACTTCCAAGAAACTATTGTTCAGCCAGGGAGATTCCCAGATTCTGATTAGCTCTCGGATCCAATTCCCTGCAATAAGTCCATCTCCTGTCAAAAGAGCACTCTGAGGGCGCTTTTACACGACCCCTAAGATCCGCTGGTCACTTAAATTCGGACCAGAGATCTTAGGGGTTTGTCACTCTTTGTGCGTCCCCACCCCTCCGCACTTCCTGGCTGCTGGCTGCGTGAGGGGAGGGAGAAAAAAGGGACAAAAGAATGCAGGCTTACCTCCGGTGCCGCCCCATCATTGTGATTCCTTCTCTTAAAGGGGTGGGAGGCAAAAAACAACAGCAAAAAGAAGCGAGGAGAGCCCGGCATATCTGCATCAAGATTTTTCACCCTTGGAGAACAGGTACATGAAAAGTGCGCTGGGACGCGCTTAGGTGGGCGTGATCGCACTTAATTTTCAGTAAACTCCGGAGCTGGTGGGTAAACAATTTTAAGCTCCGGAGCTGGGAGCCATTTGCTGCGGAGTTTAGGGGTCGTGTAAAAAGGCCCTGAGATTTAGAGGTAAGGGGCAGGACCGTAACATTTCTCTGAGCCCAAACTAACCAAAATTGCAGCCAAAACACTGAGATTTACTGCTGGATTCCAGAAGGATGTTATCGCAGGGCCGATTGAGAGGGGAGATAAGGAGGCCACGCTTAGGCGGCCAGAGCAGTGCAGCTTCAAAGCCACTGCCCCTCCCTCCTCCCTCCTGCGGCCTGTTATCACGGGGCCGATCAGGAAGGGTGATAAGGAGGCTGTGCTTAGGCCCCCCAGGGTCTGCACAGTGGGGGCTGGGGGAAAAGCAGGTAAAAACAAATAACAAAACAATGAAACAACAAAATGAATTTTCCCCAAAAAATTCAGAAAAAATGAAACAAAACAAAACAAAACAAAACAAAACACCATTGTTTTTATTCATGCCCATCTCTAGTTCAGATGTGCAGGCCACTAAATAAACAGAGGTTATGGAAGAGACCTTGTTTACCAGATGTACTGCAGGAACGTTGTGTTTCACCACAGCTCCAAGATTTGGTGCAGACTTTTGTTCACAAATACCACAGAGAAAAAAAAAGATGGTGGCGATGGGGAGGCTCTTCCCATCAAGCTCTCATCTTCAGAACACAAATAATCGTATTTGTGTGTCTTGGAGTGACACTGGCTCCTCCTAGTTTTGTTACCCAGAAGCCCAAGCTCTACATCGGGAGTTGTGTCCCCCACATTCAAAACTTAAACATGACGGTGGGGGAAGGGGTGCAAGATGCTGTCTTTGACAACTTTGTAAAAAAAAAAAGCCACCAAATTGCCCTCTTTGTTTTATGAGTTCAACATAGTTTGCTTTGAAAAGACATGTTTTACTAGAGATAAGGGGCCGGAAGGTAGCCCTGCTTTTTAACTTGGCCATAAATTCACCTCAAACTTTGTTTTCAAACATTTGCTGGCCTTCATTTTCCTCCTTCCAGCCACTCAGCTGAAGGAAGGATTTACAGCTTGTCAGACTTAATCATTTTGCAGCAGGAAAAGATTTCTTTTAAACCCCTCAGGATAAGACAGTCTTGACAGAGAACCATCTAGGAGAAAGTTGAATCATGTTGAAAGTGGACAGTGGGAAATGGAGTTCAGGTGCTTGCCTCATGGAGCCTGTTTGCTGAGCAAGGCCAAGGAAAGCCATCCCAGTATTTCACACACACACACACACACACACACACACACACACACACACACACACACACACACACACACACACACACACACACACACACACACATCTTCCATAAAGGAAGCTGTGTTGGTCTGTTTCAGCATGTACAATAGAGCAGTGCTCCCCAACCTTTTTATCACCGTGGACCGGTAAATGCTTGATAATTTTTCCCTGGCCCGCTTGTTTTGGTTTAATAAGATAAAAAATGTAAATGCCCCCCCCCGGCCGCTGACGCACATGCGTGCTAGTCGTTTCCCACTCTAGGGGGCGGTGCTCATCTCCGTACTCAAGCCGAAGAGCCACTGTTGTGCGATGAGTCCTTGGCATCGCTGCAAGGAAACCCTGTTTTACTTCCTCGCATTTTTCCCCCATGGGCTTCCTCATTTTCTTTCTTTCTTCCTTCCTCCTCCTCCTTTCGTTCTTCCTCTCTCTCCCTCACTCTTTCTCTCTCTTTCTTTTTCTTTCCCTCCCTCCTTCCTTTACTTACTTACTTTCTTCCTCCCTTCCTCCTTCTCCCTCCTTCTTTCTTTCTTTCTTCCTTCCTCTTCCTCTCCTTCCTCCCTTCCTCCCTCCCTTCCTTCCTTTCTCCCTTCTTTCTTTTTCTTTCTCTCTCTCTCTCCCTTCCTCCTTCTCCCCTTTCTTTCTTTCTTTCTTTCTTTTCTTTCTTTCTTTCTTTCTCCCTCCCTCCCCCCCCTCCCTCCCTCCCTCCTTTCTTTCTTTCTTTCTTTCTTTCTCCCTCCCTTTCTTTCCTCTTCCCCCTCCCTCCCTCCTTTCTTTCTTTCTTTCTTTCTTTCTTTCTCCCTCCCTTTCTTTCTTTCTCTTCCCCCCTCCCTCCCCCTCCCTCCCTCCCTCCCTTTCTTTCTTTCTTTCTTTCTTTCTTTCTTCTTTCTTTCTTTCTTTCTTTCTTTCTTTCTTTCTTTCTTTCTTTCTTTTTCTTTCTGGGGGGGGGGTGATTGCGGGGTGTCGCGGGCGGCGGCGCGATGGTGGGACGGGGCGATTGCGGGGGCGATTGCGGGGGGCGATTGCGGGGTCTCGGCGGCGGCGGCGGGACAGGGGCGGTTGCGGGGCGGTGGCGGCGGTGGGGCGGTGGGTTGCGGCGGCGTGGGGACGGGGCGATGCAGGGGATCTCGGCGCGCGGCGGCGGCGGGATGGGGGCGATGCGCGCGCGGCGGACGGGCGGGGCGGGCGGGACGACGCGGGGTCGCGGGGTCGATTGCGGGGGGTCGCGGGGTCGATTGCGGGGTCGCGCGCTGCGCGGCAGGGGCGGGGCAATTGTGGGGGTCGTGGTGGCGGCGGCGGGACGGGGCGATGCGGGGGGGGTGGCGGCGGCGGCGGGGGCGGGACGATGCGGGGGTCGCGGGCGGGTGGGGAGTCGCGGCGGCGGGCGGGGCGACGTGGGGGATTGCGGCGGCGGGGGTCGCAGCGGCAGGGGCTGGGGCGGGGCCGATGGCGGGGGTCGCGGCGGCGGCGGCGGGGCGTCGTCACTTGCGGGGGGGCGTGGCGGCGGCGGGGCAATTGTGTGGGGGGGGTGGCGCGGCGGCGGCCCAGTGCCGATTCATCCACGGACCGGCACCGGTCCGCGGCCCGGGGGTTGGGGAACACTGCAATAGAGAACAAATATTAAAATGACTAAAAAGGACATGTGTAATGGCACTTTCAAAGCTAATGGGTTTATTTTACTGTGGGCTTGTGTGGATTACATCAGACATGGGGAATGTGGCGAGCACCCAACGAAGGTTGTTACAGGCATAAAGAAATGGCAATAACGTATTTAACATCACTAATGAGCTTAGAAAGTATCAGTTCCATTAACATCTAGGACAGGTTCCCCTTCAAGGAGCAAACACATCAAGCAAGGTAAATACCTTGTGTTTTTCCCAATCCACTCCTGAGTGTGTGGTCAGAAGCAACAGCTTTGCCAAAACACAAGTTTCAAAGGAAAAAAAAGACTGCTAATATTTATATAGTAAATCAAAACTATTTGATCTTTATTTAAGCTTTTAGCCACACTCAGAGACTTGTGGATGAAACCTAACTCTGCTGTCTCCCTCTCCACTTGCACTTTTTAATCTTCTCTTTTCTTCTCCAATAGTCACTTTCACATCAGTATCCTTGTCTTGGGAGGCCAAAGTCATCTGACATCTTGTGTAGGGACTCTTCTGCTGGCCTAGCGTGGAATGCAGACAAACATGGCTGGCAAAGGTGGCAAAAATCACATGAACAAATGGAAAAACAAATAAGCCCCTGATGCTGAGTGACATAATTGGTGCCTGAAATGGCACTGCCCACGTACATGAATGGCATCACAGTTGCAATAAGGACATGTGCCTGTGTGTATCTGCCACCCACCATCCGCTGTGAAGAAACACCAGGGTTTTTTTATACAAAGTGCTGGAGCAACCTTCTTGGAGAACTGTCCTCTGAGAGTAGACATTGACAAGATGAAGTCCACCCCTCATCTCGGACCCTCAACTATGGCATTCCACAGGGGTCAATAATCTCACCAATGTTATTTAACATCTATATGTGGCCATTGGGGACAGTCATCAGGAGTTTTGAAGATTTGTGTCACCACCAGTATGCTGATGAAACACAGTTCTATCTCTCCTTTCCACCTTCTGCATTATACTTACTTACTTACTTACTTACTTACTTACTAAATTTCTATCCTGCCCATCTGGCCACTCTGGTCAGCTTAAAACAGAAAAAACAAACACAACAATATAAACACATAACATAAAACATAACATCAACACCCATTGACATCAACATCAAAATCAAAGCTAATTCTGCACAAAGAACTCATAAAATTTGATACATGAAAAAGGATGTATCAAAAATAAAAACAGGACATTTAGACTAAATATTCTAGCAACCAGAATGATGATGGCAAACGAGGTTGAACTCTGAAGTTAGTAGGCTTGGAAACTCTCTCCCTTTAGACTGATGAGCAGTGAAAAATTTCTATCTCTCACGAAAAAGAAGTCCAGTAGCCATGACTCAACTTCCAGATAAACTCACCTGGATTACTGAGAATCTTCACAGACTTTTGGACCCAAAGCTAACCATCCAATCCCAGTTAGCATATGTGATCCACGCACTTCCACCTGTAGCGGATTGCTCGAGTCCATCTCAATCTGGATACTGGGGCCCTCACTGTGCTGGTTCATGCACTGGTAGTCTCTCTTTTTTTAAAAAATGTTTTTTTATTAAATTTTAAACTACATACAACGACATAAAATGAAAGTAAAAAAAAACTACAACAAACAATATAAGTGCACACCCATCCCACGGGGCCATCCATACATTCTTATTCGTTGCTCCATCTTCTATTCTTCTAGTAGTCTTCTTAAAGTTCTCTTCTCCAGAATTGTTGTGAGATATTCGTGGACTCTTTCCCTTTTCCTTCGACTAGTACATAATCTAAAAATTTACCCCAGATATCGTAGAAAATGTCTTTTTCATTTCTCCTCGGCAGGACAGTTTATCGTATATCCCAAAGTTCATTATACCAGTCTTCCATCTTGAATTCTAGTTTTGACTTCCAATTTTTTGCTATAATTAATCTAGCAGCTGTCATAAAATTTGCTATTAGTTCCTTTGTTGTAACAACATAATCTTTACTTGTTAACAATGATAATAATGCTATCTCTGGATTACAATCTATATCCATCTTAATCATATTACTTAGCTCTAAAAACACTTTTTTCCAGAACCTTTGGACTATTTCACATTCCCACCAAAGATGCAAGTAAGTACCAAGCTCTTTTTCACATTTCCAACATATCTTAGAGTAAGCAGGATTCATTCTATTTAGTCTTACTGGGGTTAAATACCATCTGGAAACCAATTTGAAGTAGTTTTCTTTTATCCTGACTGACAATGATCTCAAAATTCTCATATTCCAAATTTTCTTCCAGTCTTCTTTCTCTATCTGTACATTAAGGTCTTGGTTCCAAACTTCTCTCAAGGTGTTTAACTCCTTCATTTCTGATAATTCCCCTAGTATTTTATATATTTTACGTGTTATTCCTTTCTCTGAATTTTCCTGTTCAGACTCAAGCGATAGTAGGAAATGTTACTGGTAGTCTCAAGAATAGACTCCTGCATTGGTTCTCAACCTTCCTAATGTCACAACCCTTTAATAAAGTTCCTCATGTTCTGATGACCCCCAACCATAAATTTAGCCATAAAATTACAGGGGTGGGTGGTGTCAGAGGGAGAGCAAGCACAGGGGAGGCAAGGCGCTCCTGCACCCAACGCCCAGGAAGTTTCCGCCACCGACATGGGGCAGCCAACATCAACAGAGATGGCCCTAGGGCCAGTGCCCCCACTCGAGCCCTGAGCTGTTCAGACGCAGTGCACACTTCCCCCAGGGGGTGCAGGAACTTGCACGGAATAGCAACCAGCACTCCCAGTGCATGCATAGTTGTCACTTCTGCTGCAGCAGCGATGTCAGCACCTCTTGGCTGCATATTGAAGCGAAGCAGGCAGGCGCTCACTTGCTCCCCCTCCCCTAGCGCTACACTCCGCCTCCCTGATTGCCTGCTGCTGCTGCTGCTGCTGCCACCACCATTGCTACTGCCCTCCTTCGGCGCATCCCTGTGGGAAGTTGGGTTTGTTGATATGGTAGGTGTTGTTTTATTGCTCTGTGGTAAATTTACCATATCACCTACCATATCAACAAACCCAACTTCCACTACAGACCAACTTCTTCCTCCCATCATCTTTAAAACTAACCAACCCCCTCCTCCTTCCCCCCTCCCCATCCACCTCACCCATCTCTGTCTCTATAGAAACTTACAACTAGCTTGCATGCAAATACACATACTACAGCCAATGAATATTTGGTATGAAATGTATATCTCCTTACATGTTATATTGCACACCCTATTCTGCTGCTATATGTCTGAAGAAGTGGACGTGTCCACGAAATGTTACATTAAAATATGAAAGTTAGTCTTTAAGGTGCCACATGTTTTTTGTCTTTTGTTTTGTTTTGTTTTTCTTGATTTTTTTTTTGGGGGGGGGCTGGTATCAATACTAAGTTGTCAGAAAACCCAGGTGGTTTAAAACTGGCAAGGTCACATCCGTGACAACTGGGAACAGCAGCCCCTTGAATCTGGAATCCAGTCCAGTTCCCCAAGCCAAAGAGCCAGGCCATGATGGCAGACCAGAAGTGCCTAGTGCTTGCCCTGCCTTGGAAACTGAATTTGGATTACAGGCACCAGAATCCCCCAGGCAGACGGGGGGGGAGGCTTAGTGGAAATGCTGGAAGATGACATAGAAAACATAGCTTCCCAAGAGCTGGTAGCCTGATAGGCATAAAAATTGGGTACTTCCTTCACAAGGGATTTGACCAACTCTACCCTTCACTTAATCAAACAGCTGCCATCTGAAAGGGGCACCGCTCTTGCTGATGTAGTCTTTGAGGCCACTTAAGTTTCCCTTGCCTTCCCTCTCAGACGCCACCGCCTACTCGTTGCCCGGAGTTTACTTGTTATCATGGGCCAATTTCATAATCTACAGCACATAATGTAAGGGCAGAAACAACAATGTTTCACGTTTTGAACACATCCCAGGCTCCAAAGCGATGTGGGAAGATGTGGTCCCAAATCGTTTTCTGAACCAAGCATAGGTGGGACAGAATCATCTCTTCTTGATAAACACCCGACCAGCCCAGGCTCAGAACCAGCATGTAAGGGCCACGGCCATCTGATTTATTAAAGCCTGCATTCCTGAGCCTTATTCTGAGTCTTCTGCTTTGGGATCAAAGAAGAGATAGCAGCAGCACCTGCAACCTTGGTGTTCCTTAAGAGAGAGAGAGAGATAGAGAGAGAGAGACTGTGTGTGAGGGAGAGGGAGAAAGAGTGCAGCTTTTTGCCTTTTCCCCATCTTTATATTTCACTGGCAGATGAGCAGAATGGCTGCAGAAGCGGATTCCCACATCTGGCTGAGTGGTTGGAACCACAGGCACAGACAGCTAACAATGTGGGTGAGGTCAGATGGAAAGCAACTGAACACACCAAGGTGTTGGTTGGCAGTTGCCATCAATAGGCCTCTAGTCTCTGGGTGGCAGATTTAAAGGCTACCATCAGACATGTAAACAGCCTTCCAGAGCCAACCCAGAGCCCAATCAGCTTCTGGGACTGGACCTGCTCCGATAGATCCATATGCTCAGGTTTCCCATGCACCTCAGGGTGACAAATGAACTAATTGCCAACTATTTCTACAAAGATCTGGCTCTGGGAGAATTTAATGTGAGGGAGAATCAGAAAGAGACACTCAGTATGAATACAGAGGAGCCCCACAGCAAACAGCAGCCAGCAAAGCTACTTCCGTGCTCTATCTTGAGAAGGGAGCAGCAGTGTGAATTGCTTCAACCATCACCAGAACATCAAGGGATCTGTTTGGGTTGGGCCAACGGCAGCTCAACAGAAGTCCACACTGCAGAATTACTGGGAGTGTCCAGGTCAGGAAGGCAATGTATTTCCTCATGATGCAGAAGGTTAACTAGAGCTTTAGAAAGATCTCTGCAGGCTCTTGTTTCTGCTGAAGTTTACTTCATCCTGAGCCCCAGATAACCTGGTTGCCAGCTCACTCTTTAACTTGGGACCAAAATCTCTGAGGCACATATAACTTTCTGGGCACACAAAATTGCAGCAGGGATATGTGTGTGTCCTTCTGCCCTTCCAATGACAATAACGATAACAATAACTACAGAGCTGGATGGGATCCTACAAATCATCTATCCCTACCCCTACAAAAGAGGCAGAGTAGGGAATCAAACTCCCATACTCCGGCCCCACTGCCAGAGATCTAAACCAGTGAGCTATCCAGCAGTCCTATTTTCAGATGAGGATCCTAACCCAGAAAGGATTAACTAGAGGGCATGCTGAAGCATCTGCTCTGGATAGTACCTGCAGTCATCATGCTGGTGGTATCCCTCAAAGGTCCTTTCTTCCATTTTTACCCCATTTTTCTCCTGAAATGACTTTCAAGCAATGTTCATCCCTGCACAAAAGCCTTGGAGGCTGTACTTGACATCCAGGCTGAATTTTTGCCACTGCATATTGTAAAAATGAGATGCATGCACTTTGACATGCATGGTTCATGTCCCAAGGCCACTCAAGTGTAGAGAACTTGTAACACTTCAGAATGCTGAAAACACAGCCTTTCTCTCCCTTTCCGAGGTCATTCTACTCCCATCTTAAGAAACACTGGAGATGATGTCCCTAGGGATTCGTAACATTTGCCATGGCCTGAAGATTACACAACTGGGAGCAAAAGGGTTAACATCCCAGCCTACAAAGCAACTGCCATACAGCATAAAAGCTTCCTACAATTGTCTTGGCTAATACAGGATGGGTTTCGGCAAAATCAACAAATTAATAAATACTGTATATCAACAAGCTTGTGAATATTCTGTTGTTCACAAATTTCAGCAGGAGTCACTAGAACTAAAATTATCGTTAATATGGAGAACACTTCATCCAGCACCAAACACTTCTGGAAAAGAAGTGCCTTCAAGAATACGGTGGACCCTCATATAACAAGCAGTTTGTATAGTAGAAAAATCTGCTTAAAGGAAAAAAGTTTCGTAGATGGGGGAAATCGCTTAACCGAATTGCCTATGGGGCGAATCCGTACAACAAACAGTCATGATTAGGGATTCATCCATTTCAATGCATTCCTATGGGAAATTTGTACAAAGGAAAATTTGCTTAACAGAATTTCATTTGGGACAAATTAATTCCTTTACACAAGGTACCACTGTACACTTCTGGGAAAGGTTGCATAGGTCTACTAAACAAATCCCACTTCACCTTCATTGCACCTTGAACTTCGGAGATAAAAACCCACCTGCAGATCTCCACCAAGGAAAACAAAGTATTCTTATTATGGAATGGGGTGGGGGACATGTCAGTCTGTCTGTTTAGAAAGGTATAGGGACCCTGAGGTGCTCCAGATATTGCTGGACTACATTTCCCATAATTTCTCCCCTGGTAGCTGGAGCTGACAGAAGTTGTACTCCAATGCCCCTCAACATCACGGTTTGGGAAATGGCAGAAGGACCAGACATGAACCCCTTCAGTGGCTTCTCCTTGAAATTCTCTAAGCAAAGACGGGAGGGGAGGGCTTTCTGCCATGAAGTTGCTACACACACACACACACACACACACACACACACCAGCTTTAGCATCACAGTTTTACAGGCTTAAAGTAAAATCAAATAAAGGAATGCAAAGATAAAGAAGTGGCAAGAAGCAGCACTTGAGCAGGAGCGGTGAGAATTACAGCTTGTTCCCGAAACCGAACAGCCTGAGTGAGGGCTGCTTGCAAAATACTAATCAGATCCTGGAAGTCCGACAATCCGAAGGGAGAGTCTTTTTTTGGCATAGCTCCTCCTGGAGACGTGGTGGAAGGGGGGAGGGGGGAGCGAGAGCTCATTTTGTTTACGACTTAAGAGGAAGTGGTAACTGCTCCTGTTTGTTCTTCTATAGAAAGTGGGGTGGGGTGGGAGGTTGGGGGCAGGGAGAGGTTGGAGCTTTCAGTGTGCTGAAAAGCAGGGGCTGGGGTGGAGAGAGAGTAGGGGGATAATCCCTCTCCATTAAAAAGGGGGGGAACCCCTGAAGCTCTTGCTTTGGATTCCACCAGATATGTTGTCCCCTCTTATTTGCAGACCAGATCTTATGCTTCCTGAATTTCAGCTAAATTTTAAGCTCCATTTTTGAGGGGGGGGCAGGTAGAAATCAGGGGAAAGGAGAAGAAGAACCCCCACCCCTTTTAATTGCTGGGAGGATTAATGACGACATTCCTCACCCAACTGTTCCCACAGGAGGCAGATGCTCTGCATTAACTGGGTTGGAAGGGTGAAAGTGAGAAGAGGAGCTCTCAGACAGAACACTTCCCAGTAAGGCAAGAGAAAGTACACAGAGGTCTCTTCTGACTCTCCCGTTCAGGAGCGCTAGCATGTTCTTCCCAATGCAAAGCATGCTCTCGCCCGTGTCAGCAGAGGATGGGCCAAGAAAGGTTCCATCTGGGAGAAAGGAAGTTGGGTGCTTCCTTCTCACTACCACCCATTGTGCCTTTCCCAACTACTGTTTTCAGTTGTGCCTTTCCCAACACCATGTTTTCAGTTTTGCTTGCTTTCCTCCAACCAACCCAGGTTTCTTATCCCTTTTTTATCCTCCCAAGAGCCTGGGTGAAGGAGTTTGCCCTGAGAGTAAGCCGCTGAACTCAAGGTCATTCAATGAGCTTCCCGGCTCTGACTGGTTTTGCATTTGGGGCCGCCAGTAATCTTAGCTGTTGCACACACCCCTTCCTCCTTGGTTGCCACCCCGTGATGAGATATGTCAACATTCCACTACAGAACCACCAGAGTAGAAGCCTTTCAGCCATTAGATTGCTCTGAATCCTGGTTTGTCAGCAAGCTGAGATGGGAGGGGTAGCCCTGCCTGCCCCCTCTGCCACTGCTTTCCATGAGTAGAGACTCCTGTTTGCATGGGAAATCTCCATGTGAGTAAGAACCATGGGGAAATTGGCATCCCTTCTTCAGAGACAGCAATGAACGAGCGTGAAAAGCAGTGATGGCAAGGAGAGACAAGCTCTCCTCTCTAAGCATTCTAGCCTTCATGGAAAACGCTATTTAATTCACATTATGAGCTATCACTTGAACACTTCCTACAAGGCAAAGCAACTGTAGACATTCTCTTTGGGCAAACAGTTGAGGGAGTTGGATTGGTTGAGGTTTAGGAAGAAAAGATTTAAGAGGTGGTATGGTAGACATCTTCTGATAGCCATCTGTCTTGTGGAGGGGAAACAAGCTACCTTTCTGTGGTTCCAAAGGGTAGGAGCTGAAGCAGTGGATTTAAATTCCAAAAGACGTCATTTTGACAAAACAGAACTTCTGTGGACCTCAGGGGTTTAGGGCTCCAGCTGCAGAGCTACAGGCTGGGAGTTCAATTCCGCACTGTGCCTCCTTGATATGGGGTGTACTGAAGATTCATAGGATCTCTTCTAGCTCTACAATTCTAAGATGACAACGATGACAAGTACAATGATGATCACATATCGTCACTGAAGGTTCTTTAAATAGATGTTTGGTGCTGATCTCTCAACCCTTGACGTCACTACTTCCAACTATGCAATTATGTTTGGTTCTAAATAAAGCATATCAAAAATCACAGCTATTACATTAAGTTTCTAGCTCTCATGAATACAGAAACAATGTATTTTTCTAAGTCTAGATTTCCTTCCTTCTTTTCTGTTTTCTTTTATTTTTCAGAAACTAAAACAAGATGGTGGTAAAGCTATTCTTTAAAATCCTGAGTGGAAACATAACTGTGATAAAGAAGCATATGCAATAATACCTTGGTTTAAGAGTACTTTGGACTACGAGTGTTTTGGAAGACGAGCAAACATTTCTGGTCATTTTTGCCTTGATCAATGAGCAATGTCCTGCAATACAAGCACTGGAGCAGGTCACATGATCACAAGTGAGCCAATGATATATCTCTCTCTCTTTTTCCCCCCTCTGTGCTGGATGTGGGTGATTATCTGGAATGTTTCTCAGGCAGCCTCAAAAGCAGAGGGAGGGGAGAGGAACGGAGGTCTCCCTTGCACCTGCCACAAACATTTTTCAAAGGAGAGTGCAGGTTAGAGGTTTTTCCTTTTCTTTATATTTATATTTAATTCATTTTCAACATTATTTCTTATCTTTCAAACCATTTCTAGTCATGGGGCAGCTAGCCAAGTGTGTATATAGCTGCAAATTGCATTTTATTATTGTCAAATTAAAAACATAGAGTAAAATCCAGTTATAAGTCCCAAGCAGAGCAGATTCTGCAGCCAGGTACTAAACCATGGTGTGGATGAGGATTTTTAGCCAACTTTTTTTTGTGAGTTTTGGCATTTTGCGTGCACGGTATGTGCTCTATGGGGCCCCAGAACAAATCATCTGAGTTTCCATTACAGTATTTCTTCAGGGGAAATTTGCTTTGATATAAGAATGCTTTGGTTTATAAGCATGTTTCCCGAATGGATTATGCTTAGAGAACTGCCCCCCTTCCAAAACAAACCACCCATCTCTAATTATGCTCGTAAAACAAGGTATTACTGTATCACTATTTCTATGACATTCCAGTTTGGGCACAAAACATATACAGATCCAAATATAAGTAACTGTCTGTACTAAGTAAATATATTAAATAGATGTAATTATATTGCATGAGGAATACAATAAATTATTCCAGGATATCACCTCTCTCTCCATTTTAAATTCCTTCAGCTCCTCTCTGGAACCAATAAACTATGGAGAGTTGAAGCAAGCTATAGAACCAGCAGCAAACAAGCCCCCTGGCCCTCACTGTCAACACACAAGGAAACAACTGGACAAAATGTGATATTCACGTTCATGGTCTCAGAATCCCTGGGAAAACTACAAAGGAAGGTTGCTCCAAAAATATACCTCAGAAAACAATATCTAAGCTGCAGCCGTTTGTATACACCCAAGCATTATGCCTAGGAGGAGAATGAGATCCTTCTTTTTCTCACATTACCATCCTCTTAGATTAAGGTGCAAATATTATCCAGGACAGAAAGGGAGAGGGAAACCAAGCACAACTGCCCTTCTGGCCTCTAACAAGACTCCTGCCCTGGCTACATCATTTAGCCATGGATTTTAAGAACATCGTCTAACCAAGGACTTTAAAAGTATCCTCCTGGTGAAGCACATCTTTCACCATGTCTAAACTTCTAGGACCTGCTTTGAAGAAGGGTGATTTACACTTGAAATCTTGCAATGTTCCTTTTTTTATTTTTAATCGTGACCTATAAAGGTATCACCTGTAACCTAATTTTGCAATTGTGTTTTGTGATGGCCACACGGCTCAACTCCTTTTTGCCAAGCACAGGGTGTAAATGCTTCCACCAAGTTACACTGACCACAGGCCACAGCACTCATTGTCTTCTGTACACGTTCTCTCTTCCACTTGTTGCTAATATGATTGTCACTGAAATCCATGACTTGCAAAACCTACCGGGGGAGGGGGGATGGACTGACTCCCCAACTTGCCCCACTTGCACAGCTGTTTTTCTCCACCTTTATTCTGGATCTATGAAACACATACTGCACGTGGTTATAGTTTTACAAGAGGTAGCAAGGATGACAGGTCAAAAATGAATGGGGAAATAAATAAAGAAGACCAAAAAGAGTCACCTTGGCTATATTATTCATGTGAGCTTTCGTGGACAAGTCCACTTCTTCAGGCCATCATTGGACATAATTTTGCTGATTGTCACATGGCACAAAAATGAAGACTTCTTTCTTTTCTTTTTTCTTTTTTGGAAACTGCAGCTATTTGGGTGCATTTCATTCAAATGTCTGAATGGGGAACTGTTTGAAATGTCCCCAGAGTCAAGGAAGTGAATCTAGATTTAATGACAACAAGCAAGATAGAAAAATAGGTGTTCAAGCATTTTGATTATGCCAAGTCATTATCTTTACACTTAAAGAGACACTTGTGATGCTCGCAAGGACATGACCTACAAACACCCCCTTCCCCCAGCTCTATTTCACATGTTTACAAAAGAATCAGCACATCTGATCTTGCCTGATTTCAGAAGCTAAGCAGGTCAGGCCTGGCTAGTACTTGGATGGGTGACCACCAGGGAATACCAAGTACTGGAGTAGGAACTGGCAGACCACTCCAGTATTCCTGCCAAGAAAACTCCATGGACATTGAGTCACAGAGAGTCAGTCACGATTGTAACGACACAACACACACACAAACAGGATACTTGCAAAATACTCTAACAGAAGTGTTCTGCAAGTAAATCAATGTTTTGAATCAATCCTCTTCCTTTAAAAGAGGGAGTGGGGTGAGGACAGGAGGGCTTTGCATGATCATCCAATGAAACTTTTCAGCTGCGTACAGAAAAAGGCAGAGACAATCCTTCCAGAATGGTGCGGGCAATCATCAAACAGAGAAGCTCACACGGCATTACATCAGAAGGCTAGAACTTTCTTTTGGCATTAAAAAGAAGGGAAGGGAAGAAGAAGGGTACTGCGCCCGCTTGTGGCTGATATTAAACACTGTTTGCCCCACAAAGTATCACCAACCATAATTCCACTTTTCATGACACAGTGCTCTCCAGCACTCAGATGGATTCTTTTCACATGAGGTTTAAAAAGCTTTCTAGACAAGTTGGCACCTATACACATTTAATGCAGTTTCTTTTACACCAGTGGATTCTATCTGGGGGGGGAGCAATTTGCAGCTAGTCTTGATCCAGCAATAGGTTGCTTTTAAAATTAAGGAAGAGAGGTGAGTGAAATTGCTTCCAAATTGACTTATGAGCAATAATCAGAAGAAACCATCTCAGGCAACAGCTGGATAGTTCAAATGCCTCTCATGATCTCAACTACTCTACTCTAAGAAAGGATGTGATCTGTATTTTATTCCTACAACGTTCTGGTTCCATCCCGTGGCACAGTCATTAAATGCCTGTACTGCAGCTAAAACTGTGCTCACAACCTGGGGTTCAATCCCAGGTAGCAGGCTCATAAATGTCTCAGCTTTCCATCCTTTTGAGGTCAGTAAAATGAGTATGCAGCTTGCTGCGGAGGGAGGCAATGTGTAGCCTGCGTACTATAATTAAACTGTAAACCGCCCAGAGACTACTTGAAGTAGCATGGGGCGATATATAAGCAGAACACTTTGCTTTTGCTTTTTCTTTTTGCGATGCACGCATGTACGTTCATACACAACCCACTCCTTCCCTTCATCCAAGACCACATTTAAAATGTAATGTTTGGGGTGAGGTGTCTCCTTTCGTGTGGTGTGTGTGTGTGGGGGGAAGCAGCCATTACTTGAGGGTTACAGGGTATCAGATGAGATGTGGCTGCCCATTTCATGGGTACCTCATTGGAAAGGAGTGGAGGGGAGTAGATGCAAGAGAGGGAAAATGCATGTAGAGGGGGAGCGGGAAACCAGAGTGCTTTCATTGGGAAACAAAGGATCAGAGGGAGGGGGATTTTTTCCTTCAGTATACACCCTTGACCAACTCATTATGAGAATGGGTGCCTAGCCTTTCAAGCTTCACAATCTCCTGCTTTTCAGGGCACACATAATCTGTTCTGAACTCTGGGAATCGGCCAGGCTACATAAAATACTATTAAAGCTTGGAAGTTCCCAGCTGAGAGCACTTATTTAAAAGAAAAGAAAAAAACCGACCCCCCAAAAAAATACCCCTGATGAAGAAGGAAAAAGAAAAGAAAAGCTGCAGGGATGTGTTACAAATAGCAAGAATGAAAATAAGTTTGCTTCTTGCAGTCCAAGAATGTTCTGCCAATTGAGCAGCCAGAACAATGAATGAGTGCCCTAGATACCAGCGCGTGGTACAAACCAGTACCCAAGCAACAGGCTTGCTTCCCCAAAGTCTCCCCATCCAGTGATGGAGCACTGCTGCCACCTTGTGGCAAATGATGGTTACTGCTAAAAGAGTCATCGCCTCCAAACCCTCAACTCCCTGTGCCGGTCCCAGCAAAAGTAAAGGAGCCCCTGTGCGCTCTAGAAAGACGGATCCAATGACCATCACACAAAGGTTGATGCACTACAGGCCGCTTCATCCGATGCAGAAAATGTGGTGCAAGTTGGTCAGCGTACCTAAGATGTGTACACTCGTACCTGACAAGCATAGGCACAAGCATGGGTAGACAGACACAGAAGAAACAAAATCAGGGAAGAGTAGGGAGAAAATAATCATGGCACTGAAAAATGTGGGGCTTATTAGCTGCCCAACTCACTCACCAACATCTTGCAAGTACGGATGGCAAGGCCAATGATCTGAAGATGTGTGGCACACCAAAGAATAAGCCAGCATGATGCAAGTCATTTAAAATGGCTATTTATTTTATGCCTTCTGTTTCATTATCTGTGTTAGCCAGCTTGTATATTATAAGGAGGAGGCAAAATGTGTACTGGATTAGCAAAATCATTATACCTGTAGAGGTTGGCCAAGATGCTCCACTGCTGATCAGGAGGGTGCCATTTTTAAAGGAGAGGAACCTCAGAAAAAGAAAGTCCAGCTCAAAATTGTTTCACTTTCATCAGTAAGTCTGGCAACAATTTAGAGTGCAGCTATTAAAGCACGGCAGTTACTGCTCTCTTGATCTCTATGCATAGTTCTCTTGCTTAAGTTGAATTTTAAAATATAGTCACAGGCTTTTATAATTCTTGATCGTTTTCTTCCTTTTAATCAATTTCCTCCTTGATACCATTACTCACCTAGGATGTGAGAATTCTGTAGGCAGAAAATATAAAAACCTACTTATTGGCGATAACAAGGGATGAAGTAGAGTCTAGTACAAGTGGACCCTTGTATAACAAACTGTTTGTATAACATAAAATCTGTACAACATAAAAAATTCCGGAGATAGGGGAAATTTGCTTAACAGAATCACCTATGGGGCAAATCTGTACAACATGAAAATAGGATTACTCCATTTTCAATGCATTCCTATGAGAAATTTGTATCAAGGAAAATTTGCTTAACATAATTTCATTTGGAACGAATTAATTCCTTTATACAAGGTACCACTGTACTTGCAATTTAAACCATCATTAATGCAGTGGCCTTTAATGTACCATAATATTAACCACAATGTACCACAAGATGTTTTGTTAGCTACCAAAAAGGACTTAAAACATAATACACAACAATCACACAATTGCCAAATCTATGCAACAATGCTGAAAGACCAAGGTAGGATTTGTTCTCCATTTATGGAGGAGTGTTTAGGGGATAGCAATTTCTCATCCTGGGATCTGTTCACACACTCATCATTTATCCTAGCATGTAGCAAATCCTATGTACCTCATCATTAGTTGCATGATCGAATGAACCACCCATGTAGTCCCTAAAACAGCCTGGTAAAACTTCTACTCATTGCATCATGAAAATTATCTTGGCTGCATGACAGAAGCATCAGATGACTGCTCCGCCATGCTGGTATACAGCCAAATTTACAGAGAGCATCAGGTCATCTCACATTTCATTTCACACAACCCTATGCACAGATGTGGGCACCACAGACCACTGAAAACCTATTTAGGATATATATCAGTACAGATGAGTGTACATCTTTCCCACCCCATCCACACTCCCCAAAACAGGATGCAACGGTAAAATGCAGAATAAAGTGGAGGGAGGCAGGAAGTGAGCTACCGTATATTTATCTGGCAACCGACTGTCCACCTAAGGTGTCCCACTGTGTGAGATTCTTGCAAGGAGCATCAGACTAGGGCCTGATTCTATAATCCCTTACTGTATGTGGGTTATAATCTATAGCAGGGCTGCCCAACTTTGAACAGGCTGAGGTCTACTTTTTCCAGACTAAAGTGCCTGAGGGCTACTATACTAATACCTCTACTTACGAATTTTATCCATTCCAAGTACATGCTCATGGCCCTTGAACTGCCCACTCAGCTAAGACAGTGGGCTGGCAGACCCAGAACTTTGCTGGGGCAGTAGTGATCCTTGGGATGGGAGAAGGAGGGGTGGAGAACTTATCCCCTCACATTTTTATTGATGCCTGGCAGGCTACTTTTGAACCCTTTGCAGGCTTCAATAAAAAATGTGAGGGGATAAGTTCTACACCCCTATAGGAGTACAATTATCTGAATCAGTCATACCAGCAAAAGAGTTCTGCTAGCTGTTTTTCCAAAAATCCCTTCCTGAGTTCTGAGAGAATTTTTGTAAAGCAAAATGATACAATTACAGTCCTCCCATCCCCACAGTTCCTTAACTATTAAGAGAAAGAAAGTGCATAGACTTCCTTTCTGCCTTGAGCACACATCTTGTGGATCCCAGGGGTCTTATTTATTTACTCAGTAACCAAGCCACACAAGTCTCAAATCACTGCAGGGGTGAGAGACTCTGGGTTTTGTACTGCATGCTACTTACCGAAGCACTGCAAAATGGTTATGTTTACATTTTACTGCCTTTCTCAAGCTTAGCTCTTCAAACTCCTTGCAACAGGAAAAATGCAGCTACTGGCTACAAATGTCAGTTTCACTTTAAGCTCTCTGACTTACTAAATTAAATGACAAGCACAACTGCACAAAACTGCATTACGTGCATAAACATGCAAAGCGAGCTCAGCCGCCTCATACAGTGGCATAGGCCAGACCCACTCGGATGTCGCAGGCGCGCTCACCCAGGGTGCCCACTCCCAGGGAGGCGCAGAGGTCAGTCACGTGCAACTGCACCTTCTCTGTTGTGGGCCCCGCACTATGGAGCCACCTTCTGAGTGAGCTGCACCTTGCATCATCCCTGCCTGCCTTCAGAAAGGCTTTAAAAACTTTGCTTTTCAGTGAGGCATATGGCGACCTAATTTAATTTAATTTAATTTAATTTAATTTAATTTGTTATGGTTGTTTTATTCTTGTTGTTGTCTACCACCCACTGACCCATCTTGCTGTATTGTTTTGTACTGCTTTGAATTGATTTTTAATCTTGTAAACCGCCCAGAGTTCCATATTGGAAGATGGACAGTATAAAAGTGAAATAGACAAACAAATAAATAAATATGGAGCAGCTGGAGAAAGACTGATGCACCTAGCAGCTCCCTTTGAGTGAACAGAGTCATTGCACTGATGTCCACTCCATGGAGACTGCATTTTTACACATCATGGTTCCAACTCAAGTAAGGCAATCTGTGGCAGCTGGTACAGCAATCTGGAAAAACAGTGTTTGTTAAGGGCATCCATTGTACCATTATAATGCCTATCTGGATGGATTTTGCCCATGTTTTCAACATGCCACCTGGCATCCATTTACTGTATATACTCGAATATAAGCCTAGTTTTTTAGCCCTAATTTTGGGCTGAAAAAGGGGGTCCTCGGCTTATATTCGGGTCAATACTTTTAGCCACTGAGGCAAGTTTGGGTCGGTGGCTAAAAGTCATTTTAAACATTGTGCACCACTTCTCCTGATCCCCCCCCCATGTTTAAAATGACTTTTTAAAAAGTCATTTTAAAACAATGTTTAAAATGACTTTTAGCCACCAACTCAAGCACTTTCCTCGGTGGCTAAAAGTCATTTTAAACATCACACACACACCCAGCTCACAAAGGAAGGAGTTGCCAGGCCCTGCTGCATTTCCCACCCTAGGCTTATACTTGAGTCAATAAATTTTCCCAGGTTTTTGGGTTTAAATTAGGCGCCCCGACTTATACTCGGGTCGACTTATACTGGCCCAGATTCCAAGATTTTATTTAAGAGAGAGAGGAGGGGAGAGAGAGAGATTACAGGGCTGCAGCTACAAGACAAACATGCAGCCAGTGTTTGGTCCATCGTTCTGCAAGGACCTGGGAGATTTGCCAGTAAGGGAGACCACTCACAGCTCTACAAGTACTCAAAAATAGGTAAGTCAATGACAGACCGGCAAATGTTCCAACAGTAGGCATGCCTGGCTGGAACAGCTGCCTGCAAACAGGGCAAAAAAAGGTTCTTCCAGCTGTGAATGTGACTTGGGGGACAATGGGAGGTGTAGTCGACAAAAGGAAATTTCCAAAGCTCTGGTAGGACACATCTGAATTGCACCTCCTACAGTACTATGGAAGAGCCACTGGACTCAATGGCCTTTTAGAGCTCTGTGGTTCCATCCCTCTTGGAGTCTCCCATTCTACAATTTTGCAAAACATCATCATCATCATCATCATCATCATCATCATCATCATCATCATCATCATCATCATCATCTGCTATGTGCTTTGTCTTGCACAGGCTTCCAGGAGATTGTGCAGGTGGAACGGCAGTGCTGGCAAAAAACAAAGAGGATTGCATCAAATAATATAGGCTTGCTGATGTTGAATTTGACCTAACGGTTGTTGGGAGAAGGTTTCAAACCATAATAATATGCAAATGTCTTTTCCAAAAAAACTAACTTTGTTTGTATTTTTCTTGGGAGCATGGTAAACGACTCTCCAAAGAGTTCAGATATGCATCCTTCTAAATCAAATGAGCATTGCACCTCAGGAAACGGGCATAGCAAATTGATACAGCTATACTTTTTTAGAAAGCAGAGATTGGCCCAGTTACTTTAAACTCCCCAGGCAACATAGTTAGCAACTAATCTGTCTGAGGGATTCCAGATTGTGTAACCCAAAAAGCAAAGTTCCAATCTCTGCTATAAATCTCATTCATTTGTGTGGTTTTTCAGGAGACAGTAGCTGGGAGGCGGGCAGGGTGAGTTAGGAAGGAGATGCCATGATGGACTAACACTTTATTTTATATGTATGTGGCTTTCTTTCTTTCTTTCTTTCTTTCTTTCTTTCTTTCTTTCTTTCTTTCTTTCTTCATATCAGAGCACTGCACAATTTAAAATGATGCATGTTTGTGAACTATAGGTAAAATAAAAAACAAATTAAAATGTTAAGATAATTAGACTATTTATTTGTTCGTTCATTCATTCATTCGTTTGTCTGTCCATCCGTCCGTCCGTCCATCTGTCCGTCCATCCATCCATCCATCCATACATACATACATACATACCAGAAGCAGGATACTTTCACAACATTATCTCAGCCATCTGCCATGGGAACATGTGGTCGGGCATAAATTGTACATGCATAAGTGCTGCATTGTCTGAATTTCTCCAGACACAGAAAAGTTGTCCTCTATCCAACTACTCCCATATAACTGTATGTCAATGTGCTTAAATCTTAATGTGCAAAGAAAGTTAAACTAGGATGTTTTCTAGTTATAATAAAATATTTATTTGCATACCTAAAGAAATTGGAACAGTATTTTCTCCAATTTTCTGTCCTTTGTGCAGGTTCTTTAATAATAATAATATCTTTATTGTCAAAGTACAACATGCATACAATGAAATTGGCTCAATGAAATTATGGACCTGTAGACTCTTCTTTGCTATCAGTAAAAAGTGGTGGCAGAAACAACAGTTAGGTGAAAAGAATATCATTGGAGACTCATGTGTGGCACCCTGAATTTGTGTGTGTGTGTGTGTGTGTGTGTGTGTGTGTGTGTGTGTGTGTGTGTGTGTGTGTGTGTGTGTGTGTGTGTGTGTGTGTGAAGACATGTAGTCATACACATGAGCCATTTAATATGCACAACAGCGGTGTGTGTGGCTGTTTTATGTGGTTCTCCTCTCTCCATTTTTATGCCAAAAATAATCCTGTATCAGGCCTGAAACAAAAGAAAATTAAAAAATAATGAACATAAATACATCATGGCACCTGAAAGACTATCTGCTCTGTTTTAATATGTGTTGTTGTGGGCAAGTCCAGGTACAGGGCAAATGTTTATACCTTTTGATACATGTCCCTAAAACAAAGAGACTGTTTGTTTAGTGCTGCATTTTACACCTGGCAATGACCTCTTAAGATCCCTGTTGATCTTCAGTTGCCCTCCCAGAAAGCATTTTCTGTCAACAGTGACAATGATTAGTGGCTAAATTAATCCCAGGCTAGAGATAACAAGCAGAAAGAACATGGTAATAAGTCTGCCTAAGCCCTGTAAGATAGGTTTGATTAAGAGGTTGGCTCCAAGACTACAAGGCAGCTTATGATTAAGCTGGGATTTGAACCTGGGTCTCCCTGTTTCAACCCTGAACATTACAAAATATTGGCCCTCTCAAACCATTAGTTAATATATAAATGATGTCAAGGATGCAACATACTAATAACATGCAATTTACCCAGCGTCAAGGTTCTAAAATACAGAAGGACCCCCTTATTTTCACTTATCCAGAGTCTCAAAATATTAAAAATATTAAAAGAAAAATCCTAGAAATTGGGATGAACCAAAGTCTCGATCCCACTAATGAATTACTCCTAGGATTAAAAATTTTAAAAAGTAAAAAAAAAAAAAAGAGCAATTCAATTCCCAGCTCCTCCATGAAAGCAGGCGAAAATATGCCTGCCTCAGTGAGGGCACCTACCAGAGAGGGATGGTTTCTGGGGGGAAGCAGCCTCCCCCTCCTGTCCTGGGCAACTTTCACCAGGCTGGGAGGGGGTCATCCTCGTTGTCTCCATTTGCCATGCAGTGGGGATGGAAAATGGTGACTGCCATTTTTCTTTTAAAAGGCAAAAACCTGCAAATCACATTAGAAACATGAAAAATCAAATATTTTAAATGCCTGAATTTTTATAGTAGCAGCAGTGGGTTTTTTATTGCAATAAAACATCATATTGATTTTGTTTTATTTTATTTATTTTTATTTTTTTACACTTGTTCTCCTTGATGGGCTGACACAACATGGGACCATGCAAATTTTGTTCCCATTCCACTTTGTTTGTTTGCTTTTGCTGAGACTTCTGGATATGCCAGAGAATATATGAAATTGCAAGGCTGGTTGCGATCATGGCATAAGTCACTTGAACCCAGAAGACAGTACACTGTCCACTTGTGGATCAGAGGCACCCAGAGGTGAACCCACTTGGGACCCAAAACTTTAACCTTAAGATTTGTGTGTTTTTTTCTATTTAAAGAATGCCAAGGCATTTAGCCATAAGTGGCAAGCAGAAATCAGTCAGTGATTCAAGGGTGGGAAAAATCTTAATAAGAAATATTCTGAGTGCCTCTGCACGAAATGTTGGCACTGCATTGTATGACTGCATCCTCTGCCTCCCCATCACAGAACCGCCAAGAAGGTTCCTCTGACACACAAACCCCAGCACCCCATAATGTTCTTAGTGAGACAGAGAAGTGCAGCAGAGGTCCCATCTCCAGTTTCAAGAAACTGTGCTCTGTATCAGCCTTCTCTGATGACTACTTTGCCATGTGTGCAGTTCTTCGTTGTAACATCTGCATTCTGCCCTTCCACCAGGGCAGCATCTTCAACGTTCAGTGAGATCTTCCAGGCGTTTTCCTGCAAGTCCACTTTTCGGATCCTGAAGCACCACTTGGCCTGATTGACCACGTCTTCATGTCTTGACAATCCACATGTCCTTATTGACAGTGTCCTGCCCTCTCTGTTTTGGTTGCCCACCTGACCGCTGGAAATCAGTTTTCAGGTGGCATGCAGTTTGGGTGACGGCGGAAGGTGCTGCTCTGAGGGTATATCCATAGCAGGGGAGCCAGTTTTTTCTCATCTTCTCTGTTATTTAGACCACACCTAGCTGCTGTCAGGTACAATCAATTGGATCAAACAGAATGGGATCAATGAGATGGATCTCCCCCCACCCCCACCCCCCAAAAAGGATTTTTTAAGGCTTGCAGTAACCTAACAACCTGTTTTAGACTTACAACTCTACTTTGTACTAGGCCTTGGTATGTGTATCATGATGTGCCACTAAGTTTATGTATTTATTTATTTTATTTACAAAAACATTTAGCCGCTCCACTACCAAGAGGCCTCTGGGTGGCATCTGTAGGGTAACCTTAAAAGAGCTTTCAAGGGCCACAACCACAGTTTCAGAAAAGACAGAAGTCACTTCACAGTTTCATGTCATGCAAGTCCTTCTGCAGTTTTAAAATTCAATTTATATTTCATTTGTATTATATTTAATATCATTCATGTATCATCATCATCATCATCATCATCATCACCACCACCACCACCACCACCACCACCACCACCGCACAGCAGGCAAGATAACTACGCTGGATTTTGTATTGCAAATCACTAGTCGAACGCTTCCCAAGCGTTTAGGACTATGTGGTGTATCGGTGAATAATGCGAGCGGATCCCAGTAAGGCGGCCTTCTGCAGCTGACCGATAGTGACTTTGTCAACTCCAATTTCTTCTAAATACTTGCTTAGCTCTTTAGGAACCGCACCCAGCGTGCCGATTACCACTGGGACCACCTGTACCAGTTTAGGCCAGAGTCTCTGAAGTTCAATTTTCAGATCCTGATATTGGGTAATTTTTTCAAGTTGTTTATCAGTGACTCTACTATCACCTGGTATAGCAACATCAACGATCCACACTTTTTTCTTCTCCACAATCACAATATCCGGGGTATTGTGCTCTGTCTGTATTCGGAAGTCCCCATGAAATTTTGCATGCCCATTTCCAATCACTTTTTCAGGCTTATGATCCCACCAGTTCTTTCTTACAGGCAGATGATAGTTGTGACACAAATTCCAGTGGACCATTTGAGCAACTACATTATGACACTGTCTGTAATCCGTCTGAGCAATTTTCTTGCAACAACTCAATATATGGTTGATAGGTTTCATCTGCCTCTTTACAGAGTCTACATGTGGGGTATTTTTTATTATTATTATTATTATTATTATTATTATTATTATTATTATTATTATTATTATTATTATTATTATTATTATAAACACATTTATTTATTTATTTAAAAAATTCTATCCCACCTCTCTCCCCAAAAGGACCCAAGACCTCCCCAAGAGGTTATGCTGCCCATGTTTCAATCTTTCCCTCATTATGAGAAACAAATTAGAATAGGGAATTAATATGCGGTTTGCTATTTCCAATCACTGTGCTAGTGACAGGCGTGTTAGGATTACAGTCCAGAGGGAGCTAGAGCATTCTGGCTGAAATCCAGTTGTGCATTTACCCAAACAAAGTAACATCTGATAGCAAGCTGACCTAAGAAAGTATGTGTTGCAAACTGAATAATGCAACTCTGGGCTGCAACAGATCATGTCTACAGAAATTTTCCAAATGGTGACAGTTAATCTCTACAAGTAACAGTACCACCTTTTGCATGACTGTGCAACCTGATACTGGCCTTCATATCATACTTTAACCTTATGGCACATAGAGAAAGTACCTGGGAGTTTACTTAGAATCCAGATGCATGACCTGTTTGCATCTTCTTCTTCACCATTCCCTGTGAGACATCTCTGCAACGTGTGAGTGGATGACCAAAAACTATTCCCAGGCCCTCACTTAAAGGAAACCCTCTCTGTCAGAATTGTTTTAAACTATTTATCTATTTAATTAAAATATTTCTATCCCACTTTTATCCGTGAAAGGGCCCAGGTATCAACAAGCTTTTCACCAACAGGCATCTCTATATAAGAGATAGAGACCGTGTGCCCATCTCTGTATAAGAGATAGAGACCAAGTGCCCAAACTGCGAATCGAAACCCACTAATTTTTCACAAAGTGCCAACACAGCCATTTAACCTGAATGCAGGTGGCTGTGAAGGAGTGATGTCGGGTGTCCACAGAAAGGGCTCTGAGTCCGTGCCATAGGTTCACCAACACTGCTATATAGTGATCATGTATGGAATGGTTTGCTGCACTCTGGGTCTGATAAAATCTCAAAAGCAAAAAGAGAACACAAGGAAACAGATTATATATTTTCTCCCTCCTTGATATATGATCAGACCTTTTTGTTGGGGGGTGGCAACTTTTTATAGGGATATTTTACAGTTTCTATTCTATAGTAAGTGTGTTCAGGGTCTAATTTTTAATTTCCTCTTTTCTGCAAGTTAATCAATACAGTGACTAATTAGCAGAGTTAAATATTCCGTCTCAGAATAAGATGGAAATTCCAAATAAGCTACGTGGACCTTCATGATGAGCTGTAGCTTGTAACTTTACACTGTAAAGGCTTTATTTTCTTCTTTTCCTCCTCACTTTTGCTACTTTGGAGTAAGAGTGCATGATGCTCAAATTTCCCACTGAGCACCACTAGGTGGCAACAGAGACCATCCTCACTGGAGGAAAAAATGGCTTCCATTTTTTAAAATTTACTCAAATACAGTATGTAGAGTTCTCAGAAGTGTGGGGGGTTAAGGAACTCTTGATCCTCTCGAAGTTTTAGCCCAAGCACTTCACTCAGTCTCATACCCTATAGCAAATGGCAAAGGACTATGGGAGTTACAGTCCATCTAGATTCTAGAGAGTTCCCCAAATTCTCCATTCTCCAATCTGAGAGACAGTCGCCTATGTAGCCTATCTGAAAGAAAGGCCTAAGTTGGAAGATTCCAGCTTCCTTTTTGGACAGAAAGTTAGGTGGATTTCAGCCTAGGCCTCCACAAAGTCTTCCAGCTTTGGCCTTTCTCCCAGGTGAACCACATTTAGGCCTCAGCCTAGCAGTTGGGGGGGGGGCTTCCTGAAAAGAGAATTATGGGATTTTGGGTCCAAAAACGATCACATCCCCACTTATCATTAATCCATAGATTGGTATGACAGACCAAAATGTAATCAAAAAAGTTTTGGGAATCTTAAGCAGGGAGGATGTCTTTCCCACAAAGGATGAGTTAGACTGTGAGCTAGACTAACTCTCAACAGGAGCCCTGTTCATGCCTGGACTATTTGGCACTCAAGCTGGGCCTGTCTCCTCTTATATTTTGGTTCCCATCCTCTCAGTCCCTAACCCATGCTCCCATGGGAAAAAAAGTTCTGAAGGGATCCTCTGAGGCACATTTGCTTGTATAAATGCAACATGCATAATGCAGCCAAGGACCCTGCTTCATCATGGTTCTTCCACATGTGCAGCGTTCATGTGAAATAGACGCAGAACATAGCTTCAAAATAAGCAATAGTCCCTTTCTGTTCTTCATTGGTCAGGCCTGGATTGGATACCCTGTCAAATTGAAGGCACCACAGTTTGAGAAGGATGCCTTTGAGCTAAAAATGTGTCCGAAGGAAGGTCCTCAAGATGGTAAACCAAGCCCTATGAGGAACAGTGGGGAGGGTGTGATATATTCCATCTGGAGTAAACTCAGAGGTGTTACCCTGGCCATCTTCAAATACATAAAGGGTATCATGGGGGAAGGGGGGATATATCCCTTGGTTCTAGAGGTTTCAACCTGGGCCACAGGATTCCAACTAGAAATCAGCAGGTAGGATATTTTCTTTTTTAGAACGAGTTTCCAGCTGCTAGACACTAGAAACTGGTGAGCTCTGCTCCACTGGAGGTTTTTAAATACCTCAGTAAATATGTTTTGGGTATGGATTTCCTATATTGGCAGAGGGTTGGACACAGAGCAACATACCAGAAGAAAACAACCACAGCAGTGTCTTTGAAAAACTAAATGGAGCACTCATCAGGACAATGCTCATGACTAAGTTCTGAATTGTTTCTCACTCCCCAAGCTACATAATTGATGTGAACAGCACTTTCATTCGAGGGTACAGTGCAAGACTGGGGAGGCAAGCATTATATGTACATCAGCTTATTCTGATGACTTTACAAGCAGTGAAAAATATAGTAACAAGATGGAAGTTAGTAATATTTCACCATGAGCCACCAGCAAACTGCATTCCGCTGGCATTTATCTTCTGGTTATGTGTAACGTATTCTAGCAAAATTACCTTCTCATAAAGACAGGCCCAAGCCCCCAGCTCAATTAGGTTTGTTGGCTATCTATTCCTTCTTAGAATAACTTTCTGGTTGCAAGCCAAGCCATGCATAGCTATAAGTAAGCCCAGAGGAACACAGTGGCATAATACTTTTGAACAGATAATCAAAGAACTGAGTGGTGTGTCATTGGCTTCTGTCTAAGAAACTGCCTCTCTGCAAATGGATGAAGCAGTTTGGGATTGTGGTTGTTTCTCTACGTAACCGCTTATTTTCCCACTTGCTTGTTTCCCAGCATGGAACTATGGTAAATAAGGCATAAAGATGTACCAGCAGAGGTCGCCATCGAACCACAAATGTAGGCCATACCAACTTCACACAATCCTTTTGCCTTTTTTAATGAGCAGACCCTCAGGGAAACTACTCTCAATGTTTTGGACATGCATGAAACTATTGGCTGGACTTTCTGGTCTCTTTCTATCCAGAGGGATTTTTTTGTGTGTGAAGAGGAGGGACAGTTTGTACCTTTGAAGCAGGACAACAAAATGTGCACCTCATGAAGACCAACAGAAATCATGAGATACCCCTACTTTTCTGCCTTTTCTGGATAGCAAAGAAGCACAGGGATGGGAAGGAAGTGTTCAGTACACATGACACAAGTCAAGTCGGTCATGTGGATGGGGGACTCTGGTTGAAAGCAATAATGTTAGCAAGCTCTTCTAATATGCTCCTACATTGTGAGATTGTGTGCTTCAACTGAGTTAGGGCCTTTTTACATGACCCCTAAGATCCGCTGGCCACTTAAATTCGGACCAGAGATCTTAGGGGTTCGTCGCTCTTCCTCTGTCCCCACCCCCTCCGCACTTCCTGGCTGCTGGCTGCGTGAGGGAGGGAGAAAAAAGAAAGAAAAGAATGCCGGTTTACCTCCGTTTTGTTCCCGGCAGCATTCAGATCTCTTAAAGGGACGGGGCGCAAAAAAAAGAACAAACAGAAGCCAGGAGAGCCCCGCACTCACTATCCTTACACCGGATCAAATATTTGTCACATCCCAAAGGCAGGTACCTGAAAGCTGTGCTGGGACGCGCTAAAGTGGGCGGGGTCGCACTTAATTTCCTGTTAACTCCGGAGCTGGTGGGTAAACATTTTTAATCTCCGGAGCTGGGAGCCATTTGCCCCAGAGTTTAGGGGTCGTGTATAAACGCCCTTAGTGGGTCACACATTTTGCAGGCCAGGGTTAGGCTTTCAGGAAACCGGACTATGCTGATCCAGATCTGTTATTGCTCTTTGGACTATCTTCCTCTTTCTTACCACTTTCACATGCACTGCTCAAACATTAAGGCCACCTAACTGACCCCTACACTTTGCAAGACTCGTCTCAGTTCGTTCACAACTATTATCTTAACAAGATACTAGGCAGACTGCAACTGTGTGGTTCCTTTGTTCAAGTGATGTTTACCTCTCAGTTCTCAAAAGACCAAAACTTCACATTCTATGGACACATTCACAGGACAAGAAGATGGTAATATGTCACAGAACTTTGGCTTATTTATTTATACTTAGTGTCAGTAGATTTTGACCAAGGGGTCATCCAAAACAGCACTGGACGAACACCCCCACGAATGGCATGAAGTTGTCCCAGGTCCTCCTGGACCTTGCCCATGATCGTGCCAAGAGGAGGGACAAAACAAAAATAGCAGACCAAGTGGAACAAATGCTAAGAAGAAGAAGAACTTAGTGACATATGTATCTCCTGTTTGTACCAAATCATCCATACTTCTGCTTAAAACAACAGCAGAAAATCAATAGAAGGGTAATACCAGTCATGACATCTCTGTAGATCTACCCCGACTTACAGGATAGTCGTGAGAATGATGGGTGCAGGGGAGGAAGCATGTACATTGTCCTGAGAGACCTGAAAGAAGGCCTGGATAAAGTATGATGTCAATTATTCCAGCCCTTTTTGTACCCAAAGCAGCTTCCTCCTACCCCCCGCTGCTGCTAGGGACCTTCTAAGTTGGCTGGATAGCTCAATGATTTAAGTATCTGATTATGGAGCCAGAGGTTGGGAAGTATGATCCTTCACTTTGTCTCCTGCACATTAGAGCCAGCCTAGGTGGCCTTGGGGAAGTTGCGCAGTTCCAGGATGCTCCCAGAAGAAGGGAATGGGGAACCATTTTGGAGTGTTCCATACCTGAAAAGCCCCGAAAAACGGTCACTCTAAGTCAGAATTGACTTGACAGCACATGATCATTGTTTATTTAGGGGCTTCTACTTTTTCGACCCAAAATTATTGGAAAAGGCTTCCCCCCATGTGATTAATTGTGATGAGTTCTTGTAAAGAGTGTGTGTGTGGTTGTAGGTGGTGTTTTGTTGATGTAGACAGTTCGGACACCTCGTTCAGACCTGTGGAGACACTCCCCCTACATTCTTTCCCTTCCCACAATCATCCTTCAAACTCTTTAAGTTTTTTTTTAAATCTTACATATACATTTCTCCCTTCAACAATGCTGAGGTTAGGAGTGTCAGACCTCTGTGCAGTTCAAAATTTGTGTATAACTCATATGTTCCCCAAAACATAACTACCAAACATAAACAGTTGATTCATACACTGAAAGAGGTGGGGGGAGGAAGAGAGGATGAGAGAGGCATCAGTTTTCAACATCAGGGTTCTCTTCCAAAGTGTTGACAAGCTTTTCTGTACAGCTTCTTATGTAATGAACCTTAAAGGTCCTTATTAGCCCCTAATCTAGATGCTGAATTAAAGATGTTGTGTCTGGGAGCAAGTAAACCACTTCAAGGCCTTCAGTACTGAACATACACCCCTGCCTGGTTCTGGTGACTAGAGACACAGTATTCCTTGTTTGCTTGTTTAAAACATTTGTATATAACAAAAAACTGTTGTCAGACATGTGCAATTCAGAGGAGAATGTATGAGATTAGTGCTAATTCCCCCTACCATCAGGGTCCTCTAAAGTCTGAAACAGGTTGCACTGTTGTTAGGTTTCATGGAAATGATGATGTGCACTAGAGAAAATTATTACTTATTCTGAAAGAGACTGTCCCTTTCAATTATTTAAATAAAATGTGAGCTCCACTGAAAGCTTAAATGGAATTCAACTTTAGGTCCCTGTTCCTGCTTCTGACTCTTTAGAACTTTCATGCAAGAAGCAGCCATGTGAGATGCTCCAGAATTGAAGATATGGGGAGGGAACCAATTGAAGTCTTCTTACAAAGACAAGTAACACTTCAGCTTGAAAAAAACAAGGACTGGAAGCTTCCAGAAATGATGGCCAATAGTCCAGTTCCCTACTGCCCACCCTGCACTAAGGTATGCAAAATTGCAGTCAGGTCATTTTCTTGCTCCCCCCCCCCATAAAAATGATAACACACACACACACACACACACACACACACACAAGGTCACTACAGTTTGTGTGGGAGCAATTCTCACTCAGCCTGCCAACCATTTCAACAAAGAGAGAAGTCTTGAGTTATAGCTTGTCGGACAAATTTAGCCAATGTTATCATACAGAGAAGCGTAACCAACTATTTTATTATGAGGACATTATAACACACACTGCTCTGTTTTGTTAAGACTGCAACTCTCCAGCACAAAGTATGTTTGTTTCCCTACAGGGGTGAAAATAAAGGGGGTTTTGTTTTGTTTTTTTCCTCTCTCCACCCCCTGCCCCCGCCCCTGCCAACCCTTCTCCTAGGTCTGAAGGGAGAGAGAGTTTATTTGACACTCCAGGGAGCTTTGTGAACAAAGTGCCGGAGGATAAATGCTCCCCTAAGAGTTGCTTGGCGTTAGACAGAGGGACCCTCTTCAGAAGAGAATGGGGGGCTTGTTGAGATGAGGCAGGAGGGGGGGAGCCTCCACTGAAGAGATCCCGAGCAGCCCTCACAGAAGGGTCTCTGTCCTGGGCTTACAATAGAGCAAGGCCTTAAAGACACCAAGTGCTGAAAGCCGAAGTGGAAGGGCGGGTGTGTGTGTGTGTGAGGGAGGGACATTTCCCTCCTTTTAGAAGGATTGCTTCTCTGCCTTATAAAAGAAGAAGAAGAAGAAAAGAAACAGGACAATTGAATAAGTTATAAAAGAGGTGTGGGTGTTTCCCCCCCCCTCCATACATTTTAGGAAGAATGAAGCAGACTGGTGAAGAGAAGGGGGGGGACTTAATGATTCTAAATACTAGTTCACACTCCCCAAGCCCCCCACCCACAGACACACACATACACACACACACACACACACACACACACACACCACTTGTGTGTTCAGAAAGAGTCACCCTCTTTAAAATATAGTCTCCTTGAAACATATAAGAGGTTCGGATGAGAGGCTTTTGGGAGGAGGGGATGGTAATAGAGAAATAATCCCCTTCCCAGCTGTGAGCAAACCCAATATTGTCTTCAAAATTCAACACCGGCAGGTGGCCCCTTCAGCTGGAGAAGGCATTTAATTTTCCATTACCCGAGAAGTAGCACTTGAAGGGGAAACTCCCTTTCCCCCCTTAAGGCAGCTTGTGGAAGCCCATCAGTGCACTCCAAAAATATGGGTTCTGTCATTTTTTTTTGTGAAACAGAAAACAAATGTGTGAGCCAGGCATGTTGGGGGTTATTTACAGCTAATTATATGACTGGAGTTGCCATTTCATCCTTTACCTCAGGCAGCAAACTGTCTTGGTTGGCTCCACCAATGAGTGACATTACTTGGCTTCAAGGGAGGCAGCAAGATACAGGGAGGAGAGGATGGTGAGAAGAGATGGGACACATGTGTGAGAGGAGGAGAAATGGTGAAGCATTCAAAAGGTCTACACAGACTTCCTCTAAAATAAAAACACACAGGACTGGCACTCTAGAAAGTAGCAAATGGCAGTGACAGGAAGACACATAAAACCTTTTTCCCCTAAATGGTGTAGGAAAATTATTTTCTAGATGTTCATAGAATCATAGAATCATAGAATCATAGAGTTGGAAGAGACCTCATGGGCCATCTAGTCCAACCCCCTGCCATGCAGGAACCCCTTCACAATATTTCCGACAGATGGCCATCCAGCCTCTGCTTAAAAACCACCAAAGAAGGAGACTCCACCACCCACTGTGGCAGCATATTCCACTGCCGAACAGCTCAAAATAGATGAACCAAATCCATTCTGTCTCAGTCCAGCTAATGTCATTCGTTGACCATCAAGACCACTGGAAGCTTACCCAGTCAAGGTGAAGACTGGGATTCTAGACAGCAAAATTTGAGGCCCTAGAAACAACAAATATGCATGTTGTGGAATGGTTTGCTGGTAGATACGGAGTACGGAATGCCCCGGTCAGTAACAAACCTTGTAACCTATCTGACCTCTGGCAAAGCTGGGATTTGAAGGAATTTTTAAGGTCCATCCATACCTTACAAGGTCCGTAATCCCTACAGTGCAGCTATCCTTGACACAGAAGAAACCTGTCTGTCTATCAAACAAGAGGTATCCTAATGCCTATGCACCTTGCTTCGGATGAACAAACCCAACAAACCTAATCCAGGCATAATCTACAATTCTAATAATTAACAGAAGATAGGAAGAGGCAGCAGATGACATTCAGTCAGAAATAAAGCCCTCTTTATAGGGTCCATTACCAGGAACTACAATATAATGTACCATTGCCTGGTTCTACTGTGTTTCCTTTCCTGATGTCAGTGCCACTCAGACACACAATGAAGCTAGTGTCTTATTTCCTCCCAGCTTTCCCCCAAGAGAGTTACAAAGATCAATGCCATTAAGATGAATGTATGCCAGTGTGTATTCCTATGCATTTTGCATTGTGTGGTGTGTGTTTTCCCCCAGCTTCCATCATCACCAATTTAGGGAAGAGTTATTAAAAGGAAGAATGATGAATGAGAAATGAATAGCACAGCGTTACTTCAAAACTGTGATACTCAGGCTGAGCATTTTCCCATCAACATCTAACCAGAACACCCCTGGAAATTGATGTACTTGAAAAGCAATCTATGCCATATGCAATATCCCACAATTTAATTAAAATGGAGATAGGCCATTACATTACTTAAAATGAAGGGGCTTCACAAAGTGATACGTGTAATCTCATATGTGCAATCAGATCAATCAGATCAAGATTCTCATTCAGACTTATCATATGCTAAAGCTCATTAAGACAGACAGAAAACATGAAAGGTCAGATGGAAGGGGTAAGCCTCAGGATATAAGAAACCCCATTTGGGGTGCGCTCAAGTTATGAATGTGCAGAGCAAGCCTGATCATTCTTAACTATAGGGTTGATGTGATGTTTCAACATATACATATGCACTGAAACACTTTCACAACAGTAGTTCAAGCAGGCTGGCACCTCCCCAGGGTACAGGATGACAACCCCCATCATCCCAGTATTCATGCCAGATGAACATGTTGTCAGCAGATGATGGGAGCTGTTGCACAGCACCTTCTAGAGAACACCAGGCTGGGGAAGGTATATTAGTAGAATAGAACCTGCAGCACATAAGGCCCAATCTTATTCGCCTCCCCATTCCTATCCTGTAGTAAACCTAAGTGACTGAGTTTGGGCCTCTCAACCTCACCTACCACAGAAGAGTATAGGACAGTGATTTTTGGACTACACATTGCAAAATCTCCATGATGGCTGGGAGATTCTGCAAGTTGTGATTTTAACAGTAGCCTTCATGAGCTCAGATGACAATCAGAAATTTCTTTGCACACCCCTGGGCCTTTCTGAGGCAGGAGAGTGGTATACATGTGACAGACATCTCAAGTACATTTAAAAACAAACCATTTTATACTGCCACTCAACCATCAAAGGATCTGACTTCTAATACCCACTGAGCCACAAGGCTCACAGAACTACAAGGACTGAATGAAGGCCTATACCAGTGAGTGCCCAAAGTGAGATTCAAAACCCACTTATTTTTCACAAAGTGCCAATACAGTAAAGAAGTTTAACGTGAATACAGTGGTGCCCTGGGTTACAAATGCTTCGGATGCTACCCTTCAGGAAAGTGAGGATCTAAGAGCAGGCTTTTGAATTTCCCATAGCCACAGTAAACTTGCTGTGGCTACGGGCAATTCAAAAACCTGCTCTTTGATTCTTGCTTTCCCCGAAGGGTGTTACCCTTTGGGAAAGCAAGGATTGAAGAGTAGGGGTGCTACTTTTTGGAAAAGAGATGATCCAAGAGCAGGCATTTGAATTGCCCGCAGCCACAGCACCCTCCATGTTTAAATGGCTCTATGCAGAGAGCTGAGCAAAGGGGAGGCAGTAGTTTGTGGACTTCTTTGTAGCCCCATTTTACTCTCCAGCCATGCTGCTTTTGGGATGCCGAAAGCAACATGTCTAGAGAGTAAACTGGGGCTAAGAACAACCCCACAAGCAGCTGCCACCCCTTCACTCGACTCTCTGCATGGAGCACAGTGGCGACCTCTGAGCAGAGGGGGAAGTGCTGTGATCGTGAGGGGGCGATGTTGGGTGCCCACAGAAAGGGCTCCGAATGTCACCTTTGGCACCCCCGTTCCCTAGTTTTGCCAACACTGGACTATACCGATGCTTCTCTGCAATCACAATGCCCCTTTACTTCACAAATGTTTCTACAAATGCATGCTTTTCACATTTTGGGAATTCTGCTGAACCAGCACACTTTGAACAACGTGGGATTGTAGTTTTCCCACTGTAACTATTTATCATCTGATTTTAGAAATGGGCAGATCATTTGTAGAGACATTTGTCTGATAACAAGTGCTCAGAAGAACTTGAATTATCATGGCTTTGATCTAGCTGAACTTTTCAATAATGGCAGCAATTCCAGAAGACACATCCAGACAATTCAAACAGGAGCTCAGATGCACCCCTGCCCTGGATGTTTCTGTAAGTGGACATTTTGATGGGTAGTGGTGAACATTTCTTTTCTTTTGAATAATTCAAATACTTCCACACAAGAAAATCTGTAATTCACTTATATTTGAATGTAAGGGCAGAAGGGAGTAGAGACAAAATAGCAACAAAACCTTTTTTGGACCATAGTTCCCAGAATCCTCCAGCAATCATGGCCATTTTCCCGCACTATACATTGGCGTGAATAAATAAACCAAATGAATCTAATTTATGTTATCACTAAGTACATCAGAACTGTATCAAATTAAAAAGGATGCAGAAACTTAGAACCAGAGATGTTTATACAATATTCCAGACAGAACATCTGGGAGGCAGCATGGAATTCAGGTTACAATTCAGACCCAGCTTCTTTTAACTCAGGGCAGGGGGGCAGATGCCCTGAGAAGCTACTCACTGGTGGGAGAAGGGCTGGCTTGGGATAACAATTGACACTGACTATTCTCAGCTCCATATCCATATCGACTTATCAACCTCTGCTGTAACTGAACTGACCTTGCTTCTTTCTGGATCACCATCTTTGAGAAGAAGGGAAGAAGCAACAGACACACCGGTAACAAATCCAACTCATGAAGCTTTAACTCCTCAAAGATGCCTGCATACATTTCTTCCGTTATTCTTCCAATGCACTTGAGCAGGCTACCTGGGTTGTAATTTCCAGACTTTCCTCTTGCACATGCTATGGCCACCAGAGAGAAGGCAGAGTAGCATATGCTTCTCTGAAACTGCCCTCACTACCACTGGCCAAAAAGCCCTCCGAGCTGTTCCCACACTGGAATGATGGTTCAATCGGCAGTTATGCTACGAGGACTTATTCATACCTCCAAGTCACCAAGTGGTGCTACAATCTAGCATCTAATGGACATATATATGTGAAACAGATATGCCTTTTGGAAGAACTAGGGAAATCCTCAATGTGCATCCCATGGCAAGCAGCTCAAAGTTAGTTGTTTACAGAATGTCATAAGCATTGGAGGAGAAATCACTCTCTTGAGAAATCCACATTTCAGTAGTAGAAGAATGTGGCTTTTCAAAATCTAATGCAGGCGATGTTTCTTCAAGACTATCATTCTTTGGAAAGAACCAAGAATCATCCACTGCTGGTGCTAAGATGATACAAATTTTCTACCTTAACCTTGCTCCAAACTCCCATGTTCAAGGAAAGAAAAAAAAAAAAACAGACAGACAGACAGACAGAGAGAGAGAGAGACCCAGGAAATATTTTCACATATTTTTCATGCAGATATACACTTGTGGTGCAATTCCAGTCCCGAGCACAACCTCCTCACTCTTTGGGTTACCATAGAGCAGGCATGTCCAAACTTCAGCCCTCCAGATGTTTTGGACCTCAACTCCCACAGTCGTTTGCCATTGGCAATCTAAGCTTAGAATTCTGGGAATTGTGGACCAAACCATCAGGAGGACCGAAGTCAACTCCCAAGCCCTTCTAACAGGCCTGCTGTACAGGTGGGTGACATACGTGGAACTTAAGCATAAAACCAAGGGCACAGACATGGGCCAGAACATGGAAGCAAGCAAAACAAAAATCTTCATTCCTTTAAACACTGAGCTTACAGTATGAAACAGAGGTCCATTTGGCTTTACTCAAACCCTTTGCTATTCCCAATGTGAGGTGTGGACCAGGTGATAGATACTTTATTGTCATTGTACACAGTACCTGCTCTTCAAAGCTCTACTTGGGAAAACTGCCCAGAGTTGCCTAGTTGCTAGGACTGCTTCTATCAGTGGAACGAAGAGTAACATTCCAGCCTTCCTTTTCCCTTTCCATGCACCCCCCCACCTCTCAAAATTAGCTTGAGACAGCCAGGAAACAGTCCAAAGCAGGTTGGGGCTGAGCCCCAAAATATGCTGCCTATATTGTGCACAAGCTGGAAAAGTACACAAAACAAACCAGTGTTTCCACAACAGTTCTGAGCAGCTACATAGCTTGATGCTGCTAAATGCAAGGAGAACATACAGTCTCCGACGGTAGACCTGACATCCTTCTCCTCATGACCTCTGTTCTATCAGGCAGGTGACAGTTCCAGATACAGTCTGAGGACAACGCTCACTGACCCACACAGTTACATTTCTGCAGTGGAACAGTTTCATGACATTCCTTCTCCAGCTCTGTGCAGGAGGCAGTCAGAGCTGCTTTCTATGCAGGAAATTGTAAAACAAATTGAGGGTGAAACTTCCACAAACAAGGCCAAGTGTTGGGGGGGGGGAGACCCAACTCTGCCTCCTTTACTTGAACACAATTTGATTGTGTCACACCAGAAAGTCAAGGGTTTTGCCAAGCTACACAAAATTCTGCAATCAGAACAGGCAGACCCAGCAGTTAGAGGACAGGTGAAAAATTCCAAGACTGGAAACTTTGTGTAACTTAGATGGACTTCCATTCCAAAGGGTACAGAAGCATCAAACAAAGACATCACTCAGGTGGGGTCCTCATTTTCTGTCCCTCCCTCTTTGCTTTGGATCCCTCATAAGATTTTTATTTATTTATTGGATTTCTATACCTTGCCATCTAGCAACTAGGCCACTCTGGGCTGCTTGGCCTTGTCTGTGGAAGTTTTTTCCCAAGTAGAGCTTTGAAGAGCAGGTACAAGACTCTCATACTACCTGTGAGGAATGCTGAGGCTGCTCATTTTCTCTCTGTAAGTAACTTTCTAAGAAACCCCATTGTTCAGTGCAGAAGACAGTAAGGGTCTCAACCAAGTTCTGGGGTAAGCATTCTAGGCTGTAAAACTCCTCAGAATGGTGGTTGAATCTCATCTTACATAGAGGACACAGACTTCTGATGCATAGGTCAAAGACATCACAATTCATAACAGGGCATGATGGACCAGGCACATTGTCCTGTTCATTCATGGTTCCACAGGTGCTATGTTCCTTTGGTGAGTTCTGTCTGAGGAGTGGTCTGGGGTGAAGCCGAAGAGAGAGAAATGCTGTTGTAATAATGCAACAGCCATGAGAGATTATGCTTCAGGAAGAGGGATGAGACCATGTTTGTGGATGGACGGCTACCACTTTTATTCTACCCAAGCTACCCATATCCATCATGAATACAATAACACTGTTCTTTGGTTGCTAATTATTTTTCCCTCCCTTATTTGGGAAGCCTGGGTAGTTTTCAAATCTGATTCAGGTCCCATCTCCAAATTCTTGCAGAGTTAATAAACAGCCGGGAGCTAACCCAGAGACTGTAATAGAGTGGAGCATTTAGAAAACCACGCTACTGCAAGTACACTGACGACCCTGTTCTACACTTGTAACTGCCTGGATATGCTGTGCCCTCACCTGATTGGGAGAGGGTTAGAGGGGGAGACAACAAACTCGATACGAGTGCAACACTTTAACAAAGTTATCTTTATAAGATCAGTCAGAAAATGTGTACACCAACATTAAGTTTGGTAATGTTTACTACAGCCAACAGAACTATCACTGGTTGGTTGGTTTGTATAATTTTAGGAAGAGGTTGTGAACAGCAACAAACAGATCAGCCTTCACTCAACCTGCCATCCTCCAGCTGTGTTGGACTCAAGTCCACATTACCCCCAGTGTGGTCCATGGGGCAGCATAGTCGCCTTCTGCATGTTACCAAATGATCTCACACCTAACCCCACCCCACCCCATCCCGTTCCAGAAAACTTTTCATAGAAATGTTTTTTTGACTGAAGCATGCCTCTTAGTCTACAATTAATAGCCATCCACTGCAAGATCACAGTACTGTAGCCCCCCATTAAAGAACTTAAGAAAAGCAACCTTATATATTGATTTAACACCATATGAGAGAGAGAGAGAGAGAGAGAGAGAGAGAGAGAGAGAGAGAGAGAGAGAGAGAGAGGAGAAGGGCTCATAGGCAACCTTGGAATGCATCCAAGTTACATAATTGCATAAAGTGAAAAAAAAACTTTTACATGTCTTCCCCAAGGAAATACAAAGCCTCTAAACTTACATACAATAATATCATGAATAAGTTTGCTGCTGCAGAAGAGTTTATATCCCACGAAAACAACTTTAGAGCTATAAACACGTGTATAGCAAAATACAGTACATTATATTCATATATTTCATATTCAAGTACAAGAAATAGTCTTTCTCATGATGTGCATATATGCATTTATAGTCTACCAGGGAAAACATATTTTCCAGGTTGAAGCTAATGGCTTTGGCGATGTTACTCTAACATTGGTCAATCTGCTTGTGCTTAATCCCATCTAGCACACCTTTGGTGAGAGTTTGCTTAGGTCCCTAAGACAGATATGGGGAACCTGTCTCTCAGATGTTGCTGGTCTGCAGCTTCACTCTTCTGCGGTTAGCATGGCTGATGGTCAAGTATGATGTCAACTTAGGTATAACATCTGGAATTCCATGGGTTCCCAACCCCTGTCCTACACAGAAACAAATATCCCTGCCAGGTCCTTGACCTGTGTACCTGTTTCCTGTTGAAACATCTGAAGACAGCTCAGAAGATGATGCTTGTGGTGATTCTGAGGCTTTAACACTTTCATACCTGACCTTGAAGTTCACCTGCTTTTCTTTATAGAATTGCACATACATTTCAGAAAGTGAATTCCTTAAAAAAAATACTACACACACACACACACACACACACACACACACACACACACACACACAAAAAAATAGAGCACACTGTTTATATACAGTATTCCTGTCCTGATATTGTCCAGCAGACTGCACCAGTGGAGCACACATCTCCTGACTCCTACTACTTGGACTAACTAATGAAAACAACAGCTGGTCTGTCTCTCTCTTCTCTTTACAGTCCATCACCTTGGTCAAAAGGACAGAGTCTCTCTTTTTGAGGCGCATCTGAGTTCACAAGCCTTGCTGATTTGCCGTAATACACCCAAAGCTCCAAATTCTACCCTCCCCTGTTCCTAGTCATATTTTGCTGGCTTTCTTCCCCCCCCTTCCTCATACACACAATACAGATGTGAGTAAGGGCTGCAACCGCATTCTCCCCATACACTTCCTGGAAAGCAAGGAAGGAGTGAATGGCTTATTATGCACACTCCCTGTCAAATGAGGGACATCAGTCAATACAGTACAGTGGACCCTTGTATAACAAACAGCTTGTATAACATAAAATCTGTACAACATAAAACATTCCAGAGATAGGGGAAATTTGCTTAACGTAATTGCCTATGGGGCAAATCTGTACAACATAAAATGGGATTACTCCATTTTCAATGCATTCCTATGGGAAATTTGTATAAAGGAAAATTTGCTTAACATAATTTCATTCGGAAGGAATTAATTCCTTTATACCACTGTATATTCTTTGAAATGTGGAGGTGCTATCCAGCAAAAAGGTCAAGTGCTGCCGCCGCCACTGCCACTGCCTCTAGGGCAGGTGAGTCACTCAAGGCTCCAGAAAAGCTGAGCAGGGAAATCTCTCTCTCTCTTTCCAGGGTGCATGAAAACTGCTGGGATTAAGTGGAAGAGGGTGAGAGCTGAGAGCAATCACTGCGCTGGTCCGGGTCATGAAAACAAAGGACGATTATCCGGAGAAGAGCACAGCCCTAAAGCAACCATTAGAGCCCATTAACACAAGGGAAGCGCCCAGGTTTTAAGTTACAGAGCCGGGTTAACAGCACCTGCGCCCCCAGGGATGGAAATCAGGAAGGCGCAGGAGGGAAAAGGCAACTGGGAACGGTGCTGGGAAAGGATTCCCCACACGTACAGGCCACTTGCGGATCAGCTCCTGCAACGCAGAGGCATCCACGCCGGAGAACCGCCCGGGGCTTCGACCCGCATCGCGGATCATCTTCTCCCCAGCCCGAAGGTTCAAGTCCCACCAAGGGGAGTTGACACCTCCAATGCAAAGCCACTCAGGGTCAGCTGTTCCCTCTGAAAGGGGCAGGATAAGGAGACGCTAGCAACTACTGCAACCCCATTCTCATTCCTCCCCAGCACACGCCTTCAAGCCTTTCTCCCCAGGAAACCACCCTCTGGAGTCAAAGCCCCTCTCCCTCTCCGTGCCCAACTCCAAGCCTTACTTGCTTCTTCATCTCGAGCTGGATACACACATATCCGCCCTAATAAAGAGGACGCGTGGAAGTCCACACGCCGAGGTTTACTCTAGGCGGGACGAGCCGTCGGATCTGGGCCTCAAAGGGTTTTACCACATGAACCCACACAGGTTGTGAACTCTCGGGAGCGCATAGTCACACGCGCTCTACATAGTGAAAGAGATGCGTGCGGGTGCATACACGCATGGACCAGATGTTGTGTTTATTGCATCAAAGACAGGTGATTTCATCCTTGTACGTCCTCCACTGCCCCTCCGGTATCTCTTTTGCCGCATCCTTAAGTCACCCCCCCCCGCGCCCCGCAAGTAGCAACGCCGCCCTCGAACAAGAAGGTCGGAGCCCACGCCCGCAACGAGGACCTGCGGTGGGTTCCAAGCATTCGCGCGGGCGAGCTGTCCCCATCTGCCCCGCCGCGGTTCCCTCGGGAGTCCCGAGCCCGAAGTAACGGACCTTGCTCGCAGGCGGAGGCAGCCGCTGCGCTTCCAGGAACGCAGGATGCGGGCGGGGGCGCCGACGGAGGGCATTTGGCTCCCGCCTCGGAGGAGCGGCAAATTCGTCCTCCTACCCCTCTATCCCCACCCCCACCCCTCAGGTGAGCCCAAACCAAGGCGGAAAAGAGCTCGCCCTCTACGTCCCCACGGCCACCATCCCGCGTCTCCTCGCTCAGAATGAACACGTCAAGGCAGAGGGCATTCGCACGACCCCCCATCCTCACCCCATTGCATCGAGTCTCCGCAGGGTTGGTCCTCCCAGCGACTTACCTTGCGCGCATCACTCCCGAGGAACAAGTTGGCGGCGAGGCCGCCGCGTTTATATTCCAACAGACGGAGGTCCGGCAGGGCCACAAACCAAGCCCCCTCCCGCCGCCCCCACAAAAAAAAAAAAAAAAACTCTGCGATCCGCCGCCTCGGAGAGCATCCTAAGGTGAGCCTCCAGCAACCACCCAGCGTGCCAAGCGTCCTTCGGTGCCATCGATTCCTCTTCAGAAACCGGCAATCGTTTCCCGCGCGAACGTCCGAAGAAGAGACGTAAAATCCCGACGAGATCGGTTTCTCCCAGGAGGAGAGATCACCCGTGCAGGATCCGGCCATGAGAAGACCTGGAAGGGGAGGCGAGGAGAAAACGAACCCTACCGCCCAGCCAGCCTGCCTACAGCCCAAACGCTCGGGCTGCCCGGATCCTGCAGCTTCACCGGGAGCGCGCCGGAGTCACGGAAGCGCTCGCCCGGTCTTTCCCTCCGCCAGCTGCGAAGCAAGTTTGCATCGCTGGGCATCTGGCAGGGCAGGAGGCCGGCTACACTGCAGCCACAGCAGCCTGCTGGCAGCATCCCGGACCAAAATACGCTCTTCTGGGTCTTTTCCCCGGCAAAAGGATCCTCCACCGACCCCATCCCAAGCACGCCCTCTGTCGCGGCTGTTCCGCACACTCCGCGCATTGCCGCTTGGAGGAGGCGTCGCAGACGGTGCTCCGCAACCCACGCTAGATAATCGCCCGACCGCCTCCGATGATCCGAGCTCGGGCCATTCCTCCTTTTATATACCTCTGGCACCGCAGGCTCCTTGGAGTGCGGCTGACAGAGAGGATCACGGGAATCGTAGTCTCCTTCTCACTCCTCTCCAGTCGGACTCCCAAGTCACTCCTGTCGGCAGCCGGAGGAAGCTCGCCTCCTGAATCTCTCTGGACTTGGGCTGCGAACTGGGCTTCTGATAATGATGACGATTTGCCACGAAGTTTCTTCTAGTTCATGGCGACCACTTCCAGGGCTTTCGAGGTTTACTGTCCTTTTCTTCTGGTGCCATTCTGGGACTACCACCCACCCCGGTGGTCCACTGTGGGGAATCATGCTCCAAAATTCTGTCTGTATTTAGCAGTCCCCACGAAATTTTGCATGCTCATTTTCAATCACTTTTTCAGGCTTATGATCCCACCAGTTCTTTGCTGCAGGCAGGTGATAGTTCTGACACAAATTCCAGTGGAACATTTGAGCAACTACATTATGAGCTGTTTGTAATCAGTCTGAGCAGTTTTCTTGCAGCAACTCAATATATGGTCGATAGTTTCATCTGCCCCTTTACAGAGTCCACATGTGGGGTATTCAGCTGATTTTTCTATTCTAGCCTTAACTGCATTTGTTCTGATAGCTTGTTCTTGAGCTGCAAAAATCAGGGTTTCTGTCTCTTTTTCAGTGTTCCATTGGTGAGCCATAATCAAGTCTTCTCCTCATCTACTTTTCCTTTGATTTTTTCCAGGAACTTCCCATGCAGTGCTTTATTATGCCAGCAATCAGCTTGTATATGCATCATTATTTTCCTGTATTGACACTTTGTTTGCTTTACTTTAAACACCTCCCTGTTCTTAACCTCCAATAATGCTGGCATAATCTGCCAATGGATGCTTCTCTTCTTCAACTGTCTGCTTCACTTGCAAAAGACCTCTATCACCTAATTTTCTAGGTAGATACAGCCTGTCAACATCACTGCGTGGATGTAATGCATAGTGAATGGTCATAAGTTTTCTTGTTTTCCTATCTAGAATATCTAGCTCTGTCTGAGTACAGTTTATAATGTCAGTAGTATACCTGATGACTGGTATGGCCCAGCTATTAATGGTCTTGATGGTGTTACCACCATTCAGCTTAGTTTTTAATGCTTTTCTAACCCTTTGGATATATTCTTTACTGACCACATCTTTCACTTGACCATGCTTGATATTATCTAATTGCAGTATGCCCAGATATTTATAGGCTTCAGACTAATGATACTTAATGGCTTGTCCATTTGGCATTTCAATTCCTTCACTCTCTGTGATTTTACCTTTTCTCAGTGCCACTGTAGCACATTTGTTTAGTCCAAACACAATATTAACATTGGTACTGAAAATTCGGGCTGTGTTGGTCAGTGAGTGTATTTCAGTTTCTGATTTTCCATACAACTTTAAGTCATCCATATACAATAGATGAGAAATTTTCCCAGAATTTTTAGCAGTTTGGTACCCTAAATTTGTGTTATGCAAGATTATTGAGAGGGGAATCAGGGCAATAGTAAATAACAGAGGTCACAAAGAGTACCTTGAAAAAAATCCCCTGTTTAATGCTAACCAATCCGTAAAGCTTTTGTCCCTGACAAACAATTCTGTTTTCCAGTTCTTCATTGCATTGCATTTTCAATGAAGGCACTAATACTTTTTTACATATTCCAGTGGCATCCAGGCACTTAATAATCCAACTATGCAGTACTGAGACAAAGACTTTTTTGTAGTCAATCCAAGTCATTTATAAATTAGTTTTTTTGGGCTTTACAATTCTCTAGGATCATTTTATCAATGAGTAACTGATATTTTGTGCCTCTACTTCCCCGTTTGTTCCCTATTATTATTATTATTATTATTATTATTATTATTATTATTATTATTATTATTATTATTATTATTATTATTATTATTATTATTATTATTATTATTATTATTATTACCACCAAAAGGTGATATACTGTATTGATAAACCAATAAAATCCTTCTCCCTCTTTCCCTTCCCTCATTGATTCATCCCTTTTCCTTATATCCCAGCATATCTCTCCCTCTCAGTTGTTGGCTTTCATTTTCCTTTTACCTTTTGAAGTGTGTGGGAAAGAAGTGGATTTTGAAAGATTTGCAGAGTATAGTGAAGAGCAGGGTGGTTGTTGTTAAGAGTGAGATGAGATGTTAATGCAATGCCCCCTTTTTTCACAATTAGGATTCTCTTAGGATCCTTTTGGTCCCAAGGAAGCTTTTAATTACAGTAAAAATCCCTTTCTATGCTCAAGCCCTCTTTCACCTGCAAGGGAGGGGAGAAGACTGTTTATTTCAGAACAATATATTAATGTTGCTTTTGTGATGGCAGCAGCTGCTGCTGGTGATATATCATTATCCCCTCTTTTTCAAAAAGGGTACAGGTGCAGTGGCCATGAAGTGGCCCCAGTGCCACAAACCCAACCCCTTCACTAAGAAAATAAGTAGACAGCAGCATTTACAAACGCACTGAAACAAAGAATGAAGCAATGCATCATCCGTACAATTTAAAACAACCCTCGGAAACAAACCAATTGTTCCCTGACCTCCTTGCCCTCTGAAGATGCCGGCCACAGAGTCTGGTGAAACGTCAGGAAGAAAAACTTCCAGAACACGGCCAAACAGCCTCCCCTCAAAAAAAAAAACCAAAAAAAAAAAAACTCACAGCTTTTTTAATACTTAAGCAACTGGAGAATTCAGCCTCAGTTTTATTTGGGGAATAATTTTGCACATTCAGTACATATATTTTAGCCTTCCTTTCAGTTTTTGAATTAGAAAGAATGAACCAAACATGAACAGCTCTGCAATATCTCGATAAGGTTCTGTTTTTGCTTTCTGTTTCTCAGGGACACAAATTGGCTTCCTGTTGCTTGACATTGAGCCACAAAACCTTAGTGATCCGTGTCTCTTCTTAAAGTGAACATTTTGCACCAGAAATAATTTGGCACATCAACACTACGATGGAAGAATCCACCATTGAAAACACACGCAGACCATAAATATCAAGAAAAATCTCAGCAGCGAGGGGCTAGCAAGCGAGAAATAATGGCATTTGTGCTAGAAGTGACAGATGATAATTTGATATTTATAGTCCTTCAGGAAGGTGTTAGGCAGGGCTTAGATGAGAATTCCTGCTGCTCACCTGTTAAGCATTTTAATCCTTCCCTGGTCTACTTTTATACTGCACTGCCAAGAGGCAAACGGAACCAGATTTCTTCCAACTCACTGTAGAGGACGGCTGCTGCTGCTTGTTCTCTTTCCTCTGCTCCCCGAGAGAAGGACCACCACCATGGGAAGTTTGACTGTTGGATGGGGCAGCTCTGACCAGAGACACATCCATCCGGTCCCCCATATTCTGGTTCTCCTTCCTGCACTGTGTGTCTGTTTATTTTACCTTGAATGATCATCTGTAACCATCAGCACTTTCAGTTTTTCGTTCCATCCGAAATAGGTTGGCTTCCAAAGTGTGCCATTTCTGCATATTCTATATGTGTGAGGTGCCTACAGGTCACATCTCACTTAATAGGAGCCCTAGTAGGGTTTTCAAAGGAAGTGAGATATGAAACCATCACTAGTTTTTATGGGCTTTAAAGCCAAGTCTCCAGAGTTATAGCCTGTTGCTCTGTACACCATATCTCACTGGGCACAAAATATTCTAGTCTTTTCTGTGCGAGTTTTAAAGTTTCTTGGTCTTTATTCACTTGTTTGACTGCATTCTGGTTAGTTACTGCCTTGAAATCCTTAACATTTTGTGATAAATCCACATTTCAAATACTTCTACCTTTTTATCATTGCCTGTGCTCCAGTCCACCATTTTCTGGTGTAGGCTGGAACTGACTGATCATACACAGCAGAATACAATGAACATTATCAACATAAATATCATCTTAAAGAAGCCAGCTTTCAATGCATAGCTAAGATCCTACCATCAATTTAATTCCAAGCTATTTATATTCTCAACACACACTATATTCTCAATTGGGCTGTTTCCTGTTCAGCGTACAGAATGCATAAGTGCAAACAAAGAATTCACCATGGCAGAATGGAAAGGTCCAGGCAAGTAGTCATTGTAGCCAGGCAGACGGTGGGTCATCACAGCCTCTTCCATGTCTCCAGTTATACATGCAGTAAAATGACCAGCCTCATGGCTGTAGAGCAGTGGTTCTCAACCTGGGGGTCCCCAGATGTTCCTGGACTGCAACTCCCAGAAATCCTGGCTATCTCAGCTAGTGATGAAGACTTCTGGGAGTTGCAGTCAAGGAACATCTGGGGACCCACAGGATGAGAACCACTGCTGTAGAGTTTACTGAGTAACATTTGCAGTATTTCTAGCCAACCCAAATTTCTAGTGAATGGTTGGCTAGAAATACTGTATAATCTCTATAGCAGACATTGTTAATTGTCTGTCCATTTACAATGATACCATTATGTGAGTCAGCACATGTTTCTCTAATGATTCAAAATATGGTATGATCTTATATGTCATCACATTCTTCTTATCTCTATATCCTATGTCAGTGATGGCGAACCTATGGCACGGGTGCCAAAGGTGGCACTCGGAGCCCTTTCTGTGGGCACCCAACATCACCCCTTCATAGCCACCTGTATACAGGTTAAATTACTGTATCGGCACTTTGCAAAAAAAATTAGTGGGTTTTGAATTGCAGTTTGGGCACTCAGTCTCTAAAAGGTTCGCCATCCCTATCCTATGTCCTCTGATTTACAAGATTCACTACCATTTTGCCTGTTTGGCTACTAACTCTACAAATATCTCTTAAACCAACAACTTTATTTCAACAACTCTGTTAGCCTGCTATGTTGGACTTTGTCAAAAGTCTTTCTTTCTCCATAAAGCACACACACACATCCATGCATGCATGTATCATCTCATCATCTTCCAAGCATCCTTATGCAATACAGCATTTCCCCATTTTCCAATCCTCCGTGGGATTGAAATTGCACGTTTGCTTCCATGTCTTGCAAATTTATCCATGTATTATTTTTTCAGAAAAGGTTGAGCAAATGCTTCATTAAGCTATCATCCAATAGTCACTACATCCTTTGGCATTTTACCTCTGGCTGATACCTGACTTCTGCTTAGCCTGCACCAGGAGACCCTGGATCATGTCTGCCTCAAGTGTGGTGGGCACAAGAACTCAACTGTTGTGCTCTTATAATTACTACATTTCCACCAAGACTTCCAGGCTGAAGAGAATAAAGGCTACTTTGAGTGGCTCCCATGAGCCTGTGGGGGAATCCGCACTAATTCTTTGTATCTTAGAAACATCTGGTTGACATATTATTCTGAAGCCTGCAGGCACTTTTTTCCTCCCCATAATCATCCTTAATTTACCTGTTTCATACATACTTAATCTTGCGTTGTTGCCGGGTCTGTTTGCTTCCTTCCAGCCCCACCCTCCAAACACTGAGGCCCATTTTAATAATTAAAACATTTGCTTCCTTCAGCCCTTGCTTTTCTCCTTGCAGGAGCTCTCTCCACCCCCACCCCCCAATCTCAGCAGTGGTTGAGGAATGTGCAAGAGGAATGCTCTCCTCTCACAAGGAAGTCAGGGAAGGGGAGGGGACTGTCACGTTAAAACAATGACTTTATGTTTCCAGCCAAAGCTGCAGTCACGCAAGGGTGTGTGTGTGAGTGTGTGTTGTATAAATAAATGTCTGAAAGCTTTTCAGCCCTGTGTATACAGTGAGAAGCAACTTGTTTCTTGGAAATTGCATGGCAGACACAACATTTGGAATGGAGTTTGAATGCCTATACATAGACATTTGCTTTATACAACAATGAAAATAAATAAATAAGGAATAATAATGGTCTCATCCCTATTGCTCTGTCTTAAAACTCTGGTCCTTAATTTGGATCATCCCTTTCCTTGGACTGTTGCAATGTCCTTGCCAGCACGTCCTTTGTCAGGTCAAAACATGGAGGCCAAAGCGGTCTTCCAAGCATGGAATATGTCCACCATTTCTGAATGTGACTTTTTATAATAATGGTGATGATGATGATCTTTGAACAGCAGTGCTGGAAGGGACCTTATGAATAATCGAGAATTGCACTCCTAACCTCTGGTTCCTCAGCCAGATACCAAAACCATTGAACTATCCAACAGTGTGTTTTTAAGACCTACAAACACATGAATCCATCCCACATCCAGCTAGGACAGCCAATGGCTAGGTTGGCTAAAGATGTAGAACAGGAAGGCCACTTTTCCCAAGCTTTAAACCAATCACATTGAATGCATCTAGCAGAAGGCACTTGTCTACATGCATAGACATTCTTGTAAGCAACGAGGATTGCCCCACTCACTGTTCATGTTTGCCATCATGTACCTGCTTTTGACCTTCATAACTGCATTCTAATGGATTGCTTATAGTTCTTGTTCTTGTTCTTGTTCTTGTTCTTGTTCTTGTCCTCCTCCTCCTCCTCCTCCTCCTCCTCCTCCTCCTCCTCCTCCTCCTTCTTCTTCAAGGAAGCACACCTTCATTGTATTCTATTTCATTCTAGCCACAAGTCTATGAGTAGCTGACTTAACTTACACAAGGTTACCCACCACAGTTCATAACTAAGTGCTGACTTGACCTCAAGTATCCCTCATCCTGGTCTTACACTCCAATAATTATCCAGACTGGTTATCTCTCTTGGCTCTCACACACTGCCTTGTTTTTTCTTTTAAATCTGCATTAAATGTTCCACCACTCTAATTTTTTAGCTCAAAACTGGTACTCAAAAATGTCCTCCTCTATTCACCTCCCCCCATTGTTGTGGAATCAGTAGCTGCTTTCTAAGAAAAATTGTTACATTTTCTTCTTATACGCCCCTATCCCACGTCCCTTTAAATGCAGATTAAATTTATAGATAAACCGTGTCCAAAAATTCTGTCCCCACGGCCACCGGGCTTTGGGGGAAGAAAAAAGAAAGAAAGAAAAACCCCTTAAGAGAGGTTCCCAAGACCTACTGGAGAGGTAGGGGATTTTTTGTCTCGCTTAAAAAAATCCACCTTTTAAAGAGGCAGACGTCATGGGACCACGTAGATCAGGGGTCCTCAAAGTTTTCAAACAGCGGGCCGGTCCACCACCACCCAGAGACCACTGGGGCCCGGATCACAGTCCAAAAGCAGCTGCAGAGGTTGGCTTGTTCACAAAACAGGGGGTAGGTGGGGGTGCAATTGGTCCCAGGGGCCGGATTCAGGACCTTGGGGGGCCACATCCAGCCCCGGGGCCTTAGGTTGAGGACCCCTGACGTAGATTATCCGGTTTTGTTTCTTTCTTTTTCCTCATAGCGCAACCGGCTGTTCCTGGGGCTGATCAGCGCTGGGTTTAAAAAAAAAATTCCCCACCCTCCGAGCACCAGGAAGCTGGATCGGGTGCTGGTTTTTTTAACTTCCCCAAGCTGTACCGCCAGCCAGCTGGTCCTTCTTAAAATCCTAGCACCACCTGCTGGCCATGGGGCTGAACTGCGCTAAAAAAAACCCAGCTTTGTATGTGGGAACTGCTATGCCACATCTTCAGTCACGTGACGGGAGGAAGAGGAAAAGCCAGACCTTCAGAAGATCAGAATCTTCCCCAGGTGAGATAGCAGCCTTAGGAAGCAGTAATGGTCCTTATTTATTTATTTATTTATTTATTTATTTTCACACTTATATACCACACCTATTTCCCTCATAGGGACTCAGGGCGGTTGATATAAGGAGATCCTGTAGCATGTGTGAGGGTCTCAAACAGCTGTTTCTATGAAGATTTGGCTGTAGAATGATGTAAGAAGGCCAAGTGAGAGTAAAGGTAGTTCCTACCTCATGATACCTTCACTCTGAATGGAGCTGAAGGACACACCTGTAACTTAAGTCAGCAGATATGACTCTTCCAGGCACAACATGAGAGTCCTTCCCACATGGTTGTTTGTGCATCAGTGTATATCACCCTGCAATAGCTCTGACTCATGTGCTACTGCTCTTCTCCCCTCCCTATGGGCCAGATTCCCCATCAGCCTTTGGCACAATAAGAGTTGCTGCACATTCCCCCCCCCTTTTATTTTTCCCTTCAAACCTCTTCCAAAGATCAGGTTTCAAAATCTATGTACTAAGTAGTGTCAAACTTGCTTTCTTGATAATGTGTTATAATTGCTTTCCATAAGTTACCATACTTTTACAACACATTTAAAGGCATTTTCACTAGTATTTTAACAGGAATTTTAAAGGTTTATGCCAGTTCTCTATCAATCCTAAACAGAAGGGAACCACTGTTTTGTTTCATTCTTTTTGTATTACTGTAAGTGTTCTAAATACACAAATTGGCCACTTCAGGAAACTAATGAGTATTTTCCTGGAGTCTTTATAAAAACACTGTGTGTTAATAATGTGTAATCAATGGGCAAAGATTACAAATAGAACAGTGCTTAGGATAATGCTTTTCCACCCACCTCAAAATATTGAGATCCTTTAAAAAAACTGACATTCCAAAGAACTTCCATAATCCTTATTCATTTCAGAATACTAAATGTGTTGGTCTTAACGAAAAAGTTCTGCTTTCCTCTCTGGATGTGAGGATCAGAACCATAATCTCTGGCAGAACTTGCACTTACTTGGGGTTTGGAGAATGAGTCATGGTCTTTAGCTATCTTTCGGCACAGAGAGATTATTTGGTCTCACTGTGCACAATCATGCTTAGAGTTTCAGGTGCTCCTTCTGTAACCCAAATTGATTAGGAACTGAGCTTAGTGAAAGCCACTACTCTGGGCAATTTACACAAGAAAGATGAAAGTATAAAATATTAATCTTGCCCACCTTAACCCTACAAAAAATTGAGTGAAAACTACATAACCTCATCTGCCTCCTTCTTTCTCTTCTATTGCTGTGGATGCAACCTCAGAGATGGATCCCGAATGGAAATTATTCCCCACTCATGGATCACCCCTGTTGAATGAGGTGGGTGGCTTTTTTAATTAGGATTAGTGGGAGGAGAGCTCTCTGTCTCCTCAGACAACACACCACCACAAGACCGGGTTGAAACTAGAAGGCATTCATGAAGCTCTACAGTGAGCTCATTCATTCATTCCACTTTTAAAATGCAGACCTTGAAAGAGAGCTGTTCCCTTTGAATGCTGCTCCACGCTGGGGATGTTATTGGAACAACAGTGATGAGATGGACCTCTAGAGCTGTAATAGTAGCTATGCTAGTTTGCTGCGAGGGGGGAAACCAAGGTGTCTTATGGTACCTCAAAGATGGAAACATCTGACATACGTTTTAAGGAAAATTTAGAAAAGCTGTACAGGTATTTTAGTCTATAGCTCCAAGGGTTTTTGAACACAAATCCTGCTGCTGACTCCATTGTGCTGCTGATGATGATGATGATGATGATGATGATGATGATGATGAGGAGGAGGAGGAGGAGGAGGAGGAGGAGGAGGAGGAGGAGGAGGCCTTCATGCCAATTCTGGCTTATGGTGACCCTTTCCAGGGCTTTCCAGATAGAGAATACTCAGAAGTGGTTTACCCTTTGTCTTCTTCTGGGGGTGCCCAGCTGCCCCAAGGCCACACAGGTTGGTTCTGACCTCACAGGAGACACAGTGGGGAACTGAACTTCCAGTCTCTGGCTCTGCAGCTGGATATCTAAATCACTGAGCTATTTGGCCAGCAATTACATTTGTATGTATACAAGCACTGAATACATGATGCCCAAAGATGCCAAATGTTGTGGAAATGCCAATGGGTTCTCTGTTTCTCAGTTGTCAAAGAGGTTTGTCTCCCACCCACTAGCAAGGACAGTTCCTAGAAAATAAGATGAAAACATTTCAAAATATGCCCACGCACTCCCCACACCCACTGGTGTTCCTCTGGTCTCATGGAACACTGATTGTTCTGGGAGATGGCTGGTTTCTTTCATTTGGTACAAGTGCTTTACTGCCAGGAGCCAGAAACTGCAAACCTGTCTTGGGCACAGTTAAGTTCCATGTCCCCTAACTCGTCATTGGCACTTCCATTGAGGGATTGAATTAAGATGTCCTCACACACTAAAACCTGTATTTTCCCACTGCAGCATTATGAAAATATACACCTCAAGATTTCCTGCTAACAGACACTGTTACCCCAGTTTTAATATCACACCATGGCTTCTGATCCTGGCCCAGCAGCTTTTCTTCAGCTGCCTGCTGGACAACATCTAACCAATGGTCTTTCCTCTTGAAATCTGTGTAATCCCCTTTCAAAGATATTTCAGCTACTGTAATGGCCTTCACCAAGTCCTGTGGCAGTGACTTCCATAAATCAAGGAAACGAAGATACGCAGTTCCTCTGAGTTCAGTTTAGGGTTGTCAGAAATGAAGCCATTTTAGTAGATACAGGAAATGTGTGGCCCTGAAGATGCTGCTGAACTACCTGAGAAATTGACTTGTGAAATTAAAATCAGGAATTGCTTGATTAAGTTTAATGACTTTAATGGAATATGGAATAAACTCTTGGTATATGTATTTCAGAAAGGTAAAGTGTATACACCCAGATAAGACTCAATGTATTTCTGGAGGGAAATGGGCTGGTCAATACCATAAGAATTGTAATTTTGCTAAAGTCCCTGGTTTGGGGGGGGGGTTGCATGGGTTAATTTTTGTTATATTTGTTATATTTTTGTCATATTGGTATGTGTTTTGATTAATATTTTCTTTTCCATTACAGTATTTTGTTGTTCTGTTTTTTTTGTATTGTAGTTTTATAATCTTTAATACACAAAATAAATATATAAAAAAGATGTTGCCGAACTGATTATCCTGGCTGATGGTGAGAGAAGTTGCAACAGATGGGAACTGCAGTCCAACAGTGTCCATAAGACGGGTATTGTAAAAAAATTTTTTTTTGAAGTTGAAAACTCCCAGAATCACCCATCCAGCATGACCAATGATGAAAAAAGTAGTTTTTCCAGTGTCTGCTGGAGAGCCACAGCTTTTACATCCCCAGAGTAAAAGGAACCCACAGAGACGATCAGGTAAGAACAATAATAATTAAGTCTGACAAATACGTCTACTGTGTTACTCTTGCTCTCTGTTACACACTTCATTTACTGAAACATAAAGAGTAGAAGAAGAAGGATTGGCAAGAACTTGAGGATGGATGGGTTGGCCCGGGACCATCATCAGCATGTACAGTGATGGACTGCACACTCCAGTAGATATATGTTTATACAGAAGTGAGCCTGAGTCATTTTTGATTAGTGGCCTATAAAGGTATTGCCTGTAGCCTAATCTTGCATCAGTATGACCAGTGGCGCTTAAACCCCAGGTAGACCCGTCTGCAGCTTCTTTGTTTACATAATGTGATAGCAAAGGGGTGCCTCATAAATCACCTTCTCCCATATAGGTATCCATTAATTCTGCTAACCATGGCACCGTATGTGATTTTAAGTGATCTCGAAAGCTGAGACTCGGGATTTCAGTGGAGTGCTCCTAAAGCTAAATTAGGAGTTTGGTCTTGAAAGGCTGTGGCAATTATAAAAGGGGGAATTAAAAAATAAATAATAGGGAGTGATTTTTCAAGGAGTTCAATGATTTAGTGTCTCTTTCTTTGCTTCCCTCCTCTCCTTTGCCTCCTGCACAAGGATCTATTGAGAAACCACTGAACAAACGCTCCCTTATGTGGTTCTAAAAAAAAAAAAAAGAAAGAAAAGAAAGAAAAAAATTCTTTGGTTTGTCTGAAACAGCTGCCTCCAAGCACGCTATAGTTACTCATTAACTGGGTCTCCTAAAAGGGGGGGGGGAGGAGGGAGGGAGGAGGAGGAGGTGTAAGAAGGAAAAGAAAGGAAAAGAAACCAGGCCCTAAATAATTGCCCTTCTCCCAATAAATAAAGAAATCAGGTGTCCTGGGAAATAAAAGGAAAGAGCACAGGTGGCCTCCTGGCTACCTTTTCAGTATGAATGGGGGGGGGTGATGGGAAGGGTGCCGGGTCTTGATTCAGGTGCCTTGTAGATCTGGAAGGAGAAGGGGATGATAACATTGAGAATAAGTGTTGGGAGAGGGGGAAGAGACAAAGGCAATCTGATTATGAAAGGGGTAGGGGGAGGTAAAAGGCCGGACAGAGGGCCACTTGTGTTCTGCGGCTGCCCTGCTTTATGAGCAGGGGATGGGGTGGTGCACTCTCCTCTTTGCAAAGTCCCCGTGGCTGCCTCGGAGCTGAAGTTGGTTTTTTGTTTCCTTCTCTCCCGCCCTCACCCCTCACACCACCTTTGAGTCTTTGGTGGTGGTGGTGGTGGTGGTGGTGGTGAGTTGTCATAGGGGAATCTTGTCTCCCCGTTGCTGTGAAATAGCAAAGTGTCACATGGCACCATTAAAATAAGCAGGCTTCTTCCACCACAAGGCTTTGTGAAGACACCACCTATTTCTTCAGAAGCCTAGAGAGCAAACTTGGGAGTTCAGTTATTATTATTTGTCATCTATTTGTTTGTATGCGAAGACAGGGAGTTTGATCCACCAAACCTCTCACAGATCTAAAGTCATAAGAGAGCTGCTGTCTTTTGCACACCTCTTTTCTTTCTTCTTCTCCTCCTTTCCTTTTGGCTAACATATTATTTTATTCCAGGCATTTGTAGCTTGCTTTTGTTCAAGAGTGCTCAAGAGAGCATGGGTGTCTCTTTTCATCTCCGAGGTATCACGACAAAGCTGAGAGAACATAATGGGCGGGAGCTCACCCAATTTGTTTATGGATCTTTGCAGCCTTTTTGGAGTCCAGGGGGGAGACCATCTTGACGTGTATGAGAAAACAGACCAGGGCCAAGTAATGAAAAACCTATGGTTTATCTCAAGACACTGTGCTTCACCATGATAAAATAACTGTGTGGCGGAAAGAGTTAATTCTGTGGAGAGGCTGTGGATGTTTTGGGAGCCCAGTTTTCACTGGCATTAGGGTCTGATTTATGGTGGCTGTTATGAAATACATTCTGTGCCTGATTTGAAGCAATTCTTGTGGTTCCCAGACAGCATCTGTGTAATGTCACAGATCAGACAATTCCTCTGCCTATGAGAGTATCCTCAAACACTCCCCTTTGGGGCCATGATAAATGAGTACATCTCACACTGTTTGCACAGGCTGCAAAATGCTAAGGAAACGAAGAAGGCCGATTCTTCTCCCAAATTCATTACACACACACGCACCCGCTCAGTCAGGTCAGCCTGGGCTGCATGTTGATTGCAGTTCCACACAAGCACTGTAAAAAAGGACATGTGTGATATGGGTGGCACAAGAAGCAGCATCTTCTCTTTCCTTTCCTAAGGATGTTTTTTGTCTTCACAGACCTGCCATTGCATGTAGACTCTTCATGAACTCTGAGAAGGCAAAGAAAAAGCAAGGGCCCCCTCTCCTCACCCTATTTCTCTCTACAGAAGCATTTTGCACTATGAGTTGAATTTGTCTTCAATCCACTGATAAAGTGGATTTGTCTCCAATCCTTCTCTCTCTCTCTCTCTCTCTCTCTCTCTCTCTCTCTCTCTCTCTCTCTCTCTCTGTGTGTGTGTGTGTGTGTGTGTGTGTGTGTGAGAGAGAGAGAGAGAGAGAGAGAGAGACCTTGCAGGGCACACTGCTTTGTCTTCCAACAGCTTCTCGACTCTGTGCATCTGCCACCTGAGGCAGCTATCTCATTCTACCTAAAATATAAGGCCAAGTCTCAGGAGAAGAGGATAAATGAGATTTTCATTTCTATTGACAGGAGCATTGAGGGCATCCCCTCTGATCATGCATTAATTCATGGCCAGTAGATGCAGAAATGCCACTGAAGCCAAGATAAGAACACATTGTTGCTGTAGCTTAATCTGTTTTTGTGGTTAATAGACTCTGATACCTCAACAAAGAACATTGGTATCTTTTTTTTAAAGCAGCCAAAATGACAGCTCTCACTTCAGTGCTATTGGGTATCCAATGTGATTTGCTTTCCTGTGGGTGTGGGTTTCCCAATTGATTTATTTTTTGAAAGGACATATTGAAAAGACGTCCATATATCTTTGCATATGGTATTTTCCCAAATAAAAGGAAAGTGGTTCTTACCTCTTACTTGTATTCTAGATATCTCTGCCAATAATATCCCATGGTGATACTGTGGCCAGGTGGCCCAAAAATCAAACACAAGAGCTACATAAGAGGCAGCCAAAGAAGCCCTGTTGTTACACATTCACCAAATATACATGAGGCCTAAATCTTCTGGTTACCTTTTTTAAAGGCCGTAATTTGATGCAATGACATGGCAAGTGGGCTAATCTTCAGTACACAATAAGGTCCTATCGAATTTAGAGGGATGTGTTTTGGCTGAGTGGATTTGAGGTGTGTGTGTGTGTGTGTGTGTGTGTGTGTGTGTGTGTGTGTGTGTGTGTGTTGTTTTCTTACTATTTTAAAAAAATTAAAAATTATTTTTAAAATCTAAATCATGATTTAAATCAACTTTAAGTTTTAAACGTCTTGATTTTTATCTACCTTGTGTCTGAGTAAACATGTTTAGGTTTGCTCTGAAACTTGGCCAGGATAGGTGGGGGGGGGATGGAAGCAGCTGTGTTAATCCATAAGCAATAAAACAAACTCCCAACATTCACAAGCAGGCAATGCCTTTGTCTGGACCAGTTACAGTTTCACCCTAGTGTGTGCGCCATGGCTTTCCAAGATAAAGGAAGATGGTGAACATCTTTTTCATTCGTCTCCTAGCCAGTGCTAGAGATTTCATTTTCCACATAACCAGACCTCGTACAGGGGTCATAGCAATGGTCAGCTCCTTGAGAAAACATGCCTCTCAGCCTCCCCTGCCACACCACGAAAGCGGAACAGCCTCTTTCTTCGCCTTATGATTTGTCCTTTTAGACTGAGCGTGTCCCTTATACCAAGATCAAAAGCACCTGAGTGGCAGAGCATAGCACACAGGCCTTTCTTCTCAGTACAAATCCCCTCCCACCAATTCCAGTCCAAAAAGGCACCACTCCAAATCCCAACAGCAACAATCAACGTTTTCGACCAAAATAAGAGATAGTTGGCATCAAAGCATCACTTAAGCATCCGTTTAACCCGTTCAACTCATTCAGCTCAGCAAGGTCTGCTCCTGAGTAGGTACACATCAGTTCATGTTCCGGTGAAGGCCAGACTCAAATTAACTTTTCCAGGTAGGATGAAGCCCTTCTGGAAAGTCCCAGCACTGCATTCTCCCGCCGAGGCTAGGCTGGCTGTCCAATGAGTACCAACAGTACCGACATTCATTCATAGCTGTCTCAAGCCCTGTTGAAACAGGGAAGCAAGGGGTCACACACAGTGCACAGGGAGGCCATCTCTGCCGCTGCTTTCAAAACCCAGAAATGGAGCACAGCGCTATGTGTGCACAGCACTTACCATCACATTTCCCTTTCTTTCTTTCTTTCTTTCTTTCTTTCTTTCTTTCTTTCTTTCTTTCTTTCTTTCTTTCTTTCTTTCTTTCTTTCTTTCTTTCTTTCTTTCTTTCTTTCTTTCTTCTCTCTCTCTCTAAGAAAAAAATTCTGCCTCCTGTCCAGCTGGTGCTTTAGGGAGACAGGTACTTTATGATTAGATTTGCTTGCAAATGCTAAACATCTGGAGTCCAGCATTACAAAGCAGCCTTTATGTGGCTGGTGGTTAAGTTATCTGCAATAAACCAGCACTTGTTACTGAGCGCTTCAAGTGGAAGGTTTTTGTGGGTGTTTCCCCCCCCCCCAAAGAAGAGAGAGCAATGAGGAGAGGGAGAAACAGAACACCCTCGGCAAATTTCAGACCTCGGAGAAGGTTCACAAATATTTTCCATAGTTCAGCAGATGACTTGAGGAGGCACTGTAAAAGAATATGTGGGGACTGGCTCCCTTCCCCACCACCCCTTACTCTACCCAAAGAATGCAAAGCAAAACAAAAGAATTAAATTGGTTGTTGGTGGTGACGAGATGAGGAAGGAACCAACAGAGTCTGAAGCTCAGCCCGGCACCTTTTCTCCATTTGCATTTGAGCTTGCTGAAGGGAGAGAATCTCTTTTACTTACATTTATTTATTCACACTTATATAAGGTGCTTTTTGGATCAGGGCCATCCAAAGTGGCAAGGAATGGTGTATAAAACATTTCTTGAATCAGTAATACAACATCCATAAAAGAATAGCATGAGTCATAAAACATGTCAATTAAAAGTTTTTCATACTGGGTGGGTTTTCAAAGTTTTTTTTTAATGTTGCAACTGAGGCAGACAACTGCACACCCCTTGGGAGGGGGGGCAGAAGTGAGGGGGGCATTTATTTATTTATTTATTTATTTATTTATTTATTTATTTATTTATTTAGTTGACACCTTTCTCCAAAAGAATTCAAGGTGGCTTACAGTATTAAAAGAAGCAAAATTAAAAGCTGAACAATAAATTGTTACAGGACTAGAACAAGCATTAAACAGATTTCATTTTAAAAAGTTCATAAATACAAGCAGTATTAAAAGCACAAGTAAAACCACTGAATAAAGGTCTTCATGTGCTGGCAGAAGGAGAGCAAAGAGGGGGCCAGCCTGACCCCCTGTGGGAAGGACTCCAGAATCTTGGAGCAGCAACAAGGAAGCCCCCTTTGCCCCTGTGAGGGGTGATGGGACTGAGATAAAGGTCTCCTCTGCTGATCTTAACATCCAGGTATACTCATAATGGGATATAATTGTCTCTTAGTTTGGATCCAAACCATTTAGGGCTGTATAGTTTAAAACCACCACTTTGAATTGTGCCTGGAATTGGGTCAACAACCAGTGGGATTGATGTAACAGAGGAATGATATTCCCTGCGGCCAGCTCCAGTTAGCAATCTGGCCGCAGCATTTTGGACCCACTGGAGTTCCCAAACACTTTCCAAAGGCAGCCCAACATAAAGCGTGTTACAGCATAGTAATCCAGCCAAGGTTGTAACTAAGGCATGTGTTACCTGGGGCAGATCAGATTTCTGAAGGAGTGGATGTAGCTGCTGCTCTCATTTTGACTGTGCAGAGGCAGTTGTGGCTGCTGCCAAAACCTGGGCATCCAGGATCAGAGATGAATACAGAAACACCCCGAAGCTGCACAGCTGTATTTTCAGAGTGAGTGCAAACCCATCCAGTACAGGCGGAAGAATCCCTATTCCTTGCTCCGCCCTTCAGCTGACCAGGAATACCTCTGTCTTGTTTAGATTAAGTTTCAGTTTTTAGCCCTCATTCAATTCATTACTGACACTGAGCACTGATCTAGAGCTGAAACCACTTCCTTGGGTTTAGATGACAAGGAGAGATAGAGTTGGGTGTCATCTACATACTGGTGACACTGATTCCCAAAACTCTGGACAACCTCTCCCAGTGGTTTCATGTAGATCAATGGTTCTCAACCTGTGGGTCTCCAGATGTTCCTGGACTGCAACTCCCAGAAATCCTGGCCAGCACAGCTAGTGGTGAAGGCTTCTGGGAGGTGCAGTCCATGAACATCTGGGGACCCACAGGATGAGAATCACTGATCTACAAGAAACCATAAGGGACAAAACAGAACCCTTGAGGACACCACAGCTCAGTGACCAGGATGTCCAACAGGAGTCCCCCAGCACCTCAGTTCTCTCCTCCAGGAAGGACTACAGCCACCACATCTCCAAGGGCGTTTATACACCCCTAAGCTCCACCGCAAATGGCTGCAAGGTCCGGACCTTAAAAATGTTTACCCACCAGCTCCGGACTTTGCAGACAATTAAGTGCGACCCCACCCACTTAGCACGACCAAACTGCACTTTTCTTGTACCTGCTTTTTGGATGTGACAAATATTTGATCCGGTGTAAGGATAGTGAGTGCGGGGCTCTCCTGTCTTCTGTTTGTTCTTTTTTGCGCCCCGCCCCTTTAAGAGATCTGAACGCTGCCAGGAACAAAACGGGAACAAAACGTAGGTAAACCGGCATTCTTTTCTTTCTTTTTTCTCCCTCTCTCAGGCAGCCAGAAACCAGGAAGTGCGGAGGGGGGTGGGGACAGAGGAAGAGCGAGGAACCCCTAAGATCTCTGATCCGAATTTAAGTGGCCAGCAGATCTTAGGGGTCGTGTAAAAAGGCCCCAAGTCCCATCTCAGAGAGACAGCCAAGAAGGATATACCATGATATACCATGAAAGCTGTTGCGAAGTCCCGCAGAACCAACAGGGACTCACCCCCTGCTCAAATGGGAGTTTTCCACAGTCATACAATATGAGTGATGCCATGCTGTGGACAGATCCTGGCATGCAAACCATGGGCTCTGCCATTAAGTTATATTTCCCCCTTATCTAGATCCTTGGACTGGTGCTGCCAGTCAGAGCACAGATAGGAAATGTTGCTTTCTGCCCACCGCCCACTATACAACACCGTGGCTAGCCCTAGCTGTAGGATTATATGAGTCTTAGTCTAAAAAAGTATCCATTCCTATATCTGAATCAGAAAAGTTAGTTTTGTCACTCAAAAGCAGCTGTTACAAATCAGAACCTTGTGGCTTAAGACTTGAGGCCATCTGATGGACCTTCAAACACATTTTGAACCAATCTTGTAACATGAAGCAACTTTAAAATCACATAGACTTTAATCCCAGCCATGACTTCAGTAAGGGGTGACCCCTTGAATGGGAACTACATATGGGAATTCTTACGTGAGAGGTGATTATGCATGGCTTGGCAGGTCAAAGGTCAAGCAGGCCATAAGGAGAGGCAAACAACACAAAAAGTGGTCCTTCCTTTTCAAATGAAATCAAGAAATGCTTTAACCCTACAATGCTTCTTTTCGGAGGTCACAAATGCAAAGGCGGGGAGAAAAGGAAGCAATGCTTTTTCAAGGTCATTCTTATAATGTATTCTCAAAGGCTTTCATGGCTCGGATCAGATAGTTGTTGTGAGTTTTTCAGGCTGTTTGGCCGTGTTCCGGAAGTATTTCTACTTGACGTTTCGCCAGACTCTGTGGATGCCATCTTCAGAGGGCAAGAAGCTCAGAAAACTAGCTCCTTGCCCTCTGAAGATGCTGGCCGCAGAGTCTGGTGAAACATCAGGAGGAAAAAAATTCCAGAAAATGGCCAAACAGCCTGAAAATCTCACAGCAACTACCATTCTTATAAGTTTGTTTTAAACTGCATTCTGAACCAAAATGCACACATTACTGTACATTTCTAATGTCTGATAAAAATATATATATTAGTGCCAATGTGGGGAATTTAACCCAGTTTTGGAAGCATGCTATTCATTTGCTTTTTAATTTTACAGAGAGCCTCTGATGCTCTAGAACAGAATATGTCAACCCGCAGGCCTGGTAATGAGGAGAACAAGGGTGGGTAGGCTGTCTTTTTTTGGTAACTCAGCTGTGGCTCATGTTATGACTGACTTGAGTTAAGAACCTGAAAGGAAAGAGCACAATAACTGAGAGAGGTGAAACCTTGGCTGTGGCACGGCTCTGTAGCATGACTACAGTGTGATACACCTGTCTCAGTCTTTCAGGGAGCAGGCAGAGGCTTGCACTGTTAAACAATGGATGCCATTGTACTGGACAGCTCTCACAGTAGTTCCTATTGACTGGGAAGCCCAATCCATCAGCATTTGTCGCAGGCTATATTATACACAGCCTGAGTTAATTCACACTGGCATAATGTGAACCGCGGGACCTCGGGGGCCTTTCTGATCGCTGCTCTTTGACACACACAGTTGTCTATCAGAGCAACAAGAAATGACATGGGGAGATTATTGGCAGGCTTAACAGGCCCATCAGGGAAAGAGGGGAAATGTTCCAAGAGGTATTTGGAAGTCCTGCTTCAAAACATTTACTTAAACATTCCTTTAAAAAAAAAGGAAAAAGGAAAGCCCCCCAACACATCCCTGCAAATTTCTGCACAGCATTTACTACTGCCAAATTACTGTGGCTCCCATGTCTCAAAGGAAAGCAGAAAAGTATTAAAGTTAGCACCTCTTGCAAACAGGCACAGAGTAAATTTTTGAACAGGGTGCTTTTCCCCTTCATATTGTTTTTTAGATCCACTTCTTCAAACATAGATGCTATGCAATTTGGCTTCTGTGCTTAAGCCTTCCTGGTCGTGGCCCCATTGCCAATGAAACACCCTCTCCTAAGAGTTCTGTCTGCCATCCTTACTTGTCTTTTTAGATACCCGGCTACCCGACCTTCGGTAGATGATCAGGTTCAGCTCCCCCCCCCCAACATCACTGCAGGTGCTGCTGCTGAGATTTTTATTGCTGTTTCAACATCATTTTAAAATCATAATTCAAAAATCTTTCAACAGCTTGATTCAGTTTGGCTGCTTTTTAGATTTTTATTTGGGTTGTATGTTTTCAGATCTTCTTGACTGCCCATTTTCAATGAATTTGTAAATTGCCCTGAGGAGTTTGCCAACTTGCCAGTATATACAGTCTTTTAAAATAAATTTAAAGATCTGTTCTGCATGGTTCTCAATAGACAGTGGCTTTTCAGTAGCCTGGTAGTTTGACTGATTTGGACCATAGATGTTTGAATTACACTAGTAAGAGACAATGCCTTGATGTAAATGACTAGCAAAATGCCTCTTATTTTTAAACATAATTTAATAATTTAAATAATGTAATAATTTTTAACATGACAGACTTGTCTCCTGTCGTGTTGCCAATTCAATCACAATCTCCCAACATTTCAGCCCAGTAAAATTCATATCTCCTTTCCCAACTTACTGTAAAAGAACATGCTTTCATACTTAGATTCCTTACTGTCTCATCCATATTCTACCTATCTTTACTTGCATCTCTTTTCTAATACAAAATATGTAGCCTATCTAATCTCAACAGCATATTCATTCTCAATGTTTAATTCTTCAATTAGCTAAACTACTTAGGATACATTTTAGCTAACTATATATATCATAAATGTCTTCCATGCTATATTTACCTGTTCTTCTTAAAAATACCTAATTTCAAAAGCCTTCTCTAACTCAAGTTAATACTTTATGGGCTATTATAAAAGAGCTACCTCTTGGTCTACAGATTTCAATGCATGGAAGTTCTTATATGTACCTAACTACCATAATTCTTTTAAGGATCTAACAAATTAACATTTACTGAGGTACCCCGACTTATGAGGCACCCGACATACGAAAATCCCGACTTACAAGCACTTTTCAGCGCTCCCCACTGGCTGCTTACGAGCAAGATTGGGATTCGCCGTCTTGCGAGCAGCGGGTGGGAGGATGTCAGGATTTGAATTGCCTTTCATGCACCGAGGCAAACACTGCCTCCGTGACTGGAAGGCAATTCAAAAGTGGTGCGCTGCTTCTCCCCTCCCCCTGCAGTGGCTTGGGAGAAGCAGCGCACCACTTTTTAAATCCCTTCCAGTCACCGAGGCAAATGCTGCCTCCGTGACTAGAGAGGATTTAAAAAGTTGTGCACTGCAGCACACCACTTTTAAAATGCCTTCCACTCACAGAGGCAAGTGCTGCTTCCGTGACTGGAAGGCATTTCAAATCGCACGCACAGATTCTCCCCCCTGGGGGGAGGCTTGGGAGAAGCTGCAGATGCAATTCCTCCCCTAGACAGTGCCAATCAGCTGCTTGGTGCTGGCTTAAGGCCAGCGCTCCCCAGCCATCTCCATTGAAATGCATTGGCTCAATTCATTTCAATGGAGAAATTTGTCCCCTTTGGAATGCATTGGCAGCATGCCACTTTTGGAATGCCTTCCAGTCACGGAGGCAGCACTACAAATTGCACACACGGCCAATGCATTTCAATGGAGATGGCCCCGGGAATGCTGGCCTGAAGCCAGCGCCAAGCAGCTGACTGGCGCTGGCTGGGGGAGGACTCGCGCGCACAGCTTCTCCCAACCCCCTGCCCCAAAGCTGCACCCATGATGTTTAAAGTGGTTTCCCATAGGAATGCATAGAAAACCGTTCCCTCCGAAACTGATTAATTGAACTTGAAGTACTATGGGGCATAATATAAGCAGAACATTTTGCTTTAATGCAGTAGAGTCCACAAACCTTACCTTACCACATAGGTTGTATGCTGTCCTACAGAAGACAAAAGGCAAGAATGGGTGACATAAGCAAGGTGATAAGAAGACAGAGTTTAGGGAGCTTATTTTATGGTTACTACTGCCCAGGCTGGGATTTGTAGTTCTACAGATTAATCAACTGTCATTTACGAGTAAATAATGCCCTGCAGAATGTCAACAGTATGTGAAAGTATGAAGTTTACTTTTTATGGATACTGTGGCGGAAAGCCTCTTGCCATAACTTTAAGTTGTACAAATATGATGAACCTAGCACACAATGATAATTTCTTCCTTTGATCCTGGGCGACCAACTGTTCAAATCTTCTTGGTGTAACTTTACACTGTGCAAGTGGGATGATATCATCATCCCATAACATTAAATTTCCTTTAAATTAATGGATAGACACCTATCCCTCCCACTCACCCTTAGGGGTTCCAAGGCTCCCTGAGGCTCCCTTTTGCCCTCGGGAAGACCTTGGGCCTGGGGTGGTGGTTTTCAGTAGCCCCCAAATAGTCTAGGTTTTATTTCTTCAGGTTGTAGCACCATTGAACAAGAAGAGCTCTACATCCATAAAGCATTTACATTTCCTTCCTTTTATTAAGACTACAATATAGTTTTTACTTTTAATGTTCCAGTTCTTCTACACAGCTGCTAATCTGTATAGTACTAGCAGGTAGAGGTGAGCACAAACCCAAAAACCCATGGTTCGGGTTTGTCTGGTTTGTGCCCATGCTTGATTCGGTTCGAGTTTGGGTTTATAGTATTTTTTTAAAATCGTATGAACCCGAACCGGTTCAGGTTCTTAATGGTGGTGGCGGCGGTGGCAGCTCGGTGGTGGTGGTGGCAGCGGCTGGGGCTTTTTGAGGCGCTTGTGGGCCGGTACCACGATCGTGCGCTGGATCAGCTCCCCCGGCTGCACCAGTTCCATGGGCTGTGGGCTGGGTCCGCGGTCCACAGGCCGGGTCTGGGGCTCACGGGCCGGTACCGGGCCCACGTGCTGGATCGGGGTATTATTTATTTATTTATTTATTTATTTATTTATTTATTTATTTATTTATTTATTTATTTTTAAAGCACCGACCATGTGGCCCCTGGGGCTGGGTTGGCATTGGTTTTAATTTTTTCTATTTTCCTTCATTTTAGGGCACCAACCCGGCCACCCCTGGGGCCGGGTCATTACTCCTTTTTTAAAAAAATATTATTATTAAATTTTATTTTTATTTTTATTTTTTACTGCTGACCACGTGGCCGTGCTACAGCTGTAGTGTGGCCATCGGCTCCCCCCCCCGATCGCCGTCCCTGAAGCCAGGAAGACCGGACCTCCGGACCAGCACCACGTAGGAGACATCTCTGCCACCCATTAACGAACCGAACCAAACTGAACCAAATCTTTTTGTTTCATTTTTTTTCATTTTAAATTTACCCCAGGTTTGTTATTCCTTTTGTTACATAATGAAAAGAATAACAAATAACAAAACAAACTAAAAGTTTGTTTCATGCCCTTCTCTACTAGCAGGCCTTTGGTGCTAGCAAACATGTATACAGAGATAATAAGTAGTTGGTTTACTTCCTTTTATCTTTTTTTAAAACTGCATTTTAAGCATCAGATCTTGCATTCCTTATACTGGATTCTGCAATGATTGGGAAAAAAGATTACATGTAAGTATACATGAACCTGTCTGACTCTTAATAACAATCCATTTGATGTCGCCTTGGGTCCTCTCAGGGAGAAAGGTAGGACATAAATGTTTTAAATAAATAAATAAATAAATAAATAAAATGTTATAGTTTTTAGATTGGGGTTTAGTTTGGGTTGTTGTATTTGGTGATTTGTTGTAAACCGCCCAGAGTTCCTGTGGGAAAATTGGGCAGTTAATAAATACAAATATAAATAAATAAATAAATAAATAAATAAATAAATAAATAAATAAATAAATAAATAAATAAATAAATAAATAGCTATATCTGCAAAAAGGACTGGGGAAACTCATGGCCCTCCAGATGTTATTGGCCTATAAGCATTCCTCATCCTTGCTCAGGTTGGCTAGAGATGGAGCGCAGCAGGAGCAGGAAGGAAGGTTGCAGTTTCCCTCTCCTGATTTTCTTTTCGAAATGCAGTATACCACATTTTCTGTCTATAAGATGCCCCTATGTATAGGATGAACCCCACTATTCCAATCCAAAATTAGCTTCACAGATGTTTGGTTCTCTCCTCAGCTTACTTCCATGTATAAGACGAACCTCAATTTTTAGTATAACAATTTTAGACAAAAATATAATCTTATACACAGAAAATACTATAAATATAACATGAACATGACATTCTATTCACACAAGTCACATACAAAAGAACAAACACAAAACAGTGTTCCCTTCACTCTGAAGACCAAGATATCTCACTGAATCCCCCCCCCCGCACCACCACCACCACTTACATATCCAACCTTCCTTCCAACCTTTAACTGTCCCCGTATTCCTTCCAGAAATGCATCTAGTCTTGGTTTGGCATTTGTCCCTTTCCCTTTACTCAGTACAGTGTTTATAAATTCATCCCCCTATCTCACTAAGTCTATTAACTCTCATTTTAAAAACTCAATTTCCAAAGTCAATTTATCATTAGTTGCAAATTAATATCCCAAATTTCATCATACCATTCATGCAATTGGGAAGCCCAGCTTTGATTCTGTTTTTTTTTGGGTTTTGCAACGAGCAAAATGACGCGTATCAGCACTCTTGATTTACAACACTGACTATAACATCAAAAGGTCACTGAGTTGGTGATGTCCCAGAGTGATCAGAAGTTGATTTGCATGTGAGTTTGCCACTGGAAGAGATGACTCCCGTTCCTTTCTCCAGCTAAGAAGATTTACATCCAGCTCAGCAGAGTTACTATGCCAAAGGCTGAGGCACTGAAAGATCTCTAGTGCTTTCCCACACATCTACATCAGAAGAAACAAACATTTAAGCAAAAGGCCTACGGGGAGCACCAGGTTTAATTGCCATCCCCAAACAAGTCATCATGATTATATATTAAATATTCACGTTCACATAAAAGTTGATACTAATTGCTAGTTTATTAGTGTCTTTTAGGCATGGGCCTTTCATTTCTGAATGGGTCCCATTCTGAAACAAATCACAGCAGCACAGCTGCTCTTCAGAACTTGGACCCACCTTCTGAAACAAAATCGCCCATTGACTTATCTTGCCTTACCTCATGTGGGGCTAAACTCCAACTAGGAAGTAGTCTCCAACATGTCATCGTTCCTTCTCCCTGGCACTGGCCAATAAGGAGTTGTGCAGAGACATGCATCATCCTGCCTCCCTGTCTGACTGGCCAGTGCCAGGGAAAAGGAACCATGAAGCATCATCATCATCATCATCATCATCATCATCATCATCATCATCATCATCATCATCATCATCATCATCATCATTATTATTATTATTATTATTATTATTATTATTATTATTATTATTATTATTATTATTATTATTATTATTATTATTATTATTTCATATTGATTTAGATGTGTGTGTGTTTTGCTAGCTTCCAAGTATTGTGTTGCCCCATGTTTGCCTTAGCAGTTCTCTCCTTCTGTCAAATAAGTCTTTCATCCTGACACTCCATTCTTTGTCCTTTGGGGCTTGGTGGGTGGGACTTTAGCTATGTTTTGGCCTGCTTCTAACATGGCTGTATTTGAAGTGGTCTATGGTTACACCCTTGAGCCATAAATGAGCCTCTAAAGCTAAGAAAAAGCATAGTTGAAACATTCAAGACCCTTGAAAAAACAGGCAGCTCATTGACATGCCAACGTATTAATTGCTAAGATCTACAAAGGTTTGTCAAGAGTAGGTCAAGCCAGACCAACCTCGTTTTCATTGTTTGGGTGAAGTTGCCGTTCTAGTAGATCACAGTAACTGTATGAAATTAGTGCACCTTCATTTCATCCAAGCATTTAACAATATCTTCCATAATATCCTTCTCGCCAGGATTGTACAATTCAGGTTGCCCCCTGCTGGATTCCGAACTGTTGGAGCAATCCTATCCAGTGAATGTGTTTAGAAATAAAACCAGAAGGAAACCTTAGGAAAAATTCTGCATTCATCTACTCTAGGCTCTGTGCTGTTCTACATGGTAACAGATTAGTTCAATCATTGTGTAGACGGGATCTGTATTAAATTTACAGATGATATGGTATAAGACAGAATCATGTTCTTGACATATGGAAAGTTGGGCCAAAATCAACAAGATGAGATTCAGTAGAGCCCATTGTAAAAGTCATGTATTCAGGTATAACAAAAACAAATCAAAGGCAATATAGAATGGGAGATGATTGCCACAACACTAGTACATGTATAAGCCATCTAGGGGTCTCAGTTGATCACTAGCAGTGTGATGTGGCCATCAAAGAAGCAAAATACAGTCAGAAGCTACATTAGGAGAAGTACAGCGTCCAGATCATAAGACAGAATAAATTCACTCTATTCTGCACGGACCAAGTAATATCTATAGTACTCCATTAGCAACGTCTATCACCCTACCACCATTGGCTATGATGGATATTGCTGGGAACTGCAGTCTTACAAAATCTTGGAGAGTCACAGGGTCTCCACCCCAGCACAACACATGCACAAGATTTGGTCTTGGAACAACAACAGCAGCAGCAGCAACAGTAGCAGCAACAGCAGCATTCCCACTGGCTAAATAGTATCCTCATTGCAACTTACTACTCGGTTTTAGCCACTGTGTATGAGTGTGTGTTTGCCATGCATGTATTAAAATATCAGAAAATTTATGCAATTTGGGGGTGACTCCAACATATAGACCTAGGCAACTCAGGAATGTAACCAAGGTGAGGGCAAGGTAGCACATGCATGATTTTGAGATGCCTAAACCATGCAGCCCTTTATATCATTCCATCTGGAGGCAAGAAGGAGAAATTAATTTCTTGAAGAGGCATCAGAGAGCAAACTGGTTGAGGAATCAAATGACTGGTTGGAGTCATTTTACTTGGCAAGCAGGAGCTTTAATGAACCTTGGCTAAGGGGTGCACACTGAAAAGTGCACACAGGATGGGGTGGCGGAGACAGGAGGGTGACCCCATGTGCACTAAAGCATGTCTTTTTATAAGAATTGCAGACTCTCTTGGGGGTTTCACACCCAGCCCTGAGGGCAGCCCTAACAATTTAATTCACTTAATGAGCCAAGAGCCCCTGAGGGGCTTTCAACAACATCATTGGAATAAATTCCACTCCTGACCTCTGGCTGCCCCCATGCTTTGCAGAAAGATTTCAACAGCTCTGTGCAAAGCCTAGAGCCTAAAAGACAAGGCAAGGTGAATGGGCTTTGTCAAGGCATGGGTTTCACCCACTCACCAAAATTCTTACTTGCCCTGAGCAGCTGCTCTTTATTTAGGCCATCAACATGAACACATCACCGTAGCCTTCCCCAACATTTGCCTACCAGATGGCCTGCATCGTACCTCCCATTACCTGCAGCCACCAAGGCTACAGTCCCTGCTGCCAGGGGAAGATGGGATGTATGGTCCAGCATGTGGCAGGGGGAATGGGAAAGCTTTTCCCTGCCAGAGGAACTTACTTTTAATCTGAATTTTGACAGGACAGGAAAAGAAAGGCAGCAGCAAAATATAATGTAATTGCGAGCTGGTGCAATTAGATGCAGAGTGGACCACCTTTCAGTTGTTATGAGCAAGAAGCTTAGTTACACAGCTTGTACAGCTGAAATAAGATTATTTCAGGCCAGATAGAGATCCAATATGTGATGTGGTTCAATCTTTTCACCCACATGACACACATACCTCAAGCAACCCTATTTGGTCCCCCTCCTTAAATACAAAGAAAAGCCACCTCCATCAAACTCTTCCATTCATGTCCTCTGATGGCTCTTCTCAATCCCTGTTCCTCAGTAACTTGTATCCTTTCTGACTTTTGATTCAAGGTGACATCTTCTGGACCAAAAAAATTAGTCTCCAACCATGAACTGCCCCTATGGGGAGAAATCTCCCTCCTTGTCGTCCTCCCCCCATCTCCTCCCATTTCTGGGAAAGAACTAGGATTTCTAACAAAATTCTCTGAAAGGTGCAGCATGTCAGCACTATCCTGACTTAAAAAAATATTTTTCTTCTTCTCTTTGCCCCACGTAGAAAGAGAAGGAGGATAATTTTTGTCATTTTTCCCAATATCATTAAGTGGGTTATGCCATCTCTTTAAGACACTAATGATATTGGGAAATTGAAACCAGCTGAGAAATTTACAAGTAAGCTCCTTTGTGGCTGGAGCAATACTATCAGCTCCTAAAAAGGATTAGCCCCTAACAGGGTGTGACAAACCCGGCAGACAGGAGTGATGAATATACAAATCATCAGCCAATCCCAGCAGGAGGGTGGGGAATGGTATGATATAAAAAGGGTGGAGCCTAGGCAGTTGGAGTTCCAAAAAAAAAGCAAAGTGTTCTGCTTAGTAGTCTCTGGGCGGTTTAGTTGTGCAGGCTACACATTGAGGCAGTTCAGTGAGTTAAGTTTGAACCCTGGTCCTGAGCACAGTTTTAACCACTGAGAGTGAGTGCTGGGAGAGAGCACTGTTCTCTGAGAGTTCTGTCAGGCAGTGAGGGCTATACTGTTTACTAGCTATTTAAGACAGGGAGGCTTGTGGAGCTGATTAAATCTGTTACAGTATATGTTAAAGGCAACACATACCATCCTCAGATATTGTTATAGTTATTATCTTCTCAATAAACTTCGTCATTATTTTTATATTATATATCTCTGAGTCAGTCCCAATTCATGAGGCGACGAGTGTAAAAGGTGGCAGCATTCTTAAGTGAATAAAAGGTGGCAGCGGTACCATTTCCATCACAGAATTCAGTGTGTAAAAGGGAGGTGTCGTCACAATTTAGTGGCACAGCAGTGGGATGTCGAAATAAACCCGGTTGTGCCTCTGAAAACCACAGTCTGGGAAAGGGGAACGTCACACAGGGGACTCAGAAGTGTGTGGGTAAGAATGCCATGGGGGTGGGCTGGTTCAATCTAACAACTGCATCATATGATCACTGGCAAAAGGAGTAAACCAGCCTACCCTCACAGCAGACCCAATAGTAGGCTAAAGGCTCGTGTTGTTACCCTCTGAGGTGACGACACAGATAAACTAATGTTGATACCAGCTAATTCTTTCACTAGGCAAAATCCACTTGCTATTAGCTAGCATTAAAAATAGTAGACTTAAAAATAGGACTGATTTATAATGTTCAAGTTTTTCTAATTAACTGAATTATGCATTCCTTAACTACATTTATGGTTTTATAGGGAACCCTTTTCCTGCTCTCTACCCCAAAGGTTTTTTTTTAAATGGTTTCAAATCATGACATGATAATCAGCATTGAAAAATGCAACAATTCCTGGAGAGGAATACAGTAGATTTCTACTTGTATATTGTTACTACCAGGCAATAAGAGAACAGGAGAGACTGAGGAGTGGTGTGGAGAGGAAGCACCCCCACAATAGAGACTTAGTTATATATGGCAAATGGAAAGAGCAACTCATGTTTTTTAAAGCCACATTTTCAGTACCAACACCAATTATTTCAACACTAACTTTTGCTTTTGTTGTTCAGTCGTTCAGTCGTATCCGACTCTTCGTGACCCCATGGACCAGAGCTCGCCAGGCCTTCCTGTCTTCCACTGCCTCCCGGAGTTTGGTCAAATCCATATTTTTGCTACTCAGTTATAATTGTTTGCATACCCATGAACTGATCTGTCTTTGTGACTTCTGAATTATGCTTCAATAAATGCCCTAAGCACATCTGATCTTGCCTGATTCCGGAAGCTAAGCAGGGTCGGCCCTGGTTAGTACTTGGATGGGAAACCACCAGGGAATACCAGGTGTGTAGGCGCCTGGAGTAGGAACTGGCAAACCACTCCAGTATTCCTGCCAAAAAAACTCCATGGACTCCATGGTCACGAAGAGTCAGTCATGACTGTCACGACACACACAAAGGCTGGATAGCCCAGCCACTGGTTTAGGTATCTGGCTGGGGAGCCAGAAGTTTGGGTGTTCAACTCCCCACGGTGGAAAAAGCCAGCCTGGGTGGCCTTGGGCAAGCTGCACAGTCCCAGGGTGCCCCGAAAAGAAGGGAAGAGGAAACCACTTCTGCGTATTCTCTACCTGGGAAACTCTGAAAAGGGTCCCCATAGGTCAGAATTAACTTAACGGCACTTGATGACTAAAGGCGTTTTTCCTCATTTCTTCTGGGGCAGCTGGTGGGGGGCAGGTGGGTAGCACAGATGTGTACAAGCTTAGAACAAATGTTCTGTCAAGAATTAAAAGCTGTTTGATTTCAGAAGATTTGGTGTCAAGAGCAATCAAGTCCTTGCCTTCAAGTAACTGGATCGACATCAAGAAAACATATATATCACACCAGCAGCAGGACAAATGCAGCCCCAGGGCATTAACATAAGCCTAATTATAGCTATAATTTGGTGACTCTGCAACTAATGAAATTTCTCAGCAAAGTATACCTGGATATGTCATAAGAAGAATATTTGAAGGAAAAGCCAACAGCACTTTTCTCAAAAGAAAACACCACCCAGAGACTGCTGAGATAAGGTTTTGACTTGTAACAGTGCTGTAGGCATAAATGTGGATGTGCCAGGTCTCATCCTCACATTTCCTATAGTGACCCCCATCACAGAACAGGAGTCTGAACAGGCAAACAGCTGGATCAGTACATATCAGTGATAGAGAAGCTGGTCTTTTTTACAGGTGAAACTCAAAAAATTAGAATATCGTTTAAATGTTCATTTATTTCAGTATGTCGACTCAAAGGGTGAAAGTAATATATGAGATAGACTCATTACACGCAAAGCAAGATATGTCAAGCCTTAATTTGGTGCAATTGTGATAATTATGGCATACAGCTTATGATAACCCCAAATTCACAATCTCAGAAAATTAGAATACTACATGACATCAATAACACACGGTTTGGAAATAGAACAATATGGGAACTCTGAAAGGTATAAGCATGCCTATGTACTCAGCACTTGGTTTGGGTCCCTTTTGCATCAATTACTGCCTCAATGCAGTATGGCATGGATGCTATTAGCCTGTGGCACTGCTGAGGTGGTATGGAAGACCAGGATGCTTCAATTGTGACCTTCTGCTCTGCTGCATTGTTTGTCCTCATGTCTCTCATCTTTCTCTTGGCAATGCCCCATAGATTCTCTATGTGGTTCAGGTCACATGAGTTTGCTGGCCAATCAAGCACAGTAATCCCATGGTCATTGAGCCAGGTTTTGGTATTTTTGGCAGTGTGGGCAGGTGTCAAGTCCTGCTGGAAAATGAAGTCAGCATCCCCATAAAGCTCGTTGATGGAATGGAAGCATGAAGTGCTCCAAAATCTCCTGGTAGACGGCTGTGTCGAACCTGGACTTAATGAAGCACAGTGGACCAACACCAGCAGATGACAGGGTTCCTCAAATCAACACAGACTGTGGAAACTTCACACTGGACTTCAAGCATCATGCATTATGTGCATCTCCATTCTTCCTCCAAACTCTCGGTCCTTGATTCCCAAATGAGATACAAAGGTTGCTCTCATCAGAAAAGAGGACTTTGGAGTTTTGGACCACTGAGCAACAGTGTTCAGGAGCGGCTTGACAAGAGGAATATGACATTTGAAGCCCATGTTCAGGATCTGTCTCTGTGTAGTGGCTTTTGAAGCACTAACTCCAGCCTCCGTCCACTCCTTGTGAAAGTCCCCAACACTTTTGATTGGACTTTTCCTTATAATCTTCTCCAGGCTGTGGACATCCCTGCTGCTTGTGCACCTTTTCCCCCACACTTTTCCTTTCCACATAACTTTCTACTGATGTGCTTTGATACAGCACTTTGGGAACATCCAACTTCTTTTGCAATCTGTAACTTTTGGGGCTTTTGGAGGGTGTCAAGGATGGTTTTCTGCACAATTGTCAGGTCAGCAGTCTTTCCCATGATTGTGATTCCTAATGAACCAGCTTGAGAGACCATTTTAAAGGTTCAGGAGCCCTTTGCAGGTATTATGGATTCATTAGTAGGGATGGGCAGGAAATGAAAAACAAAATGCTATTTCGTCGTTTCATTACATAACAAAACAAAATGAACTGAGGAAGCAGCATTTTGTTATAGATGAAACGAAAGTCGTTTTTCCATTGAAATGATCTGTTTCATTCCATTGTTTTCAGGCTCCTACCGAGCTGTCAATGGCTGGACCCCTTTAAATCTGGCCTAGTCGGTACCGGGGGACCCTCTGGTACCAACTGGGCCAGTTTTAAAAGGCTCCAGCCATTGACAGCTCAGCAGGAGCCCTCAGAAAAGGTTGGGTTACCAAAGGCAGTTTGTGCTGGCCTCCCCGCCATTTTCTGAGGGCTCCTGCCAATCTGTCAATGACTGGAGCCCTTTAAACCTGTCCCAGTCGGTACTCAGAAAATGATCGGCAGGAGCCCTCAGAAAATGTTGGGGAGGGCAGCGCAAAACTGCTCTCTGCACCATTTTCTGAGGGCTCCAGCCGCTCTGTCAATGGCTGGAGCCCTTTAAACCTGGCCCAGTCGGTACCAAGGGGTACCCCTGGTGCCAACTGGGCCAGTTTTAAAGGGATCCAGCTAATCCCAGGTCAGCAGGAGCCTTTTAAAATGGCTCCCAGAGTCCCAGGCACCAAATATGGTGTCTCTAGGACCCAGGGCAGCCATTTTGTTTCATTTCGTTTCATTTCATACAATTTTTTTTAAAAAAAATAGTAAAAAATGAAATAAAACAAAACAGGGGTAAGCATGAAATGAAGCATTTTTCTGATTCATGTCCATCCCTATTAGCTGATTAGAGTGAGACACTTTGAGCATCGAATATTGAACCTTTTCACACTATAATTTTTTGACATAGTGAATTTGGGGTTTTCATAAACTGTATGCCATAATTATCACAGTTATGACAAAGTAAGACTTGACGTACAGTATCTCACTTTGCATGTAATGAGTCTATCTCATATATTAGTGTCACATTTTGAGTGAAATAAATGAACATTTGCACAATATTCTAATTGTTCAACTTTCACCTGTATAAGCAATGCCTCTTAATTGCTCATTAAAGACCAAACCACCTTTGCAGTACAACAGGACACATTCACAACAACGTACTGTACTGTTTATGATACAATGAAATACTGAGGTAAGTTCAGAGGGAACCCCAGTGGAGGAGGAAGGAGGTGGCAGATGATGCCAGAACCCTGGCTAGTGGAAATGTCATCAGGGTTTGATGCCACTGTTTACAAGCAATGTGAATGAATTTTGCCAATTTTGAAGGACTGGATCTGTTCCACACAAGGCTGTAGTAACACTTCAATTTCCCCTTTGTATCTCTTTTGGCTTTAAGGAAAGGCACACTTGATGTGGCACAGCACACCCTGCATGATCCCCTTGCAAACAGACTTGTTCAGGCTGCTGTCCATGATGCCCCACGGCTGCCTCACGAAGCAAAACTTATCATCGGCTCTGTTTGGAGGCAAAGAAGCCACCCTGTCAGGCCAGGGCTATGCCCGGAAGGAGCAAAGGGCTGCCCCACTCAGGGTTGTAATTTTTATTATAGTTACTTTGATTATGGTTAGTTTTGTTATTTTGTACTTTGTATTTCATTTGTATACATTTACTGTATGTGTTTAATAATCTGTATTCTTCACTTTATAAACTGCCCAGAGCAGTCTTCGGGCTAAATGATTCCGGTATATAAATCTAATTTAAAAAAAATCATAATTGGTGTGCTGTGGTTTCTGAGCACTACCTGAAATGGTGACACTCTAACTTTCACACAGAACCATAGAATTCCAGATCTGCAAGGAATCCCAAGGGTGGATGAGCCCAGCTCTTGATGAAGATGGAAACCCACAGCCAAAGCATGTCTGACAGGTCCCATTTCCCTTCTGTTGAAAAACACAAATGAAGGAGAGTCCACGTTTTACCCTGGGATTAAACTAAAGGCTGAGAAACTGTGAGCAAGTATGTATGTATACCAATGCCATTGAGAGTAATATACAATGGTAGACAAGACATGCATACATACTTTGTCAGCCCCTTTTAATGAGCAGAGCCCAAGAATCCTGCACTCGCCCATAAGAACTGATCTGAAATCTCTATCCTGTTTTGAAATTGTTTCAAGGTAATTTCTGCCAAGTACAACAATGGCCATTTTAATGAATACAGTAAATGGAAAGCAATCTGCCCCTCCACCAGCAAGACACAGAGGCGTCGACAGGTGAACTCAGCATGCCTTTGCGAGTCGTGACTCAGGCGGTGCCACCGGCTCCGGCTCCAACAGCAGCAGCACGCTCATCATTTCTTTCTGCTGGACTGCTCTGTGCTTTACGGCATCCGTTAAAAGAATAAGATGATTGTTCACTTGCGTGCAAAGCTTGCGCTCAGAGATTCTTCTGGCTGCCTCCTCCCTAGAAACCGCAACAGTGTGGAGCTGCACCTTCCTCCCCCACCCCAGCAACCTCCCCCTCCCCCGGGTACTTCACCTTACAGGTAAACACTGGGTATCCATACAGAATCCCTGCAGGAGAAAAGCTCCGCCTCAGCCCTGGTGAACCACACAGGTGTGCTGGGAGATGGTGCTGGTTGCTCTGGCATTCCTCCACACTGACTCAGCAGCCACGGAGAAGCCAGGGAAATGGGGACGTGAGCTCCGTCACGCTGCCGTCGAGGGAGGGTGCCGGTTCACCTGGTTGGCCACCAGCCTCTCTCCGTTCCTTCCCTCTCATTTGATCTCCACTCACTTTCTCTTTTTCTTGCCATACACCCTTAACCAAGACCTGACGGAGTGTGAGGAACTGAGGTGCATTCCCAGATGGTGCTGCTTCTCTGTCAATCTGGGCACCCTTGTCACTCTGGGGCAATAACAGACTGTTGTAACATGACCTTTCCCCCCATGACAGTGCATGGGAACTGGTGAACCTCCATTTGTTAATCAACATGATCTTAAAACTGCAAAGCTGGAAGACACCCAATGGATCATTAAGTCCAGTCCCTGTCAAGGAGGCACAGGGGGGGACCCGAACTCCCAAACTCTGGCTCTACAGCCAAAGACCTAAAACATTCTGCACTTCCCAAGAAAGGGTTGCAAATCTCATTATCTTTAATCACTGTCTGTACCAGCTAGAAATTAGGGAACTAATGCCTAACAGGAGCTAGAAGATAACATGTCATCTCCCGTTACACCCAAATATAGTGGTTTCTTGGAAAGCAAAGGGGGAAAAGGGCAGTAAGGCCTAGGGGTTTCTCACCAGCTTTGTTTAAATGAGTTGGCTTTGAGTAACTCAAGTAACTGGTTTGGATGGCCTGTGCTCAATATACCAGAGCAACTGATTCACCCAGTATGAACCCTTCAATCTCTTAGGATTAGCAAAATAGTCCCTCCTGAAAGAGCCTCATGGCACAGTGGTTAAGCAGCTGTACTGCAGCTATAACTGTGCTCACAGCCTGGGGGTCAATCCCAGGTAGCCGGCTCATGGTTGACTCAGGCTTCTATCCTTCTGAAGTCGGTAAAATGAGTACCCAGCTTGCTGGGAGGGGGGAAGCAATGTGTAGCCTGCATAAGTAAATTGCAAACCACCCAGAGAGTGCATTAAGTGCTATGGGGCAGTATATAAGCAAAACACTTTGCTTTGCTTTTTAAAAAAACAGCAAGGAAGAATTTAGCTTATCTTTGAGATCTACCTGAGGCTTATTTAAAAGAACAGAAACAGCAAAAGAAACTGAGTAACTATGAACACTCCAAACAGGGCAGCATTGTGTTCTGGTAATATAACTGGCAATGCATTTCAAATGTAGGCCAATTAGATAGGGAGCATTTACTGGTATCCAGTTTGTAAACCTGTAATAGCACTGGCACTATCCCTATCATAGCTGGTTTTTTGGATGATGGGGAATAATGTGAAGGGAAATGTGGGAGGCTTTTAAAAGGAACATGTCACAATTTGGGCCCACATAAAATTCTTTCTTTGAGGCAGGTTGATTACACAACAAGAGCCTGATCTGGAAGCACCCTGCCTGTCTTCATAATGAGTTTCTTTATTTTTACCACCCAGAGTGGTCTTGCCGCCATCAGATGTATGGCAAGCAAGGAAGGAAGGAAGGAACTACTGGGGTTGCCGGGAGGAAGGTTTGAATTGTGATTGCCGGGAGGAAGGTGTGAATTGTAACGCAAGCACCTGTGATGCTTGTGTCACAGGCTCTTTGGGCAAAGAGGAAAAAGAAGAGAAATCTGCCATGTCATCCACTGCAATGGCCGTACAAGTCTGGAGGCTGCCCAGCCAGCCTGGGCAAGGAAAACAAGATGAGTCATCTCTGGGTCCTTGCATTTAAACCACGTCTAGCCAACACAGAGGGATATTTTAGTTGCTGCATACAAGTTACCAGATTTCAGCTCAGGTCACTGGCCTTGGGGTATCATGGAAGGGATTTGGATGCATCTGTCAGTAGTTCAAACTAGAACCCCACCACCATCAAGGATATGCCATATTCTTGTTTTGAGAAAAGAAAGGATATTGTTATATACATTTATGCCTGTGAACAGAACAGAACAAAACTCAGATGAACCGTCAAAGACGTTGATTCTTCTCAGTACAATCAATGTACTTCTTAAGTTACCTTCCACTGCTGGATTACTTTGTCTTGCTCAAAACCACACAGGCGATTCAAAGGTCAGCAGTTATTTTCAATAATTGCAGATGTTCTATAAACAACACCAACTTCCTGTTGCCCAACTCAGTATGTGACAGATTAGAAATCTGCACATATATCTCAGTTTGAGATTGTTCATCTCCAAAATTTACACCTTTTGCACAACTAACAAACAGGATTTCAGCCAATATGTATTATTAGATTCAGGTTGGCTGCATGGCATTGTGCATTCTAAGACATTGTCTTATTATTTTATATGAAAGCATGTGGTATTACAATGACTATTAAATTAAATACCATGTGAATCAAGAATCTAACAAACAAGTATCCAACTTCATTCAAGCCTGAACTGTAGTGTTTACAAATACTGTAGGATGTTCAAGAGTTTGGTAAATTGGAGGGGAAATACCTTTTTAAAAACCCAAGAAGAAAATAGCAATGTAATGGGAAATAAAATGATCTGATGGATCAAACACACATTTCGTTAATGTCCACTTTTATTCAGATTGATTATGGTTAGATTTGTATAAATTAATCATTCTGTATTGACCTGTGTACACAAAAACACCATCCTCTCCCCTAAAGGAACCATCTCATGGCATGCATTTCATTTAGTTCATAGCCACCTGTTGCCTGGTAGCAACTGCATGAGTATCTGGAAGGATCACCCTAGCATGTCTACCTTTGCATGTGGATAAATGGGCTCCTTATGTTTCATCTCTCCCAAAACAAAGAAGATTGTATTAGAGATTCTGAAGAAAGCAGAAGTAGATCCTGCTTAGTGACCTGGGACAGAAGTGCTGGTGTACCTCATAGACACTAGTTATCCTTCTGAAGCAGCAACCTATGGAAGGACAATGATGTAAGCATGATCCTTGAGGTCTAATATGTACATACAAGTGGTGCATACATAGACCAAGATAACCTGAGCTGCATGGTGCAGGAGTGGCAAGCCTGTGGTTCTTCCAACCATTAAAACTCCCCAAGTCCTTGTACACTTGATAAATAAGCTGGTTGGGGCTGATGGAAAGCAGACTCTGACAACATTGAGAGGATCAAAGGTTGCCACTCTTTTCTAGATATATGTCACTCTCACTGGACATTGGTTGTAGTTGGGCAGTCACTGTTTTGGTGACGTGTTGTACACCACCCAGAGTTCCCTATGGGAAAATCGGGCAGTCAATAAGTAAATAAAATAAATTGTCAAAATGGCATTTGGTTCCCTTTCCACTGCAGAGCAAAATGGATGTGTGTTTTTATTTATAGGCCTTGACATCTACAGCAGATTTGTCAAATTAGTATCAGAAGAGAATTAATTGGTCAGATAAATCACAGTTGAAAATTCACCCATTGTCACCTCTTTTTCTCATCAGATGGATAAAGAAATATGAACTGCGGGTCAACCTGCAATTTAAGATGAGGGGAAAACATGAAGTGCTATGGCCATAGGTTTCTTGTGTTGACAGTAGGGGGTAACCCGTAAATTGTGGTAAATCTCAGATCTGTCTTCAGGGGATCAGTGCTGAAGTCTGTTAGTGTGCGATGGTGGAAATGGCACATTAGCAAGTCAACTGTGCCAAGAGCTAAATTAATGATTCAAGGAGCCCTCCCTCCCCCTGTCTGTAAAGGTTTCAAATGGGAGAGTGATCCATCTAGGCAGATTAGACATACTATCCAATCAGTGGACCTAGGAGACAGCAATGCAGAAGCCCAGACACTCAAAAAGCAGCACATGTTCTTCCACTTAGCATCTACCACAAATATTTCTGAGTCCAAATAAAACCCTGTTAATAGTAATAAAGCTCACACCCTTGCCCATAAACACAGCTCTGTAAGATCCCACACATGTTACGGATTGGGGGAAGGGGGGACAAACGAAACTATCACTACCCATGTCATAAAAACTTGCGTAGCGTAAGATTTCTGAAGCCCAGAAGGAAGCCCTCTAGACACCTGTCCTAGTGACTCTGACCTGTGTGGCAGCTGGACCCACTAACCCTCTCAGCCCTTTGCAGTTGCCCCACTCAGTTATGCCATAAAACAAGACTTGTGAACACCTACCACAGACAACCGCCATAGGTTAGAGACCCAACAGTGATGGATAGCAAAAATGGCCTCAGAAAGGAGGGGTGGGGGAAAATATGACTCACAGCTTCAGTGATATGTTTCATACCAAAATCCCCGATGAAAACGAAAGAACTGGGTGGCCGGGGAGGCGGGGGGGGGGAGAGAAGCAGGCAGGAATGTTTTGTGCTTTCTCAAACCATTAGAAGTCCATCTAATTAAAAGGCAAGCCAACGTTGACGCAGATCAGTATAATTATGTAAAAATAAGTCATTCCAGTTCTGAGCTTCTTCTGTGCACTTAGCTGAGACTGACACTTGGTGAGGTTCAAGAACAGGTGAAGAGGTGCATCTCCTGTTATCCAAGTCCAACATCCAGAGACATCATGACCACAAACCCTAAGATGGAGGTCCAGGAAGCCAGCTTCCCATTGCCACTGCAAAGAGGGGATAAAAGAGAAAAGGAACGGGCTGAAGACCATACGTCTGAAGGCAGCAAGAGAGAACAAAAATTGTGTCCCACCTTCAATGTCTTTCCCTCTAGTGAAAGAAGTGGAAGACTCTGCCAAGCCCTTTAAGCCACCAAGTAAAATGGATATTACTACTCCTTTAAATACACATTCCTTTGACATATATTTTTAAACTACATCTCCCAGAATCTATAAGCTAGTATGGTCAGGTGGGACATTCTGGGAGCTGTAGCCAAAATAGCAACACTTTTGACAGTGATTATATATCTATATCTATATCTATATCTATATCTATATCTATATCTATATCTATCTATCTATCTATCTATCTATCTATCTATCTATCTATCTATCTATCTATCTATCTATCTATATATGGGGGGGTCCCAGAACAGAAGGATATACAGTACTAAGGCTGGGTACAATGCTTTGCTACCATGAAGAAATGTTGGGTTCTTAAATTTGAGCATGACTATAAAACAAGAGAGGGTCACGTATTGCTGTAGGCTGCTGACTCCCCCACCCTGCTGCATCTCTGATACTGTTTCTAAAAGTGGATGTTCACCCTGCAGTCATTCTACGTTCAGGTTAGTATGCAAGGACAGTACCTCCCACTGTCTCTTCACAAGAACATCAGATTAGATTGAGAGCGTGGGACTGGCCCAGGATCACCCTGTGTGGTTCATGGCTGAGCCAGCTTGCTTAGAGGTGACCCCCAGTTAAGAGAAAAGGGACTGGTTGGAGTGGAAGAGGGGATTCAGAGGCAAAGCTCTCTGGGGATGTTGAGTCCTTTTGCTCTTAGAAGTTATTCCCAAGGGGGTGTACTTGAGAAGGGTGGGTACTAATTTAACTTGCTGCCATGGCTGAACTGTTCCTTGGAGAAACCAAAATTTTCTCCTTAAAAGGTAGTTGGAAAAGAGCTTAATCCCAGCTTTGCTAATTGGAAGGTTTTTTTTTAAAGTTCCTGCTCTAGCAACAGATTTAGATGAAGCCCATGTAAATGCTTTTGAGAGTCACCTTCCTCCTTTGAGTCAGAGCGGGTTGCTCTTCTTACCCGCCTTGCCTAAAGGACTTGGGTGTTAAATGGGGTGAAGAAGAAGGAAACACAATGGGATACAGGAGTTCCTCACCTGATTTGTGCTTCTGGGATAATGTCATCCATCACCACATACACCATGGCCCCGGCAGCAAAAGCCAAGGCATAGGGGAGAAGTGGCTCTGCTAATACCACAGCAAAGGCACCAAACAGGCCAGCTAACGGCTCCACCATACCGCTTAATTGCCCATACCTGTGAAACAGCAAGAAGAAAAGTCAATGAGTTAGGCATCATAGGCAGGGACAAATGACCCCAAATTTGTTAATGTGCAGGGTTTTGCCATCCCCCTCCCCCCCTTCCTCAATCAAGATTCCACATTCTGGAGAGAACCAAGTCAATACTGATCAGCTCTTTCCCTTTCTCCCTGCTGACTCCCCTTCCACAGCCTGGACAAGAGGTGTGTTTATCAGCTCTTGAAAAACAAACAGGAGAGTCACTCAAAAGCAAACACAGTAGAAAATGTAGACAATTGCCCTATAAAATGACAAATTGGCATTGAGAAAAAGATAAGAAGCAGGCCAAGTTCTTCTGCATTGCCACTCCTTTCTTTCCAGGAGGTGATTATTTTGTTCTGCCCACGCTGCCTTTACGGCAACATTTCAGCAGATCAAATGGAGGTAAAAGGCTACCAAAAGAAGAATTCCTAGCAACCGATAAGTAAACAAATATCTGGGATTAGGAAAATGTCATAAAGGTCATGCAAACATATACACTATTGCAGAAGTGCCATGAGAGACATTGGATGCACACAGCCATTATAAGCTGTGCCCTTTGATTCTCCAAATGTTCTACGTTGAAGACCTTTCCAGACGCAAATGGTTTTTATAGGTGGCAATGACGGCAGAGGGGAGGACAGCTGGCATGCCCTATTCATCATGTGTGGAACACACACACACACACACACACACACACACACACACACACACACACACACACACACACACACACACACACACACACACACACATTTTAATGCCCCAAAAGAGCCCATATTTTTCTTTGAAACTCAAGGATTCCATACCAGCAGCAATGATGGCATCGTTGAGATTGGTTCTTAATAGAAAGAGCAGCAAATAGTGATGTTGAAACATTCAGTTGTTTAATAAGTATGTGAACTTTGTAAGTGATGGTAGTGGATGAGCCCCATGCTTTCCGTCAATTCTCTTCTCATGCAAAAGCTGTTGACTTTTGAAGACCTTGCTATATCTAAAGAGGCTCTACCTACACACAATGACCCTGATGTTTCTGCATTCCAGGCTGTGTCTAAAGCACCTACAGGTTGTCATCTTTAGACAGCTGTTTTCACCTGGGAGAAGGGCAAACAAAGTGGACAACAGCTAGCATGCTTTGCTCATCATGTGTTTGCCTGTTTACTTGTTTGCTTGGTTTATATAAAAAGGTATAGGTTCCTCCCCCCAACATGCGTGCTAGTTGTGTCCGACTCTAAGGGTGGTGTTCATCTCCGTATTCAAGCCAAAGAGCCAGTGTTGTGCAAGTCCATGGCCATGTGGCCAGCATGGCTGCAAGGAAACACTGTTTTTCCTACCCACTTTTTACAGTGGTACGTATTTATCTTGCTTGCATTTATATGCTTTCAAAAACTTTGGCAGGAGATGGGGTTATCAGTGGGAACTTGCTTGGCTTATATATCACCCTATTAATTCCAAAGCACTATTCTGTGTGGTCTACATTTAAAACAAGCTACACGGAGCAATAAACACTAAATGCAACAAAAGCAGAGTCTAATAACGTACCCAATGGTGCGTACCAGTTTCTGGACTAAATCAAGAATGGAGATGAGGCATACAACCAGGGTTTATGTAAAAGGCTTCCCTGAAAAGTAGTGTTCTTGACTGCCTCCTAAAGGAGTACAGGGAAGGGGCAAGGCATAACTGCTCTGGGGGTATATTCCATCCATTGGTACTGCCACTGAGAAGGCCCTACTTCTACTAGATGATTTTCAGGCCTCTCTCGGGGTCGCTATATGGAGGAGCCTGTTCTGAGATGATCTGGTGGGTCAGTCAGATGATATTGAGGAAAGATGTTCTGACAAGCATACACAAGCACACACTTTTAATGCCTAAAATGCACTCAAAATTCTCATGGATACTCCAAGGATTCCATACCAGCAACAGCTAAGTCATCATACAGATTGGTTCCTCACAAAACTAGCTGAGGATAATTAAATGCCTGAGGCAAAAGATACCATGGTGTACCTCATTCTGCTGAATAGGCAGTTCATTTGTATTTGAACTCTGATCACAGGATGGTGCTTTTCTCTATGCCTGAAGGCAGCAAGTTTGCATAGGAGTGGAGGATAGGTGATGTGGCACACAAAATTGTGTTCTCGAGCAGAGAATGATGACTTGGGGACTAAGAAGAATGAATGGGGAGGCTACTACTACCCATCTCAGCATCTACTGCCTAAAGCAGTTGCTGTATTCTGTCTGATGGTATGACAGGCCCCAGCTCTGAGATATGAATGTAAGTCATGTTACAGAAATGCCTTTGGAAAGAGAGATGCTTGAGCAAACTAAAATCTGTGCACCATGGAAAACTGACTGAATTTTCTTCAGTTTAGGGCTGTGTTACAAATATGGACAGGAAGAGTGCCCGCCTGTCCCGGCCATTTCCAGCAGTAGATATGTTGCTAGACCAATCTGTAAAATACCAAGACTTGGTGAAATCAAATGCCCTGGGGATACCAGTTAGCAGCTACCTCCATTTCACCTGTTAAGTCTACCTAGTTTGCCTCCCAACTGGCCCAGTTAAATGTGATTGCAAGAGAAGGCCAAGAGAATCAGAAGTTGAAAAAAGGGGGAATGAAGCTATTCAGAAATGATTTGTATTAAGGTTACATTCTACACTTGGACTGTGGACAGATATGATGACAGGTTTTCTTGTTTTTCTATAATCTATGGGGTATTTCCAGCCAGGGATTTCTTAGCACTCCTTGTCACAAAAGGTTGTACAGCTATTCCATCTTTTCCTGCCCAGCAGATTTTTATTTCCTAGTAAGAAAAACAGACTACACAAGAGGTGGGAGAAACATGGGAGGGTCACAAATCAATTATGAAGGTGTCTTGCAAAACCCCATGAATGAAGAAGGTCATTAAATGGTTGTCCCAAAGCACCCCATAGCCCATCTTTGAATATCTGGCATACAAGTTAGGGGGAAATTATTTTTTAAAATTGAAACTCACAGAACTCCTCCACTAATTCTGAGAAGTGTCAGCCAAAGAAGGACCTTTTCTGATCTTGGCTCTTAAGTACATTGGAATGTATTTAGTGGTTATCTTGCTCACACCAGTTGGGACAGGCTACAGCTCAGTGGGACTGCGAGGGACCACTTGAAAAGTTGGCCAAGTATCAAGACCTGCCAGTTCCAGGGGGCAAGAGAGATGAAAACAGCAGTTCCAGATATAATGCCCCTGTTCACAGCCTGAGAAAGTTACATCTCCAGAACCTCACAGTCACCTGGGCCAGTAGGAACTGGAAAGCACAAATGTTTGATGAATGCCCAAGTTGTAAGCAGCCTTACAGAAAGGCCGGGCTTCTCTCTCAAGACCAACTACTCATCTCATAATTATCCCCAACAGGGTCCCGGTCAGACAGGATAAGACTGCAAGCTTGACCAACAAATGTGCTTACAGAGCTCCATTCATCATTGCATGCCAAGTATGCTTAAAAAAAAAAAGTATTGTCTCAACAAAACCAGGGTCTGCAATTATCTATAAACATCTTTGTGGAAGTATATCTGGTTTAACTAAACCTGCCTGGAGGTTCAAGGACTAAACTAGAAAATAGGAACGGTCTCCCTCTGAAATAAGAGTAATTAGCCATTGTTTAGCTGGGTTCCATTTAGCTCAATGGCTGCACTTTGGAGGCAGCTATTTCCAAACCCGCCCCTCCCGCTTCTTCTCATCCATCATAACACTCACACTTGTGTGTAGGTGGTAATATAACCTGACAGCTCCTGAGTTCACAGCCTTGGCTTTTTCACCTCTGGAGGGGGGAGTGGTTTTGAAATCCAGCCCGCAGAATGGAGGGAAAGGGAGCCATTTCGTTAACCAAAGAATGTAAGCTATCCCATCAGGCCAACAAAACAAAGCTAGCACAAACGACTGGGATCACTCCATCAGTTTAGCATTTCATGGCCCGCTAGGGTTTTGGAGAATCAGATACGTGAAATAGGTTTATTCTTTTGAGACAGTTTTACCAGTAAACAGTTTGCAGTCTTTCATGTTACAATGTGATCTTCCAAGTAAAATTGCAAAGGTAATACAGATTACAGTGGACCCTCGTATAACAAATGGTTTGTATAACATAAAATATGTGCAACATAAAAAAATTCCAGAGATAGGGGAAATTTGCTTCACAGAATTGCCTATGGGGCAAATCCGTACAACATAAAAATGGTCGCTATTAGGGATTACTCCGTTTTCAATGCATTCCTATGGGAAATTTGTATAAAGGAAAATTTGCTTAACATAATTTCATTTGGAACGAATTAATTCCTTTATACAAGATACCACTGTATATAAATTCAGGTATTTTCAAAGAGATAGCCATGCTCACATGGTTCAGTCTCTCTCTCTCTCTCTCTCTCTCTCTCTCTCTCTCTCTCCTCCTCTCCTCCACCCCCTAACCAGGGGGCATTTAACAAGAGCAGAACCGAACCACTCTGTAAAACATCCAAGCGTCCCTGATATTAATATGGCGGTCTTGTTGGGAGGCAAATTCTGTGCCTCTTTCACATATTCCCAGTTCCAATGTGTTTCCTATCCAGAAACACAAAGGCTAACTAAAATGAATCAGGATACTCTCAGTGCTGAAAACCCTGCCTCATCAGTACCACTTTTAATGCATTTCCAGTTCCACCACTGCACCAACAAACTGAGCCATAGCTTTCGGATCTTACTTACCAGAATGCTTTCAGTGTTGAAAACCCTGCCCCTCTCAAGGGAAGGCTGACAGCGAGCCCTTCTGGAAAATTCTGAATTCCAATCCCAATCGCCAAATTTCTGTGGAAATAAAATGTAATGTATAACAGTTAATACACAACATAATGTGTGTGTGTGTGTGTGTGTGTGTGTGTGTGTGTGTGTGTGTGTGTGTGTGTGTGTGTGTGTGTGTGTGTGTGTGTGTGTGTGTGTGTGTAGGGGATAAAGAGACATCAGACTGGTTTAGATCTCTTGTTGGGTGGGGGAAACCTTGCTATTAAATATGGATCTTTAATGCCAGTATTTTTCAGTCCCTAGGGGCCTAATGTAATCATGCTAATACTTGACATCCAACTCATAATTTTCATCTTCAAAGTATTTTACCTAAGCTACACGACTTAACCATGCCCCTGGGAGGCAATGAGGAACAGAGATGGGTAGGAAAAGACTTGTCAAAAAGAGACACAAAAAAAGTTTAAAATAGCAACCAACATCTATGCCAAATTCCAAAGCACAGCAACACATATCAGACACCGCAAGCTCTTCAGAAGAGTGGTGGCAGTGGAGCAGGAGCATGTATGTGTATGGTGGGCTTTTGCAGGCTGCTGTTTTTAGTTTTTAACAACTTTTGTTTTAAAAAAACAGAGATAGGAAACGTCTGTAAGTCCTGAACTGAAAAAGGAGTTGCAGGCACAGGAGAGATATCCAGCAACACATACAGGATTTCTAAACAATATTGAGCATTGACATTCCGATACAGATGATAGTTGATAGCTGTACACAGTTGTTCTATCATCCAGAAGCACCAACATGGTTATAAGGGAACAATTATTCTCTCCCCCCCCCCAATTGCTTTTTTCAATCAAACTTTGATATGACTGGAGAGAAAACTCTGCTTGTATATCTAGTCTACATGTGAACAGGAACTTGTCCTTTTTGAGATTGCATTGATGTTTCTGCATGTCTGAACAATGAAGCTAAAGCTTGCTTTACATGTGACAGGTCTGCATATTTGGGAGGATGTTAAGCTAGAATATGAGCAAATGTTCCATTCAGGAGAAGATGCTGAAATATTTTAACTGAGTCTTTCAGTCTTCCCTCTAAATGTGCTTTCTGAGGAAAGTGAATTATGTACATGGAAAACTGTGTTTTATGGTACTCTGAACAGACTCCCCACTGTATATGTTCAGAGGCTTAGAGGTATCCATCTCTGCAGACCAACTCCTGAATGTGCAGCAATAACTCTAGGGCATAGACCCATATGTCACAATAAACCATGATTTCTGTTACCTGAGATTTGTTGTTTAAGCCATGAATTGCACAACAGAGAGCCAAACAAATCACAACTTGCCACTACCACTTTGTCTGCAAACCTATTTAGTTTTCTGAGTCACGGTGGGTAGCTATGGAAGCAAGCCATGACTTTAACACAACAATCCAGGTTTTAAAAACACACAATTTTCCGAATGAACAAGAAACCATCAATTTCCATGGTAATGTAAGATAAATTATTAGATGACCACTTGTTAGCAATGGGACGTATCTCGTGAAAGATTAGATTTCCAGAAGCTGCAAGCTTGGGCAATGAGGTCCTGGGATTCTTAAACTTAAGACTTAAGCTGACACATTGCTTCCCATCCCCACCCTATCCCAACTGCTTGTTAATGAAGACATATTAAACTCCCCCTTAATTCAACTCATCATTCCTCAAACTAGCTTCCAATTCTTGAAAGTGCACCTGGTCCACATCCAAAACTATGATATATGAACTACTTTAGAAGGGATGAAGAAAGACCAGCCACATGCAGTCACATACAAAAAGTGCCCAATGTGACCGATTTGTTAAAAAAACAAGCCTGAGACTGGGCATACCTTAACTGGATCACTAAAAATATCACAAATAATATGAGTTGTTCACAACTCTCTACCAACGCAAAAAGTAGAAGCCATGGGTGTTAAGAAAAATAGTTCAGAAATTCAGTTTAGATGCCACGTAGGGCAGAACTGAGAAGGGTGTCAATCTGCAGCTTCTCCTGCCTCTGCAAGCAAAATTCTGCTCCCTGCCTCAGATGGGGCTACGTAGTTCTTTCTCTTTTGTAGGATTCCTGCAGAAAAGCATGAGGCAAGGCCTCAGTCAAAACAGTCAAAAATAATAAGTGTATGTTGTCCAGTCACTTCTGACTGATGGTGACCCTTTTCAGAGTTCTCTAGGTAGAGAGTACTCAGATATGGTTTGCCCTGCCCTTCTTTTCAGGGGTGGGACTCTGGGACTCTGCAGCTTCCCCAAGGCTTTTCTCCCTGGAGGTATAGTGGTGGATCAGACTTCTAACCTCTGCCTTCATAGCCAGATACCAAACTCTTGGAAAGAAAGAATGGATGGTGGATGGATGGATGGATGGATGGATGGATGGATGGATGGATGGATAGGTATACCATCTCATTAATACAATGCAGTAGACTGGGCAATTTACAACACCATAAAACAAAACACAAGAACAAGAAAACAAACTAAAAACAATCAGAAAATATTATTGATTGATTGGTTGATTGATTGATTGATTGATTGATTGATTGATTGATTCCATCCATCCATCCATCCATCCATCCATCCATCCATCCATCCATCCATCCATCCATCCATCCATCCATCTATTCATAATAATTTACTCCACCTTTCTGTTTAAAACGACCACATGTGGCTCATATAATTAACAAGACAGTATTATACAAATATTAAAAAAGAATTAAACAAGTATTACATTACAAGTTACAACAGTAAATAAAATAAATACTAAAAACATATTTTAAAGCAACAGAGCACAATACCCATTTGAAAAACTCATCTCTAACTCCCAGACAGTAAGAAAAACCCTGCCTGAAGAGAAAGGTCAGAACAGCACCTGCCACAGAATACTGCCTGTAACACTCCCACCTTTCAGGCATCTCACTGGAAGGTGCTGACCTTAAAGGAAGCTCGGAAAACCATTACTAGGAACCAAGCCTTTCTCGGTGGTTGCAGCACAGCGGTGGAACCAGCTGCCCCATGAGATTGGTTTGGCCCCCACACTACAAGTTTTTAAAAAACAGCTTAAAACCTGGCTTTCCCTGACCACTGTTTGTCATCTCGCCCATCTCACTGATCTGGTTTATATTTTAATCCACCTCTGTTTGTTTTTGTATGTATTTGATCCATTATATTTGCTTTGTTGTCAGATTTAATTATGTTTGATTGGTTAGTTTTTATTTCAGTCTATACAATGTATATTGCTTAATTTTATTATTCATTGTATTGTCCATGTCTTGACTTTTGTAAACCGCCCAGAGTGACTGTTGGCCAGATGGTACTGTATTAAAAAACAAAACACCTGCTTGTGGAAGGATAGCACAGCCTGGGTTCCCATGGGAGCTAATGTAAAAAGGGAGAAAAGGGGGAATCATATGTCCCTTGCAGCTGGCAACTGTTGGCAATCTGGCCACAGCATTTTGTACCTGCTGGAATTTTTGAAGATTTTCCAAAGGCATCCCGACATGTCACAAAAAAAGCCCAGCTGAGATTCAAGCGGGGGCTGCACCGTTGTGGGCAGATCAGGCCACTCAAAAAAACAAAGCAAAACAAAACAAAACAAAACACAACAAACACAGCACAGCTGACACATTGGTTTTAACTGTCCAAAAGCACTCCTGGCCATCCAGGGTTATGGACAAATTTTCCTAGGCAGAAAATGGGACAAATGGAATGAGGCAGGGTCCTCTACGGAAGGCCTCACTAGAATCCTTACTGAGGTTCAATCTCACTGAAAACCATCTTCCTGCTGTAGCAGAATTTCTTCCAGGGTGCAGATGGTGCCGTTTTCAGCAGCACACACAAAATATGGTCATGTGATCCCTTCCTAGGAACTAGCGATCTCATAATTGCCAAAGCTCAGGATCTGTCCTGTACAAGCCATCCGGTTTGGAGCAAATGATAATGGGGAAGCAGCTGTGGGAATGCCTCTGCCCTTGGAGCCTCAAAAACCTCTTAAAAGCCCCCATCAGATAACACAGGAATCAATCCCTCCAGCTAATCTCTTCTGTTTGTCTAGGCTTCATACCAGACACTTCACTGTTAGTTTGGCCAACTTTGTAAGCCTATGCTCTTGTTCTTTATGAGGCCCTGGGGGGGAGGGGACTCACTTTTGTGCCAAAAAAGAAAAAAAAGGAGGAAAGGAAATAGTGTTCAAGATGCCCGATATCACAATCCAAATTAATCTTTCATTTCACTTAAGTTATGTCCATGATTCAGGAACACAAAAGGTTGTCTGCTATCAGATAAGACCATAAGACTACCTAGTTCATTATTCTCCAACCTGACATCTCCCAATGTTTCAAATAATTATCTTGGAACCCAACCTGGAGATGTTTTAGACTCAGAATGGTCATCAAATCCATGCTTAGCCATAAGACTCAATGGACGACCTCGGATGAGCCATTTTCTATCAAAACTGATCTAGTAAGAAGACTGTTGTAAGTATGTAATGTGGCAGAAGAAAACCAGATACTCTGACTTGAGGAAAATTAGGGGATATAAATGTAGCAAACATACATACAGATGTCATTAATATAAATATAACCAAAAAAAAAGTTGTGAGGGGTATATTTGGTCCTAGCTGGTAAAATGTGAATGGAATGTGACCTAGCTGGTAAAAGATGGACTACGTGATGCAACCGTTGGATGGATTTGTCACTGGTTGATTGGCTGTACTCAAGAAGTGCTCACTAATGGTTCTCCATCATGGAGAAAAGTAGCAAGTGGGGTGGGTGCCGCAGGGGTTTGCCCGGGATCAGTGGTCAATGTGGATGAGGGCTGGATGGGATGCCCACCAATTTTGTGGCGGATACAAAATAGGGAGGTACACCTAACACCTCAGAATACAGAACCAGAATTCAAGATGACCATAACAGATGGGGAAACTGGGTTTATAAAAACCAAAATGACTTTCAGCAGGAAAAATTTAGAGTTTACCATTAAAGGGGAGGTGAATCAGATTAGCAAATATAGTATTGATGATAGCTAGCTTAGTGATAGTACCTATGAAAAGAATCCAGTAGAGCACAAACTTAATATGACTTAATAATCTGATGTGGCAGGGGAAGGGGAAGTGAACAAAATAGTAGGCAGTGTCAACAGAAGTACAGTCATATCCCACTTAGTGCTTAGGATATGTTGCAAGGAAATGGAGCCCTAACTGAATCAGTGCTAAACAACGTCATTCATTCTTTGCCCAATATGGCCTAGTGCCTCCTCCTCCTCAAGTTGAAAATTTAGCCAAGCCTCAGCAACCCAAACCCAAACAGAGGTCCTCAATCGCCTAGTTCACTGTCTCCAGCTTTTTTCTCCTTGGGCAACCACCACATTCACACACAGATGGCACTACTGTACAGCCATGATGGTCTATAGTGGATATTGGTAATCCAAACAAACTCTAGCAAAGAGGTTCAGAGCTGTCAGAATGAATTCCAAGGGAATGCAGTCAGCATTTCCCAGCCTGAGCATGCCTATTCTAATAAATCAGTGATAAACAGGGCAGTATTGTGCAGAATATTACTCGACAGTGGCCATTTCACAAAGATGAAGCTCTCAAGATAGTGACTGGAGAGATAGCTTCACCTATCCACTCTGACAGTGCTAGTTTTTACATTTAGTTTTCACTAAATGACTTGGGCTTACTTCTCCTCCTCATCCTCTCTGGGTTACATTATTTTATGTTAGTTTTCATTTTTCACACCTGTACTCTTTATTTACTGAGGGTGTCTTGTCCAATAATGCTTCTTTACAGGAGTGGCTGGACTGTATTGCTCTTGTGAACACAGGGGATTCTGTAGCTGCTGAACAGAGGGACTGGAACTTTTAGGAAAGCCCTTTTTCCAGGACTGTGGATCACATGTCCTCACTATGAGTGGACTGCCAATTATTCAGCTGATTCACCCATGCTCCTATGTGAATTCCTCCCCCCCCCCCCGACCAACAGGCAGCATGGGCAGGATTTACAAAGGACTATTTGTTGGGTTTTATAGCAGATCATTGCCTTCTTACTGGTAAAATAAACTGTTGTGGCAGGGTTATTTTTTTTAAGCAACTCAACTTTGTCGCAAGCAGATCAAGGGAAGAGATGACACAACTCTGTTCTGATTTCATGAGACCTTGCTTGGTGTACTCTATCCAGTTCTGGTTACCACAGATTGAGAATATGACAAGCTAGACTATGTTCAGAGAAGGGCAAGCAAAGTAAAAAAGGTCTGGAAATGCCAATCTCTATAAGAATGGATGTGGGTATGTTGAGTCTGGAAAAGAGAAAGCTGAGAAGCAGTATGAAAACCACCAACAACAACACCTCCTCCTCCTTTCTTCTTCATATTTATTCCACTCAGCCATGGAATCCACTATTCTTGTTTTTGCCTTCTACTTGGTGTGGACACAAGCTAGATCTGGGTGAACCTTAGGGACGGGCACAAAATGAAAAATGAAATGCTGTTTTGTTGTTTCGTTAGCTAGCGAATTACTTTGTTACCTAATGAAACAGTAGGATGTGTTTTGTTTTGTGACAAAACACCATTTTCCCCTCTAGGACAAAACAATTCGTCCTTGAGGAAATGGCAAGGGAGCGACTCTAGGTAAGCCCCTGAAATTTGGAAAGGTTTGGGGTTCAGGGGGATGAGTTATGAAGCTCCAAAGTGGTTACTCCTAGGAAAAAAATCTCTTTATTGGACTTGGAACTTCAGAAGCCAAGCTGCGGGTGAACGTAGCACCGCCGCGGCTTGGCTTCCAATTCCAATTAGAAAGATTTTTTCCTAGCAGCACCCCCTTTAGAGCTTACTAACTCAAATCCCTTAGCCCCAAACCTCTCCAAATTTGGGGAGTTTACAGGGAAAAATCTAGACCTGAACCCCTTATTTTGATGCCAAAACATGCTTGCAAATTACTATTTTGGAGTACATTAACAATATGTATGCCAAAAAAGTAATTATTGCAAGCACATTTCAGCACCAAAATCACTGGGGTTCAAGTTTTGAATCATCCCTGTAAACCCCAGAAATTTAGAAAGGTTTGGGGCTCAGTGGGCTAAGTTATTAAACTTCAAAGGGGTAGTCATTAGGAATAATTTCTAATGGAGTGAGAAGCCATTTCAGAAGTGCTACCTGTTCCTCGTGCAGGTCCCGCCAGGCAGGCAGAACTCAGAAGCCTCAATGCGTGGATGAGGCGATGGTGTCGAGAGGAGGGCTTTAGATTTGTCAGGAACTGGAGAACATTTTGGGACAAGCCAAACCTCTTCAGGAGGGATGGGTTGCACTTGAATCATGATGGGACCAGATTGCTGGCACTCAACCTCAAAAAGGCAGCAGAGCAGCTTTTAAACTGATAACTGGGGTAAAGCCGACAGGAGCTGTGTGACATCCGGTTCGGAACACCTCATCCTCGGGGAATGAGGTTGGAGAGGGTAGAGAATCACATAGAGATGACATAGCAAGTATTAACACTGGCAGAATAGTGGAATGTGACAGTTCGTCTACTGAAAATAAAAGCTGTGGGGGGAGAAGAACAAGTCAGCAGCTGTTGCGGGACCCACTGTACAAGTGCTTCTACGCCAATGCTCGAAGCCTCCGAGCAAAGATGGGAGAACTTGAACATCTGGCAGCTAGGGATAACATTGATATAATAGCCATAACAGAAACCTGGTGGAATGTGGAGAACCAGTGGGACACAGCAATCCCAGGCTATAAACTCTATAGAAGGGATAGAGAGGGGCGGGTTGGAGGAGGAGTGGCCATCTATGTCAAAGAAGGCATAAAATCCAGCAGAATGGAGATAGACAGAGGGTCTGACTCCGCCATTCACTGTGGGTTAAACTACCAGGTCCAAAGAGTGATATGATAGTTGGAGTATTCTATCGTCCACCAGATCAAAAACTTGAGGGGGACCTTGAAATGAGGAGAGAAATCATGGAGGTGGCTAAGAGGGATAGGATAGTAATCATGGGGGACTTTAATTATCCCCACATTGACTGGGCCAATGCGAGCTCCGGGCAAGAAAGAGAAACTGGGTTTCTCGACTTGCTGAATGACTGTGCCTTAGAGCAACTTGTCATGGAGCCCACCCCAGAACAGGCAACTCTAGATCTAATATTGTGTGATACTCAGGACCTCGTCAGGGATGTGAATGTCACTGAGCCTCTGGGGAACAGTGACCATGCTGCAATTACCTTTGCCATGCATGTCGGAGGAAGAGTGTCAACCAAATCAGACATAAAAACCCTTGATTTTCGAAGGGCAAACTTCCCTCAGATGAGGAAACTAGTTAGAGAGAAACTGAAGGGGAGGGTTAGAAGAATCCAATCTCTTCAGAGTGCATGCAGCCTGTTTAAAACAACAATAATAGAGGCCCAGCACAAGTGCATACCACAAAGAAAGAAGAGCTCATTTAAGTCCAAGAGGACACCGGCATGGTTAACGAGTGGAGTTAGAGAGGCTCTAAAGCACAAGGAGAGGTCCTTCTGTAAATGGAAATCCTCCCAAATGAGGAAAATAAAAAGGAACACAAACTCTGGCAAAAGAAATGTAAAAAGATGATAAGGGAGGCAAAGAAAGACTTTGAGGAACGCATGGCTAGCAATATAAAGGGTAATAATAAAAGCTTCTTTAAATATGTTAGAAGTAGAAAACCTGCCAGAGAACCAATTGGGCCTCTGGATGGTGAGAGAGGAAAAGGGGAGGTTAAGGAGGACTTGGACATTGCAGAGAAATTGAACGAGTTCTTTGCGTCTGTCTTCACGACAGAGGACCTTGAGCGGATTCCGCTGCCTGAGCCGCCCCTCTTGACTAAAGAATTAAATCAAATACAGGTTAAAAGAGAGGAGGTTTTAGGACTAATTGATAAATTGAGGATTAACAAGTCACCGGGCCCAGATGGCATCCACCCAAGGATTATTAGGGAACGGAGAAATGAAATTGCAGATCTCTTAACGGTAATATGCAACTTGTCTCTTCAAACGGCCACAGTGCCGGAGGACTGGAGGATAGCGGATGTCACACCAATTTTTAAAAAAGGAAGGAGGGGGACCCAGGAAACTACAGGCCGGTTAGCCTTACATCTGTCCCAGGAAGATGGTGGAAGGCCTCATCCAAGAGAAAATCTTAAAACACATAAAAGAACAAACCTTGCTGAGAGAAAATCAGCATGGCTTCTGTAAGGGTAAATCTTGTCTTACAAACCTTTTAGAATTTTTTGAAAAGGTCAACAGGCACGTGGATTTGGGTGAACCGGTGGATATAGTCTATCTGGATTTTCAAAAGGCTTTTGACACAGTCCCTCACCAAAGGCTGCTGAGAAAATTGCATAGTCAGGGGATAAGAGGGCAGGTCCTCTTATGGATTGAGAACTGGTTGAGATCCCGGAAACAAAGAGTAGGTGTCAATGGGAAATTTTCACAATGGAGAGAAGTGAAAAGCGGTGTGCCCCAGGGCTCGGTCCTGGGACCGGTGCTTTTCAATCTGTTCATAAATGACCTGGAGACAGGGATAAACAGTGTGGTGGCCAAGTTTGCAGATGACACAAAACTTTTCCATGTGGTAAAAACCAGAGAAGATTGTGAAGAGCTCCAGAAGGATCTCTCCAAACTGGGGGAGTGGGCTGAGAAATGGCAAATGCGTTTTAATGTAACCAAATGTAAAGTAATGCATATTGGGGCAAAAATCCAAACTTCATCTATCAACTCATGGGCTCTGAGTTATCCGTGACGGATCAGGAAAGAGATCTTGGCGTGTTGGTGGACAGCTCCATGAAGGTGTCTCCCCAATGTGTGGCAGCAGTGAAGAAGGCCAATTCCATGCTAGGGATTATCAAAAAGGGGATTGAAAATAAAACAGCCAACATTATAATGCCGTTATACAAAACAATAGTAAGGCCCCACCTGGAGTATTGTGTACAATTCTGGTCACCGCATCTCAAGAAAGACATAGTGGAACTGGAAAAGGTGCAGAAGAGAGCGACTAAAATGATTACTGGGCTGGGGCACCTCCCTTATGAAGAAAGGCTAAAACAATTGGGCCTCTTCAGTCTGGAAAAAAGGCGCTTGAGGGGGGATATGATTGAGACATACAAAATAATGCAGGGTATGAGTAAAGTGGATAGAGGGAAGCTCTTCTCCCTCTCTCAAAATACCAGAACTAGGGGACATACACTCAAATTGAGTGCTGGGAGAGTAAGAACTGACAAAAGAAAATATTTTTTCACCCAGCTTAAGTCTGTGGAACTCCCTGCCACAGGATGTGGTGATGGCATCTGGCCTGGATGCCTTCAAAAGGGGATTGGACAGATTCCTAGAGGAAAAGTCCATCACGGGTTACAAACCATGATGGAGATGTGTAATCTCTAGGCTTTAAACCAGGGTAGTTCAAGGGCCAGATGCAGGGGAGTGGTATCAGGAGACAGATATCTAGTCTCATGCGCTCCCAAACGCATCTGGTGGGGCCGCTGTGAGATACAGGAAGCTGGACTAGATGGGCCTTTGGCCTGATCCAGCATGGCTCTTCTTATGTTCTTAAGCCAAATAATAGACACCCCCGTGAGCAAGCGCTTATTAGCTTCTAGCTCAATTAGAAATGATTTTTTCCTAGGTGTACCCCCTTTGGAGCCTAATAACTCAGCCCCCTGACACCTATACTCTTCAAAATTTCAGGGGCTTATAGGGGAGAGCTTGAGGAAGCTTCCCTGCCATTTTGGTCCTTTAGGACCCAGGGAAGCATAGCGTTTTGTTTCACTTTGTTTTCTTTTGTAACAATGCTATGGTATTTTAAAAATTTGTTACAAACAAAACAAAATAAAACTACTAATGAAATTAAACAAAACACTATTTTTCCATTTCATGCCCATTTCTAATGACCATGTTTAGATATATGAAGAGCTTTCATGTGGAAGATGGAACAAGCTTAGTCCCTTTAGTTCCAGAAAGTTAGGAACCCAAAGGAAAGGGTTTAAAAGCCAAGAAAAGAGTTTTTGGCTGAACATATGAAGAACTCCCAGAGAGCAAGAACTGTTCAACAGTGGAAAGGGACTTCCATTTTAATGTTCTTAAACAAAGGTTGAATGGCAGTTGGTCAGGGATGCTTTAGATGTGGAGTTCCTGCTGCATCTGAGGGTCAGACTTGATTATTTTTAGGGAACCTTCCGCTCAATTATTGCATTAACTGATTGACTAATTTTACCCCCTTTTTCTCCTTAAAAGGCCTTTTCTGAGTATCTTAACACTTGTGACTCTACGGTGCTGTGAATTTGTGTTATTTTGTGGAATGCCCTTAAATTGATATCTTTCCATCCTTAAACCAGACCTAATGGCTGTCAATGGAGAAAGAAGGATGAGATGAGAGAGACCAGAAAGGTTTTGCTGCAGAGTCCTCTCCACAGTCCTTGAAACTGCTGAGTATGACTAGCCCAGGATCTTTTATGGAGGAGAAATATGAGCACTTCATCATTGCTTTAATCCATGGTTTATAACCTCCCTGTCTTTGGGCTTAGCTGCATATTATGCCTTCTCAGGCTCCTATGCTGAAGTCTTAAACTTCTGTAATGAAGGCCTGGAATTTGGGATTCAACTCCCTACCCTCTCTTCAGCATTTCATTTGCATTGCAAAGGCAGCATCACTGCTAGGCAGGGCCAGCACTAGGTTGTTGTTTTTTTTTGCACCCTAGGCGAGGGGTGGGGGGTGGGGCGGTGGGGCAGCGGCTGTGGGGGGCAGGGCGGCAGGGGGCAGCGGATGACGGGGGACGGTGACAGGCATGGGGGGCAGACGGCGACAGGCACGGAGTGGGCGGCTATGGGCGCGGGGGGAGGCGGGCAGGTGGCGATGGGTGGCAGGGGGGTGGACGGCAGTGGCCAGCAGTGGGGGGGCAGCGGTGGGGGCAGCAGGATGTTTCAACAATTCTAAACTACCTTTGTCACATTGGGCATTGACACCAAGCATTCTAACAATGCAGGGCTTATAAAAAGCCCTTAGGAAGACAATTTCTCTGTCTGAAAATACAAAGAAGGATTTTTTAAAACCCCACCCAGTCAACAAACAGTAGGGCTACTTCCCCAAAGGTACTTTCCCATAAATGGTCATGAGATTAAAATGGCTAAATACTACAAGGGCAGAAACACAGTTCAGTGACTCAGCCTGATTGTTCTTATAAACAGAAGGATGAATTTACCAAGGCTGAGTTATGGTTTGTGAATGAGTACTTGAGTTCTGGACATACATGGTACTGAAGAATGGATGACACATGAGGTAAATTTTTTACCATGGATACTACTGTGATCTTCTTACATGGCGTACATTACATAAGGCTATCTCCTTGTGAATCTACATCACACAAACATGGAAATGAGATATAGATTCTCTCATGTGAGATACTTCTACATCGGCATTGAAAAGGAATGCAGAGCTTCCATTATTGCATTAGTTGGCATGACTGTGGTATTGACAACTCACAAGCATGAAGGGCTAATGTTCCCAGAAAGAACAGTTTTGTTGCTTCTTTGGTAATAAGGCTCAGTGGTTTCCTACGATAGCTCTCCCATGCTCTTCTTGAGAGATCCTGTAAAATGTCATCTGCCTTCCCCCTGTCAAACACAATAGAACTGCAGGAATTAGAACACTAAAAACCAATTTGTGATATCATGGGATCCCAACCACCCACTGCCCTCTCCAAGTACAGATGCTGATAATACTTGTGTGATGGAGCTTTGATGTATAAGTGGAGCTCCTGGATCTATGATTCATTTTACGGTGAGGCCAGCTAGTCATATAAATAATTTTCTATATTTTGATACACACCTCCATTGAACAGAATGAAGAAAATTATATGTATAAGAGCTCTAGAGGACATTTGGATTGGCAACTAAACTGCTAGATGAGGATCCTTGAACAATCACACCCCTTGACTCCTTCCACACCTGTAGTCAAACCATGCCTCTCTCCCAAACCTTCTAAAACTATTACTAACGGAACAATTACAAAAAATAGTAAAGGGATGCAGTGTACCTCCCCACAGGTATCCTCTCTTGTAGAGAAAAAAAAAGGGACAAAATATTAATGGAACTTGAATCTTGCACAGAAAGGAGCCCAAGGAAGTTAAAAACACAATAAAACAGGAGAAACCTGACTCAGCTACTACTGAGCCTTCAACTGAAGCAAAGATACTATTAGGGGGAAAAAAAGTCACAAGAGGTAGAGAGAAATTTAAAACACAGCATTATGTGTTGAAAAAAGAGGGCATCTATGATTGCTAGTACATGCCTTCATATTGGTGTCAACTACAAGAAAAGAAAGGGATAGGTTTGCAGTCTACGTAGATACGTATGTAACCTTAAAACACTGATGGGGAAAAGGAATCAGTTAAGTTCTCTGCATCCTAGCACAGACTTAAATTAGGAAAGAATTGTGGAATGCCTTGGAGAATAAATTACGGCCAAAGCATGCACTTGCTGTATCAGTGTGGCTAGCTGATGCTAATGCTTGATTTTTGGTCATATTATTAAGTGCAATTTAACTAAATGAAGTGCCATCATTTAGTAAAACTGAAAATACAGTCACTGTATTTTATATATTGGACTGAAGATGGGTGGGTAGAAATCCCAAAGATAGCAGCAGTAGCAACCACGACCAGAGTACATTTCTACCCTAACTTTCCCCAATGAAATACCACATCAAGAGTCCTACAAAACTCCTATAAAAAGTTAAAAATGAAATGAACAATAAAGTAATTCAAAACATGGTAATAATCAACCCATTTTAAAAAAAACTCAGTAAACTCAAGTTTTAAAAATCCAGTTTGAGGAGTTCTATCATCATACCTCTTATACCCTTCCCATACAACATTTAGCTCAAGGGAGAAGATTATCAACACCCCCCCCCAAATAGGTATAGTTATCCCGTCCAGAAGCATCAAGGCCTCCGTCTGTGCCCTCGGTCCCTCTCCCTTACAGGAAGCTCAAATCTCCTCACAAAGACTAGCTTCATTCTTCCCTCTGAGAAACTTCAGCAGCTGCAAGAAAGATCCTTTTCTGATACATTAAACACTTGTTTCCTCTTAGTAAAATAAGACTAGCCATGGAGGGGGTGGAATCTCTCCAAGTTGTATAAACGTTATAAATGGTTGAGAAAAGGAAGGAGGCATGGCTGTGAATTTTCTTACCCAGGACAGACTAGTATAATGAGGAGGGGAAAAGAGGGAGACACAGGAGAAAAGAGAGGGTAGAGAAAACATCTCTTCTAGGAAACAGTGGAGCTGCTGTCTGCAAACTTCCCCATCCCCCCACCTCGCCTCTCCTTAGCACAAAGCAGCTATTACTGGCCCCAACCACAACAAATTAATGGGTGGGAGAGGCAAGTGTGAATGGAGGGGTCTGTGCAAAGGGAAACCGCAAGACTGTCATTGCGCCTCCCCCGCCACCACAAGGAGGCACAAACCTATTCTGACCTTGCTCCACTTGCCCGACTTAAAAAGCAATTGGGCGAGCTTGTGTCTTGTGTTGTTTCCTAGGCTGGTTGGAATCAGGTGCAGTTGAACTAATAGGAAAAGGAAGGGAACTGGAGGAATGCCAGAAAGTTCCCATGGAAAAAAAATAAGTGGAATTTTTAAAATGGTACTGTAATTGACAAAGCTTGTGCCTCTTAGCCTTTCAAAGTAAACCAATGTGTCAGGTCAAATTAATATTCCTGAGATCCTGCAAATGTTCCCACTCTATATTTGCCCCTCCAGAAGAGATCCTATTGACTTATGTGGGATTGACTCCATAAGCTTGTTAGTCTTAAGAGCCAAGCCCATGGATGCTGACTAAAATGACTAGATCCAGTTACAAAAGTGCCTTGCTTAATAAAGGAAGATCACTAACAACGGACAAGCTGCCTTTCAACTGCCCAACTCATTAAGGCATCCTACCTAAGCTCCCAAAAGACCCAAGGCTCAGCAGCAAACAGTTTGGAAACATCTAGCAAGATGTATTTCAACAACGGGTGCAAGTTCAACAGCTTCCCATTCCTTGAGATCAGGGCAAAAAGCTGAAAGCAGGTTTTGTGATGTGACATGGGTGGTCCCTTGTGTAACTCCTACGCCACTGTTTCTACATGTGTGTTTGTGCGTAGCCACACATATACAGGTTCAGGCAACAAATAATTTGGTGAGTTGTGACAACATAGCTGTACAGTATATCATGCTTTGCTCCAAACAGCACCATGGCACCAAATCACCTTTCCCCCTGGTCACTCTTTCTTGCCCCTGACTTTTCAATGTAACCACATCGGGCAACTGCAAAACATGTACAAGCAATTTTGTGCTCAGCCAGTGAACCAGAGCAGCAGCTGGGTCTGGATAGATATGCTAGCCTAGCTTTAAACCCAGCTCCTACACAAAAGCTAAATCTTCTCCTCGATCAGCACCACTGTATTCAAGATCTCTCCCCATCTGGGGATCCAGAGAAGCACAGCAGGTCCCTGGCACTTCAGTCAGCACCCTAAATGGTGGAAACCCCATGGATCTGATTATTGGCTTAAAACTATATCACCATTATATCATGGCTTGAAATTCACATATTACATGGTACAGGGATAATAATGGTAGTATCAGTAGTGCCAAAGCAGCAGCATTGGGACAGAAGCAAAAAATGTTTTACTGATAGTTTTTTAGTTGACTGTATAGAGATACTAAATTTATGAATGCAGTTCCTGCATTCCCTGGACAAGGTAACCCACTTGGATCCGGCAGGTATCTGAAGAAAAGGCATTAGCCTACCAACTTTGGTGCAATCCCTGTTTCCTTTTATTTTATTAACATTAGCCTGTCCTAAATAGAGACCTCTAAATTCAGCCTTGTAAACTTACGTGGGTTGTCTGCCAATTGGCATAGTGTCACACTCAAAGTCTCTTATTAACATTTAAAAAAATAAAAGAAAGAAATTGGCATCTCTGCATATTTGCAAGGTCAAAGCACAGAAAGCTTTCTATAAGCCCAAAGCCTTGGTTTGAACGGCCTATTCTTTTACAGACCGATTATGAAAGTAGGCTACATATTCTTAACAAGCCCCTTTTCACTCCGGCTTTCCATTCCCTGCAGTGTATAATGTGCATGTGTATTCTTGCATGGCAGGGCCCTTAACATACTGTTTTGATTGTTATCGTCTTGCCATGAAAGAGCCGATTGTTTTGGGTTTCTACAATTACATCATGGCTTCCCAGTCTGGTTGCCTGTCAAGGTGTTTGATCGGAGTTTGCAGGTGGGAAGGAGCCCTGTGGTAAGCCTTGAGCACTTCCCCATACCTGCCCTACCTGTTAAAGACAGCTGCCTTAGCACGCAAAGCTACACCCCCCCCCGTCTTTTACTGTGAATTCTCACATAGGACAGGCAAAGAAAAAAAAGAAGCAGAGAGGGAATTTACAGGCAATTCATGGCTCAGAAGATAAGAACATAAGAACATAAGAAGAGCCATGCTCGATCAGGCCAAAGGCCCATCTAGTCCAGCTTCCTGTATCTCACAGTGGCCCCACCAGATGCGTCTGGGAGAGCACGAGACTAGTTATCTGTTTCCTGATGCCACTCCCCTGCATCTGGCCTTTTAATCCTGGAGATTGCACATCTCCATCATGGTTTGTAACCTATAAGGGACTTTTCCTGCAGGAATCTGTCCAATCCCCTTTTGAAGGCATCCAGACCAGATGCCATCACCATACCCTGTATCAGGGAGTTCCACAGACTAGCAACACTCTGGGTAAAAAGATATTTTCTTTTGTCTGTTCTCTCTCTTCCAACCCTCAGTTTGAGTGGATGTCCCCTAGTTCTGGTATTTTGTGAGAGGGAGAAGAGCGTACATCTATCCGCCATGAGGGTGTTCCTTTTTTCTGGGAGCCACTGTATGGACCTAAGCATTACTGGCTAAAGAACACAATGATCACCAGACAGGAATATATCTGGCTATACTGAGCAAAACTGTTAAGCTGTTACTTCTGAAAGCTAGGCTTGTGTATAATTGTTGTTTTTCTTTTGATATGAAATCTTCTTATGTGTTGTTTTATGTAAACTGCCTCGTGGCGCAGTGGTTAAATGCCTGTACTACAAGTAAAACTGTGCTCACGACCTGGGTTCAATCAGAGTTCCCACTGGGAAAATCCCAGCTTGCTGGGGGCAATGTATACAAATAAAAATAAAAATAAATAAATAAATAAGAACTCTGTCCTCTTAAATCAGCTTAAGACAGAGCTGCAATGAGATAAAATTCCCACTGGGAAAATCGGCTGTGGTATACAAATATAAAAATAAATAAATAAATAACCATCGAAGACAGAGCTGCAATGAGATAAAATCTACACTAAAACAAGAACTATACCCATTAATGAATTATGAAAAATGTACTGACACCCCCTAAAGAAAATAAAGCAACACATTATGCAATACGTATTTCATAATGCTCATATAATGCCTGGTATCATCATCATCATCATCATCATCATCATCTTCTTCTTCTTCTTCTTCTTCTTCTTCTTCTTCTTCTTCTTCTTCTTCTTCTTCAGGCATGTCCAAACTTCGGCCCTCCAGATGTTTTGGACCACAACTCCCACAGCCCTTTACCATTGGAAATACAGGCTTGGAATTCTGGGAGTTGTGGTCCAAAACATCAGGAGGGATGAAGTTTGGACATGCCTGTTCTCCTCCTCCTCCTCCTCCTCCTCCTCCTCCTCCTCCTCCTCCTCATCATCATCATCATCATCATCATCATCATCATCATCATCATCATCATCATCATCATCATCATCACTTTAGAACTACATAGCTGGAAAGGATCATATAGTCCAGCTGTTGTGAAGAAGGCAGGGGGAAATCAAACTAACAATTTGTGGCTCCACCATCAGATACTTAAACTACTAAACCTAACCCAGGTTGTCCTTTTTTTTGTTTAAATTATTTAAATCCCAGTAAGAAGAAAGTTGTTCGTTCAAGTTAATTCCAGAGTCCAAATATGCACTTCACTGTTTGCTGTTCTCAGTTCTCATACCCTTTACTTATTGCAATGGGAAATAGGCACATGTGCATGGAAAATCAGATACCAGTTCCTTGTTCACTCAGAGTTGCTGGGATGATAGCAATCTTGCATGCACTAACACTGTGTATCAGTGGGAGTGGACTTTACAACTAATGTGATTGTTCTTTACCACAAATATGATTGGTAAAGTTCTCTTCCTGCTTCTGGGATTGGAGGAAGAACCCTGACCCCTCTTTTTGGTTTATTTTTGCTCCCATTATTTTGTTAATAGCCCCTCTTCTTCCTCTGACTATCCTCCAAACAGCAAACATACAGGGAGCTCTTCAATATTCGAAACTCCATTCACTCCCCTTTCTTCTAACTGTAACCACAGATGGTTATTGTAAGTAAATACCGGTATGCCTTTTTCATACTTTTTAACTACAGATAGTTATTGTAAGTAAGTATGCCTTTTTCATACTTTAAATGCTTGTAGGGTGATTTTTATCATACTTTTATCATACAAAGTGCTAATTTTGTGTGCAAATCAGGGAGGAGTTTGGTAAGGGTGGACCTATTTTTCCATGTTTCTGTGTGCCTTTTCCCTGCCTTATACTCTGCTAACTAAAGGAATGACCAAATTCTTAGATACCCTTAAAAATCACCAATATTCCCCAATGGCAGTATCACAAGACATTAGCTATCAATTCCAAACTGAAGAGATCAACAAGTGAGCAAAATTCTTAGAAAACATTAAACCACACAGGCCCACCCAATAGGGAGCCATGGCAACTCCTGTCTTTCTCATGTCTGCATTTGCATAATGCACATAACACACAGTTAGTAGGCTTGCATACTATGAGTCTGCTGCGTGGAACAGCTCTAAGGTGGGTTCCAGAGAACGAAAGGCATGCCTGGCAGACCAAAAATGCAGAATCATCTCAGTTAGGATAATAGCCAGGTATTCAGAATAGATAATCAGAGAGACTGATTGAGTTTCCTCATGTAAACCGGAACCCTGAAAAGTCCAAGGCCCTGTTTAGGTGGGTCACCTCCAGTCCTTTTCAGAATCACAATGTTCTTTTTTTGAATGGCAGACAATCAAAAGCAAAGGGCAGGGCTAAAATTCTCTCTGTGTTCATGCCTTCAACGTACCTTTTTTTTGAATGCCTAAAAATGCATCCATGTCATGGAGAACTTTGAAAACAGGCTCCCCCCCCCCAATGTTATGGAGCACTTTAAATAGCCCACCAGCCTTACAGTGAACTGCACAAGGAGAGCTGGGGATTGGCAGAGGACACAATCAAAGGAGAGGGGCTGTAGGCTATGGTACATATCAAACTGCATTGGACACTCCCACGAAAACAAACTAAGGGCAAAATTCTACACCTAGAGAAAAGAAACCAAATGCGTAGTTACAGGATGGGAGGATACTTGGCTCAGTAATATTATATGTGAGAAGGATCTTTGAATGGTTGGAGATCACTACCTGAATATGAGCCAATAGTGCCATGTAGCAGTAAAAAAATACTTGTTTAAGTGGCTTTATCAGAAGCATAGTCTTCAAAATCACTTGAAGTACTAATTTCCCTTTACATGGCACTGGTTGGGCCTCATCTTGAGTACCGGGATTAGTTCTGAACAGTGTACATTAAGAAGGATGTGAATAAACTGGAACAAGCTCAACAGAAGCAGGAAGCATGATCAGGAGACTGGAAACCAAATCCTATGAGGAAAGACTGTAATTAGCCTTAAAAAAGATGAAGGCACATATGAGAGCACTCTTCAAATACTTGAAAGATTGTCATACAGAGTGCAGGACATAGGATAAGGGGCTTGAGACAGTGGAAGCCAGGTTTTATTTGAATATCAGCAAAATTTTCTATATCTTGGAGCAATGTGGAAATGAAATCAGTTACTTCCGGAGGCAACACTGGAGGTATTCAAAAGAAAGAGAACCATCTGTCAGATATACCTTGATTTGGATTCCGGCACTGAGCAGGGGTTGCACTTCATGGACTTGTGGGCCCCATCCAAGAACATTATTCTATGGTTCTATGAAAATCACTCATGTTCAGGGACAGACTCTGAGGGCCACTCATAAGTTCCTTCTTCTTTTTTGAAAGAAGAGTGGATACTCAAGGCTGGGTTTTGGTAAATGGTTCATTTATATGAGTGCATAATTTATGGGTCATACACAGATGGTAAAATTTCAGTTTTGTGCTACCTGAAAAAGACAAAAAAGTTGTTTGGAGAACAAAGTCTCTTGCCATTCTTCTGTGTCTTTTCTTCTTGCTTGCACATTTTTAAACCAGGTGGGTGGCATGGGGAAACAGGATTTCTTGGCATGGTATTCTCTGAGCCTGTACCTTCCTGGCCTCCCTCATCTCCATAGAAAAAAAGAAGCAGACAAAAATCTCTGGCCTGTGCTTCAGTTGAAAAGCCGCCACTCAAGTGACTGGTACGCCAACGCTTTTTCAGGGTGTCGGTATTTCTGATCACTTTAACGGGCAATAATAGATCTAAGAAAGGCAACCTAAAATTCTTTGTAATGCTGGAAAAGATAGCTGCCTGAAAACAACTCTGTTGCAGGGGCTCAGGGAAGGTGAGTGTCATGAGTTCCTTGCTTGAGGTTCAGTAGGAACCCTACAAGGCATATATGTTTCAACTATCTCAATTTACTGTTCTCTGCTCCCACGTTTGCCTTCTGGCCATTATTTCCCTACAGTTTTGACAGTGTGATGCAACAGGACTATCATTCTTCATTGTTCCTCCTAGTTTCTATGAACTTAGCCAATTAGGGGAGCCACTTTTTGTCTCTATTCTAGATCATATGGCGAGATGCTAGCTTCCCCATCAATCACATATCTCCAGGCAGTGAAAATCCTACAGTGTCACAGGCAGCCAAGAAATGATTTGAACTACTTATAACATCCTGTAAGCCAGGGCAAGAGGTATAAAAATGTACCCCTATTTGTATACTGGGGAATAGGAGAAAGAGATGGGTAATCTAAGAGCATATTTGGTCTATTATTCAAGCCACAAGAATAAAGGGCCAACATAGAGCAAGTATGACAAAATTTCCTTGGCTTTAAACACACTCCTTATTCCTTTGTGCTTATATCCATTCAGTTTATCTCATATGGATCCCAACAGTAACCATGGCACTAATGTAAGTTGCCTATCTGAATCAATGGAATGTACAGAGAAGCTGACTCACTGAATACCCAATGATTCCGTTGGCCTGCTCTAGTTGTGACCTACTATGCTGGGCAACAGGATTACAGCCAACATGTTAGAACAAGGATGAGGAATCTCTAGCCCTTCAGATATGTTGGACTGTTACTCCCAGAATGCCTTACCAAGGCCTATGTTGGTGGAGTTGATGAGAGTTATAGGCCAGAACATCTGGAAGGCCAAAGGTTTCCCACTCCTGTCCCAGAAAACGACAAGAAAAGGCACAACTCCTTTCAAACAGAAATACAGTACACAAGTCCACTTTTTGCTCCAGTCCAACCTCTGCCAATAAAATTTAAGCAGGTTACAGAATTCAAATGGGGGAAAATGATGTTGTCAAAATACGGATCTGGGATATAATTAGGTTTGAACGTTAAGTACAGATAGAAACTCTCCTAGTCTTGTAATATAAAATATTGTGAAATTCCCACTCCAATCTTCCAGGATCAACAACAGGATTCCCACCCACCCCCATACACCAAAACACTCAGAAAAAAGGAGGAAAGGAAGCAGGGGAAGAAGACCAGATTTTTATTGAAACAAAGGCAAATGGGGGAAGGAGACGCACATACCTCAAGGTGAGCTAGGTGTTTGTCTTGCTTTGGCTTTGAGCAAGACATTCCAATGATAGGACATCACAAACATCTAAGCCACCACACACGAGTTTCAAAGGAATCAAAGTGTTTTAACACCGTATACGGGCACTCCTCTCTACCTCTGACAGGCCAGCTTTATTCAGATTCTAGCGCTGTCTACATCACAAATGGAAGATTTTAAAGGAGTCTGTCTTTTATAAAAACGGAACAAAGTTTCACGAGTTCAAATGCACAGCGATTTAAATAGCTTATGAACAAAGGTGCCTCTTAAAATGCTTTAGATATATGCCTCCTTGATCTTTGATTATACCATGCCTTTAACACATCCAGGGGTGGAACCTGTACAATACTCAAGTGGGACTTACTGCTCAAAGCCATCTGCAAATTATCAAATTGCTTCTTGGATTCCACATTGGGCATCAGCTGGTGGCCTGGCACACAACCAGTAATCAAAACAGTGACTTGTTAATTAGTGGCAGTTTGTTTATTAATTATTTATGAATTTAAAATATTTTAGCCCTCCTTTCTCCTTAGAAATGGACCCAAGGCAGCTTACATCACTGATAGACAATATTTAAGAACAAAACAGTAAAGATACAAATGTGGCGTACTTCATTAAATGCAACATTTAAAGCTCAAAACACCAACTTTAGAAATACTGTATTAAAAAGGAACAAGCAAGTGCCACTTTGAGAAACAGGTAGCACGTACAATACGAAAAAGACAGTCAAAGCAGTAATGCATAACAATCTACCTAAAAAGATCATGCTCAGGCAGCTTTCTGAGGGAAAGCTTGCTGGAAGAGAAAGAGCTTCTCCTGCTTGTAGAGAGATAACAAGGATGAGGCTAGGCAAGCCTCCTGTGAGAGGGAGTTCCCCAGTCTGGGAGCAGTTTGCCACAGTTACCCTTTTGCCCAGCACAAGTCTACAGCAGTGAACTCCTATCAGTGAATATGCGTAGAATTCCTCCTGTAACGCTTTTCTCCTTTTAAACTTATTTTAACTGGTTCCTTTGTAGAGTGCATGCTGTTTAATAATACCTGAATTATTGTTTCAATTATTGCTTCTAGTGCTTTGGTCAACCACGAGTATCCTTTGAAAATCCTGATGGAATGATCAACATAAACAACTATGATGCTGTATTATATGCCATGATCTCAAGCTAATGACCACTCCCTCTGATTGGCAAGGGCTCTTCGGCTCAGAGGATGTCTCATTCAACTGCTGATCAGTTTTAGGAACGTGAGGCATTCCTCCCGTCTGAAGGGCAAATATGAAATTGGAATTAGGTGGAGGCAGATGCATTTCTTTAGATGGAGTCAACTAGGTAGATGGCTCAGACAGATTCCTTTTATTTCAAAGGCTGTGGCTGAGATGCAACCACTGCCTTAGATAATAGCACAACAAATATTCCAGTAGGGTGGTCATTGGCTATTGAGTATTAGTGTTCCTCTCTCCCTCTCCCTCTCCCTCTCCTCTCTCTCTCTCTCTCTCTCTCTCTCTCTCTCTCTCTCTCTCTCTCACACACACACACACACACACACACACACACACACACACACACACACACACACACACACACACACACACACACACACACACACACACACACACACACACACACACACACACACACACACAAATAATTCCACATTTATTGCAGCTTATTGAAAAACCTCCCAGTGTAGCCGTGAGATTTGTGTGCTTTCTTTCTGAACTATGTTCATTTTCTTCCTCTAAGACAGTTTGCTTTCCTTATATAGGATATGTTTGTACTTGAGAGGCAGGCATAGAAGACAAAGTGCAAATTCACTGGCTTTTCACAGAACCCATCTAGATGGGCCAAAGACCTAATTCTGCCTTGTCGGACCACCCAGTTTTTGTGCACCGGAATTATTATTATTTTTTGCCCCTAATGAAATAAAATATTTTAATAACCTTTACAAGGCTTTAAAATTCTATCCCGCTCTAGACCTTCTCAGGATCAATCAAGCCGCATCATTAAATTGAGCTTTGTGTGTGGCCTTGCCCACATTGATGTGCAATTTGCATTTTATTTTTAAAAAGTAAAATTTGGGTGGGCACATCTGTGGAGGCTGTGCTATTTTAACATGAAGCTGGTGGGATTTCAAAGGAAACTACCTTGTAAAACAGTTCTTAAAATAGTACAAGCTTAACATTTGACCCCATTCTGTCTGCATGGCCTGGGTGCGTTGATGGCATTTTAAAAATCATAACAGAAAGGGTGGAGGGTCTTACAACAAAAAGAATCAGCTACATTGTGATTTGGTCAAGAGAAGAAATAGCACTAGTAATCTATTTTCCAGTTCCCTAATGTAATAAACGGCACCTCTTTGATGGCTGCTGTGTGTAATACTGTTTTTACATGAGTCCAGAACATGGGTGGCCAGGCTGTGGCATGAGTGCCATAGTGATGTAGACCATGTGCGGTTATGGTCCTGGACGACTCGTGTGTCTGCATGTGATGCAGTGTCTGGATTACGTTCTTGGCTATTTCCCCCTGCCTAAGTAAGCGAAAGGCACAATTTATTCTAGGCAATCTCTCTCTCTCTCTCTCTCTCTCTCTCTCTCTCTCTCTCTCTCTTTTGCAACTGGTATGGCTCAGAGGGAAAGTACATTCTTTGGCTGCTGACCATCCTAGGTTCAATCCTAGGCATTGGACTAAAACCCTGAAGAACAGCTGCTAGCCTGTATAAAAATGCAGTTGATGGACCAATTTTGAATAAAACAAACAAAACATTAAATAAATTGTTGCCCATTTGCTTTCCTTTGCCCCTCAGGAAAGAGAGGAAATCAAATCCTTTACCCCTAGCGCCATCCAGCCTGTGGAAAAATGGCATGCACAATTACCCAATGGCAGGGCATGTCTACTGTATGCCATATCTTACTCCATTAATGGGTTGAAGAGAACGTACAACAGTGGAGCTAACTCATGTAGTAAGGTACATTCAGAAGGCCCATCCCATGAAGGGCCTTCTACTATTAAGATTTTAATTGACATTTTCCTCTGCAAAGGGTCTGTCTGCACCTATCAGCGAACTTAAACAAATGAATATCATAGTACAGTGGATCCTTGTATAACAAACAGTTTGTATAACATAAAATCTGTACAACATAAAAATTCCGAAGATAGGGGAAATTTGCTTAACATAATCGCCTATGGGGCATATCTGTACAACATAAAAATGGGATTACTCTGTTTTCAATGCATTCCTATGGGAAATTTGTATAAAGGAGAATTTGATTAACATAATTTCATTTGGAACGAATTAATTCCTTTATACAAGGTACCACTGTATCTTTAAACTTAGGTAATGTATCAATAATCTTACAAAATTTAAGATTTGAAGATGTGTACTGCAAAATTACAGATACAGTGCAGCTGGATGGTTATCAGGAAAAAACCAAATGATTCACAGAACCTTCTCAAGATTAGCAGTAATATATTTGAGAGAGTACAGTGGTACCTCTACTTACGAGTTTAATCTGTTCTGCTCATAAGTCAAATAACTCATTAGTAGAGCAGTCGTATCTAAAAAATAAAAAGTAAAATTGATTTTTTTAAAAAAAAATGTAAGTAGAGCAGACCACATCTAACATTTGTAAGGCAGCAGTTAAAATGCCAATGGTTTTCCGCTCTTAAGTCGAACTGCTCATAAGTAGAGGTAACACTGTATCATCTTATAAATACAGTACTTAGGATGCTTTGTCAAAGATAACTGGGATCCTTCATGTGAAATTTGTGGTAGAAATAGGGTTAGGGTTAGACGAATTCTGAAGATAGAACAAGCTAGAAATAGGGTTAGGGTTAGACGAATTCTGAAGATACCTTGGACAGCCAAAATCACTAATATGGCTGTATTACAGTGCATGAATAAAAAAGTTGGAAATCATCTATACTGTAAAGAGAACAAAACTGTAGTATTTCGGACACATAATGCGCAATAAGAAATACCATCTGGTGCGAGTTATCCTTCAAGGAAAAATAGACGGGAAGCATGGCCTGGGGCATAGAATAACATTCTGTCTTAAGAACTTAAGCCAATAGTCCGTCGTTAGCATAGCTGCTCTGTTTAGAATAGCTTTAGAGAAACCAGTTCAGGCTACTGATTGCCAATGTTCTATGAGGACATGGAACTGGATGAAGAAGTGCAGCTGTCCGGGGTTCATGCCCTCAAGAAAGGCAGAGGAGACACACCTACCTCAGACCCTGGATTTCTCCAGATAGACTCTTGTTCACTCCTAAATTAAACTATGGTATATTACCAGTGAAATTCATGGTTGAATTGGGAACTTGCTTCTTAGATCAAAGTTTCACAATTCTATTTGTTTTAGTGTATAAATTCTTCTGCAAGCAAAATTTAATAGATACCATTATTATAGCATTCAATTTAATAGACTAAAGTCAATAGATTTTCAATTTCAAAAGAGTATGCAATATCCTTCAAATCTGCCTCACACTGTAGTATAATTGTACTGTAAAAAGATGTTTATTGGCCTAGCTGTTGAGTTAGTTGCAAACAGTTTATTCTTATTGATTTAACATGGAAAAGCAAACAACACACACAGTGGTACATATGGACAGTGATTTTAAAAACCGAATACAGAACAAGATTCAGAAGATACATTAATCCTATACTCGCTCTTCAAGACAAAAATACATATACCTCCCCAGTAGTCAAGCATGTATTGGACAATATTTCTTAAATCTGTTTCCATAACAGTGCATCTAGGGGAAGCAGTTTAGCTTAGTGACTGCAGGGCTAACTACACAGTATTCAGGGCTCTCCCTCTGAGCACTGAGTTCTCGTTCGGGAAGTAGGAGCGGTATATAAATGTGAAAATAAATAAATATAAATAAGAGTCACAGAACAGCAAGAAAGCTGTAGTTCAATGACAAACAACTCTGAAAAACATCCCAAAAATTCTCTTTGTGGCTCCTAGCGCACCCACCCTCCTTTGAGCTTCATGTAAGAATGTATTTAAGAAAAATGTAAAAACATTGAGAAACTTGCTACTCCCTCTTTTAAGCTCAAATTCTTTGGTAAGAAGACATTTCCTGTCATTAATCATCCTCACTAAGTATAATATATGCTTGTTTTCTACAGAAATATGCCAGGATTGGCCCAGGTCACTTGTTTCAAAGATCTTTGTTGGGCCACACCAATGTTAAAAGAACAAAAACTACAATATTGGTTTTGGTGTTTTTCCACCAAAATGAACTTGACTTTACCACAGCTTGGCACACCACCTTTGAATGTTATAAGGAACAGCTTGCTACTTTCTAAATGTGGCATTTCTTTAATTGCTACTGTAACGTATGCTGTATCTAATATTTATGCAGACTCCATCAAGTATATATTATATCACTCTCCCCATGAGGATAGGGTTCTTTGGATAGGGTTCCTCTATCCCCAGAAAAATCACACCTCCACCAGGGAGGCCAATGCCAACGACCCAAGCTTAATGGGGTGTTGGAAACAGCTGCAGAGGTGTGACTTTCTCTCTCACACACAAAAACATTGTCCACATTGTTCACAAAAGGGTAAAGTGAAGCCAATGTAGAGGATAAACTGATCGTCTCCTACCAACCTTCCTCAGACTGAAGAAGCTACTTGTATGAGCAGTGAAATGTTTCGACCTAACAAGAGAAGTTGAGTTGGCATGACTCAACCTTGGGTTTAGGAGAGAGAAAGATGCATTGAATCTTTCCAGAGATGGACCATGCTCAAGCAAAGCTACAGTGGAGGTGCACAAACCACAGCCTGAGGTTCACATATGATTTCCATAAATGTAATCTAGGGACTCCCCCTGCCTTCCGGCATTGCAGAATTGATGCTCAAATTGAAAGTGAGGGAGGTGCTACTACCACGGCCACCACTGTAACTGATATGGTTGCCACTGCTTTTCTATTAATTAATACAGCAGCCAAGACTGCCAACATACTAGCTTTTCTAGCAAAGTTGTTACTGTCACTGCTGAGATTGCAGCCAAAATTGCAAGTGAAACTGCACTGGCATTACATCTGAAGCTTTTGCTGCCACCCTTTGCTTCCAATAACGTCTCCCTTCCTGTGGAGGTGCAACTGGCCCCCATTTTCCTGAGCTTTTGGAAGCAAGTTAAAATCTGGATCCCCCCCCCTTGCTATTTCTATAGTCAGTACTGATACTGCGTGTTCTATGTGCTTCAGCATTCCCAGGACACAAGAGCTTAAAGGAAGCTGATATCAACAGAACAGAAGTCACAGATGAACAGAACAGAAGTCACATGAAGTCATGGCACTCTCCAAGATGCAGATAACACAGGAGCCATTCAGTCATCACATATGATCAGAAGATTCCCAGAACTGAGATTCCATATGGAAATCAAAACACAGTACAGATGACTGTGTAACATCAGGGAAAAGTTATTTTTAATTATTGTTTTCATATGTTTATTTTAAAAAATCTGTTTGTAGATTATGGCTATTGTTGAAGCTGCTCAGAGTAAGTGGCTTGTCCACTAATGTGCAGGGTATAAGTCTAAACAAGCAAACAAACCATATCTTTGCTGCTCACTCAGACAATGGCTTAGATTGTAGCTGTAGTACCACCATCATTGCTGAAGTTCCTGCCAAGACTATGGTGGATCTGCTGCTGATACTGCAGCCATGGTGGCTATCAAATGCCTGTTCTACCCCTATAGAATACAAGCCCTCTGGTTCTGAAGGAACATTTCCTAAGGGCAGTGATAAATTTGGAATTGCAGGTGCTCTTCACGGCATCCTCAATAGCCATTCTTCCATGAGCCGAGTCCAAAAGTACAGCTTGTTGAATTTATACAAAGCAATAACTGGAGAGCAGGCCTTCTTTCATGTTAATGCATCTTAATTCTTCATTCAGATCAAGACAGAAGGATCCTCCATTACAACAGAGAAGGCTTGTAGTAACCTATTTAACCAGGGAGAATTCCATTTTCACCTAGCCACTTTCTGGACTGCAGCTAAACTTAGATGGAGCAGGGAAGTACTGTATTGGCACTGACAGCAGATGATGTCATGGCCCTTGCTACTTACAAAGTCTTAGTGGTTCTACTATGTGAATATTTTAAGCCACTCTTAGAGGCCACGTGCTTTGAGTGCTAGAGGGTGGAACATCTGCCAGCAGGCAGTTTGGGAGCTGAGCTGACACAAAGTGGAATGGCTGTGGGATAATCTTGCACAGATAGGGATAGAAAGAGGAGTTTCTGAACAACAAGACCTTGCTAATTGGGACAGGAAAATGCACATTTAAGTGTACTGTATCCAGAGACAGGAAAGAGTAATGAACAGTCACAATGAGAAGTGGCAGAGCAAAGCCAAGAGTCAGCAAATGTGTTATAATGATGTGATCACACACACACACACACACACACACACACACACACACACACACACACACACACACACACACACACACACACACACACACACACAGAGAGAGAGAGAGAGAGAGAGAGAGAGAGAGAGAGGCTAACTGGATCATAGTGACATTGCTAAAACCTACTCCTTGTATCATCCAGAACTGCCTTTAGACAGATCAAATTCTAGTGACGCCCTGTATAAATTAAAGCCAATAGGCCAAGGGTTTTGGAGAGGACCACTGTTAATCTGTACCGGTCTGCTGGGTCACTTAGCATGCATCCTAATGAAATGCTGTTTCCTGATAAAAGCAAAATCTCCAGATTAGACATGGGCACGACTCGGCGAAATTGTCGTTTCTGTTTTCGGTTATCATTTCCGTTACGTAATGGAAACAGTAACGATAATTTAGCCGTCAGAACTCGAACTCGAACTGAAAAAAGAAAAATTTGGTCGGGTTTTTCGTTTCCGTTTGTGGCATTGCGGCGATCGCGCAATGCGAAGCACAGAAAAAGTTTTAAAAAGTTTTTTTAAAAAACCCGACTCTCGTCCAAAAAAACAGGCGAAAATATGCCTGCCTGAGGCTTTGCCACCTACCAGAGGGGTGGTTTCTGGGGGTCCCTGGCCTTTCCCCCCCTTCTCCTGTCCTGGGCTGCTTGCACCAGGCTGGGGGGGTCATCCTCGTCATCTGTCTTGCTGCATGCCATGCGGTGGGGGGGGGGAGATCCAAAATGGCAACCACAAATTTTATTTTGAAATTATGGTCAAAAAACACACCAAATCACCACAGAAACATGTGAAATTTATTTATTTTAAATGCCTGAATTTTTATAGTAGCAGCAGTGGGTTTTTTATAGCAATAAAACATCGTATTGATTTTATTTTGTTTTTTTATTATTATTTTATTTTTTTAGACCTGCCCATTTGGGCTGGGCATGGGATGGGACCATGCAATTTTTTTGAACCATTCCACCAATGGCATCGCCAGGTTTTTGACTGACACTTCTGGATGTCTCGGAGGGCATAAAAAGCCGAGGCACCTTCCAGAAATCGCAGTCGGTGTATGGATGTGGTTGAGGGAGGAGGGCTGGCTGCTGGTGCTGGTGTGATCCGATCGAGATTGAGGAGGGAGGCTGGAGGCTTTAGGATTTAAGTTAGGCAGGCAGGGAGGGAACTGAATTTAGAAAATAATTTCTTTGATTCCCTGCAGCTTTGTCTGATGAAGGGAATAGCAGTTTAATCTTTATTTCTTCTCTGGCAGTTTGAGGATTTTTTTTGTGATATTGGATAAAGGGGGAGGTGTGGATTTATTTTAAAAATATATTATATACTACCATTTATTTTCTATTTTCCCAACTTCAATTTGCTTGCACACACACATTTGGGGTGCAAGCCAAGAATAGAACCTCTATCCTAAGTGATATCCTAACTGCCCACTCGCCCGTCCGCCCGCGTCGCCACCCTCCTGCGGCCCACCACCCGCCCATGGCCCCCCGCCACCAGCGCCCACCCGCATCTCCCCCCACCGCCCGCCCCCGCCCCGCCCACCGCCTAGGGCGCAAAAACACCTAGCGCCGGCCCTGATTGTCGGACGCCCCTATGCTCTGGGAAGGCAGTGGAAACGACAAACGACAAACGGAAATGACAAATTTTTGAAAAATTTCGCGACAAACGGAAATGACCCGAAACAGACCCGTTCTGACAAACGAAAACTCGAAACATCATTTTTTCTGGTCGTGCCCATGTCTACTCCAGATAAATGACTTGAAAATGGGTAAGCAGAAACCTTTACAGTCTGATAATCATCATCCAATGTTGAGATTATGTTGTATTTAGGATAACAATCTGCCATTACCGAGCATGTTGGTGTAACTGCTTCACATGATGGCCAGGTCAGCATCTAGCCTTCAGAAAGGTGCATAGAGGAATGGGCAGCTCCATTGCCAGCACATACTGAGCAAGTTCTCTGGGCTGCTAAGGATCTTGCATTATACACCTACATCGAAAGCCTTCCTTTCTTTTCAACTGCCTGTGGACTCTAGAGACTAGAGCAAATTCCAAAGCACAGCTAAGTTTGGAGAAGGGAATGGAAACAAAGAAGGAATGAAAACTCGGTCGTCCCATGCAAGAAGGTGCACAATTGTCTGCTAGTGACAGAGACTTGAGGGCAGCCTAAGTTATGCAATCTCTAAAGACCTGGACTTATACAATATACTAACAGATATGATTATAAAGGCCCTATTATTGCAACTTGTACAGTAACAATGTGCTCATTCAAAGCCTCTCTCCACCTCTGAAGGTTTATTTTTATAAACATCTGTACTGAGGAGGTGAGAGGGAAGAGACCAGGCATGCTGGCTACAAAAGACTAAACCCTTTGTTGAAAGTGAGCCTTGCTCAGCATTATGCTGCTAAGACATTTATTTATTTATTTATTTATTGATACATTTATATACCACCTGTCTTTCAAAAGGAACTTCGGGTGGTTTATAACAATGCAATAAAGGAATCAATAATAGATAATGGGCAGTTTTTGTAGTTGTTTTAATTCAGGACAAAACAGAGCAAGGTGTCTAAACAAAGGAAAGTGAAGTTCTCTTGAGCTTTTGTTAAAATATGGCAGCTCCTTGGAGGGAAGAAGGAATATAATTCAATGTAGCCCTACAGACAGAATGGATTAAGGCAGCTCTGCATATGTGGTAGAAGTTCACATCTATATTATGAATGGAGGCATTTTCATGCATGTGTGAACATTACATGTATAACAAAGGTTTTACATATATAAGCAACAGTAATTTGTGATGCATCAGAAGATAAGATGTACAAGCAAAATTGCTAGGCTCCTCCATTAAGTTCAATCTCAACAGCAAGACCCAGGAGCTCCTACTACTGCTCCTTCTCCTCCAGTTTTTGCAGGTCTTCCTTTCCTCATGGCAGTACCCACTAGAGATAGGCATAAAACGGAAATATAGTGATTAGTTTCATTTTCTTTCAGTCTTCATTTTGTTTTGCTTCTTTAATAACGTATTTTTAAAAAGAGAATTTTCATCACAAAACAAAATGATTCATAAGGGTATAAATAATGGGGAGCTTTCCTTTTGTTTATTTAACAGGAAGCGCACTATCAAAAAATCAAATATCCCCCTTAAACTTTCCAATCAATTTGCTTTCACACAAAGAACCCTCTGTAAAAAAGCAGGAAACTTAAGGGCTAGCTGCTGCAAGGAGAGATCGGAGAGAGAAGCTCAACAGCTGATTGGCGCAGGGAGGAAGGGAAATATTTAAAAAATAGCCTCTACATCCACAGTCCTACTTAATCAGGAAAGTTAGGGAAGCAATTGGTTCCTGTCATTGCAGATACAGGGACAGCCAGAGCATGGAAGGGAAGGGAAGACCTCAGCTCCTGGCTAGCTGCAGGCAGACAGACAACGCTTTTGCTGTTTCATTTCATAATGCTGTTTCATTTCATAATATTCATGGCAAAAAAGCATGCCGTTTTCCATAGGGTGCCCATCCCTAGTACCCACCAAAACTCCTAGTAAAGCTCCCAGAAGTGTGTGGAAGATAAAATGCAACAGATGTTTCAGGAAGGTCAGAGAATCATAGAGTCACTGATTGATTGAACTCTACAAGGTTTTAGGCTAACTAGGTACTAGGTGGCATTTCTCATCTGGGGAAAATTCGACTAAGTAGCTAATGTGGCATTCTTACCTAATGCCTCAAATGGCTGAAGGAGAGTACTGAACCTAATGTTCATACTTCTAAACCCAGCACTCCATCCAGTACATCATGCTGCCCCTATAAAGCCTTATCTAGTCATTGCTTAAACTGTTCTTTTCAATATATTTAGAGGGAAGCACTGGGCCCTTCCTCTCATTGGTGTTGATATCTTCATGCAGAGAATGACGAGCCAGCAAAAGGGAGCTTCATGCTTAGAGGAACTCTCACCATTTCAGCAAGAGCCTTTTAAAACTTGGTTCTTGCTATTTAACAGGCAAGGGAAGAAAATGAAAAATATGAGGACAGAGAGGCTAGGAGCTCCTCTCTAAGCAAAATGAAGAAAACCAAGTAAGTAACACCTGCTATTTTTCTTGCATCATAAGCACAGTTTGCATATCAACTAGACTTTTCCTTCCATACGTAACTGGGGCCAAGATCTAGCACAAGACTGCAGTGACAGAAGATGGGGAGAGGTAGCAACTTCCAACAATCCCCACCCATTCTGGATGGTAACCTCTGGGCAGATTTCACTCCCGCTTCCCCAGTTACACCTGCCCTGTGAGGGGAACCTCAATTAGAGGTTTCCCACTGGTGAGCACAACCCCAAGACTCTATTTGCTATGTGAAAATGAACTGCAGTGAAACAAGTGACTCCTATTCCTGGTTGGTGCAGATCCATGTATCGTAAGATTGTTCAGGATATTCTATTGGCCAGGAGCACAAGAATTATCATGAAACCATCCAAGCTGCCTTCCTCTTTAAATTCGTAAAAAGCATCCTAACTTACGGCAATTGCTTACAAATAACACACCTAGAGGTTATGCCATGCACATATGCAAAGAAGCAGGGACAAGCTTTCCCAGGATCAAGAGGAATGTTGATCAAAGGGATTTCTCCTCCTGCCCAAGCCTTCAAAAAAGTGATTATCAATTAGGATGCTTTCATGTAAAGCTCTTTCCCCTAAGCCTCCCCTAGGGAATCCCCCCCCCTTTGCTCTTGCTTGTTATCACAGTCAGGTGTCCCCACCCCCTTTGAAAATTTGCTGGAAACACAAGGTGTCAAAAGTTTTCCAAAACCTAATTTGTTTTCTTTTTTAAAAAAAAATCTGCTCAACTATGGTACAAGGGTTGGTCACCTTCTCTCTTCGACTGTGAGAAATTGTTACAGTTGTTGTTCTTTCAGGAAAATAATGTTGAGTGCGCAATGAGAACAGAAAGGCAGGAGGGAAAGGAGAACAGCAATCTACCAGTGAAGGCCCTCAGGTCTAGTTAGGATTATATGCACATTTCATTTTATTTTATTTTCCTTAGAAAAGATGCCTTTTCGCCACAAGCCCAAAGAATGTCACCCAAGTAGAAATAAAAATGTTGTGCTTTCTGGCAAAAAGTGTCACTTGTGACTAGATTTAGTCCAATTCTATGACAAAGAGTTCTTTCTTTACAAAGTTTAATAGCCACAACTACCATGGGGGTTTGGGTTGGAGTGGACTCACAGCATTTTTCCCCTAGATCGTTTGAAAGGAGCCAGCTAAGTAAAGACAGAGCACTCTGTTTTCCTGCACAGGAACAAAGCTGTCTTAATGAGAAAAACACATAGAGATATTACTATGACATAAACGTAGATGTGCATTTATGGCAGTGTGCAGATGTGAGGGAATCATATTACAACCCCCCTTTTTTGCAGGAAACTAAAAGTGTGCTGTCTGATATAACCAATAAAAATATTTGATTATACCAATACATCAAAGTTTTGCTGTCAGATAGGATACCTAGGAAATATTAATTTTATCAGCAACATTAACAGTGTGGCTATGACACAGTTAGAGGAAGTGTTCTGTTTTTATTAAATACCAACCGTTTTCTCATTAAGGTATATATGCAAGGCCCATCCATCTTACGCCTGGCAATAGCCAGTGCTTGACAGGGATGCGGGCATACCTGTCAAGTCTTCCCCTGCGCCGGCCGGGATGGGAGGAGGGAGGTGCAATGTGTGTGCGCGCCAACACACACAAAAAGGAATGAACGCACACAGTTGCCTTGTGCCATTAGGAGTATATAGCAGGCAAGAGGTGGTTTAATGGAGGTGTCATGTTAGGAGAAAGGGGTAAGGGGAGGGAGGAAAGAAAAGAGGAGAAGGGGGAAGGTGCTCACGTGTGGGGAAAGCTCTCCTCCTCCTCCTCCTCCCGCTCCGTACCCAGAGCTCTGCCGGAGAGAAGAGCCACATGGTGGCTACGCGGGTGGAGTGGCTGCCAGGGCTGGTCGCTCACTCTCCCTGCTTGTCTTGCCAATCATTGTATCCTCACTCCCAGAACGTGCACGCCTCGGTGCAGATCGGGGCCTTCACATTCTGGCTGGGGCTGCTGGCCCACTGCTCTGCCTCGGCGATGTATGCTGCTTCTGCTGGGGCAGTGAGGTGGGGACTCAAAAGGCACTCCCTTTCTCGGGACCCCAGCAGCAGCAGCATACATTGCAGCGGTATAGCAGCGGGCCAACAGCCCTGGCTGGAATCTGAAGGCGCGCCACTGGCCAGAATAAAAAAAAAGTGACTTTCCTGGGAAAAATGGTCACCCAGAAAGATGGCGGGAAAGAGCAGTAAAAACAAAAAAAAAACAAAAAAGGGAAATCCTGCCCAATACGGGACACTTGATAGGTCTGGATATGAGCCAATCTTTGGGTCTGAAACCCAAGTCCAAATCTTTGGTATCAAGTCCAGAGTCCTAAGCCCCCAAACGGAGTATCTATTGACAATACTGTCTGCTATTTTCCCTAGAAAAAAAAAGGGAGGGGGTAGGTAGGTTCTGAGTTTTTAGTTGAGCTTAAGTCATTGGGGGTGGGGGACACAAGTCAAGTCCCAGACAAATCACCAGTGTGATTTAAGTCTGATTTGACAGGGATTAGCATAACTTTATTTCCTATCCCTGATGCCTGAGAAGTGTATGACAAAATGAAAGGTCCTGGAAGCATGGAAGGAGTTCAGTCCTAAAACCCAAACTGTTTTTAGTACAGTATTGTAGTATGGTATTATCTGTTACAAGAAAGATGTTAACGATCACCATCTTCCCCATTATTTTCATCACCTTTGTTTCTCTTGCTGAAACATCAGAACAAATGAATATCCTTAATTCAACATCTGTCTCAACTGGTTTTTCTGAAGAGTAAAATTAGAATGTCTAGTGAAGAGGAAATTATATGGCAATTAGACATGCTTTACAATAAATGCAAAAGCATAAACTGTAGATAGGTAACCAACCATGTATGAACATCCCCAAAGGAGAGGGGACTAGCTTATTCTCTCCAGAATAATTGCTGAAGAGAACTAATCTTCAACCTTCTGATTTCCACATGCATTTACCAGAGGCTTTGATTTGACTGATAGAGGTTCAGAAAGCTGACCCTTACTGAGCTGGGCCAAAACACCACTACATGCCACATCGCCTCCATTACCACTCCTTAGAAATTCAATTTCCTTTTTTTTTTTCAATAGAAGACAGAGCCATACAGAAGATCCAGGGACAGATAGACCCAGCATACCAAGAGATATGCTTCTGAGTTTACATGACTGACATTTTTAAAAGGCAAGAGAGAAGAAGCTGCATTCTGGTCTTTTTGTTTCCAATTTGGAGAAACAAAAAAGTTGTTCACACAGTCCAAGTTTCAACACCTTGACAAAGTAGACAGATCAATGAGAGGTAACAAATAATTTGTTATGAAGTAGCTCACGGAGAGTCAGTCATGACTGTAACGACACAACACACACGCACAGCTGATCATTTAAATCTCAGCACAAATACCATCCCTTTCTCTAAGATGGGGTTGTGACTGCATAACTTCTGCTATATTTTCCCTCAAATAAACGCAAAATGGGACAATTCAGATATGCTATTACAGTACAATCCCCTTATCTGCTGATTCACTAACCATGGATTCAGTTATCCATGGTTGGTGATCAGCGGGGGGGGGGCAAGGAGGGGGGGAATTAAAAATAAAACTTACTGCCACTGATCCCTGCCGCCCTCCTCCTCGCCGCTGCTGCCACCACAGGCCAGCCAGGCACTCTCTGGAGGGGTGAGGTGGGGTCTTTTAATTTCCCAGTCAGGTCCTGGGCAACGGATCAGAGGTTTGCGCGGGAGGTTCCAAACTTCTGATCCGCCACCTGGGACTCAACCCAGAAGTTCAAAGGCCAGTTGGCCAGACAATGTTCATGGCCTATTTGCTCATATAGGTATTCAGCTCTCTCTTTAGCTAAGGTCATCCTTGCTTCCAGGTCCAACTATGTCAACATGTCCTGGATATTGCTTTGTCCTCTTTTCCACTCACTAAAACCTCAAACATCAGTACGTTGCCAGCTCCACGGCTCAGGGGATAAAAAAGTATCTCTGCCACACCAAAGCTCTATCTCAGTTTATCCTAATAGTATGAACTGCCAAGAAAAGTCCATGGACATGGGGTCACGAAGAGTCTGACACGACTGTAACGACACAGCACATGCACACACACATGTACAGATGGGCCAGGCATTTATCCTGCTGGTGTCTGATCCGCCTCCTCCTCCTCCTCCTCCTCCTTCAGAGCTGGAAGGAACCCTACAGATTATCAATGCCAGCTCTTGATGATCTGAAGGAGGCATGGGAAGGGGGGAATTTAACTCCCAACATCTGGCTCCGCAGCCAGAGACTGAAACCAGTTTGCTGGGCCCCAAACCTATGCAACCATGTTGTGTTGAGGCAGTTGCCGTATTAATTGCCAGGCATGCAACAAGCACTTCATACCACTTAAGAAGAAGTAGTTATAGTTGTATAGCAATGCAAAAAGCAAATAGGTATTTATAGAGAAATAATTTGCCTGGCCATTGATCTGTTGCATACACTCACATCACAGTATGGCAGAAATGACATCTTTAAGTGACAGTCACTGATCTACACAAGAAGTTAATCAGCTAATCAACCCCTTGGGGGTGGGGGTGGGGTGGGGTAGGGAAGTACCAGAGAAGGCAGTTTTCATTTCTGTGAGGTGCCCTCTCCCCCACCTCATGAAGGCACTCTTGTCTGTAGAGCTGCAGTACAAGCTCCATTTCTGCTGCACGTGCAAAGTTTTACAGCCCACCAGCATTATTCCTCTTCCCTGATCCCGTTCTGATTACACTTCTTGAGTTTTTACTGCCAACTTGCAGAGTGGTGTGTGTATGTGGGTGTGTATGTGTGTGTGTGTGTGTGTGTGTGTGTGTGTGTGTGTGTGTGTGTGTGTGTGTGTGTGTGTGTGTGTGTGTGTGTGTGTGTGTGACCCTTATCAAAGCAGTAATTGCACTTCCTTAGTGTGGGCTGCTGTAGAATTCAAGAATTCAAGCTGGGTTGGCTGTAAGGTGCTCCACCATCATATGGTTCCTTTTAATCATTCCCGCGAGGCAGAGAGGCATTTCAAGAGGGGTAAATCAGCTCATTTACAGACACGGTTTGCCCTCCTCTTTACCTTCCTTTTTGGAAAGCAGCCAAGGATAGACTCATACCTCCGCTCACATCTGGAAAGAGCTTGGCTTGCATTCCACAGCCTCCTGTGCTCAAGCGGACCATTTGGGGCACCCGCTTTGTGTGTGCATTTTAATTTCTTCATTTGTGTAAGAATGATGGAGGAAATAAGACTAGATATTTTGACTAACTGGGCCCCATGTAACAATGTTTTCTTTTATAAAAAAACTCCCTCAGGAAATTTCAGTCCCCTTCTGTTCTATACTGTAAAACATTGAGGCAAGGGTCGGCTGCTGCCTCCCCATACATTGTTGGACTTGACCGCCTATTAGTTTCAACAGCAGAGCTAATGGCAAAGAAGGTCAAAAACATCTGGAAGGCTACAATGGTCCACTCCTGTGTTAAGGGATTTGCTCCTCTCATGTAGACAGCAGGGTGGCTTTTCAGCTGACAGGGACTAATATATCTCCTTTCTAGTAGTTTGACTCTTACAAAAGGCACCTGTTTCCTTTGAAGGATTTTTGCTTACCCACGCATCCCTCATATCAGTTTTCAGACAGTCTGAGGGCTGAGGGGACAAACTGGACAGGTCCAGAGGAGAAAAGAAAGTCCCCCATAGTCCTTCATGGGTTGGTCTACATCAACTTTGGGTAACCCAGATGTTCTTGGTCCAAAACTCCTAGAGGTACCCAGAACAAAAAGAGAACTCCTAGTTCCCTGCTGAGCTCCTTGCCCTTTGAAGATCCTGGCCACAGAGTCTGGTGAAATGTCAGGAAGAAAAACTTCTAGAACACAGCCAAACCGCCCAACAGCTATCAGATCCCAGTCGAATACTCTTAGAAGCCTTCACCACTAGCTGTCCTAGCTGGGTTGTCTGGGATTTGGAGTCAAAGAATATCTGGGATCCACAGCTGGGGCCCACAAGTCTAAATTGACTCCATGGGGATCCCTTACAATATTTGTAAATCAAGGGCCACAAGGGGACAAGTGGGGCATGTGCCCCAGGTGCTGTGCTGAGGGGCAGCAGGCATATGTGCCAAAATGGTATTTGCACTGTGTATGATTCTTGCTGTAGGGAGTGTGGGATCTGTGTTTGCTTGGGGTAACACAGGCACTAGTTGTGGGCCTGTGCAAGTCTATACAGTATAAAGGAACATCTCTTAAGATATGGCTATTAGAGATCGGCACGAAATGGAAAAATAGTGTTTCATTTCATTTCGTTTTATTTCTGCTTTAGTTTTGTTTCATTTAAAGTAGTTTCATTATGAAACTAAATGAAACACTATGCTCCCCTGGGTCCCAAAGGACCAAAATGTCAGGGGAGCTTCCTCAAACAATTCTAGGTAACCCCCCCCCAAATTCATAAAGGTTTGGGGATCAGGGACCTGAGTTATGAAGCTCCAAAAGGGGTGCCCTTAGAAAAAAATCTTTCTTGACTCGGAAGCCGATTGGGTGAGTGCCATGTCAGCTTGGCTTCTGATTCCAATTAGAAAGATGTTTCCTAGGGGTATCCCCTTTGGAGATTCATAACTCAGCCCCCTGAAACCCAAACCTCTCCAAATTTCGGGGTGGGGGGTTTGCCTAGAATCACTCAAGGAGAATCACTCAAGGAAGTTACTGCTGCCACTCCCATGTCAAAACATGGCTGTGATCCGTATTTTTGAAAACATGGCTCACAGCCATGTTTCAGCATAGGAATGGCATTGGTAGTTTCCTCAAGCAATTCTGGGTTACCCCTCCTGAAATTGGGAAAGGTTTGCTGCTCAGGGGACTGAGTTATTAAGGTCCAAAGGGGGTATGGGTAGTTAACTGAAGAAGTCTGTTCGGCATGCACTCCCAATATAAGGATTAATTAATCAGATAATTGAAATGAAAATGTCTATAAACGACTAACTCAACCTAAGTAGCAACAACCTTGTGCTATCTCTTTATTAGGAACAGCAGTGGTAATCTTAAACCAAGGAATGCCAAAGGAGAATTCAGCATGGATGCAATGAAATAATCCAAGCACTTGGTGGCAGCAAATAAACATCAAATAAATTGATGGTGACAGAAATGGCAGGACGCTATCAATAAGGGCATGCAAATTCTCAGCCTGCACCTTGAAGACATGGTCAATCAGGTAAAATGGTGTTTTAGGATCCAAAGAGTGGGCTCTGAACCTGTGGGGAAACGTTAGGAAGAAGATGACTATGAAAGATTTTACACATCTTGACACTTGAATGAAAAAGGGGACACAAGCCAATACCACACCCTTACAAGACCTTAGTCACCTTTTGTACTCTGGAGCTCTCTAAATAGGTTGGACTGCAACTTCCACTACCCAACAAGTTGGAACAGTGGCCATGATGGGTAGTTGTAGACACAAATGTTTATTAGCCAATCAGTGTTAATGAACACACACTCACACAATTAAGCCAAAAAGAGTGTCCCATTCAGTCAATTCTGACTTATGGTGACATTTTTCAGAGTTTGCTAAGTAAAATTTACTCAAAAGTGGTTTACCATTCCCTTCTTCTGAGCATGCCCAGGGATGGTCAACTTGCCCAAGGCCACACAGGCTGGGTCTTCTGGGATGGGGAATTGAACTCCCAACCTCTGGCTCTACAGACAGTTATTTAATTCACTGAGCTCTCCAGCCAAATTTTAAAATACCGCAACTGACAATAGACCGAAGATCAGTCTATGCAGTATTTTGTTGTTGCTGTTGTTGTTGTTGTTGTTGTTGTTGTTGTTGTCATCGTCATTGTTGTTGTTGTTGTTGTTGTTGTTGTTTGTGGTGGTGGTGGTAGTAGCAGTAGCAGTAGTGGTGGTAATATTTCCTGGTGCTGACTGCATCTCAGATCATCAGCTTCTTATAGCAAAATTCTATCTTTAAAACTGAAGAAAGTAGGGAAGACCACTGGGCCAGTCTATAATCTAAGTCATATCCCTTATGAATACACAGTGGAGGTGAAGAATAGATTTAAGGAACTAGATTTGGTGGACAGAACACCTGAAGAATTATGGATGGAGGCTTGTAACATAGTACAGGAGGCTGCAACGAAAACCATCCCAAAGAAAAGAAAATGCAAGAAAGCAAAGTGACTGTCCAACGAGGCCCTACAAGTAGCGGAGGAGAGAAGGGACGCAAAATGCAAGGGAGAAAGGGAAAGATACAGAAAATTGAATGCAGACTTCCAAAGTATAGCAAGGAGAGACAGGACGGCCTTCTTGAACGAACAGTGGAAATAAATAGAGGAAAGCAATAGAAAAGGAAAAAAAAACAGATCTATTCAAGAAAATTGGAGATATTAAAGGGGCATTTTGTGCAAAGATGGCTATGATAGAAGCAGAAGATATCAAGAAGAGATAGCAAGAATACACAGAGAAATTATCTCAGAAAGATCTCGATTTCCCTGATAATCAAGATAGTGTAGTTGCTGACCTTGAGCCAAACATTCTGGAAAGTGAGGTCAAGTGGGCCTTAGAAAGCGTTGCAAACAACAAGGCCAGTGGAGGTGATGGCATTCCAGTTGAACTATTCAAAATCTTAAAAGAGAATGCGGTAAAGGTGCTACACGCAATATGCCAGCAAATCTGGAAAACTCATCAGTGGCCAGAGGACTAGAAAAGATCAGTCTACATCCCAATCCCAAAGAAGGACAACACCAAAGAATGCTCTAACTATTGTACACAATTGCACTCATTTCACGCAATAGCAAGATTATGCTCAAAATTCTACAAGGCAGGCTTCAGCAGTATGTGGACAGAGAACTCCCAGAAGTGCAAGCTGGATTTCGAAGGGACAGATGCACTAGAGATCAAATTGCCAACATGCGCTGGATTATGGAGAAAGCTAGAGAGTTAGAGAAAACATCTACTTCTGCTTCATTGACTATGTCAAAGCCTTTGACTGTGTGGACCACGACAAACCATGGCAAGTTCTTAAAGAAATGGGACTGCCTGACCACCTTATCTGTCTCCTAAGAAATCTATATGTGGGACAAGCAGCAACAGTCAGAACTGGATATGAAACAACTGACTGGTTTAAAATTGGGAAAGGAGTACGACAAGGCTGTATATTGCCTATTTAACTTATATTTAGAGTACATCATGCGAAAGGCAGGTCTGGATGAATCACAAACTGGAATTAAGACTGCCGGAAGAAATATCAACAACCTCAGATACGCAGATGATACTACTCTGATAGCAGAAAGTGAGGAGGAATTAAAGAACCTCTTAGAGAGTGAAAGAGCATAGTGAAAAAATGGGCTGAAACTCAACCTCAAAAAACTAAGATCATGGCCACCAGTCCCACCATCTCCTGGCAAATAGAAGGGTAAGAAATGGAGGCAATGACAGAGTTTATATTCCTGGGCTCCTTGGTCAATGCTGATGGTGACTGCAGCAATGAATTTAAAAGACGCCTGCTTCTTGGGAGAAAAGTGATGGCAAACCTAGGCAGCATCTTAAAGAGCAGACACATCACTTTGTCGACAAAGGTCTGAATAGTCAAAGCTATGTTTTTTCCAGTAGCGATGTTTGGAAGTGAGAGCTGGATTATAAAGTAGGCTAGTCGCCACATAATTGATGCTCTGAGCTGTGGTGCTGGAGGAGAGTCTTGAGAGTCCCCTGGACTTCAAGGAGATAAAATCTATTCATCCTGAAAGAAATCAACCCTGGATGTTCACTGGAAGGACAGATTTTGAAGCTGAGGCTCCAGTACTTTGGCCATCTCATGAGGACAGAGGAGTCCTTGGAAAAGTCACTGATGCTGGGAAAGACTGAAGGCAAAAGGAAAAGGGGACAGCAGGGAATGAGATGGTTGGATGGTGTTATCGATGCAACCAAATTGGATTTGACAAAACTCCCAGAGGCAGTGAAAGACAGAAAGGCCTGTCGTGCTCTGGTCCATGGGGTCACGAAGAGTTGGACATGACTGAAAGACTGAACAACAACAAAAATTAAAAGAGTCACCACATAACCAAAAACTACATAAACTGAATCTTGTTGAACATCTTTGGGTCTAATATCAACTCTCAACCTCTGGCTCTGCATCCAGATACCTAATCCACTGAGCTCACCAGCCAAAATTTTAAGTACCATAATTGATAACAACAAGATTCAGTCTATGCAGTATATGTTTTTTGTTGTTGTTCTTGGTGGTGGTGGTGGTGATGGTTGTCGTAGTAGTAGTAGTAGGAGTTACAACATAACCAAACACTTCTTAAACTGAATCTTTTGTCTTATATCAATTATAATGTTTTAGAATTTTTCAACATTTCCAACAAATGGACTATTTCCATTCATACATACATTGGGACCACTGTACCCACAATTTGTTGCATTCCTATATACTCCATACAAGAACACCCTTTGTGCCCCACTGTATGTTATATTTAGGGTTCTGCAGTTTCAGGAATCCACTGTAGCTTGTGGAACCAATCCCCAGAGGATAGGGGGTTCCTACTGTATTTCAGATCTATTGGGAATCGGGTGCAATATTCCATCCATTGTATCCTTATAAAAATTACAATATAGAATTATATGTGTTACAGATTCTACAACTCAGTACCACATACACTAATTAGCCATAAGGTATATCTTGGAACAGTCCTTCCATCAGAATAATGGGCATAGTGCTAAACCTTGCCAAGAAAAAAATATTTTCTATACTTAGGACTGACAATTTATTTAAATAAAAGTGTATTAATTCCTATAAAAGCATTTATTCCTAATGCTTTTGAAGAGCTGGACTTACTGGACAGAGCCAGCAAATTTTGCTTGGCGATATCAAATATCCTCTGCTTTATCATATATTTAGCTCATCTGCTGTTATTTCTATGAAGCTTGGTTTTTTTAAAAAAGATCAATTGATATATTGATCAATTTAATTCAAGGATACACAAGAATCTTTGGTTCTGCTATGAACTGATTTCAAAAGCATAAGATATAGACCCAGGCCAAACTTATTAGTGAACATAAACCCATCTCCAAGTTAAGAACTGAAGGCAAGACACATTTGGGAGCACCCAGAAGAGATTTCAAAGCTGAGAACTTAAGTTTTTTGTTAGATGGGTTCTGATCTGTGCCCCTTGCTGCTACTCCATACAGAAGCTGGGAAATTAATTTGCCCTTAGAAACAACCTTCACTACAGAAGAGAGAAAACTACCCCTCTACTTGTGTGTGTACGTGGGGAGGGGAGGAAGTCAAAAGAAGGGTGCCCTGACAAGGAAGGCTGCTGTTAAGCAGGAGATCTCAAACAAAGGAATGCTAGTGATTTTTTTAAAATGAAAGATCTTGAAGGAATGAAATGGAAATGCTAGAAATGAAAAAGGACCCCAGTTTCTAGAACAATATGGGGCTCTGAACCACTACAGATTTTGCCCTCTATGTGCTGCTCTCTCTCAGGGCTCTCTCTCAGGGCCAACACTAGTTTTTTTACGGGCTGCATTTGACCTTCTCCATTTCACCTTGGGCACTGGACTGTGTCATTAAATAGCTAGAAGACCAGAAACCTTTATAGCCTTGGGCACAAAAGTGCTCAGAAAGCATATTCTGAAAATAGCCTGGTTAATGGATTCTGCTACAGAAAAGGTACTATCAACATCACCTGCTGCAGCTGCTTTTTGACTGAAAAGGCCAAGGGAATCGAACTAGGAGGACAGAATGTCTCTCTGTTATTTGGAGTCTGCAAGGTACTGTTGATATGGGTGGCTATACTTAGATTCTCCATTTTGATTCTTCATAGCTTTGGTTAGAAAGCATATCTCTGGAAACGTAAGCACACTGCTACTTTTTGTTTGTCAGGATCATTTCAGGGTCTGTGAAGCTGACTCATGATCACCAGTAACTCGATACAGCAATATTTCGGTCAGACTGATCCTTCTGACAACAAAGACGAAAGATTGCTTGTACTGACTCACTTCCATTCTCATTTCCTCAGGACCCTCAGCTGTCCTCTTCAACCAGTTCTCTCAATGCCATGCTACCCTACCTGTTCCCCAACTTCTTTATTCACTTTACTTTAAAAGGGCAAGACTTGAAGCCAATTAGAAAAGTTGTTCAAATTAATAGCACTGTTGCCTTTATATTCATTACACAATAACAGGCTTTTTTTTTTCAAATAAAGATCACCACATGGTACTGAAATTAAGTACAGTAAATCAATAAAATGAAACACATCTTGGACGCTGTTAAGATCGTATAAACAAGTCATTTTGATCAGCAATGAGGAGTGATCTGTTTACCCCTTTTTGACCCCTGATAAGTGATGAATGGTTTAGCCTTCCAGAAATGCCTAGTTCTTGGGGTACAGAATGTCAAGGCTCTGCAAGGGTCTAACATGTGAAACACTTTTTTCTAGTTCCATATAAGGAAGTAGAAAGATGGAAGTACAAGAGGCTGGTTGAGGTGAAAGACTGAAACTACAGAGGAAAGGAAACCACATCAAGAAAAACGGTAACCATGTCTTTATAGAACTGTAGGACAGTTTGCTTGCTCTTTGAGCTGAGGAGATTGCTACTACAGACACAGTTTTGCATGTAAGTTATTTTAGGTCTCCTGTGCCATTGGCTGGAATGGTGATTTCATGAGTTGTTTGAGTAGTACTGGAACTGACTATTATGGAGGTGCAGCCTGTATGTCAGGAGTTTCTTGAGAGATGGAAAAAATTGTTTGCTTGGAACTCAAATCCTTCCCTATCAAAAGGTAGGCCTTCTGTTCTGGACCCTGAGTCTTCAAGAGACCAGCTGAGCAAAGCCATACATAACATCTGAAGCTACTGTTGTGGACATGTATTTGACAGCATAGTTAGTTGCATGATGTGTGGAACATATCTGCTGTATGAGAAGAAATACACCACCTTGTTGGTATATAAGAGCTAGGACTCTCTTATCCTCAGGTAGGCTGTTCAGTAAGGGATAGGTTTCATTGCACAAAACAAACAAACAAACAAACAAACAAACAAACAAACAAACAAAAACCCACTGAATCTTAGTAGTCAGCTATTCATAAACCTAAGGCTGCCTGGGTACATCCTCCTCCTCAGTATATCCATTTTGTGGACATCCCTGTTCTTTGGAATTGTATTATGACACCCTTTGGTCCTAGTTGAAGAGATCTCTACAATGAAAGAGTTAAGTTGTGGATGATTTAGGAGGAAAGTTGCACCCTTGTAATGGATATTGCATAGGTTCTCTACTCATCTAGAAGTTGGTTGTAGGGTTGATGACTTAGCCAAGACCAGCAGAGATGGTAAAATGCTGATGTGGACAGGAGTAGATGTATCTTTATTTATCTGATCATAAACTGGATTAGATTTCAGTGGAGGACCCCTGTTCCTCTTCAGAGAAGTCCAAACTTCGGCCCTCCAGATTTTTTGGACCACAACTTCCACAGTCCTTTGTTATTGGCAATCTAAGCTTAGAATTTTGAGAGTTGTGGTCCAAAACATCAGGAGGGCCAAAGTTTGGACATTAGAGCTCTAGGTGCACTGATTTGACCACCCTAAGCAATAGTTCTCTTGATTCCACCACTTTCCCAAGCTCATGTGGTGAGGACACAAGAGAGGGCCTTCTCAGTGGCTACTCCCAGAATTTGGAATGCATTGCCCTGAGAAGACTGGTTGGCCACCTCCCTCTCATCCTTCTGTCATCAGGCAAAGACCTTCTTCAGGCCGGCTTTTAAGCAGCTAGTTATCTCGGGAATGGTGGTTCTTAAGCTAAATATTTTAAAATCTTTTTATATTGTTTTAATCTTAATGTATGTTTAATTGTTATTTTTAAATATGATATTTACGCAGTGTTTTAAATTTCTTATTTGATTTGTTGTGAACTGCCTTGGAAATGTTTTTTCTTAACGACTGAGCAAAACAGTGTTTCCTGGTCTAGCAGCCTTTTCACCATTTGGAAAAATGCTACATATGCACTCCACACAGACATGGGAACAATGAACCTAATATGTTCTGTGCCCACGCAATTAAATTAAAACCAACAACAATCTTGCTGAGGCAGAATTAAAAACAACACATACCAAGCATGAAGTTTCATTATGATTTCTCTCAGGTAATCCACTAGGAGTCAGCATAGTCATTCTACACACCTTGAAGGAAACGTTCCATGCTTTCCATAAGTGATGCAAATATTTATTTTCTTTGCTTTACCTCTCACTTGCTTCTAGGGCAAGAATATAAATGATAGGCAGTTTATTCATGCTGCCTGCTGTAGAGACTTCTACAATGAGGTGACATGGTGCAGATCATACCACCTCCCATTACCAGCTACTGATTACACCTCTGTGAATTTTCCAGTGAAGTGGTCTGCTTCTGACAGTTCTCACCACTCCTAATCTCAGAGACCATCCATCCATCTCTAGCTATGCGAGAGCACAACATCTATCCACCACTGAAGACCTTCTTAATTTCTTCCACTGATTTTTTAAATATCGTACAGTATCTTCATTCTGCCATACAACTTGGATCACACTCCTATTGCAATATTCCTCTCCACTTTCTTCAGCCTCATAGTTGGATGTACATGATTGTAGTTTCTTTTTAGGGGGGGGAGGAGGAAATGTCTCTGCAGTTTTTTACATAGAGGTGGCATTGCACATATATATGAAGTACATAACAGTGAAAATTTGAGAAACTGCAGGATATTATTATTATTATTATTATTATTATTATTATTATTATTATTATTATTATTATTATTATTATTATTATTATTGCTGCTGTTGTTTGTTTGTTTGTTTGTTTGTTTCATTTTTATACCACCCATCTTCCAATCTGGAACTCTGGGCGGTTTACATGTTAAAATGATATGATGCAGTGCAAAAAATAAATAGGAGAAACCCTGGCAAGAAAGATCAAAAGGCGGGAGAGGGAAAAAAAAGAAAGAAAAAATTAAATTAACGGTCACCAAATGCCTCCCTGAAAAGCAAGGTTTTTAAAGCCTTTCTGAAGGCGGGCTTCAGAAAGGCTTTAATAATAATAATAATAATAATAATAATAATAATAATAATAATAATAATAATAATAATAATAATAATAATAATAATAATAATAATAATAAAACAGACTATGACAGGAATACTGATTTAAGTTGGGGCAACTATGGGGGTGATCTCATCCTGAAAAGAGGAATAGGTCAAGCTACTGTCATTCATAAAAAAATAATTGGCCTGCATTTATCTTCAAGAGGTTGGCTTACTGCACTGTTTCTAGTCCCTTTATTTATTTAATAAAAAAGGAATGATATGCCTTACTCATTCACTGTGTTTTATTGCTTTCTGGAGATTCTGGGCAATGGCTCTGCCACATTCAAAGTCCAGGTTTATATGCAAGAAATATTTTGTTCCTCCATTAGCTCCATGGTTTAGGCATCTGTCTACAGAGTCTGAGGTTGGGAGTTTGATTCTCCACTGTGCCTCCTTGACAGGGGCTGGACTCAGTGATCCATAGTGGTCCCTCCACCTCTACAGTTCAAGTATTGCAATGAAGAATTTTATTCGTTTAAAAAAGTATCTCGTAATAAACGAGGCAACAAAAAATAAAATAAGAAATCCAAACAAAAAAAATCCAAACAAACTATCCCGCAAAGCATCCAATCTGCTTTGGACTATGTAATTAATTGATGTTCTGTCTCTGTTTCGCATTACTCTATACATATGCTAGACAAAATTGTCCTGTCTGACTAGAATGTCTCTGCATTGGCTCTTCCCCAGAGACCCTTTTTCCTAACTTATAGATCAATACTATAAGAGCATCCTAAAGACAGCTCTCTTGGAAAAATATCCCCACCCCCCCTCAAAAAAAATAAACCCCAGGTGGTACTAAGTCAGGTTCCTTGCATTTATAAACCCTTTTTATCCTATTTGAGAAAAGACAGAAGTCTCCCGTTCTCTCCCTATCTCAGCTCATTTCAGAACCAATGAGTGTTTAATTAAGATAAAGTACTGCACTAAAAAAGTCTATATGAAATATAAAGTGTTATGGCATTCAAACAGCAGATACAATTGAAGGAAAGAAAACAGGATTTATCTGTATTATACATCTGCTCACTGCTATTAATTGACAGTTCCTACTGATAACATACCTTGGGCTGAATATCTCTCATCAGGTGGGGCTACTGTAGAATCTGAGCCCATCCAAGTACCCATGGACTGCCCATGTAGTAATCATAGTAACAAGTATTCTCCAAAAAAGATTTGCTCACACTGTAAGTAGAGTTTTTTTAATTTATTAGCTCAAACAATTCAGATTCAGCTCCAAAGAACAAAACCTAAAATACACCCTTGATGAAGAATATAATACTGTTTCATTCCTCCACTGATGTCAATGTGGGAATTGATAGTGCTGTTAGGACAACAAGCTTTTATCTGTGAAATCTGAAGACGTTCTGTCTGTGCGTGCAGACAAAATATTTATCTACACCTAACATCAGTGTCTCTGTTGCTGCTTTTACGTAAAGGGTAGGTTAATCTTTTGGTGTTTGGGCAGCTCAACCTATGAGCAGCTTCAGAAATGGAAAAGGACTAAGTAGCTTGGAGTGGCTTTCAGAAGAAGTCTGCAAATAAGTGTTCTGAAATTTACCATCTCCTCTACAAGGGCATACAGCAGAATGGAGATCTGTAATGTATCTACTATTTTTGAATCATCCACACACAGATTTTACATTATAAAATATTGTATTTTCTTTTTGCATTGATTGGCATCCACTTGTATGGGTCATATGACTGCAATAAATTTTATTATTATCACTAGATCATTTTCTTAAAGGTTCAGGAAGGTATTTGACTCTCAAGAGATAACACATTAGTCTGCATATTGTAATGATACATTAGTTCTCTTTCTGGTACCTGTTTCCTGAGGAGCTAAAAGCAACTTGCTTATCTAGCTACTGTCTAGCAGCAGCAACACAAAGGAATGAGATATATCAACTACACAGAAGTTTCTATTTTTCAAAATTATACACACAAAAAATGAGAGAGGAATCAGAAACATGTTGGTTGAAGGAGCCTTGATAATGCTTGCCTTTATAAGTGGACCTACAAGTTTCACTAACTATAGCCAGCTTGTTCAGAACCTTCCTAGATGCAGTTGATGTGAGCTGTAATCTAGAACTGGAAAGCATTCAGTCTGAATTAGGGATGGGCACGAAATGAAAAAGGAAATGCTGTTTCGTCATTTCGTTATGTAACGAAATGAAACATAATGAAACAAAATGAAACGAAATGATGAAGCAGCATTTTGTTATAGACAAAACAAAATGATCTGTTTTTCATTAAAACAAACCATTTAGTTCCATCTGTAAAATTGTCACTTACCTGCGAGTGTTCGGCCGCCGCCACTGCTGCCGAGACTGCCCAGCCAGGCCAGAAAGGGCGAGTGGCTGGCAGGTCAGCCTAGGCCCGCCGCCAGAGCTGCTGCTGCAGCAAGAGAGGGCGAACGGCCAGCAGGCCAGCCTCACCAGCCGCTGCTGTAGCCCCATCAGCCAGCTGGGTAGGCCGGCCTAGGCTCACCACCAGAGTTGCCGCGGCTGCCGCTGGAGTCACCACTAACCAGCTGGGCAGGCCAGCGTAGGCTCACCGCCAGAGTTGCTGCAGCCGCTGCTGGAGTCACCACTAGCCAGCTGGGCAGGTTGGCTTAGGCCTGCTGCCACCACCACTAGAGTCGCCACGGCTGCCGCTGGAGCCCCACCAACCAGACACCAGAGCCTTTGGAGCTGCTGTTGGAGCCTTTCGAACCGCCACAAGGCAATGAAACATTTCATTTTTGTTTTGTTTCATACGAATTTTTGTTGTAAAAATTCATACGAGACAAAATGAAATGAAATGTGGGCCCCCTGAAACACAATGAAACCAAACACAGTTCTTCTGTTTCATGCCCATCCCTAGTCTGAATTAAAGCTACTGTGAGCAAGGAGAATGGGAACCTGTCTAAACACCACCTTTTGTTTCTTGGGAGATTTTTTGAGCCAAATATTTGAGCTTAGCAGCCCTGCTTCCTTGACTTCTGTGACTCATATTTCTCAGCAGGAAATGCTCATCTTCCAATAGGCCTTTTGGGAGCCAAAAGAAGCCAGATGCACTGGTCTTCTCCTTTACTCCAATATAAAAAAATAGTACAAGATGGAAGTCACAGTGGGGTTCTCCCATATAGCTTGCAATTCTGCCAACAGCTAAGGGGGGAATTCTTACCAGTACTTGGAAGACTCTGTTCAACCCTAGTTCTTTAACTACAGGGCACAGTGCTTCTCCTTTGCCTTTTCTTTTCAACATATCTATTTGTGTCAGCTGCCCATGTGCTAGATCATAACACTAGCCTTTAAAAGTGGGACAACAGCCACAAGCCACAGCCAGCTTCCAAGCTCCGGTTGCCATTATTATTTTTATCCCACTTTCTCAGTAAAAGACAGCAATCACAGCAGGTAACAAATACTGTAGGCAACTGCAACAATGAAAACCATTAAATCTTCACAAAAGATAACCTCACAGAGTGTGATGCTATACACAGCCTCAAGAGCAATCCTGATATAGTGATCAAAGAAGCTGACAAGGGCAGTGCTGTGGTTGTCATGGACAAATCAAGCTACACACAGGAAACTGAAAAACAACTGTCTAACACCAAATTTTAATACCAAATGGAATTTGTCAGATATTAGTTAGTGAAACTAAAAAAAAAAATTATAGGCCAATCTCCCTTCTAAATGTTGATTACAAGATTTATGCAACCATCTGGGCAACAAGGTTAAGGAAGGTTCTTGCAGAAATGATACATAAAGATCAAACAGGATTTATCCCCAAAAGAAAACTAAAATCCAATATAAGAATAATAATAGGTATTTTGGAATTTTATGAATTACACCTAGGACTCGGTCCCACGTCCCTTTAAAAGCAGTTTAAATTACTAGATAAACCGTGTCTAAAAATGCTGTCCCCACGGCCACTGGGCTTTTTGAAAAAAAAAGAAAAAAAGAAAACCCGGTAATTCTCCCTTAAGCAAGGGTTCTATGACTTACCCAGGAGGTAGGGAATTTTTTGCTTCACTTTGAAAATCCAGCTTTTAAGGAGGCAGACGCCGTGGGACCACACAGATGTTCCGGGTTTCTTTTTCTTTCTTTTTTCATAGCACCCACCGGCTGTTCCTGGGGCCGATGGGCTATGTTTTTTTTAATTTCCTTGCACATTGGAGCAACAGGAAGTTCAGTCGGGTGCCATAAGCATTAATTTCCCCCAGCCAAGTGGTCCATTTTTTTCAAATGCTAGCGCCACCTGCTGGCCAAGGGTGCTGAACTGCACTTTAAAAAAACAGCTTTGGATGTGGTAACTCCTGTCCCACTTATTCAATCACGTGATGGGACAAAGAGGAAAAGCCGGACCTTCAGAAGATCAGGATCAAAACCCAGGTGAGATAGCAGCCCTAGAGAAGCAAATGTTGTTGATCTTCCTACATGCAGAACAGGCCTTTTACAATTGGAACTGGGAATTTATGCTTTTGCAATTAAAGAAGATGGGGCAGATGGACCTTTTCTATGAGCAATTAAAACAATTTACACTGAGCAGAGGACCAAGATTAAAGTGAATGACCAAATGACGGAATATGTCCAAATCAAGCAAGGCATGAGGCAGGGGTACCCACTCTCTCCATTATTATTTGTTTTAATCCTAGAGACCCTGAATAGACAAATAAGAGGGAATAATAAAATTAGAGGCCTCAAAATCAAGGGCAAAGAGTATAAAGTGCAAGCTTATGCAGATGACTTGGTATTAATATTAGATAATCCCTTGGACAGCATTGAACAAGTATTGGAAGGCATAAAAGAATTTGGACCGGTGGCAGGCCTCAAAATAAACTATTTAAAAAAAATATGACTAAAATATGCACAAAGAAGATGTGGAGAAGCTTAGACTGAAAATGAATTTTCAGGAAGTCCAAAAAATAAGATACTTAGGAATTGTTATTACCAAAAAAACAAGTAACTTGATAAGGAAAATTACCTCTCAATCAAGAAAGAAATAAAGAAAGATCTGGAGGACTGGGATAAGCTTGAAATATCAATGATGGGTCAAATTTCAACAATCAAAATGTCAGTCCTCCCAGTCCTTATTTTTATTTTAAAACTTACCAATCATACTAAACTACAAATACTTCAAAGACTTAGATACACTAATTTCGAAATTTATTTGGAAGGAAAAAGACCAAGAATAAAACTCAAAATATTACAAGACCTAAAAGAGAGAGGAGGGGCAGGGTTACCAAATTGATTACTATACTATAAAGTCTGTGCTATGATCTGGATAAAAGAGTGGATAATACTTGAAAATCAAAGATGGTTAAAACTAGAAGGGGCTGGCATGCATATGCAAGGTAAGGGGGAATTAAGGAGCAGACACACTTTTCAGACCATATAATAAGGAAAGCGCTTTCATTAGTTTGGCAAAATTTTCAAATACAGACTTATAAAAAATACCAATGTGGGTAGCACCTATAGAGGCCTTCACATTGAAAACAATAAATCCAAAAGGGTTATTACTCACATACAAAGAATTTATATCTGTATTCTTCATGCTTCCATCCGGAACACACAAGAAAATCCATTGCATACAGCCAAGCCTCAAGATCTGCTCTGAACTACAAGATAGAGACTCCAAACTCATGGATCTACAAAAGGGGTTCCTTAGACTCCAGTACCCACCTCATATGATTAAGGAACAAACCAACAAAGCAAGACGCATACCCAGAGACAACCTGCTACAAGACAGATCCAAAGGACCAAAGCGCAGAACCCCACTGGTTGTCACTTATACGCCACAAGTGAGACCACTCACATGCATCCAGCCCATCTTTGACAAGAAGACATCACTATCCAAAGTTCTTGGTGGGAGACCCATACTTGCCTACAGACAAACTCCCAACCTCAAACAAATACTAACGCACACAAGATAACAAAACAGCAACACAGACAAAGGGACAAACCACGCCACAAACCCAGATGTCAACTCTGCCCACGCATCTACTCCAGCAACACTATTACAGGGCCCAACAATACTATATATAATATCCAGGGGAGCTTCACCTGCTTCTCAACCAATGTGATCTGTGCCATTTTCCCCCAACAGTATCCATCTGTACTTTACATTGGACAAACAGGATAGTCTCTACGAGAACGCATCAATGATCACAAGTTTGACATAAGAAACCGCAATACACAGATACCTCTCTGAAACTGTTTCAGTCTACCAGGACACTCCTTGGAAGATTTAAAGGTCACTATTTTTGAACAGAATCATGACAGATCAAGAATACAAAGAGAAACAGCTGAGGAAAAAAAATCATATGCATGATGGACATACACAAGAATGGACTGAACATAAGTCAAAGTTTCTTGAGTCATTCCTATAGTGCAAGTTTTTTTCATCAAATTTTATCTCCCACCAGAAGACTCTAAGGTGTGTAGTCTAAACTTTCCCATTTTCTCACTCCGAATGACCCCGTCGTCACCTCCCCCTTTCCCCCTTCCCCTAATCTGGTGTCTGTTTTCGGTCTCTTAAGGGATTTTTACTAAAAAGCCCTAAAACTACACCAACCATATCACTGCTTGCAAATGTACCTACGTCCAACAGCCCATTCTATATAAAAAGCAAAAGGTGTTCTGCTTATATACCACCCCATAGTACTTCAAGTAGTCTCTGGGAGGTTTAGTTTTTAATTACAGTATACAGGCTACACATTGCCCCCCCCAGCAAGTTGGGTACTCATTTTACTGACCTCGGAAGGATGGAAGGCTGAGTCAACCATGAGCCTGCTACCTGGGATTGAACACCAGGTTGTGAGCACAGTTTTACCTGCAGTACAGGCATTTAACCACTGCGCCACAAGGCACCAACCGTATCACTGCTTGCAAATGTACCTACGTCCAACAGTCCATTCTATATAACACTTCCACAGTACAATTTTTCTGTTTGTCTCTTTTCTCCATCAGCAACAAACCCAGCTTCCACCACAATACCCTAGGCAATAACTGTCTGCAACTCCCTTTCCTCCCATCATCTCTTAAACTAACCCACTCCCTTAACCTCAAATGAACCCCACCACCACTTCCTTTCCCCCCTCCCCTACCCACCCTCACCCAGATCTGGTTCCTGTCTCTTTAGGAATTTTTACAAAAGAGCTTGCAGGCAAATATACCTACATACAACAGCCAATGAATATTTGGTATAAAACGTCTATTCCATTACATATTATTCATATTATACATACTCCATTACATATTATTCCATTACATATTATATTACATATTATATTATATTACATATTATATTATATTATAAACGTCTATTCCATTACATATCATTCTGCTGTTATAAGTCTGGAGAAGAGGACATGTCCACGAAACATTACATTAAAATATGAAAGTCTTTAAGGCGCCACATATTTTTTTCTTTTGTTTTGTTTTGTTTTTCTTTGAGTTTTGCCTAGAAGGAAAACAGTTTAAAAGGCCATCTTGAAAAGATGATCCTTCCTTTAAAAAAAAAGAAGAGGAATTGATCACAATATCAAGGAGAATGCATTTTATAATTGAGTCTGCAGAATTTGCTAGCTTCCTAAATCATTTTAAAACCAATGACCACTGATGTTTCCTGAAATATAACAAAATGAAGTTTTCAAGGCTACGGTCTCATTTTATTAAATTCTAACTAACCAATTCTAATCAAGGCTTCATTGTATATGGAGAGAAGAACAGCCCAATCACAAAAATGTGGCTGACATTCATGCAGAATGCAGATGACAGTTTTGATCACCAATACTCTGTGAATTTTGGATAAATGTCACTATTTTGATGCCATCTATTGTACCTTTCTCTTGCAAACACACACACACACAGAGTTTTTTGCCATTAGTTATTTCATTCCCAGAGATTTGTTTTTGTGTGATGCTTTATTGATTTATGACTGTAGTTTCATTATATGTTTATATGAGGTCATTGTAAGCTGCCCAGAATGATGACCTGCTGCTAGATGGGTGGGATACAAATTTAAACAGATTAAAATTTAGAAGAGGATAGTAATTTAATAACTTTATAGGCCTTCATGACTGATAAAGAATACATTTTTAAAAAAAAAATCTGGATGACATTCTGTATTTCACCTGTACAATCTACCAGGTTGCTGCCTCTCTCATTTTTAGATGGACCTAGAGAAAGGGGGACTCCTGTTTTTGTTATCCCACTCCAGTAGGGTTACTCATCAATTTATTGATTTCAGGTCCTTGCCCTCTGAAGATGTCAGCCAAAGAGTCTGGTGAAACGTGAGGAAGAAAAACTTCCAGAACACAGCCAAATGGTCCAAAAAACAAACTATTATTATTATTATTATTATTATTATTATTATTATTCCCAGAAGTATTTAATTATACTTGATATTTCGAGGGAAAGGATGTTTTGATAAAGCCAAAACACAGCGCACTGGCTGCAAGCTGCAGGCGTGTCCAAAGCTTGCACATATACCCTTTGGAAGAAAAGCATAGGAGGCATTTCAATTCTTGAGCATTAAACTCCTTATCTTCGATAAATTGGATTTGGCACAAATGGATGTATGAAGTGAAAGTCATCTGTTTCATAGCATTTTGATCAATTTTTAGACCAAGAGCTGCCCAAAGGGCCATTTTGTAAAAGGAACATGCTATAATTTTCTAAGATGATCAATGAGATCAGACAAGGTCTCATGTTTTTTTCTGCCCAGGTACTTTCACCAAATCATTGTAACTTTTTGCTGCAATTTAGCTCTCTGACACTGAGACAGATTTCTAGTTTTCACATTATAGCAGGCATTTATGGAGAAGCAATGCTGTTCGTAACTGAAATGTGTGATTGTTCTTTCAAGATGCCAGTCTGACAGGTATCAAATTCCCAAACTGTTTAGGGCCACACAAGTCAAAACGAGCACTTTGAAGCCAATGCAGGACTGGGGTAATATGACTGAATTTCCTTATCCCCAAAATCAGCCTGGGGATCGCATTTTCCACCTACTGAAGTTTCCATACTGTCTTCAAGGGCAACCCCACATACAGAACAGTACAGTAATATTCATGAGATTACAAATGCATATACTGTACCAGCATTGTTAGGGATTGTCTGTCAAGGGAGGCATGCAATTGGGTGATCAAATGGGAGGTAGAAAAAGGACCTTCTGGCCACAAAAGACATTTGTCATTCTGCTGACAGAATGACAAATGGGTCCTGGAGAACACCCACATTGCAAACCTAGCCTTTCAGGGAGAGTGCCATCCCGACTAGTAGAGATGGGCACGAAACAAAAAAATGGTGTTTCGGTTTTTTGTTTGTCGTTGAGAGGTCTGTTTCGGTTTGTTTCCGTTTGTTGTGAATTTTTGGAAAAGTTTGAGTGGTGGTTTTTCATTTTTTCAGAAAAGTCATTTCTACCCGGCATGGAGGATTTTTAAAGCATTTTGAGTCAGGCATCCCAAAGCTGCCTTGGACCAAAGGGAAAACACTAAAAAAAAAAAAAAAAATGCTGAGCAGAGACACAGTATAGACTAGGTATGCAGGGAGGCTGCAAAGGCAGGATGGGCTTTACCCAGGGTGCAAGGCAAAAATAAAGAGGGACTGCAAATCAAACGGGGGCAAGGGAGGGTACTCACCTAAATAGCAGCATTATAAGTGGGGGATATCTTGAACTGGAGTCGCTGAGACAGCAATCCCACCCTAACTCCCACCAGAGACTGCAAGGAGGAGGGCCTGCCACACCTTTTATGCCCTCTGTGGCTGCCAGACCTGCCCGGCCCATCTGCAACCTGGGCATGCTATTGGTTGAACATGATCCCATCACATGGCTTGCCTCCATTTTGTGGCTGGTGGGGACATCCATTTTAAAGGGAAAGAAAAATACATTGTGATGGGAGAAGACAAAAACAAACATTTTAAGGGCCCCAACCCCTTGGTAGGTATTATCAGACAATATAAATAATTATTGCTGCATTTTTACGGATGTCCAGGGCCAGCCTAACATTTAAAACAGCTCATTTCATTGTACCACCACCATTAACGGAAAGGAAACATTGAAATAATACAATTTTACCAATGTTCTGTTTATTTCGGGCATTTTCATCACAATTTTCATTTGTCGGTTTGTGCATTTTCTGAAATGACAAAAGGCAAACAGAAACAAAAGAATGTTCGTTCCGTGCCCATCTCTACCATCTAGATAAAGTAGCTTCCCATCTTACCTGAATTTGTTTTCTATTTGCTGGCTCTTATCCAAGCATAGAATTGTAGAGTTGGAAGAGACCTTAAGGGCCATAAAGTACAACACCCCTGTCATTCAGGAACCCCCATCAAAGTACTATTGCCAACACCAGGCAGCCCTGAACACCTGGAAAGTATCCCCTGCAGAGGATGAGAAGGAGAGATAGAGTGGTGTGTCATCAACATACTGATGGCAACCAACTCTCAAACTACTGATGACCTCACATAAATCATTAACAGCACTGGATAGATGATTGACCCCTGTGGAACTCCATGATGATGGATCCAAGGAATGGAAACAGCAAGCCTAGGTTGAACTATCTATAAATGACCATCCAGGAAAGATCAGAACCAGCAAAGTTCCAAACCCCCAATGTCAATAGTTTCTCCACAGTGATTGACAGTATCAAACACCACTGAAAGAGCCAGGGTATTCTCCTCTCCAAGGGTTACATCCCCCCTGGTCAGGTTCCCTTAAAAGCTCATCATGCAGGATGACCCATGATTTCTCGGTGCTGGGACACAGCTTGAACCCCAATTAAAATGCACCTAGACTATTAATTTCACTCAAAAACACCTGAAAATGATCAGCCAGCATCATTTGTTTCCCCCCGTCTGCACTTGCTTCGTTAATTTCTCCATCAACTCAAACAGCCAAATGTGATTTGTCAGTTTAGAGACAGAGAAGTCCAAACTGTTTTCTAAGCTTGCACAATTAATTCCCAACCTGGCTGCAAGCCATTATAAAGCTTCAGCAAATAAATATAAAAAACAGAGCAAGTTATCTGGTGAGACAATTATTTGATTAGCAATTTGATATTCTGGAAAACTCCTCTCCTGAAATGGTCTGTCACCCCATACACATGTACACATTTGCGGCAGAGTTTCAAGTGATGCACATAGTGTTGCTATTCCCTACAAAAGTGATTGCTTTTCATTTAGTAAAAGACTACTCCTGCGGTCAACAGCCTGTTACACCATGGCCCACAGGAAGATAGTACTAATCACCTGGTAGCTCATTGTGTAAAATATGTGCAGTACCTTGCAGGCAAAATTGGTCACATCTGCTCTAAATTGGATGCTATAGTTCAGTCAGTGGTGGTGAACCCTTGGCATTTCAGATGTTTTGGACTACAACTCCCACAGTCCTTTGTCATTGGCAACATAGGCTCAGAATCCTGGGAGTTGTGGTCCAAAACATCTGGAGTGTCAAAGGTTCACCATCACTGGACAGGTTCTGTATGTTCTGTATATCTATGGATCTTGCTTCTCCACATTTTGATAGACAAGTTTCAGTTTTTGCAGCCTAATGATGAGGGCAGGATCCTTGGAGAGGTGAAGGCTACCACTTGTCCACTAGACCTCTGTCTAACGTAGATCATAAAAGCTGCCACAGAGGAAATGACCAAGTTGATCCAATGTGTAGCACCCCCTGCATGCTTAAAAGAGTCGGCAATAAGACCATTATTGAGGGAAAAACCTCATTGGACCCCACAGTACTAGATAATTATCATCCAGTCTCTAATATTCCCTTAGGCAAGATTCTGGAGTAGGTTGTGGCTTCTCAGATCCAGGAATGCCTGGATGAGATGGATTATCTGGATCAATTTCAATCTGGCTTTAGGCATACTTTGGAATGCTTTGGTCACCTTGGTGGGCGATCTACACTAAGAACTAGACAAGAAGAGTGTGTCCCTGGTGTTTCTGCTGGACCCCTAAGTAGCTTTAGATACCATTGACCAAGACATCCTTCTGGGCTGTCTTTCCATGATTGGACTTGGAGGCACTGTTTTACAGTGGCTCTGGTCCTTCTTGGAGGGGAGAACACAGAAGGTGGTGCTGGGGGACTCCTGTTTGTCACCCTGGGCACTGGCCTGTTGTCTCCCTCAGGGTTTATTTTGTTCCCTATGTTGTTCAATATCTACATCAGGGCTGTCCAACTTTGAACAGGCCGAGGTCTGCTTTGTCCGGCCTAAAGAGGCTGAGGGCTACTACACTAATACCTCTACTTATGAAATTTGTCCATTCCGAGCACATGCTCATGGCCCTTGAACTGCCCGCTCAGCTAAGACAGTGGGCTGGCAGACCCAGAACTTTGCTGAGGCAGTAGTGATCCTTGGGATGGGGGAAGGAGGAGTGGAGAACTTATCCCCTCAATTTTTTTATGCTTGGCAGGCTACTTTTGATCCCTTCACGGGCTACCAGTAGCCCACGGTCTACCTGTTGGACAGCCCTGATCTACATGAAACCACTGGAAGAGACTGCCCAGAGCTTTGGCGTTCAGTGTCACCAGTATGCTGATGACACCCAAGTCTATCTCTCCTTTCCACCTGAATCCAAAGAAATTGGTTGAGTTCTAAATCAGTGTTTTGTATCAGTAATTGGTTGGAGGAGGGTGAATAAACTGAAATTTAATCCAGACATGACAGAGTTCCTCCTGGTCAGTTGAAAACAAGATCAAAGAACAGGCTTGCAACCTGTACTGGATGACATTACACTCCCTCTGAAAATACAGGTGCACAGCTCAGGGATGCTCCTGGATTAATCCCTAAGCCTGAGTGCCCAGGTTTCGGCAGAGGCCAGGAGTGACTTTGCATAGTTAAAACTAGTGCAGCAGTTGCATCCGTTTCTTGAGAGGTCTGATGAGGCCACAGTGACACATGCCCTAGTTACATCTTGATTGGATTATTCTAGGTGGGGCTGTCTTTCAAAATGTTCAGAAACTCCAGATGGTCCAAACTGCTGCAGCCAGATTGCTAACTGGACCTGGTTAAAGAGAATATGTAATCCCCTTGTTGCAGCAGCTCCATTGGTTGCTGATCCAATTTCTGGGCACAGTGCCAAGCGCTGGCTTTAACATATAAAGCCCTAAACAGCTTGGGCCCAAGCTATCTAAAGAAACACATTTCCCTCTCAGAGGTGTAGCTATCTAGCAACCAGAAATCAGAGTTCACACAAGGTAGCAGCCAAGAGAGGCTCGCCAGAGAATGGATGGAGCAGCCATATCGCACCTGCAGCTCCCTTGCCTGGCAGGGAGGTGAGTGGGCTAGCAGAGCAGCTCCGGGGCTACTGAGTGAGCTTGGCTGCTGGCCAGCAGCTCAGGGGCCTTTTGAAGGGGGCAAACACCACCTCTGGGAAGGCTGGTGAGTGCTGACACCGAGTGGAGGTGGCAGCCGGCACTGCTGCTAGGCCAAAAGAGGCTCACCGGAGGACGGAGCAGCCGCATCACGAAAGCCTGTCTCGGACTAACTGCAGTGCCAGCCGTTGGCCGGTGTGAGCACTCCCTCTGGAAAGGTGAATGGATGGGCAGGAGGAGCGCTTCTTCTTCTGCTCAGTACCTGCACCTACCTGCCTTTCCGGAGAGGGGAGCTGGTAGGGGGAGTGCTGCCTCCTCTGCTTGGTGCCTGTGCCCACTGCCTCCTCTCCCTCTCCTGCAAGACAATTTGGAGCCCCCCCCAAATACTGCACTCAGGGGAAGATGTCCCCATATGCCCCCCTAACTATGCCACTGCTCCCTCTAAGAGCCTTCCCGGGCTTTGAGATCATTAGGGGAGGCACTTATCTTGGTCCCACCACCCTCACACATGCACTTGGTGGGGACATGGGAGAGGGCCTTCTCTGTTGCTGCTCCCCTCCTGTGGAACTCCCTCCCACAAGAAATGTCCACAAGTAGGCAAAGACATTTCTCTTCAGGCAGGCTTTTCCTTAATAACTAGTGATCTCAGAGGATTTTTAATGGACTGTAGCATGTGCTCTGTGGTTTTAAACTTGTTTTAGTATTGATTTCATCTGCTGTTTTTAAAATACTTTTTTAAAAAAGTTACCAAAACCTGGATGATAGTAGGAAATCTATCCCAAAGAGCAAGGAACGTAACTGCTATATCAAAAACAGGTGTTAAAATGGACCCCAAGATGCAGCTACCTCCTGAATTACAGGAACACATATACACTCCAACCCTAATTTTTCTTTCAGGGAGAATATGGCCTCATCCAAGACAGGAACCTTGATTAACTTCAGGTATTCCAACTGGAAATGCATCTGGTTTTTATACATATTTAATCTCATCCTAGCTCAATTTCCTAATCTGCCCTTTGGTCCCTGAAGCCTACAGCCAAGTGACCCCTCCCATCAACATCTCTATAACTTTTATTCCTCTCAGTAATTAAATTGAAAATATTCATCCCTAGTGGACTGACAGCTCAGTGGTTTTAGTATGCTGAACCAATTTCTTCCCTCCTGAATCCCTGTCCCAGGAGATTGGACTGGCAATTTGTTATTTATATATGGGCCAGACTTTTTAAACTATCAGAGGTTTTAAATCCAAGAGGAGGCAGCTAAATGAGTTAGTGCTGAGAAAGCAAGAACATTGACCGTTTCAGTACCAGGGGGATGTAATCAAATACAAGCCTTTCAAAATGCACAGCCAACTGCAGGTGCTATACAAATGCTAAACATCTGAAAAAAGCTGAAGCAGGAGGACAGAAGGCTTTCCAGATAAAGGGCTAAGAAGCCTCTCTGGCCACACCCGGGTTTTTTTTTTTTTTTGGCATTTGCAAATTCAGCCAATGGCTTCCATAATTTAAACGGTAAGCATTTTCAGTGGAATGGATTCTTCATGATGGTGAGAGAACAAGCCACAGCAAGAATGGTGACAACTGAAGCCCTTTGTGTTCACAGCATTTCCAAAAGGAAGCAAAGAAAAGGAAGATGGGACTCAATCGGTTTGACTCACTAGGTAAACTATAGTCTTCCTGCCTGAATCCAGTCAAGCCATGGTCTTCCTCTAGTATTACACCTATGGAGAATGCAATTTTGTCACCTATGGACAGACCAGGGATATGCAACTGCTTGGGTGTATTCCAACCTACTGCCTGACTGGTGAGCCTCAAGTGGATTTTCTATTGTGAAATGATATTTTAATAGTGGCTTATAGAGATGGGCACGACTTAGCGGAATTCCCGTTTCCGTTACTTGTTTTTGTTACTGAACGGAAACGGTAACGGGAATTACTCCGCCAGAATTTGAACTCGAACCGACTAAAGAATAATTGGGTCTGATTTGTTGTTGTCGTTCCTGGCATCACGCGATCGCGCGATGCCAAGCGGCACAGAAAAAAAGTTTTTAAAAGTGAAAAAAAAAAACAACCCGATTCCCGGCCAAAAAAGCAGGCGAAAACTGTCTGAGGGCACCTACCAGGCCAGAAGGGTGTTTTATTTGGGGGGTTCCCCCTCTCCTTGGCTACTAGTGCTACTGCTGCGCTGCTGGTACCAGGTGGGGGGGCATCGTCTCGCCGGCCTTTGCCATGCGGTGTGCTGGCAGGGGGATCCAAAATGGCGACCGCAATATTTTTTTTTGAAATCGTGGCCCAAAAACCCACCAAAGCACCACAGAAACATGCGAAAATTACCTATTTTAAACGCTTGAATTTTTACAGTATCAGCAGTGGGTTTGTCTTGCCAAAAGACATCTCCGTTGATTTTATTTTATTTTTTTCTTAATTTGTTTTTTTACACCTGCGCAATGATGGGCTGGCCATGGGATGGGACCATGCAAATTTTCGGAGCCATTCCATCAATCGCTTGGCCAGGTTTTGACTGACACTTCTGGATGTGCAAGAGGGCATAAAAAGGCGAGGCAGTCCCAGTCCGTCGCAGTCTGGGCTTGGATCTTGGTGGAGGAGGGTGGTCAGGGCTGGATTGCTGCACTCAGTCTAGGTTCGATTTCGCGGTCGCGGTCGTGGTCTCGTTAGGCAGGGAGGGAATTGAATTGAATTTTTTGGAAAAAATTATAATTTCTTTCATTCCCTGTGGGGAATAGCAACACAGAGTTTATTCCTTTTTGTGTTCTGCATTTTGGAGGAAGATTTCCTTTTTTCATTTGCTTATATTTGCTTCAAGGGGGAGGGAAGGTTTGAGTGGGAGCGGGAGGGGAGGGGAGGTGCTGCGGATTTATTTTGAAAATATATTATTTTATACTACCATACCATTTCTTTTCTATCCCAATTTCCCACCAAGTTCACATTTACTTGGCCAAGGTCCTTTTACCCTGCGCCTACAGCTTTGCTGCTGTGGCGATTGGGGTTTGGGAAGGGAATCAGGCAACCCTACCCTACCCTAGTAGCAGTTTATACTTTTATACTACCATTTATTTTCTATTTTCTAAAGTAGTGGCAACTTGCAAGCAACATCCAAGGTCCAGTACTAGTGCTTAGAAGGGGAGGTTGGAGGCTGTGGATTAAATTATAGAGTACAGACTGAGTAGGCAGAGTTCCCCTCGCCAACCAGTGCACTCAAAGTTCTCAAACACATTTGTTGGCATTTGGCAACAAGGCAAGGGCACCCTCCTCTATAGAAAATTTTACAATTACATTTTGCTTACTTATACTTACGCTTTCACTTGTCCAACACCTCATTCATTTATTTGCAGTCAGGCACTCAAACAAACATATTTGTTGAAGGGCACCCACCCACCTCTATAGAATATTTTTTTACAATTACATATTTGAAGAAGTTACAGTTCTCTTAGTTACACTTGCCCTGTGCATTGTGAAAGTTGGGTGCTGGCACCAGATTTGGCACACCCCTAGCTTGCTTCTATTAGCTTGGTTGTTGGGCTGTTGTTGTGAGTCAATCTCACTCATTTACTTGGCAGTCTACAATTACATACACAATCCAATTACATCTTTGAAGAAGTTACAGTTCTCTTAGTTACACTTGCCCTGTGCAGTGCATTGTGAAAGCTGGGTCAGGGTGCTGCCAGATTCGACACACCCCTTGCTTGCTTCTATTAGCTTGGGTGTTGGGCTGTTGAGTCAATCTCACTCATTTACTTGGCAGTCTACACAATCCAATTACATCTTTGAAGAAGTTACAGTTCTCTTAGTTACACTTGCCCTGTGCATTGTGAAAGTTGGGTGCTGACAGATTCCACACCCCACCTTGTTCTATTAGCTTGGGTGTTGGGCTGTTGTTGTGAGTCAATCTCACTCATTTACTTGGCAGTCTACATACACAATCCAATTACATCTTTGAAGAAGTTACAGTTCTCTTAGTTACACTTGCCCTGTGCATTGTGAAAGTTGGGTGCTGCAGATTCTCCACACCCCTACCTTGCTTCTATTAGCTTGGGTGTTGGGCTGGCCCTGTGAGTCAATCTCACTCATTTACTTGCAGTCTACATACCAATCCAATTACATCTTTGAAGAAGTTACAGTTCTCTTAGTTACACTTGCCCTGTGCATTGTGATTCTTGGGTGCTGACAGATTCACACACCCCTACCTTGCTTCTATTAGCTTGGGTGTTGGGCTGTTGTTGTGAGTCAATCTCACTCATTTACTTAGCAGTCTACATACACAATCCAATTACATCTTTGAAGAAGTTACAGTTCTCTTAGTTACACTTGCCCTGTGCATTGTGAAAGTTGGGTGCTGACAGATTCGACACCCCAACCTTGTCATTAGCTTGGGTGTTGGGCTGTTGTTGTGAGTCAATCTCACTCATTTACTTGCAGTCTTGTCTACAATTACATACACAATCCAATTACATCTTTGAAGAAGTTACAGTTCACTCACTTGCACAGTTTTTGTGCTTTTCTTTACTATCACATTATACATTCCCTGGCCTGAGCAAAGAGAAGTGAGAAAAATGAGGAGGGGTGGCACAGCAAGAGGGCTGGGGAGGGGGACCCCCACTAAGATAAATAGGGGCACGTTTCTGAGGGAAGGGACAGGAAGTAGTGCAGAAAGTGATACTGGTGCAACTCCCTCCCTGAGTAGCAGTGCCAGTGGCACAAGCAGCACCGTGCCATCTTCTGTCACCGGAAAGGGAAGCATGGATGAGGCATACCATGTCCCATCTCCGTTACCTGACAGCCCCACCCTTAATCAGGAAGAAGACAAGGGCTCTGAGTCTGAAATGGCATCAGAATCAGAATCGGGCTCCTTGTATCTAAACATGCAAGATTCTGAGGACCTGTTGGCAGGGACAGACTTAAGGCAGGCTCCAGGCAGTGCTGGAAGGAGCAGCCCTCTTTCCACCCAGAGTACCACCAGTGACAGCAGTAGTACTGTACTTTCCAGGCAGGGGACAGGCCACGCCACCACCACAGCAGCGGAAAGGCAATGACAGAGGGGGCCGGTTTTCTGTAAGCCACGCCTGTCTCTGGGAGCATTTTGAGAACAGCCCCAAGACGTCAAGGATGGTGGTGTGCAAGATATGCGGGGTGGTGTTGCGCAGGGGGAATGACCCCAAACACCTCTCCTCAAGTGGGTTGCGCAGCCACCTGATGAGGAAGCACCCTGTCAGGCCCTTGTTCCTCAGGGAGAAAGAGAGGGGAAGAAGGGTTAGGGAAAGAAAAACACAGCTCCGCTAGTGAGAGTGGGAAGAGGCAGGCCACTCTGCAGGAAGTGGGGCTATTGGGTGGGAGTTTTGTCAGCCAGCGCCTGAGGGCCAAAGCACAGGAGACCACCACTCAAGTGGTGGGTGAAATGGTGGCCATGAACGGGTTGCCCCTCTCCTTTTTGGGAGTCATCAGGCTTCAGGCACCTGATGAAGCACGGGCTCCATGGTAAAGCCTCCATCCCGGCATACCTTCAGCAGGCGGGTGCTTCCCTCCCTTTTTGAGTCTGTCAGGGACAAGATCCGGGCCCTAGCAGGCGGCCAGAGGGAGGAAGATCCATTGGAAAGGGTCTGGACCGGTGGGCACCACGGATACCTCTCTCTGATGGCTCATTGATGGCAACCCAAGGAGGTCCTAGAGCCCTGGACATCCCATGAACAGCTGCAGGGGGAGGCACAAGGCAGCACCCCAAGAGGGTATAGGGTGGTGCGTCTCCAGGCACAAAGCATGGAGGACAATGCCACAGGGATCAACATTGCTGAGGTCCTCAAGACAGCAATGCGAGAGTGGGGATTGGGGACCGAGTGGCAGGTCCATCGTGGAGTCATGGTTACTGACGCGGGCCGTAACATGACCAACGCAGTTCTTGGGGCAGGGTTCCAGGGCATCGTGTGCACAGCACACAAACTGCATCTAGTGGTGGGCGATGCCATTGGCCTGGGTGCAGCAAAGGACTCCTGGAATGAGGGGACCTGGGAGACCAAGGCCTTGCTGGACAAGTGTCGGAAGATCGTGGGGCACTTATCTCGCAGCGTCAAGGCATCCAGGATGATGCGTGATAGGCAGGCGGAGATGAGCCGACCAGAGCACGTCCTGATCCAGGACGTGACCACCCGGTGGAACTCCACCTACGAAATGGTCAAGCGCCTGGTGGAGCAGAAGGAAGTGATGGAATACGTCATGTCAACCACCCCAGTCCTGCATGAGGGGAGGGAGTTGACATTGGTGCTACCGAGTGGCTCGCCCTCTCCCAGATGGTGGGTATCCTCCAGCCTTTTGAGGAGACCACCCGCGTCCTCAGCAGCTACAACGCCAGCCTGGGCCACGTACTCCGCCTGCTCAATGCCCTTCGCCAACGCCTAGAGACCAGTATCCGGGAAGAAGCCAATCTTCTCCCAAAGAGCAGGGCCTTGGCAGACAGGCTGCTGACCGGCGTGGATACCCGCCTTGGCCCCCCAAGAAGGGAACACGTGTACCAGCTGGCATGCCTGTGCGACCCTCGCGTCAAGGCTTCCCTGGCAGGCAGCGCTGCCGAACTGAAATCCTGGAAGACGGAGCTATGCCGTCAAGTCAGGGCTCTCTCCGATCAGGGCCAGGCGTTTCAGAGCGCGCACGGAAGCCAGAGCAATGCAGAAGAGGAGTCCTCGCAAGGATCCTCATCCTTCTGTACTCCAGGAGCGTACACCCAGAGACCAGGTTCCATACCAGCAGCCAACTACCTGGCCTCTGCCCTAGCCATGGCAGTCTCCTCCTCAGTGGAGGCAAGGGAGGAAGAAGAACCGGACCCCGCTCTGACCATGGTGAAGGAATACATGGCCGAGCCCCTCCAACCCCTCACCTTGGACCCACTCCACTACTGGGCCAGAAAGGCAGACCTCTGGCCCACTCTTTCGACTCTGGCGTTGGACCTCTTGTCCATCCCACCCACCAGTGTCCAGAGTGAGCATGTCTTCTCCCAAATGGGAGATGTCCTGAGGCCGCGCCGCTGTCGCCTGGACCCGGAGACGGTGGAAAGGTTAACTTTCATCCGCTTCAACCTTTCCACCCTGGGATTACCCCAACACTCCAAGACTTAAGTTCCTGCCTGTAACCTAACTTCCTGCCTGCAATCCTCCCTGCCTGCCTGCAAGCCTGCCTGCCTCCCTACAAGCCTGCCTGCCTGCCTGGCCCTGTGACTACCTGCCGAGTGCCTAAATGCCTGCCAAACTGCCTGCTTGACTGACTGCCTGCCTGCCTGCCTTCCTGTATTCTTCTCACACACACTGCCAATTGAAGGGTGCTATTAGTGGCCCAATTTTTCTAGCCCTTGCCTGTCTCCAAACCAGGCAGGGCCACTCAAAGTGTCATTGGAAAGGGTCTGACTGTATTGGCCCAATTTTTCTAGCCCTTGCCTGTCTCCAAACCAGGCAGGACCACTCAAAGTGTCATTGGAAAGGGTCTGACTGTATTGGCCCAATTTTTCTAGCCCTTGCCTGTCTCCAAACCAGGCAGGACCACTCAAAGTGTCATTGGAAAGGGTCTGACTGTATTGGCCCAATTTTTCTAGCCCTTGCCTGTCTCCAAACCAGGCAGGACCACTCAAAGTGTCATTGGAAAGGGTCTGACTGTATTGGCCCAATTTTTCTAGCCCTTGCCTGACTCCAAACCAGGCAGGACCACTCAAAGTGTCATTGGAAAGGGTCTGACTGTATTGGCCCACTGTGGCTCACGAAGAAGGGAAGAGTAGTTGTGTGCCAGGCCAGCACTCTATTACAACAGTTTATGTTCCAGGCTTGGCTCTTGGAGTTGTGTGGGAACTGTGATTCACTAAGAAGGGAAGGGTAGTAGATTGCTGGGCCGGCAGTTAGCAGTCTACCAGCACACAGCTGGGAAGGAAGAGTCAGACTCAGAATCTGGCTTGCTGTCCTTTCGGCAGCTGGTGTGGTCTAAGACTCAGACTCAATCAACCTCTGTCTTCTCCCTGTATGCCTGTCAGGCTCCAGGCACTCCCGGCTTAGAGGAGGCCTTCTAGGCGCTTCACCTTCAGCCTAACAGCATGGTTCAGTCAGTGCTTCAAGTTCAGCCTCCGAGCCGACATGCGCCCTGTCAGCCACTCCCCCAACTTGCCCATGCAGCAACCCTGGCTGCCCGCGCCTCTAGGCGGAACTGTATCAGGTGCAGTCATCATCATCATCATCATCAACTTTTTAGCGTAGAATTGGGGGACTCTGTCATCCCACATGGGGTGGTTCTAATCTTCTTTCCACAATCTAGGTTGGGGAATCCCTGTTGGCACTTGGCAGAGGGAGGGGGATTCCTAACTAGAGATTCCCCCTCCGCCTCCTCTAGTCAGGCCTTCTGGCCTCCTCAGACTCTTCACTCTGAGCTGCAATGCACTGTGAAGGGAGGGACAAGGAAGCCTCCATGTTTGGATACTCTGAAAAGGGCTGACTGTGTGAGTTTGTAATTCACACAGGCCTAGCTCTTTTTTGCCTTTTCCACTTGGCTGCCAACTGTGGCTCACTTTAAGGGCATTTTCCTGGCCGTTGAAACAAAGGGTTTCCCTTGCGGAAGGAGTAGATTTTTGGGTACTGTGTGACCCTAGAAATAAAGGGGTTCCCTTGCAAAAGGAGTAGACTTTAGGGTTAGGCCACTAGTCTTTGTGGCACTCAGACTCAGCCCTTTGGGGCTCCCCTACACTCTGTCCTCTGGGCTGCAAGACACTGTGGCTCACTGAGAAGGGCTGGCTGACTGTGGGCTCACGTTCGCAGGCCGTCTGGTGCCAGACTAGACTCAAGGTGATTGGCCTCTGCCATTCTGTCCTCTGGGCTGCCAAACACTGTGACCCACTGAGAAGGGCATTGTGCTTGTGTGCTAGAAAACAGCCAGCTCCTTCCTGATTAGGCAGAACTCTGCCTTGCAATCCTCAAGTGGCTTGCACTCTGACTCTGTGCTGTGGTGGTCTGTCTCTACTCTGCCTGGGACAGTGACAGGCCTCTGCAGGAAGTAGTGCTGCTGTTGGGAGTGTTGTCAGCCTCTGGACCGCTACTTAGTCTTCAGTGGGCTGCCATTCACTGTGGCTCACTAAGGGATGTAAAGGTTACTGCCATGCTGGTGGCACAGACTGTCACCATTTACAATTTCAAATAGTAGAGTTTGCCTGAGAGTTCCAGGCTTGGCTCTTAGAGTCGTAGGAACTGTGATTCACTAATGACCAGCAGGGCATGCTAGTGGCTCTCTGTGGTTCTCAGGCCTACTGTCTTCTGTGGGCTGCAAAGCTATGTCACTCACTGAGAAGGGAACATGGCTGTGCTGGCCTGCTTGAGAGTTTAGAGGGAACCCAGCACACAGCTGTGGAGGAAGACCCTCTGGCTTGCAGTGCCTTTTTTCAGACTGCACTCAGGCCTCATGGTCATACACCATGTGGGCTGAGCTTTTCCAGGCACATCAGCCAGACCAACTGTGGCTCACTGGAGGGGAAGCATCACCAGCAGATTCCATATCCGCAGAGCACAGCAGACCAAGAAAAATAAAGGAAGGGTCCAGCCTTGGTCCTTGTTGGTGGATACATTCTTTCTCACTGACTGTGAGTCTGTCAAGGAAGGGCTATGACCTACTTCCATTGGCTGCAAACCACTGTGGCTCACAAAGAAGGGCATTTTCAACTGGCGTCCTCAGGCCATTCAGCCACGCTGGGCAACTGGAGCTTCCTGAGTGGCTGGCAATGATCCTCCCCCCCTCAGGCCCTGTGGCCTAGGCTCAGACTTAGGCCTGTGGGTCTGCCACTATTTCCTCTGGGCTGCAATACATGACTGTGGCTCACTAAGAAGGAAAGAAACTTGTGTGTGTGCCAGCACTCCAGTAGAACAGTTCACCAGAAAGTTCCAGCAGGTTGGTTCCTGTCTGTGTGACTCATTAAGAAGGGCATTGCCAATATAGCCTATTGGCAGTTTGCCAGTAAGCACATGGGAAGGAAGAAGAGTCAGACAGAACTCTCCCAGTCCTCCCTTCCTGTCCTTTTGGCAGCCTCAGACTCAGGCTTATTAACATGCCTCTGCAGCTCTGTCCTCTGGGCTGCAAGACACTGTGCTGTGGCTCACTGAGAAGGGCTGGCTGACTGTCTTTGTGTGACCACCCACCCAATGAAGTGTTTGCCTGGGAAAACCACTTCAGACTAGTTTGGAGGCAATTTAACACTGCTTTTGAAACAAAGGGTTTCCCTTGCGGAAGGAGTAGATTTTTGGGTACTGTGTGACCCTAGAAACAAAGGGGTTCCCTTGCAAAAGGAGTAGACTTTAGGCTTCGGCCACTAGTCTTTGTGCCACTCAGACTCAGCCCTTTGGGTCTCTGTCTGACATTGAGAATACTGTCAACAAAACCACAGTGTCAAAGTGTATGGAAGAGTGGTCAATGCCCACCAAGAGTGGAAAATATCAGTATTTATTCCAGTACCAAAGAAAGGTGACATGAAAGACTTATCAAACTACTGCACCATCCTTAATGCCACACACAAGCAAACCCCTCTTGAGGCTCATCCAACACTTAAGGTGGCCACCCATAGGTAAGCTTGAAAAACTGTCACGAGAAATTGGGCTTTCTCTGGAACAAATTGCCAGTTGACATCTGCTTTCCTCCATCTGTTCTTTAAAAGAGTTCTTTAATAACCCGGATCTTCCGTGAGGCTTTTGGCAATGTTGCATGTTACTCGCCACCTATATAACTACCTGACCTGACTATCTGTTTGACTACCCAACAATTATCATTTGTTTATTTCAGTTGTTTTTATATGTATTTAATATATAAATGTTTTTTTATTTGTTGCTTTAACTTTTTTTGTACACCGCCTGGATTTGTTCCAAAAACCAGCAGGCAAGCAAGCATGCAAACAAACAATGTATGAACTCAACCACTGCAACAGAGTGACCAGATATACAAGCTGGATTCTGAAAAGGGAGTGATCACATTGGAAACTTTCAATGGATGATGGAAAAGGCAAGGGAACATGTGTTGATCAGGACAAACTCTGGAAGTGATGAAAGACATAGGAATTTCACCACACCTCCCAATCAAATGCAGGCTTGTTAATTTGATCATGTTTTAATAGCTTCATATGGTTGTGGAAACTTGGACTTTGAGACAGACAGGAAAAAAGATAGATGCATTCAAATTGTGGTGCTGGAGCTCACTACTATGCATCCCATGGACAGCGAGGATGGCCAAAAAGGAAGTCCTAGACAAAGTCAAACCACAAATCTATCTGGTAGCCAAGATCACTAAACAAAAACTGCCATACTTCAGTCACATTATGTGAGCTGACTTACTTGAGAAGACAATTATGCTGGGATTGGTCAGTGGCAAAAGAAGAAGGGGTTGCCCAAGGACTCGCTGGCTTGACACCATCAGAAGGGACACTGAAATGACTTTGAAGGAACTATAAGAAGCTGTAGGAGATAGAAAGGCATGGAGAGCATTGATCCACAAAGTGACCAAAAAACAGACACGACTGAACGGCTAGAAGAAAAACATTTGCCACCAGATGAAAACTACATATTTAGTATAATAATAACCTGTCAGATGAGTAAAACTGCTATATCAGAATTGATTTTAGAATAATGGCTTAATATGTCATATTTGGAGAACTACATAAATTGTTTTATTTTACTGAAACAATAATATTTTATAGCACACATATTTATTTCTGTATTTGCTGAAACATCATTTATTAACTGAAGTGGTTAAGCAAAACACTTTCAAGCTTAACATTTAAGGTAATGTGTTCATTGTATGGGATATAGTGGGTACGATGGAAACAGACGACACCCCAAAGTGATTATTCAGCTCTTTATTCCATCACACTCACACAGATTACATGGAGATAAAACCTGTAGCTAAAATGGCCCAAGGGCCAGTTTATATACACTACCAGGATTCCCTGTGGCCGGCCATAGGACTGTTTAAACAGCCTGCTGGCCCCTGATTGGATAGGCCAGAATCCCACCCTTCTATTGTCCTCCATTCTCAAGCTCCCACATCCTATACCTCTCTCTAATTGACTATGCCTGGGAGTTTGATCAGTCTCTGTTTGGCTGGACCTAAGGTAAGCTTGAATCCTTCCTCTCTCTAAGGACACAACATTGTACATAGGTTTGCAGAACAACAATGCAATTAAGGTCTTTTTCTGAACATTCTTTATGTTATAAAATTTAACTGTGAAAAGTGCATGTTATCTCAGCTTGGATAACTTGGATTGATTGAATTCATTTACCAAAAATGTAAATATTGCATGAACATACATCCTCACACTAGATAACTAAACTCTATTTCAAGCGGAATAACTTTTGCACTATCATGTATCTTAAATACAAAATATATTTAGATAGAGGTTTCCTCCAAAAGCATTTCATTAAAATAAATTTGATTAAAATAGAAACCTCCGATTTGAATGTTTAAAATCTGATTTATTTTCCTTTTTTAATTTTTAAAATCATCCGTTTTAATCCACCCTGACACTTCTTAAATATCTCACTATGAAAGGCCTATTAGGGTCGCTATAATTAAGTTCTGACTTGACAGCACAGAGCAAAACCAAATTAATAAGAGTTGTCCATTCTTATACATGACTGTTCAAAGGAACTGCTGGATATCTCAGCAGTTTAGGTATCCAGCTGCACAGCCACAGTTTGGGAGTCTGATAGCCCACTGTGACTTCTTGACAGGAGGCGGACTTGATGATCCACAGGGTCTGTTCCAGCTCTGCAGGACTAAGGTTGTTATCATATAATCCCACAAGGATAACACTTGTATGAGTCATTTTTCTCTGGGGTTTTGTATGTCGCCAAGTCACCAAGCTTCAGCACAGCTGGAGGCATTCCAGACAAAACTGGGCAACAATCAAGCAGACCTGATTGGCTTTGGATGCCTGAATTGAGCAAGAGGTTGGGCTTGGTGGCTTTATAGGCCTCTTCCAACTCCATGATTCTATGAGTCTTAAGTCCCCCCACCCCGTGACTACCACCTCCCAAAGTAATTGGTTCCATTGTCATACTGCTCTACCAGTTAAGAAGTTTTTCTTGATATTCAGTCTAAAACTGGCTTCCTGTAGCTCGAGCCCACTGTTGTGTGTCCTGCACTTTGGGAGTATTGATCCTGCCACTCCTCTGAAGGACTACCTTGCAAGTCTTTGAAATGTGCTATCATCTGTCTCCCCAGTCTTCTTTTCTAACGGCTAAACATCCCTAGTTTTTTTCAGGCTTTCCACATAGGACCTGGTTTCCAGTCCCCTAATCATAAAGCATTGTATGTGTGTGTGTGTGTGTGTGTGTGTGTGTGTGTGTGTGTGTGTGTGTGTGTGTGTGTGTGTGTGTGTGTGTGTGTGTGTGTGTGTGTGTTGTGTCATTACAGTCATGACTGACTCTTCATGACTCCATGTCTATGGAGTTTTCTTGGCAGGAATACTGGAGTGGTTTGCCAGTTCCTACTCCAAGCACCTACAGCACCTGGAATTCCCTGGTGGTCTCCCATCCAAGTACTAACCTGGGCCGACCCTGCTTAGCTTCTGAAATCAGGCGAGATCAGATATGCTTAGGGCATCTATGCAGCTACATCTAAGTCAATCAGCAGACTGCCATGTGAGGCACATATGCAACTCCTCTCCCAAACGGACTCTATGGAAAACCTGTTCTGATTTGCAACTGAGTCTGGATTCACAGAGGGCTTATTAAGCAATCCTTCTGCCAATTGCAAATCTCTTCCTATAGTAATGCTGTGCAGATACATGGCATATGAAAGTGATGGGGAAAGCTTATTTCGTCTATTACCTTTTTGCACACCTTGCATCTGGGAAGGCCATAAATGCTCTGTAAGGAAAAGCAGGCAACTCAATTTCCCATAAAACATTTACTATACACTTCCAAAGTCTTCCTTTGGTAAGACGCAATCTAATACCCATGGAGCTGACAGATATTGAACCTATCCACACACAAAATAATTCCTACACCATATACCTGCCTATTTTGAGATGTGAAACTAAGCAGGACCTTTTCTTTTTTAGCCCTCAGGCTTTCAAATTATTTCACAGAGGGTATAAACTGCCCCCCATTGCATATTGGGTATCACCCCACTTGACTATGCCATGATGCTATCTAACCGCAACTAGATGTGATATCAGTTACAGAGAAGATGGGGGAAAGCCAGCTTTGCTGTGGTAGACAATGTCCTCAAAGCAACACCTTCAACTATTGCCAAAACTGCTTATCACCTGAAAAGTGATGTCCAGCGGCCACCTGGGGGACCAAAACAGAGATGGCAGGACACTGTCAATAAGGAAATGCCAATTTTCCACCTGCATCCTAAAGGCATGATTGTTTCTGAATCCAAAGAACAGACCCCGCCCCTGTGGGAAAACACTAGGAAGAAGAGTATGCTGGTTTCTCCAAAGGAGGACAAGACTCATTTATGTCCACCTATATCTGTTGGCTAAAATGAGGGACAGAATCACTTGGTCATTCTGCTGTTTGTATGGATTGTTTAAAAATGGATTTACTTCCTACAATTGAGTTACGACGGAAGAGTTTTGCTGCGTTGTCTAGGTTATTTCAGAAGGCAGGACAGGTTCCTTTCAGCATATGAATATATGAATTTAATTATTAAAGTGAGGGAATCTATTCTACTGCTACATTTCCCTTTCTCATTCATTTACAAATGAACCTAATTAGCAGAAGAGAACCACAAAGAAAATAACATGGGCTTCAGGGGCTGATTAAGAACAGGTAGGAAATGCATGTTAATTTTTCTTTTTAAATATCACCTGAATAATCCTAGAGCCTTACAGTCAGTAAACTACAGAAGAAAACAATAGCAGAAAGTGTAAAAATACTTTTGATGTAATCACTCTTTTGAAGTCTACTGGGTCTAAACTAATTATTTGAGTTGGAAAGATCCTTATTTGTGGCTTTAAACTCTTCTGCGGAGAAAATAACCTGTCAATCTTTCCAATGATTTGAAAAAACAGCAAAAACAAAGGAAGAAGAAAAAGCTTTAAGATCAAGCCCTGAAACCACAAAGCCATATTTCTCAAAATGAAAACCAACACTCCTTTGTAATGGGGGGAGAGTATTACTTTTCAGTAGTCTCAATATAGTTTTCATACATATATCTGTGATTTAAAAGATGGAATAGTACTTTTTGATTTTCATCTCAAAGGAAGACTGATTTTGATGGACCAGATTGACTCTTTCTCAAGTCTGTGAAGAAGGCTTCGAGGTAAAAAAAAAAATAGCCCCCAGCTCCCTAGACTGTGTTTATCAAAGACAAAAACTAATTTCCAAATCGTTTTATCTTTAAAGACCATTGACACTACAGTGATTTTTTTTTCTTGTATGTTTTGCTAGTTTGATGACTCTTGAGTTACTCTTGCTTTGAGGAGAAATTCAGTGGCAAAGTTTTATTTTATTAAACAAAACATCTGTTTGTTGATTTGTTTAACTTTTAGGCATTTTTGAGGAAAAAACCCTCTCAAGGGAGCATTGCAATACTGTCTAGTCCAGAAAATCTGGAATTTGGTTGCAAAGAACCATGGACTAAATTATGATTTAAAAAAAAAAAACACTCGTGAAGTATGAAGTGGCAATATTATGGAAACTTGCTGTAACCTGCATGACTATTAAAGGTAAATCTTAGAAGGGACATTTACTGTTAAGACTTCCCCGTGACCAGAGGAGAGGACTCTTAAGACCCACGAGAACAAACAAGCTAGGAAATCTGTCCAGAAATCCTGGAAAGAAAAGGAGAAGTAGCAAATGCTGAAAGCCACTTCCTCACTCTGTCATCCTACTGACAGAATTGCTCATTTCTTTTCTGAATTAAACTTAACTTTGACATAAAGCAAAGCAAAGCAAAGTGTTCCATTTATATACCACCCCATACCACTTCAAGTAGTCTCTGGGTGGTTTACAGTTTTTAATTACAGTATGCAGGCTACACATTGCCTGCCCACCCCCCAGCAAGCAGGATGCTCATTTTACCAACCTCGGAAGGATGGAAGGTTGAGTCAGCCATGAGCCGCCTACCAGGGATTGAACCCCAGGTTGTGAGCACAGTTTTACCTGCAGGACAGGCATTTAACCACTGCGCCACAAGGCTCTTAAGGAAGCAAAAACCTAGTTGCATTGATATAAGAAATGCCAATGTATTGACAGTTGGTGCAGCTGAAAAGCCATCATTAATTCATATATAATTATATAATTCACTGTATAGTACAATTGTTTTCTCAGTACTTCTGCCCTCCAGAGGTTCTGCACAACTCCCATAATTCTAGGGTGCTGACTATGCTAACTAGGGCAAATGAGCATTGCATTTAAAAAGATGTGGAGAACACCCGACTGAGGAAAGCTTACCCGCAGGATACCAAACGAGATGAAAACAATCACACAACCCAGCATACAAATAGCCTCAAGAAGCAGCCTCTGTGACACTGTATGTGACTGTGTCTAATATCGGAAACAGTGGATCTCTTCACCCATTCCACAACCGAGTAACACATCCCAAGTCCACTTTCAATATACTTTCCCCCATAAGATGACCCGTTTCTCCCCACGTAAGGCCAGAGGTTGCCCTTTACAAAATAAGATATCATCTAAATACTGCAGCTGCTATGTGCAAACAAAATTATTGCTATGTACCCCCACCAGCCCAATCACTCCTTTGAGATGCAAATAATAATAATAATAATAATAATAATAATAATAATAATAATAATAATAATAATAATAATAATAATAATAATAATAATAATAATAATAATAAGAGACAGCATCAATTCATCCTGAAATGTTTACAGACTCTTCTTATACCTAACTTTCCACTTAACTCTAGGGAATGTGTATAAATCATTTAAACTCCCCAAAACTGGTATTTTCACTTTTTCAAAACCCACCCTTATCTCTCACTTACAAGACAACATCCAATTAAATACTGGTGGAAGATAAGACATTATATTTAGGCGATCAGAACCATATTTAGAAGTTAATGTTTTCATGCTGTGAAAGTCTCATTTCCCAGAGTATTTTCCATTGGAATGTTGTTTTTTGAGATTAAAAGAAATATTTATTTATTTCTGCCCATCTGGCAGTAAGGCCACTCTGGGCGATTAACAATAATCAATACAATACAATATAACACAGAACAAACCCATATAATTAAAACCTATGATGTTTTAAAAAGTGGATACAAGTGCCCATCCACTTATGTAGTACTTTGTACAAGCTTCCTTTATAGAGAGACATAAATCAGTGCAAGAAAGGTGTCGGCCCCAAAGACAAAATTGATCCTAAGAGACTAGCCACTCCAGTTTGAGCCTTTTCATTACAAGACACAGATACAACTAAAGCTATATCGCACCTACAGGAAACTACTATCATGCTTCACAGTTACAGTATCCATTTATTGACTGTTTCAACTTTTTCCATGCCTTCCCAGTGTTATGGGAACAAAACAATGCCTTTCAGGACAGAGCATTAATTACCAAAAGATATATCCAGCAGTTATAGGCAATAACATTTTTGCTTCCTAAAGCAGGCAGGGTCTCACCTGGAAATACTTTATGTCATTCTGAAGAATTTGAAGGGACCAAGAGAAGGTAGAATAAGCAAGCCTGTTATACTTGGGGCTTTTTTATTGGTTTCATTCTCTTGGACTTCTTCAGTGACATAATTGGTGACAATCCATGTAAGCCTCAAGAGGAAGGGATGAGGATAGCAGTCATCAGTTTTAATCATCGCTCTAGGGTGTTTATATATGAACTTCAGATAAACCCTGCAATGTTAGTGGCTACTGAAGCAGCCTGTTAAATGATTGAGTTTGCCAGTTCCTAAACCAGAGATTTAGTCTCAGTTGGAAGCAGTTAAAGGACAGACAGAAGAGAGAGAGAGAGAGAGACAGCTGCTTAGGGTGGCACATGATCACATCTTCACATCCCATTTGATGTGTTCTGGCCAAAGCACTATTTGCTCCCACTTGCAGAAGAGATGGGGAGGCTAAGGTCCCTTGGAAGTCCAATGGGCTGCCATAGAGCCTATGGCACTTATCCTTCCAAGCAACTTAAGTCAGTCTAGCTTTCCAAATGAACAGAAGGAAAAGAACATGGGTGGGATCCAATTAAGACCTTTTACAGATGGTGTTTCCTCTTTGAGTTGAAGAGGAGGAGGTTCCTTGCCCCACAGTGCTCCATATGAGATTTTAGGGGAGGTTGACGTTGACAGGGAGGAGGAAGTCTCACAGTACAATCCAACACACAACCACACAGCATTAAACTTCACCTCTTGAGCACAAGGAATGAAAGCTCCAAAACATGTGCCTTAAAATTATACAAGCTTACCTTGCACTTTCAAAGGTGGCAGATGCTGATTTCCCAACAGCACCAAATCCGACACCCACAGCCAAACCCTCTGAAAGAGAAGGGGGGAGAGACCCAGAGGTTAGTAACTCATTGATCTGGTCAAATGTTGAGAACAACTAACATATATAAGGCTATTTCTTCCCTTTCTTGATTTTAATCAAAGTGATCTGCAACAATCACTTTGACAACAGAAAAACAGTTTCCATTCCAAAGGTCTTACTTGGCATCTTTTGACAGGTAAGAGGGATGCATGGTGCTGTCTAGGGACACAGTCTGTTTTAGCCACTACTTGCACACAACAAGAGCTGTGTTGTGGCCTGTGTATAAGATAAAGATAGCAAATTCTAAAGCCTTCTATAGTCCACATTTCCCATTTACCTACATGAATGTTCAAACCAGTTGCAGTACATAGAAGGCAAAGCAGTGTAAGTACAAGAGAATCTGTCTGAAGTTGTTTCTCATTCCTCGATAAATTATAAAAAAAAATCTTGGATGAATGCAAACTACATAAATGCTTGTGGTTTAAAATGCCACAGTTCCGCTGAACAATTATCTATCTATCTATCTATCTATCTATCTATCTATCTATCTATCTATCTATCTATCTATCTATCTAACTGGCCTAAAAGGCCACTCTGGGGGCTAACAACAATAAAAGATAAGAATACAATAAACAATAAGTGTTCTGCTTATATAGGACAAATAAGAAAAAGAGAAAGAGAAAGCAAAGCAAAAGGAAACATAATCATCACAACTAATGGAGTAAAAAACAACAAATAAAATAGCAATAATGTTAAAATGCATCAACAACATCACAATTTAAAAATTAAGTTGAAATTAGATTTAGATGGCAGGAAAGATAGCAAGGCTGAGCAGGTGTTATAATCTCAGCTACATTGAGTTTAATTGCATTACTAGGGATTGTTTTTAAAAAAATCTACTTGGTAACTGAAAGTTCCTTCAAGGGAGAACTAGGCTTCCCCCCTATACATTTACCCTCAGTGATGCAAGTATCATAAACAAAACTACAAACCATAGTTTATAAAAAGCTATGTGGGCTTAAACTGAATTTGAAGCAGGAGTTAAAATCTTGTTGCAGCTATACGTGCTATATTGATTTCAATGAGGCTAGCAACCAAAATAAGATAGATAGATAATATTCAAAACAAATAAACAATTTAATAACAAATAAACAATATTAAACAAATCACATTATAACTTAACAGATACTGAGGCAAAGACTGAATCAGTGCAAAAAGGTGCAGATAGTAGAGCATCAAAAACTTAAGAACCAGGGAAAGATTGTTTGAATAGCCATGTTTTTAATGTGCATTTACAAACTCCTAGTGAAGGGGCCAGAAATATCTCAGAGAGCAGCCAATTCCTGCCAGATATCAAGGTCCTAAGCTGTTTAGGGCTTTATGTGTTATTATTTGAAACTTGAAGTCGATGAGGAACTGAATTGGCAGCCAGTCCAGAGCAGCCATAGTGGAGGCAATGTGCTGAAAGTGTTTCACCCTAGTTAGCAGTTTGGCACTAGTGTTCTGCACTAACTGAAGCCTCAAGGGCAGCCCCAAATAGAGGACATTGCAGTAGTCTAATCTCAAGATTATGAGTGCATGGAACAATGTGGTAAGTGCTCCAGTGTCCAAGAAGGCATGCAGCTGGTCTTCAATGGGCACCCGGAGTCTGAGATGAGATACAAGATGAGACACTCTGCAGTGTGCCAGTTCTTTAGATTGTTAAAGTTATTACAACATAAGAACTCAGCAAGTACTAATAGAAGCTTCTCTAGCAGGTGCATTTACATCTCCATAGGGTATAAATCAAAACTGCCTTAATTACAATTACTGTAACTGTTAATAGGAAGAGGAAAGCATTTAGCCTTCCAACAGGTGCAGGAAATATGACATCATGATGTGCTTTTGACTTTGTCCCAAGAGATGAGTCTTGAAGTTGATCCTGGGTAATTGGCTTACTGTCAGCTCAGTTCCAGACACCTCTGCTTCCTCCTCAAATAATAAATCATGATAGAATCCAAAGTTATGTCATCTCTTTCAAACAGTAAATATTTTTCTTTTTTCTAAATGTTTTGAGATCTTGTTTTACTTGCCTCCAGAACAAGAAAGGGAGGGTCATACAGTGGAAGGTGGGGAAGAGAAGGAGGAACAAAGTTAAATTAAATCATTTGACGAAAGACAACTTTAATTTGTGCACAATGTAGTAAGACAGAGGTTGACCTGAAGTACAGTAGTTGACACACCAAATCCTTATTTGCAGATAGCAGAAACATTTTACAGACTCATATAAATGCCAGTTTACAAGAATCAATCTCAAGGATCTCTATTGCACTAAATTAGTAACAGGAAGTTAGCTGCATCACCAGAGGTTTTTCAGACATATCATGAACTTTAATCTTTGGTGTAGAATGACTTTGTGACCTGACCAATTCCAATCTGGTTTCATGCTTCATCTGCCTTATTCACTTATGCTTGCTGTAATCCTTTCAGGTCCCATTCAAAGACAGGTCTTGAAAGTATGTTCAGCAATTAGTTAGCAAAAGTCACCACATAATCTTCTCCCATTTGAGCTGTCAAAATCAGCTGGGAGGTGGTGGCGAGAACCGGAAGACAGCCGCTTATCACAGCCCCTTGCCTTAAGGGAGATCTGGTGGCACTTTCCTGGTTCGGAGGAACCGAACTGAAAACATCATTTCATTTTTGGTTTGGAGAAGACACACTGCCTGCATTTCGTTTCTTTTCATAAGGCTTATCTTATAACTATGTTTATAACTATAACTATATTTATAACTATATTTCTTACTGAATGTAGTTAAAAGCATTAGATACAAGAAGGTAAGTTGGAGGAACAGATGGTGGTGCTTTGTTGTTTGAGTATTGAGTAAGTGAAATTGAGTACAGTGGAACCTTGACTTACGTCATTAATCCGTTCCAGTGGTCTAGACTTAAGTCAAACATGACTTAAGACAAATGAACGTTTCCCATAGAAAGTAATGGGAAAGCGGATTAATCCGTTCCAGATGATGAAAAAGACCCCCGAAAACAGCAATTTAACACAAATTTGACTGGGATAGGAGATTCCTTCTGGGGATGTAAATGAAATGTCTCTTCAAAGAGAGGAGGAGGCAGTGGAATTATAGTCCACAAGTTATATGCCTCCCCTTTTTAATGTTCATAGCAACAATGTCTAACATTTAAGTTTTACTGATTTTTAACCTGACGTTCCAAGTTCTGAACAACTCTATGCTTACCATTAGAGTCCCACAACTTTACAGCTCCCCAACTAAAATGCTTCTATTGTGGACCAGACTTCTACAGCCAGATTTTTTACAAGACTGAGCTGACTGTCTAACCAGCGAGGCCAGCCCCGAGCTCCTGGCCCTTCTTCTCCTCCGGCAGCAGCGGTGGCTTCGGTGAGGCCGAGGACCAGCTCCAGGTGCTCTGCGCTGGCCTCACCGAAGCTGCCGCTGCCAGAGGAGGGGAAGAAGGCAGGAGCAGTTCGGAGGCGGCAGCCGCGATGCTGGGTTGTGGCTGCCGCCCAATTCTGGTGCCTTGCGCCGGGGCTCCGAGATGTAAGTCAAAGCCTGCGACTCAAGTCAAACAGGCCCCTTCTTGCTGCAAGTCAAATATGCTGCAAGTCAAGCAGTATGTAAGTCAAGGTTCCACTGTAGTTGTTTGTACTCCTGTCTTGGAAATGCCACTCTTCAGGCATTCAAAAATCAAACTGACTGAAATCTGGATAAAATGGAAACTGAGGGAAATATAGGTGCCTGTATCATATATATTCTTTAGCTTCCATTCTGTGGCATTGTTCCAAAAGAAAAAGTATACAGAAGCAGAATTATTTGGTTTTATTTTTTATGAGGCTGCTCAAGAATCAGAGAGATGACTGACTGGGAAATACTAATTATTTTTAAGCTATTTGTTAAAGTACACCACAAGCATCTGATACTGACAACTACAGTGGTGGAACAAAGACCAGAATAATCTGCTCAATCAGTCTCGCAGGCTTTGCTGCAGTATGACCAATGTTCAGTTCAATAATGGAAGGTTATTACTTATAATTTTCAGTGTGTGTCATGTGGACACATCAGGACAAGCTGCTAAGATTAGCACTCATCTACTATCTGGAACTGTGAAACAGATCCCCTATTCCCACAAAAATACAAACAACATGAAACAAATTATAATCAAATAAATCAACAACAATAAACTAAAATAAAAATAGAAATAACAAAGTAATTGATCAAATAACAACAATGCATGGCTTCTGAAACTCTAGTAGTTGTGTGCAAGACCAATACTGACAGGTAATGTTTTTTCTCATCATTGGAATATAAGATGTATTGGCCATAAAGTCATCTTTTACACAGTTACTGAAGATTCAGAAGCCCTGGCTCATTTTGCTTTGGGTCATATTCTATCACCATCAAGAACAGGATTCTGGGTATAATCAGATGGGCATTTGGGTTAAGCTGCAGTATTGCAGTAAAGATTCTGCTCATTACCTGAGTTTGATCCTAGTGGTTGTTCAGATAGCCAGCTCATCCTAATGAAGGCAGTAAATTGAGTACCCAGTAGAGATGGGCACCAAGCAAAAACCAAAATGCTGTTTTCATCATTTTGTTATGTAACAAATTGTTTCATTATGAAAATAAACTATAGAAACTGTTTTGTGACCAACTGAACCAAGCCACCTTTTTTGGTTTAGGAAACAAAATGGAAGAGCTTCCTCAGGCTCTTCCCTGCAAGCTCCTAAAATTTGGAGGGATTTGGGGTTCAGGGGGCTGATTTATTCAACTGCAAAGAAATGCAAAGCAGAAATTGAAGTGCTGTGCATGCACTGCACTGGCAATAGGTCAATTCTTTACTTCCTCTTGCTTAACCCCTATATTGCCAGCACACTCCATACAGCAGTTTTGCATGTAGGTAGGGGGACCCCCTTTGGAGTTTAATAACTCAACTCCCTGAACCCCAAAATTTGGGGGGGATACAGAGAAGAGTACAAAGAAGCTACCCTGTGATTTCCATGCCAATACATGGCTGCAATCCTTATTTTCAAGTACATAATGTTTTGTTATGTTTATCAGATTGGAGAATTAATAGCTTCCTGTGCTACTGCTTCCATCATGTCATACTTTCCAGGTTGAACTTCAATCTGGAAAATATATTACATGGTAGTAAGAACACTAAGTTATCCCTACACAGGAGGAAGCAGTTAATTCTTCAGTTCAAGCAGGGTGGGTGAGTAATTGTTTCCTCCAACTGCCACCTTTCCCCTTACAGTCCAGCTGAAACCTCTCTTTTAAAGAAAAAAAAACTTTTACAATCACCTAGGGGGACCCACTTTGGAGCTTAATAACTTGGCCCCTTGAACCCCAAACCACTCCAAATGTGGGGAGCTACCAGAGAGGAGTCCAATGAACCTCCCTATTATTTATAGAGTTCCAAATTGTTTTGTTTAAAAAAATGTTACTAATGAAACAAAACAACTAAAGAAATGAAACAAAAAGCTATATTTTCATTTCGTGCCCATCTCTAGTACCCAGCTCACTTAACCAATGTGTAGCCTGAATAATTAAATTGCACACTGGCCAGAGAGTGTTTTAAGGACTATGGGTGGTATATAAGCGACACACTTTGCTTTGCTTTGCAATTTGCACCCAAGGATCTGCGATTAGCACCAACTGACTTGGCTAAGGTTCTCATTCCATGGAGAATCTGCAGCAAAGGGAATTTGGCCATCAAGGCCAACTTGTCACTTTCCTTCTGGCAGGTGTTGATGGGAACATGTCTTGTCTGTGAGCCCTTGAACAGCAAAGGCAAGAAGAACTGAACCATGTTCCATAACAAAATAAAAGGGGGAAAGGGCATCTGTTCCAATTGCCTCTCTGTAGCTTTCACTGTCTAAGGACTGAAAGATTGGCAGAAAGAAATATGACAAAGGAAAGCCTAGCGCTTTAGAGGGAGAGCAACCAATTAATGGAGTGGGATTCCCCAGGAGCAAAATAGATAGCAAGCATTAATGCAAAGTGAAGCTACAGAAGAAATATAAATAAGAGAAAATCAGGTTCAGCAGATGGTGCAGGGTCAGAGGGCTGCACCTTGGAAAGCCCTGCAGAGTGGAAGTGGAAGATATGACATTTGGCAGGTGGGTTATGGACGCGTAAATTAGGAAGCTGATTAAAAAGAGAAATCTCCCCCCTTTTTTTTTTTTTTTTTGCAGTCAAGAATGTTCCAAGCCAGGCTCTGAAAGATAGGGGCAGCCAATTATTGCTGTGGAGGGCACATCTCTTCCTTATGGCACTGGAAAAGAGAGAATGGAAGAGGAAATGGGACTGCTTCTCTGGAAAAAGACCCATGTGGCATTTACAGAATGCCCATTTTGATGCTTTGTTCAATACTCAACGCTGTCTTGATATCCTCCGTCAAAGCATATCATGCAACAACGACATCCATCATGAAAACGGGCCCACTTATGGCAACTGACCGATGCAATGTGACCAACCCCTATTGCGCTGTTTTCTTGCTCCTTCATCAGGAGTCGCTTCAAATCGTTTCTGCTTTCTGTCAGAAATATGGTGTCATCTACATAACTTAGCTACTTTTATATGTAGCCTACATATGTAACCTGCATAATTAAATTGTAAACCGCCCAGAGAGTGCTTGAAGCGCTATGGGGCGGCATAGAAGCAGAACACTTTGCTTTTTATATATCTTCCACCAGCGTTTACTCCACCTTCATCCAAATTTAATCCAGCTATCTGTGTAACATATTATTCCAACAGACTGAACAGATGAGGAGATGCAACAGAACATTTCCTGGCATCTTTGCTTCTGGGAAACAATTCTGTTCCTATGTATTTTGTTCTAGCAGAGTATAGATTACTTGTATGAGAAGTATGAATTAAGGTAAACACAAAATTATAATGTAAGATATGCAACATTTGAACACTGCAGTACTTGGTGTGAATGAACTAAAACAGGCTGGAACAAGACTTTCTCAATCAGACAATTATAAACTTACTCTGGCAATGCCAAAACTAGGGGCAGGGGGAATCCGGTGTCTTTAATACTAAGACATTATGTACCACAAGCAGTTAAGTAATTTAATATAAAGTCTGAGTAAATAATATCTATCAGATATCTTAGGGCCTGCCCAGACTGGCTGTTTTGGGTGTGGGATGGATCAGGCTACAAATGCCCTAAGCACATCCGATCTCGCCTGATTTCGGAAGCTAAGCAGGATCAGCCCTGGTTAGTACTTGGATGGGAGATCACCAGGGAATACCAGATGCTGTAGGTGCCTGGAGTAGGAACTGGCAAACCACTTCAGTATTCCTGCCAAGAAAAATGCAGTTTACTTACCTGTAAGTTAAGTTCTTCGGGTGGACCTCTGTGAATCCACACAATGGGTCTTCGTGCCTGCGCGCTTGAGTTCCCGGTCGTTCCAAGCTTAAGGCTTACAAGCCCCTCCCCTCTGTGCGCATGCTCACCCATCTCCCGCCTTGCTGATTCAGTTCCCCTCTGGTCCGCCGCTGACCCTTAGAGAGTACAACGAGCCATGACGGAGAGAGGGGAGGTGGGTAGGTGGTGTGTATTCACAGAGGTCCACTCGAAGAACTTAACTTACAGGTAAGTAACCTGCATTTCTTCTTCGTGGACTCTGTGAATCCACACAATGGGTGACTGGCAAGCTGACTTACTGGTGGAGGGTAGTCATGGTAGCACAGTTGTCAAAATTGCTTTGCCAAATACGGCTGATCTCTGCGTCCTGACATCTAGTTTGTAGTGCTTCAGGAACATAGACGGTCGAGACCAGGTAGCCGCTTTACACACGTCATCCAAGGGCACTCCTTTTAGGAAAGCAGTGGAGGAGGCTACTGCTCTTGTAGAGTGTGCCCGAGGCATGACAGGTAAGGAGACATGCACAGTGCTGTAAGCCATTTTGATGGTTGTGACAATCCATCTGGAGATGGATTGAGGGGATACTTGATGACCTCGAGATGGTGCCGAGGTTCTGATAAAGAGCTTGTGTGTCTTTCTAACAGCAGCTGTCCTGGCTGTATAGAAGAGGAGCGCTCTTTTGACATCGAGGGAGTGGAGCTTCCTCTCGAGGTGCGTACTTGGGTTTGGGAAGAAGGTTGGTAGAATAAGTGGCTGAGACATGTGGAACGAGGACACTATCTTTGGTAAAAAAGAGATGTCTGGATGCAGTTCCACTCTATCATGGTGGAACTTGAGGAACGGTGGGTCCGCTCTGAGCACAGCGAGCTCTGAAGCTTGTCTGGCTGATGTGATTGCCACTAGGAATGCTGTTTTTAAGGTAAGTAAAAAGAGATGCGGTAGCCATAGATTCAAATGGCAGCTTAGTTAGACAGTTCAGTACCAAGGAGAGAGACCATTGTGGTGTCAAGGGTCTGTGTTGTGGACGGAGGTTCGCGATGCCTCTTAGGAACCTCTTAAGTTTAGGATGTGTAAACAAAGCTGCAGCCAAAGACTCAGGCGGCTGATGAGCTACAATGGCTGCAGTGTAGACTCTTAGGGTAGATAGGGATAGTCCTCTGTTGAAGAGTAAGAGGAGGAATTCCAGGAGGACCTGGATGTTGGTTGGACTCAAGGGTTGAGAGTTGACACGAGTGAAGTGTAGGAAAAATGCCCACTTATGTGCATACAGGGTATTAGTAGACTTTTTCCTGGGCTTGTGAGTACTTCTGCAATTGTCAGCGGATGTACCATGCCGTCAGGTGGAGAGTCAGGATGTCTGGGTGCCTGACTTGGCCCTGGTGTTGCGTGAGGAGATCGGGCATTGATGTCAGCCTGACGGAGTCTATTGCCATTGTTTGCAGGACTTGAAACCATGGCTGTCTTGGCCACCATGGGGCCAGAAGTATGACGTGGTCTCCGTGGTGTCTGATCTTATTAGCATCCTCTGAATGAGTGGTATTCATGGGAATGCATACAGGAGGCCGGCTGGCCACCTGGTGGCAAAGGCATCTCCCTGTGAGTGGTTGCCGATTCCCTCTCTGGAACAGTACAAGCTGCACTTTGTGTTGGCTTGAGATGCAAACATATCCATGGTCGGGGTTCCCCATCTGGTACAGATGATCCAGAACACTGCTTCTGATAGGCTCCACTCGTGATTGTCGTGTGTGAGGCGTCTCAGTTTGTCTGCAGCGATGTTGTTGCATGACACAATGTGTATGGCTATTGGGTGAATGTCCTTGGCTATGCACCATCCCAAAGTTTGAGGGTGAGGTGCAGGAGAGATTTCGAGTGAGTACCTCCTTGCTTGTTCAAGTAATAAAGTGCTGTGGTATTGTCTGTTATTACTTGGACCATCTGGTGGGCAAGGAGGAGCTCGAATGCCTTGAGGGCTTTGAGAATGGCAAGGAGTTCCAGATAGTTGATATGATGAACTCACTCCTTGAGTGTCCACCTGTGGTGGATCGACAGGTGGTTGCAAGTGGCACCCCATCCCGTGGTACTGGCGTCTGTCATTACCTGAATGGACGGGTAAAACTGTTTGAAGGGCCTTCCCACTCTGAGATTGCGGGAGGACATCCACCACTTTAGGCTGGTGAGGAAGGGGGAGGTAACTCTGAGCCGTTTGGATGGGTTGTCGCAGTGAGGTCGAAACCTGGCTAGAAGCCATGCCTGCAGTGGTCTCATGCGGAGTCTGGCATGTGGTATGATAGCTGTAGTGGAGGCCATCAGGCCTAGTAAGCGTTGGGCCTGATGAGCAGATACTTTGTTGGGGCTCTGAAATGGGTGTAGAGCCTGTTTGATTTTTATTGGGCAATCTGGTGCTAAGTATTCCCTTGCTTTTAGAGCGTCCAGAAGTGCTCCTATGTACTGCACTGACTGGCAGGGTAGGAGGTTGGACTTCTTTTCATTGAGACGAAGTCCCAGGGATGTTAGGAGTCTGATGGTGAGGTCTCGATCCTTCTCTGCCTTTTGTTTTGTAGGTGCTACCAGGAGCCAATCGTCTAAATATGGGAAGATGTGGACTCCCTGGAGCCTGAGGAAGGCCGCCACCGGTGCCATGCACTTTGTAAACACCCGCGGGGTGGAGGAGAGACCAAAGGGCAGGGCTTTGAACCGGTACATTGAGCCTCCTATCTGGAAGCGGAGGTATTTCCGGTCTTGAGGGGCTATGGAGATGTGAAAATAAGCGTCCTGTAGGTCCAGGACGATGAACCAGTCTCCTTGTTGTAGCATGGGGATGATGGTGTCTAGTGTGGACATGCGGAACTTCTTTTTCCGAATGAAGGTGTATACGCCTCCATTGCACACAGATAGTTCAGTGCTCTCAAGGAGAATGAGGCAAGGGAGTAATGACGCCTGCCAATGAGGTCTAGCTTCCGAGCTTCCTTGTTGCTCGGGGTGGTGTTGGAATGTGACTTCCCTCTGTTTTGCATGGCATCCACTATCACCAAATTTGGTAGGGGGTGCTTCATAAGGAAGTCTGTGCCATCACCATGTGTCTTGTAGAGGCTATCAATTCTCATTGGAATAAGAGGATTGGAGGAGGGTTTGGCCCAGGCCTCCTTGGCCTTTTCCATAGAGGGAATAAATCCCATTCGCAAAGGAGGTGGCCTAGACTTGTGCAAGTGGCCAAAAGAATTGCACGAGTCACTTGCGTCTGGGAGTTGAACTTGAAGTCCCATGACTTGTGCAATTTTGTGTATCATCTGTGAATAATGTTTAAAGTCTTCCATTGGGGTGGAAGATTGTTTGTCTTGCATATCGGTCTCAGAGTGTCTAGATTTTGAGAGGGTGGACCGATGCGATGTCTGAGAGGCTGCTCCCGTGTCGGAATCATCCGTTAACGGGCGATCCATGGTGGCTGGCGAACCTGGCAGCTGTGCCTGCTGATCCACTGCTTGTGGTGTGGTGTCAGTGGGGCTTTGCAGGGCATGGCTCTGAAAGGCTAGACCAGTAATGGTGTCAGTGTTGGACACCAGAGGGCGCTGGGCCGGTGGCTTAGGTTTACCTCTTTGCTGCCTCTTATGATGTGAGGAGGTGTATGAAGAAGTAGTAGAAGAATCGGTGTCTGAGGAGCTGGACACCATGCGGGCATGACGTCGTTTCTTGTTAGAATGGCGTTTGCTTTTATGATGTAGTGCAGGGGACGAAGAGGAGGGAGATCCATGACATCGGTGCCTCTTGCCCTGTCTGCGTCTAGATTTTTGTCACCTAGGTGAGGATGAGGGGGATGACATGGAATCATGAGATTCTACCCTCACCCTCTTTCTGCCCCAGTCCAGGGAGACAACTGGGCATTGATCCCTTGCAGGACGCCCGACATCAGAGACTCCTCTCTCTTCGATGCCTGATCTCATAGTGCCCAAGTGCTTGGGGGCATCTAGACCCTGCTCCTCCGTGTCAGAGTGCTGAAGAGCTGAGGTCATGGAGGCAGCCTGTAGATTTTGTAGGTGCGACAATGGGTTGAAACTGACTGTGGCCATGTCCGTGTCATGGACAAGCTGGCCCGGTGGTAAGCCCGATAGGATCATAGGACTATGAGGGGGTTCACAAGTACTCGTTGCCTGATTTTCAAAGGCATGGGACCAAGGCTTGTCTCGTGTGGCATCAGGAGACTGGGCGCCGACCTGCACTGAACTGTGAACCCCCTCTACGCCGTGCGACTCGGTTAATATGAGCACAGGTGGTTTCGGCGTTGCCGTTGTTGATCGCATATCAGAGGCCATTTCCTTTTATCTTTTCTCTGGAATCGGAGCAGGCTGGAGATGTTTTTTCTTTCTTTTCTCCATCGTTTTGCCTTTGGTTGAAGATTTGGATTTTGAGGAAGTAGAAGGCATGGAAGCCTCGGGGTGGGTTTCCATGGGTAGGAGGGATTTTTCCCACAAGTAAGCCCTTAACCGCTCCAGGCAATGTTTAAGGGCGGGCTTCGTTAGCTTTTTGCAATGCGGGCAGAGTTTGGGTTGATGAGCCTCGCCCAGGCAAAAAGGCACAAACTGTGTCCGTCAGCTAATGGAATTCTATTCCGGCAGGATTCACACTGCTTAAACAGTGCTGCCGCAGCCATAAACAGCCTTCACGCCTGCCAGTAAGGGGGGGGAGGGAGGTATACAACCCCTCTGCCCTAAGGGCGGGCGCTGGAAATAAACAATAACTATATAAACTTGGAGGGGGGGACTGGGAGGAAAGGAAATAAAACAAATTAAATATTTGAATAAAGTTTTCACTTTCCTTTTTGTTTGCAGGAGCTCGTGGAAAGATGACCACACTCAGTGGCGGCAAAAAGGAACTGAGTCAGCAAAGCAGGAGATGGGTGAGCATGCACACGGAGGGGAGGGGCTTCTAAGCCTTAAGCTTAGAACGACCAAGAACTCAAGCGCGCAGGCGCAAAGACCCATTGTGTGGATTCACAGAGTCCACGAAGAAGAACTCCATGGACATGGAGTCACGAAGAGTCAGTCACAACTGTAACGACACAACACACAGACACAGACACAGACACAGACACAGACACACACACAGACACAGACACACACACACACACACACACACACACACACACACACACACACACACACACACACACACACACACACACACACAAAGGATCTGTTAAGGTGGGGGGGCTGATGTGCCATTTGGTGTGCTACTCCCACTTGAATAAGAACAGCCCCCTGTAGCCTGACCAGCGGAAAATTAACCAGTTCTGATCATCTGCAGGTCAAGAGAAGTGCAATTATTATTTTTTCTGCATTGTTCTTCTCTCCTATCAGTGCTATTCCATTTCCTCCCTTCCCTCATTCCCCCTCCACTTTCTCCCACAGAATCTTGTAGCTACATCTGCAGACTGTTATCTCCTGACTAAACAGGCTTGTTTAGAGCATGCAAAAAAGATACATGCATTAATGTTGAGCTAGGACAGTACTTGACAGCTCTTAAAGTAGGTGGGATCATTCTAAGTAGAAACACTTGCAGACAAGGTCTTTTAAAAAAATCCAAACAAGGCCCCTCAGTGATCCCCATACCATATCTATAAACCAGTAAGGTCCTAGCAGCATAGCTATCATTCCAGTCCTTATTCCAACTACAGATGCTAAAGATGAAGAAATATGAAGCTTTTATGCAAATATCCAAATATCCAAACTGATAGCATTCTTTTTTAAAAAAGCAAACAATGGTAATCATAGATTACTAGAATGCAAAAGTACAAAAACAAAGCAGAATTAACACTGTTAGAGAACTTAACCTAGAAGTCAAAAGTGAAGCAGAAAAATTACTCAAGGAATTCCATGAGGCCAATAACCCGTTCAGTGTAAATACATGCTTTAGGTATGCAAATAGTTAACTGTACTGGTGGATATCACCAGATGGTCAACACAGAAATGAAACAGACTACATAACTGGAAGTAATAGATGGAAACACTTTAGTCTCTCAATTAATACAAGAGACTTAAAAATAAGCCTTTTTGCCATCAAATGTGCCTAAAAGAGATTAGGCCAACAATATGCATGCATAGGCACAGAAGGCAACTTCAGAGTTTTTTTCTCTGTATCCATGGAATGAAGCACGTAGGTGCACAGACTGAACACAATGCCCTGAGTGAAAAAGTGTCCATAAGCCAGCTGTTTCTTCTCCTGTAATGGTGGCTTAATTAAAGGATGGAGTGGTTGAGGCCAAAATTAGTGATTAGTTTTCAGTTTAGTTAGAGTATTGCAGTGCCAATAGAAGGGAAAATGAAGGGACTCAACAAGAATTAGTTGGCTCCACTTGCTGCTGGATGTGGCTTTCATGTGTGAGCAGCACTGTGGTGTCAAATCCTAGACAGTGGTTCCAAATGTATCTCAGAAGCCGCTGTGGCATAAAGCACCTTTTTATTTATTGTTATTTTATTTATTGTTATTTTAAATTATTTTTACCCTGCCTTTCTCCTTGGAAAAAGACCCAAGGCAGCTTACATTAATGAGGGATAATATATAGTCCAGAACATTTCAGGCATATTCAAGTTTGAGAACAGGGAACTAAGGGGCATCTTACAGCATTAAAAGGCAACATTAAAGCTAAAACAGAATGTCAGCAGTTAAAGAAAGTATGAGGGATGGAGGTAACATTGAAAACATAGATGTATTTATGAAGTCAGTCATTGTAATCATGTACAGAAAATCATCTAAAACTTATGAGGGATGGAAACTAACATTGGGAACATAGCGTCAATGCAATCATGCAAGGAAATGCAATCATACAAGGATGTGAAGAACCAATGATAGGGGCCTGGATTAGGAAGCACCATATCATAAATGGAAAGGAAAGTATAATATTTATAAATGAAAAGAAGCAAAGCAGAGTGAATTTCTTCCTTTCTAGATTTCAGTTTGAAAAGAATTGGTAGTGATTAGATAGATAGATAGATAGATAGATAGATAGATAGATAGATAGATAGATAGATAGATAGATAGATAGATAGATAGATAGATAGATAGATAGATTTGTATTTCTATGTCACCCCCTTAATGCAAACTGCACTTACCTGGGGCAGTTTACAAAATAGTCAAATATACATTATGAAAAGATACAGCTACAAATAAAATCCAATTAAAATACAGTTAATACAGTTAAAATGCAATTTTAAAAAAGTTTTATAAAACAGCCATCAACAGCACCTCCCAAAGGGGGAGGTGAACAGAACAAAAACAAACATACAAACAAACAAAAAGCACCCATTAACACAAACCCACCCACATATTCTTGTCCCTAACAACTTCATGTGAGGAAGGAACACTGCTCTGATAAGTCCTTGATGAAGCTCATCTTTTTTCAAGGCCCTTCTTCCCTCAGCCAGGTGGCTGGTGTTGAGGAGGCAGGTGGTAGGGATCATCTTGAGGTGGGAGCCCAGGCAGCAGAGGAGCAAGGGTCCTGGTCCTGGGTGGCAGCAGGGGTCCGAGGCCAACTCACTCCAGGAAGGGTTGGAGGCAGCCCCTCTGGCTCTCACCCAGAGCCTATGGGAGTGGCAGATGGCAGAGGACTCCCCTCAAGTAGAAAGGTCCCTGGCAAACTCATCTGAATTTCAAGGCCCTTTTCCCTCAGCCAGGTGGCTGGTGTTGAGAAGGGAGTTGTTATATAGATATAGATATATAGATACAGATATATAGATATAGGGAGAAATGTGCATATAATATAAAGTTATCTTATAGCTTTATTCATCAAATTTCATCAAATTCAGCCGCCCTGGCTCCTTTTGAGGAGAATGATGGGATAGAAATAAATAAATAAATAAATAAATAAATAAATAAATAAATAAATAAATAAATAAATAAATAAATAAATAAATAAATAAATAAAGGATATTAATTTATCAGATATGGAATACGGTTTTTTGTAAGTAGTAAGTATGGGAAAATATATGATCTTGGTGCATTCTCTCCAGTCCTTCAGAGCCCATATCAATAATCCATGTGTTAAAATTTTAAAGCTTGGTACATGTCCCTTAATTTCTCCCAGAGAAGCATTGAAATTGTCATCTTAGGGCCAATTTAAACATTATTTCAAGTTCCCCTCAGTAGTATTTTGTTAATTAATTATCCAAAAGTTACGACTGAAGGCTGCAAAGAACAGCACAAGAATCTCAGATGAAAGAAATGCAACTTGTTCCGATTGCTTTTCCTCTTGCTTCCATGCAACTACATTCATCTTCCTTCTCAGCTAAAACAGATATAGACCTACATTATTATTTTTCCCAGCAGGGAGAAAGGCAGCTTGAGAGGGTCAAGAGCATACCAGTCCTTGCATTTCCTTAGTGGCTTTGCCTTGGAAATGCCCCTTGTTATAAAAAAAGTAAAATGAGATCAACAATCCTCAGTGTAACACAGTGATTAATGTTGATACAGAAGTAGTTATTATAACATGATCAAGTGGTAGGAACAGATCAAGCAAATCTAGGGGTATATGAGATTGCAAATAAACCAGAGACTCAGATTAAGCCCTTAATTAAGAGGGCCATCCTCCCACCCCCACATGCTATCTTCCTTAATTAACAGAAGCATAAAATTGAATTAAGATAATTTGGTGGTGGTGGCAAAAAACAACATCACCCAGTAATCTTGCTCAGCTTCTCTGATTTGAATACAAGGCTACTTCCCACCAAGTATATTATATCCTGCTGCTTAATTCTCTTAACTGACCACACAAAGAACAATTGACTACAAATGTTCTTTAAGCAGAGTCTATTCAAAACACATACAACTCCCACATCTGTGTAAAAATATAACAGCCTGTAACTATTTCTCAAGCAACCTAGAAATTTCTGTGTAAAGAATATTCGTCTTCTACATGGACAACATCGAAATGTACTTGTGTGGGAGCTATGAGGCACTAAAATACACAAGTACTGTATTACAACCTGCATCCCCCTTAAGTTAATGTGGCTTCAGTACAACCAACATCTCTATTCCTGCCCTCAATCCTTTAGTTTTGAAAAGATACCCTTATACTCTGAAGGATATACTAAAATATAGTTCCATCCCCCAAGATAATGAAGATGCTCTCACTTGTAAAAGTCCATCAAACGAAGAGAGGCGTGCATGTGTTGCAGTTACTAGGTCGTCATGTTGATCTGGATGCAGTCTTTGAAAGAAGCTGCTGGGGCAGCTTTTGTCTGCCCTCTTCTGAGCCGGACCTCTGGAGTGAGGCTCAATTGGAAAATTGGGTACAGGAAAGATCCAGTTAGGGGTTAGGATGGTGCCTCTCTCAAGAGAAGCAAAATAGGAGGTACCCCCACATCTTTTTGCTCCAGGAGGAAGCCCCAGCCCAAGGTTACAAATAATCTATGACACCTGAAGCATATTTTAAATCCTCCTTTGTCATCGCCACTTCTGCAACAAACTCCCAAATATCTGTCAACACGTTCCACTTTCTGTTCAATTAGGCCTCTATACTACTTGTGCTACAAAAAAATTCAACAGATGCAACTTCCCTCACGGCTACAATTGGTGGGAGAAACAATCTCTCAAAACTCAGGCTATGAAATAGCACAGAAATCCTGGTGATGGTGGGGAAAGGGACACGGCAATCCTTTATGAACTGTGTTCTGGGGCCCTGAATTCAATTCTTGGGATTCATAGGAAGAATCTGCATAAGCAGTAAGTCACAGGATGATCCTATGGGTGAATTACGACTCTTCCTTTTATAGGAACTGCTGAACCCATGTGGCTGCCCCATGTGGTGAACCACTAAACAGTAGGTGGCAGTCTTTTTGGTTACATGGGCTGGAGAAGAAGGGATATTTTTATTTATTTATTTATTTAGAGTATTTTGCCCCACCTTTTTTCTTGGAAAAGGACCCAAGATCTTCAATTTTTTCAGGTGACTCTTGCTTGAGCAAGATGCCCTTTCTGAGTCTGCCCATGTATCTATAGTTGTTATGGACCAGACTCCTGGTTGGTTCTACTTGTTTTCCAGTTCTGACTTATGGCTTTTTCACAAATCCATCTTTGCTGTCACCCATTCCCCAGTCCTCTTTTTCTTTTCAGTTTAAGCCACTGTCCTTTCTTAATGTTTTGGGTTCTGAGCACCATTATTTCTCAAGACTACTGCCCATGGTCTAAAACCGACATTTTCCCTAGGAAAAGTGAGTGGCTGACGTCAGAGAATGGGCTGGGGAGTGTGTCAAACTCCTGAGCAAACTGCTCCTTCCCACTACTGTTGACGTGCTTGAACGCATGTGGATGAGAATTGTACGCAGGCAGATACAGCTTCCTTTTTTGGAAGCTTGAAGGAGCAGGAGAACATTCACATACAACTCCTGTCTCTGTCCACTGAGTCACCAGCTTTCACGGGTTGAGATCACAGGTGGGTGAAGCAGGATTCTGGCCATGTCTGTCCAGATGAAGATCCTGCTTACTCTTGAATTCCCAATCGTGTGTAGGGGGAGGCCTCCATACTCCTACCTCTTCTGTATGGAATGACTGGGAACAAAGTGGGATGAGACATTACAGTAGGCTATGTGTATGCTCCACCCCTCTCTTTTAGGCTCCACATGAAAAGCCTATATGCTTGAGTAGGATTTAGCATAATTATTTTAAAAAGGGAGACAGTCTAGTGTGACACTGTCATGCTGAGATATATGGTCTGCTCACAGAAAATGCCATGCCCACACCTGCCTCTTCTGTGTTGTCACTTAAGATCTTAAACAGTTGGTACTGGAGAGAAGGCGTAAGTTTAGATTTAGTACCAACCCAGCAAGCATATTTGACAGCAGCTAAGCATACTTGTGCTCTGAAATTAACGAAATGGGAAAGAGCAACACACTCATTATCAGCCCACCCGTACTGAAATGAACCTGTTACATGTACTCTCAACAGCTCTGTTCTTTATTCTGAGCAGGTGCCATGTTTTGAAGGAAAGAAACAGCTTATGTGAAAGCATGTGCTTTACCTAGCAATTACTGTCACGGCACCAAGAAAATGAAGACATTTGGTGGTTGCTAACTTTCGGCATCGTTCTTTATCTGCACTAGCAAAACAGTAGCCAGGAGATCATCAGCAACAATAAACTCAATGGAACCTGGTCATTCCGTCAGTACCTTTAACTCAAGACAAGTAGAGCCCATTGCAAAGCTTCAACAAACTCATTGTTTTTATATGTCTGTGTAACTTATAGAGCAAATACAGCCCGGCAGTGGCTGCTGTGCAAGTGTTAGGTGACAGCCGCCAGGCGCTTCCACAGCGGCTGCTGCTGGGTCTGAAGATCTCTGTGGCCGCCCAAAGCTCCCGGTGAGTGAGAGAGGATACCCCTCCCTGTGGACGTGCCTCGATCTGGAATTGTGGTGGCAGCAGTGGCATGAGGAGCCATAGCCGGTCAAGCCTGGCAAGAGTGAAAGGCACGTGTGTGTGTGTGTGTGTGTGTGTGTGTGTGTGTGTGTGTGTGTGTGTGTGTGTGTGTGTGTGTGTGTGTGTGTGTGTGTGTGTGTGTGTGTGTGTGTGTAGGGAGCGACAGAGGCTGGTGGGCGGCTGAGAGGTGAGGAACTGGGCTCCTGCCCTCCCTAGGTGATAGAAAGGAGCCCCGGTCTTCCTTCCTGCCCCATGATTGGCTAATAGCTGGACAGTTGCACCCCCCCACCCCACATGCACACACTACCTCCTGGAAATAGGCAAAGGAAGACATGTCCTGTCAGCTCCAGATGCCAGAGATTTAATGTTGCAATGTATGGACCCATGCATGAAAAGGCGGGGGTGGGAGAGATAACCTCCAGACCTGTATGAATATTTTTTCCACACATACATACCTCTAAAAATTAGGTGTGTCTTATGGTCCGGTGCATCTTATGTTGCAAAAAAATACAGTATATCATCAGAAGAGTTGCAATGCAAAACATTTCAGCTGTTTTTGTTTTTTTGTTTTTTTGTCAAGCTTAGCTTGTTTCTGAAATGCTTTAAAAAGGTAAAGGGAAACTATTTCCCATCTATGAAGGCATCTTTTTCTGTCTCTTCCTATATCTATGACTGCATGTGTTACTGCAAATTTGGCTGTACAGACCTCCACCAACAATTCATGTGATTTTAGGAGCAGGGAAAAATAATGATGAGAGTGCAGAAGTAACGACTGACAGGCTCATGTTCCACTCCAATCACCTTAACATCCCTCCAGAAATTTAGGGGCATGCTGTACTTGTAAATAGCAAAAACTACGGGGCTGAAGTGCATGCAGTTACATAAATCAAAGGCAAAGAAAAGACCAGTGAAAAGTAGAAATAAATACTTGAGATTTAGAAAAACACTGCTGTCATAGCAACCAGCCAAATAACAGAAAAGGATGGAAGAACAGCTGATCTTATAGCTTCTTCCCTTCCTTCAAGGCTCTTATTCAGAAGTCTGAGTTGGTTATATATTTCCTTTTCTTTGAAGCTGTAGAAAATATTGCATGAGCAGTCCATTATGGAACTGGATTCTTTGAGGTACAGAGATTAACTGCAGACAAAGCAGTCATTCAAATCTTAAAAGCATAGAAAATGCTATGGTAGCTATAATATTACTCCCTCCCTACCTATTTCAATGGAGTAGGTAGGGGGTAATTCATTTTTCTCAGCCTTTTTCAGGCTAAAACAGTCAATGGTCCTTACTCTACCAGGAATCAGAGGTGGCCCTACCACAACATTCATTCTTTTTGCATCTCCTAGAACAGTGATGGTGAACTTTTTAGAGACCGAGTGCCCAAACTGCTATTCAAAATGCACTCATTTTTCGAAAAGTGCCAATACGGCAATTTAACCTGAATACAGTGGTACCCCGGGGTTACAATTGCTTCGGTTGCTACCCCTCAGGAAAGTGAGGATCGAAGAGAAGCCTTTTGGATTTCGCACGGCCACAGCACTCTAGATGTGGCCACAGGAAATTCAAAAACCTGCTCTTTGGTCCTCGTTTTCCCGAAGGGTAGCACACTTTGGAAAAGTGAAGATCAAAGAGGTTTTCAAATTTCCAGTGGCCGCAGCACCCTTGCGGAACCATATGAATCTGAACATTGATTTATTGCATTCTATTATTTATTATTCTTGATTTGGGGGGGGGGTCACCATGTCTGCAGGGGCTGCTATATCTGTTGTGTCGGGCCGTTGGGGGATTAGTCGGTTAAGAAGAACTCGTGCCAGGCAAGTAACACCTGTCCCCGTTCTGATCCCCCAACTCGCTGCCATGTATCTCGGAGCCACTCCGCCAGCGCCTCCGATCCGTCCTGCCTCCTGTTGAATACCAGGTCAGTCCACAATAAAATCTCTGTCCTATACGATGCCATCTTGGATGGGAGGTCAGACCTCGCTTGCATCACCGAGACCTGGTGGGAGCGGAGTGGGGAGCCTCTCTCTCCCAGCTGTGCCCCCCTGGGTTTCTGGTTCAGGGCATAGGCAGGTCGGAGGGTCGTAAGGGGGGTGGGGCAGCCAACGTTTATAGGGAATGCCTTTCTGTCAGCAGAGTCTCAGTGTTGGTGAGTCCGGGGTTAGAATGCCTTCATTTATTGGTGGGACAGCGGGACAGATTTGGCATTGTGCTTGGTTACGGTGCTCCCCGCAACCCAGCACAATCCCTACCAGAGCTCACCAAGTTTATCACGGCTGCACTATTGAGGTCCCCCCGCCTTTTGGTGGTTGGGGACTTCAATGTGCATACTGGCGATGGGCTTTCGGGTGTGGCCCTGGAATTTATGAAGTCCATGGCCTCCATGAATCTGACCCAGCATGTTGTTTGCTCCACCCATAGATCTGGGTATACTCTGGACCTGGTGTTTACCTCCACGTCGGAGGATTCTAATATGAGGGTTGGGGATATTCTTTCCCTGCCCGTGTCATGGTCAGACCACTATCTGCTGTCTTTCTCCCTATCGATCGCTGCCCCGCCCCGCGGGGAACCTCGGTCACTGATTTGGGCCCACCCCCGGAGACTTCTGGACCCTGCTTGGTTCCGAGAGGCCTTTGGGGAGGTTCCTGGCGGTTTGGCTGACGATCCTGCCAAAGCCACGGCAGACCGATGGTTTGGGGTTGTCTCCCGGGCTGTCGATCGGATCGTCCCTAGGCGCCTCCTCTGTTGCAGAGCTCGTCCTTCGCCATGGTTCACGGCGGAGTTGAGAGCGATGAAGCAAAAGTGGAGAAGGCTGGAGAGCAGCTGGAGGAAGAACCGGATGGTGATTAAGAAGGCTGCAGTTATTATCCAGATTAGGCGCTATGTTCGGAAGACCAGGGAGGCCAAAACATCTATTTACTCCCTGAGAATTAGTGAGGCCTCAAACCGCCAGGTGGAATTATTCCATGTGGTTTGTGACCTCACTAATCCTGGTCTGGAAAGGCCTCCTCCTATTGAGTTCAGTAGTGAGACATTTCAGCCTTTTTTAGAACAAAAATAGAGGCCATCTGTGCCGGTCTTGACTCTGGTTGCCTTAATCTACCCTTGGCATCTCTCAACGCTGCGCCCCCTTGATCTCCTTGCTTGAGGCCTCCAGGGCCCTGGCTTACTGCTGGCCTGTGTCCACCCACTTCGATCCTTGCCCAACTTGGCTTATAAAAACTGGCGAAGGTAGCTTGCCTGAATGGGCTTCAATCATCTCCACTGCCTCCTTCAGGGAAGGGCTTTTCCCCTCTTGCCTGAAGGAGACGGTGGTGAAGCCCATTCTGAAAAAAACAGGCTTGGCGCCGGGCGAATTGGCAAATTACCATCCGATCGCCAATGTTCTCTTCATGGACAAGGTTATCGAGAGGGTGGCCGCAGTCCAGCGCCAGACATTCCTGGAGGGTGAATGGGTTCTTGACCCATTCCAATCTGGGTTCAGGCCAGGTCGGGGGACCTTCTCCGGGGACCGACAGGGGTAGCTCTACCTTGTTGGTCCTCCTGGATCTGTCAGTGGCCTTCGATACCGTCGACCACAGTATCCTGCTGGACCGGCTCTCTGAGATTGGTATTGGAGGCACTGCTCTCAGTTGGTTTCGATCCTTCTTGGAGGACCGTCCCCACATGTGCAGCATGGGGGAGAGTTGTCTGCCCCATGGATACTCCCTTGTGGGGTTTCGCAGGGGTTGTCCCTCTCTCCCATTCTGTTCAACATCTACGTAAGGATGCTGGCAGAGGTCATAATGAGATTTGGAGTCTGCTGTCATCAGTACGCTGATGACATGCAGCTCTATCTCTCCTTTTCCACCTCTGCAGTTGAGGCTGTCCAGGCCCACAACCAGTGCCTGGATGCAGTCATGGAATGGACCAAGGCCAACAGGCTCAAACTCAACCCCGAGAAGACTGAGGTTATGTTCTTTGGGACTTCCCCTTCCGGATATGGAGGCCCTCTCCCCAGCCTGGAGGGCGTTTCCCTCCAGCTGGTGGACAGTGTCCGGAATCTGGGTGTGGTCCTGGACCCGGCCCTCACTATGGAGGCCCAGTGGCTGCCATGTCCAGGACTGTTTTATTCCATCTTCGTTAAATCGCCCAGATTCATTCATACCTTGACAGACTCCCTGAGAACGGTTGTGCAAGCGTTGGTGATCTCGAGGATAGATTACTGCAACACTCTTTACATGGGGTTGCCCTTGACTCTTCTTCGCCGACTGCAGCGGGTCCAAAATGCGGCGGCCAGACTGGTGGCGGGTGCGCGTCGATATGACCACATCACCCAGTACTGGCTCGCCTGCATTGGCTACCCGTTGTGTCCCAAATTAGATTCAATGTCTTGGTTTTAGTTTATAAAACCCTCCATGGCCTGGGACCTGATTACCTGGCAGAGCGGATCCCCCAGCGCTCAACATCGGCCCAACCAACTAGGATGTCGCGAGCACACTCGCTGCGGGTGGCCATTCCTAGGGAGGCTCAAAAAACGTCCACCCGTAACCGAGCCTTCTCTGTGGCTGGCCCAACTCTATAGAACCATCTCCCTAGCAAAGTGTGCGCCTTGCACAGTCCCTGCCTGCCTTCCCGAAGGTTTTAAAGACCTTGCTTTTCCAGGAGGCGTTTGGTGACCCTTGATTATGATTTTTTTTGGTCCACCATCTGCCCCCATGCATGTCTTTTTTTAACTATGTTTTGATTTGATTCTAGTATCTGTTCTGTTGTATTTAATTGCTTCTTGTTTTGCTCTGATGTGAACCACCCAGAGTTCCTTTGGGAAGGTATCACGGTATATAAGTTTTAAAATAAATAAATAAATAAATAAATAAATAAATAAATAAATAAATAAATAAATAATCTTTCCATATCCCTCATATTCCTCCAGAGCAATTTTAATCATCTTGTTCTTGGGAGAAAGTATTAGCAAAAGGCAATCTACACTTAAACACACCTCCAGTATTTTACTTCAACATCATTTGTTCAAAGTATTTAGACTGGAGAACCCAAGCAAAAAATGAGAGAAGATGTCAGAGCAGCTAGTCACAAAATATATATCCTTTCTTCTCCTTTGCCCCCATCTGCTGTTCTATTTATGTAAAATTTATCAGCTTCTGAGGCACTCTGTGTTCATAGGACTTTCGGAATCCAAATTGCTAATGGATCTTCAAAGATATTCAGATTCAGATTCGCTCCACTCTAAAAGAGTCTTGCTTTGCTTTGGGCATCATTTGAATCATCCCAATTCATACTGAAATTTGGGATTAGTCTGAATCCCAAGCACATCCCTCTTAAAACCTGGTGACTGAGGAGAAAGCTATTAACTAACGTGTGCCCAACAGTTATTTGCTGGCAGAGCAGCAATTTAATCAATAAAGCTCCCATTAGAGACTCCTCCTAATCTTAAATTATTCACCAAACAGGAGCAACAGGTCAAAAACAAAGCTGCCAAAGGAATCCACTAACAAATTAAAAATGTTCATCCGTTCAGTCAGTGCCACAATCACTAGATATGAGCCTTTGTTTCTTAACATTCTTCTTTTGTAGATGCCACAGAGTGCAATCCCTTTGATTTCATACTCTCAGAAATCACTGTAATCATAATCATTATTTATGACATTTATATCCTGTTTTTCTATAATAAAGTAGCGCACGAGATGCCTTACAATCTCCACGAAAGAATAAAAGCAACTAGTACAAATGTAACCATAAAGTCACTAACATCCAATAAAACTGGCATTACCATAAAATCCATTAAAATCAACTATGCATACAGTTTACAATAGCACAGTGGGTTGACTATTATATGGCAGATTAAAAAGATCTCTTTTTGCACTTTGCCTAAAAGCAGGGAAGAGTGGAAATTCATTGAAACCATGAAGGTAATGCATTCCACAGCCTGGGAGCCAGGCAACAGAAAGCCATCACTTTTGCAACTGCTGATAGTGATCAAAAGCCTTGTCTTGAAACTCTTTAAGATCCAGATCACAGAGAGACAACTGCTGGACAGCTTAGTGCAGGGGTGTCCAAACTTTTCGCAAGGAGGGCCAGATTGGGTGAGGTGAAAATGTGTGGGGGCCGACCATTCAGCCACATTTGGCCCCCAGGCCAGACTTTGGACAGGTCTCTATAACATGCAAGGAGGCGGGGAGGACGCTGCAGCAACGGAGCCAGGGGCAGGTTAGCTGGGCAGGTGACTGGGGGGGTGATGGACAGAGGCAGGGAGGGCAGGCAAAACATAAAAGTGCACTGATGCCTCCATCCGGTATGGGGAGAGGCCAGCTGGCGGGGATGCATGACAGGCTAAGCCGGTGGGGAGAAGAGGTCGCGGTCCGCTCGAAATTTGAAAACGGGCCGCATTTGGCCCCCGGACCTGAGTTTGGACATGCCTGGCCTAGTTGTTTAGGTGTTTGGCTGGGAAGCCAGAGGTTAGGTGTTTGACTCCCCACTTCTGCCTCCTTGACAGAGGCTAACTCAGTGATCCACAGGGTCCCTTCTACCTCTGTAGTTCAAAGATAGCCATAGAGGGTTTACAAATTAAAACCAACAACTTGAATTGGGGTCAATAAACAACTGGCAACCAGTAGAGTATAATCCTTTGGAATCAGAATTCACCATATGCCCACCATACTGGGCACCAGCTGGCAACCTACCTGCCACATATGATATTAAATGGAGAATTTGGGAGGGCAGCCCCACATCAAGCATGTTGCAACATACAAAGCACAATGCAATTAAGGCACAAATGACTGCTACTATATCGGGCTAGCTCAATAAAAGCCATAGCTGATGCACCAAACAGAGCTATCTAAACTGCTGACACCTGGAAACCCAGGGACCCAAGCAGAATCAAGGCATTCTGTGCTACAAACCTCCCATGGCACAGGAAATTTATTTATTTTAGAGTATTTTTACCCCACCTTTCTCCTTGGAAAAGAACCCAAGGTGGCTTACAGTAATGAAGGACAATGTACAGTCCAGTACACGACACAACACACACAACACAAGTATTGAGAACAGGGAATTGAGGGGCATCTTACAGCATTAAAAGACAACATTGAATTAAAGCTACAAGAGAACATAATCAGTTAACAAGAGAGTAAAATTCCATGTACAAGTTATGAGTGATGGAAACTAACATTGAAAAACATAGTGTCAATGCAATCACACAAGGTTATAAGTTTCTTGAGAATCCAGCTCTGGACACAGTAACTCATGCCCTAGTGACATCCCGACTAGACTACTATAATACGCTCTATGTGGGGCTACCGATTAAAAGTCTCAGGAAACTTCAGCGGGTCCAAAATGCATCAGCCAGACTGCTGACTGGGGCAAGGTACAAAGATCACATTACACCCCTATTAAAGCAGCTCCACTGCCTACCAATCAGCTATCGGGCACAATTCAAAGTGCTGACCTTAACCTACAAAGCATTGTACAAACTGGGTCCTAGCTACCTCAAAGATCGAAACTCACAGTATGAACCAACTTGGGTGTTAAGGTCATCAGGAGAGGCCTTTCTCTCCATCCCGCTACCCTCACAGGTACATCTCATGGGAACACATGAAAGGGCTTTCTCGGCTGCTGCACCCAGACTCTGGAACTCCTTTGCACCAGTGGAGGCCAGGACTGCCCCATCTCTGATGTCTTTCTGAAAACAGGCAAAGACCTTTCTCTTCAGGCAAGCTTTCCCTGCATGATGGACTACCTATTATGTGTCTTTGTGACTCTTTTGCTCATTTTTCTCTGGCAAAAGCATAATAACAAGGAAAACTGCCACGTACTTTAAAAAGAAGTTAATTGTTTATTGTCCCAATCAGAAAAACTGAGGCTAATTCTAACGTTGGATGGTTTGAAGGAAGCCAACATGAGGTAGTGTGTCATTTAGCTGACTTGCTACAACCAGCCAGATGCTATACTAAACTGTAATTTAAAAAGCAATTCAAATTTTCTAATCTTCCACATGGCTGTATGTGAGAGAGGATGAGGAAAGTGTGCTATCCTGAGATCCACTATGACTTATTCTTGTCATAATAAACTGGGGTTCATTATACATTGTAAGGGAAAAGGTTCTACATCTGCAGGGTAAGTGCAGAAGACTCGAATCCAGGCTTCCAATGCCTTCCAGTGCTGATAATATCTGGTGCAAGGTGGGATCAGCAGTCTTTGAAAATTATCCTGTGCTTGCCATTTAAATCAAGACTCCAATTTACGTTTGCACTTTGCACATATTAGATCTGTGCTTCTCAGAACATGGTCTTTAACAAGGAAAAAGAGGCTTGCTTGGCTTGACTTGTATACCACCTGATTAGTGCTAGAAGCTACTCTGGGTGTTTTCCAGAGTAAAATCAATACAAAGTAAATCTTAATCAACATACTAAAAATAAACTTTATACATTGGTACCTTATATAAAGGAATTAATTCATTCCAAATGAAATTATGTTAAGCAAATTTTCCTTTATACAAATTTCCCATAGGAATGGATTGAAAATGGAGTAATCCCATTTTTATGTTGTACAGATTTTGCCCATAGGCAATTCTGTTAAGCAAATTTCCCCTATCTCTGGAATATTTTATGTTGTACAAATTTTATGTTATGAAAACTGTTTGTTATACAAGGGTCCACTGTATATAAACAAGAGAGGCAACAATCAACTAATATATCAAACAGCAGTTAGTTTCACATGTTCTTTCATTATGAAAACTTACTTGAAATTTGGGGAAATGGATTTGCAAATTTACAGAATATTGAAGGTTCTAACACTTAGGGTATTTGTACACGACCCCTAAACTCCTCAGCAAATGGCTGCCAGCTCTGGAGCTTACAATTGTTTCTCCACCAGCTCCGGAGTTTGCAGGAAATTAAGTGTGACCACGCCCACCTAAGCATTTCCCAGCGCACTTTTCTTGTACCTGCTCTAGGAGGGTGAAAATCCCCAGGTCCGGATTTAATCTGGTGAGTGCTGGGCTCTCCTCGATTCTGTTTTTTTGTTTTTTTTTGGGGGGGGGTTGTTTTTTGCCTCCCGCCCCTTTAAGAGAAGGGGCGGGAGGCAAAAACAAACAAACAGAAGAGAAGGAATCAGGACAACGACGGGGCTCCAGGCAGCTTCGGAGGTGAGCCTGTATTTTTTCCTCTCTTTTTTCCTCCCTCCCCTCACGCAGACAGGAGCAAGGAAGTGCGGAGGGGTGGGGACGCAGAAAGAGCAACGAACCCCCAAGATCCCGGGTCCGAATTTAAGTGGCCAGTGGATCTTAGGGGTCATGTGAAAAGGCCCTTAGAGGACAGACCATGCATCATGTATATGTGATCTTTACAAAAGCAAACCCCATGGCTCCAACTGCAAAAATCAATCACATTCTGGACAACAAAATATCAACCTTTTTAAAATATTCACCAAGCAACTAAACCAATTGAATTATATAGCATTTTTAAACAGAAGATACTCAGAACAGGAGAAGCTTAAATGTTGACCTACAGGACTGTAGTAGACCCTTAACATTCAAATTCTGGCAAAAAAGAATACATTTGGCCTTTAAATATCTGACTTTAAATCACAATGTCTGTATTAGTAAAAAGGGCACAAAAGGGAGTGGATTTCATTCTAACAAAAGAGACTAAAAGTACAAGGAAAAGAAAATACAACATATCATAAACACATGCTGGAACTTTGTGCTCTAAAGAACTGGGGTATGTTCAGTGCACACAGGGGTGGAAATCCTGATGTGCGCCTATACAAAAGGTGTAATGTTTAGAGGTAAACGGCCTCAAGTAAGAAATCTTCGCAGAAGTCATGGGTTGCATACTGAGTAGTACAACTTGGGGATCAAGAGATAAGGGGATCAAGAGATAAGGTCTAGGTAGGATGATTTCTTAAGTTGAGGCAAAGTTGCCTCCAGATGTTACTCCAAAATGAGACTGATGGAAGCCAGTCTCACTCTTCTTCATGCCGATTAAAGCACTGTGCTCCTGAAAAGCACAGGAGGGTAGGCAGCATATTGGACAGGGTTGTCTCTCATGAACAAGAACGCCCCAAAGAAAAGGGTATCTGCCCCCTTGAGTCTCTGGAGCATATACCTAAAACAACAAGAAGAGGCGGAGGAGAAGAACAAGAACAGGAAGCAGCAGCTCTAAACATCTCCAGGCTTCGTAGCTGGTTCTCATTGCCAAGACATCCAGCTTCCTGCATCAACCAGAACACGGCTTGTATAGCTAGTATATGGACACAGCCAGCCAGCACAACTTCCACATGCATGCTTTCAAATTGCAAAGGTTTACATGAACCTCTCTAACATAACTTCAGGAAAAATACAAAGGGAAATACAGGATGCCTTCATAGAGTGCACAGGTACAATGTGGAATGCATGGCTGCAGAGTCTAGTGATGGCTGTCAACTTGGGAGGGGTTATAGGCTACCAACAGCTACTAGTAGTCAAGATGGGAATATAGTATTTCATCCCAGTTGCTGAGACAGAGGATGTGGTTACACTTAAGCCCTGCTGGCAGGTCCCCCATCTGCATTTAGCTGACTACTGTATGAATAGAATGCTAGACTAGACAGGGTTGATCCTCCAGGGTTCTTCCCCCTCACAGCCTTTGGCAGCTTATCAATTCCTGGCACTTAATTGTTATGTACTGTTCCTGTTATTCCTTATAGATCACCTTCCTTTGTTAGTCGCTAATTAATTTCATGATTCCTGCTGGGCAAGAAAAGACTCGCTACCTCATGCCCCAAATCCAAGATATGCTCATTTTATACATTGACTGCATCCATCACAGAGAAGCTCTGCAAAGGAAGAATTCAATAATTTGATTGAAAATGGACAGAAAAGAAAAATAAGGAAATTGCTTCTAACACATTCTGTGTTGGCAATGCCAGAATGCAGTTGCTAAACAATTTCAAAAAAGAGAAAGAAACAAAAAGAAAATATCAGCAGCTCCATTCTTTCAATGAAAGCCTTTCCCCACTATGCTTTGCAAAAGGTCGGGGGAGGCAAAAAGAAAGAAAGAAAGAAAGAAAGAAAGAAAGAAAGAAAGAAAGAAAGAAAGAAAGAAAGAAAGAAAGAAAAAGAAAGAAAAAGAAAGGGGGGATTGATTACTTGGTTTTCAGTGCATTCCTATGTGAAGCCTGTTGTGACCCAGCAAAGCTTTCCCTCTTTGCTTTCCCCCTTTGCTGGGTTTGGGGGGGGGGGAATCCTTCAATCAACTGGCAGCAGAGCTGTCAAAATCACCTGGCTATTGGCCGGTGATTTTGACAGCTCCACATCCAGGTTGATTTTTGCATGGTGCGCGGGGGTCTTTTTAAAAGATCTTCACTGCTCCAACCCAAGAGCTTGGGGCAGCCATAATCCTGGCTGCCCCGAGCGCTGGGGGTAGGAGCAGCAAGGTTCCTTTTAAAACACCTACCCATGCCACATTGGCTGTCCCGTTCTCAGCCGGGTGAGGATCAGGTGGGTGGCAACTTCACCGTCTGACCGATCCTCCCCTTGCTGACGTCCTGCTTTCTGGCGCTCACTGAAGGAAAAAGCACTGTAGGTGCTGAGCTGTCAAAATCACGGCTGACAGCCAGATGATTTTGACAGCTTGGCTGCGGGTTGCTTGAGGGAGTTTCCCACCAACCCAGCAAAGGATTGGAACTCTTCCTTTTCTTTGCTGGGTGGGGACAGGCTTCCCCATTGAATAACTATTTAATTTTTTGTAATTAAAAAACCACACCTTTTTTGTAATTAGGAATTTCCCTATACCACTGGATTTTTTGTAATTCAAGTTTTTTCGTAATTCAAGGTATTTGTAATTCGAGGCATTACTGTACTTGTAAACTGCCCAGAGAGTGCTTTAAGCACTATGAGGCAGTATAAAAGCAGCACAGTTTGATAAGTCAGAAGTGATTTGGTGGCACAAAATATGAACAGAGAGAAACACAGACACACACATCATATAAATTTAGGAGGATTTAATTTTTTTGCCAGATAATTTCATAAGACGATTGACCTATCAATGGGCATCAATGAACCCAAACCATTACAATTCTAGATTATTCAGGAGAACATGCAAGAACTGAAAGCAGGATCATATTGCTAGGAATTAAACTAAGAAATGTTAAACCCGAAGTTTCATTCCCTCTTATTCAACAGCAATGTATGTGCCTTCCACTTAAATGTAATGCAGCAACATAGATTAATTTAAATGTAATGGTGCAATAGTGGTTTTGGACATGAATAGAAGAATGCACAGCTAGATAGTTTATATTACAATATCAAAACAAATGGCTGTTGTTTTGTAAGGTGTTTTGATCTTGCCATATAAACTATCCAGCTGTGGATAGCTTGTTTATGTTACAGTGTTGCTTTCCGTGCACCACAGGCATGCACTTACTATATAAGCATTCATTCAACCTTCAGAAAGAGATACTTTGCTTTCATGGCGAGAATACCATACAGGTTGAGGACGGCTATTCTTTCTTGTTTTTTCGATCTCCGAATGGATAATTTATATAGAATTCAAATTTTATTCTTTTTCAAGGATCTTAATGGATAACTATGTAGTGCGTGTGTAGGCATGTTGTGTGCCATCAAGTTGCATCCGACTTATGGCAACCCTAATAAGCGCTTCCCAGGTATCTGAGATATTAAAGGAGTGGTTTTACCATTGCGTATCCATGGCTAAGCAGGGTTTGAACCCAAGCCTCCCAAGTTCTTCACTCCTTCTATTACAACACTATGCCTCTTGCCACTAAGATGTTACACATTTTTTTTTATAGTGAAGTAGCCCTTGAAGAATGGGAAAGCATATATTTCTATTGAGGAGGGCTGCAGTACAAAGAAATTGTGATATTTGACCAACAGAGCAACAGACTGTTTTGACTAAGCACATCGGTATCCCATGCAGCACATAAATGCTTTGTCTGCTCAAGCCCTCCGGGAACTATGCTTTTTATCAAGCCAACAAAAGTACAATAGAATAACAAAGGTACAGAATAGGATCAGATTTAGCTACACTTTAGGCAAGCCAAACATAAATGAATGGCACTGAAATTGTGTGTGTGTGTGTGTTGTGTGTCGTTTCAGTCGGGACTGACCCTTCGTGACCCCACGTCCATGGAGTTTTCTTGGCAGGAATACTGGAGTGGTTTGCCAGTTCCTACTCAAGGCGCCTACAGCACCTGGTATTCCCTGGTGGTCTCCCATCCAAGTACTAACCAAGGCTGACCCTGCTTAGCTTCCGAAATCAGGGAAGATTGGATGTGCTTAGCTTGACTTCTATGGAGCTCAATAGGTTTATGAAATAAGGCTGTAACCCCACAGTTCCTCCTAAACTGATAAATCATTTAAAAAGATGTGCAGCTATGTTAGTGTGTTGCAGCAAAAACACCAGAGAGTCTTGTGGCACCTTAAAAATAAACAAGCTTTCTTTGGCACTTAACTCATGTGAACTGCAGCCCGCTTCTACATCTGAGGCTGGCTACCTGTCACAAATGTTGGTCCTAAATGAACGGTGGCAGTTTTTAAAATGCCATGGGACTGCTTGTTCTTCACAACACAGACTGTAGGCAGGACCGCACAAGCATCTTGGATATTAAGCCCCACTGCAAGAGTTCAAATCTTGGCAATAAATTTAAATACTGTACTTCAAATGTAAATCCATTATCTATCTTTTCAGCATTCAAAAGCAGGCAGCAACATTTTAAAAGCTCTAACTTACATTAATCACTCTTCCCAGGGCATTTCTGAAGTTGTTTAGCACTGTGTGAGTAAGTGAACCCACATCCTTTCGTAAATTATGACAAAACCTAACCTTTTGCTAATTTGTTACTCTCCCATTCTCTCGAAACAGAAATGCACCTTCAGTAAAAACTCTCTTCACAATATATGGTTTTTGGCTCACCACTGACTCGCTACATGCATTTTACGATTACAAAGTGCTGGAGGTTAGGCAACCTAAAATATATTAAAGCTGACTAATGGACCTAGAGCAAAAGTACAATATTCCAAAAGGTAGTTCAGGGTTGATTTAATCTTGGATCTACTTGTTTGTCTTTCTGGTACTCCAGGGCATCTGCAGAACATTCCTCCAGCACCACGTTTCAAACAAATTATCCACCCCACCCCACCCCGCTGTCCATAAACCCTCTTTACTGCTCAGGTGGTCAGAGTCACAAACGGTGATCTGATCAGAAATTTACAAGATTATGGATAATCTTGGTGTTGGTCTCTAGTGACACATCCTTACACTTGATGACCTTTTTTAATTCCTTCATTGGTCTTGGTCTCTAGTGACACATCCTTACACTTGATGTTCTTTTCTAATTCCTTCATTGCTGCCTTTCCAAGTCTAAGTCTTTTTCCAATTTCTTGGCTGCAGTCTCCACTTGGATTGATGGTTGTTCAAAATCTCTATTTCAATTTCCTTACTGTCAATATTAAAATTGTGCAGTCCTTTTGTAGTCATTACTTTTGTCTTCTTAATGTTCAACTGCACTCTTGCTTTGGCACCGTCCACTTCCTCTAACAGTATTTTAAGTCATTGCCCATAAGATTGTGTCATCAGCATATCTTAAATTATTGATGTTTCTTCTGCCAATTTTCACTCCTCCTTGATCTGAATCTGTCCTAATACAAAATAGCTATCTTCTAAACTTGCTAGTAAATTCACTACCATTCTGGCTATTTAGTGATTCAACAAGGCAAGTTCTAATAGATGTTAAAAGCACAGTAAGCAATCATTACTATGTGACAGTTTGATTTAGAATTGAATAGGTTACTGTCTTAACTTTTTATATTAGAAGACAGATCTACGGTAACTGATTACAGAAGTCTGATACTGCATTGCCTTCTACAATTCCATAATATGGAATCCTGGGGTTTATCATGTGGTGAGGTAATTATTACTTTCTATAGGAAGTTTAGTGCAATTCCCCAACTACAGCAGAAAATTCAAAGCTATTCAACAAACTATATACCACAGGGTTCCAAAGGTGGGAGCGATGACTTTTAACCATGTCTTAAACTTCCGTAGCAAAATGTAAGGTAATGCATATGGGGGGGGGGACAAAAACTTTATCTATCAACTGATGGGCTCTGAGCTATCCATGATGGATCAAGAAAGAGATCTTGGTCTATTGGTGGACAGCTCAATGAAGGCGTCTACCCAATGTGTGGCAGTGGTGAAGAAGGCCAATTCCATGCTAGGGATTATCAAAAAGGGGATTGAAAATAAAACAACCAACATTATAATGCCATTGTACAAAATGATAATAAGGCTGAACCTGGAGTATTATATACAATTCTGGTCACCACGTCTCAAAAAAGACATAGTGGAACTGGAAAAGTTGCAAAAGAGAGCAACTGAAATGATTATTGGGCTGGGGCACCTCCCTTATGAGGAAAGGCTAAAACATTTGGGGCTCTATAGTCTGGAAAAAAGGTACCTGAGGGGGGATATGATTGAGACGTACAAAATAATGCAGGGCATGAGTAAAGTGGATACAGAGATACTCTTCTCCCTCTCACAATATACTAGAACTAGGGGACATACTCAAACTGAGGGTTGTGAGAGTGAGAACAGACAAAAGAAAATATTTTTTCACCCAGTGCGTTGTTACCCTGCCACAAGATGTGGTGATGGCATCTAGCCTGAATGCCTTCAAAAGGGGATTGGACAGATTCCAGGAGGAAAAGTCCATCACAGGTTACAAACCATGATGGAGATGTGTAATTTCCAGGCTTAAAACCGGAATACATCAAGGACCAGATGCAGGGGAGTGGTATCAGGAGACAGATATCTAGTCTTGTGCACTGCCGGACACATTTGGTGGGGTCACTGTGAGATACAGGAAGCTGGACTAGATGGGCCTTTGCCCTGATCCAGCATGACTCTTCTTATGTTCTATAGCTATGTTTTCTAAATGTACCTAAAGTCTCTGCTGGCCCTCCAATGTTAAGAGAGAAGAAATAACTGCAATCTGTTCTGGACTGAGATGATTCAAGCTCCTTCAAACTCTATCCTCACATTTGCCATTTATCCAGTTCCTAAATATCCAACATATTGGCCTCCCTTCAACAAGCAGAAAAGAAAGATTTTGCAGGTGACTTTTGTCATATTTCACATGGGCTCATTTAATCTGCTGTGCCTCTTGGAAAATCCCATTATTCACTGAACCTCTACCTATAAATATCACTCTGCTTAGTAGGAAAGTACATGGCCTCACATGTATTATTTCATGGCCAGTATCTAGCCTTCAGCTAGAAAAGTCTTCACTGATCTATGCAGGCAAAGATCAGGATAGCTCCAATCATATAGCACATTTGTCTTTTCCAAGCTTCAGTTCTTCCCATGAATATTTTTAACACCACGACTGTATTAACTCACAGCTTTAAGAGCCACACAAAGAGCAGAACACTGTAACCATTTTAGAGAGTGGTTTCTTTTCTTGTTTTAAGGGGTCCAATGAGGCAGAAAAAACTTATTTTGCCTACATAATCTATCTTGTTAATTGGATTTCACAACTTTCTTAGCACATTTTGAATCCGGAAACTTCAAATTTGGAGGAATGAACACCCATGTACTAACAATGACGTGACATTTAAATATAGCACTTATTGGTGGAGGTGAGATATCCAGGGTGTATTGATTTGTTCCATGCTGAGGAAAATGAAGGGCAACTTGTGGCAAGGTCACTTTCTTTGTGGAACATTACTAGTTTATAAGCCCTATTCAGTAAAAGGGTCAATTTGAACACACAAGCAAAGGGTGCAGGCAAGCTGCATTCTTCTCTCTTACTTGTGGGAACTTAAACCCGGAAAGGAGAACAAACTTTAACATTTGTTCTTTGAATGGCCATCTGCTCATTCACACATGCAGGCTAGTGCCTGTTTGTTCGTTGTAGTTGTTCAGTCGTTCAGTCATGTCCGACTCTTCGTAACCCCATGGACCAGAGCTCGCCAGGCCTTCCTATCTTCCACTGCCTCCCGGAGTTTGGTCAAATCCATATTGGTTGCATTGATGACACTGTCCAACCATCTCATTCTTTGCCGTCCTCTTTTCCTTTTGCCTTCAATCTTTCCCAACATCAGGGACTTTTCCAAGGACTCCTCTCTCCTCATGTAGGTGGCCAAAGTACTGGCGCCTCAGCTTCAAAATCTGTCCTTCCAGTGAACATTCAGGGTTGATTTCTTTCAGGATGGATAGGTTTGATCTCCTTGCAGTCCAGGGGACTCTCAAGAGTCTCCTCCAGCACCACAGCTCAAAAGCATCAATTTTTAGAACCTTCTAAATGGAGAATGTTGGTGAGGCAGCCTCTTTCCCCTGCCTATAGCACACTGGTTCATGGGCTGCCTCTCAGTTCAAAATTCAAACAACACAAAGGCAGAGCAAAAGTGGACCACGGGTGCTAAGAGGGGAGGAAAGACAGGGTGTGGGGAAATGTGCAGAGGAATAATCAAACCTATTCACAGATTCTGTACATCAACACATATGACTGAAGACTAGCAAACCACATTGGACCACACCTGAAAGAACAAATCCCTCAAAGGAAATATCCCTCTGAAATCTGATGACAAGGCAGTGATGTCAGATGAAGGCCTTACGGCATAGGACATGTCACTACATGACATGTTTGGACAGCAAGATTCTTTGCAGGAAAGCAGTGGAAGTGGCCAGTCCTCTGGAGGAACAGCAGGCAATGGTGCCTTAGCCAGCTGGTACTCCAACATGTTAATATTTACAATTTATTCTGCCAGTTATTGAGAGGAAATAGGGTATCCCTTTTTAGGACAAGAGGGTACAAGAAAGGAGCCAGGAGAATTTACAGAACAATGTCATTCTTTGGATGCCATACGATAGAACAGTTTTTGGCATTTACTGTATGCAGAGGTTTCTCCAGGGGCATTCTAGAGAAAGCCTATTGGGAAATCAGTGTCCTGAGACAGGTGAATGGTTAGAACAACTTTCAGTAGGAACCTAAAGGGTTACTTTATAAAACCACCACCACCACCACCACCACCATTGTAGGTAAGGCTGATTGACCTGCAACACATAATTCTTTGGAACAGGGTGCTGTGGCAGTGACCACAATAAAGGCCCAATTGAGCTGGTCTTAAGAAGCAATGGCCAGTGGCTCAAGAGAGCTCCACAGTGTAGTATACAACTCAGTGATGGCATCATTGAGTGGAGCAAAATGGTGGCACTCTTATATTCATTGTTTATTTTAGAGTCTTTTTACCCTGCCTTTCTCCTTGGAAAAGGACCCAAGGTGCCTTACAGTAATGAGGGACAATATAGAGTCCAGTACAATTAAGACATATTCAAGTATTGAGAACAGGGAATTGAGGGACATTTTACAGCATTAAAATACAACATTAAATTAAAGCTATAAGAAAATGCGAGCAGTTAAAAAGAGAGTAAACTTCCTTGTAAAAGTTATGTGTGATGGAAACTAACACCGAAAACATAGTTTCAATGCAATCATAAATTCATATAAAAGACACATAGTAGGTAGTTCATCATTCAGGGAAATCTTGCCTGAAGAGAAAGGTTTTTGCCTCTTAACAGTGTCAGCATGGGAAACATGATAGACACAGTACCAAACACTTCCATAGCAGTACTCATGTTCTTTAAAAGCTCTTGACAAATCATAAAATGAAGGCATCTGATATGTAGACATGTGTACACCTCATAGTGTGAATATGAACGGTAGAGCTGAGGCAAGCCCAGTTTCCTCAAAGAATATATCCTCAAGCATATATTCTTTGCAAACTGTATCCTGTGATAAGTTCCAGGCAGCTAGTTAGATAGAGTGTGTGTGTGTGTGTGTGTGTGTGTGTGTGTGTGTGTGTGTGTGTGTGTGTGTGTGTGTGTGTGTGTGTGTGTGTGTGTGTGTGTGTGTGTGTGTGTTGCTGTTTTTGTTTTTGGTTATTTCTGTACATTGGCAGCCACATTCATTGTTCAATTTTTAAAAAATTACTTGGTTAATTCATTCTGTTCAAAGTATGTTTTTGGTAAGGATTTTAAAGACTAATTTATTTGCTTCTGTGGGGTTGTGAGAGCCAAGCAGAGGACTTAGTGACTGTGCCAATACACCACTGTACTGTGTAGGTGGTTCTTGTTGGCTGGGCACAACTTGGAGGATTTTCTCTCGTTATTCTTGGTGTTCTGTTGTCCTTGATTGCTTCACGGGATGGATATCTCTATATAATAAGGAGGTAGTGCCTGCCTAGCTGGTTGCTTCCTTCTCTTCTCATGTACATATGAAAGAGCTCCTGAAGGAACTCTCCTAAAGAAGCTGAAACAAAATATATCAGAACTTTAATCTTGTACACACTAATTTGGGGGCTCCATGTGGCTGCAAACATGTGTAGCTGCAAAGAGGACATGGAGAAGACAATGTTAAGCAAAACAGGGACATGAATTATTTGTTCTGTCAGATATTTTCTCTGGTTTGGCTCAGTCAAAAATTCCTTGATGTTGTGATCTTATATTTCTGGTAACTATTGCAAAAATGAACAACTAAACATTGAGTGAAATCCTGTTGCTTAGCTTAGAAAGTCACACTAGGGTAGGCCCACTGAATTAGACTGAATTTGTTAAGTCAACTTTTCCAGAGGTTGCACTGATTCAAATGGGACTACTTTAGTTGTAACTATAATGTAGCAAGTCACAACTAGAGTAGACCCATTTGAGTCAGTGCAACTTACAGAAGGTGTTGATTCACCAAGTTCCCACTGATTCAATGGGCCTACTCTAGTGTAACTGGACCAACAGGATTTTAACCATGTCTACTTTTCTAAGCTCAAACAATGTAAGGATATTGCTACAGTATTAGAAAGATAATCGATACTATACACTCTTAAAAATTTTCAAGAGCCTTTTAACGGATGTCAAATGCCTCTCAGCTCCATCCATTTATTCCATTGTGTGCAACATCCTCCATCGATTTCTTTTCAATGTCAGCATGAAGGTGGAACCGGGCCAGATTCATGCTCCTTGCACATTAAACTGCATAGCATACTAGAAAACTAAAGCAGCTGCAGCAGCAACAGTTGAATGTTTCGTGAACATCAGGCTGTGGGTTGGGTTTTAACAGCACAAATTATCAGCGCTAAAAGATTGCATTCCATATTTTATTGCACATTATAACAATCTATTTAAATTTTTGAAGAGCTGGCAAGTTTGTCCACCAATGGAGGCTCAGCAAGCTCTAAACAGTGGAACAAATCCAGTAATTAAAACTTAGCATCTGCCAAGTTCATAACAATAACGGGGAAGGGGCCACATAATGTGCTGTTGCATATACCAAGAATGAGCAAATTAGTGGCTGCCTTCTTATTCAGACTTAATTTAAATGTGACTTTCAAGGTGATATCTGAAAGACTCTTGCACTGAAAGAGTATAGGGCACCATATTCTTGAAAGAATTTCAGTAAAGGTTCCTAGAAAGAATCCATAATGTATGCATGCTGGCTGCCTGGCTTGCTTGCTTTCTGCATGTCAAATTCTAAAACCTACTATTCCACAGACTACTCGGGCAGGATATACAAGGATTTAGGGAGTCTGTCTCATGTAGCTGGTTTTCACATAGCAAACTGTGGCTCATACAGCTTCTTAAATGCTCGGTAGGCAAGGAGAGAGAGAAAATAATAATAAGACGTCAGTTATCAGGAGAGATGTCAGGATAACTTTCTCTCGGTGGAATGAGAATGTTTCCACTTAAGGTTAGCCCAGCAACACCACCATTGCTTTGCCTCTGCTGAGCTGCATTATATAAAGCCTCAATGATCCAGAAACAAATGAGCACAAATCGTATTGGCAAGGGAGAGAAACAGGAGAGACAAGCAATTTCAGTAAGGAAGTCGCAAGGTCAACAATTTCTGGCAAAGCATCAACATTCATCAGAGCACAGCTAGTGTGAGGATACAGTAATTAGAATGTTGAGTTGGGACTTAGCTGATCCAGGTTCTAATCCCTTCTGAGCCATAACCCTGACCGAGTCACTGTCAACTAGTCACATGCTGTCAAGCTTGACCTACCTCTCAAAAATTATGGGAATTTAAAGTGGGAGGAGGAGAGTCACATTCACCACCTGAGCTCACTGGAGGAATGGTGATATATGTATGCAACATCTTAAAATAATTAAATGAAACATAACCCTTGCCTAAAACATTATCAACCCCCACCCCCGTTGCCCTGAAGCAGAGGAGATGATGGATTGCTGCATTTCTGTTTTGGACAAAGAAGAAGAGGTTTCTGTCCTCCAACAGCCTTCGTGCTGGGTTGCAATAAGAGTAGGATGGCGCTAGCTTGCTCATTAACATGTTTTCAATCCCTGGCCACCGATGCCTACCAAGATAGTGATTCAGTATAAGGCTAGAGTAGAGTGGCTCATAGTGCCTATGGTACAGACCAGTCCTTCAAATAACACATGCCCGCATTACTGCTGAACCTAAAAGGATCACAAAATGTAATGCCCAGTCCCTATCAAAGCGGCTCAGCGGGGAATCAAACTCCCAACTTCTGCCTGTGCAGTTTGACACCAAAACTGTTGAGCTATCCAGCAGTTCACGTTACTAACCGTAAATGTTAGCAAAACTTAACTCCAAGAGACACAGAAACACAGTTATGTACAAAAACTGGTACATTGTGTAAATCAAAGGGATTAAATGACCTGTGTGAAGTAGTCCTCAAGATTTCAAGAGTTATGAATTATGATGGTCTATTAAGATATGTCCGAATTCATCAGCGAATTGTTTAGTGGTCACTGTCTGGTCTCAGAGACTCCACGTAGGTCATCCTTTTAGCCAGGACATTTCAGCTACTAATGACTGCCTCAGTGGAGTCATCTTTATATTATGTTTACCCAGCACCTTGTCTTTGTGGATTGCCTGCTCTAATGCCAGAATCTTTCAGAAGGCAGTTGCATTATTTAAACAAAAACAAACAAAAACCAAAAACAGATTTTTTTAAAAAAAAGCTCACCATAATTTAAATTACGTTCAGCCTGTTTTGAATCACTGTAAAAATGGATGGATACACAACTCACATGTAAGCATGGATTAATTTGATGGAAAAATCATGTTTTTTTGGAGGAGCAGCGAGGGGTTTTCTTCTCTGCCAGAAGTCATTTTTTTTTTTGCAACATGCATTTGAATCAGTTCATTTAAACTGATTTCCCATATGTGAACACCTCTGTCCATGCTATTTTTAAAGTAGCTCTCCTGCTGGATGACTCTCACAGCCGCTTGACCTTGCTCTTTCATTAAATGCAAGGATGGGTGTGAAGCATATGATATATATTTAGCAATGATTTATACTTGTAAATAAAGGTAGGCCACACATACATGTTTGTAAACATATGTTGATTGAGCCCAGACATTACATTGGTAGCTATATACATATTTAAAACATATTAGATTCACACAAAGCTGAAATGTTCATTTGTTAAAGATTAAGCAACTCTCAAACTGATAACAAATAAATCACCACATTTCTATTATAGTTTCTCACCTCAGTTATGGCAATCCACACTCATTACCTTTCTTTAATTAGTTTCTATCTAACGTAAGATATATTCCATGGCATTAATTAAACCACCTCACCCATTTATTTACTTATTTTGGAGTACTGCCATAAACAGGGGGAAATTTGCTTTATTGCGAACATAGCTAATTTTGTTTCAATTATTTTTATAGATCTTATTTTAATACATTTAAAATCAGAAGCAAAACTGCACTAACACATGTAGATAATGTTAGATGTAGCCATTTTGGGGGGTATCTATCTATCTATCTATCTATCTATCTATCTATCTATCTTTCTTTCTTTCTTTCTTTCTTTCTTTCTTTCTTTCTTTCTTTCTTTCTTTCTTTCTTTCTTTCTTTACCCTGCCTTTCTCCGTAAAAAGGGCTCAAGGCACCTTGCACTATTTTTAAAAGTAACAATACACATATTTAGAAATAATCAAATACTATATTTAAAATGATAAATAAAATAAATACAAAAACATATTTAAAGGCAGACTGTGCAGAAGGCGTAGAACCCCATCCAGCACAGGCTGCATCCCTATTCCTCGATTTGCCGTTCAGCTAACCAGGAATACCTCTGCCTTGTCTTGTCTGGGTTAAGGTTCGGTTTATTCACCCTTACCCAGTTCATCACCAACACCAAACACTTCTCAAAAACAACAAACAAACAAATAAATAAATAAATAAATAAATAAATGCACTAGTCAAAGACCATGGCAAGAGAGGGCAAGAGACATAATAAATATACTTGTATGTACTTGAGATACCTTTTAATCAATACTTTTGCATATGAGATAGATTAATCAGTTACAGATGGTATTTGACTGTGGTTGTATTAAGGTACACTATAATGAGTGGGTTTACACTGTTCTACAAATGAAACAGCCTCCTTGGATCTGGATGGAAAAGAGAGACAGAGCTGGATGTCATCCTTATATTGGTGATGCCGTACCCCAAAACTCCAGATAATCGCTCCCACCACTTTCATATTGATATCAATTTGCATAGAGAACACAGCGCCATAAGTCAATGGCCAGGGTGCTGAATAGGAGTCTCCCTGCATCACTTTTAACTTCTTTCCTCTAGGGAGGACTAGAGCCACTGTAAAACAGTGTTTCCAAGTACCTTCCCAAAGAGATGGCCCAGAAGGATAATGATTGATGGTATCAAAACCTACTAAGAGGTCTAGTAGAACTGAGACAATTCCCCATGTCCAGTTCTTGGCAGAGGTCATCCATCAAGGTGACCAAAGCAGTCTCCAGCCCATAAACAGGCCTGAAGCCAGACTAAAAGGTATCCAGATAATCTGTCTCATCTAGGAAGCTCTCGAGGTGAGAAGCCACACTATGCTCCAGCATTTCATCCAAGAATGGAATATTAGAGACAGGTGGGTCATTATGCAATATTGTGGGATCCCATTGACTCTTTAAGAATGCAGGAATCCTAACCTGCAACAAGGGGCCTTTTCACACGACCCCTAAATCCGCTGGCCCCTTAAATTCGGACCAAAGATCTTAGGGGTTCCTTGCTCTTCCTTCCTCCCCACCAGAGAAAGAGAGGAAAAATGCAGCTCACCTGGAGGAGCTTCCGGGAGTTTCTCTTCTGCTTGCTTTTTTCCCTCCCACCTCTTCTCTTAATGGGGCGGGAGGCAAAAAAAACACAAACAGAAGCCAGGAGAGCCCCGCACTGACCAGATTAAATCCGGACCTGGGGATTTTCACCCACCTCAAGCAGGTACAAGAAAGTGCAGCTGGGTCGTGCTTAGGTGGGCGGGGTCGCACTTAATTGTCTGCAAACTCCGGAGCTGGTGGGAAAACACTTGTAAGGTCCGGAGTTTGCAGCCATTTGCTGCGGAGTTTAGGGGTCGTGTATAAAGGCCCATTGAGGCAGTAACCAACCATCTGTACCTCTCTGGCAGACTTTATAAGCCTGGCAAGGGAAGAGTTCAACAGAACAAGTGGCAACCTTCACCTTTCCAAGGGTCTTGTCTGTGTCATCAGGTTGCTTTTTTGCAATATGAAACTCTGCACATTCTCTTCCAAACACCCTGATGGTTATTTCCTATTGAATCACCAGATTCCAATAAAGTGGAATGTTCTAGACAATAAATTTTTAGTAGTACTCTGATTAATTATTGAGGATTCTAAATCTACACACTTCAGCATTCTGTTTAATATGCCTGCCCCAACATCTTTTAAGTAGACTTTCAATAGGAAAATGGAAATGAAAACCTTCATTAAATTCAATGGTTTCAATTGAAAGTGCATTCAACATTTACCAGAAACAATAACTCTCTTCAGTACAATGGAAGTTGCATATGAGAATTATACTGTGCTTTTAAGTGGAACAACTGAAATGACTGAAGTCTTTCATTTCCATTTTCCCACTAAAAGTACAATTTAAGACACACCAAGGTGCTCCATTTTGCAAGCATACGGAGTGAATCTGGGGCTCCTGCTCCAGTCCCAACTTCTTTGCCCTTGAGTTCCCTGAGTTGATATGGGAACGTCTGCAAACAAGCTCTAGCCATCTTCAGCTGAATGTGATTACCATTAGAACTTTACAAAATTGGAAAGCCTGCCTGGGGAGGATTTCCAGACTGTGCAAGGATTTGAAATTGCTCTGAGTTACAGCACTTTTGCATACCTTCCCCATCAAGGTGGGGAAGGTGGGGCTGGAGTTTTTGGATTCTTTGACCTGAATCCAAAAACCAACACCTGAATAGGATTCTAATGTGACAGTGGTGGTGGTGGTGGGGATTAGCAGAATGGGACATGGCCTCGCTACAGCCTCAGGCTAGGCTTGCCCAGCCTGTTTTTCCTGGCACAAAGGACCTGACTTGTGTTCCCATCCTGCTGAACACAAGGCTTCAGAGTGGGGTGAATTACTGTAAGTGGAGGGGGCAACGGAAGTAGCAGCTGCAGCACCCCAGCATCGGCCACTGTTCCTTCTACCCCACCAGTTACAATGGGAATTACAGTAGTTGTCACTGTAATCAGACTTATGCCTGAATAAATATGAGTATGTGGAGACTGCAAATCCAGTTGCGGCAAAAGCTTACTGTTTCGTTTTGTGTTTGTTTTTTGACATTTCCTAGGATGAGACATTTTTCATTACAGGGAAATGTTAACAAAGGAGAGGAGACAGTGGCGCCTGGAGCTTCTTAAAAAGAAGTGACCAGGCTTGCACCATGCTCCTGCAAAATTAAATCACCGAACATTAAGAAGCACACAAGGTAAGGCATGTCTGCAAAGCACCAATGTTTGGCTAGAGGAGAAAAAAATGTCAGGAACAGAACTGCTTCCAAGGGAAGGAGAAAGAATGGCAAATATTGAAGGTCTTAAATAGAGTGCTGGTGCTTGAACTGCATGAGGCTGGCAGGCTTCTGAACATGAGTGGTACATGGCTCCGACATTCAGAAATCTGGACTCTTCTAGATAGGGACTGACCAGCAGTATGTATGTTACCTGATTTATGGCATGATACACAAGTGCTAGGAGAGGCATACATAAGACTAATTCCTGGGAAAATATGTTGCATTTGTTTAAATGCCAACCCCTAGGGCAAGATAATAGGGCATGGTTACCACCTCACATACCCTAAGAGATTTCATATCAGAGATGGACCCCACAGTTTCTCTGTGATTCAGTGCCTTGCCCCCTCTGGTGGTTGCCTACTTTAAGGCAGTGCCCAAGGGAGGCAGGCCAGGGAAGCCAGGATGCTGCTTCCTAGTGGGTGCTGGAGGGGGCGGTGTACCAAACCATGGATCAGCTGTACGGCCATTGGCCAACCAGTAGTTTGTGACTATCTCTATGCCAGATGCATCTGATTTGCCTGTCCTGAAAACAGTACTCTAGATGAGACTCCCCTTTGTTCTGATGCAACAGGCCAATCCTCACATTCTTCAACAGTATAGCAAAACGTACCCATCAATTTTAACTTTAAGCATGATGGAGTTAAACTCAACTTGTCATTATGCCTGTCACAGTAATTGCAAAATACTGTAATTAATTGTCCCGCTTAGTCTGTGCCACTGTGCGTATTTTGACTTATGGCAACCCTTTCCAGAGTTTCCTAGATGTCAAATATAAATATGGGCAATAATTTTCCTTTTCATAAAATATGGCGTTCAAAGGGGGCTAAGCACATCCAATATTGCCTGATTTCGGAAGCTAAGCAGGGTCAAGCCTGGCTAGTACTTGGATGGGCAACCACCAGGGAATACCAGGTGCTGGAGTAGGAACTGGCAAGCCACTCCAGTATTCCTGCCAAGAAAACTTCATGGACATGGAGTCATGAAGGGTCGGCGACGACTGTAACGACACAACACACACACACACACACACACACACACACACACACACACACACACACACACACACACACACACACACACACACACACACACACACAAAAGAATAGAATAGAATAGAAAAAAGGCAGGCATTGGATCACAAGAAAAGTTGTCACTTGTAAAGGATATCGCGAAAGGAACAAAGCTGTGTCCTTGCAATAGAAACAGCACTTTACAAAAATGTTCCACTCATTAGGACCACACTGGCCACAGTTCTTGTTTCCCCAGTTTGCTCTATCGGTGTGTCATGAACACACACAGGGGATTTTCTTCATTCCTCAAGCCAGACCTATCAAGAATATTTAATGGTTCATTTGGTAGCAACAAAGTTACTCTTGGTCCATTGTACACAGATGTTTAATTCAATCAAGGGAGCAAAGGAGAGCACAATGGGATCCTCAAAGCTATATTTCAACTTTCATTCTGGTGAAGGAAATGTGATCTCTTAATTGGCATTTATTGTTGCTGTAGTGGCTGTTCTGTTTACAAATGAAAATCTTGCTCCTTATGAACACAACAAAAGACTCCAGGACAATTGCATGGCCAGATTATGCTCTAGTTTCTGCTGATGAATGCATTCCTGAAACATGAATTGCTGTCAACAGATCATTAAGAGGAATGGACAAGACCTCTTATTCCCTTAATATTCCAATTTTCAGCCTGCCACAACACATTGTTAGAGTAAAGAATAGCTGTTTCCTCAGTACACCTGTACCAGCAAGTTATGATAGCTTTTCCAGAGAGATATGAAAACAGATCAAGCATGTCCCTGTATTACATGAACTTTCATTTAATGGGATACACAGGGGCTATTACTCTTGCTGAGCAATGCCTAAAACTGCCCATTGAGAGCTGCATGGAATTTTCTCATTTTAGAAGATAATATGCCCAAATTCAAACAAAACACACACTAAAAATGTGCTTGCTGGCTTGATCTTTGAAAACAGAACTGGGCAACAGCATGAAAAGATCACTGTCTTTTCATGCTTTTTACTATTGATTCTTAACCACTGATCCAGGGTGAATGTTTGCTTGCATGGCTCTACTTACTGACTAAGGAACAGGGAAAGTACCCACCAGTTCCCTGCTCTCTCACACTGTATGTTTAAACTTTCACAAGGAAGGTCCAAAGGCTCATTAAGGATTCATGAGAAAATTCGAGATTGGATGGAATTAAAACTGTATTCAACAGGGATGGGGACTTGCTTATAACACACAGTCAGCTCCAACTCAAGTTGCATTGATGATTCAACTAGGACTTGACTTGTTTTTTTTTAAAAAAAAAAAGATTTAGAAATGACTTGCAACTTGGACTCATTTTTCCAAGTTATGGTTTCAAGTCCCTATGGTTTTAATGGAGATCTGCAGGTCGTCATTAAAGTAATAGGGGCTCAAAGATGTAAGTCCAGGTCTTTTTTTTTTTCCAAAGAGGAAGGTATGGAACAGGGAGGGAAGCCTGAAGACAGCCAGATTCCAGACAAACCAAAAGGCAAGATGAGGGCAAATGGTAATGGAGGCCTAGCAGCAGTGGGGGAATCTAGTGGCGGTGAAGGATGGTTGTCTAGTGGTGGCAGTTGGGAGGCTTGGCAGGTGCAGACTAATCATGAAAGCATCAAAAGGAGGCTTAGCAGCCACATAGGCTCACAATAGCAGCCTCGTAGGGTCCTGGTAGCAGCAGATGGGGCCTACCAGCCACAGAGTGGGTCCTAGTGGCAGGTGATATTATTGGGGGGGGGGGGCATTTTGGAGGAAGCAAGCCAGAAATCTGCTTGCAGTCTCTGCACATGCCCCTGCCTATTTGCTGGGCAGCACACAATCTGAGTCTTTGGGTCCAGTTCCCAGTTCCAAGCCTGGGGGGTCAGGGGGTGGTCAGGGCAAAAAACTCACAACTTGGAGTTGAGGTTTGGGACTCTGAATGTGGATCCAGAGATTCAGACTTGGACTTTGGACCTGGACCCGAAGATTCAGGCTTGGATTTGGGGTTTGGGCTCAATGACTTCCCAACATCCTTGTTATTCAAAGAAGGTGATGGTGATGCTTGTAGGAAGGAGTTGTCATCTGGAAGGGAGTTAGCCTGCCTGTGATCTTTATGGCATTAATACTACTCTCTTTAATTGACTTAAAAGCCCAAGGTCATTGAGAGGGATACCCAGTGTGGTGTGGTGGCTAGAAAGATATGCTAGGACTCAGGAGGCTTGGGCTTGAGTTTCTGCTCTGTGATGGAAAATCCTGGGACAGAGTGCAACTGGTAAAACTACTCCTTCAATGTATCACTTACCTTAAAAGTCCTAGTAGGGTAACTATAAGGCAGTTCTGACTAGAGGGTACATAACATGACATTTCGAGTAGTCTGTTTTGGTTTTCTTGTTGTTGCTTTTTATTTGTTTATTTTAAACTCTGCATCACTAGCAGCTTTTCCTTCCTTCCTTCCTTCCTTCCTTCCTTCAATTGCATGTACATGAGCCCAACATTGGATTCCACAGTACAAAGCCGATAAATTTAAGCCATAATAAGCCTGTTCAAGGATAATACAGGGTTTGAAATGTTATTTTCAAAATGTTCTCTAAATCCATGTGGGACCACTGCAGTTTGCACTTCAGAAATACCACTCTTTTAAGAAAATTCCTGTCTTCTCCAGTACGTTAAACAGAGCATAACAAAACACAGTCATAAGCGAAGGAACTCTACTGAAGGATCCATGAGCAAAGATTAAAGAGATAGCTAGGGATTATTGAGCTAAAAGCTTCAGATCATCACCTTATCAGTCAAACCCAAATGCAGCTTTATGATGCCTGATGGAGCAGAAATGGGAATGGAAAAACTCTAGGCCAAGGAATGGAGATGAATATGGATAGCTGGATTTTTAAAAAACATATCTTTTGAACTTAATGTAGTGCTTGATACACGAGTCATTTAAGTGACTCTCAGGAAGCAAAGCTTTTAATGTATCCCCAGAGGATGTAGAATTTAAGGGCAGCTATGATACATCTGAGCTTCTAATGGTAGAATATATGGAAGAAATTCTTTTAACAGCAAGTATCAATTTTACAGCTTCAGTTCTTGACCTACTTTGAAGATCATTTTGAAAAGGGGAGCCTTTTGTTTACATATAACCCAAAATTTTGAGAATGTTTTGCCATTGGTTTCTGTGGAGACATTTACATTTGGCTTTGAGTGGCTTTCTATATGTTATCAAGCATCTAAAATTTATCTCCCCGCCTATCAATATAAAGACTACCTCGTTGTCCTATTTTTCAAAAAAGGAGCCAAAGAGGAATTGACATAGTAATGAGTTTACAGTGTGATTTTATCAAGTGCAAAACAGAGAATCCTAACTTTTCTTTGCTTCCTTGCCTTTCTGAAAACTAAAGCATATCTTAAGTGCAACGTAACCCCATCATGTAACCTGACCTACCCTGTGAAGCTGCCGACAGTTCCTCTATTACCTCTTAAGGCAACATGCCCCTTGCAGCCCTACTCAGTCATTAAAATTTGTGTTAAATACTTATGCGTACTCTAGTTCTGCCCCCTCTGTTACTGGTTTTATTTGCTTTCTAAATGTGGGAAGTGAAAAGTCTGAAGAGGAGTTCACTCCTAGACTATTCACTCTGCCGGCTGAGCGCTTGGGAGGTGGTGGAACAGGCAGTACTAGTCCTCCGCTGCCTTCCCCGAGCCGGATGAGCACTTGGGAGGTGGTGGAAGTGCAGTAACTATATTCACTCGAATATAAGCCAAGGGCATTTTTAAAGCAAAAAATAAGGGCTAAAAAACTCGGCTCTCTCAACATCCTTATTTTCCAGGATCTTGACTCACGTGGAGAACCCCCACAAACACCAAAGGCTATTTCTCTCTTCTTGGCCACTGTACCACAAACGTAGATGGGTGCTGGATATAACTATAGAGGGAAGAGGGGTTAGAATTCCCCCATATATGCATTAGTATTTAACATGGATTGTACGGTTCTGATGATTTCAGGTCAAATATCTGCTTAATCATGCTTATAGTTAACAATATATAGGGATATGGCAACAGAGATAACTCATTTGTGGATGAAAAACATTTCAGTTGCCCCCATAGTCATTGGGATTTCCAGTGTGGTGTAATAGATGGACTAGGAATCTGAAGAACAGAGTTCAAAACATCACTAGGCCATGGAAACTCACTGGGAAAATGGAACTGGGAAAACCACTCTTTAAATATCTCACTTGCCTTGAAAGCCTTACTAGGGTCGCTATAAACTGGCTCTGACTTGATGACATAGAACACACACACACATAGCCATTGGGGCATTGAGAACAACACAGCAGAATTTTATAAAATATTATAATGAGCTGATAATCTCTGAAATAACACCATCAGAGTTGCAAACATTGCAATGTTAGGAACAGCATAAAACATTACAGTGACATTAAACTGATACTTAGGTCTTTGGTAAAAACTTTTCTCTGTTATAAAATACCAACGATTTTATAAATTTTGTTTGTTTTTGACATATTTTACTACTGCTGCTACAGCTACAGTTGTTATGGAGGGAAGGAAGGAATAAAACCTTACTGGGATTTTAACTTGCCTACAATTATGCCATGAGCACTATCTAAAGTGGCACTTGCATATTCTCACCCCCAAATAATTGCACTAAATAAAAAATCACAGCAATCAATTTTGATTTTCAGAAAAATGTCCATGTGTGTTACTTTCATACACAGATGCAGATTCACGACAAATACTCTGGTTGAAAACTGAAAAACATCTTAGTGTTCAGTGGAAAACTGAGCTTGTGCAGCCTGTGGTCAAGGTGCAAACTGAGAAGTCTCCCCCTTTCATTGTCTTTCAGCAGACCTTCCAAGAGAGGGCTACTTTCTGCATAGATGGAAGCATGGTGACCATAGTGCTGTTGAAAACTTGCACAATCATATTCCTATGAGTGAATATGCCCAGCCAATCCACTGACCCATCCACCTCAGTACCACCTCTCTAGTTGAACTGGCAATGGGTCTTCAACAGGTTCAACAAAAGTGTTTTCCCCAGTCTTGCTGCTTGGAATCAATCCTTTGGTTGCAGCTGGTGAGCACTGAACCTGAGACCTTCTAAAAGTACTCTTCCACTCAGCCAGAGCTCTTTTGGGGACATTACTACTACTACAGAGACACTATCTATGAGATAGTTTTCCTAACTATCCAACTCACAATACAACTTCACTGAGCCTTTTGATCTCCTAGGACAGATGAACAACTGTACATTAAAAATAGCTTGCCAACGCTTTTAGTGCTTGCAGATATTATACTGGATATAAAGAGACCCTACAAAAGGAAAATGCATGCAGAAAGAAGTGAGTTGATGTGCCGATTGCCAGTGGTGTCAAAGGGTCGCCTCTTCTATTTAGGGATAAAGGCAAGGTAGCAAACAGTTGGCATATTCCCTTGTAGCTGTTTTGAGGGAAAGATCAGCATACACGTCCTCTGGCACCCATATCTCCCACCCTCGTTACTGTGATAAAACTGTTTGCTTTATCACATTTAAATAGACGGTAATCACCAGCTCACACTGTTTTCTCAAATGTCCACACAGTGTCTACCACCATACTGTCAGTTACTGTACCTGCAAGAAAAGAACTGGAAGTACCAATGATCCAGTGTTTGCATAACAGGGAGGGAAGTGAAAGGGCTCTTATCAGTTCATGGACACAGAAAGGACTGAATCACACCTAGTGTACCTAGTGTGAATAACTGTGTGTGGGAGCAGCTGCCCATTTACCTGGACTAAAATGGTACCTCTGCATTTTCCTTCTCTTTATCTTTCTTCAGAGTACTGTAGCAGATTAGCATCCAAATAGACCACTGTTGTAACTGGATGTAAAACTCGATACAATTCTTCTTCTTCTTCTTCTTCTTCTTCTTCTTCTTCTTCTTCTTCTTCTTCTTCTTCTTCTTCTTCTTCTTCTTCTTCTTCTTCTTCTTCTTCTTCTTCTTCTTCTTCTTCTTCTTCTTCTTCTTCTTCTTCTTCTTCTTCTTCTTCTTCTTCTTCTTCTTCTTCTTCTTCTTCTTCTTCTTCTTCTTCTTCTTCTTCTTCTTCTTCTTCTTCTTCTTCTTCTTCTTCTTCTTCTTCTTCTTCTTCTTCTTCTTCTTCTTCTTCTTCTTCTTCTTCTTCTTCTTCTTCTTCTTCTTCTTCTTCTTCTTCTTCTTCTTCTTCTTCTTCTTCTTCTTCTTCTTCTTCTTCTTCTTCTTCTTCTTCTTCTTCTTCTTCTTCTTCTTCTTCTTCTTCTTCTTCTTCTTCTTCTTCTTCTTCTTCTTCTTCTTCTTCTTCTTCTTCTTCTTCTTCTTCTTCTTCTTCTTCTTCTTCTTCTTCTTCTTCTTCTTCTTCTTCTTCTCCTCCTCCTCCTCCTCCTCCTCCTCCTCCTCCTCCTCCTCCTCCTCCTCCTCCTCCTACTACTACTACTACTACTACTACTACTACTACTACTACTACTACTTTCATCATTGTCACCACCATCATCATCTGCCATAAAGAAATTCTGGGTGGGCGACCCTTCCTAGGGTTTTCCAGGTACACAAGATTCTGGAGTGTTTTACTATTCCTTTGTTGTAGGAGGGTGGGAACTGGGACTATGCAGTTTGACCAAAGCTATACAGGTTGGCTCTGATGTCATAGGAGCAACAGTGGCGAACTGAACTCCCAGCTGCTCTCTCCACAGCCAAATACCTAAATCACTGAGATATCCAGCCAGAATACAAAATCTAGTCCTCTGCTTAAAAATTATGTCATATATACTAGAGCATAAGCCTAGGGTGCCTTCTCCAATGGGCAGGACTTGTCCTTTGCTGCCCTACCCAAGCTGGCTGAGCGCTTGGGGGGCAGTGGAACAGGCAGGACTAGTCCCCCGCTGCCTTCCCCGAGCCGGATGAGCACTTGGGAGGTGGTGGAAGTGCAGTAACTATATTCACTCGAATATAAGCCAAGGGCATTTTTTCAGCCAAAAATAAGGGCTAAAAAACTCGGCTTATATTTGAGTATATACGGGATATAGTTCCACAAAAAACAAGATAATAGGGGGATATTTTGTTTTTCTTTTGGGGGGCTGGGAGCTGAGGTTGTCAAAGAAAGTGTTCGTTCCCATGATGGACATTTCTTGCTGTCATTCTGTATTAATCCTATACTGTGTATGTTTTTCTGTTTTCCAGCCCCCCCCCCGCAAAAAATCAGAAGAATTAAAATTTCTATCAAAAGAGCAATCTGCTCTTTCATTATAAAATAGTGAGAGTGCCTTAATAATACGACAAATATGCAGCTTTTCATGTACAGCAGACACCTGAGTTATTTAGCATGCAAACACAAATGTTTCGCCCATGTTGCATCTCTGTGCCTGATGAAAATTTTAAAAGGAAGAACATAAAATGTTTCGCATCCCAAGACCAATGTTTCAGTCTGCCCTTGTCTTCTCAGGAAGATCACAACCTATGAAAAATTCAACATGGTGATTGTTAGACTAAATATGAGAAATGATGCTTCTCTTCCCTGTAATCTCTGATCATGCAATAATCAAGGGAACAGCTAGGCAAGCAGGGTAAATAGCAAACTCCAAAATAACGCAGCTGGGTTGACTGTTGTCTTCATTATACCTGCCTCTCCCTCCTGCCTGTCTACCAAGGGGGGGGGAATCCCTTTAAAATTGGCTTTCTTTATATTTTTGTATGAAAAAAAAATATCGCAACATCTTCTGGAAGGAGAACAAGCACCAATTTCAAAGCACTTAAAGCAGAAAAAGGACTATCAGGCAGAACCTAAATTCCAGGATCGAAAAATGAAAGATGAAGTAAGATTACACAGAGTACTCACCAAAGCTTAATAGCTCATGTTTTCATAATCGTTACCCTAAAGCACATATTAAATATGACAGGGACAAACTATTCGCCAATGCTAATGCAGTGACAAAAATTCATCATATAAAACAAATACTTGAGATACAGTGTGTTTGTTTTGTTTATTCATTTCCGAAATCTACACTATAAAATCATTTCCCCTCCTGCACATTCCTCTATTGCCTGTGGATTCCATTTCATATATATTTCATATATATTCTCTGGGTACGACATCTTTTAAAGAAGCATTTGTTAGGAAAAAAGTCATTATCTTGCGTGATAATGATAGACCAACCAGGATGTGACTAGACCGTGCAAGAAGCAATAACTGCATAATAAAGTCTAAAACCTTGGGTTTATCCTTGAGATGAAACTAGCAGCAGCCCCCCCCCTGCATTTACACCACAAACACATTTTAAAAAGAGCTTTGTCTTAGCTATCTCTTACCATTTTTTTCATGCAAACAATTATATATATATATATCACCCCTGGAGAGCAGAGGATTCTATTAACTATTGCAGAAGTAGTTTAATGTACCAAATGTATTCATATTGTGAAAAAGATGGTTCAAATTTAGAATCAGGGCACCCATATACATGCATAGTTAGTCAGACTCTTTGGCATTGCTTGGCTGATTGGGTGTTTCAAAATATACTAAGATGAAGTGGACTGATATTACGATGTATCGCCCATGTTATGGTTCTGACCAGAACCGGGAAGCTCTCCTTACTGTTACCTGCAATGGCAGAAGAAACTCACATGGGTACCAAGTTCACTAGAGATTTCTTTGGAAACAGCAGGTTGCCCCAGTTCTAACCATAGCCCTGATCAAGTGTCATCTATTACTATAGTATTTGTTAAATAAAATAATCATAGATATACAATACCAAATATCACAAATGACGCTGGACTTCACTCTGATAAATTATAAACTATTCCATAAACTATTCACTCTGATCTCAGCCAATGGTCTCTCAAATACCTTAATCCCCAGTATTCATCTTCCACATTTTATCAGTATAGAAGGGCCTCTCCCAAATGAAACAGGTAGTGCAGTAGTTGTCTTCCTATGCTACCATACATTTATTGATGCATATGTACACAGCATTTTTATACAGGATCTATAACATTTTTGTCTGCAGCTGGTTATTTCACCACGAAACCCCAATTTTAAGTTTTAATCCTAACATTTCAGATTTATACAACAAATTATCTCAACCAGAGAGCTTTAAGTTGAAGCTATCAGACTAAGAGCCTTTGTACACGACCCCTAAACGCCGCAGCAAATGGCTGCAAGCTCCGGAGCTTACAATGACTTCCCCACCAGCTCCGGAGTTTGCAGGAAATTAAGTGTGACCATGCCCACCTAAGCGCATCCCAGCACACTTTTCTTGTACCTGCTCGAGGAGGGTGAAAATCGCCAGGTCCGGATTTAATCTGGTCAGTGCGGGGCTCTCCTGGCTTCTGTTTGGTTTTTTTTTTGCCTCCCGCCCCTTTAAGAGAAGGGGCGGGAGGAAAAAAAAGCAAAAAAAAAGAGAAGGAATCAGCAGGATGGGAGGTTCTCCAAGGTGAGTCTGCATTTTCCCCCCCCCACTTTCTTCCTCCCTCCCCTCAGCAGACAGGTTCGGAGTGGTGGGGAGGAAGGAAGAGCAAGGAACCCCTAAGATCTCTGGTCCGAATTTAAGTGGCCAGTGGATCTTAGGGGTCGTGTGAAAAGGCCCTAAGCCACCAGTAAGATCACTACACTTGCATGTTTATGACAAAAAAATAGAGATAGATTTCTCAGGGCAGGAGAGGTTGGCTCCAGTCGCCCCCACCTCCAATTCTCCTTTCTATTAAGTTGTTATGGAAGGAAAACGTGCATTTGTAGGCCATGGGCCCAAATTAAGGTGGATCTAAATTTAAGATGCTAATCTGAGATCAAATAAAGAAGCAGTACTGTCACAATCAGGCAGGCAGAATCATTATTCCTTAGAGTTATACTTTATACACACTCTTTTGCTTAGTATAATAAATCAGTATAGGCCCATTGAATGAATGGGGATTTAGGGCGCTTTTACACGACCCCTAAAATCTGAGGCAAAGGGCTCCCAGATCCAGAGCTTAAAAATGTTTTCCCACCAGCTCCGGACTTTAAAAAAAATTAAGTACGACCACGCCCACCTAAGCATGTCCCAGCGCACTTTTCAAGTACCTGGTCTCCGAATGTGAAAAATTTCTGATACGGATGTAAAGCAGTGAGTTTTGGGCTCTCCTCGCCTTGTGTGTGTGGTTTTTTTTGCCCCCCCGCCTCTTTAAGAGACTTTAAGAGACTAGAATGCTTGTCTCCAGGGTTGCGACGGGTGGATGGAAGTGAGCCTGCATTCTTTTCTCCCTTTTTTTCTCCCTCCTCTCACGCAGACAGTAGCAAGGGAGTGCGGAGGGGTGGGAACACAGGAAGAGCGACAAACCCCCAAGATCTCTGGTCCGAATTTCAGTTGCCAGCGGATCTTAGGGGTCATGTAAAAGTGCCCCAAGTGAGTTGACTCCTCTATAAGTGCCTTTAATTCAAATGGGCCTATTCTAATTGCTAAGGTAAGTCACAGTTTGCATAGGCCAATTTGAATCCATGAAACTTATCAGGGATGTTGGCAAGACTTTGGGACCATATCCAAACACTGAGTTCGAGTCTTTGGTCCCAAGTTCGAGAATTGAGTCTTTCATACCAAGTACCAAGTTGCAAGCCCAAAGACCGAGTCCCTATCAAAAACTAGCCCTTTTCCTTAGGAAAAAAAGGGGAAGGGTAAATGAGTTCAAAGGCACAAATCGAGTCACTGGAAAGTCAGTGGGAAAAGAAATCCTGAGTTAAGTCCAAATTGAGTCACCTTATTGATGCACCTTAAGTCCGACTTAACAATGAGTACTAAGACTAGAGTCCCCATTCCTGGAATTTACGGAGTTGAACCAACAGATCCCCACTGATTCAGTGGGCTTAATCCAGCACAATTTACTATACTAAGGAACAGTATTTGGCCCAATTTGTTTACAAAGGAGTTAACAGACACAGAGAGAGAGATGTCTACGTGTACATAACAGTAGCATCCAACAAGATATGAATCATCTATACAGAGGTGTCCTGATACCGCTAGTCTTTCTATTTTTCTGAAATGAATGACTACTACATACAGTATGTTTTGTTTGTTTGCTTGTTTGTTTTATTTTTAAAGGAATATATACTGTATGCAATTTTTGGCCCTGCTGCACAGGGCTCTATTCCACCCCAACACTTGCACCACTCCTTTTGCAAGTTCCATCATGGTCAGACCAAAATGGTCATGGAGAATGACCAGGGGAAGAAAAGCCCTGCGTGGAGGGCAGAGGCATGCATGTGCATATGCGCACACACCATAGAGGGAAATTTGACTTTATGTGAAATACTGTATACTGTATATAGTAAGTCAACATCTAGAAGAAAAGTACAGAACTGGCAGTTCCTCGAAGTTATTTATCATATGTTTAATCAGCAACCCATGCTGTCTCCCTATCCCTCCTCAGAATTATACACACACACACACACACACACACAAATTAGTTTTGGTGACAGCTAAGCAAAACATCTGGCTTCCTGCCAACCACCATTTTTATTTTATTTCCTTAGAACGCCCTTTATGAAGGATCTGGGCCTTTTTAAAAAGATGTCAACAAGGATAAAAGAAAATGAATATAAAATTTCATGGAGATGGCATTGAACACTGGTGGAATTAAATACTATGGCTCCCCACTACTCTAAAAATGCTGGAGATATAAAAAATAAGTTGGAAGATATTTTCATGTGGGGTGGAAATGCAAAGCTATAATACAGTATGGGGGAACATATTTCATGAAATTAGAGAATTGCAGGAAACAAATATTGAAATAACTCTAAAAACAACATTGTTATTGATGACAATTGTGACAATATTGTACTGGTAACAGTACAAAAAAAGAGAAATAAATAGTAATGATTAATGAATACATTGACTGCAGCCTGACCGTTAATAGCGAAAAACTGGAAGCAGGATTGGGACTTTCGGCTACAAGAGTGGTACAATGAAATATGGAATATGGCGGTTTGTGATAAATTGGCTTCAGAAATTAAAATTAAAAAGGGAGGAATAAAGATTAATAGATTTATTGAAATATGGGAAGAATTTATAAAAGGTGTGTTACTTAAAGGCAAGGAGGGAACGGGCAATTGTTGCATGAAATTTTGGTTAGATTTTGGGAGTGGATAAAAGAGAGAGAAAATCTGAATAAAGAAAATGTATGTAAATATAAGGTCCCAGGTTGAGGGGAGCACTAATATTTTAAGCAGGTATATTATGCATTTTTATGTTAATGTCCAAAATTTTAAAATTAAAATTAAAAAAGAAAAAAAAGAAGAAGAAGGAGCTGGGCCCAGAAGCATTCCTAATACAGTGACAATGATAACTGACACTATCCACATGCTTTGATTTATAGCATACATCACATCACCTATTAACTTGCACTCAGATTACCAGAGATACTGTGTTTTTGCCTCACCAGTTCACATTACCCTGAGTGAGTAATGCTACTTTGAGAGCCAACTACCATATGCCACGGAACACTGGCCAACTATACAATGCATTGTTTTTCAAATTCTATATTTTCCGCCCCCACCCCCACAGACTAATAGGATTACCTGGAATTGTGCCACTTGGCTTTTATTCAATAACTGGTTCTGCAGGTTGTTAGTTTGTAGCCTCTCTGTTGTCATTTCCTATCAAACTCAAGTCTGGCTTAAGGGGAACCTTTGCAGGGTTTTTAAGGTACAGACAGAACACTCAGGAGGGATTTAACAATTCTCTTCCAGGGAATTATTACGGGACTTTACAACTTGCCCAAGGCTATACAACCTGATTCTTCTCATATCAAACTCCCAAACTCAGGGTCCACTAGCTACCAAAGAGCATTCCCCAGTTAACTTCTCAGTCTCCACTTTTTACATTAAAATGCTTGGCTTTTCCTTAACCGTCTTTCTTTCAGAATGTCCCAGGGATTTTTTTTTTAATCAGCTCAACCCATTCCTTTCGCTACAGGTATTCCCATGGCAGCTGTTTGAATAGCAGAAGGCTCATAAGTCCATTAAGGACCATATATCTAATAGACGGATGCACACAGACACATCAAGTACTTTTCATTCTCCTTGGTGCATAATCCCAACCAGAAGGACAGCTCACAAGTTCTCTTTTCTATTCTACACACAGGGACAATGCACTTACAGAAATAAATTGGCAAAAAGGAGATCTAAAAAGTAAAAAAGGAACAGATCAAGACTTCCCCCCCCCCTCCGTGCAAGATCCAACTGATTGTAGAAGGACCTTTGTTAGAAGCTGGGTTGGGGTGTGGGGGGTGGGGGAAGAGTACAGAAAGACACATAGGTAGAACACTGAGGAAAAGAATCAAAGCTTTGGTGACAAATTACAAACTCTGGTCAAGGTGTCCAAAAGTTTCTGATATCTTGTGAACTCTTTCCAGTAGAGTTCTTCCAATCACCAGACAAATATCCCACACAGAATACCTTACAACTTAACACCTGGATGGAACATGATTTCTTTCCCCACCATTTAGCTGGCTGTTGTTGGGTTGGGATTTTTTTTTCTTTTGGGTGGTAAGTTTCCAAAGCCATTTTGTTCACACAGCTGTCAGAGAAAAGATCCGTCTCCAAACATTCAAACCCCCAAAGCAATACCATTTTTTTTAAAAAAAGGGAAAATCAGGGCTTAGTTTCCCTGGCAACATTATCTTCTTTGCAAAGTACCTCCTGTCTCTAAGCAACAGGGCGTTCTACCAAGTTGCTGGCACAGTGAAGCCACTGGTTTAACAAGAACTAAAAAGGCTACGAATGAGAGACGCACAGACCTGGGGCACAGCATCTGTTTCTGACCTTTTTTTGGAAATTAAAGTGAAGAATACATCTGAATGTTGGCCATGTCCTCCACAAATTCTTTAACTAGGCTAAATTACTTGAAGAAGCTTTGCACGCCACCACATGAGACAAAGGGTGTGTGCCTCTATAATTTGTCTAGGCTGACAAAGGAGAGTTAAACATCAAAAACATCATTTTTGTTCTCCTCCTAACCATGTACTTCTGTGTGAATATTCACAATGTACTTATTTGAGAGTTGGAATAGAATTGAATCAGAATCTTTATCAGAACAGAATGCAGTAAAAAGTGGCTTAGTCTTTATTAGAACAGAAAAGTGTAGCATGTCCTATGAAGCTCCAGTCCTTAGCAGTCTGTCAGCAACTGATGGCCTGCCTAAAAGGCCAAGGATTTTGTATGCTGGTTAGAAAGCCATAAAGAAAGTGGTCAACCCAGCCTCCCTCCGTAGGGAGTTTCAAAGTTGGGATCTGTCACTCTAATGACCCTTTCTCCTGTCCTCACCAAACATGTCTCTGAAGGTGGGACTAAGGAAATAGCTTCTCTATCATGGCTTCAAGGCCAAAGAGATACGTGCCCACCTTTGTGTGGGATTAGCCCTAGGGCAAGCAAACAATGTCTTATCGGAGTGTAAGGCAAACTAGATATAGGAGAACCAGAATCCAAAACAGTTCATCTCAAGCCAGTCCAAGGAGTCATGCAAATGAATAAGGAGAGTCCAAAAGTGTAGAGAGGCAGGCCAAAAGTCACACACAGAAGGGAGTCAGCAGCAAAGATTAGGCCACAAGGCAAGCAACATCATGAACCAGAAGTGATTTCTCACAAGTAGAGATGGGCATGAACCTGGGAAATGGTGGTTCACCTTGTTTCACAGTTCACTTAAGTTAAAAACTAGGGATGGGAACCAAATGAAAAATGGCATGCCGTTTTGTCGTTTTGTTAGCTAACAAAACGAAACGGGGACGTGCCGTTTTGCTAGTTACAAAACAAATAGCCATTTTTTTTCATTTAAACAAACCAATTTGAACCAATTGGTTTCTCTGTAAAATGGCTCCTCTGGATCCTAGAGGTGTAAACCTTCCGTGGACTCTCCTGTTTAAGCCCTCCAAATTTGGAGCAATTTGGGCTTCAGAGGGCCAAGTTATTCCACTCCAAAGTGGGTGCCTCCTGTAATTGGGTGCCTCCTGTAAAAAACCTTTCCAAGTGCAATTTTCTGTGCTTGAAAATATTGATCCTAGGCAGCTACCAGCATGAAAATTGCTGTGGAACTTCCCAAGCTCTCCCCTTTAAGCAACCGCAATTTGGAGAGGTTTGGGGTACAGGGTGCCAAGTAAATCAACTCCAAACAGGGTGCCCCCAGGAAAAAACATTTGTAATTTAAAAGTACAGTGACACCCCCCCCCCGCTGCCTATTGTGGGGGTTAGGGGCCCAACCCAACCTGCGATAATTGAAAATCTGCGATATATGGATGCAGGTCAGATCGGCCCTGGGGCGCCTAGCTGGGGGCTCTTGTACTTACTGGAGGCCCCAGAACTGATTTTCAGTGATCCGGAAGTCACTTCTGGTTTGGGGGCCTCCAGAAGGCCTGGGAAAGCCCTCACAGGCCCATTCGAGACAGTGCCAGGTTGGGGGTAAGTATGGGAGGCCTGAAACAGGCCTTTCCCCCCTTAACCCAGGGGGCCTTTTCTTCATATACTGTGGTCCCACTATATAGCGGGACCGCAGTACATGAACCACGAAAGGGCGGGGGACCACTGTACTTGAAAATACTGATCCCAGGCAGGTAGCAGTATGGAAATTGCTGTAGAGCTTCCTCAGGCTCTCCCCTTTAAGCACCCCCAATTTAGAGAGATCTAGGGCACAGGGGTCCAAGTTATTCAACTCCAAATGGAGTGCACATAGTTATCCACTTTAAATGATTTTTTTGGGTTGGGGACGGGGAGTGGTTTGCTAATCACCTCATGGCAGCAAGGTACATAAAAGGCTGGACTAATTTTGGTTTTGTCATCTATGGTGGAGTGAGTTAGGAGGAAGACGTCTCTGGCAGACGCCTCTGGTCCCATCATGGTTCAAGTGCTACCCATCCCTCCTGAACAGAATTGGCCAAAACATTCTCCAGTTCCTGACAAACCCAAAGCCCTCTTCTCGACACCATCGCCTCATTCACACATTTTGCTACCTTGGAGGTCTGGGCCAAGCTCCTGGCCATTTCTCCAAATACTTTCTTCCTATGTACCACTTACCCTTTATAATGAAACAATATCTTCATCATGAAATCTATCAGAAAACTACCTAGGAGATTTGGAAAAAAATAGTAATCAGATTCTCTTTCCTCAGCATTGAATGGCAACAAAGTTCATTTATTTATTCTTTATTAGATTTATATACTGCCCATCTGGCAGCAAGGCTCATGAAAGAACAACGCTTTTCCAAAGGCATCTTTGGAAAAAAGAAACTGTAATTTTTACTACAATATAATAGCCATTAAAATCCCAGATCCCACTTCTCCAAACAAATATGTTGGGATGAAAACAGAGAAGCAACTAAGCTTCTTTTTGAAATTCAGGAGATTCAAAAGAGCAAAGCCAAGTGTTCTGCTTATATAGCGCTCCCCATAGTGCTTAAAGCACTCTCTGGGTGGTTTATAATGTATTTATGCAGGCTACACATTGCCTGTATAAATCTCATATTTTAACAGCCTGTAGACCCCAATGTCATCAACTACCCAACTGAGAGATTTGTTTACAAAAGCACTTGAAAACATTCATGGCAGTGAAGCTGCATCTTCCGACTGTTGACAAACTCTTTCAGTTGAGGGCAAGTTGAAGACTAGGTATAAGGATTTCATTCCTTCAGAAAAAAAGTGTTATTCTCTCCACCACTTGACCCCTATTTAAATCTGTAATTTTACAATATTCTTTAGGGCAAATTGGGAACTTCTCGGATTTTCTTAGATGCCGCTTTCCTATATGCTGACTAGAGATGAGGACAAATAGCACACATGTGTTCCTTGAGCACTGCATACTCCCCTCTCCTGCTTCTTCTGCATATTCACCCATTCCCTGGCCAAAGAGTGTCCCCCCCTCCCATAGAGCCTCATGGTGCAGGGGTTAAACTGCTGTACTGGAGCTATAAATGTGCTCATGACCTGGGATTCAATCCCAGGTGGCCAGCTCAAGGTTCATTCAGCCTTCCATCCTTCCGAGATCAGCAAAATGAATATTCAGCTTGCTGAAGGGGTGGTGTGTTAGTGTGTACTTGTAAACTACCCAGAGAGTCCTGTAAGTGCTATGGGGTGGTATATAAGCAGGACACTGTGCTTTGCTTTGCTTCCCTCCCCTGACCCCTCAAAACATTTGCCTACTTACTGACTGCAGCATGTGCTTCCCTCCTCTTCCTCTTCCTGTGGCCACCCATTCAAAGGCAGCACAGTGGACTTCCCTACCCTGCCTCTTCGTCTGAGTGAGCAACAGCCGGAGGAGGCAGAAGAGGGAAGTATACTTCAGTTGTGGAACGGAGGGTCTTGCAGAGGAGACGGGAGAGGGGTGTGTCCTCTACCCATGGAACACCAATATGGCGAAAAGTGAATCTCATTTTTCTTTTTCACACTTTTGACACTTTGATGGCTGATGATGATGATGACGACAATGACGACAACGACAACGACAATGCAGTATTAGCCCTTTGGTTTTCTTTAATAAATACAAAACTCTCTTGGTCACTGACTTGGGGACAACAAATACTAAATCCAAACTTATTCTTGACTACCTAGTGGGAAAGTTTGGAGTGTGGATGAAGGCAATTCTACCTTATTGGGCCACTGTGCAAGGCAAAGTGCACAGCTTTGTGGATTTTTAGTTCCTGGAAAGTACAGCAGTGTCAGTGTCAGAGCTGGTGCACTGGGGCTTCTGGAGTGCAAACTATGGTTGGACACACAGGAAAGAAAGGGATAGTGCTGCAAGGTAGATGGGACAAGGACAGGTCCCTGACCATCATAAATAATAGTATTGGTTCCAGTATGTTCAGGTAGTGTGAAGATCAAACAAGCATGAAAAGCTGCTGTTATTCATTCATGCTGGGCTAAACCCCGGCCTCCCCAAACCATTACAAGACTCAGGATTGTGTGTGTGTGTGTGTGTGTGTGTGTGTGTGTGTGTGTGTGTGTGTGTGTGTGTGTGTGTGTGTGTGTGTGTGTGTGTGTGTGTGTGTGAGAGAGAGAGAGAGAGAGAGAGATTAAAAATAATGAAATAATAACTAAACAATGGAGCAAGTTTGATTGGTACAAAACTCTCTAGCTGTTTTGGTTTGCAAGCTGCCTTCTGTACTACTCTAAGTTGCACACAACATGCAAGAATAATACTGTATAATCCTTCAGTCTAGCTAACTAGAAACAGTATCAATGGAAGAAACAAAGAAAAAGATTTCCTGAAACAGGAAATACCAGATCCTATCAGAAAGAACATACAGTACTGTACACTTAACCAGCAGTTGCATGAGATAGCAACTGTCTAAAGGCAGCTCTCACAAAGAAGAGCTCATCAATGTCTTGTACAAAATAATATGATAGTAAAGGCTTAAACACACTTTTTCCTGGAATGCTCTAGTGACCTCAGAGTCAAGAGTATAGAGAAGGATCCCCAACCCCCAGACAAAAGCCTATACCTGTTATGATCCGGGCAGCACTAGCTTGTCAGCGGTTCCTTTTAAGGACATCCCTTATCATGAATGCACTCTTCTCCCCCCCCTTTTGTGGGTTTCACACACACACACACACACACACACACACACACACACACACACACACACACACACACACACACACACACACACACACACACACACACACACACACACTTTTTGCACCAAGCCCCATTGTGTGTGTGTGTGTGTGTGCGTGCGTGCAGAGGGGGCTTTGCGTGCAAGCTGCATCGGTTGTATGAATGAGTGCCTCTTGTGTACAGGTTCCTGTACCATGCTGGGAGGGGGAGGCTCTTGGCAACATGGGGCCTCTTGCATGTGTGCACACATGCTTTGCATGTACAGCAGGCCTGCCCAAAGTCCGGCCTGGGGGCCAAATCCGGCCCACCAGGCCATTCTGAGTGGCCCATGGCTAGCTGGCTCGCCCCTCCCTCCCCCTCTTTTGCCCCATGTTTTTTTAAACAGGCTCCCTGTGCTTCCTTTGGTCCCCACCTCTCTTCCTTCCTCCCTTCCTTGTTCCCCACCTTCCTTCCTTCTTCTCTTGGTTTCCACCTTCTTCCCTCCCTTGTTCCCCGCCTTCCTTCCTGCGGGTGGGGTTGCAAGGGGTCAGTGGGTGGGGCTTATGGGTCAGTGGGTGGGGCTTGCAGTGGGGTGGCAGGGTCGGGGAGCAACCGGCCCCTGACACATTCTCAGCCACCAAATCTGGCCCTCCTTACAAAAAGTTTGGGCACCCCTGATGTACAGATACCAGGACCCAATTCCGGTCCCTCTTAGCAACAAGGTTTGAGACCACTGGTCAGGAGCATTTTGGCTCCAGACTACCTTGCCATCTCCCACCTTTCTGCCCAAATGTTCACTTGCATGAAAAAAAAAAGTATTTTACACTTAACAGATGAAAGAATAGAGTCGTTCCTGTCCATAGAGTCTTTCCTCAAAATTACTTTTGGGTTGTATTATGTGTAAGTTAAATAATTTTCCTCAGTTGTACTGCTCCTGGACAAAAGACCACTCTGTTTTTTGGGAAGTGCTCATCCACTGGTCAGAATGAAGAAAGCAATCAACTTTGGCAGCCTGCCTAGTTACAAAGAAAGCTACATTGTGGTACCGGATATAAATAGGACAATCATATACATAGCAGATGACATTTTTGGAGAAACAGCCATGATACTCCATTTCAGCAAAAGCCAACCAGAAACAAATGCATTGTGGCATCTAAAACAACAACAACTAATAAATGCATTTTACAGTGAGCTTTTAGAGATTACATTACAGAAGTAGACGGTAATTCATGAAAACTCATACTGAGATAAATGTATTAATCTTAAAGTTGTCACAGCACTTGACTATTAAGTTTTTTAAATGATAGGCTGAACACAGATGCAGTACTTGGAGCCTCTTGGAAGAAAGATAGGGTACAACTGAAATTTATTACTGGTATATGTAATATGATTCCAGAGTAAAGGCTAGTGTGTGTGTTTTGGGGGGGGTGTTCTGCCAAAGCTTCTATTATTCATTGGGGGAGTCAAGACCCCCTTGCTCCAGCTTGGAATAGGATAGTCTTCTTATGATCTAGGGGCATTAATAGAGCCCAATTGAGTTCCCTGGGCTATCCATTAGCTGCCCATCTTTGCTATCTATCCTCCCTATAGTTTTACTTGTGTGTTGATGTGATACAGTGATGAACACAGAATACTTTGAGACAAGCATCTATTGACCCTACTTGCCCTTTTCTGTCCTGTGTGGTGAATCCTAGTTTCTAATATCAAGATTCCAGGACTACACAAACACAATTTTTTAAAAAATTACTCAAGGCTAAAAAAAAAAAAGCAGAAAGGCTATAATAAAATAAAGTTTTTTGATTAACTTATATAGAAGCCCAGTATAACAACAGATAGTCCTTTGGCTTTTTCATAAATAAGGGAAGCAGCCCCAATGAAACTGAAGATGTTGTGACTAATCTAATCTACGACATTCAAATTAATTCATTTATTTCATTTTTATTTCCACTGAAAATCCATTTAAGAATTTGAAATATGAACAATAAACCAAAAACAGTGACTCACACCAGCTTTATTTATCATCAGGACCCCTCAGCAAACACTTAAAGTTTCCTTCAACATCCCCTTCATAATATAAAATTGATAAATCAAGTTTACTGTCCATACTGTGAGTTATAATGTATGAGATATGGGTTATAGTTATGGTTCAATAAAACACAAACACTAGAAAATCAATTCCACTATTTATCAAGGCAAAAGTCAGCTATATTCTGCTGGTATCTTTGATGACGGTCACTGGTACAACAGCAAAATGGTCACTTGAGCAGTCACACTTCTATCATCTAACATGTATAAAACGTCTCTTTACCATTTTCAACATCATAATAAGAAAAAATTATACTAGAGTTTGTGGGGACCCAAAACTTGTTTCAATAGTTCACATGAAGAACCATGCATTGTTTCCATGGTCTAACATACATATATCTTTAAGCAGGAGGATTTTGACATAGCTTATGTGTGCAAGCAAGAGCAACAACATAGAGGAAAAAGATTCACACTACAGTACTGACAACTTGCTTAAAATATAGCATTGTTTAATGTCTTGTAGAACACTAGTGTAAGGGGAAAGGCAACAAGGTGATCAGCATACTGCTATCAATATAATGCAGGCAGGTGGAATGGGTTTAGAGAGAACTCAGTTGTGTGCTCAAGTCTTCTACTACAGCAGTCCCCAAGCTTTTTCTTGCCAGGGATCTATCGTGGTTGTGTGTGCATATGCAAAGCATGTGTGAGCACACATTAGAGGTGTACACATGCAAGGGGACCCTATGCACAAAAGGTACATACATGCACGCAAAAGCCCTCTGTGCTGGTTCTGTCATGACTGCTTTTGTCGGGCAGAGGGGGAGAAATGTACACACCTGGCTTGGACATGCACCTCAAAGGGAACCCTGCTGACTGCTGAGGAGCTGGTATAGCCTGGTTACTAACAGAGCACAGCCCAGTACCAGTCCATAGCCCAGGGGTTGGGGACCCCGTTCTATCAGTAAAAATAGTATCCAGGCCTCTCCCATTGAACTCTGATTAGCCAGCATCCTTAACAAGAGTTGAGCAGATTCCATACTAGTAGAAAGCTAGACACATGCCAAAATATCCGGTCCCAGTGACATCTCATGGGTCTACTACTGCCTACAGTGCAACTCCAACGGCATCACAATTCCAACAGACACTATGTTTAATGCTGTGTGTGTGTTGTGTCGTTACACTCGTGACCGACTCTTCGTGACTCCATGTCCATGGAGTTTTCTTGGCAGGAATACTGGAGTGGCTTGCCAGTTCCTACTCCAGGCGCCTACAGCACCTGGTATTCCCTGGTGGTCTCCCATCCAAGTACTAACCAGGGCCGACCCTGCTTAGCTTCCAAAATCATTTGAGATTGGATATGCTTAGGGCATCTAGGTAGCTAATGCTATGCAGATGCAGAAATGGATAGATCTGATTAGATGCATCATTCATTTTCCCACTCAGTTCTTCCCCTCCCAATCTTTACTACAATCATTTCTTGTATGCTCTGACTCTGCCTTCTTGTTTTTGATATCACGCAAGGAGCAGCTGGTCTTTTAATGGATGCCATAAGGCAGATGCAAAATACTGTTAAAAGAAACCAAATCTCCGAGGCACCATCCACAAATCTATGCAATGCCTCACTTTGAGGCTTAATCAGAATATCTAGAAATAAGGAATCATATTTAGACTTTCCACTTACACCTTACTAATTGTTATTTGTGGTAGACCTGCAACATTTTAATTTTATTTTAACTCCTTGCCATAACAACCACCCAAAGCAGAAAGATTAACCAGAATTAAGAGGAAACAAGACTCTGCTTAAATACATAATTAATATTCAACTAAAAAGGCATCTACAAATATGAATCAGGAAGTCCAACTTTGTCATTTGGCATTGCCTTTCTGTACCAATTTGCTTTCTTCATTTGCTGCTGTTGCTGCCTCAAAGCAAATTAACAAGCCTTTGCTTCCGTTGCAGAAGCCGGTAAAAAAAGAAGCAGACCCATAAAGTGGATTACTGCATTTCTCACATTTCATCTAGCTATAAATATCATTATCTAATATGAAAGAAGGCCTATTTCTCAGGAGCTACAATAACTTCTGTCAATACCAAGCTGCCTTCATAAATGTAGGAAGTACTAATGCTTTGCATGCTAAACAGCAGGGAAGGCATCAAAGGGGAAAACCAGAAAGGATTCATTAAAAAAATATTTACTGGTACTGCTGTATGGTTTTAAAGTGGATAGCCCTTTAAGGGGCATACCTCTGTCCACTATACAATATCCAGATTATTACAGTACCATCTCCTTTCTCATATTTAGGATAGAAACACTTCAAATTGTTGTTGTTTCAAACAAATAGGATCTAGGCCAACATGGACTTTGAATAATTAACCCACTGGGTGAAATCCTGTTGCTTAGCATAGTATGTTGCTAAGAATAGGCCTGTTTAGTTGGTAGACCATTAAGTTATATGGTAAGTAAATCACAATTAGAATAGGTTTATTCCAATCAATGGAACTGACCGAAGAGATGATTCATAAAATCCCCACTAATTCAGTGGATTTATTCAAGTGTGCCTTACTACTCTAAGCAAAGAGGAGAATTTTGTTTCAGTTCATCATCTAAGAATTTGCTCCCATCTGCAAAATCCATACTGAGGACAGAAAGATTTTGAGATTCAAAACCTTTGAATGTTCAAGAAGGTGAAATGGAGTTTCTCATCCCAGTTATCAAAGGGCAAAATGTTTTAATAAAGCCAACAGTTAACTGTGTCTTCTTTCCTTTGAAGAAAGCAAAAACAGATCCCTGTTCAGTAAAAAACTAAGAATGAATGTTACATTGCTTGAAAGTACTGAAAGATTACCATCCAACACAAATCCAGTGGACCCTTGTATAACAGTTTGTATAACATAAAATTTGTACAACAAAAAATATTCCAGAGATAGGGGAAATTTGCTTAACAGAATCGCCTATGGGGCAAATCTGTACAATATAAAAATGGGATTACTCCATTTTCAATGCATTCCTATCGGAAATTTGTATAAAGGAAAATTTGCTTAACATAATTTCATTTGGAACGAATTAATTCCTTTATACAAGGTACCACTGTATTTGCTGTTGAAACAGTGGGTGTGGGGTTGAGAAAACAGTCCGAAACATAGACAGCATATTGATAAGATCCGAAACAATGTGAAAAAGGAAGTCAGTGCAAGCCCTACCCGGGTCTGGCTGAATCTGTGTTGAGCACTTGAGTTGTAGCCTTGGCCAGCTGTCTCTCCCCAGCACTCACTTGGTCCTTCTCTAACAGAAACTGCATGTCATTTCCAATTTCTTACTAGTGTTTCACACCTGGCACTAATGAGAAGTTGCAGCTTTCCAGAACAGCTGCCTACATTTGCAAGGAAATTAGCTGCTTGATGGCAGAAGGATCCAGTTGAAAGACAAGTCACAGAATGTTGCACCTTAGAGAATATGGGGGAGTTTTTACATGGCTGTAAATCGCCAGGAGCAGTTTCCAAGGAAAACAAGGTGACATTGTACAGGGAAGCTGCATCAGCTATAATACTGCTTTCTACTAAAACATCTTTACTCTTTTTTCCCCTTTAGCCTCCCCACCTTCATTTCTAGCACACGCAGTGCTTCAAACAGTTTGCAGATGCTATAGTACACCCCAATCCTGATCCCAAGTATTCATCACTTAAATTTAACTCTGTAGTAAATTTGTAGTAAATACTCTGTAGTAAATTTGTCTACATTCACCTTCCAACAGGAGATACCATGTTCTTACATCAAGAAACCTCAAGGGTGGCAAAAATGACATCCACCACAAAACCTTGTGAAACAGGAGTTTATGGTTTGGCTTACCTGGTCTAGAGATTTTGGAGTCATTTTCATAGGTGACAAGACACCCTCAGTCAGATGAAGGTTTGCATTGCCAATGAGCCCCAGCAACCATTTTAATCACAGTCATTTTTTTTTTTACAGTATATCCTAAAGAGGACAGAAATTACTGCTTCTTAACTATGTCTAGAAAGAGGACGCCTGGGAATTAGGTAACTTGGGACTGCAGGATAAAAACATCATCAACAACAAAAAGAACGGTGCCACTTTTAAGACTGACACATTAACATAGATTTCTCTGATTTAAATAGTCTGGAGGTCTGCCTGGATTCAGAGCTGCTCCTGGATTCTCAGGGAGTGGCTGTGGCTAGGGGGGGACTTTGCCCAGCTGCAGCTGCTCCACCAGCTGCGGCCGTACTTGGATCATACAGACCTGCCCACGGTGATCCATGCCACAGTGACATCAAGATTAGACTATTGCAACACACTCTATGTGGGTCTGCCCCTGAAGGCAGTTCGGAAACTACAATGTGGCGGCCCAGTTAGTTAACGGGATCTAGGCATTACGACTCTGTTGGGCCACTTCTCCAGCGACTGCATTGGCTGCCCATTCATTTCTGGGCCCAATTCAAGGTGCTGGTTATGACCTTTAAAGCCCTATACAGCTCGGGACCAGGATATCTGAGAAACCACCTACTTCCCTATAACTCAGTCCGTCTCCTTAGGTAATTGGAGAAGGCCCTTTTATGAGTACCACCGCCCAGGGAGGTGCGAGGGGGTGGCAAGAAATAGGGCCTTCTCGGAAGTGGCACTGATACTATGGAATTCCTTCCCTTTTGAGTTGAGAACTGCCTCCTCTCTGGAAGCATGTAAACAAGGCCTTAAGACTTTTTTATTTAGGCAAGCCTGCTGAGCCTCCAGCCTTTTACACATTTTAAAACATCCTATTAATTAGCTGGGGACCTTTTTAAAACTCTGCTGCTGTGGTTGTTTTTAGTATTGTTTTTATAGTATTGTATTGTATTGTATTGTATCATATAGTATTATTTTTATAGTATCGTAGTGAATTACTGTTGTAAGCTGCCTTGGGTCCCTTCGGGAAGAAAGGCGGCATAAAATAAGGTTGTTGTTGTTGTTGATACTGCTGCTGCTGTTGTTGTTGTTAAATAGCAAAAAATATTTGTGATTTTCAAATAGACACAATCTCTTTATGCAGACACACGATCTCCTACAATGTGTTAAAGGTGCCACATTACATGTTTGCTTTTCTTTTCCAGAGACGTCTCTGAACAGGATAAACACAAGCTGCCTACTCACTGATCTAGATTCAAACATTCAGAAGGTGCTGCTCTTTGATACCACAATCGACACTATAGGAAAAACAAATATAATTTCTTGCGCCTCTGTCATTGTCTGAAGGCAGCCTTGCATTCCATAAGAACACACAAAGCAAAGTGTTCTGCTTATATACCGCCCCATAACATTTCAAGTAGTCTCTGGGCTAAAGTTTAATTACAGTATGCAGGCTACATATTGCCCCCCCACCCCCCAGCAAGCTGGGTACTCATTTTACCGACCTCAGAAGGATGGAAGGCTGAGTGAGCCTGCTACCTGAGCTTGAACCCCAGGTCGTGAGCACAGTTTTATCTGCGGTACAAGCATGTAAGCACTGCGCCACAGAGCACACAAAGGTGAGTGTCTCTTTCAGGACTGCTCTCCTGAAAGAATGGGATTATTGTCATCACACTATTGCGCAGCGGTGGGAAAGGAAGTGGCACTTTGTTGCCTTGTCTACAAAAGGTCTCTCTTCTTTGCTCGAGTGACAAAAATAATAATTCACTGCTATCACGCAGACAGAGCAGCAGGACAAAAAGCCACAAAAGTACAGCCATTCCCCCCTCACCCCATCCCTCTTTGAAGTCATGCTTCTTGACAGTTTTGCAGGAGGGATGAAGTCCAATTACAATTCCTAGCACCTTATGCTAGTGACCTTTAGCAAGGAGAATACAAGATGTACATTTTCAGCTGCCAGAGAGATCCAGCTGAAAGACACCGCCTGGAATGTTGCCCTTTTAATTTGTGTGCCCATGCTGCTCCCCAGCTCCAACCAGCAGGCGACATTCCCACAACAGGTTACCAACAATACTTTGCATCTTCCCGAAACATTTACCAAACCTTGGGGAAGCACTTTAAAAAATAATTAGTTTTCTGCTATACTTCCAAGCCTCCAGGTAATTCGCTACTGCTATAATTGTGATTTTGAAGACAGTATTTCTTTTCTGCTCCTTGAATCTATTTAAAATAGTTTCATTTAGTTATGGTTTTAAAAAAATGCTGTCCTGCAAGACAAAACATTCTCCCCTCCCATCCACTTTATTCTCTTGTCAAAATCTACAATGGAGAATGAGACAAAGCAAGAACCATCAATTAAGCCACATCAATTAGCTGAGCTATTTAGTGTACGATTTGCCCCTTTTTTATTTAATCCCCATACCCATAATAGCAAAATGAAATCTGCTGCTATATGAGCTTTGTCTCTTGTTTACTGTAATTACAATATTTACCTTAACTATATCAAATTTTTTTGTGGAGTTCAGACTCATTTAGGTCTACTGATTTTCTCCTAATATTTAGCTCCTTTTCCTGTCTTTCTGTACTTACCACAGATATTTCTATTGTAGGTTTAACTTTGGAAAATATATTATTTTAAAAGTACACTTAGCTTGCCTTTCATTGTAGGAAGCTCAGAAACCCCCCAAGCCACCGAGATGGAAATCCTCATCTATCTCTTCCATGCTAGTCGTACCTGCTGGTTACACGGACAATTCACTGCGTTGTGTTAAGTAAATACACAGTCAAGTAAAGCTTCTGATGAGCAGAGCCTCAACAGCACCATAATACAACATCACACTACTTGTATGAGCAATAGCACAGTACAAGCAATCATCTCCTGATGAAAAACCACTCTCTGCTTGTGCAATGGCAATGCTTGCACAAATGACAGAATCCTATCTTACTGTACTAACAGAACTCTCTACTCTGCAGAAGTTGCAGAGGTCATTACCCATAACGTCTGACGGCAGATACACATCTGTAGTGAACACATTGCTACCCTCTGAAGAAATCAGGTCTACTAGAGTTCCTGCTGGAAGATGGGCGGTATAGAAATGAAACAAACAAATAATAATAATAAATAAATAAATAGCCTCAATGGTTTTAATTAGTAGTGATGCCATCATTTTTACACTGTCTATATTTGAAATAAACTCTATGTTTTTGTGTTGTTTATTATTTCTCATTTCAAATGATTTTTTAAAAAAGATATAAACTACTAGTGTTGTGATGAAAGAAAAGTAGAAATAAGTCCTTATAATAAACAAAGAAACATGGATTAGATATCATTAATGGGGTCTTACTCAACATGTACAGAAAGTTTGACTGGATAAAGTACTTTCAATAAAGTAGTTTCAAAAGCAGAGGGGCTAGGGCTGTGGTGCCATAAGGATAAACAATGTCCTGTTGATGGAATGTAGTGGTTAGTCCTTCCAAGTATAATTCTGCAGCTAGATTCTTAAACATACTCTTAACTAGATAACTACAGTTCTAGACTTGTTTACATTTGGCATTGAAAAGATAGGGAGTCAGGCAAAAGAATGAACTTTTTTAAAATCAAGATTAAGCAGACAGCCATTACAAACAGATACATCTCTTACATTATTTCAGGCAAAAATCAAAGAAAAACAAAACAAAACAAAACAAAACAAAAGACACAAACATGTGGCACCTTAAAGATTAACTTTCATATTTTAATGTGACATTTCGTATTAACATGACTACCCTCTCTGAAACTCTTACATTATGTTGCACATGCCAGAAAAATAAGTGTCCTCACAGAAAACTCCTGCCAAGTCCTCTAATGTCACTTAATAATAGTAGTAGTAGTAGTAGTAGTAGTAGTAGTAGTAGTAGTAGTAGTAGTAGTAGTAGTAGTAGTAGTAAAAAAACTACAATATAAAGTATAGAAACAAAAACAAAGTAACATATAGACAAAAAAAACCCAGAACAAAACAATCTTCCTAACAACCCCTGTGCCACCCACTTCCCACTCGGGACTTAATCCAAGCTTAAAATCCTTCAGATTTTGCCTTTCTCATTTCTCTCCAGAAATACACTGACTTTTCTCCCAGAGTGTAACCTTTACCTTTTTGAAATACACGTACCAACAATTTATCCTCTGCTTCTTACTCTTTACCTTCTTCCATGTCTCTCCACAGCCAATGGCTTCCAGTCTTGGGTCCCCAGATGGTCTCGAGATGACAACTCGCAGAAATCCAGGCCAGCACAGTTAGTGGTGAAGAGTTGTGAGAGTTTTAGTCTGAGAACATCTGGGGACCCAAAGTTGGGAACCACTGCACCCACACTGCACTATTTGCCAAGTGTTATGTTTGTTATCTTCATACAAGCAATTTTTGAGTGGAAAGGCGTAACAGATAAAATACTCACACTTCTGTTCCAAAGTCATCTGGAAGTTGAGTCATGGCAACTAGACATCTTTTTCTTGAGAGATAAGAAATGTTTCTCTGCTCATTCAAACAGCTTCATCAGAAAAAGAAGTCCAGTTGCCATGACTGAACTTCCAGATAAACTCACCTGGATGACTGAGAATCTTCAGAGACATATTCTATTCCAAAGCTATAAAAATGACACAGGCTCTTCATAATGGCCTATAGGCTGAGTCAAGGAGGTACTTCATCTCCCATGTGCTCAGCAAAGGACACTGTCTAGTAGGGCCATTTTCCCAGCAATTTTCTTACATGCAGAAAAGAGACCCGGTGTTACTCTGTTTCACAAACAATCATGTTGCCTCTTCAAATTGTTGTAAAACAATTTGATTGGCATACGTATAACACCCCCTGATAGCTAATTTTCATATTTTTATTTGAAACTTGAATATTCAGGACAATGGCTTCCTAATAAACACAAACACATCAATTCGACTGACATTCACCAAAGCAAATTTCATCTTTTCTATTTTGATATTTTAGGAGGAAAGGTAGAATTGTTTAAAGGTGACTTAAGCACTGAAGTACAGTGAATATCAGAAAAGTAAAAATTCCATGTATCACTCAGTTTTTAACCCAGAGCACAGAGTTCCCTGAGCTCTTTGCCCTCTGAAGATGCTGGCCACAGAGTCTGGAGAAAAATCAGGAAGGAAAACTTCCAAAACATGGCCAAGCAGCCTGAAAAACTCACAGCAGCTATCCATACTGTTCATTTGCTTGCTTGCTTGCTTGCTTGCTTGCTTGCTTGCAAGGATTTGGCAGGTATACAAACATAAATCATGTTGTTAACACTATGGAACAAATATGAAAATGTATACATATTTGAAAGCAATGATGCAGGAAAACAAATACACCACCAGTTGTCTAGATTTCAAGGGATTACAGGTTCGGATGAATGCACTGAAAGGGTATCATCATGAAAAGAATAAGGTTTCTTTATACTAGAAATAATTTCCCCACGATGTACAGTTTTTAGAAGAACAGTGTGTTGTCATAAAAACAGCAATGAAAAGAGCATAAATCAATCAAAAAAATCTGTGTTGACCGTATGTACAGGTTCGAACTTCATGAACAGCAGCATCTTAAGGAGCAAGAAGGCGGCAGTAAAAGACAGAGGCTTACCAGGAATATTGTGTATTGTTATTGCTAAGATGAGCAGCGTGATTCGCCTCCAGCTGCTGCTTGGTGGGACTGGAGTGCTGTCTCTGAAGGCCTGGGATGGAGCAGGACCATCTAGCTGGCTACCTCCAGCACCTTTCCTCCTCTGATAGGGCTCCCCATTTTCACCTTTGTCTAGAGTAAAGAAGCGAGAAGCAAGGTGTGTGGTCATTCTCAAAGAAGCTTCCAGCAAAGCAGGAGAGAAACAACTCGATGTTAGGCATCAATAAAAAGCTACTGCGAGCATCACCAATTTGGACCGCAAGCACATGCAAAAACCCATGGCACACAAGGTCACACAACCTGTGCAGCTTAGCCAAATTTAAAAAAGGAATAAAATCTCAGTTGTCCAACTAGAAAGAAGCATGGCAGGGTCCTCATGGTCACTGTAGAGGCAAAAGAACAAAGATTTGCTTAAAGTCACAGGGGGACTGGTGGCAAAGCATGTAACTTAATCAACATTTATGCAAGTATAAAATTGCCATTGTAAACAGAAAAACCCTTCTGCTTTAGAACCCCCAAAAGATGACTGAATGTTTAAAAAGAGGCCTGGCTGGTGCAATGTTTTCCATTGCTGTGCAAAAGGGGTTTGGCAATACACCCTTTTGTTTCTGCTTTCTTCTGGCAGCAAAATGAAGGCAAAGAGCCTGGCCAGTTGTACTGGCATCATACCGTACATGCTGTTTCTTCTGAATTTCTTTTTACCACTTAGAAGTTAAATGAATGGTAGTTCCTTTTAGGTCCAGGATTGCAAGCCTCACAGCTGATAGCCTCTCCACGTATTTCTCAAAACAAAACAAAACAAAACAAAACAAAACAAAACAAAACAAAACAAAACAAAACAAAACAAAACAAAAAACCACCTCACAATATGTAGCATTTTAATTTTAGCCTACTCAAGTCACATGGTTTTGAATCATTTCCTGAGTTCCTATTGAGTAATTGAAAGGCTCCCTTTTAAAAACTGGCAGTAAGATTCACAATTAGATTCAAGTTGGTTTAAAAAGCAGTATGCCAAAATAAATAGCCCTCTGTTGGCCATTTATTTGAAACTGCTTCCTAATAAAATATGAATCATAGGAAAATAAGTACGCACTTTGGGATTCATTGTGTCAACATGAAAGCACAGTTTTTAACACAGGCCAGTTCCCAGGGGTTTGGGCTGTGTTACTCTAGTCTAGGCCCTTGCATGTTCTCATGAAATGAGTTAATATTGATCTGACAGGTGAAGGTGAAGATGTAACGGCATATAAATCACTAATCAAGCTGATCTCTTTTAAAGTACAAAGAGTGTGTGTTTGTGTGAACAGAGGGAGTATTTGTATGGGTTTGACACTTATAGAACCTCTGCAGGGGAAGACTTGAACAATATGGGCAAGACATGGAACTCTACAATGACACAGGGTATGCCAATCTTTCACATCACATACATAAGAGTGACAACAGTTACTAAAGGAGTTCAAGGTCTGAAATATAGTAGTGGAAAGGGAACAGAGGAGAAAGGGATTAGAGAAGTAAGAATGTCATGGAAATGACACGTGCACTTGTTACAAAGGAGGACTATCATGTATTAATGAGCTTCCTAACAGATCACTAGGTATCATTCTGCTCTTCTCCCTCTGACAGGTTGAGAAGGTCTTGCCCATTTAAAATCCAGCAGAAACAAACCAAAGGAAAATCAGGACAATAAAAAGGGCAAAGCATGCAGCATTCTCCCTTTACGTCTCCATTCACTCCATTTCCGTCAAAGCTAGAAAAGGCTGATCAAGTTAACGAAATAGGAGTTCCTGAACTTTACAAAGGCAACAGCTGTGCTCAGAATGCAAAGATCTGACATTTTAGATGCATTTTAAACTCTTCTTCCCCACCCAGTTTAATTTTCCTAACAGACAAGCAAGTGCCAGAAGTCATTTGAAGGTGGTTCTAAAATAATGTCAATTGCTTCCCATGCCATTTCCAAGCAAGTTAATGTGAAATTGTCATGTTGCACTTAACTTGGCACCCATTAAAGACTCCAGTATATTAAAAATGGCTCTGCAAATGAGCATGTGACGCCAATAGAGAAAGGGGGAAAAGGTTCTTTTTAAACTTGCATCTCACTATGCACAATAATAACTTTCTCACCAAGAGAAGTGGAAGACAGCTTAAAGGCATTTGACGGTGCAGTAAAATTTTTGTTCTGATTAAGGCTTCGGTACAAGGTGTTCAAAAATACTTGAAGCTATCAGGAAAAAAAACCCTAAAATGGTAATTATGCACATTGCTATATGCGGCCCCCTCCAGGTATTGGACAGTTTTATATTCTGAAAAATGTTAATGGCACACTGTTCAGGTTGCTTTGACTACTAAGATGTTATGTCTTTATCCTATTTGAAGGAAAGGAATCTAACTTGCATTATTGAGCTGGAATAGGGTTAAAACCAAGGAATAAAATTTCAACTCAAGATTATAAGGCTCCACTCAGCTAAATTTAGGTGGGACAAATGTTTCCATCCTGTGCCCAGTTACCTCAGAAACAGTCATATCAAACTCAATCGTATTTCCAGACACATATCTCTAGGGCTGCACACCCGAAGGACAACAAAGGAAGGACACTTACAACTAATCAGTTTTTGGAAGGTGTTCATAATATAAAATATACTCTTTAAGACTCCTCATTAGGTCTGAACAAGAAACAGCAACATGTGCCCTTAAATTCTGGAGGCATCCAGAAACTTATTAGAAACCTGAAAGCTGTGTAATAGGGAAAGAAAGAGACAGACGAGGAGTTTAAAGTTATAGCTCCCGAAATCAGACAGTAGCACAATTCAAACCCAGTGTAAAAAGTTTCATGAGTTATTTTTCCATCTCAGTGACTCTCAACTGACATGAGAATGACAAAGTGATCTAACTCACAAGGATGCTAATACAATTAGTAAAAGAAAAAATATCTAGACACGTCATTGTCATCGAACCTTATCATGAAAAATGAAAGCTGTGCTGTAGGTTACAATCATGTGCTTCGTGAAGAACTGTTATTCTGTTTATCATTTTCTGAAGCACATATATCTCTTGCAGCAGGAACACTACTTAGATTATTTGACTGAGCAACTAACATGGTAGACTGAACAAGTATATTAATGTATTTGATGTATGCTTTTCAGAACAGAAGCACTGCACATGTTAATGGAAACGGGACCTATCCCCATATCCACTGAAAAATGATACCTCATTCTGAGTCAGAGCCACTTCTTTAACATGAGCAGGGTTGGGGAGATACATCAGCTTTAATGCCAACTTCAAAAAATTATGTCCATGGTACTTTAGCCAAGTTTACTGTCCCAACTCCACAACAGAGCAGATCTGCTTCCTATAACAGCTTCAAGATAGAGCAAAAAGCTTCTTCACTAAAAAAAAGCTGTGTTCAATGAGGGAGTGGAGCTAATTCATTCGTCCCTGCTTTGTGATATGATATGATATAATTTAGATGGTAAGCCCCAGAAAATCAAGAGCCATGAGATCTAAGCATTAAAAAAAATCCATATTGAAACACAGAACAACTATCACGGGATCTTTCAGAACCACTGCCAGATGTTTCCTCCACTACCAACACCATCACTAAATCAGCCCCTTTCTCATCTACTTATAGCACCAGCGCAGGTGAAGCATTTTTTCTTTCCACTGAAAGAGAGCTCTGAGTAGCAATATTTGCCTGTGTGCTAGACATACGGCAAGGCATTTGCAGTCTCCCATGAGAGATGCTTTGATCAGCCTAACAAAGACATCAGCCTAACAAAGACATCAGTATGACACCCTTTAAATCATGTACATATTCCCTTATGTATGCTTCTTTCTGTTTATCTCTGTGTCCACACTGATCTTTTTATATCTCAGTCATCCTTCCCGCACAAGGAAAGGCAGAGGTGGTTAAGGTTCTGAACTGATATATACACATTGCTCAGGAAACAATATAGAACATCCCAAGAGTATGTTGAAATAGGAGGTTTTTTAGAAGAGACTGAAAAAATGTATGCTAGATGCATTAAAATGAACACAACATCAGACCAGCACTAGACTTAAGCCTCTGTAGGTAAGCAGTGTACAGCAGCTGTCACTTTCTTTTATAGTTAAGAGAATAGCTACAAAGTAGATCTGTTGTAAAGATGTAAAATTTCCAGAAATTTTGAAGTCATGGAAAAAAACTTTTTGGAAAAAATTGGAAGAAGGGGGTGCTGTTTTCCCCCTCCAAGTTTCCTGACATTTTACATATCTGTGACACTTCACAGACCTCACGTCTAGTCTATGGGAACTGTCACACTGCTGAACGCTCTCATAGGAACTGCCCAGCATTACAGAAACTTAATAGTGCCTTGGACAGATCTATGCATCCTCAAGCAAGCTGTGTTCCTACTGATGGATTAGGAGGAGCTCATTTTCATTAAAGCAATAATTCAGAATATGTATCATTGTAAAATAAATACTGTTAAATTGACTCTGAGTCATGTTGTATTTGAATCACAGTTCGAGTTCCCTTGAAACAAAACTTTTTGAACGGACACCCATAGGAACATAAGAAGAGCCATGCTGGATCAGGCCAAAGGCCCATCTAGTCCATCTTCCTGTATCTCACAGTGGCCCCACCAAATGTGTCCGGGAGCACACAAGACTAGATATCTGTCTCCTGATACCACTCCCCTGCATCTGGCACTTGAAGTACCCCGGTTTTAAGCCTGGAGATTACACATCTCCATCATGGTTTATAACCTGTGATGGATGTTTCCTCCAGAAATCTGTCCAAACCCCTTTTGAAGGCATCCAAGCTAGATGCCATCACGACATCCTGTAACAGGGAGTCTCACAGACTAGCAACTTGCTGGGTTAAAAAAAAAACATTTTTTCTTTTGTCTGTTCTCACTCTCCCAACCCTCAATTTGAGTGGATGTCCCCTAGTTCTGGTATTTTGTGAGGAGAAGAGCATCCCTCTATCCACTTTACCCATGCCCTGCATTATTTTGTACGTCTCAATCATATCCCCCCTCAGGCACCTTTTTCCAGACTAAAGAGCCCCAAACGTTTTAGCCTTTTCTCATAAGGGAGGTGCTCCAGCCCAGTAATCATTTTAGGGCCTTTATACACGACCCCTAAACTCCGCAGCAAATGGCTGCAAACTCCGGACCTTACAAGTGTTTTCCCACCAGCTCCGGAGTTTGCAGGAAATTAAGTGCGACCCCGCCCACCTAAGCGCGACCCAGCTGCACTTTCTTGTACCTGCTTGAGGTGGGTGAAAATCCCCAGGTCCGGATTTAATCTGGTCAGTGCGGGGCTCTCCTGGCTTCTGCTTGTGTTTTTTTTGCCTCCCGCCCCTTTAAGAGAAGAGGTGGGAGGAAAAAAAGCAAGCAGAAGAGAAATGGAAGAGAAAAGGAGCTCCAGAAGCTCCTCCAGGTGAGCTGCATTTTTTCCTCTCTTTCTCTGGTGGGGAGGAAGGAAGAGCAACGAACCCCTAAGATCTTTGGTCCGAATTTAAGGGGCCAGCGGATCTTAGGGGTAGTGTGAAAAGGCCCTAAATTGCTCTCTTTTGCACCTTTTCCAGTTCCACTATGTCTTTTTTGAGATGTGGTGACCAGAATTGTACACAATACTCCAGGTGCAGCCTTACTATTGTTTTGTACAAAGGCATTATAATGTTGGCTGTTTTATTTTCAATCCCCCTTTTGATAATCCCTAGAATGGAATTGGCCTTCTTCACCGCTGCAACACATTGGGTAGACACCTTCATTGAGCTGTCCACCAGCACACCAAGATCTCTTTCCTGATGTCATGGATAACTCAGAGCCCATGAGTCGATAGATAAAGTTTGGATTTTTTGCCCCAATATGCACTACTTTACATTTTCCTCAGAAGACACATGCATACTATCTCCAACCAAAGCCTATAATCCAGAGGGGCGGGCAAGCGGGCAGGTCTGAATGTTTGTATACCCTGACACATGATGCACATACAACTTTAGTGAAGGAGGAGACACAGGCTCAAACAGACTAGTTGCAGGGGGAAGAGGGAGGTAGTAGCAGCATTTTGCCTATCTCCATACCTGCCTTCCAGCCACTAATTGTGTGTGTGTGTGTGTGTGTGTGTGTGTGTGTGTGTGCATGAGTGAGTGTCAGTGAATATGTCAGTGTTGGTGAACCTATGGCACAGGGGGCAAAGGCGGCACTCGGAGACCTTTCTGTGGGCACCCAACATCGCCTCTTCACAGTCGCCTGTATTCAGGTTAAATTGCTGTATTGGCACTTTGCAAAAAAAAATTAGTGGGTTTTGAATCGCAGTTTGTGCACTTGGTCTCTAAAAGGTTCACCATCACTGGTGTATGTTGAGCTCTTCTGCACCTATCTATCCCTCATTGAAGCTGCTGACAAAAAAAAAGCCTTCCTCATGCCCATCTCTCCCCTTTCCCTGGCGGAGGAGAAACCAACACACATACACTGAACAATCCTTGTAATTTTCTGTCTCACTGCATGGGGACACTCTCTCCATGTGTGCAGGGCTGGGCAGGGCTTCATTCAAAACAGGAAGGAAACAAACTGGCTGTTGGTGGCCCATGTACTGCCCTGATGGAGATCTGGGCAAGCACACACACACAGAGCCTACAGAGAACCTTGCAAGCAGTAAATGCACACTGAGAATTGGCATAGTGAAATAAAAATGGGAAGCAATTTTCCACAACAGAGGAGTGTGCATTGGGCAATTTGAATCATAAAACAACAATATTAAACCCTAGTTAAAATAACTGGACCTCTAGTGAAGGAATTAAGAAAAAACAAATGTCCTGTTACAAAGAAGAATTTTATAATTTCCTGGAACTGCTCATGAGGCAAAGACAATATAAAATATGAAGTGAAAAGGAAAGGCAAATAGTGGAGAAAAACTGGGCCAAATGTGAACTGGGCCCACTGTTCTTGAAGGGGGACTTCTAGCATGGCAAGATGATGTTTGCACATTCAGTTTAAGACAAAGGTGTCAAAGGATCCATTTATAGTCTATTGTCTCATCACCAACAGAAGGGCTGGCTGGGACTCCTGCAGAGCTGTCCATTGCCTCAACACATACTACATCACCTGCACAGTGCATACAAAGCAGAAGGTAATGTCTGTTATGTACTACCTTAGGCAATACTTTAATGGAACCAATGACCTCCAGAGGTGGTAAGCGCTCCAGCGCTGGAGGTATTCAAGAGAAATTTGATTTGCATTCCTTTGATTTGTATTACTGCATAGAGCAGGGGGTTGGATTTGATGGCCTTGTAGACCCCTTCCAACTTCACTGTTCTATGATTCTATGTTGCAGAATTTTGTTTCAGAAACAGCTCTGAAACAAAGTTGAAAATAAAAGGAGCCAAGGTCTACCCCTGGTGGCAGCCTCTCTCCCTGCTCAGGGGCTTTATTCGAAACAGGAAATAAACAAACAGGCTGCCAGCAGTCCTTGCAAAGCCTTCATGGAGCTCTGGGCAAGCACACAGGTGCACAGCTTAGAGGCTACCTTACCCTTGACCAACAGAGAATCACCAAGATATCACTTCTCTGTATACAAAGTAACAGCTGGCTGTGCTGTACAATACTGGAGGAGGGGGAGAGAGATTAAATAGAAAGGAGGTGGGTAAGGATTAGAGGATTCTGTGGTGACCCTGGGTGGGTTTCCCAGTGCCCCACAGTGCCATGACACACAGTTTGGGAACCACTGTTCCAGGCACCGGATGCCATCCACTCCAGATGATGTCAAGGAGAAATAGAGCTGCATATCATCCGCATGTTGATGACACAAATCTCTGAATTGCCTGATGGCCTTGTATAGATGTTAAACAGCATTAGGGAGGAAATCAACCTCTGTTGGACCCCACAATTAGGGCCCCATGGGGCCAAAAAAGTTTCCCTTAACCGCACTCTCTGGAGTTGGCCATCAAGAAAGGGCTGGAACAAGCTTAGTTAAAGACCACCATCAATCCCTAACCCAAATAACCACTCCAGGAGGATATCATGGCCAATGGTAGCAAAGGCAGCTGAGAGAGCACAAGGAAGACCAACAGGGTCAAATTATCCCTCTCAACTTCCCTTCCAAAAGTCATCTTGTACTGTAGTGCCTTAACCCAGGCTGGAAAGGATCTAAAGAGTCAGTTTCTTCCATGAATGCCTGCAGTTAGTCCGCCATCCTCTTCTTGATCAACTTGACAGTAAATGGAATATTTTCAAAAGGCCTGAAGTTTTATTCATCTTGTCAGTGCTAGAATTCTTTCCTTTTTTTTCAAAGTAAGCCTAAAATCATTTCATTTAAGCAGGAGGATAAAACCCACTCCTACAACAAAGTGTTGATGACATGAGAGACTCATTTCACTGCTGTTTCCTTCGTCACTTACAATACCCAAGATAGACAAGGTGGTAGGTGTACAACGGGTAAGCGCCTTGTCAACTTTCAGTTATTACTGGCACAAACTGATCCAGTAAGACAGGATATCTCAAACTGACCTATCAAACAATTACAGGAGTAAGATCCTGACAGGTGGCTTCAATATTTTATCTGAAACTGATTACATATAGTGACATCTGTTGATTGAGTCCAGTTTGGATGTCCAAACTTAGTGAGGTCACAAACCACTCAGTACAGTTCCAGCTGTTGATTGGATGCCTCACTAATCTGACTTACCATATTTTCCTCTTTATACAATGTTACTTTTTCTAAAATAATGATGCCAAAAATTAAGGGACTTGGTATACACAGAAGTAAGCCTTTCAGGGTGGGTGGGTGGAGGAGAACCCAAACTCACCTTGCTTTTTCCCTCCGTAGTTTCGGCTCCGTCTTTCCTTGAGTTCTCCACTCCCACCGCCCCTGCTGTTTTCTTTCACTTCCCCGTTCCAAAACACTCCCCTCAGCTTTGGTGAGTTTGTTTTTTTGCAGGATCAGGCTGGAGCAGCCCATTAAGAAATGTGCCCCCAAAAGAAAAGAAAAAAGCCACACCTTTTTTTATTCTGAAAATGCATTTCTTAATGGGCTGCTCAAGCCCAATGGAGCCCGATCCTGCAAAAAACAAACCCACCAAAGCAGACAAGAGTGTTTAGAATGGGGAAATTAAAGGTAACAGTGGGGGTTGGGGTTGGGGGTGGAGTAGACCTCAAGGAGGATTTATTAATTTTATTTATATGGGTGTCTAAAACGTGAAGGGCATCTAATAAAAGGTGGCATCCTATATAGACAGAAAAATATGGTATGTTGCACATTCTTTTTGAAGCGTTAATTGCCATGGTTTCCAAGACATCCTGGAAACCATTCAGATCCAGTCAACTGTGAAGGTGAACCGTCTTAACAGATCCAGCCTCCCAACAGAGGTGTGTGTGTGCCAGCATCACTCCAATTTTCAGTAGGTAACAGTCCAACAGTCTCCCTGCTCCAGTGAGAAAACCAGGTCCAACATGTGTCCTGGCATGTGTTTGGGGCTGGTGACATCGTGAGATATTTATTTTATTTTATTTTATCTATATACCACCCATCTGGCCTGTGGGCCACCCGGGAGATACCATGGTCTCCTTGGAGGAAAGTGAAGCTAATTAGCTCATATATGTCTACTAACAGGATAGCTATAGCAAGGGATAGATACCAAATACCTGGGACTAGCTGTTCTGGAATGCACAATTAAAAAGTCTAAGGTTATTAAATCCCTGCATCATCTTATAAATCTAGCCTGAGCCGAATGAAGTCTGTTAGAGAGTATAAGCTGAAGCATATGTGTCAACATAGCTATTGAGATCTTGGCATCCATATTTATCAAGGGAGATGGGGAGACATAAACAGAATACAAGATAAGATCTCTGAACTTAGTGAGAAATGTTACATGACTTACTTAAAATATTTATTTTTAAAAGAATTTACTATAGACTGCCAATAAAATAACAACTAGAAAATTAATATATGTGTTGTACCAATCAACAGGAAAATGAATCATGACTGGGAACTTTTTTCAGTTCCATAGTTTTAACAGCCTTTGTCACCTTATCCAGAGAAAGAAAGAAAGCAATATAGGCAACCTAAACATAGCAACAAATAATGCAGAAAACATTTCATTGTGTGGGTGGAAAGAGAGTGCAACTGTACTGCTTGGAATGAGACATTTAAAATGGCTGATTTATAGATGTAAAAATGATATGTAATTTCCCGTAGATATAATAGGTGACATCATATTATGTTGCTTATCGTCTTTCAGTCTATAACTTACAACATTCACCACTCCCTACCAATTTTCTTGCCTGGTATTGTTTAATTTCAAAAAATCCAGTTTCTTGGCATACAATAGATTAAGTCACATTTCACTGTAATGAGACAGTGATATAACTCTGGAATCTCCAGGGTAACCATGCTAGTCAGTTCCAGCAAAAACAGCAAAGAGTTATGTCGCACATTTTAAAAACAACACATTTTATTTGGCACAAGCTTTTGTGAATTGCAGCCAACTTGCATCTGATAAAGTGGGCTGAAGTCCATGAAAATGTGTAACAAAAAACATGCCAGTGTTCAAGACTGTTTCTTCTGTATAACTTAGCGCAGAAATAAGCAGTGCACATAATTCCTCATCTTGCTCCTCTAAAGATGCAAAGCTTTATACAGAACAATAAGGGGTGATTGAATAAGGTTAGGTACTGAAAGGTCATTATTAGTTCCTCTCTCCTCCAAAAACCTTGATCCTCCTCTCTGTGAACCTGTGATGATTAGGAGGTTCCTGCCATTTTGTAGAGCCAATGCTGCCATCTGTCAAAATGAGTTCAAGAAGAGATAAGGCTTCTTTAGGCATTTGGTCAATGTGGAGATCCCACAAGTAATGGGGAAAGCACCCCGAGGAAGGAAAAGCTATTATATTCAGGCAGCCTCTCAATATGATATAGAAACTGAAATAAATAAATAAATATACCTTTAGACAATATCTGTAAATTTAACTTTGAAAAAGCAATTTGCTCATTAAATATAAGGAAATGCCTTGGCTGTATTAGATGATACCATCTAACATCCTTTTTAATTTATGGTTTTTAATTTGTTCATAGGCAAACATGAGTGGAAAGTTTCCCATGTAATTAGCTGAGCTGGCCTAACCAACTACCATATTTTTCGCTCTATAAGACGCACCAGACCATAAGATGCACCTAGTTTTTAAAGGAGGAAAACAAGGAAAAATGTTTAGCTTAAGGTTTCATGGCAGGGGGATCCTGGATGCAAAAGGGGAGGCTTGCAAACGAGATGATTGGAACTGTGGAATACAAGCTGCAAAATGGGAGGCTTGCAAACGAGGTGATTGAAATTGTGGAATGCAAGCTGCAAAATGGGAGGCTTGCAAACGAGGTGATTGAAATTGTGGAATGCAAGCTGCAAAAGAGGAGGCTTGCAAACGAGGTGATTGGAACTGTGGAATCAAGTAGGGATAGGCACAAAATGAAAAACGAAATGCTGTTTTGTTGTGTTGTTACATAACAAAATGAGGAAGCAGCATTTCATTACAGACCATCCAAGAGTTCCTGGCGGTAGGCCATGCCACCGCTGCCACCACCGCTGAAGGTCCTGGCCAGCCGGGGAGGCCGAGCAGCCCAGTGGTAGACTGCACTGCCGCCATCGCCAAAGGTGCCTGCGGTGCAAGAACCCAGGAGGAGGGGTAAGTAGCGGCCCCAGAGCAGGAGAAGGGGATGGGCTGTCTGGTAGGGGGTTATCCAGCTCCCCCACCTTTTTGTTTTGTAAAAAAATCATTTCATACAAATCTTTTGAAAACAATTGTACAAAATGAAACGAAAGGAAATGGGGGAATGCAATTCTTCCATTTTGTGCCCATCCTGAGAATCCAGGCTTCAGAGGCTCTGTGGAGGAGACCTCTTTGCAAACGAGGTGATTCTTTGACTGGGGAATCTTGGCTGCAAAAGGGGAGGGATGGGGAGAGTCTCCCTGGAAGAAGCCTCTTTGCAAACGAGTTGATTGGAACTGCGGAATCCTGGCTGCAGCAGGGATGGGAGAGGTTCCAGGTGCAGGTAACTTCTCTCTAAAGGAAAATCTGTGATAAACATATGTAGCAGGGACTACCGTATTCGCTCTACAAGATGCACAGACATTTCCCCTTTTGAGGGTGGGGAAAGTGTGTCTAATAGAGCGGAAAATATGGTAAATATGCACAACCACCACATTTTCCCAGTAGGCAAGAGTTTGTGGGGGGGGGAGTCCATCTATGAAAAGGGTAAATGTTTTTGAGCAAATACAATAACAAGCATACACTGAAAAAATTGACAATCCTATGTTTCCATGTCCACAATGCCAGCATATATTGGTATTTACAGATGTGACTGCTATTTATACAGCTGACTATTTATTGTGTTTTATATATTCTAGTGTTGTTCATGTCAGACCTTATATTACTAAAACCGTTTATGCTCTTATTTTGATATTTATTTTTAACAGATAGGTAAACTGCTGGTTTATTATAGTCCATACTATTTAATCATAATCAAAAAATGAATCATGCAGATGCAATTTAGCTTCACTAAAACTACCTTTGCATACAAAATAAGAAATGAAAATGTAAAAAAACTATGCAGAATACAGTACAGCTAACACCAAAACAGAAATTTTGCAGTTTATATTAAAACAGTATTTTACATAAACAGAACTATTAACAAACATACAATAGGACCCCCTGTATCTGTGGGTAATTGGTTCCAGGCTTCCCACAGATACTGAACTAAAGTACAGAAAAGACACACACAGAGCCCAGTTTCATCATGCTAATTATTGACAGTAACAATTGAAAACTTGTTTTGGATGGTATCTTTTCTCAGCAACCACCTGTTTCAATACTGTTGGAAATGTTGTTGCAGCCTTAGCATTGGCAGATACAGTGTCCCCTGTCCATTTCATGGAATCATAGAATCAAAGATTTGGAAGAGACCTCAAGGGTCATCCAGTCCAACCCCCTGCCATGCAGTACTCCCGACATATGCCCATCCAGCCTTTGCTTTAAAACCTCCAAAGAAGGAGACTCCACCACCCTCTGTGGCAGCACATTCCACTGTCAAACAGCTCTAACTATCATGAAGTTCTTCCAAATGTTTAAATTGAATCTCTTTTCCTGTAGTTTGAAACCATTGCCCCACGTCCTTGTCTCTGAAGCTATGGAGAATAAACCAGTCACCTCTCCAATATGACATCCTTTCAAATATTTAATCATAACTATCATATCCCCTCTCAGCTTTTTGTAAGGATAAACATTCCCAGCTCTCTAAGCTGCTCCTCATAAGATATTTCTTTCAGATCTCCAACCATCTTGGTCGCCCTCCTCTGGACCTGCTCAAGGTTGTCAACATCCTTTTAAATTGGGGTGTGCAAAATTGGACACAGTACTCCAGGCGGGGTCTGACTAGAGCAGAATAGAATGACACTATCATTTCTCTTGATCTACATTCTATGCCTCTGTTGATGCAACCAAGAATCACATTGGCTTTCACACTGCTGACTCATGTTCAATTTGTGGTCCACAAAGACTCCCAGATCCATTTCACAGGTACAATTTTCCAGCCAGGTGTCTTCCATCCTGCATTGTTTATATTTTTAAGTCTATACCTGTTCTGGAATATGTGCTGTCAGTCTCACTTGCAATAGATGCCTTGGTGCCACTTGTTTCAGGGATCCCTCGCTAAAGCCTTTGTATAGGCTGATGGCTTTCTGGCCCAACACATTCCCATCCATTGGAACACACTTCCGGTTCATGTCTTCCACCCATAAGTTCAATGCTTTATCCATCCTTACTAAGCACTTGTCATGTACTGTGTTGTAACTTTTACCAACTGGGGTGAAACAGCCAGAGGTCCACGGATTTATCTCTCTTTCCACAATCTTGTGGAAGATGACTCAATTGCGCCCTAGATGCTTGCAACTTCAGCATAGTTTTTTCCCCTCCTTCATTATTAAGTCCAGCATTCTCAATTTCTCACTTAAAGGAAGCACTTTCCTTGTCTTCTTCCCCACATCCTTCTTCGCCACTTTAATCTGCTTCTGCTTTTGCACCACCGTGCAACCACCGTACAGATTTTGTACTAAAAGCCTTCATTTCTGTACTTCCCTCTATCATACAGACAGGAAAGGGATGGGCGGACCATACAGCACAGATTCTACATTAGAAGCAACAATTTGAGTCTCCCAAATATGGAGCATGCTCACTTGAAACATAATAATGCATATTTTTCTCTATTATACTGCTTTCTATTTGATTCCTTTATTGAGCACTACTGCCGGTCGCCAACCACAGATAACTGAATCAGCAGATAATGAACCTGCAGATACAGGGGTCCTACTGTAATAATAAATCAGTTATAAAAAGAACTAAAATTTAACCTTTCAAACAGGTAGAGTTTAGAAAGACTACATGCAATACACACTATTAGAATGCACACTGAAAAATCAACAGACTATAATGGACTACTAGATAGTTCAGTGGTTTGGGTATCTGGTTGTGGAGCCAGAGGTTGGGAATTCACTTCTCCACTGTTCCTCCTTGACAGGAAATGAACTCAATGATCCATAGGGGCCTTTCCAGCTCTGTATTTCTAAGATTATAATTTATTTTTATAATTGGCTTATGTAGATAATGAAAAAGCTTTTGATAGTGTTGAATTGGGGGCAACAGAACAACCACTGCAGAATAGCAGAATAAACTATAGATGCATATACATACAGCTTATCAAAATAGTTTATGAAGACAGAACTATTGTTGAATAGTTATATGAATATTCAAGGGAAATATCAATAAAACAGAGAGTGGGACAAAGAGCTCCGATGAGTTTGAATTATAACATCATTATAGCATATGTTCAAAAACCTCAATTAGGAATAGAAGGAAATTTCTGCCAACAGAAGTTGACTCGGTCCCCTTATTAGACAGAGACATTTTTGCAGTCATTCTAGCAGATACTTGTGATGACTTATAAAGTATGTAGGAAGAACTAAACCCTGAATTGGAGAAAGTTGGCTTAAAACTAAGTAAAAATAAAAGTAATGTCCAATCAGGAAGAACATAAGAACGTTCTCATTTATGTCCATCATATAGAACATGTACAAAACTGTATTTCTCTGGGATTGGTAATACTCTCTAATCAAAAAGCAGAAATTGAGAAACATATAAGACTTGCATGATCAGCTTTTGGCAAACATTCCTCTAAAAGTAGGAATTATAGAATCATAGAATCATAGAATCATAGGAAGATCTGTATATAATCAGTGTTTGCTCCCAGTACTAACCTCTGCTGTGCAATCCTGGATTCCATAACAGAAAAGATCACAAAAACACATAGAACAATGGAAAGACAGGTACTAAATATCAGAATAATAAATAAAATAAGGACATTGCCAGACAGGGGAAGTTGGAGCAAACCAGTTTGTACTTAGAAGGCAATTTTTGGTACAATCTATTTTTGTTCACACTTGAAAAATCTTTCCATTCACATGTGAGTTCTTCTCCTGTGAGAAAAATCCAGACAGCATCCCCAGATCATTCTAGTTTCTCTCCCTTCTGATAAGTGATGCCATATTCTCACCTTTTGATATGGGTGTAATTCCATGGGCTATAGTAATTTAAGAATTTAAGTCCATGGTTCACAGTGAATGGAAGGTGTTGTGGCTCAGTGGGCTACAGCGCTGAAACTGCTGGGTGCAAAGTTTATCATGCGAGTGTGAGGAGGAACCTTTACCTTTAACTTTTTTTACAGTTAGCACAGCTTCTCTATTTAGAATACCTTGGGTTAAAAACCAGATCATGCTACTGATTGCCAACATTCTACAAGGACATGGTGGTAGTAGTAGTAGTAGTAGTAGTAGTAGTAGTAGTAGTAGTAGTAGAAGAAGAAGAAGAAGAAGAAGAAGAAGAAGAAGAAGAAGAAGAAGAAGTTTTTTGTGGCATCACTGCATATGCCCCAGCTTTGCCACCCAAGTGAACATCACCCACAGCTCTATTTTGTGGGTAAATTGAGCAACAGACTGCTGAATGGGAGAGTCAGAAGCATTCCCAATTGCATTCAGAAAGGAACAGGATAGCTTGCAAAAGGAGCAAGATGGAATGCTTTTACTACAAAAAAGTGGTCATTAGAAAAGAGGGAGAACCAAACCACATCAAACGTGAACCAAATAGCAACAACAACAAAAGGGGGGGAATAGATGAAAAAGAACAAACAGCAACATTAAAATTGACAGGCCACCCTTTGAGACAAACAGAGGGAGATAGAAGAAAAAATATATATCATTGGAGACGTTGAATCAAAACTAGTAGTGGACTATGACCGCAAACTAGATGGATAGATGATTTAACTTTATCAGCAGGATTGACATGGGTTAGAATAGTGCAAAGCAAAAACAAAAACAAGAAAAAGAAAAAGAAAAAAACAAAAGAAACTGTGCAAGCCAAAAGGAAAGGCCTCTCTCCAACATTGGATGCCATTGGGCTAATAATGAAGTCGACACAATACAGATTGCATTCAAAATTTGTCTAACACAGTGTTTTTCAACCACTGTTCCACGGCACACTAGTGTGCCGCAAGATGTTGCCTGGTGTGCCGTGGGAAAAATTGAAAAATTACTTTATATATAGTCAATATAGGCACAGAGTTAAATTTTTTAACATTTTCTAATGGTGGTGTGCCTCGTGATTTTTTTCATGAAACAAGTGTGCCTTTGCCCAAAAAAGGTTGAAAAACACTGGTCTAACAGATAACCTCAACATCAAGAAGAGCAATTTTAAGTCACCATTTACTAGTGATGGAAGGAGAAGACCTGTATTGTGTCCATGAATGTAAACTGCATTTATTTGTGCTCACTTTCTCAGTTAATCAGCCACATCTTTATTCACAAGGCTCCTTTCCCAGTTGCCACCTGCTTATCTATCTCCAGGCTCAGCAGCATGCTTGCTCATGAATTCTATGTATTACTCTGGATAAAAAGGTAAAGGTTTTCCCCACATGTGCATGCTAGTTGTGTCTGACTCCAGAGGCGGTGCTCATCTCCATTTCCAAGCCAAAGAGCCAGTGTTGTGCAAGTCCGTGGCCTTGTGGCTGGCATGGCTGAACGCATTTCTGCGCATAGAACACTGTTTCTCTTCACGCTTTTTACAGTGGCACTTATTTATCTACACTGGTACCTCTTAAGACAAATGCCTCGTACGACAAAAAAACTTGATGGGCAACAAAAATTTCTGGGAATAGGCATGCCTCACATGACAAAAAATTCCCTATGGGATGCTTCACAAGACAAAAAACCATTCCGCATGTACCCAGGAAAAAAACTCTGGTTATTTTTGTCCTTATTCTAGCTTCTGGAACAGATTAATCCATCCCCAATGCATTCATGTGGGGAAACCGCATTTTGTAGGACAAAGTTTTCATAAAACGAAGTGACCCATAGCCTCCGGAACAGATTAATCCATTTTCAATGCATTCCTACGGGAAACCATGTTTCGTAAGGCAAAATTTTCTTATAACAAATTGACCTGTAGAACGAACTAAATTCATTTTAAGAGATATCATTGTACTTGCATTTACATGCTTTCGAACTGCTAGGGTTAACAGCGGGAACTCACTCCGCTGCGTAGCACCCGGGATTCGAAATGCTAAGCTGCTGACTTTGCAGCTGACAGTTTCAGTACTCTAGCCCGCTGAGCCACTATGCACCACAATTACTCTGGATATTAGAACAGAACAGAATAGAATAGAATTTATTGTCATTGTATAAAAATCAGACTAAGAAGTGCCATCCAATCAGCTCATTCACACACCCGAGTATAAAAATCCAAGACAAAATCTACCACTTAAGAACAAAACATCCATACACATACTGCTACATTCACACACAGAACATCACTTGTACTCATTTAAAACGGACATAAAACCAAACATACACACACAGCCCTACACTCTCTCACCAGACAGCATTCATACCCAATACATAAAAACTACAATTTAAAATACAACCACCATACACAATCCCCCATACAATATACATATTGCACATTAAACACTGATATTACCCGTCAACTTAATTTTTAACAGAATTTAGCATGGTTACTGCTATCGAGTAAAAACTGTTTCTGAATCTTTCTGTCCTTGTTCTAATAGATCTATACCTTCTGCCTCATGGCAACAGGACAAACAGAGAGTGTCCAGGATGAGAAATGTCTCCTATAATGTTCTGTGCTTTATGAAGACAGTGGGAGCTGTATAATTCCTCCAATGTAAGGAGTGGGCATCCGATGATCTTCTGTGCCATACTGATAACCCTCTGGAGCTATTTCCTCTGAGCCACTGTGCAACTGGTGTACCACACACATATGCAGTACATCAGTATACTTTCTATTGAACAATGATAAAAAGACACCAATAGTCTCTGAGTGATGTTATTCTTTCTGAGGACTCTCAGAAAGTACAGTCTCTGTTGTGCTTTTTTCAGCAGCTCAGGTGTTTACACTCCAGGTTAAATTCTCCTTGACATAGACTCCCAATAAATGGATGTCTGTCACCCTTTCTACACATCCCCACTGATGAATAGTTGAAGATCCGTTTTCTTCTTCCTGTAATATATTATGAGCTCCTTAGTTTTCAATGTGTTCAAAAGCAGGTTATTCTCTCTGCACCACTCTATCAACACCTCCACCTCCTCTCTATAAGCAGACTCATCTCCTTCCGAGATAAGCCCCACTACCGTGGCATCATCTGCATACTAGTCAAAATGTAAGATAAGCCCCACTACCCTGGGATAAATGTGAGATAAGCCCCACTACCATGGTGTCATCCGCAAACTTTTCGAAATGTGACCGAATGTCCTTGAGGCATGCATTCTTGATTGCCATCTGAATTATAGCTTGCATGAGCAGTAGTTTTGGATTATGTCGCTGAGGAGCAAAATGGCTCTATTTATGTGTGGTAGCAACCACTTAGTATGCCTGCTTGTTGTTAGGGTCCCAATCTCTTCCCTAATTTTGTTTATGTTTCTCCACCAAGGGGTTCTTGGGATCTGCCTATACCATCTTTTTATGCAGTAGCAAGACAAACAACAGGACTAGAACCTGAATCTAGGAAACAGAGGAAGGAATAAGGTAAGGTTCAGTGATTCTGCTTGGCTGTGCTTCAGCTTCTCCCATGCCCTCCCTGTATGTCTTCCTCTGCATGCTGTCAGGCAGACTATTATTCAAGAAAGTGCTTCTGCAGTTTCATTGGTGGACATTGTCTTCTTTTGCTCCTAACTGTGACCTTTTTCTATGGTCCTTCCTCCACTATGTTTATTCTTTCCTCAGCATTCTCCTCCTCTGCCTTGTACTGCTGTTATTACACCTCCAGTGTTTCCCTTAGCAGCAGCTGCTGCTCAAGAGTTCTTCCTGTGTACTCTTCATCTTCTCGTATAGCTTTAAGTGTGACCCCTTGCTGCTCCAGTTCTCTCATATTTTCTCCCAACAGTGCAACCAGTTTGCACTTGCTGTATGTGAACTTGGTGTTGTTCTCAAGTACAAAGAGAAACATTGCATGCCCTTTGCAGTAGTTCACCACCAATGAAGCATCTCGTCTCTCCATAATCCCTGTTACTTTTCTGCTTTCTTCTGTTTGTATCTGAGGGTCCTTCCCTTTCTTTTATCTGCCTTGAAAGACGCTTGGAAAGTCCATTAATATATATATCCAGAAACCAAAACTATTGTTAGGTACCCAACTCTTGGCCTCCACAATCAAAATAATGTTTGCTCTTCCTGCTTTATCACTCCCTCGTGTTGTCTCAGTTTTATTCCAATGCTGTGCTCTGTTAGGACTCAGCAAGCTATTAGAAGTCAAAATATTACAACTCTGTGTTCAAACAGATGTAGATTATTAGTGACCTGAAGAACTGAACCTTCACATTTGGCCCTCCTGTCTTCTTTCACCAATATTATGAATTTTGATCTTAGAAAGGCTGTCAATACAGCATTTTTCAATATGGCGCCCCTTGCTGTTTTAGAAGGCTGCTAGAAAGGGATTTCATACAATGGAGTCTGTTCCTGTGATCATAAATCAGTTGAGGATTTGGACCATGCTACACTTTACAGTCTCTTGTTTGCAGCAGAGGATCCAAGATTACTAAGGTCCATTCCAGAACAATTCCCTGAAAGACCTGAGCATAAGACCTCTACCATAAGGACAACACTGTCTGATTTCAAATTGGAAAAATGTTTCCAAACTCATGACTTCTGTTATGTTCTGCCGCTGATCAAGCTGACAGTTAGATTAATTGTTTTATTCAGAGTCATTTTAAATCTGTATAAAGCATTTTAAGCCTAAACAGAAACTGCACTTGCATCCTATTACAGTATATTGCATTATGCTGTGTTTTTTTATTATGTAATTGTTGAACCAAAAAAAAACCCAAAATGAATTAAACTAAATTCACAACAAAAGGAAGGGGATGAGATTTCCCCTCATATTATTTTCCATTTTGGTTGGGGGGAGGTTTTGCTTTTATTTGGTTCCTTGCTTTTCTCGATTTTGGAGAGAGAGAAAGGGGAGTGGGTATCATATTTTTCATTTTTCTCCTCCCTCCCCCCACTGTCTCTGTGTGGTGTTTTTTTCTTTTTACATAATTGTGATGCTTGATTAATTTACTGTGCATTGCTCACCTTGTCCCCGCTTTAATGAAGTAGTTTTTAAAAATGATTTTAAATTGATTCTTTGCTGCCTGCCTTACTTCTGTTTTTTTGAAGTACTTGAATGGTTCTTTTGGACAACAGCTATACAGAGCACATATGATAAACCAATAAAACAGAAGGTCCTGATACAGCCAGCCCTTTTCATGTCTAATAAAAACAAATCACACACACACACACACACACACACACACACACACACACACACACACACACACACACACACACACACACACACACACACACACACACACACACACACACACACACACACAAAGAACCTAAACCTACATGTCAGAAGTCCCTTGTGATGATTTCTATGAGTGGTACCACCATGCTATTAGACATCATTGGGGTGACACCCCCCCCGTGCTCCATATAACAGAGGAGAATGAAAGATACAGTGAAGAGAGAGGAAACAAGACATATCCAGAAATTACCACATCTGCCTTTGGACAGCAAGTACTCTCATCAATGGCATCAGAAGTCTGTTGGATGTTTCACCATCAATCACTATGAGAATCTGAGGGAGAAACAGTGTGAAGTAGAGATCTTGGAGAATGATTTTCAAACCATTTGTGCTCATTTCAAGAAGAAAAATCATCACCCACTTAATCAGCAGGTGCTTGTCATGGCAAAGAGCCTCTTGTTCTCTTCAAGGAGTAAAAACAGGGTTTCTCAATGCCTCATCAGGAAAGGCATTACCGGCCATTTCTCCCTGAATGTATTAAATTCAGCTACTACAGCTCACAATTGGCACTTTCAAGAACAACTATGTACTTAATATAAAAAGAATACTTGTACGCACACATGTGAGAATTCAGGATCTCCACTGTAGCAAAAACCACTGAGCAGCAACTATCAAAACAGCACTGTCTCACAGATGAAGCTTCCTACTTCCTGTCTGGATCCAAGGAGATATCAAATAAGAATGCAATCAGTTAGACTCTTATTGTTTCTTATGTGCTTAACCATCCTACTGCTAAGACATGAGCAAGAAATTAGAAGACACTTTCTAGTAGTCAAGTGTGAACTTGAAATATCTGCCCTTCCCTATTGCCCTTATTTGATAAGCAAGATGCAGAAGGGGAGGATGTATCCCATTCCTCAGATGTTGGCTCCAATAATAGGAAATGGAACGGAACAACCCTCGGAGGAACCAGTTCCTTGTGGCTGCTTTAGAAAGGCTGCAAAAGAAAAGACGATTCAGAATGTTAAATCCCCTTCTTTTCAAAATAGCGTGCAAACATTCTGAGAGCTGCCCATGAGCACAAGGGATTAAAATGTTCAAATGCTTTCAGCTTCCATGGCAGCAATGAGCAAAATATGCAGAATTCTTCACCACTGGGGATGCGGAGAAGAACTTAGGAAGAGTTGCAAGCCAGCACTATTTGGAAGACTCCAAGTTGCTCATCCTTAATTTGTTCTCTTGACTTTGCAGATAATAATGAAGAAAGAGGAATTAAATGTAGAACCAAAAAAAGGCACCTGTGCCTCCTTCAGTGTGATCACTGCAACGTGTTTTCAGTAGTTTATAAAATGACCTATAGAAACAGCAAATCCTCTTGGTTAAAACAACCAAATTAAAATCTGTTGCAGTGCTGGAGTACATCGCTGACATTCTGGTTCCAAGATTTATTACCAAAAATATTACCCTATTGACCTATTAAGATACTGAATATGGAAGTAAAGTTCTCTCTCTCTCTCTCTCTCTCTCTCTCTCTCTCTCTCTCTCTGTGTGTGTGTGTGTGTGAGAGAGAGAGAGAGAGAGAGAGAGAGAGAGAGACAGAGAGAGAGAGAGTGAGAGAGAGACTGAAATGCTGACATGTATTATTTAAGCATTGTAATCCCTGCTTCAGCCCAACAGAAGGGCTAGTGTTATACAGTGGTATCCTGACTGAAGAGCTGCTCGACCTAAGAGCAATTTGACTTAAGAGCAGAAAACTGTTGGCGTTTTAACTGCCGCCTTACAAATTTTAGATATGGTCTGCTGAACTTACAAATATTTTTAACTCCCCCGTTTTTAGACAGGTACCCCAACTTAAGAGTAGTTTGACTTAAGAGCATGCATTCGGAATGGATTAAATTCGTAAATTGAGGTACCACTGTACTTTATTTTATTTAGAGTATAATCCCATTTTGTTGCCATCCCACTCTTTGTCACACTCAGTGGTTTCAGAATTGTTACACTGGTTTATTTAAGCATATGTGCACAAGCAAATCCTTCTACTTTTCTCCTCACTTATGCAAAAACAGGTCACAGAGAAAGGACTGGATGCTTTACTTAGCACAGCTGTTCACAGCACACCCAGCACATCTGAGAGAAATGCAACTGTGAGCCATTGATTGCAATCCATGTGGAAGCATTTGCTTTCAATCAGCACAATTCCTTCACTGATCTATCCCTTTTTTTATACAACAGACATACACATAAACATAAAGAGGGCTCACTGAACGTACATTAGGAGATGGAAAGAGGCATGTTCATGAGGTTGGGGGCATAAGAGATATTCAGCTTCAAGATATCTACAAATTAAAATGAGAAAATTTGAGAATTAAACTTCCTCACAAAACAGCATGATCATCCTCAATAGCCAGCTTTTACAACTGTGAACTTTATTATCCTCTCTGAAAGAGAACATGCCTGCTGGGATATCAAATAACAAGCTCCCTGAGCCTCATGCTATGCAGATAAAGTGCTTTCAATTAAATAAATACACACAGAAAACATTTACATTTTCGAATATCCAACCTGTGACACCAATATCACTACAATGTCAGAACAAAGCAGCATTTCATTATAAAGAAGGTGGTCTAATTTCCTCTTCAAGTTTTCTGTTTGGATTCAGTTTGAATACATCAGTACTGCTATACCTTAAGTCAGTTAGAAGCAGCATAACTATCAAAAATGTGGACAGCAGGACAACTTTCCACTAGACATGGGCACGACTTGGCGAAATTCTCGTTTCCGTTTCCGTTTCTCGTTTCCGTTCATAACGGAAACGGTAACGACAATTACTCTGCCAGAACTCGGACCCAAACCGACTAAAGAAAAATTGGGTCTGATTTGTCGTGGTTGTTCCTGGCATCGCAGCGATCACGCGATGCCAAGCGGCACAGGAAAAAAGTTTTAAAAATTTAAAAAAAAACCGATTCCCGGCCAAAAAAGCAGGCGAAAATATGCCTGCCTGAGTGAGGGCACCTACCAGAGGGGTGGTTTCTGGGGGGGGGGGTCCCCGGCCTCCCCCCTCCTCTCCTGGGCTGCACAAAGTGCGCATCCTCGTCGAGTCACCACGCCAACTCGCCAAGCGGCGCGGCACAGAAAAAAAAGTTTTAAAAATAAAAAAAACTGATTCCCGGCCAAAAAAGCAGGCAAAAATATGCCTGCCTCAGTGAGGGCACATACCAGAGGGGTGGTTTCTGGGGGGGGGCAGGCCTCCCCCCTCCTCTCCTGGGCTGCGCAAAGTGTGCATCCTCGTCGAGTCGCCACGCCAACTCGCCAAGCGGCGCGGCACAGAAAAAAAGTTTTAAAAATTAAAAAACCCGATTCCCAGCCAAAAAAGCAGGCGAAAATATGCCTGCCTCAGTGAGGGCACCTACCAGAAGGGTGGTTTCTGGGGGGGGTCCCCGGCCTCCCCCCTCTCCTCTCCTGGGCTGCGCGCATCCTCGTCGTCTCGCCAAGTCGCCATGCCATGCGGTGCGGGCGGGGGATCCAAATGGGGGGACCGCAATATTTATTTTGAAATCGCGTGATCCAAAAATACACCAAAGCACCACAGAAACATGCGAAAATAGCTATTTTAAAACTGCCTGAATTTTTTCAGTAGCAGCAGTGGGTTTTTCTTGCACTAAAACGTCTCCATTTATTTTATTTTATTTTATTTTATTTTTATTTTTTTATACCTGCGCTATGATGGGCTGGCCATGGGAGTGGACCATGCAAATTTTTGGAGCCATTCCACCAATTGCATGGCCACTTGGCCAGGTTTTGACCGAGACTTCTGGGATGTGCCAGTCGGGCATAAAAAGCCCACTAACCCTAGCTCGAACCCAAACCCAAACCCGAACCCGAACCCGAACCCATACGCCAGTACACTGTCCTTCTTAGTGGGTCAGAGAGGCACCCAGAGGTGCACCCCAGTAACTCACCCTAACCTTACCCGTAACCCTAAGCCTAGCCCTTGCGCTAACCCCTAACCAGTAAGCCAGATGTGTACTCGCATTGCACTACAGCAAGTACACTTCCCTTCTTAGTGAGTCACAGGGCGCCCGTAGGGGTCCTCTCTCACTTTGTTCCCCAGCCCAAGTGCACCGCAGGCAGTGAGTCACAGAGGCACCCAAAAGAGAGGTGCCTCTGCCTGCTACTGCAACTGCAACTAATGGTATGCATATCCAATTGGCTATGCATGCCATTTTGTAGCGGGCCAGAGGAGGCACCCACCCCAGAGAGGTGCCTCCAGGAGCCTGTTTTCCCTTCATGGCGGGCCAGAGGAGGCACCCACCCCAGAGAGGTGCCTCCAGGAGCCCGCCCCCCCAAAAAAACAGTACTAACAACAGACAAAAAAATGACAAACGAAACGACAAATTTTTGGAAAATTTCATGAAAAACGGAAACGAGCTGAAACGGGCCAGCTCCGACACACGACAACTCGAAACGTAATTTTTCCTGGTCTTGCCCATCTCTACTTTCCACATTTTTATGAACCAATGCAGTATGAATCAAGGCAAGCTCTGAAACAATAAAGAAACAACTGAATATTGAAGCACTGTCAGTGTGAGTGAACTCAAGTGGATTGGAATCAAAGCTTTTCAATTAGACAATTACTAACAGTTTTACTATGGAAAAAAAAAAGAAATCCAGAAGAAATCATTTGGATGTACTAATAAGGTGATCAATACCACCAAGAGGGGCTGTAACATAAGTTTTTACAAACCAACAGCATTACCATTTCATAAGTCTACCAAATAACATTTAACTATATAGTCCAACTATAGATTGAGAAGAAAATACAAGTGAAATTTTTGTGCAAGTGTTCAGGAAGAAATGAATCACCTACCGAAATAAGATGTGCAAGAAGTTCATATACAGCGGACCCTTGTATAACAAACAGCTTGTATAACATAAAATTTGCACAACATAAAATTTCCGGAGATAGGGGAAATTTGCTTAACATAATCGCCTATGGGGAAAATCCGTACAACATAAAAATGGGATTACTCTGTTTTCAATGCATTCCTATGGGAATTTGTATAAAGGAAAATTTGCTTAACATAATTTTATTTGGAACGAATTAATTCCTTTATACAAGGTACCACTGTATATATAAAGCAAATGGAGAATTCTGAAATGCATCTAGAGATCAAGTAGGAGGAGGATGACTCATAGAATTCTGTAGACAAATATGTGTTTATGTCAAATTTATGCTTCAGATATTTATACAGTACATATGGATTTCACCAGAAGATCAATAAAAATCAAATAGGTTGCATAACTGTAAACAGAAGATAGGAAAACGCCATTCTCTCTGAAAAACAGGTTCAGAAGAAGAATGGAAATGATAAACAGTTAAAATCAAAAGGTAAAACTGGAGAACACTACAGAAATCACAGTAGCAGAGCAAATTTAACAACCTGAAGAATTTTTAATAAAACTTAAATTACTATAAAGAAGGCTGATCGCCGCAGAATCAATGCTTTTGAGCTGTGGTGCTGGAGGACAGTCTTCAGAGTCCCCTGGACTGCAAGGAGATCAAACCTATCCATCCTGAAAGAAATCAACCCTGAATGTTCACTAGAAGGACAGATTTTGAAGCTGAGACTCCGGTACTTTGGCCACCTCATGAGGAGAGAGGACTCCTTGGCAAAGTCCCTGATGCTGGGAAAGATTGAAGGCAAAAGGAAAAGAGGATGGCAGAGAATAAGATGGTTGGACGGTGTCATGGATGCAACCAATATGGATTTGACCAAACTCTGGGAGGCAGTGGAAGATAGGAAGGCCTAGCGAGCTCTGGTCCATGGGGTCACGAGGAGTTGGACACGACTGAACGACTGAACAACAACAACAATAAATTAGTTAAATAACTTATTTGCAACACTGATTTTTTTGTTGTTGTGTCATTGCAGTTGTGACTGACTTTGTGACCCCATGTCCATGGAGTTTCCTTGGCAGGAATACTGTAGAGGCTTGACAGTTCCTAATCCAGGTGCCTATAGCCCCTGGTATTCCCTGGTGGTCACCCATCCAAGTACTAGCCAGGCCCAACCCTGCTTAGCTTCCGAGATTAGGTGAAATCAGATGTGCTCAGGGCATCTAGGGAGCTAACACTGATTTTGGCATCCAATCCGTAGTAGCGACGGGCGGTGTGTACAAAGGGCAGGGACTTATTCAATGTGAGCTTATGACCCACAGTTACTGGTAATTCCTCATTCATGGGGAATAATTGCAACTCTCAATCCCCATCATGAATGGGGTTCAACAGGTTACTCGCACCTGTTGGCGTACGGTAGATACATGCTGAACCAGTCAGTGTAGCGTGTGTGCAGTCCCAGACATCTAAGGGCATCACAGACCTCTAAGAAGTTGGGCGCCGACTGCTTGGGGGTCACATAACTAGTTAGCATGCCAGAACATACAAAAAAAAAAGAACCCTAAGATCATGGCCACCGGTCCCATCACCTCTTGGCAAATAGATGGGGAAGAAATGGAGGCAATGACAGAGTTTATTTTCTTGGGCTCCTTGATCACTGCAGATGGCGACTGCAGCAATGAAATTAAAAGACGCATGCTTCTTGGGATGAAAGTGATGGCAAACCTAGGCAGCAACTTAAAGAGCAGAGACATCACTTTGCCAACAAAGGTCCGAATACTCAAAGCTATGATTTTTCCAGTAGTGATGTATGGAAGTGAGAACTGGACTATAAAGAAGGCTGATCGCCACAGAATTGATGCTTTTGAGCTGTTGTGCTGGAGGAGACTCTTGAGAGTCCCCTGGACTGCAAGGAGATCAAACCTATCCATCCTGAAAGAAAACAACCCTGGATGTTCATTGGAAGACAGATTTTGAAGCTGAGGCTCCAATGATTTGGTCACCTCATGAGGAGAGAAGAGTCCTTGGAAAAGTCCCTGATGTTGGGAAAGATTGAAGGCAAAAGGAAAAGGGGACGACAGATAATGAGATGGTTGGACAGTGTTATCGATGCAGCCAACATGGATTTGCCCAAACACCGGGAGGCAGTGGAGGAGGGCCCTCTTCCATGGGGTCACGAAGAGTCGGACACGACTTAATGACTGAACAACAACAAACAAAATCAGAGGAATTATGGACTGCAAACAGAGATGGTATCACTGAAGAAAATAAAATGATTATTTTTGTAAATAAAAGAAACTCCTCAACTAACTTACAGTAATCTTAACTCTGTTTATTGATTTATTACATATATATCCTGCTCATCTAGCTGGAGTATTGTTAAAGCAATACTCTTGGTGACTAATAACATTTAAAATACCATGACCCCATACCACACACAGAACATAAATAGCAAACCAAGAACCATTACAATCCAAAAATGAAAGAAACCTGGGCAGTAAACTGAAATAAAATTCTCTAATCTTAATAGGGGGAAATTAACTGTATTAAAATATTCCTGAACACCAAGTTAATTGGCCTGTTTATCATATGGCATATGCAATTTAATTTTTATTACTATTTTTATTATGTATTATAAATACATCTGAAATAGTTTTCCAAACACATTAACATTTGAAAAGATTGGAAAATATTTTAACAAATAAAAATAATATAGCAAGCTAGCCATTCTGCATGTTATCAATGTTTAAAAAGAACACTAAATGCTTGCTACCAGTATATAAACATGAGTTCTATTTTTATCACACATGGAATTCCTCTTATAATTACCAATATCCACACTTGATTTGAGCAACCAAACTCCTACAATGGGTTCCAATTATCAACTATATTTTTGAACTTTTTTCTTCTTTCCAGTTCTTACTTGTAAATATTCTATTCATTTTACAATTTTGCTCATTTCCATACATTAATTTCAATAACTAACTTTCAACAGCAAACATTTCCTTATTGACTTCAGTGGGCAACTATGCATATTTCACTTCAAGCAAATATCTATATATCTGAGCTTGAAAATTTTTCTATATCACATCATGTTTTCTGTCCCTTTTTATTTGTTCATGCAAACAGTATCGTGGTTAGGGAAACAATTATGTAGTTAAAAAAAATACCTAATAAAGATAGCTCAGCACTGCATTCTACTTCAAAGTACATGTGGCAAACATTCAGGATTCAGCACTGTGCCCAAAAATAATCTTCAGCCTTTATGCTTTAAGTCTAAGATGTATTCACTATGCAGTCCAATTCCTCTGAGGTTAGAAGGTATATCTTAAAAAGTACATTCTGTAGGTTTCATAGTAATCCTTATTATAATTAATAATACAGCAAAACATGGAAGTATGACAAGAGTTGTGTTTGTTTCAAAAGAAGAAGTTCCAAACCTTCTAGTTTAATCTTCAAGAAAGGCATTTCGGAATCTTGAGGACAGCACTTGCTGCACTAGAATGACGATCAAAAGCAATTCCACTCCAACACCTAAATCTAATGCCACAATAAGCAACATAAGGCATAGTCAAGGCCCACTTGAGCAAATGCACTCAAGATTAAAAAGATGAAAACAGGGATAATTCGACATTCCTAAAATTTTGAAAAGAGCTGCAGGACAAAGTTTCTGGCAAACTTTAATTATGTTCAAAAAAACTAGCTAGTAAGTGTATTAGTTCACCTCAGAGAGTCAAGTAAAATAAAACGAGTATTTTTTTTTCCACAAATATAATGCAAATCGTTAAAATCATTACTCTTAAAATAATACAAACAGTGCATATGATTTGGGGTGGGGTCACACACTGTTATACAAAAACTGCATTCTTCTAGTTTCCATGTGGAATAAAATTTAGTTATCTATGCAGGCAGTTCAATTTTTCATATTATTTGTAAAGTTGCAAAATCATAGAATCACTGAATAACTGCGGTGAAATGGGTTTATAAGGCCATAGACTCTAACCTCCAGCTAAGGGCAGGAATTCAAATTAAAGTACAGTAAATGTCACAGATGGTTGTCCAATTTTCTCTTGGATGCCTCCAGTGTTGCAGCACTCCAAACCTCCCAAGTACTGATCTAACAGTTAAGAAGTTTTTCCTGATATTTAACAGGAATCTGGCTTCCTAACCTTAAGCCCAGTATTACTTTCCTGGCCTATGGAACAACCGAGAACAGTTCCTTTTCATTTCTGTAAAGAGGAGTGTGGCTTAAACTGGTGGCATCTGAAGGTAATCAACTGCTTTTCTGATTTGCTTTTTAATTTTGGATTACTTCACAATGCAATTTTTCCAAAATGCTAGCTATGAGTTCACTCTCATTTTCCTCAGAAGTTGTATATACAGCAGCAGTAAATACAGTCCTTTAGGTTTTCAAAAAGTTTGTTTACTACCTCAAAATCCATCCTTTGACTAAGGTAAAAAGAAAAAGTTGCTCACACTGCCCAGGGAGGACAAAGTTTGCAACACAAATGTCAGGGTACAATTTGAAATGAACTCCAATGAAACCATGAAGAAAACATTAGTATCTGGGAGGGCACTACTGTATAGGAGAAAATAAGTTAAAGAGGAGACTAATATTGGCATTCTGCTCCATTTTTAAAAAATGCTGAAACTTTGATGGTAGAGTGATGAACTGATCATCTGTCGACACTGCTTATCCATTTTACTTTCTCTCACTCTCTTGTGGTGATTCGTTGAGAATTAATGGAGATCCTTGTGAATACTGAGAGTAGGACTAGGTCCTATCATCTCCCTCTAAACCTGTGAGTTAAACAATGCCAAAATATCCAGGGGAAGATGGCTTAAACTCACCAAGGAAGGGGAACACTTTCTAAATTATGTAGCTTTTTATGTCTTCCAACATTTTGGATGGGGACCTATAGAATAGCACCGAATAATTTTATAAAACATAATATATTAGATATGCCCGTTAGAACTCATTTTCAGACCATCCCTACCTGGATACACTTGCTGAAAAGGTTGACATGGCAAAAAGGCCTACCTGTGCCCTAACAGACTGGGTTGCAAATAAACATCCTGCAAACTATATAAAGGAGAAGTTCCGGAGCAGCTTAGTCAAGAGTTTCATTTTTTTTTCTGTTATGTGTTCTGGCTCATCTGATGATGACAATCACTATGATGGTGGTGCTGGGTACTACTGTCACCATCACTTTAGGACAGCAGCACTAGTTTTGACTCTTAGCACTGCCTTTCTACTGAATACTATACCCGCGTTTGGCATCCTTCTATGATATCAGTTTTGGCATGACCATTTCCGGTTATGTGGTATCCTGAAAATGCAGCTAACATCACACCATATTCAGCTGCAACAAGCTTAGAGAAAAGTGCCTATCCTTCTGTATTCTGTTGTCACGTTCTCCTTGTGGAGAACAGCATGTCTGCAGAGATGAAGTCTCTCCTTATGACTAGGCTCAATATATAAGCAAGGATGCTGAAAAAACAGGGTTCTTCTTTGCATGAAGAACCTACAGACAAGCAAAGCAGGGCGAGAAAGAACCAACATACTAGACACCAAATAGTCTGGCTGATGACACTGGCTGCAAGCTGAAAACATAGCTAGATAGCTGCACTTTTAAAATTCATTAGGCAAACTGGACTGTACACTTATGGAGGACACGTCAAAGGCAAAAAAGAGAGAGGACACAGCTTCCTATCACTGTGGGTTCAGCTTTAAAAATTATGCCTGCCACAATATATCATCACCAAAATACAACTCCTTCTCCTTCTCCTGTAGCTACCAGACAATTGTGCAGCAATGATGAAGAGGGCTAGAGAAGAAAAGACGGGTATCTTTAATAAGGTTTTATTGTAGTGCTTTTGAAATGGGGGAAAAGACAAAAAACAAAAAACAACCCCGTCTGTCTGCTCTTGGGCTAAGGATACAGACAAAGAAATGAAGTATAGTATAATCTCTCCATACATTAATCTCTTTCTAAGTCAGAAAGACCTTGGATTTCCCTAATAGCTTTCCTGTTATTGATTGGCTAAGGCAATGGTGAAATCTCCAAGGTTCATTATACAATGAAATCCTTTGGTAATTTAAACCTTATATTACTCCAATTAAAGCTCCTCAAATGCAAATGGTGATAAAAATAGGCCATCCCTTCTGTCAGGAGGTTTTGAGAGTTTGTTTGTTTGTGCTTTTTAACAGCAAGAGGAAGCAATGTATCTAAAAAGGATATGTTTGAAATAAAAAATATATTCCATACATACATATTTTACACCATGTGCTCTTAAACAAGGCTCAGCATATCAGAATCTAGTGAAAGATCTTAATATGCAATAAATCTGTAAAAGAGTCTAATTGCCAAATGCCTAGGAGCTGCAATGATGTGTAGCCTTTTATAATTTATGACAACCAGGACAGAATGGGACTGTTGCTGGTGTACTACTCCCGTCATAATGCAACACACTTCTGGAAATTACACTTGTTGGAAATTACGAGTAGAACACTGTAGTGTTAGAAAGTTAACAGGACACACACTCCGGTAACCCCTGCAATTTCCAGTCAACAAGTAATTCACAGTGACAAAAAGGAGGCAAAACAATATGCAAGAAATGTTGCACCTGGCATTTCCACAAGTCTTCCTCTGTGTTCCTAGGAAGGTCCTTCAGGTTGCTATTGGTGAGAGGACTGGTGAGTTTGTAGTTTGACTGTAGAACTCGCTCCCTTAAATACATTTGTTCACCTGTACTGTGTGGCTGTGGTCTATGTAACCAAGTGTTCTCTTCACCAGTAGTTGGCAGGGGTGGCCAGCCTGTAGCTATTATGCCTGATCAATAACCATGCTGGCTGGATCTCATGGGAGTCTATGTCACACAACATCTGGATAGTTACAGATTATAGAGTCATTCCTGGGCCAAGAGTGGCCACTAGAAAGATAACTGTGCAGAGTACAGTATCTCTAGTCAACATCAAGCTATTTCCTTTGCTACTCCAAGCACAACCCTGGACAAATGGAACAATTCATTTTCTGTCTCATCCTGAACAACTACCACTCACTCACATTTTATATCAGTGGCATAACATATCCTCCATTTCCCCTGGAAAGTAGATAGCAATAGGTTCCAGTCATTCTTCCCAGCACATTGCACAGTTTGCTCCAATGCTTCTGATTTGTGCTGACATTTATGTAAAAGTCAAAGCATAGTTCCTCTGCTGCCAATCTTTGCATGTACCATACAGATAAGGGAAAATCTATTTCATATAAAAGCAGAACATAGTAATGGAAAATCTTCCCTTCCATTTCCCATTGGTCTAAATCCAGTTATTAGTCCCAGCTAACCTTGGCCTACTGAATTAAAAGATTTTGAAAAAGCTACACTTCTGTAAGTCTTACTGATTCAATGGGTTTATTTTAGTTAGAACAAATAATTATATGTAGGCTTCTGTGTCAGAAGCTGGAAATTACCGCCATCTCTTGATCTTGTTCAAAATATAAAACTCAGAAAATATGATTACAGCCTCAGCATCTGAAATGTTGTTGAGTCACTGAAATGTGAGTCACTATTTAAGACAGCAGCCTTCTGGAAGTCCCAGTTTCTGACAGGTAACCAACTGCAGTTGTCTACAAGGTCTGGATTCAGTTAGCATCTTTGGTATAATAGGTCCAAGATATTGCTCTCCGGAAACAAACCATTTAGACCCTTACCCTCAGCCAGAATTTTGGGAGCCTTTCAGGTCTTGCTTTTCCCATCATAATGCAACCATTTAACACATACTTGTTTGAATAATTATTAAATATAAAACAAGATTTAATGTTGTAATTTTGTTAATACTTCATTTTTCTTCAACTGCAATACATTTTGACAAAAATTGCATAAAATATGTAAGAAATTTGCTGGGTTAACTAACTAAATACTGAGCAAGGAAGAATCGGACATATTAACAATGTCCCTAGAAGACTATGAGTTGACACCAGTCTGCAATTCATAATTTTTACAACACCCTTTGTTCAACTTGACCAGTGCTGGCTGTGGTCTATGGCACAGGTGCCAAAGGTGGCAGTAGTTGAGCCCTTTCTGTGGGCACCTGACATTATGCCCCTTCACAGCCACTTGTATTCAGGTTAAATGGCTGAATTGGTCACACAACATCTGAAAAAATTGGCAGCTTTGAATCTCAGTTTGGGCACTTGATCTCAAAAGTGGCCACTATCACTGAACTAGACATTAACTAACTCTATCTCTTTACAACCTTTAAGAATGAGGCAACATGAAGTAATAAGGAACAATGGGGCTTCTGTCTTCTGAAAGAATTTGAATGCATTTGATTTTTTAAATTTTATGATGCTTTGTGGCATTACACTGAGTTCACCATTTCCTCTTTTTCAAGAGATAACAATAAAGTTCCAATGGTTCTTTGCCTTGCAAGTTTTTAAATATCATTGTTCAATGACATTTTGTATATCAGATAGTTCCTCTGCTGCCAATCTTTGCATGTACCATACAGATAAGGGAAAATCCCTTTCATTTTAAGAGGGAAATTTTAATGGAAAAAAATCTTCCCTTCCATTTCACCCATTGGTCTAAATCCAGTTAAAGTCCCAGCTAACCGGGCCTACTGAATTAAAAGATTTTGAAAAAGCTACACTTCTGTAAGTCTTACTGATTCAATGGGTTTATTTTAGTTAGAACAAATAATTATATGTAGGCTTCTGTGTCAGAAGCTGGAAATTACTGCCATCTCTTGATCTTGTTCTCAGTATCAAAATATTCAAAATATAAAACTCAGAAAATACGATTACAGCCTCAGCATCTGAAATGTTGTTGAGTCACTGATATTCCCCATCATTTAAGACAGGCTGGCTGGCTGTCCCAGTTTCTGACAGGTAACCTCCTCCTTCCTTTCTTCCCTCCTGGATTCAGTTAGCATCTTCTTTGGTATAATAGGTCCAAGATATTGCTCTCCGGAAACAAACTATTTAGACCCTTACCCTCAGCCTCTTCTTTTGCAAGCCTTTCAGGTATTGCTTTTGCGCCAGCTCTCCATTTAACACATACTTGTTTTAATATTTATTAAATATAAAACAAGATTTAATGTTGTAATTTTGTTAATACTTCATTTTTCTTCAATTGCAATACATTTTGAGAAAAATTGCATAAATTATGTAACTTTGCTGGGTTAACTAACTAAATATTGAGCAATCCAAGAATCGGACATATTAACAATGTCCCTAGAAGACTATGGGTTGACACCAGTCTGCAATTCATAATTTTTATAACACCCTTTCTTTGGCTTCAACTTGACCAGTGCTGGCGAACCTATGGCACGGGTGCCAAAGGTGGCACTTTGAGCCCTTTCTGTGGGCACCCGACATAGCCCCTTCACAGCCACTTGTATTCAGGTTAAATGGCTGTATTGGTACTTTGTGGAAAAATTGGCAGCTTTGAATCTCAGTTTGGGCACTTGGTCTCTAAAAGGTTCGCCATCACTGAACTAGACAGTAACTAACTCTGCCTCTTTACCACCTTTAAGAATGAGGCAACATGAAGTAATAAGGTGAAATGGGGCTTCTGTGTTCTGAAAGAATTTGAATGCATTTCATTTTTTAAATTTTATGATGCTTTGTGGCATTACACTGAGTTCACCTGTGCCTCTTTTTCAAGAGAGTAACTTATGCAAAGCTCCAATGGTTCTTTGCCTTCAAGTATTTAAATATCATTGTTCAATAGCTTTTTATATCAGATATAAATCATTCAAGTTGATTTAAATCATTTCTTCTAATGGAATTATCTATGTAGTAACCTCAACTCATGGTAAGCCACAAAAGTTTGACTGTACAGTGGTACCTTGTATAAAGGAAATAATTCGTTCCAAAGGAAATTATATTAAGCAAATTTTCCTTTATACAAATTTCCCATACGAATGCACTGAAAACAGAGTAATCCCTAAATGCAAACATTTTTATGTTGTATAGATTTGCCCCATAGGTGATTCTGTTAAGCAAATTTCCCCTATCTGTTGTACAGATTTTATGTTATACAAACTGTTTGTTATACGAGGGTCTACTGTAGTAACATTAAGCACACCAAATTTTTGATACAAATAAAACCTTATTACTTACCTCAAATGACAAGAATTCAGCAATCATCTTGATGAGGCCAAGTGGACATGTATCCATTAGAAATTATGAAAGATATGAAGAAGAAGAAGAAGAAGAAGAAGAAGAAGAAGAAGAAGAAGAAGAAGAAGAAGAAGAAGAAGAAGAAGAAGAAGAAGAAGAAGAAGAAGAAGAAGAAGAAGAAGAAGAAGAAGAAGAAGAAGAAGAAGAAGAAGAAGAAGAAGAAGAAGAAGAAGAAGAAGAAGAAGAAGAAGAAGAAGAAGAAGAAGAAGAAGAAGAAGGAAACTAGCATTTTATGGGATCCCAGCTACCACGAGTAGGATAAAAATGGGAAGGTGCTGTGTGTGCTATTGCATGCAGGGCCCGCTGGTTAACACTGCACTGCAAGATTATTGGGAAGACAATTATTACCATATATACTCAAGTATAAGTCGACCCAAGTATAAATCGAGGCCCCTAATTAAACCCAAAAAACCTGGGGAAATGTATTGACTCGGGTATAAGTCTAGGGTCGGAAATGCAGCAGGGCCTGGCAACTCTTCCTTTGTGAGCTGAGTGTGTGATGTTTAAAATAACTTTTAGCCACTGATGCAAGTGCTTCGGTCAGTGGTTAAAAGTCATTTTAAACATTGTGTGCCGCTCCCCTGTGATGCAGAGGGGGGTCCTGATAAGCGTTGTGCAATGTTTAAAATGACTTTTAGCCACAGATGACTTGCCTCAGTGGCTAAAAGTATTGACCCGAATATAAATGGACGGCCCCTTTTTTCAGCCCAAAATTAGGGCTGAAAAACTAGGCTTATATTCGAGTATATACAGTATTCTCATTTGAATGTTTGGGTATTTATGCTTGCTCATAAATCGGGGGGGGGGGACTAATGCCCACCCATGAGGTAATAGCCAACTGTGATTATCATGCACAGGAGCCTGTTGGTTTCTCTGTCTTTCATCAGAAACAGTAAATTGCATTTGTTGCAAAAACAGTGAGTCTGTCATAAAGACATTCACAGTGTGACAATGTACAGGGTAACAAAGAGAGACCCAACAACGGGGAGGTGACAATAAGAAACTGCAATGGGGCACCTTCTTCATTAAATCTAGAAAAAGGCTTGCCACAGCAGACAATGAGGAAGAATATGAAAAAACGTCTGAGTTAACATTTTCCTGCTACTGACAAGTGTGCATATAACCTCTTCATCATGAATAAATATGAGACCATCTATATCAATACCAGGTTTGATATCAAAGCTACCCTCTGACCATGTTTAGCAGAGATAACAGTCATCCAGCAGAAAAAACCAACACCAGTGGCAAACATCCTGCATGCTATCCTCTTGCCAATGAAATCTAGGGAGAACTACAGTGAAAATCACAAGATGAAACTTGTGAATTACATGCCTCCAGGCCTGTTTGGGTTTGTGCTAAGGTGTTAGTGACATCAAATAAAGCACCAGCTGCTCATGCAACAACTCAGGAAACATGGCAAGAACACGAGAATGTCTCTGATGAAGCAGACCAATGATGCGCAGGAGTTCCCATCCTTAGGTCCCCTGATGTTCTACAGTTCTCAAAAATTCTGGCCAGTATAGCCAGCAGTGAAGACTTCTGGGAGTTTTAACTCATGAACCTCTGGGGACCCAAGGTTGGGGGCCACTCCTCTAGACCAAGACTATTTCAATACTCTAAACAAAAAGGGAACACTGCATGGATACAACAGCATTCCTCCATCTCATGATTCTAGAAATTGGGGGCCAAACAGCTGAAACGGGCAGTTTCACATTTAGAGGGAACAACACAGATAAACACTTGTGTTTTCACAATCACCATGCAAGCAAAGCTGCTGTTTCCTCCCAGTGACCAATCATTGAACAGAACTAAGCTACTTTCCTACTTACAAGCTGTGAAATGCATCAGATTCATCACATGCCCTGTTCTGATTATGCAAATTAATCTTCTAATTGGAAAGCCCCCCATCTCATTTGTACTGATCCTAATACACAAAGGTATTTTGCCTCTGATGGTGGACAGATCTAGCCAATAGCCATTCTGGTTAACCATTGATCCTCTACTGATGTATTTAATATACCCTTTAAAATCTTCCAGGTTGATGTTAGAGGTATAATTCAACTTCCACTGAAGATTTATTCCTTTGGATGGAGAGAGAGAAGGAGGGTTTTCCTTTGACTTGACTGCACTTTACCTGCTCTGACCTATGGTGATCTTCCTTCAATATAGACCAGTGGTGGCAAATCTTTGGCATTCCAGATGTTTTGGACCACAACTCCCACAGTCATTTGTCACTGGCAATACAGGCTTGGAGTTCTGTGAGTTGTCATCCAAAACAGGAATGCCGAAGATTCGCCACCACTGATATAGACTATGTCCCTAGACTTGCTGACACCACTTCCTTGCTTCTCACATTTCATTCTTGACCCTCTTTGGGAAAGGGCAGAGGAGGTGACTTGTTTTTGTTCTTCAGAGGTGAGAGGCTGGCCATGGCTCCTTGTTTCTCTAATTCAATTAACAAAAATCAGGATTTCTATTACCTTTGCTATCTTGGAGTGCTTGTCTTATAAGAGTAGCTTTCTTATCTTCTTAGAATAAGAAGTGTAGATGTGATTTCTTTCCATAGAGGAATGTGTGTTCTGCTTACCATCCCAATTCACAGGGTCTTAATCCACTAATTAACTCTTTTTTTCCCTAATGATGAACAGGTGGCAGCCATCACTAAAGTTTATGGCAACAAACCCCATAATTCAATTATTTGTTGTGTGACAAAGTATTTACTTTTGTTCAATTGAACCTCCCACAATTCAGCTTTAATGGATGACTGAACATTTTATTATGTGACCATTGTCTAATAAGGAAAGGACTGCTGCCTCCACACCGATGGAATTTCTTCAGTCAGCATCCAATGGAGATGCATGGCCAAATAAAAAAGCGAGGAAATGTACTGCCTGTTTCCCAGAAGAATAATCCATAGAAAGCTTTAAATCTATGCACCTGCTCATGTATTGAGAATAAGGACTTTCTATAATCAGATCTACTAGGGGCTGAAGAAGCAGCAGCAGCAGCAGCAGCAGCAGCAGCAGCAGCAGCAACAACAACAACAACAACAACAACAACAACAACAACAACAAAACAAAACACCCAAGAGATGGGTGGAGGAATGGCCAAGCTGCACCAGAAAAATAAAGAACCTCCAAGAAATACCATTGTTAGATCAGGGAAATGTGTGGTAATGACACTGAGCCATGGGGTTCAGCCAATGGACTTCCACTTCTACACACAGGGCGAGTTAGCTTGGCATATAGACTATAAGGAGATATGCTTTCATGGCCACTTGGTAGACATCTCCTATCCATAGCCCAGGTGGTAAGATCAACCAACTCTTCAGTTTATTCAACAAACAGCAATCTGAAGAAATTTACTCAAAGTATTTGTCAGTAGACTAACCAGTCAAACATTTCCAGAAATATATTTTACACCATTTGAAGAGAGAAAGAAAAAGTATAGCATAAATTTAGAGCTTAAATATGTACTATGCAGATTTTTAAGGCTGGGCCAATCTTACCGGAGATAGTTCTCATTTTCCAAGCAAAACAGCCCAGAAGCAATTTAGAAGCTTCTGCCTTTGAAAGAGATAAAATGCATTCATGGTCACAAGAATTTAAAAAAAAAAACACAGCACTATAACAGTTTGGTTTGAAGCTGCCTGATTGGAAGACATGGTGCATGTCTCAGGAGTCAGGACAAAAGGTGCCAGTGACCCAGGATCCAAAGCCTTCAGCCTTTCCTGTGAAAAACAGAAGCAATCATGTGTGGAGAAAAATGGGACAAGAAGTGGTTGGTATCAAAAGCCTTTTAGTAAAAGTGAGAAGGCGTAGAAGCGTACAGTACAGAAATTAAAGCCAGAAATTAAAGGGCACATGATTTTATTTTGAGCTGCCTTTTAAATGCCAAAGCAGGTAGGCAAGTACTCCTCCCCCTGCTAGTCCCAGAACAAAGAATTGCTCAAAAAAGAAATAAAAATAATGTGCTTCAAAAAGAAAGTTTGACTCCAGAACCTGCTAATGATGAAGGCAAACTGTCCCACTACAACCTTCCAGCTGACAATCAATATATAAGTGGCTCTTATAGCATTAAAGGTGGGACCAACAACCCAAAGAAAGAGAGGAAACAGTAGAAGGAGGCTGTGTTTTTGTTTGTTTGTTTGTTTGTTTTTGCTAATTCCAGCATCACCACCAGCAAAAAACATTTCACACCAAAGGCAAAGATCTCCTGGCTCCGGAAAGCGTTCAGCCACCTACTGTATGGTGAGCCTAGGACAGCAGGAGATTAAGAAGCAGCTAACAGACATCAAGAATGAAAAGGCTAAGAGGCAGCCATGCAGACTGAACTGGCTATACTCAGAGAAAAGTGCTATCCCCCAACCACCCTAACCAGAATGTGCAATATACTCTATCCAATCATTGATAGCACCAACAAATTCCCACTGCTAATGTGAAGTGACAGAGAAAAATGATCTCTTAGTGCACACACACACACACACACACACACACAAAAGAGAAAAGAAAGGAGCTGTTTCCTCCTGGTCCCTGAACAGCAGCCAGTGATTCTTATGTGCAAATGTTTTCTCTTCAAATATATAGGTTTAATTTCCTGAGATGAAAGATTCTCTCTATATATTTCTTTTCTTTTCTTTTCTTTTCTTTTCTTTTTTTGGGGGAGACCAATTAATGGTTTCGAATATACCTTAATTTCCTGAGACAAAAGACTAGACAACACATATCGATACTGCAGATTTATTAATCTTTAAAAATGTTCTATAAACGCTCCTAAAATGTTTAAATTGCCTTGCTCATCCTTCATCTGTTGGACTTCCGGGCATTTTTAAAACTCACAGCAAGCACTTATTATTTGGTTCTGCATTCTATAAACAGGTTTAGTAAATATCTTTTATTTTGAACTGCTCATCCGTCACTGTCACAATCCAGGGCATATGCTCATCTGCCTTTTGCTATCACGTCTAGGTTTCAGTAATCAGGAAATGCATCTACCACATACCGTATATACTCGAGTATAAGTCGACCCGGGTATAAGCCGGGCCCCCTAATTTAAACCCCCAAAACTGGGAAAATTTATTGACTCAAGTATAAGCCTAGGGTGGGAAATGCAGCAGGGCCTAGCAACTCCTCCTTTGTAAGATGGGTGTTTAAAATGACTTTTAGCCACCGAGGCAAGTGCTTGAGTTGGTGGCTAAAAGTCATTTTAAACATTGTATTAAAATGACCTTTTAAAAAGTCATTTTAAACATGGGAGTCAGGAGAAGTGGCGCACAATGTTTAAAATGACTTTTAGCCACTGACCCAAACTTGCCTCAGTGACTAAAAGTATTGACCCGCATATAAGCCGAGGACCCCTTTTTCAGCCCAAAATTAGGGCTGAAAAACTAGGCTTATATTCGAATATATACAGTAAGTCATATGTGGTTATATACCACATATGACTTCCAAAACTGTAGTTATTCGTAGGTATCTTATTTTAATAAGGGAGGTGGGGGTTGTTCTCCAACAAAAAGATTGCTTTCCAAACAAAAGTCAATTGTGCTCTTTTCAGCCATTATAACAACTAAGAGACCGAATGCATTCCATTACCAAAGCATGCTTTTATAGCAATTTGCTTTTCATGCAGGCTCTCCTTTTACCTAGACCAAAGCTTTTCAAACAGGCTGGTTAATTGCTGAATTGTCTGTTTAGTGAGCATGTCGTTCTTAGCTGATGTCTACAGCTCTCAAATTATTCTGTCTGGAGATGGGGGGAACAGGCAGAGAGCATCAGCTTTGGCTGGTGAAGTTCCCACTAATAGGTCTGATCACACTGTGTGTGTGTGTGTGTGTGTGTGTGTGTGTGTGTGTGTGTGTGTGTGTGTGTGTGTGTGTGTGTGTGTGTGTGTGATTTGTACCCTAATAGGGCAATTAGTGATTCTCTCTCTCTCTCTCTCTCTCTCTCTCTCTCTCTCTCTCTCTGTGTGTGTGTGTGTGTGTGTGTGTGTGTGTGTGTGTGTGTGTGTCCTCTACTCCTCAGTTTCCATGGCAAAGCAGCAATTCAAACCATGGCTTCTTGAGTTCTACTCCATCACTCTGGAAGATCAACGGGATAACATAGTACCTGATCAGTGCAAAATGAAGATGGAAACACTATAGTGAAGAACTCTACAGAGATTGATTCAAGGATCACGAAATCTTTTGAGAAAGAACCTGAAATTTTGCAAAGCCAAGTGAAAACCTTTGTCAGGACTTAGAAGAAACAAGTCGCTAGGAGTAGTTAGTATACTAACATCATTAGTCCAAGTTACCTAGACTGAAGGTCTTGGGCTTCTCATGCCTGGGGCCACATGAAACACAGTCCTGTTTGACCTATTTTCTAGTAAAGTAAATGGCATACCAAAAATCATAAACCAGTCTGACCATGGTGTCCACACCCAAGCTGGCTCTTTTTAGATCAGTAGTAGGTGTTTTATTTTTTTGGGGGGGGGTTGGTTGGTTTTGTTTTGTTTTGTTTTGTTTTTTTTTTTTTTTTTTGCAGCCGTGGGGGGCAGTGCTGAAGTGATCAAAGCTGGAGTACATATGCACAGAAGGATCTCTTTAAAGGAAATCACACCCGGTTAATTTATTCTTTCCAGCACAATCCAACATGATTCTATATTGCCATCTGGTTCTACCTTGAATCTGCCAAAATCCTCACGATAATATGCCAACAAATATGGAAAGCAAAACATTGGCCTACGGACTGGGAACATTCAATATAATTTCCTGTTCCCAAGAAAAAATAATACCAAAGAGTGCAGGAGCCCCACTGTATTAATTTACCATGCAAGCAAAGTAATGCTCAAACAAAACAAAATACTCTCTTACTGTATGTGAAGTGAACAATAACCAAATTGGATTCCAAAAAGGAAGAGAGTCCAACAGACATGTGGTGGCCCTCATCTCTCCAAGGGTCCTGACAACATCCTCAGGCTGTAGGAGCTGAAATTCATCCATTAATACAGGGCAGGCATTCATCTATGTAGCTGAGGAAAGCTAAGACTTCTGGAGATTCCTTACACTGTGGCAATGCAATATTATGCAACCAACAGCCTACCTTGGCAGAGCCACACTCCTTTCCAGAGCTAATAAGAGCCTCACTTGCTGACTTGACAAACAGATTTCATACAACTGTGAGCAGAGTAAGTGTGAGCTGTCCTCAGAAGGAGAAAGAAAACAAGGAGAGAATGATACGGTGGAGAATAGAGACTTTATATATATGATGGAGAATATGAAAATGTGTAACAAAGAAGAATGATCCAGGAAAGAACATTATAAGGGGAAAGGCTGAATCAGCTGGGAAGAGGGAATGAGAGAGGAGAAGAAAGTACATATGACCTGGAGGGTGAGGTTAAACCAATGGTGGTGGGGAATATTCATGATGGACATGTCCATAAGCAAATGGGAGGCATGGAATAGGGGACTTGGGATAACAGACGAGGAGAGAAAAGGGTTAAAAGACATTGGAGTGAAAGTAGAGGCAGTTAGAGCCAATGGGCAGACTCTGACAGATCAACGGACAGTAATGCTGACAGAAAAGGGAACTTGAACGGAACCAGAGAGACTGACAGCTAAAGACATCGGTCTTCCGTTGCCGTTACCAAACCCACTGCCTCCACAATTAACCTTTTCTAAAGTAATTAATATAAATCGGGGAAACAAGATATGGCAGGATGGATCCCTGGCTGGGGATGGGAGGATGCCAGGAATATGGTGAGGCATCATTGCTGCGGTACTCAATGTGCTGGTCCAATGGTATACAGGATGCATCCACCCCATCCTTAAGCGACAATAATCCCTTTATGCAAGATGTAACAACGGACTGAAGTTTGGGTCCAAATCGGTTCATTGAAAATATTTTGTTAAATCCTGTTGGAACTGTTGATTTGGAAAATAAAGAAGCTTTCATATATAAGCAGAACACTTTGCTTTATCAACGCAAACCTTGTTAATAAAAGTTTATTACAGTTTAACAATGACTTTGAGCCTGGACAAGTCACTTTACTGGAGCTGTTGATTTTCCTGACCGAATCCTCACAACAACACACAAAATACATTTAAAAACATAGGAATATAAGCAGAGCCATGCTGGATCAGGCCAAGGGCCAATCTAGTCCTACTTCCTGTCTCTTACAGTTGCCCCATCAGCAGGGCTGGTATAGACTATTTGCACATACACCCAACCAAATTTCAAAAACAGACAAATTGTTGGAAAATGTGCCTCTTCTGTACGGTCAGTTCTGTGACCCTCTAAGGTCAGTTTTGCCTCCCTCTCAGGTCTGCACTCTAGACAGTTGCCTAGTTCGCCTCGTGGTAGCTCCAGCCCTGCCTACCAGTTGCCTCTGAGAACACATGAAAAAACTAGATACCTGTCTCCTGATATCAATCTCCTGTACCTGGCATTTTGAGGTCAGGCTCAGTAGAGAAAAACACATTGTTCTAAAGACCATTCATAATGCAAAAAGACTGTAAAAGAAGACAATGTGGAGAGAGAGGGGATTAACAAATGCAAATTAGCCTCTATACACATCATCAAGGCCGCACACTGGCTGAACCCACAGCCAACCTCTAGCAAAAGGTCTTTGGAACAGCAGGAAATAGTGGATACAGTATTTAATGAGGAATCCCTTAACAAATCTGATATGCATTCTCCCTTTTTTCTTTCTCTGAAGGCCCAGTAGCATGCAATGTTTTTGTGTCCACAGACCTGACTAACATAGTTACCAAAACCCTGCCTATCCTGTCTAAAGATCAGGTGTGAGGAAGTAGCCCCTTCTCTCAGATGCTTCACCATGAAATGCTTCACCCACGACCCTCCCCTTCCTCTCAGTCCCCGAAAGAACTTTGGGGGGCAGACATCTGAGGCATCATATGTCTCCTCACTGGAGACATATGAAAATGAGTAAGCGGCTCTCCACTTTTTCTCTTGTATCTTGAACTGAAAGAAAGTCTTCTCTGACAGGATGACACCTGCCACGTACTTGATGAACAAGTGTAGCAACTTCTGTGTCAGCATCCTTTCTGCAGGACAAGGAAAGGGGCAGGAGGGGATGAAACCAGTAGGTGTTATCTGAACCCTTTCAGGGGCACCTCGCCCTTCTGAGGGGACCAAGGCTTCCTCATGTGAGGCACAGAAAGGGACTTTTTTGGGCAGCCGGTGCTTTCAGTCCCCCCACCAGGGCAAGAGCCAGGAGACTTTGTCTGAGAAGAACATGCATTACAAAGGTCCTCTTGGCGAGGAACTGAGGAAGAATGCAGGCAGGGATGAGATAACACTGGTGGAACAAAGAAAAAAACAGTTGTACCTATCATCCTTATGATAGCGTTCATCTGCAGCTCCCAGAAACATATATTCATCCTACAACTGCATGGGACCGAAGGCAGCAGCACTGAAGACATGGATGCATGGAAGGCTGCTGAGCACGTGGAGACATTCTGGAAGAAGTGCCTATGGGCCTAGCCACAACCCCCTCTCAGGGGGAAACTACATGGGCTTAGGAGAGTCAGGTATGCCTTATTTCCATTTACTTTCATGATGTACAAATCCAAGTTATTCAACCTGGATTCATCCACCACCACCCATCCCCAGTAGAGAGAACCTTGTCAGGGAACGGCATCATCCCATTGCAGACTCAGGGACTCATACATGAATACCATTATTCTGGACTATTTGGCTGAGGAACTGAAAGTCTGAATAGGGTCATTTTAAAGCCAGAAAGAAGAATGCGTCCACAAAGTCCATCTGGCACTTATTCAAAACTGGATGCTGTTGAGAAGACATTCCTGCTTAAAAGTGTGTAGCATAATTTGGTTACTCATGATAGACTGCTGAATCAAAGAAAGATGAAAGAAGTCATGCTGTTTCATGGTTTTTCCAACAAGAAGTATTCTTTCACTAGTGAAAAAAGATCAGCAGCCTCTTCTTTCTGACTGGTGCAACCTAGAAGATTCGACAAACAGCCCCAACACATACGCACACATCCACCTAAGATGCTGTTTATCATTATGGTTTTTTTCTCATTATTTTTCATCCACTGTCTTTACTTACATCCCTTCTCCCTTTCCAGTTGGCAGAGGAATCCATGAGAGAAGAAAGGACACAAAGGCAGAATGGTGCATGCTTGAAGCATCCCAGCATTCAGTCTTGTTCTAAAAGGAAGCCTCCCTCAGAAACAGCTGAATCTCCAAAAGGAGAGGGCATAACACAGCTGAGGCATTGCAGTGGAAGAATTGTTAGCCCATTTTAGACAGATATACAGGTGGGTGGAGGATCAATACTAAAACAAAGATTTTTAGAAACCAAACAAACCACACACACACACACACACACACACACACACACACACACACACACACACACACACACACACACACACACACACACACACAAGCAACAGTATGTCATTAAGAGAATTTAAAGCCTTCAACAGCCATGTCTTTGGTATAAAGAAAATTTTAAGGTTCTTCTCAGATTTCGTTTTGCCAAATAAAATCTGCAACAAAGTAGTTCTCAAAAGCACTCCTGATATCCAGCACAGTGGGTTTTGTAGGATGGCATCTGTAATCATGTGGGTGGTTTGCCTCAAAAGAAAACACAAGCATCTGCTTGGGATATTTTGCTCCTCAAAGATGCGGTGACAGGCTGCTGTCTGTTGTAAACGATAATCCTCCACGGCTGATGAAGATACCAAATAATACATTGCCTCTTCTTCTTCGAAATCTAATTAATATACAAAATCTGTCAGAAGACACGGCCATTAACAGAGTGGCAAAACTAAAGCTCACAAGTAGAGTAAGTCTATGGCACATTGCAATGCAGGATACAATATTTAGTCAGGGGTGGGGGAGGAAGCAAGGTATCCATAGGATGTTTTATCTGTTTTGAAGCTGCCGCTATGCCAGATAAAATCAAAAGCAATCGCTACTAAACCTGGTCATTTTAGATCATAATTTCATGGTGAGTTTTTCACCTGCATTTATTTCTCAAGACTTGGAACTATAATGGGGAACAGTGACATCTCAAACTACTCATCTGCTGATGCCAGTTCACACCACAGGATGCTTCTCCAAGAACATCTGAGGATATTCACAGCATTTGCTAGAACCATATGGTCACTAATGGCACATTTATCTTGGCGGGAGTGCACACAGCAATATCAGGTTCACCATGTTTACCGCAGAGGAGGGTACAAGCTGCCAAAACATACAGCTGCATCTGAACAGTGACTGAGGCAAAGAAAAAAAGGCACTGTAGACTGGAACACTGTTGGACTCCCCTGTCTAGGCAGAAGCTTCCTAATGGAAAACCAACCAGCCTCTTCCACCCTGTTCAAAATATGTTCTTTTTTAAAAAAACATTTTTATTTATTTTCTACACTGAACCAAATAAAACAAATATGTTGCTTGTCTTCTATCGTGTTACCAATTCAATCACGATTTTCCCCAACATTTCAGCCCAGTATAATTCATATCTCCTTTCCCAACTTAAAAGAACATATTTTCATACTTAGTTTCTTTACTGTCTTATCCATATTCTATCTCTCTTTACTTACATCTATTTTCTAATACAAAAGATATAGCCTACCTAATCTCAACAGTATAGTCAACCTCAGTGTTTAATTCTTCAATTAGCGAAACAACTTAGGATACATTTTAGCTAACTATATACTGTGTACAGGGCCGGCGCGTCCATTAAGGCAGTTGCCCTTGGCACCAAAATGGAGAGAAGGCGCTGGCCAGCCTGCCGCCCCCCCTGCCGCTGGCCACTGCCATCCGTCCCCCCACCGCCCGCCAGCTGCCCGTCGCTGTCTGCCCATTGCTGCCTATTGCTGTCCGCTGGCTGCCCCCCACGCCCATCGCTGCCCAGCCCTCCCGTGCCCGTCGCTGTCTGCCACCACGCCAGCACCCTGCCCACCCACCGCCCCACCGCCGCCCCCTGCCCCGCCCACCCGACCCCCCCCGCCCCTCGCCTAGGGCGCAAAAAAACCTAGCACTGGCCCTGACTGTGTATTATAAATGGCATCCACGGTATATTTACCTATTCTTCTGAAAAACTCCTAATTTCAAAAGCCTTCTATAACTCAAGTTTGTACTTTATGGACCATTATAAAAGAGCTACCTTTTGGTCTACAGATTTCACTTTATGCATAGAAGTTCTTATCTGTACCTAAGTACCACAATTCTTTTAAGGATCTAACAAATTAACATTACAGTATTTATATTTCAGATTGATCTTCACATTTCCATTTTCCATTTCCCACATCATGCCAATCAATTAGTAGCTTTGGACAATCAAAATACAGAAAACAAACCTTTTTTTAATGTCTTCAATTCACTAAGCCAGAGATTCCCTTTCTCTTTCCCTGCCAAGTCTGTTACCTTCATAAACTGTTCTTTTATTTTGATAATTGCTCTGCTGCTCTTCTCTCTTCTGTATTCATATTGAGTAAAGCAGATGCATTTATCTTGTTTTGTGAGTTTGGCCTACACAAAGATTTATCCCACACCAATCTTGTATTTGTCTGCAGATTAAAAGCGGCTCTCTGTTCTGCCTCTGTGTCCTGATCAGGATTAAAAATATCTGTATCTTCAGAGGATGGGTCTGTGTGTGATGTATAAATGTCTATTATTTTTTTATAATCCATATAGGATTATATTGGCAAACTCTTCATCTGATAAGCTTTCCCAGCTCACTGTGTTCTTATAGCTCACAACAAAGAGTTAATTTGCTTGTAATTGTAGTTTCTGCCACTCAATTTCCAAAAGGGAGGATGTGAGGGTTCACGGTACAACTCGGGTGGATCTCTGTCACAGACGAGACGGGCAAACTCGTGGTCATCAATAAAAGGATTTTTATTGCTCACAGATGAAACGTCTCTGTGGGAATTCTTATCTTCATTAACGGACAACTTTGAACACAACTTATTAACATCATCAAACATAACGGGTTCCATGAAACTGGACTCGAACGGGTTAGTTGAGGTATTCATCTCCCCTAGGGAAAAGGGGGAGTTGCCTTTTCTTGGCCGGGACATGGGGTGCCACAGCAGGGATGTCTTGCCCACTGTGGCATGGGATTTGTCTCGCGTTCCCTCCTCCATCCTCGTTGGAACCTGGGGGAGTTCTCGGGCCACTTTAATGGTCTAACTGTGACCGCCCAAGTAATCTCCTCATTCCCCCTCCTTTGCAGCTGTCAGTTTCCTCCTTAACCCCGCGCGTGCCAAACCCCTCATGCTCCTCCCACTCGTCATTCAGGTCCTCTATAGCCCAGAGCACAGCTGGCCCTTCCGCTCCGCGCGCACCCCCGCCTTCCTCAAGGACTATTTCCCTTATTCCCTGTACGTGCAAGTCCTGGTCCCTTTTGTCTCCTGCGTCTTTGTCACCCTTCTTCTCGTCGTCTGTCACTCCAGACGGCACACCTCCCATTTGTGTAGACGCCTCCTTCTCTGCCTCACAGAGGGGTATAGAGGGAAGCAACTGGATTGCAGAAAGGAAGAGCAAGAGGCAGGAAACAGAGATTCTCCAGCAATTATTTTCAAAACATGGAGTCCATCCAAGGTCAAATAAACATTCCTTTGAAAAACAGATTTCCCAGCACTGCCCTTAAACTGCATCCCTAAATCCATCACATATAGAGAGCACAAAACAAAAAGGAGTTTCCTCTAGAGTTTTTTTTTCCTCAGATATGTGGTTGTCTTTCAAAACATGCACACACCTTTGCCAAATACCGCTTCCACAAAAGGTCGGTTGGTGCTTGTTTAAAAAAAAGAGAGATTCCAAATCTCCAATGAGAAGCTTTGCATAAATAGACAGAGGGATAAAAACAGTTTTACTTACAACATGCCAAATATTTACAGCTTTCTACAGTTCTCCAGTACCAACGGCTCATGCCTTCACCAATTGATGGTGTCAGTTTTCTTCCAGTAGGAGACAAGGCATTCTTCTGTTTCCACAGAAGTTCATCACCATTTCCTTTGTGGTTTGCAGGCACTGCCTCTTATACATTTCCTCTCCAAGAAAACTTACCCTTCTTAGGATCCCTTTTATCTGAAAGAATTCAACTTGATAAGCTGCAACACTTATCAAGTTGACTCGCCACAATGTAACTGGAACCCCAAAATATGTTCATGACAGCTTAGTTATTTCTTAATTAATCAGATATTATTAATTGACAGCATTTATAGACCAAGCAATAACAGTGGTTTCTGGGTATGGTAATCCCCCATCTACCATGGGGGTTAAGTTTTTTAATCACCTGTTTTAAATGAAAATCCACGATCTGTGGACACCTTCATGGTGACAGCATCCGCATATCATATTGGGTCCAGAGAGACTTCTACTGCGGGCCCCAGCTTCTGCTCCATTCTTCTTCCTTCCCTCACCAGGTTCCTGCATTCACCTCAGCTGGCTAAGGAAAAAGGGTCCCTTGCCCGCTCTCCAGCCTGCCTTCTCGCCTGCCTTCTCCTTACCTGAGGTATGGCAGCTTCTCCATTTTCCTTCCTTCCCTCACCAACTTGAGGCTTTTTCCTGCCTCTGCTGGGCATAAGTAGTTTTGCATGGCTGCCCCAGAAAGGGTTCTCGTTGCCTGCTCACCTGCCTGCCTTCCACTTAGCTAAGGCAGCAGTGGTGGTGGTGGTGGTGGCTTCTCCGTTTTCCCTCCTTCCCTCACCAGCTTGAGGCTTCTTCCTGCCTCTTCTAGGCTCAGCATGTCATTGTTAGACGTCTGCCCTGTTGGGATATGTGCTCTCCTCTCTCTCTCTCTCTCTCACACACACACACACTCCACCTTGCTGGGCAGAATAAGTTTTGCATGACTGCCTTCCCCTTAGATGAGGTGCCAGCAGTGGTTTCTGCTCCATTTTCTCTCCTTCCATCGTCAGCTTCCTGCTTTCGCCTCATTCCTAGCCATGCCACCACCATCTGCCTTTCCCTCACCCGCCCGTTCACTCAGTGAGTGCCCGCATGCCGGTTCAAGCTCTGCAAAACTTCTTCCACCCAGAGAGAAAGAAAGAAAGAAAGAAAGAAAGCAAACACACACACACACACACACACACACACACACACACACACACACACACACACACACACACACACACACACACACACACACACACACACACACACACACACCACTCAGGGACCGGCACCCGAGGGGGGCATCCAACAATGACATGCTGGACCCAGAAGAGGCAAGAAGAAGCCTCAAGCTGTTGGGGAAAGGAGGGAAAATGGAGAAGCCACCGCCCTGCTGCTCTTGCTCAGGGGAAGGCAGTGTGGCAGCCAGCGTGCGAGCAAGTGGGTGGGAAAAGGGAAAGAGAGTTGCTGGCTGGCTATGGCCGCTTCTCCTCCTCCTCCGTCTGTCGGTCCATCCCTTCTAGTGGAGGTCTCCCAAAGTGGATGGCAGGTGGGGCAGATCCCATGATATAGCGGGACTGTACAATTTGAGGTGCAATATGGAGGGGGGACTACTGTAGCAGCATGAAGTCAGACTTCATGAGATGGTTTTGCAGCACTGTTCTCTGAGTCTTGCAGCTAATCAAGAATGGACTTATGCTTACTTACCAGTTCCATCTTGCACACTTTTAATCAGTGAATGATACTTTGTAACAAGGAGCTTTGCAAATCTGACAAGGAACCAACAATTAACATCTCAGAATCATAGCATTTTCCTTTTGAATCCTAAAAGAAGCTGAGATGCCATTCACGTGTGAGGCAAAGAGAACTGCAGCAAAGTGAAATAATAACCTTTTTAATTTTCCATGTGACAAGGAAAGAGAAAACAGGTAATAAGAAAGAAATCACCTCATGGGATAAAAATCTGTTTTCTTTTCTTTTGAGAGCCCAGCAGCCAAACAACCATGGCATTTGTTGTTAGGTGCTATTTAAAAAAAAAATATCATTTATTTTCTACGCCGTAGCCAGAGGAGGATGACTCACCATGTGAAATAGCATTACAGCCCCCTCCTATGCAGACCTATATGAATTCAGCTGAAAGGCAGAAGAGAAATCTGAAATCCACAACTTGATATCTTTCACTCTTTGAAATACTATGAAGATAATTTTTTACAACTGCTGTGGCCTTTGAACAAAAAGAAACAAGACAATAAAACTCCAGCATAATTGCCATTCCTTACTAGGATAGCTATTTGTTACAAGAGGGGGAAAGAACTCTGTCCTTTTAAGAGAAACATATTTTCAAAGTACAGGAGAGAAAGGTTTATAAACCAAATTTCATTCTTCTAGGCACCAGTGTTTACGTTGGGTGACACCAGTACAATCTATAGCGTTAGCCTAGAATAATACTCTTAATAAAATCTGATTTTAATAATGAAATAAATTTGCACAAAATCCAGCCTCTACTTAAAAACTTGAAAGAAGGAGACTCCACCATCCTCTGTGGCAGCTTTTTAAACTGCCAAACAGCTCTAACCATCAGGAAGTTCTTCCTAATGTTTAAATTGAATCTCTTTTCCTGTAGCTTGAAACTACTGCCCCGAGTCCTAGTTTTTGAAGGCATGGAAAACAAAGCAGTCCCCTCCTCAATATGACATCCCTTCAAATATTTAAACATAACTATGATATCCCTTCTCAGCCTTCTTTTTGTAAGACTAAATATTCCCAGCTCCCTAAACCGCTCCTTCTTCCAGACCTTTAACCATCCTGGTCACCCTCCTCTGCACCCGTTCAAGGTTGTCAACATCCTTTTTAGACTGAGGTGCACAGAACTGGGCACAGTACTTAACTTGAGGTGTGTGAGCAAGAGACTGAAATCCCAGTGCAGCAGTTTTTCTACCAACCTGGAATTGCCTTTCCTGTATGCTTGCTGTATTTTTCAAGGATATATTCTATTTTCTATAATATATGTCTGCAAAAGGTGCATGAGGGTTTTTATCATGAAAAACTGGCACCATGGTAAGATTTTGCAGGGTGGGGTGGGGAAAGAAAGCTGACGGTCCAAAGTCTTTGAGAAGCACAGTACAATTCCCAGCAATTCCTATGAAGGCACAGCCATAGGGAATGATCCCAAACAGCATGGAGTAACTAAACACAAATACAGTAGTCAGTGGTGACACCAAAAGCAAGACTGGAGTATAAATTTAAATCCATGGGTAACATCTTGGGCAAGTCATTCAGTAAATTAAACTCTTAGAAAGTTGGGTTTTATTTATTTATGTGTCATCTGCATAATTTAATTACAAACCATCCAGAGAGTGTTTTAACACTATAGGATGGTATCTAAGCAGCACACTTTGCTGGGAGTGTGTGCTTTTTGCCCTCCATACACATTAGACTACAACCCACATCAGCCAGAACACATACAGCCAACAACTGGGCTGATGGGAGCTAAAAACCATGGGGAAACCCAGGTTGGGGGAATGTTGTCTCAATTAAGAAATACAAAGTGAAAAGCAACTGAGACTGTTTAGATGTAAAATTTTCAAATGAGGACTTTAGTAAATAAAATGCAGTGTCTGTACTGGTGAAGACATAAAGTAAGTTCATAAGCCATTCTAGGCAAGTCAGATAAACAATAGCACAAGGTACTCTGCTATCCAGAATGTTGAGTTAAAATCCCGTCAACAACTCAAAGCCCAAGGACTACTGGAGAAATGATGCATTCTAAATTTAAATGATCAAGGTCACAAGATTTATCTGGTCTGCTGGATAGTCCGTCTATAATTCAACAACAAAATAGTACTGATCAGCTTTGCTCTTCTGCTAACGGTTAATAATTAATGTTAATAACATTTTTTGCTAAGATCTGATCAGAAATGCATAACTTTGAAGCTAACCTGAGCCACATGAAAGAGATGAGTTGGCTTGCTTATCTCTAATTTCTCTAGAATCTTTCATCACAGTGAAATAGTTTTAAGACTACCACTCTTATTTTGGACCGCAAGGGGATCATTTTAAGATAAGAACATTTATTGCAGCAAGTGTATATTCCCTCTAATATTTGCATAGATCAGCTCTCTACCATCCAGAGCAGACTTCCTCAGTGAGGAAATGTCTTTAACTACAGCAAATATTATTCCTGACAGTCATCCTGATCAGGGTAATAGGAGGTGTAATCTGAAACATCTGGACAGCCTTACATTGCAGATGGCTGGTATAAAGCTACTGCTTTTAACCTACCAATTGTTTATCTTCTTCATCTGTCTCTCTGCTAAAAGAAATGCAACACTGCTTCTTCCAATAGGATACCTTTCATAGAGTGAAGTAAACTGCCTAATATTTAGCAATGTCGGACCAAGTCATCTTCTACTTCCTATATGTTGTTATTTTATTGTTAACCCTTAAATTGTCCTTCTTTATACTTTCTTGTTTTGAAATTCCGAAAAAATCATCACCTTATCCCTTGCTGCTCCCATACATACTGTACTTTAGAAAGGCACTCTGCTTCTGTAGTCAAGGATCCAAGGTTAATCATGGTGTGCTCCAGTATCAGACAGACATCATATTTTAATACAGTATGTAATGTTTAACTGTTTTGTTACTTAAACATTTAAGTGTTTTGCAATGCTGATTGTGTTTATTGGCTTTAGTTTTAATTTATGATGATTCTCTGTCCTTACATTTTGATTATTGTAAATGACCCAGATTGGCCATTTTTAACTAACCTGTCTTACACTTCAAAAATATTTGTTTGAGAAGAATTTAACAAATAGTCATTCAAAGATGGGTAAGAATCATGCTCAGGTCAGCATCACGGTACCTTCTATGAAGACATTTTAACAAGGAGAGTAAAAGCCACAATCTGTAAGTCTCTGAACTAGAAGGGCCATGATACTGCTTCTCCTGCTCTGTATTTCATGCATGGATTGTGCCACTCAGCTGGCTTGTAATACTGTGAGGAAAAAGCAGACAATGGTGTGCCCTCCTTTCATCAAGAACTGACCAATGAGGACAAGGGTGAGATGGTGAAGGGAGGAGTGAGGGAAATAATATAGCAGTGGTGGTGAACCTTCGGCACTCCAGATGTTTTGGACCACAACTCCCAGAATTCCAAGCCTGTATTGTCAATGACAAAGGACTGTGAGAACTGTAGTCCAAACATCTGGAGTGCCAAAGGTTCACCACCACTGTAATATAGCAAGAGCAAGGGAGGAACAGTTAGTTCAGGTGGGAAACAAGGAGAGAAAGGAGGAGAGTCTGGAGCAGGGGTCCTCAACCTAAGGCCCTGGGGCCGGATGTGGCCCCCAAGGTCCTGAATCTGGCCCCGGGGACCAACTACAACCCCCACCTACCCTCTGCTTTGCGAGCAAGCCAGCCTGAACAGCTGTTTCTATTGCTGAGGCAGTTCAAAGCTGTAGGCTATGTTGCTTTCCCTCTAGGGCACAGTGAGGACATGATGGCCAGGGCACACAGCTGGCTCTGCGCACAGTGGCACCCGCCTTCATCCTGAGTGGCTGCCCGGAAGGTGATGAGGGGCCTGAGTTTGCCTGGGCTGCCACCTCCTTCCCAACACAATGAAAGAAGGAAGGAAGGAAGGAAGGAGAGCCGCTCCAGCTGCTGCCACTGGAGGAGGAGGAGGAGGAGGAGGAGGAGGAGGAGAAAGAGGCGCAGCAGAGGGATCCCAGCGGCGGCACCTCGGGGTGGTGATCTGGAACAGGAGGCATTGCTGGGGACCTGGAGACACAATGATCATGGGCCAATCGTGGGGGGCTCCGCCCACTTGCCCCTCCCTCCCCCCTTTTTATCCATGGCTTTTTTTCTTTTCTTTTTTTGACTGTGTTCTGGCCCCCAGTGGTGTCTGGGGGTGGGGTGGACTGGCCTGCTGTTTGAAAACTTTGAGGACCCCAGGTCTGAGAAAAGAGAGTACCTAAAGAGGGAAAGGGCATATTTTGTGTGTGTGTGTGAGAGAGGCAGGAACGAGAGTGTCGGGAATGTCATAGCTCCCTTGGGAGGTATGACATGCCTCCTCTGAAACACTGAGATCCCGGGCCTCGACTTTGGAAGCCTCCCAACGCACATTGCTAGAACAGAGGTACCAATCTGCACTCCTGCCTAACCCATTTGGGAGAAGTGCCTGTTGTGTCCACGTTAGAGAGGGAATCCTCTGAGTTAAGTAGAATACAGGAACAATGGTTAGAACCTCCCGGGACGTCTGAACAAGAGACTACCAGAGTTTGCAATATGCCTTTATTGGAAAGTTCTTTTAATAAAGTTCAGGAAATACTGCATTATGTCACTTTTGTACAGGCATAGCTCAAGGAGGAAGCCAACTTCATCCATTTCAGCATGATGAGCAAGAAGGAAAATGAGTCTTGTGGCACCATCAAGACTAAGAGAGGTAAGAAAGCTCTACTGATAGGCAGTAAAGTCAAGCCATTAATAAATTAACCATTTATACAAACAAAAACAATCAGCAATCATTTAGTGTGAGTGTGGTACTGATGCCTTACTTAGTTCCTGACAGTCCATAGTTTGTAATGTTTCAAAAGTGATCTCTGGTCTTTGATGAGCAACCCTAGCCTCATTCAGCCACTTGCGGTGACTAGAAACCATGTGTTATCACATAGTATTAAGATCTACCTCAGAGAGTTTCTTCATTTGTTAGCCGTGGAGGTGGTAAGAGGGAGGGAATCACGTTTTCAGAGATGACTGCAGGGCCTCTTTAAACAGAAGCAGATGGCAATGAATATATCTGAGCATTTAACTAGCTAATGAAGTTCCTTAAAATCATGCATTCAAAACAGGCATGTACATCAAATCAGAATGATGACAAACTACCACACTGTTCTGTCATTTCAAATGGGAGAAATCTGCTTATTCTTCCCAGATCTGCCCAGGATTGTGTAACACACCCACTCAACAAATGACACATTGCTTTTTAACCCTTTGAAACCATTATCTCACACATCAATCCAGTGATTTCCTGGAGAGAGAATAACGCCCTGGGTTTTAAAGACTTACTTAAGGATGTCAAGCATCCTCAGTGAAGCAGTCATTGGAAGCAACTTGACTTACACTGATTTCAAGCCTCAGAGATAAACAAATGGTTCATGTGGCTGCTAGAAGCATGCTCTGAACAATATGTCAACTCACTCATAGCACTCCCTTGAAAGCACCCCTATTTCTTCCACATGAGTAGCATAGTAAAAGATCTGATGTTAGGCCAAATGCCATGTCATAGACCAATTAGCACATGTTGATGAGGCTGAGGTTCAGAATGAAACAAATACTATACTGTGAAGTCCAAGTTTTAGTGAAGATGAAGAACTGAAAGAGCTTACAATAAATTGAATTTTATTCTCTCTTTAGCCACTCACATTCTTTTGTAGCTTTAATGTTGTCTTTTAATGTCCCTTAATTCCCTGTTCTCAAGCTTGAATATGCCTTAGATAGATAGATAGATAGACAGACAGACAGACAGACAGACAGACAGACAGACACACACACACACACACACACACACACACACACACACACACACACACACACACACACACACACACACACACACACACACACACACACACACACACACTGTATATTGTCCCCCGTTACTGTAAGCTGCCTTGGGACCTTTTCCAAGGAGAAAGGCAGAGTCAAAATAATCTAAATAAATAAACGAGTCATTAGCTAGAAGAAGTCTTCAGATTTAGCCTAGGAGAAAATTTCAGAGAACTGCTTAAAATAATTTATAGGGAGTGACTATTTAAAATGAAACCATGTTCTAAGACAGAAAGCAACAGGAAGAAGCACAGACTGTAAAAACTGGTCATTCAAAGCATCATGTAACAGGAACACATGCAGGACAAAACAGAGCTGTGACCTCACATGGCTGATTGATATTTGCAACTGGATTGCTTAATGAATAAAAGAATGTCAAGGGATGGGCTGCTTTTCAAAAACCAGGCACCACTGAAAGTTCAACCAATGAAAAAAGAGAACAAGAAAACTGAGCCATTGAATAACAAAATAACTGAAACACTAGAAAGCTTGCCACATCACTACTTTGAACTTTTGAAAGAGATTATGGGGAAAGTGAGAATCCCACTTTTTAGGTAACTATGAAAGAGCAAACATGGAGGCAGCCAGAGGCATTTTCAAGCTATTGGTTGCATTCCTGGTCATCCTCTGCTTGCACAATCAATTGCACAATCAGACACATAACCACGAGCAGGCAATATTTAAAGCCAAGATATACAATGTGCACCAACCACATGCAGTTTTCCACAAGAGGATTTTGGCCAACTCATTTGACAACCAAAGTATCATGTAGGATTCAGTACCTAAATACCTGGTAGCAGATGAAGAAATCTGATTTGTATAAACACCATACCCTCCTTCACTCACAGCTTGAATAGATATTAAGGCCAGATATCAGGATTGTTTGCATGGGCTTAACAATTTTACGGTCTGGGTTTCTATTCAATGATCCAGTTTCCAGAAAGTGGCTGCTTCCAGAGTAGACCTACACTTGAAGGCTTATTAGAAGGAGAAATATTTTGTATCAATCCTTCAGTCTATATTGGACAGGGTTTATCTCAGTTTGCCTTTCTCCAAAGAGGAACACAAACAATAAATTCATCTGTCAATGTTGGGAGTGAGATCATCCTTCCTGAAGGCCCCAGTGCATCAGAGGATTTCCCAGTCCTTCACAGCACATGTCCTGGAAATGGGGTTACAGCTACAAATGGAAATGATGATTCTGCTTCTCATTTGATGATTAAAATGAAAGCAGCATAAGAACATAAGAACATAAGAACATAGAACATAAGAACATAAGAAGAGCCATGCTGGATCAGGCCAAAGGCCCATCTAGTCCAGCTTCCTGTATCTCAAAGCGGCCCCACCAGATGCATCATGAGACTAGATATCTGTCTCCTGATACCACTCCCCTGCATCTGGCCCTTGAACTCCTGGTTTAAATGAGATTACATATCTCCATCATGGTTTGTAACCCGTGATGGACTTTTCCTCAAATCTGTCCAATGAAGGCATCCAGGCCAGATGCCATCACCACATCCTGTGGCAGGATTCCAAATTACAGGGAGTTCCATAGACTTACATTAAGCACCCAGCAGGACCTGCACCATTCTTCTCCTCATCTGGGAGGATGGTAATGGACCTATTGACATTCTTGACAGAGCTCCTCTACAGACAGCAACTATGTTTTTGCATATACTTGGGGTTCTGGTGGTGCAAAATTGCCCTTTTGTTCACAACTGCCCATTAAACTGCCCACACTGCCTGGAATTTTGGTGAGTACTGCTTTGTTTAAGACTTTTAAGCACTGGATGTATTGCTTAAATGTTCCTTAACAATGAGTCACTCCTTTGCTTCTTCTGTGGAGGAAAAGGGGAAGACGAACATTAGAGACATTGGGTACCAATTATAGGGACATGGAAAGAGAGGGGGACAAGATCTTTTGTTACACTCTTGGCTAGAGGCAAGGAGTCTCATGGGGTTATAAAATCCTCATCAAGCTATCTGTCATGTAGAGGCAGTCCAAATCTACTAGAATATGAGATGTAGACACCTCTGTCCAAGACATATAGAAACTATCAGCCAAGACAAATTAAGGTTTACTCTCTTGAGACATGGGTGATGGGCTATGACAGGGCACAATCTGTATGCACCTGCAGGTCAAAAGAACTGCAATATATTCAGATTTTCCAAATGACCCTACTGTTGATTGATTGATTGATTGATTGATTGATTGATTGATTGAGTGATTGATTGATTGATTGATTGATTGATTGATTGATATACTACCCGTCTTCCCAGGGTACTCCGGGCGGTTAACAACATGGGTTGAAGCAACCAATTAAAATACAATACAACAATTAATTAGTTGTTGGCTCTGCTATGCTAGATTACTTAGAATACAGTAATGCTTGATATTACTTTCTTATTCAGCAATGTACATAGCATCTTGATGTTCAAAGTTAATAATTACAAGAGCTATAATGTCATTTGAATCATTTATAGTCATTCTTCTAATATCGGAAGAATCCCACTCATGTAATAGAGTCTGCATTCAATTTGAACTTCAGAAATCACCAGAAGGCCAGGCTTTGTCTTTCCTATTACCGGTACTTTGAATTTTGCTTCTAGAAGTCATTTGAAGCAGAATCAAAACATACACGGTATAAACCCTTTCAATAATTCAAATCCCCTCTGAGCTAGTGAGAAAGTGAAGTCTCACATCTTGGCATGATTTCTATGACTTGAATTTAACTGCATGGAACCATTTTTATTGATCCTATTTTTCCAAAGGGCATTATTTGTTGGAGTGTCATCTCAAGGAAGTAATTGCTCCTTGCTCGCACCTCGAGTCTGGTGAAACTAAGGTGAAGCACAATGAATCATATAAACCATTTAGGCTTTATAACATCTGGGGGAGATTTCTTGCATACACTGGATCCAACCTCTCAGCATCATGGAATAAATCAAAAGGTTAACTATGCTGAGAGAGACAAATCTAAGGGCACATTTGACATGCATGGAAATCACCACTTGCAGTATTTTCTCCATCTCCACCTCACCCCAGAAGAAGATATAAAATACTGAGAAACTGCTTAGGGAAGAAGAAGCGATATTGTCTGATTTGGTCATCAGTTCTCAGCCAACCAACACCGAATGTCACAAACTTTTGTTACAAACAGAGACAACTAGTTGCTCCTAAGGCGGACCTGAAAAAGGCTATTGTAACTCTGATAAAAAAAAGCATTTGTTTGTTTGTTAGCATTTTCCCCTGCCTTTCTCCTTGAAAAAGGACGCAAGGAATGAGTGTTTCCACAGCAGACACAGTGCATGTGTTTCATGACAGTAAGGTCATAAAAAGTGCTGTTGGGTTCAAACCATTTGCATTTATTTCCTAACTTGCTCTTCTTCCAGACCAAAAAGAGGAAAGAACACATTAAAGAGATAGCACTGATGACTTGCAATAAATCTTGGTCTATGAACACATGGAGCCGAGCTCCAGCAAAGGGGCCAAGAAAGAGCAAACCATACATATGTAGAAGGAGGTGTTCACCTGGTAGGAGATACAAGAAATAGGACACATTTAAATACAAGTGGAGACTGCTGTGCCCCAGGGTAAAATGGGTGACAGAGATTCTAAGGTTTGCTAGATTTCAAGGCACCTAATGTGGAGCCATCAGAGGATCTACAATCACTACCATGGTTCAACAGTTGCAAAAAAATGAACAGAACATAGATTGGGACATGCCTGTAGATCTCCAAGTGATCTCCATGAAATCAGCAAGTATTTCAGACACACACAGCAGCAACAAACCCCTTCTCTCACACACACAGTCACAGTCACAGACAGACACAACACAGAGACAGAGACAGAGACAGACACAAACACACACACAGAAACACACACACAGACACACACACACACACACAGAGAGAGAGAGAGAGAGAGAGAGAGAGAGAAGTAACACAGGGAAATCACCAGATTTTGTGTATAGAAGGACAATGCGCTCAGTTCAGTTCTGGGAATCAAAAAAACCCTGAGTTCAGAACCTGTAATTATAGGCACTGTACATTCACTGGAAAGCCTATTATATGGCAGTGAAGTGATTATTTTTCTCTGCAACCATTGTATCTGCAAAGAACCAACCATCACAGCTGCTTTGGTGGCCATGGTTCTGCTGCACAGATGCCCACAAGAAAGGGAAGCTGATCACTTGACTGCCCACTACATGACATTTTACATGACATAATGCAGATAATGTGGCTCAGATCCACTTTGACTTAGATGCTGTATCTGATGTCCCTTGAGACTGAATTCATTTCTATTTGTGTTGCCTGAGAAGGTGGACATGATCCTAGGAAAACCACCACATGAAAGGGGGGGTTGGGGGTTGGGGTTGGCGGAATGCCAGCATGCCTAAAATCAGAGTACCAATATACATAAATGTCAAGGAATGTATTTTTGACAAAATGTCTAATATATATTTAACAGATTACAAAATGGATTCTGTAAATTGTGTCATGTCATGAGCTAGACAAGAATGTGTATTAGGTCTAGGACACAAGTGTAAGGAATAATCAGTACTGGAAGGTCATATGATTAGGCACAGGTGGTATAGCTAAATCACCTCATCCCATGTAGTGTGTGATTGGCTTACACCATATTGCTTTGTGTATAAAGGTATCAAGCAAACCAATGTACAAATTGGGACTGCCTAAGGTGAGAGGCAGCTTTCCCCACATTCTGTTGTATCTTCTCTATATGCTGTGCTTTGTATGTTATTATTGTATTATTGTATATTACTCTTTGTAATATACAATAACAATATAAGTTTTGTACTAAGCTCTATTGCCTTGTTCATTTGTCTCCTAGCTCCATAATCACTAAATGCATTTATTCTTCCACAACACTGCTAATTTCTGCTAGTAGTTTATATTATCCTTGAACATAACTAATCCCTATCTGTCATAATAGGGTTATATACTTGAACAATAAAGGAGGCAGTAGTGAGACCATTGTTTTAAAAGCTTTTCTGGGATCTCATTATACTAGATGATTATCAGCCAGTCTCCAACAGTGAATTTCTGGGCAAAGTATGGATAAGATGTGGTAGCTTCTTAGCTCCAGGGGTACCTGGAGGAAGCAAATTATCTAGATCCATCTCAGTATGGCTTCATACTGGTTACAGAACAGAGATGATTTTGGCTGCTTTGGTGGATGACTTGGACCAGGAATTGGGCAGGGAGTGTGTTACTGTTGGTTCTCCTAAACATCTCGACCTTTGATACCATAAACCATGGTATCTCCTTTCTAGGAAAGATAACAGAGCTACTGTTTTACAACAGTTCCAATCCTTCAAGAGGGTCAAGCGCAGAAGGGAGTGCTAGAGTCATCCTGCTTTGCATTCTAACCATTGGTCTGTAGCATCCCCCAGGCTTCAGTTCTGTTTACCCCCACCCGCCCACCCACCCACCCACTATCATCTACCAAAAGCCAGTGAGAGGGGTCCAGAGTTTCAGGTTTGGTTCCCTCATTGTTCCGATGATACCCCATTCTATCTCTCCTTTTTCTCTTATTCCAAAGAAGCTGTTCTTGACCCAGAGCAGTGTCCGATGTCAGTAATGGACTGAATGGATACAAACAAACTGAAACTTAATCCCAAACTAGTCAGTGCTCCTAGTCAGTCAAAAGGCAGTTCATCAAACAGGGACTCAGCCTGTTGGAGAGTAGGCTGCAATCCCCTTGAAAAATCTGCTCCACAGCTTGAGTGAGTCCTGGTTTCAACCCTGGGCCCAGATACCTAGGTTTCAGCAGTGGCTAGAAATGCATTTGCAAGGTAGGTCAGCTGTGCACATTTCATGAATTCTCTGATCTGAAGGACATTATGGGAGGTCTATCTGCTAAAAAAAAAGGTCTCTAGCAGCAATAACTAGTAAAAAAAAGGTCACAGGAGGGCACACATTGAAAATTCATCTTTTGAAGGAAACCTATTGATAGAATAAAACATAGAGGAGATAAAACACTCACTGCTATCTCCTTCCTTCCCGTACTTAAGTTACACACGCAACTGTCTGCTATAGTTTAGACTTCACTGAGTAGAATGTTCTATCCTCTGTGTTTATACCCCCTTCCTCCCAGTCCTGCCTTTGAGCCAGCCTTGTAAAAGAATGCTTTGGCTTGAAGCTAGCACTGTGAATTTTAAATGCAGCCAGCCAGGATGGAAGCGTCTGAAGCAGCACACCATGGTAATGCCTCGTTCTAATTAGAGAGAAAGAAAAATGTGTTCAAGGCATGGCAGTAGAATAGCAATATCCCACAGCACACCCAGGCTATGCTGCCACAAACTTTAATTTGTTAATTCTAAAATTTATAACCTACCAACCAGGACAAAATATGGGTCTAACATTAACTCACCACGCAGCCTCCCTTCATTATTCAGATTCACAATGCCTTGTTCAACAAGACTGCCATACAAACAAGATCTCTTATAATCTCCATAATTTTTTTCAAATACGTCCTATCACTTGTCAGAGCCATGGCAAGAAGCCTCTGTCTGGAGGTACAGGTAGCTTCCTTGACATAAAGCAAAGCAAAGGATTTGGAGTTCTTGTGATTTTTTTGGGCTGTTTGGTCGTGTTCTGGAAGTTTTTCTTCCAGATGTTTCACCAGACTTTGTGGCTGCCATCTTCAGAGTTCCCTGAGCTCCTTACCCTCTAAAGATGCTGGCCACAGAGTATGGTGAAACGTCACGAAGATAAACTTCCAGAACATGGCCAAACAGCCCAAAAACTCACAACAACTATCAGATCCCGGCCGTGAAAGCCTTCAATAATACAAAGGACTAAGGGCGTTTATACAAGACCCCTAAGCTCTGCCGCAAATGGCTGCAAGGTCCAGACCTTAAAAATGTTTACCCACCAGCTCCGGAGTTTGCAGACAATTAAGTGCGACCCCGCCCACTTAGCGCGACCAAACTGCACTTTTCTTGTACCTGCTTTTTGGATGTGACAAATATTTGATCCGGTGTAAGGATAGTGAGTGCGGGGCTCTCCTGGCTTCTGTTTGTTCTTTTTTTGCGCCCCGCCCCTTTAAGAGATCTGAATGCTGCCAGGAACAAAACAGAGGTAAACTGGCATGCTTTTCTTTCTTTTTTCTCCCTCCCTCAGGCAGCCAGCAACCAGGAAGTGCGGAGGGGGGGTGGAGACAGAGGAAGAGCGAGGAACCCCTAAGATCTCTGGTCCGAATTTAAGTGGCCAGCGGATCTTAGGGGTCGTGTAAAAAGGCCCTAAGAGACTTGGAACAGAAAGTTGGGGGGGCTGTAATAAAAATGCACAACTACAAATCTACTGTAGAGAACTTTTATTATCAAATCTTGTACCTTAGCTCCTGAATGGCCCATAGTTATTTGTATAAAAAAGACAGGTATACAAAAGAGATGCTTTTTCTATGCAGACTTTCTTCCCCATCCCCAACATGAATTAGAATAATGAGCAATTATAACTGTAACTATTAGATTCTATGTACAAACACATAGTATAGGTACATGCAAGCTACCATCTAGAATGGATGCTGGCTGCTTGGCATGCAGTAGTCTTTCACATTCCAATGGCCAAATCTCCAAGTCATCATTTTAGCCAGTCATTTTAAAGCCATGTAATCGAACCGTGAGTGTACTTTCATCTGAACCAAAGTCTAATTTTAACTTCAAAAAGGATTATCCAAACACTAAAGGTGACTGGCTAATTTAGGTCTTCTGGGACAGCAGCATGGAGAAAGCCATCCTGTGCAGTTCCCATGCCCTTTGGTCTAATGCAAAGGTGAGCAATGCACAGCCTGCCGGCACTTTGAGAACCCTAGGAGCACACATATCACATTTTCTAAAATGACCTCTGAAAAACAGGGACACGGAAAGTCCCCTGATAGCCACTAACGGCTCAGGGTGAGTTCCTGTCATACTTTAAGCAATCCCAGAGCCCCAAATTGTGTTGTTTACATTTATGCACATATTTCAGGGGAACAAATGAAGGGACAAAATTGATGGTGTACAATCAAAATTGACACCATCAATTTTGTATCTTCTTTTGTTCAACTAAAATATATGCATAATTTGTAAGAAAATTTGAAAGAAAAATGGGAAATCACAGTATCAGGCGCAGCCCTCAAAGGTCCAGGGACGTGTGCATGCCCCTCTCCAAGACCTCTAGAAAATGCCTAGTCCTAGTTTAATAGATACCATGTCTGTTAGTGTTAAACGTGCACCAGAGGGATCACTGTTTGAAGCATTTCTAGGAAGAAACAACTACGGAATGTATATACAATACTGATATTTCCTGGATATTAAAAAAAAAATTCAAAATCTTAAGTGTGCAAGAATACCCTTCCAAAACCTGAATGATAGAAGGAAACGACAGTTAGATGAAATGGCAAGTTCCATTTAATACCCAATTGTCCTTCACTGAAAATCATTTTTTTAAATTTCGTATTCCTTTCCAGAGCGTAGCAAAGCCATTTTAAGGAACTGCCCCATGTTCTTTCATCCAAATGTACATAACTGACTATATAGTGCAGAACAGAGATGTACATCAACACATAACATGAAAATACTAAAATGCACAGCACAGACAGATGATTCTTGATTTGAGGGGCACAGCCCATCAACTTGTGATCCTGACTCAGACTGCCCAACTGGAGATTGTGACATTACTCTGGATAAGGGGATAGTCATGCAGCACCGGTATGCAATTATACTGAGATAGGACCTCTGTGTGTTTAACTACAGTTCTCAGAATCTGAGGGGTTTGAGGAGCTGTTGTTCAAAAATCCCAAACTTTTCCAAAATCTCCTAATTTCTCAAACATTTCCTGCCATGAGGGAGCAATACTTTTAGTATAATCTCACAATGCTTTTGTGTAATACTAAGGAAAGCACGCAATGGCCACAGTAACAATTGGAAAAATTAACATCAGAAATCTGTCATCGGGAGACATGATTTGGGCTCTTTATGATAAAAGAAATGTTAGTGCTAGAATGTATCTTCTTATGAAATGTGTCTTAGTCACAACTGGAAGCAAACGTTTCTGCTCGAGTTAAGCCAAACATGCCCTTCAATAAAAGAAGAACGAAGTGGCATGGCAGAGTAGCTCTGATTGATAATGCCCTTATCAGCAAATTACACCTGTTTTATGGCCATTCATTTTAAAAAGACCAATAGGCCTCCCAAATGCTTTTGAAACAGGTTGGCCTTTGGTGTCAATATTTAAAATATTTCAAAGAAGATAATCCTCCTCATTCAATTACTTTATACCTATATTTTTTAAAATAAACCCACGTAACCTTGACAACTCCATGTCCCCTGAATGAGGTGCCATTCCAGATTGTGCCTCAATGTGATGAATGTCTGTCCTCTGCAGACTCCTTTGCATTTTCTTTCCAAGGTTCCAGTGGAAACAAATGTTATCAGTCCCAGACATTTGCACTCTTGTACTCTCTCTCTTGCAAACATGATATGCATGGCATACTATAAAATAAGAGACTCTAGTATGTGACCTCTTAGGTGAAGAAAGCAATATCTGATTACTGAAGTTGTTCTTGTGCCCTTACCCCATGGGACAGGCTCATGGCCTGGAAAATAGTCTCATGTCAGAAACTGACAGGATGAGGGCAAACAAACTGAAACTTAAACCAGACAAAACAAGACAGAGGTGCTTTTGGCCAGTAGAAAGGCAGATCTGGGCACAATACAAAGTGCTGGTTTTAACCTAGAAAGCCCTAGGGTTGGGTCCAAGCTATCTCAAGGGCCACATCTCCCATTATAAATCTGCCCAACTGTTAAGATGAGGAGAGACATTTTTCTTGGTCCTACCATCTTCACAGGTGCACATGGAGAAGGCCTTCTCTGTCCCTGACCCCCGACTTTGGAAGTCCTTCCATAGGCTGTCAGGCTGGCCTCTTTTTTTGCTGTCCTTCCACAAGTAGGCAAAAACCTTTCTCTTCAAGCAAGCTTTCTCTTACATTACTGCTTGCTTTGCATCTTAAATGGATTCTTGTGCTTTACCATGTTGAATGTGTTTTGACGTTGCTTCTGTTTACTATCTTTTACTATGGTGCTCATTTGATCCTTTTAATTATCTGCCATACTTATTGGTTTTTATTTTAAATACTGCCTTTGAATATGAAAGCTGCCTTTTGTCCTTATTATGAAGAAAGGTGGGTAGAAGTAAATAAATATATAAACAGCAGTGTGCATAGCACATTTCAAGTGATGAACTCTATCAATCTTTCTGAAATGGAATGAGACAGAAGACTGGAGGATACCTTATTTAAAAGTAGAGGTTTTAAAGACTGTTGCCCCAGAAAATGTCCCTTTCGAACTCTCCTTTATGACATCAAGGCTATACCTGAGACTCATGATCATCCCTCTTATTCAGAAGCAAGCTGCCAGCATACCAATTATACACATCAGCACTGTATTTTTATTTTATTTATTTGTTAATATTTTACCCCACCTTTCTCCTTGGAAAAGGACCCAACGTGGCTTACAACAATGCGGGACAATATACAGTCCAGAACATTTAAGACATATTCAATTTGAGAACAGGAAGTTTGAAGAGGCATCTTAGAACATTAAAAGGTAACATTAGAGCTACAAAGAGCACACAAGAAGAAAAGAAAGGGGTGATGGGTGAAAAACAACATGAAAAACACTAGTGTTCTTAGGAAATCAATCAATGCAATCATGTATGTTAATCCATAAAAAGTCACATAGTAGGTAGTCCCTCAATCAGGGAAAGCTTGCCTGAAGAGGCAAGTGTACTTTACACTGGATTAAAAATATAATCCAATAATAATACAGAGAATAATTCTGAATTGATGCACATTTTTCTGAAAGGGAGATCTCACATCTCATGTGACACGCAGTGGCACTCAAGGCTTTAACATCAACTGGCAGGGTATCAGTTAACCCATCTGATATCCAGCCACGCTGGCTGACTGTCAAAATATAGTTTTGCTCTTGGTAGTTCGTGCTTTTCCAGTATTATTTGCTGCCAACAATGAAGACAAAGAAGTTTGATTTTTTTGTATACAACTCAAAAGGTGAATGATACTGTTATTGGACAACTAAAAATCATGAACAGAAACCAGATTTAAATCCTGGGCAATTCCAAATGCCTTGGCTGAAAATACCGGTAAGTATCAAAATGGGAGCCACCAACTCAAGTGAAGATTATGGGCTTCAAATTACAGCACCTTTCTAGGTAGTATTGATTGGAATGCCTCTCCTAATCTTGTCAGACAAAGGGTTGCTGCCAGTGATGCTTATGAGTGAGGCATGGCAACTTTTCAAGTTCTAGTTAAAACAGCTACTCAAAGCAGTGAATTCTGGCTAGAAGATAATCAAATATGAAGAAAGTGAATAGATTATTTGGGGGAAACAGGCATCCTGTGACATAGGCTCAGAGCATTTAAAAGCTTCGTTTTTGGAGGGAAGAGGGACAATTAAACAAAAAATCAGAATTTTGGAAAACACACTTTGTTGATACTTTCATATATATTGCTTACCTGTAGCCAAAAGTCCACCGCAGTCTCAAGTCTAAAAAGCAATTATGTACAAAAACTGGAAATAAAACCCTATATTGATGACTATGGGAGGGAAAGAGTATCCAGGGGAAAAGAATCATGAATTATACTTTGCTCTTCTATGCAGCAGACAGAACACTTCATGCAAGCCGGAAAAAGAAAACCTTGAGCAGCAAACATAATCAGAAACTCTTTATGAAGAGTGTCGCCATACAAACTGCTGAATCGGTTAAAATTTTAACCTAAGGTTGGCACAAGAAGAAGCTGACATTTTGCAGAATTAAATCTTTCTAAGATTTACTTTCCCACAGCACTCCCTCCGTCAGCTTTCTAGGGCTCTGATGAGATGAATGTCAGAGGTGAGGAACAGCTCCAATGATTCAAAGAGTTATTAGGGTATGAACAGGGGCTCTTGGTCAGCACAGTCAAGATGTGTATTAGTTACCAGTTCCTTCAAAAAGGAGAAAGAGAGAGGGGAAACTATAGAACATTGATTTCAGTCAAAAGGCCATCATCCTGTGCCATATACCACGTGAAGGAAAATACTTCATCTAAAATGGTCTTCTCTGCTTTTATTTTGGAGGAACCAAATTCAAATAAATTGGGGAAATTGGCAATGGAAGGTCTACCACTGCAGGATTGTTACAGAGGAGGAAAAGCCCAAGTGGATTAAAAAAGAAGGTCCCCAAAATCATGAGGAGGGGGAAAGGAACAGAGGGATGAGTCCCAAAAAGCAGAGCTTCCAAATGAAAATGAAATCCATCACCAAAGATACAGCTTCCCAAGCACCAGGAAAAACAAGTTCAGTCATTTTAGCTTCACTGGAGCAGTGCTGGGAGAGAAGCACCTAATTTTTCACACTTGTTTTAATCTTTACTTTGCACATCTTCTCTGTCCCTAACTAAGGCTTGAAATTAATGTCACACAACTTTATATTAGGCTCTACTCCGGCTATGTCATTCCAGTATCCAGAGCAGAGCCTAATAAACCCCACAGCCTTCCTTACATCTGATGTAAAGGAGGCACATATTTTCAAATCCTCATTTTCTTATTTGAAGACCAAAGAATGAAGTATCTACCTCATACTGTCTTACATGAAAATACGGCTGCTTTGCATTATAAACAGCATCCAGCACACATTCCCCTTTCACTGTAGCAAATCTGTAAACAGTTTGAAAGACCTAGCCAGTGGAGAACACATGGGAAGCAAGATATTCCTAAAATTAACAACAGAACCACACCTTGTCTAGGTTGGCTTACATTATGACCTCATGCCTTCTCAGATGCAGAAGCGGTACCCCCATAATCCAGTATTTTTTAACATAATCATCAAGATGACCTTGTGGGACAACAGCATTTCACTAGTTTCTGAAAGGGTAGCCATGTTAGTTCTTTCAAGAATTGCAGGCAAAATCAAAGAAAAACAAAACAAAACAAAAGACACATGTGGCATCTTAAAGACTAACTTTCATATTTTAATGTAGAGTTTCGTGGACACATCCACTTCTTCAGACATATAGCAGCAGAATTAGGTGTGTATTATAATATGTGATGAGATATACATTTCATACCAGATGTTCATTGGTGGATAGGGGACAGGGAAGAGGAGAGAGAGATGATTAGTTGTAGAAGTGGTGGGAGGATTTGGCCAGGGGTCGTAGATATGTTAGAGTGCAGATGGGCATTCTTCGCAAAAGATGGCATAGATCACATTGGTTGAGAAGCAGGTGAAGTTGCCCTTGATAGTGTATGTGACATTGTTAGGTCCTGTGATTGCATTGCCAGAATAGATGTGTGCGCAGAGTTGGCATCAGGGTTCGTGACAAGGTTTAGTTCCATTGTCCATGTTGCTGATTTCTAATCTTGTATGCATTAGTATTTGTTTGAGGTTGGGAGGTTGTCTGTACACAAGTATGGGTCTCTCATCAAGAGCTTTTGAGAGTGACGTGTTTTTGTCAAGAATGGGCTGGAGATCATTTTAGGTGTGTAAGAGTGGTCTCACTTGTGGACTGTAAGTGACAACCAGTGCTGTTCTACCATTTGGCTCTTTGGATCTGTCTTGTAGCAGGTTATCTCTGAGTATGTGTCTCCTTTGTTGATTTGTTCCTTAACCATGTGAGGTGGGTATTGTAGTCTGAGGAAAGCATTTTGTAGATCCTTGAGTTTGGAGTCTCTATTCTGTGGGTCAGAGCAAATGCGATTGTATCTAAGAGCTTGGCTATATACGATTGATTTTTGTGTGTGTTCAGGATGGAGGTTGAAGAATGCAGATAGGTATACCAGTTGGTAGATTCACAGTGGTGTCCAAAAAGTTCACCTGTTTTCTGGATTCTTCTAGGGTGGGGTTGATGTTTGGGTGAAAACCATTGAAGTCCTGGTAGAATTTTTTTAGGGATTCCTCTCCATGGGTCCAGATCAGAAAAATGCCATCAATGTATTCCAAATAGAGAAGTGGTTTCTGGGTGTAGTGGTTAAGAAAGCATTGTTCCAGGTCAGCCATGAATATGTTCACATATTGTGGGGCCATGTGAATGCCCATTGCAGTGCCATTGATCTGGAGGTAGTTTTTATTGTCAAAAGAGCAATAGTTGTGTGAGAGCACAAAGTCACAGAGAGTAGTGATTATGTTGGATTATTCCTTGTTTTGGATGGTGTTTGTGATAGCTTCTAGTCCATCTACATGTGGTATGTCGGTATAGAGAGCCTCTACATCCATTGTAGCTAGGATGGCATTATTGGGTAGGTTCTGTGTGTACTGAAGATTCCTTAAGAAGTCTATAGTGTCCCTTACATAACTGGGTGCTTTGGTAGCACAGGGTTTGAGAATGTTGTCCAAGTATCCAGATATTCCAACTGTGATGGTGTTGATGCTTGATACAATCAGTCGGCCAGGTTTACCTTGTTTATGTATTTTTTGTTGGAGATAGAAGGTTGCTGGTTGAGGTTCTTGTGGTGTATTTTGCATTATTTGTTCACATACATTTCCAGGAAGGTCTTTCATGAGGTTCTGTAATTTGTTTTGGTATTTGGTGGTTAGATCTGCTGGTAGAATTTGGTGTTAGATAGTTGTCTTTGTGCTCCCTGTGTCTAGCCTGATTTGTCCATTATGACCACAGCACCACCCTTGTCAGCTTCTTTGATCACTATGTTGGGATTGCTCCTGAGGCTGTGTATAGCATCCCGTTCTGTTTTTGTGTGTTACGTGTGGTTCCTTGTTGATTATCTCAGTCCTGCCCTGGTGGCGAAAGCCCATCTGCACTCTACATTGGACAAACAGGACAATCTCTAAGAAAACACATCAATGGACACAAGTTTGACATAAGAAACCACGATAGGATTTGAAGGATTTGAAGATCACCGTTTTGGAACAGAACCAAATCCAGAATACAAAGAGAAACAGCTGAGATATAACTGATATGCATGATGGACAGACACAAGAATAGATTAAACAAGTCTGGGTTTCTTGAGTCATTGCCAAATTTAATATTACTATATTGCCACTTTTTCATGGAAGTTTATCTCCCACCTGGACCCTAAAGTTAAAAAAAACAAAAACTCTTTCTTACCCCTCTCTTCCACCCAGCCCTTTACCCCACTCTATCTGGTTCTGACTTCTGACTTTTGGGGAAATTTACCTTAAAACCAAACTTAACATTTCTACAGGCCCTGGCCACAGAACCATTAGCAGTACTTAACATATCTATGACCCCTAGCCAAATCTTCCTTCCCACCATTTGTGCAACTAATCATCTCTCCATCCTCAACAGATCCATTAACAATGCTTAACATATCTACAACCCCTGGCCAAATCCTCCCACCACTTCTACAATTAATCATCTCTCCCTCCTCTTCCCACTCTCTTATTCACCAATGAACATCTAGTATGAAATGTACATCTCATCACATATTATAATACACACCTCATTCTGCTACTATATGTCTGAAGAAGTGGATGGGTCCATGAAACACTACATTAAAATATAAAAGTTAGTCTTTAAGATGCCACATGTTATGTGCCTTTTGTTTTGTTTTGTTTTTCTTTGATTTTTGCCTGCAGTATTTCATTAGTGATTCCGCCACTTTGTTATTCTAGGATTTTTTTCCTCATTAAAAGATAAATGTGCCAGGTTTCTGGGAAATGTGATAGCAACTCTGCCCTGTCATTGTGGCACCCAAATTCTTCACTCAGGATATATGTAACATTACCACCTTATGCTGCTTTGAGTGATAAAAGAAAACTTATTTATCTCCATATGCTTTTCCTCCCCAGCTACTGTCATTATACTTGTCTCTGATATCTACCCCTATTGTTTTCCTTTGATATTCACAATACATCTACTTCATTTTATTCCTAACACTTCATTTTTCTCACAATTCTCTGCATTATTTGCCTACAAACTGCTTTGAGTATTTGGAATCAGAAAATGACTTCAAACTCTCACAGAGGAATGAATTCTGTACAGACTGAAGTGATATATATTCACTGCTGTTTTTGCCTTCCAGATTTATTCAGGCATCAAAGAAAAACTAATAAGTGACTAGAAGCATATGAAGAATTAAGCTATTTTTCTATGTCAACACATTAAGTACATGCCCACACGCCTGATAGATATCAGTCACTTTTCTTAATCTGATTCTGAAGGTAAACAGCAATAGTGATTTTGATAAATAGCACTCCCCCCACACCCTGGAAGATGAATTGATCTCTCTCTCTCTCTCTCTCTCTCTCTCTCTCTCTCTCTCTCTCTCTCTCTCTCTCTCTCTCTCTCTCTCTCTCTCTCTCTCTCTCTCTCTCTCTCTCTCTCTCTCTCTCTCTCTCCTCTCTTTCTCTAGCATGGCTGATTTGCCATCACTTTACAATACAGAATTCAATTCTTTTAAATAATTAAATAAATAAAGCCCTCTGGTTTATGAATGTGGGATATTGTCATTTTGCATCGATGATTTAAAATGCCAGGAAAGACAGCAAAGAAAGACACAGACAAAAATCAACTCTTTTGAAATGTGTTATTGGGAGAGAGCCTTGCAAATACAGTACCTATGACAGCCAGAAAGGCAGAAAAATAGTTGCTCAAGCCTGACACTCACTAGAAGAGCAAAAATGCATAAACAAAGGCTATTAAACATGGGCACTTTGTATTTCTACCCCTGTGGGATCTGAAGCACAGCACCATAGGTGCCAGGGAGATCTGACCCCCTCCCCCTGCACCCAAGAACTGGCCAGTCCGCTTGTCGGTTGCTGCGTGGTGTGTGCATCTGATGTCAGTGACATTGCGACAATTGTAAGAAATGGAAAGATGTTATTTTCGCAGTTCACAATGCACTCTGAGCACAAAAAGAATGCTTGATGCAAAGACAGAAAATCTCACTTGCTAAGTTAATGTACAAAAGAGCATAGGATGAACTTTTGAACTGAGGCCTCTTTGCCAATTTGAGAAGATAGGTAGACCTTGGTACAAGAAAGGAATTTCAAGAATGAGAACGTTTAAACAAATGACCAGATAGCAGGTGGGGAATAAAGATGGGGTGTGTAGTTTAATTGCTTAAATATTAGACTATGCAAATTGGAAAGTCTGTAAACCTCTTCTCCTATCCCATAGGAGCAGGGCTGGCGCGTCCATTAAGGCGAACTAGGCAGTTGCCTAGGGCACCAAAATGGACAGAGGGCGCTGGCCAGCCTGCTGACCACCCCTGCCCCCCCGCTGCTGGCCACCACCGTCCGTCCCCCCGCCGCCCATTGCCGCCCACCCCCGCTCGTCACTGTCCGCTCCCCGCCCGTCGCCATCCCCCACCGCCACTGCCCGCCCGCCGCCCTGCCCCCCCTGCCGCGGCCCACCCGCCCGCCTGCCCGGCCCCCCACCCTGTCGCCCGCCGCCCGCCCGCCCGCCCCTGCCCCTGCCCTGCCCCACCCCCACCCCTTGCCTAGGGCGCAAAAAAACCTAGCGCTGGCCCTGCATAGGAGTGAGGGAGAGGAACGTTTGTGGCCAGGGGAAGCTAGGGAAAATAAAACTGGAGTGAATGCTGTGCTTGGGTGTGCCTGCTCTGCTAAACACCCATTATTATTGCAATGATGTAATAAAATATTGCTGCTTCACTGAGTAATTTCTCCAATCCATTTTCTTTAATTGGTGACCATAAAGCCCATCAATCAGACAATCACAGAATGCCTTTCCCCACCTCCCCACACAGCCAACCGCTCAAAGGCTGAGCCAGGAGACTCTCCATTTCACCTCCATACCAGAGTGGTTGGCTGTGAAGGGAGGTGAGGAGCTGGCTAGGCTATTGCTGCAATGTGTGGGATGTTGATAGTGTTAGACATGTGTGCCACACAAAAAACAGGGGGGAGATTGGCTGGGCTTTTGGGGGTAGACCTCCCTGGCACAAACACAAAATGTCCATTTCTAGAAACTATCTCACTATGCACATGTAATGAAAACACAACGCTGATGAGAGAGAAAAAGAATAGTGCTGGCAAATGAGGGAGGGGATAGGAAGAGAGGAAGGCCAGACATGAAACAGATTGTCTCAATAACAGAAGGCACTTCTGTTAGTAGAGCAGAACCTACTGGAAAAGTCAACAATACCAGGAAGGCGGGGCAGTAAAGCAAAGTAGTAGGAGAGAACATGAGAGGTTGTTTGTTGGTGAGACTTGAGCAGATCTGTTAATGGTTGTACATTTTGGAAGTAATTAACTCCTAAACATACCACATATCAGAAAGGACTTGATGGCACATAAGATCTCTGGAGTCTCTTTCTTAAATACCCAAAACTATAATGACCAGCCGGAAGGAGTGGTTGAAACTATGACATTATGTAGGCACCAAAGCTCTGCTAACATTGAGCAAGACCATAACCAAACACAATAAAAAAAAGTAATTTCACTGCTTAAATGGGTGAGTTTCTGAATATTTCTTCCCTATTATTTTTAAAAATATTTTCCAACATATTTTTTACAAGCAGCTACTGAATCCCTTTGCTAGCAAAAGTTCTCCTCCTCAAACTCAGCTCCTAAATGACAGGATCAAAAGCTCAGGTTGCTGAAGCCCTGGAGCTGATTTCCTCCAATGAAGTCTAGATCCTAGTCTCAGAGATCCTAATGTGTTCCTCCCATCCCCAGGAAAGCATTCAGGTCTGGGAGGAAAACTACTAGTCTGACCTTTTGGAATGCAGAAATACATTACAAGCATGTGTGCAAATTCTCTGGAAATACAGCATATGGCAAAATGTCCCTTTCTAGAGAACAGCCACTCAATTACTTTTTTAAAAGCAAGCCTGCTTCGTTTTTGGACTTTTTAAAGAAAACTTGTTTCATAACTGTTTCCATAACATTTCAATGCCCAGCCTATAGCTTTCTGAGCATGAAGCTACAACAATGCAGCTACTGTACTTTGGAACAGTCTTATTGATAGGCCTTGTTTCATGCATGCTCAGTATATTACAAAGTCACAGTTCTTCCCCTTTGAAAGATCTTTTTTATGGGATCAATATTTCAGATACTGTAGCTCGGGCACTTTCCAAATTAAAAAGAAAGGAAGTAGAAGCAAACATTCTCTTTCAATATAAACAAGATTGGTCTTTTCTATTTGTATGTGTGATGTCAGAAATATATATTGGACAATTTCCCTGTTAATGTTGTTTTGGTCCATAATGGAAGGTTAAAGGGAATCTTTCTATCTGAACTCTGCATAACCCCACAGACCCTCAAGCTATTGCAAACTGTGGAAAATCCCAGGTCACTCTGTACCTAAGCAAAACCACAGAGGCTCCCTACAGAGCCAGTTGTCTCGAATTCATCCTACAGAAATTTCTCGGAATTGTAGGGGTGGAACAGCTACCCCACCGTCTTAGCTAATCAGGACTATGTAATGCTATGTATCCTTCCGCTAGCCAATGGCAACTGATCATGTATAATAGGTTGTCCTTTGGTATGCTTCGGGGTCTTCAATTTGGGGGGGGGGACCCATGTGCACACATGCTGTTTTTCCTTTTTGTTATTCCTTTTTGTCTTTTTGATACCTCTTTGGGGGAAAAACCAAGTTTTGCTTTTATCAATTGGAATCTTGAGTCACTCAGTATTAGTACTTGATAGTCTTTGGGCTATCCCTAGACTCCAATGTCTGGGTGACATATGAGATATTTTAAATCTAGGGACCTTTAGGGTCACTTGTATCTGCACATGGGGAGCAGTTTTACTTTTTAAAAATCTCCCCTTCCCTGTTCTCCTACAGCAATATACTTTGAAAATGTTTCATCCACACTTCCCCAAATTTGGCACAGAGCAGGAACAGACTGCCTACTATACCTGTGACAAAAGTGGTGCTGCTCTGAAGTCCACTTTCAAAGTTATAATTTTTTGTTTGGGTTGTACCGTTGTTAGAACTCCCTTGTAGAATGCTGATTTGCTCTGCTACTCAATAACATAGATACACTACTGTGCAGTTACAACTTGCAAAGCTCTAATCTCATTATAGGAATATAACACTAAGGGCAAACCAACTGTTGCATTCTACATAAAGAAACCAGGACTATAGCAGATTAAAGGCAATCCAAATACTGTACGCACGCCAACTTCTTGAAGACAATTACAATAAATCAAGTGTGCTTTACGGCTGTGAACTGTAGTCCAGTCATTCTAGATACCACTCAATAATTGTGTGCTAATCTAAAGCAACAGAAATGGCTAAGACTATTTCCAGCTTGATTTTATCTTTTCTCTCACAGAGACCAAAGGAAATAAAATTGGAAGTTATTATGGCAAGCCACTGAAATGACTTCCTTCCATTCCAAAATTGCCTCAAATCATTTTCAAATAAATGTGGAGACTAAAAGGCTCTGCCACTAAATCTTGCATTTACAAGGAGCGAAATAGCTGGGTAAGAATCAGTTCTATGGATTGGAATTAATACTTCTTCGTAAATCATTCTTTGCGGTTCTACAATTCACACAGTTTATTTCCTCCTGTTGTTCTTTCTGTTTTAGCAGAAAGCCACAGCTTTGCGCAATGACGGAACTAAATGAAGCCAATATTCACTAAAGGCGACAAATTTCCAAACAAAATATTAAGGCAATGGCGCATACTAGTTTTATTTTGAAGCTTCCTTTTAGAAACACAGGAGATACAAGTGCTATATAGTAATACCTCGGATAACAAATGCCTCTGTTAATGAATAATTCAGATAGCAAATTGAAATTTCTGGGAATAGGGATGTTTCGGATAACGAATTTCCCCTGGCAGCCTCGGATAATGAATTTTTCATAATGTTTTACGCCCCCTGTAGTTTGTGGAGGGGTGGGAGGAGTTTGAGCATTTTTTTCATCATATTTTGGAGACATTCTGGACAAATTTTTGCTGAGGGATTTGGACCTTTCAGTCTTGGAAAGGTAGTTAGCTGAGGCTTCCTTGATTTCTTTTGTTTTTTTGCATTGGTTTTTATTGCACTTTTGGCACGAACAACCCAGCGTTTGTTTTGGTGCTAGCTTTTATTCATCTTTGCAGTGCTATTCATTGCACTTTGGGAGGGAACAGGCTAGGGGTATTCTTGCTGCTTTATTTTGTCCATGTTCGCAATCTTCTCCATTGTTCTGCAGGCAAGAATGGGCTGGGTTTTTCTTGCTGCTTGGTTTGCCCATGTTTGCATTTTCCCCCCACTGCATTTTTGGCAGGAACAGCTGTCCATGTTTGTATTGCACTGCGGTGTGTGTGTTTGGAGGTGTGTGTTCCAGCACTGCATGCCTTTAAAGTGCACTTTATAAAGAGGTCTGAAACCACCACCACCCCAGCTTTTTTGCCTTTTTCGAACCCGATGGATTAATCGGTTTCCCATTTATTTCTATGGGAAACCACATTTCGGATAACACGTTTTTTGGTTAGCAAACTGACTCGCAGAACAAATTAAATTCATTATCCAAGGTATCACAGTACTTGTGTCCAATAAATCAGATATCCATAATGAAAAGCTTCCTTGCAGATCATATTTACCAATACAAAAGCTGTGATGCTCTCCTGTCTCCACCATCAGTACTACTGCTTTTGGCACTCCAACTACAGTACAATACAGGGGCCTGTCATGCAACTTTGTCAAGGGCAGCAGGGGGGAATTCTAAATAATTTGGGGAGCCTCCACAAGAAAAGGAGGGATGAGAGGAGAAGTGCTACTGTGAGAGTGGAACTGAAAATGCAGACCCCTTGCTCCTTTGACTCATGCTACCTTGTTCATGTGAGTAGCATATTAATGGGTATACAGGAGTCCACAGCAGGGCCCCCGACACAAATGCATCCACTGACACACTCCTTAGCACTCACCAGTTCCACTTTCCTTCATATTTATCTGCTTCTTATTACTGGTTACTTTTCAAACTACCTCAGGCAGCTGCTTGTAGCCACCCACTCTCTTAATTTCTTTTCCCCCCTGAATGCCTCTGAGCTGCTGAAGCATTCCCTGGGCACTAAGATAGCAAGCAGCTGCATACCAAATGTTTCATTCAGCGCAATGTCAGAAGAGCTTGTCTGCTGAACCTCCTCAGAAAAAGAGAAGGAAGTGGAAGCAATAGGACTTCTGTTCTTATGTGCCCAGGGCAGGTCAATCTTAGGGTTGGTGGTAAGGGCTACAGGGTTACTGGGGTGAATAGGGGAGGGATGCCAGATGTAGAGTGACCTTCACGTGTTTGGAAACACAGAGGGTGGGAGTAGAGAAGAAGAGGCAGATTTTTGTGTTTTTCTGTCTTGGACGACTGGTAGGATAGGCTGAGCCGCAGCTTAGCTCCTTGTTATAAAAGGAACTTGCCCCAGTGCTTGCTAGGATCTCAGCCTACCCTAGGCCATGAACCCTTCCAGCCTTAACTTTCTCTGAGTGAGCACAACTTGGGTGTTGGACTGGCAGCTGGAACCTCCAAAATACGGTAAAGAGATCTGGATTTGGAGTTAAAAAACAAAATAAAACATGTGGCACATGCCTCATGAATGGGGTGCATTATTCACACACACACACACACACACACACACACACACACACACACACACACACACACACACACACACACACACACACACACACACACACACACACCAGATGGCCCCAAGCTTTCCTTTATCATAGGTACTGTACAGAGTACTGTATAGGGGTATAACTATATAATAGGGAAAGACTGGAATGTCCTTCACACTATCACCTTCAGAAGATTTAATACAACTTATTTGACCAGATGCGTTTGGGAGCACATGAGACTAGATATCTGTCTCCTGATAACACTCCCCTGCATCTGGACCTTGAAGTACCCTGGTTTTAAGCCTGGAGATGACACATCTCCATCATGGTTTGTAACCTGTGATGGACTTTTCCTCCAGGAATCTGTCCAATCCCCTTTTGAAGGCATCCAGGCCAGAAGGCGTCCCTCCTCCTTCCCCTCCTCCTTCGCTGCCGTGTGCGCCCAAAGTGGAGGACGGCGCGGCTCTTCTGGGCAGGAGGCAGATGAGCGCCTGAAGTAATAAAGCAGGGAGGGGGTTGGCAGCAGCGATCGCACCTCCAAGTGCTTCCCACCACTTCACCCTCGCCAGGAACATGACTCTTATGCTTGTTCTTTGCACATGTGTGCGTGCACACACACACACACAGAGAGAGAGAGAGAGAGAGAGAGAGAGGAAGGCAGACAGAGCTAGTAGGGAGGCGCGGTGGTGGCGGAGGGCAGTCCGCAGTCCAGAGGAGTTGGAACCGGATCATGGGGGGGACTGCAGGGGAGGGTGCAAAAACTGATTTTGTCCACGGGTGCTCCAAACTCTAGCTATGCCTCTGGATAAGAGCACTTGTTTGTAATGTTAAAATCCATTTGGCAAGAGGAAACTCATTCCCACTTATTAAAAAAACTGAACAAACCATAGTTTTGTGCTCTTAAATCAAGTTCTAATTTCCCATGTTTAACTGTAAATATCTCTGTTATTCCACATGCCACAGGGGTCTGCCCCTTGCAGCAAATGCTTGGGGAAAGTAGAGAGATTCTGGATCCTTTTAAGGAGAAAGGTGGGATTACAATATTTTAAATGGATAGATAATAAATAAAACAAGAAATAGTGTGTGAGTGGGGATTTCACAGGAAGAACAGACTGGTTAAATACACTGACAAAGAACCTCAAGCCCACAAATATTTTTCTTCCAAATAGTGGAGGCTCCCAAGTGGAACCTCTCCTTTCCAATCACGGAAAGGAATCCTGATCCTACCCAGTCGCTGCCAAGACCACATGGCCATCTATTCTCTGCTGCTGTCCTCCGGAACCCATATAATAATGCCCTTGTGTCTGTGAAGATTCTCAGTCATCTGGGTGAATTTATCTGGAAGTTGAGTCTTGAGAGACTGAAACGTTTCGCTGCTCATCCAAACAGCTTCATCAGTCCGAGGAAAGCTAGTATATTGTGCCCCAGATTGTCACTAAGCTCCCCAAAGCCTTCACCACTGGCTGTGCTGGACAGGATTTCTGGGAGTTGTAGTTCAAGAACATCTGGGGACCTAAGGTTGGGAATCACTACCATATTATGTATGGGGAACTAAGAGGAAACAAAAACACCGAACTTTGATTAAATATTATTGCCTTTATTTCAGTTTTTTTATCACCTGAGTTAGCATAACTCTATATTACAAGCTAGTTTGATTTCTGTATTTTTTATTTTAAAAGTGGAAAGCAGAGCCAAAAATGTTCTTAAATCTGTGGAGGTATGTATGCTACAGATCAAGAAAGGACCACATCATACCCCCTCTGAAAGAGAAAACTGAAAGGGCCCAGAAGTTCTCTTTTCATTACACAAAAGTCTTTAAGAAAGGGAGAAACAAGATGGTGTACTTTGGAGCCCAGAATCTGACCTCTAAGGAAAAAAAACACAAATCCTGAAGACTCCCATGAGCAAAAAAATGGCTGGTCTATGTGTGTTCTGGGGAACAAAATCCCCAGGACCACATGTAGTCCAAAGACTGAAGGATTCCCTCCCTGCATTGCATTATAAATGAGGATATTAGCCTATCTTTGACATCATCCAGATAGCAGCAAGCCCCAGAAGGAAAATCTGCCCCCTCTATAGTTCCTCACACTGCTTTGAAAGGCAGACAGAAGAGGATGTAAAGAGAAAAAGAAATGAATAGTCAGGGTTGCTGTAGTTCTTTGATGCAGATGACCTCAGGAAAGCTTGCTATTGATAAATAACCAACTGCACTAAGATGTGGGTGAGCAAATCAAAGCCCTAAGGCAGGATGTGTTCTTGGTCCAAACTTCATAACCTCCAAGGAAGCATGTAAGGTCAAACATGGTCCCACACAGAGCATCCCAAAAATCAGAGAAAGATGGAGACTGGAGTAGCAGAAAGAGGGGATAATATGACTGCATTCCATTTTCAGGTTTCAACTCTTTTGCCTCCATAAATGCTTTTTCTAAAAATTATCTTCAAATTGATATAAACATAAGAAGAGCCCTGCTGGATCAGGCCAAGGGCCCATCTAGTTGATCTTTCTATATTTCACAGTGGTCCCATCAGATCCCTCTGAAAGCACATGAGACAACTAGAGACCTGTCACTCCCCTGCATCTGGCATTTTGAGGTACCCTCCTTTTAAGCCTGAAGGTAACATGGATCCCCAACATGGCTTGTAATCTGCAATGGACTTTCCTCCCAGAAATCGGTCCAATCCCCTTTTCAAGGCATCTAGGCCAGTTGCCATCACCATATCCTGCAGCAAGGAGTTTCATAGACTAACAACATGCTGGGCAAAGTACTATTTTCTTTTGTCTGTTCTCATTCTCCCAACCTTCAATTTGAGTGGATGACGCCTGATTATGGTATTGCATGTGAGAGAAAAGAGCTTCCCTCTATACATTTTATCCATCCCCTGTATATTGTGGTCTTCATTAGACAAGTACCCAACCCCTGAACAAAAATTCCAATAATCAATGCTAGACAGGCTATGGAAATTGTAGACAGGGCCATCAACAGTTCACAAACTACAATATGTGATAAATTAACAGTTAGAAGCTAGGCCAAAAGAACGAAGGTATTTTTCCTTATTATATTTCTCTGGTTGCTTCACTTGGTACAGAAAGATACCCTGTCTAATAGGCTGCAGAAAAAAATTGAGGACTCTTCTACCACTTCAGAAAGTAACAAATTAATTCTGGTATAAACTTTCAAGGATGACAGTCCAATTTGTCAGATGCATGAAGCAATATCATAAATTAACTAGTACTAATATATTCACATGCTCTCCTCAAAAAGTTTTTTATCTTTATAGAAATGAGAAAGTGAAATGTTATCAAATTTTCTCCAGCACTTGAACTGCAAGCAAACTACTGCATTTATATCTGGATACATGATGGATGAAGAACCAAGGTGCATTTATATCTGGATACATGATGGATGAAGAACCAAGGTTCTGCTGCTATATCTCTGAATTAGTGGATGTGTCCACAAAATTGAATTACATTACGTTACATTACATTAAAATATGAAAGTTAGTCTTTAAGGTGTCACATGTTTTGTGTCTTTTCTTTTCTTTTGTTTTTCTTTGATTTTTGCCTGCAAGGTGCATGGGATGAATTTTCAATAAACTGTTGCTTTATATTCTCATTTCTCCTACACCACCTATATGCAAAGATTGCAAACGTGAAACTTAGGGTCACAGGCTGCCTCCCATGACCATTTTGTGGCATTCAGATACAGCCACCTAGCAAAAGAAGTCTACCAAAACAATGGGAGCCCCAAGGAGTTACGGTTTTGTAAGCAAATTAGGTCACAAGCCTTCCAAATACCAAAAACTAAGAAAAATAAAATTTAAAAGTGAGCTTTGTTCAGTATAGGACTTTAATTTTCTGGTTAATTTTGCTTATTTTCATGGCTGGTGTAAATACAGTGAGTTGTGGAAACAGACATTTAGCTGCCAGATTTTACAAAGTTGTGTACTCTTGATGCTTTTTGGGGAAAGAGTGGTGCAAACGTTTTTATCCAATCTTCCATCATAGCAAATATACCCCTATATATGTGAAGATTCTGTTATCTAGGTGATGTTGTCTGGAAGTTGAATCATGGCAATTGGACTGCTTTTCTTGTGAGATCAAAACGTTTCATTGATCATCTAAGTAACTTAGTCCACCCCTGTTGCCACCCTCAACCTGGATAAGAGTGTCTGCTCTTATCTGAGGATTTTGCTATCTGCGGGGGGGGGGGGGTCTCAGAACAAATCCCCCATGGATACAGAGGTCCTACTGTTAGAGATAGATAGATAGATAGATAGATAGATAGATAGATAGATAGATAGATAGATAGATAGATAGATAGATAGATAGATAGATAGATAGATAGATAGATAGCAAACAAACATCAAATCCCACTGGCATACACACCACTAATGCAGAGCCATAATCGGAAATGTTTGTAAGGCAGTGACTGGAATCCTGTTGCTCTGCCTTACTAAGCCATAACTAGATGAGGCCCAATGAATCAGTGGGGAATGTGGTGATTCTGTCAAGTCCCCTGATATAATCGGTCTACTCTAGTTGCAATTTACGAGATCATGTTACTAGATGTAGACTAATGAGACAGTGCTGATCTTTTATTTTCCATAATTATAATTGGGAACGCAACTAATAACATCTCTTCTCCATTGTTTTTACGCATTCCCCTTAAAACTGGACAGCCAGCTGCTTCCCCCCCCCTTGCTTAAATGTCCATAAAGTTACAGACATTTTCTCTTGCGAGATGTAAGGCCATGCCTACAGCATTATTGTGGGGTAGGTTCAAAGGAATCCCTTATCTTGAAAGACATGGCCCGTATGAGCATGGTGCCCAAGCAACTCATTTTTATTGTCCACTCCACCTGGACTACTACACAAAGTATGCCACCTCAAATTTATTAAATCTGATGAGAAAAATCTGATCTGGATCAAGTTTATTTTGGGTTATCAGACGAGGTGGTAGATAACACAGAAAGACCAGCAGCCTTTCTTGGCTCTCTTGTTAGGGGGCAAAGTTCTTTTTTTAATGTTTTCTGCCTTTTGGGTTCTGTAGACAAACCAGTTTGATTAAGCTTTACTGCTTTTTATGTAAATAAAGTTGTTGTTGTTGTTGTTGTTAACAAAATGGCATTAACTAGAGAAGATGCAAGGGGTGTGAGTGAACTAGTTTTAAATTGGACTACCGGGCTTATAGAAGGGATTTTATTAAGAAACACATTCACTTACTATAGGCCACACAGAGTCTAAAACAGGATCAGAAATGTTTTCTGGAGGTTTTGGTTTTGTTTTGGGTTTGGGTTTGGGTTATTCCTTCTCAAAGCAGAAATAGAGTGAATCATAGATGTGGAGTACTGTATATGGTTCCTCTTGCTTTCCAAACCACCTCGAGGCTGGCAAAAGAGAAAGAGTACCTGATGCACTAGCTTTAAAGCACTGGCAACAAACAAGACGGATCTAGAAAGTTGTCCAATAGATTTACTCATGCAATTATTAGATGGATGGAGTTTGTTTATTTTATTTTACTTTTTAGAGAGTGAAATCTTATATACCACCACACAATTAAACAGGTAGTTTATACCAAAGATAACACCAAAGAAAAAATAAATGCAAAATGACAAAAAAAAAAATCAACCGTGCAATGAATGAAAACAATTATCCAACTTTGAACAGCCTGTGGTCTACTTAAAACCACAGAACGTCCCCACGGGCTACTTTCCCAACCTCTGTATGTGCCTGCGGGCTACTTCCACAAGCGTGCGCACCCCTCGCCAGTGCTCCTCAGTAGGAGGGCGGAGTCTCCTACTAGCCACCGCTGCTGCCTCCCCACCCTCTTTGGCATCACAGCTCCCTCAGGAGGCTGCAGCTGCCCTTAGAGCCCACTGAGCCAACACTAGCGGGCGGGGTGGGTGACACAACCCCGCAGATCCCTCCGCACTGCCCCCAGGCACCTTCTCCGCCAATCCCCAGGCAAGGAGTGCCATGGTGGGAGATTTTTTAAAAGTACAGGATGGCAGGAAACTTGACAGGTATGTAACAGAAGGTTAGAAAGCACTAAACGTCCTGGTGGGCAGGTGGGGGGGGGACCTCAACACACCACCACAGGTGCTGGGTCGGGAGGATGGTAGGACCTGGAGGGTGGTTTCTGATGGCCCCGCAGGCTACCAGTTGTCCATGGTTGATGGATTGTGCAGGCCTGGCCTATCTTTATGTTGTAGAGAATGACATCCCTCACAGTTCACCCTCTCCATTGATTATGTATCACCATCACACACACACACACACACACACACACACACACACACACACACACACACACACACACACACACACACACACACACACACACACACACCAGAGAGAGTGAGGGAGAGGGAGAGAGGGAGAGAGAGGAGTCATGTAACATTTAGAAGTAAAGTGGAGCTGTCTTGCTGACAATGTCAAGTCAAAGCAGAAAATCTCATTTCCCTTAACAAGAGCTTATGAATATTTTTGTATGTGAAAGAGACAGACAGACATGCCTTGAATTTCACAATCCATTTCTAATTTCTGGACACTAAAGAAAGAGATGTTTATGCTGTAACTGTAATGACAGAAAAAACAAGAGCAATTTCTTATATAACAAAATTTAAGATAGGGTTCAACTGCCAGAAATCACACATGGGAATATAGCTCTTTGGCAAGTACAGTAACATCCCCATATCTGCTGGTTCGCCATTTGCAGATTCAGTTATCCGGAGTTGGCAAGCAGTGGTGTGAAGGGCTGGGCCATGTGGCTGTTCTGGTGGGGCGCAGGGGGTGAAAGTAGTGGTGCCATGCCACCTGGTCTGCCAGGCTGCCACACCACCACATGGCCCGGCCCTTCATGCTGCCCAGGTTGCCGTCGCAGCACAGCAGCACAGTGGACTGGGTGGTGCGTTGGACCAGGCAGCAGAAAGGGCTGGGCCATGCAGGAAGGTAGCTGTTGATGATTTTTCTTTCTTACGTTTGGAGTGGATGGATTCTCTCTCTCTCTCTCTCTCTCTCTCTCTCTCTCTCTCTCTCTCTCTCTCTCTCTCTCTCTCTCTCTCTCTCTCCCTCCCTCCCTCCCTCCCTCTTAATCTATCTCTTGTTTTGGAGTAGTTTTAAAGAGTTCTTGAATGCCAGAAAACGCAAATGGGAAGAAATTACCCAAATAAGGCTTTTCTTTTCATGTAAAATCAAGGGACTGATACATGAGAAATACAAAAACTAAGCAGGCAACCCTTGAAAAAACCCAAAATGAAAGAAATACATTTTTGTTCTGTATATTCTGTGTAATGACTTGAAACATAAGATGTCTATGCCAGCGATGGGCAGGACTTGAGTGGTAGTAAATTCACTGCAGTTCTGTCATTCAACAAAGTATTCTTCATCGCATCAAAATTCAAGCACAAGTTATAAATCCTCAGCACTAATCTCTGTGTGCTTGAACATCTTCAGGGGAGCAAACATAATCCTTCATTTCCCCCTATATGCAAAAGACTTTTGGCTTCTGGGATGAAAGCTGCAGATTTAAGCTTGCCATTTATTGTGTTAACTATCTTCAGTTTCTTAAATTTCAGAGATTTAATGTGCAGCATGTGCCATTGTGAAGCCCCCAAGCCCTGTACATCATTTAATAACCAAAGTAATGAAATATCCTTTCTGATATATTTTATGCACACACGGTTTTTCTTGCCAGCTTATGGCAGCCATATTCTAATCATCTTCCCTTAACCACAAGAAGCTGCTCTGTTCTAGGAATCCTTCAGGACACTCATTTACAAATCTCAGCAGTTTCACACAGTTGCTTCACCAAGAGTGCTGGCAACATCCTGCAAGGGAGATATGCCAAGACTTAATTTATTAAAAAGAGCTTATATTTGATTTTTAATTCTTTGCCCACAGAGAGCACAACAGATAGTAGCGGAGAGCTATCCTGGACTGAAATTGAAGCTAATCCCTATTCTAAAGCTCAGAGGAGAAGGACACAACAACACAACACAACACAACACAACACAACACAACACAACACAACACAACATACAGAGAAAGAGAGAGAGAGAGAGAGAGAGAGAGAGAGATCACTGTGATTGTACAACAGCACCAAGACATCCACTTCCAACCTTCTCCCCTACATGTCTCCCCTCATGCAACCCAAGGCTTTCTTAAATGCAGGTTCACGCTATTGTTGATTCATGTGGCAATTGTAACCCAGCAGATAAGTAACTGGTCAAAATCTTCTTGCTCAGTTATAAGCAGAGCGCTAACAGCATAACTTCTGGAGCAGAATTTCCTTACATTAGAATCCACAGGAGATATTACTGGCCTTGCTCTGCGTCATGTGACTCAGCATGCAATAAATAATATCTAAAGCAATTTGATAACATGAGGCAAATCACTTCCCAAAGTTACATCATATTGCAGTGACATAGCTGAACAACAGGATTCTGGTCATCAAGTCTGCAACAAAATTCCCATGAAACATTGCTTTTCGTATCCAACAATTACAATAACAACAGAGCTCTGCCTGAAAAATCAAATGGTCTATTGATGTACCTGACAAGATACAGTATAACACTGTAATGTATTTTATGAACTAATGTTTATTTACAAACATGTTGTTATTTTCGTTCTCAGTATGCATACATATACCTGCTATTGTCTGATATGTCTGATTAACTAAGGGGCAGTCCAGGGCAACCCACAGCAACAGACAACACCCACGCAGCTAGCAGGGCACAGCTTCATTTTAAAGCATGCAGCACTATCTAATGTGAATTGATGCTATTCATGAAAAAATATATGATTCTGTTTGCTAATATCTCCCACTAGCTTAAACCATAGAATTATGTTTCATCCTCAGTATGCAAGACCCTGCAGATGCAGTACAGTACTAGGCTCACCCTAGGAGTCTGCATCTAGGTAACAGAGACCACCTCTGGGCCAAGGGGAAAGCAAGAAGTGTGAGTGAGGAAATCCCTGGTGATATGTGTAAAAAGCAAGGCTGCTGGCCAGATCTGAAGCAGTACAACATGGGCAGCATCTTAGGAACTGAAGCCAAAACCCAGGTACAAACTTTTATTTACTAGATCAGATTTAATGGGTTTTAGAGCCTTGTCTTTCGGGTGATGTTAAAAGCCAGTCAAAAGGCCAGTCCCCTCATACACAGCTACTGCTTGGTCTGAAGTTGCTTCTGTTGCTTAATTTGAAATATAATTCCAGGTTAGTGACTCCTCACCCAAAAATGGAAAATTAAGGTTGGCAAAAACAACAATTTTGGAGAAGTATTTTAAAAACAACCATAATATTTGGGGGTTAGGTTTAAAGCCACTTGTTGATGGGTCCAAATCCCTGGAGTCTTCGGGCACAAGGTGGTCATTCAGGCATGTGATTTCACACTGTCAAGCCTATGTGAGGTCATACAGTCCTGGGAGGATGATAGCATGTGTGCCAGCTTTCATATTTAAATTAGATTTAGGCATGCTATTGGTACAGCTGCCACAAATATCACACAGCTGTAGCAACAGTATGTCTAACAAGCAAGGACATTACAAGATGCTTTCCTGTCCGGGGTGGAACAACAAAATTCATCAGCAAAGATGCATAACACCTCAGGGCTAGACAAATCATTTAGACACCTGGAACAGACAAACAAATAAAATCCATCAACTCTCCCTTTCCTTCTCCCTGGCCAACTGCCCAACAACTAAATAATATACATATTAGGTAACAGAGTTTCCTGCCATTCCATAACACCTCAAATTAGCTGCCTGAAACAGTGGTCTCAATCTACTGTATCTAGTAAGTAGGGCAGGCATGAAAATTAGCTTTCCAACAAAAGTGATCTTGCTGCATCCTATACACAATGATCATACTGGTACACTCAGCTGAGAACCAGAACTCACCCTCGTGCCATCACTTCATAAAAAGAATTGAAATGATAGAAATAGACAAACAGAAATAGACAACACTACATCTGTGGGTGTTGTGTGATGTTGTCTTTTCTCTTGAAGCCCGATATACTGCAGACACGTCCATGATTCAGCTATTAGATTCCCTTAAAAAAATTGGAAATATTCTCTGCAAGCCTGATTTTGTGAAACTACATTTCACATTAAGCAAGTCTGGGACATGATATACTTTGTTACTGATGCTTTTCTCCATATCATAGTTGACATAGTCCCCAGTATGTGGTGTGTATGCGTGACTTGGCGCAATAAAAATGCATTTTAAAAATATGATTTTATTACAGCAAGACAGAGAAAAAATGTTAGTGGGGTTTTACCAAAGCAAGCTTGATCTGTTCTTCCACTGCATCTAATCAAATTGAGAATAAAACAAATTATTTTGCATCTGAAAATTGCAAGGGATTGAAAAATGTTTTCTAGCTGTGAAATAAATTTCCCCAATGGCTTTTTATACTCAAGTGCCAAAAAAGATCACTTGCTAACCTCCCATAAAAACTGAAAAAGGGGAAACTAGCCAGAAGCATTAGTCCTCCAGCATTACCCAGGAATCCATCACATGCTGAAAACTTGGCCTTAACATCCAAAACAATTGTTTTATGGGCCTGTCTTGTTGCCAGACTGTAAAAATCCACATAAATCAAGAATACCCACAGCAAAGCCTAAATATGAATAAGTGTGTTTCCTGAAATTGATCCCTTGTGAGTTCCTTCCCTTCCTTTTGCCCTATTAATGCTGTCTCACAATAGGTTTTAAGCTCCTCAGGGGCATGGATCCATCCTTCCCCGACTTGCCTTTTACGCTGTTACTTTCCCAGGTTTTTCCACACAAAGCCTTGAATGAAGTAAAACTCCCACACTGACAAGAGCATTATGGGGCTATAGTACAGAAACGTATTCACCACCACCACCACCACCACCACCACCACCACCACCACCACCACCACCACCAAAAAACCACAACTATTCATGCCAGCAGGACAGGTCACAATGATTAAGATACAGCAACACATAACTCAGTAGCATATGTTTGGACTGCTGTAATGCACTCTACGTGGGGCTTCCTCTGAAACCAATTCTGTCTGGTTCAAAATGTTACAGCCAGGCTGCTGACCCTGGCCAGTCCCAGGGAGGATATCACTCCATTCTTAAGAACAGTTTCAGTGGCTACTCATCTGTTTCCAGGTCCAATTCAAAGTGCCGTCAATGACCTGCAAAATCTTATAGGGTGCAGGTCCAGGCTATCTTAGTGAGTGCATCTCCTCATAGGAGCCTTTTCAGCTCCTAAGTTCTTCATGGCCTTTTCTCAGTCCCTCTGCCTTCGGGTAAATATTTAGTAAGAATGCAAGAGACGGTGTAGTCTGTGGCTGCTCCAACTTTATGGAATGACCTGCCTCAGAACACTACATTGTCCATCCACCCCTCTCATCCTTCTGGCATTAGGTGAAAAACATTTTCTCTAAACAGGATTTAAACAATCACACTGAACATCAAAAGCAGACTTTCCCTAATACAGTATAGAATGTTTAAGGGTCCTTTTAATGGTGATTTTATAGAATCATAGAACCATGAAGCCAGAAGGGGCCTATAAGGCCATTGAATCCAAGATTTCTGCTCAAGACAGAAATCCTAATCACAGGATATCTGCCAGGTGGTTGTCTAAATTTCTCTTGAATGCCTCCAGTAATGGAGTACCCACTGTCTCTCGAGGTAATGGGTTCCACTTCTGTGCTGCTCTAACAGTTATAAAGTGTTCTCTGGTATTCAACTGAAATCCTGCTTCCAGTAACAGGAGCCCATTATCGCCTATCCTGTACCCAGGTGTATCAAGAAAACATCCTGCCTCTCCTCTGTATGACAGCCTCTCAAGTACAGTATTTAAAAAGTGCTATCTTATCGCCCCCCTCAATCTTCTTTTCTCATATAGATCTGAAGAACGGCCTTCCTAATGCCATCCCTGCAATTCCTTGGTTCCTATTTGTTCTCTCCCCTTGTGGCCTGGCCATAGAAATTGTATGGTCGTTTTTATATTACTCTATATTTATTTATTTTTTAAATTGCATGTTTATTGTCCTGTGAAGGTTTACTTATTTTTCAATTACTGAGAGCTGTTCTGGGTCCCTTTGTGACAGGAAAAAAATAGCCTTGAAATGAATTCAAGCAAGCTAACAAGCAATCATACAGGCTGAGAATAGACCTTAGCCTACTATGGGCTAACGCAATCATGTGAAAAGACCCATACAATCAGTCTGGCTTTCTCAAAATGTAAATAGCCGAGGCCTCATTTCATTCATTGGAATTTCCAACCCTGGGAGCTCTGCAGTGTCCATTACCTAATGAAATTATGTTGCAAAGTTGATCCCTGACATTTTACCTAATTATTTCCTCATCCAAATGGACTTGGACTTACCCTTGAAGCTCCACTAGCAATAAACAGCAGACCAGACATATAAAAGGTTATTAGAACTTTCACTCATATTTTGAAATAGTATTTTATTCTGTCTACTATGGTCCACTTATTAGAGCATATCTTTGTAGGGGCTGTTTTAATGTGCAGTGCTGTTACTATTATTAATTCTTTCTTCTGAACCCTCTTTGCAGTTTCCTATGAACTATTAAAAAGCCTAAGTCTGAACCGAGGATCTAAAGCCTCAAATAAAGCCAGTGATAAGTAAAACAAAATAATACCATACTGCAGAATGTGAATCTCTCTCTCTCTCATTAATTAGGGTTATGAATTAATCCAAGCCTCTTTTCAGTGAAGCTTCTCTGCTCACAGATTCAAACACTCCTTTGGCCTGCCCCAGTATTCCTATATCGATAAACTGAGAAAACAGGAGAAGCTGGATTCATAGTACCATGATATTAATTCAGAGCATCACCATAATGTGCAGTGTTTTATGTGCCGACAAGATAGAAGCTTCCACCCGAAGGAGTTCAGTATTCGATGTTCAACAGAGGCAAGACAATGGAGGAAGAATTGCTACATAGCAGCAAGCACAGGCAGGGCACAATTACCTATGCTATTGTTACATGCCATTAAGTCACTTCCATCTTATGGTGACCCCCAAAAGGAGCAATCTCCAAAATGTCCTGTCCTCAACTGTCCTGTTCAGCTCTTGTAAATGCAAGTCTGTGCCTTCCTTTAGAGAGACAGTCTATCTTGTGTTTGCTGCTCTTTTCCTGCTGCCCTGAACCTTTCCCTTCATTTCCCCCTCCAAAGAATTCTGCCCTCTCATGATATGCCTGAAATTGCACAGCCTCACTCTCATAATTTTTACCTCCAGCAAAAGCTCAGACCTGATTTCCTGTCATACCCATTTGTTCACCTTTCTGGCAATCCAGGGTATCTGTAATGTTCTCTTCCAACACCATACTTCATACAAATCATTTTCCCCCTGTCAATATTCTCTACTGTCCAGCTTTCACACCGATCTATGGTGCTCAGGAATACAAGAGAATGGATGGTCTTGGTCTGGGTCTCCAGTGACACATCCATACCATTGATGATCTTTTCTGATTCCTTCCTTGCTGGCCTTCTGAGTCTCAATCTTCTTCCATTTTCTTGGTTCCAGTCTACATCTGACTTGATGACTGAACAAAAGGCATACAAAATCATACAGACACGTTTGCATCCATTATTCCATGACCAGCAAAAACAGCACTACATAAGCAATTAGTGTTAGAAGAAGATAGGATAAATGATGAGGTTTTAAATTTTGGACAGGATCTCAAATCAAGATCTTATTTGGCAAAGGGACCGCAGACACAATGGGCTCCCTTTATGCCACATTCAGAGAACGTTGGACAAGGACTTTTAAAGTTCTAATTTCTTTTTTTCTTTATCTTTTTTTTAACATTTGGTTTGTGGTTTGTGAATTCCTCAACACTGAACTCAGCCACCTGAACTGGGCCCTACAGGCAAATGGCTATTCCAAGAACAAAATCAAAAGAGCCATCAAACCGAAAAAAGAACACCACCAAACAGAAGAAGGAAAACAGCCTCCAACAAAGAAAGTATTTCTGCCATGCATAAAATGAGTCACTGACCACATAGACAAAGAGTTGAAAAAACACAACCTACAAACATAATTTAGACCCACCACAAAAATACAACAGATGCTATGGTCAGAAAAAGGACAAGAGGAACCCACTCGCCAGTGCAGGAGTATACTGGATACCTTGTAGTTGTGGCCAGGTATATACTGGGACCACAAACCGCAGCATCCAGACCAGAATCAAAGAACATGAAAGACACTGCAGGCTAAAACAACCTGAAAAATCAGCAATAGATGAGCACACCCTGAAACAAACTGGACATGAACTCTCTTCCAGGACAAAGAGGTACTGGACAACACTACCAATCACTATGTCAGACTATACAGGGAAGCCATTGAAATCCACAAACATAAGCACAGTTTCAAGGAAAAAAAGAAGGTGGTCTAAAAATCAACAAAGCCTGACTTCCAGGACTAAAAGCTGCACAGTGCAAAAGGTCAAAGCTCAATGATTCCCACCCAGCTACAAGCAAAAATGATCGGACACCTATCAAGGATCGTTGCTACCCCTGATTGCATTGAAACTTCTTAATCCCTTCATCACAATACAAACTAACACCTATTTTCCTGCATAGGACAAATTTCCTCTTTCCCAAAACTTTAAAAACCCCAGTCTCACTCACTTTATAACACAGAGCACAGAGAGAAGTCCTAGTTCCCTGAGCTCCTTGCCCTCTGGAGATGCCAGCCCCAGGGTCTGGTGAGACGTCAGGAAGATAAACTTCCAGAACATGGCCAAACAGCCCAAAAAAACTCAAAACAACTATCAGATCCCGTCCGTGAAAGCTTTCGAGAAAACAATTTTTGTCATTGTTTTTCAAATGCCGACAAAAAAGGAAGAATGGGGAGGGGGAAATAGCAGCAGTCTAAAAGGAGGTGGGGTCACCTTTCTGGCAGTCACTTGGGGGTGTTGTAATGGCAACATGCAAAGAAATACTGCGTTCTGGAATTGTGGGTTCACACGGGACCCAAAACCAAAAGTAATGTGGGGCAGAATGTGAAATTTTAAAAAGCAGCAGACTGGCAGGATTAACCGGATTCAGTATGCTGTGTGGTGGTGGTAGGGATGTGAGGTGGAACATGTGTTGCCTGAACCCAAATCTCTGACCCCAGACCAATGAGGGAAACTGGAGATATATATTTGGGTGTGTGACAGCCACAGAAGGATATGGTATGGGAGGAAAAGAAGGGAGAAGGAGAGAGAGCACTCTCTAGAATGTTTTTTTTTTTTTTTTTTTTGGTTGCAGGTGTCCAAAGCAACCATTCTCCCCACCCAATTTCAGTTTGTTCCTTGACTTCCCAGGCAATCAGATAGAGGAAGACAATGTCTCAGTACTTTGAAATAAGCCCCATAAATACCTAGAAAACTCCTTAAAAACAAACTTGACAGCTGTTTTATATTTAGGTGAAATGTGGTTAACTAATGGGGGAAATGGTCTCATGTTTTAGGACTCTCCTTTACTTGGTGTCTTATATAGAAGAAACCACCTTCTGCCAAAATTAGCATCTTCAACATTCAGACTGGCCTTTGCTACATAAAATTCAGCATCCTATTTCCTGCTGGCTTGATATGACAATGTAATATAGACGATTTCTTGGCATTTAAAATCATGGACACAGAAGCAACATCCCATATTCATAAACCAGAGTTTTTCTGAAAGAATGTATGACTATACAATACATGGGTGGAGGTATGTGTGTATACAAGAATATGGATATATTTGTGTGCTCAAGACAGATATGAAGGGGGAGAGGACCCACACATTTTCATAAGAAGTATTATAGGTTCTTTTGTAAGCACCATTTAAAAAGAGCCAAGCAGCTTTTTCCTTAGGAAAAGGAAAAGATTTGGGAAACAATATGAACAAAGACAAAAACATGGGAGGGAGGGCGTAAGTCAACCACAGACTGGGGAAATGTAATGCACAGAAAGGTTATCTAAACTCCTTTTTCTTACACTTGGGGTCCCCAGGTGTTCTTGGACTCCACCTCTCAGAAGCCTTCACCACTACCTGTGAAGGGAAGGGCTTCTGGGAGATGCAGTACAATAACACCTGGAGACTGGACATTTGAGAATCACTGATCTAAACAATCAAATGAAAGCCAGATGAAGAACAGATGAGAAGAGAAGCCACTAAGGAGACTCCATCTTGGGAATCTGGAGTGAGAAATTGGTGGGAAATGGGTGGGAGAGAGAGAAGCTAGTTGCCTAAATTAAAATAGGCTTGATACATGTTTGTTTTTATAAAGTGCCAAAGGGACAGTATTTGATTCACTGTCAGAATTCGTTCTTAAGTAACAATTGTACCAAGAGGTGGAACGCCTTTAGGCCAATACTGTACATTAATGTTCCTCAATAAAAGCAAGTAGTGGAACAAGATAGGAAAAGAGAAAATATTATAAAATACTATTTTGAAAAGAAAACACATATAGAACTTGTATCAATCAAACACAGGATGGCATAATTCTACTCTTATGTAAACATACAAAGCTATTCATTCCTCATCAAGTCAATGTTCCATCTAGACAAGTGGTTCCCAACCTTGGATAACCCAGGTGCACATGGACTGCAACTCCAAGAAAACTCAGCCAGCAGAGCTACTGGAGAACGCTTCTGGGTGGAAGTCCAAGAAGATGTTGTTTATCCATGCTTGGGAACTGCTATACTGTACTGCTATACTAGATATTGGGGGGTTGGGGGGGCTGATACACATGCTCTATCATTATTACATCCTTTCCACAAGGATACCGTTTTCTCCAGTCAAATGAATTATAAAATCAGGCAGGGAGGCGGAATGACGCATTTCCCTGCACAGCTCCTGATTAGCCAGCACCAGGGAGAAGGAGAGATGACTTCAGGAGACTTCTTCTTGGTTGGACTTTAGTCCAATATAACCAAGCAAGAAGGTAAATGTTTGGCTGTTTGCGTTTCTGAGGCTTCCGAACAGCACCTGGGCTCGCGTGGGTTGTTTCGGAACGGGCTGCTTCCAAAACGAACAGCCCATCTCTACTGTCAAATGCTGGCACTAGAGATGCTTCCCTCCTACAAAGTGGATGTGAAGGGACTGTAGGCCAGTGAACGTGTGATATTCTCTCTCTTTTTAAAGTAACAAGTAGCTATTATTTTAGATATTCATGTGAAACAGGAAATTCAGAGTAGCAATTATTTTAGACATTCATGAGAAACAGGAAATTCAGCCTAACTGTGTGACACTGTAGCACTGTTTATACGAGCAAAAAGTGTTGTATTAAGAGAGAGAGAGAACTAGATGCCCTTAGAATATTCATAACAGATGAAAAGTTGTGAAGCATTTAGGAAAAGGAGAACAATAGGCCCACCATTATTTGCAGTCCTTGGCAGTCACCAAGCCCAAAGCGTAAGAAACAGAAAAGTCACAGATGAAATCAACAACACTGATACTGGTTTGAATGCATGAGAGTGTGTTAGACATAAGAGGAGGAAGGGAAAGCCATTTCTTTCAGGAAAATAAAATAAAAAAACAAGACAATCCACAATGTGGAGGAAACGTTCTCCAAACTGCTTCCTTAGAACTTGTTTATGAATAAAATAGCCATGTTAGCACAACAAACAAAAAGCACGACAATTTGGGAGAGAGATAACGAGGTTTTATTTTCCTCCCAGTCCAACAGCAATTTAGATTCCAAGTGCTATTCCTGGAAGAGAAATGCCATTTGATTCAACCACACTGATTGAAGGCTGAAGTCCAAAGGCACAATGCAATCTTCAATTATTGGCTACCTGTCTCTCTCTTTTTTTCTGGTTCTTTTCTCAGGAGCTGGCAAGGGATAGACACGCCTTTACCTTTGATATACTCAGACTACATGGATCTTCTGCCTGTCCACAACACGTATGAACAGGAATCAGGCTGAAACTGCTATTCACAAATGTTTTATACACATAAACCATCCTACAAAACAATAATTCATTAAAAATGAGTAATGAAGGATTTCTTTTTAATTAATGAAATAATTCTGGTGTTTGTTAACTAGAAGGATTTCTCTGCTCCACATAGTGAAGCAACCATAAAGTAACACTTTTAATATCCAGTGTTAAAGGAAGGACTGACAACCCCCCTTGAACATTTGAGTAAGGGAAGACATTGCTGCAAATGGCACTTGTCTTACTATCGTGCTTCCACTGCTTAAATCATACACCTGCTTTAACTCTTCAGAACTAAACCAAGAACAGACCCACTATTTTGCAGTAATATGCTACATACAATACTGAACCCCATGGAAGCAGTTTGGAGAAACACAGAAAAAGAAGTAGTCCTGCCTCTGCCAGTTTACAAGTGGGGAAGGGGGGGAGGACCCTAAATAACTTAAACTATCATATGCTTACATAAGATATTTGTGCATGCATATTTCTATATATTATCATGGTTTATGCTAAATTACCCTGACTCTATGGATGGTATATGGCAGGATGCTTGCCTGAATGCAGTGCCGTTCTACCTATCCGGATGGACAGCTCATTTTCATACTGCGCACGATGCAAGGACTGGTCTTCATATTTCTCCTTGGCAACTCGTGAATCACAGCTCAAAGCCAGGGCTGTATACGGAGGTTCACTGATACCCTAAGAAAGAGAAAAACAAGTACTTTCTTTTGCATCTCCCTTTAAAGTAAAAAAAAAAAAAGCATTATAAAGTATTCTAGAACTAGAATAGACTTTACTATTCTTTTTTTTATTCCATTTTATTTATCGGGCATATGTCAGCAGTTTTCCCAGTAGTCAACATTAAACATCATTTTACAGACGAGGCTGAAAGACACATTGGACATGGGCACTGTTAGAGAAGTGACTTGCTTTCTACAGCCACCACCTAAATTTCAAGTGACTATAAGGCCCTCGAGTTTGAACCACTAGTCTAGACATGATGCCCATTTCACAGGTGGAGCTAGTGTGTTTTCAAGAATCTTTGTAACATTCAACTGTTGATTTTTACCATAATTTCACCTCTGTATAGCAGAACATAACTCTTCAAACCTGATACCTGCGTTTATCGCAAATGTGTTCTGGAGATCCTAGTTCTTAATTTGTTCACCATGAACTGTAAACTGTTCCGTCTTTACACTAACTGATTGCAAGATCAAATATGCTCGTACATGGTAAGCAAAAGCAGTGGACAATGATAGACTATTTCTATTCATCATATGTACATGATTTTTCTTTATGGTTTTCATAAGCAAGGCAAATCCTTTCACGTGAACCTTGTTCATTGATCTGAAGTAAACAGGAGATCTGTTCCTCAGTGGCATCATATCAGGGATTGAAAGTGATCACATACCCTCTGAAAACTTAATTAAACATGTAACTGGCATTCTGTTTACCTTGGTCTTTGCCTTTTTAAAGACAATTGGTACAATAATCAAGTAACATATATAATAACACAATAAAATGTTCCACACAGATGTCCAGTAATCAAAAATAATTGTGCAACATAAAAAGGGAAAGGAACATAGCACTGAATATATCATTGAATACATCTATGTTGCCTCTAGTTCCATTTCTTGAATGGACAGTTGCCATCTAACCTGGAATACATCCCGTTATACTACCTCTCCATATTCTTCCATTAAATCATCTTATCATTTTTGCAGTACATAAAGTCACTGTTATATTTACGTCTTGCTGCCTTTCCAATGTCAAGTGATGGTAAATTTGGCTGCAACCAACAGTAAGTGCAAATTCAAGTTCTGCCAGGTCTCTTAGGACAAAACCTTCAGAGAACCAAGTGCCATGCAGAAAATTATGATTGGCTCCTCAAGTGTTTTTCTTGTGCAATCATGTAACCACTTCTCGGTGGCTGGCTTGGCCATATGGAAGAAACTGTCAAACGAGATTTGCCAGGCTTCATCCCTCGCATCCTTTAAAAAGGCGGTGAAAATGTGTTAATGTGTGTTTTGTCCTCCCGTGTTTGATGTTGTTTATGTAACTATGTAGTTAGTGCTACTTGCCTGAATATCTGTTTATTATTATTGTTGTTGTTGTTGTTGTTGTTGTTGTTGTTGTTGTTGTTGTATTGAACTTGGATTTTTGCTTTCTATATTTACTTGTTTTTCTTATGTAAACCACCCAGATTTCCCATTGGGAAAACCGGTTGCAGTATAAAAATATAAAAATAATAAATAAATAAATGTCTCCTTGATGATGGGACTATACAAAACTACTGGATGTTGCTATTCTTGTTCTGCCCTTTCTCCTCTGACAAAAATCCCATTAAGGACAGAATGATGAAACTTGTGAATCATATCTAGAGCACCCTAAGCCCCTTAACCCAACCACCACCACCACCACCACCACCTGCTTTACTGCTTCTTACAAGGACTGTGAAATCACCTTTAGCAACTATTTGACCATTTGGGACCAGCAGAAGGAAATCTGGATCAGGATTTCTGACATATGCCAGCAGCAACGAGGTGCTCCCTAAATAAACTCCCTTAGTCTTTCTCAAACTGATGGAACATTTACAGAAGCATAAGATAATATTGATCTCATGCAGGCTGAAATGTCTGCTGTCTCAAAAACTACCCACCACCATTGTCCAAGAGTAGCATCACATTCTGCTACAGAATGAGGTGATTCCTAAAAATTTACCAAAGCATACACTTAAGACAACAGAAAGATTTAAGATAGACCACAGCCATAACCACTATTGAATCAGCTGTATCCACACAGAACAAATAATAAAACAAATCCACACTATCTTAATGAAACAGTAATGAGATGCTCAATGAGTTATCTTCAGTATACAATGGTACCTCTACTTACAAGCGGCTCTACTTACGAGGAATTTGACTTAAGAGAGGAAAGCCATTGGTATTTTAACTGCCGCCTTACAAATTTTAGATACTTACATTTTGGGGGGGGGGGATTTTTTATTTTATTTTTTTAGATACGGCTGATCTACTTACATGTTGTTCAACTTATAAGCATGCATTCAGAACGGATTAAACTCATAAGTAGAGGCACTAGTGTGTGTTTTTTTAAAAAAGAAAGGAACAACAATCTTCCCTCTTCATCTGCATAATGTATTCTGACTGGTGGTGCTCATGCTAATTGCATATTTGCTAGCTTTTTTAAAATGCTGTTTAATCAGGATGCCTCCTCATCTGATAAGGCAGCAATTACAAAACTGCACTGCACTGCACTGCAGAAATGGACCATTATATTTGAATGGTGTCTTTTCTTTATTTCTAACCAAAAGTATCATGGCGGCTATGTGTGTGCATGTTCTCCCCTCCATGCATTCTTTGCTGGCCTCACAAAACAACATTCTGTCCCAACCCCAAATAAACTAGTACTATTTATTGCCCATATCATTTCTGTTCCGCTTCATGTGAAGGGGAAAAGAAACACTTCTATTTCACTCGTGCATTTCTCATATTTCCACAGAAGCAAAAGACAGAGTAACTGGGACCAGGCCTAATCTATTAATTGAAAAATAGTGCAGTATATTCTTTGCGTGTAAAAGCAGTGCCTGTTCAGCATTTCTGTCAGCTGCAAACAGGAGCCTTACAGTCCATAACAGGTGCCCGGGATAATGTAGGGAGGCTTCAGGATTGCAAAAAAGCTGCCTTCCCCCGCCAACACCTTTGCATTCATATTCTATGTAGCACCAAAGAGCAATTAAGTTTAACAGCACCAGCCTGCACATTTTATTGCTATGCAATCTTTTTTCCAGTATATATAGCACTTCACGATTATTATTCTATAGTGCCTTCTCACTGAAGGTCAAAAGCCATCCATCATAAGCTTTCTGTTCACATCTTCTTGGATTATAGTGGAAATTCTGAAAGATTTTTGTGATGTTCACATTTATAGCCATTCAACATTTAAACATAATAATAACTATTCCATTAATCCCCCCCCCAAGCCATGATTGGGTGTTTCCGTTTCAGACTTATAATTATGCGGGTATCAATATGAATGTATCTGAATGTATGCACTTGTACATGTGAGAAGTTTATTTAAACCCCAATCTAAACACACAGGCAACTCAAGCACCAGCTGACATCTTCAATGAGCATTAGAAGACTTCAGTTATCTAAAATAATGATGATTAGTCAATGAGGATTAGTATGTTTTAAACTATAAGATGTTTTATTTTGTTGTTTGGATTTGTTTTGATTATATTCTTCTTGCCATGTGAACTGCCCAGAGTGACCTTGCTGTCAGATGAGTGATATATAAATATAATAAATAAATAATAAAATAAATAAAACCCTGTGACTATGAGTCTTTAGAGCAGTGGTCCCCAGTCTTAAGCCTGGGGAGGCCGGGAGGCTCCTCCCCTTTTCCTCCGGAGCACTGGGGGCACGGTCCTGACAAAGGGCGGGCGGGCCCTGCCTCCTCCTCCCAGTTCCATCCCCTCCCCCTCCCGCTCGCCCGCCCGAAGGACGCATCCAGAGGCAAGCGGCGGCGCAGAGGTGCCCCACCGAGGCGGGCGACGGTGGCTGCAGGGTGCCCCGCCGCTGGTCGCGGAGCCACAGCTGAACCCGGGTGGCTGCTGTGGCCGCGGCCGCCGCGGCCCGCCTCGGTTGGGGCACCTCTGCGCCACCGCTCCCTCCGGCCGCCGACAGGAGGCGGGGACCCGCCTGCCCGCCCAGGAGCCCCAGGCTCCCCCCTGCCTGTGCGCGGGGAGCGCACACCCGACGCCCCAGCCGGCGGCGCGCGCCGCCGCCGCTGCCGCTCCCGTGGCCCCCAAGTTACACATGCCAAGCCCCCACACACCTCCTCCTCCCCCTCCTCCCCCATCCCCTGCCCCCACACCCTCCCCTGCCCCCCACACCCCCATCTCCCCCTCCCCACCCCCACCCCGGGCCACGGGAAAATAATCAAACAAATACCGGTCCGTGGAGACAAAAAGGTTGGGGAGCACTGCTTTAGAGGACACTGGGCGTCCTGACAAAGATTTACCAGTTCCATGGTAACTAGGACCTGGTTAACCGTCTGGCCTTGCCTCTTAGCAGTCATGTTCTCTCTACTCAGAGAATCAGGCAGGCAACTGCCTTTGCTTGTGGCCTCTCAGATCACTAATACATTTCAACCCAACATTTATTTAAGGAAAAATTAAGCTTACTACATGCACACATGCTTTAACTGGGAAGGAGCCAGTGGTCATGATACACATTGGTACCAATGATGTCAGAAAGGCTAAGCGGTCAGTCTTGTAAGCCAAATTCAGGTTGTTAGGAAGATTGAAGTCCCGGACTTCCAAGGTAGCATTTTCAGAAGGGCTACCTGTTCCTCGTGCAGGACCCACCAGGCAGGCAGAGCTCAGAAGCCTCAATGCGTAGATGAGGCGATTTGTCAGGAACTGTAGAACATTTTGGAACAATTTGGAACTCAAATGAGTTCTTTGCATCTGTCTTCATGACAGAAGACCTTGAGCAGATTCTGCTGCCTGAACAGCCCCTCTTGACTAAAGAATTAAATCAAAAACAGGTTAAAATAGAAGATGTTTTAAGACTAATTGATAAATTGAAGATTAACAAGTCACCGGGCACATATGGCATCTACCCAAGGGTTATTAGGGAATTGAGAAATGAAATTGCAAATCTCTTAATGGTAATATGCAACTTGTCTATTAAAACGGCCACAGTGCCGGAGGACGGGAGGATAGCGGATGTCACACCAATTTTTACAAAAGGAAGGAGATGGGACCTGGGAAACTACAGGCCGGTTAGCCTTACATCTGTCCCAGGGAAGATGGTGGAAAGCCTCACCCAAGAGAAAATCTTAAAACACATAGAAGAACAAACCTTGCTGAAAGAAAATCAGCATGGCTTCTGTAAGGGTAAGTCTTGTCTGACAAATCTTTTAGAATTTTTTGAAAAGGTCAACAGGCATGTGGATTTGGGTTGAACTGGTGGATATAGTCTATCTGGATTTTCAGAAGGCTTTTGACACAGTCCCTCACCAAAGGCTGCTGAGAAAATTGCACAGTCAGGGGATAAGAGGGCAGTTCCTCTTACGGACTGAGAACTGGTTGAGATCCCGGAAACAAAGAGAAGGTGTCAATGGGAAATTTTCACAATGGAGAGAGGTGAAAAGCAGTGTGCCCCAGGGCTCTGTCCTGGGACCGGTGCTTTTCAATCTGTTCATAAATGACCTGGAGACAGGGATAAACAGTGAGGTGGCCAAGATTGCAGATGACACAAAACTTTTCCTTGTGGTAAAAACCAGAGAAGATTGTGAAGAGCTCCAGAAGGATCTCTCCAAACTGGGGGAATGGGTTACGAAATGGCAAATGTGTTTTAATGTAGCCAAATGTAAAGTAATGCACATTGGGGCAAAAAAAAATCCAAACTTTATCTATCAACTCATGGGCTCTGAGTTATCTGTGACAGATCAGGAAAGCAATCTTGCTGTGTTGGTGGACAGCTCCATGAAGGTGTCTACCCAATGTGTGGCAGTGGTGAAGAAGGCCAATTCCATGCTAGGGATTATCAAAAAGGGGATTGAAAATAAAACAGCCAACATTATAATGCCATTATACAAAACAATAGTAAGGCTGCACCTGGAGTATTGTGTACAATTCTGGTCACCGCATCTCAAGAAAGACATAATGGAACTGGAAAAGGTGCAAAAGAGAGTGACTAAAATGATTACTGGGCTGGGGCACCTCCCTTAGGAGTAAAGACTAAAACATTTGGGGCTCTTTAATCTGGAAAAAAGGTGCCTGAGGGGGGATATGATTGAGACGTACAAAATAATGCAGGGCATGAGTAAAGTGGATAGAGGGAAGCTCTTCTCCCTCTCACAAAATGCCAGAACTAGAGGACATACTCTCAAATTGTGGGCTGGGAGAGTAAGAACAGACAAAAGAAAATATTTTTTTACCCAGCGCATTGTTAGTCTGTGGAACTCCCTGCCACAGGATGTGGTGATGGCATCTGGCCTGGATGCCTTCAAAAGGGGAGGGAGATGTGTAATCTCCAGGCTTAAAACCGGGGTACTTCAAGGGCCAGATGCAGGGGAGTGCTATCAGGAGACAGATATCTAGTCTCATGCGCTCCCAAATGCATCTGGTGGGGCCACTGTGAGATACAGGAAGCTGGACTACATGGGCTGTTGGCCTGATCCAGCATGGCTCTTCTTATGTCTTGTCTTATGTCTTATGTTAACATTATTTTCAAAATAATGTAGTGTCGATTCTAAGAGGTTCTTCTTCCCCACAGTGAATGACAATGGGGAAAGTTCAAGGTGCTGAACCTTAGTGATTTCTTTAATAGAGAAATAAAAGTAATCTCAAGATGCAGGCCTATTTCAATTTACTTATTGATCAGTGGCAGACATCCTGATCCTATGAAGAGGAGCTCTCAAAACTTGGGCAAATATGAAATATCAGATGACCTCTAGTGCGGCATTTTATTTATTCAAGCTGTGATGATTCTTGAATCATTCCGATAAGACTCCCCATGTAGAACCTTTAATTAGAATGTGTCAGCTGGTTGATACAGGCATTAAGGAAGGGGCAAGGACAGCTACTCTACATTAAATTAGGTTATCGGACTAATTAGAGTTGTCGGAAATAGCAGCAGGGAATTGGCGCATTTGTAGCTTCTTGGCAAACTATGGTCCTGAAAAAAAAACATATCCAAGGTTGGATGCAGATGCTTCATCTGATACACAGTGGCTCCAGCAAGCCTACTTCTCAATTGTTTCAGCAGGAATATTTACTACATTGCCTGTGCTGTGGAGGTCAAAGGCATACCTCAGGAAGGATTGCAGAGAAATCTCTTGAGAATAAGATTCCTGAAGAACTGGGATGCGTTACAACCAGAGGGCTATCTTGCCACTATAATGGACAGACTCGTAGGGAATATTGGTACATCTCCATTCTCCCTTAAAAGTACAAGAAAGCACAACACTGTATGTAGCAGGGAGGGAGATGAGGTTTTGTAAATGAATGTGCAAAGGAAGAGAACCTTTGCCATATATATCCATAGTTCCATCTGGTGGTCAGATTTCGGGATACATACATAATTATTATTAGTGTTGGAGAATTCTCCATGCTGAGACAGCAGGTAAGGAATGAGTGACAACTAGTAAAAGACTTGTGCCATTAGTTGCTACGCTGCAGTCCAGGCCAGTTATGACCACTGCACAACTATCAAGACTGTGTTGGCCCAGCCTTGGTGAAGCTTTGCTGTCACCCTCGGCAGAAATGGAATTGGCAGGAAGAGGCAGACAAGGTGTCTTGGCTATTGAATCATGAAGTTGTTTCCTAGGAAACTCAGTCTGTGACCAGTGCTAGAACAATATTTGTGAAATCTCCTTGTTTTAGGTGGTGAATAGATCTACACTTGGCTGGTCTCATTGTTTGCAAATCTGGCTGAAGACAGTTGTAGCCAGTTCCCACCTGTGATCCTAAGCTACTTGTCTGCTCAGGTCGTCGGCTGGGTAGCTGCCTTTCTCTGCCACATGGATGGTCATTGGGAAGATATGAGGTAGGAGGCACCATTCCCAGAACTGAACCATCAGAAGCAAATGAGACAAGAAGTGTTTTCCCCTCATTTATTTATGTAGGAGATTCTGGTGGGGTATCACGAGCAGTAGTCCTAACTTGCCTGGCATCATTGTTTTGAATGCCTTGAAAACTTTCATTTCTACAAGCAGTTCCAGACCTTGCTGGCAGTGTGCATCTCAACTTGTCACTTGGTTGTCACTTGGATCTTGGGCCTGAGATGTTTGAATAGCCTCCCCATAGTAAGAGTGATAGGAATAGAAGAGGGTCTTCCAGAAAAAAGTGCCAATCACTTGGATATCTCAGTATCTGAGCACTAAAAGGTGCCACTTGGATTTTCCCCCTGCATTTTTAAATGTGCCCACTAGGACCACAAAATTCAGGAAGGTCTCAAAAACAACAAATATTAACTCTTCTTTAAAGGGGAAAACTTACATGAAAAAATGGTAGACATAGAGAAATACAGGGGAGACAACAGGATGATGGAGAGGAGTAAACAGGTAATCATTTTATTTTTATTTATTTATTTATTTATTTATTTATTTATTTATTTATTTATTTATTTATTTATTTATTTTTACAACTTATATGCCGCCCACTACCCAAAGGTCTCTGGGCGGCTTACAATCAAAATTAAAACAGTTAATTCGCAAAATAGGCTCTACAGAAGGTTCAGAGCAGCTTTCTCATCATGGCTAAATGGAACTGAAGAATGGCCACTAGGTGCATGGCATGCACCGGGGGGGGAGGCTATTTTAGCAACCTTTTCATTGAGCTCTACAATGTTCCAACAATATTTCACATTTGTGCAGAAACACTCAGATGTATGATTCAGAGACACCACAAAGAAGAAAAGTGTAGAGCAAAACATAAGCAAGAAAGGTTTGGCAAAGTAACATCCCTCATCCCTCTAATTATGAGGAAGGGAAGACAAATCTACATTGCTTAAAATTTCCCATTTTCCCGCTATTCAAAGAAGGGGTGGGCAACGGTACTTTTACTGACTCCCCCATCCACCCCTGCCAGCACTAATTTATTAACAGCATAACATCTCTAGCATCCGTTCTAGAGGGGTTAATCTAGAGCCCCTGCAAGCCTCTAAACTGTGTTAACTGAGATTTTGTTTTCATGTTTTAAACAAACTAAACAACATTCTTAGGATGTCCTAGACATTCTACATGGGAATTTATTGTCCTTCCGAAATCAAATGGGGGTGAAAAGAAAGCAATTACCCTCTACAACCTTCCAATGCTCTTGCTTCTTTGAAGCCCCTACCACTGCCCTAAACTCAGTGATTTAAAGGTTCCACTAAAATAAAATGCAAAAGTGTGTGATTCCTGCTTTTCTCTGCCTTCTGCTATCCAATTTCCCACCACAAGTCAGCCAAGGTTTTAAAAAAAATGAAATGAGATGCAAGTCTTCAAATGTCTAAAGGAGCCAAGCAGGAAGAAACACTTTCTCCTATCATCTGCTGGATTGTTTCTACTGGAGGCATTCTGCAAACCGCAGAATTGACATAGAACTTGTTCAAGTGAGTTACAATCCCCATTACACAGACCTGACAGGGAAGGAAAGAGAGGTCAAAGCATTCTGAGCAAAGGGAAAATGCTTTGAGATTCACATTGCCAAAGAGATAGCTGTCATTATAATGCTGGATCAAAAATTGCAGCATCTATAAGACCAACATGTTTTATTTTGTAGGGTCTTGAGAAAAAAGAAAGACAATTTAACATTTTCCCCTTTTAGAAGTGCCTCAGAAGCAGAAAACCATTTGCAGTGGACATCAGTCAAGCGCAACAGAGGGTGGGCTCAGGTAATCAAAGAAAGGACTTTGACCTTCCTGTTGCTACATTATAATGAAATAATTGGCACCCCCACAGAGCCATGACTTTTTCCCTAAGGACTGGCTGATCCTAGTGCCCATCAGGAAATCCTTTCTTCTCACAGACTCAGAGCCTGGGCAAATCTCTTGCACCTGGAAAAGTCTATCTCCTACCTTTGTCTCATTCCTAATCCTTTCCCCCCCTCTCCCCTCCTCCCACCAGGCAAGACAACAAAAGGACTTACAATAAAGTTGTTTGCCTTTGTTTCACAAACATTGGACTTGCATCCAGATCTTCCTTGGGGACTATTGAGACATTTTGTGTCCCTGGGAGCTCACACTATTGGTTAAATTCTGTTTACCTGGAATCACACCATTTGTGAGTTTGTATTTTTAAAAGTTCACACCATTGGCTAATTCTGTTTTACATACAGTCCATCCCATTTGTCAATTTGTATTCTGGAAGATTTGCCTGATTAGTTCATTTTGGTTCATTTTGTATTCCTCTGTTTCCTATAAAGCACACCTGACCCTGTTCTTGAGGGCAGATCTCTGTCTTTTGCCTCTTAAGGGTAGGGTCTGTAGTTCCGATTTTGACCAATAAACAAACCATTTATTTGAACTCTCTTTCGTCAGATCTTCATTGGGAACTTAGATCTGGTGTTTGTCCAGAGACTTGCTCTATGACCTGATAACTGGGGTTTCCCTGACCCAACAATTTGGCACAGATTTCACAGACATAGTCCACTTCTTCAGATGCACAGACTACAATATTTTAGTCACTGGATTATGTTCACACTAATTCTGGTTTTCAGAGTGGGAGAGAATGAACTATCATGTGTGCAACAATGACATCCAATATAAATACGGCATTGCACCAATTGCCAAAAAGATATGTGAAACCTGACTGTGTTGGTATGGAGCATGAAGACATCAGTGGAGCCTGACCAAGGAGATGACCAAAACAGCAATGAATAAACATCCTTGACAACAACATGAAGCTGTCCTGGGTCCACCCAGACCTAGTCTATGGCTGTGCAAAGTGGAGGACAAAAACCAAAATAGCAGAACCTATCAACAAGTGGGACAGATGCAAATAAGGTTCCAAAGGACGGACTGGTTAGTGCAAACTTTCCAGCAATTGTTAGGGCAGTTACACAAGCAAGTAACCCTGCGTGGTATTACAGCAATGGTTTCTACTTTGTGCATGGGTACATACCAAGAGCAGACCTGTCAAGTGTCACATTTTTGTTGGGATATTCATGGAGAGCACTTCTCCCTGTGCAATCCTTGACCCACACGCCACAAGCTGTCCGGATAGATAGATAGATAGATAGATAGATAGATAGATAGATAGATAGATAGATAGATAGATAGATAGATAGATAGATAGATAGATAGATAGATAGATCCCCTGGAAAGCTGAGACACCTAGATCACAGTAAGCATTTTGAAGCCACCACAAGGGATTCTGGGAACCCTGTATGCAAATGATACTCCACCCTCTAGCCAAAGGGCCCAGCTGCCAACACCCTGCCTCCCTAGAGCTCCCAGTCCCAGGCAGCCATGGGGAACACTTGACAGCTATGGCCAGGAGACAGGAGATAAGAAAGTGGTGCCCTAAGTATGTCAGCATACCATGGAGCCAAGGTTCCCTCTAAGGTGCACACCTGTGCAAGAGTGAGAAACTCCACATTCCACTGCACATTCTTACTCCTCCTCTGTGTACCAATAACAATTGCTTTCAGCCCTTTTTGGTTCTAGTCACGCATGCAGCAGTGTAGTTATGTACAAGACAGGCTGAGCCCTGCCCAGCAGGGCTGAAAAATAAAGGAAACATTGCATAGAGGAGTACATGTGTGTACTCATGACAGTGCCATTCATTGCCCTGGAGACATATTTTACCATGAAGGGTGCAGCAAATCTGAATGAGAACAAAGCTGCAGGGTTTGGTGATGTAATGTGCAACAGACCTTCCTAACAGAAATACTCACACAGGATCCAAGCTGTGCTACAAACCCAAATGCAAACTTGATCCCCATATTCTCCACTGAAAACACTATTAAATGCCTGAATAACATCATAAAGGGTTCGTAAAACTATTTATCTCCCAACTGAATAAGTGCTTGTCAGCAATGCCCACAGCATTAGGGTGGCTATGTCTGAACAAAATGCATTCAAAGACAGATTCCAAACAGAAAAAAGCCAAGAATACTTATCACTATCTCTCTTACCTTGGTATCTCTTCACATATGATAATGAATAAAAATCCATTATTTTAATTTAAAAATTGGATTTGGGGATTTAAATTGGATCTTTAAGTGTTTATTGTTATTTATTTTTATTTGCTCTTTATTAAAAAAATCATAAGTCATGATATTTTAACCTCAAAGATCTTATTAATGAAATTGGGGTTACAGAGTCTAATTTGCTCACATATTATCAGATGAAGCGGCTATTGTTGGCTGCAGATCAAGAACTACAGTTGGGAGCCGCTGAAAACCCAGCAGAACTGATTTTTGGAGAAGTGCAGCTTTATTACTTGAATTATGTGCCATTTCTTTCCAGTCCACTAGCTCCAAGTTTCCTGGACAGCTAAATTGCCATGGAAGGACAAGCAGGCAGGGAGTTTGCTGGCACAGTTATCAGGCTGAAAATTCTGAGAGAACGGAACTGCAATCCCAGGAAAGAGACCACAGCACGGCAAAAATGTTCTACAGCAGGGCTAGGCCTACAGCACACTTTCTGAGTTGCAAATTCAGCTCCACAATACTGTAGCTAAGGGCGTTTATACACGACCCCTAAACTCCAGGGCAAATGGCTCCCAGCTCCGGAGCTTAAAAATGTTTACCCACCAGCTCCGGAGTTAACAGGAAATTAATTGTGACCCCGCCCACTTTAGCGCGTCCCAGCGCACTTTTCTTGTACCTGCTCTGGGACAGTGAAAATTATTTGATCCGGTGTAACGATAGTGAGTGCGGGGGTCTCCTTGCTTCTGTTTGTTGTTTTTTGGCTCCCGCCCCTTTAAGAGCTACTTTTACAGAGACGAGAGGCAGAACAGAGGTGAGCTGCATGCTTTTCTTTCTCTTTTTCTCCCTCCCCTCATGCAGCCAGCAGCCAGGAAGTGCAGAGGGGGTGGGAATGCCCAAAGAGCGACAAACCCCTAAGATCTCTGGTCCGAATTTAAGTGGCCAGCAGATCTTAGGGGTCATGTAAAAAGGCCCTAAGATTTTTATCCCTTTCATCTCTCAAATCTATAGACAAATACATGCTCACTTCTGGTACCTGGAATATATAGTGACCCAAAGAAGGCAGAGAAGCAAGATCAGAAAAGACAGAAGAGGATGACTCCACCATTCCATCAGTGTCACAGAATAATGCCAAAGGAAATCACAACACGTTCTCTTCTTGGGGCAGAGACAAGACTGTGCTGCCATCAAAGAAATTGTACTGATTTGTTCAGATACACCATTAAACCCGGGGTTGAAATTATCTCTGAAACTGGGTGTCTTTTCTAGAGAAACATGAAGAGACTAAATGCCCTAAAATGTCTAGACAGAGTGATTTTTAGAATATGACTGGAATAAATCATCAAGGATAGGAGAGTGTAGATAAAATATTACGAGAAAGCCATTTCAGTGGGGATCAAGCACGCTTCTTTCCTCCTTGCTCAACTGCTGAAACGCCAGCTGAAATTGTTCCCCATTCAAAAGTGATTGTACTTCCCAGGCTTCCTGCGTAATAAAATGCCATCATTGATCTCCACTGATGCATCTCTGGAGAAGAAATCTCTCATATCTTGTAGTTATAGCCCTCTTTTCTCAACCATGACAGAATCCAAATGGGTTTTTCATGGTGCCCTGAAGAGAGGGAGCCTGACAACAAAACAGAGGGGACTGAAATAATTTGTCCAAAAGGCTTTCAATACATAATCACAACATATTTAAGAAACACTCTGCAGCATCACTGTTGCAGGGAAATATTGCTTTGGGTTTGTTTGTTTTATACGGAGAAAACATTTTCCTAATGAAGAACAGGTATGTGGTATGGCACACATACACCAATGATTATTGATATGAGATGAATGTTGGATCTCAGCAAAATAATAAGTAGCCCAGGGGAAGGCAGAGTCAATCAACCATTGTTGTCATTACAGATCAACTGCCAACTTATGGGACTTCCAACTTATGGGACTCCTATACACGAGTGATATCCAAATGTCTTCTTCTCAACAACCCAGGTTAGCTGTTGTAAATCCAGGCTTCTTGCTTCCTTAGGAAGTCAATCCATCCTCGATTTGGTCATCCTCCCTTCCTGCTATCTTCAACTTCCACTAGCATTGCGGTCTTTTCCAGAGAATCCGGCCTTCTCGTGATGTGTCCAAAGCAGGACAGCCTGTTTTGAATTTTTTGCCTGTAAAGATGGACGTGATTTGTTCTACCACTTGTTCATCTTTCTAGTAGCCCAGGATATATATCCACAAAGCTCTCCTTCAGCATTGTACAGTATTTCCGAAGGAATATTTTTTTCTGTCAGCCTTCTACACTGTCCAGATTTCTGGCCAATAAGTACTGGCCAGGAATATAACAGTATGGATGATCTTGATGTTGGTCTCAGTGACACATCCTTATACCTGATGATAATTGCTAATTCTCTCATTGTGGGCCTTTCAGTTCTGTCTTCCTCTGACTTCTTGGCGGCAGTCTCCATTTAGATAGATGAATGAACCAAGGGATACAAAATATCTATTTCAATTTCTTCACTGTCAGTATTAAAGTTGTGCAGTTTCTTCTGTAGTCATTATTTTAGTCTTCTTCTTAATGTTCACCCGCAACCCTGCTTTGGCACTATTTTTTTCACTTTCATCAGAAGTCAATTTAAATCATTGCTGCTTTCTGCCAATAAGATGCTGTCACCTGTAAATCTTAGTTTATTGGTGTTTTTACCATGAATTGCTTTGTCTCCTCCATCTGAATCTACCCTGGCTTTCTGTCTATGTTCTGTGTACAGATTTAACAGGTAAAAAAGTAAAGATTCCTCCTGGACATGTGTGCTAGTCTTTTCTGACTCTAGGAGCAGTGCTCATCTCTGTTTCCAAGCCAAAGAGCCAGTGTTGTGCAAGTCTGTGGCCATTTGGCCGGCATGGTTGAACGCATTTCTGCACACAGAACACTGTTCACCTTCCTACTTTTTATGTTAGTACCTATTTTATCTACTTGCATTTACATGCTTTTGAACTGCTATAAGGGGATAAAATGCACTCATGTGTGACACCTTTGGCTATAGGAAACCATATTCTTTCCTAACAGTAGCATCTGGTCCACAATACACAATACATCTACAGAATCAAAGGCTTTGCTGTATTCTATAAAGCACATATTAAGCTTCTTCTGTAATCCTTTGGTGTGCTCCATCAGCCAGCAGATATTTTGCAATATGATATTGTGCCTCTTCTTTTTTTTGGGAACACACCTTGAACATCAGGCATTTCCCACTCCATATAAGAAACACCTTGCTGCAACACCTTGAGCATCATATTGCTTGGATGAGAAAGTAAAACAATGGTCAGATGCACTCCTTGGCATCTCCTTTCTTAGAGATTGGAATATATATTGAGTGTTTCTAGTCTGTGATTCATTGCTTTGTTTTCCATATTTGTTGGCATATTCTTGTTAGGATTGTGACAGATCCTGTTTCTGGGGATTGAACTAGTTCTATATCTCATTTACCCTTGATCATTTATTTCTTCCTAGTGCTTGCATAACACCTTTCACTTCACTCTCTAGAACTGCAAGTTCTTCACAGGATTTCTCTTCAAAGGAATACATCATCCTTTTATCTCTTCTGCATAGGTTTTCCCTATACTATTTCCACCTTATCTTTATTTTCATTCAGCATTCCTAATCTAGACTCAAATTTCCTTCTGATATCTTGGATCTTCTGGAAGAGTTCTCTTTTTCTTCTTCTGTTTATTTATTTCAATTGAATATTGTGTTAGTTCTCTTTGTCTCTATGTGACAATCACTGATTGGATTCTGACCCTACTTCTGTCATTTAATTAAGATCAAGCCAGGGGGCCCTCTTGAAAGAGCCATCCCTCAAGGAGGTAAGAGGGATGGCTCTTACCACAGGGCCTTCTCGGCAGCTGCCCCCAACCTATGGAATGCCCTCCCAAGTGAGATCCGCCTGGCGCCAACACTGATGACATTTCGGCGCCAGGTAAAAACCTTCCTGTTCCAGAAGTTTTTTAATTGATACAATTTAGATTGTGGGTCTTCTGATGGCAATTTTAGTGTGATGATTTTAGTATAAGGTTTTTATTATTGTTTTAATTATTTATTGTTGTTTGATGTTTTTAACTGTTTTAATTCTTTGATTGGAAGCCGCCCAGAGACCTTTGGGTAGTGGGCAGCATATAAGTTGTAAAAATAAATAAATAAATAAATAAATAAAATGTTTTATTTTTGTTTCTTGTCCCTAACAATTCTATATGTTTCTCCTGTCATCAACATTTGCTAAGGGAAAATTCAAATCAATTCTTCTCCATGTGTTACCACTTCAGATGGAAACAGATCTAGCAAAGGTTAAAAAGAGGTCTTATAATCAACATAATGAGCTACTGGCTGATTATAACAAATTAATCTATTACAATAAAGGGAAAAATTAGCAACTGCATCATTTAAATAAGAAGGGATATTTAAATAACCTCCATCTTAACCCATTCAACCTATTTTAGGTGTTTCAGTGCTAAAATCACCCAATTTCTGTGTGTTTTCAAGAAGCTTCTTGCAATTTCAGGATTTTAAATTACAGCTTGCCAGAATAAAATTGAGGTTAGATTAGTACTAATGCTGATGCATGGTTATGGCTTAGTAGCTCATGCACTCCAGGTTACAAATTTTGGGATTTGGCATCCTTCCCAAAAAGAATGTGAATTGCTTCCACAAAGTCACAGAACGTACATAATTTCTATCTTGTCTTCTATTTGCACAGGCATCTCAACGATCACAGCCTGCTTCTGCCTTTCCAGCCCTCCCCTGTTAAAAAGTATGAGTCGTTAGCCACAGCTTTGCTGGTGGAGGTATAAAGTGTAGTCTATCTGCTACTTATCAGGCAGTGATTTCAACAATCCCCAGAGAATAAAAATACTTCAAACCTCCACCCGTAAGGCCATGGCGAACTACTCATACTTTATGGGTGATTGGAGGGTTGCATAGGTGGGACTTTCATGCACCTTAGGCCACTGTCGACCTAATGAGCCTATTCAGGCCATTGTTCATCTTATGAACCTATTTCAGACCAGGGTGACATGAAGTCAAAGTGAACTCTAAAATGGAGGTCTCGCAATTAGCTTTCCTCACACTAACAAAGCTGTTTGGATGAGCAGCGAAATGTCTCAATCCCTCAAGAAAAGAAGTCCAGTTGCCATGTGATTCAACTTGCAGATAAATTCACCTGGATGACTGAGAATCTTCACAGATGTATTGGGGTTGGTTTTAAACACCCTGTGACCAATTACACTGTTCTATTTAAGGCCACATCCACTTGTTTAGTGTGTTTTGGTCTATACCAAACAGGGCTAGCATATTCCCTTACACAATAACATAGAGCTAGTGCAAAAGTTCTTAATATGTGTGGTTGGCCACCCCATCTTGTACCCATTATTTTTCTCAAAATGTTGTTCCTAGCAAAAACTTTCCATTTAGTATTAAAACAGTGATTCTTGAAAGTACAAGCTTGATCCAAGGTAACTCCCAAGTATTTTGGGGTAGCATGGTGCTGTAGCCTGGTACCATTCCATGTCACCTGCAGCATTCTTAATGCCTCACAGTTTTTGAAGTGGAAAGCACAGAGTTGAGGTTTCAAGCAATTTGGCTTCAACTGGTTATCACTGCAAGATAATGTATAGTCATTAGATTCAGAGCCTCGTTTTTTTCTCGATAGCCTCAAAGGTTGAACTCTGTGCAGCAATTACCAGGTTGTCAGCATTACAAAAAAGCTCCTACTGGCTTCTGGCAAAGGTTGGTCATTGGTTTATCTGTTAAACAGTGTAAGGGCCAGCACGCTGCCCTCCAAGAGTCCATTTCCAGAATCTATAGTTTTTCAGTAGGCAACGTATGGTTTGTGTATGTTCTCTGAAGAGGAATTTCAAAATTCCAGGCCCCCAAGAGAACAGGGTCTGTAATACCTATTGACCCTACTTGCAGAGCTTCAGCAACCATCCCCTAAGCGGCAACATATGGATGAGGTAATATATTCGAAATTATCATTTGCTACATCTTATTACCCTTGCTTTATTTAGGCAAAAAGTGAACCCACACATTATCTGCCTAAACACTTCATCTCCCCCCAAACAACATATCTTAGACAGACATTTTCAAGCCCAAATGCTCACAAAAGATGCTCGGGGAAATCAGAGAAGCTGCAGATCAATGGGAGGCAGCATCCTCCTTAAACTAATTTATCAGAGCCCTGTTTGGAGTCCTTAAATTATTAATACTTTGCCAATGTTATTCCTCCCACAGCTAGCTCTACAACCTCCCAAACTGATTTCTACAAGATGGAGGAGTATATTAGAATGCCCCGATTAATGTTACACGGCTTAAAAGGTCATCTTAATTTTCACTTTAAGCATACCAATATACGCTGTGAGTTTGTAGGAATCAAGTAAAATTCAAAGGTGAAAGAGAGCACTTCCATCTTATGGAAGCAGTGAATAAGCCTGAGGGATCAAAAGCTTATTTCTTCTAAATTACTGCTATTAGAAACAATGAGCTAAAATGCCATGAGAATGCTTATTAGTCAGTTCACAATGAAGGGTCTTTGTCAAGGACCATTTGTGTATGAAACATGGAACAAATATATTTCTAGAGTAAAATAAATAAGACCAGCAGTACAGTGCCCAATGAAAGCAGAAGGGAGACTTGTTTTCATGATACTTCTGCTGTTACCTAAGTCAAAATAGCTCAAGTTAAGACTTTGTTCTCCAGAACAACAACTTGATTCAAGTTCCTACAGCAATGTCAAAGATGTGTAGCATTACCTTCGGTTACTAAGGATACAAAAGTAGATCTCAATGTACAGAGAAGGGAAGGGGAAAAGAAAGATGAAAGAACTGTGTCATCACTGAAAATGTCATAAAAATACATTGGAGAAATAAAAATGATATTTCAATGCTACTAAATAAGAGCAAATTTAATTTATTTATTTATATTTATTTACTTATTTTTGGATTTATATACTGTCAAGTCTAATTCAATTGACAACTCCAGGCAGTGGAGTTTATTTATTATTTATTTATTTATTTATTTTAATACTTACCGTATTTATCGGCGTATAACACGCACAGGCGTATAACACGCACCCTCATTTTAAGAGGGAAATTTTAGGAAAAAAATTAAATTTAAAATAAAGAACTTTGAAGCAAAATAAGGGTATGCATTGAAACTGGATTTAATCCGTTCCAATGCAGCGCTAGGTTTTTTGGGGTGAGGGGGCGGGCGGGCGGGCGGTGGACCCCGTGCAGGTGCCAGGTAAACCCCCCCGTGTCTGCCGCCCCTCCTCTCCCTTCCCTCTTTCCCGGGCGGCTGCAGGTGGTCGAGCGATGGGGGTGGGGGAGGGGAGTGGGGTGCGCTGCTTGGCCTGGGGCGGGGGGCTTGGGCTCACCTCTTGCCGGAGCCCCGGAGGTACAGACGGCGGGGCTGTGGCCGAAAGAAAAAAGTGATGGCTGCTTCACCTGCTGGGCTCAAGGAGGAGGAGGAGGGGGTGACACGCAGGGAGGAGGAGGAGGACAGAGGGCAGCCAGTCAATCAGTGTCCGTTGGGAAATTCGCCCGGGAGGAGTTGCCCCCCTCGCCAGCTGGCTGCTGTCTCCCTCTCCTCCGCCGGCCGTCGGTTGCCAGCCCCCGCCATGGAGTCCCTCCGGCGGCGCCCGCACTTGTGGAGTCTTCTCCTCCTGACGGCAGGTAAAGCGGCCCGGCAGCAGCGCCGGGAAAGGGAGCGGAGGGAGAGCCGCCATCCTCCACCCCCACCCCGTCAGAAGCAGCTCCGTCCGCCCCCTTGTTTCTATCTCTCTCTCTCTCTCTCTCTCTCTCTCTCTCTCTCCTCCCACCCCCCCCTCGGCGCTGTCCTTTTCTTCCCTCCCCGCTCGCTCCGGTGGCCGGGCGAACAAAGAGCCCGTTGGGGCTGCTGCTGCTGCTTTCCCCGGGCGGCGTCGAGCGACCGAGTCTTGGTGGGCGGGGATTTTTTGGGGGGGGTCTCCCTCAGAAGTAGAAACCCTTTATCTCTCTCTCTCGGTGTGTGTAATGCAGACCTCTTTTGTTGTTTTTTTTTCTGATGCGGTCTCGGCGTTGGGAAGGAGAAATGAGGGCGGGGAACCCACGGAAAGTCCGTGCCTGGCACCGCCAAGGAACGCTTCAAGCAGTTCCTCACGACGCCGGTGCTTCGATGGTGTTATTTTTTTATTTATTTAAAGTGAATCAGAACTTTCTCCTCGTCCGTTTTCTCATCATTTGCCCCTCCCCGGCTCACCCCCCCTCCGTGCCTGCGGCCCCTCCCCTCTCCTCCCCCCCCTTCCCCTCTTTCCCCAACCGCCCCTGTCCTCTTTCCGGGCGGCCGCAGGTGGTGGGGGGAGGTGGCGGGGGGAGAGGGCGGGCGGATTTTTTGCTTCTTAACATTATATCGGCGTATAACGCGCATACATGATTTGCCCCCTATTTTCAGGGGGGGAAAGTGCGTGTTATACGCCAATAAATACGGTATATACTGCCCGTCTTCCGGAGGAACTCCGGGTGGTTTACAACAGTATGCAAACAATAAGCACAGTGAAAACGATGACAAAATAATAAACTAATTAAAACATAATAAAACTATAAAAAAGAGTCAGCGTGATGGCGGGAGAAAAGAAAAAAAATTAACTGTCACCAAACACCTCACAAAAAAGCCAGATCTTTAAGGCTTTTTTAAAGGCTGGCAGGGACTGTGCAAGGTGCAGCTCACTCGGGAGATGTTTCTAGAGTGCAGGGCCAGCCACAGAGAAGGCTCGGTTGCGCGTCACGGTTTTCCAAGCCTCTCTGGGTGTGGCCACCCGAAGTGAGAGCGCCTGCAACATTCTGGTAGGTCGGGCCTCAGTTGATCTTTGGGAGATTCGCTCTGCCGTGTATTCCGGTCCCAAGCTGTGAAGGGTTTTATAAATTAAAACCAGGACCTTGAATCTTATTTGGGACGCAACGGGTAGCCAATGCAAGCAGGCCAGCACTGGCCTCTATGGAGAGAGCTGAGTCCAGGACTAAACATATTAAACAATATTCATAACCAGGCTTTTTAAGAAAGAAAGAAAGAAAGAAAGAAAGAAAGAAAGAAAGAAAGAAAGAAAGAAAGAAAGAAAGAAAGAAAGAGTTTGGTCCTCCTCTACATTAAATTAAAATAATCAGCTATAAAACACAATTGACAAACAGCAATATGAATCTATTCCCCCCTGCCATGCTCTCAGTTTGAAGCAAAGTGGCTTAGTTTATTTCTCCAACAACCTGACCTGCCTGTCTCACTTTCCATTTATTTATTTATTTATTTATTTATTTATTTATTTATTTATTTATTTATTTATTTATTTATTTATTTATTTTTACAACTTATATGCCACCCACTACCCAAAGGTCTCTAGGCTGCTTATAATCCAAAGTATTAAAACAGTTAAAACATAAAATATCAATAAATAATTAAAACAATAATAAAAATATTACACTAAAACTGCCATCAGAAGACCCACATACTGTATCGTTTCAATTAAAAATTTCTGGAATAGGAAGGTTTTTATCTTGCACTGATATGTCATCAATTTTGATGCCAGGAGGATCTCACTCGGGAGGGCATTCCATAGCCTGGGGGGCAGCTAGCAACAAGGCCCTATGTCTACAAGCCATCCCTCTCACCTCCATGAGGGATGGCTCTTTCAAGAGCCCCCCCCCCGCTCGATCTTAATTGCCAGGTAGGTTCATATGGAAGTATATAACTGCTATCTGACTATGGCTCAAAAACATTATTGTTCATAGCACACAATCACTGCATCATTAGGCCTAGGGGAAATGGCAAGAAGTAGTAATTTGATCCAGGCTTCTTCAAAATAAGATATATGACATTTCTAGGGGGAAAGGAGTGAGCTAATTAGACACACCCACCCAAGCAATATAGTTCGGTTATTCTGCTGCAGTTAGGTAATTCTGACATTAGGCTTAATTATTTTACAGGGTGGGCTCTTTAGAATACAATGCATGTGTGTATTTTACTAACTTCAAAGAGTGGTAAGTGAGCCTTCCTGCCATTTGAGAGGCCTGCTTATTCTACATATAGAAGAAATGAAGAGCCCAAAATAACTGAAGGTACAGTGGTACATTGCAAAATGAATGCCCCGTAAGACAAATTCTTCCTAAGACATATATAAAATTTCCAGCAACAGGCATTTTTTGCAAGACAACGGTTTGCCTACCAGAGGTCTTGTGAAAGACTGAGGGGGGTTATGGGCATGCAAAATTCAAAAACCTAGTCTTCCATCCGCGGGTGCTACACGGTCAGGAAAACCAGGATCAAAGCCACTGCCACCACCCACTTCACCTGGGTCTCTGTACTGAGCTGTTTTCAGATTGCCAAAAAGGGTCCATGCACAGATCCCTTTCTGTGGGGCTAAACTCCAACAAGGAAGAAGCCTCTGACATCCTTTTTCCTTTTCCCTTTTTTCCATCTTCTTGCCTCTCTATCCATTACTTTTATTACATTAATATTCATATCTACTATTTTACTATTTTAAAATCTATTCTAGAATAGCTATTATATGCAGAAGTATCTTCTTTAATCCCTCTTCAATTATCTCCAAATATCCTTCAGACCAGCAACTTTCAACATCTTGCTCGAAAAAGCATCTCTCTTACTTGTGTCATTTTTATAGGCAAATTTATCTTTCATCTTATCCAAAACTATATTAAAATCTCCTGCCAAAATAACATGACCCTTTCCCACCTTTTCCATTTCTTTCCAAACAGATTCATAAAATTCTCCTTGCTTTACATTAGGTGCATAAACATTCACTATGGTAATATCTTCTACCCACATTAAACCCTGTACCTACCATTAATTCCTTTATCCCTTCTTTTACCACAAATTCACAATATCTGGAGATTAATATTGCTACTCTTTTATATTTCGAGGTCCCAAATCCTTTTTCATAAAAGTTAATATTCTGTAGCTTCAGTTCATTGACTATGTATTTCGATTGATGGGTCTCTTGCAGAAAAATAATGTCCACTTTGCTCTTCTTTAATAATGTTTATCTTTATAACCAACCCTACGCCTTTCACATTTAAAGTAACCAATTTTATATTTTCCTGCATTATATTCCATATTCTTTTTTGTTCCACTGTGATACACATTTTAAAAATACATTTAAAAAGCATTAACACAAACTAAACAAATCAAACCCCTACTCCTACCCAACCACCCTACAACTATCCTCCTTCCATCCCCCTCCCCTTCCCATGCTGTACTAAAGTCCACCATGGGATCAGGGGGAGGGGGTGTCATCCCTTGCAGTTAGAACCACAGACAAGTCTTCGCCCTCGCTAGGCACTATCTATTTTACACTTTTATTCTCCCTTCATCATTTTCTTTACTAAATTTTACCCTTCTTTCCCTCTGTATCCATCCACTCATCCCCCCTCCCCTAAAAAAAATGGGATGCAAAAATAAGACAGGAGAAGAAAGAAAAGTAAAAGAAACAAGGGGGAGAAGGTGGAGGGGGCAAGAAAAGAGGAACAAAAGAAGCAAAAGAAAAGGTAATAGAAAGGAGAAAGGGGAGGAAGGGAAGAGGGTGGGGAAGAGAGAATAAAAAAGAGACAAGTATAACATAAGAACATAAGAAGAGACATGCTGGATCAGGCCAAGGTCCCATCTAGTCCAGTTTCCTGTATCTCACAGTGGCCCTACCAAATGCCTCTGGGAGCCCATGAGACTAGATAGTTGTCTCCTGATAACACTCCCCTGCATTTGGCCTTTGAAAACCCTGGTTTTAAGCCTGGAGATGACACATCTCCATCATAGTTTGTAACCTGTGATGGACTTTTCCTCCAGGAATCTGCCCAATCTCCTTTTGAAGGCATCCAGGCCAGATGCCATCACCACACTCTGTGGCAGGGAGTTCCACAAAATAGCAACACACAGGGTAAAAAAATACATATATATTCTTTTGTCTGTTCTCACTCTCCCAACCCTCAATTTGAGTGGATGTCCCCTAGTTCAGGTATTTTGTGAGAGGGAGAAGAGCATCCCTCTAGCCACTTTACTCATGCCCTGCATTATTTTGTACGTCTCAATCATATCCCCCTTCAGATGCCTTTTTTCTAGACTAAAGAGCCCCAAATGCTGTAGCTTTTCATCAAGACAGACTTCTTCTTTCTCTTGTACTTCTACTTTTCACCACTAGGCATAACTTGTCCTGACCTTCTTGTCAGAGGCCCCACGCAGCTAACAGTTCCTTTCCTTCTTCTAAGGAGAAAATTCTGAAGAGGAGACCATCTTTCCATATCTTGATAAAAACTAGGTGACCCCAATTATACTTCAAGCCGTTCTTCATTCCCTCCTCCATTCAATGGACTCATGACACAAGTCCTGACAGATCTGAACTGAATTGCCTTTATAGGTAAGCAGCTCTGGTTTGGACTTCATGACTTAAAATTGCTCTTTTTTCACATAGTTGAAAATTTTCATTATTATTGGTCCAGGACGTGGGGTTTTAGGTTACTCACAAAGTGGGTATGTATGCAAAAGTTGTTGGTTTATACTCAACTCTAATTGCCTATGGGCTAATGAAGGAGGATGAAGAGATCCTTTATCTGAAACTCTGATATTACTACTACATAAAGTGCTCTCATACTCATAATCATTTCTCCCTTTTTCTCTAAGAGAGAATAGGAGGAAATGTGCTACAATACTACAATACAGTATGCAAGTTAAAAATAGTAAAAAAAAAAAAATAGACTATAAATGTAACTTTCCAGTTAAAGAAAACCAAAGCACTCTGCAATATTCATCATGTTTCAAGAGGTTCACGTGAGAAAGTAGTCATTACTTGATTTCTCCCAGAGGTTCACTCATGCCATGGTTAGTAAAAGGCAGAAAGGTAGTAATTGTTTAGACTCAGAAAAATAACAAGAATAACTCCTGATGAAAACATACCAAGGAAAAAAGCTACGTATTCCATAAAAGCTGCACTGTAAACTCTGACTTTCTGAATCAGCATTTCAAAGTATTGGGGTGGTGACAAAATGGGGCATATGAACCATGCAAGAGGGAAATGAAAGTCCTCAGAGCTCCCACTGTCCTCACATTTCAAAAGCTGTGTACAGAGCAAGTGGAGGCCTCTTCTCCCTTCCCTCCCCCTGATTCTTGCCTCCCTGCCACCAAGAGTTGCAACTAAATTATAATCTGGAGCACCTGAATGTGTGTCTGGAAAGCTTTAAATTCTATGGGGCCATTAGCTTATTTACTGATGAATCTCGCAAACACAACTGCACAAAATAAATCTCTTCTTGTTTGCATTTATATAACAGGCAACACAGCAGCAGCAGCAATAACAAACAAACAAACAATAAACAACAGGAATGTTGTGTCGCTATGATCATGAACAAGTGAGACTGGATCCACTGTCAACTTTGTTCATTATGTGCCATATTTTTCTGCCTATAAGACGCCCCCATGTATAAAATGACCCCCAATTTCCAATCAGAAATAACAGTTTCTCTACTGTGTATTTCTCTCGTTGACTTACTTCCATGTATTAGACAACCCTAAATTTTTAGTCTAATGCAACTAAGTTTAGAACACCGAGGTTCTGTTTTTCGGCGTGTCTTCCTCTGGGTACAATGGCCCCTTCCCCAGTCTGGGGTGGGTGGGTGTTACCCTCCGGCCTGCGGACAGGGCCAGGAATCTGGGTGTGGTCTTCGATTCAGCTTTATCCCTTGAAGCTCAGGTGGTGGCTGTTCCAAGACCGCTTTTTTCCATCTCTGCCAGATCGCCCAGATCTGTCTATACCTGGACGAGGCCTCCCTGAAAACAGTTGTGCAGGCCCTCATGATCTCGAGGATAGATTACTACAATGCCCTCTACGTGGGGTTGCCCTTGACCCTTAACCAGAGGCTCCAATGGGTACAGAATGCAAGGTGCACAGATTTTTACTTATTATTTTGTTTTCTCCCTTTCTCTTTTCTTTTTTAATTTTTTTCTCATTTTTTGCTGATGTTACTCTGTGTTTACTGGTTTTTTTAACCCTTATTTATTAACCACCTGGAGTTCCCTGGGAAGACGGGTGGTATAAATATAAATAAATAAATAAATAAATAAATAAGGTACAAGAAAAAATTAATTCAGGGGTAGGTAACGCATAGTTCATGCAGCATATGTGATATCCCAGAAACCCCAAGCCTCTCCCATTTAAAAAAAAAGTCCACGTGTGCCCTCCAAGGTGTGTGGGAGCATTTTTGCCATGTTTTCACAGCTTCCAGTGCTCATACTCCCTATACATTACCAGTAGATGACAGAAAGGGCTTTGCTACGTTGAAAGGAAAAACAGTGCCAAGAAGCAAGGGGTCACAATTGTGGGTGCAGACCTCTGAGGACCACATACATGAGCATATGCGGCTGGAGACTGCTCACTCAGCCCTGCATTAACAGATAAAAATGGACACCTTAGACTGAGAAGGAATAATTGAATTTTTTTGTGCAGAGGTGAGCTGCCCAGAAAATTAATGCTTCATTAGATAACATTTCCAGAAAAGTTGTCAAACAGAATTATATCTTCTCTATTTATTTCTCCTGCAGTACATTAGTCTTTCTTTAGTAGACACATCCAGGTGACCTTTAATACATTTTTCATTTATAAGCACAAAATATAACTTCCACAACTGTAGAATAATATACTACACTACTAATGAAGCTGGAGCAAGCCTGGACATGGCAGCTCAAGAGAACTTCATTCAAAGTATATGGCATGATTTTGGCAAAACAAAGTGGTTGCTGGTTGGCACACAATCAATGTGGGAGATACGGTCCTGTACAGTCACTCATCAAAACAATCAAGCCCTCACAGCTTGCCAGCCAGTTACAAGTAATTTCCAATAGGAGAACACCATTTCGCCCCCAAATAGTCTTCCTTCTGAGTCACGGTTCCCATCCAATTCACTACTTGGCAGGAACATGTAAGTTTTGATTGCTGATTTTAACAATATTTATTTATTTATTTATTTATTATTGAATTTATATCCCGCCCATCTTCCCAACGGGAACTCTGGGCGGCGAACATAACAGAACAAATCAGGGAATACAACAATCGGGTACAGTAAATCTCAATAGGGACATGGACACAAAAACAACATAGATTAATAAAACATATTAAGAAAACTGCAGCAGGGGCGCACCCTCAATACAAACCAGCTTGCTATGTCAAATATAACCTAATATCAATTATCGAATGGGGGAGAAGACAGGGGGAAGAATTAAACTAAGCTAGGTCACCAAAGGCCTCGCGGAATAGGATGGTCTTCCTTCTGAGGCCAGCAGGGACTCTGCATCCGCAATTCACTGGGTAGGCTGTTCCAGAGAACAGCCAAGTTTTCCGGATTGCTGACCGCCTTTTAGGGATGGATCCTTTCTTTTCTGTTTCTTTATTTTGTCTCCTTTCTCCAGGTACTCTGGGCCCAGGCCATGGAGGGCTTTATATTTTCTGATTCGGGAGGCACCAATTGCCGGGCCAGAACCGGGTGATGCGGTCAAGACCATACACCCACCACCAGTCTGGCCGCTGCATTTTGCACCCGCTGCAATCGCCGGAGGAGAGTCAAGGGCAACCCCATGTAGAGAGCATTACAGTAGTCCAGCCTCGAGATCACCAGCGCCTGGACCACTGTCCTTTCTTTTCTGTTTCTTTATTTTGTCTCCTTTCTCTTCCTCACGTTCATATTTTCTGATTCAGCACAATTGTTTCTCAAGACCATACAAAAGCTTGAGGTGCACTTTTCCAATACAGGGACCAATGTCAGCATTCTTAACCAGATATTCAATTGTCATGATAAAAATGCTATTTTTGTGCATTATATACTGTTCATTACACAAGGTTTCTCTTGTGTGGATACTTACTAATTATAGTTCAAATGTTTAGGAAAATGAGCATTTCTCTGTTAGGGTTTAACATTATACCACTGTGGGCTAAGATACCAATGAGCACAAGGCAGAAATAACATAGTAAGCATAAATAGACACTATACTTAACAACTATGTATATTTGTAGGACTGCTAGTACTTAGAAAGTGACTCCTATTCCAACCTATGATCTTTACCCACCAAAGAAGCGACAAGGACAATGAAGTAAAAATGTTCCATCTGGGAGAATCTTGGTGCTTTGCTAAAACGGCACTGAATGCCTTACAAATCATTTGCTTTGAAAATTGCCACAGTAGTCTTAGGGCATTTATACATGACCCCTAAGCTCCGCTGCAAATGGCTCCCAGCTCCGGAGCTTAAAAATGTTTCCCCACCAGCTCCGGAGCTAACAGAAAATTAAGTGCAACCCCGCCCACCTAAGTGCAACCCAGCGCACCTTTCAAGTACCTGCTCTGGGAGAGTGAAAATTTTTGATGCGGAGAGTGCCTGGCTCTCCTCACTTCTTTTTGTTGTTGTTGTTGTTTTGCCTCCCGCCCCTTTAAGAGGAACCAGGAAGTGACGGGGGGTCAGAGCAACTTCCACCGGCACTCCGGAGGTAAGAGTGCATTCTTTTCTCCCTTTTTTTCTCCCTCCCCTCACGCAGACAGAACAAGGAAGTGCAGAGGGGGTGGAAACGCAGGGAGAGCGACAAACCCTCAAGATCTCTGGTCCAAATTTAAGGGACCAGCGGATCTTAGGGGTCGTGTAAAAAGGCCCTTAGTTTCTCTGTGTTCCGGTTCAAACAATAGGTACTACAGTATATATAGCAGAGCTTTTTGATTTTGGGCTCTTTGATTCAGTTGCTTCAAAGCTATTACATAATATTTCTCTGTGGTCTCAAATCCTTCTACAAATCTGTGCACATTCTTTCTTCTAGAGCCCTTTCTGTTCTTTTCAGCTTTACATACGCTTCTACTATTATTTTAACTTTTTCAGTTGTAAAATGTGTTAACGTTTCATCTTTTATAACAGATTGATTTTTCCACCTATTTTTAATTTCTGAACCCACATCCATGCTAGTGTCCCCCTACCTCTAGATCCTCTGGTCATTTCTCTTCTTATACTGTACTGTACTATGATTTATCCCTAATTAATGACAAATCCACTCTTGTGAAGGAGCCTCAAGTCACAGTGGTTAAATTGCAGTCCTGCAGCTGAAAACTCAGCTCACAATCTGGGTTCAATCCTAGGTTGCCTGCTCAAGATTAATTCAGCTTTCTATCCTTTCGAGGTCAGTAAAATGAGTACCCAGATCACCGGGGTAGGGGGTGGGGGAGATGACGACTATGTGTACCCTGCATAATTAACTTTTAAACTGCCAAGAGAGTGCTTTAAGCACCATGGGGGGCAGTATATAAACAACAAGCTTTCTTTTTGTCCTCTAATTTAATCTTGGCTATATTCCTATGTCTCAGAATACTTATCAAAGATTATATTAATGGTTCTCTTAAACAGAATCATTAATAGAACTTTCAATGGGGTCTTGTAAGGATGTGTTCTTGGCTCTCCACTATTTATTTATTTATTTATTTATTTATTTATTTATTTATAAACCACAACCATCTAGTGAAAAGCTACTCACTACTATCCATTTTCTTTCTGTGCTGAGCACTTTTTGCACAAAAGACTTCCACATTTCATTTAATGTACCACGTTAAAAGGTTGTGGCTTCTGGATGCTGGTTCAACAAATAACGGGAGGAGAATGGAGAATCTTCTCTACCAACTAGGGCAACCATCTTGTATTCCACACAATATCCGCAAGCAGAATAAAATGTCATTATTGTGAGAAGGATCAGTCCGTGAACTGGCTGCTCATAGTGCCATTCTTCCCTCCAGAAAAATGGGAGTAACCCAAGGAGGACAAGAGGGATGAACTGCAGGACACATCAGAAAAGGGAATTTCTGGGGCTAAGAGAGAAATCAAAGACCCAGGGGAGAAGATAGATAGACCAGAGTTAGAATGGAAAAAGAGGACTGAAGCTCCTAGACAGGGAAAAGGGATGTTGGTAGAGGCCACTGGGAAGACAGAAGGGTGGAGAGAGAAAAGAGAAGGGTAGCGAGAAGGGCGGAGAAACAAAAACCATTAGAGAAGATGGGCTGAGAAGGAGGAAGGAGGCAGGAGGATGGAGAGGGCGAGTGGGGGGGGAGGAGGTAGAAGCAGGACAGGTAGATTGGAGGAGAGGAAGAGGTCCTTTGCCACTGGAATGGGAGTGGTTTTTGGATGGAGAATCCATGGACTAACAAGTGGGGGAAGTTGTTGGTCCCACATGAAGAGGCTGAAAGATGGACAAGAGAAAGAAAACTTGAGGAACCTTCTTATTGGGGAGCAAAGGAGATCTGTGGGAGGGGGAGATAGATTAGGTGGGAGAGAGCAAAGACTGTGAGAGAAAGAGAGAAAAAAGAGAAATGGCATGGTCCCCAGGGGACAGTGACTAGCAGGATTCCTCCCCACAGCCCTCATTCCTCTTGGCTCAAAACTTCAATACAGCCCTCCTAATGGACAATCAAATGTTTTTAGAAGAAAGGCACTTTAAAGACTTAAATGTGTTACATTTAATAGAACAAGAAACAAACCCCTTCTGCACACCATTATGGGAGAAGGAGCAATTAATTGGAGGAGTTGATGCTATTGGTTGCTTAAATTTGAGAGAAATAAATGAATTACTCAGTACACCTGTCTTTATTTGACCCCGAGGGAAAGGATGATAAGAAGGAAAGTAAATTTAAATGAGCTAAGCCCTCACCATGACATCTCTTAATTCCTACAGAGATTTTACTCCGAATATATGTGTAGTGTTTAAAGAACGTGTTGGTCTTTCTTGCTTTTTGAGCAGATATGCTCTATATTTATTCATTTTAATGGGCTTTTTAAAGCCAACTGTTGGGTTATAGTACCACAAGTTATATATAAACACTGGATTAAGTGTTTTTTTTTAAAAAAATATAGATGGAAATAGGCTGGACATAGGACAGAATACGTGCTGAAATGACACAAGACAAAAATTTATTGGTCTATCCATTTCTATTTATTTAATTCAGACCTAGAATTTTGGCATGAATTCAGAATGGAGGACTTCCCTTCGAGAAGGCAGGAAAAACAGATATGTACTGTACTAATTTCACTAGATGTACATTTAACATCTATAGCCACCAGCCTAATTTTATATTAACTTTAAATTTGTTGTTTCAGTTAAACTGTATGTTTAGGATGTTTTACAACAACACAGAGAGTGACCATTGTGAGATGGATGGTTTAGAAGTTTAAAAAATAAAGTAAAATAATAATAAATTGTGGCACATGTATCAACAGAAGCACCCACCCTTCTGCACAGTGGTAATAATAACCATTAAAAAGTATGGTTCGAAGATTTGGATAAATGTATTACAGTCAATTAAGTGGGGCAATTAACATAATTGATCCATTTAATTAACATTAAACTTAACATGATTTTGCACGAATGTTTCTCCAGGGATCAATTAGTCAAAAATGGGTGCATGTGATGACAGAAAGCTATTTTCATGGGTTAGGATCCACAGTGAACTACATAATTTAAAAAACAACAACACACATTTCCTCCCATTCTAAGATCTGCAAACCTCAGCCTGATGAAGCATCCTAAAGTGAACTGGGGAAAGGAAATGCAATAGAAAGTTTTTTTGTTTTTGGGTAGGTGAGTACGAAATGTGATTTTAAAGATTCTTCCTGTTGCTTCCTTCACTTAAAACAGGGATAAAATGAGGGTTATCACTGTCATTCTGATAAATCTTTCTTTCTCTCTTTATTTGTTTGTTTGCTTGTTTGTTTGTTTGTTTGTTTGATGCCACACCATTTTCCAGAATGGAACTCTGGGTGGTTTACAAGAGAGCAACATATATACTATTTAAAACAAAAGGAGTTCAAATCAAATAACAAACAACAAAAAGAAAGAAAAAGAAAGAAAGGAGAAGAACCCTTTCTTCTTTTCTTTACTTTAGCACAGTAATGCGACATATATCCAAAAATTGATCAGAGCAAACTTTTTTCAAATAAAATGTAATTTAATTAATTCCTTTAACTTATTAAGGTCTTAACTTTGACCAATTTTTCACTGACTTCCCACTCTCAGGCACTAGCATACCTTGGGGAGAAATGGGGGGGGCAAAAAACCCCAAGACACAGAGGTCTGAGGGCTCTGGAGGAGCTGGTAAGGTTGAAATTGGGCCCAAAGCTCCACACACCCATGAGCTTTCCCTTCTTGGAAAAGGCAGCTGGGGGCCTGCCATTGGCATTGCACCCTCCCCTCCCCCCTGTGTGCTGCCCAGGTGGGTCTCCTCCTGATCGCCCACCCACCTGTGTGGGAGGGGCTGGCCGGGTGCAGGAGCAAGGTGTTGCATTGCTGAGACCCATGGGAGCCAGGCGTCCCCCTTTGTGCCACATCTAGGTTTGCCGGTGGATGGACAAGAGCCCCTTGCACCCTTTCCCCTCAGTGCTGAGCCTCTGCCAGGGTCCAAAGGCAGCCCACAGAGAGAGTCAGGCCATCCCTCCCAGCCCCCTCCCCTTGCTGGAGGGGGGATGATTTCTGAGATCATCATCATCATCATCATCATCATCATTGCAGCCTCCATGTCATGTGCAGCCAGAATATATATTGGTGACTTTTTGTTTGCACTTATTCTTCGGACCAGAAGTGGAGCCTGCTGTCTTAAGTTTGTTTCCACTTGTGGTTGGAAATTATGGCATGCCAATATATGCAAAATATCAAACTATGGTTTGTAGGAATGATGAGGTCAGGAGAATAATGAGAATGTGCATAAGAGAATATATGAGCCCAAGCTATTATATAAGTTGCTTAGAAACTGCTCAGAATAGTTTCAGTGATCAGATATCAATGACTGAGTTCCACCAGTTCTGTATAATTTCCACATTTCACTCGTCTGAAGAAGCAAAATGCTTTTTTTAAAAAAATGCCAATAAAGATATCAAACTCTGAATACATTTCTGACATTTTCAGCAGCTGTTTACCAATTAGCAATTGAAGAATCCCATTTTTCACTTGCTGTCCTTTTCTTGGAGCACATATTATTTATGCTTCTGACAAAAGGGCTTCCTTACACACCAATAAAAGCTGACAAATGCATAAATGAGTCATTATGAAATGAGACCTTCAGTTCAGCTTTGCTCCTACGTGTTTGTTTATATTCGATTCTGTTCTGTTCCATGAGGTTAAATCTGCTCAAGTTCACGTTCGGTAAACAAAAGACTTAATTTTTGCAAGGGCTTTGCAAAATATTTACAACCACACTTATCTGTTTAGTCATCCTACAGTCCAAACGGAGACTGCCTTTTAAAAACTACACTTCTCTACTGCTTCCCTTCCAGCAATTTAACTCCACTATGATGCCCTCTAGAATCTAGATGGACTACAATGCTCAGCATTCCCGATTACTAGCCATGTAATGGAAAATGTGATAAAATAAAGGAATGCAATCGGCCAAATTAAAGTTCCATTATTTCAACCATTTTTCTTTACGACAAAGTATAATTAATATTATCAATTCATAAGTGCTCGTGGCTGGTGTGTACATGTCTCATCATATCTCATCACATACAACTAATTGTCTTTTTTTAAATAAATGCAATATGTGGCTCTTTCACATGATGGGGAATAGAGATGGGCACGAATCAAAAAAATGGCATTTCGTTTGTCGTTTGTCGTTTGTAGGGTCCGTTTCGGTTCATTTCCATTTTTCGTGAATTTTTGCAAAAAATTCAATTTCGTTTTTGTTTGTTTCATTACCATTTTGTTACCATTTATTTCAATTTTTTGTGATTTTTTTAGGATTTTAAGCAATTCACTCATATTGCAGTAACAGAAACGAAACGCATGACAAAATTTCCTGTGTTTCTGTTCATTTCGTATCATTTTGGAGACAAAATTCGTTTGTCGTTTCGTTATGTAACAAAATAAAAAAACGAAAACGGAAACAAAAAATTGTTCGGTTCGTGCCCATCTCTAATGGGGAACAGTGAGAGGTCTGGGTCACAACAGCAGTGCTACTATTCAAGAAACATTAATTCAACAGGCTCAATTTTCAGCTTCAAGACGCCAAGCAAGCAGAAACATACATGAGCATCATGTAGAGGAAAATGTGAGGAGCCATCTTCCTAAAAATAGAAATGTATAAGATTCTGCCATGTGTGATCTGTGAACCAATCAAACAAGTGTTTTTTCAACCATCAAATAGAAGCTGTGAAAAGCTGCAAAAGTGAATTGCTCAACAATCAGCTTCTTGTCTATGTATAGCTTATACATTACATGACCCTTGTGGGTGAAGTGATAGAAAAACCACTCTTGATAGAAAAAAAGAGGTTTAAAATGCATGCCACCCCTGCATGGCAGTGCCAACTGACAAGCTGTAGCACCAAAATGATCTGGAAAAGAGCCAGTTGGGATGAGCAGTACTACCAACAGCAATACTGTTCCAAGTATCAAAAACACAGTGATATGGCATGTAGCTGCATCTTTTCCCTACCTAAAAAAACAGACCTCCGAGCAGCATCTTTGGACTATTACATGCAATTTTTTAAAATGATATTTTAGTAAGATAAAAAAAATAGATGATAATCATGATCTCAGATAAAAAAAAATCTGTCTGGGTTTGAACAACATGTTCAAGATGTTCAAATGTGGTTGGCATTTTAATACTTCTGCCCAAATACTGAACATACATTATTACAGATGGGAAGTATCATGCTATGCTGCGAGCCTGCTAGTGATTGACTAATAAATGTGGGCAGCACAAATTATATGGTTTCTTTCTATATAACCTCCACAAAGGGAAGGAATCAATGAAGGAACTATGGCTTGGGAAGGAAGCAGGGTCGATAGAAAGCCATTTTTTAAAAAAATGATTTCTATCAGATATTAATTTTAATGATCTTTTTCTTTAAATTGTGATTTAAGTTAACTTGATTTAAATCAAATCCACCCTGGAATTAAAAATGGTTTTCACTTCATGCACACAGATCCTGCGCCCATACACTCAAGCACTGTGGGACTAGACAGTGGAGAATACTGTTTTAGTACTGATACAATTATACACATAAAGGCAATGATAAATAAATCTGCATATTTTATAGGAACAGTAAAATCCATGAAGACTATTTAAAAATCATCTAATTGTGACTAAAATGTTTCATAGAGAGACTGGTTTTATATTATACTATGTAGATGAACCAGTTTATCAACATATGGCCCTCTGTCCTGTGGTATTTGATTAGTGGTATGCTTTGATAGTAGACTGTCTTAAGAAACTGATTATTTCCTCAGCTTTAGACTACATTCTGCAGTACTAAGACAAGATTACTAATTTCTTTTATGGGGCTGGAAGTATATGTGAAGCCACATTATAAAAATCCCTCTGCTCCTGTTATTGCCATGGCTGCTGTAAAACCTACTCGCTCAGCCCACCTTGACACGTCCCTTATTGGGACATTTGCTTACCTGTAAATTCCCATTCCTGGAGGTCACATAATCCTGCAATGATTCCTTATGTAGGTCCTGATCTTGGCTGTGAGTGAGATCTATTTGCCAGAACAGCCATTCCCAATAAAGCTAACAATCAGGGTTTGCTCTTTTCACAATGTACAACATTAATGTTCTTTTTTTTTAATAGTCCACCCTCAAGATGGCTGGACTGTAGTGTTACCTTCACAAGCTGCTGGGGTTGTCAAAAAGGACTCTTGGTCCCTACATTTCTGGAAGTCGGAAAAAACGGTTTTCCTGAATGAAGGAAAACATAAATTTCCAACAGTGTGAGGACACTTTGCCCACTAGCTCATTAGCTCACTACCATAGTAGGAAGGCACTGAACCTAAGCAGCCATCAACATTCTCAGGTAGAAGGATCAACATGAGTCAACCTGTTTTGCCAGCTGGCTTTACATTTGATCTGCAGCCAAAAAGACCACACACATACACACACACACAGTCAGCCAAGCAACGGGGGGATTTAAACACTATGTGCGATTCCCCATGAATGCAAGGATGTAACAGGAGAAAACATCTAGTCTGGTATTAGTCTTGCATCATATCAAAACAACAAAAAGAGGTCTAAAAGAGGGGGGATATTAAGCTTAAAATACTGAAATAGCTCAGAAGAGAAGGAAAACATATGCTCTTTCATTTCATTAAAGATGCCAAAAACAGCAAAGAAGCCCACCATCGAAGCTCTGAAAGGACAAATTCCCATTCCAAAGAACAAATTTGGTAATAGCAAGCACAATACAGAGTAACTGCAGCTAAGAAAACTTCCTTCAACAAGACTGCATTTTTCAGGTCTAAAGGCATTATGTTACAGACCTTATAAAACATTCCGACATCAGAGACTAGCCTTAAAGCTTGTGAGACAAAAGTAGTATTTTTACAGATTGATCCCTGAATAGTCCGGTCATCACCTGTAGCATAAACTCAAATGGCAAAGGAACATTTAGATGGAGTTATGATAAAACTGTTAGGTTAGGGGGTAGGAGCTTGATTCCCCATTGTGCTTCCTGAGAATAGAGCCATCCTGTGTGGCCTTGGGTAAGGTGTGTTGTCCCAAGGCACCTAGACAAGAAGAGAATGGTAAACTACTACTGAATATTCTCTGCCTGGAAAACCCTGGAAAAGGGCCATCATCATGATTCCTGCTAAGTTGTATGTGTCTATGTGCTCCTCTATCCCCGTTAGCACAGAGCTCCTCCTTCCCCACATAGCCACAATGATAATTTTGGTTCCAGTTACAAAGGAACCCCATGGGGGTAGCATGTAAGCACTCGGGCAAAGTTGTGCACACAAGGGACAGAGACCCACCCAGCAAGGCTGAAAATAAGAGGGAACGCTGGTCATCATAAATGAGAATTGACTTGATGGCGCATATGATGATGATGATGACAATGACAATAATAATAATCGTCATCATTTAGTAAACACCACTGAACAGTTCTCAGTAAGTGTTACAGAGTTTCTAATTTTTTGATTAAATTCCTCTAGTTACATACCAAAAGTGCAAGGATTCGCAGCGCAGAATTAGTTCCATGTTTCCTAAAGTAGGCCACACCTTTCTCTCATCAACTGGCACTTTCAGCCTCAAGCCTCTATTCTGAGTTGCCCTACTTCAAGCCAGTTCTCTCTGTTCAAACTTTAAAGTGAAAACATTGTATTGCCAGCTACAACTGCTTGCTTCTGAGGTTCCTTCACAATGTAGAAGAAATCTATCTGGACCAGGGGCTAGCTGGTAATTCCCTGAAAATCATTCTCGTACCTCTACAAAATACACACACAAGCAAACATTGCAGTGATTAACAGAAAATATGTATTTGAAAATCAAGGCAAAACATTTCTGCTTTTGCATTCTCCAGGGTTTATTAAAATGTGAGGTACCTGAGGCAGCCACTTTGTTCTCTGATAAATGTACTGTATGTTTGAAGGGATTGACCACATATTTTTGGAATTCAAACCAGCCTTATCTGAAGAACTATTTGTTGATTTAAAAATGATACCTGTTTGTCAGTCTATGACCGGAATTAATAACAGATTTAACTAGGTACGATCCAAATACGAATATCTATTGGCACAGTAACAGTTCCTTTTCACTGCTGCTAAGGCTTATTTTTCTGGAAGTTGCTGCTCAGTTTCACTGTTTCTCTCTGGGAGGGTTTCTTTCTGATGATTTCTCTTTGTCTCTCTATTTCTCTCCTCCACTTCCCTCTCTTTTCTTGTAGGCATCTCTGCTTCACTCTGAGATCTCTTTCTCGTGAGCTATTCTTCCCTGTTTGGCGGTTGTTGCTTCACCAACTGTTTTCCTGTCTTTTAGTGAAGGTGCTTTGACAGTTAAAGCACAGGCCAATATAGTCAAGCATTCACAGTACACAGCACCCCACAAGTTGTGCACAGAAAGCCCCTCACAAGGCCATGAGTGCAACACACACACCCTCCTGTTTGTGTTCCCTGGCAACTGATACACAAAGTTCTACCAGCTCTGAGGCTGGAGGTAATAGCAAAGCCATCTTGGCTGCTGGTCCTTGCTAATGTAATCCTCCACAAAACCGCTTGGCCACCTTATAAAGCAAAGCCATCCAGGTTGATGGCCATTGGTACATCTCATGGCTACGAACTGCTATGTACTGTATGAAGAAAGCCAGTTATTTTTTCTGCCCTGGATCTCCCACCATTAAGTTATAGCAGATGACCCTAGATTTATTTATTTCTATTTATTTATTTATTTATTTATTTATTTGATTTATTTGATTTATACCCCGCCCATCTTCCCGTGGGAACTCTGGGCGGCTTACACAGGGCTGAACAATTCAGCAAATGAAACAATGTAGAGACAAACAACAATATAACAACAACGATAAATCAGCTTTAGCACCCTTGACTTGAAAAACTCGAGGCTCAGCAAGCAACAGTAACTGATCAAGCACACAGATGGCGAAAAAGAAAAAGAAAGCTAAACTAAATCGCCGAAGGCCTTGCCAAAGAGCAGAGTTTTTAACGCATGGTGAATTTTATTATTATTATTATTATTATTATTATTATTATTATTATTATTATTATTATTATTATTATTATTATTATTATTATTATTATTATCAACACAGCTGCCAGGTATTAAGCTGGAGTTGGCCTTCTCCAATGATCAAGCTCTTTCCAAGAGCCTAGGATGATTGGAAATATCTTCATATACTGTATGTTGTTCCTAATAATGTCCCCATTTGTCGGCCCCTTGGACATTCTCTTGTGGGGTGCCCCAGGGGTCGGCAATCTCCCCGATGCTATTTAACATCTATAGGAGGCCACTATATAGATGCTATTTAACATCTATAGAGGATTTGGAGTCTGCTGTCATCAGTACGCTGATGATACGTAGCTCTAGCTCTCCTTTACCACTTCTGCAGTGAAGGCAGTGGAGACCCTCGACCACTGCCTGGATGCGGTCATGGAATGGACCAGGACCAACAGGCTCAGATTCAATTCAGAGGTTCTGTTCTTAGGGGCATCCTCTACTGGGTATAGTGGCCCTGTCCCTAGCTTGGATGGCTCTGTCCTCCAGCTGGAGGATCGAGTAAGAAGTCTTGCCATGATCTTGGATTCGGATCTGTCCCTGGAAGTGCAGATGGCAGCCGTATCCAAGTTGGCCTTTTTCCATCTTCGCCTAATCGCCCAGATTCACCCATACCTGAATGAGGCTTCCTAGAGAACATTTGCATAGGCGCTTGTGATCTCGAGAATAGATTATTGCAATGCTTTCTACGCGGGGCTTCCCTTGACCCTTACTCGAGGATTGCAGTGGGTACAGAATGCGGTGACCAGACTGGTGGTGGATGCGGATAGGTACAGGCATTGGCTGACCTTTGCATTCCGAGTGAGGTTCAAGGTATTGGTTTTGACTTTCAAAACCCTCCACAGATTGGGAGTACCAGGAGGAGGGAATCTCCTTAAAATAAGCTCCGGGCTGACCCACCAGAGCGACGGGAGTTCTCACTCCATGTGGCCACATGTAGGAGGCCCGAAAAACCACAAGTCAGACCTTCTTGGTAGTCGCCCCAACACTATGGAATCAGACCCCCGAGTGAGATTCACCTTGCAAAGTCCCTGCCTACCTTTAAGAAAGCAGCTATAATGCTGCTTTTTAGAGAAAGATTTGGTGAGCTTTTATTTTATTTTATTTTATTTTTATTTTTTTGGACCTGTAACTTATATTGCCTGCCAGTTTGCTATTAATGTCTATTGTTGTTTTGCATTCTGCTTTTAATTTTTTTAATTCTTAGTGTACTGTTGTAAACCTCCCAGAGTTCTGCTGGAAGATGGATGGTATAATAAATAAATAAATAAATAAATAAATAAATAAATAAATAAATAAATAAATAAATAAATTTGTAGTTGACCAATGTTGATCTTGTCAATGCCGAGAGTTTTCAGATGTTGTTCCAAGTATTTTGGGATTGCACCCAAGGAGCCTATTATTATTATTATTATTATTATTATTATTATTATTATTATTATTATTATTATTATTATTATTATTATTATTATTATTATTATTATTATAGATGAGAAACTGCCACGTTCCATTTTATTTTATTTTTAAGACTGACACCCCTCTTCTATTTCTTGCATTCCCCTCTCAGTTTCCATCAGTTACTTTCCCTCACAATCTGGTGGTATTACATTGTTCTCCCACCCCAGAAAAAGTAGTACCCCATAAATGGGGTTGGTCTTCTAGAGGTACAGTTGCTACCAGCTCTCTATTTCCAGGTGCACCATGATGTCACCCTCCTCCCCTTTTATCAGCCCAGGAAGCCTACACAGAGAACCAGGGAGGGGAGACCGATATAGATAATTTCCATATTTTTTTTCCTTCCTTTTACTATTTCCTTCATTTGAACTGTTTTGTTGTTCATTAACAAAGAGGATAACATATTACAACAATGTATCTCTCTACTACTTTTAAAGTAGTGTGAGTTATAGCAAGCTGAAGGCATTCACAAGTTCACCTGGAACCTGTTCCAGGTTTTAATATTAGTAACTAAAGATAAATTTTAAAAATCTTGGTTTTCTCCAAAGCACCCCAAACAGTGCTCTTGGTGCTAAAACTGAGTAGTGGGAAGCCACGTCCTGAAATAAAGAAACTCCCACTTGTCAATTCACACCATATTTCAAGTAAAAACAACTATCACTGTATCCATTGCACACACACATATACACACTGACTGTGCTACAGTCTTGCAAGCAGGTTTGATAACATCAAATCATAAAAACAATACCCAAAGTTCTTGTTACCAAACACATTAGCTTAATCACAAACAAAATGGTCAAAGCTTTCACCTAATCACTAGAAACAAGGAAACCTAAAAGGATATTTAAAAGCTTTTTGCCAGTTTATCTATGAACTAATGCAGCGACAAACTGAGAACATTTCATTCACAGCCAATTACAAGCCACTTCCCTTTGTCATAACTCATGCAAATTTCAAGACAGAAACATTAGTAAATCAACTCTTTCCCAATTAATTAGTTTCAGGAACAACCTCAACCAACACCAATAATAGATTATCTATTAGATTCCACAAAATTCAATTCCAATTATGTATTCAAAGTAGCTTACCATCTTAGCATCTGTAGTCATGGATGCATTCTTAATTATATGCATTCTGAATATTTATATTTAAATTTTGATTTTTTTATCTTAATAGAAAGAACATGGAGGCCATGATAACAAAATAACAGTGCAGAGGTTTAGGTTTGTGGCTGCAGAGCTAGAGGCTGGGAGTTTGATTACCCACTGTCTCCTTGGCAGGCATGTCCAAACTTCGGCCCTCCTGATTATTTGGACCACAACTCCCAGAATTCTAAGCTTAGATTGCCAATGGCAAAGGACTGTGGGAGTTGCTGTCCAAAACATCTGGAGGGCTGAAGTTTGGACATGCCTAGATGATCCATAGGGTCCCTTCAAGCCCTACAGTTCTACGATGATGAGAATTATAATGATGGTTTTTGTTGTTATTTATTTATTTATTTATTTATTTATTTATAGTTGTGCTTGTTGACAGCTCGATTTTCCCACGGGAATTCTGGGTTGTTAACAACAAATTATAACAAAACAACCTAACCAGAAAGAAACCAAACAACACTAAAACTCTAATAAGGCAACAACAGACATAACGATAAAGCAGACAACCACATCGACACCACAAACACAAAATCCAGCAAGAAAAAGGCTGAGAGAACAATACCAACAAACTAACAACATACCATGGTGCACTCAGCCAAAACCAAATATTTCCCTAAAGAGCCAGGTCTTTAGCGCTCTCCTGAAGGCGGGCAGAGACTCTGTCAGCCTAATCTCCATGGGCAGAGCGTTCCAAAGTGCCGGGGCAGCCACCACGAAGGCCCGCTTCCGGGTAGAAAACTTTCGGGCCTCCCTCGGAGTGGCCAACCATAGAGACTGGGAGAGCGAGGCTCTGGTTATTGTTATTTAGTATAGTACCTTCCTGCCATTGTTATCTGTATCATATTTGATAAGATGTGTTGAAAAAAGTCCTATTGAGAATATGGTTGTTTGAACCAGTGTTTTCCACATTCTGTTTCTTCGTGTGTGCAAATATAAATTACAAGTTCCTTCCCAATTTGTGATGATTTCCAAAAGTTCTACCATATAGAAAATGATAATTGCCTTTTCATCAACTAGCAGTTTGCTATTGTCTGAGCATAAGGACAGAACAGCAAGATCTGTATAATTTTTTTGCTCTTTGTTTAGGAATATTTCTGTAAAAACTCTAGAACAAAAAAAACTGGGTTGGAGGGCATGTCTAGCACATATTAAAGTACATACCGATATCCTCACATTTCTTCTAAGAGGTTTGACATGACCTCTTTATTGATTTAATTTAAGCAGAGTAGTGCAAAATGCCCCCTGTGCAGATGCTTAATATAATGCTCCTTAAATTTGGAGAAGACTGATCTGAGAGGAGGCTTCCTCCCTGGAGCTTGCCATTTTACATCAGATAACAGCCATCCCCAACTCACTTTCCCAAGCCATTTTGGAACCTAATTTACAGTCATAGCGAGACTCAATTAGTATTTCATAGATCCAGTCCCCACTGGATATATTCTGAGGCTTGTAGCAATGTTTTAAATGTAGTTAATTGTCTATTGCCCTGTGTTTTCACTGCTTGAAAGGAAGAAAAATGAAAAACCTTAAATATTTGAAACTAGGAGGATATAATAGTACTTGTTTGCTTTAACAGTCGATCCTTTGATTTGGGAAAATAATTATTAATCAATATAAACCACTCTTCCATAGAATCATAGAATCATAGAGTTGGAAGAGACCTCAAGGACCATCCAGTCCAACCTCCTGCCATGCAGGAACCGCCATCGACAGATGGCCATCCAACCTCTGCTTAAAAACCTCCAGAGAAGGAGACTCCACCACCCTCTGTGGCAGCATATTCCACTGCCAACCAGCTCTAAACGTCATGAAGTTCTTCCTGATGTTCAAATGGAGTTTGAAACCATTGCCCTGTGTCCTAGTCTATGAAGCCATGGAAAACAAACCTTTTCCATCTTCAATATGACATCCTTTCAAATATTTAAACATAGCTATCATATCCCCTCTCAGCCTTTCCACAATTTAAATTGAGTCAATTTGTCACCATTATAAATTAAGGGACGGACAAGAAAAGGGCAAATGAGGATGCAGCAGAAAGCAATTTATTTTGCATTTTTCCAAATTTTGATAAAAGCCCTTTTAAATTTTCCAAATCCTGAAAATGGTAGCCCTGTGAAAAGTTGAGAGCCAAAAAGTATACAAAATATTTGTTTTCTCTGGAATGATACATAATGGACATTAAAACATGGGAACACCCCCCGCCGCCAATTCTGCCTTTTTTTAATAATGGAAATTCAATAAATGATATACTCTTGAGTTCTTGGAGCTATGAATAAAATTCGTACATATAGTCTGACACTTTTAAATGCCACATCTGATATCCCTGTAGGCAGAACTTGAGAAAAATAACTTAGCCTCTGCAGAATTGACATCTTAACTGCTACTATGTGACACAATGACATATTCAATGTTTGCCCTTGTATGAGTTTTTGTTTAACCTTATGTAATAGTAGTTTATAGATTAAGGTAGTAACTTCAGTCAACTGAGAGGGAACCATGACTCTGACGCTGGTTGTGGGAATCTCTGCTAAGTCATAAATGTTGACTATCAAGGGAAGACATGTTAAGCACCAGAATCTTAGATTTACTAGGGCTAATCTTCAACCCTGAATCTAGGCCAAATTATTCAAGCATTTTTGAAACATGTCGGTTGGATCTATCTGGATTAGGTGCTATAATGCCAATACCATCTGCAAAAAGGTTTATGGCTCAAGTGTGCCCTTCAGTAAAGGCTTCCTGAATATTTGAGTCCATCCTGATGATACTGGCTAGCAGTTCAAATGCAAATGCAAAAAGTACAGAAGAAAGCAGGCAAACATGTTCAGTCTCCCTGAGTCTCCCTAGTTATGTTGCTAGTATCTGAGTGCATATTATTACGAAGAGTTAGTGTTTATCATATAATATATGCATTTTTCTTAAGAAAGTATCCCCCTGTATACAGTGGTACCTCGGATAACAACGGTAATTCATTCTCCGAGGTTACTCGTTATCTGAATCTCGATGTTATCCGAAACGCGGTTTCCCATAGGAATGAGTGGGAAACCTATTAATCCATTCCGGAGCCTAGAAAAAAGGCAGACACGTGGTTTTTTGTTTAAAACTCTTTATAAAGTGCACTTTAAAGGTACAGATGCAATGCCACCCGGGATAACTCTTTTTTACTGATGCATGCTGGAAATCTGTTATCCGAGGCAGTCCATAGGGAAAATTCGTTATCTGAGGCAGCCCATAGGACAATTCGTTATCCAAGGCAGCCCATAGAGAACATTCGTTATCCAAGGCAGACCTATACCTAGAACTGCGATTCGTTACCCGAGGCAGCCCATTGGGAAAATTCGTTATCAGAGGCAGTCCTATACCCAGACATTTGCAGTTGTTATTTGAAAAATTCGTTATCCGGGGCAGTCATTATCCGAGGTACCACTGTACACAAAAGCACTTCCATGACTTAATATACTTTTCAAATGAAATGCCATTCCAAGGTATCAAAAAGCTTTCGTGGCATCAAATTATACAATGACACATGTAATGTTTCAGTTTTTTGAACTATTATATATGTTGCTGAACAGTCTTCTGACTGGATCACAGATCTGTTTCTGTTTCAAGAAGCCAAAGTAATGTTTCAGTTTTTTGAACTATTATATATGTTGCTGAACAGTCTTCTGACTGGATCACAGATCTGTTTCTGTTTCAAGAAGCCAAAGTAATCTTTTTCAATAAATGGAGTGGTAAGTTTCCCCAACCTGTTGGCTAATATACCTGTGAATAATTTGGCATTTGATTTAGTAATGTGATTGAATGATATGAATTTACTTATGTGGGATATTTATTTAATTCACTGATTAGCATTATGGTAAATAAATTCCAGGAGGGATGTGTTGGATAAACATTCACATCTGAGTTGTACAAGTTAAGGAGTGAATCTTGATAGCTGATCTTCAAACATTTTATAGAAACAATCACCAATCCATCCGAACTAGATTCCTTGTATCAATTTAAATTTTGAATGCATTTATGTAACTCCTGAGATGTGACTGATTTACACAGGAAAAGTCCATGATCTCAAGTGATTTTTTAAAAATAAATGCTTTGGCTATAAGATCACTAATTTTAGTTTCATTAGGGTTTGATTTAGTGTACAAAGAATTAAACATTCCTTTAAAAGATTGTTGATTTTAGTAGCCTGATAAATTCTCTCCCCTTTGCTGCTTTTGATAGCTGTTATTTGATCTTTAGTTTATTTCCCCCCAAATATAATTAGCAAAACATGTGGAATTCTTATTGCTAAATTCATAATATTTTAACATAATGCAGTTGTTTTGATATTCTATTTATCTCTAATGTTTGAAGCTCAGAACTTTAAAAAGCTAATTTCTTGAATCTGTTCAGATTTCCCCCCTCCCTCTTATATATAGTTTTAATCTCAAAAAATTGATTTCTACTAGCATGTGACAGCAAGATTCAGCAGCACATACACCGTCTATTGCAATCCAAAGTGTCCCATAGCACAGCAATAGGTTCTCTGGGGAATTGTCCCCTTTGACATAGTTGACAAAATCTTTTTTAAAATTTTCTGTAACTCCTTGTCTTTATAGTGAAGCTAGACTGAACGACTATGAGAAGAGCTTCTGTCTTGCCCCAAAAAGATGAAATACTGCTTCGAGTGGTGTGTGGTTGGAATCTAATTTGTGCTGACCTGAGATATAGTCTCCAAGCAACTGAAAAAATTATATAATCTATCCTTGAATAAGATTCAGGACATTTGGAAAAGGAAGAGCAGTCCTTCACATGTGGATGAAGTTCTCTCCAGGTTTCAATCAAACTGAATTCATTGAAGAGATGTTGTGGTAAAACTTGGTACTTGCAGGTATATTAAGGTCACACACACCCCAGAAGGATCTCACCCTTCTTGAAGATAGATAGTTTTGAACAGTACCTCAAATAAAATTAAATCTGGTACAGTATTTGTATGAATGCTACTGACAACAGGTCCCCTTACAAAAATGAACCTGCCATTCAAATCATCATCATCATCATCATCATCATCATCATCATTGAACTGTACAGCTGGAAGAGACCCTACAGTTCATCAAATCCAGCCCCTATCAAGGAGGTGCAGTGGGGAGTCAAACTCCCACAGCCAGATAACTAAAACTCTTCACATTGGAAATGTATCAGGGGTGGGGGAAGGTTATCAGTACTGCATGTAATTTAAAAGAACCTGCAGCTGAATGAAAGGCACTTAAAATAGTTCATGCTTGTATAAGGAATATATTGGATCCAAGTTGCCTTGAGGCCCTTTTACTGACTTCTTTCCCATGATAGGACGGTCAGCTCCAGCCACTTGGCCTCTCTTTTGCCAGCCGTTTTTTCTCTCTCTCTCTTTAATCCCTTCTTTAATTCCTGTGGATGCCTGAAACATATCTTAAGATAGTTACGTATTCTTAGAAACCTGAAACATTTTCCTTTCTTAGTTTAATTAGCAAGTTTTGGGTGTTGAGTCACAGGAGAGTAGCCATTTTCTATGTGGCATCACAGCACTTCCCATCTCAAGAGTCATGAAAATATAATCAAAGGATTTCTCTAAGGTGTGCTCAATTCATGCAAGGCTGCTCCTCTCCCCCGCACCCTTTCTTTGTTCTGGTCATGAAAGAATCTGCACAGGGTGTTGCAGTATGCTCAGGTGAGTGAAGTCACGTGTGAAAGGGGCAGAGGGGACGTTGCTGGTCTCAAAAGCTGGAAAAATAATAATTTATGGCATGTAGTGCAAACTAGGAATTTTTCTCCCATACTTAAGTCATGGTTTATTCTGGAATCCTGGCTTATAAAAGGAACCTAATGGCAGGAGTATTGGTTTCAACAATGCACCAAACACACAGTTCCTGGATTGTATAGCTACAGTGCTAATAGGAAGGGACAATGCAGGAGTTGAGGGGGCACATGCTGTTTCTGGCATGCAACTTCCATTACAGATACAAAATTGTTTTATATATTATTTATGTTGTGTCACAAAACTTTGTGAGGGGTGCACCAAGATCATGAAAGTCAGGAAAGGGGTGATCTACAGGATGAGTCATAAGGGTCTAAATATTTAAAGCTAGCTTTCGTTCCTTTCCTTTCCTTTCCTTTCTTTTTCTTGGAAGCTCCAATCTCAGCCTTAATTCACCACCACTTAGCTGGGGACAACTCCCTTTGTTACAATGAGGCTTTCATTTTACCGATGAGCAAGTATCTTATGAGCAAGTATATATGCCATTTGCTGAGGAAGACAGAGAAATTTTATTTTTATGCCTGCATAAATTTAAATATAAATGTTTCATCAAGCGTTTGTGGTCTTTGTACCAACTGAAGCAGATGCTATATTCCAAATCCCATTACCACAAAGAACACATAAAGAACACCGAAAACCTTTGATATGTCTAGCTAATGGAAATAAGGCACATTTCAAATGGGAGAATTTCAAATGAGGCACATTTCAAATGGGAGAATTTTGGAAAACTGCACTTTCACCACATCTCTCTGTATCTAGAGATCTGGTTTGCTTCTTCAAAGGTGGCAATAGAAGGACAGAATACAGAAAACAAAAACCCTATCAGTTAATTCGGGACCAAGAGCTTTGAAACTATTGTGAAGAAAGAGGCATAGCAGAAATAAGGACTGAACTGATAAGGTACTGGATCTGACCTCTGAACTTGCCATATTTGAATCTATTTTCTGCACACTTGCACACACAAACACCCATGCACATATAATAATTTCTCCAGCCCACAACTGGCCCTTATTTATTTCTCCAGCTGCCAACACTTTATTTCAGGCCATATGAAAGTCAGTCTTTAGGCAATTCACACCAAAACGATACAACTAAAAGACATTTCCTTCACATATTTATTTCAACAAACTATCTACCATGCTTTGATTACCATGGAATGCTGGACATTGTGTATGGGGACGGTTTTCTATCAAACCATTAACCAGAATTACTGGCCTTCATCAAGACACCATCAGAGACACACCCATCTTGGCAGCAACAACAAGGGAGTGTGGAGTTATAACACAAACAGCATTAACAATCTCTTCCATCTGCCAACTGAACTACAAATTGTCAGAAGAAATCCACCGACAGCCTAAGCATAATGCTTTAATAGCAAGAAAAAAGTATGCTGTGACTTTTCTCCTTAGATACAGTAGTGTTTATATCAACCTTCTCCCACAGGATGCTCAGAAATTGTAATCTCAAGATAGAACCACAGGAGATCTGGCATCTATATGTAAAGGCACTTTCCTCATTATGTTTAGCAGCATGAGAGTTCCTGAAGCGTAATTCCTCACTATGCTATTGTGCAGTATGAAAAGTGATTGCCCACAGGAAATGAGGAACACATGGCACAGCAAGGGTCCACTTCAACTCCTCCTCTGGGTTTCCTTTGATGCCCAAAATTAACAAAAATGCAGGGTACATTTTTCTGCTCAATTGACTTCCTAAGGAGGGTGATTTTTAACACTTTCTTGAAAGGTGACAGGCCAAAGCAGCCAAGAAGGCCTTCATGGTAGGAAGCGCCTCAGGAGAAGCTATTATCACTAAGGCCGGAGAGAGGACATCCATTTTGCAGATCTAATTTGGCCTACAGATGGTTCCAATCCTACCCAAGGAAAGTCTGGAGGATGCGATTCCTACTCTCCAAGGCACATGGGTAAAGGGATTCCCCTCTATGCAGCTACCATCTCTGTCTGAAAATAATAATGGGATTATTATTAATGGGATTCCACCTTGCTTTCCACCAGGGTGAGGGGTAGGATCTTACTGTTATCGCCATCTTTGATTCCAGTGTGTCCCACCCATTCTCTCAATTAAAACTGAGCCACTCCCAATTAAAAGACTGGCTGCTACACCTTGGACTAACTATAATTTTCAGTCTACAGATTCAGACCCAAATTAATCTAATTCAGAGGTTAGCAAAGCATGAACATTCTACATAGTAGAAGTAATTAGGTAGTTGAATAAAAGCTGCTCATGAAAATCAAATGACCAAAAAGCTTTCTACTGTTCATTGTGTTTTATGAAAGGATAACACTGCAAAACATATGCTTTAAAAACACATCTATGCATTAACAAGATGAACTAAGGCAGACTAATTTTACTGCTTTTGTATTGTGCCTATAAATAGTATAGTGTGATGTAGTGTAGCATAGCATAATATAGAACAATTCATGGTATTACCCTTTCTGTAAGCTCTAAGGTGGCTTCCTGCTCCGAACATACTGTATTATTTTCTTATATAAGTATACATAAGTCTCAAACTCTATTGTCATAGCTGCTGACTCATGTTTACCAGGAAAACTTGCACTAAGACAAGGCTAAAATTATCTCAGCAATGAAATTTCAGGTGGAATAAAAGAAAGAATACATACTGTATGAATTGTGCAGTATGTTCCATCACATTGCATTTGACTTACAGCGGCCCTAACAGGATTCTCAAGGAGAGTCAGATATTTAAGGAGTGGTTTTATCAGTTCTATTTCCCCCCGTGAGTTTCCTTGGCTGTGCAGGGATTTCAACCTATGTCTCCTGAGGTCCAGTCTGTCATTCTATCTACTACAGCAGTGTTTTTCAACCACTGTTCCGTGGCACACTAGTGTGCCGCAAGATGTTGCCTGGTGTGCCGTGGGAAAAATTGAAAAATTCTAAAGAAATTCAACCCAGGGCCGGCGGGCGGCCCACAGCTGGGAGGTGCTATAAATAGCGTCCAAGGGCCAGCTTGGCTCCTCCCCCCTGAGGCCTGCAGCGCTGGTGTCACTTCCTCCCTGGCCGGACCTGGCCCCGCTCATTCTCTAAGTGTTTGCCCTGTGCCTGCCGCCGCCGCCGCGACTCGCTCGCTTCCCTCTCCCCCCTCCTTTTTTACCCTGGACCACCACCACCCCTTTCCTGGGAGCTACCAATGGACTGAGCCGCCCGACAGCCCACCCGCCAACACGAGCTGGCCCGGGAGCCCCAGCCCAGAACAAACCGCCAGGTGAGAGGAAGGGGAGGAGGGGCACCCGACTGCCCCACGAGCACCGCGGCAGGGCTGCAAGGAGGAGGGGATGGAGGAGGCCTCTGCCGGGCCTGGGCTGAGGAGGCGGGCGGGCGGGGGGGCTACTGGCATGGCTGGACGGCCGGATGGCCAGCCTTTAGGGTATGGGAGGGGAAGAGCCATCTCTGAGGGGCCCCGCGATGGGTTCCTTGAAGTCTTGCCCCTTTCTTTCTGTCTTTGTCGCCCTCTTCTCTCTCTCTGTCTTTTCTTTCTTTTTTTCCCCACCTCTCTCTTTCCATTCGTACCCTTTCCCCTCTTCATAGAAACGTGCTCATTTCTAACCTGCATATGTGTATGTCTAGCAGCCTGCCTACTGTAATTAAAACTGTAAACCGCCCAGAGACTCCTTGAAGTGGTATGGGGCGGTATACAAGCAGAACACTTTCTGCCTTCTTTCCTTCCTGCCTTCCTTCATCCTCCTCCCCTCCTGTCGCTGGACTTGCTGAAGGCATCTGCCTTGGCCACAGTGTGGAGAGCAAGATGGGCTTTTGGGTCTTATTTGTGTTCCTGGAGAGTCAGTGCCCCTTCTCAGGTCTCCACTGGACACAGAAGTCCATGCAGGGCAAAATGTCTTTAAAAAAACAACACAGGTAAGTGGGAACTGGGTGCTAGAGAGCGGGCTGCCTCAATCTGTGGCCCCTCTGTCCTGCTTCTCCCTACACCAGCAATGGCGAACCTTTTAGAGACTGATATAGGCACAGAGTTAATTTTTTTAACATTTTCTAATGGTGGTGTGCCTCGTGATTTTTTTCATGAAACAAGTGTGCCTTTGCCCAAAAAAGGTTGAGAAACACTGTACTACAGTACAACACAATGGGTACCCCACACATGAGTCAGGAATTTTTGCTTCTCCATCACTGAAATTTCTGCAAGTGTTGGAAATTTATTTTAAATAAATATATTTATTTTTATTACTACCCATAGTACAGTAGTACTTTCAAAATGATAATTTTGATAAACTGTAATTTAAAAAATAAAAAATGAAATCTTCACCCAACCCCAATATGATCTACCCTACCATCTAAGATGAATGGTCCATCAAGACATGTGGTGTTATGCACTCACTAGGTGGCTGCAGTAAAGCCCAGCAAATAATCCCTCCTCCCATGAAAGAATTGACAAATAAGGTTCATTAACCACCCACTGTTTAAAAGCCTAAAGGCACACCTAGTTATCTAAAAATTATTTCCTTTCCCATCAGTATTCCCATCAGTAAAAATCCACTGTTTTTGTTTTTGCCAGACAGATGGTAAGGCTATGAAAGCCGCTATGTCCTTTTGACATTCATTACTATATACCTCCCATCAGGTTCCAGGTCCACAATAAAAAATGTCAAAGCTCAGAATAGCCCCTGGGCTTTAAAGCAACAAAGCTAAACATCTGAGACACCTTTGGCTTTCTTTTATTCTTCTCCAGACTTCCAGATGCTTCGCGCATACCAAGAAACAATAACTTAAAAAGTAACAATGCCCAAGGGAGATACTACATTGAACGCACAGTTGGCATCCATAAAGCATGGCAGTCATTCCAAAAGGGCACCTGGACTGAATTTTGAAAAAGGCATGTATAAGGAGGGAAGGACATTATAAGGGGATCATAATGCATCCCCCCTTTTATTATATTTACTCCTGCTAGACAACTGTGCCATAAACCCATCTGAAAATATCTCCGGTTTCTATTTCCTCTTCTATAAGACAGTAACAGACTAGATACAGGAGTGGGTAACACATGGTCTATAGGCTGCACGTATCTCTTGGCTATTTCTGTGCCTGTGTCAAGGGCTGCTTTCACACCTGCTGCTAAATATACTGAATATTATTGTTATATTTGACATCTGTTTTTTTTTTTTTTTTGCCATGAGTTCCCGTGCCCTGTAAATCTTATTGTTATACTACAATGTGTCTTATTTTTATTGCCAAGACAAAGACATCAAGGGACAAGTTCTGTGGGTTCTGGAAGGGTAAATTTACATTAGAAGAACCCGCACTCTAAACGAAAAGTTTCAGAAGTTCTGGTTCCTGATGCTCAAAAGGGCCCCAAGTCAATCACTCCTCTTGCATGCAAAAAAAGTGTCCGTATTAATGAGAGATTTACATGTCTGCTGTGCCATATTGCACAGTGAAGAACCAAGTGGCCACAATCACCAGCAACTTGAACACAACCAAAGGAAACATTTTCCTTTCCTGTCTCTCCCTCCCCAGCAAATGGGTCGATGCTTTCAAAATAACTCAGAACTCCATTCTAACAATTGACAACTGAAGCCACCATTCGAAGAAACAAGTTGGGCAAAGTGAGCTGCCGTCAACTTTTAGGATTCCCATTTATCATTTTTTTCCATGAGAAATCAGTGGATGCCCTGAGGAAGTGGACTAGGCCCAGAAAAGTTTACAGATTGTTTGATTCCCCCCACCTCCCATTAGTGGTCTAATAAAGGTATCACCTGCTCCTGCATTATTTCCCTGACAGTCTTAATTTATCATCAGCATCGGGCCAATTCATGGGCTCATTATATTCAGTGTTGCAGACAAAATGGCAAGGTGAGGGGAGAATTCTTTCAGCCAAAAGCAGTTCAGGAAACAGAACTGAAAGACTGCTTGGCTCTATAAAGCAAGCAATAACGAAATATGTCATATGAAAACAAAAGACATGCTATGCCAGTGATGGCGAACCTTTTAGAGACCGAGTCCCCAAACTGCAATTCAAAACCCAGTAATTTTTTTGCAAAGTGCCAATACAGTAATTTAACCTGTATACAGGTAGCTATGCAGGGGCAATGTCGGGTGCCCACAGAAAGGGCTCCAAGTGCCACCTTGGGCACCCGTGCCATACTGTAGGTTCGCCATCACTGTGCTATGCATTACAGAGAGTCCTGAAAATATCTGATCGTCACAGCAGAGCTTTCCATGCCTCTCGTAATTTCCATATTAGTTTCCTTTGTTAACAGATCACTAGAGTTAGGCAAAAGCTTTGTCTGCAAGTATGACTGCTCAGTCACCAGGAGATTTGGCTCTCTAAAAATGAATGGATTTCAGCTTCTCATGACAAGCTAGTCGTAATGCAGTTTGGTTCCCAAGCCAAGGTTTCAGGTACAGAATGGCACTAGGGGTGAGTTTGTGACTCGTTTCTGGCTCTGTCACCCAACAGGAACACCCATTTGTTGCATCTTTAAAGGGTAAGGCCACGACACCTGTATACCAAGTTCTTCACACAGACCCTGACTATTTTCACACACCTGACTGCCAAAATAGGTTGCAGCTCAAGACTACTATTAAATGCAGCAAGACAGGTAATCCAATGCTAGCAGCAGCAATCTGGAGAAAAGGACCACATCAAAATGTTCTGCTTATATACAGCCCCATACCACCACAAGTAGTCTCTGGGTGGTTTACCGTTTAAATTACATTATATAGGCTACACACTGCTCCCCCAGCAAGCTGGGTACTCATTTTACCGACTTTGGAAGGATGGAAGGCAGAGTTAACCATGAGCCTGCTACCTGGGATTGAACTGCAGGTTGTGAGCACAGTTTTACCTGCAGTACAGGCATTTAACCACTGCGCCACTACAATTCCCTACAATTGTACCTGGGTTGGTCAATGACTGTGCCTTCAGCAAATGAGGCACCAAAAAGGGCTCAGTCATTAACGCTATAATGTGTTATGCCGTTCCTGCCCATATTTGCATCCTTGAAAAAGTGCTATGAATACTGCTCCAGGTCTATAAGGGAAAACATCTTTTTAAAAAAATTATTTAAAAATAAGCAAACATAGAATAAACAATACAATAAACAAAAATATTGCAACAATACAAAGTGCACCCGACCCCCGGGACCATCCAGTGTTCCCTTATCTTCTCTTCCTTCTTCATCTTTTTTTCTAGTTGTCTTCTTAGGGCCTTTTCACACAACCCCTAAGATCCGCTGGCCCCTTAAATTCGGACCAAAGATCTTAGGGGTTTGTTGCTCTTCCTTCCTCCCCACCAGAGAAAGAGAGGAAAAAATGCAGCTCACCTGGTGGAGCTTCCCGGAGCTCCATTTCTCTTCTGCTTGCTTTTTTTCCTCCCACCTCTTCTTTAAAGGGGCAGGAGGCAAAAAAAAAACAAGCAGAAGCCAGGAGAGCCCCCGCACTGACCAGATTAAATCTGGACCTGGGGATTTTCACCCACCTCAAGCAGGTACAAGAAAGTGCAGCTGGTCCTTTGTAAGGTCCGGAGTTTGCAGCCATTTGCAGTTTAACCCTGTGTGTTGGATTGTATGACGGTTGTATCCCTTTCCCTTTTAATAGTACATAATCTATAAATTTTCCCCAAACATCATAAAATATATCTTTGCTCATTTCCCCTCGCAAAACTTTTATACTACAGGACAATTTGTCGTTTAAAGCTATATCCCACACTTCCTTATACCAGTCGACAATTTTAAAATCTAATTTCAGTTTCCAATTTTTAGCTATAATCAGTCTTGCTGAAAACATCTGAAGACAACTACACATAAGCAAACCAGTTTGCATTCAAGCATCTGACATAACAGGGGATCGGGCATAGGCACAACAGTCATGATGACATCCCACCTCTTGTGGCAGAGGAATAAAAAGAAGAAATATGCTGTCTGTGCGGGAACACACTAAAATAGTGCATTGTGCCATTGTTCTTTCTAGCAGAGTGCAACTGATAGCAGAGAGAATATAGAGTAATGACAGACACATTTTATTGTCAAAAGTGAAAGCTCAAGATAAAGAATGGTTATAGGGCAATATTTATGCCCTTAATGCAAGCCAATCTCATTTCCTTAAGAGTCCATATGCCTTGAGTGAGTAGCTAGTTGAAAATGTGATATCAGAAGGGAGGAACATTAGTGATGCCATTCATCCATCCAGAGATGGATCAAGCAATAACAAAACACCAACCGCAAACAGAGCAATCTTAAAGAACTAGAAAATGTGCTGTTGGAAGATGCTTTCCTCATCAGAGACTCAACACCATACATATTTGTATTTAGATTTATTTTCCAATATGAGCAATTACTAAATGGTTGGCAGAATGCAGTGCGGGGTAATGTCTCTGTGAGAATCAGTAGAATTTCCTCTATTTTTCAACAGAGAAAATGTAGGAAAGGAGAGTGGCGAAATGCAAAAAAGCATTCAGAGCAGAGCTAAAAACACTCCATGTTTCTGCTGCAGGACTGGACAACTTGTGCTCCCCAAGTACAACCTGAGCTCCCCTTCATCATTGGCTGTATTGGCTGCAGCTGACAAGTGCTACATTAGCACTCCTCCAGCCCCCTTTTACAGCTTGAAAGTCATTCTGTTACTTTTGGGACATAAAATATGACTATGGACAATTTGACTTGGCATAAAATTATCACAACTAGCATATTAAAATATAGTGTATCCAAATAATTATTACAAACAGAGTTTACTTTTTAAATAATATTTATTTGTAATTGTAAGTAACAAATGAAGTAACAATCTCCTGAACTGTTTACTAGTTTATGTGGAATAAACAAACATCTACAAAATAATGTTCAAAATTCCAGAATTAACAATTATTCATATTTCCTCTGCACAATATTAGATAACAATTAAAAAAAACCTCATACTTATAAAAAGAATTGAAGAGGGGGAAATGTATAGAAGGGAGTGGCACTAAGTTTCGATGATATTTTTTAGAAATGATTTGGAAAACATTTGAACACCCTGTTTTAAAATATTTTATTCATCCTGGTAAAACAAAAGATTCCATAATCTTTTTTTTTCTTTTTTCAATTTTTCCAATTTTTTGGAGGGGGACAAAAAAGGCTTCAGGAAAAAAATGGGAAAAAAACTTTTTCTGATTTTTTGGGGTTTTTTTCTGGGCCTCCACATCTCTAGTTACCACTACTAAATTAGGTGTCATTCTTTCTCTCTGACATTTCCACCCCTTTACTAGCCCCATGCACTGAGAACGTGGCACAGGACATGCCTTTGGTTTTCTATATTACAAGACTGATCTTGGCTGAAGCCATCTGCTGGATGTTCATCCTTCATGATGAACCACCCCAAAATTCTCCTCTTCTTCCTTGTCATGGGAACAGAGACACTCCTATTACTATTAGATCAAAATAGTGTGGAAGACGGTAGTCCCAGGAGGCAGAAAATATAATTATCTTTATTCCAGTACAAAATGTCTGGTGTGTTTCAGCCTATCAGCCTTCTTTAAGGGTGTGTTTATTTAACTCTAATTAGTTCTTTTTGTGTTTATTCAGTCGTTAACTAGCTCCATTAATAGAACTGGTGGCAGACCGAATGAATATTTATTGTGAACTATAAAAAAGGAAAATATCTTTTGTGTTGAGTCTATGATAAGGAAAGCATCTTTCAACAGCAAAGTGTTTTAAGAAAATGGATTCATTTGTGGTTGGCATTTTACTGTTGCTTGATCCATTTCTTGATGGATGGATGGCACTGCTAATATTGCTCCCTTCTGGATCACATAAATGGCACTGGGACTACTGTCTTTCCATTTTTTGATCTAATATTTCAGTGGATGTACCAGCTCCTTTCATTATTTCCAGTCTTATTACTGACTGCATTTCTGTGTCTGCGTGGGAGAAAACTTGAATACAGAAACACTGGCTTTTTTCCCCACTATTATCTCGGCTCCTCTCACTCAAACTCTTTTCTGTTAGTGATAGTCCCCCACGTGTGGTAAGGTAGTGAGCCCACAGCAGAAGGGGGAAATGACATAGTATTCCAGGCCCTCAACTTTTCCTCTTGTGTTGCCATCGTAAACATAGACCTGGGTTGTGCTGTCAAAAGTGGGTCTATAAGTAATCTTATGAGACTGTCAGGATACACATATGGTACTCTGTATTAACACAACATGGCATATTATATAACCATGGGGGCATCCTGGGGCTGTGTAGTTTGTCCAAGACCATACAAGTTGGTTGTATTTGCAGGAACACAGTGGGGAATTGAGCTCCCAACTTCTGGCTCTGTAGCCAGACACCTAAACCACTGAGCTATCCAGCATATAGATGCCTGCGATCCACTGACCAGTATTCTTTCAGGGATTTTGATGTATCCCAACAAACACCATGCAAGTGTCTGTGCTATTTGGCAAGGTGTCTGGTATGCAAAGGATTGTATAACACAGGCCTGCCCAAAGTCCGGCAAGGTGTCATTCTGAGTGGCCTGCGGCTGGCTGGCCCACCCTCCCTCCCCTCCTTTGCCCCATGTTTTTTAAAAAAAAATCTTCCGCCAACACTGATAGTGCCGGGAAGCTTGAGGGGCTGGGCAGGTCAGCCGGCCGGTAACACAGGGGATGGGTGGGTGGGCCACCACCAGCAGCACCACTGGGAACCTTGTGAAGCTAGGTGCGCGCGCAGGGCAACGCACAGGCAGGCCACCACCACCAGCATAGCCAGGAACATTGTGAGGTTGGGCGTACGCATGTGGCAGTGATTGGGCAGACCACGCCCGGCACCGCTGGGAAGCTTGGGCAGGCCATTCACTTCCAGAACAAGGCCAAACAGCTCAAAAAACTCACAACAACTATCAGATCGAGATCCCTTCAAGAATTCACTTAATAGACTTTAAAGCAAAGTAAGAATATCAGAGAATAAGCACATTGAATAGGGCTAATGAATACAGGACAAAAAGTTTTTAGTTTTATTTTATTTTATTTTAATGTGGAGAATTTCAAGCAATTCATTCATGCAATTTATGCCCCATGACATGTGCAAAAGAAGATCTAGCAAATGACCAAGATAAGGGCCAGCTCCGCCACCTACCTGTGGGGGTGAAGCCCCCCAGCTCCCTTGCCAAGTTCAAAAGGGCAAAAATGTTCGGGAGGCGCGAGGCTGCATCCTGGCTATACTTTTTTGCAAAGTGTAATGGAAAATACATTATCCGAGTCTTAACGGGAACATCCCTATTTCCAGAAAATTCGACCGGGGAGACATTCATTATCCAAGCTGTGTTGCCCTTCCAGATTTTGCAGCCTAGATAAGGTCAAATGCCCCCACCCCAGCCCAGCCTCTTTTCCTTCCTGCATTAAACGTACGGGAATAAAAACAACACATTTTGCTGAGTGGATAGATCTTCCACCAGGACCATCTGGAAGTCACTTATGATAGGTGGCGGGTAGTTTTTCTTCCTAACTTTTTGCGGAGATTTTGTGGCTGGCATCTTCAGAGGGCAAGGAGCTCAGGGAACAAGGAGACCAGAGAGAAACCCCTTGTTTCCTGAGATTATTGCCCTCTGAAGATGTCAGCCACAGAGTTTGGAACAACATCTGGAAGAAAAACTTCCAGAACAAGGCCAAACAGCTCAAAAAACTCAAACCTGAACCCTTCAAGGGACTTTAAAGCCGAGAATCTGGAGATCACAGCACACGGGACAAAAAGGGTTTTATTTTATTTTATTTTAATGGATTAAAATTTTCTGATCCCCATGACATGTGCAAAAGAAGATCTCAAGGGGAAGTGAGAGGCCCCGCAGAGGGCACTCATCTTCCGGGAGGAGATACATCTTTCCTTCCTGCATAGCAAGCTTGCCCATGCGGTGGCGGGTAGTGCGGAAAAGCGGGTACAGATGGTGAGTATTAAGCACGTAAGCTATGAAACCTGAACCCTTCGGGTGCCGAGAATCTGGAGATCACAGCACACGGGCAGGGGAAGGATTAAATTTTCTGATCCTACCCAAACAAATCCTGGGGGGGAGGTCCCCATCTGACCGGCTGGACCCCCCCCCCACTCACCCTTTCCGCACTGTGGTCGCCCCCTCCTTTGCGATATGCGCTTTGCATTTATTGGCATTGACAGATTGAGCTAATTGGCTTACTTCTGGTTCAGTTAATAAACCTTGGCCCTGTTCCACCCATCACTGAGTCTCGCGTCGTTTCTCCATCCTCGGGGGGCAATGCTATTTAAGCAACCTCCTTCTGGTCGAAAATAGTCTAGTTCTCTTAACCTTAGAATTTGTTATTATTTTTACTTATATTTCACAAACATCCATAATTTTAAATGGTGCATTACTCTGATAGGAAGAAAGAAAGAACAAAATACTTGGACCACACATCTAGAATCCCATGTTCTCAAAGCATTACATAAAGAGATCAAACCAGAAACTAGCTTCCCTCTATGGTCTTCTTGTAAATACACTACAAAAATGCCTTCTGCCATGGAAGATTCAATCATAATTTGAACGCACTTCTATTATGACTTCTGCCCTAGCACCTCCTCTAAAAAATATACAGGAGGAGGCAACATGTCAAAGAAGCCTCCTTCCTTCTTTGATGTGATTCTGAGTTTTCTCTTTTAGCGAGCTGTCACTTCAAGCGTATGTGCATGTGTAAATGCATCCTGCACTTCAAAGCAATTCTCCCACTTTTGACACGTTCAGTACTCGACTGCTAGCAGCCATCCTCGTTTCTTTCTCTGTCATTTTAATTACAGGTTTATATATTTAAGGCGTATTGATTAATTCCGTAGTAGTATGTGGCTTTGAAGGCAGGATCAAATAAAGTGTTGAGGAATTAGTCACACACATCATCGTCATCATCACCACCACCTCCACCAGCACAACTCAGAGTTATAATTGTTGTTGTTGTTGTTTGTGTCATTACAGTTGTGACCTACTCATTGTGACACCATGGAGTTTTCTTGGCAGGACTACTGAAGTGGTTTGCCAGTTCCTACTCCAAGCACCTACAGTACCTGGTATTCCCATCCAAGTACTAACCAGGCCCGACCCTGCTTAGCTTCTGAGATCAGGCGAGATCAGATGTGCTCAGGAAGAGGCAAAGCCTAGACAGCCAGCATCAAGGACCAGGCCTACTTGATGAAAGCTCTGAAGAATGCCAAAGGATGCAAAATAAAATCCAGAAGATACATAGTTCAAGGTCTAATGTAGAGTAGATTTAAGCAAGTTGGAAAAGATTGCCAGTGATTTTAACTTCACTATCAATTAGTTCTGAATTAACAGAGGTAGGATATGCATAACATACACAATCCTTCACTCCTCCTGGGTAAATTCTGTCTGCTGGATCACCTCTCATTCTATAATCACGTTGGCATGCCAAGAAAAGTGGGGGGGACCCACTGATGCACAGCCTTGTAGCAACAAAAGTAACTAAAACCCATCTATGTTAAGAAGACTTTTTAACCTTCAGATTTAACTTTTAACCTTCTGCTAACCCAGCGGCATCAAGAGCTCAGTGTATTTGACTAATTATAAAGAGAAAGTGGAAATGAGAAAGCAGAAATCCCAGCATACAAATATTTCGGCACTCAGTCGGAGCAGGGTACTAAACCTTTTAAAGTAGTAGCAACATTAAATCCAATGCTGCAAATTAAACGTAGGCATAATGACATGTCAAACTAAGACAAACTGCTCTCAGAGACACTGATGCCCATCCAGTAAGCAACAGAGGAGTAAGAAGAACATGCAATTTGCTCCCTAGATGCAAGAGCAAAGGGAGAACGCCAGAGGTCATGAACCCATGAAACTCAAAGCAGGTAAGGTCTATACAGTAAATGCCTTGTATATTCCATCATAATTACTTTAGGTGACTTGGCTTCCTTCCTCCTTTGCAACTTACAAGTGGTAACTGCAGAATTCATAATTCCTGTTTGCTACTAACTCACAATTGATTTTATTGGTCCCCTATGAATATGCCATCATTTGTTATACATGGTCCTATTGACCGACAACAAAAGAAGACAGTCTTAGAAATGCAGCAGATTCAGAGGACTATTTTTGGACTATAATTCTGATGGATATTTTTAAAATTTAAAGCATAATTTTAAATAAAATTGATTTCAATCAAAAACACCCTGCCAATAGGAAAAGGAAAATAGGATCAAGCACTCCAAATTCCTCATGCAAGGGATTTCTGTCAGATATTAGTTAGTGAAAACTATGTATCAGACAGGTGTACAAATGAATGGCTTGTATGTATTGAATTGATTTCTAAAATGGAGTCTGCAAATGTGCAAAGTCACAGTGATTCAGTCTAAACTTTAGACTCTAAAGGTTCTTTTCCCTATTAGACTGCAGGTGAAAAGAATGGGCTTAAATAGATTTGGCTGATGCAAGGTGCTGCAATAGCCATGATGCAATGTGTTACCTGATTGGGCAGACAAATGTATATAAGTGTTCTGTTAATCAGTGTTCAATGGGTCTTCTGTGAGTAAGGCACCCATTCTTGTCTCTCTATGTTATGTACTGATTATGTATGCCATGTATGATGAAATGATGTTATGTTGTTGATTTGTCTCCATGTAACTTATCTGTATAAATGTGTAATATAGCTGTTTTGTTTTAAGTAAGCTCTGACTTTGTCTGATTCTGCTTCTATCTATGTAATTGTTCAATAAGTATTTGCTCCCGCTGGCAGAACAATTTGCAAAATAATCTGACAATTTCATGAATACTAGAGGCTTTCTTCAAAAATAGTCCAGGTAAACAATGATATACATTTTAAAACAAGAGTGAAGCAGTTTCTAAATTTCTAGTTCTCATACGACACTCTGGACAGTAGCCATGAGCCTGTTAAGTAAATGTGGCCATGCACCCTTGAGCCTTACAAATAACTGTGGTAAATCTGGTTTCCTCTCCAGTATTGAGGACAGTCACATATGCACTAGAGTAGTGATGGCAAATCTATGGCACAGTTGCCAAAGGTGGCATGTGGAGCCCTTTCTGTGGGCACGGGACACAGCCCCCTTAGAGCATGCCACTGTGCTCCGTGCAGAGGGGTGGGTGAAGGGGAGACAGTGGCTTATGGGCTCCTTCTTAGCCCCAGTGTACTCTCCAGCCATGCATCCCAAAGGCAGTGTGGTTGGAGAGTAAACGGGGGCTACGAAGGAGCCCACAAACCACTGCCTCCCCTTTGCCTGGCTCTCTGCATTGAGTCATTTCGATGATCTTGAAACAGATCTGTGCAAAGAGCTGAGAGAAGGGGGCAGCGGTTTGTGGGCTCCTTCGTAGCCCCAGTTTACTCTCCAGTCATGCCTTTTTTGGGGGGAGGCCCAGAGTGGCATGGCTGGAGAGTAAACGGGGGCTACAAATGAGCCCACAATCCACTGCCATTCCCCCCTGGCTTTGTTGACAGTGTAACACCCCATCCACCTCTCTGCCCAGGACAAAGAGGCAGATGGGGTGCTACCCTTAGGGAAAGTGAGGAGTGAAGAGAGGGTGAGGGTGCTGTGGTCATGGGAAATTCAAAAGCCTGCTCTTCGATCCTCAATTTCCCAAAGGATAGCACTCAAAGCATTTATAATGGAGATGAGCACAAAATGCCAAAATGACGTTTTGTTTTTTGTTTTTATTCATTTTGTTTGGAACAAAATTGATTTTTTTAAAAAAAATTGTTTTGTTCTTGATTTTGTTTCTTTTAAAATATATATATATAGCCGACGACCACCCACGCCAGTTGGCACTTCTTCGTTTTTTATCTAGCACCGACCTGCTGGCCCATGGACCGGATTGGCAGTTTTTTTCCTTTTTCTCCTAGTGCTGACAAGCTGGCCCGTGGGCTGGGTCGGTCCTTTTTTTTTTTTTTTTTTTTTTTTTTTTTTTTTTTAGTCTAGCACCAACCAGCTGGCCCACGGGGCCAGCTGGTCGGCGCTTATTTTTATTATTTATTTTGACAGGCACCGAGAACGGCTTGTCAAAATAAATAATAAATGAAAACGGAATGGAATGAAATGAAATGAAAATTTCCATTTTGTTTCATTTTGTTTTTCAAAAGGGCACTTCATTTTCATTTTGTTCTGTAATGAAACAAAAAATGGAAAATGAAATGAAAAAAATTCATGTCGTGCCCATCTCTAATATGCAATCCGGGGTACCACTGTATTCAGGTTATATTGCCGTGAAAAATAAGTGAGTTTTGAATCGCAGTTTGGCCACTCGGTCTCTAAAGGTTCACCATCACTGCACCAGACAGTGCTGGAACATTCCATAAAATATGCATATATGGAAATAGTGAGTAACTTGTGGCCCTTTCAATATTGTAGACCCTCTCTCTCATTATTGGTCATCATGAGCTTGGGAACTTGCAGATGCATTCAGGTTCTGGTGTCGCCAATCTCCCAACCCTTCTTAAATGACTAAGTATTACAATTCTTTATTCTCTCATCCAGAGAGTACAAATCAACTCTAATCTTTCAGCACAGCCTCCGGGATAGTGCAGTCCCCCAAAAGAGGCTCCCCAAGCTTCTGTTCACACACACACACACACACACACACACACACACACACACACACACACACACACACACACACACACACACACACACACACACACACACCAACTATGGAAGCCATTTGTTCACAAGAAAAATGACTTCGCTCAGCTGAAGTTAAGTCAGGCAGCTGTCAACCCATCCAAGCCTTTCTGGGTTCAATTCAAATTTAGGGCAATATTTGGCAATTGAGATCCAAGCAAAGATTGTCACAGTCTGGGAAGCAGCTGGCCATAGGAAATACCTAGTAGAAAATTCCAGCATATGTGGCATGGTACTAAAGCACTCTGAGCAATCCTGGCCAGCTGATACTGGGGAAAAATGAGCATTGTCAGCATTTATCAAAGAAAAAATGTCAGTCTATGAACTAGAATGTAGGGATTTAAAAACTTGGCTGAAACACAGAATCAGACTTGGAGAAGGAATACCCAGTGGTCCCGCTGCAATAATATGATAATGATGAACTGGTTTGTAAACTGAAATAATATCCAGTGATTAATTTACATGTTGCTCCTAGATGTGGAATTGGATGTTTTGGAGAGACAGTAACTAGACAGATAATTGTTTATCTGTATGACAGCCACACAAGACGGTTAAGTAATATTTGGAGAAAGTTAATTCAGATTGCTGGGGGGAGGGGGACAACACTGAGAATGGAGTGTGGGACAAGGACATTTGAGATCTAGACTCCAGCCCCAATGATCCCTCCAAAATCAAGAAGTAACATCAGGCCAGCTGTTCATCCATACTGGACTACTTCACAAGATTGCTATAAGAAGAGTGTGGAGAGTAATGCATGCTTTTACTGGCTGAAAAATGGAATATAAATATAACCCAAAACAAAACAAAAATCCCTTATTATCCTATTAGAACAGTGGTTCTTAGGCTGTCTTTCAGGAGCTGTTTTAACTCAACTTCTCTGCCAAGGGAATCCACTACAATGGCATATGACTCAGAACAACTGCATATTACAGCCCATGACTCTGGGGCACACAAATTTGGTCATGAGGTTGTGGGTCCTTTCATGACCTTGCAATGGAGTCTCCCTGGGTCTTCTGTGCTCTCATTATCTGACATTCCGAAGGGAAAATGGAAGACTGGAGGGTCCATTTTTGTCCTTTTTCCCCCTCCAAGGGACATTGCAAAGCTGAAATGGTCACACCACTTTTTTCCAAGTTCTGCTCCCCCACCTTGTTTCCCCAGAGGACTTTTCAGTGTCAAATCACTGTTTCTCCTCCCATCAGTGAGGAATATTTCATACAACGCCTCAATGGCATGGTGTTGGAGATGATATCAAATGATCTGCGATGAAAGCAAACTGCCTTTCAAGTCAACTGTGCTGCTCATTTCTTTAAGAAGCCTCTAAAAATGTTGAGGATCAGAATGAAATGCTATTTGAAAAAGAGAGGTGAGGTGTCTGATCCCACAGTATGCATATATATGATCCACAGCTCTGAAGGGCAGACCTCATTTGTCACAGACTTGCATGTTTGGTTAGCACCCCTATGTTGAAGTTCTGAAGATTCCTACACTGTGGTACCTTGTATAAAGGAATTAATTCATTCCAAATGAAATTCTGATAAGCATATTTTCCTTTATACACATTTCCCATAGGAATGCATTGAAAATGGAGTAATCCCTAATCGTGACCATTTTTATGTTGTACGGATTCGCCCCATAGGCGATTCTGTTAAGCAAATTTCCCCTATCTCCAGAATTTTTATGATGCACAGATTTTATATTATACAACCCATTTGTTATACAAGGGTCCACTGTATCTCTGTCTGACACCAACACAGTGCTCTCTCACGCCTTCACTTGCTCACCTCCATCTCAAATCACACATGCAATTTCTACAGTCATAGGGAGGCAGCAGAATCAGGCATCTTGAACCTCTCTGGCAGACTACCCCCCACACGGTTGTTAGGCTTCCCGGAGATTAGTGAGACACAAGGCGTTATTTGAGTAATAATCACAAATTCATCATAAACTTCATTAACAGTAATTAATGCAAAATGTTGATCGAGAAAAATATTTATCTCTTCAGTTTGTTGCTGAATTTCATTGATACTTGGCTTAATAGGTGTATACGTCTGGCATTTATAAAAACCAATGGGTCATCTGTAGAATTTATATGTTGAAACCAGAGGATCATTTTAAGGAAAAATCATATGAAGCAGCATGGAAATGCTCATTATGACAAAAAAGATTCCACAAGTTACCAATTTTCCTGCCTCTACCTCTCCTGTGTCAAGGACAAAATGTGTGGGGGAAAGGGTGGCCTTTATTCTCCAAGTTACAAAAACACATGAGACCAGTTCTCTTCTTTGTTTACAATGTGATTCTTAGGGTCACTCCTGGTTTGGTTTTTGTTTTCAAAAAAAAAAATCTGTAGCAGGCAGAGATGAATATCAATTACCCTGTTTCCCCAAAAATAAGAGTGTATTATATTAATTTTTCCTCCCAAAGATGCACTAGGTCTTATTTTCAGGGAATGTCTTACTTTTCCATGATCATTTTAAGTGATCTCCCTCCCCCCACCCCTGTGCCAGTGGACACCTTCACTAGACACCCCCTTTATCAGACATCTCCCCCTACCTCATTCACCCCTGTGTGTCCACACAATGCGCCCGACTCACTGTCTAACTGTGAGTCAGCCAGACTCCATCAGGGCAGAGCAAGCAGCAGGCGGCAGCTTGTCCTGGTGGCGGCACGGGCTCTCTGATTAAAAGAGACCTCGCACTTCCTGTCTGCTCCGTCTGTGCTGCGGCCAACAGTGAGCTGTGCAGCGGCACCCGCCGCTATGGTCCAGAGTCCAGAGTTACGGTAGCTTCAGGGGGCCTTATTATTGGGGAGTCCTTATGTTTGGGGGAGTCCTTATTATCGGGGAGGTCTTATTTTGGGCGGATGCCTTATATTACAGTGAGAGGCAAAACTGTAAATAGGTCTTATTTTCAGGGGATGTCTTACTTTCAGGGAAACAGGGTACATAACATCAAGTGAAGAGAACTGCATGTTAAATCAAATAAAAGAAATTAAACTTAATTATATCTAGTCTAACACAAGTGACAACAGGAAAGGTTTCTCCAATTTGGAAGAAACTAACACAAATGGACAGATGCTCACACATTCAAAAACTAGTCTGACTCTTGAAATGGATGCCAGTTGGATGTGCTCTGCTGTCTCCATTAGTGCAAACAAAAATGGTAAGAATAACAACAGTGTTACATTTTCTGTCATAAAAGTGTGAATACCCCAGGGAAGATTTGTTCAGTTTATTGGAGAAAATGTTGTTTCTCCAATGCTCTGGGAAACATGCCAGGATACCTCTGAAAAATGCTGTGATAGTGACACTTTAATGAGTGTGGGGGAATGTGAAGAAACAGGGACCACAGTGTCTCGCAGGTGAAAATGTAAATCAAATCCTTTGGGTTCGTTCTTTTTTCTCCCCAATAGGCTGGCCGTCCAGTTGGACCAGAGGCTTTAAAAAAAAAACTACCACCGTCATTTCCGTGAAAGAGGTAGGTTAGAGAGGGATACCACACCCCTCAGCAATCAGCATTAGGGGAAGGAAGGTGCCTTAGCATGTTCAAGCCAATGGACATTAACAGGATAAGTGAAATGATTTCCTTTCCCAACAGCACGGTTCCTATTTATTCACATTTCCTATTTATTTCTCTATATTAAATACAGTATCTTCAAAAACCCTCCGTCTTTATGCCACTCATTATAGGGCAGTGCATGAACACAACTGGCTTTTCAGGGAGGCATTTCAGGATAGCCTTCCTTTATAATTGCTGGTCATTAAGGGAGGTTTGTCTGTCTGTCTGTCTATCTGTCTGTCTGACAGACTGACTGACTGATTGAACCCTGTATCCTTTATCTTGTCCTTTGCCACCACTTTAAATTTTTTAGATCTGTTGTTTGGTTAATATAGCTATACAGTAGCCCATTTTAAATGCTTGGTTTGGATGGGATTTGGCTTTTCTTTCTATGTTCATTTCACTTCGGAAAACCACCCAGAGTAGTAGCAAGGCCACTAGATGGTGCAGTAAAATAAATAAATAAATAAATAAATAAATAAATAAATAAATAAATAAATAAATGTGCCCGGTCAAATCAATTTTGACTTATGGCAACCCTTTTCAGGATTTTCTTAGTATACAACACTCTGAAGCATTTTCCCATTCCTTTCATCTGGGAATGCCCCAGGGTGATGCAGCTTCGAGGAGGCCGCACAGATTACCTCTTCTCTTGAGACATACAGAGGGAAATTGAACTTCTAACTTCTGGTTCCGCAGTCAAATATCTAACACACTATCTACCCAGCTAAGAAAAGTAATAAAATCACCAAAATACATTATTTTAATAAAGGAAAGGAAAGGAAACATACATAATCACAGATAGACTCAACTAAATAATATGCCTGCAATAGAGACAGCAGCAATGATAATAGAAGAGCTTGCTGAGATAGTGCTGGAACAACAGCAATCATGGCAATAGTTACTCCTCACAATCATGTACAGCTGATTTTTGGAACCCAAACCATTTACAGTAGGACCCCCATATCCACGGGAGATCGGTTATGGGCTGCCCCGTGGATACCAAAATCTGCGGGTAAGAGCCAACACTCTTATCCAAGGGTGACAGGGGTGGTGGGGTGCTGGGAGTGACACCACCACCACTACCCTGCTGGAGAGCAGGAAGGGCTAGGCCACACTGTGGAGGTTTCACTCCCGGCACCCCACCACTCCCGCTGGGCAGCATGGCAGACCGGGCAGTGCGAGAATCCATCTTCATACTGCCTGGTCTGCTGTGTTATTACACCACATTGCTCAGCCCTCTGTTCTGCCCAGCAGGGGTAGTGGGATGCTGTGAGAAAAACTGGTGGTGCCGTGTTACCTTCATAGTGCCCCTCAATCACCTGCCCATCTGCAACACTGGTGGAGGAAGCGGAGTGCCCCTTGACCGTCCACCCGCCTGCCTGCAATATTGGTGGTGGCCCTCGAGTGCCCCCTGCAACACTGGTGACAGAGTCCACATGGCCTTTGACTCGCGGCCTGTGGCATCCCCTGGGTCCTAGGCTGAGGTGTTTGCAGCAGGACACAGTCAGGCTGACAGTAAATGGGCACGGCACCATGGTGGGGGTTGTCAGTGTCAAGCCCCGCACACAGAATACACACACACAAACAGAGTTCAGTCCTTTGCCAAAGTCTTTAGTGAAAGAATCAAGTAGGTTTAAGTTCTTTGCCGATAATCAGGTGCCAGACAGATAACAGAGTTCATAACACGGTAATTACCAGTCCAGTATCAACACAGGAATGTACACGGAAGCCAGATGCCAAGCCGAAGGGAAGAGACCAAACATTGTCAAGGAAACCAGTCTGAAGTCAGGCAAACAGAGTCAAGGTCAAGAACAGACAGGAACGTGGTTGCAGGTCCAAGTGACGCGTTGCTTCCATGGAGAACGCAAGGTGAGCTTGCCAGCTATATTCCAAAATGGGGAACACGCACGCTCTCCTGGGAAAGCTCCTTGCTAATACTCAGGGCTATTCGACCTGAGATTCCATCTAGAATCAAAGGTCCTATCTCTGGCTATCCTGGTAGCACATCGTTGCAGAATCCTGCTCATGGCTTTTCTAGGAGGTGGGGATATGTCTGCAGCTGAGTGATCAGACCCAGCTGCTTGCTGACTGGAGCTGCAAGGCTCTTCCAGCGGCTCTTCACAAATTAACCCCTCAGGGTCAGGTTCTGTGGCAGGCAGGGTCCTGACAGTCAGGGTGTCTCTGCTGTCCGGGTATGGCACTGCCATCTCAGCCCCTTGCACCCGCCACTCGCCAACTGCAGATAACTGAATCCTCAGATAGTGAATCAGCAGATACGGGGGTACTACTGTAGTTCAATAGCTATAAATAGTGTCCAAGTACTCAGAGATGCTTCTACAGATGATCAAATGCTCTCCACAAGTCTCATACATATTTCTTGTGATTATAAAACAACTGAGTTACAGCAACTCATGTTTGCCAAGCTGACAGATCTAGATTTAACAAACAAATGGTGGTTGTTCTTTTCACTCTTATTCAAAAGGTTCTAATTCTTCAAAAGCACATCCTTAGCCTTTGCAAGACAGGAGACAATGAACCATAAAACAAGTCACACAGCAGTATCAAGGAGAAACAAGAGGGAAGAAAATGCAGAAAGCTAGTTTCCCAGAACCCCTCTGCAAGTTCCCAGAAGGTGCTCTGCCTTCTGGCAACTATCTCCCAAAGAATATTTCTTCTGGGTTCTGAGAGAAAACATTCAAGATTCTCTCTTCAGGCAGGAGGCCATCCAGAACAAGTCAACCTGGTGGTGTTTCATTCATTCTCTCACCTGCTTTTCTGGTTCTCCTCCCATCCCCACTCTCCCCCCCCCCCAGTTAGGGAATTGGCGCTGTCAGCTATTAGCTGGAGTTTCTTTTTCCCCAGGGTGATCCATCCTAAGTGTCACCATTCCTGTGTTGTTGCACAAACCTCACCATTCTTATTTCGTTTGTTTTATTATTTATTTTTACATTTCTATACCACCCTGATTTTCCCAAAGGAACTCTGGGCGGTTTCCACAGAGATCAACACATAATAGTTAAAATCAAAGCTTGTTTTGTGTTGTCCAAATGCTGCCCTTCTTCTTGTAGGGAACTCACAATCAGCTAAAACTATTCTAGAATAACTGCTGAAATGCCATTAAAATGACACTTAAAACCCATTACATATCTCATCATCTTTTGTTTTAGTAGTGACCAATAAAGCTATCACCTAACATGCTTTTGAATTTGTTTTTTCTGGTCACACGGCTCAACTCACTTTTTTACTTCTATGGATTGCTGAAGATACCAAGAAAAGAGCCGCCCTCCTTATGTACCACAGGCCTTGACTGCAGCCACTAGGCAAATTTTCTTCTTTTTAATCTGACCCTGATTATTCCTAGTGACTTTTGCTATTTTTTCCCAACTTTCAAATGGAACACATGCTCTTTGTATCAGCTCTTCCCCCCACTTCCTCAAGGCAAGCAGGAACTTGTAGTCTCGATATAGCCAAACTGAGGGTGGGAAGGAGAAGCGGGGTGATCAAGGACTATGCTGCTTTGTTTGTGTGTTAAACCATATCCAGGACTTTGAAGCTGTTTTAACACCCGCCTGCCTCCTGATACCATTGTGTGGTGTTTTCCATCTCACCGAAAAGATTCTCATTGCCTGATAGACAACACCTTCTATCAAGACTGCATTTTTGGTTCAATCCTTTGATAAAAATAGCAAGTTGCTATCGAAAGCGTAGCTTACATTTTTTGTTTTCGTAGTCAATAAAATTAATAAAGATATCATCTAACCTACTTTTGAATTTGTTTTTATGATCACACGGCTCAACTCACTTTTTTACTCAGCATCTTTAAAACACCATAAAAACCATTTTTAAACGTACTTTAACATTGCCAAATTCAAAAAATTCAGCATTCCTCCAAACCTCCCCTTATTGCTTAAAAGTCTGCTTAGAAAGAAAAGTTATTCCAATTAAGCAGTCAAGACAAGCCAAACAGATTAGACACTTCTGTCCTCCTCTTCAACATATCATCCACCAGTGCAACTCAAGCAGCTTTTGAATCAAATCCACCCTGAAAGTCAGGCTGTGAAAGATCTAGAGCACAGTTCTTAAAATAGGTTCTAATCTATGTTTGGTTAAATTTACCTTTGGGTTTTATGCCACACTCATTACAATTCTGAACTCTGTAGAATACGAAACAGATGAAATAATGTTTCATGCAGAATTGTAGTGATGAACCCTGGTTCTATCAGGTTTTAGGAGGTGACTAAAATCCTTGACAGATGTAAGAAAGATATCTCAGAGAGAACAGGAAACACCTTGGTCTTCAGAAATTGCTATCAAAATTGGTCTCTTGCCCCAAAGGGAGTGGGAGCCAAAAAGAGAGTTTGAAACTAGATACAGATCCCTCCAAGGTAACATACGCTGTAGTCACTGCTGATTCCACTACCCCTAGATGATAAGACCTCATTTCAGAACAAACAAACAAAATCCAGCATGTATTCTGCAAAATGTACAGGCAAACCCTGCATCCTGACACACACAGCTACTTTGGGTCCTTTTTAAGGAAAAGGATGGGGCAAAACTCTTTGAAATAAATGAAGAACAAATAAATTGTAACTTAACCTGTCAAGCCACAGTTTGATGGTAGTTGCTAAATCTATATAAAGCCAGTGGGACCTGTCAGTCAAGCAACGATGGATCGCCAAAACTATTACAGGAGGGGGGGGAGGCTGGTGTGGGTACTGGTAGATCTGAGGTTTGTTTTCAGTTTCATGAACATGTTACATCTGAAGTGGTTCCTTGTGCTAACCTGAAAGAAAGGTCAACTAAAGGTCTGGCTGCCAAATCAATGCTTTATGTGGAACAAACAACTAAGATCTATTGGAAGGATTTGTCTTATAGAAGAAGAGAAAGAACAGAGGTGCGGAGAAGCTCCCCAAGGGCTGTAATGTGAAATACAGTGTTTATAAGTTTTTACACAGATGAGGTGACTGTTTAATTGAAGAAACACAAATCAGATTTTTAATTATGCATATGAGAGCCAAGTCATCTTGTAGCTCCTTTGAAATGAACTAGGTTTTTATTTCCCATAGCCTTTGCATGTTCAAACATACTTCTTCAGATGACTCATCTGGCAGGGCACCAGCCCAGATCTATCCATTGATGTGTGTTTGGCTAGTTGATCTTGACTTATACAACCGCATTAAGTTACTCCATGTGCATAATCTATTACTAACTAAGACCAACCATACAGACCAGTGTTATTTTCAGCAGAAAGAGAAACTCAAGCATTATGGCATCCAAAGAAGCACAATGAGATCAACTACTGCCAAAGATTTCATAATATGACAACAAGGACCCCTTGCTGTACAGAGAATTCAGACCCCATTTTTAACATGCAAAAGATGAGCAGTGCAGCTCAAAGGCTGAGGAAGTTTACATATTAAACCTTATTATTTTGCTACATTCAACTATATGATGTTATGATAAGAAAGTAAACAATTATCCAGCCGTGCACAACATATGATATTTGATAGGCACCTTTATAAGATATGCACACTGACAATGTATCTATCAGACAATTCACTGCAGGGCAAGGGACAAAAACAAAGAAACCACCATAGATGTCCCTCTATTTTCATGGTATCATCCCTAATAATTCAGTGGCGAAAACAAAAGCTCTTTCAGGAATAGAGGAATTAAATATACATCACCATTACCTCATTTGTTTTGTCCTACTGACATTGACCAGAACAGAATCAAACCGGCATTAATATTCAGCCTTTCTTTCTGTGGAGCTGTGCACTTTGGCAATAAGCACCCTGTTAACTCACTCTTATCACAGTTTATGCACAATTACCAGGCAGGAATGACGGCCTGAGGCAATATATCGACCTGCAGCAGGATCCATTTCTTTCTCTGTTGAAAGCAAATAGGCTTGCCCTAAGCACTGGCAGAGCTGTAAGATCAACACATAACCCAGACATCTGCTTCACAGCAAAAGGCAGTATCTGTATCCTCGGGAGAATCTGGGACACCAGTTTTCAAAGCCTCCTGCATATAAGATAATGGGGGGAAATTATCTGAAGTTTCAGAGAAGAATATTATTTGATGATATAGCTCATTAGATAGTACAGGTAAGAGACTGTTATCTTGGGCACCCAGGGTAACACCTTCCAGATATCTGAGACTACAACGTCCATATTGTAAAGGTAAATCTTTGATACAGTAGTTGTTAATCCCACATTTGCTAAAATTCTGTGGCTTAATGTAATAAGTAGGCCTACAGAAATCAATGGAACCCACAGAGGAGTTGGTTCACCAAATCTCCCTTGATTTGGTAAGTGTATTCTAATTGCTCAACAGCATTTTAGCCCATTTGTTACAATATATGGCATATTACTGTGAATCACTGATAGGTTTTTCTCCTCTGATCCAGCTCACCTAAAGTGCTGTTTTATTGCACATTCCTGCTGTTTAATTAAGGGTCGGGACACTTTAATATATTCTTCACAAGACATTAAAAACTCCCCGTAGAATGCTTTGAGGGTGGAAAAGGAGAACATTCCAGAATGAAGATTTACCGTCCTGCAGCAACTATGCAAATAGGTTTCCTGCTAACAAGCCAATTCAAAAGTAAGAGCACCAGACAGTGTCAGGAAGGGAGGTGCTAAGGAATAACTTTTTCAGGGGGTTTTTCTGACAGTAATTTAAATTTACTCTGATGTGTTTGACAGTTACTTTGAAATGTGCCATGACAAAGGCAAATTGTCTAATGAGGTTGAGCAGTTCCAGACGGCAGAGAGGCTAGAAGGATACCCTGGTCAAATGGATTCTTCCCCTTTAACCACTTCTCACTTGAGAAGTCATCAAAAGACACCATTAATAGCCACCAGTGGGCTAATGGTTAAAGTCACCAGTTATTATGGTGAAAGCACCACTTCGCATAAGATAAACCTTTTTTATACCAGAAAGGGGAAGATATTGTTTTATGGCTTATCAGAGATCCTTTATTTTATGGATGGATTGGTTCTTCTCAACATGATGACCAGGCACAGCATTGCTTGTCATTACAAGAACTTGTTTAAGACACAGGCTTCAAGGAACCAATATCCCATACCAAAGGTGTCAGCAGATTTAAGGGGCAGCAGACAAATATAATAATAATAATATTTACTTGTGCCTGACACAAAGCAGTGCAGCAGTAACGTAGATAAAATGTTAGTATTGATATAAAGGGTTTGCAGAGTTAGTCTATCAGAAAGACAATAACAATGAATAGAGTAAAACTCATATATTCATATATACATCAAAATATACACAGCATAACAACCAAGCATTATATACAATATAGCAAACAGACAAACAGAGCGTGGGGTAAACTGTTTTTACCATAACAGTCCCCCAATTACAAATGACAAGCTAGTGCCTTTTATACTATTCAGCACTCATAAGATCTGATGCAATCACTAATTAACAATATGATGCAATCTGATCTAACCATTACAAATCATGATGTTACAATCAGTTCCACCTGCACTTCATCACTTAACATGCCTGTGATTACTAGTCTCTAACACTTGTGGATTAACATCATGACACTGCAGAATCTAACTGCCTCCATTTTACAATTCACTTTACACATTCTGTTAAATATACATAACATAACTTTTACATATCTTGACACCCCTCCTATATTTAACAGATTTCAACTCCTAGCCTTTTCTTAAAACATACATGTTTATCTTTACACAAAGGCTTTGTAAATATGTCAGCATAATTATCAACACTTGTACAATATTCCAATACAATCAAATGTTGTTCTATGCAGTCCTTGACATTCTGGTAACGGATCCCAATGTGCTTGCTTCTGGATCCGACCTTCTGATTCTGTGTTAATTGGATACACGAAAAAGAATCATTATATACTTTGACTGGTAATTTCATATTCACATTCACATCCTTTAACAACTGTACTACCCAGGTTAACTCACAACACAAATCACTCACAGCCCCATACTCAGCTTCTGTAGAAGAACACGAAATGTACCTTTGTCTTCGGGCTTTTCAGATAATTAGTGAGTTACCTAAAAATATGGCATATCCAGACATTGACCTCCTTTCTGGATTTGAACCCCAGTCAGCATCTGCATAGCTAATTAAATCATGATTATCACATTTGGATACTTTCAACTTTTCATGCATTGTTCCCTTAAGATATTTTCAAAACATGCTTTATACCTTTTCAAATGCTTCATCAACAAATACTATCAATATCAAAAAACCTTTTTTGTGTACAAGTAACCTATTTCACTTGCAAAATGTCCTTTGCTCTTTTGGCGCCATCCACTGGTGCATCCACTTGCCGTTCCTTCAGAGACATATGCTCTTTGTCCATGGCCCATCATCCACTGCTTCCTTTCTTCTCCAGGCATCAGCAGCACATCTTCAAAATTCTGTGGCTCATGGAATACATTATTCACAACAAACCTTTCAGGTGGCACTCCTTTGTTAGATCTAGTAGATTTTCTGATCAACACTGGCTCCTCATCTTCCACTTTTTCATCATGAAATGATGTAGACTTCCCTCCATCACTGGCAATCTCATCTTTCACTTTTCCATCATGCAATGATGTAGACTCCCCTCCATCACTGGCAACCTTCTTAACCTCAGTGTGGGGACAAATACTTGGCAAAAATACTTCATTATTAGCATGTAGAGCTTCCCAATTTTTCTGTTCACAAAATTTTGCTGACCTGCTTACATAAACATTTCCATGACTGTCACAAAAACGCCAGGATTTCGCTGCAGGTTGAACACCAATAAACATAAGCTTTCTAGACTTTGGACTGTTCTTGTGTCTATACCTCTTTGGAATTAATACCCAGGCTTCAGAGCCAAATAAATGGAGATATCTGATTGTAGGTTTCTTTCCATGCATTAGAGTATATGGAACTTCATTTACAGCTGAACTCCACACTCTATTAGACACATAATTTGCATATTTCATTGCCTCAGCCCAGTAACCTTTGGGAAGTTTTGCATCTGCCAACATTGCATTCATGATATTCTGAAGAATCCCATTCTTCCTCTCAGATAATCCATGCTCAGCAGAAGCAGAAGGGTTTGTCAATCTATGTTTCACCCCTTTCTTTTCTAAATAATCAACAAACTGCTTTGCTAAAAATTCACCACCTCTGTCACTTTGTACAGCTAAAATTTTCTGCCTGTACTGTCTTTCTGCCATCACAAACCATTTTCTAAATACAGCACTCACTTCACTTTTGTGCTTTATTATGTAAACCCAAGAATAACGTGAATAATCATCTGTTATCACAAGACAAAACTTGGCACCACCAAATGAATTAGCCATGGGTCCAATCACATCAATATGTACCAGCTGTAATGGTTGATGTGACTTTCTCAAACTCTTTTTTGATATGGGTGCAGACTTCACCTTTGTGCCTTTACAAACATGGCAATCTAAAAACTTTTTACAGTTTTGCACTGACCCATGTTCCACATGTTGCAGAGTTTTCCTAATGTTTTCAAAACTTAGGTGCCCTAATCTTCTATGCATCAAATGTATGCATTTGTCATGTAGAGGCTTATTTTCAATCATATTCAAAACTTTCTCAGAAGTGCTTATCATAAACAAACTGTTTTGGAGCCTCCCAGTTGCTATTGTTTTCCCATTCTTTACAATCTTGCAACTACTCTCACTAAACTGTACATGATAACCCTGTTTTACAAGCATAGGCACACTCAATAAATTATTCTTTAAAGACGGTATATACAGGACCCTATCAAATACACATTTTAGAGGTTTGAAAAATATATTACCTTCACCACAGACTTTTGCCTGAGTCCCGTCTGCCAAGGTTACATTTCTACAATTAAACAAAGTTAGTTTCTCAAACAAACATTTCTTGTTTACACAATGAATACTGGCTCCTGAATCTACAATAAATAATTCCTGTCTTGAGCCCTTTTGTTCCTTATCATTAATTACAGACAGCTGTTGACCTTCACTCTTCCAGCTTGTGCCGGCAACTCTATTTTGCTTTTGCCGCTTGTTTACCTTATCACAGTAACGAAAAACATGTTGGTTACTCCCACAATTATAGCATCTTCTAATTACTTGTATTGTTTCTCCAGACACTTGAGCAGGCTTTTTATTAACTTTAGAATCATTCCTTCTTGATTCTTCCTGCTGGAGTCTTGACTGTATATATGATATAGACAATTCATCACTCTTCATAGCTTCTAATCCCATTACTAAATTGTCATATGACTCATCCAAACTTGATAATATAACAAGACATTTATACTCCTCTTCATGATTTATGCTCACTTCAGACAATTGCTGAAATATACTATTTACTTTCCTTATATGATCAGAAATAGTTTCACCTGGGCTCTGCTTTAACCGGAATAGTTTTTTCATTAGAGATACTTTACTCCCAGCTGTGTCTCTGATGTGAGCTGCTCTGAGAAACGACCAAGCCTCATGAGCTGTTTTTGCTTCCTTCACATAAACGAACTGCGTTTCTTCCAAGGATAACACTATAATTGCCAAGGCTTTCTCATCCTTCTTCAAATCTTCCTCATCAGCTTCCTCATCAAGCTGTTTATCTACATACTGATAGAGCTCATGGAAGATCAAGAAATGCTTCATTTGCAGACACCAATTAAGGTAATTACTGTCAGAGAGCTTTACAAGAGGCTTTGAATTTAAATTTATACTTGCCATTCTTGCTGATAGTGCCGGCTCCTTATCTGCCGTTCCTACAACACTTTTTTCAGCTTCTTCGGCAAATATTTCCTCAGCCTCCTCAGCTTTCATTTTAAATCACACTCTGTTTTGCTTGGCTTGTTCTTATCAGCTGCTTTTCTCCTCTGCTCTCATTCCAAGCCTCTGAGAGAAATCCTTTGCAGCTCTGCTTTGTCTCCGTTCCAACTTCAACCTGTTTCCTCTGCAAAAACACAACTTTAAACAACATACACTTTATCTATACAGGTACAACAAAACCCATCAGGCTGCTGACCCAGCTGGGCCCATGACCCTGTCAGCAGATTTAAGGGGCAGCAGACAAATATAATAATAATAATATTTACTTGTGCCTGACACAAAGCAGTGCAGCAGTAACGTAGATAAAATGTTAGTATTGATATAAAGGGTTTGCAGAGTTAGTCTATCAGAAAGACAATAACAATGAATAGAGTAAAACTCATATATTCATATATACATCAAAATATACACAGCATAACAACCAAGCATTATATACAATATAGCAAACAGACAAACAGAGCGTGGGGTAAACTGTTTTTACCATAACAGTCCCCCAATTACAAATGACAAGCTAGTGCCTTTTATACTATTCAGCACTCATAAGATCTGATGCAATCACTAATTAACAATATGATGCAATCTGATCTAACCATTACAAATCATGATGTTACAATCAGTTCCACCTGCACTTCATCACTTAACATGCCTGTGATTACTAGTCTCTAACACTTGTGGATTAACATCATGACACTGCAGAATCTAACTGCCTCCATTTTACAATTCACTTTACACATTCTGTTAAATATACATAACATAACTTTTACATATCTTGACAACAGCTCTGCTTCTGCTGCCCTTGTTATCCCACCACGAACACCTCTGGTCTCATCTGATTTTGGATGTTAAGCAAGATCAGAACTAGTCAGTACCTGAATGGGAGCTGCTGCCAGTCACAGTTGACAAATGCTGGGCTAGATGGACCTAGGCTCTGATTTAGAATAAGGCACCTTCTTAGTATGTTTTGGTAACAATTATGCCCTGCCTTCCTTAAGAACCCAATTTTAACTTTCTTTGAAAGTTTGAAAGTAGCACCGGAACCCAGCAATAATAAGCTTTGCTCACCAGAGAAACAGAAAAGTTGTGTCTGGTTTTAGATTCATGCTGATTTGCTGGTATGGCACCACAGGTGCCACATGTTCTCTTCTCCGACCCCACCTTAGCTGGCTCCCCCACCCCTTGGCCAGCACTCACTGCTTTCCCCCTGCTCTTTGAGTGACCATCCTTTTGCAGCAGGACCATGAAATTCCTTCTCGGACTCCTCCAGCAGCTGCCCAATCAAAAGCAGTGCTGCATCCTGATCTTTTTTTTTCTTCCACATACCTTAATCTTAACGTATGTGCAGCCTTGTCCAGTTCCATCCTTGTAGTTATCTCCAGAAATTTTTTTAATTCTGCTTGGGTCTCTGTGTTGAGTTCTCGCTGTCTCGCTAACTCTTTTTCCTTTTCTTTCAGTTTCTTTTCTATGTCTTCAATTTTGTTGGCATTTTTGATATATCATGTTTTGAGTCAGTTATATGTAGAGTTAGTTCCTTAATCTGATGTTCTAGGGAGTTTACTGTCTCATCCAGCTTTGTATGTATCTTATCTATTCTTTCCTCCATTTTTTTCTTGATTGTTTATAACAATCTGAGTGGAGGAGGAGGAGGGAGATCTGTGCTCCTGCTGCTGCTGGATGATTGCACGAAGAGCAGGAGAAAAGCAGTTCACACTGGCTGGTGAGTGGTGGAGCCAGTTGGAACATTGGGCAAGGAAACCTCCAAAGAGAGGTGCGTGCCCATCTCTACTCCTAAGAAGGGAATATTAACTCTCAGTTACACTGAACAGTGAGTAAGGCATCATTAAAAGCCTTCCAAAACTTATGTGGAGGAGGGAATGTCCTCCAGCTTGATTATGAGAGCCCTAAATGGCTTGAGAGCACCACCTCCATCCTGCCAATGCTTCCACTCATTAAGCTGAAAGGAAAGACCTTTCCTTTGCTAGGGCACAAACACAGCTGGTGATGAAAAGAGGCAGGGTCTTTCTACAGGCTGCACCAACACTATGGAGCTCTGTTCTCATTAAATACTGGTGGCATTCAGTCTGAATAACTATCTCCAGTTGGTGAGGATACATTAATCCAAGCAGGTCTCTGCTAGCTATGCTTTTTCTAAAACCCAGCATGGATAGGATGCTGCGACCCTGTGTCATTTTTAAAAAAGTTGTTTCCCAAGAAAATGGTAATCACTACCCACCTAGATAGGTCTCAAGCTAGCTTCAGACTCTGGTATGGGGTGGAAAGCAATCTTGTTGCCTTGAGGGATGACTTAGGCTGGGGACCTGACAAGGTCTACAGGATCACTGAGGGATATTAAATTGTACTTGGGGTGGGGAAACACAGGCTGAAATCCTATTTGTATTTGAGGTTTCTGTCCTTTGCCACAATTGCAGCTAATGGTTATATTGTGGCTCTCAGTTGTGCAATTGGTCACATAACCAAGCATGTAGTCATTCAGCCTCAATAAGCCAAGGCAAGCTGCTACACAAACTTTACACAAAGTCCAATGGGATTCCAGCCACTGAATTCTTTGTGTATCTTGTCCCTCCATTCATATATGTACAGTGTTACATTTTATCCCATCTTTCCACTAAAAACAAGCAAACATCACTCAGAGTCATTTAAAGGCACCCTCATTTGCCATTTGTGGGCCTTTTTACACGACCCCTAAGATCCGCTGGCCACTTAAATTCGGACCAGAGATCTTAGGGGTTCGTCGCTCTTCCTCTGTCTTCCTCTGTCCCCACCCCCCTCCGCACTTCCTGGTTGCTGGCTGCCTGAGGGAGGGAGAAAAAAGAAAGAAAAGAATGCCGGTTTTGTTCCCGGCAGCATTCAGATCTCTTAAAGGGGCAGGGCGCAAAAAAAGAACAAACGGGAGCCAGGAGAGCCCCGCACTCACTATCCTTACACCGGATCAAATATTTGTCACCATCAAAGACCAGGTACAAGAAAACTGCTGTTTGGTCGCGCTAAAGTGGGCGGGGTCGCACTTAATTGTCTGCAAAGTCCGGAGCTGGTGGGTAAACATTTTTAAGGTTCGGACCTTGCAGCCATTTGCGGCAGAGCTTACGGGTCGTGTATAAACGCCCTAAGAGATTACAAGGAAAATCACAACACATAAGACACTTTCGACCTTTAACAGCAAGAATGGCAGTAGACGTCAATAACATGGGCAATTAATGCCTTGCAAACATGTTACCATAAGGGAGAAATATCAAAAGACAGCTATGCCTTTGTATTCAGAAATCTAAAACTAGTGCAGAGATCCTGAGACTGAAAAAAAAGTTTATAGAATAAAACAGACAATGGGGCCATTTTAGCCTCTCACTCAAAAGAGGATTTCAAAGGATGGGATGCTCTTGCTGGTGTCCATTTGAGCAACTGCTGGTAACATTTATTTATTTATTTTATTTTATTTTATTTTCATCCCGCCTTTCTCCTTGGAAAAGGACCCAAGGTGGCTTGCACTAATGAGGGACAATATACAGTCCACTACAATTAAGACATGTTCAGGTATTGAGAACAGGGAATTGACGAGCTATAAACTGTTCAGAGTGGCCTTGCTGCCAGATAGGTGGTATAAAAGTATAATAAATAAATAAATAATAAATAAATTTGATCTTTCTGCTTTACTGCAGAAGTCTGCTTTGGTCTCAACGAGCTAAACAAAGAGGATTGTTTTAAGACCTCCCTCTTTTTGAAGGACCAAGCAGCTTCAGATCTCTGTGCTTTAGTGCAAAGTCTCTCCATTTTTCATCTGCACCAAAGGTGTTGCATTCAGAATGCAAACAAAGGAGACCATATCTGTTCCTATTATTCTCTGGCTGCTTTTTTTTTCTCCTTTCTTTTTGCATCCACCAGCAATACCAAACCACCTACAGATTCATGCCTGCCTTTACCTACCCACCACAAAGAATGGCAGGGCTTTGGGCTGACTTGATGTTATGTTTTCCAAATATGCCATTAGCAAGCACTTGCCGAAAGCAACAACAGGATGCAAAATGAGAAACCAGTACGTTTACTGGCAAGGATTCTGGTCTGAATCTCTCTTGCTGGACCGGGAAATGCTGTTTTTCCTCTGTTCTTTCCCAGATGGGCTTTTTCTTCTCTCTCTCTCTCTCTCTCTCTCTCTCTCTCTCTCTCTCTCTCTCTCTCTCTCTCTCTCTCTCTCTCTCTCTCTGATACTGGCTAGCATCAAATAAACAGCTACTGCTTCTTTCAACCAACTTTAGCTTTTGTTCCAGTGACTTCAGTACTATTTCCTGCATTTTGAAGTACTACTCTGAGGAGATTTGGGGTGGGAGGTGGTTTCTCAATGCTAGTTGGGATAAATCCATGTTAACACGCAGGACCTGTGGTGTAGTCTCTGACTAGCATCTGTTGGACTTCTCAATACATGAAGCCCCCCCCCAGCATGACTTGAGTTGACACATAAGTAACTTGCCAATAACTTGCAAGTCTATAAGCAGACTCTTGTTCAACTTTTAACACGTCATGCCATGCCATGCCTGCCAACAATGCTCTACCGCCTTTCACCTGGGATGAGTTCACCACCACAAGCATGATGCTCAGTTAAGTAATCCCAAACAGAAAAACTACCTGTGTGACATGGCTTCATGTATTCTTTACGAAACTTATGTATCCTTACAATGCTAGATCACTTGAAATATTCAATCTCTGCAGCTTCTGTACAAGTTCAGTCACTAAAGTCTTCAGGAAGCCAAGGGCTTTTGTGTGTGGCTCATGCCCTAGAAGGCTCCAATAAGAAGTATTCCCTATGCAAATACCTTCAGCTTCCTGAAGAACTTAATGGATGGAAACTGGTATGGGCTCGGCACAGACTGAATATTTTAAATATAGTAATATGGCCTTGTAAAGATGCATAAGTTTGGTAAAAAAAAATGAACCCAATTCACACAGGTTTTTTTTTCTGTTTGGGATTACTGTATATACTAGAATATAAGCCTAGTTTTTCAGCCCTAATTTTGGGCTGAAAAAAAAGGGGCCCTTGACTTATATGAGGGTCAATACTTTTAGCCACTGAGGCAAGTGCTTGGGTCGGTGGCTAAAAGTCATTTTAAGCATTGTGTGCCACTTCTTATGACCCCTCTCTGCATCACAGGGGAGTGGCCCGCAATGTTTAAAATAACTTTTAGCCACTGACCCAAGCACTTGCATCAGTGGCTAAAAATCATTTTAAACATCACACACCACTCCCCCAGCTCACAAAGGAGGAGCTGCCAGGCCCTGCTGCATTTCCCACCCTAGGCTTATACTCTAGTCAATACATTTCCCCAGTTTTGGGGGGTTAAATTAGGGGCCTCGACTTCTACTCGGGTCAACTTATACTCGAGTATATACGGTACTTTCACCTTTGACAAACAGGATAGGCTCTACCAAAACAAAAAAAACAAAAACAAAAAACAGACAGACTTACATCGGACACAACCAACTGATATATCCAGAAACCAAAAAGAAGCATTTTCTAAAACACTCTGTAGCCATTTTCGATTACCCTTTTTTGAGCAAAGGGATTTCAAAAGGTGCTTGCAATATGCAACTGTCGAATGACAATGCACCAAGAAGGCTCATTCTGTGACCTGCGAGTTGTTTCAAAATTATACTGTATATATGTGTATTATTTTTATTGTGCAATATGTTAGTGGACTAAGTCAGTGTTTTTCAACCACTGTTCCGTGGCACACTAGTGTGCCGCAAGATGTTGCCTGGTGTGCCGTGGGAAAAATTGAAAAATTACTTTATATATAGTCAATATAGGCACAGAGTTAAATTTTTTAACATTTTCTAATGGTGGTGTGCCTCGTGATTTTTTTCATGAAACAAGTGTGCCTTTGCCCAAAAAAGGTTGAAAAACACTGGACTAAGTAACTGCGAAAATATACTGACAGCTCTGCTAGCTCTATGCACTATTTTGTGAACAGGCACTACTAATAATGTTCCTAATTCTATGCAGTCATTACTCTTAGCCCACATCAAAGCATTTAATCCATCCTTAAATCATATAATCCCTCCAGACTCCTCTTCTGCTGAGAGATTAATTTCGGCAGGAAACCTTTTCTGCCCTTCATGACTTAGAACCCTGATTTTTAAAGTCAGATATTTTCAGCTTAATGAACATGGCCTTTCATTTATCAGAATATATTGGAGGACTTGTATATTTTAGGGCCAATTCTTAAAATCAATGCAAATCACGTTGAAAACTGGCACAGTTCCAAGGGAAAACATTATTCTTCCTACATTAAGTAAATGTAATGGCAACAAAAGTAGAAGATACCTTCCCTTGTTGCTGCTGCTGCTGCTATTGTTATTGTGTGCTATCAAATTGCCATACAACTAGCTTATAAATGAGCACTATCCAAATCCTCTCCTCAGTCATTCAGCTCTTGTTGACTTGAGTTTGTGACTTCCTTCAGGATGCATGCACTGACCAAGAAAATAAACCACCATGCACAAAATCATAGCATACATGCTAAAGAGAGATGGAGGCCTCAGATGCCTTAATCCCTTCTCTTAATAACCACCATGGCACCATTTTTTGACTTTTAACAGTATGGAATCTACTGCATTTCTTTCTCAAATGATAGCAATGTGAATTTGAGATGTGATTTCGACTAAAATGCTGCTTCTTGGCAGTTTTTCTGTGTCAGGATCAATTGACAAATAACTGAGGGAAAAAAGCTTAACCTATGAATTGGGCTGTGGGCAGAACATACAGCTACAGCAGCTAAAAACACCGTAAAATATGGCCTATGTATTCCACTGAGAAGTCATAATGTCAAAATAACCTATCCAAAAAGGTGGTTGGGGACTAAACAAATAATCCATTTGTAACAATCTATGGTCTTCAATAGCCTGTACTGTTAAATAGAAATGGTTACTGCACAGTCTTAAAGAGAATTTTTAAAATGTATTGCTTCTTTAAGGCCATTTTGCTCTTTTCGTACACAGGCTTTAACAGATGAGGAGCTTTCCAGGGTAAAATACTCCAGGGTGATATCTTTGACCTAAGTGAGGATTTTTCCTTTAATTTTTCAGGTATGCAGATTAAGCACACAAGAAAGCAGAGGGCTCTGGTGAGACATTCTACCAGTCAATCCTTTTTGACTAACACAGGTGATATAAGAACTGCCAGCCCTTTCACAGGGAAATATACTTCTTCCTACACTAAGCACCTCTGTGTGCTTCAAGTAAGGTGAGAAGAGCTTATCCTCACACTGTTCCTGTTGTTATTCACAAACTGCCATCATCAGAGGTTCCTTGGAGAGGGGGAAGATCAAGAGAAAAAGACACAAAAAGAGATGCAAATGCAGAGGTCCCTATGGTTGGACAAATGTTGCCAGGAAAGTTCATGTTTAGTCTTCTAGGCAAACAAAAGAGGAAAATAAAATCAGTAATAAGTGTAGCAGGGTGGTGTCACAGATAGAACAGCACATGGGGACCGAGAAGATGTGGGTTTGAATTCCTGCTTGGCCATGGAACCTCACTGGAGAAAGATGGCCAGGGTTAAGAACTCTCAAAACACTTCAGAAATATCTCACAACAGCCCTTGGAAATCCTAAGGGACCCCCTGTTTCATTATGAGACTGTGGTTAAGACAGTGGTTCTCAACCTGTGGGTTCCCAAGATGTTCCTGGACTGCAATTCTCAGAAGCCTCCACCACTCGCTGTGCTGGAAGGGGTTTCTGGGAGTTGCAGTCCAGGAACATCTAGGGACCCACAGATTGAGAACCACTGGGTTAAGATCATCAAGAGGGGCCATCCTAAAAATAATAATACTGTAGTTTCAGACGCCTGCCTTACCAAGAATGCTAGAGAAGGTCTTTTCCTGTGGGGCTCCCCAACTCCGGAATGTACTCCATTCTGAGTTGCACTCTGGTTCCACTATGACTCATTTTAAGACAGGACTGAAAACACATCTGTTTTGACAGCCATAGATTACCAAACCTATGTTGTTTATAACCCTGCTGTGTTATTTTTAACAATACCCTTTGTCGATTTGAATAGCCTATTTTAACATAGTTACTCGATTTTAACAGTTTTTTTTTAAACAGCAGAGTTGTTTTACATACTTGATTTTTACATTTAATCAAAAAATTATTTTTTCTTTAGTGGACCCCACTTGGTAGTGGGATCTGCTAGGCAGATCCATTGCTTTGATGTGACTTTTTTTGGGAAGTTTGGCCGGCCTGCTTCAGGGCCTGTCACCTGCCATTTAATCAAATATGCTTTTGCTTATTTTTATTCTTTTAAGAAGCTTGTTTTTTTTAGTGGAAGGGTGGGGTATAAACATAACAAACACATCATAAATTAGGGCAACAATAACCAGATGTGACTTGTCAGCATATAACATGAGATAAATTGTTTAGAACACAAAACTAGTCATTTTAAAAAGCAATTGACCACAAATACTATAAAAATTACCTGAAAATTACCTTTATTGACTATAAATATCCTATAATGTTTAAAACTGTGGAATACCTCCCATCTGCACAAACAAGGACCAATTAATAAGACAAAAACTCTAGCTAACCATTCAGAACTGTTTCCTCACACAAAGATTATACTGGAGGGCCAAAGAGAATGAAACAAAGCAGCTATTCACATTCTCCAAATTAAATTAAAAGAAAAATCCCACCTGAATGAACTGAAATCTCTTCCTGAATTTAAAAGAGAAGATAGATAGTTTTAGTAAAGAAGGAACATTGAATCTACTCGTTCACAAGTCCCCAAAGCAAACAGCAATATCAACATGAAACTTGCCGATGAGATACTCTAAAAATATAAATTCATTACATTATCAGGGTATTTTTTAAAAAGCAAACATACTTGAACACAACCTCAGAAAGAGAACAATCTCTTTGTCTGCTTCCCTTCATCCATCCAAAGCAGAAGTGACACAGATATACTGTATATACAAACAATTGCTACAGAAGCATCGAAGGCCCCCAAGGGTCCTCCCAAGGCCTTAAACCAGTGGTGTCCAAACTTTGGCCCTCCAGATGTTTTGGACCACAACTCCCACAGTCCTTTGTCATTGGCAGTACAGGCTTGGAATTCTGGGAGTTGTGGTCCAAAACATCTCGAGGGCCGAAGTTTGGACGCCCCGCCTTAAACAAAAGGTAACAAAACCAAAGCTCTTGGTTCCTCTGAATGGAAGTCTCATAGTAGAGGAACTTCTAAGCAAACAAATCAAAGACAGTTCTTTGTCTGATACACTAACATCTTCAAATACAGATGTGTCATATGTCAGAGCCGGACACGTTTTCCCTGCCCCGTGTGAGTGAAGACACAGCTGAGTGAAACCTTTTAAGAGGGTTGTATAATTCATGCCCACGAGACAGCGTGCCCCACAGGAAAGCCTGACATCTCTATCTCTCAGACTAACATTCTCTGTGACAACAGCCCTGACTGCAAAGTATACACTGACCAAGAAGCCCTCCTTTTCCACCAACGAACAGGGAACAGCTAAAAACAAATGGATACACTCAATTTGTTAAAATTAAGAACTTTCTCAAACATGGTAACCATGTGGTATATGCCCCTAAGGTACACTTAGTATCCAAATCAAGTTTCAAGTGTTTAATATTCAGGGTCTTGAGGCAATGCCTCTAATAAAGAAAACCCGGGCAAGTCCTCTGGGTGGGTCCGCTTGGGGTTAGCAGGTTGGGAAACTCCCTCAATTTGGGGGGTGGGGGCAACTCTTTCAGCATAGGATGAGGTGCGCAGTCTTGGTGTAATTTTAGACCAGGCGCTCACTATGGAGGCCCAGGTGGTCCATACCACACATTACCACCTTAGGTGGATTGCGCAGCTGCGTGCCTTCCTGGATGAACCACTTTCAACACATTGATCCATGTACTGGTAGTCTCAAGATTAGACTACTGTAGTGCTCTCTACATGGGGCTGCCTTGGAAGTTAATGCGGAGGCTCCAGCTGGTGCAAAATACTGAGGCCAGACTAATAATTGGGTACTGAAAGATTCCAGCATATTATTCTGACTCTGGCAGCACTGCACTGGCTGCCGATCCGTTGCCACATTGACTTCATGGTCTTAATGTTGACATTCAAAGTCCTAAATGGTTTGGGACCTTCCTATCTATCAGATTGGCTCCTAACCCAGAGTTCTGCCCATGTCACTCATTAGTTGCAGGAAGATCATCTGAGGGAGCCAACACAAAGGGAGGCCCTTCTTGGTGATGGCCCCTAGACTCTGGAACCAACTTCCCTCAGAGATCTGCCAGGCCTCCTTGTTGCTAATCTTCAAGAAAAGATTGAAGCTTTTGTTATTTCAATCTGCTTTCCCTGGTTAATAACAGTTACATTGCCTTACTAATTTTGTGATCTAATCTCGACTGCCATTAGCTTATCTTTTTTATTTTTTATTTTTATGAATGATGTTGCTTTAGTTTTTAGTTATGTTTTCATTTGTAATATTTTTGTTTTTATTATATTCTTGTATCTATATTTTGTTACAGTTTGTGTTATGTTAGAAACCGTCCAGAGTGGCTTTCTGTCAGATGGGCAGTATATAAATCCAATAAATAAATAAATAAATAAATAAATAAATAAATAAATAAATAAATAAATAAATAAATAAATAAATATGTGTCAGTCTTATCTAAGAAAATAAATTGATATTTATATTAATAATATCTAAACAACTTGAAACAAAAACCTTTATAACAACCAGTAAAATTTAAATCTAAACAAGAGCCAACCTACGGTTATGTGTCCCATCTATGTGAAACACACAAGTGCAGAGGGAAAGCACATAAAATTTATCAATTTGATCTAGATCTATTGAGCCAGGGAATGCAACCTGAACTCCACCTCAGCTGCAAGCAGAATACCCACCTGACAAAACGAAGGATGTATTGTAGCAATGTAGTTTTACATTACATATTTATTTTACTTCAAATGCCTAAGAGCTCTGACACCCAGCTGAATCAAAGATGTAAGTTACTAAGATTTGACTGCTGACTGAATTGCTTATAAAACACTAGAACCTTTGTACGGACCTAGAAGGTCTAATACCTTTTATAATGTTAGGGGAAATGACTTAAAATGATCCATTAGGCTATCTCTTTAAGGAAAAAGTACCTAAGCCACTGCCACAAAAGCTATTCTATTATACAAAGATGGCGAAACAACTGGTTGAAAGAACAGGACTTTTTCCCAGAATAGAAATTGGGGAAGTATTTCCTCTTGGAAATATAGTTTTGTGTAAATCTGGTTCTGTCCTGTATGATAGAGAGTATACCCTTTTTTGCTCAAGAGAAAGATATCAAAAAATATAGACTTCACCTTGTTCTCAGAATGCCCGTAATTTTAATGCACAATCTAAGGTGAACTCATGAGCTATAAAACAATGATAAATGTTTGTGCCAAAAACCGGAGAGAACATGTGTACCACAGTCCTCTATAAGGGAGGTCTTACAATAGTATTTATATTATTTGCAGCCAGCTTTTCTGCCTATTCTCTTTTTCATAAGGAGGGAGCACTAGAGCAGAAGAGCTCAGCAGCCAAGGATCACCGGCCACAAGAGGCCCTTGGCCTCAATTCAGACACCATGGAACTTCTCAGGCCTCCTCTTTAAAGGGAGCTTACCTATGAAGACAGGCACGGGTAAGTAAAGGCCACTTTGCACCTTCCCCCTTAGTTTGTCTTTGTCTTTTTGCTTGCCTGCTTCATGTTTAGATACTGCCCAACTAGCAAAGTCATTGCAGTGGTTTACAAATACAGTGCTACATCGACTTACGAATGTTTCGACAACTGCAAAATCTGACTTCCAAAGGCTCTCCGCAGCCGTGCCAGACTGCTGATTTTGACAGATCCCTTATAATGGATTTTTTCTTATTTTTGCATGCTGTTTGTAGCTTTAATGTTACCTTTTAATGTTTTAAGATGCCTCTTCTAATTCCGTGTTCTTATCTTGAATATGTCTTAAATTTTCTGGGCTGTATATTGTCCCTCATTATTGTAAGCCACCTTGGGTCCTTTTCCAATGAGGAAGGTGGGGTAAAAATATTCTAAGTAAGTAAGTAAACAAACAAACAAACTACTGAGCAGCTACTTTCTCTAGAATCCACTGCTACTATGCCGTGGGCTTTAGTACTGGAACCTCAATCTCTGCTCACATGGAGGCACAAGTGATTGGCAAGGCAATCCAGAACAGCCTCAAATCCAAAGCATCAAACGGTTTGTTCAAAATGCAAGCTTGTTACAAAAGGTACTAACATGTAAAGATCAGCAATCATTTTCAGATTCCTGAAAATAATTGTGAGACATCGATCTAGCAGGCAAAAACTCATCTGAAGGAACCCTTATCATTTGAGCTTTTGTGACTAGAGATTCTTGTCCCACCCGCTTATCAAGTTTCTTAGTACAAGGAAGACCAAGGTAGGAGAAGAGTTCCTTCCCCGAGAGCAATGATGAGGAATTCCTCAAGGTTTCCAAGATCACATAGGGAGCATCTGAACTTTCACAAGAGGTGGAAGAAGCAGAAATCTAACAATGGAGTAGGAACCCCTGTATTTCCTCGGTAGGTCTTGATAACAGGGCAGACGCTGCCAAGAGGAAATACTCTGCTATCCTGAAATGTTCTAGTTCAGTCCCTCTGGTACAGATGCACAATCACAGCCAATGACAGAAGTATCAAGTCAGAGAAGTTGTTCCCATCACTGATAATCATACTCGGGTCCTTTAATAGAAAATGTCCTTAACATTTATGTAACACATTATTATCTCTGTATAGCACAAACGTACAAAATACAGTACCTGAGACATTAACCAAATTTATCTTACCCTGCAAACGGAAAGGTTAGAGCTGAGAAAACTGGCTTGAATTAGGGTCATTCTTTTTCACAGGTCAATCTCCAAACTAATCCGATAAGCCCTTAATGGTGGACACTTTCTCAGTATTTGGTGGCAGTATTTGGTATTTGGTGGACTTGATAATAACCACAACACAACCATTTAGGAAAGGTAAGTTTAACATTCTGGATGCAAATTCCAGATATGGAACAAATATGGAAGCTACAAAGAAGTGCTGTACTGTAACCACCACCCAGTCTACTAAACTCAGAAGCTTGCTTTTTGGAAGAAACGTGGGATTAATATTGGGCATATCATCTTCACTTTCTGCTGCATCATCACACCAAAAGAAAAGCATTTTCCAAGACTTCAGATTTGAAAACAGACTCCACAGAATTGGAAATAGTTCAAAGATTACTCACCAGCCAGGGGAGAAGGAGGTCAGCTAAATATACAAATGCTGCTCCCAGGGTGAACCCAACAGCTATAGGTAAGAATGCAAACATCCCAAACTTCCCAGAGTCCTCAGCTAGCTCAATGGCAGGTGCAAGAAGGGACCAGTAAGAAGCTGCCAGCATGACCTAAGCAATTAGGAAAAAATCAGCATCATTTCAGTTGTCAGGACAACTTTTCTCTCTTTAATAAGAAGCCTAAAAAGAAGAGTATCATTGACATGCATTGGTGTAACCCCAGGTTAGCGCATTACATAGAGCAGTGGTGGTGAACCTTCGGCCCTCCAGATGTTTTGGCCAGTCATTTGCCACTGGCATTCTGGGCTTGGAATTCTGAGAGTCGTGGTGCAAAACATCTGGAGGGCCGAAGGTTTGCCACCACTGACATATAGGAATCAGGAATATGTGGCCTCCATATTTTCTAGACTGCAACTTCTATAATCTCGCCTCACACAAAATGCACTATCATTGTGTAAAAAAATTAGCAATTTCCTCTATTTTAGGTCAAATTGTGTTCAGGTATTGGTCTGTTCACTGTTTTCGTGTACCACATAAGTCTGAGTTAAACATTTCAAAAAGCAGAACATTAGGACAGTATAAACATCAAGATGTACAGAGGTGTGAAACTGTACCACTCAAATCTGAGGAGATACTGAAAATAACATTAACTGCTTTACACTTTATTTGCATTATTAATACTTTCAACATAAATCAGATGAGATTTTGAGCAAAATCCTTATTTGTGTAAGGTTTAGATATCTTGCTGTAGCTAATTAATGAGGTTCTGGGATGCATCTTGATTGCCCAATCAGATGCACCATCAGACATGCTGCTGAGATATCCCCTGGCACTTCATCAATTAGCTGCAGCAAGTTAACCAAATCTTAACTTAAGAGAACAGCAATAGGATTTGGGCCAAAGGCATGCAGGAACAACATAAAATTAAACAGTTGCTAACAGCCAGCATACAGAAATATGGTGACACCATAACAATAACCACATAAAATAGGACATGCACATTCCACCAAGAAGCAACAGTATCAAATAAAAATTCCTGAGAGGTGGCCAAGGACTGCACAAATAATCCATCACTAACAAGCTGTGGTCGTAAAATACTTGTAATGTTCAACAAAAGTACCTTAGCCACTATGCTTTTTCAAAGATAAGATTCTCTTTGAAGTATCCATTTGTTTGAGGCATTTCACTCTCATTTTTCTCAGGCTGCAGCAAAATTGTTCCAATTTTTCCTCAAAGAACTGCAAAATGTAATTCCAGCTCACATTACTACCCTATGTTGCTGCCAACATGAATATATACCTCTGCTTCCACATGTTCTCTATTTCATCATTCGCTCATGCCACTTCAACTGGAGACCTGCGGTCCTTAGTCAGGTTGAACCACTAGCAGAAACTACTTTTTTTAAAAAAAAATGGTTGTTTAACCTTTTCAGTGAAAGGAAAACCCAAAGAATCAAAGATGAGAATTCAATGTGGAAAGATAAAACATTAAGATAACAACTATGGGTTGCAGGAGGCAGTTTTGAGTTAAACGACTGGAAACAGGAAAAGCTACAGGTGCAGTAAATTTTTCTATTTTGTGTGATCAAGAGGAATAACAAACTGATCTAGAAACTTTGTTGTGCACTTTTTCATAGCTATAACTGTTCACAATTGTGGCTTCCACAAACAGAAACCAATTGAAATTTCAATAAGATTGTACACCCTTCACTCCACAACACTGTATAGTTTGTTACCAGGATAGATTTACTTTAATCACAATTTAAATCATGATTTTAATAGAAAAAGAAACAGAGAGAGACTTGACAATTTAAATTAAAGAAAACAATTTTTGATTTACATTATTTTGATATTTTTAAAAAAATCATTGATTTATATTCTCTCTGCTTGTTACACATTCACAAATGCATATTGCATATATGGTTACAGGACTGGTACAATCACTTCTAGCATTAGAACAGAGTTAGCAGATCAGATCAAGCTTGCCTATGTTATATAAAGGTTGTGTTATACGCTTAGGAATTCCTCTTTGCTTTATCTCCCTATACAAGTGTTGGCAAACCTATGGCACGGGTGCTAAAGGTGGTACTTGCAGCTCTTTCTGTGGGCACCCGACATCGCCCATTCACAAGCACCTGGATTCATATTAAATTGCTGTATTGACACTTTGCGAAAAATTAGTGGATCTTGAATCGCATTTTGGGCCCTTGGTCTCTAAAAGGTTCGCCATCACTTCCCTATACATAGAATAGTATGTGTGTGTGTGTGTTGTGTCATTGCAGTCATGACCGACTCAACGTGACTCCATGTCCATGGAGTTTTCTTGGCAGGAGTACTGGAGTGGCTTGCCAGTTCTTACTCCAGGCGCCTACAGCACCTGGTATTCCCTGGTGGTCGCCCCTCCAAGTACTAACCAGGGCCGACCCTGCTTAGCTTCCGAAATCAAGCGAGATCGGATGTGCTTGGGGCATCTAGGCAGCATAGAATAGTATAGGGAAACAAAATGTGAGACTGGTTGCTTTCCCCTAGTGGTGACAGTGGGCTTACCCCCCTTCCTGAGAGTAAGGACGATATTCCCAATCAGCAGTTCACGTTTGGACCGAGCCAGTGATACAGACAGCACCCTAGAGGACATATGTGTGGAGTGGACATGGAGAGCCGGGGATTAAAAGAGGAGAGAGAGGAGAAAGAGGAAGAAAAATGGGTAAATGCCATTGACTGGGAGGCATTTGAGGCTAGGAGCTGCCACCATGACCAGAGTGCTCTACAGCCAATTGGAAGATGATCTCTCACCAGGACCCCAACACTGGATATTATGAGGAGTTCTTTGTGATGCCAGAGGGAGCAGCCTGAGTACACGGAGATGTTACAAGGTGAAGCAACTGGAGAACTGTCATAGGGCATGCCGCTTAAAGAATGCCTGAATAGACTTTGACCGTGCCTCTAAGCAGGAGTACCACACGTATGGTGCAGCTGTTGCCAGGAGCAACAACCAAGGAGTACCCAAGGAAAGCGCTCTACTCCAAGGACAGTTTAGTGCTTGCATTTAACATCCCTGTGGTGGCATCCTGTGCTTAGCATACCTGAAGGCTGTCTTGGAAGTGGTAGAGTAGGCAGGGTTCCACTCCTCCCAATAAAGGAGACTATTGTGGACTGGTTCTGTTGACCTGAATCGTTTAGGAGTGCAGTTAATTCCCTGGCACCCACGGAACTGCTTGAGTTTTGTTGTTGAGCCATGTCTGCTCTATTCCCATTATGTTGCTCCAGTAAAAGAGCCTATTCCTGCAAACATTCTGGGTTTCTCCTTGAAAGGGAAAGTCATACAAAACAATGAGGAATTCACAAAGAAACAAATGTGTCAAATTTGTGGCAAGACCAGAGTATAAAAATATTGCAAGAAGTGTAGAGCTGAAAAGACGTTTTATACACTTACTTAGGGCATAAACAATGATGCAAGTAGAAAGGGGATTAAATTATCAGAACAGAGAGGAAAATGCAATACACAGGGACCAATTGAGACATTTGGGTAGTGGGTGGCATACAAGCTAAATAAATAAATAAATAAATAAATAAATAAATAAATAAATAAATAAATAAATAAATAAATAAATTGGTGGCCTAAACACACCTTATGCTCAAACTGAGCAGACTGACAACTAGAATAAACATATAAAAGAAAAGAAAAAAGATTGGACTGTTCCCAACAGAAGGCCACATAACTAAGCTTACGCACATTACCAGTTGCACCCAAGAACATACTGGACATATCTGTACATATCATATGCTCAACAAATGTTTTACATTTATTTGCTTTGGGGCCGTACATCCCATAAAATGAGTTCAAATATCTTTGCTTGCATCTGGAACAACAGCATTTTTCAAACCAAATAGGGTGGACCAAAAACCCACAAGTCCATGAGATGGGCAAGACTTATAGAGCCTTGTCTAATAGCAGGAGATGGATGCATCAGGATGTCCAGCTGCATCTTATTAAAACAGTAAAAATAGGTCTTACAACATGATACTGTTCCCACACATATCATCCCATGAGTCACAAAATAAATGTTTCCATTCTGTTGTCCATGATTTCTGAAATCACTATACTGTATAGACCCACACTAAGGTTGTTTTCTAGTTGGTCCCAAATACTCCATTCCCATTTTTCTGCTTCTTTAGTTTAGCATTAGGAATGATGTCACTTTAATCATAGGAGACCACTGAATGAAGAGGGAAGGACTTCTCTGTCCATATACAGTACTCTATGTAGGACTCCACATGGACCAAGATATTGAGTTGTACATGTGTACCCTAGTTCATGTGTGGTGCACACACAGACAGAGCAGTCTGTTCTTGAGACAATCACTTTCTGTGATGGAAGCCATGACAGAGTTGGCAGGGTTAGCACACATCCTTCAATGGCAGGGGCTCTCCATAATGGAATAAAACTTGAAATAACGCCTACTGTAATCTGCAACAGCATGGCAGGTCAAAGCAAAGCCAAAGTGTGCTGTATATAATACCACCCCATAGCACTTAAAACATTCTCTGGGCAGTTTACAATTTATTTATGAAGACTACACATTGCCTCCCCCCGCCTGTGAGCTGGGTACTCATTTTACCAACCTTAGAAGGATGGAAAGTTGAGTCAATCATGAGCCAGCTTCCTGGGATTGTACCTGGAGTTGTGAACATAGTTTTGGCCGCAGTACAGCAGTTTAACCACTGTGTCACAAGGTCAACACTGACTCCCTCTCTTTCTACAACGATAAACATTGCAAGTGTCCACCTTCCTAGGGTAGCAATTTGATTTTTTTTTCTATCTGAGGCCATTGCCCTTGATGGACTATCAGCACTTTCAGTTTCATAGAATAAATGAATTGGAATGGGTCTGCAAGACCACTGAGTCCAAACCCCTGATTACTTGTTCCAGTGCTCCAGACAGGCATGGGATTTACAGCTTTTTTTCACTACAACTTCTAGAATTCAAGCCCCAGCAAGAAATTCTGCTAGAGTGAGCCACAAAAAAATCAAGTTCTCATTGAAGTTTCAGGATCATCACCTCTTCCCTGCCAAGGCTCTCTCAACAGAGGAACATTAAAGCATGCCATGGGTGGAGCTTTCCAGATTCTCTTGCACTAATGCTGGGGTTATAAAAATGAATGAATGAATGAATGAATATGTTGTCTGTGAAGATTCTCAGTCATCCAGGTTAGTTTATCTGGAAGTTGAGTCATGGCTACTGGACTTCTTTTATGAGAGATAGAAACTTTTCGCTGCTCATCCAAACAGCTTCATCTAGAGCAGACAGTCAAAGCTCCTCTATAAGGTCAGTTACTCTTCTCAAGCTGAAAGAAGCTCCATCTACTAGGACTATCTGCTGAAGTACATGGGACCTATTTATCAAAAATCCTTTTGTCCAAGAGCCTTTTCACACAACCCCTAAGATCCGCTGGCCACTTAAATTCGGACCAGGGATCTTGGGGGTTCATTGCTCTTCCTGCGTCCCCACCCCTCCGCACTTCCTTGATCCTGTCTGCGTGAGGGGAGGGAGGAAGAAAGAGGGGAAAAAAATGCAGGCTCACCTCTGAAGCCGGCCAGGTCGTCCTGATTCCTTCTCTTCTGGTTTTTTTTTTTTTTTTTTTCTCCCACCCCTTCTCTTAAAGGGGCAGGAGGCAAAAAACAAAAACAGAAGCGAGGAGAGCCCCACACTCACCAGATTAAATCCGGACCTGGGAATTTTCACCCTTCTAAAGCAGGTACAAGAAAAGTGCGCTGGGACGCGCTTAGGTGGGCGTGGTCGCACTTAATTTCCTGCAAACTCCGGAGCTGGTGGGGAAACAATTGTAAGCTCCAGAGCTGGCAGCCATTTGCTGCGGAGTTTAGGGGTCGTGTACAAAGGGCCCAAGTCTCCTTTCCCCCAACACATTTCAAAATAGAACAGTACAAACCATCTGAGGAAATGTGGCTGTCAAGTGCACCAGTAGTGCAACACAGAATGGAGACCTCCTGATCTGATCAGAAAACCCATGTAATAGCTTAAAACCTGCTTAACAAGAGTTAATAAGACTCTTGAAAACATAAAATATATGGATATACACTGTTTCCTAGTGACTGTGATGAGTGAGTGAATGAGTGAGTGCGTGAGTGAGTAAAACAAAGTTGTATAGCCACAGAATGTTTAAGAATTTTAGCTTTTACTCAGCTCCCCCAAAAAAATGACAGACTCGCCATCAGAAGACTTTGAATTGTGCCACAAGAGATCGACTTGTGTGTGAATTACTGATTGTGTCTTGTAAAAGGGGTGCATTTCGTAAAATTCAAAGCATTACATAATGAGGCGAGCAGCCCATGTTTAAAAAATGGCTTAAGAAGTCTTCGACACTTAAATTTCAGAACGTTGACGTCTACCACGGCCTATTAATGAAAGTATTGGCACAGCTGCCAGGGACAAACACAGCTGTAAGAGATAAACCTTTTAGTACATTATAACAGATTGTGTTCCATAAATTAGAATAACTTGCAGATGCTTTACTGCCTATATACTCTCAAAGCCAAAATATATTTCCATATGAGGAATACTGTGTAACTGTAATTAAGCACAGGTGAATCCTCTTTTGTCTTCAGAACATCGTAATTACATTCAGCAAGTGAGCCCTGTCTCATGAAAACCTTGGTTTCCTCCCTTTTCAAAGACCTAATGATGTCCCAATTTCACTCAATAAAATCCAATTTCTCTCAGTAAAACCCAATTTCTATGAACGTCTTACTGCCACTAGCCACCTTGGATAATGCAACAAAAATGTCTTTGTTGCAAATAAAAGGATTGGGAGTAACCACTACAGACAGTCTCCTGCCTCTGAGATGGATATTTCTTGCTTCAGACAGTGTTTATTGTTCTTATTTGTTTAAAATATGTCTATCCCACCTTTCTCCTCAGGAGGATCCAAAGTAGCTTACAATATTAAAACAAGCAGTGTAAAAACTGGAAGATGTGGGAACCAGTAGCCCAACTCGGAAGCAGCTAGTAACTGAGAAAAAGCCTGCTGGAAGATAAAGGTCTTTGCCTGCCTGTAGAAGGACAGCAAAGATGGGGCCAGCCTGGCCTCCTGTGGGAAGGAGTTCCACAACTTGGGAGCAGAGGAAGAGAAGGCCCTGGTGTCAAGTCCTCATGAAATGCACCTATGAGAGTGAGAACAAGACAGAAGCCCCCTCTGATTATTTTAAAACCCAGGCAGGCACCTTAAGAGAGATGCAATCTTTCAGGTAGGTTGGACCCAAGTTGTTAAGGACTTTAATAAGTCAAATCCAGCCCTTGGAAGTGTGCAAAGTGCACCAGCAACAAGTGGAACAGTTGCAACAGGAGGTTATGCAATTACTGTAACCAGCACTAGTTAACAATCAAGCAGCAGTATTTTGGACCTGCCAAAAATTCCAAACATTTTCCAAATACAGCCCCATGCAGAGCGTGTTACATTCATCCAAATGGAACTAAACTAATGCATGGGTCACCATGCCACTAGCTGCACCCATCTCCAAGAATGGGTACAGCTAGTGCACTAGTTTTAAGTGTGCAAATGCACTCCTGGGTACTGCTGAGACCTGGGCACCCAGGTTTAGGGAGGAATCCAGGAGAACACCTGAGCTGAGAGTCTGTATTTTCAGGGTCAGTGTAACACAGTTCAGCACATGTTGAAACCCTGCTCCCTGATTTGCCTTTTGACTGGCCAAGTGCACATCTGTCTTGTCTAGATTAAGCTTCACTTTCAGTCTTTGCTTGGATCTTCCCTCTTTTTTTGGACGCATTGGGTACCTTTACATAGTAAAATAAATTGCAGCTTGTGTTAAGAGCTGTTTGCTACATAGACCATCCATGAATTGAATGACAGATGGCCAAACAAACAAGTGTTTGTCTTCCCCCTTTCTAGTTTGTCTTCCTTCTCTTTAAACGATTTCCTCCATTTCTGATTTAGGGTTTCCAGACAGGAAAATAAAGCAGAATTGAGAGAGCTCACGTCATGACAAGTCATGGATTGATCAAGCCACTTTGTAAGCCAGCCAAAAATCAAGGGTTTAAGGCAGCAGGTTAAGAAACTACGTATTGACAAAACTGAAGAGGAAAACAGAGCAGGCATATTTTAACAGGCCAAGGGGTAAATTGCTGTGGTACTTTAAAAACTAACAGTTTATGTTTCAGTCTGAACTTTCATGGACCAAAGCTACCTCCTCAGACAAACAGCTCAAATGGTCCACTGCTTCTACACATATCTCCATCGTGTGTGTCAGGATCATCACCAGGTCAGGATACAGACAACAGACTAAGTGGTAATGCATCATTAAAAGAGGACTGAGATAGCAAAATGTTAATGATTTAAAATTGCAGGCCCTTCCTCAGGAAATTAGCTGTCTGCCAGGCAAGTCTGGCTGTCAGAGAAATGACAAGTTGTTTCAAGGACCATGGGTAGAGTATGTCAAGAATACCATTATTTTATACATATAAGATGTTATTAAATGACAATATATCTAATGGACTAAGAAACCTCCTTTTTATATATAAGCCCTTTGTTTTTGTGGCTTACTCCAAGCTCCCTTTGTAATTCCTTTTAACTACAAAGGTCTATTTTGAGATCAACTAAGAGAATATCCTGAGAAAGTGAACCGTTCTGAAACTTGTTTCTCTGTCTTCCTATCCTTGATGGCAGATTTATATCCATGCATTATTTTGAATGAAGACTCTTTGCTCTGCCCCATCTAGAATTTAGATGGATGCTGCTGGCAGAAGATAGCATATATCCCATTAGAGGTTGAAAAAGTAATTAAATCCCTGTTGTTGTGTCTGATGTTGTTAGAACTCTTGATGAGCTGTAGGGTATATATGGGGCACAACTAGCATCAAGGTTTGTGACAGGGTCTTATTCCAGATGCCATGCCTCCATGCTGTGTGCATCAATCGTTGTTCATGTCTAGTGGACCATCTCTTAAGCATAAATGCTAGAGAGGAGAGGGATGGCTGTGAGAAATTATCACTTCTAAGGTTTAGATTGCTGATATAATTATGATTTCTACAATCTGGCATATTAAAAACCAAAGTTCCAGTAGCAAAAATCCCATCAGATTTATGTAACATGCCACTATTAATTTATTTGATGCCAAGTTGTGTCTTAGTTGCATGCCTAATCATACACAAAGTAGTGCAACTGAGATACATCCTAGCACCTTGTCATTTAGGCCTAATTAGCCACAGAAAGTTATGAAAACCCATCCTTGGGCACTAATAGGATTTTAGCCCTTCTTGGTGATATTCTTAAAATATATTCTTGGACTTAGAATACATTTCTCTTTACATTGAATCTGAAGCCTGAGTATTAGAAGTCCAACTGACCATCTGTATAAAGAAAAGATTAACCAAACACACACACACACTTAATTCCTTCCTATGAATGCAGATGCTGCTGTTTGTTCAAGAATTTTTAATTCCTTTGGCAGACGTGCAAAAACACTTAATTCTTGTTGGAATATTTCTCATGAGAAACACATGGAACATTTGAACGGCATATTGATAAACAAGCAGTGTTCTCTCTTTTTTTCCCCATGGATAGGACAACGAGTTCTCCAACTCATGCTAGAAACTGTGACATTTGGTTATGTTATCCTTCAAACTGTTCTAGAAAAACAAGGATGCCAGATTATTCTTCAAACTCCTTGCATCTGAGCCAGACAGATATGATTGAGACAAATTAAACATCATATTCTTATATTTGTCTTTGCAACAGGAAGGAGAAGAAAGAAAGGTTACTTGCCTGTAACGATCGTTCTTTCATTGGTCATTCTGTGAATTCACAAACATAGGTCTCTCCTACACCTGCACAAGGTTATTCGGGGGTTTCCAGAGCTTAATTCCAATCACCTGTGGACCTCGTCCCCTTCATATAGGTCCGCCATAACCACACACCCTCAGTTCAGTTAGCTTGCCCGCCGCTGTTGAGAAAACACAAACATTGTGATGGACAGCGGGGAGGTCGGGTGGGAAGTGTGTGAATTCACAGAATGCACACTCAAAGAATGATAGTTACAGGTAAGTAACTTTTCGTTCTTCGTTGTGGTCTTCTGTGAATACATACATGGGTGACTCGCAAGCTAACTCACCAGGAGGTGAGATGTCACAATAAAACAGACAACATTACTGCCCTGCCAAAATCCACATCGGCCCTGGCCCTGATGTCCAGTCTGTAGTGAGAGGCAAAAGTGAGAGGTGGCACCCATGTGACTGCTTTACAGATGTCTGTCAGATGTAATCCTCAAAGAAATACCGTACAAAACACTACTGCCCTCATGGAGTTGGCAGGCACTTGGGTCAGCAATGGTCGACCTGCCAGCCTGTATGCGAGGAGGAGAGTACGAACAACCCATCTGGAAATGGACTGTGGGAAAACTGGTGGACCCCTGGAGAGCCCATGGGTTCTCTAGAGGAGATGAGGAATGAGGAAGTAGGGCTTGTAATGCTCTTTTGAGGTCATTGGACGGAGACTGGAAAAACATAGGCAAGACGATAGGCTACGAAAGATGAAAGTTCATTGACATCTTATGGAGAAAGAAAACATCAGGGTATAGTGTGACTTTGCCAGGGTGGAACTGGAGGTAAGTCAGATCCACCCTCAAGGCCACCAACTCACTCACTCAACAGGTGGAGGTTTTTGACACAAGGAACACTATCTTCAGGGTAATTATGTCATCCAACATGTACACCATCGGTTTGAAAGGAAGCCATGTCACAGAGCACCAAGGTGAGGGACTACTGAGGGGTTATGTGCCGAGCTGAGGGATGAGAGTTACTGAGACCAGGAATGCCTTAACAGTAGAGTGTTGGAAGAAGCAGGAGGATTCCAAACTCAGAGGCTGATAGGCTACAATAGCCGCCAGGTAGATTCTCACCATGGAGGTCAACATGCCCTGCTGCAAGAGGTGCAGAAGGAAAGAGAGGAGATCAAGTAGGTAGATGAGTAAGGTAGAGAATCCACTTTCCTGTGTGAAACGGTGGAAGACCTACCACTCTGCCACATGAGTCTTGGACGTGGTGAGTCTACGTGCGTGGGTGATTACCTCAATGAGGTCGGGTCGATCCTTCATGCCATCAAATGCAGAGAGGAAGGGTCTGGATGGCAAACCGCCCCACTGTGTTGAGTGAGGAGGTTGGGGTGGGGAGGGGGAAGGCAGATGAAATCTGTTGCTAGTGCCCGCAGGATGGTGAACCATGTTTGGCACGACCACCACAGAGCTACAAGGATCACATTGGCCCCATCTTGCCACAGCTTGACAATTGTTCTTTGCAGGAGCGGCAGTGTGGGAAACAGTTAGAGGAGGGTCTGGTCCCATTGAAACATGAAGGCATCTCCCAGGGAGTTCTAGAGGCAACACTTTGTGTTCTGCGGCAAGGCAAATATGTCAATGTTGGGAGTCCCCCACTGTCAAGAAAAATTGGAAAACATCTCCAGATGGAGAGACCATTTGTGAGAGGTCTCCATGACCCTGCTGAGGGTATCGGCAAGGGCACTGTCACAAGAGGCAAAGTGGACTGCTTGAAGAAACATGTGGCACTCCATATCACTATTGTGTTGTCGCAGCACATCTGGACCACATAACCTCAAACTAGATCCTCAAACCCCTGAAGCATTTCTGAGACTGTCATCATCTCCAGGTGATTGATATGCTGGAGGTGATGCTTGGTGGACCAAATACCATGCACTGTCAAGCCACTGCGGTGGGAACCACACCCCGTGGGGCTTGCATCAGTTGACATGTGAACTAAGAGCTTGTTAGGGCAAAAAGGCCTCCCTGTGGTGAGGTTGGCTCTGTCGGACCACCTTATGAATTGGTCTCTCAGCTCCTTCGTAACCTCCCAACAGTTTCTGGGGGGGGGGGTATCAGAGAACGAGTCAAAGAGGGAGAGTTACCAGGCTTGCAGCGATCTCATCTTTAGGGGCAGATGCTGAATTTTTGCCGTGGTAGACACCATCAGTCCGAGCAGCCTCTGAGCCACCTGGTTGGGCAGGCAGCCATTCACCTGGAAGTAGGCAATGAGTCACAATGCAAGATATCATTTGGGCTGGTTCCAGCCTGGATTTGGCATGGTTCACTTAGAGTCCAAGGTCCCGTAAAAGAGAGTAAATTCCAGATCCTTCACCACCTGGGATCGGGTGTGCTCTACCAGTAGCCAGTAATCCAGGTAATCTTGTGGTCTTTGGACAGCTTTGACACCAACTTGGGAACGGCGGTCAAAGATGGTGGGGAAGGCCTCCTGGTAGCCACCAATGTGACCAACGGTTGAGAATGAGCAAGACGATCCATACCGGGAGATAACGAAGAAAAGAAAAGTTTTACAAATGGTTTGCTCTTTCTCTGGAACTCTGGAGCTCCAAACATCTCAAGCGACAGCAAAAGAAGAACTGAGGGGGCGTAGTTTTGGGTGGCCTATTTGAAGGGGAGGAGATCCACAGGTGACTGGAATTAAGGTCTGGAAACTTCCAAGTAACCTTGCACAGGCACAGAAGAGACCCATGTGGGTATATTCACAGAAAACCCCGAAGAAGAATGTATTCATTCAAAACATCAATCATAACATGGAATACAACCACAGTTTTAAAAGGCGGAAATAAAGTAATCATAATTATATCACCATATAGTGTGGACTCAAATATATTTGTAAAATCATAGGATTTTTGAAATGTTTCATAATTCTGCAATTTGCTTCTTATTTTAAGCATTAGTTTTGGGGCATTATCATTTTGATTTCAGGTGAGTTTTGTAAAACTAATACAAAATCATACAATGAGCTCTTTCAAAAAAAAAAGGCTTAAAAACAAATGCTTTCCAGGGGACAAAATAATTTTAAATCCAGGCCAAATTTTCTTCCCAGTTTTAAAGAACCAAAGAGAACAGAGAAGGACACCTTTTAGTGCAGTACACTTTGTTTTTGAACTGGCTTAATGTGTTTTTTTCCCAATCACCCAAAACCTCAAAAAATTATCTTAATGAATTTCAATCCTAAACTACGGTACATAAATTCACTGGATCTTCTTATTCTGTATCACACTTCCACAGATAAGGAAACCCATGGTGGTTTTAAAATCTTATCCTCTTGTTGACAAGAAAAATTGGCACAAGATAGCCATGATGGCAGATCAAGGGCATCCAATAATTGTACTCGTTCAGAGGAACTATCTATGAGCCAATGATTTTCAAAGAAATAAGGCATCCCTAATTTTATCTGAATTATAGCTTGTGGCCTGAATCAAGGGAAGCTCTGTTTCATACACTTTTGGGTTGTTGTTGTTTTGTTTCTTGTTTATTTTTGCATACATGAGGAGAAGGTTTGGTTTTTGCCTTTCTTTGAATGCATCTCTGGAGAGTTTCCAGCCTTACCTTCTTGCAGCTGAAAAGGACTTGCAGTGATGGACCCTTGTTATAAACGTACACTGCCTGGGCATAGAATGTAAACCATTTCCCACTACTATTTTGTCAGCAGTTCTCCCCATCATGTTTCTAATGAGGCTTCAGGTGTGAGAAGGGAACTACATTGCTAAATTTTCCTGGAACCTGTTCCCTCTCTCTCATTATTATTATTTGAAATTCAGAAAAATCATTATGAAATTACAAATAAGATAAGGCACTCATAGGGAAGTAAAATCTCACTTAAGGGTTTGGCTAAATTGGTAAGTTTTACAGCCTCTTCCCCTTAAAAAAGAGACAGCAAAACAGAATCCTTCTCATAGAGTCTTCTGGAAAGAGTCTCCCAAAGCATCAGAGGTCTTTGTAGAAGCTGTGGCCACTACCATCTCAGCTTGAATGGAAGGCATAGGAAGCAAAACTGACTGGAGCCAGATATCCCGATTTGGACTATAATCAGTCCATTCTCCAATACTTCCACTAAGCCTGCAGACAGGGCATGCTCATCGATAACTGACATTCGGAGGGGTAAAAATTTCAGAGGAACCCTCCTAGCAAACGCTTCTCCCAAATCAAGATCAGGTTGCAAACTTCTCCAGGCTCTTCAGCTGTGCCAATTACCGTATGTCACAGGGAACCCAGTAGCAGCTGATCTATCCCCTCTACAAAGCTCCAAGCCACTTTCTAGCAGCAGCACCTCTTGCGATTTCATCCACAGCCATTAATTAAAACAAGATCGGTCATTTAATCCAGGACATGGAATACCAACCAAGCCTTCTAAATCCTACAGTAAAGAGGAGCATACACTTTCCAAGGAACAGAAAAAGACAGTTTATTTCTCAAACCAGGAATACACTCATTAAGACCTCATCTCAAGAGAACTGGCTTGCTGTCAAGTACAAAAGCAGACTTGAAGGGGAAGAACTCACATGTGCACATTTTCTTGGTGCAGATCTCAGCTTTGAAAAACCTATGACTCCTCCAGATAGAGGGCCACCACAAAATATCTGGCTCTGTGAGCTTTTCTGTCCCCTTTTCGTTTGTTTGGATTTGTTTGGGGGAGTTTATTGCTATGGGGAAGGACCAGAGGCTTTTTAATATGTTTTTTAAAGGGCATCCATCCTTCCCGACCCACTTTGTTCCTTCCCTTGCATCCAAAGTGGAAGCAGTTGACTTCCAGCTTCTCTGACAACTGCATGCTGATAACACAGCCTGATTAGAGCATCCCTGGGAGGCATGCACTGGCCACCATGAGGGCCAGCTGCTACTGCCACCACTGCCTGGGGACAATGGGAGAAAGGGTCGGTTTAAACCTGAGACCCTGTGTTGCTTCCGTGCTTGCCTGCTTACAAGATAAGGTAGATTTCTCCTTTCTTTTGCTTGCTTAGGAAGCACGGCTGCCTCCATGTCCTAGCCCAGGGCTGTCCAACTTTGAACAGGCTGAGGTCTACTTTTTCCAGACGAAAGTGCCTGAGGGCTACTACACTAAAACCTCTACTTATGAATTTTATCTGTTCCGAGCATATGCTCCTAAGTAAAAAAAAAATTGTTAAGTAGAGCAGCGGTTTCCCATAGGAACGCATTGAAAATCAATTAATCCTTTCTGGAGGGAACATATTTCAATGTATTCCTATGGTAAGGCTGACCATGCACATGCTTCCCTTACACCCACTCGAGCCGGTATGGACGGGTGCAAGGGAGACGCATGCATGCCTGCGCAGATCGCCCCTTCCGCTTCCCAAGTTGCTGGAATACTTTTTTAAAAAAGGTGCACTTTTCCTCCCAACCTGCCCGGGGCCTAACTTGACTACTTCTCCTCCTGTTTTCCTCCTTCTCCCTTCCAGACCCCTCGCTGCCACTGCTGCTGCCACCCACTCACGTCTGCCATGTTCTCTGTGCAGCTGGGATGGGCCAAGCCACCAGCGGGGCAATCACATTGCCATGGCGGTGCAAGGAGGAGGGAATGGCTCAGAAGGGGAGCAGGAGGAGCGGCAGGTCACAGTCTCTGTGAGGCAGCTGAAGGGGGAGGAGGAGGAGGGGGTGGAAGGATGGGAGGAAGGAATTATCCAGGGGGGAGAAGAGGGGGATGTCACCATGCAAAGGAAGTGGGCACACCCATGACCCCGCCCCTTGCTGTCCCCTCCACTCCCCTTCCTCCGCTCTGTACCAACAACTCAATTGGTCACAAGACAGTGGCACGCCAATCATCTGGCTGGTAGGGAGAGCAGTGGACTGTGCCATGGCCCTTGAACTGCCCCACTCAGCTGAGACAGTGGGCTGGCAGACCCAGAGCTTTGCTGGGGCAGTGGTGGTCCTTGGGTTGGGGGAGGTAGAGGTGGAGAACTTATCCCCTCACATTTTTATTGATGTCTGGCGGGCTACTTTTGAACCCTTCATGGGCTACTGGTAGCCCCCAGTGCACCTGTTGGGCAGGCCTGTCCTAGCCCAAGGAAGCCTCAGGCTCCTTCGTGACAGGCAGGGATGACAAACATTAATTGTAAGGAGGATGAGGCAGGAATATTTCCCTGTTTGGAAGAGCCCTAAGTGACAGTCAAGCAAGAACATTCAGACCAGCAACTTCTCATTGCACCATTGCATCAGGGGTCATCAAGACTGTATTTGAGATATTATTACCCTCTCTCTCCCCCCACCGCCCCAATCCAACAACCAATAAGCTAAGGGCAAGACTGAATGGACCATGCAGGCCCTCAACATCATACCTTGTGCTGCATAAAACAAAATGTCCTTGAGATGCATTGAAAAGAGTGTATACAAGGAGCTCTGTGTCCCCTCCAGCACATGGTGGTCGCCAGTCACAAGGCATGTTAGAAACCTTGGACAAGATGTCATTTGTCATCCTAGCACTCAGAAATCTCCAGAAGGAATAAAAGGTAATTGTGATGACGTCAGGAGGCTGCATAACTGTAGCAAATATCACATCTCCTCCACATCAAGAACATCTTTTATCTTCTAGATTAGTACAACGATGACAGGATCCTAAACTAGATGGGGCTTCTGTTGTCACCAAGGCTACAGATCAAGGGCTAATTACATCCTCTCAACTGTCTGTGAAGATTCTCAGTCATCCAGGTTCGTTTAACTGGGAGTTGAGTCATGGCTACTGGACTTCTTTTTTGAGAGATAGAAACGTTTCGCTGTTCATCCAAACAGCTTCATCGGTCTGAATACACCTAGTGCAAGAGACCTTCTTATAGTCAGCTTGACCTCTTGTCCCCGGGTCTGATTGGCTCATAAGATGAACAAAGCCTGAATAGGCTCGTTAGGGAGACATTAGTGACCATGGCCTTAAGGTAAACAATGGCCTAAGGTGCTGAAACCCATCAAGAATGGGTCATTAGCTGTGACCTGGTGGTGAAGGCTCCTTGATTTGCCTGAGTACTTTGGAAAGTACAGCCTGATAAGTAGCAGATAGACTATGCCGGAGCCCACCACTTCTGTTGAGGGAGGGATTTTCAATGCTAACATGAATGGCTTCCCTTACACCTCTCTCAAACCACCTCTCTTCTTTGTCTAATATGTGTACATCCTCATCTTTGAAAGAGTGTCCCTTTTCCTTCAAATGGAGGTGTACTGCTGATTCTGGTCCTGAGCTGTTACCTCTCCTATGTTGGGCCATTCTTCTGTTTAATGGCTGTTTAGTTTCTCCAATGTAGAGGTCTGAACACTCTTCACTGCATTGGACTGCATATACTATATTGCTCCTTTTATGGTTTGGTATCGGATCCTTTGGGTGGACAAGTCTCTGCCTTAGTGTGTTCATGGGTTTGAAATAAACAGGGATGTGCTGTTTGCCAAAAATCCTTTTAAGCTTCTCCGACACTCCCGCCATGTAGGGAATGACCAGGTTCTTCCGTCGGGTCTGGGTCTCAGACTGATCCCTTGTTCTTCTGGGATGGCCCACTGCTTTGTTGAAGGCCCACCTTGGATATCCACAGGCCTTAAGTGCTGTCTTCAGGTGCCTGTCTTCCTTCTTCTTGGCTTCTGAGGAGGTGGGGATGCTCTCTGCTCTGTGGCTTAGGGTCCTGATGACTCCTAGTTTGTGTTGTAATGGATGGTGGGAGGCAAACAGTAAGTATTGATCTGTGTGGGTGGGTTTCCTGTAAACTTCTACTCCTAGGCCACGGTCAGGTCTGATGATGACTGCACAATCCAGGAACGCCAGCCTGTTGTCTTGGGTGTCTTTCCTAGTGAACTTAATATTAGGATCCACTGCGTTGATGTGGTCTGTAAAGGCCTGTACTTCCTACGTCTTTATTTTAACCCAGGTATCATCTACATACCTGAACCAGTGGGATGGTGTTGTCCCTGGGAAGGTGTTGAGTGCCTTTTTCTCCACTTCTTCCATGTATAGGTTTGCTACAATTGGTGACACTGGGGAACCCATGGCACAGCCATGCTTCTGTCTGTAGAAGTCCCCTCTGTACATGAAATATGTGGTGTTCAGACACAGGTCCAGGAGCAGGCCTATCTGGTCTGGGTTGAGGCGGCTTCTGGAGGTGAGGGTGCTGTCTTCTCTTAATCTTCTCTTTACCATTATTAGCGCATCAGTGGTGGGTATGCTGGTAAAGAGTGATGTAACATCAAAGGATACCATGGTTTCCTCTGTATCCAGTTTGAGCTCCCTGACTTTAGAAACAAACTTTTCTGAGTTGTGTACGTGGTGGTCTGTGTGTCCAACCAGTGGGGCTAGGATAGTTGCCAGGTATTTTGCGATGTTGTAAGTCACTGAATTTATACTGCTGACAATAGGCCTGAACCTCTCAACTGCTGCTCTCTCTCCCTCTTTCAATTTTTCTTCTTCTTCTTCTTCTTCTTCTTCTTCTTCTTCTTCTTCTTCTTCTTCTTCTTCTTCTTCTTCTTCTTCTTCTTCTTCTTCTTCTTCTTCTTTTTTATTTTTGAGAAACAAGTAATAGCCTCTGGAGGAACAGAAAAGCAATCGAAATAGGAAAGGGATCCTTAACCCCTTTGCACTAGCACATCTTTAAACAAAAAATATTAGCTTTCTATTAATAAAATCAATCCATTCTTATTAAACATCGTTTTACATGGGTTCCCCTTATATTCATTTGTTAATGCAAGTTTGGGCCTTAATCTCTACTTCTCTTTTGATAGAACAGATTCCACGTTTGAAAATATTCTGACTCATCCTTCTCTTTAATCTTCAAAGTAAGTCTTCTTAATTATTTCTTCATCTGGAGCTATTCCTTCATTTTTCCAGTTGTGGCAGTACAATCCTAGCTGCTATCAAAATATGCAGTGTTAGGTATATGTTTTGTTTAACATTAAAACTTCTTATTTACCAAAACTGTTTTCCCAACCGCAGTTCTGCTCACTAGAAGAGAGCCCAGGAGGAGAGCAGCTGGGGAGGATTTTAGAAAAGGGAAACAACAAGTAAGAAAAGGATGCTATACATGCCCTGCCACTTCCCAGCTCCTGATCACAATCTCCCAGCACTCTCAACATTATTCTCATTTCAAAAGGCAGGGGCATCAGGAGATTTGGCAAAACAACTATCTGTAACATGCAATTGCTTGAAAAAAGCAAAGTGTGCTGTTATATATCACCCTGTAATGCTTAAAGCACTCTCTGGGAGGTTTACCATTTTCATTAGGCAGGTTACTCAATGCCCTTCTAGCCAGCTGGGCACTCAATTTACCAACCTTGGAAGGATGGAAGAATGACTCAACCTCAAGCCAGCTACCTGATCCATTAGGATCAAAAGCAATTTGTGAGGAGAGTTTTTGACTGCAGTTCCTAACCACAGTGCGACAAGGCTTCAGATTGGCCCAGGGGGTTAGACTCAATGGCCCTCCCATCTCCATTCTTCCATGATTCTTTGCTTCTATGAAATTCTTCCTCAAAGTGGCAGAGAACCTATATTGATCAATATACATTGCATACTAGCAATACCACTCATCACTTTCTATTCAAGACTAGAGTTGAAAAGAACAAAGCAGAAATGATGAAAAATAATGGAAAAGTTCATATTAGGCCAGTAGTAGGATAACCAAGATGAAACTATCAGGTATTAGTTAGTGAAATATACATATTAGACAGAATGTTCTATATGTATTTGATATGCATTTAATTGATTTAAAATGGAGTCTGTAAGAAGTGCAAAGTCACAGTGACTCAGTGTATACTGTAGTTTTTTCTAATGGAATGCAGGTGTAAAGAATGGACATAATGATTTTTGGCTGATGCAAGAGGTTGCAATAGCTATGATGTAATGTAATTTGTGATTGGACACCTTTATACATGTGTATAAAGGTGCTCTGTAAATCACTGTTCATTGGGCCTTCCGTGAGTAAAGGCACCTGTTATATATTTTGCCTATGTACTATTGTGCTGATATGCTGTTGAATTTTCTATCCATGAACTAATGTGATTTCCCCCTCTATTCCTTTTTGAAATTTATTGAAGTTATGTGATGCTGTGATATACTTTGTACATTTGCAACACAGTTGTTTAGTTTTAAGAAAAAAACTGTCTCTGGCTCTAACAATCTATTCATCAAGTATTGCTTCTGCTGATTGACTGAATAGCTCATATTTTGATAGAAACATCTGGATGACAAATATTGCTTCTCTACTGGTGCCTTCTGTCACGAAAAATTCAAGATACGATGCACCTTGAAAATGGAAAACTTCCACAAAAACTCAAAATATGAAATTTTCCTATGGAAAGCCCCGAGATACGAACATTTTGTGGAAAACTTCAATTCCCAGAGTGCATTGCACCCCATTCAGATTCATCATATGACAATTTCGCGATACAAAGTGTCCCAAAGGACAAATTAATTTCGTATCACGAGGTACCACTATACAATATATATTTTTAAAAAATAAAGATGGGAATCTATGTTCACTACCAGGTGTAAAATCTCTTCTTGAGGTATCAAGGAAATACAAAGGAAAACAGCATTTACAAAAAAAAAAAAAAAACCCAATATAGCTAGATCTTGATTTAGCTGTAAAAAAAATGATTGTATTCAATTCTGCTATTTCCTTTGCTTCTGGGAACTAAATTTGGATATATGTTTGCCCCAAAGGATGATGATAACAATTCTTTGCTTGTTCTGTATTGTGATCCCTCTCATGGAAATGCATTGCACCACAATGCACCATCCCCAAATGTCTCTTCACTACACCAAATTGAATTAAATGTATTTTAACATAATAATAGAATAGAAGCTGTTTTAGACACTAATTTACCACCACCAGGAGTATAATCTGTACTGTCTGGCTAACAATTTTGGCAAACTTTTTTTTCATTAACTCTAAAGAGAAGTAATCCCAAGGCGAAACAAGCTCTCGTATAAATACATTAAATAAATACATATTTTAAAAGACCTTGAAATGATTCATATAAATTTTATTAAACAATTATCAAGGCAGTGACAGTTACAAGGCATGACAGATGTAAAACAGCTATAGTTACTACACATAATGGCTCCCATATCACAGGCGGTATGATTCAATACCAGGGGCCGGGGAACACAAACAGAAGTGCCATATCTTGCTTATTGTAGTCCCACAGGCAACTGGCTAACTACTGGGCAGAAGAGGGAGGTGGGGAGGTGCATCAGAAAGGCGTACTTCTAAATTTTCTAAATATCATTAGGTTCTTTTATCATTTTTTTTTCTGTTTGTTAAACTAACAGACAGGGCAGTCCAGAATGATACTCCCAGAATGATATGTTGAGACAGAATCTAAACCTTTTTTGAGTTGCGCCTCCCTTTTGCAATTGTCATGTAACCTGAAACACACACACACACACACACACACACACACACACACACACACACACACACCACCATGTTTGCATTGAAGGGCATTTTTAATAGAGTCAAGCCATCCCGTCCCAGAAAGTTGAGGCTTCTTTGAACAGACCTCGAAAGAGAAAAACTAAGTGGATCGTTATTTTCCAGTGATTTTGAAAGGCAAATATTTACCACTCTTACAAACACAGAAGAGCACACAAGGGACATCCCAGAATTAATGGGCTATAATATGAGTTAAGCACAGATTTTCAACACACTTCCTCGCACTAATGTGGGTCCCCAGGGGCTGTAAGTGTCTAAAACTTTCAAGATTTTCTGAAATGAACAGCTCTCAAGGATTAATGCCCCTGGACTGGAAAAAAAGAGGGAAGTAATTAAAATGAGGAAGGAAGCGGAAGGGGTGGGGGAAGCAGACTGGTACAACATTTTTTTAGTTTTAAGAGCCACAGCAAAGAACTAGCCTCTACAAGGCAAATGCCTTGCTATGGAATCCAGGGTGTTCACTGCCAAAGTACATAGAGTACTGTATATAAGTAACTAATTAATTAATTAATTGCCCTTCTATGCCAACTTTCTCCTAGCAGTGGGACTCAACACTGTCCAAGGTATGCCATTACCATAAAAAGAACAGCAGCAGACAGCAGTAGCCGGTGAGGAAACAGACCTTTGCAGTAATATAAATCTGACAGTGCATTCTTCATTTCTTCACCTACTGTGGTTCTTGTTGCTGTTCAGTCCTTAACTGCCCTGCTCAGCTTTCGCAGGCACAACCCTGTGGCTTCCTTTAGGGAGTTAGCCCGTCTCCTGTTTGATCGTCCTCTTTTGCTGCTGCCTTCAATTTGTCCCAGTATCCTATGTGCTCGTGATGCACCCAAAGTAGGACAGCTTCAGCTTCAATATTTTTTTCCTCCAGAGATAGCCCAGTTTTGATTTTATCTAAGATCTACTTTTCATCTTTCTGACAATCCAGAGAGCTCTCCTCCAACACCGCCTTTCAAATGATTCTTTCCCCCACCACCACCTCTTAAGCTTTCTTTACTGTCCAGCTTTCACACACCCCAAATGCTGATCAGAAACAAAAATGTGTGAATGATCTTAAGTCTTTGTCTTCCATGACCCATCCTTACACTTGAAGATCTTGACTCAGTCCTTCATGGCTGCCCTTCCGAGGCTCAGTCTTCTGAGTTTTGGCTGCATTCTTCATTTGGATTGAAGACTGAAGCCAAGTAGGCAGAATGTTCAACCATTTCAGTTTCTTCGCTGTCCATTTTAAAGCTGTGTAGCTCCTCTGTAGCCATGATTCTGATATTTCTAATGTTCAAATTGCAGTCCCACTTTGGCCCTGCTTTAAACTCTCTTCTCACTTTCACTGAACATTGTTCCAAGTTGTTGCTGCTTTCTTCCAGTAAGATGGCTGTTGATAATTTCATTATAAGGTGCTGGACTTCAAGGAATGGTGCCTTGTGATTTACTTACTTTTTTTCGTCACTGCTCATGCCTTTTTCCTTTCCCGAGAAAGTGTGCTTTTTAGACTGAAAGCTCGTCGCTTAAGGACTACCTTGTTGAGTCTTGATCTACTGCCCTTATGGTGCCCTAAGAATCTTTTAAGCTGGAAAGCACAGCGCTGAAGCTTTACTGAATAATAAATAGTAATGCTTCCATACTTAGAAGAGGATGTTCTGTGCCCTGAATACTTTTAGTTTAATCAGAAGCAGGGCCAGGTGAACCTATGAACATCCACGTCTTTCCAAAAAGCTCTTTACAGACCATAATTGCACATTATAGCTTTCTGAAAAGAACGTGTTAGCAATTACCTAACAAGATCACTAAGGTCCTAGCCAGCAAATGCATCTCAGAGAGTACAGGCTTCAAGAGATGTCAGGAGAGTAACTTAGAAAGACAGGTGATAGTTTAACCCTCCAAAAACCCCTTGTTTACTGCAAACCTCTATCTGTCTCTGTCACCAACCATATCTTCCCAGGCCTCCTTCTCCATTTATTAGGCTCTCTCATATTCAAAATTAAACTCCCGCTATTGCTTCAATTTATGCCCACTCTCATCCCCTTTATACACTCAAGACCTGTGGTTCTCAACCTGTGGGTCCCCAGATGTTCCTGGACTGCAACTCCCAGAAATCCCTTCCAGCACAGCGAGTGGTGAATCCTTCTGGGAGTTGCAGTCCAGGAACATCTGGGGACCCACCGGTTGAGAACCACTGCTCAAGACACATAAAAGGCACACATTCCAACACACAACTCTGGGGAAATGAGGCTTTCTCTTCCGCAAGTTTTTCGTCCTCTTGCTATACTGTGCCTTTTCAGTGGAACAGAGCACCCACCACCTCTACTGGTGTCAAAAGCATTTCACACAAAACACAACAATGGAGAAATACTTCCCCACAGACCTGAGTCTGGATATTTTCAAAACAGAAAGATTGGGGATCATGTCAAAGCACAAGGCAGTGCTTGTGGAAACATGTCAACAATTTAATGTCCATCGTGCTCCAGTACACCATGTCTACTCAAAAGTAAGCCCCACTGCATTCAACCGGGCTTGCTCTTGGACAAGCAGGCAAATGAATTGGAAGCCATGCGGTTTCAAGAGCTTTCATTTTTAACACCCCAACCTGTCTCTCCAGAAACATTTCTCCTCCCGCTGCCCCTCCAATTATATTACTTTGGAGTTAATGCCAACTTTCTGAGCACGCTCTTTGGAATTCATGTGAAAACACTGGCAAAAAATAGTACAGTGGTACCTCGACTTAATCCGTTCCAAACACATGCTCTTAAGTCGAATTACTCTTAAGTGAGGGTACCTCTCTCAAAAATTGAAAAAAATAAGTTAAAAATGAAAAAAAGAAAAAAATGTAAGTTGAGCAGACCATATCTAAAATTTGTAAGGTGGCAGTTCAAATGCCAACACTTTTCCACTCTTAAGTTGAATTGCTCTTAAGTCGAGCTGCTCTTAAGTCGGAGTACCACTGTAATTACTGCAAGCATCTCAAAGACTCAAAATTTCAGAGCAACACAAAAAGGGGGCTTGAACCAAAATGGCAAAGGTTATAACACTTGACGAAGGCTGTCATTTCGCCTATGTTGGTTACATTTTGCTTTCCTTTCGGAAAAAGGTTAGGTGTCCAGGTGAACAGCGAAATGTATTCCCAAATAGTTTTCTAAAGGGGGGGGACACTCATGGTGCTTTAGTGAGATACACTGACATGCAGTACAGAAACTCAGGACACATGAATGTCCTCTGGTGTTCAGAAAGCAAAAATACTTTGTCATCTTTGACGTGCCTGTGTGAATCTTTTTGAAACACCTGAAGCTACAGATAAACCAAAAGCCAGAGAAAGAACCAGGAAGCTGTGTTGCAGTGCTGGTGTAGGGGCAGAGTAGGCACTCGGGAATATCCACAGGTTCCATCACAACCCATAATTACCACACCCTTTCCAGGATGAGTTGCATGTTCAAATCATCCTTCAGCCAGGGGACATTGTAATTCAGATATGTCAGCTTGCAGGAGAGACCGCCGCTTTGGCTAGGGACAAGTTAGAAAACAGAAGAGCAAACACGCATACATGTCCAGAGCCAGTGAGGCACCAGCCACAGTTCTCAAAAAGGAGCTGAATATACCTCAACACTAGAGTAAGTGGATGTGAGCTCTGTAATACGTATATCACTGCAACCTCAACTACTCCTGTTCATTGCCCCAGCCAGCCAAGCATCCTCTAGGTCAGGCCTGTCCAAACTTCAGCCCTCCTGATGTTTTGGACCACAACTCCCAGAATTCTAAGCTTAGATTGCCAATGGCAAAGGACAGTGGGAGTTGTGGTCCAAAACATCTGGAGGGCCAATGTTTGGGCATGCCTGTTCTAGGTGACCCCAGGCCATTCTCCCAGCACCAACAGCAACATTCAGTCATCTCTTTGTGGCCACTTGGTAGGTTCCGTCTCGATGAGACTGGCCAGGGAAGGGAGGAACACTGTGAGGTAAGATAAACCATGCTAAATGATAAGCGATATATTGATTTGCTAAGTAATTTACAGCCAGGGTGTAGAGTGGTTGGCAGGTGTTAAGTGGATCCCAGTACATCTGCACTGGCTTATGGGCATAGAGATATTTGGATGAATGAAAGGGCAGTATGGGTTGGAATCAATAAGAAGAGAGATTGAGTGAAGTCACAGAACCTGGGTCTGAGAAAGATAGTTGGATAGAGATATGGGAAGAAAAACGTAAATGCGGAAAAGTGATATTGAAAAGTCAAAATCTTCTCAGATATGCCGTCAAATGGTACAAAGTGATGGCATAGGCATCTCAGGGCTGTCCAACTTTGGGCCTGAAAAAGGTCTACTTTTTCAGGCCCAAAGTGCCTGAGGGCTACTACATGAAGGAGCCACAAGGGAGGAAGGAAGCAAAGAATCGGGAGCTGGCCCATTCAAGCAGCTCTCCCCCACCACCATCACAACCACACATATGCCACAAAGCAGGAGAAAAAAAAAACGGGAACTAGACCAGCTAAGCAGTGTTTCCCCTCCCACACACACACACATTCCACAAGGAGGTGAAATTTAAAAATCTGGAGCCGGCTCAATTAGGCCTCACGCCCCCCCCCAACCAAAAACACACATGCCTTGCAGCCCTCAGGGATCAAAATTAATTATTATTTTTTAAACAGCCGCCAACGGGAGCCATTGGGCACTTGGCTACCCACGCAGTGCACAAAACACTTCAAGGGCCATCCAGGCTGAAAATTAATTTTTAAAAAGCAGCCACTAATGGGAGTGAGCCATTCACGAAGTTCCACAGGCCTGATTACTTTTTAACTCTTCACGGGCTACCAGTAGCCTGTTGTCCACCTGCGGTGCAGGCCTATCCAAGGGTAAAGGTAAAGGTTCCCCCCGCACTTGCGTGCTAGTCGTGTCTGATTCTAGGGGCGGTGCTCATCTCCGTTTTTAAGCCAAAGAGCCAGTGTTGCGCAAGTCTGTGGCCATGTGGCCAGCATAGCTGAACACATTTCTGCATATGGAACACTCTTTACCTTCCTGCTTTTTATGACAGTACCTATTGGTATTTATATACTTACATCTACCTGCTTTCGAACTGCTAGGTTGGCAGGAGCTGGGGTTAACAGCTGGAGCTTGCTCCGCTGCGTGGCACCCGGGACTCGAGCCGCCAAGCTGCCGACTTTGCAGCAGACAGTTTCAGCGCTCTAGCCCACTGAGCCACTACACCCCCTACAGGCATGTGCTCCTATTGGCACCAATTGTGAGACCCAGTATAAGATAGGAAACCACCACGGGCACTTCTTAATTTTGTAATCTTTAATCACCTTTAAACTGTAAAGCTGGAAGGGACCTAACACAGCCTCACGCTTTTGGCAACTCACCACTGCTGGCATTATGCCAGTGGAACCATACGAGATGATTCCAGCCTTTTGGCCAAAGGGAGGCAAAGCAACCCCAATCGCCAACATAACATTGCTAGGGTTTTTCTCCCCAACAGTGCCTCATCATGACCAAAGGATGTTGCTGCGCAAGACCCAAGAGCCCAAAAGGAACATAACAAACTTTAGGCATTGCTAGTAGTGAAAGCTAGCTGGCTGGATTGTTCAGTGAGCTAGGAATCAGGTTGTAGAACCAGGGTCGGGAGTTCCGTTCCCCACTGTGTATCCCAGAAAAGCCAGCCTGTATGGCTCTGGGCAAGCTTCACAGTCCCAGGGTGCACATGCACACACACACACACACACACACACACACACACACACACACACACACACACACACACACACACACACACACACACTGCCAGAAGAGAGGAATGGATTGGTAAACCATTTCTGAGTACTCTCTGCCTAGAAAAATATGGAAAGGATCACTGTAAATCAGAACTGACTGGGCAGCATGGAATTATTAAATATTGAAAGCAAGATCCTAAGAAGATCCTGATGGCACCATAACCCAGGAAACAAAGGTGCTTTGTGTTTGCTTAAGGTGCAAATACATTGTGGTATCCCTAGTCAAGGATGGGAAGGGGAAACCACACTGTCTGCTTCCTCTTTAGGGATTGGTCCCTGAGAGACGATTTTCTGCAGAAGTAAGCGTTTCCAAAAGAGTAGTTGTGCCTTCCTTCTTGTGAAATTGGTGACGAAAGCAGCAAGATGCATACCTAAACATGCACAAAAACCAAAGCAAAGGATACTGGAAATGCCACAATGTTTTGAATGTGTTAATTTAAATACATAGTTATCTCTAAAAATGCAGGTTCCATCTTGACAGAAGTGTTCCTTTCAGAACTGATCATTTGACAATTAATATCTGAACAAGGTTTTTGACAGAACTGCTACCATGCATTCCTCTGAAATGAACTCAACAAGATTATTTTTTTAAAAAAAAACACCCGTACAAGGACTGGCTGTTTGTCAAAATGGGCAATATTACTGCTTCTCGATTCTTGAATCTGAAAGCTAATCCCGTCACACAGGTCTACACACACACAAAAAGAACGGTATCAAGTACCTAAGCCGTTAAACCTTGTCAGAACTCTGCGGAATAATCAGCAAAACAGCCTATAAAATTCATTTCACACATGACTGCTTAACTGCTGGAGTGTGCAGCACTCCTCTGGAAAGAATGACTAGCCATAAAACCAAATTAGCACTTTTATTATTTTTCTAAATCATTTTTAAGTTCCTCCCTGATGCACAGCGTGGTCTTCCATCACTTCTGGCCAATCCCAACCACCTTTTTAGCAGGACAAAGGCTAAACGCATAGAAGCACCCTACGGAGTTTCACAACACTGCACTGCATCCACCACACGCACGCCGCAGGTCAGCCACAGGCTGTCCAAGGGCATAAGAGCTTCACTGTGATGTTTAACAGGAGAAGGAGAGAGAGGGGTGATCTACGAGCCCGCTGAGCCTAACACATCACTTCCCCGTGGCAAGATATACACCCAAAAGAAAGCATCTCTGAGTTTGGACTTATAAATGGCCATTTGACCAATGCTTGGTAATTTGGAGGTGTTGTTACATAACTGAGAGCTATCTCAAACATAAGCATTTCGTGTTCGGCCACACAACCAGACATGTAAAAACACTTTTCATCACATAGTGGGTGTGGCATCATCATGGGCACAACAGAAAGACTAAGTGACATTTAGGCTGAAGCTCCGCTGGTGACTATGGGCCTTTTTACACGACCCCTAAGATCCGCTGGCCACTTAAATTCGGACCAGAGATCTTAGGGGTTCGTCGCTCTTCCTCTGTCTTCCTCTGTCCCCAGCCCCCTCCACACTTCCTGGTTGCTGGCTGCCTGAGAGAGGGAGAAAAAAGAAAGAAAAGAATGCCGGTTTACCTCCGTTTTGTTCCAGGCAGCATTCAGATCTCTTAAAGGGGTGGGGTGCAAAAAAAGAACAAACGGAAGCCAGGAGAGCCCCGCACTCACTATCCTTACACCGGATCAAATATTTGTCACCATCAAAGACCAGGTACAAGAAAACTGCTGTTTGGTCTTGCTAAAGTGGGCGGGGTCGCACTTAATTGTCTGCAAAGTCCGGAGCTGGTGGGTAAACATTTTTAAGGTCCGGACCTTGCAGCCATTTGCAGCGGAGCTTAGGGGTCGTGTATAAACGCCCTATCTCGCCCACGTGCCTGATTAAAAGTGGCAGCTCTGCCCCATGGAAAAGGCTAGTATCTGGCTTTATTGTGGCTCACCAAACTGGTCTTTCCAGAAGAAAGCCAGATCAGCCTTGTCCTCTTTATTGTTGTTCCAAGTAAGCTGTCTAACTAGACCTTTCCAGTGACTGTCAGGCTAGCCTGCTTCACACCTTACTCAGGACCTAAAGAGGCTGAATGAGCAATGTGTTTTAGATCTGTTTCATCTATGTGTTCCTGATGACCCCTATGGACTAGCCCCAAGGTGGATAAAAAAAATCAATGTGTTTTATGTAAAAAGAAATGGATTTAAATCACAATTTATATAATAAATATAATTTATATAATAAAACCTGTCAAAAATCATTTTTTTCTGTTAAATTATTATTTAAATTCATTTCATTTTAAAAAAATCAAATCCGCCATTATCCCCATCATCAGCTACACCTTGTGGTTCTGTAATGAAAAGGAAGGGGAACAAGGAAACATACCTTCGCCTTGCCATGCAGCCACGGGCACTCACATTGACTGATGTGCTTTAGTCTAGAGGAATACTTCTAGATTAAAGTCTAAGAATATGTCATTACCCAGTGTAAGAGTAATTACAGATTACTGCCTAGATGTTTTTTAAAGGCTATTACTTCTGAGCCTGGGGAAACAGATTCAAAAACTTGTGAATGAGTAACAGGAGAGGCCTCAGGGATGGAAATTCAACTAAACATGTCATACAAGTCATACCTATAAGAACAGTTTGGAAGGTAAGTGGTTCCCATACAGTTGTGGTCTGTCAAGTTAACACTAGATTGCTCTCCCATGAGCATAAAAAAAGGAATAAACTCAATGTGGTTACATTATTTGTATATTTTTAAACAAAGGAAAAATCACTGGAGAACAGTTTTATTAAAATGGATTCAAAGTTGAGGGGGGAAAAATAACTTCCTAGTGTGTCCTCTCCAGAGATCGGATCCCAGAGTATGGTGCAATTCATAGTGCACAGCTGTGGCATGAGGAATCCTTTCTTGCTGCCCAGTTCCACACCAGTCCCATATATGGTGTGGAAGAACCTTGGAAGACAAGGAGGGTTACCTAAATTTCCATGCTGGCAGTACTTTGCTGGCCCTTAAGGTCAGTGCTGTAACCCAGATGGGAGAATATGTGCCTCTCTCAAGGTCTGGACGTCAACTCTCATCTCTCCTAGCCCATATAAATAATGATACACTGGCAACATCTATAGCAGTGGTTCCTAAGCTGGGACAACCCTAGTGTTCTTGGATAGCAACTCCCAGAATCCTTCCACACTGGCCATGCTGGCGAGGGGTTCTGGGAGTCACCATCTGGGAGCACCTGGGTTACCCAAGCTTGGGAACCACTGATCCAGATGTCCCCAGCAGAAGGCTCCCTGGGCATGTCAATTAAAGCAAAGCATTCCTAGTCCTCAGTGGTCTCCCCAACAGAAAAGGAAGAGCAGATGAAAAGCACACTTCTTCCACACAAATATTGCTTCCCTCTGTCTCCAAAAGCCCACACTACTACAGGAAAGTGTTGTGCTGTCCTTCACAGGGATGGAAAATCCTTGGCCTTCCAGATGCTGTTGAACTGCATCTCATCCTACCCTCAAGAAGGCTGATTTGTAAAACGGGTGAGATAAGGAAAAAAAACCTGCTGGGACCGTGACCAATGCCATGCAATCAGCACTTAATGGATTTCCTCTGCTACTGGCAGGTTATCTCTAACATATAGTTCAGCCCTCAACAATGCCTACGGGCTTCATTAGCCACAGGGTTTAATACAACAGAAAAACTCCTCCTTGCGGCCAAGCAGCACTTGCTCCAGCAGATATTTTTAAATCAATCCCAAACCTCCTTATCTTTCAGGAAGTCCTCTGTTCAAGCAGCTCTACAGTGCTGTGTTAAAAAAGTCTGAAGCATTTACATTTTCCCACCTAAGGAAGTGCAGCTGGTTGCAGGTTCACATACCCAGATGGGGCCACATTGTGCCCAAAACTAAGCCAGGCATCTTGGCTGAAGTGGCAAAACCACGTCTCTCTTCATCCTTGGCCATAAAAAGCACAACATCATAAACTTAACACTTAATCAGCAGCTTCCCTTTCAGGACACCCAGAATCTGCAACTTGAGAGGAGCACCTTATTAGGCTTAATGGTGTGTCAGAATCTGATTAATGGGGACCTCAAAAGTTTATGCCACAATACAACTGCTAGTCTTGAAGCTGTCACAAGACTGTTCTTCTTCTGGCACAAGTGCTATGTTGCTGCAATATATTTTTAAAAAAAATCAAACTTGGACTGCTTCATAATTTCTCCCCAAATAATGCAGATTTAAGACTACACCGGCGGGATTTGGGCAATATATTACCCAACCGCTGGCCAAGCGGCAACAGGCACTTGTCTGATAATTGATATTCACGCATACTCTCTGCTACAAAGGCTTTCTTGTTCATTCGCAGCCTGCCAAAACATGAGCAAGAGCTGGAAAAGCTGCCCCATAGCCGCATCTGTTACAAGAAGGAAGATAAAGGGCAATAAAGAGGCGAGATGTGATCCAGAAGCAAACTGCGGCCATGCCAAGAAGCATGCTTGGCAAAGAGTGCTGAAGCAGGTTCCTAGCCATTCCGGTTTCCTGGAAGGTGTCCTGCGATTTCATCCCATTTTCACTATTGATGAAGTAGTGAGGTTGACCAAGTGCACTAAGTTTGCACCACCACTGTAGTGTCCAAACCGTTCTTTGGGCAGGTCACAATTCAATTATGCAGGGAATACATTGCTGTCACCCCACGTCCCAGGCTGGGTACTCAATTTAACAACCTTGGAATGAAGAAAGTTTGAGTTGACCTGGATCCAGCTACCTCAGCCCAGGACTGAACTCAGGACATGGGAAGAGTCTTCACTGCAGTACCGCAGCGTACCCACTGCAGTGCACCACGGGGATGCTCATGACAAGTGTTATGGAAGAACAGAGACGGAAAAGGAGGTGCCAGAATTTGAGAGAGAATGGTAGTGATAGAAAGGGATAGAAAGAAAGGGATGACAGAGAGAGTGAGAAGGATTTGGCCCATCCATATATGACTCTAGTCCTACCCATCACTAGCGATCACTCTGCTATTGCCTGCCTGAAACTCCAACAGGCCCAAGTACCACCACCCCTGTCATGGGGGGAGGGAGGTTAATCATCATTTCACATCACCCTGGTCTGAATAGGCCCTTTAGGTGGACAGTGGCCTGAATAGTCTCTTTAGGTAGACAATGGCCTGAACAGACTTGTTAGATGTTCAATGGCCTGGGGCAAATGAAAGTCCCACCTATGCAACCCTTCCCAACATCCATTAAGCATGGGTCATGCTGTGGCCTTTCTGGTTGTTCATCATGTTTAAGAACATCAACGATAGGAAAATAGGAACAACAATGAACAAGTGCAATACATGCACTGCCTAATAAGAAGCCTGGAAGTGGTTTTCACTCAACTCTACATGGGTGACCAACTCTACAGAAGGCATTGGCCAACATAGTCCTCCCAGATGTTTTTGCACTAGAACTTCCATGCTCCCTCTACCACAAACTAGGCTAGGTGGAGCTGATGAAAGCTATCGGGGGGGGGGGGTGTAGGACAAGGCAGTTGCCCACTGCTGCTCCATAGTCAAGTTGGCACTACTTGATTTTTTAAAAAAACTTCCCATTGCTGAAGCAATAACTGATGGGAATGGAATCATCTGAAGGATGCATTGGGAGTGGACGGACCAGATTTTAGCACACTTTGTCATGTGTCTGGTTACTTTGCGAAGCTTCGCAGTGGCCAGACATGCATCATTCCACAGACTGGACCTACTCCATTACTTATCAGTTAGAAATGCAACAGCTTTGAAACCAAATGTCTTATAAAATACTTGAAACAAGTATTTCAATAAACAAAGTTTTAGAAGAATATGGAAACGGCACAGTCACACAGCAACCAGGTATGGCAACCTATGGCCCTCCTGCTATAGCTTGAACTGTAGTGTTCTTCGTCCTTCACCACCAGCTGGGATCACTTAGAAATTTTGATGACTGCACAATCAATCCAATGGTTTGTTTCTGTCTAGGACCTTTCCAAGTTTATTAATTTGATAACACGGTGACAAGGCCTTTCTACAATACGGCAAAACACTTCCATTTGCTACAGGTTTTACCACCTTACGTGCCAAATGAAATAAACCGCTGAACAATTGAGAATAAAACCAAACAATCAAAGATCACGTACAATTAAAGTGTTGAGAAATGTGGCCTAGTTCATGTCTTCCCTTTCCTGAAATCCAAAAAGATCAATGTGAAGGCTCAGAATAAACAGCTATGGGTCTTTCAGAACTGAAGTGCAATTAATTACATTTTCTAAACACTGAAGGTAATTAATTGAAATTTTCTAAACACCGAAGGTAAAAATACAGCTTTGTATTCTAAGTACACTGTACTACAGGGTGTATAACAGATATCCCCATGGCACCACCTCCACCTGGTTAGAACTAAGAAATATGCCTTAACAAACAACAGTGGTCACCACATTCACCCAACAATCTCTATCAGCATCAATTCCTGCTCCTTTCATACACAACATAACACAACACAGATACCCCTTCCCACAATCCTGCCCCTACCCCTGTGCCTTCCAAGGATGCCACATCCAAAGATTTTCCCAGCTCCTAGCACCAGGGCGGCTCTTCCCAGCACAGGAACCAGAAACCCCCAGAATTCCTACACTCTCAGTGCAGCAAAGATTTTTGGAGAGCCTTTTTTCAAACTGTAAACCAGGAGAAGGAAAAGGAAACATTTCCATCACTCAAACTGTTGCTTACTGTTACTGATAAAATGGAAATCAATTCAATCAAGCAACCTCCGCCATCCTCCACCCCAGTAATCTTGAGCAGCAACACCGGAATGGGAGGCTAGTCTGGTCAACCTAAGCCTGGTCACCTGGGAACACCTGATATGGCTTTTGAGGCTCAAAAGTCGACATACAACAGATCACATGGCAGGAGCTTTCACTGGACAGAAAGCACAGCCAGCACCACTATGCTGCACAACTGCATCATTTGCCCAAGCAATTCTGAGGAACAACCAATCATCTCCATAAAGAAACCCAGCTCCCCCAGGCTCCGTACAATAATGATTCTGCATTACAACCTTGGCAGAACTTTCTAATCAACACAGGCTCAAGAGGACACTGGAATCTCTTGTTAAAGCAACTGTGTATAGTTGGAAAAACAAGTATTGCTCATAGAGTCGGATGGCAGAATCTGTACGGCAGGCCTGTCCAAACTTCAGCCCTCCTGATGTTTTGGACCACAACTCTCAGAATTCTAAGCTTAGATTGCCAATGACAAAGGTACTGTGGGAGTTGTGGTCCAAAACATCTGGAGGGCTGAAGTTTAGACATGCCTGCTGTAGGGGATCAGTTCCCAGCCTGACTGCTGATGCCAAAAAGCGTGAAGGATCAAATGCTATATATTGCATGGTCTCTGGCTCTCCCCAATGGCCAGTTCTGGTGAATACATCCTAGATATAAACACTTATTTCTGGGTTATTTCATTTGGTATTTTCAGGCTGTGAATCTGCAGATATTGATCCCACAGATATGGGAGTTTATGCAAGTCCTACTGTATTTCCATTTCCCCCTCAAAATGGGGAGGGAGAGTGAGGAGGAGGAGGAAGAGGAGGAAGAGTTAAGCCGGGGCAGGAGGGAGGGAAGGAGGGAGGGAGGACACAGAAGGGGAGGGACCTCTGGCGCTCTGCCACCCTCGCCGAGGCCCCGGGTCGACACACCTGGCCCATGCCACCAGTCCTTTGCTCCCATCATCAGCACCTCAGTGCCATGGCTACACATCCCTTGCCATGACGGCCATGATGGGTGCATGGCAAGAGGCAAACAGTGGTGAGGGGGAAGCAAGTGAGGGGGACGCAGTGAGGTGCAGGCAGCGGCTGTGGTTGTGAGGGGGTGCATGGCAGTGTTCCCGTGCTCATTTCGCAAGACAGAGCTCATTAACGGGAACAAAAATGTTCCAAAATTTTTGCTCATCTTGCAAAACATTTGTAGACTGGGGCATTCATAAATTGAAGTATTACTGTAATTCCCAGGAGTTCAGAAAACTGTATTTCTTCACATTACATTGACAGTCCTCTCACCCCTCCCTTAAGAGATACCAGCTCAAGACAGGGCATGACAAAAGCTACTCAAGTGCTTCTGATATCTCACACAAGTACAATTAGCTCTCACATGCGTACGCATGAATGACTAACATGACAAGGCAAACAGACGAAGCCCCAGTAGCAGTGGAGGACAAAAGATCAAGAAAGTACACAGATAAAATTAAGAGAAACAATTGTGTGTTATACTTGCCCCTGCAGCAAAGCCCAGGCTCCCATCCAAGATCCGTCTCTGCAAATTAAAGATACTAGATTAAAAATTGCTACGAGACAACAGGAAACTACCTTATTTTTCCGTGAACATGGAACTAATTTTTTTCAAAAATAATGGCACTAAAAATTAAAGGGTGTCGTTCGTATACATGAAAGTAATCCTATCCCAAGGGGTGGGGGTGGGGTGAAGGGGAACCCAAACTGACCTTGCTCTTTCTTTTTCATAGACTGAAGACTTCTCTGTGTGTTGTTTTGGCAAGAACCTGAGCCTTCTTTTCAGTGGGGAAAAGCTTGGGGGTGGAGCAGCCCATTAAGAAGTGCCTTTCCATGCTGAAAAGAAGGGTCCGATCCTGCAAGAACAAAGCAGAGAGGAGGGCAATTAAGCACTTCCAGAGATGAAGTGAAACAGTGTGGTCAGTTTCAATTTTCCTCCACCCCACCTCCTACTGTTCATCACCTCCCGCTGTTTTCTTTTCTTTCCAGGAGCGCTTGATTGCCCTTCTCTCTGCTTTGTTCTTGCCAGTTCGGACCCTTCTTTTCAGTGTGGAGCTCCTTAATGGGCTGCTCCACCCCTAAACATTTCCTTACTGAAAAGAAGGGTCCATCCCTGCAAGAACAAAGCAGAGAGGAGTCTTCAGAACACCAAAAGGAAATAGTGTGGGGTGGGGGTGGGGCTGGAGGAGAACTCAAAGAGGATTTATTAATTTTATTAATTTGAGGTATTAGAAGTGGAGGGTGTCTAACATATGGCAGCTTCTTATAGACTGAAAAATAAGGAACTCACCCTGTTAAGAACAGCACCAATATATCTGTTGAATTAGCTACTGAACCACAATTCAATAAAATAGTTAAGCTTCTGATCATACTCTACCACCCACCCATTCATATCTTCTATTTAGTTCTAGAGACAAATGCATCCTTATCTTTCCTATTTGCTGTTCTAATGTACTTCAACCTGTTTTCCTCTGATGTACAACGTTCCTGCAACGTTACTTGCCAATTCCCATTTTACAGATGGGAAACATAAACTGACTGTGGCTTGCAACTCAATGACTGACCCCATCTTTTAACCCTAGTTTGACATCCCTCTACTTCTGATTCATATGTACAGTACATCCAAAAGATGAAAGCACCCTTAACTCAACCTTCCATGGTAGAAATAAGGGTTAAAGCTACACACATAGCTGGTTCGGGTATCTCAATAAACAGGATATCATGAGATGGATCAGGATACAGTATCATGAGATGAATCTCTTCCTTTGGAAGAGAGATTCATTAACTATATGCCCAATAATTTTGCTTTGCAACACCATCCTAAGCATATTTACTAGTCAGTTAGTCCTACTGAGTCCAGTGGGACTTATATCTGACTAAACGGCCCTAAGATTACACTAAAGAGTACGTGCTACACTGGGTTTTATTTGAACTGCTGCTGCTTCATTTCTATAATTACAACTAGAATGCTTTTATGAAATTATTGCTTAATTATTATTTTAAATAATATTTGTATTCCCTAACATACTGTATGCTTCTTTGTGGCAACTCGCACAACATAAATATGTATCTTCTGAATAGGCAACTTATTCAACAAGTAACAAATTCTGATTGAAGTTTATTCAAACAGAACGAGTTTGATTAGAAACACGAACACTTTTATTAATCCAAACTGCTTCAATGAGAATATCTTGAATTTAATTCTATTTTCTTCCAAGCAAGAACAGGCTAATGTGATCTTTCCAAGTGTCCATTATTCAAGGATTATTTCTACTAAATTAACACCACAACTTGGACTCAACCACTTTACCCAGTGAAGTGGTAAGAAAAGCATACAGCAAAAAAGCAGGCTGCCTTTAGAGCTATATTGCAAATATATTTTACTAAGCAAACTTACCATTAAAACTCTGCTTTTTAAAAGATCAAAAACCCATTGGCCTGCAACCTTTGAACTCTCTTGCCTGCTTTTTCAAAAGGACAAAAGATTACCTAGGATGTGCTCCCAGGGGGGAAAGCGCTACACTGCTTAAAGGGAATGCAATACATTTTTCTCCAAACCCCCTAAGTCAGGTCTGCCCAAAGTCCGGCCTGGGGGCCAAATCCAGCCCATCAGGCCATTCTGAGTGGCCCACGGCTGGCTGGCCCACCCCTCCCCCCCTCCTTCACCCCATGTTTTTTAAAGAAAGTAGATGGGGCTTGCAGTGGAGTGGCAGGGTTGGGGAGCAACCGGCCCCTGACACATTCTCAGCCACCAAATCTGGCCCTCCTTAAAAAAAAGTTTGGGCACCCCTGCCCTAAGTAGAACCAAGCTCTTTAGACACTAAAAGGAGTCTACTCTAGTCAGAGTTGAACTTCACCTAACATTATGAGCAGAAATGAGATCTTTATTAGAAAAAATACAAAAAAAAATTCATTTGATGAAGGATCTCGCCTGCTGAAGTCTACACCACAATAACATTTATTAGTCTTTCCTGGGTCAGCTACACCCTTCTTGCTGTAACATGTCACATTAGCCAACAGTGCATTTCACAAGCAATACCACAGCACATTAAACAGGCATGGGAAACCAGTGCTTCCCCTGAATGGTTGGACTACAGTATAATACTCACTAACCTTAGCATGGCAAATGCTGAGGGATTAAGGATGGGAAAAGGTGTGTGTGTGTGTGTGTGTGTGTGTGTGTGTGTGTGTCTTTTTCCAATAAGTTTTGTTTATATGCTGTGTCTTTTTCCAATAAGAAGGCTCAAGGCAACTCATAATATTTAAAAGGACAGAATCAAAAACTTAACAAGGGAAAGACTTCAAAAAAACACCAATGAAATGATATGCTAATTAAAAGGCAATAAAACAATCAAAAACAAGTAAACACTAAAAACTATCCAAGAAGGTCTTCAGAGACTCAATCACGATGGCTAAAAGCCTGTCTGAAGAGATGGGTCTTCAGCTGTTGACAGAAGGACAAAGGGAGAGGCAGCTTGGTATCTCAAGGGAGAGCATTCCATAACCTAAGACGGTGATGGTGAACCTTTTAGAGACCGAGTGCCCAAACTGCAATTCAAAACCCACTAATTTTTTTGCAAAGTGCCAATACAGTAATTTAACCTGTATACAGGTGGCTATGCAGGGGCGATGTTGGATGCCCACAGAAAGGGCTCCAAGTGCCACCTTTGGCACCCGTGCCATAGGTTCGAAATCACTGACCTAGGAGCTTCCATGGAGAAGGCCCCCTCTTGGGTCTCCATCAGCTGTGCCTGAACTGGCAATTGGACCAATCCAAGTGCCTCCTCTGGTCACCTTAAATACAGAGCAGGCTCTTATAGGGAGATACAACCCTTCAGACAGCATGGACCCAAGCTGTATAGGGCTTTATAGGCAATGACTAGCACTCTGATTTGGGCCCAGAAACAGACTGGTAGCCAGTGCAGTTGTTGTACATGGGGCGCTATATAACTGGTCCCAGTCAGTAGTCTGCCTTCTGAATTTCACACCTGCTGAAGATTCTGAAACATCTTTAAAGGCAGCCTCACATAGAACAGTAATCCAAGTGGGATGTAACTAAAGCATATGTCACTGTAACCAAATCAGACATCTCAAAGAATGGGCACAGCTAGCATACCCATTTTAACTGCAAAAACATTCCTGGCCACTGCAGAAACCTGGGCCTCCAAGATCAAGGATGAATCCAGCAGAACAACCAAACTGCAGTGTTGAGTTTTCAAGGGGCAAATAACCCCATCCAGCACAAGCCGTACCACCCTTTTTAAATTCATAACTCCCAGAATCCTTCGCTCAACATCTTTAGTGGCCATGCTGGTTATGGGATTGTGTATGTTTTACCCCAAAAAAAGGTAAATTGGGTGAAGGCTGATGGAAGTTACTAGATATGAGCATGAACAGCTGGTTCAGTGCTTCGGCTTGGTTCATTTCCTGGCCAAACAGCTGGTCCACAGAACAGATGGTTCATGCCCTTCTGTAGAAGTTACATTTAGATCACGTCTGAAAAGCCACACTGGCCCCAATTCAGAAATTTAGAAGCATCCAATTTTAATATGGAAACTTTTTCCTTCTTTGGGACTCTCACTCACTACCATATTGAAGAGGGAACAGGTTTGTTTTCCATGGCTTCAGAGACTAGGACCTGGGGCAATGGTTTCAAACTACAGGAAAAGAGATTCCATTTGAACATTAGGAAGAACTTCCTAGTGATTAGAGCTGTTCGGCAGTGGAATATGCTGCCACAAAGGGTGGTGGAGTCTCCTTCTTTGGAGGTTTTTAAGCAGAGGCTGGATGGCCATCTGTTGGAAATATTGTGATGGGGTTCCTGCATGGTAGGGGGCTGGACTAGATGGCCCTTGAGGTCTCTTCCAACTCTATGATTCTATACCATGTTCTGCATGTCATAGCCAGGATTCAGCCAGGATTACTCTGCAAAGGACCCAGTTCTGCATTCTCTGTTTCCAAAGAGCATCATGAAAGATGACCTGGAGTACAAGACCCACCTGCCCACTGGAAAAGATGAACACAAGGGCTGCTCCAGCAGCTGTCAGTCCCCATGTCAAGAAGGTTCCTAACAGGGCTTGCATCACCGGACTGTATCCTAATAACATACTGAGCAGCTGTGGATTTGATAATGTGGAGAGAGAGAAAGAGAAGCCATTAGATACAGAAACAATGAACATTACATCTCAGCTCGTTAAAAATGCAGTATGTTTTCTTCCTTTACAGAATCAGCTCTTTCCAAACACATTTCCAAAGGCTCCATACCTGCTGCTGTCATTGCCAGATAAAAAGGTCAATCTATTTAGTCACTTAATTTTCTAAATGTGATTTGCATCTCGTTATGGAGGTGATTCCAGTTGAAGAGGCAGCAGGTATGAATAAATAACAGAGTTGTAAGAACAAATCCCACTTCATCCACAGAGCTATTCCGGCAAGATGCTAAGAGAAATCAGCTTTATAGCTCAATTTGTAAAATAAGAATACAGTACATAGACACTAAAGTCCTTACATTTAGACCAGTATAATGTAATATATTCAAAACATGCAGCATATCTACACCAATACATCACCTATAGATTTACAAATAGCATATCACTGAAGGGCACACATTGAATCACATTTATCTATCCTACCTACTAATGCTGAACATACATGAAAGGTCATCGGGATGGCTTACATAGAAGCTCCAGGTGTAGAGGCTGAAATCCTCTTGGTACAATTACACCCCTGAAAGGCTAAAGATGTTATCAACTGGGGATGATTTCTGGGAATGAGTCTCATCCTACATTTGTCCTGCAGCTCCCATGATTCGTTTTTTTGAAAGCTGTGGGAGCTGCAGGACAAAAGGAGCAACTCAGGTGAGACCAGTACAATGTAATCATATTCAGAACATATAGCATACAGTAGCTGCACCATTATATCATCCATTCATTTATAGACGGCATGTCACAGAACATGATTGTGAAATCATATTTCTCTATCCTGCCTACTAATACTGAATCTACAGGAAAGGTTGTCAGAAGGAGCCTCATGATGCAGTGGTTGAACTGCTGTAATGCAGCTAAAACTGTGCTCACAACATGGGTTCAATCCCAGGCAGCCGGTGCAAGGTTCACCCAGCCTTCCCTCCTTCCGAGGTTGGTAAAATGAGTACCCAGATTGCTTGGCGGGCAAAATGTAGCCTGTAAAATCAACCTGTAAACCACCCATAAAATGCTTTAAGCACTATGGGGCGGTATATAAGCACCACACTTTTTATGTATACTAGTTTATATATAAACTACTACTGACACTGAGACTGAAATCCTATTAGCATAATTATACCTTCTGGTGTTATCCAGTGGCTTCTCCCATCTCTTCTCATTTAGATTTCCTGCACTACCTCTCAGGGTACATAGATGAAATTGTGGGGAATGCTGCAAGAAATCTGGCATATGAAAGTGGGTATGGGGAGAGATGATGTAGCAAAGGGACAATGACTGTTGCTAAAGTACTACACAATAGGTTGGGTCTTTGAGGAAAGACAGACAGAGTAGCAGGACTTGGAATTCTCCATGTAGGCTGTTGGGGGGCAGAAAAAAGAGCTAGTAGGCCCATGCAACAGTCACTTTATTGGTATGCAGAACACTGTTCCCAATTGACTCTGAAGTACCTGCCATGTGATTTCTGGCCCCCACCATACACCCCTCACGTAGCATCACATTGCATTTTCCCTGCATTTAAAATGGGAGCTTTTCCTCCCCTGTGTTAGAGTCCATCTCAAAATCCTGATCTTGGATATGTTTGGGCCAAGAGAAACACCCCCTGATGTGCTTGGCCAACTGACTAGAAAGCTTCCCTGTGGGGCGTGCTGTGTGGGTTTTGGTCAAGATAATCTTCCTATTTTTAACCTGACATGATTCTTTTGTATCTCAAAAGTGGGGACTGAGGCCATATCTCCTGCTCCTCAACCTGTGTGAACTCTATGGAAAGATACACTGAGCAGGTTATCTGTCTCCATCTGTGATTCCCTTGCAGTGTCCCTGACCAGTAGGCTTTGAAAGTACTTCTTCTGTTAAAAGCAAACCCACTGTTTCCCCACCATCTCTTAAAATGATCTGTTTTGTGGATATCCTCCATGTGCATTTTCAGGATTGGATAAAGCTGTGGCTTTATCAAAGTGTAACAGCATCTTAACCCCTACCCTGGCAAAACTAGCACATACTAGTCCTAAAAATGGACATTATCCAATTGCCTATAAATGTTAAGGTCCAATCAGTATGAATGTTTCAGTGCCTCTGAAATAAATACCTCTGTAATTCATAATTATAATTATTATGCCCATAATAATTGCTTTAATTAAGGAATAACTTTATGATCTACTCAATATTGATTAATTTCAGAGTTTTGTTTGCTTCTTATTTTGTTTGCTTGTTTTGGCTTGGCTTTTGTGTCTATTTTAAGTAGTCTGCGGATGCCCCAACACAAATATCCACACTGATAAACAAACCACCTCTGCAGAGAGAGCCTTTTCAGATGATGCACTACACTAAGCAATACAGTACTCCTTCTCCTCAAAAAAATTATTGGCACCTTCCATGCAGATCTTGATGCAACACCCAAATATATGTCCATCCCACAGACGTTTAGCTTTCTAATTTAACTCCCTGATTCAATTATTTCAACTACAGATTTTTGTTCTGCTATTATTTTTCTTTGCTGCCCTTTCACAAGTACAATTATTCCTGTATTACTACGTTAGCCACCTTGGAAATGCTTTGGTAGGGAGTACACATTCTGAAATAAATAAAATACATAGTGACTACCAATGCTTCTTGTTAATCCTAAGGAAAGCACATAGCACAACACACATGAAAGAATTTCATTGCATAATTTCAGCAATGTGGCACAAAAGTGGATGGTGTTCGTGCAGGTGGCACACAGAAATCGCACAGCTACACACACACACCACATGTGACACAATCAGCCATCTCCTCTGTGATCAAGCTATGCTACAGAAACTCCTGAGGCAATTAGATTTCCATACAAAAGACAAACTGGAGCCTATGGGAAAGTCCCTCCTTGTCTAATCCAGTAGGCAGTTGATTCTCACCAAGTTAACAAACAAAACTTAGTAAGTGGCATCAACTGTACTCGCACATATCTAGGCGTAAGGGCCCCGAATAACCAAATGAACCTTACTTCTGACTAGATATGTATGTGAATGCACCATAAACTTGTAATATACTCGATTTGGTTTATGTACATATAAGCTATGCATGCACAGACCTCCTCAGTGCAGTCTCTGCACCCACACGAATGAATGAGCCTATTTACCACAATGCAAGACAAACAAAAGCCTCATTCAAGAAGACGATCCTTCGCATTAGACGTTTTACACAAACAAGCTGTCCAGATCACCCAAATATAAACTTTCCAGCCGAGGATTTTCAGATCTAAAATTCAAATTAGCTCTATTTTTAAACTTAGAAACTTGGAGAGACAATAGAAGATCCGGATTCACTGGGTGTTTCTTTCTAATACATCTCGTACGTTAAACCCCGATTTTAATAATAAAATCCAACCCATTCAAAACATACACACCATTAACTCACTACATGCACCAGTTTTAGGGCCACCGTTGCAAGTTTACCGCAGGTACTCGGATTCCGGCAGCCACTTCCTGGTTCCTCTGTACACGTGTCTCTCAAACAGACGTGGCTCCGCCTACTATGCCTCTTCAGCCAGTTGAAAACCAGCCTGCCTTGTAGCGTGGTTTCTACGGTGCACACGTTTCTATTCCCGAAAAGTGAAGCGGGTGGTTCAGGAAGTGTATTTGCCAAGTTGTTTTCCGAGACGTGTTGGCGTCTATTTGTGACAGGGTTGGGTAGTTTCTTTATGCCTTTCGTTGATTATCACATCCTGCAAAAAGAACATGCCTAATAGCGATGTAACAAGAAGAACAGGCTTAACAGATCAGTATTTTGCTTGTTTCCCAGCGGTATGAAACGAGCTTATCAGAAAGTTGTATCAATGTTATTTAGCCTTGAATGCTTTCTTGCTAGGAGACCGAATGTACTAGCAGTGCCAATTCTGTGGTGTTCTTGTTGCCATCAGTCATTGCTGTGAATGGCCACTTTGAGGATTCCATGGAACCGTTACAGTGTATATTTTTAAGTCATTTGCCATCTGATCTCATTACTTGCAATTTTATTTTATGCATACATACCCTTGTGTGAGAATATATATTCCACTTCCAATTGAAAACAGCACTTCATTCATACAAGAAAATGATTTTTTTATTTATGGAAGTTAACGACATAAAATGATTTTGTCAGCCTTCAGGTCCAGCAAAAAGAAAAAAAAAAAAAATATGTGGTGATATTTTGTTTCTAAAAACTATCTGAGCTGACATTTTGTTCCTAAAAACTGCTACAGAAGATCAGCAGTCTTCAAAAGTAGAATGCCTTTATCTGAAAACAAAATGAAATGCTTAAACGGGGATATTAACTGTTTTCATAAAACTTGCCCAGCAGCATTATAATCCTGTTTTTCAGAATTGTGTGGAATATAATGTTGCAGGTAACCAGCCTTGTAATATGCACATTTTTTTAAAAAAATGGTTCAAACCTACCATGGTATTAAATATTTACAGTCTGGCATGGTTTAATATAGTTGAACAGCTCTACAACAGACAGAAATTCAACACATTATTTACTCCCACAACAATGCCAGAAAACCTGTGCCACAATTATGTCAATTAGCTGTGTGAAAAGACAGATTACAATGAAACAACACTGTCTCCTCCCCCATCCCTACGCCTGAAATAAGAATGCTCATCAGTAGACAGAACTGAGAGATTCAAAACATGTCCTTCATAAATTAGGGTTAATTGAGCTGCCTTATGAGTAATTTTTAGTAAATCACATCTGAAGGCGCATCTTATTAACTTGGCCTCTCAGCATTCTCTTAGCAATGTTCTTGATGTATTCTGTATTCTTTTTCTGATACTGCTGCTCTTATGGTATTGTGAAGATTTAACACTGGCTTGCTGACTCTCACAGAAAAGCTGGAGAAGAAATAATACAAATAAATGAAGAAGTAAGATTATGGTGATTTAAGCAGACTCCCCATTCTTGCCCTTTAGTCTGTTTGCAGGATGGGGAGAGAGATCTAGCGGCCCTCACTTCTGTAATAATTGTGATGACAATGACTATTGACAAAACAAAACCGAAATACACAGACATTCCTTATTTTCATAGAACCTATTTGTTTCTTAAGTAGAGCCTACTTACTACTGGTAAGCATGCAAGTATCCCGTTACACCTCGAATCTTAAGCTGGAGCCACAGAGAATCGCAATAGTTCTCCAGGCAATCAGACAAAGCTCAGGGTGAGCTCTGTGGTGGATGGTGTCATCAGGGCTGGCGCTAGGCGGGGGGGGAAGGGTGGCGGGAGCGTGGGCAGGGGGGGGCATGGGTGGGGGGCACGGGGGCATGGGGGCAGGGGCGGGGGCGGCGGGGGGGGACAGCGGCGGTGGCCAGCGGCAGGGGGGCAGGGGGACAGCAGGCTAGCCAGCGGTGGCAGTGGGGGGTGGCGCCCCCTCTTCATTTTGGCACCCCCTGTCCATTTTGGCACCCTAGGCAACTGCCTAGTTCGCCTTAATGGATGCACCGGCCCTGGGTGTCACGACCCTATCAGAGGAGTCTTTCTAGCAAGGGGGAACCCAGTGTTCCAGCACCCAGTAGAATGAAAGAACTGCCTAATGCCTATCACCATGCACCTGGTCCCTTGGGGAGCCAGTAGTCCAAGCTTATAAGTGAGGGGGCTGGGTCCGCAGAGAGGGTGGGACCTCTGCCCACTCCTGGGAAAGCAGGAGGCAGGCTTGACGCCCCCAGGTAAAATGACTAGCTTGCAGGAAGAACTCTTTTTTTATTTAATTTAAGTAATTTTATTGGTTTTTTTGGGGGAAGAAGGAGGGAGGGTGTGGGGGATGGAGAGGGAATACACTATAAAAATTTCATTAAGTATATCAAGCCAAAAATAACGGTTTAACATATTAACAAATCACCAAATAATATCACAATACTAATAAGTTTGTTACTTCTTGCCATCTTTTCCGGGAAATCTCGTCGTAGTCTCCCTTTAGAAAACCAGAGAGTCTGACGATTTCAATACATTCTCTTATCTTTTCGTGGAAGTTTCTCTCTGTTGGCACTTCTGGTTGTTTCCAAAATTTCGCATACAGTATCCTTGCAGCAACTATTACATGATGAAGTACATATTTCTGGTCATATGAGATATTAATATCTACTATATTTAATAGAAAAAAATCTGGTCTAAGCTCTAACTTAATCTTCAAATATCTTTCTAAAAATAATTTTACCATTATCCAATATGCCTTTGCCTCTTTACAAGTCCACCACATATGGTAAAAGGTACCACTGTCATGTTTACATTTCCAACATTTGGGTGAGCAATTATACATCTTAGATAAACGGTGGGGGGGAAATGCCATCTATAAAACATCTTGTAACAATTTTCCTTAAAGGCTATAGATTTAAAGAGTTTAACTGTATTCCACAAAGAGTCCCATTTGTTTAGATGAATAGAATAACCAAAGTTTTCTGCCCATCTTATCATAGTATCTTTGACCAGTGTATCAATCATTTTTTCATTTAACGAAATACTATAGAATTTACTGAGAAGCTTTGAATCGCCAGAAGATAGTATTTTGTCAAGTGGAGTGTCATTAATCATAAATCCCCCTTCTTTAGTGAGATTTTTAAAGTGTGAGTATATTTGTTGGTACTTCCACCAGTCTAACTTGTAACCTTCTGATACTAATTTTTCTAGTGACTTCAAGGAGAAATCAGCATTCAGAAGTTGTCTGTAGGTTAGAGATTTAGGGCTTGCACTTGTATGGGGACTGGTAACCGCTCCTAACGGAGATAGCCACATTGGTGCTTTAGGATAAAACTGTTTTTTTATAGATAACCATATTTTAACTAAGGCATTCCTTATCCAATGCTTTTTAAAAAGGGTAGGCATATTACCCTTATACCATATGTAATGATGCCAACCCCTGTCCAAATCGTGACTCTCAAGCTGCAGTATTCTATTATTTGTCATCAAAATCCAGTCTTTGATCCAAGTCATAGTAGCAGCCTTATAGTACAGCACCAAGTTGGGCAGGGCAAAACCACCAGTTTTAGTTCTGTCCTGTAGATAGACATTTCTAATCCTTGCTTTTATCTTTTGCCATATAAACACATGTATACTTTTTTCCAGGTCTGAAATAATCTTAAAGTTAGGTAATATAGGTAAACATTGAAATAAAAAGAACTCTTTAATAGAAAAAGCTTCCTCAGAAGAACAGGGTCTCCTTGGGAGGAGGCAATTCCTCCTAAAGAAATCCACAGATCAAAACCTGCTGCTGAGTACCAGGTGGAACTCCAGCAGCCCAGCTATAAAAAAGTTTTCAGTTAGGACTGCAAGCTACTGGCAATGATAAAATGACTGATTCCATTCCTTGCCTCCTGTGCCTTGAGACCCCATGATCCATGAACAGTAGCTAGCTATACCTGGACTGTTGTCCTACATCTTTGGATCCACCTTATGGATCACAATAGAGATCAACGTGGCCTGAGAGTTTTGCTGATATTGGACAGTGGCTGTTGATCTTCCTGCCCAGCTTATCTCTAACAGCAAGCTCTTTAGTACCTGCCTCTTTGACCTTGCCTTTTCCCTGGGTTGGGGCTTCTCTGTCCAAAGTGCCACAACTGCCTTGCCCAAGATAGAAGAAAACCTTCACCTTTTATTTTTCAGGTAGTTTGGAGGCAAAGCACCCATATCTACCCATTCTCAGTAAGTGCCAGGGCACATGGACTCAGTATGAAGGCATTTTATGTGTGATGAGAGGGTGAAATGTTGGCATGGCATATCCAAAAGCCAAGAAGGAGAGGAAGGTGGCTGGTGGTTACATGTGCTTGGGCCCATATCCAGTGTAAAGGAGGGAGTAGAGCACCAGCATTGCAACTCACTAGCCTTGTTGAGGAACACTCAGCAAAGATCACAGGGTCTTGTTGGCTGTTGTGAATGGCCCCAGGCCCCCTTCCTTGAAGATGCCAGAAGTGTTACTAGAAACAGGCCCTTTTATTATAGCAATGATAGTAAGTGAGTCCCCCAGCTACCAGTGAGCTTTCCACAGGCTTTGGCAATTGTGCAGCAGAGCATGGGAAAACTCCCCACAAATCCATTTGCTGGAGGCAAGGCAGTATGGGATATCCTAGAAAGAGTGGCATCCACCACTGCAGCTATTGGGCCTGGTTTGATGCTTGGCCACCTCATATAAAAGGTAACTTTTCTCCTGTCCCTGGGTTACCCCGTTGCCTAATTTTTACCTGGATAGATAATCACTTGTCCTGGCCAGCATTTTACTCCTTCTGACCCTGGCCTGCCCCACATTTGTGAGCTCTCATGGATTCCTCCAGGTGACATCACAAGGCCCATTCTCTGGCCTCATGCTTTGGCACAGTAATCTTGGGGAATGGGATGTGATGACCTGTCAATTCCACTAATAAGGCATGCTGGGATAGAGAAGGAACTGTGGGCGTCCATTTCTTAAAATATAAGGCTAGATAGTTAAACTGTGGATTCCAGGTTTGTGTAGGGTGAGTGAGGGCAATTCAAGTGAAATCAAACCAATAGTGTGGATGGTCTGAATGGATTGCATGATTGTTTTTAAAGACTGGGCTGTGTTCTTGTTTATGGGATTGTTTTAATCTTTGCTGGAAGAAACAATATCTGCTTACAGCAATATTCTTGTAGTGGAAACAAGTTGTAATTAGAGAGCATTTCTGAAGGACAGGGGATCCAATAACAGGACCCGAAAGAACATAAGATGCTCTCTTAGTAATGGCATACAGGTCGACATTTTGAAAGGTGATGTTTTCTTAACCCTTAGATGAAAAAAGGGTAACCAATGAATTCTGATACATTGTTTACATTTTGCAAATTGCTGAATGGATAAAAGCTTAATTTTGAGAAAGAAATCTGAAAACTTTAAATCTTACCACAAAAGATCAGTATCGACAGAGCCAGAAGCTATTGAGGATAAATGTCCAGAAAATGACTTTGAAGTGTTGCAGATCACACCAGCTGGACAACTAACACTCCTTCAAACTTGTTTTCTTTCCTGGCAGAGAATAAAACCATTCAACAGGGTGAAGGAATAAGTACAGCTCTTCTCAGTTCTACTTCCAAAGCTGTCTCTGTTGGATTTCACCATGTTGTGCTACTTTTCTAAGCGGAGGGACTCCATATGGAGAAGGATAACACAGCCCAGTGCCTGCCACTCACTCCATCATAAACAAAATAGAGGATTGTCTGACCCATCTGAACCTTGCTTGCCTGTTCACTGTTGTTACTAGAACCTTGAGAGCTTGGAATCCAAGTTGTTTGTTCTAAAGAGAGGCAGGGAGTCCCCCAAGTAAGCAGCAACCTTTAACAACTACATTCTTAAGTATATTTATCAGGAAATAAGTCAGTGGGACTTTTCCCTGTAAAAACACAAATGAAATCCTGTATAAAATATGTCATAGAAAGCATTTGTGAGGAGGCATCGGATTCAAGAGGAATATGGCTATATTTTACTATAGAAAAAAGGTGGAAAGTACAGTATTGTGAAGCAGAATTATTATGGAATATCAATTTTTATGTCATCTAATACTTTCCTGGTGGATTATCTCATCGGGTTTTGGGATCTATGGATAAGGCCTTGTAAAATGTGGTGGTGTGTAACTGTCTTTTAGTCTCCTGTGTATACTACAATTTGTTTACAATAACAGTTTTTTCTTTGTCTGTCTCTCTGACAATGCTTTGGGGCTACAGGTAGGATTAGAGTAGGAGGCAATTATCAGACAAACAAATCAGGAATTTCTTGGAAGGGTCATATTTGGCAGAATTTGCCTCCTAGGGGATATTGGGATAACTGAAATTTCTCATTGTGTCTCTCTGAAATCCTCACAATTTGTTTTTCAAATGTTCTGTCCTCATCTTTTCCTTTGTTGGGTGGCTGGTAGTAGATTCCAATGGCCATGTTCCTTTTATTTTTCACCCCAGTTATTTTAATCCAGATACTGTATTTTTAATGTGACATCTAAGTTTATTTCCCTGTTTTTCTGTGTAGGCCTTGGGTCCTTTTTAAGGAGAAAGGCAGAATAAAATATTTTAAATAGCTTAATAACTATACTGTGATATTTACCCCTTGGTGTCTAATAATTTATTAGATGTGTATATGCAGATTGGTGGTTCCTGAACCAATGAGAGAGTTTGGGGGAGGAGCCTGAGGGGATTTAAGGCTCTGCTCAGCACTGAATTAGTCAGATAGGGAATGTCACTGTCTGAGAGAAGATGAGACAGGGACCTACACTTACTGAGGAAAGATTGATAGGGACTGACTGAGAGACAATTAAAGATTAGAGAGAGAAGAAATAGGATTTTAAAACTTCTGTGAGGAAGTGTTGAGCATCTGTTAACTTAAGAACAGGGTGTGTGCACGGATTCATCTTTGTCAGTAACCAAGCTTTAGTGGGTTTGAACTATATTCTTCCTTTTGTTTGTACTTAAACATGTTACCCTTTATGAGTTTCATTCCACTTTGTAATAAATAAACTTCTTTTACCTTTATTCAATTTAAAACCCATGTGAAGGCATTAATTTACTAGAGAAACTTGTTGGTGGAAGCAAAAGAGAAAAATTAGAAGTGGTGCTTGTCAATAGCCTATGAAAGGGCCAGGGGCAGAGCACGGTGACGCTACATACATTTATGACTAATAGTGTAACTCTACCACTCTTTCTATTATTTTTGTTATTTTTGAACAGTTTATATCCTTCAATTGCTGTATTCCAGTCCAGGACATGTCCCACCAAGTTTCAGTTATTCCACTCAAGTTCTTTTTACTCACCTGAACTAAGATTTCAGTTCTTCCTCTTTGTTTTCCATACTTCTGGCATTTGTATATAGCATTGCCCCTGGAGCATGTAGCACAGGGGTTGGTTGGCCGGGGGCTGGTTGTTGCAGGCAGGATGGCTGGTGGGAACCCCAGGAAGTGCTGGTGAGAAGCCAGAGTTCTCTATGGCTTGGTTTTTGCTTTCCTACCTGGAGTGCACTAGCTCACATGGAAATGCCCTCCTGTCCCCCACTTGGGTTAGGGGGCACAATACTTGACTTCCCCCAGGTGTTGGCAACCCATGTAACTCCAGTTGGTTGTGTGCCAAGATGCTGATTGTTGTTAGGTTCATTGAAGTACAGTATTCTCCTGGTTGAAGGCCTCCAAGTCACCGTGGGATCAGATCATCTGTAGAGACTTGGTCAGCCAGAAGAATAAGCCTGTGAAGGAACCAACTGTTCTCCCTGATAAAGTGTACTGCTAGAAAACAAATTACAATATTGTTGTACATTCATGGTATTTTTGTTGTGTTCTTGGTGGTGGATCTCCCTGCCCAAGCACAAGATTCAGTAGCAACCCCCCCCTCCTTACTCTCCATAAATCTCCCTGTCTCACCATCCATGCATGGGTGTGATTTGGGCAGCATTACCTGTTCTGCTAGCTATCAGGCAACATTAATGAGCTGTCACTTAGCGGAAGCCCACACTTATCGATTGCCCATTTGCTCACAATTAAGAGAAAAGCAGAATAACTGATCCCCGCTAGCTGACTGGCCTAGAGAGTCAATAGAACAACTTGATAATTGAATGTTTTCTACAGTAACATCTCTTTTGCCTGTGATCTGCCGATCCGCTGTAACCTAAACAAATGGGAGACTCCTATATCACCAAATGCAATTGTTCTGTTTTGCCGTATCCCTCTCCATCCAGCTACAGACATGGCAGAAATGACAGTAATACTGAAGCAAACATACATGTTAGAAATCGCATATCATCTCTGCCGTTCTGTTCATCAAGGGCAATTTTTACTTGATGTCTTAGTTGTAAACAGACATGAGGTAGCTGGGATGCTCAAAGGGGAACTGTGTGGTCCAAACATAAAAAGGTGAATGTAAAGGTTTACCTTGCACTTGCTTGCTGGTCATGCCCAACCCTAGGGGTGGTGCTCATCTCCATTTTTAAGCCAAAGAGCCAGTGTTGTGCAAGTCCATGGCCATGTGGCTGGCATGGTTGAACGCATTTCTGCACACGGAACACTGTTTACCTTCCTGCTTTTTGCAATGGTACCTATTTATCTACTTGCATTGACATGCTTTTGAACTGCTAGGTTGGCAAACATAATTATATACAAATGCAAATTATTTTGCTGTGTCCCTTTGCTGTCTTAAAGGTATCACCTATTTTTGCAATTGTATAAAGGGATGTTTAAGTGACTTAAAGTAGCCATCCTGTATTTACTTAGCTAGAAAATCCCCATGGATTCACTGGGCCTTGCTTCTGGGTCAACATGCAGAGCAGCGCACTGAGAAGGTCAGCTTTATAAAAGATATAGCCTTGGCTGTGGAATCCAGTCTTCCATTACCCTTTCATTCTCTCTGCTTCTGGTATGTTAAGAGAGCTAATGAAGAGAGGAGACACTTGTGGAGGACATAGATTAAATCATGAGTCAGAGATATTTCAAATGGCCTTGACCTTTTTAAAAGAGGAATTGGAAATGGCACTGTTAAGAGAGAAACATGTTAATAAACAAATACAGCATTAGGACTCATCACACTTTGCAACTCAGACATTGCTTCCCAGTATAATGCAGATTTCCAGATAATCAGCAGCAGCCGCTCTCTAGCCATTTGATTGGAAACTATAACTAATTTTGATGCTGAACTGAAAACTAGACTAAACATTGCACTGGCCTTGCCACTTTTAGGTGGCATGAAGCACCTGCCTCTGTAGGAGGTGTGCGGGAGCAGCAAGTGGCTGGGAGATGTTGAGAAAGACATTTGGGGATGTCACTCAGCTGGCTCTGTATCAGCTCTAAGGACAGTGGAGAATGTAAAAAAAAACCCTTCATCACAACTCCTGAAGAAAGGGCTTGTGGTGGAGAATCCAGTCAGTTTTTGTGGGTTGAGGCCTTCAGATTAGGGAGCAAAGTGAGTGGGCTGTGACTAAACATTGGCTGAAATCATGTTGTTCATTGTAGTTGGTCACTCTATAGCACTGATGGTGAACCTTTTAGAGACTGAGTGCCCAAACTGCGATTCAAAACTCAGTAATTTTTCACAAAGTGCCCATACAGCCATTTAACCTGAATACGGGTGGCTGTGAAGGGGTGATGTTGGGTGCCCACAGAAAGGACTCCGAGTGCCACCTTTGGCACCCGTGCCATAGGTTCGCCAACACTGCTTTATAGTACACCTGTTGAACCGGCTGGGATTTGGGGAATCAACTTCTCACTAGATTACATTGATTCAAAAGGGGCTACTCAAGTTGTGACTTACCATGGTAAAGAAAGCTGCAGTTAGAACAAGCCCATTTTAATCAATGGAACATTTGGACCGGTTGACCCATGAAATCCCCACTGATTCCCCCCCCCCCCAGGGATCTTTCTACACTCAGCAACAAGATGGTAGTCACTGTGTTAAATGAGTTGTGGCTTTTCAGGATGCAAGTATTAATTTCTGTTTACTGAAATTTGCAACATCAGAGTGTGGCCATCTAAATATATTTGTAGGATGGCAGCGCACTCAATCCTAGTTGGCAAAGTCATTGATGGGGGATGGTAGAGACCCAGTCCATCAACATCAACAGGACTACATATTTCTTATCCCCGGTTTTAGAAGATAGCAGGATTTGATTGAGAAGCTGCACCCAACTCCCTACTATATATTGTGGGCTGACCAGTGCTTGAACACACAGCTAGGGTATGGCAGCTGGGGCTCGGCCCCAGGGAACAAAGCTGAGAGGCCATTGATGAAACCTTGAGGTCCTCTGCTTGTGAGTATTCCAAAAACAAACAATGCTCAACACCTCCCAGCCCTATTTACCTCCACAGGGCATCCCATTCCCCAGTATTCCTACAATTTGGGTGAGAAACAGAATATTGCTGCCCAACAAGGTGTCATGGCAGCCTCTCTCATAGCTAAAGAAGGGAAAGATGAAACTATAGCACTGTGGCCATCCTTTTGCCTACCAGTCAATAATCCAGACCGGCATGGTTGTACTGAGAGAGAGGAGGAAATTATAGCCCCAGCAACAGCCACAGGGGGTTCTCCATTCCACCTCCCCCTTCCAAAGACAAAGGAGGAAGAGCCATTGATAGGGAGGGTAGGACACCAAGCCCCAATGCTCCTTTGCTGTTTTTCGATTATAAAATTTTAAACACTCTTGGCGAGCTTGTGCCCATGCTTCAGGCTAGAGCACATAGGAAATGTTGATGTTTGCCCTACTAGCCAAAATTGCTAACTATTATTTGAACACACACACCTCTTTGATCGTGCAATCTTAACAACACAGGTACTATATTTGATCTCTAACAGCAGTGGAGCCATTGACAGAAGCCTTATCTCAGGTCGGGAATGATGATAAACAGTGTTGCAGGTGGATGCTGGAGGGAGCAAGTCACTGGCTCTGAGCTCTGAGGCAGTCTTTGGCCCTTGAAAGAGGTCTCAGGAGGAGTCGTAGCTCCGTTTAAGGATGCAGCCCTCTGCCTCCTCACTTAAAAAGAAGCTCCATTAAGCCCAGTGCACAGAACTGGACTGCAGTAAACCTCTCAGTAGCTATGATTCATTACCAGGTTGGGAGACTCCCCCCCCCCAAGAGGCATCGTTTATAGTGTTGAGTCATAATTGGGCATGATGAAATTCTCAGAGATGCTTTTGGGGTCCCCTGAGACCCCTCCCAAAACATTCCTTGTTAGGCCAGGATGAAATAATTCATTTCAGGACATTCAAAAGAACCAAACACGCAATTCAGGTCGAATCCCCCTGAATTGGCAGTTCATCCCTACTGTGGTCATGGCTCATGGGATGACGGCCACAGATCAACCCCCGGGGACATCTTTTTACTCTCAAAGCTACCTCCATTGCCCCTCTATCTATATGAACCCTGGCCTTTAGCCATAGCCAGCCCCCCCTTCCCTCTAGGAAGCTTACTTCCATCATATCCATTTGCCTACACTGGTCTGGGTCTCTGGCCCCAGCCAAACTCACCCCCGTCTCTTTTCCTTTCCACCCCTCCTGCCTGCCCTTTCCTGATGATCTATTTTCATCATGCTCATGGCTTGCCAGGGAATGATTGTAAGCAATCACTCCTGGGGACCAGGGACTCCATCACACCAAAAGCACTGTGTTCATGGGTTTCCCGCCTAGCTGATTCTTAGCCCGCAACTACCAGCGACCCCCCTCCCTCTCCCTCCCTCCCTCCCTCCCTCCCTCCCTCCCTCTCTCTCTCTCTCTCTCTCTCTCTCTCTCTCTCTCTCTTCTTCTCCCCCTTCTTCTCTTCCCCTTCTTTTCCTCCCACTCCATCTACCCTGGGTGTGCTTAAAACATGTGCCTGTCCTGTTCTCTGACGTCTATACTCTACCATCTGGGGCAACGGGGGTTATGGCAAGAAGGATCATCATGGCGACTTCACGAGACTGGCTGCATCTTCTAGAAGGGATCCATTCTCTTCAGATTCCTTGGCACGTACACACACAGCTGCTTCCTGCAGTCCAAGAATTCCTTGTCACGTAGGCTACAGATGTTATCACAGCCTGAGGGGTTTTCCACCACCACATCTTTGCACCCACAAAAGACTGCCCAGACACCTTTGGATAATCCCACCAGCTTTTCCTTTCTCCTATTGACTTTGGCATTAGTCTTCCCCAACCCTCTATTGATTTTCTGATTCCTTCAGTTTACTCAGACCCAAAGGACAATACATTGCTTCCCCTTCCTATTGTGATATCAGGATGGCCCAATCAAAGAACACTTGGGACTCATTAACACATCAGTGGGCATCCAGCCCCAGCCTGCCAGAGACTGCCCAGGACCGCCTCTGGCCAACCCCTGGACTACACTGATTGGACCATTTGAAGATCATCCTTCGGCCCGCACCTGGACTGGCACCACCCAGGGAGGGAGGGGGGAACAATCAATAAAAGTTGGAGTTTCCATGTGCTCAGGGTCGGACATCTTTGCCTGGTTCCTGGCTTGCGTCCACCTGCTGTCTTTATTGGGCCTAATAAACACAGTATTTCAGGATCTCTCTCTCACTGGATGCTTCATTGGGCTACTGGGGTCCAGTGGAACTCAGCAGGGCTAGCCTGTCTGAAATATAATTCTAACTTTATTTTAAACTCAACATTTTTGGCACCCCAGATGGGACAGGAAGGGTTGACCTCCCTAAACTCTCTGTGGGCTGCCCCAAATTCCTTTTGGCCCCGTTTTTGGGAGCTACCTTTCCGAGAAGCTGTAAGGCAAAACCAGGAGAAGTTCAACCTTCCTTTTCCGGCGCCAACCAGCCCTTTGCTGGAGAAGGGGGAACTGAACCTCGCTTGGCAGACCCTTATCAGCTTTGAACGAAAGGAGAGAGACATCCATTCTGTTAGGGTTTTCTTTTCCCAGCGGAGCACACGTCACAGCGCCCAGAAGGTTGAGGCTTGGAGTCTGGACCAGGAACAGAGGAACAGAGATTGGTAAGAGAGTGGGACGTCCTGGACCCCTTTAGGTGTTCCCCCAAGAGCTGGGTTGGACTCAGATTGGGGAGTAGAGGTTGCTGTAGGAGCAGAGCCGTCACACTGAAAAGGCCTTCATTTGTGCCACGAGCTAGGTTGGACTTAGACTCGGGGAGAAAGGGGCTCTGCAGGGCAGAGTCCTCGCAAACAACGGGGGACGAGCGGGAAGGGAGTTGACGAACTCCCGACAGGCGTACTAGACCACAAAGGTGCTGGACCCTGGCGAGCAACTTCCTCCGGATCGATAGGTTAATTTAGTCGGTAGGCTAGGTTGACCAGGAGTTAAAGTGAATTGGCTTCTTGTGTTTTTGTGAAGTTAAGGAATCCCGATTAGCTGCGAAAATGGGTAATGAACTTTCCGTTGCTGGGAGTGCTAAAACTCCCCTTAAAAGCGCCCTGGATCATTTTTCCGCTCTCATAGACCCAGGGACTAAATATAAGAAGGGGAAGTTAGTCAAGTTGTGCAGGGATGTGTGGCCCCTGTACCACTTGGGCCAAGACCAATGGCCATGGGAGGAGACAAGTGGAGGGACCCCTCCACCACATGGAATGATAATATAAAATAAAGGAGCCCTTATTTGGGGCTTGAAAAGAGAGTAAGCCAGATTTTTAGTGGGATGGCATCAGATGGATAATTCTATGCTCATGCCCGCATTCCCACTGGGAAAGCAAGATTTTCAAGTGGACTGTCCTTGTGGAGATCACAATCTATGCAGGGACTGTGTTTTTTTGTTCTTGGCACAGTGTTGTGTCATTGTAGCCCGAGGAGGGGGCACATTACATATTTCCCCTTCGGGGAAGCATTGAGTGAATATGTTATTTTTCCTTTTATGAATCTGGGGTGTGTGGTCTTGTGATTGTTGGTGTGTATCAATGTGTGCCTATGATTTCTGGGGGCCCTTACTTTGGCTGCTAAGCCTCCTCCTTTCATTGTGTGTGTATGTGTGGAGAGAGAGCATGGAAGTGTGTGTGGCTGTGTGGATATGCCCTCCTCCTCTTCCCAAAACCAGGGGGCGACACCTTCCCCCTTTTCCGGTGCCTTTCTTCCTTCCTTTTTTCCCCTCCTCAGGGGGGGTAGAGAGTGAGGGTGCCTCTGAGCATCTGCAGAGTGCGCTCTCTGTCTGAGCAGCAAGAACGGTGTGTGTATATGTGTGTATGTGTGCCCATGCGAGATGCCCCCTCACTCCCTCTGTGTGCTGGATGGTCTTAAGCTGTGCATGGGTGATAGGGAGGCCCCCTCCTCCCGGCATGTGTATATTCAATGTTTCAATATTCCAAGATCATCCTTCGGCCCGCCCCTGGACTGGCGCCACCCAGGGGAGGGGGGAACAATCAATAAAAGTTGGGGTTTCCATGTGCTCAGGGTTGGACATCTTTGCCTGGTTCCTGGCTTGTGTCCACCTGCTGTCTTTATTGGGCCGAATAAACACAGTATTTCAGGATCTCTGTATCACTGGATGCTTCATTGGGCTACTGGGGTCCAGCGGAACTCAGCAGGGCTAGCCTGTCTGAAATATAATTCTAACTTTATTTTAAACTCAACAATAGTGACTTGGTAAAATCAATTACAAGACAAGAGATAAGGACCTAGAGCTTAAGATAAGAAATTCAAGGCATAACAAGCAAGGGCAGGGTGAGCGTGGAATCTAAAAGAAACCCCAGAAACACTGATGCAAAAGTCCACATTTCTTTCTGACAGGTTGAGGCAGAACTGGAGTCAGGGCTGACAGAGTTTAAACTCTACCACTTTGTGATTAGTGTGAATAATGATACCATCTGTTACTGGCACCCTCAGTCTCCTTTCTGGGGCCTGATGACATATCTCTCTCCTTTAAAAAAACTATTAAAAACCTGGTTATTTAAGTAGGCATTCCCTCAAATATAATATAATTTCAGTGTTCCCCATTAAAACATGATTTTAACTTCTTTGTCTGCGTATAACACTTTCCCACTTTTTATGTCATTTTGTGTTAATTTTATTTTTATTATATTACTGTATTTAATGTTTATTTTGTGTGAATTATTTAGTTTATTTGCAGTGTTTGTATACCTTTATTTGTTGTAAACTGCCCAGAGTGACCTCGCTGTCAGATGGTCGGTATAGAAATCCAATAAATAAATAAATAAATAAAATGCAGCAGAAAAAGGGGGCCAAGTTGAAGGAATAGAAGGGGAGAGTATAACTTCCTTCAGAGATGAAGGTTTAATACTTTTTTATAACTTGAAAATACCCTATAGCAATGGTGGTGAACCTTTGGCACTCCAGATGTTTTGGACTGCAACTCCCAGAATTCCAAGCCTGTATTGCCAATGGCAAAGCATTGTGGGAGTTGTGGACCAAAACATCTGGAGTGCCAAAGGTTCACCACCTCTAGCTTAACTTTCTTTGCAATTTTTGACTTTTCATATAGATGCACACACAGGAGAGCAGGTGCCCATCCAGCACGCCATCTGCTTCTTAAACCTCCAGCCCCATTTATCAGTGGTTTCATTTCACGGCTATATGCTATATTGGGAACGAGATCCATTTGCAGGGCTTGACATGTTGTATTTAGGACAAAACCACCCTGAGTCTCTCAGCCAGAACAATCCTTCACCATGTTGGATGGATAAACCTGAGAGTTATGGTCCAAAAAAACCACCACAGCATTCACTGCTTTCTAATGATATTAATTAATTCCCTTACACACATTTACCAAGGTCTAAGTCCTATTCATTTTAGTATAACATATACCTTGAGTCCGGCAGTTCAAGAGGCTATGCCAAGACAAATCCATGTAGAATTAGCCCTTCAAAGAGACATTAGAGAAAGGAAGAAAAGTGACTTGACCTTTTGAAATTTATTTCCAGAAACCTTTAGACTGGCAGTAGCAACAATGGGAACATAACAAAAGCCACAAGCTCCTACTAGTGTATCCTCACCCTCCTCTCCTGCCCTTCAGCTGTACATTTCCTCAAGACATCATCCACCTAAGCTCTCCATTCCGTGACGCCAGAAGCATGTGGGAAATAAACTGGAACCAAATGTTTCTGGGCGGCTGTAAATTGCAGGCTCGCTTGTCTATAGAACGGTAGAGCTAGCAAGGATCCTAAAGATCATTGAGCTATATTCCTCCTGATGAAACAGAAAATGCAGCAAGAGGTGTCATGTCAGTGCTCTGAAACCTCCTCCTCCTCCTCCTCCTCTCAAGTACAGCTCCCAGAACACCCCCACATGCATCAGCATTCATTGCTATGAGTTAATTGCTTTCTGCGTCCTGCTTGCATAGAAACAGGGCAAGCAGCCTTGGAAACAATGTTCTGCAAATCTTGTCCCACTGTTTGCAAAAGGGCAAGTTCTTGTAGTGGCAGCATCTACCCATTTCTATGACTGACCCCCTCTGGGGCAGCCTGTGGAACTGGGGATGGCTTCGCTCATGGGCCAAAACCCTGTTGAGCAGCTGTGCATGTGTAATGGGAAGCTGCAGAAGCAGTGGGAAAAAACTGCAACAGGGAAGAAATAAGATAGAAGCATCGAATCATTCTATAGATCTGCAAAGCATTTTCACAGGTGTGTCTTGCAACAGTTCCTCTGTGAGCTGTGCAACCGATTGCAACACTGTTGTGTATTGATCTGTATTCCTATTATCTGTAATTGCTGGTTGAAGTAACTGCCCTCCTGTTCCAAAGGGAACAGGCCTATTGGTTATTTCTAGTTGCTGCATTTGGATCCTCAATCCTATTGGTTCCCGCCAAAAGGCAGCTTTGTGATTGCTTGTAATTTTTCCCTCCAAAATGTATATTTTCCCAGCCTGTCCCCGTTCCTATAAAGGTAGCTCCCTCGCCCCAGTCCCTAGCCTTGTTCTCTCCCTGAATAAAGAGTTGTTACCATCGAAGCTGCCTCCAGCCTCCTATGTCACAGAGCTGAAATCACTCACTGAAATCACTAAACCCCACGCTTTTACAAACACCATTACACGAACCTTGTGTTCAGTTGTACAACCGGGGTGGGAACTGCACAATCAGTGGCCAAAGCCCTTGCAGTCCATGCAAGCCGACCCAAGCAGTGGAAATCAGAGTGTTCTTTCTAGGTTTTCAAAACATGTCTCTAGCACTCCATCTCACTGATGGGCTGGGCTTGATTTTCCTTTGGAGAGATGTACTGTATGTGGTGAGCCAACTTCTCTGAGAGGAATCTGGCCAGTGATTTTGATTTCCACCATGAGTCTGTAGCTCTTTCGAAAATTTCCACCTTTCAGCAAATTTCCACAGACAACAAGCAAGTGGCCGCTAAACACCAAAATAATCAGGCCTTTAAGAAAGCAAAAAGCTTGGATAGCAACTTAAAATGTGTTGAGCAGTGCAAGTAAAACTGAGATCTCAGCACACTATCCCAGAAAATTTCAACATTGGAATGTAGCCAATAAGCAAAGGTTGAATTCAAGATTCTGTCTTGAGTGGACCCATCAAAATCAATACACACCTTAGCTAGTTATGACTAACAGGTACCATTCATTTCAATGAATGTGCGGGTAGGTTGGGCAGGTTGGAGGGCCAGAAAGGGGGGGGTTGCCATTGTTTACAGGGAATCACTTCATGTGACCAGGGCCTCGAGATTGGTGAGTCCGGGGTTAGAATGCCTCCACCTGTTGGTCGGTCAGTGGGATAGATTTGGCATTGTGTTGGGTTACCGCGCTCCCCGCAACCCAGCACAATCCCTATCAGAGCTCTCGGAGTTCATCGCCGTGGCTCTGTTGGTCCCCCCGGCTTTTGGTCATCGGGGACCTCAACGTGCATGTCGGCGGTGAGCTTTCTGGTGCAGCTCTGGAATTCATGGAATCCATGATTTCCATGAGCCTATCCCTGCATATTTCTTGTCCTACCCACAGAAGTGGGCATACCCTGGACTTGGTATTTACCTCCATGTCGGGGGACTTCAATGTGGAGGTGGGGGACATTGTCTCCCTACCTGTGTCATGGACCTGTTGTCCTTTTACCTGTCAATCGCAGCCCCTCCCTGCGGGGACCACCGCCCCCTTGTCTGGGCCCGCCCTCAGAGACTTCTGGACTCTCTTGGTTCCGTGAAGCTTTCGGGGAACTTCCTGGTGGCTTGGCTGACGATTCGGCCGAGGCTACGGCTAACCAATGGTTTGAGTCAGCATCCCGTGCCGTCGACTGAATCGCCCCATAGCGCCTCCTCCGTGGCAGAGCTCAACCTTCACTGTGGTTCACGGCGGAGTTAAGAGCGATGAAGCAGGAGAGGAGGAGGCTGGAGAGCAGCTGGAGACGTCGCCGGATGGCTATTAATAAGACTGGGGTTTTTATCCAGACTAGGCGCTACTCGCGAGCGATCAGGGAAGCTAAAACATCATATTACTCCCTGAGAATTGGTGAGGCCTCGAACCGCCAGGTGGAACTTTTCTATGTGGTTCGAGACCTCACCAATCCTAGTCTGGCTAGGCCTCCTCTTACTGATTTCAGTAGTGAGAATTTCGCAGTCTATTTTAGATCTAAAATAGAGGCCATCGGGCCGGCTTCGAATCCGGTTGCACTAGCCCTTCCTCGCCACCCCCAGTTGCTTCACCCCCTCGCTCTCCTTGATTGGTTGAGTTTGGGCCTGTCTCCTCTTCGGAAGCCTCCAGGGCAATTGCCCACTGCCGACCCGCATCCACCCCCTTCGATCCTTGCCCATCATGGCTCATAAAAGCTGCTGGAGGGAGCATGCCCGAGTGGGCTTCCGTCATCGCCACTGCCTCCTTCAGCGAGGGGTTTTTTCCCTCCCGCTTGAAGGAGACGGTGGTAAACCCCATTTTGAAAAAAACGGGCCTGGCATCGGACCAATTGGCCAACTATTGTCCAATCGCCAATGTTCCCTTCATGGGCAAGTTCATCGAGAGGTGGCCGCGATTCAGATCCAGTCATTCTTGGAGGAACAGCGGTGCCTTGATCCCTGCCAGTCTGGTTTCAGGCCTGGCCGGGGGACCGAGACAGCTCTGGTCGCGCTGCAAGAGGACCTAATCTGGGCAGCCGACAGGGGTTGCTCTACCCTGTTGGTCCTCCTGGATTTGTCAGCGGCCTTTGATACCGTTGACCACGGTATCTTACTGGACCGGCTCTCTGAGGTGGGTATCGGAGGCACTGTTCGCAGTTGGCTCCGGTCCTTCCTGGAGGGTCGGCTCCAGTATGTGCAGCATGGTGGAGAGTTGTTGGCTCCGTGGACACTCCCTTGTGGGGTTCCACAGGGGTCGTCTCTCTCCCCCATGCTGTTTAACATCTATGTAAGGCCGCCGCTGGCTGGGGTCATTCGGAGATTTGGAGTCTGCTGTCATCAGTACGCTGATGACATGCAGCTCTATCTCTCCTTTTCTACCTCTGCAGTGGAAGCTGTCTGGACCCTCGACCAGTGCCTGGAGGCGGTCATGGCTTGGACCAGGGCCAACAGGCTCAAACTCAATCCCGAGAAGACCGAGGTGATGTTCTTTGGGAGTTCTCCGTCTGGATATGGAGGCCCTCTCCCCTGCTTGGAGGGTGTTTCTCTCCAGCTTGCAGATAGGGTTCGGAATCTGGGCGTGGTTCTGGATCCGGCACTATCTCTGGATGTCCAGGTGGCTGCTGTGACCTGGACCACGTTTTATCATCTACACCAAATTGCCCAGATCCGTCCCTACCTAGATGGCGACTCTCTGAGAACAGTGGTTCAAGCACTGGTGATCTCGAGGTTGGACTACTGCAATGTCCTCTACATGGGGTTGCCCTTGACTCTCCTCCGATGTCTGCAGCGGGTGCAAAATGTGGCGGCCAGACTGGTGGTGGGTGCACGTTGCTATGACCGCATCACCCCAGTTCTGGCCCGCCTGCATTGGCTACCCGTTGCGTCCCGGATCAGATTCAAGGTCCTGGTTTTAGTTTATAAAACCCTCCATGGCTTGGGCCCGGACTACCTGGCAGAGCAGATCACCCAGCAATCAACTTCGGCCCGACCAGTTCGGCAGTCGCGAGCGCACTTGCTTCGGGTTGCCACCCCCCGGGAGGCCAGATGAACTTCCACCTGAAATCGGGCCTTTTTGGTGGCTGCTCCATCGTTGTGGAATAGCCTCCCCAGCGAAGTGCGCTCTGCAGAGTCCCTGCTGGCCTTCTGCAGAGCGATGAAAACCATCTTGTTCCGCGAGGCCTTTGGTGACCTACCTTAATTGTTTTTTTTCCCTGCCATCTGCTGTCCGCTCACTCTTTTGCCAGACGTCTATGAGTGACGCATGTTATTGCAAGGGTGCTATATGGTTTTGTATGGTTTTATTCATCTGGTTTTAACTTGGTATTGTCTTGTCTTATGATATGTGCTGAATTTATCAGCTTTGTAAGCCACCCAGAGTTCCCTTGGGAAGATGGGCGGGGTATAAATCCAATAATAAATAAATAAATAAATAAATAAATAAATAAATAAATAAATAAATAAATAAATACGAGGGTGGCATTAATATCGGATTTGTCCCATACAAAGAAGGAAGAACTCCTTTCTGCATACCTATTTTAAATTACCAGGAGCTAATACTTATTATGTGTGGAAATTTAATGGGTGTGAAGGGAGGTGTGTTTTGAATGCACAGGCATTAAGGTGGCAACATTTGTATTAAAGGATGGAGAATGGAACCATTCATTATGCAGGCGTGCCGTGTAAGGTCTTAAACATCGGTCAAAATCCTACTGCAGTTTTACACCAACATAATGCAAATTGTGTGATTTTGGGGGGTGAATTACCATAGGAAATCTCCATAGACATTATCTGTTATGCATTGAATCATGCCACTAGCACATATCAGATAGCATATGTTGTGATTTCTTGACTTGAAGCCTTTGTCTCCAAAAATCACAGGCTTGTGTTGTGCTGGTTAATTTAACAGGGTTAGACCCACTAACTGGAGCAAGAAAATCAAACAAACAAGATGCAGGAGATCAATGAAAAAAATCTTGCATCTCTTTACACTTTTGCAAAACTGGATGGAATTGGGGAGATCTTGTAAAACCTCTCTGCACAACTGTGTACCTGCTTGCAACACCTCCTTCTTCTTCCCTCTCAGATGCCATTTGTCTCATTAAGGAGAACTACAGATATGTAAGTCAGAGTAGCTGATAACTTAATTAGACCACAATGAAAAAAAAGTGAAGAAATTGCTAGCTTTCAACCTATACCACTCTTCATCAGTCTGTGCCCCAATATATTATGGCTAGTGCCAAAGAAAGAAAGAAAGAAAGAAAGAAAGAAAGAAAGAAAGAAAGAAAGAAAGAAAGAAAGAAAGAAAGAAAGAAAGAAAGAAAGAAAGAAAGAAAGAAAGAAAGAAAGAAAGAAAAAGAAAAAGAAGATGATGGAGATGTATAATCTCCAGTCTTAAAACCAGGGTACTTCAAGGGCCAGATGCAGGGGAGTGGTATCAGGCAAGAGATATCTAGTCTCATGTGCTCCCAGACACATCTGGTGGGGCCACTGTGAGATATAGGAAGCTGGACTAGATGGGCCTTTGGCCTGATCCAGCATGGCTCTTCTTATGTTCTTATGTTATTTTTTTCATGGCAAATGCCCATACATGATCTGTTTCTTAAAAGTGTGTTAAAAATTGAGGCTGACAACTGCCTCCAAGTGAGGACTGCAGATGTAAAAGCCCACTGGCCCTTGCTTTTATATTAAAAAGGACCACACTGCTTCTTTTAAATTTTTATTTTATAAATCATCATATAGTGTTGCATTCCAGTCAAAACATAATGCTGAGATAACTTGAGGGCCAGCCGCATGTCTCCTTTTCTAGTGAAAATATGATGCAAGAGAGGACATCATTGTGTTAAATGTTATCCCGTCCCCGGCATGCTTCATTGGCTGCCATTTACAAGAGGTGTGGATAAATACTGAACATAAGCTAGAGTACATGTATAACCCACCTTTCCCCAGTGGTGCTCACAGTGTCGTAACTGGCCATCCTCCACAGTTGTCTGTGGAAGGGGGTGGCACTGGGACACCTACCCCACCCCCAGTTATAAACACATGCATTATTTTTTCAGAGAGATAAATAATCTTCTGGTGATGTGTGCCATGCACACAAATTAAGATAACATCCAACTATGCACTTTACCCCCCAGAAAAAAAAATTCTGCAAACATACTTTTTCTCCACCTCTCCACTTCACCAACCACCCCAATCACAACAGCCACATCAGACCCATAATGTAGCATCATATGCCTTTCCTGGATTCCGATGTCAGCGCATCCATAGCAACCATACATTTGACAGTAACCTGTGGCTTGGCAAACTCTATGGGACAAGTGCCAAGCTCTTGGAATAGAGTGCTATACAATTTTGATTGTGTGAAGGTGGTTATAGATACAAGGGAGGTGAGAAGAAATGAGTGTTAATGGGATGGATGCCCATTTGAAAGGGAAATTGGTTCCCAAAGGCTAATTAGATTCAGAAATCCAGAGTCCCATTCGTGGTGAAGGTAGAAGGAATGTGTATTTGTAGATTTATCCAACTTAGGTCAAAAAAGAAACCAAGGGTGGGGTCACTTTCAACAACAGAAGCAGCCAGCGGGTGAGGCATGCTGCTTGCTTTCCACTGCGTCCGTCTTCCACTGTGCTTTGTTTTTTAACTGAGAAGAGAAAATGAGGCCTGTTTTGGGCCAGAAGCATTGAGAGATGGTCTGTGGAGATGTGGATGTGATCAGGGAGTGGATCTAGGCACACACACACACACCATTTCCCCACCCGCCAAGCCTAAACAAAAAAACAATCTCTTTGATTCCCCGGGCATCGTCTTGCCCCAAAATGTTAGAATTGTCACTTTCAACTAATTCAGAGCTGGTTGAGAAATGGCACGCTGCAAATCTAAATTAAATTCTCTCCTTGATGAATGTGTGATGAGAAATTGGATTGTGAAGTCTTATTTCCAATTTTATTGCACTTAAATCAATAAGAGGGGGGAAACCTTCTCGTCAGTAAAACAAATTAGGTTCTTATCAACATGTAAATAACAAAAGTTGTTATTCCATGCTAATACTAATATGGGCATAGTACAATTGACTAACACACACACACACACACACACACACAGAGAGAGAGAGAGAGAGAGAGAGAGAGAGAGAGAGAGTTGGTGACTTTTTATTCTCCCTTGGAGGTTTCTGTGTGGTATTGCTTTTAGTGAACACTACTGTGTATGCCCAGTGGCTTGTATCACTGGACAATTACCCCGTTTTTGCTCTTAGTCCCTAGAACATCTGGGCCCTTCCACCTTTTGTTTTGTTGTTGCCCAGTAATCTGGATCTGTCTGAACCAGTGAACATGACCAAACCAGTGAGATGGAGCAAAAGCCACACCATGGCTTATTTTCTCTTGAGGAAATGGTGTGGATTGGGTCAAGGAAACTATTGTCCTCATACACAGCAGATACCAGGGATAAGAAGTATCAGCAGACCCTCATTGTACCTGTATAGAAATGAAACCAGGGTCTAAGCCCTATCCTGCACCCTGGTCTTACCATTTGCCAGGTGTTGGCTGAGCTCATCTACCTTTCTGCTCTTCTTTGTCTTTCTCTTAGTCACTTTTTAGTCTGCTATAAAGGAAGTCTTGCATTTTGCTGCACTTTTGTTTTGCACAAGTTCACATATTTCCATGATGAATACATCCCCATGAGACTATAAGTAAACAAATAAGCAAACTTATGAGTTGGCTGTGGAGCAAACTGATGGGGAGATAAAAACCCAAGGCAAACAAACTTCAAGAATGCTGTTTTTGGCTCTGGAAGGCCCACAGCAATGTAAACAAGGTTGACATTTTAGAGGCAATTCAAGGGTAAGCCTTCAAATGTAAAGGAAGGACTCGACATAAACCAACATTAGGCAACCATGCACTGCCATAGACAACAGAGTGTGTAAATCTTTGCTCAGCAGTACACGATTACGAAGAACTGCCTAGATGCCCTAAGCACATACGATCTCGCCTGATTTCAGAAGCTAAGCAGGGTCAGCCCTGGTTAGTACTTGGATGGGTGACCACCAGGGAATACCATGGTGCCTGGAGTAGGAGCTGGCAAACCACTCCAGTATTCCTGCCAAGAACACTCCATGGACATGGAGTCATGAAGAGTCGTCACGACTGTAACGATACAACACACTCCTTTCCCCTGTTGCTGTAGAGATTGTGGTTACTCTGCAATGGGAGCAATGAAATGTCTCTAGGTTTTAGTCTGAATGCTAAGGGGCCTGTCCAAAGCACCAAACCTTTTTTTCTTTCCTCGTGAGGATAGAATCCATCACCTTGGATAGCTCCTCTAAAGTTTGGACAAAAATCCAGAGTGGCTGGTCATGATATCAGCATCTCCAGCCTCTAGTGGCCTGGTGAGAAGGTGCAGTAGAAAAACAATGTCCAAGCTGCTGTTAAAGACATACAAACAGGACAGGCGGATTTGATTCCTGTTTAATTAGGTACACTATGAAATGAAAAAAAATGGCCCCAGGCCTTCTGCATTCCATTCCCCTGTTGGAACAGATTGTTTATTTCTGTATCCTGTTGGCATTTTATTCAACTGACATTTTCTTACCAAATAGCACCATTAAGTTCTGACCTTTTTTCGGTTGGGACCATGCTAAGTAAATAGTTTGCAGCCAATGTGGACTCTGTACATTAGAGTAAACTACCATAATGGGTGTTATAGAGCTCTAATAGGAAATAGCTTCTGAGAAGCAATTAAATGCTCACATAATTACTGGTTTTGTAAGCTCTAGGAAAGAGATTAACTCTATTTGTGCCCAGGGTTGTATCTGGGGGTGATTCAGAGCTATGCCCCATTAAGAAAATTAGTAAATGTAAAGTTTCCCTCTCCTTGCATTTACATAATTATTATTGCCACTTTTTATTTTGGGACATAAAAATAAGCAGAGAAATGCCACAAAGGGTACTGTGTAGTATAGGCCTTTCTAAACAGTTGATAGCAGCATGGCTGTGTGGTTGTATCTGGTCTTGGACATTGCCCATGAAGAGAAAGAACAATAGCGGAGGTGAATAACTAGCTCTGCAGATGGTGCCAGCAGGAACTATTTGGATTCTTTGACAATGGTTTACTATTTTATTCCGATGGCCTATTGGGGGAGGATGGGGTGCAGCTCACCACTGCTGGAGGGAATCTTTTTGCCAAGAGGCTTGAAAATTTGATAAGGAGACTTTAAACTGAGTTTGCAGGGGAGAGGGAAAAATTCTTAAAGGTAGAGATCCAGAAAGGATTGTGGGGAATAGCCCAAATGTTGCTGTAGGAGCAGGACAAGGAGTATTACAGACCACTAATGTGAGGAAAAACAGATCAAACAAATGGCTTGTAAGAAGCACACATGGCCTCAAATGTCTCTACACTAATGCACAGAGCATGGGAAACAAACAAGAGGAGCTGGAACTCCTAATAGAGCAAAATAAATATGATCTGATTGGCATCACTGAAACCTGGCGGGATGAGACTAATGATTGGAATGTAGTCATTGGAGAGTATAACCTGTTTCAAAGGAACAGACCTAGTAAGAAAGAAGGATGTGTAGCTTTATATGTTTAAGGACATATATACTGCTGAAGAAATACAAGATATACAACAGGGAAAGCAGGTTGAGAGTATCTGGGAGAGAATTAAGGGTGAGAAAATGGGAGGGGTATACTGTGGGGGTATATTATAGACCCCCAAGCTAGCAGGAGGAGTGGGATGATGCCTTCTATGAGCAGATGGCCAAAGGGAGAGATGTAATGCTAATGGGAGATTTTGACTATCCTGATATATGTTGGCAGTCCAATTCCTTACTGCCCTTGAAAACAATTTCATGGTCCAGAAGGTGGAGGAGGCAACTAGAGGAACAGCCATTTTTGATCTGCTCTTAACCTTGTAAATGGGGTCAAAGTGGTGGGATCTTTAGGTAAAAGTGACCATGCCCTCTTGGAATTTGTTATGCAGTGGGGAAGGGAAGCTAAATATAGCTAGTCAATAATCCTGGACTTTAAGAAAGCCATTTTTGTAAAATTGGGGAATTATTGGCCGTGATTCCATAGACCAAAACATTGAAAGAGAAGGGAGTCCAAGATGAACAGGAGTTCCTTAAAAGTGAAATACTAGAGGCACAATCTAAAACTATTCCTACAAAAAGGAAAAATCGGAGATGTGTAAAGAAACTGCAATGGTTGACTAAAGAACTTTCAACTCAGCTACATATACTCAGGACACTTACTTGAGAGGCCTCGGAACTGGCTCCAACTCCGGCACTTCATCCATCTGCTGTGACCAGCTGAGCCAGCCAGCCTAGCCATTGCTGGAACTCAAAACCTGTGTCTGCCTGCTTGCTTGACAGCCCTCTCAGGGTTGAAAAATCACCTGTGCCTCTTTCTGGGCTTGTGAGAGAAGCTCAGAGGGAGAGTCTACAAAGGCAGCAGGGGAGGGGCTGTGCAGAAGGACACTTACTTGAGAGGCCTCGGAACTGGCTCCAACTCCGGCACCTCATCCGTCTGCTGTGACCAGCTGAGCCAGCCAGCCTAGCCATTGCTGGAACTCTTCAAAGCCCCATCAAGATGGCGGGCAGCAGCAGTGGCTGTTTTTGTTGGCTGCGCTTCGCATTTTTAATTATGCTGCCCTGTTTTTATTTTCATGCTTAATTTTTCTCTGGGCCTGTCAGGGCTTTGGAGGGGATTAAAGGGGCTCACCCGGGGACCATGAGGACGCTGCTACTGTTGTGAATGCCTGAGACCATCGCCAGGGAATTACTCCTCAGCGGAACGGGTATGGGCATCCCTTCCCCCACCCAGCCTTCCATTCGCTGTCTCACCTCCACCTGCTCTCTGCTTGCCCCCTTTTCTCCATCTTCTGCCTGGGGGCTTGCGGCTTCATCGGAGGGGCATGCTTGGGAGGCCGCCGCCGCTCTTGCGGCTCCATCGTGGCCCGCCGGTTCTCCCTGTTCCACCGACCGCGTCCGCCCTGATGGCCCTGCTTCTGCGGCCACCGCCGCTGCAGCTGTGTTTCCGCAACCCATTGCCTTCAACCATTGGGGCGGGCTGGCCTTGGAGGCCTCTGCTGTTGCCGCCATTCCTCTGCGGTTCGCCGGCCCACGGCCTGCTGACTTCCATCATTGGGGCGGGCTGGCCTTGGGAGCCTCTGCTACTGCCACCATTCCTCTGCGGCTCACCGGCCTGCGGCCTGCCGACTTCCGTCATCGAGGCAGTCCAGCCTCAGAGGCCTCTACCGCTACCACCGTTCCTCTGCGGCTCGCCTGCCCACGGCCCACCGACTTCCACCGTTGGGGTGGGCCGGCCTTGGAGGCCTCTACCGCTGCCGCTGTTCCTCCGCAGCTGGCCTCAGGAGCCACCGCCTCGGGAGCTGTTGCCGACGACGAAGACGACGACCAGCGTTATCACCATGGCCCTGCTTTGGGGGCCCCTCCGGGACTGCTGCCGCCTGCCCAGAGGCTGCTGTCACTTTCGCTGCCATCCTGTGGCCTGCCCTCCGCTACTTCTATCATGGGCCTGCCTGGGGTCTGGCATTGTTTGCCCCGGCTCGCCTCTTGCTGCCCCCGTGGTGGCCTCGCTTTGGAGGCCGCCACTGCCGTCGTTGCTCCCCCGGTGTCCTCAGCTAATTTCCATCACCATGGGCAGCTTTGGAGGGCCGCCGCTATGTTGCCTAGGACCGTGTGTGTGTGTGCTGAGCTTCCTTCTGTCAGCCCGGACATTGGTGGGGGGGTTCCCTGGACAGCCTGGACGATAGTGGGGGGTTTGGGGGCGTTCATGAAGGTCTGGGAGTGGTGGAGGACTGCGGGAGGGCTGGGGACTTTGGGGTTTTTCTATCTTGCCCTCTTTTTTCCATCTTTCCCCATGCCGACCTTTGCTGCATTGGCCCCTGGGAGGTCTCTGGACTGTTCCAGCTGCTTATCAATAGAAACCTGGACTCAGCGACCTGTCTGGCCCGTCGTCGATCAGAACTGGGCCTGATTGGGCCGTGAGGCCATCATTTGGCCCTTCTGATAGTCACTGGCCGGACTTTGTTCCCTGTTTTTCTCCCCTCTATTTTCCATTCTTGCCCTGGCCATGTGCCCTAATATGTATTATTTTCTACCTTTTATTTAGATATTGTACTAATTTGTATTAGCCTACCTTTGTTCTATCTTAGTTGATTGTTACTTCTCTCTCTCTCTCTCTCTCTCTCTCTCTCTCTCTCTCTCTCTCTCTCTCTCTCTCTCTCTCTCTCTTGTCGCCTTGTTGGCGGGGCCTATAATTCCCGTGGTGTCTGGCTGTGGGAGATATGCTTTGAGTGGTGGGATTAGTAGGGTAAGAACAACTCAGGTCAGGCAGTTAGTGCCTGTCCCCCGTTCTGATCCCTCCGCCCACCATCACGTGCCTGGGTGCCATCCTGCCAATGCCTCCGGCCTGTCTTGCCTCCTGGTCAATGCCAGGTCAGTTCAAAATAAGATCCCTATCTGGCTTGCATCACCGAGACCTGGGTGGGTGCAGAGGGAGGGGCATCCCTCTCCCTGTTGTGCCCCCCCCCCCGGGTTTCAGGTCCAGTGGGCTGGCAGGCCAGAGGGTCGGGCGGGCAGGGGGTGGGGGTGGGGGGCCATCGTTTACAGGGAATCCCTTTATGTTAGCAGATCTGCAACTTTGGTGTGTCCTGGGGTGGAGTGCCTTCATCTATCGGTGGGTCAGCGAGATAAGTTTGGTATTGTGCTGGTGTACCGTGCTCCCCGCAACCCTGCACAATCCTTTTCAGAGATTGCGGAGTTCATCTTGGCTGCTTTGTTGGGGCTGCTCTGGAATTCATGGAATCCATGGCTTCCATGAATCTATCTCAGCATGTTGTTTGCCTCACCCATAGAGCAGGCCACACCCTAGACCTGGTTTTTACCTCCATGTCATCAGATTTTAGCCTGAGGGTTGGGGGCATTGTCCCTCTTCCCGTGTCATGGTCGGACCATCATCTGCTAAAATTTTCCCTGTAGATTGCCACCCCACCCCGCAGGGATCGTCGGCTCCGAGTGCCACCTTTGGCACCTGTGCCATAGGTTCGCCATCACTGCTCTAAAAGGTTCGCCATCACTGGTCTAGATCAAGGGAAGTGATAGTTCCACTCTATTCTGCTCTGGTCAGACCAGTGGAAGAGTGCATTTGCCCCGAGGCACACAGCAATCTGGGGGTGCCGTGAGGGGGAGCAGGAGGAGGAAGCCATGTGCCATCCTGTGAGCAATCCTCATTTCGCCCCACTAAGGCTTGGTGATCCTTAGTCGGGTGAAAGGAGGATAGGTAAGCAGGAAATGTTGTGTTTTTTCTGAGCAGCACCTCCGTTGCACGCTCCCCACTCCTCCTTCTCCCCACTTCCCCTAAGGCTTGGCAATTGTTAGCCCGGGGAAAGGAGGAGAGGGAAGCGTGCAACGGAGGTGCTGCTCGGAAAAAAATTCCCTCTCCTCCTTTCCGCAGGCTGAGGATCACCAAGCCTTAGCTGGGAGAAAGGAGGAGGGGGAAGCATGCTATGGAGGTGATGCTTGAAAAAACATTGTCTGCTTGGCGCTATCCATGTGCTGTGCAGTTTGCACAGGACAGCCTTGTCCGGGATACTCCTGAAGAGTGCGTGAGAAAGAGGGACCCTTCTCCCTTCCCCCGCTGTTCCCCCAGGAGTGGGCACCCATTGTTCGGTGGGTGAGATATAGTTGGGGGCAAGAGGATGTGTAAAAACTGACTTTGTCCCCGGGAACTCCAAAACCTAGCTATGCCTCTGGGAGTATTGTGTCCAGTTCTGCACATCTCAATTTGAAGAGGATGTTGACAACCTTGAATGGTTCCAGGAGAGGGTGACCAGGATGGTTAAAGGTCTGGAAGAAATATCTTATAAGGAGTGGCTTAGGGAGCTGGGAATGTTTACTGTTACAAAAAAAGGTTGAGAGGGGATATGATAGCCATGTTTAAATATCTGAAAGGATGTCATATCAAAGAGATGAAAGGTTTGTTTTCCATGGCTTCAGAGATTAGGACTCAGGACAATGGTTTCAAACTACAGGAATAGAGATTCAAATTAAACATTAGGAAGAACTTCATGATGGTTAGAACTGTCCGGCAGAGGGTGATGGAGTCCTCTTCTTTGGAGGTTTTGAAGCTGAGTCTGGATGGGGATCTGTTGGGAGTACTGTGAAGGGGGTTCCTGCATGGCAGGAGGTGGACTGGATGGCCCTTGAGGTCTCTTCCAACTCTATGATTCTTTGGATATTTTTCTCCCTCAGGTGGAACAGCAAATGGTGCCCTTGCACCATCTGAATTCAAGACACATGGTATTTGAAGTTTGCCATGGTACCATGGCATTTTGACATTTGAGGCCAAAATGAACCTCTCCATTCTGATTTACAAGCTCCACACCCTGTAGATAGATATGGTAACATTTATTCTGTCACCTCTGACAAGAATAACAAGTTAAAACACAAATAATGTGATGCCATTTTGTCACACACACCCCAAATTGTTGCCTGAGGTATTTTGCCTAATGGAATGATGAACCCTGACTTCCTCAAGGAAGAACAAACATTTAGAAGATATTGCACACTGCCAAGCCACAATGCACAGAAATTGCTATTCTTCCCCTCTGTGAATGAGTAACCTTGGTTAGCAATCAAATCTATGCACAATCGCCTAGAAGTAAGACCCCTTTGACATAATGGAACATCAATATCATTCAAGGCAACGTATATAAGAATGGATAATTATTCACACAAATATCACATTTGAAAACTTTCCTGGCATGGAGAAAAGTGAGAAGAAACTGTTGGATGGTCTGTTTCTAAAAGTGCAAGAACCGGGTTCTTCTCTTCCCACTGCCCCAATAAACTTGCAGTTTCAACTACAGTACTTTTAAGACATCACTGATGATGAGTGAGACATTGCCCAGCATTTGTCCTATAAAGATTTCTGGGGCTTGTAGTCCAACACATCTACAGGGCATATTGATGACATAATGACCAGTCCAGTTGTGAATCACACTCTTTCAAACAGTGGCTAAATTCTGAATTAGGAAAGGGTTGGAAGTTCACCCAATCTGGTTTCTTTCATTGACTTCTGATAAACATGTGGACTCTGTGTTATAACTTCTCCTCTTCCTCACTTCTTTCAATGTTCCTTTCTGTCAGATATTATTTATGTATTGTTTCAATTTATATTCTGTCCCACAGTGCTAGAGCACTCAGAGTGGTTTTTAACAATATAATTATGCAGGCTACTTATTTTACCAAGTTCAGAAAGATGGGAGGTTGACTTAACCTTGGCTTGACTGCCTGAATCCATCAGTGCCAAACTCATGTCATAAGCTGAGACTTCGCTGCAGTAGTGCAGTTTAACCACTGTGCCAAGGTTTAGAATATTGTGTTGGAACTCCTACACAATTTGTGTATAGAGTAGTAAATGTAAAAACAGATTTTCCCACATATGTATTTCCCAAAGTTATACAATTGTCATCACACTCTGGTTGGTGAGCATGAAGGTGCAACCAAAAGCCAAACCAAATTCCACAAAGCTGGTGTCTATCTGCATCTGCTCAGATTAGTGGGTGGGAGGAAGAGTGGGCAACTCAGCACACCAAGAGACACACAAACCCATGGACCCTGGAGAGCTCCACCTACTCTTGTGACCTTGCCTTCTCTCCCGGGGGACCCTGTGAAATGGGGAGGGGGTTGTGATAAAAATGTTCTGTTGTACTTTTAGTGTCCATTTTAAAATTAAAAATACCAACATTGGAGAGGTGTGGCAGAATTTCCCCCGTGCTTCTAAATGCTGAGGGCTACATTAGATCTCTTGAGGACCACCAGGAGTCTACATTCCCCATACTGCCCACTCTAGTAAAATGGAATGTAGTGCTTTCACCATTGCTGATGGCTCTTTAATTACTATTTGTGAAAGGCCTACTGAGATGAGATCAAGGACTGGGGCTTGTATATTGTTTAAATCAGTGGTTCTCATCAGTAGAGCAGGTACCACCTGTCAGGTCCCTGCCAGACCCATTCCAGACACTGAGGAGTTAATGGCTGAGGAACTCCCAGATGAACCACCAGGGCTGTCAGTTCCTCCAGCAGCTGTGCAGAAAAGTGATTCAGCCTCTTCAGGGGATTCTATAGCCTCTCAGAGAGCTGCTGGCCGCAGATAGCAAAGAGTTATTACCAAGAGGAATTGTATTTGAGTAGAAGGCATTTACACTCTCAGAGTCCTGAGTATTGACAGAATGGGTCTTCGGGGAAGTAGGAGTTGCTATCTGGAGACATAAAACAAGCACCAGAGTTAGGGCAATTTGTGGGAGCAACAAGTCAACTCAACCTGCTTCTGCCTTCCTTCTGTGATTCTTGCCCTCTTTTGGATCCTTGTTCCTGACTGGCAACCCTGGACTAAGGGCGTTTATACACGACCCCTAAGCTGCGCTGCAAATGGCTCCCAGTTCCAGAGCTTAGAAATGTTTTCCCACCAGCTCCAGAGTTTGGAGACAATTAAGTGTGACCCCACCCACTTTAGCGCGACCCAGCACACTTTTCTTGTACCTTCTCTTTGGAGGTGAAAAGAATTTGATGCAGATAAGAGTGCCAGGCTCTCCTGGCTTGTCTGTTGATTTTTTTGCCTCCTGCCCCTTTAAGAGCTCCTTGAGATGGAACCAGGAGGGGGGCTCTTGGCAAGTTCGACCAGCACTGGCAGGTTAGTAAAGGCTTCTTTTGTCCTTTTCCTCCTCCCCCCCATGCCGACAGGAGCAGGAAGTGCTGAGGGGTGGGGACGCAGGAACAGAAACGAACCCCCAAGATCTCTGGTCCGAATTTAAGGGACCAGTGGATCTTAGGGGTCGTGTGAAAAGGCCCTAAGTTTCTTGACCCTGGACTTCATCACTCCATGAACCTGGCGTAAACTACTGTTTGCATTTCGGCTTTTGACCTCTGAACCATTTTTATTGGACTCTGTTTTGTCTTCTGGACTCTAGCTGTGTGTGTTTCTGTACTCTGCTTAACTCCTGACTTGCTATATTGTTGTCTTGACTCTGAGCTTGCAGTAAAAGCCTGAACTTACCTGTGTGTGTGAGTCTGTGGGTCGTGACACCACCAGTGAGATGCAAATGTGCCAGTGTGGGGTGCTGGGTTTTCATAAAAATCACTAAGAATTTGCTCTCTCTTAATCTTCTTAACTACCTTCAAATAAGTTGTTATCTTCTCCACACCCCCCCAATACAGATTATCCATCTGTAATTTTCTGGCATGCTAGTGTTTCATAATTACTATAGCGGTGAAATTTCTATTCACCATTATTATAATTAATTTGCAACAACTAATTGAGTTTCTTTCTTTTTTAAAAAAATTGTTCATAATTGCATCTTATACTGCTGCAATTGTTATTAATTGCAAAATAAGAACTGAATTTAGATGTATAATTTTTTTTCTCAGAAAATGTTTTCCTGTTTTAGTAGGAACAATCCTCTTTGAAAGAGTGATGGGGGGGGGGGGACACTGGATATGAAAGTTTGAGAAGCTTCGTCTTATGTGGCCCTCCCTGTCTCTCTTGAACATTACGGCAAATACATTTTCATCAAAATGCTAAAACTGTCTGCAGTCCATTCACAACCTGTAACTAGCATTCACATGTCTAGGGAGCCTTCAAGGGGAGAGCCATCCCTAGTAGCCTCATGGGGCAGGCAGACAAGGATGATCCAGCTAGTTAAATCGATGATATTCTAATTAAAATTCTCCTTCCCTTTTCCTATGTAGGAAGAGATTTTATTCTTCTGCCTGAGCCATCTGGATCATTGCTCCGAGGATTTTGTTGCATTTCACGCCTAGCGCACTCTCGCCTGTGGCACACTAATAATGTGGAAGATGCAGACTAACGTGTAGAAGAAATTTCAATCTCCGTGTAAGATAATACATCGGGAATCCTGCATCAACGATAGGAAATCAGATGAATTTGGATCTCTTCCAGCTTTATGATAAGCCTTGCCAGATTGGCCATCAGCTTCTTCAGCCAAATCCTGAAAGTACAGTATGTAACAGATATAAGCCTTCTGCTACAGAAATAAACCTGCTAAGATTGCTGCTCTACAGATTTATTCTGTGTGAGCTTAGAAATCAGTGTTCGGGTTCTTCTTAAATCTGATGTTGGCATGTTGGAGGATGGCCAGCTTTCCACCCACCCCCAGCTGAAGCTGAGCTGCCTCACCACCTGACCCCCTTGATCCGAAACAGAAGTTGGACTTCAATATCCCTTTTCCGCTTTTGGCACCATCTTTAAGATATACAGGCACCAGTTACACATGACCAGGCCCTCCTTTGGACCAGGAACGAACACAGCATGAAGCATTCTGGTGTTTAAACTACTCCAGGCCTTTAAAAATGCAGTGGTTTGCAATCAACAAGCTTCAGTGCCCTCAGCTTTTCTGCAGTCAATAATTAACAAAACTTAAAGGGGGCGGATTGACAGGATGGATTCTGCTGCACAGGAGAAAAGAAATGGCTGAATATCAGAGGACCACGGGAATTTGAAGAGGGGGAGATTATCATCCTTTAAGGACAAAGACCCCTCACAGGTAAGTCACCAGCCTTCTAAAATGGCAATGTGTTTCTTACGCTTTCCTCTGTCATGCCTCCTGAGAAAGCAATGGTGACCTGAAAGGGCATATCTAAGAAAACACACTTGTTCAAGTTAAAGGCAGTTATAGTCAACCTGGATCCATTACTGCTCTTTATAAGGTATTTAGTCCCCTTTAGATCTGTGAAGACAAGGGAAAATGCTGTAGCATGGGTGGGCTGGGAGTAGCCCATCAAAGGCTAACAAGGAGAACAGCCCTGACTGGTAGAAGTTCACTAGAGACATGGAGTTCAACCCAAATCCATTGACATGCTGGTCTTTTCACTGCACCACCACCCCTACAGAGAAACATAACATTTCTTAGCGGAACAATAGACTAACAGTAAAACTCAAAATGGCTATACAGTATATGAGGTAAAGCAAGGGTTGGGAAATGTTTGGCCCTCCAGATGTTTTGGACTGCAACCCCCAGAATCCTGAGCCTATATCACCAGAGATAAAGGACTGTGGGTGTAGTGGTCCAAAATATCTTAGAGGGCCAAATGTTCCTCACCCCTGAAGGAAAGAAATTATGAGTTTCTTGGCAGCATTGTCATGGGAAACAATAGCTGCCCACCACACTGTGGCAAAGGCAAACTGGAAAATTCCCAAGAATTTTGGGGAGGTCATCACAGTTGTTTTTAGTTGCAGCTATTTTTATATTTATTACATTAAATATGGTACCCACAATGCTACTTCATTTATAATCCTCTTTACCTTCAGATAGAAAAAATTAATGCCAACTAGAATTGCTGGCAACCTAGAGTTCTTTGTTATTTTTGTGCCCCTTTGGGTGGATTTCCCTTTTGTGTATGCACATTACTTTTTTCCTTGTCAAATATTATCTGACAAAGGAAGATTTACAGCCCCTCATAATTATACATTATTGTATTAATATTTATATACCAGATTAGAATTATATTCTTAAAAACCCATTTTAATGATTATTTTGGCCCTAATAATAATGCCTTTTTACACAAATGTGGTGCAGTGGGGGTCGCAAGTTACTTGGCTATTATAAAAGTGGGTTTTGGCTCAAAAAAAGTTTGGGAAATACTATTCTAAAGGTGTCTTTGAGGATTCTTAGTCATCCTGGTGAGTTTATCTGAAAGCTGAGTCATGGTAACTGTACTTCTTTTCCTGAGAGATCAAAACATTTTGCTACTCATCCAAGCAAATTCATCAGTCTTAGTAGTGAGTCCTCCAATTTATAGTTCACCTTGATTTCACATCACCTTAGTCTGAATAGGTCCATTAGGTGGCCGGTGGCCTCAATAACCTTGCTAGGTGGCCAATGGCTTGAATTGGCTGGTTAGGAGCCTCTTTCAGTTTGCATCATTTTTATTAGGAAAAAAATGAGATGAAGGCCAATGGAGCTGTTGCAGTCATCCAAAGTCCAGGGAGGAAATGTGGAATAAAAGAATAGTGAAAGACATGTCGGGAAGAGTAAAAGAAATATAACACTTGTGGTTAAGTATAATAAATAAAGAAATATCTCCAGTATGTAGAGGTTTTTAATAGGAAAAAAGGAACATATTTGCATATGCGGTGGTTGCGTGAAATAAGAAAGAAGGAATGGATACTGATTTTTAAGGAAATTCAAGAAATAATACAGGAAAGGGTTCAAATGTCCCTGAAAGCAGTACTGGTTATTAACACATAACTGAAGAAAGAGGAAGTGGGGTTGGCAGTAATAATGGTAACAGTGGCAAGCTTAATTTTTGCTAAAAACTGGAAATCAAATACTCACATAACATTGGAGGAATGGTATCGGGCATGGCTATTAACAATAAATTGACTTGTGAAATTAAAATTAGGAAGTGATTGAAAAAAAGTCTAATGATGTTAAGGTAATATGGGATAAATTGTTGGTACATGTATTTCAAAAAGGTAATGGGTACACACAAGGAGAAGAGTTAATATATTTCTGGAGAGAAATGGGGAGGTCAATATCTTAAGGATTTTAAGCATAAGTAGGAGGTGGGTGGCACCGAGCTTGTTAGGCAGATCGTTTTGTTTTGTTATGGTTGATTTATTTTTTTTTGTCTAAATCTCACCTGTTTTTGTTCTGTTTTTTTTTTAATTTTGTATTGTAGTTTTAAAAACAAAACAAAACAAAGTCCAGGGATGGGTTTACTGTATTCAGCCACTCAATCTCTAGAAGTTGCCCACTCCTTTTGTAAGAAGAAAACATACATCTCTGCCCTAACTTGTGCTCTGACCCACATTATTTCTAGTGTACCAGTATGTGGTTTCTCCTCCCCCCCTTGCTTCAAAGTAAGGCATTACAGTTTCTGGATAGCTCAGTGAATTAAGTGTCTGGCTGCCAAGTGAGAGGTTGGCAGTTCAGTTCCCCATTGGGGATGTCCCAGGCGAAAAGGCAGCCTATGTGTCCTTGGGAAAGCACCCCACAAAAGAAGGACATGGAAAGGACACTTCTGAATACTATATGCCAAGAAAAACCTGGAAAGGGTTACAATAGCTGGAAACAGACTAGACCAGTGATGGCGAACCTATGGCACAGGTGCCAAAGGTGGCACTCAGAGCCCTTTCTGTGGGCACCCAACATCGCCCCTTCATAGCCACTTGTATACAGTTTAAATTACTGTATTGGCACTTTGCAAAACAATTAGTGGGTTTTGAATTGCAGTTTGGGCACACGGTCTCTAAAAGGTTCGCCATCACTGGACTAGACAATGCATAACTATTTCAGGCATCAGAGCCAGTGTGGTATACAGTGGACTGAGCCTTGGACATCCATGGTTGGCCACAGAAACTTACTGGGAGATGGCACTAGTAAATCACCCCTCAATCATCTCTCATATTTCAAACCCTGTAATTTGGGTTGCCATCATTCAGAAGTAATTTGAGGGTACTGTACACAATAACAACAGTCAAGGTACAACATGTGTGTTACTGAAAGAAGAGAAATTTACTGTTTCTATACTTTGGGCCTGTGTCTTTCATTATATCTGACAGTGTAGGAATGTTTTTGTTACAGTGGTGCCTAATGGGATGGAACATGTTAACAAAATATTGCTAGCACATTTTTTCCAAAATACACTTTAAAATACCATAATGATCACTTGAAAACCAACGTTTTAGGAGAAACACTAGAAAACATTAAATGCAACATTAAACAAAACTAACCACATTATCAGCTGTGATGTTCTTTCTTTTTGATGCTGTTGCTGTCACTTTACACATTTTACGTTATATTATTACTTGCAACTTATAGGCTCCAATCCAAAACTAAGTCACAATTAAAGTAGATGCCCTGGGCACATCCAATCTCACCTGATCTCAGAAGCTAGGCAGGGTCAGGCCTGGCTAGTACTTGGATGGGAGACCACCAGGGAACACCAGGTGCTGTAGGCACCTGGAGTAAGAACTGGCAAATCACTCCAGTATTCTTGCCAAGAAAACTCCATGGACATGGAGTCACAAAGAATTGGTCATGACTGTAACAACACAAAAACAATTGAATTAATGGCACAGAGGAGCTGACTCACCAAACCCTCACCAATTTCCAGTCCCCATGTACAGGGGTGTGAAAGCTTGACATTCAAGAAAGCTGACAGGGAAACAATTTATTTGTTTGAAATGTGGTGCCGGAGGAGAGCTTTGCAGATACAGACAGACAAACAAGTGGGTCTTAGGTAAAATCAAGCCTGAACTATCTCTGGTGTTAAAAATGATGAAACTTTGCTACTTTGGACACATCACGAGAAGGCAATTACTCTGAGAAAGGTTCAAAGCAGCAGCAGAAGAGGGAGACCAAATATGAGATACATTGACTCCCTGAATGAAGCCACAGGCATGGGCTTGTAAGAGCTGAGAAGGATGGCTGATGACAGGACATGTTGGAGATCCCTTATTTATAGTGTCACCATAAACAGAAGACAACTGGATGGCTCATAACATCAGACTCTGGTTGTAGCCTGCTACTGGATTTCAGCCATCATTTCCCAGTTCAACCTACCTCCTGGACATTTTGTCAAGTGTTGGCTCTTCCCTGTAGCATGCCCCCCTCTCCATTCTCAATGAAGCCTGTTTGGGAAACAGAGAAGGCAAGCCTAAACAAAGGGCAGATATAGGCAAGCCAGCCCAGAATCTTTTCATGCTTGGTCCTTGCTCTTTCTGTTTGCTCTTTGCTCTTTTAGCAATTTATGATATAATGTGCCCTCTGTAAAAAAAAAAAGGCAGTTCACATGATGTGCCCATCTGTGGGTGTGCCTGAGATGTGCAATGGAAGAAGGGTATGGTTCAGCACCTCTGCAACCAGCCTTTCCTAAAGCACCAATAGTGCTGATAAAAGAAATCCCCCCCCCAACACACACACTCTTCTTCCAGTTGTTAAGTCAATTGCTTTTTGGTTTGCTCAGGGAGCAATGTTTGCTTTTGGCTGCAGCATTGGGGATGCCTGCCTGGCTCAGCAGAGGCAGTTAGGGAAACTGATACCAGGCACTCTGTTTTTACAAAGTTGATGTCTTTATGAAAATAGAGTTCCAATGACTGTTGGTTAAAACATAGAATAGAACTGGGAGACTAAAACATGGGAGGGCAAAGACGTGTGCATTGTATATCTGCACAACTCAAGTTATATTCAACGGCAATCTTGAAAGGATAATCCAGCAGTCCATTTGTGAGACGGTACATGGATGTTCAGCTGCACTTCAATAGATCTGTCTCTGTAATACCTCGTAGAAACAATGCCCTTGCTTGTGGGGAGAACAGTGATTCTAATTTTCTGGCCGTGCCAAATCACACAGTGGTTTTAGTCCAGATTTTACATGAGCTATCCAAGGTGCTGAACGTTATCACAAAAATAGATGCCATGCCTTGAATAGCTGCTTTAAAGTTCAGAGTAAAACCCCAAATGGATTATTTAGACCTGTAAAATTAGAGTCACTGATTTCCATAGGTGGCATCAGGATTCTGTTGAGTGCTGGGAACTGAAGACAAGGCCTCAACCAGAAAGGCTATATAATCCTAAGTAAATTTTAAAAGTTCATCTTCACAAATTTTACCTGCACTAACTGGAGTCAGATATGTGATTTCACTGATAGGGATAATTCTCCATCAACACAGAGCACAATTATTATGCTCCTTTGTTGTATTCATTGTTGCTATGGCGAACTTGAAATGCAATCAAAATGCAGTTACAAAGATAAGGTTGGTTTAACTGGTATAAATGGGGTTTTGAAAGGGAAGCATAGGCGTTTTTTCCATTGAAGGAAATGGAGTGGCATGTGGCCTTTGCAGAGGTGACACCAGCTATCACCAGTGGGCCAGCTCGTTCTCTATAGAACAATGGTGCCTAGTTTTGAGATTTATGGTAATCTTAGGCTAAAATTACCAGAAGTCTAACTGATTGCTGGCTGAGGCTTCTGGGCATTGTAATCAAAATACATTTATATGGTTGAAGTGCAATGGGAAAAAATGTAGGCGCTTTCCCAAATGGGGAAGGTGGGTGTGGCCTTAGGCAGAGGGCACCCAATACAGATGTTTCATTTACATAATAATTAAATGTTTTAACAGCATGATTTTCCTGTTTCTAATGTTTATCTAATATTCTAAGGCAGCTCTGGTTGAAAGTTGTATCTGGAGAAAGGGAGCAAGATGGAGAGATGTATGTGCTGGCTGGATAGTTCCGTGGTTTAGGTATCCAGCTGCAGAGCCAGGGCTTGGGAGTGGAAATCTCGACTCTACCTCCTGCAAGTGAAGGTGGCCTATGTGGCCTTGGGCAAGTGGCCAATGGCATAACTACGGAGGGGCAGAAGAGTGCATTTGCACTGGGGTGTGCAGCAATTTGGGTGCGCCTGGAGGAGGAAGCCATGTGCCCTCCCACCAGGCGTCCTCCTTTCGCCCCGCTAAGGCTTCACAATCCTTAGTCAGGGGAAAGGAGGAGAGGGAAGCAGATAATGTTTTTTTTTCCAAGCAGCACCTCTGTCAATTGCTCCCCCTCCTTCCCCCCAGCCCCAGCCCCTGCTAAGTCTTGGCAATCGTTAGCCTGGGGAAAGGAGGAGAGGGAAGCGTACAATGGAGATGAGCTTGGGGGGAATCCCATCACCTGCTTCCCTCTCCTCCTTTCCCGTGTTAAGGATCACCAACCCTTAGCCATGGGATAGGTGGGGAGCGTGCTACAGAGGTAATGCTTGGGGGAACCATTGCCTGCTTGCCGCTATCCGCATACTGTGCAGTTTGCACAGGAGAGCCCTAACTGGGAAGGAGACCCACAAAGAGGGCATGAGAAGGAGAGACCCTTCTTCCCCTCCTCCATTATTCCCCCATGATCTGCCTCTCCTCTTGCTGGGTGGGTGAAAACACGGTTGGGGGGAGGAGAGGGTGCAAAAACTGACCCCCAGAAGAAGGGAATGGTCAACCACATCTGAGCAGTCTCTTCCTAGAATACTCTGAAAAGAGTTGCCATAAATTAGAATTGACTTGATAGCACATGCTTATTTATTAAGTCACATATTTTCCAGAGATCTACTAGTCCTACCATTCATTGTGTAAATGCAGGAAGCAGGGGAAGTCAGTGGGAGAGTCAAAATAGCAAAAGTGATCTCTGAGACCATGGAAGCCAGTTCTGCTGTTAGATTCAGGGGCTAAATGTGAGTATGGACAGCTAAGTGGTACATTGCTAAACTCTGAGCCTGTGTGGAGTCAGCAGGGCACATTCTGCTATTACAAGTACCATAGAAGGTCAGTTGGGTCACAGCTAAAGAAAAGAATCATGGTGTGCCACAGAAAGCCAATCTGTACATTAAAGAGAGCCCAACATTAGAAGTTTGTTAGTGTTTAGGTTCCTGAGATGTGATTCCAATCAAGTTTAGTGACTGAGCTACCAAGCTTGTGGGTGAAGCAGTTTGTTCCCCTAAACCAGGCATGTCCAAATTTCGGCCCTCCTGATGTTTTGGACCACAACTCCCAGAATTCTAAGCTTAGATTGCCAATGGCAAAGGACTGTGGGAGCTGTGACCCAAAACATCTGGAGGGGCAAAGTTTGGACATGCTCCCCTAAACCAACCACAAAGCAAAGCAAGCTAACATGCAAACTACAGAAATAAGTGAAAGCTCCTGCTGTGACCATCAGATGGTCTGGGCACTTAGGGAATCCCTTTTTCTAACCAGGAGCTGTCTCCTGGAGTTCAAAGGAGGAGTGTTGCATCCTGGTGTCCAGGAGGAAGTCGGATATAAGTAGTGCTCAGGCTGGGTCAAGGCAATGGAGCAACAATGGTTCCCATCCTTGGGTAACCTGAGTGTTCTTCGATTCCCAGGATCCTTCACTACCTGCTGATTCTGGCTGGGGTTTGTGGGAATTGTAGCCCAATAACACCTGAGTCACCCAAGGAAACACTGCAACAGAGAAAAATGTGTGCTACAAAATCAAAAATTACACTGCTCTTGAAGAATATTTTCTCCACTTTTTCTTTATAATTTGCTGCACCTTTTTTTTACGATAACATTGAGGAGTGAGGACGGTTAAACACAGACAGGAAGGTAACCTGGAATAGATATGCCACTTTATTTGTTCTTACATAACTCCATCAATGCCATGAAATGTTGATTCAGATCTGTTTTACTGCTGGTGCAAAGCAGGGAAAGCAGAGAAGCAGTATTTCTATGGCACGCTTGGCAGAACAATGCATACTTCCTGCCTGCCCCCTGAACTACTTCATCGTTTTATGCCTTACACAGGCAAAGGAATCGTTTGTGGGGAAACCCCAGTTCTGTGATAACCCCAGCCCTTTATCACAGATCTTTTATTCGGGTATCAGTTACTACAGGAGTAGAGAAACCACATCTGCCCAGATATGGTTGGCCTCCAGCTCCTCATCAGCTATAGCTGGACAAGATAATGGGAATTGTAATCCAACACCATCTGGAGGGCCCCAGGTGTTCCTCAACATTTTTTTTCCTGAACCAGCAGCCATGGATATAAATCCAATGTGTACAAAAATGTGGTGCAACTATTCAACAGTGTGCTCTCATTCTGGCTGAAGCAACCTCATGTCCTCAACTTTTTAAATTCTGCTCCAGCTGAAGTGGGACATTTATGAATAAATGATGTAATGTGGTCTAATGAGTGCTTGCAGAAGGCTTTCTTAGTTACATGGATAGTTGCTATCTCAAGTAACTTAAACCATACTCAACGCTTCATCGCCCAGCCCCAGATCCTGCTTCCCCTTCTCTGGCTATCACTTCCTTTCCTCATTCTGTCTTCATTTACCAGTTCCTAACTCTGGGTAGTAGCTTCTTGATTCATTCAGTGGCTTGCCTGGTTTGATAATAGTCATCATACAATGGGAGATCCAGATTTGCAATTGTTGCTCTTTAAAACTTAGCAGCTGATAAACCATTGTTGGCCTCAGCTGGGCATCTAAAGCCCCATCAAATGTCGCCTTGCCCCATCAATCATAAGTCATGTTTTACCTGTAAGGAAACCAATTAACGGGTCTCTCTCATGCACTTTTTTTCAGAATCATTGGCAAATTAATCTACTCCTCTTTTCATGCTCAAGAGACATGTTACTTGCTTATAACTCACAATTAAAAATATATCAGCTGAGTGCACATCATTCTCTAAGCAGGGCTGCAGTGGTAAATCTGGCATGATAAATATAAATGCTCATCATGATAGTCCCCACTGCCAGCTCTCCCATCCCTAGGAAAGTACAAAGCAAATGAAGAGCTGTGTGTGTGTGTGTGTGTGTGTGTGTGTGTGTGTGTGTGTGTGTGTGTGTGTGTGTGTGTGTGTGTGTGTGTGTGTGTGTAGCTTGCAATAAAATACTGTTGCTAGGAAAGCCCATTTCTTTCCCAGTTACTGATACAATTGCAGAAGCCCAAGCAAAGTAGTTCAACATAATACGGCAGGCGCTGATACTCAAAGTCCCAGGGCTTTAACCTTGGCTATACTACACCACTGGCTCTGAGCTTTGCTGGGGGAAGCCACCCTTTTATTGCTCTGCTTTCACAAGCATATCAAGGAGAGGTAATGGTTTAGTTAGCATAGTACTAGCTGAACTTCCCAAACTTATGCCTCCTAAATGCATTGGGTTAAAATTCTGATCATCCTCAGTTGCTTGATAGGATAGAACAAGCCATTTTATTTAATATGGTTCCCTTTCTGGAAGGGACCCCATGACAACATAGCTACTACTCTTTATTCGCCCAGTGTTGGCCCAGATTTCCTTTTGACCTTTCCTACTAGAGGCCATGTAGAAACCTGCCTCTAAAATGTACCAGGATCTATCAGAGTAGGACAGACTCTGCCTACTCAGCCTATATTTGAATACAGTATTGTCTTCAAAGTCTGCTTAAGGTCAATTTTGTAGGCATTAATTTGGACCACTGTATAAACCAGCAGATAATCTGCCACACATTAGTTTAACACATTGTTCTTGTTTGTGGATATGATAATGATAGTATATTCCATGGAGCTTTTAGAATCATCAGGGGAAATCTAATTACAGGAGTACATCAAGTTCTTCAGGAGGTGCACAAAATGAGAACATCTATCAGTAGGACAAATCTAGATTTAAGCTGGCTAATGGTGTATATTTCAGAGGCAAGGAATTACGTTATAAACAAAATCTAGAATGAATACAGTGGAAAGATATCATAGAAGGGTTAAGAGTCATCTGCTCTTATTGTTGTCTGCACCAGTCCCAAAAAAGACCTCCACAATTATCTAGCCTCTCACTATACATAGAGTTACGCCCAGGGTCGGCGCTAGGTTTTTTTGCACCCTAGGCGAGAGGTGGGGGGGTGAGGTGGGGCGGGGGGCAGTGTGGGCGGGGGGCGGGGGGCAGGGGCAGCAGGGCGGCAGGGTGCAGCGGATGGCGGGGGACGGCGACGGACACGGGGGGTGGACGGCGACGGATACGGGGGTGGACGGCGATGGGCATGGGGGGGCGGGTGGATGGCGATGGGCCGCGGGGGGACAGATGGCGGTGGCCAGCGGCACGGGGTCAGCAGGCTGGCCAGTGCCCTCTGTCCATTTTGGCGCCCTAGGCAACTGCCTAGTTTGCCTTAGTGGACGCATTCCGTTTGATAGCACAGGATCTGAATTGGAATGAACCGGCACTCATTTCTCAGTATACGGAAGGATTGGCAGATGAAATGTTTGATGAACTCTCTAGGGTGGAACAACCAAACACGTTACAGGAACTCATTACCCTGTGTCTCAGGATAGATGGACGTCTGGAAAGCCGTCGCCTCTCCCGAGGCAAGAACTACAACCAGCAACCTCTGCCAGCTGTGCCTAATCTGCAATCCTGTGAAGCCCGCAGAATGGATCCAGAACCTATGCAACTGGGAGCTGCTCGACCACGCCTCACCCCAGAGGAAAAGGCAAGACGACGCTCTCATCATCTCTGCCTGTGCTGTGGAGGAGGAAGACATTTCGCTTCCAGTTGCCCTTTGAAGCACTCCTCAGTAAGTGCTGCTATTTCTGCAGCAGTAAAAGGGCAGCTCCATCCTTGAAGGAACCCACAGGAATGGAGCATACTGAAGGGTTCCCAGACAACACCATCACACCCCAAGGACCTTCCCTGGTACCTGTAACTCTAGGGCTTCCTGATGGTCGGAAACTACCTGTGTATGCTATGGTACACTCTGGGGCAGCTCACTGCTTTGTGGATGCTTGGTTTGTGCGGTGCCATCGGATTCCAGTACAGAACAAGGAAACTCCTTTGCTGGTAGAATCCATTGAGGGTCAGTTATTTCGTTCTGGGCCAATAGCTCAGGAAACCTGTCCACTTACTCTTCAGGTAATGGACCACAATGAGCAGATTTGCTTTAATGTAACTCAGATGCCCCGGTTTCCTCTTGTCTTGGGACTTTCCTGGTTGCGAGCTCATAACCCATTGGTGGATTGGGTGCAAGGGGAATTGTATTTCAAGGTTCCTTGCTCAAAGAAAAATTCTTCTACCATCCTGGCACCTGCCCATGCTACATCTGACCCTGTCTTGCCCCAGGTATATCAAGACTTTGCGGATGTTTTTGAGGAAAAGTGGGATGACAAGTTACCTCTGCATCGGGCCTATGACTGTGCCATTGATCTGATACCTGGGGCATCCCTCCCTGTGGGACAAGTCTATCCTATGTCCGAACCTTGAGTTAGAAGCTTTGAGGGCTTTCCTAGACAAGAACCTTCGACGTGGGTTTATACACCCTTCCAAATCACCATTGTCCGCACCTGTGATCTTTGTAAAGAAGAAGGGAGGGGAGCTTCGTCCTTGTAATGATTATTGGGCATTAAACAAGATCACTATTCGGGACCGGTACCCTTTACCCCTAATCTCTGAACTTTTGGACTGGTTAAGAGGGGCAAAGTGTTATACCAAGCTGGACCTTTGTGGGGAATATAATTTGGTGCGTATCCATAAAGGAGATGAGTGGAAAACCGTGTTTCGAACCCAGTACGGTCAATATGAACATTTAGTAATGCCTTTTGGACTGACAAACGCACCCAGTGTATTCCAGCGGATGATGAATGACATTTTCCATGATCTACTAGATCGTTGTGTGGTCATTTATTTAGATGATATCCTGATTTATTCCGCTGACCCAGCTCAGCATGTTCAAGATGTGCGTCAGGTCTTGCAGCGTCTCCAGGAAAACGGACTATATGCTAAGCTGGAAAAATGTGAGTTTGACATTAAGGAAGGTGAATTCTTGGGGCATATTATTTCTCCCCAGGGAATTTGCATGGACCCTAAGAAAGTAGAAGCTGTGTTGTCCTGGCGGCGACCACAAAACCGTAAAGATCTGCAATGGTTCCTCGGTTTTGCCAACTACTATCGCCAGTTTATTCCTGCCTACACCGACATTGTTGCACCTTTAAACTGTCTCCTTCGGCCCAAAGAGCTTTTCCGGTGGACTCCAGAAGCAGAAGACGCTTTCTCTACTTTGAAAACCCGCTTCACCTTAGAACCCTTGCTCCATTATCCTGATCCACAATTACCTTTCATAGTGGAGGCTGACGCATAGAGATGGGCACGACTAGGGAAAATGACGTTTCGAGTTGTTGTGTGTCGGAGGCAGTCCATTTCGGCTCGTTTCCGTTTTTCGCGAAATTTCGCAAAAATTAGTCGGTTCGTTTTTTCGTTTTTTCGTTGTCATTAGTACTGGTTTGGGGGAGGGTAGCGGGCTCCTGGAGGGAGCTGCAGGAGTCAGCCAGAGCCACAAGTGACGGACTGGCAGACTCTTTGCACCTGCTGTGTCTCACGTACTTGCATGTAGTGCAATGCAAGTAGATCTGGCTTAGGGTTAAGATGGTTTAGTGCAAGGGCTAGGGTTAGGCTAGTTACGGGTGAGGTTAGGGTGAGTATTGGGGTGCACCTCTGGGTGCCTCTCTGACCCACTTAGAAGGACAGTGTACTGGCGTATGGGTTAGGCTTAGGCTTAGGCTTCGGGTTTGGGCTACGATTAGTGGGCTGTTTATGCCCGATTGGCACATCCCAGAAGTCTCTGTGGTCAACCTGGCCAAGTGGCCATGCGATTGGTGGAAAATTTGCATGGTCCACTCCCATGGGCGAGCCCATCATTGCAAATGTGCAGGTGTAAAAAAATAAAATAAAATAAAATAAAATCAACGGAGACTTTTTTTTTTTTGCAAGAAAAACCCACTGCTGCTACTGTAAAAATTCAAGCATTTGAAATAGCTAATTTTCGCATGTTTCTGTGGTGCTTTGGTGGGGTTTTGGGCAACGATTTCAAAAAAAATATTGCGGTTGCCATTTTTAATCCCCCGCACTGCATGGCAAATGGATGCGCCCTCCCAGCCTGGTACAGTCAGCAAAACCTGGCCATGCGATTGGTGGAATGGCTCCAAAACTTTGCATGGTCCACTCCCATGGGCGAGCCCATCATTGCGAATGCACAGGTGTAAAAAAATAAAATAAAATAAAATAAAATAAAATAAAATCAACAGAGACTTTTTTTGCAAGAAAAACCCACTGCTGCTACTGTAAAAATTCAAGCATTTAAAATAGCATGTTTCTGTGGTGCTTTGGTGGGGTTTTGGGCAACGATTTCAAAAAAAATATTGCGGTCGCCATTTTGGATCCCCCGCACCGCATGGCAAATGGATGCGCCCTCCCAGCCTGGTACCAGCAGCGCAGCAGTAGCAATAGCCAAGAGGGGGCGGGAAACCCCCAAATAAAACACCCTTCTGGCCTGGTAGGTGCCCTCAGACGGTTTTCGCCTACTTTTAGGGCCGGGAATCGGGTTTTTTTAACTTTTAAAAACTTTTTTTCTGTGCTGCTTGGCATTGCGCGATCGCCGCGATGCAAGTAACGAGCACGACAAATCAGACCAAATTGTTCGTTCGTCGGTTCGAGCTCGAATTCTGGCGGAGTAATTCCCGTTACTGTTTCCGTAGAGTAACGGATACAGGCTAAGTTGTGCCCATCTCTACTGACGCATCTAGCGTTGCTCTGGGAGCAGTGCTATCTCAACAGAGTGATCCCTCCCAAACCCCGCATCCCTGTGCTTATTACTCTCGACAGTTAAAACCTGCAGAGAAGAATTATACTATCTGGGAGCGTGAACTGCTGGCCATCAAGACGGCTTTTGATGTATGGAGGCATTACCTCGAGGGAGCTCGACACCCTGTTCAAGTATTGACTGATCATCGACACCTTGAACATCTACAAACAGCCCGGCGATTGACTCAGCGACAAATCCGGTGGTCATTATTCTTTTCCCGGTTCGATTTCCGGATCAAGAACATTCCTGAGGTTCAGAATAAAAAAGCTGATGCATTATCCAGAAAACCTGAGTATGCAGCGCCTGTGAAAGAGACATTAGTGGCGCCCATCTTGCCTCCCTCTGTGTTCGCGGCCACAAATCCATGTCTCAGCTTGGCAGAAGAAATACGTGAATCTCAAGCTCGCGATTCATGGACTCAGCAACGTCTTCAGGAACTCCAGAATGGGAATCATGGAGAGTTTTCTGCACAACAAGGGTTATTATTACATCGAGGGCAGTTATATGTTCCTGCTGGTCTTCTTTGTAACCAGGTTTTGCATCTCACACATGACTCTTTACCTGCTGGACACTTTGGACTTTACAAAACCCTGCATCTTCTCACAAGGGAGTTCTGGTGGCCACATGTCAGTGCTGATGTTGCCCGATACGTGGGTTCCTGTGAAGTTTGTCAGCGGGCAGAGGATGTTGTGACCATACCCTCGGGTCTGTTGCATCCTTTGCCAACACCCTCTGGTCCTTGGAATGCTGTCTCCTCAGATTTCATCACGGATCTTCCTCGCTCAAAAGGGTTTACCTGCATCCTGGTCTTCGTGGATTTGTTCACCAAAATGGCCCACTTTGTTCCTTGTCCTAAATCCCCTACCGCATCAGAAACAGCTCATCACTACTTGCAACACCTCTTCAGACTTCATGGTTTACTTGCACACCTCATTTCGGGTCGTGGGCCACAATTCACCTCCCGCTTCTGGCAAGCAATGCATAAGGCACTAGGAACACAAGTTCACCTGTCATCAGCTTATCACCCCCAGTCAGATGGTCAGACTGAGCGCACTAATGCCACCTTAGAACAATATTTACGCTGTTATACATGCTACCAACAAGGTAACTGGGCAGATTTGTTACCTTTAGCTGAATTTGTATATAACAATGCTGTACATTCTTCCACTCGCCAGACCCCATTCATGGCTAATTATGGCTATCATCCTCGGTATTTTCCAACTACCCTTCCTTCCACCTCTGTGCCAGCTGTGGATGCATACATTCAAGAACTCCATGGCATTCAGGAATTATTGCAAGAGCAACTTGACCATGCTAAGGAAGTATATAAGAAAGCAGCAGACAAGAAAAGACAGGAAGGGCCACAGCTACATCCAGGCATGAAAGTTTGGCTATCTACTCGATACCTGAGACATCCTGGGCAATCCCGAAAACTAGATCCTCGGTTCATCGGTCCTTATCCCATCTTAGAACAAATCAATCCAGTTGCTTTTTGTCTGCAACTACCTGATTCCCTTCATATTCATCCAGTATTCCACTGATCCCTCTTGGTTCCAGCTGCAGACCCTGATCCCAACCAACCACCAACTCCTGAACCTCCTCCACCGATTTTAGTAGAAGGAGAAGAAGAATATGAAGTCCGTCAAATCTTGGATTCTCAAATACACCGTGGAGGATTGCAGTATTTGGTAGACTGGGAAGGTTATGGACCTGAAGATCGGTCATGGGAACCTGCATCCAACTTGCATACTCCTGAGTTGGTTCAACAATTCCATGACAGTTACCCTGATAGGTCTGGCCCATCGGAGGAGGGGGATAGTGCCAGGACTCTGCCTGCCACAGAACCTGACTCTGAGGGGTTAAATGGTGAAGAGCTGCTGGAGGAGCCTTGCAGCTAAAATCAGCAAGCAGCTGGGTCTGATGACTCAGCTGAAAACATATCTTCACCTCCTAGAAGGGCCATGAGCAGGATTCTGCAAAGATGTGCTACCAGAAGAGCAAGGGAAAGGGTCTTTGATGCTAGACGGGGAATCATGTCGGGAAGCCCTGAGTACTAGCAGAAGGGTATGTTCCCTGTTTCAGGATAAAGCTGGCAAGCTCACCTTGAGCTCTCTTTGGAATTTTTTAAGCAGAGGCTGAATGACCATCTGTTGGGAGTACTGTGATTGAGGTTCCTACATGGCAGGGGGTTGGACTTGGATGACTCTCAAGATCTCATCCAACTCTATGATTCTATGATTCTTAGCCTTGCACCTGGGGCTGGCCAGGGACATCTGCACATGTGGCCCACAGGACAGAAAAATCATCATCATCATCATCATCATCTTAGAGGATGGAGTGGTTGTGGCAGATAAAGTAGGGATGGGGCAGTGGAAATGACACAGAGGCAGGGTTGTGTGTGTATATATGTGTAATCATATGACAAATTAAAAACAAGTAAATATTCATCCCTTTGTATCTGACAAATATGAAGTAACAAACGTTTAACAAATCAGTGATCTTTGTTGAATGGCACAATTCATTTTTTATTTGTCCCCAATCTTAGTTTATGCTTCAGCATTTAAGGAAAATCCACAAAGCCTCTGTTATACTCTTTAATGTACTCTTACTTAAATGTAGTAGATGAGTTTCTAGTCTTCATATTTTTAAATGGTGGAGACTGTCTAAATAAAACAATAGCCAAGAACTTTTAACATGTTCATGCTTAGATCAAATAGCCTTCCTATTGTTTCTTCTGAGTTACTCTGCCTTCCCTAGAGCTACAAAAAGACATGGGAGCAATTGGGATTACGGTGGCATTAAGGATAATGCTTTTTGATATTGTTTTCATATTATTAATATGTATCTTAACATACTTGGTTTTAAAGGAAATCTTTTTTGATGTGTATGTTAGCATTGATGGCTGTTTCATTATCGAGGATTTATGTTGTATTGTGCTTTAAATCTTTTTGGGGCAAAAGCAGATTGCAAAGGCACTTATCTTCTAGAAGTACTGTACTGGTAATATCACCCAACAATTTACCTAGCTTTCTCTACACTTAGTGCTATGGCTTCTTTGCTTGTTGGCATGACTGTTCCTCCACTGCCTCCACTGGTCTCTTTATGACAAGAGAGCTAGAAACCATTTAAAATGAAGCCCATGATTTGGAGACACTGGTGAGTCAACGTACACCTTTCTTTTGGTTTAACTGGAGAAAATGTCATCACTTGGCCTTGGACACACAGACACTGCTTGTGTCAATGGCTGTATTTGAAAGACCGTGCCAGCTGCCTCTGTAAAGTCAGTGAGGTACACATACCCCTTTCACTAGGACATCATGGCAACACCATCTGCTCTCCTGTGACACTGATGCCAATGACTTGTGGTTTTGGGGGGGTTTGTTTGTTTGTTTGTTTGTTTGTTTAATGCACCTTTTTGTGATATTTATTTCTCCTCTGTTACTTGGGAAAGGTCATATCCCTGCTTTATGGTTTGGTTATTGTTCTAGTGATTACTCCCTTGAGCTCTTGAAATTCTCTCTCTCTCTCTCTCTCTCTCTCTCTCTCTCTCTCTCTCTCTCTCTCTCACACACACACACACACACACACACACACACACACACACACACACACACACACACACACACACACACACACACACACACACACGTATTTCATGTATTCTGAGTGTTTCGCTTCTTTAGGTAGAAGGGATCAGGCACATTTCTGTTTTTTCTTATGGTCATAGCTTCACATAGTGTATTCTGAAGAGGAACTGGACAGGCACATTTGTCATCTGGGGTTTTTGTGCTTAGAACAAATGGGTCAAAATTAAACCAAGTTCAGGAGATTTTGCTAAACTTTCAATAGTCTCCCTCGTATTCTGGAAAACTGTCCATCAGAGGCAGAACTGGACATCTTTGAGTAATGGCCCTTTGGCCCTTTTTGAAGTATCTTGCAATAATGCAGATAAGTGAAATCAACGATATACAGGAACAACTAGAAAAATTGTACATACATACATACATAAAAATGCAGGTTGAATTAGAAATATATATATATCAACCTGTGTTTTTATGTATGTATGTATGTATGTATGTATGTATGTATGTATGTATGTATGTATGTATGTATGTATGTATGTATGTACAATTTTTCTACTTCTTCCTGCTGTATATATACAGTGTACCCTCATATAACAAACAGTTTGTATAACAAAAATCTGTACAACATAAAATATTCTGGAGATAGGGGAAATTTGTTTAACAGAATCACCTATGGGGTGAATCCGTACAACACAAAAATGGTCGCGATTAGAGATTACTCTGTTTTCAATGCTTTTCTATGGGAAATTTGTATAAAGGAAAATCTGCTTAACAGAATTTCATTTGGAATGAAATTCCTTTATACAAGGTACCTGTGTGTGTGTGTGTGTGTGTGTGTGTGTGTGTGTGTGTGTGTGTGTGTGTGTGTGTGTGTGTGTGTGTGTGTGTCCTTTCTTCTCCTTTCCCCCTAATCTTCTAATCTTCTATTCCATCAGGCAACCTATAAAACATCATTCTTTGTCCCCCTGTGTATGTTGTGCTCTCATTAGGCTATTCTGAGCCTTCCCCCATTATACTTTCCTTCTAAAGAGTTGGAGGCACTTTTCTGAATCTTGGGTTTCCTAAACCTACCAATACCTCCTTTTTATGAATGGATAGGCTGCAATCCTGGCTTCTTAAGAATGTATTGCATATGCAGAAACTGAGTTTGTTGCTATTAATGTACAGGATTTCTGTATTATTCAGCTTTGTTTGCTGGGTTTATGATGCTCTGCTCTGTTATTGATTTAAGTTTGTAAGTCCTGAGCTAGGCTTTAATGGTAGGACCCTTAGGACATCATTAATTCATAGTTTTAGCATAAATGGGAAACAACTTGAGGGCACATCATAACATGAATTCCCTGGAGTCATTCTTTTGCAGAGAAAAAGAAAATGTGTGCACAAGTTAAAAATCAGAAAAGTAAGGTTAAACAGGTCTAGACCAATACGACAGGGCCCCTGAGTAGAAACAAATATAATAGTTATAGAATAACCAGTGGTGTGATTTTTAAAAAAAGTTTTATATGGCTTTCAGTCAATTGACATTGGGGAAGCCAATCAGAGAGATTGCCAAAGTTTTTGCTAGCCTTGCAGACTTGGGAATGATAGAGAAGAGGCACCTGCATATAATGCTGGACAAAGTCCATGAAGATTCACAGTAATCCATGTGAGGTTATCTGGAAGTTGAGTCATGGCAACTAGACTTATTTTCTTGTTCTACTGAAAAATTTCACAACTGATCCGAGTAGCTTCATCAGTCTGAGGAAGGTTGGTGGGAGACCTCCAATTTATATTCCACGTCACCCTGGTCTGAATAGGCTCCTTAGCTAGAAAATGGCCAGGGGTATGTGAAAGTCACATCTGTGCATCCCTTCCCACACCTAGTAAACATGGGTTGTTAACAATGACTTTCCTGGTGGAGGTGTGAAGTGGTCCTGATTTTTCTGGGAACCAATGATAGGGCAGCATGATAAATAGGAGACAGATTGTCCCTAAGTCTTCCACTACTATTGAGAGAGGGATTTTCTATGCATACATTTATGACAGTGTTTCCTTGCAGCCATGCCGGCTACGTGGCCATGGACTTGCACAACACTGGCTCTTTGGCTTGAATACAGAGATGAGCACTGCCCCTAGAGTCAGACACAACTCACACACATGTGCAGGGAAAACCTTTACCTTTACTCTTATGAATGTCCTACCTGACCCCTTCCTCGAACCATCTACTCTAATATGTGTACATCCTCATATTTAAGTGTCCTTTGTGCTTCAAATTAAGGCACACTAGTGATTCTGGTCCTGAGCTGTTGCCCTTCCTGTGCTCAGCCATCCTTCTGTTCAATGGACGTTTGATTTCTCCAATGGAGAGCTTTGCATATTCCTGACTACATTGGACTGCTTATACTATGCTGCTCCTCTTGTCTTCTGGTGTCTGGTCTTTTGCATGAACAAGTCTCTGCCTTAGTGTGTTTGTGAGATTGAAGTGAATGGGTATATTATGTTTATCAAAAATCCCTTTGAGCTTCTCAGACATAGTAGCAATGGAAGGAAGAGCCAGATTCATCTGTTGGCTCTGGGTCTCACACTGTTCCATTGTTCAGCTGGAGCAAGACACGGCTTTGTTCAAGGCCTACTTTGGATATCTTCAGACCTTAAGAGCTATCTTCAGATGCCTGACTTCCTTCTTCTTGGCTTCTGTGGAGGAGGTGATGCTCTCCGCTCCATAGTTTAGAGTCCTGATATGACTGCTAGTTTGTGTTACCGTGAGTGGTGGGAGTCAGAAAGCAAGTACAGATCCATGTGTTGGTTTCCTACAAATTTCTATTCCTAGGCTACCATTGGATCGAGAAAAGTCAGCCTGTTGTCTTTGGCGAATTCTCCAGTGGATTTGATATTTGGATCCACTGCATTTTTGTGCTCTGTAAGGGCCTGTAAGGTCTAGATCTTGATCTTTATCCAGGTGCTGTACACATATCTGAACCAATAGGTTGGTGTCATCCCCGAGAAGGTGTTGAATGCCTTATTCTCCATTTCTTCCATAGATATGTAAAGGCCTGGGGGGGGCAGAAAAAAAATGGGGGGGAGTTGTTTTCCCCCCATTTTTTCTGAAGTTCCCCCCCAAAAAAAATGGGGGGGAAGGAAAAAGAAAAAGAAAAAATGATTATGGAATATTTTATTTTAGCATGATGAATAAAGTATTTTAAGACAGGATGTTCAAATATTTTCCTAATAATTTATAAAAATATGCATAGTATTAGATGATTCTAATTTCTGTGCACTGAGGACAAGCAAGTCCTAGGTTACAAACTGAACTCTCCAATGCAATAACAAGACACATTTCTTTCTTTCAAAGGTGCTGCTTATTGTCACAAGAAAAACAAAAAGTTTCACTGTTGTTTTTGCATGTCGGTGGTGGGTATGTTTGGTTCTTTTCTATCCTCTTCACTACCACTCCCTTATATACATTTCCCCCCTCTACAATTCTTTTTATGAGAATTAGGTTTTTATTATATTTTTATATAATACTGTAGAGAGGAAATATGAATAAATGCTAAGTCTGGATTTTTAATCATTGTTTGGTAGAGTTTTTTTGTTCCACATAAAGTAGTAAACAGTTCAGGAGATTGTTACTCCATTTGTTACAATTACAAATGAATTATTTAAAAAGTAAACTCTGTGATAATTATTTGGATAAACTGTATTTTAATATGCTAGTTGTGATAATTTTATGCCAAATCAAATTGTCCATAGTCATATTTTATGTTCCTAAAGTGACAGAATGACTTTCAAGTTGGAGAGTGCTGAGGTAGCAGTTTTTTTCACTTTTTCCAAAAATTTCCATTTTTTCCAAGGGGGAAATGGAAAAAAAAACTGGGTTTTTTTCCGAGCTTCAAAATTTCCAGAAATTTTGCATCTCTATTCTTCCATGTATAAGTTGGCAACAACAGGTGACACTGTGCAACCCATAGCACAACCATGTTTCTGTCTGTAAAAGTTACATCTGTATGTGAAGTAAGTGGTGGCTCAGACACAGGTCCAGAGGCAGACATATCTGATCCGGGTTGAAGCTACTGCTGGTAGAGAAGATGCTGTCTTCTCCTAGTCTATTCTTAACAGTTGTTAGGACATAAGTGGTGGGAATTATGGCAAATAGGGATGTGACATCAAAGGATACCAGGGTTTTATCCGTATTCAGTTTCAGATCCAGGACCTTGGAAACAAACTCCTCTGAATTGCGAACATGGTGGCCTGCGTGTCCAACCATTGGTGCTAAGATAGTGACCAGGAATTTAACAACGTTACATTTTACTGAGTTTATAGTGCTGATGATAGGTTGGGGGTGTGTGTCCTTCCTTGTGTATCTTGGGAAGTCCCTGCAGGCGGGGGGGGGTAGCTTCTCTAGGATACAAATGGTGGTAGGTCACCATGTCAATGATGTTGTCCTTCTCCAAGTGTTTCACACATTCTATCACTTTATTCTTGTAGTTGCTGCTGTGGTCTTTTTTCAGTTTCTGGTATGTGTGTTGATCTTTCAAAAGCGAGATTACTTTTTCATGGTGATCCACATTGTTGAGGAAAACAGTGCATCTTCCTTTGTCCGCAGGCAGTATGGTGATGGCTTCATCCCTGCTGAGGGATGTCAGAGCACTTCTCTCCTGGTTGGATGATAGTGCTTGAGTACTGGAAAGTGCTTCAGAGATTTTTAGCAGGAGCTGTTCAGGTTCTGTGGCTTGTAAATCATTGTTGCGGGTGGCTAAGACCTCCCTCTCTGGCTGGGTGCCTTCCCTGTCCAAGAGGTTATTCACCCATTTGCCTTTTGTGTTTAATACTGGAAAGTTGAATCATGACTGAAAGCAGATGGGTCAACCTAGCATTTGGGTTTTCCTCTCCACCTTTAGGTTAAATATTTGGCCCTGTGTGGGTGCCCTCCATTTTAGAGGTGGGGGTGAGGAGAGTGTGAAAAAAGAAAATAAAAGATAATATCCAGCATTGATCTGCAGGATTTTGTTGCTCTGGTTGATCAGCTTCATGGTTGACTTCTTTCACAGAGGTGAGCAATAAGGCAGATAAAAAAATGAGGGCAGCTTGTGGGAACATGGATGATTCTCTGAGCTGTTCTAATAAAAAGTGCAAAGGCTGGTGGTGGTGGTGGTGGGGAAGAGATACCTGCTAGGCTGAGATTGAGTTTGATATGCCTCTGAAACAAAACAACCAAGCCGGTTAGGGGAAGGTTGCATCTAGGTACAAGAACTACTGGATAGCTCAGTGATGTAGGCTTCTGGCTATGGAGCCAGGGGATGGGAGTTCAATCCCCCACTGAGCCTCCTTGACAAGGGCTGGTCTCCATGATCCACAGGGGTCCCTTCCAGCTCTACAATCCCAAGATGATGATGATGATGATGATGATGATGACATCTGCAACTGGTGACATATTCCTTTAAGGACTGCCTGGGGCATTCTTGGAGTAACCTGCAAGGTCATGCAATGCCTTTCCCCCTCTTCCTTGGTGGGGAAGGAAGAGATCACGGTTCACAGCCAAGGCTAGGAAGGGCAAAGGATTCCCCTTTCCTATCAAGCGCAAGAGGCGTTACACAGCCTTTCAGCTGAGGAATGGCGTTGGAGGGCCGCTGTGCTCGGTCGTCCGAGGAGAGGAGGGTCCCTCCTGCCACCCGCTTCCCCAAGACAACTCGCGGGCAGGCGCTTCGGACGCAAGGCTCCTCTTCCTTTTGGGTGTGTGGCTCTCTGGGTAGAGGGGGGGGGTGTTTAGCCGTGTGGCCAGCATATATTTTTTATTTTTTGTTTTAGTAGTGACCAATAAAAGTATCACCAAGCCTCTTTGAGTAGAGAGGGTGTCTCTCAGAGATGGCGCCCGGCGGGATCCCTTTATGGTTCCCCGTTCCCTTGCCTCGGGTGAGACCTTGTTAAATCACCGGGGCGCACAGGGCAAGACGTCTCCTCGGAGAGCCTCGGCGATCCTGCCCGCCCAAGCGCTCTGTTCCCCCGGTGGGTGGCTGAACTGGCTTGGGGGCGCTTGTAGTAACGCCCGCTACATGGTCTGGGGCGCAACCTCTTGGCATGCCAGCCCTGATCCCTGCCCGCCTCCTCCAAAAAAGATACTACGCTCCAGCTTCCCCAGCCACTCGCTTCCCTGCAACAAATCGCCTCCGCTAAAAGCTGCCGTCAGCCTCTCCCCCCTCCTCCTCCTCCTCCTCCTCCTCCTCCTCTTCCCCCGCCTTCCTCCCCCCCCCCGCAGTTCTACGTCGCCTGGACTTGAGAGTGTTCCCTGACCACCTGGCTGGCAGACCCGGCGGGACACGCGTTGGGCGGCCAGCGGCGGCGGCGGCGGCGAGAACTCATCGGCGGGGCGGAGCCGCCGTGTGTGTGTGTGTGTGTGTGTGGGTGGGTGTGTGTGGGTGTGTGTGTGGGTGTGTGTGTGTGCTGTGCTGTGGGTGGGTGGATGGGGGCTCAAGCTCCCTCCTGCCGGTAGCAGTGGTGGTGGTGGTGCGTCGTGGCGGGGGCTTCTGTGCCAGTTCTCTCGCTTTCCATCCTATCCAAGAGGCCCCTTTGAGTCGCCGCTGCTGCTGCTCCCTCAGCGGGCGGGCTCTTTCTGCACTTGTGTTGGACAGGAGGGGAGCCACCAAGGATGCGCGGCTAGGCTTTCCCGGCTGGCGATCTGTTGCTCTCTCCGGCGAGGCGCATCGGAGCCGGAAAAAAAAAGACCAGCCAAGCGTTTCACCCAGGCGCCGCCGCCGCTGCTGCTGTAAGTCCTCATTTATAGTGGCGCTTGTTCTTGGAGCTGGTGGTGGTGGTGGTGGTGCTGGTGGTGGGATGCCGGTGCGGGCACCGTTCGGGGCTAGAGGGGAGTCAATACCGGAGGAGAGCAACAGGTGAAGAAACTTGCTTCTCAGGAAGGAACGGGAGGGTGGACTGTCGAGCGATGGGTGAGGGGGAACCCTCCCCCAAAAAACTTCTGCCCTACTCCTGATGTTACGTCTATCTCGATGTCTCTTTTTCCTTGCCATGGAAGTCGAGATGCTCGCCCGTGAGTTGTAGTGGTGCTTAAGATGCAGAATTCGGGTTCTAATTAATTCCAATTAAATTCGTTCCGAAGGATGGATTTCTGCGCACGTGTGCGTGTGTGTACATATGTACTGCAATATTATGTGCGTTCCGTTTGGGAGGCAGCCCGGTTAGAAAAGTGAGGCTCCCAACTGGGCGGATGGTTGCGGGAAGTGGTTTTTATTTATGGCTCTCTACGAGCTCTGCCGTGTCCCTTGGGGTTATCTGTGTGTGACCCTTTTTGTGTTTGTTTTTTTGCAAAACCGACGGGCGGCAGGTCTAGTTCACCTCCTGCTCTCTTGGTCTCTCTGTGCCTGGAACGCGAGGGAGACCAGCTGGCTGGCGAAAACCCACCTGGGGAAAGTAGCCCCTTTGAAACTTGGCATAGGGTCTTCCATTCTAGGTCTGCCTTGACTTCCCACCCGGAGCTTCTCAAGCCTCTTCCATCTTTGCACAGGTTTGCTCCAGAGCATCTGAGTCCATCACTGGCTCTGCGTGGACTTGTGTGTGTGTGGGGGGGGGAGGCATCAAGGCACTGGGCTGGGGAGCCCTGTTAGAGCAGCTTCTCTTGTGCCATCTGCCACTATGGTCCAGCTGTGTAGTGTGTGTGTGAGTGCATGTGTGTTTACTGCTGCTTTTCTGAGACCGTAGGTGAACATGGGAAGCCAGCTGGAGCACCCAGGTTGGTTAGCCTCCCTGCACCAAGTAGCATCCCGACATGTCAGGCAGCCACTCCTATCAATCCAAGCCACCTACTCTGGCTGGGGAGCATGGGAGCAGTAGTCAGATACATCAGCTGGCCAGAGAAACCTGCTTGTGAAACGTTATATAACTGTGTTATTTTATTATTTAGTATTTCAAAATATATTATTTCACAGATAGAAGTAGCAGCTCCCTGAATGCTGCTTTTCAGCATACAAAGTGCTTTACATGCAGCATCTCTCTTTAAAGGCACTACCAGGAAGATATATCTCTCCCCCCCCACCAGCCCCACCACTGCTGCTACATCCCTGTGTTTGAAAATGGGAGGGTGGCAAAGGCAAAATGACACCCAGAGCAAATACAGGTGTGTGGACTTGGTCTTTCCAGTGCCCATGATTACCTCCTCTGCATATTTCCCAGGTTCTGTAAGGAGTGAGAGAGTATCACTCCTTTCTTCTGTAGTGATTAGCAGCTGTTCTGATCGAGGGCTGGGAACACCAAGAATCAGATCATCTCGTAATCATGAAGTTTCCTGGGTAATTGCCGACCAGCAGCAGTTTCTCCACTGTGCCTACCTAAGAGAGCTCTTGTGAAGATAAAGTGAAGTGGAAGAAAAACATGTACACCTTCTTGCGCTTCTTGGGGAATAATAATTGTGTGCGGCCATGTCCGTTCTGACTTATAGTGGCCCTTTTCAGCATTTTACGGGAAGAGAATATGCAGAAGTGGTTTACCCTCCCCTTCTTCTAGGGGGCAGCTTGGCTCTTCTTCCTGGAGCAGAGGCGTAGCCAGGATTTGGAGTGCCTGGGGATAAAGTTCATTTTTGTGCCCTTCCTGCCACCCCCCCCCCCACATCGCACCCACACAGCAACGGGAAGCCAAACCCTGCATGTGGTGTGTGTGTGTGTGTGTGTGTGTGTGTGTGTGTGTGTGTGTGTGTGTGTGTGTGTGTGTGTGTGTGCACGAGCACATGCCTTACACATCTCCCATCAAGGCAAGGAAGAGGAGGAGGAGGGCGCCACGGCCACCGTGCTCCTACCTGCCTGCTTTGCCGAACAGCTGGCGCACGGTGGCGGAAGTGGCAGAAGGGGTGCCATCACCAAGCCTTAGGGGAAAGGAGGACTGCTGGGCAGTGGGAGGGTGCACAACTTTCCCCTCCAGGCACCCCCAGGTTGCTGCTTCCAGGGCAGCTGTACCCTTCTGCTCCCCCCAGATACCCCTGCCCAGGAGGCACAGTGAGGAATTGAACCCCCAGCCTCTGACTCTGTAGGCAGAGACCTGAACTACTGAGCCATCCAGCCTAGTTTCTTGGAGGATGCAGGATGCAACAGCTGTGATAAATGAAATGGAATCTACATATTAACTTCTACAACCCAAGGTGTGTCATTAACATTCCTTGAGTATTCTTTCTACCATCCTCCAAAACTATATGCACTCTCTGTACTGGAAGAACAGAAGGAATCATGTCCATGACTACAGGGAGAATTATCAGTAGAAAGATAATTGAAGAACCATGGCACCCCCACACAAATCCTCTCTGCACCATAGTTTTCTTTCTCTCTCCCCCATCCTTATTTAAAACGTGAGTTAATGTGATCCATTAGAAGAGTGGACAGGGAAGGAATTGGGGGGCTGATGAACCACAACTGGGAGGGCTTGTTTGTCAGTGAGAGAACAGCTAGTTCTGCTGTGCTGAAGACACTGACTGACTGCCAGCAATAGGGGTTTAGCTCCAGTGCAGAGTAAATCTGTGCAGGCAAAGAGAGAAAGAGAAAATGTATGTGCAATGATGCTTGGGATGAACAGGATCAGAAGGCTGGCATGAGACTTGGCAGTTTGGGTAAATTACTGAAGGCAGAGAGACTGCTTTTTGGCAAAGGTGGAGATTTATGTAAATACACCAATATAAAGTATAGATACTTACATGCATATGTTTGCATCCGTGTCTGTACGTCTGTCTCTGGCTAGCTTGTAACTTTGTGATTTAGAATCCATTTGTCTGCATGACATTTGCTGCTCTCATTAGCAGCTCACGATGGCATGTGACCAGGGGCAATTGTGGCCACTAAGGAAAAAAGACTGATTCAGAGGGAGGAAAGCTAAGTCCTAAAAATCTCCAAGTTGCACACTACAAAACAGAGTTAAGCGTACAGTACTTAGGGCCCTTGACTTCAGTGGGCTTAAACATGCTTCACCCCTTGCTGGGTTGTCTTTCCAGTGACACAATGGGAATGGGCCATTCTTTGGTGAATGCACAATGGTAAGAAAACAAACAGCAACCTATCTGTAGGACATACTCCCAAGCAAATGGGTAGAGGAGTGCAGCCGTGGGACATTTAATTGCTAGTTCTAATTATAGCAACCCCATTCAATCAATTGGGCTTACATTAATGTCTCCATAACAAGCCCGTTTCATTCCGTGTGTGTACTCTAGCTGGGGCGAATAGTTGGATTTCGACCTTAGTTAATGTTCTCTGAAAGTCCCCATTTATTGTCTGCTCTACTGAATGTTCTGTTGCATGCATGTACAGTGCAGCATGGGCTGTTGCACACTGAATTATTTTGAAAATATAAACATAAAAGATTTGTATTCTAATTTATGTCTGAGAGGTTTTTTAAACAAAATATGCTATGGGTGAAAGATCTGACGTGTTGTGCAATCCTATAGCTTACAGTCTTAAATGCCAAAAAATTGCTTCAAGTTCAGTGTACAGTATAATTGCAGTATCCATATTTTTAAAGGTACAATTAATAATAAAACCAGTATAGTGAGTTGGTGTGGCTGAGTCATCATCTTCTCTGAAAATCCACACTTCCCTTATTTTAATTTTCTAGATGCTTAGCCTCAGATTTCTGAAACAAAAGATTTCTGAGATCCACCGTAAAGAGAAGATAGACTAGGTACATTTTGCTCTTCCTCATATTTCTCCAAATAGCAGAGTAGCTACTAATAGTTGTTGTGAGTTTTTTGGGCTGTTTGGCCGTGTTATGGAAGTTTTTCTTCCTGACGTTTCGCCAGACTCTGTGGCCGGCATCTTCAGAGGGCAAGGAGCTCAGGAAACTAGGGAGTTCTCTCTGTCCTTTGTGCTCCTTGTTCCCTGAGCTCCTTGACCTCTGAAGATGCCGGCCACAGAGTCTGGTGAAATATCAGGAAGAAAAACTTCCAGAACACGGCCATACAGCCCGAAAAACTCACAACTATCAGATCCTGCTTGTGAAAGCCTTTCAGAATAAAGAGTAGCTAGTGTTTCACACCATGATGTTGCCATTGAAATGCCATTCCACTGTAGACATTGGTCCATACCAAAAATTTCTAGACTGAAATCTCATGTAGTCTTTCGGGCTAATTTACAAAGTTGGGCAATTTGTTTCTGAATGATTTATTAAAGTTAGATTGATCAACATAGGATAGGAAGAGATGAATCTATTTATTGCCTTGTGACTCCTCCAGTATGCTTGAAGCTTTTGGCCTCTTCAGAATCAATATATTTGCCAGAAGACTGGTATAATTCTGCTCAGAGCAATAGTCCAGCTCAAAGGAAAACTCAGTAACCCCTTGATGAGGTAACAACTGAGGTGATTCTGTGAAAAAGAGGAAATGTTGCCATAGAAAATTCCCTTTACCACATTAGGCCTTTTCACATGACCCCTAAGATCCGCTGGCCACTTAAATTCGGACCAGAGATCTTGGGGGTTTGTTGCTGTTCCTGTGTTCCCACCCCCTCCACACTCCTGGCTGCTGGCTGCGTGAGGGGAGGGAGAAAAAAGAAAGAAAAGAATGCGGGCTTACCTCCCTTCTGCCGGTCTTGCTCTGTTCCCGGCAGCATTCAGATCTCTTAAAGGGGCAAAAACAAACAACAAACAGAAGCGAGGAGAGCCCGGCACCCACTACATTAGATCCACATCAGGGATTTTTCACCCCCGGAGAGCAGGTACCTGAAAAGTGCGCTGGGACGCGCTTAGATGGGTGTGGTCGCACTTAATTTTCTGTAAACTTTGGAGCTGGTGGGGAAACAATTTTAAGCTCTGGAGCTGGGAGCCATTTGCCACGGAGTTTAGGGGTCGTGTGAAAGTTAGAAAAGTTCAGGAGCCATGTCCTTGTTTTCACCAGCTCACCTTGGTAATGACATAGGGGCTGCTCCAGATCTGTGGTTCTAGAAAGCTGGTTTGATGCAGGAAGCCACAAGAAAATGGTATAACAGCACTAATTTGATTTATATCCTACCTTTCTTCCAGAAAACCAGATGTGTTTCTAGAAAAAGACACTATAAATATTAGAATATAACTCAACCAGTTTTCTTCTTAAAGTAGAACGTGATCTGTACAATATAAGTAATTTTCAACTGAGAGAATTACAATTAACAATAGAAAGTGCAGGACATCCTTAAAAGCCCCAGTCCTTAGCAAGTGATTAGCTGCCAAAGAGCTGCAAAAACAAAAAGGGGTTTTGGCCCTTGCTCAGCAAGAAACTCCACTGTCTGTGAGTGACCACCAAAAAGCACCACCTTTCACCACCTTAAGCATGCCTGCCTTGGAGGCAGGCAAGACTAAGGCCACAGTCTCACTAAAGTTTTCTGCACATCTTAATTTGATGCATAGTTTTTTTTTGGGGGGGGGCAGTCATGTGGTGTTTGATGCACAGTTAGTGTCCTGTCAACAGAGTAGTATTTTACTGCTCTGTGCCTGTCTCTACTTGCTTACTGCACATCTTTTCCCTTTTTCTCGGTTGATTTTCTAAGTCTCGGTTGCATTTTAACCCCCCCCCGGTGATTACCGGCAAGAAATGGGGTATGAAGCTAATTACTGCATATTTTCTGGGGTCACACCTCATTAGAGTAGCAAAGAACTGTGCCTCATTAAGGGAAGTATTTTAAACCAACCCCGTAATGGTTTAAAATACTTTGAAAGTGCATTTCTGGGGGCATGGTCGGTCAGGGCACCAAATTACTTCCCTTTGCGGTTAGGACATAATATTTTATTATGCAGTTCTTTGCACAGAAAACAGTGGTGAGACCACGACCTAAGAGAAAGGTTCCTCTTTAAGGGGGGGACTCTAGTCTTTCAGTGCTTTCTTTACTGATTTCTGTCTTTATTTTGTGCTTGGATTCTAGGTTCTCTCAATTTATCTTGGACCATTCCGAGTCAAGCAGCATGACAGTTTTCTTGGCTTAAGAAATAGGATTTCCACAGTACACCATGGATCTGGAAAATGGACTGCCCAACACCACAGACTTTTGGAGCCCTGCTCCCTCCCAGTTTGACAGTTTCCCCCCAGAGACTCCTGCCACCAACACATCTGCCAACATCACAAGCCACCACTATGACTTGACCAGCAATGCCATCCTTACCTTCATCTACTTTGTGGTGTGCATTGTGGGCCTGTGTGGTAACACGCTGGTCATCTATGTCATTCTCCGCTATGCCAAGATGAAGACTATCACCAACATATACATACTCAACTTGGCCATAGCAGATGAACTTTTCATGTTGGGATTGCCCTTCTTAGCTATGCAGGTGGCTCTGGTCCATTGGCCCTTTGGGAAAGCCATCTGCCGAATTGTCATGACAGTGGATGGGATCAATCAGTTCACCAGCATCTTCTGCCTCACAGTCATGAGCGTGGACAGGTACCTTGCTGTAGTACACCCCATAAAATCTGCCAAGTGGAGGCGGCCAAGAACAGCAAAGATGGTCAATGTAGCTGTCTGGGGCATTTCCCTCCTGGTCATATTGCCCATCATGATATATGCCGGAGTGAGCAATAACCATGGAAGCAGCAGCTGCACCATGATCTGGCCAGATGATTCTGGTGCTTGGTATGCTGGTTTCATCATCTATGCCTTCATTCTGGGCTTTCTGGTGCCCCTGACCATCATATGTCTTTGTTACCTGTTCATCATCATCAAGGTGAAGTCCTCTGGGATCAGGGTAGGCTCCTCCAAGAGGAAGAAGTCTGAGAAGAAAGTAACCAGGATGGTCTCCATTGTAGTGGCTGTTTTCATTTTTTGCTGGCTGCCCTTCTACATTTTTAATGTCTCGTCCGTCTCTGTTTTTATTGTGCCAACACCTGTCCTCAAGGGCATGTTTGATTTTGTAGTGGTTCTCACCTATGCCAATAGCTGTGCCAACCCCATCCTTTATGCCTTCTTGTCTGACAACTTTAAGAAGAGCTTCCAGAATGTCCTCTGCCTGGTGAAAGTCAGTGGCATGGATGAGACTGACAGGAGTGACAGCAAGCAGGATAAGTCCAGGCTAAATGAGGCTACAGAAACCCAGAGGACCTTGCTCAATGGAGACCTCCAGACCAGCATCTGAGATTTCTGCTTCTTCAGAGATGGCAACCACCCATATGAAGTCAGGTCAAGAGTCCTTGGCCCCTTCTATTAAGGGAAGAGTAAATGGATGGGATGAATTGGTTCAGGGAATTGACTGAGCCAAAGACAGGCTGGTTTTAAGGATTTAATCAAATGGAGAAGTGCATTGTGGGTGGGTGGGTAGTAGACAAGAAACACACACAGATGTGTAGATGTTGGTACATAACATGGTATGTTCAGGCACTGAGAGAATCTTTGTGGCAAATCTGTTTCAGTCAATCTGATCTTAAAACATAACAAAACAAAAACCCTTGACAGAACTTATTTTCTACTGCAGAGTCTACTCTAGACGTTCAAGTGCTGTGTCTCCAATATTTGAAATTTAAAAACAAACAAACAAACTTGGCTGGCACTTAAAATACAAGGAGCAGATTTTTAAAAGCATTTTGTTCTGAAAATATTTGATTAAGCTGAAGTAATGTGAAACCTTCCCCCACCCTGCCACCCCAATTGCAGGTGCTGTTTTATGTACTTTTTGAATAGGCAAAGCATTAAATTAATATACTGTATTTTCTAACATAAGGAGAATCCAAACTCCCAAGGGGATATTTCTAATATGTTTGAGGCAAGGTGGGAGAGTAACTGTGTAACTGCCTTACCCTTTCTTGCTTATGGGCTAGCTAATGGAATTGGATCTTCTGAGGAAAGACAAGGAATCTTCCAAGCTGACGGCAAATACTATAAACACAAATTCATACAGTGTGTGGATAAGATTGATGATTGAGAAGTATCTCTAATTCTGATGCGATTCCTTCAATATCATGTTATAGGGATGAAATATTTTGACTTACCTACATCTTTTTTTGTCTCCCACCATACAATACTTTCTCCCAACAAATTACCTTTTGTTTATGTTGATCACTGGTCTCTACAAATTGACTCCACAGCCATGCAGTACCTTTATTAGGACCAAGGAACATATTTCAAAGTCACAACCAAGCTTTGGAGCTTCTCCAGAAGCTATCATCAGAATGGATCTTGCTCTCAGCTTTGTGTCATAATAAAGGTATTGTGTAACAACTGTAGTTTTTGAATGTGTTCTAATAAACAGAGGCCAACAGATTTTTTCCAAAGTGTGGTAAACTAGGATAGGGCTTAAAAATACATTTCCTTTTTCATCATACCTTGATCCTGATATAATGACGGGATAAAACGAACTATGATGCCATTTCTGTCATTCCTTTTCTTTCTGCTAGGATGATAGAAAGGTGAGTTTATTCATGTGGGTCTGCTACTTGATATGTGTGAAGCAGCCACCACAGATCAAAAGACATAACAGTTTTGTCCTGCCTCTACTAGCTGTGTCTTTCCCACCTTTTAAGGAAAAATGAACACACCCCTATGGAATTTGGCTAATCATCATAATAGCTGTTGTGAGTTTTTTGGGCTGTTTGGCCGTGTTCTGGAAGTTGCTCTTCCTGACATTTTGCTGGATTCTGTGGCTGGCCTCTTCAGAGGGCAAGGAGCTCAGAGAGAACTAGAAGTTCTTTCTATACTCTGTGCTCTATACCCCAGAGGACAGAGATAACTCGTTCCCTGAGCTCCTTGCCCTCTGAAGAGGCCAGCCACAGAGTGTGATGAAACATCAGGAAGAAAAACTTCCAGAACACAGCCAAACAGCCCAAAAAACTCACAGCTATCAGATTCCGGCCATGAAAGCCTTTGAGAATAAAATCATTATAATCATCATCATCTAGCCAGACCAATTAAAAACAAAACCAGCCAGTCTGCTATGCAACTTCTTGTAGAAGGAGCCTGGAAGCTCAGCTCTATAGAGAGGATACAGTATTTGATTTAAACATGCTAGAGTTTACCCAGGGATTCCATGGGGTGAGAGAAACTCAAGAATCTATCTCCAGTTTCTGAATTTTGTACACTGGTTGCACTGAATTTGTAAGATCTCGATGTTCACAGACCTGGAAACGGGGGGAAACCAGGGACTTTAGTTTTACTTGGAAACTGGAAGGTCATACCTAATAGTCTTAGGACCCTACGGATCAATGGAAAGGACCCTATGGATCAGTGAGTTCATCCCCTCTTAAAGAAGGCACAGTGGGGAATTGAACTCCCAACCCTTTGTTTCACAGAAAAGCCACCATCACCACCGCCACCGCCGCAGCAGCAAGAGGGAAGGAAAGTTTGGGACGAGAGGTGAGCTCAGAGGGGAAAAAATCTTCCACCCCCCCTTGGTTCCTCTCTCCCTCTCACTCGCTGTCTTGCATGCTCCCCCTCTCTGTGTCACACACAGAGACACATCACACTCCTCTCTCCCTTCCTCCCTTCCTCCCTTCCTCCCTTCCTTCCTCCCTGCTTCTCTCTCTCTCTCTCTCTCTCTCTCTCTCTCTCGCCGTTACTTCATGAAGTACTTCGCTTCGCAGCGGGATTGCCTTCGCTTTGAATGCGAAGGCGGTCACGTGGTCTCCCTTCGCCCCCACCCCTCTTTCTCTGTCCTCACCAAGCGAAATTTTCGGTTCGAATCCATTGCCACCTCACGTGCTCCCTTCGCATTCAGGTGCTTTCTTTCAACGTCCGGTTTTCGCTTTCTTTTATTTTTAAAAAAAATTTACCGCGGCGTATCGATGCATCGATACCCGGCTGTCATTTGCGGCAAAGCTGAATTACTGTATGATCCTTCGTTTTCCACTCCCGATTTGTATTGCTTCGTCCATTGGCGGCCATAAAAAAAATGCTGTTCCCCGTCAGGGCCACAAGGTGGACCAGCACACAACATTTGTTGTTTATGATCCATCGGTCCTCCAAGGGCATTCGAGTAATCCCTTCCTAAATCCCTAGAGCAGTGACCAAGCAACTTCCGCCTCAAACTACCATTACAAAGCTATCATGCCTCCCTCGCGTTCATCAGTATTTCGGAGAAAAAGTAACTGAAAAAAAAAAAAAAAAAAAAATTAGTGGCCACACGTGACTTTGGATGCGAAGTGGGATGCGAAGCGAAAAAGATTCCCGGCCTCCGGCAGGGGAATCTCTCGCCCCGCTTGGAGCATGGTTTAGGGGGCGTGGTCGGGGTGGCGCCGAATCCAAAGAGGAGGAGCGTGCGGACAAAAGCGGTCGATTCGCACGGAAATTACGGCTCGCCGCGCAGCGAGAGGTTCGTGAAGTAATCTCTCTCTCTCTCTCCTGTTTGCTCTTGCCCTTACTGACTCTCTCTCTGGGTCTCAACTTTTTTGAATGCACCGAAGATCCCTGTCTGTCCCATTTAAGCAGGCTGACTCCGTTCAAAATTGCCAGCTGGAGTGCTGGAGTGACGAATGCATGCAGTTTTATCGATGGACCCTAAATATAAGAATATTTTAAAAAGAGGACCAAGGTAGCACTGAAAATGGGAAATAAGTAGATAAGAAGGGGCTTTTCAGGTTCCCACCTTCGTTTGATTCGCTTTAAAAGGCGCCTCCTAATCGACACAAAAAGGAGACCCCTCAGTGGTGGTTCCAGGAAAATGTGCTTCAGGGGGCATGGCCAAGTTTTTTGTTTTTTCAGAGAAGCCGGCTGATTGTGAGGGCACAATTTTTACAGGCAGCTTTTCTTGAAGTAAAAGGCGGCTTTTAGTGGTCATGGGATAGTGTTCGTGGGATAGCACTCACACGCTCACAGTCAGCTACCTAAACTACGGAGCTATCCAGCTGAACCAGAGTGGGTAGGGCCTCCCACAAACAATCAAGAACGGAGTGTCACTGTTCCAGGAAGCACCCTACTTCTCCCATTGTTACCTATTTCCACAAATTGCTATTGGTGCTCTTATTCCTTGTTCTTCTCTGGCCAAAGCTCCACACTTCTGGGTAACTTTGAAAAAACTTTATACTTGCACCAAGTTTATGAATGAAGGAAACACTTTTATTTTAGAGTTTGTCTTGTAGTTTTCTGGCTTATTCATTAAATAAGCCAGGAAATGCCAATGAATAGTAAATATTAATGAATTAATATTAATGAATTAATTAATATTAATGAATAGTGTTTCTTGTCCATGATACCTTCAAACGCCCCTCCCCCCCACCTTTATTAGAATCCCCATCCATCATTGTCGCATTCTGTGGGATTCTGGGAACTGTGATCTTATAAAATCAAACTTTTTCCAAATTCTTGATACAGTATTTCAGAATGCCTTTACTTTAGGGGGAAGTGTGTTATTACTTGGTTCCAGAGGGTAAATGATCACCAAGATGCTTGTTGAGCATTGTGATTTTGTTTGAGACCCATAGAATCATGAAGTTGAGAGGGGACTGTAAGGTCATCAAGTCTAACCCCTTGCTCAGTGCGGGAGTACAAATAATAGGTTATCTGCCAGATGGTTCTCCAGATTTCTCTTGAATGCCTCTAGTCTTGGAACATACACCATCTCTTGAGTTAATTGGTTCCATTGCAGCACTACTACTACATTGCCTCCGCCTCCTTCAGGGATGGGGTCTTTCCCGACCGCTTGAAGGAGACAGTGGTTAAGCCCGTTCTAAAGAAACCTGGCCTGGCTGCAGATGACATGACCAACTATCATCTGATAGCCAATGTTCCCTTTTTGTGCAAGGTGGTTGAGTAGGTTGCTGCCGAGTGGCTCCAGTTGTTCCTGGAGGAAGATCGCATCCTGGATCCATTCCAGTCTGGTTGTGTTGCAAGATGACCTCTTGAGAGGAGCTGACAGGGCTTTTTCTACCCTCCTCCACCTGTCTGCAGCTTTTGATACTGTGTGTTGACCACAGTATCCTCCTGGGCAGGCTATTCGAGGTGGGGATCAGGGGTCTAGCTTTGAATTGGCTCCCCTCCTTCCTTGACAGCTGTGTCCAGTGAGTGAGGCTGGGTGGGGTGTTGCCACTCTCTTGTGGGCTGCCCACAGCAATCTCCCCCATGCTGTTCAACATCTATATGAGGCTGTTGGCTGAGTTCATTCTGAGATGTGGGGTTTGCTGTCATCAGTATGCTCTATCTCTCCTTTTCACTTTTGCAAAGGAGTCTGTGCAGATCCTTTGGTTGTGGTTATGGAATAGACCAAGGCTAACAGGCTTAGGCTCAACCCAGAGAAGACCCAGGTTCTGTTCCTGGGGGGTGGGGACTGAATGGGTACAGTGGCCTCTTGCCAGCCTGGGTGGGACTGCCCTTTGGCTGGTAGATAGAGTGAGGAGTCTGGGTGTTGTCTTGGATCCAGCATTGTCCCTAGAGTCCCAGGTGGCAGCTGTTTCCAGGGTGGCGTTTTACCAACTTAGGCTCATCGCCCAGATTCTCCCATATCTTGATGGGTACTCTCGAATGACAGTAGTGTAAGTGCTGGTTGTCTTGAGAATAGACTATTGTAATGCTCTCTACATGGGGCTTCCCTTGATCTTTTTCCGTGACTGTAGCAGGTGCAGAATGTGGCAGCTAGATTGGTGGTTGGTGCAGGCAGATTTGACCGCACCACCCCATCCTGACTCTCCTACTTTGGCTTCCTGTTGCCTCCCAAATAAGGTTCAAGTTACTGTTTTTGAATTACAAAACCCTCCATGGCTTGGGACCAGAGTATCTGGTGGAGCGTGTCACCCAAAGGTCAGCTTTGGCCTGGCCCACCAGAGCATCCCAGGTCCTCTTGCTTCAGGTTGCCGCCCCTCAGGAGGGTCGTAAGGCTTCGACTCCTAGCCAAGCCTTCTCGGTGGCTGGCCCGATTCTATGGAACCATCTCCCAAGTGAGATAAGGACTGCAGAGACCCTCTTGGTCTATAAGAAACTATTAAAAACCTGGCTATATAAGGCTGCTTTCCATTATCGCTGAGGTTGTTTTGTTAGTTTGTTTATTTGTTGCCTTATATGTTGTTTGCTGCCATCCTGCACGTTTGGCTAGTTTTTATTTGATTTATCTGTTTGAATATCATGTATTTATAGTTCTTTTTATGTTGATCACCTATGCTGTTCACCGCCCAGAGTTCCCTATGGAAAAGTCAGGCAGTTTATAAATGCTAATAATTAATAATTAATAATAATACAGCAGTCCCCCCTCACATTGCGGTTTATGTATTACAGTCACAGTATATTGCTGATTTTTTTCTTGAGTGAAGCATGATGATGATGATGATGATGATGATGATGATGATGATGATGATGATGATGATGATGATGATAATAATAATAATAATAATAATAATAATAATAATAATAATAATAATAATAAACAACTTTATTTTTATGCCGCCTTTCTCCCCAAAGGGACCCAAGGCGGCTTACAACAATTCAAAATAGTACAATAAAATCAATACAATGTAAAAACAGCACAATACCAATAACATACTATAAAAATACTATACAATATAATACAATAAAAACAAGATTAAAAACAGTAGCTGCAGCAGAGTTTAAAAGGCTCCCCAGCCAATAACTAAGAAGTTATAAAAATTTGTAAAGGCTGGAGGCTCAGAAGGCTTGCCTAAATAAGTAAGTCTTAAGGCCTTGCTTGAATATTTCAAGGGAAGGCCCTATTTCTTGTCGTCGCCCCTCGTACTTCCTTGGGTGGCGGTACTCGTAGAAGGGCCTTCTCCGATGACCAAAGGGGGCGGACCGGATTATATGGAAGTAGGCGGTCTCTTAGATAACCTGGTCCTGAGTTGTATAGAGCTTTAAAGGTCATAACCAGCACCTTGAATTGGGCCCGGAAACGAATGGGCAGCCAATGTAGTCCCTGGAGAAGCGGGGATTCCAAAGAGAGGGTTTTAACCTCCTCCTGGCACCTCAGCAAACTGACCTTGGGCTCCTCCTGGCAGTGAGTGCCAGCAGCAGCAGCCCCAGGTCTGTTTGCTAAAGAGTCTGGAGGGGGTTAAAATCCTCTTATTGGAAGTGCATGTCAGCAGAAGCAGGCAGCTGCATTTCACAGATTTTCCCTTATCGTGGGAGGGTCTGGCATCTAACTCCCACGATAAACAGGGGAGTATTGTATTGTAATTGTTAAAAATAGGCATAATTTGCTTATGCAGAGGAATGCCATCTTGTCACGAGTTGAAATGGGGTACTATGTGCTATGATATAACTTGTCCCAAATATCTGAATAAGTAAATGTAACCACATGGCCTAAATATGATAGCTAGCTTCAACTAGAGGTGAGCAGATTTGTTTTTGAACTATGACTCCCAGAATTCCCTGGGCAATTAATTAGAGTAGCCTCGTTAGATTAAGTGCTGAATGGAGTTATTCTAGTTGAGGCTAAGCATTAGATTGAAACCTGTGTTTTTACACAGGAAATGTAGAGTGGATTCTGAGAATTATCAGTTCTACCTAATGAATGTTTATGTGATCTGTTACTTATTTAGTATACAGCTCTTAGACCTCAGTGCTATGTATGTAAATAGCACTACTGAACACAGTTAGGATTACTTAAGAGTAAAGATGAATAGAATCATACCTCATGACTCAAAAAGGGAAGGAGGTTATGAAGTGACTGCTGTTCATTCTACTTATGGTATGTTTGTGTCGTTGAGTTTCCTGTGTTACTGGAGCACAGGCCTGGTTGGTAGTTTAATGAAAGGACAGGAGTTTTTAAAAAAGTGTTTTAAATAAAATACATTCCAACATAGATTTTTGCATTTGAATTACAGTTCCACAAAATTTAAAGGTGTTTTCATTTTTGACAGCATCACAGGTGGTAAAGGTCTTGCATGTGCACTGTTTTTTTAAAATAAATGAGGAATAATAACTATCAGATTCCCTTTTATGACTTTGAACATGGGATGCTCAGAAAACAAGTTGTTTTTCCCAATTAAAAAGAACCACAGATGTCTTTGTGTAGACATTAGCCTGTATTACAATTTTTCTCTCCATTTCCTTCAGCCGCAGCAACCATCAGTTGCTAGCCATGTAAATAGATAGGCCCAGCTGTGATTTTAGGTCTCCTGTGTGGAGACACCCAGCACCACCATCAATACTATCCACTTCTGTTCCAAGTGCACATTTTAATAACCTTTTGGAATCTGACAGAGAATTGTACTCTGTATTATGTCAAAGCCATTTGGCAGCAAACTGATAGGCAAGTAGTTCACAATCCAATCTGTCTACCTTAGGCCACAGCCTGGGAAAGGTACTTTTTGGACTAGATCCTTCAGAATCCATCAGTATGAAGGCTCCTGGTAGCAGTAATCCAAGAAGTATTTTTTCTGATTTCTGCTCAGGTCAAATCCTCTGCAATCCATATTACCCCCCCACTTACTTCCTAAATGTGTACGTCCAGATATATTGGACTACAACACTTACAAAGCCTTGCTGTCTCACCCATCTGGAGGGCAGCAGTTTGGGGAAAGGCTACCCTACACATATCCCTTGCCTTTAAGTTAACAGCTAGAAACCAGCTTTTATTTTCCAAGGATGCAGATCTGATTTTCAGTTTTCAGTTTCATCGTTATTCTGTATGGCTGGAACACTATAACTGCTACCTCTTGTAAAATGCAGACACTCATTCAGCACTGGTGGCGAACCTTTGGCACTCCAGATGTTTTGGAGCACACCTCCCACAGTCCTTTGTCGTTGGCAATCTAGGCTTGGAATTGTGGGAGTTGTGGTCCAAAACATCTGGAATGCCAAAGGTTCACCACCACTGATCTAGGGTAAGCATTTCCCTTCATCTTTAGCATAATCCCTGTATAATGTGTGATGCCTTCAGTGACAGAAATATTAGGTGATCTCTTTTGGATTTGCAAAGGATGTGCCTCCTGATGCCTTCTTTATCAGAGAAGATAAATATTAACTCAGGCTCTGTAGGGACAGTGTGGAATATGCCACTGAGAATTAGCCAGAAGAGCTGCATGCTATACTTAAATGAATAATCAGCTCATGGCTGCTAGGGGCTAATAAAGCCCAACTAATTTACTTTGCCTGGATTCTTTTTCCCCTTTTCAAGGCGGCAGTTTAATTTGTTCTCCATGTACTGCATCAGAAATGTTTCAGTGACTGAATACTAAGCGAATGACTCAGGAGTTTTATTTACAGACTGGGAAAGGTTGAAAGGTCTATTTTAACACCCGCTTGCTTACCAAAGTACAACAGACTCAGTTGTGCCCTCTTACCTGGAACTGTGCACATATGATATTTTACATACAGTATAACAGTTGCTTTGATTCTGCAACAGAAAGCAAAGGGAAATGTGGAAGGGCTCCAGATGTCGGAAGCCAAGAAAAGCCAAACTAGACCAGTAGCAATGTGCAGACCAGCCAAGATGGTGGGCCACATATATTAGACATGATTTTAGGATGGTTACTCAACATGGAAGACAGAGTTTATGTGTCTTTAGCAGTTTTTCAGAAGTGGAAATTTTAGCAGCCGTTTGCCTGACAAGTGACACTTGGTGAAAGGAGCCCTCTCACATTACAGTGCGGTTAAAGGTTGCAGAGCCCTGTCCTTCATTTAATTTGGCCTCTTCAGGAGAAAAATGAGTGAATAACAGCAGCCTAGGTGATGTGTGCATGAGCTGACTCTACCATCGACAGGCATGGAGTGGAGAAATAGACCCAGAGAAAGACAGCAAGTTTACATCACCATAGCAACAGAGAAGAGGCCTTGGCAAACTAGGATGGGTGGGAGTGAAGGAGCTGCTAGTAGGGGGCTGCATGAAATGGAGCACAGGGCTCCTGTACGGAAGGGGATAAATTTCATCAGGTGCAGTATATCTAAAAAGTTCTAGCTACTGATCACTTCTACAGGTATAGGAGCCCTGGGCTTCATTTTAGGTGGTGCCCCTAATGGCTAGGGTCAGAAGTCAGAAAAAGATGGAGCCCCAGTTAATACCGTATGTTTGCCTACCGTACTTATCAAATTTTTAAAATAGGTTCACACCGCTGACAAATCTTGGCCACTTTTGCACAACCCTTAATGAAACCCAAGACCTTCTTAAAATATACCTCTCATGTCTGGCTCACTCGTATGCCTAGTCAGTATCTGTTTAACAAATTTATCTTTACATACAGTAAAATAAATAATTTTTATTTTCTATAGCATTACTTTATATACTGTTTTTAGTGTGTGATAGTAAGGTGGGAGATGTGGCCCATTCTGTTCCCAGTATCTGGGTTTATGGAATTCCTCTAAAGGTTATGTGATGGTGTTTGCTTTTGACTCCTGTGATTCTATATTTTGTGGGATTCTACTGAAAGCTTTGACATCTTTCAGGAATTAAAAAAAGTCATTGTGAGTCCTGACAATTAAAATAACAGTATCACTAATCTTATTCTCCCAAGCCACTGGACTATGACGATTCAGTCTCACTATTTTTAATTCCATTTTGGAATAATCAAATGCTGGCACTAAAAGAGAAGCACTCTGTATTTACTCAGTAGGGGATCAATCTCCTGAAATGCTCCATTTATATGCAACAACTTTTATTGCATATAAATGGAGCATTTCCAGAGAGCCAAACATACTTAAAATGCCAACAAATTTCTCTGACACCAGCAGTAATTTTAATTGATCAGACTGAAGGTAAGTATGTTCAGTCATATACTACCCCTGTAAAGGATTCTTCAGTGGTTATTGCTTTGAAACAATAGCCTCTGTCATTATCCAGATCAAAATTCCCTTGAAATAGAGATCTTCCTGCCTGGAGGGACATCATTACCAGTTATCTATCATATGCAATGGGTCCAGCTATTTCATGTGCTTATGTTTTGTTACAGAGAAACATGTATCCTTGATTTCATGTCTTGCCACTTCCTTCTTCGTTGTGAAGCATGTGACTTCAGGCCTTTGGGGAGTTATTGGGAAAAGGCAGGGCTGGATCTATAATGAGGCAGATGCTGAGAGGCAGCCATAAGGTGCTGGAGGGACGAGTTGTGTGCTAAGCAGCTGCTGGCACCATACCCCCAAAGTCACTCTCCAGGCTTTAACCACAGCAGTAACTAGCACAGGGTAGCCAGAGCTTTTGACCCAGAGTGTCAAAATTCAAGGGATTTAAACATTTGGCCTGGAAAGGTGTGGACCTGATCATTGGTATCTGCTGCTGGAGGGTTTGAATCTACTCAGTCTGCATGAATATGCTACCTCTAACTATACCCCCCCCCAGATGAAAGGTAACCCCAAAGAGTATAAAGCTAATATGGCTACCATGCATTTGGACTCAGGTATCCAGTCTTCTCTTCACATATGTCAATCAAACAATAGCACAGTAAAGCCCTGTATTCCAAATTGCTTGTTACAGCAATACCATGAAGTACAGTGACGGATGCTGTCTCATTGCAATGGCTGAAGAAATATTATGTTGATAGGACTAAATGGGAGAGGGCCTCACCTTGCCTGAAGCAGTAAGATTCCTTCTTTATTTGTGCCTTGAGGAAAGAACATCAAGTTTTGATTTGCTAACAGAAAGAGAGCCTCTAAGACCTAGTGGAGTTATTTAATTCTTTAATAAATTTTAATAAGGGGGGAGATGGTTTTTTAAAAACTTCACCTCTATCTCCTGGAAAAGCTTGCATTTGAAGCCGGGTGATTTCATTACAAATCCTGATCGAGAAGCTCCCTCGATACAGGAGCTTAATAAAGTCTTCTTTCTTCTAGCTGTGCTGTTAATCTAATTGTAAAAGCCCCAAGAAGTCTGCGGGATCAGAAATAAAAATAGAATCCTTAGCTGGTTTTCTCTCATTCCTTGAGGGCAATAGTTGCCAATCTGTCTTCTAGGAAATTCTGGAGCTTTGTTCCAGAGTGAGAAAAGATTAACAGTGGACAAGCTTTCTTGGATAGAGAGTTTACTCACCACTGTGCCTCTTGACTCATACGATTAAGATTAAAAGACCAAAAGGCTTGATCTTTATATTCCTAGCTACTGGTTTCAGTGTTCTGTATCCCCCCCCCATATATTTTTTTTGCATATTTGTTGTGGAAGGATTTTTTTAAAGTCAGTGTTAATTTGTAAAACAGGTGGCAGATCTCAAGCCATGCTGAAAACAAGCATTTCTGCTTACAAAATAGTTAAGCAGATGTTCAAAGGTAGCATTTCTTAATTTAAAAAATCATGGGATGTTTTGAGCCTATCAGTATAAGATACCTATGAGATATTTGTATGCTTTTTGTTGCACTTAAATTTTGAGTTGTATCTCATTGTGTTTTGATGAGCACAAAAGCTTGCTGGGTGTGGGATTGTTTTACTTAGTGTCCTCCTTCCTGTATGGGGAAATGGTTTGAAGGTTTTAAAGCAGGATAGGGGCAATCCAAATAGAGTGGTATCAGATATAGTAGATAAAAGTCTCCTTCATCTTTAATCCATCATTGTGTAAAATAATTTTAGCAGGATAATTTTTTCTTAATATTCTCCCTGAGAGACATAATACAATAAGTTGTAAGGCCCATCAAATTGCTTTATTCAATTTAACTCTTTCAGGTACAAAACTTTATGGATCTGTTGCTTCTGGTCAACACATACTGTAAATAAACCCCACAATACCCCAAATTCATTGGGTATTTTGAATCATTTTAAGATTATAAAGCCTTAGTGTACTCAATGGTTCTTGTGATCAAATATGTCAACAAGTAGGGCATTTTATATTTATACGGCTCTATGCTAGAAGTTGGCTATCCTTTTGCTGAAAACTTCTTAAGAAGGCCATCACATAGCTTACTGGGGCTTCAAAGAAGAATTCCAGATTTGCAGGATCCAGAACTGCATTAGACTTCCTATGTCAGGAAAAGGGTGATCTCCCTTCCCAGTGCAACCAGCCGTGTAATCCCAGCAAGTCTGCTCTGGAGGGCTGGAATAACACCCTCACCCACTAAAGCAGTTCTTAGGGCATTTATACACTTCCCCTAAGCTGTGCTGCAAATGGCTCCCAGCTCCGGAGCTTAGAAATGTTTCCCCACCAGCTCTGGAGTTTAGAGAAAATTAAGTGCGACCACGCCCCCATAAGCGTGACCCAGCGCACCTTTCATGTACTTGCTCTCAGCAGATGAAGGGCCTTTTCACACGACCCCTAAGATCCGCTGGTCCCTTAAATTCGGACCAGAGATCTTGGGGGTTCGTTTCTGTTCCTGCGTCCCCACCCCTCAGCACTTCCTGCTCCTGTTGGCGTGAGGGGAGGGAGGGAAAAAAAGGACAAAAGAAGCCTTTACTAACCTGCCGGTGCCGGTCGAAGTTGCCACGAGCCCCGTTACTTCCTGGTTCCTTCTCAAGGGGCTCTTAAAGGGACGGGAGGCAAAAAAACAACAGACAAGCGAGGAGAGCCCAGCACTCTTATCCGCATCAAATATTTTTCACTTCCAGAGACAAGGTACAAGAAAAGTGTGCTGGGTCGCACTAAAGTGGGTGGGGTCGCACTTAATTGTCTGCAAACTCCGGAGCTGGTGGGGAAACATTTTAAATCTCCGGAGCTTGCAGCCATTTGCGGCGGAGCTTAGGGATCGTGTATAAATGCCCGAAAATTCCTTGATGCGGATAAGAGTGCCGGGCTCTCCTCGCTTGTCTGTTGTTTTTTTGCCTCCCTCCCCTTTAAGAGCCCCCTTAAGAAGGAACCAGGAAGTAACGGGGCTCGTGGCAACTTCGACTGGCACCGGCAGGTTAGTAAAGGCTTCTTTTGTCCTTTTTTCCCCCTCCCTCCCCTCACGCCGACAGGAGCAGGAAGTGCTGAGGGGGACGCAGGAACAGAAATGAACCCCCAAGATCTCTGGTCTGAATTTAAGGGACCAGCAGATCTTAGGGGTCGTGTGAAAAGGCCCAAAGACCCCTCTACAGGCTTCATGGAGATGAGAAGGGAAAGAATTTATACTGCAAAGATGCTGCAGCACCAGTAGCACATTAAATTTAGGCAAGATGAAAGGAGGTTCCACTTGTGCTTAGAGTCACATCACCTTAGAGTATATGCTGAACCTATTCATTCCTCTCCTGTCCTATGGATAGAATAAGGCAAAGAGATACTGTATTCTGATGTTGTACTAAGTGTTTTAAAACAACCACTTGGCATTCTGGTAATGCATTAATCTTCTTACCTTATCTCCAGACTGAAACAAACCCAACTGTTTCAAAGTGTTCTTACTGAAATTGTCCTCTAGACTGAAAAAAATAATATGCAATATAAAGCATAAAAGGGAATTCCACAAAGAACAGGTGGTAGTAAGTTTTTTTTAGCTGTAGGTCTATTTTTAGTTTTCTATATTTGTAGAGAAAAGAAGCAAGAACCTGCTGTGATCTTCCTAATTAATAGTGCACTTTTGCTCCCCGTCTTGATAGAAAGCTTTGCTGGCTATTTGTATTTCCCCTTTGAATAATTCCATTTTCTTTGTAATACTGGCAGTTCTCCTGCCACAGACAAGCACTTCACAACATGTTGTTTTCAGTGGTAAATGCTAAGCACATGTTTAACTCTCTCCCATTAAAATCATTAGGACTTAAACATGATTAACTGTGGCTGCATCATTTCTCATTGTTTCCAGCCATCCGTTCCCATTTTCTACCCAATGATTGTGGCAAAGACAGATGTAACATTTTGAAAACATGAGGAAGAGCTGAATAATATCTTGCTGGTCTGTAAACCAGTCAAAATGCAGTTCTGTAGTTCTTTCAAAACAATAAGCTTTTATTAGGAAAAAAAGTTGGTTGAGAATGGTTTTATTCTCTGGAATCACCTGCTATTGGTCATGTTTGGAATGTGACAGTTATGCAAATAAATTTGCCTTTTTAAAGGTAAATAAAGCACCTCTATTATAAGGAGATGGGAACAATTCAATTTTGAAACTGTAGTTGCTGGTATTTATGGGTACAGTACTTAACAAAGTGTGTATTGTTAAGCTGGGCGGCTTCATTCAATGAATCTGGTAGTGGGAACCAAATGGCATCATCTTACAATTGTCTCATATTATTCGTGTTATTTATTTTGGCCAATCTTTGCTGACTGGTGACCTCTGAAAGATTCATAATTATTATTTGGTCTCCTTGGTCTTTTCTAGCTTTGGGTCAGTGTGCCTGCCTTCTCTTTGCATGGATGGTACAACCTAATCTATGAGTTGGTATAGGACAGTGATGGTGAACCTATGGCATGGGTGCCAAAGATGGCACTCGGAGCCCTTTCTATGGGCACCCAACATCGCCCCTTCATAGCCACCTGTATACAGGTTAAATTACTGTATTGGCACTTTGCAAAAAATTAGTGGGTTTTGAATTGCAGTTTGGGCACTCCGTCTCTAAAAGGTTCGCCATCACTGGTATAGGATGTGGGGTGTTGGTTGTGGGCTGAGGCTAGGATGGGTTGATTCTATGCTTTCAAATGTTCTAGAAATAACTCCAGGATCCCTCTGGCTGGACTGAGATTCAGGACAGTATAACGGCGATTTGGCAAACTGACTGCCTGAGAAATTTAACTAGCACCTTGGTTTTACATTCTTTGTTGCCATAGGCCTCCTATAATGGTGTGTGCAGCTATATGGCCTTATCAGAGTCAAGGGAATAGAATGTGTATCCATGGCAACACCATGTCATTACTCAAGGATGCATGCATACACATTGAATAGTTGTAGGAACCAGCTCATTTGCTTTTGTCATTAGCATCTAGCTGTAAGCATGTTGCAGGGTAACACAAAGAAGGCAGCATTTGATCTCTTTCTGGTCAGTAAATGATATTCTCCCTCTTCTATTTCTTGACAGCCCATGCTTCATAGCCTCTCTACTGTTGTCTGATTCCTAGGCCACTGCATATTCTTATCTTTGGATGCAAGTTGCTCCATTTCTTTCTTTCTTTCTTTCTTTCTTTCTTTCTTTCTTTCTTTCTTTCTTTCTTTCTTTCTTTCTTTCTTTCTTTCTTTCTGTATTTTCCAGGCCCCAGTTCAATTGGTGGTTGCCAGTAGTGTGTGTGTGTGTGTGTGTTGTGTTGTTACAGTTGTGACTGACCCATCATGACTCCATGTCCACGGAGTTTTCTTGGCAGGAATACTGGAGTGGTTTGCCAGTACCTACTCTAGGTGCCTACAGCACCTGGTATTCCCTCGTGGTCCCCCATCCAAGTACTAACCAGGGCCGACCCTGCTTAGCTTCCAAAATGAGGCGTGATTGGATGTGCTTAGGGCATCTGGGCAGCTTGCCAGTAGAGTAGGCCTATTGAATTAGTGGGATTTACATAAGTGTTGACTCATTGTTCAGCAGATAATTCAATGGATCAACGCTAGTTGAGAGACTAGAAATTTGGTTTAGGCCATAGACTGTAAGCCACTCTAGGAGAAACAGTGATTTATTTGTGGGAGAGGTACAAGTGGACCCTGATTAACAAGTGGTTTGTTTAACAGAAAATCTGCTTAAAGGAAAAAATCGCTTAATATCATCGCCTATGGGGCGAATCCATACAGCAGGAAAATGGTCGCAATGCTGCTTCGTCTGAAGTCCACTGTGCTGCACCACTGCTGTAGTTCCAAACCTCTTAACAGAAACCAAGGAGCTTATTCTTACAGAAAGGAGGCTATGATTAAGTTTTAAAACCTTAGTAGCCCCCGTTTCCTGAGATGCTAAAACATATTTAGAGCAGCAGACAGCAATGGGACTGGAAGCAAAACAACCACAATGTGTGGTCCTCTCTGGGGGAGACGTGGACCGTTGCCAAGTGTTCCCAGCACTTGATTGGATTTTGCAGAAATGAGTCAAGGGAGCAAGAGTGCCAATTTATCTCAGTCCAAATACAACTTTCCCATACACACAGATCAGTGGCGTGGACTGTCAGGGGTGGGGAGTAAAGACTAGGCAAGAAGATATGACTTCCCTCTTGAAACAATTTGGCAAAAAGAAAGTAAGTCTCTTGTGTTGTTTTTGATTGAGCCTTCTTGATAATTCTCAAGCAAAACTGTAGTGAAAACACTGAGGCGTGCACACAAAAAACTAAAATATGGGTTGATATTAGGACTATAGTATATAAACCCCTCCCATCCTGAAAAGCTTAAAATGTGGGAAAGCTTAAACAAAACAAAGCAAAAAAAAATACTGGTTTCTGTTTTGAGCTGCAGATCCCACATCTATTGCTACCACTGTTCCAGAGGCTGCTAGACAGAAGCAGAAACGTCTGTCCTTCAGACTCATTGCTGAAACAGGGCAGAACACAACGACAAAATGGTGAGGGCTAGGTATTACCGTCTTAAGCATTTATAACACCTAATTGGCACTTTTGGCTACCACATTTGTAAATGCTGTACTTGTACCACCAAATAGCCCAACACTGGCCGAGAATTTTGATAAGGTTTTGGATTGATGGAAGATCGGGATTTGTACTTTCAGTCATTTCATTTTACACTTAAGATAGCTGTGCCAAAAGAGGAGGGCCATTATAGCAATCTTTGCATTCAAGCATTCAATTGGGTCTTTTTCTCTTCGCTTAACCATTATAATAGTTATTTTATTATTTTGTAATTGACCCCATAGTTGTCATATTATAATCACTTCAGGTGGGTTGCTTTAATTGTCACCATCACCATCACCACCATTATTGATCTGTATGCATTACGGTGATACTCCTTTTAAACATATTGGTTGACTCAGCCTTCCATCCTTCTGAGGTTGGTAAAATAAGTACCCAACTTGCTGGGGGGGGGCAACGTGTAGCCTGCATACTGTAATTAAACTGTAAACCACCCAGAGACTACTTGAAGTGGTACGGGGGGGGGGGGATATATAAACAGAACTTTGCTCTTTACAGCTGCTGTTTTATGACAGTAGCTTGCTTTGCAGCTGCAGGATTATGTATTTATTTTTTCCTTTGCCAACTGTGGATAATTGAATCAGTGGATAATGAATCAGTGTATATGGGGGTCCTACTGTACAGCAACTCCAAGTGGAAGAGTGCAGAGAGATCTAACAAATATGCAGCCTTCCGTCTCCTGCTAAGAATGATTTGCTGTGACAGACGAGTTGGGAAGGGGAGACAATGAGCTTGTACTTATTTGTTAATTTTTTTCCAGTATGTGTTATTGAGTTAGCTAGCTAGTTTATAAAAACCTTAGACAGATTACCAAAACAATAAAATTGCACTGCACATGAAGATAACTGCAATAAAACAATTAGTCTTCAAGTAATACATGCAAATATCTAAATAAGACCTTTGGCAGCATTCTCGCCTGAAGATTGGAATGGATGGGCTGATATGAATGCAGTAAACATTAGTTCTGCAGGATTTGGGAGGAGGGTGAAAGGTGTTATCCATGAATAATAAAGTTTGAATACTGTGCAGTCTGAATAGAAAGGAAAAGTTGTCCTCCCTTCCTCCAAGCACCTGGAATGGTGGCAAATTGGGTTTGATAGTTGCGTGGCCAACAGATGACACATGGGGAAAGGATATGATTACAGCTGTCCTCTGGAAACTCCAGTGTTTGAATGGATCACCTCTTACTTTTGGAAGTTTATAATCTGGTTTGGGGTGTTTATAATCTGGTTCAGGGTGTCTGCGCTCATGCAAGAGGTCTCCATGCTTTTTAAAAATCTCTTATAATACTGTGGAGAAGAATATCAGAAGAAGCTTATGGGTCAGATAGAGAACCCCTGTGGGCCAGATGTTTTCCATCTGTACACAATGTGGGCCACCCATGAAATAAATCAGAGAGATTATAATCTCAAATGTTGGAATAAACAGCTTCTGGCCATACTAATATTTCAGATCTCTTTTCCACTTGTTGCTCTGGCATGAATTTTCATTCAGATGATGAGCTTTCAGCATGAAACTATGATCTACTGTCATACAAATATTGTCTATAGTAGTGGTGGTGAACCTTCAGTACTCCAGATGTTTTGGATCACAACTCCCAGAATTCTGAGCCTAGATTGCCAATGACAAAGGACTGTGGGAGTTGTGGTCCAAAACATCTGGAGTGCCAAAGGTTCACCACCACTGGTCTATAGTAATAGTTTGCATAGGATGTGGACATAAAGAATGTCCTCCCTGAGAGTTTCAGAGTAACTGGGGATTTTGGCATTCCCAGTGTCACTCCAGCTCTCTTGCTCTTTGTAGGATGATGATGATGATGATGATGATGATGATGATGATGATGATGATGATGATGATGATGATGATGATGATGATGATGATGATAGTCTTTATATAAGTTGCATCTGTGGTCATGACTGTTTAGTTTTCAGAGAGAAGAGTTAAAGAAATAGATAGCAGACTGGACTTTCTGTGATTGTTATAGGGAGGCAAGTATATAGTGATGTTTTGGAAGCCACCAACTTTGATGTGATTGATGGCAGGAGTCCAGCTGTGATATAACAAAGGACCGTATAAAGAATGCTAACTTTAATCTCAAATCATACCAAACATCCATGAGAATGTATACATTTGTCTACCTGTTATCAAGATGTTGATTTGTAGGATTATCTATATAATTTTAAAATCATCAGCTAGCAAAGAGGAACCTCAACATCCTCATCAAGAAACTCACTGTTTAATTAAAGGCTCATTTCAGTGTCACAGAACGACAATAGAACTCAAGTAATTACCTTCAGAGGGACTCTAGCAAGACATATTAATATAAATGGATTTCTTGTCAGTTCACAGCATATATTTCTTTATGCTTTCTCCACAGTGTCTACTGCTCTCTGTGAGGTCTTAAACTCTTTTTTTCCCTTGGCTGTTTTGTGCAACCCATAATCTGTTTTATGATTGCTAAAATATAGCATGTAGATCAGTTCTTCAAACACACCTTCCATTCTAGGCATGGCGTTGACGAAACAATACAATGGAATGGCTTTATTTTCTAGTAGCTGTAATGTTCATGTGCACAATGCAGGTGTCATGGAATCTTATCATTGCGCCACTCAAGAACTTGCACTGGCGTAGCCTGAAATCTTATGTTGAAAAGGCCCCACAAAGGGAGCTGCAAAAAAAATGAGTAAAAATAACTCTGATTTAATCCATACTGTATGTAGTTAGCATCTTACAAATCTGATTTGATGTAAGAATGAAATGTTTGGGGCTGATTCCCCACCACCACCATCACCGCTCCAACACACATGATAAACAAGGATGGAACATGAACGAAGCAATGGATCACACAGTTCACCTATGTTGTTCAACCAATAAATGTAAACAACCCCACTGGAATCTGTTTGGATGTTTTTCAGTTTTATATCCTTGCTGGCAGTTTCTTACTTAGGTGAACTTAGTCCTAAGGATCTATCCAAACAAGCTGTGTGGCTTGAATAGACAGACAGAGGTTGGAAGTGTGGTTCCCTTTCTTCATTAATCTGGCTTTAGTCACCCCAAAACTGCACAGTGGTTGTAAGTTTTCCTTCAGGATTCAGCAATCCTAATGTAGTTTCTACACCATTACATTCCCTTTCTTCATCCTCAAAGTTTTCCCTGTCTCCTTCCCTATCATGCCTACTCTATTCTACACACTTCTTTTCCCCCTTCCTTTTGTTGTCTGGTTTGATGGTGGAAGTTTCCATTTTGTGAAAAGGGGGAATGCTTATTTCTTCTGAACATGAAGAGAAGTCTGCGAAGTTTGAAGGAGGGTTAGAGCCATTAGGTCTTTCTTTGGTTTAAAAAAAGTGTGTTAGAGTGATCCTATGAGGCATAAAGCAGAGGGCAAGGCAGCTGTGATGGAGAGAAAAGCTCCCTTTTGGAGAGACAGCCTTGTTGAGTACCAAGAACAATTTTACAGCTGTTGTTAGGAGGAGTTCTCATAGTAGTGCCCTGCTAGGACTGACTTTTGTTGGACACAAAGGCCTGGACTGCAAAAAACTAAATAAATAAAAAAAATAAAATAATAAAAATAAACCCAAAACCATGTTCCCAAGTGAGAATAAATAATCTTGAAAAGGGAGGCAAAGGATCAATTTCAGTCTCCAGTTATGGCACGCAAATCTTTTAATCTAATTCAAACCAATGGATGATGGAACCATCATTTTACCAGGAAGAGCATGCAGGATCTATGAACAGCTTCTTTTGTATTGAATCTGCCTTTCTGTAATGTAGATCTACTGTGTTGTTTGAATAGTGGGGGTGGAAATGACAGCAGGATGTGGGGTGAAGATTACAGCTCTGGTTTTATTCTGTCCTGCCTTTTACATATCACAAAGCTGCCTCAGGCATCCCCAAATTAGGGAAAGGACTGAATTAATGAAGTGCACTATCACCATTGAACTCATGGGATACAGGTCCTGCCCTAACCATTAGACTGGGTAAAATGGCTGTTAAGGGCAGCAAATTTTGGGTAAGAGCAAATGATTACTTATTTAATTTGTCTTTACTGTATTTGTACTGCCAAGCATGGGGAGACTTAGCTGGGTTTTCTGCCTCCTGTGCCAAAATACCTTGGCTAGTTTTTGATACTATAAAATAGATGAGAGTTGTCTTGCCAGGCAGCAAGCTGTCAAACTAGCCCTGATGATATGGCATATTTAGGATTCAGGGGGCAGCCTCTGTTGCGTTCTGTAATCCACTTTACTGGTACAGTACTGAAGTTGTACCTGGGCAACACACATGATAAGCAAATATATTCATGTTCTTTATATGTATTGTATGTGTGTTTGCTGTATTACATGGTGTAATATCTAAAACTGTGACAGTGTTACAAATGACCTGCCTGTATAGGCTTGATTTTAATTTGTTCTCTTTGGATATGTACTTTTATATGGTGTTGTGGGTGTGAAGTGTTTTTCTGCAAGGGGAGACTGTGTTGTAGCCTCTTTGTAGAGAAAGAAAAATCAGAGCTGGTGTGTGTGTGTGTGAATTATTTACATCTATTTGGGGGCGGAAACCAATCCAGTTTTTCCAATAAAGTGGTGTGAATCAGAGTCACTCTTTTATGTTATACGAGAGCCTGGCTTAACAAACTCACCTGGATTTTGCTCTCCAAAATTGGCATGTTGTTAGGCTCTGGAAATTCCATCTAGTAATGTCAACAGAGCATCACACAGAGCAAAACTAACTAATCAGCCATGATCCTGTTAAAAATGCACTCTTTCCAATTAAAGATTATGAATAGATGCTTCATTGCAGTATTACTACCTACGTTAAGCCTGCTATGCCAGAAAGGACTGAAGTACATTATAAAAGACTGATAATTGGGGTGAGATTTTCACAGCCAACAGCCTGCTTTATTCTTGGCATCATCCATCTGATGACATTTGTAGGTTCACAGTACAACATGCTCATCTATCTTTGAAAAAAATCACAGCTCTTCTTTCTTCCTCCCCCACTTCATGTTTTTCCCCCCTTTGAGTCTCTGGGGCCATTATCCTACTCTTGGCTTCTTCAAACCTAATTTAATTTAGTTTAAAGAAGCACCTATAATACCTTCTCTGTGAACAACAAGCATAAGAAGGACTGAAATTTGCTTAAAGAGAAAATGCACAATGTTCCACATCTTATTCTGTCCATTCCAAATGGGATTTTGGTATGCCCATGCCTATATCCGTATCATCAGTTCGAAGGATCTGCTCAGGTACTGTACTCGAGGATACAGTAACACTAGGACCATGGCATTAATTTCTCATGAAAGGAAAGTCATGCTCAATGTTTTATGACAAAGCCTTTTATGAAGCATGAAATGTCAGATGTTCAAAATGACTTCAGAAAAGGAACATACACTAGAGATCATATTGCAAATATATGTTGGCTACTGGAGCATACCAGAGAATTCCAGAAGAAAAACCATCTATGCTCCATAGAGCTAATGAGCTAAAAACAAAAAGTATTCCACAATATATCATTCTTCTTGACATATCTACTGGAGAAGAGGTTATTGTGATGACAGAATAGGGAGAAACACAATAGTTTCTCATTGGCACCGATCTCAGACAAAGCTTAATTTTATCTCCCCATTTGTTCAACCTATATGCAGAATATATCATACAGAAAAGAAGAATAGACTCAGATGATGGAATATTGGTGGAAGAAACATCTATAATTTTAGATATCCAGATGGCATTATATAAGTGGTAGAAAGCAGCAGGGACTTGAAATGACACTGAAGAGTATTAATGAAGAGAGTGGAAAGGCACAGTTATAGTTACTGCCAGGAATAACGCTGGGCAAAATGGAAGACAGCAGTAAAAGATGTAAACTAAATATGCAGGACTGACCTGAGCAGGTCTGTTAATGATAGGGCCCTCTCAAGGTCACTAAATTGTAGGCCTGCCCTAAGTTGGAAGCAACTTGATCGCCTGTAATAACAACTCCTCTGCTCGGAAGTTGGTACTAACAATTAGATTTAGGCAACTGGTTGCTACTGTACTCATCTCAAGCTTCACATACGAATGTAAATATTCATCATATCAATATCTATTCAATGAACTTAAAAACACTTTTAAGAATTATTTTTCCCCTCCTGTTGCCATTGCCACCCCTGCCCAGGGTGAGGGGTGGCTTGTTGGGTTTCTTTGGTGAAAGGTGCCACGAAGTCCAGACCCTTGTTGATGATGGAAATTGTCTTTTATTAGAGTGGGACAACAGGGTACAATGTTCATTTGGGCACCTTGTACCTCCCACCCGGACAGTCCACAGGGGAACTCAGTTATCTTCACTAATCCCCTGTTGTTCTTGGGTTTCACTGGGTCCCTCGTCTGCTCCCTGGGCCACCAGTCTGTGGCTGGGGACTAGCTTGCAACCTCTTGGCTGCCGCCAGCAACACCCTTTAGGAAGGACTGGTGATTCCAGGTCAGTGAAGGTGCTCAAGCCCCAGTAGTTCATCCCACTGCTGGAAGATCCACCATAGCTTTTTATTGTGCCAGTTCCTCCAGTAGCACTGCTTCTAAGCCAGGGTGGACCCAGTGGGCCAGGACTCAAACAGGAGGTGCCAGTCCAATAAAGATGGGGTGTTAGCCAGCACGCCTCCCCTGTTCTTTGCCTGAAGCAAAGCAGCAGACCCATTTGTCTCTCTATGGATCCTAAAGCAACAGTAGCTGTTTTTACCAGAGGGGCAGAAGACAGGAAGAGTCTTCTGACTTCAAGTCCATTGAACATGATGCATTCTCCCCCTTTAAACCTTGCAAAGCAAAAGCAAAGCAAAGTGTTCTGCTTATATACCGCCCCATACCACTTCAAGTAGTCTCTCGGCGGTTTACAGTTTTTTATTACAGTATGCAGGCTACACATTGCTTTGCTTTATGTTCCATAAGGGACAGCTGAAGCACCACCACCCCCTTCATATTCCCATAGCCTGTTGAAATTTTAAACAGTCATGTTAGCACTGCTAATTTTAGTCATTAAACATGAATGGCATTGTTTTTGAGCAGTGGCCTCTGATTCCTGGAATTTTACTTCATTCCTGGGCATTGCTTTTGAGCAATTAAATAGGTTTTAGTTGAATTATTTGGCTTGGAAATTCTTTATATATTTTTAAAAATAAAACAATTATTGACAACATACATGAAAATGATCACAATCTCCATTCCAGTGATCCAAGTGTTATCATCCTTCTTGCAGAGCATCTCAGATGTAGTACTTTTCCACAGAAGTGTGTGTGTATGGGCGGATGGGGGATTTATTTATTTAGATTTTTTATGCCACCCATCTGGCAGGGAAAAACCACTCTGCTAGGTGAGACTTCCTAATTTGAGTGCCTTTGCTCATTCAAGTTCCAAGTACTGTATTCTGAGAAATATATCACATATTCATTGAGGCTTATTCCAGAACATTTGAGCACAGGCTTGTGCTATGCACTTGCAACTCTGCACATGAGAAGAGGACAACAAATAGGCTACATGCAGGAACTTCCCCCTTACTTTGTGCTCCCACACCACCCCCACCAGCTCTCTGCTGAATTTTGTGCAGAAATTCAGAAGCCTGTCGTGTTTTGATCCTAAGTAAAATGCACACGGAGGGGGTGTGGTGGCTCAGTGAGCCAGAGTGCTAAAATGTCAGCTGCAAAGTTGGCAGCTGAGTAGTTCAAATCCCGGGTGGCACGCAGCAGAATGAGCTCCCACTGTTAACCCCAGCTCCTGCCAACCTAGCAGTTCGAAAGCATGTAAAATGCAAGTAGATAAATAGGTACCACCATAAAAGCGGGAAGGTAAACAGTGTTCTAAGCGGCCACGCAGGCCACATGGCCATGGACTTGCACAACACTGGATCTTTGACTTGGAAACGGAGATGAGCATTTCCCCTAGAGTCGGACATGACTAGCACGCAAGTGCAGTGGGGGGACCTTTACCTTTTAAAAATGCACACGGAAAACACACACAGTACTGTGTGACATTGAATGTATGTGGGGCCTATGGTGGTGGGTGAAGTCCCGAAGTGGATCTTGTGGCACTGAAATAGGCCATGGGTCTGCTGAAGCTCTGCACCCTTGCAATGTAACCTTACTGGAGAGCAAGTGCAAGTGAGTTCAGATTTCCTTCCAGCGGTCATGGCTTAGGGCTGTGCTGCTGAGGTTGCAATCCTATGTGAAGCAAACTCGATTCAGTCCTGGATTTACTTCCAAACACATGCAATTAAGATAGGACTGTTAAATGTGATTTTATGCCTGACACTTTGACACTTACTATGTACTCATACCTCAAAGATTAATGAAACTGTTCCGCAGTAAACGGTTTGGAAATAAAACCCAAGTGGCAATCTTTAAAGCTGCTACACTAACGGAATTAAAGCAAATCCAAGCTATCCCCCCCTTCTGCTGCTGATACAAGAATGTCGTGTGTTTCAGTGGCTTAGAAAACCTGCCAGTTTCTATCTGTTGTCCTATAATCAGAAGCAGAAGCTTGTGAAGCAAATGCTGCCGAAAGCCATATCCTTCTCTATGGAGATCACCTGCTGAATTAACATAAGGGTCTAGAACATCTGTGTCCTAATTCAAGAGGTTTCTTCCAGGAAACCTCATTGGCCAGAATGAAACCTGATGAAGGCAGCCATTTCTTTCCTTGAATCCATATGTTTAAGCCTTTGCAATGCACCCAGATACACACTAGTTCCAAATATCTCTCTCTCTCTCTCTCTCTCTCTCTCTCTCTGTGTGTGTGTGTGTGTGTGTGTGTGTGTGTGTGTATGCATCCAATTATTCTTAATGAAGCTGTTACTCCCCAAAATTTAATACAATGGACAGACAAATGCTTTAGCTGTCAGAATAAACAAACAGTTGGAGAATTCTGCAAAGCAGCTGCCTTCATATTATAGTCCTGCTAGAAGGCCCCTCTTGAAGACTGGCCAAACTGACCTTTTGTTCATACTCAGAAACGTCAGGATTAGTCAAAGAAAGGAGGCTTCACATCCTCCATTGTGACGGGCTTTAATCCACTTTATTTGATCATTCATTCTAGTCACTTGTATTGTGTGTCCTCCTAATGCATGCCCATCAGTTGAAAATGACATTAACAGTTTCCTATGTATAGATCCCTGTTTTTGGAATTGTCCTTACATTGTCAACCCTCCCTAAATATTCCTCTCCATTCAGGAACTTCAGAAGGGGTGTGTGTGTTAAAGTAGACATGTGTCCATGTGTTGAAGCGAAAACCTGGGCCTGGGTTGCATAATATATCTATTGAGTCACTAAAAAGGTACAACACAGATAATCTTTTGTGTCTTCTAGGACTTCCCATAAGGCACAGAGATCATAAAATTTAGGGATTGAGGAAGAAGCAAAAGCTCACCCTGAAATTACATAACCATGTGATCCAGGTATAGAAAGGAAAATGTATGTATTTGGGGATGGGAGTAGGGGGTGTGGGGGAACACACAAGTGTTGGTTTCTGCTGGTTTATTAGCCGCCCCCCACACTCACACAATTTTATGACTTTATGTCTGATAAGGGGTTTTGGGAAAAACTGCTCTCTTTGTTTCTGACTTTCTAGCGATCCCATACAAGTATTACACAACCCAGATGTTTGTTTCTATATGTGATTCACCCAACTACACAGACAAATAGGTCAATGAGAGGGTCAGAGAAATATGTGCTCGCTACTAGAAATGCAGTGATCAGGCATCTGGAGCAAGTTCAAAAAGGTGCAGCTTTTCTATAGCCAGTGCACTTCTGTGAAGATTCCATTTCACCCACTTCCCGTCTCGTTATGAACTGGGCTTTCAAATGACTTTTTAACCTAGCAGGACAACTGAATTGAACCCATGCTTTGCTCAGAACCCCCCCACACACACACACACATTATTGCTCCTCATTTTTCTTTCTCAACAGGGTGCCACAACATTTGGATCCCTATGGGACTTTTGTCTGCAGGGAATATAGACTGTAAGATGATACTTGTTTAGCCCCTGGTTTTGCATCAGATCAGCCATTTACATCTCCATTTGTCAAAAATCTGTTTTCAAGTACAACAACCAGTATCGCAAGTGAGATTTTTGGAAGCTTTGCAGGTTTCTCCACCCTCCTCCTCCAGTTCCTCAAAAATTTATACCCTCTAGACTTGATTAGGAATTCAGGACATCAGATTTTATGCTGAAAGTTAAATACATTCAACCCCATTGTTTCAATAAATGGAACTGCTTCAGGGGAAGCAAGACTATTACATTCTGTATCAAAATGAAGAAGGGAGATGGGAAAAGAAAAAAAATGCTTTCATCTCAATTTCTTGAGCAATTTCGGAAGGATTGTCACTTTAGCATTTCCAAGCTGATTGAAGTTTGTGGCTTGTAATCATATCTCCACCTAATGGCTGAGCCAAGTAATGCAAGTTACTTAGGCCAGGAACAGGACAAGGCAGCTTCACTGACTTGTAGGAAGGAACACTTTGAGGAAATGTAAGGAACACTTTGAGCTGCCTAGATGCCCCAAGCACATCCGATCTCGCTTGATTTCGGAAGCTAAGCAGGGTCGGCCCTGGTTAGTACTTGCATGGGCGACCACCAGGGAATATCAGGTGCTGTAGGCGCCTGGAGTGGCAAGCCACTCCAGTACTCCTGCCAAGAAAACTCCATGGACATGAGGTCATGAAGAGTCGGTCACGACTGTAACGACACAATACACACACACACACAAGGAACACTTTGAGGAAATGTATTTTCTCACCAGATGTATTTTCTCACCAGATTTAACAATATGTACCTGACGAAATGGGAGATTGGACAGTTCCATAGCTAAGTGCAAACTCCTTTAGGCAGAGTAAAACACCAGACTTCAGTAGCTGGGAGGCAACTTTAGGGGAGACACGATCCCTTGAGGTCTTACATATGAGCTTTGTGTTGGGACTATGGTATAGGCATCCAGTTGGCCACTGTATGAAATGGATTACCAGGTAATTGGGCTCTTTGATCTGATCCAGCAGGATGCTTTATGTGTTAATTAATCTTAGACAGTAGGAGAGTATTGTGCAGAGCTGGTCCTATAATGGAGGTGTGGCTGGTATAGCTCAGAGGGTTGGTTGGAACATCTGAGTAGAGGCTAGGAATTCATAACCACACTGTGCCTCCCAGGAGAGAGTCCAGCCAGGACCACCTGGAGCCTCCGTGGCTGACAGAGTTGCACATCTGGCCACATATGAGGACTTGGGCAAGCTGCATGGTCCCATTCCCAGAGCACCATCATAAGGAGGGGCTCTAAACCACTTCTGAATACTTCACAAAGAGAAAGTCCTGGGCAGGTGTGATGGAGTCCATACATGTGGTATTGGGATACCCTCAAAATATATATTTACAAGAGACCCCCTCCAACATATTCTTCTCAATATCTATAACCAATATACTCCAATATGTATTATTCTCAATGTAGTTAATACCCTCATGTATTGCTTTGAATTAACCACATGCACACACACAGGTGCAAAACTGTATACAGGTAATTGCATATTTGTAAGTTTCTAAGGCCTCACCCCTGTCTGGCTGTCTCATTATTTTGTATCTATAACCTTCAACAACATAGAGAGCTAGTTAAAACTGGATAGTCTCACTCAGTAGCCTAATTTTAGCCTCATTGCCTATATTGTTCTAATTGCATGTCTCAAGCTTCTAATACAGAGAGATAACGGAACCTGGGAAAACAGAGTACCAAGCTATAGTGAAACTCAAGGTTGATAGCCATCCAGGGGCATATCTGGGAGGTAGCAGAAGGTTACATCTGGCTTAGGTACTACAACCTGGGGGCGCCTGGGGCGCCCACCTAACGCTGTGGTCCCCTCGCAGGCAGGAAAGGGGCTTTTTCCGAAATACTTTTCTTCTTCTCTGTGTCAGCTCGCCCCACCAACGGGGTTCCCATCATGGGCTTCTAGTCCCTGAGTCGGGACTTCATCTCCATTGCAGGGCAGAGAAGGGGGGATCCTTTCAGGGGACTGGCAGGAGGAGAGGGGCTCCCTCCCTATTGGGTTTACGCCTATGTGTGTGCTTGTTTGGTGTGTGTGTGTGTGTGTGTGTCTGTCTGTCTGTCTGTCTGTCTAGGGGGGTGGAGAGAGATGAGAAGTTCATCTTCTCTCCCCCCACCATGCGCCCACCCGCCTTTGCATTTTGCTTGATTGGGTAACTGTCTAACTGTTAGCTGTCTGTCTTCCCAAGCCCCACAAACATCTACTGTCTGGAACTGGCTGGGTCTGGCTTCTTATGTTTTTCCTAGGCTCATCAAACCCAGTGGCTCCCTTTCTTCCAGAGCCAGCACTAGCACTGCAAGGAAGCTCCAAATCCTTTTTAACCTGATAGTGTACAGTACAGTGGAACCTTGACTTACATACTGCTTGACTTGCATCATATTTGACTTGCAGCAAGAAGGGGCCTGTTTGACTTGAGTCGCAGGCTTTGACTTACATCTCGGAGCCCCGGCGCAAGGCACCGGAATTGGGCAGCAGCCACAACCCAGCATCGTGGCTGCCGCCTCCAAACTGCTCCTGCCTTCTTCCCCTCCTCCGGCAGCGGCGGCTTCGGCGAGACCAGCTCCGAGCACCTGGAGCTGGTCCTCAGCCTCACCGAAGCCGCCGCTGCTGCCGGAGGAGAAGAAGAGCCGGGAGCTCGGGGCTGGCCTCGAATCTTGTAAAAAATCTGGCTGCAGACGTCTGGTCCACAATGGAAGCGTTTTAGTTGGGGAGCTGTAAAGTTGTGGGACTCTAATGGTAAGCATAGAGTTGTTCAGAAATTGGAACGTCAGGTTAAAAATCAGTAAAACTTAAATGTTAGACATTGTTTCTATGAACATTAAAAAGAGGAGGTGTATAATTTGTGGACTATAATTCCACTGCCTCCTCCTCTCTTTGAAGAGACATTTCATTTACATCCCCAGAAGGAATCTCCTATCCCAGTCAAATTTGTGTTAAATTGCTGTTTTCGGGGGTCTTTTTCATCATCTGGAACGGATTAATCTGCTTTCCCATTACTTTCTATAGGAAATGTTCGTCATGTTTGACTTAAGTCTAGACCACTGGAACGGATTAATGACGCAAGTCAAGGTTCCACTGTACTTGGTAGCTACCCAATGGCCAAGACTGGATTTAAGATCAATCTGTTCCCCACTACATCCGGAGAAAACACACCAAGATGGAGAATTGTATTGCTATTAAAGACACACAGAGAAAAAGTCAGATTTCCAAAGAAAATGCCAAACTACAAAGGAAAAAGGTTTTTAGAATAATAAGCCCAGTGAATTAGAAAAGCACAATTCATAGTATGTATAAGGAAACACCACCAGAGATACAAAGTAAAAAAAAAAAACCTAGCTAGACCACTGTACTTACTCAAGGTAACTAAGAAGAGATGGATGCAGACAAATTTCAAAAACATTTCTCCATCCCATGATACTATGACGTGGCCTGAACCCTTACTGGAATGGATTGAGAGCATCAATATCCTCCTGGAGTCCCTGAAGCTGGTCTGTCACTACTATCTCTAATACTTTGCTCATGGAAGTTACACTGTATTGGTGATGGGCCTAGAGCTCTCAATTTGGTCTGCCAAGAGATTTTTTTTTCTGAATGGACCTAATGCCCTCCTGGAGAGACCCATTAATTACTGCAATGGCCCACTCAGTAGTCACCGGACTGGCTGCCTTTATAAGTCAGGCCAGGCAAGGGTCTAAGGAGGAGGTAGTAGTGATCAAGGGCCCGCTCACTTCTGTTCATGTCACAGGTTGAGAGAATTTCCAGGCAAGGTGATACACAGTTTACATGAAAATGGAAGGGAAAGCAAACATGATCAATAGGAATTATAGTACAGAGAAAGCCACTAGTAAAAAAAAACAAACACAAAACAAACAAAAATCCCTTGCCATGAAAACAGATGGTTTACACACTATTGCAGACAGACTGGCCCTGTCTGCACATCTTCTCTGCAGAAAGGACACAACCTGAGTTTTCCACTAACACAAGAGACAATGCCATTGGGAAAGTGGTAGGTGCCTTGACAACTTAGACCTGCACATTTTTGCCTGTGTGTTTTTGTAAAACACATAGTGTTTTCTGTCAGCTACAATACTGGAAAGTTAGGCTGCTTTTTGAAGAAAGGACACTAGAATTGTATGGTGTTTAAAAGACTAAGTGTTGTTCAGACCAAAAGAAAAAAGAAAACAAGAACATGGAGACTTAAAGACTAACTGCTGTACAGTGGAACCTTGACTTACATGCTGGTTGACTTGAGGCATATTTGACTTGCAACAAGAAGAGGCCTGTTTGACTTGCATCGCGGGCTCCAACTTACAGCTCGGAGCCCCGGCACATTGGGCGGCAGCCACGACCCAGCATCACGGCTGCCGCCTCCAAACTGCTCCTGCCTTCTTCCTCTCCTCTGGCAGCGGCAGCTTCAGCGAGGCCAGCTCCGAGCACCTGGAGCTGGTCCTCGGCCTCGCCAAAGCCTCCACTGCCGCCGGAGGAGAAGAAGGGCCGGGAGCTCGGGGCTGACCTCGCTGGTTAGACAGTCGGCTCAGTCTTGTAAAAAATCTGGCTGCAGAATTCTGGTCCACAGGGAGTTGAGCTGGACTTCTTTTTGAGTCTTGTTCAAAAAAGCTTCTGGCTGCAGACCTTCTGAAGTCCACAATGGGATGACTGAGATTTTAGTTGGGGTTGGGGAGCTGTACAGTTATGGGACTCTAATGGTAAGCATAGGGTTCTTCAGAACTTGGAACGTCAGGTTAAAAATCAATAAAACTTAAATGATAGACATTGTTGCTATGAACATTAAAAGTTGGAGGCGTATAACATGTGGACTATAATTTCACTGCCTCCTCCTCTCTTTGAAGAGACATTTCATTTACATCACCGGAAGGAATCTCCTATCCCAGTCAAATTTGTGTTAAATTTCTGTTTTCAGGGGTCTTTTTCATCATCTGGAACAGATTAATCCACTTTCCCATTACTTACTATGGGAAAAGTTCATTTGACTTAAGGCATGTTTGACTTATGTCTAGACCTCCGGAACGGATTAATGACATAAGTCAAGGTTCCACTGTATTTTAATGTAAATTTTTGTGGACAAGTCCAATAACTCAAGACATAAGAGGATGTGGACTCATCCACAAAATATCACATTGAAATATAGCAGTCTTCAAGGTGCCTCAATGTTTTTATCTATTTTTCTTTTTCTTTTGTTTTTGCATAATGTGCTAGCACAGTCTAACATGGCTACCTGTTCTAAAACCATTAAGACATAGAACCCATTTCATCAGATGCAAGTTCCAAGGTACATTGATTATTGTTATCTGCCTTTATAAATAAAAGTGCCTTTCGGAATGTTTGTCTCTCTGTCCTTTGATTGCTTCATCATCTTGAAACAGTTGGGAAGGGTTTTCAGCAAATTTAGAAAGTGGGTTTGGGATGATAGGATTGCAAAAACAGGCAGTACAATATACCTGAAAACCACTTGGTGGGACCTTAGGGGAATAACGTCAGTAGGCATTCACTCCCAGAAATGTTTAGGGTCGTGTGATTTATAATGTGACTTCTAAAACAGATCACTTGATGTGTATGAACATCACTTTGGACGCCTTCAGGGCACCCCAGTTATATCATCAGTCACCTGGCACATCGTTCTACAAATTTCAGTAAGTTCAGAAACTCACATACAGTATTTTGAATTAAGCTTTAATTTTCACCACTGTTTAAATTTCCCTAATGTTTCATTAATCGGGAGCCAAACTGGATGGGGGAATTCTGGGAACCGGTACATCTGGGATTAGTTAAACAACTACCAGGATGGGGTGGGGTGGGGGAAAGAAAGCTAGGCAGTGTAGAAGGAGGCGCACAGAAGAGTAAGGGACGAGGGGGCAGGATCTCAGCCACAGCTAAGCGGGGGCCATGGGCTACTCTACTCGCTCATGGTAAGAAACAGCGAGGGAGGCAGCAGGAGGCACGGCCTCCCATTGCCTTCAGCCAATACGGCGCCAAGAGAAACAGGAGCGCCGCTCCGCCTAGCCGGGGGAAGACGTTGCCCTTCTCCAAGATGGCGGAGGCGACACGTCAGAGGGAGGGCAAGAGTGCCCGTTCCGGGTGGCCGCAGCCGGAGTCTCCGTGAGAGGGGGCGGCGGCGGCGGCGGCGGCGGCAGCAGCAGCAGCAGCAGCAGCGATGGCGGCGGGGGCGACGGGGGCCGAGGCGGCGGCGCTGGACGCCCTGAAGCGGGGCGGCCCGGGCGCCGCCGAGGCGCTCTTCGAGATGTACACGACGGCGGAGCTGCGCGCCGTGGAGCGGCACCTGCGGGCGGGCATCGAGGGCAAGCGGGAGGAGCTGCGGCAGATGGTGGGCGAGCGCTACCGGGACCTCATCGAGGCGGCCGACACCATCGCCGAGATGCGGCTCAGCGCCCAGCAACTCCTGGAGGCGGTGCGGGACCTGCAGCAGCGCCGCGCCCGGGCCCGCGCGGGTCCCCCTGCAAACCCTCCGGCCCAGCAGCGCGCCCCGGGGAAGCCGCCGGCGCCCGAGGTGGGTGGGGGTGGGTGTCGGGAGGAGGGGGGCTCTTCTCATTGGAAGGGGGCGGCGGCGGCGGCATGCGACCCACGGGAGGTTCCTAGGCTTCCCTGAGAGCCCAGATGCCTTTAGCACCCGGAGAGCGCGATTTCCCTGCCCACAGCTTTCCCTTGCCCTTCCGGCTGCAGGGAAGCGCCTCACCTGTTGAATTCACACCTGACTCTGTCTTGTTTCCTCGGCTTCTGGGGACGATCGAGATCGGGGAGTTAGGAATGAAAACAGTGGGGAGACGCTAACTGGGAATAGGCAGCTCTCCTGCTTGGTTTTTTCTTTAGCAGCAAACTGGCATACTTTATCTCCTTTGGGAGATGTTGCTCAGCTTTGCCAGCTTCTGCTGGTGGGTACATTTTGGAACAGTTACTGACGCTCCAAGATCTCTTGCTCCCAGCCTAATTGATCACCAGGATCTTATAGTTAGAGGCTTCCTGCCCATTAGAATGTATTCAGGAAGTAGGAAAAAGCCACTCATCCCCATGTCAAAGAATGCTGAAATTTTAGGATTTGGGAGAGAGCAGGATGCTCTTCCATTGTTGCATCTTAAAAAAGTGAAGTTTAGCCTGGCCAGCATTTTGATGGGAGCCCCCTGGGTGTTTCCTATCAGCAGCAGAAGAGTGTAGATAAAGAAAGCTTATTTCTGCTAGGTGGTGGTGATTTCTCTGTCAGTCATTTAAGTAGATGTTCTTCAACCTCATTAAACAGTACAGCCCTTGTGAGGTTCCATTCCTTTCTTTTTATTTGTAGTGCTTGTGTTGGGGAGGGGGAATTATATGGATATGCTTTGTGTTTTTTGATAGTACAATTTATTGTACTGCAGTTTCTGTTCTGTTGGCAGAATCACAAGTGCATGTTGCAAACCGCTAATAGTTCTAGATCAGGCATGTCCAAACTTCAGCCCTCCAGATGTTTTGGACCACAACTCCCACAGCCCTGTCACTGGCAATCTAAGCTTAGAATTCTGGGAGTTGTGGTCCAAAACATCAGGAGGGCCAAAGTTTGGACATGCCTGTTCTAGATACGCTTAACTCTCATTCAGGTAGCATTTGCCCAGACCCTGAGGTTTTCATGAGACGCACATGTTTCTCCAGCTGCAGGAGAAGTTCTACTGCTTGGCAGCACAGATCCAGCTGTTACTGCAGATTCCTGAGAAGATATGGAGTGCTATGGAATCCTCCCAGTACTTGTATGCTGCACAGTTGTACCTGCTTTGCTGCCACCTCCATGGCCTTCTGCAGCTGGATACATCTGGTACTCGGTACAGTCCGATTTTGGCACGTTTCCCGATCCTGGCACGGCAAGTAGCAGCAGCCACCCATTTTCGGTAAGCTGCCCATCAACTCTGTCTTTCATTTTCTCTCACACACTCGCTTTATTGCTGTCTTCCCTGTTGCAGAAAAGACCCCAGATCCAGTGTGGATTTGGAAACAGTGTCAGAGATGTAAAGCATTCAACTTAATTGTGGCAGATGAAGATGGGGCAAAGCCAAGCACAGGCTCTTTGAACCTGCCAACTTCTACAAAATTCTGAGAACTTAATTTTTCATGTTCCTGTCCAGCATTGGGAAGAATTTCGGACAGGCACTCGAGTTGAAGAACCAGCAGTGATATGTTGACCTGGCTCAACCAGGGGTGTAGTTTTTGCACTCTTCAGCATAATCTTCCTATAAATTCAGTGGTGTAATTTATGCTTCTTAACCAGTCAATTAAACTACAGTGGACCCTTGTATAACAAACAGCTTGTATAACATAAAATTTGTACAACATAAAAAATTCCGGAGATAGGGGAAATTTGCTTAACATAATCGCCTATGGGGGAAATCCGTACAACATAAAAATGGGATCACTCTGTTTACAATGCCTTCCTATGGGAATTTGTATAAAGGAAAATCTGCTTAACATAATTTCATTTGGAACGAATTAATTCCTTTATACAAAGTACCACTGTATAACCTCCGCAATTAAAGGAAGCAGAGCTCAAGAAATTAAACAGCCTTAAAACTGTTTTCTGGCAGGCAACTAAAAAAAGTTGTGACTTTTTGGTCCGTCCCACCTTTTGCTTTCCAGACTGAGGGCTGAGCAAAACATGTTGGTACTCAGATAGGTTTCTGAGGGGGTGTCAGACAGTTGCCCTGGTGTTGTAAAAAGGAGTAAGCTGGTGTGCAAATGAATGATGCTGACTGCATCCCCTCCCCCTGCAGTGGAAAAGCCCAGTTCAGAATGGACCTGGGAACTATCCTCACAATTTGTTTCCCTTTCCCATCCTGTGTACAGAATAGATCACTGGCTCTGTACAGAGACTGACTTCTCCAGAGCCTGGTTAAGGCTTTTTGGCTAGAGCATACAGTATTTCTTTGTTTGCAGGGCTACTGTGTCCTATAAGAATACTGTAGAACTGGCATGTCCAAACTTCAGCCCTCCAGATGTTTTATTTATTTATTTATTTATTATTTACCACAACTCCCCCATTCCCACGATCCTTTGCATCATTGAGAAAAATAAGAACAGGCTTGAACAAAAATAGTTAGGCGGGGTTATAAAATCCAAAAATATATATAAACGAAGAAAAGAAGGGAAAAAAAATTTTTTTTGGAAATACAGGCTTGGAATTCTGGGAGTTGTGGTCCAAAACATCAGGAGGGCAAAGTTTGGACATGCCTGCTGTAGAATATATTTACTTCCCCTACTGTTGGATTTGAACATTTTATACATATGTTTCTGGCCAACTTCCCTTTCCTTTTTGTTTATTTAGGACAATCTAATATCACGTGTAGGTGCTTATTTATTTATTAAAATGTTTTTTAAAAAAACTGTTCATGTTGATTGTTAGAGCAACTTAATGAGAATAACCAGAAATGTTCCTGTAACAATACAGTATAGTAAAAGAAATACAAAACAGTTGAAAATATTTTAAAAAGAGGACAGGGACTGCAGTATGATATACAATGTATAGTTTAAATATATCAGTGCCAGTGTGGGAAGATATTCCTCAAGTGAAATGCCATGATTAAATACTAAAATTTTAAGGGAATACCAGTAAGATTCTGGCCTGTACAGATTGAAACTGATGTATAAAAAGTGCTTGAATCAATTTAAAGGTATATTGCAGGGGGGGGGGGAGACATAGTGGCAGCCTTCTTCAACTTGGCACCTTCCAGTTGTATTGGACTTAAATCATTGTCATTATGTTAGAACTGCACAGCTGGAAGATCAGTGGTTCTCAACCTGTGGGTCCCTAGATGTTCCTGGACTGCAGCTCCCAGAAATCCCTTCCAGCACAGCGAGTGATGGAGGCTTCTGGGAGTTGCAGTCCAGGAACATCTGGGGACCCACAGGTTGAGAACCACTGCTATAGATCATGGAGTACATCAAATACCAAGGAGGTAAAAATAAAAGAAATTATAGGAATTGATATGGAAAGATCTCCAAAGATAGCATTGCTAAACATAGTTAAAATTGTAAAATAGAAAAAGAGGTAAAGGATCTGGTTATAATTATGGTAACATCTGCAAGATTAATAATGGCAAAAAATTGGAAAGATAATAGGAAATTGAGTCTAGAGGAATGGTATGATGAAATGTGAAGTTTGGCAATTAATGATAAACTGTCCCTGCAAATTGAAAATTAAAAAAGGGATGGTAAAAGAGAATGTTTTTAATCAAATTTGGTATAAATTTCTGGATCATGTATTTCTAAAACATAAAGGTTATTTTCCATCTAAAGAATCAATTCAGTTTTGGAAGGAGACAGGTTGTTTAAGATAAAACATGTGATTGTAATGAATGGAATGTTATATAATGTTATAGAGTATATTCTTATATAATCCTGAGGGTGGTGGATAATTAAGCACAATGTGTTGTGGGGGATTTATGTGTTGTTTAATTTTTAATTAATAAAAATAAAAAATACCAAGGAGGCACAGTGAGGGATCAAACTCCCAGCCTCTGGCTCTGCAGCCCGAGACCCCTTCCAGTCTAGTTCAGCACATTGGAACCACACCAGGTTAAGGAAGGTTGCCTTTCTTGCTTCAGTACTAACTCATCTTCTCTCCCAGTCTCTTTGGACAGCACCTGGGGTGGGGTGGGGTGGGGGAGAGAACATGTTGAAGATATTTGATGAAGGTTTGAACAACAGATGGACACATATGCCAGTCTGGTCGTCTGTCCCAGTTAGTTTACAGCCATTAAAGGTGTCACCCTCTGATAGGTGCCCACTCGGAAGCAGTGCCCAGAGGAGGCAGGACAAGAAAGCCGGGGCACTGATTCTGAGCGGGCATCTGCTGGAGGGTGCCGAGCCACGAGACCTCTGTCGGAGCAGGAAGTGAACTGGGCTGAACCAGTGGGTTTGTGGCCATCTCTAGTTTGGACCTACAGCAGGTAACGAAGTTAGTTCCGTGCTGTAGAGTGTGAAATGGGCCAAAGGGTTCGCTTTGGTTTCAAGGTAACATTCATTGAATGGAAGACTTCTAAAATGGTTAGCCAAGCCGAAAGTAACCATGGTTCTTTCTGACTTCTCCTCTGAAATGTAAAGTGCTGACTGTTGCACATCACTTTGTTTCTCTCTCCGCCCCCACTAGATCCACTATCTTACAGGAGAGCAAATCGCTCCTGAAATGCCAGACTGTTTTGGACCAGGCAGTAGCAGAGGCTTTGTGCTCAGCCATGCTTCTTGAGGACAGTTCTCCACGCCAGGCTCTTGCTGACTTCCTGTTGGCCAGGAAATCTGCTGTTCAGCAGCTCCTGAATCAGCCTCATCATGGTCAGTGCAATGGTTTCAAATGACAGGACAAGAGATTCCATTTGAACATTAGGAAGAATTTCCTGGTGATTAAGAGCTGTTTGGCAGTGGACTATTCTGCCACAGAGGGTGGTGGAGTCTCCTTCTCTGGAGATTTTTAAGTAGAAGCTGGATGGCCATCTGTCGGGGGTACTTTGATGGGGGTTCCTGTATGGCAGGGGGTTGGACTGGATGGCTCTTGAGGTCTCTTCTAGCTCTATGATTCTTAATGATGTGCCTTATCTAGTATTCTCCATGCTGCCAATGCTTGATTTTGGAGGAGGTGGAAGTATATTAATTGTAAAATGCTTTCATTTGTCAATCCACACATTATTAGGCCCTTGAAGTTAGGTGTGCTGAGTTGAATAAATGAGATTAATACAGTGGACTCTTGTATAACAAATGGTTTGTATAACATAAACTTTGTACAACATAAAACATTCCAGAGAGAGGGGAAATTTGCTTAACATAATCACCTATGGGGCAAATCTGTACAACATAAAATGGGATCGCTCTGTTTTCAAAGCATTCCTATGGGAAATTTGTATAAAGGAAACTTTGCTTAGCATAATATCATTTGGAACGAATTAATTCCTTTATACAAGGTTCCACTGTATATGGTTGCTGTTGTTCACTGGCTAACTTTTTTTCTCTTGCCCTGGTGTTGCAAAAGGGTTTTTTAAATTATTTTTTAAAATCCACAGATGCTGGCATTAAAGCACAAATTTGCTCCTTGATGGATCTTCTTGCCACAACTTTGTATCAAGCTCATGCTCTCTTCTATACCCTGCCGGAGGGAACACCTGCCGATCCTTCCCTTCCCTGTGGATTACTGTTTTCAACACTGGAGACCATCACCAATCCACACCCAGCAGGTGAACCACAAAACAGGCTAGACAGGGCTTGGCCAATCAGTATTTCTTCTGAGTTCAGGGCCTAGCCTGACCTTCAGTGGTCCGATCTCTCTCCTTATCTACAATTCTCCTAGGTAAAGGCATCACAGTTTTGAACGAAGAAACCAGGCTGAGCAGCTCATTCAAGTACCTGCCGTCTTCCGTCACAGAATTCCAACCAACGCTCAGAACCTTGGCCCATCCCATTAGCCAGGATTACTTGAGAGACACACTTCAGCAATGGATCGACATGTGAGTTTTTATGGAACATACTGGGGTGGTGGTAGCTGGTGCCATGACCCAATGATTGCACAGTCCTTTATAGATTTATATCCCCCACTAGGTGAATATTGTTGTGTTTGCTATTAATGATCTGCAAATGAGATATGGAAAAGAGGCAGATTGCAGAAATGGATATGTGTATTTTCTTTTAATATTCTTATTATTTAGGTTTTCAAACTACAGGTGGAAACGCAGGAAGATAAAGGGTGGGTAAGGGGTAGGTAAAAGGTTGCATAGAAGGAGGAGGCATTATAGTCCTTATCCTTTCAAACAGTTCTATATCGTAACATCTTATTTTCTATGTACAGTGGTATCTCGGCTTACGACATTAATCCGTCCCGAATGCACATTCGGTAGTCAATTTATTCGGAAGTCGAACCGGAATGCATTGAAAATCAATTAATCCGTTCTGGAGGTTGGAAAAAAGACTTAAAATGGGAACAGAATAATTGGTTTTCAGTGCATTCCCATGGGAAGGCTGTCCCAACTGCCCTCAATCACAGGCAGAGGAAGGCTACTGTCCACAGCCCCACCAGACAGCTGACTTTGACAGGTCAGACCTGTCAAAATCGGCTCTCTGGTAGGGCTGTGGAGAGCAGCGTTTGGCTGCCCTTGATTGAGGGAGATTGCCCATTGATCTTTGGGCAGCCCAGGCGCCTTGCAAGGAAAGTGCTAGCCTCCGGGTAAGCGCTTACCTTCGCTTACCTCCAGGCTGGCCGAAAATCAATCGGGCCCTGCTCCGCCCAGCACTTTGTTGGACTGAGCAGTGACGGATGGATCTTCACTCAGCCCAGGTGCCTTGCAAGGGAAGTGGCGGTGGCAATCCGCTGCCACCACTTGCCTTGCAAGGTGTTCAGGCTGGCCGAAGATCAATGGGTCCGTGCTCTGCCCAACACATTGTTGAGCAGAGCAGGGACTCATTGATCTTCGCCCGCACAGGAAGCTTGCAAGGGAAGCGCTGCTTCCCTTGCAAGGTGCCCAGGCTGGGCAAAGATTGGTGCAGGCTGCAGGTATCTCACCCATGCAGTAAAGCCATTAATTCATGTGAGCGCAGAGACATTCTTCTGTGCCGCTTATACTTGCAGAGGGAGTTGCAGAACTGCCGCCCGTTCACCTACCCACATTTCCTTTCAGGTGCAAGGAGGATATTAGATCTGGCATCACAAACCTGCTGGTGTACGTGAAGAGCCTTAAAGGTCTGGCTGGGATCCGTGATGCCGTATGGGAGCTGCTGACCAGTGAGTCAATCAGTCAGAACTGGGAGATGATATGCCACCGGCTGCTGGACAAGCCCATCTCTTTCTGGGAAGATGTGTTACAGCAGCTATTCTTGAACAGGTTACAGGTAAGGTACTGCCAAAGCATGCTGCTTATATATCGCCCCAATTGTGCTTAGAGCACTTTGGAGACCATTTCTGATTTAATTATGCAGCCTCTACATTGTCCCCCACACCCTGGTGAGCTGGGTACTCATTTTACCGACCTCGGAAGGATGGAAAGCCGAGACAGCCACAAGCTGGCTACATGGGATAGAACCCCAGGTCGTGAGCACGGTTTTGGCTGCATAGTACTGCATAGTACTCATTATCATATGCAGTACAGCAATTTAACCACTGCAGCACAAAGATTTGTATACAGACAGGTATACAAATCTTTGTGCTGCAGTGGTTAAATTGCTGTACTTAACACAACTTAAAATCATCTGCACCCTTATTTGTCCCCTCTCTCCTCTCTCTCCCACTTCCTTTGTGTGTGTGTGTGTGTGTGTGTGTGTGTGTGTGTGTGTGTGTGTGTGTGTGTGTGTGCACGAGCACACATACACACACATACACAGAGAGAGAGAGAGAGAGAGAGAGAGAGAGAGAGAGAGAGAGAGAATTTTTCCGTGTATAAGACCATATTTTTGTTGAAAATTGTTGGACTGAAAATTGAGGGTTATCTTATATATGGAAGTAAGTCAAGAAGAAAACCATGCAGTTGTGAAACTATTATTGGGTAGGAAAAGTGGTGGTCATCGTATAGATGGGGAAAATACGGTATATTCTTGGTACATTTGTGCGTGTCTATTCCATGTATTTTCCAGACTCTGACAAAGGAAGGATTTGATGACATCTCCAGCAGCTCCAGAGAGCTACTCGTTCTGGCTGTACAGGAGCTTGAAGCTAAATCTGACCCCTCGGCTCACAACAAGAACATTTTGTTTGAACACAACATGTCTTCTTTCTTATGGTCAGAGAATCCTAATGACTTGCCGCCCGACGCGGCCTGGATCAGCGTGGCAAACCGCAGTCAGTTCGCCAAGAGTGGGTTGTCCATGAAGGCTCAGGCCCACAGCCCAGGGGTTCAGAGCTTCTGTGCAGCTCTGGATTCACAGCTGCAGGCTAAGCTGGATGACCTTCTCTCCTACTTACCTGCAGACTCCTCTTTAGCAAAGGACAGTAGACCGGCCCAGTTCAGGAACTCTGCCTTTGATAGGTTTGCCGATGCTGGAACAGTTGAGGAGCTTTTGCGCGGCCACTGCACCCGTTGTGTGCACCATGTGCTTGGCTGTGTTAGGGAGGAACTGCAAGGTGCTCAGGATGTGCTCCGAGGCTGCACGGATGCTTTGCATCACCCCAAAATCAACACGGTTCTCTTCATGGCACGCCTCTGCCGGTCGCTGGGGGAGCTGTGCCCACACCTGAAACAGTGCGTTCTGGGGAAATCAGGTTGCTTAGAAAATGTGGCAAGAGAGCCTTGGTCCTCGAAAAAAGCAGGGAAAGGGAAAACTCAGGAGAAGAATCCTGTCCAGGCTAAATGGCAAGAACTGAAGGAACAGCTGCAGCAGGAGAGCCTGGCTGCCTATCGGATTTGGAGCACCGCCGTTGCTCAAGTGAGTGTTGCTTGTTTTGTTTTTTTTGTAAACATGGAAGGGAGAGAACCCCTTCCTGTTGTGGTTTGCGTCCACCATTTGCTATAGCTAACTTGACGTTGCTGGCCATCCGTAGTGGAAGCACAAGTCCTTTTTTGTGTCTGTGGATCTTGAGCTTAAATACTTAGAATTAAAGATGGGTGTTTCGTTTCGGAAGGGGACCGGTTACCAAATGAAACACGGCAGCACAGCTGGCACTCGGAATCCAGTCCCGACCTCTGGAACAAAATCAAGCACTGTCTTACCTTGCTCTAGTTCGTGCTGGGCGAAAATCCAACCAGGAAGTAGCCTCTGGTGTGTCATCTTTCCCTCTCCCTGGCACTGGCCAATCAGGAGCTGTGCAAAGGACATGAATCATCCCGCCTCCCTGTCTGAATGGTCAGCGCCTCCAGCACAAACTAGAGCAAGGTAATACATTGTTTGATTTTGTTCCAGAGGGTGGGATTGGATTCTGAGCGCCAGCTGTGCTGACATGTTTCATTTCAGAACCAGTCCCCTTCCGAAACGAAACTCCCATCTCTACTTAGAATCTGCTGCAGTTTGTAGTGAGGTAGAAAGATGTCTACTAAGTGTTGCCTTTTCTGCAGTAGGATTTAAAAAGCTTTCAGGACCCATTGTTGTTTCCACTGGCTCTCTCCAGGGCCTCCTGCTGGAATATAAACTAGGTGAATGTCTGCATCTGTATTTGATTTCCAGTAAGCTAAAGGCCAAACAGATTGGTTGATTATGGATTTATTTTATTTTATATTTTTGCTTTGCTTTTTAGTTGAAAACCACATGCTGCTAAAAATTAAATAATTTGAAGTGGACAGGCCATTTTGTCTGTAGCAAATGTTAATTTTCAGATCTGTCAGTTTTGACTAGTACTGTGGTGTTGACTACGGCTGCCATGCCAGGACGGCCTCTTAAGCTTTGAATCACAAAATGGATTGTGACATTGTCCTGCCCTTGCCTGTATCAAACCCTAGGTGCTGGTTCATAATTTTACACAATCATTGCTGAAAGATGAGGCTGGGTCCATTTTGGCAACATCCACTAACTGGGAGGAGATTGAAATTGAAGAAGAAACTGAGAGTGGAAGCAGTGTGAAGTCCAAGATACGGCTACCTGTCCAGGTAAGATGGAAGGAGGAAAGCTATAATGTGGAGTCCAGTCAGGAGAGCTGACTGCGATGTACAGTAGGAATGTGGTATCTGTATCCCAGTTTCATTGCCTGAAAATAAATAACCCCAATCCCCAAAATGCATGTTTCCAAGATGTAGATACTGCGATCCTACTGTATATTACTGTCAGTCTACAGATAGGAAATGGGAAGTTGACATCGAAAACAGACCAGCTGCATTGTTCAGCCTTTGGTCCAGATTTCCCCAACAGTATGCTTGAGAATGCAGAGTTTCATGGAATGTATAGCACTGTCTGAGAGCCATTTGAACTATTTCCTGATCTTCCATTGAGTGAAGGGAAAAGGCAGTAGTTAGAGCCGGCATCAGCCTCCAACTCTAAGTGAACTGTGAACGCAGGAGCTGCAGTTTGCATGGCATTCTCTTGATTCGCTTCCAAAGGACCTTCCTCCTGCCCCTATTAAAATAGGTTTTGAAGTGAGATCAGTACAAATTAAAACATTTCTGGTATCCTTAATGCTCAGCTGGATTGTTGGATGTTAAAAACGTACAGAGTTTGCCCAGGGAATGTAAGAAATATGTAGACATTGTCAGGCAACATTATATGTCTTTTAGAGCCTCTTTGTACAGATGCCAGGCATTATCATTATGAAGAGATGTATGGGGCTGGCTGCATAAACGTATCACTTCCTTAAGGCCACACATGACGTTTCTGGTGTTGCCTTCTGGCATTCTTCACAGCCATCCTGGTGTGTCCAGTTCTTCCTCTTCAGTTTGTGCCAAGAAGTCAACCGAGTTGGAGGCCAAACCCTTCCCAAGATCACCTTGCAAGAACTGCTGAAGACTTGTATGACTGAAGTACTAGCTGGTTATGAAAAACTCTCAGAAGGAAAACATGAAAAGGTCTGTGGTTGACTTTTGTGAATTAGCCGCACTTCTGGGCCAGTTTAACTGGGGCCCAGTGGCTCAGCAGGCTAGTGTGCTGAAACGGTCGGCTGCAAAGTTGGCAGCTCGACAGTTCAAATCCCAGGTGCCACGCAGCAGAGTGAGCTCCCGCTGTTAACTCCAGCTCCTGCCAACCTAGCAGTTTGAAGGTGTGTAAATGCAAGTAGATACATAGGTACTGTACTGCCATAAAAAGTGGGAAGGTAAACAGTGTTCTGTGCGCAGAAATGTGTTTAGCCATGCTAGCCACTTGGCCATGGACTTGCACAACGCTGGTTCTTTGGCTTAAAAACAGAGATGAGTACTGCCCCTAGAGTCAGACACGAATAGCATTTTTTTAACCTGGGCCAGATTATTTTTTGACTACAGATGCTTATATAATCCTGCATATTATGAAATTTTCATTCTCCTTGGAAGAAAGAAGCTCTTGGGTTCGTACACAAAAGCAATAAAATGATGTAACATGATTGTACAAATGTAGAATTGTGCTTCTTGCAAAATGTAATGAGGGAACACTGGGTGTTTTTTCACCTGTATTCTCCTGCAAAAACAGGTACATGAACAGAACTATATTTTTTATGAATTTACAGTAACTACATAGAAATAAACATAGAAGTTTTATTTAATTTGCATATCGCTGTTAGCTTTTGAAGGTCAGGACAGCCTGTGGTAGGTAGTCTGACAGTGAAGTACTCACTAACCCCAGACCAGTTTGGTCTTGTCCAAACTGTGGCGTCTTCTTCTTACAGATGGTGCCTTGGGTCCTCTTTTAATCTTTGATCAAAATAATGTGTAGCCTGAGTGCTCCCCCTCCACTTTCCGATGCCCAATGTCTTCAAAGGACTTTAGTGGTCCATGTTAGTAATCAGAAGAGTACATCTTGGGATTGAGATGCTTTTCCATGAGACAACTCCATATAGCTGGGGAGGGCGCCTCATCAGCACTGTGCCGAATGCTCTGGGGCTCCTTTCTTGGCTGCCTTTGCAGCCTTCCCATTCTCCCCTGACTCCCTCTCTTTTCTATGAGAAAAGGGTGACCATGCCTCCAAAGGTAGCAGCTTCACCTTTCAAATAGGAATTTCTTATTTGTTGTCATTTATTTGACTTTTTTCTTGGTCCATCTTTCTCCCAGGAAGATTGTCCATCTTTCTCCCAGGAAGACTGTGTATTTTGTGTCACTTCTTATTTATGGGGGGTTGGGACCAATTTTTAAAAAAATTTCACTATAAAATGTTTTCACTACAAAATATGTTCACTATAAAAATGACCATGGCCCACTAGATAAAGGGTGTGTTTAGTCAGATCACAAGCTCTTCTAGGGGAAGGGCGGGCACTTCATAGCCCTCTGTATGGATTGTGAACCCCGTCTTCCCTCACGGTGGATTACAACTAAGGGGAGTGGGCAATCCAGTTGGGAGAGCCACAGGTTGCCCGCTCAGATCTAGAAGATCAAAAGGAACGAATGAATGTGTGCGAAAGATTGGCAAACCAGACTTGCATAGCAGTCACTCTGTTCATAAGACCCTTTTCTTCCTTTACCTCTTTGCAGAAAGAAGGAAAGCTACCAATCACTCAGAACAGAGCTTTGCAGCTTCTGTATGATCTTCGGTATCTGAATATAATCTTAACAACCAAGAGTGAAGACATAAAAAGCAGCAGGAACAAGCAAGATTCCAGGTGCAGTACCTTGAGCGTGTTCAACTAATGAGCTGTCCTTCCAACTTGAAAAGTTCTTTGGGCTCCGCTTGTCCTGCAGCGTCAAGTTATCATGAAGTTTGCCCATGAGATTTCTGGCAAGGTTCGAAAAACAGTTAGAGACTGGCACAAAGCCATGTGGGCTGTTTCGTCTAAATTCGTCTAGGCGCGTCACCTGCCACCCACCCCAGCTCCCCCACTCACAAACGGGTGTGCACTGGCCAGGTCCTCCTCCAGGGGTGGCTGAACAGTCTGAGTAGGAGCAAGAGGTTCCCTTCCCTGACCCCTCTGACAAGGAGGTGGGGAGAGGGATTCCTTCCCCATAGCCTTTGTGTGGGCAGCTGCTGGAGGAGCTGGGGAAGCCCTTGCTTCTCCTTGGACTGATCAGCCACCCCATGTGTGGAAAGGAGAATGTGTCACCCTTACGAATTTAGCAGGGCTGTGGAGTCGGTAGATAAATGTTCCGACTCCGACTCCTAAGTTTTTTTGTACTTCTGACTCCGACCCCGACTCCTCTGTATTAATATGCAAATGTATTTTATACATTCCTTGAAGGAAAGAAAGGCAACATACATAGGGCAGTGGGAGGATCCAGGAAGGGGCATTTATTATAAAACATGATTTCCCTAGTAGAATCCCATAGTCATGTTTAAAGTTTAAGCTAACAATCGGAGTTTACAAGTTTTTATAGCCTTAGCTGAATGACAGCAGTTTTTCTAATGGTTTACAGCTTCAGTCTTGAACTATTGACCCTCCATTCCCTTCACTTATACAAGTGTCTCTAGTCCTGCAAAAAAACATATTTACTTAATCCCTTATCAATGAGAAGCTAGGTTACCCATGGGTGCTGCGTAACAGCAGAACACAACACTGTGGAAAGTATAAGTATTGCCGCTCCTAACTGTGCATTGCGTGCCATATAGTGAAGCACATGAAAAACATGCTTCTTCACGGTTACTTAACGTGTTCGTTTTGCGGTTATGTGAGGCACTGCATGCATTGGTCTTTATTCTTACAGTAGATAAGTCATTAATTATAACTTTTTGTGAATTAGGACATTTAAACTTGCTTTTTTAAAAAAATATCCAATCTAAATTTAGTAGGAGTCGGAGTCGGTGCATTGTTTGCCGACTCCGACTCTGACTCCAGGTACCCAAAATTTCCTCCGACTCCGACTCCTCGACTCCGACTCCGAAGCCCTGGAATTTAGGCAGACGGCCCAATCGCTTTGTTCCTGTTTCTGGTTAACAATCCAAGCATCTGGGCTCTGAACTGTCTTCACCGTGTTGTGCATACCTGACGCCCCCCCCCCCTCTTTTTGACAGCCCTCTGTGCATTTACAGAGTCAGAATAATCCAAGGGTTAATTGTGCTGAATCCTACCAAAGTGGATAATGCACACAGTTCTGATACAGATCAGCCCATCACAGTGGGCTGTTTGAACAGGGACGTAAGCAGGTGAGACTGGCTGGGGAATAATCCATACCACTCTTTGTTGGTAGAAGGGGTTAGTGGTCATTCAATAGGACTTGCATCACAATCATCATCACGCCTACTAAAATGTCTGTTAAATGTATAGCTTGTGCAAAACAGTCTGCCAAGCAGCTCTTTAATAAGAGGCATTTCACAGAGATGTCTATTACCCTAACAATAGCCCCCCACACATGCAGTATAAATTATCAGCTTCTGTTTGCCCACATCTTCCTCAGGAGATTGTAAATGGATGTCAGTTCTAGAAACATGGGAAGTTGTCTGTAATCTAAGAGGGCCACATGAAGACATTGTTGCAAACAGTGCATCTTATAAAAGGCAGAAGGCATCTGACGTTCAGAGCTAGACCTTTGGCTGGTACAGCAGTGATTTAATTGTAACTATATAGACTACGGAGAAACCGTAAACTTCTGAAATAAGTAGCTGTCCATTAGTGGCTTAGCTATGTTTGGGGTTCCATTTTGGGCATCATTCCATTGCACAGCAAAACTAGTCATTCCACTTTAGACTGCTTAGGATACCGTTTGCCATTTCCTGTGGAAAACCAAAGCTTTGTTCATGCTACTGCCTGCTTTTAAATATTGCCAACAGGATGGTTTCTGATTTCTTTCCAGGATTGAGAGACAGACAGACCTTTTGGAGAGTTATATAGATCCCTTTGATCTGGACGTCTTTACTCCACATTTAAATAGCAACCTCAATCGGCTGGTGCAGCGAACCTCTGTAAGTTAAGAAAGACCCTGTTGACCTGGAATCAGTTACAAAGTGGTGTTTTTCTGTGTATTAAACTATATTTTGTCTAAATCTGTTAGACTAAAAATTGGGGGTTGTCTTATCCATGGAAGTAAGCCTAGGTAAGAACTGGTCGAGAGACTGTAATTTTGAGTTGGAAAAGTGGGGGTTGTCTCATAGACAGGGAAATGATATATTTTGGTACTCTAGGTCTTCTAAATCAGCTTTAGAATATAGCAGTAACAAATTCTGAAGCTGTTACTATCATGCTTAATGGCAGTGGCCAACAGATTTAAAAGGATATGAACTAGGTTAGTGCACATTGTTCCTAAGCAGTTCATATAACCAGCCCATAGTTTAAAAATGAATAAGGGCTAAAGAATAGTACAGTGGTCCCCCGCCTTTTCACGGTTCATATACTGTGGTCCCGCTATATCGCGGGACCACAGTATATGAAAAAGGCCCCCTAGGGTAAGGGGGAAAAGTCCTGTTTCAAGCCTCCCATACTTACCCCAGGACTGGAGCTGCCCCGAACAGGCCTGTGAGGCCCTTCCTGAGCCTTCTGGAGGCCCCCAAAGGGCCTCCCTGCAAACTGGAAGTGACTTCCAGATCGCTGAAAATCATTTCTGAGGCCTCTGAGAGCCTTTCTAGGCCTGTCGGAGGCCTCAGAAATTATTTCCAGTTTACTGGAAGTCACTTCCGGTTTGCAGGGAGGCCCTATTGGAGTCTCCAGAAGGCCCGGGAAGGCTCCCACACGCCCGTTCGGGGTAGGGCCAGGCTGGGGGTAAGTACAATAGCCCCCAGCTAGCCCCCCCAGGCCTTACCTGATCTGCATCCGCATATCACTGATTTTCAATTATCGCGGGTCAGGTCAGGTCCCTAACCCCCGCGATAGGTGGGGGATCACTATAGATCCAAAAGTGCAATATGCTTTGATTAAGCAGTGCAGTTTTTTCAGTTGTTTGCAGTTTTTATTTTAGAAACAGTATCTCTTAATAGCTGTAATCAAGACCATATGGAACCTGGTATCTGAAGTTTATATTGTGTTACCACATGGAGCTCAGTGATGTGCCTTATGCTAATCTGAAATCACAGCACCTTTTATGTTTACTTCCTGTACTGCTTTTTAATCTAATATGACTGAATTACTTCACAGTTGAATCATCCACAGTTAAGGCAAAACAGCTGCCCTTTTCTTCATTCTAGGTCCTGTTTGGCTTATTAACAGGGACAGAGAATCAGTACGGTAGCCGAAGCAGTGCTCTGACCTCTCAAGAACAACATAACATCCTGCCTTTGACATCTAGCCAGATCAGGTAAGTGAGCTGAACTACAGGCAACAGAAATTAACAGTATAGAAACAGAGCTTTAAACATCTTGCTGCTTATGCTTTTCTTTTAAGATTTGGACTGTTGCCACTCAGCATGTCAAGCTCCCGCAAGACTAAATCAACTCAGCGAAATAGTGAACATACAGCTCAGGTTGGTCCTTTCAATATGGCTTAATATTTATCAGGACAACGTACCTTGAGGGTGATATATTTCTGATGAGCCATGTGTGTGTTAAAATTAGGCATCTGTAGATACTGTTTTGAAACTACCTTCTGTATTAAGAGTGAAGAGTGAACTAGTAACCAGAAAGCAGGTTGATAAACACTATGTTGATTGTTGTACAAATTACTAGCCACATGTTAGTATACACACAGGTTCACAGCTGTGCTTAGCTTGTTTATCTCCAAAAGGCGCTACAAAGGAATGCTTTTCTAACTCTGTCTTGTACCCTTCATTCTAGTGCGATGGTGACCAATAGCCACTGAAGAAGCCTTGCTGGGGTATTAAAGCATGTGTGATCTGAGTGGCTTCCCCTTCTTTTGTAGGCTTTTATTTTTAGTCTTCCATTTGGAGAAGCTGTTGCTCTGAAACTAGTGCTTCTTATAGTCCTCAGAACCTGGTAGCTTCTTGCAAACTACCAGGTTATTAGAAAAACAACATACTTCGCAGCTGCTGGTAGTATGGGCTATACTGTTCACGATGCTATGGAACCAATGCTCCCTGCAAGGTGTTGAAGGATATGACAGCCAAAAAAGAATATCCCTTGATGTATGTGAAATTTCTGCCTTTTAAAAACACTATTATACTAGTGTACTGATGGCCTCTGCATTTTCTATGTATTTAATGTTTTTCTTTAAAAAATAATACAATTCTTCTGCCCTGCTATTCTATTTTTCGAACCACCATTTTTTCCCATTTAAATAGAGCAACAGCAGTCTTTTCTACAGCTGTGATAAAGTGTGCTTGTAATATCAACGTTCTTGATGCTACATTAGTTACCAGTAAGGTGGTGCTTGTCAGTAACAGAGGAATAAAACTGCCCAACCCGGTAAACTGTTCCAAGTAAAGATTTTGAAAGCCTTTGCTTAAGGAGAAAAAAAATAATCAACAGAAAGGGACTTTAGGGCTAATTAGGCTCAATCTGCTACTTAGGCATGAAATCCAGAGCAAAGGCGTGCCAGGAAGATGGTCTTCTAAGTTGTGTCTAGAAAATGCAGGGCGGCCCACCTTCTTAAGTTAAAACAATTTAACTCTGCATGACTTTGAAGCTGACAATCTTATGTACTGCTGCTTCCCCCCCTTCAAGGATAGGGATTTACTAATTCTGAGCTTTCGAGACAACTCTTGAAGCAGTGGTCTATGAAGCTCCCCAGGGCTAGAGTGATCTTATGCATCAAAGTCCTTAGAAAGTATGGCTGTTCTTTTCTGGCCCGTATAATCTACCACCCTTTCCCCTGCAGCTTTAAGACAACAGAGGGAATGTGAGGATGTATTGGCAACTCGTGTTTAGTGTGGGTTATCTGTAGTGGTAGTGCATTTGTGCACTTCTGGCTTAACCTTGCTGCTAGTTAACCTTGCAGAAGAGTGTACATTAAAGATAATCAAACGTAGGAGAGAACCTACTTCCTAATTTTTCCCCTTACAATTGACAGGCTCCAGCTACAACCTTTATGAGAGCTGATGATACATTCCGCCCTGGATCCTTGTTCAGACAACTTGCAGCTGAGGAAGAAGATACGGCAGCTCCGTCTTTGTTTAAACTTGGCTGGCTCTCAAGCATGACTAAATGATCTAATAAAAAAATGAACAAGTATACTTTGGGCATTTCAGAAACAAAAAGCTTCCAAGGACTGTTTCATCATCCCAAATTCAGTTTTAAGCACCAAATTAGTATCTGGTAGCAAGGTTCCTTTTAAGGTGTGCATTAAGCTCTGTCCCCCTCTGTGCTGGGCTCCCTTCCCCCTATGCACCCACAGCCCCCCCCACCAAGTCATAATGGAACCTATGGCAGGGGTGGGTGGGTCATGTGCACAAGTGAGGAGCGCCCACACAGTGGAGGTAAAAATTGGAGGGGGTGCTGTCTGGTAGTTATTTCAAGATACAGGGCTCACCGTTTAGGGATCCTGAATTTAACAGAAACATGTACTACTACAAATAGATTGTACGTATTCAGAAAAAGAAAGCCAATCCAATTCATTACATGAAGTACTGAGTCTAGTGAGGTTTACACTCAATAATACCCTTTCCAATTCTACAATCTCACTAGCAGTATTTTCAAACAGCTTTAATTCACATGGACATTCATTCAGCTTCTGAAAAGGTTAATTTACCATAAAAACATATTCACTATTTATTGAAATTAAAAAAAGAATTATAAAACTGAACACAAATGTTTGAAGGGATCTTACATAAAGCATCAGTTACTAATGAAGAAATTAAGAAGTTAAACTGTATTTGTTATGCACTCCTATAATACAGAGGTGGATTTTTATACCCATTATGACATGTCAAAGGTATCCACCCTCCACCCCCCCAAAAAAAGAATCCTATAAAAATTGCTCCAAAGCCCCTTTTGCATTGCAGTAGTGCAGCAAACCACAAGTAAACAATTGCCCGTGAACCTGTTATTCCAAATGCAGACTGAAAAGGCAACAGGCATTTTGTGCAATTTTAACAAACTTTTAAGTTGAAATCTCTCATCACTCAGTACTGTCCCCCTTCACAGAAGGCAGGGAGCTGCCAGGCTCATCATGTTGGAGGACGGCCCCTGCTCTGTAAGCTATGGAAGTGCGCTTCCTTCAGGATCTGGTTGATGTGGAAGTAGGGACCTTGGCATAGTGCAGACTGCTCGTGGAAAGACTGAGGAGGAGTCACAGGACTTGATCCAGGCATTATCTGGTGTGAGCTGGTATCTGGCCCACTAGCTCTGTCAGGGCTGCTTATGCTGCTGCTGCTGCAACAACTAGTGGTGCTGCCACTCTCACTGCTGGAGGACTAGAGAACAAAAGAGAGAAGAATTTGAGTCATTTGAGCTTGAATCCAATGTTGCCTATACATCACAAGCAGGCATTTTTCTCCCTTCTGCTCCCCAAACTTCATCTTATTGTTACTTGGAAATTTGGCTATTCAACGGTGCAGCTACAAGTGCAAGAAACTAATGTTTTGCTGCCAAGTTTTTTTCAAACACACACAAAAAAGCCATATCCTGAGTTGTCAAACCACAAATATCACAAATATATTCAAAAGCTTTGTATATATTTGTACACTTCTGCACACCTGGTGACACATTCCCTAGTGACCTCCCAGCTGGACTACTGTAATTCACTCTATGTGGGGCTACCGATGGAAAGTCTCAGGAAACTTCAATGGGTCCAAAATGCAGACGCCAGATTGCTGACTGGGGTGGGTTACAGAGATTATGTTACACCCCTACTAAAGCAGCTCCACTGGCTGCCAATCACCTTCAGGGCACAATTCAAGGTGCTGATCTTATTTATTTATTTTTATATTTGTATACTGCAATCCGATTTCCCTCAAACGGGAACTATGGGTGGTTAACAACAACTTATCAAACAACCAAAAACATAAAATAAAATTATTGTTGTTGTTGTTGTTGAAGAAGAAGAAGAAGAAGAAGAATAATAATAATAATAATAATAATAATAATAATAATAATAATAATAATAATAATAATAATAATAATAATAGTAATAATAATAATAATAAATAAATACAGAACGAATGAACGAACGAACACAGGGAGAACTCAACACTCCTTTCAATGGCTGAAGACACTCTTGAACAGCCAGGTCTTCACAGCCTTTTTAAAGGATACCAGGGATGCAGCCAGGCGAATGTCGCTTGGAAATTTATTCCACAACACCAGGCCGGCGACCAAGAAGGCCTGATTGCATGTTGCAACCTTATGGGCCTCCCTGGGGTTGCCACCTGGAGCGAGAATGCCATAGAGACTCTGGTGGGTCTGGCCATCTCTGATCTTTGGGAGATACGCTCTGCCAGATATTCAAGACCCAGGCCATGGAGGGTTTTGTAAACCAAAACTAACACCTTGAACCTTATTCAGCAGGCAACAGGCAGCCAATGAAGGCGAGCCAGAATTGGGGTGATGCGGTCAAACCTGCCCGCACCAACTACCAATCTGGCTGCTGCATTCTACACCCGCTGCAGTCGCCAATCTGGCTGCTGTTACAATAATCTGTCCTCAACATGACCAGCACCTGCACAAGCATCCTCAGAGAGTTCCCATCAAGGTACAGGCGAATCTGGCGATGAGCCGAAGACAATAGAAGGCTGACCTGGACACAGAGGCCACCTGGGACTCCAGGGACAGCGCTGGATCCAGGACAACACTCAGACTCCTCTCTCTATCCACCAGCTGGAGGACTGTCCCATCCAAACTGGGGAGAGGGCCACTGTACCCATCTATTTGGAACCTCAGTCTTCTCAGGATTAGAGATGAACCTTTTTCGTTTTTCGTTTTCAGTCAAAATTGACCAAATTTGCCGTGTTTTTGTTTTCAGGATTGAACTAAAAAGAATGCTAATGAAACAGCAATTTTTGTTTTCTGGTCCTGGTCCATTCCAGTGAACCGGACCCAAACGGACAAACGAAACACCATTTTTTTGAGTCTGGACAGCTCTCCAGGATTGAGTTTGGGGTGGGAAAGGAGAGATACAGAGAGGTGGTAAAGGAGAGACAGAGCTGCATGTCATCTGCGAACTGATGACTCCAAAACTCTGGATGACCTCAGCCAGCAACCTCGTAGATATGGGGGAGAGTGCCAATCCCTGAGGCACCAGGAAGATGACAAATCATCCTCCAAGTTCACTCACTGAGCACAGCCCTCAAGGAAGGAGCGGAGCCAGCCAAAGGCTGGACCCCCAATCCCCACCTCAGAGAGCCAGTCCAGGAGGATACTGTGGTCAACTTTATATGGATTGCCGTACATTATTGCATTGATTGATTTCATAAGAACACCAGTGTTTTCCATGTTACTTTTCACCCCTCATAATGGATTTTTCTTTTTTTTTGTGTGCTCTTTGTATCTATAATGTTATCTTTTAATGTTCCAAGATGTCTCTTTTAATTCCCTGTTCTTAATTTGTCTATGTCTTAAATGTTCTGGCTGTATATTGTCCCTCATTATTGTAAGCCACCTTGGGCCCTTTTCCAAGGAGAAAGGTGGGGTAAAAATGTTCAAAATAGTAGTAGTTTCAATAACATAACAAACAAAAATCTGATCTATTTGCTTGGGTACTTGGCCTTCCTTCCACCTGAGAGACTGAAGATGGCTCATCTAAAGCTGCTAAATTTTGCCACCTGCTTAAATGTATCAACCCAGTCTACACTGTAAAAAGAAATGGAGAAAGACCAGGAGATAGCTTAAGGCTGCCAAGCATTATGTTTTTTTGCTGTTTTACACAGAAAAGCCAATGATGCCATTTATAGAATTGATGTCAAATATGGGTATCATTTTCATACAGCCTACTCTCTGAGGAGGAAAACTTGATTTTGCCACAGGCTACTGCTTGCATATCACAGCTTGGATTGTGTATCTATGCACTCTTATGCCTTTCATGATCTCAGCCTACTTCACACATCTAAATAGATTAAATAGATTAAATTATAGTTTAGGCTATATAAAGTGCCCTTTAGCTTTTCCTGCTACAGGCTAGAACAGGTCCTCTGGAAAATCATCAAGTGCTTCACTCAGATTAGGTTACATAACAGAATGTATCAGACAACTAGATATTAACTTCAGTGGTGAGTACTTCTAAGCTGAGTACTGTGTGCTGTGCAGTGTAACAAAAATGTACATTGTATCTGCACATATAATGGGATGTAAGAGTTATATTTCTATTCTATGTTATATAGAAGTACTAATGAACTAAAACCACCAGGTTTCTCAGTGCTACTTTGTAGGAGATAGTTATCTTAGAGGTGGTGGAGAAAAAGACATTGAGACAATACATTTGTATATTTTTATTAAAAATGTTCTGTGCATAGGAGACAATACTGTACTTTTTAATTTGGGCCTCAAATTTAGGGACTTCCATAAGTTTTAGATTATTTTTGTAATCTTATCTAGAACTCGGAGTACTAGACATCCTCAGAGGGGGGAAAAACTATAGTTCACAGACTGTTTCTTGCCAAAATTATATACTTATTAATGGCGGTATGGGGAGATCAGGGGAAAAATCAGATTAATTCTGTTTTTCTATTTTTTTACTGAAATTATGCCTGGAATCTCCCCTCACACCCCTCAGCCACATGATATAACCTTGGAAATTCATGGAAGCTCTAATAAAGTCTATATGATTTGCTTTCAATATTTTTAATGGAGGTTGTTGGTTCCTTTAGAGTGGCAAACCTTCCTATTCCCCTCTGCAGCTATTGTATAGACAAAGTACCTCCTTCCTTTCCCCCAATGAAACTGCACACTTTCAGACACTGGGAGGGTGAGGCACCTCCAGCTGTTCTGCCCCATTCCCTTGTCCTTGAAATCCTAAGTGGCCACTGCTACTCAGTAGGCAATAGACAAACGTGTTCTTGGACTACAATTCCCAGCTTATGCTACCCAGGGCTGCAGTCCTGGGTTACTGAAGGTTGGGAACCATCTGCTCTAACAATGAACACAGAAAGAGTCTTGCAAAATGAATAATTATGAGCAGTTAAAAATCACTAATGAAATTAGTACTTGATTTCTCAGCAGCTACAACCAAGGTGACACATCACCTAAAGGCAATCCACATTACAGGTTTTATCACCAATTACCTACTTAGTGTTCTGCTTGAACAAAAAGGAGAATGTATGATAAATATTTATCCTTTGGTCTGCATGCTAGAGACCTAATTAAAAAAAACCTTAAGATTCCCAACTTAATTACAGCTAAAGACACATCTTCATTCTATCAAAGGGATGCTAATTCTCTTCCTTCAAGGCAAGCTCTGAGACCTTGAGGTATAAAAGGAGGATGCAAGTATTTCAGACAAGATAAATGGCACATCTTGCATTTAACGGTTTATGAATGTGCTTCAAAAGCAAGAGCAATTTTGCTAATTATCTTATAAAATGCTTCAGTTAAAGAAGTAGTACCTTAAACAGGAAGTGGATGAAATGACAAACACAAATTATATTTGTTCTAAATCTATACATACATGTTTTTGTTAACAGCCATATACAGACACATGACACAAAATTCAGGTCAGCAGTGAATCTGTGCCATCCTACCTCTGTGTCCCAGGAATCCTGAAAAACAGCATTTCTGCTGCTGCGTTTTGTTTGTGGGATGGGCCCATCCTCTTCTGTGCCATTTCGCCTCCTCTTCCTGAACCGAAAGAAGAGAAGAACAGTGTTAACATAGTTGCTTAGCTACCATAAGTTTAATTATACTACTACTAACTGGTCTAAGTGCTTTGCAATGCTTATACAGTACTTATTCAGCAATTATCAGTATCAAAAGATACAGCTTAGCATACATAAGAGTAGAATTCTTTTTGCACCACTCAACGTCTATTACCATATGATATAGTGGAGGGAAATTCCTTTTAAGGATTCATCACCTTTTATAATTAGATGGCCTCTCTAGTATATGAATGTCTCAGTTTGAGGATCTAAATGTAACACATTCAAGAGCTATCTAAGCAGCAGTCTTTTCTAAAAATAAGATACACTGAGTGACATCTGGCTGTATTAAGGAAAAATGTATTTTTCAGGCTGACAGCCTTCAACTTGACTTCAGAATTTCTTGCATATATCCAAGTATATTATCAAGTCAGGATTGCAGATAATTTTTGGAGCTCAAGCAAAAATCCTTTTGAGGGTCATCAAGTTTTCTTACTGAATGAAAACAGATTTTATCATTTTGTTATCAAATCTGTTTTTGTAGTATTTACAAGGTATGCATGAATTTATGCAATGAAATTCAAAGAGGAATACTACTTTAAGCCTCTGAGGATGAAGTTTGAGAAGAAATCACCTTGAGGACCTTTCTTCAGGGGGATACTTATATAAACAGAATACATTATATAATACATTATAATTGTCTAGTCCAGGCAAGTCCAAACTTCGGCCCTCCAGATGTTTTGGACAGCAACTCCCACAGTCCTTTGTCATTGGAAACCTAAGTTTAGAATTCTGGGAGTTGTGGTCCAAAACATCAAGAGGGCTGAAGTTTGGACCTGCCTGGTCTAGTCCTTCGATATTGGTTGGTATTTCTCTATGTTCAGTAGATAACATAGTATACACCTGGAAAATAAGAAAAGCTTATTACATAGAGTTGGAAGAGAACTCAACAGCCATCCAGTCATCCACACAGGAGCCCCTATCAAAGTATGCATGACAGATGGCCATCCAGCCTCTGCTTAAAAACCTCCAAAGAAGACTCCACCACCCTCCTTTGTGGCAGCATATTCTACTGCCGAACAGCATTAACCATCAGGAAGCTCTTCCTGGTGTTTATAGAAACATCTTCTTACTGTTGGCTCTAAATTATTATTTAATAGCAATAATTAAATTACTATTTAGTAGTAATGATTAAATTACTTAATAGTAATATTTAACTATAATATAGCTCATCTTCCTCTTTACTATCATAGCTTCCTGCAATATACACCAGTGTCAACAAAGACATATAAAAATCCGATCACTCTGTGACATTTCCTGGGAACAGTGAAGCACAACTAAAACCCCAACAATGGTGGATGGAAATGATTCTATGAGCTCTTGAAAAGGAAGGCAAAGAATGCTGCAAAAGAGACCTTCAATGAGTTGTATGTAAAAGGCATTCTATTAGATCCATGTCATACTCGTTTCAGGCCTGTCTATGGGACAGAGACATCTTTGGTTGCCATGGTGGATGATTTACACCAAGAACTGGACAAGGCAACTATGTCCCTGCTAATTCTGTTGGGCCTTTCAGCAGCTTCCAGTCAACTAAAGGATCTCAAGCCTCTATCCCAGTCTTCACAGGGCCTTTCCTCCCTGCACACCCAAAGTGACTGTTTTCGCTCTGGTCACGCAAGGGAGCTGAAAATTAGAAGGGTCATAGCCATCAACATAGTATCTTGCTGGATTCTCTCTCTCTGGGGTAGGACTTGGAAGTACAGTGGTACCTTGCTTTATGAATTTAATGCGTTCTCTGGGATGTTTCATATTGCAAAAAATTCATATACCAAAATAAAGAGTTTACGGGGGCAGCGCTATAAACCTCCCAGGTGCAATGCATCCTGGTGGAACTTGCTTCATATTGCAAAAAAATATTTTAAACCTGAGGCATTATTTTCAATGGATTTTCATTCAAAAAATGAAGATTATGTTTAATGCGGCATTCGTAAAACGAGGTACCACTGCATTGTTTTATGGTGGCTCTGGTGCTTGGGGACTCCTGTTTGACATCCTGGCCAATGGCCTGTGGTGTTCATCAGGATTTTGTTTTGGCAGTTACAATATTTAATATCTTCATGGAAATGGTGGGAGAGGATGTGTGGAGTTTTGCAGTTTGTCATGGACAAGGGTGAATAAACTAAAACTTTATTTGGATTAGATAGAGAACACATAAGAACATAAGAAGAGCCATGCTGGATCAGGCCAAAGGCCCATCTCTCCTTGACATCTAAATGCAAGGAAGTTGTTTCAGCTCTGGATTAGTGTTTGGTGTCAGTAATGGACTGGACAAGGGTGAATAAACTAAAACTTTATTTGGATTAGATAGAGGTGCTCCTGGTGAATAGGCAGATAAATAGGGATTCATCCTATGCTGAATGGAGTGTTACACTCCCTTTGAACATACAAGTGCACAGTCCAGGGATGCTCCTGGATTCACATCCCTGAGCTTGGATGCCCAGGTTTTGGTGGTGACGAGGAGTGCCTTTGCAAAGTCAAAATTAGTGTGCCAGCTCCTGAAGAGGTCTGTTCTGGCCACATCAACACAAATGTGTTACATCCAGACTGGATTACTGTAATGAATGTGGGGCTGCCTTTGGAAAGTGTAGAGAAATGTAGTGGGTCAAAAACACTGGAGCCAGATTATTGCCTGAGGCTGGTTAAAGGGAGCACATAAGCCATACTACATCAGCTCTACTGGCTGCTGATCTGTTTCAAAGTGTTGTTTCTAACCTATGTAGCCTTAAACAGCTTGGGTGCAGACTGTCTCTAAGACTATGTCTCCATTTATGAGGCTGCTTGAATGTTAATATGATCAGGAGAGGCTTCCTCTTGGTCCTGTTGCTTTCAAATGTGTGTTTGGTGGGGAAATGGGAGAGGGCTTCCTCTGTCTGTCACTGGCTCCAGACTCTGGAATTCCTTCCCAGAGGCCTGGCTGGCCTCATCTTTGCTGTCCTTACACAAGCAGGCAAACACTGTTAATCTTTGGGTAGGGCCTCTCTTAATGACTGACTGAGATAGATTTTGAAAAATTGATTGTTGTTATCTCATGATGCTTACATGTGGTCTTAGTATTGATTTTAATTACCATTTAAAATATATTTGTTTAATCTTTTCACTATTTGTATATTTATTGTTTTTAGCTTTAAAATAGTCTTTTCATTGATATAAGCTGCCCTGAGTCCTTTTTAACGAGAAAGACTGAAAATATTTAAATAAAATTTTAAAATATATATACTGTACAGTACAAACATAACTGGTCTTGGTACACAACATGAAAAGTCTTTCCATTTCAAATCTCTCCCTACATATTAACTCAGTGAGTGCTTTAGGGAAACAAGTATCTTTTGAAAGCCAGCCAATCATTTCTAAAATGGGGATAATAAAATAACAGTTTTAGGACATAATGGACCACTGAAATAATACAGTGGTGAGTAGAACACTGGGGGTGTTGTCAAATCCCAGTTATATTCTGAAGTTCACTAAGGCAACTTGGGCCAGCTGCCATCTCTCAGCTTAATCTACCTTGTTGTCAAATCCCAGTTATATTCTGAAGTTCACTAAGGCAACTTGGGCCAGCTGCCATCTCTCAGCTTAATCTACCTTGTAGGGTTGTTGTGAAAAAAACAGAAAGGGGGCAGATTATCACATGACCCACCCTGAGCTCCACGGAGGGAAAAAAATGACCGCTGGCTGACGAGGACTCCACTGAACAATAGACAAGAGACAAAGGACATCGCGGGCGTTAAGAGATGCCTCTTCAGCCTATTTCGCCAAACCAAGATGGGCAAATCCGGCGCCCTTCGCTTGGGTCTTGACTCCAACTCCCATAACCCCCGCCGGCTGCGGCTGATGGGAGGTGCGATCCAGGTAACTCGGTGGGCACCCAGGCGGCTTCGACAGACCGCGCACTCTCGCCGCCCAAGGACGGCCGTCCTCTCGCCCTCGCCTTATGCGCCAAGACGGAGAACCCACGTCTCCTTAATTAAGTTACCCCCCCGCCAAAAAAACACCCCCTTGCCGTTATGCAGCAACAATGGGCGTCTGCCCTTCTGCGCGGCTCCCCAACCCTCCCCCCTCCCCCAGCCGAGGATCCCCACCTCCCGCAACCGCCACCTCCCGGCCTTCCCTCGGAGGGCCACAATGGCCGCCTCCACCCCCACCCCACCGCCCGGCCGGCCCCGGCAACAAAAGGCGTCACACCCCCACCCCACTCCGGCCACCGGGGTTTCCTCCCCCCCTCCCCTCCCTTTCTCTTCCCCCCCCACCACACCACCGCGGGGCTCTGCTCCCCCCCCCCCCCGTTTACCTCGGTTTCGCTCCCCGATCGGTCGCAAGCGCTCCCCGGCAGCTCATGGCCTCGCCGGGCCCGTCCTTTTCAGGCCCAACCGCCGTGAGGGAAGGAGGCCCCGCGGCTCGAGCCCCCCAAACAGTGTCCTCCCCTCCTCCTCCTTCAAAACCCGCCTCCCTGCTTTGCTCCCTCCGCCTCCGGCACCCGCTTCCGGTGTGCACGCCTCTTGCGCAAGCGCACTGGTCAGGCCTAGAGACCACGCCTCCCCTCCTGCCCCCCGCTCCCCTTGGCGACTCTTCCGCCTCACAGGCGCCCCATTGGCCACGGACGACGACGCTCTGACCACGACGCACGCGCGCGCGCGCGCCTGGATCAGGGAAAGGCGCAAGGGGAGCCGCGCGCATGCGCCTTTGTGCAACCCGAGCCTTTTGTTCTTGCGCATGGGTGAAGGTGGGAAGGCTTATTTCCGCCAGGTTCGCTTACGTAGAAACAAACGATTTAGAGGGGACGGGCCAGCTGGCTTCCTGTGCCCACGCGTTTTATAATCGGTGATGTTTCTAGACGGACATCGCTTCTTAATAAAAGTACTTAGGCTTGATCGCGTTTTATAACGCAAAGCTTTCTCCAAACGTAACTTTTCCAAGCCGGAGTAGATGCCATTTAGTAATGGCAATAAGTCCCATTGACCTTTGTGTCATTACACTGCAGTGCACATGTATTTTCTTCGCAATTAAACCAGGGACCTAGCTTTCTTTTGGGGAAGCCCATATAGTCTCGGACTGCGCAGTCGATTTGAAACCACATGCCACGCAGTGGAGCGAGCTCAGGCTGTTAGCCCCAGCTCCTGCCAACCTAGCAGTTCCAAAGCATGTAAATCAGGCACATCCAAACTTTGGCCCTCCTGATGTTTTGGACCACAGCTCCCAGAATTCTAAGCTCAGACTGCCAACAGCAAAGGACTGTGGGAGTTGTGGTCCAAAACATCTGGAGGGCCAAAGTTTGGACATGCCTGATGTAAATGCAAGTAGATAAATAGGTACCACCGTAAGAAGTGGGAAGGTAAAACAGTTTTTCCTTGCAGCCATGTTGGCCACATGGCCATGGACTTGCACAACACTGGCTCTTGGGCTTGAATACGGAGATGAGCACGCCTGTGCCGGGGGGTGGGGGACACCTTTACCTTTTTTACTAAGGAAGCAAAGGCCAGGAGCCCATTGATTCAACTAACTGAATCAACTCGATAGGTCCCATTGGGTCCGTGTTTCTTCTGTGGTTGGGAGTTGCCAAAGGATATCGCAGTTTCCTGGGGGGTGAAGTGGAGGTTTAAAGGTCATTGCCAAGTCCACAAGTCATGCACATATACAACCTGTGATTTGGGGACACTGATAAAGGTATATTTGTCATATAGTCCCACTCTTAGATCTGAGGACGTGGACTTGTCCATGACAGCTCACATTAAAATAAAGCAGTTATTCTTCAATGTGCCACAGTATTTTTTATACTTTATTTATTTATTTTGCCTCATTTACACAGTTTTAGAAGCTAGAGGGGTATCCACCTCACCCCCTTTTGAATAGGGCCAGCATTAAAGTGGGCAGTCTAGTGGATACACCCAGAAGTATTCTTGCAGGGGTTTTGTTGCCAGGTAGTGTGGTGCAACAGATAAAGGCTGAATAGACTTGGGTTCCAAAATCTGCTTGGCCATAGAAACTCAGTTGGGGCAAGTGGTAATAATTCACAAAGCAGTTATTAGGGGATTGTTATAAAGCCTCCATTTCAATCCTGACCCAACCACCCACCTAGCCCCAAATGGAGGCAAGGGATATTTACAGCAGCTTATATTGCATGACAGGCTTGCCACATGTCATTTAGGTTCATTCTCCCTCATTCCCCCCAGACCAGCAATATGGGGATAATAATACCTTTCTATACTGTTAGTTGCCCCCCACCAAGTGGGACAAACACTAAGAAAAAGAATACTTTACTATAGAATGCAATGTTGACAGGATCTTGTTTGAAAGTGGCCTGACTTGGAAAAATATTTTTCTTTTTTTTTTTTTTTATCAAGATAAAATATGTTCTGTGTCCCTCCACTGTCAGTGTAATTCAGTGCAAAAACAACTAATTCAGAAGCAAGAAAAGGCTGATTTCCAAAGTAACAGTGAAAAAAAGTATGATAAACTCCAGCTCCTATTCCAGGTATCAGGAACATGAGAAGGACCCACGGCATAAACCTGACAATCAATCTGGCATACTTCATTGACAAATAATGGACCCTGAGTCATGGGGTTCCTCCAGGCTTGTTTATGCTTTCTAAACATCTGTGTAAAGCCACTAGGAAAGGTCACTTGGAGATCTGAGGTGCATTGTTACCAATATGCTGATGACATGCAGCCCTCGCTGTCCTTTGCTACCTCTTGAGTGGATGCCATCCAGTTTCTGGAGTGCTCCCTACGTTCAATAATGGACTGGATTAGCGCAAACAAGTTGAAACTGAATACCAAGAAGATGGAGATCATGTTGGTAGGATAGGATAATGGACTAGGACTCACCTGGGTTCAAACCCCTTTCCGCCCATGGAAACTCACTGGGGAAGTGGGACTGGTAAAACTATCCTTTAAATATTTCACTTGCCATGGAAATCCCACTAGGGACGATGATATAAGTTGGTTCTGACTTGACAATAGGTAACAGGCTAGGATTGCCACACGTCTCCCCCAGCCTTGCAATATAGAGATAGTAATGGCTCTCTAAACTGCAGGGTTGACATAACCAGCCTTGGATAGACACCTACCTCTTTAATAGGTACCTTGGGAGACCCATTCCCTGCCATTTGCAACTCAGATACTAATATAATATACTGTACTGTATACTGTACTGTATAATGTTAGAACTGTGGAGCTGGAAGGGACCCTCTTGTAAATGAACCCAAGTGAGGCATCAAACTCCCAATATCCCAGCCATGCACCTCAATCACTGAGCTACCCCACAGTTCTATGGCATGTCCAAACTTCGGTCCTCCAGATGTTTTGGACCACAACTCCCACAGTCCTTTGCCAGCTTAGAATTCTGGGAGTTGTGGTCCAAAACATCAGGAGGGCTGAAGTTTGGACATGGTCTATTTCAGCTCGTCATGACTACCTTAATTTTAAAGCACCTGGACGTCCTTCTGTGTTTTTTTCGTATTGCTTTTTGTTTAGCATTTCTCAGAACGGTACCGATCCTTTTAAAAGTATTTGTACATTATTTCTGTGAAGATTCTCAGCTATCCAGGTGAATTTATCTGGAAGCTGAGACATGGCAACTGGACTTTTTTTCTTTTTCTTTTTCAAGAAGTCCAGTTGCCATGACCCAACTTCCAGATGTGTACATTATTGTTAGTTTTAAACATTGGCTTTTAATGACGTAGGCCACCCTTGTAAACTCATATTTTAAAAAAATCTTTAAATATTGCCTTTTAATGATGTCAGCTGCCTTGGATGTTTTAAAAAGAGAAAGAATATGGGTAAGAATACAGTGGTACCTTGTTTAAAGGAATTAATTCGTTCCAAATGAAATTATGTTAAGCAAATTTTCCTTTATACAAATTCCCATAGGAATGTATTAAAATGGAGTAATCCCATTTTTATGTTGTACGGATTTTCCCCATTGGCGATTATGTTAAGCAAATTTCCCCTATCTCCGGAATTTTTTATGTTGTACAAATTTTATGTTATACAAGCTGTTTGTTATACAAGGGTCCACTGTATTTCAAATAAATGCATAAATAAATAAAATCCCTTCCTTCCTGTCTTTCTGGGATAGAACTGGGGGCCGCGGCGGGGGCAAACAGAAACTGGATCCGCCCTTGCCCGTCACCAGAGACCACCCTGCCTTCTGAGAGCAAGGAAGAGCTCGTCCCTTTCAGACAGAAACAAGACAAGCCTGGCAGAAGTTCCCCGCCGCTTTCGGGCTCTTTCGCTTCCTGCCGCGCGGCATCCGAGAGGGGTCACGTGAGGAGCGGCTAGGCCTCCGCTGCCCGGAGCTCCGCTTTCGCTTTCCCATGTCCCATAAAAGCTGCTCCGGGTGCTTGCGGGACGGGCTGCGATGCCGAGGACCATCGGCTCCCGAAATTGCTGACCTTAAACGTTAAGAGATCGAGGGAGGAGAAGGTGGGCGGGCGAGCGAGCCCCGATGTTCGCGTGGTCTTATATTTTTTTAAAGGTAGGAACCAGAGTTTTTCAGGAAAGGAAACAGAAGGTGAAGCAGTTCCATTTCTTCTAGATGGAAGCAAACTGAGTTCAGGGACCTCCCCGCCCACCCCCGACAAAACAACAGCTATTTCAGTTGGTTTCTTTTAAGTGGGTTTTATTTGCAAGATAAATGAGTAATTCTATGCTGCCAGAATTTAAATTTGGGGCGATTGCTACCTTGAATGAGCTGTAGTTGATGCCATTATTGTTCCAAGATTATGGATTTGACTGCAAAAGACTACCCGTTTCGAAATTTCTACCTACTCCTATGGACATTTATATCAAGGAAAGCTGTATACCTGTAACAGCAGTTCAACTTAAAAAAAAACCCAGCGGGGGGGCTGGTTTCTAGGTTAATGCATTCTTGAGCCACAAAAGGCTTAGGAATGAATCTCTCTCTCTCTCTCTCTCTCTCTCTCTCTCTCTCTCTCTCTCTCTCTCTCTCTCTCTCTCTCTCTCTCTCTTTCTTTCTTTAGTGTTTTGTTAATAATAGTTTAAAACCATATTATCTCGCTTTGTTGAGTACAGAGATCATTCTAAAAGAGGCTCATTACCAGACAATGAAATTAGTATTAGTACTGTATTAGAATTACATGATTATAAATGCACATATAGTAATTCCTAAACAGTATGCATTTGTGCATCTTAATATTTGGGTAGGCCAGAGCTGTAAAACTAGCAGTTTTGGTAGTTGTGGCAGCCAGCACTATCTTGTCTCTTCATCAGGGGTAATAGCTTCTGAACCTCTTTCTGTGCATTAAACATCTGGTTTTATATCCTTCGAGCTTGTCCACCAATTAGACCTCGAGTTCCCTCAAATGTTCAAGAACACCAGCGTACTTTCTGCTCCCCTCCCTTCACACATCTCCCAATTAATACAGTTATCTTTGTGCCAACAAAGATGGGTGGTCATCTGTAGTTCATATGGAACCTGTGCTTGCTAGTATTCCTTTTGAGAACTCTTTTGAAGGACATTTTGCTAGCTTATGGTGTCCTCTTCTTTTCCAGAGGAAAGAATGTCAGGCAGTGACCCGGGAATACAAATCTGCCCCTTCTGCAAAAAGCCATTTAAACGGCTGAAATCCCATCTGCCTTACTGTAAGATGGCAAGAAGCACAGACTTGAGTGAAGATTTTTCTCCTGCTAAAAAGTGCAGTAGTTCTGCTGTGCCTAAACTGTTGAATACTGAAAAAAAGAAAGGGCAGGTCAAAAACACTGAACCGACTTCCAAAAAAGAAAACAAGAAGAGCAACCCTGAACTGAAAAAGAACAAAACAAAAGGAAAAACAAATTCTTCACAGCAACTGGCCACAAAATGCAGCAGTTTGCAGAAAGGTGAAGATACACAAATAGAGTGTACCTCTGTAAATACATCCCAAACAGGAGGCAACAGCCAAAATGTCTCAGAAGATGGCCCAGCCACAAAGCCAGATGAAAAAGTGGCTTTAGAAGCAAGCACAGCAGAGAGGTTGTCTAGAATACAGAAAAGCAGAAGTAAGACCACCTCTGGTGGGGCAGGGTTTGCATCTCATGTTGCTTTAGAACCAAACATTCAAAGTAGAATTTTCACCTCAGAATTACCTAGCCAGGACGTGAAGTGTTTTTCCGAACAGAGCCAAAATGAAGATGCAACACTAGCAAAGCAGAATGTGTCCACCTGGTTTGATTCTTCTCTTGACGATCTCCCAGCTGTTCCTCAGGAAATTGACAGAATAGAACTTGTGATTGAAAACCATCGGGTGAGGCTATTGAGGAAGAGGAGTGGCTCTTTGGTTCAAAATGAAGTTGCTATTGGTAACCACAAAACAGGGGCTGCAGAATCATCACCAGGAGGGGAAGAGGTTGTCTCCACAAATGGGCAGAAAGCGCTTGCTGTCCCAGAGAGGGAGGCTGCAAAGAGCATTTTAGGTCTTGAGCTTGTAGGAGATGTTTTGAGAGGAGGGACAGGAACTGGAGTGACAACAGTTGAGGCAAACAAATCGGATGGCCAAGTTATGAACAGCTGTGGCAAGTTCTCCAGGCTCCCTGCTTTAATCTCTCTAGACATGAAAAACACAGCCAGTGAAAATATTTTATGTTTCAAAGAAGACGAATATCCTAAAGAGTCTCCTGCTTGTACCACTCCCCAGCCAGAGGTCTGCTCCTCTATTACAGAAGCTGTCAGAGGAAAAGCTGACATAGAAATACTGAATAACTATTTAACTCAGTTGGAAAAGGACATTCCTTTATATTCTGGGACTGCTGTGGCACTAGATTCTAAAAACCCATGCGTGCCTTTGAGACAGCCTCCAATCCACACACCAGAAAAGATGGCTACGCATTGGCCTTCACATCTTGATAGAGACACACGGCCAAGTTCTTTAGGGCTGGAGTGGTTCCCAGAGTTGTATCCAAATTATCACAGGCTGGGCTTATTTTCATGGAGGACATCTCAGTGGGATACACCACTCCCCCAGACTCAAGTTCCTATTCTCCCTTGTAAAGACCAGCAAGGTAAAAAAAGAAAAGAAAAAAGAAAACCTTTTCATCACTAGCTTTAGAGAGAGAGAGAGAGCACTATGTTTTTTTTACCCATGGAACAGTACCCAGTGTGGTGTAATGGACGGAGTGATTCATGAGTAGTCTGGATATTTGGGTTTGAATGCCTACAAGGCTGTGGAGTTCACTCTGTGTGGGTGAGGCAGCACTGGTAAAACCACTCCTTAGGCATCTTACTTGCCTCAAAAAACTGTATTAGGGCCACTATAAGTTGCATCCAGCTCGATGGCACATCACACACACAGACACACAAACAGCTTTTGGAAACTGGGATGCTTGGCTATGCCTCCTTTATATTTTAGGAAGAGACAATTTTGCTGACCTATTCAGTATGTTTGGTTTGTAGGAAGTATTTTCTAAATTATTCCATGTGCCTTTACTATACCAGGGTAGGCCTTAGATTCTGAGTTTAAGAGCCACATGCCAATATCCTAATATGGCCAACCTATAAGAACACAGCTGTTTCTTTCACTCCAGAAATTCTTTCACAGTCCTCAGATTTACCAGTTCTATTCAATGGATACTTGGCATCTTCATCTCCTTTTATTGTTTTTAGATGTATTTAATATCTGGAAGTACAGAGATCTCTGCTGGATTTGTTATAGACGTTTTAGTCAGATGAAAGTGTGCATTACTCTTTTTTAAATTATCCATGTACTATTTTCAAGCAGTATAATACATGCTACAGAATTTTACCTGCTTTATATCTATTTAACTGTCATTGCTCCCCCTCCCCCAAATCCCTCAGGAGACATCATTTCTGAAGGTAGAATAGAATAGAATAGAGTTTTATTGTCATTATGCATACACAAGATATGCACAATGAAATTAGAGTGCTGTTCCACTACACACTCTAAACATACAAAACACATAAAACACATAAAACACCATACAAAATATTAAAAACTCTTAAAATTGCTTTCAAAATTTAAAACACTACTTAAAAACTGATTAAGATGGTGCTAAAACTGTCACATTTAACTTGGATATCGCTCTGTGATAAAAACTGTTCTTTAGTCTATTTGTCCCTGACCTAAGAGGTCCTGTATCTCCTGCCAGACGGCAACAGTTCAAAAAATTGGTGGCCAGGATGCAAAGGGTCTCTCAAAATTCTAGATGTCTTCCTTGAGCATCTGGAGTTGTATAATTCTTCCAAAGGAGGAAGAGGACAGCCCACTATCTTCTCTGGAGTGCCCTTCTATCTGCCACTGTGCAACTGGCGAACCAGACACAGAGGTAGTAAGTGATAGTGCTTTCTATAAAGCCCCGGTAGAAGGTTACCAACAGTTTCTTAGACAGTTGTTCCCTCCTGAGAAGTCTCATAAGATATAATCTCTGTTGGGCCTTCTTAACCAGTGCTTCAGTGTTGGCACTCCAGGTCAAATCCTCCTGTAGAATAACTCCTAAGAACCTACTGTCCGTCACCCGCTCTACACAATCTCCAGTACTGTAGTATACTGAAAATACAAAATTTTGTGAAACCAGTGCTTCTTTAAGTGTCTATTTTAAACACACTGGCCTGATTCCTGCTATTTTTCATGTAATGTTGAGATCACTAGTTATAGCTAATAGCAGGTATTTGATAGTGTGCTGTGCATGTTGGTCACATGCCTGGCCACATGCTCAGTGGTGTAACCAAAATGTGCCTCTGAGCCTTGCAGTTTCATTGCAATTGAATTTGTCAAACTATGAAAACCTTATACAGAACTGGTTGGATTCTGGCCACAGTGTCCTGCAAGCTCTACATATGTCCCTCCTGATCCCTAAAAGTATATTGCCAATGACATGGTTGTGCAGATTTATTGGCAGATGATTCTGGGTGTGCAGTCATGCTGCCTGTTTGATAATTCAAACGTCTCCGACATAGTTTGTTAAGATGTTCAGAAAAAAAATCACATAGATGAAGAAAGATGGCCTAAAACAACTCTGAATAACTTCTGTAAACCTTCTTGCAGTATCCACCCAGCTCTCGTGGAAAACACTGCAGAGAAGTGGGCTTACCTTCAGAGAGGAGCCAACTGTCCTTCAGCCCCCAAAGAAAAACTCATTCATTCATTCTCTCTCTCTCTCTCTCTCTCTCTCTCTCTCTCTAAGATAGAAGCAAACATATTGCCATTTTGTTTCCTAGTCCCCCTGGCACAAAGGCATCTGATGAACGTCCGACTTCAGGATTTGCCTCACTGGTTTATCACACGTGACTTGTCTCCGCAGGGGATGCTAGGAGCAACATACAGAGGTGAGAGCACATTGGTTGCCGTGCCTTTCAGCCCAACCTTGAGATGGAATGGGGCATGGATTTCTACAGAAGCTGTGAGCTGGCATGTGAGTTGAGGTTGGCCAACCAGTCTTTTTTTTTTTGTCGGTCAGTCAGGACCTTTATTGGCATCCAACAAAGCATACAATACAACAGGCAATAATATTTATTTATTTATTTGTTATATTTGTATCCCGCTTATCTTCTAAAATAGAACTCTAAGCGGCGAACAGCGGGCGACCAAGCCCCGATCAACAACCAACAAAATACAATATTCAAATAAACATCATCAATATAAATAGATATAAAACATAGAATGGTGTGCTGTGCGTTGGTCAATACCTGGCCAAATGCGTAGGTCCCAGCAATTAAAAGCACCAATGATCAACAATTAATAAATTCAACAAGTAAAAAAAAAATTCAACAGTGATGGCGGGATAAGAGAAAAATTAGGGGAAAAAAATTAAATTAAGATCCCTCCTGTTCCCTAAAGGCCTCTTGCCAATAAAAAGGTTTTTAAAGCTTTATTGGCAGGCCTTCTGGGACAGTCATGCTGCCTGTTTGATAATTCAAAAGTCTGGGGATGGAGTTCCATAAAAAAAAATCTGCCAGAGAAGAAAGATCCGGTTCAACTCTGAATAACGTCTTCCGGGCCTCTCGCTCTTGTGGCAACCACTGCAGAGAAGTGGGCTTACCTTCCTGCCAACAGGACTTCAGCCCCCAAAGAAAAACTCGCATTCATTCGATTCACGCTCTGCCAGGTAGTCCGGTCCTCAAGCCATGGAGGGTTTTATAAACTAAAAAACAAGACCTTTTGAATCTAATCCGGGCTGGCAAAAGGCAACCAGATGAAGGCGAGCCAGGACTTGGGTGATATGGTCACACGTGACTTGTCTCCGCAGGGGATGCACCAGCCACCAGCCTGGCCGCCACATTCTGTACCCGCTGCAGACACCGGAGATGGAATGGGGCATGGATTTCAACCCCATGTAGAGGGTGTTGCAGTGGTCCAGCCTCGAGATCACCAGTGCTTGGACCACTGTTCTCAGAGAGTTAACATCCAGGAAATAATACTCGTACAGACAAGGAGTATCTGCCCAATTAAAATTCCACGGGTGCTAAAATACAGAACAAATATGGTATGGCAAAACACAAAACAACATATGACAAAAATCACATGATATGACAATCTTTTGTCTTTGTTATAAGATAAGGAAAGCTGGCTGTGGACCTTCAAAGCCGATGACCTGAATAACCAAACAGCTCCTCTGTACTTTTGTGTTCTGTTTTCTTTTTAAACAGCCTGGAACAGTTACTGCAACAAGTACATCAATGTGAAAAAGAGCGGAGTGTCTGGAATCTCAATGTTGCTTCTAGGCTACTGTATGCTCAGCTACGCCTGGAGCTATGAACACATCAGTAAGGCTTCTTCTCAATCATGTTTCATTTTGCTCCATGAAAATGTTTCAGCAGTACTAGCAGACAAGACTTTTTTTCTTGAATGCGTTGTCAAATATAGTGGCCAGCATTCTATTGTGCATTTACATAAAATGTACCTTTTAGCAGCAAATTGTTAAGAAAGCGCAGTGTGGCAATGCCTGCAGAGATTTCTTAACTTATGGTATTCACAAGTAACACCTTTTGCATAATTGTACAACAAAATTTCAACTATTGTGTTTCCCATGGCTTTTGGAGTGTATGTTGTGTGTTGTGCAAATCCATATATCTTGGCAATACAGATTTTTCATTTTGATGAAAAATCCAATCAGCAGCTAAAGGTAGGTTGCCTCTCAAGATAAAGAGAATTCATTCAACTTTATGCACTTCTAAAACAGAGGTCACTTGCACTTCTACAGTGTAATGCAAACCAGAGACTCTGAACTCCCTGCATTCTCTTGCTGTTGAGAGGTAAGATTAGATGAAATTACTTTGGGCATCAGAAATCTCCCCTGCTTGCAAACAGGGCAGACACTGGGCAGGGCAAGGAAAAGTTATGCTTGATCAACACAACTACCATGGGAGCAGAGAGTTAGGGCCTTTTCACACGACCCCTAAGATCCGCTGGTCCCTTAAATTCGGACCAGAGATCTTGGGGGTTCGTTTCTGTTCCTCCGTCCCCACCCCTCAGCACTTCCTGCTCCTGTCGGTGTGGGGGGGGGAGGGAAAAAAAGGACAAAAGAAGCCTTTACTAACCTGCCGGTGCCGGTCGAACTTGCCATGAGCCCCGTTACTTCCTGGTTCCATCTCAAGGAGCTCTTAAAGGGGCGGGAGGCAAAAACAACAACAGACAAGCCAGGAGAGCCCGGCAATCTTATCCGCATCAAATTTTTTTTCACCTCCAGAGAGCAGGTACATGAAAAATGCGCTGGGTCGCGCTAAAGTGGGCGGGGTCGCACTTAATTGTCTGCAAAGTCCGGAGCTGGTGAGGAAACATTTCTAAGCTCTGGAGCTGGGAGCCATTTGCAGCGCAGCTTAGGGTCGTGTATAAACGCCTTTAGGCTTGGGTGAGAGTAATCCTTAACAATGTCCGAAGGAATTTCTGGAATCTCAGGCTGGCATTTGGCAAAATTTCTGGTGGTCTAGGCTTAACTCGGCTGGCTCATGTCTGTCTTGGCCAGTTAGAAGCACAGTGCTAGCCAGAAAGCACTTATGAAATGTATTTATTTTCTTTATTTATTTTAGATTATTTTTACCCCACCTTTCTCCGTGGAAAAGGACCCAGCTACAGTGAAGGGGAATGAAGGTTGGCAGACACAGGCTTGGTAACTAGGGAAAAGATTGTAGGTCTTAGGGGCCTGAATTAACTAAGGTCTGCAGTTGATTGACTTATATCCTGGGCGGAAAATGAGTGGCCTTCTGGATTTTGTAGTTCAGCTGGTCAAAAAGGATGATGGGAGTTGGTGTCTAAGAACTCGACAATCTCCACCCCGATCTGTAGCAACCAAGCTCTCTTCTTTGTGCTGAGCATGAACTATAAAACAGCCACTTCTCAAAAGACACTTGGTGGAAGAGTAGAGTGTGTGACTTTTTGAATTAATGGCTTTTGCAGTGCAGGCGTTCCTGTGGATGTTTTATTTGGAATTAATTCTGCTCGATGCAACTTAATCCCAGGTGAATCTGCACAAGAATGCAAATGATGAGGTATTTATCATTATTTTAACCATACATGTGTTGAACTATTATATGCTAACTTTTTTTCTTTTTCTTTCCCTCCCCTCCCCTTCTCCTACAAAAGAACACAGTCGTTGGCGGAAATACCACTGAGTTGGGGATGTGAGGATTTGGCAGAAGAAACAGGTGGGCAGACTGAGCCCAGTTCTTCGTGTCGGTCTGATCCCAGAGAAATAGCGACATGCTGAAGATATCGGCAACCTTTGTACATTTTAGTACTCCTGCATTTGAGAGAAATTATCTGACATGGTATCAACGATCGCAAATGGAGCCACTGGTCCTGTAACTTTCTGACACAAGTTAGTAGAAGTGGAATCACAGAATTATGGAGTTGGAAGGGACTTGTAGGGTCAATGAGTACAACCTCCTGCTCAGTGCAGGAATCCAAAGCAAAATGGTTGCCTAATTTTCTCCTGATTGCCTCTAGGGTTCCTTTGTTGCACTACTCTTAATAGTTAGGAAAATTTTCCTGATATTCAACTGAAATTTGGCTTCCTATAACTTGAGCCCATTATTATGTGTCCTGCCCTCTGGCATGATCAAGAACAGATCCTGTTTCTCTGTAGACCAACTTTTCTCTGTAGACCAACTTTTCAAGTATTTGATGAATGCTATTAAAAGGACATAAGAAAATACTTAAAACTAGTGGTTTTTTTTTTTACTGTAGGAAGTCCATTCACTTTGCCTAAAACTAAGTGACATTAATCTCATGTGAAAAGGTAATATGTAAAGGATTACGTGGCAAAGTTGGTACTGTACTCCCCTGTTTATCGTGGGGGTTACGTTCCTGACCCATCCGCAATAAAGGAAAATCTGCGACATGTGCCTTTATCTGTGGCTTGGGGCAGTACTGTGTGAGGCCTCCTGACCTCACCCTTGGCCTGGTACTGCCCAGAATGCATCTCCGGTGGTCTTCCTGAGCCTGTACAGGGTCCAGAAGGGGCTTCTGGTGGACCGGAAGTGACTTCCAGACCATGCAGTGGGCCTGTGCTGGGCCTCTGGAGCTTGTCTCGGGCCCAGCACCGTCTGTCCGCTGCCCACCTGTGCTTGGGGTCCTGGTAAATCCGCAATATACCGGGACTGCAATATATGAAGTGCAGTGTGGCGAGGGACTATTGTATACATTTGTGCTGTGATTCTCAATCTTGGCCCTCCAGATGTTCTTGGATGAAAACTTCCAAAAACTTTCAGCTGTACCTCTGCTGTCTGGAATTTCCAGGAATTACCATCCAAGAACACGTAGGGACTCAAGGCTGGGGGAACTGCCATAATGGCAACCAGCTGTGTGTATGCTAACATGTTTTAATTGCATTTTTAATCCATGGTTTTATATTTATGTGCAACTGGTCTAAGGACTGTAAATAAATATTCTGTCTGTCTGTCTGTCTGTCTGACTGCATAACAAGGGATTGGATGGTCAAGTCTCCACTGCTGGGATCACTTGGGGTGTGTGTGTGGTTGATGGGGCCAAGTGCGCTGCCACCTGTGCAGCCTTGGACAGGTTGTACATTTCCAGAGTGTCCCCAGAAGGAGATGCTGCTAAGCCACCTCTGAGGCCTTCATGCCTAAAAATAACCATGTGCACATGCGTTCTGAACCTACTGTGCCTGGGAGGGTTCCTCTAAGTCAGAATTGACTTCATGACACTTGATAACCTAAACCAGGGGTCTTCAACCTAAGGCCCCGGGGCCGGATGCGGCCCCCCAAGGTCCTGAATCCGGCCCCTGGGACCAATTGCAACCCCCACCCCCTTTTTTGTGAGCAAGCCAACCTCCGCAGCTGCTTTTGGACTGGGATCCAGCCCCCAGTGGTGTCTGGGTGGTGGAGGACTGGCCCGCTGGTTGAAAACTTTGAGGACCCCTGACCTAAACAAATTATTTTGCTTTTATGGTCATTGTCCTTTGACGCCCAGTTTGTTTGAAGAACATGTTCAAATGATGGTGGATATAATTCACCCAAGCTCTCTCCTAGTCTCTGTTTCTCCTGACAATTTTCATTTCCTTTAAACCAGTTTAAGACTGGTTTGGGGGTAGACAGCTGATTTTGAACTGGTAGATTTTTCAAAGGAATTCATCTTTTCTCTTTCTACATATGGTAAACATTTCCTTATCATCATCCTCCTGACGAGTCCCCTGTGTCCCTTCCCTTCCTCATTGGCAGCCCAGCTGTTCAGACTTCAAGAAATTCTGAAAGTTCAAAATCTGATTCCTTGCTTTTCCTGACCCACCCCAGCAGCAAAACCAGTGTGACCATCACAGGGGAGCAATTATGTTTCGCAACAGTTCCAGGTCACTCTTGGACAGGCATTGTGACCTCCCTGGAAGGGAAATGCAATTTCTTTCCCTCTGTGTGTGTACGCAGTTGTGGGATTGCCTTTAAGGTCTTCCCTCTAGCATTTATAACGCAGTCCATTGCATCTCCTATATAGATACTCGTATAACCCATATATAGTCTTGCTGCCCTCCTAAAGGGAGAGTGCTTTTGGTATAGCCAGGGATGTAGTGATCATAGTTTTTGGTGAGCCAGCTTCGAGTCTTCACACAGTCACGCAGCATAATGGTGATCTCAGCTGCATCCATAACCTGCTCGGTTGTGGCTTACACTAAGTATCCCTCAGAAGCAATTCCTGTTTGTTTGAGGGCCGTTAGCAAAGACCAGTGTACTGCAAGCTGTGAATAATAAGGTTTGAGTTACATAGCTAAAAAGCCTTAGCAGTTCCAAAAGCATCATGGGACCTACACAAGTTTCCAAGGGTTTCCCCCCCTCTTTTTTTTTCTGTCTTAATAGAACTCACTAAACATGTTTGAAGAGGGAATGGATTCATCTAATGCCTGTTTAACAGATATCCCCCAAACAATCAATAGTATTACAGTAATGGTCTTTAAAGTACTAGAATGTAGCAGAAGTAACATCAATAATGTCCTGTTGCAAGTCTGGGAGAAGAAATCCATACTCTTAAGTAGGTCGAATGCTTGTATTGTAGAACCTTGCTTGTGCAGACAAAAGACAATCGCTGATTTAAATTGGAGCTGGTTATGTAGCATTCAGGTAGATTTATTTTTCACTTTAGAATTAGGTGCAGGAGCCTCACACCTCCAGCTAATTAGTTTGTCTTTCTTATTGAGCCTCATGGCACAGTGGTTAAGATGCTGCACTCGAGCTGCAGCTGTGCTCACGGCCTGGGGTTCAATCCCTTGTAGCCAGTTTAAGGTTCATTCAGACTTCTATCCATCCTAGATTGGTAAAATGAGCACCCAGTTTACTGAGGGTGGGAGGCAATGTGCAGCCTGTGTAATTACTTGTAAATCACCCAGAAAATGCTTTATGCTCTAGGGAGCAGTATATATGAACACACTTTGATTTTTTTCTTATGAGCAGGTTAATATTAGTACTACTGTACATTTCAAATAATATATTGTTATCAAGCTTTACGCATGGTTGTAAAACTGTTTCATATTTTGCCCACTAGTTTAAGTTGCCACAATTATTTAAATCCTCAGATTACCTAGTATATATCATTCCAATCTACTTGTAATTGTTATGCCTTACTCTGGGAATTCTGCCAAAACAAAAAATTGTGATATTGTTTCAAAGTAATAATTGAGAGACTGTTGAGCTAAAACCAGTTCATCTGAATGACAGATAGCCTCCGTTGTCACTCTTGGAGGCAAAACAAGGCTATGGATAAGGAGCACAGAAGAGTTTTTACCAGGTCTGCCCACCTCCCTTCCTTCTCAGATTGCTGTTTTAAATCCAGGAGGTTGTGATCCTCCACAAAATATAGCAGTACATTTGCTTGACATTTGTACTACAGTATTAACGTGCATTGTTTTCATTTATCCCAAGCAAGGAGGTTATCCTTTCCGCTTTACGGTTAGGGAATGGAGTTTTAGAAATAGATTAGCTTCGAATTCAAGATCTACATTAATGTGGCGAAGAAAACCAACACAAATATTGTTTTACTTCTAGCATATCTGTCTTTCCTGTGTTCTACCACCAAATGCTGTCTCATGCATCTGCACAGTTCTCCTTACCCAGCCTCCTCGTACAATATGGTGGCCATGTGGTCTCCTTTGAAGAACCAGGTTTGGCTAGGTGAATCTGCACTGTTGTGTATTTTGCATTAGACTGGGGCATGCAGGTTGTAACTGACCAGTGCATTACTGAAGACTGGATGGATCTGTTGAAGGTCAAGCTCTTTTGTCTTCAATACCTTTTAGGTATTGAAGTCTTGCATCCTGGAATGTAGGAGAAGGCACAAGATCACCAGATTTTAATCTGCTCATCTAATGCTTCCAAAACTGATTCTCTTTTGAATGGGTCATCTCTTCTGCTTCAGTGAAGTACACAGAGCCATAACAAAGGCAAAACAACATGAAATACTTACTTTGGTTTCACAAAGCTAAGGCCATATCCTATTACATGTGGAATAGGAATAGGAATCTTTATTGTCCTTGCCCCCTTGTAGGAACAACGAAATGTCACGGTTGCTATATCCAACTCCTTTAAAACATTCCACATAGATTTAAAAACAGCTACAACACATAAAATATGACATAAAAATAAGCTGACTTCAAAGTCCAGAATTTCCATTAAAGGCCAACATTACTCTTAAAAAAGCTATTTTTGAGACGGTTTGTTCTCGCCCTCAGTACTCTATATCTCCGTCCCAATGGCAGCAACTCGGAGAGGCGATGACCAGGATGTGATGGATCTCTTAATATATCTAATGCTTTACAGTGGCACCTGGTAGTATAAATCTGTTCTGGTGTGGGGAGTGAACAGCCCACAATACTGTCTGCAATTTTTAGGATTCTGTGCAACACTGTCCTGTCCCGATGGGTACAACTTCCATGCCACACACATAACCTGTAAGTAAGCACAATGCTAGAAGACCAGCAGCCCCTTTTGCGGAAGATGGTTTTTCCTTAAGGTTCTCAAGAAAAATAGTCTCTGCTGAGCCTTCTTTGCAAGCCCCCTTGTGTTGACATCCAGGACAGATCCTCCTGTAACTCATTGGCCAAAAATCTAAAACCTGTAACCCTCTCCATACCAGTGACAAGTGTGCAGGTGGAGTTGTGGCCCTAACATATAGCCTGTATTTGTGAATGGGAGTGGGTTCTTGACAGACTTGTCACTTTCCACATGTAGAAAGTGACAAAAGAGCTCCTCCTCTGTAAGTGTGATGAGCTTACCTGGGTAGCAAAGCAACCAAAGAGGGCTTAACAGTCAAATTAAACCAAGTGCAGTGAGTTTCAGGCTTCATGTAGCATGACCATTCTTGGTTCTGCACTGCCCCACGCTCGTTCCACTTTCCTTGAAATTACAGTTTTGTGGCATTATTGACAGCTGGGAACCAACGTGCTTGAGATGGTTCAACTCATTAGTGCTAGAAAGTGCTTGTGGTTTTCCAGTCATGACATTAATATTTTGTGGTATCAAAATATATTGTCTACTATTTTAGACTGTTTAAATTTTTTTTAGCATTTTCCAAGAATGCACAGGAACACGTATACAAAGTGATGGAAGAAATGAAACATTTAAATAAGCTGGAAGTATATACAGTATATATATTTTTAAAGGTATATTCTATGCTTTCTACTTTGCAATAGCTGCCTAGATGCCCTAAGCACATCCAATCTCGCCTGATTTTGGAAGCTAAGCAGGGTCGGCCCTGGTTAGTACTTGGATGGGAGACCACCAGGGAATACCAGGTGCTTGTAGGCACCTGGAGTAGGAACTGGCAAGCCACTCCAGTATTCCTGCCAAGAAATACTCCATGGACATGGGGTCACAAAGAGTCGGTCACAACTATAATGACACAACACACACACACACACACACACACACACACACACACACACACACACACACACGTGCAATAATTGAGTGTGTATATGTCAATCTTATGGCTAACAATGAAGTTTCATTACAGTTTATTCTTTTATGACATTATTATGACATTAGGAAATGGGTCTTTCAAGTGCTGTAATATTTTGACTTTCTTTTCTCCCTCCTTCCCCTGTTACTTTTGCCAACATACTGTCAAAGTATGGAGGCTGTCCTGTTTGCCTCAAGGGTAAAGTTAGTTGTAGCTCTACCAGGATCTGTGCAACTGCCTCCTTCCTCACCCCTCACTGTGAGAACAAGACAGATTTTGGGGGTAGCTGCCTCACAAGTGTGGAATATAAATAGATGAAGAGCCTGAGTCAACCCTTCTATTGGTTTGGAGCCTAAACTGTAACCATCCCTGGTTACTGACCATGATGAGAATTGCGGACCCAAGCATTTGGAAGGCCATGTAACTTAGAATGACTGTTAAGGTGTTGATCAAAACATGTTATAAATTTAAGGCTTCATATGATACCAGTAGAATCTATTCCAGCCCACCCCTGTGTATTCCTGCTGTATAAATTCTGTTTGCAAAATTATTTGAAGGGTTTGAACTATTTTAAGCTAGTTTTGTAGATACCGCCCTTCCCCACGTGCTTTGACACTAGTTGTAGGCAGAACTTGGAAATGTTGCCCCCCGCCCTTTTTTTTTTTTTTTTTTTTTTTTTGCATTGCAGCCACCAGAAACTACCAACCAACGTGGATCCTGGGAGTTGTAGTCTGAAAATTAATCCTTTCCCCTCCCAGGTTGGACTACAGGGCACTGACATTTCAGGAGGCAATTTCTTCAGCTGTAGGCTGAGCAAAACCTTGAACCAAGCAAGCTGTTTTTTCTTGCTTCTTCCATCCCTTCATAGATCCAGCTACTATTTCTACTGTTGCTGCCAAGTTGTGTATTTTTTGAAACATTTTATACAGCTCTGTAACACCCTCAGATTCTGTGATATAGGGTGAGATGTGAGTTACATTCTGACTACCTTGGCTATAAGACACAATGTGGCCTAGTGAGTAGAGAGGCAGACTAGGGCTTAGGAAACCTAGGTTTGCTTCTTGCTTGACCTTGGAAATTCACTGGGGAGGAGGGTGGCACTGGTAAAAACAACAACCCACTATTTGAGTATCTCACATACTTTGAAAACTATTATTATGGTTGCTATAATTCACATGCAGATTGATGGTGCATAAGCAGCAGTATCTTGGCTAAAATGTGATCGAAATTTCTGCAGTTGTTCCAGAGGTGTGGGAATCGCCCTAGTTGCTAAAATGATTCAAAGACGGAAATGAGAAGGCCTTGCCTGCAATTAGTTATAGTGACCTGTAGATGGTGATCTGATGCTGGCAAAGGAGATCTTCATCAAGTGCCATGTCCTCCTAGAACATTGGCAATCAGTAGCCTGAACTGGTTATTCTAAACAGAGCATCTGTGTTCACTGCAGACCATTGGCTTAAGTTCTTAAGCCAGAATGTTCTTTTATGCCCAGGTGCATGCTTCCCATCTATTTTTCCTTGAAGGATAACTTGCTGCAGATGGTATTTCTTATTGTGCATTGTGTGTCCAAAACAGCAATTTTCTTCTCTTTACAGTATTGAGGATTTCTGACTTTTTATTCATGTGCTGTAATACAGCCACATGAGTGACTCTGGCTGTCCAAGGTACCTTCAGAGTTCATCTGTACATCCACATTTCAAATGCTCCCAGCTTCCCACATAATGTGTCTTTAAGGGTCCAAGTTTCAACACCATAAAGAAGTACTGTATGCTGAATACATAGGATCGATATATTCGAGGGCGAAGTCTGAAAGGTAAGTCCCGGTTCGTCAAGACTTTCCTCATTTTCTGGAAGGAATTTCTAGCTTGTTCAATTCTACAATGGATTTCACATGAAGGATCCCAATTACCTTTGACAAAGCATCCCAAATATGTTTAAGATGATACTCCCTCAATTATATCACTGCCAATCTTGAGAAGGTTCTGTGAATCATTGTTTTTTTACTGATAAGGAGCCATAATCGGATGTGTGTAGGAAGGACTGGGAAACTGTCCTTACTTTGATAGAGACCTACAGTCTAACCTCACAATCTCACTAGGAATTGACTTTGTTTACCAAACCAAGAACTACTCTGACTCCTCTCTCCTCTCTTCCTAAGCTCTCATCTACTTGCTGCTTTCAATATCTGTATCTCTATCAAAGCTAACTGCCTTCTTCTATATAGCCAACGAAATACATCCTCTTTTCCTTTCTGGTTTGCTGTCTCTCCCGTACTCCAGACCATTCCTGTGGTGGACTCGGAGTAGTACAAATTATATTCTTAGTCTACTGTTGCCCATTTTGTTGCCCATTGACTATATGAAGAGATCTCTTGTGAGGGCTCCCAAGTCTACTGCAATTTCCCCATCCCATGTCATTTGCTGCGGTCTGACTCATTGAGGAGTGTACTCTAGAACTTAGGTCCATTATGAATGAGGCAAATGGTTGTGCTCCACAAATGTTAAATATATGTGTGTGAGTGAGGGTGAGAGTGTTGTGTGTGCAGGTCCTAAAAAACTGAGGTGCAGATTGTGTGGTTGGAGAAGACTGACTACAGCAAGGGAGTCTGTCTACAGTATACGCTGCTGGAGAAGGACAGTTTCCATCTTGGTCTTGGGAATGAGCCCCATAAATACCTCTGTTTTTATTCCTACGTGAAGTATTCAGTGAGAATAAGAAATTCTAGATGGAATACGTGACTCCTGGCTACATAGACAGAGCTATACTATGCAGGTCCACATTGAAATCTTGCTGAAAGATGAGGTCCCTGGTTGATGTGTTTAGGATTGCATCCTCAGTCACTAAATGGTGCTTTCCAAGCTAAATGATGTAAATAAACCTTTCTGCTGCTCAGAAGCTAGCTTATTTCTCAGAAGTACCACTCAGAACATTTGGCCAATGATCCAGGTGCTATTGCTTGTCCCTGTTGTCAGCCTCACTAGCCATGACCAACGGCATGAAATTATGGGAGTTGTAGTCCAGAAGATCCGGAGGCCAAATTGCCTCCCTTTAATTGGGGAATAAAGGGCACATCCTTTATTTAAATGTTTTAATCTGCAAGGAACAATCTGTTTTTAAAAATGATTAAATCACCCACATGTCTCCTTTGGTTTTCTCCCCAACTATGGGAAAAGCCCTTTTCTATATCAGATGATTGACCACAAGTCCAGAACTGGACAGGAACAATTATGGCAGTCTATTAAAGCTTGCTTTTCTGCCTTGCTTTTTAAAATACAGTGGTACCTCGGTTTAAGTAAGTAATTCATTCTCCAGGCCATTTTGTATTGAGAAAAATTTATAAACCATAAAGTGGTTTCCCATAGGAATCCATTGAAAACTAATTAATCCATTTGGGAGCTCAGATAAAAGGCAAACTGGGGCATTCCATCTAAAATTTTCTTAAACCGAAGAATCCCCATACTCTCCGTCATGAGAACATCATACATCAACTTTTAATGACTTTACAAAAAAACCCCTCAAACCGGGGCATTCCATTGATAAATTTTCTTAAACCAAGGCATCCCATTTCCAATATTTTTTTCTTAAACCGAGGCATTCTTAAACCAAGGTACCACTGTATTGCCGGCCAAGTGTCTGATGTTGCTGCTCCGTTGGGATCAGCTTGTCTGACACACGGTGCATCAAGGAAATAATTACTTTGGTGGGAGGGATTTTTACTAGTGATGGGCATGAAATGCTAAAATGGTGTTTCGTTTCATTTGAAATGAATTTTTTTAAAAAGGTTTTTCATTCTGTTTCGTTTTTCGTGTTTTATGTGTTATGTGTTATGTCGTACTTTATGTAACTGTGTGTTTAATGTGTTTTCTATTATTTTAACGTGTTTCAGGGGAAGCACGGCTTTTAAAACTTTTTTTTAGCCTTTAAACAAATGGCAGCAGCAACTATCACCACTTGCACAACTGGGGGAATGAAAAATGAAACAGAATTTTTTTGTTTTGTTTTTTAAAGCCAGTTCATTTTTCATTTCATTAGGAAATGAAATAAAAATAAAAAATGAAATGAAAAAAATTCATTTCATGCCCATCTCTAATTTTTACACAGCTACAGAACTGGGCTGTTGTTCCAAAGAAATGGCTTTTCAGAAACCATTGTCCCCTGGGAACAATAGGGGAGAGGAAATTCAACCTGCAGCTCATCTCCAAAACCAGCAGGCGACACACTTTTCCTATGTTTTGCTTCATTTAGATAGCAGTAAAATAGGCCAGCTGCCTAGATGCCCTAAGCACACCCGATCTCGCCTGATTTCAGAAGCTAAGCAGGGTTGGCCCTGGTTAGTACTTGGATGGGAGACCTCCAAGGAATACCAGGTGATGTAGGCGCCTGGAGTAGGAACTGGCAAACCATTCCAGTATTCCTGCCAAGAAAACTCCATGGATATGGAATCACAAAGAGTCGGTAATGACTGTAATGACACAACACAAAAATATAGGCCAATGGCTAATTGGGTGCCAAAGGGAGAGGTGATAGATTTGAAGGCTAAACACAACCATGTTCATGATGAACATTTCATGTTGGAATGATCCTTTCAGCAGCATGCAAATAACAGCTCTGGACAGGCAACCAGAATCCTATACCCTGGATTTGTATATATTCATAATATACATTACATGCACATCATCTGTGTAGAGTTCATATTGCCGGATACTTTACATCTGCTTCCGTGAGACAGAACTTGTAGGTTTGCTGTTGGCCATTTACCAAGTAGTGGGATTTAGACATGCTCATACTTACTGCAGAGGGAATGTTGTTATAATAAGTGTGGCATTTCCCCAATGGAATCAGTGACGTGTTACCAGGGAGCTCACCTTTCCAGGAAACCAGCCATACTCACAACTGTACAGTTGGGGTAGTGACACACAGAAAACAAAAATCATGCAGCAACACAGTGCATCAATAATGAACGCAGGTCTAGTGTCCAATGTCTATGCCCAGCAGGCTGAGAAGCTTAAACTTGCCTTCTTGACAATAAATCAGTTGCCCATTGACAACGGTTTGATGCCGTGTGACTCACACCTGCAAATCAATAGGACTTGAGTGTGCCTTCATTTTGGTCTCACGGTTATTTGCAAGTCAAAATTACAGTTTATTAAAATTATCTGATGTGCCCTTAGCTTTGGCTCCTGTAAAAATATTTAGATGACTACACATTTCAAAATACCGTATCTCGGTGCAGAGTATTACCGAGTCAGTTTGTGTCTAAATTCGGAGTGTTTTGTTATGAACAACTTCAAAATGTCTAACTTTCGTGTTTGGGAAAACCGATTTTCAAGGACGTGGCCTGGATCTACTGAAGGGTACAGGAATGAGAACATCTCTACTTGCATTTCAGAATCAGAAAGAAGGGATTCTAACTCCTGCCCTGCTCACACATAAAATGGATGCCTCAGTGTGTGTTGTATTTATCCACACCAAAGAGTAAGTGATCTGATCAAATGAAAGCCATTTCTATGGCCCTCTGAGCTCATTGGGGAAAATTTTATATAAGGTGCCAACTTTAAAATCAGCAAGACTGAAAATGTTCCATATGTCCTAGAAAGATTGTGCCTGAAAATTGTTTTTTTTTGGGGGGGGGGGGTTGAGCCATATTCATATTGGCCATTCAGACATCCACGTTCAAGGAAGGTCGGGGGCTCCTGAAAGATTAACCTGACTCCCCCTCCCCCCATTTTCTCAAAGCATTTCATTCTCCTCTGTTCACCGAGCCTTCAGCACAAGCTATTGCCTGTGTCTCTGATGGGGTCTGAAGTGGCGGTGGTTTCCCCATTATTTTTACTATTTAGAGTGGAGTCGAGTGCTTTCATAAATTGCCTGCTCAGCAAGCGATTTGCAAGCTTTCTGGTCTGTCAACCTGCAGTAAATTGGTGCTGCCAAATCTGCAACCGAAGAGGACAGGTGTCTGAGAAGATAGGGATTAAAGTGTGCTCCTCAGATTAATGAATCCCTCCTCAGGCATTCCTCTCACTGTCGACAGTCATCCACAGTTTCCAAGTCTGAAGGGGCTATGGGTGAGCATCCCAAGGTAAGAGACCCCACTGGGATGATCACCTACAGCAGGCATGTCCAAAGTAAGGCCCGGGGGCCAAATGTGACCTGTTTTCAAATTCTGAGTGGCCCGCGGCCTCTTCTCCCCACCGGCTCAGCCTGTCACGCATCCCCCTCCCCATACTGGATGGAGGCGTCAGCTTGCAGTTTTACAGCTTGCCTTCCCTCCCTGCTTCTGTCCACCCCACAGCCACCTACCCAGCCTACCCGCCCCCGGCTTTGTTGCTGCAGCATCCTCCCTGCCTCCTTGCATGTTATAGAAACTTGTCCAAAGTCCGGCCCAGGGGCCAAATGCTGAATGGTCAACACACACACATTTTCACCTCGCCAAATCTGGCCCTCCTTGCAAAAAGTTTGGACACCCCTGACTTAGAACACTGGTTCCCAACCTTTTTAAACTCATGACCCCACCCCACCCTTATCAGCACCCCCCTTATCAGCATAGAAAGGGTTTTTAATGGAGTAAAGGCATCCCTTCCCAGAAAGTAGAGGTTTCCTTCTCCCCTGATGGGCCTAGCTGTCATGCATGCACATTCACAGTAACTTTAATATCCCACTCTGAAATGTCATGGAAGAACTTTTTAATAAGGGCTGCATATCAGCTGACCTGGGACAAACCCCCATCCCCAAGGAAAACACTTTGGGAGGTCACAACCCTCAGGTTGGGGAAGCAGTGGCCTAGAGAGGATAGATTTCTTCAGTAATAAATGACCAGGGGAGTTGCAAACCTGATCTGTTAGGACCTGAAAAAGCAAGTGTTTTGTCACACCTTAAAGATGAGAATGTTTCTTTTTTCATGATGCAGTAGAGGAAGAGAGCAATAGCCCAAGCGCTGGGCCAAAGCTAACGGAATGGGTTTCAACAGAGGGAAATCTAGGATGCTGCATCTAGGTAAAAAAAAATGAGTTGCACAGATATAGGATGGGAGATACCTGGCTGGAAAATAGTACCCCTGAAAGAGATCTGGGGGTCTTGGTGGATCACAAATTGAGCATGAGTCAGCAGTGTGATGCGGTGGCCAAGAAAGCCAATGCAATTCTTGGTTGCATCAACAGAAGCATATACCACTCTATCCTGCTCTGGTCAGACCCCACCTGGAGTACTGTGTCCAGTTCTGCACACCTCAATTTAAAAAGGATGTTGACAACCTCGAGCGGGTCCAGAGGAGGGTGACCAGGATCGTTGAAGGTCTGGAAGAAATGTTTTATGAGGAATGGCTTAGGGAGCTGGGAATGTTTAGCCTTTCAAAAAGAAGGCTGAGAGGGGACATGATAGCTATGTTTAAATATTTGAAAGGATGGCATATTGAAGAGGGAACAGGTTCCATGGCTTCAGCGACTAGGACTCGGGGCAATGGTTTCAAACTACAGGAAAAGAGATTCCATTTGAACATTAGGAAGAACTTCATGACAGTTAGAGCTGTTCAGCAGTGGAATATGCTGCCACGGAGGGTGCTGGAGTCTCCTTCTTTGGAGGTTTTGAAGCAGAGGCTGGATGGCCATCTGTCAGGAGTCCTGTGATGGGGGTTCCTGGATTGCAGGGGGTTGGACTGGATGGCCCTCGAGGTCTCTTCCAACTCTATGATTCTATTCTATGAAGAGAGCTAATGTCAAATGAAACATTTAAAACAGAGCTGGGCCACATTTCAGGGGCTCAAGGACTACGCACACCGACATGCTGATCCACATTCACTCCAGCCCCACCCCCAAAACATGCTCTGGCTTAAATTTAGAACCCTTTGTGCCCTCTTATAGCCCACTTCTAAAACAAATATATAGAAGGGGGTTCATGACATGGCAGAGCTGTTCTCTAAAATCACTGTAAGACACAAATGGATGTTAGAGGAAACAAAAATAAAAACACAGGTATGTTTGGCAGGTTTGGGTAGGTTCCTGTGTGCTGCATGTTGCTCACCCATGCTTAAGGCATGGCAAGCCGCTGTTGATAAAAAATATCCCAATCCCTAGATTGCTGATCACTTTAAAACTCTCTGCCTGGGTTCGGCGAGAACAGCTTCCAAGGCTGTTGTAGAAATGCACTCCAGTCACATGGACGCAGACCTATTTCACCGCTATGGTTAGCTAGAAATTTAGGACACTCTAAGTTCCAGGTAATAGGAAGCAGGATTTGCCCTCTCAATAGTCTTCTCTCTGAACATAGCACTTTGCATTGACCTTCAAAAGTGACTGTTCCAAAAGAGACAGGGGCCTGGAAAGAATAATGGGACTCACATCCCCATAAAATTCATCTTGTTCTTGGTTCCTAATGACCTTCATGAACACTCTTTTCTGAGTACTCCACACTTGTATTGCTCCAGTGAAATGATGTTGGGAGGGAGATGAGAGAGCAGCCTTGCACCTTCCACTTCTTGACAACAGCCCTTTCTGCTCTTGCAGTTCACATGCATACATTTATGTGCATGGGCACAATACAGTTTCAAGACACACAGATCCAAGTACATGCCTCTATCTTACATTACCACTGATGCAAGTCTTTGACAGCTAGGTGCACAGTTAATGAAGTGTGAAAACCAGGAGCCCTTCTGTTGAGCCCCAGTGGATGGTCTGCAGGAATTCTAAGCCAAAAAGACTTTAAGTGGCATCCATGTGTTCCAAATTGGGCCACTGCTCAGTGCCCTGTTATGTATACTGGTCTTCTCTCTAGTCATCAAGGCGATCACATGGATGTTTGTACGTGAACTCCAACCCTGCCTGCAATCCATAGCTTTATGTTTGCCTCTGAAAAACCTAACATACAGATGACCTCCCCTCTTCATCTGCACATCCCAGTGCATTGGCTGTTTAGGAAACAGAAGGCTGAACCTGCCATTCAGCCAAGCAGAAGGGCCTCCCTCAGCCAGCTGCCACTGTTGTTTCTTTCATTGCACAATGGCTCACTGTCCCAGGCTAGCATTTCTATTGTATTGGGTACTGGCTCACAGATAGATCCTGTATTGTCTGCTAATGCATTTGCTTGCACAAGAGGAACTGGGCTCTTTTAGCATACTGGAAGAGGGGAAGCAGAGCCTTTATTCCCTCTGCCATGGCTCTGTGTGAGTGATCTCACATGTACCTCCACGTGCACCAGAGTTATCATCACTAATAGTTGTTTGTATTAGAAATATTATTTGCTGGATAAGACCTCAGCACTGCTAGTTGCAGGGTGTCACACAGCAGGAGGGAAAGACAAGGCAAGCCAGTTCCTGCTAGAATCAGCCACTGAAAACCACCTTGCAGTATCCATGGCATACCTGACAGGCCGATAAGGCACGTGGGAAGTGCAGAGAGGGAGACAGAAATCAGATAAGCATTCCCCGAGACGAGAGAAAGTTATGAAACCACAAGCAACAAAGGTCCATCTTCTCCTGTTGTGCTTTGTGTAGCGCCTGTGTGGCCCTGCTGAAAAGCCTCTTTATGGGACAAAGCAGGCTGCAGAATAACTAGAGCTTTGTGGGCACGACAGAGAAGGTCAGTCATGGATCAGAAGCAGACCATGAGACCAAGATGCATGTTCAAAGAGATTCTGCTCGCATCAAGTTAGGTGGTTGCAGATTTTGCTGTAAAATGACATAAAGACCACATACTGATGCAAGTTCATGAAGAGGGTGGGGTTATAAAGCTCTTTTGAGCCAATCCATACCTCCCAAGCAATGCAAAAACAGGAAAACTTCCAGGCAAACGAGCTTGGATGTGCTTCTGAAAAAGAAGTCGCTATGCTACCCTTTATTGAACAGTGGCATTACTTATCGCAGGCCTGTGCCATTCCAGACCCATTAAGGTGTATAAAACCCCACCACTGTTTAGGCAACTCCACTTAGCAGGGACAGAATAAATCTGTTTTTAACGGCAAAGACTGGATGGGCAGAAGCAATTCAGCAAGCCAGACAGGGTTTGCCTTTGTAGGTCTTGAGTGCACATCTTTATGTGTAAGGTTTTTGGTAGTATCTGTGGTCCAAAGCATTCCTGTACTTGTAGACAATGAAATCGTCTTAGCTTTGCATGAAGTGGTTGTGAACAAGCCTTCCACAGTCTGGTGCCCTCGGGATGCTTTTGACTTCAACTCCTATAATTGCCAGCCTTAAGCTATGCTGGTTGGGGCTCGTGGAAATGGCTGCTGTTTCTCTGCAAGACAGAACCTTGAGCCCATAAACTAACGGAGCCATCAGACTGAATACCCTGCCTAGTACAGCTCCCAGTTTTAGAGAAATCATATAATGCACGTGGATGTTCTTTATTCCAGGACTTCATCTCTGGTGGCAGAAATCATTGTTCTGACCAAAGTGACAGACAAGCGTAAGGAGAACAAGGGAAAGAGGGAGAGATTACGAGAGAAAGAGACAATTATGTATGCAATTCTCATTGACCAGGAGGTAAAGGCAACATCACAGGCCATTGAGACTATTCCAGGAAAGAAAAAGGTGACAGGTGTTGGCCCAAAGTTCAAAAATGCAGAACACATTGTAGTCAAAATGGGACACAAGATGGTAGGAGGATTTGCTATTCTAGCTGGTCTAATAAAAAGAACCAAACTACCAAATTAATGCTTTGCCTCCAGCCCCTCCCTCACAAGCCACATACAACCGTTAAAATAACCTCCCAGAAGATATTAAGTTATTTTCCCACTATACTTTAATTTCTTTGTATCTTAAAAACAAATGCACTTCCATTTTTAAAAAGTCCTCCATCAGATACACTAAACAAACACCTGTACACACTCAACAAAGTCACAGTCCAAGGGATGACGGCGGTGGAGAAAGACTGCCCCCAAAGGGATGGGCAGGTTTAATGCACAGCATGAAAAAAAGTTTAATTTAAAAAATAAAATAAAGCAAAAGCTAGTGTTTTATTGCCCAGCAAAATGTAAAGCCAGGTCAAAAGAAAAAAAAAATTTTGAGTAGGGGAGTGAGGGAGAGTGGACAGAAGTGCCTCCCAAATATATAGGGTTAGAGGCCCCGCCAGAGAAACGATTTGAAAGAACTACTGAGCAATGAAGTTCTCTCCACTGTTCCTGGAATGGGGAGTACCAAGTCCTTTGTGCTTCAGTCTGCCTTACTGACTTGTTCTAGAGTCTCGACTCAGAAAGGACAAGCTTGATCATGCGAGGCTACTTCTGGGACTTTCCGTGGACATCTGCAGACGTGCCAATAAGCCAAGTCTCTCCCAGCACCGCCACGGTTGGTTCATGCCCTCGTGACACAGATGTCTCAGGACCTCCTGTTGCTTGCTCTCCACAGGAAGAGCCTGGGGAGAGCCTAAGCGGGGAGAAGTTCTGACTTCTCTATGGGAAGAGAGCAGCTAGGCTGACTCCCACCAACTCTTGGAGACCATCTCTCTATCTACAGGGAACTCTGAACAGTCTTACACAAGCAAAGCACCTTCAAGAATATTACACTACCAAAATAATAATAATAATAATAATAATCCACATCATCACTCTCATGGGTGGCACATTTTAAGGATGAGGAAAGTAAAAATCGACCTGCTTCAAGGGAAGCTAGCCTCTTTACTATTTTCATCTTGCCTCCTCTCCCAGTAGAAGTGAAGAGGCCCCGATGCAAAAAGGCAAGAGCTGTATGTTCCTCCCCTGAGCCCCAAATCTGGGACCCCAAAGAGTTTTGCCAGCTTTGACTGAAAAGGAAGAGTAAGAAATATCTAGCCGACAGACAGACTCGAGTTTGTCGATCTTCTCAGAGGCCTGTCCATCATAGGGAGAGAACTCTTAACATCCAGACATTGAGACTGGTAGGGTATGGTTATTTCAAGCTCCTATGTGGTTGGCGCCCAACAAAAAATTAGCATGTCCTTCAGTGTTGTACCAGGTCCTAGATAGTATTCTTCCAGCAAACATATATTAATAGAGAAGCTAGTGCTTTTGAACTAATATTTGGATTTATATTGCTTTAAACAGGCAGTAGATAAGTTAACCAAAATGTGTTCTTTTTGTTTAATGTTCCATTATAATGGAGATCTTGACATAATGCTTTTTTCAAATATCCTTGTGCAAATTTGCTTTAGGTGATTCCAAGATCATAAAAAATTTAAATAGAAAAAAAGCCATTTAAACTTGAATGTCCAGCTTGAGCCTTGAAGCTCGCCTCCAAACCACCCTCCAACAGGAAAACAAAACAAAACATCCTTTCTCCAGCAGACTGCTGAACGGAACAATGTTGGTATAAGCTGGAGACTAAGAAAGCTGGCAAAACCATTTAGCAACATTTTTCAGCAACTCCTTTTATTTTAGAACCAGCTGCAAGTTGTTCCTCTTCTTGAGACCAACGGTGTCTCACCCTGTTTACACTCTTATCTCATCATCTTCCTCATCCATGAAGCAGAATTCCTTGTCCAGTTCTTTCACAGGGTCATGCCTGGCTTCCTCTGGAACACTGTAGTTCTGTCCCTTAGAGGCCAAGCAGCGTTGTTCCTCTCCCACAGAAGCACAGCTGGAGATGGAACTGCTATCCATAGTCAGGCGACTTGTAACACTGCGGGCAGAGCCAGGACTGTAAGTCGCTGCGCGGCTATTGTCAAACTGAACCAAGGAATCCGGTGGAAGTTTGCAATCCTGGCTGAAAGAGTGGGCTGGGGAAGCCCCCGTGGGGCCTGCTTCCTTTTGCAGATCCTCTGCGCCATGGTAACCAGAATCCTCTTGTTCCCATGGGTCCTTATCCATGATGCTCAAGACATCTCCAAGCATAGAAGGCCCCAGATCAATGTGGAACGACAGGATGGACTCAGCATGCTTCAGGCCACAACCGTTCTTAGGGACTACTAAGGGCAAGTCGGTTATATCTCCAAAATCCCGTTCTTCCAACCCAGGACTCTGAGGCCCTGAACTGAGGGAGGCAGAAGCACCGTTCATGTGTCTCTCTTCAGGGGTCTTTTCTCCTGGTGCTTTCTTGACAGGGCTTGAGGAGAGGCTCTTGGGCAACTTTTTCCCACCGCTCCTCTCCATGTCCTTCTCGGTGAGCTGAGGGAGGGAGACTGCGTTCTTCACAAAAATGGCTGAATCCCTCAAAGAGCCCAACATGTCCCGCCGGTCGCCACGTGTCACAGACTGAGACCGTTTGCTGCTGCGGAACTTCCGTGAGAGCAGGCCCGGTTTGGATGAGGTGCTAGTTTCCTCCGCGGCCTCCTGCTCACCCTCCCCAGCCTTGCTGTTGAGGAATGAGGTGTCTCCAAAGGCATCTCCACCTCGGCCTACATGCATGGTGTGACGGAAATCACCAAGGGGAGCGCTGATCATCTCAGCTGTTAGGTCAGCACGAGAGTGGCGCTTGGAGTTGGTAGAATTTGTCACCAGCTGCTTCAAAATAGGCATTTTTGCAGCAAATGTGAACTCCTATGTCCAGAAATCTGTGGGAGTGGAATTTCTTTCTGTTCCACAGGAATTGGAGATGTACTCCTGGAGCCTCAAAGGTAGATCGCAGACTTCCTGTTGGTGTTCAAGCAGTTCAAACCTTAAGACATACAAAATGAGAGTGTTAGATTTTGTCAAGAGAATAGATCCATTGTCATTTCTGCTCTTTTCTATGAGATTTAAAGTGGAAAAAAACGGACTATTTTTTTAAAAAAACTATTATTGGGAGAACAAATGTGATAAATTTTACTTATCATGGGGAATACCATGACCAGGTGCCCTCTCTGCCACCTGTTATTTACATACTCAATACTGCAGGGCAGTCTCAAGATCCCTGCTTACCTTCTGATGGTTCTTGCTCTCTAAATTGGACTTAGCACCGTCAAAAATGTTAGGGGAAATGTATGTCTTCAGATGCTGTGGGACTGCCTCTCCCATCAGACTTCGCCAGTAGAGCCAATTGAGATGGATGGTGGGAGTTGTGGTTCAACAAAATGTGGAGGCCATGTGTATGCCACCTCTGAAATGTGCTACTCCCAGACTGCCTGCCCTGAAAAGTAGGATGCATAGCCCCACATCATGTTCCAGAATTCCTTTAACTGATACAACATTGATTGTGGGTCCTGGTGGCAATTTTAGTGTATTGTACAGTGGTACCTTGTATAAAGGAATTAATTCATTCCAAATGAAATTAATGAAAACAGAGTGATCCCATTTTTATGTTATACGGATTCTCCCCATAGGCGATTTATGTTAAGCAAATTCCCCCTATCTCCGGAATTTTCTATGTTGTACAAATTTTATGTTATACAAGCTGCTTGTTATACAAGGGTCCACTGCATTTTAACGTATTTTAATTGAATTGCATTATATTGTACTGTATTTCAATGTTTTAAATCACTTTTCATTGTCCATTTTAATTTTGAATTGTAAGCTGCTCAGAGACCTTCTGGTAGTGGGCAGCATATAAGTTGTATAAATAAATAAATAATAAAATGTTCATGCAGGGTCCTGTTTTCTCTCTTCTGTCAGTTGGGCGTATGGGGGTGATGTGCTCTGTCTTTGGCCTAGAAAATTGCTTCCTCTGCCTCACTCCAGTTTCCTGTGTCTTGGCTTTATAACATGGAATGCAGGCAGGTGATAACTTGAGTGCTTAAACTTCAGTGGGGATGAGGACTTCATTTGCATGCAAACCAGAAAAGGAAACTGGGTGTGCTCAAAGAAGAGAGGAAAGTGTGAAAGCAGCTAAGCAGAGATGGGGCAGGGCAAGGGAGAGCACATTTCAAAACAGAGCTATCAAAACAGTACTCTCTTTTCCCTTGGAAAATTTCCTTTCACATCCAATTTACTGCTTGGGGGCAGGTTTGTAGGCTCAGTGGAGCAACCACCCTACTCAGAAAAAGGATTCAGACAGAAACGAATGCCTCTGCCTCCTCTTTAGGCAATGCGACTGAAACAAACACTCACATGAAAATGGAAGAGTATCTGAGACATCTTCCCCATCCCCTCCTTTGCCTGTGGGAGAGAGTGCTTGTTTTCCCCACTTCCTATCACACTGCTCCTTCTCCATGACTCCCATTAAGGTCCTGCTAGATTTGGCTTAAGGCTCTAGTAGCCAAGATTTTGCTAGTGCTGTTAGCAGCCATCCTTTTGAATTCCCTGGCTAACTTAGGACTTTAGATACAGAAGAACTGTTTTTTTAATTTTTATTTTATAAAAGAACAGATAAAATAGGAAAATAACATAAGGAACAAAAAAATAACACACATTGATGTAACAAAAATATAACAAATATAACAGACATAAACCCCGTGCAACCCACCCCCCTCGGGACTTAATAAAAATTACCACTTTCATGATATTGACCAGCCCATTTCCCTCCAGAAATACATTGAATCTTCTCTGGGTGTATACCCTTTACTCTTTTGGAATACATATACCAATATTTTATCCCATATTCCATTAAAGTCATTAGATTTGCTCAGCCCTTTCCTAATTTTAAGATACAGAATTTCTGTTGGTCACAATGCACAATGTTTTCTGCCCCTCACTTAGTCCAGCCCTACTCTGTGGTAGGTAGGTAGGTAGGTAGGTAGGTAGGTAGGTAGGTAGGTAGGTAGGTAGGTAGGTAGGTAGGAAAGAAAGAAAGAAAGAAAGAAAGAAAGAAAGAAAGAAAGAAAGAAAGAAAGAAAGAAAGAAAGAAAGAAAGAAGGAAGTCACTATTGGCAAGTTACTTCAGTCCTTCCACAGAAGTCCTCTATAAAATGTTCAGCTACCATTGAAAGTGTGATGTATGAACAACCTCTGCTCTGCTCTTAGTATTTTCTAAAGGTTGTGCAATCAGAGAAAATTTGAATTTTGAACCCCACAAAGAAGAGAGCGATTTCTGAAAAGAAATGTGCAGGTCCCAGGAGGAAAGTTAATCAATAATCCATGAAAATTATGTGAAGAACTTATGCCACAAAACCAGTTCTGTTTCTTTACTGCAGAAGGTACTGAGAACGGAACAAAACCAATGCTGAAATCAAAATACTGTATGAGGCTTAGATTTCAGCCACCAATCTGGAATCTCCTTCCGAGTAAACATATACTGTACAAGGTGGTGTGATTTGTTGTACATGGCATATTCTAGTATGAGCTGAAAACTCATTGTTGAAGGAGAACACCCATCAGGCAACTTTGCCAAGGACTGGCCATGCCTTTGCACCAACCTTATGCGTGTCTGATCAGAAGTAGGGTGAGTTTTAAAAAAATCTGACACTTATTCACAGATATAGATTCAGGATTTTTATTCCCACCCACTGTGTCTCCTTGGAGAACAGCAATCTTGTGTGGCCTTGAGGAAGTTGCACAGTTCCAGAGTGCCACCAGACAGAACTGATGAACTTTCTCCAAGTACTTTAAAGGAAAAAGACCTATAAGTTTGTCATAAATTGGAATAGACTTGATGGCACATAACTAAGATTGCAACCTCATCCACTCCTTTGAAAACCTTTCCTTGCAAAAGAAAATCTCGCTCCTCAGACTTTCTACCACTATGCCTCCAACAATGACTTCTACTTTCCCTTTGAGTTTATTTTAAGAAGGTGCACCCATCCACCCACCTCCCTGTACACTCCCTGCACATTCTTGGCCTGCCTTTTGCTATTACATTCACTGCACTGTGAATTGGCAAGCAGGGTCTGATCCTTTCATTTCTGCATGACACTAAAAAAATACCCTTTATAAGTTTCAAATAATGAATAAAAACATTTTGATCTGTATGTACCATTAAAAGGGAAAGTAAATACCCTTATTCTGCTGTCAATTCAAAATATTATGAAATTAAACAGAAACTTTGGGACTAGTTCTTATTCTTCTGAACGAATTTTCAAAGTTACCCTGAAGTCATGGGAGCTAGAAGCAGAGACACTCCAAGGACGGCCGCTGCACCCAGATGAGAACCTAGAGAAGGCTGGTGACAGCCAACAAGACACTTCATGCCCCTTGGGTAAGGCTGTCTCACCTTGAGATGACTGGTTTGTCAGAATGTCAGTGTGTATACAGGGGGAATGCCGTGCTGAGTAGCAGAACAAACAAGACTCTGTCCACCATTCTGAATCAACACCACCACAAAGGCCTATACAATTAGAAAAGTAAAGGCCTCTAAGAACACAACAGCACTGCCCCCCTCGCTAAAAGGTAGGTCTTTCAGTATCAGTCACATATTTCTGCTAAAGGGAAAGGGTTCAACAGCTAGTTAATGCATCCTCAAGCTTTAAACAAAAACTACAGGGTGGGTGAATATGACTACTTGGGAAGTAGAACAGAACAAAAAGCTTTAAGTCACAGTTGCTGGAAAAAATTGAAAGCAGATATGACTACAGGCCATAAAAGGAGTAGAAAGAAAGAAAGAAAGAAAGAAAGAAAGAAAGAAAGAAAGAAAGAAAGAAAGAAAGAAAGAAAGAAAGAAAGAAAGAAAGAAAGAAAGAAAGAAAGAAAGAAAGAAAGAAAGAAAGAAAGAAAGAAAGAAAGAAAGAAAAAGAATTCTCAAAAATACATACTAATTTAGCTGATACAGAAATGCAAACAGCCCACCCACACCCTAGATTCCTAGAAGATGGGAGCACTTTCTGCAAACCTGCAAAAAAGATCTACTTTGATTTTACCTCCTGTTCCCCTCTGTGAAAGTCAAGAAGCCCCACTGCCATAGTCTAGAACAGTGTTAGAGAACCTATGGCACAGGTGCCAAAGGTGGCACTCGGAGCCCTTTCTGTGGGCACCCAACATCACCCCTTCACAGCCACCTGTATTCAGATTAAATTGCTGTATTGGCACTTTGCAAAAAAATAGTGGGTTCTGAATCACAGTTTGGGCACTGTGTTTTCCATCACTAACCTAGAAGATCATCATGGGGAATTTGTATAGCATAAACTACACGCAGATGCCAGGACCATAGCTAGAGTTGTGATGTTCAATGCAACCAAAGAAAAAAACCAAACCAACCAACCAAGGCAGACCTCAGTTTCTTGAGAATCACAGCTCTCATTTTTTAATTTTAAAAAAGCAAACTCCTGTGCCTGTAAATACAGGATGGCACATACGTTCTAAAGCAAAACTTTAGAAGAGCCTCGGAGAAGGGAATGGAAAGATTCCCAGTCATCAGGGTATAAAACGTATGTCTCCCTCTTGTAGAGATTATTGATGCCCCCTTCAGCAGGTGGAACAAGTTAAGCAATGCCAGCAGAATTAATGCATTGGAAATCCAAATTCTCCTGACTGTGCATAATGTACACAAACCACAGAATTTACCATTATGGGTTTAGATTTCATCCTTATTCCCCCACAGTGTACATACCTCTTTATTAAGACCCTGCTGCATATCCATGGCAGAGGAAAGTATCAGCAGTTGATATTAATAGGCTGAAGAAACAGCCTCTATGGCTCTAGATATGCTGACTGAGGATCTGAATCCCTTTACACACATGCTTATTTAAGAAAGCCATGCTTGCACCCTCTCCTGATTCTCTGTTGTAACTCCTATTAAACAGGAGCCTCCTGCCTGCCAAGGAGGCTCAGTTGCACATGCTGGGCGTCAAAGCACCAAGTGGGGGAAGAAAGGAGGGTGGTGGTGGGATTGCTCTTTAACCCAGGCATGTTCAAACTTCAGCCCTCCAGATGTTTTGGACCACAACTCCCACAGTCCTTTGTCATTGGCAATCTAAGCTTAGAATTCTGGGAGTTGTGGTCCAAAACATCAGGAGGGACAAAGTTTGGACATGCCTGCTTTAACCCATGGCGTATCTACCTTGCAGGACATTAGGCTTTGGTGCCACCTCCAAGAGATTGGACAAACATGGAGAAGTACATAGGTGTATCTCTTTCACGATACCCCTGTTTTGATCTGGAAGTGCTGTACCAGGAACTCTGGGCTGGTGCAAGAAGCAAAGGAAGGACCAGAAGCAAATGAGCCTTCCTGAAGCCACACCCTGTTGGTCCTGGAGACATGGGCACAACATTTGCTTTAGCCTGAGTATTACTGGTGGAGAAACTGCTAGCTACTGGGATTGGAGAGAAAGCAAAGGATCCTAGTGCTGCTGCAGTGAAAAGCTGAGCAACATCTACAAAAAACACAAAACATAATTTCCTTTCGAGCTACCTAGGGTGGATGCCTCTGGCATCTTTGTGTACAAATTATGGCTTGTAGTTATACAATGAATATAAAACCCACATTTTGATACAGAGCTCTGGCTCGCTGTAGTTAAATAAATAAAATAACATTTGTCTTTTGATACAAATTCTGCAACTGAAAATGTAGTGAACACTGGCACCCAGCCTGAGCACTGGTGCAGAAAACCATCCACTGGGCATGGAGAACATCCTAAATGCAAAGTCCCCCTTCCTCACAAACAGATGTCACCAGCCATGTGTCCTGTTTTTCTGAGCAAGGGCCTGGGGTGGTGACCCTCATTCTTTTCCAGCTCTGGATATCTAGAACAATCCCTCCTGATCAGAGATAACTGTAACTCAGTCCATGTGTTTGCAAATTTCTCTTCCCTATTTTGATGGCTAGGAGTTCATTGCAGAATACGGGAACTTGATCTATCGTGTCATGTTTTGCATTCATCAAATACTGTAAGTGCTGTAACAAACATGCCGCTGATTTGCACTGTGAAGAACCTGAGGAGCTGGGGAGCATGGAACGTAGAATTCAGTTACTGGAAGCTTTGATGCTTCTTTGTTGAAACATCACCAAAGCTTTTGTGCCTGATCATTCAGAGGGAGTGCAACCCCATCTAAACAGCTACTTAATTAGTCAATTACATTTCTATCCCATTTGTTTTGTAACAGGGCACTACTCTGGGAGGCTAAAAGCAATAAAAACAAAAAATAATGACCTACAAGTTTTGTATAATTACTACTTTGGGATAATCATTTCCAAAATCCCCTGTTAGAAAAATAACACTTCCAAGCTCTGGTTGAGAATTATAGCAGGGCACATGCTCAGTTTTCTATTCATGTAAATGAACAGCACCAGACAATAGTTACCATTGGTTTCTATAGATGCAATATACTATAACTAACCAAAGCCACATGCACCACTAATGAAAGAGGCCGGTTGGCAATTGCTGGGAATAAGGAAGAGTTGAAAGACTAAGGTTGTGCATCTTCTGCTGAGGCAGCATTTGTGCAAACTGGAGTAACTCCCTGGAACTGTATTGCCTAATGGCAAAAATCCAGACACAGGGCTTATGCTTCACTTGTTCATGACTTCACTAAAAAGTGAAATCTCAGGAGCGTGCATGTTATATGACGAAGATGTTTCAGGAGTGACGAGAAATAAGACGCGAGCAGATTTTCCATTTTCTTGCCTAACAGATTAAAAGTGACCTCAAAACCCCTTACTTAACTGGCTTCTGTCCCATCCCCATCCCCTAGTAACAGGTCCCTTTGAATGGGACAGGAAGGAATAGGTCATGCCTTAACTGCACTTTGTGAGCTGAAAGGAGTGAGAAAGAAACACAAACATGCCAAACAGACCCAGGAGAAGGGCCAGAGAGTGTGTTCCTCAACCAACGGCTCTGTGCACCTGCTGCATTTCCCCCTCCTTCATCAACTTATTCTGGTAAGGGAAAGGAAAGGACAGGAGGCTATAAATGTAAGAGCACAACATCTGGACCTCCCCCAAACACCCAACTTTGGTTCAAATTCCTTGAATAAGGGAAGATTGCACACAGGTCTCATCTGTAACTTCACCCAAAGATTCATGTCATAAACCAAGACCATGTGTATTTTTCAATCTTGAGGAACCACAGTGAGACTGCAGAACATTCACACGGGACACTGGATGCAGCTTCCCAGGAATCTCAGCTTTCTTTTAAAAGAAAAAGAAGCTTCGGTTCAGATAATTATACAGATATTTATGGGAAGTCATAGTGCCTCCTAGTGAAGTCTCAGGGACCAGAAAGGTAACCAAAGAACATTCCTGATGCATGCATGGGTGGGTTGCTAAGCTTCCTCATGATTACCAAAACCCAACCAACCAACCAAAAATATGTCAGAATACAAGAACAGATTTCTTTAGACAAAAAACCTCCTTGAAACCTAGAGTCTGATGACAACGTGACCAGTTCCACATGTCAAGAAATGTTCTTTCTCTTGCTCATGTGTTCAGATGTCCCTTCCTCTGAAAAGGTATGAGAACTGAGAGGAGCAAAAATAAAATAAAAAAAATAAAAAAATAGGTCATTAGATGGGAAGTTACACATCATCTCTCCCCTAGGACACAAAGCTCCAGACAGGCCATCAACTGATGTGCTCACCAGTCCCGCTCAGCTAAACTTCTGAAGCCTAGACTGAACCCCTTCTAGGCACTTAGGAAGAGCAGGCCAGCTAACCACTTTTCTCCTAAATAGGCTATCTAGGTAGTTTTACCTATATCCTCTTTATACTTGGAAGGAGTTACTTCACATCTATCACAATTAACAGACCCTTAGTTCACACTGTAGGGACAGAGGAACCAACCCATATATGCCTCTCTTTTTTTCTATCATGTACAAGTACAGATCTCTTTAGTGTCGGAAATATAGAGTAAATCGTGTCCAGCTGATTTCTCCCCTGCAAGATAGCCACTCCATGTCTTCATATCAAGATAGGGGTGGCATACCTTTGGTGCTCCTGATACTTCTTGTAATTCCTTAATGATGAATGGGAGCTCACATCCACAATGTCAGTGTTTCGCCACCTTGTTTAAAAGCAGAAAAGAGTTCGCAATGAAGATAAGCGGGTATAAATGCAACAAATAAATAAATAAAAAATAAATAAATTCCACGACCTGGTTATTTAAAGGGATGATCACGCCATTTTTTTAAAAGCAAAGCCAATATACTCTGAACAAGATGCCTGCACAAATCTTGTTTGAGAGGATAAACACCTTTGTTCTACATACCCGGGTTTTGCTCGCCACACATGACATGACATAGGCATCAGATCAGAAAGACCAAATATGAGATGGCTTGCCTTGATAAAGAAAACGATGGCTTCGTTGAGTTTGCAAGACCAGGAAAGGCCTGTTAGTGACAGAAGGAGGTCACTAGTTCATAAAGTTAGTAGGGCATGATAGAAGTGATTTGACGGCATGGAACAAAAACTGCAGTCCATCTTGGCTGATGGGAGAGACACAGTTAACTAAGCCAGCTTTGCTGACTGCTTGGACACCCCTTTTGTTCTTGGTAACCACTGACGTAGCCTCCTACAGCAGAGAGGAAGCTACCTTTTCAAGCAACAATTCCACATTGTAATTTACGGTTCAGTGTGCACAAGTGAGCACATGTAGCTGCCATGAAGACATACCCTAGGGAAGGTTTTCCTAGTGATATTATAAACAGCCACAGATGACAAAATGAGTTACTCAAAGCAAAAATGATAGTAACTAGAACAAGTCCTGTTGCAATCTCACATAAGACAGGAGGGGGGTGGGAAGCCATGACTCCCATCTGTATCTGGGAGGGCTAAGTAGAAAAAGAAAAAAAAATAGAATATACAGCATTGCATACATAATGAGTGGCAGGAAGGAGAGGAAGAACCAGTTAGACTAGGCAAAGAAGAACATATGGACAAAATGATAACCTTACAAATGGCCCTGCTGGGATGCTGACTCACAGGATGCCAATGTTTACAGAAAATACAAAGTCAGCAATGAGAGATCTGTAGTTTGCCTTTTGCTTCCCAGCTATGTTCAATTCTAGAAACACGGCTATTGCTCACAACATCATCTGATGCAGGCTGGCTTATTTCACAGATCCTTCTACTGAAAAGGCAGAATTCTCTTCACAAGCAGAAATGGATCACGTTAGAGAAAGCCAGAATTTTGTGGAACTGAATCACTACTTTAAAAAAAAACAAGGGTCATGATCTTAAGTTCAGCCTTGCCCAGACAAACCCAAGGCCCTTTTCTTTTTCCCTCCAGTTTCTAGTAATGGACAACCAGATGAACATGGGGAATCAGCAAGCTCAATCGCCCTGAGTTGCTGAACAGGCCTCTCGCCTTCAATACTGGAGATAATACATAGCCAGCATTGTTAGTCTGTGGAACTCCCTGCCACAGGATGTGGTGATGGCATCTGGCCTGGATGCCTTCAAAAGGGGATTGGACAGATTCCTGGAAGAAAAGTCCATCACAGGTTACAAACCATGATGGAGATGTATCATCTCCAGGCTTAAAACCGGGGTGCTTCAAGGACCAGATGCAGGGGAGGTGGTATCAGGAGACAGATATCTAGTCTTGTGCTCTCTCAGACACATCTGGTGGGGCCACTGTGAGATACAGGCAGCTGGACTAGATGGGCCTTCGGACTGATCCAGCATGACTCTTCTTATGTTCTTATGTTCTTACCAGGAGGACTGTATCCTCCATGAATGTCTCTAATTCTTCTGCACTGATGGCTGTCAGCATACGTTGTGAAGTGAATTCCATAGTTTGACTATGATGTTGCATTTACAAAGTGCTTCATTTTCACCACAGAGAATTTCTCACTGTTCAGCTTCATTGGATGACACCCGACCTAGGGGTTTTGGCATCGAAATATGAATAATCTTTCTATCCATTTCCTGCACAATTTCACAGATCTGAATTATATTCCTCTTTATTTTCCCTTTGCTTGAAAGCTAAAAAGTTCCAGATATTGTAGCCTTTATTCTACTTGCCTTGAGTTGGTCTACTCAATAAATGAGAAATACCTGGACATACCTAAACTGCCCCATTGCCCTCTCTGCCTCATCTAATTATTAAAGTAAAATAAGAACAGAGAGCAATCCTCCCCCTCTTTTATTCTGTGGGGGAGGGGAGCGGGTTGGCTAGAGGGGGAAGAATAGAACCCCTTGTCCTCATCTAAAGTTCAGCAAGAGAGGAGACAAGATCCTGTGACAATCATGCTGTTATTTGAATAAAGCTGAAGGGAGAGTAAAGCTTTAATAAAGCGTCTCTGAATAATCTGCCAAGAAATGCTCCATGGAATGTCAAGATATTGGATAAAAATTTCAATAGGCAGATGGTGGTCAGTTTCAAGGTCAGATGGGCCCAAAACATTTGTGTGACAACAACACAAGAGGTTGCTTTATACTGGAGTCATCTATCCAGCTTAATAATGTCAACAGCCCCCAGCAGTGACTCTCTAGGGTTTTGGGCAGAAGACTTCCATAGTCATACCTGGAGGCGCTTGGGACAGAACCTGTAATCTTCTCCACACAAAGCATATGCTGTACTTGAAAGAGGATGTGGATCCACCTGGGAAGGCTTTTCACGTCTACTGCCTTCAGGCTTGATAAAAGGTTCCAAAGTGGTCACTGGGACAGGTGGAGCCCTACAGACAGGACATGGGTCAACCTGCCCCAGAATTCAGAGTTTAAGAAGAAGTTCCCCAAAAGGCTGTCAGAAATTGCTTAAAGCAGAACATATTATAAATACTGTATAAATATTATATTTTGTAAATAAATAAATAAATAAATAAATAAATAAATAAATAAATAATATTGTACGGAAGTATAGATTATCTCACTTTTAGCTGGCCGTGCATACTTCTAGAAGGAGTCAATTGGCAGCCAGCAGAAAGAGGAGGGTTTTAGGTGAAAAATGGCCTTTATTTTTACCAGTTTATTTATTTATTTATTTATTTATTTATTTATTTATTTATTTATTTATTTATAGCTCTCTTTTTTTAGCCAGACCCACTATCAAGTGGTCTCTTGTTACAGGTTTTAAGTTTAAAAAGTGAGGAGGGGAAGTGTGGCTCAAATATGAATCCCTCTTTTATTTGATGGGACAGGTTTGTTTTCTATGGCTTCAGAGACTAGGATGTTGGGCAATGGATTCAAACTACAGGAAAAGAGATTCAATTTAAACATTAGGAAGAACTTCCTGATGGTTAGAGCTGTTTGGCAGTGGAATATGCTGCCATGGAGGGTGGCGGAGTCTCCTTTTTTGGAGGTTTTGAAGCAGAGGCTGGATGGCCATCTGTCTGGAGTACTTTGATAGGAGTTCCTGCATGGCAGGGGGTTGGACTGGATGGCCCTTGAGGTCTCTTCCAACTCTATGATTCTTTGAATTCAGGTGACAAAGAACAACAGAACTGATTATTGCTGTCTGGCCTATTAGTTTTCTAAACCAGTTGAGTCAAGGAAAGATCTCTTTCATAAAGGTCTTAGCACTCCCTCCTTTAAGCGAGTGGGAACATTGCCTTCCCACAAGGAGGCATTACTCATTTCTCTCCGTCATGTGATCTTTCCAGTCTTGGGCTAGGCAGTGATGGTGGCCCTGCAAAGCTCCACAAGCCCGGAACTGTCAGTCCTGCATAGAAAGCTCTCTGCCGCAAAGCTTTTTCCTTTTCAATAATAAGCACTTCTGTGCTACTTTGTTCACCACCCAATTCCTTTAGGCTCAACATGGAATCCCAGGGGGACGCTATCAATCAGGATGGACAGTTATTCACCACGAACAAGCACTGTCCTGGGTTTGCCGCACTGGAGGGCCTGTGGTGCATTTGGCATCACAAGGGAACAAGCTGCAAGAGGAAAAGATCATAGAAGCAAGGCTTTCATCGGAATTACTGGAGCACAAATTGAATCTTCACTACCCGTAGCCTTCAAAAGAAGCTAAGAGTTCCATTAAAAAAAAAAGTGAAGGGAGGGTATAAGCAAACAAAGACTCCTTCATCAACCTGGTTTTATATCCTACTGTCTCCAGAATATCTTTCATTGCCATTACAGACCTTTCAATTTAAGTATAGGCCACCTTTTAGCCAGTCACGGCATTATCAATGTTCCCTAGCTTTTTGCCTCTGAGTGAATGGCTTATCTGAAATACTTTATAGTAAGAGATTGTTAAATAGCTCTCAAACTTTTCTGAAGTTCAAGGCCAGTCTCACCTGCTCTACATTGCAAAATCCATGCTAGGGAAAAGAGTCACAAGAATTCCAGGATCTACCACACTAATAATCTGAACCTAATTTACCAGGTCTTCACATAGTGAGACCTCCTTGGCAACCTGCATTCAGAGAGGCATGTATACCAGAAGAAAGTCAAGGGCAGAAAAGGTGTGAAGTGGGACTTCAAGTTTCCATATAGTCAAACACTGTGGGATTTGTTTCCTCTTATAAAATGGGTGAATTCAAAGTACTTTTTAAATTGACTTCACAATCCAAAAGCGTGATTTGAATTACTACACCTCTTTTTGCTCCCAAAGTGGCTTTTTGGTCTTTGCTGCTGGGATGTGCGCATGCCTTCTTTTTCAAGCCAGAACAATTCAAATGGGCTTCTTGCCGTGTGGTTAAGTCATGACTCATTCTTGCAAAACCCAGGGCATGTCTTTAGGTGATGCTTTAATGACATAGGCAGTTGGGGAGGGGGGTGATGAGCAGGACCAAAGGAATATATCCTCCCCATTCTTTATCTTCCCCTGAAAGTCCCTGAGATTTTTAAGTTTATTCTTAAATAGATGAGATTAGCACTAGATCACGCTTACTGCTTGGTCCTCATTGTTATTTCCCATATCTGGACCCCCACATCATTTCTCCATCAGATTGGGAAACAGAGGTGGGACAAGAGGAAGGAAGGAAAGAAGGAGCAGTGGGCTGGAATGCGAACCACATGACATCCAGTATGAACGGTCACTCCCAGATCAATTTACAGTGTGTCAGCACTGACTGTAAATTCAAATGTAATACAGGCTTCAAATTAAATTGAACCAATGTAGTCACACTCATTTTGGCTGGCCAACTATTCTGGGTAGGGCAAAAACATCTCCAGAAAGCCATTCGTGGTTAGAATATAAAAAAGACAAGCTATGCAGGCAAACACTTCAGTTTGGTGATCAGAATAAATTGCCCCATTGCATCAGAGCAGATGAAGGTGGTCAGGAGCTAACTGCAAAATTATTCCTTTCAAGAAGACTTTTACCCACAAGCAAGAACAAGACATGTTATAGAGCTTTGTGCCACAGTGTGTAAACTGAAGTACTGCAGGCAAAACGTTTCCCACAACACAGGTGCAATCCCTGGTAGCCTTCCATCATTCCATGGTCAGTAAATCGAGTACCCAACTTGGTGGGGGGCGGGGGACAATGTATAGCCTGAATAATTAAATTGTAAACTGTCCAGAGGGTAATTTAAGGGCCCCAGGGTGTGGGTGTGTTTTTTAAAAATGATAATGTTTTAATCAAAAGTGATAAATTTGATAGTCCAATTCACATTCAGCTCTCAGCGAGCCACCCTAGAAGTAATTTACTTTAAAGAAAATCCCAAATATACATACAATCCTTACATTCTGGGAAGGATGGGCTATTACTCATGTGGATCTTCTGATTATTGTTAAACATTTCAGAAACTGTCTCAGAAGCTATTATTTATTTATTTATTTGGTACACTTTTATACTGCTCCTTTTTCCATAGTGGAAATTAGAAGTTAATTCATTTCCATCTGTAAAAAGATAAATGAGCTTTAAATTCATTTGAAACCCACAAAAAAGAGCTGCTATTAAAATTTACTTTTTTTTACTCCTGATGATTAATTACAGTAAAAAAGCCAAGCCATCTTTAGAAAAAACAAGCTCAAGGCATATCATTTCTGGCATATTTCCAGAAGGTGTTGTTTCAGTTGCCAGCAATTTTTACTTCTTCTAACAAGGCATTCATAGTAGAAACTCAAGTAAAGGCCTTGATATATGACATTGTTAATACAGTACTACATTAAACGAGGTGTTATAGCACACCTGTACACGAAAGCTCTACTACTGAAGTGTTAGAAGGCCGTACTGGAGAGATGGCTCTTTGCAGTCTTGCAACAGACTACTTCCTTCTCATAAAATACAGTAGTTGGTAGCCAAGATGCTATATCTACCAAGACTTATTCACTAGGGCAATACCGTACTGCACCTTTTCAGGCCACAGACCTACCTTGACACCTCAGACATGAATTTGGGAACCCACACATTACAATATGACAGTGGTTTTACTATTGTGACTCACTCTAGATCCCAATTCATCAGCCAAACTCCAGTGTTCTATGGAAGGTTCAAGCCACAGTCAGCAGATCAAACAAATCGGTAACTTAAAAATCAGGCAAAGGAAACTAAAGCAAATGTATATTTGAAAAAAGATAATAAAGCTGACACGTGAAGGATCTGAAATGTGTTCTAGGCAGCACTAAACCTTGTCAAAATCCATCAGTTAATTAAGGGGTATTTTTTTAAAAAGGTAGTTAATATTTAACTACCATACAATGAAGCAAGTAAAACTATGAGGTCTGTTGTCCTGTGGGAAGAATCCATTACCGTAAGATGTTACAGAATCTTAACAATCTTTCCAGGTAAGGGTCAGATTTATTCTAACCTCCATGTGTTGTCTGTAAAAGGTTACATCTGCCTATTGATATTTGAGTTATAACACATCTAGCAGACAGAGATTAGCATCTGTATTCCAGAACAAGTGGACGACACACCAGCTTGTCCCTGAGGGTAGAGGTAAACACGCTAAAAGTCACTGCTATTACTCACTACTTTTAGGCAGTCATTACTTTTATGAATAACAACGATAATGAGGTTACTTTTTAACATTAGTGAAATGTCTCTCTGAAATGTTAACTATTTTCCTCAGCATAACACTAAAAATAGCCATTTTGCTAAAATGTAATACAGCCTGCAAAATCAAATGGTGGCTAGAAAAGACAAGCTATGAAGTTGTGTGTTATCTTTACCATCCATTTTTAATAATGGCTGCAGCATTCTATGAATAGAGTAGAAGGATGTCCTTGCCACTGCAGAATGTGAGTGTGACATACAGCAATGCCTTGAATTACGAATGCCTTGAACAATGAAAAACTTGAATTATGAAAGGAAATCCAGCGGCATAGGGTAATTTTTTTTTATTAATGAAAAGTTCAAGTACAGTAGGACTACTGTATCCATGGGGAATCGGTTCTGGGATCCCTCGCAGATAGTGAAATCCACAGATAGGAGCAAATGCTCTTATCCAGGTTGATGGCGGTGACAGGGGTGTTGGGGTAAAAGCTTTCACCCCCAACACCCCCAAACAGAAAGGAGGGTTAAAGGTCCCCCCCCCTTTCTCCTTGCTGCTGGGTTCAGTGGCAGCAAGGAGAAAAAGAAAAAACTTTATTCCCTCCTCATCGCTGCTGGCCAGCCAGACACCCTCCGGAGGGGTGGAGGACCCACCTGGCCAGCCAGCCTTTGAACTTTTGGCTCAGGTCCTGGGTGGCGGACTGTAAGTTTTGAACTTCCTGCTCAAACTTCCGGTCCACCGTCCAGGACCCAAGAAGGGAGTTCAAAAGCTGGTTGGCCAGATGGGTATGTCCCCACCCCTCTCCTCTGGAGGGTGGCGGGCATCAGCGGCACTAAGTTTTACAGTATTTATTTTCCCTGCTCCTAGCTGCCCCCTGCTTCTGCTGATCACCAGCCACGGATAACAGACCACAGATAACTGCAGTTGTTGAATCAGTGGATAAGGGGGTTGTACTGTAATCATTTTAAGGCATTCATAGGGGAAGGCTGACCCAATCCAGCACAGCTTGGGAAGAGCTTTCCCTGCTTTGCTGGGTTGCTAGGAAACCCCCTCAATGAGTTGTCAACATCAGCTGTGTGGGGGTGGTGAGCGGCAGCCAGCCGCTTTACTCCTGCTTTCAGGTCTCGCTGCAGCAATTTGGCTGAACCCAGACCGGAGGGCAGGAGTAAACCATTGCCACCCTCTCCTCACTACCACACAGCTGATTTTGACAGTTTTTTTCTCAGCCAAGCGAGGGTCAGGGGTGCACCACCCGCCCAAATCTTGCCTGGCTCAGAATCGGACAGCTGAGCAGGTTTTTCAATTTTGTGCCACAACAGCACCCTTGCTGCTGTGGCATGAAATTCAAAACCCTGCTCTGCTCTCCCATTCTCAGCCAAAGGGCGGGTGAGTGGGAGCCTGGCCCTCACCTGACTGAGAGCAACGGGGTGCAGCGAGATCTGGTAGCTGGAGTAAAGCCACTCCTTCACCACCAGCCACCAGATCTCACTGCACACCGTTGTTCTTAGCCAGGTGAGGGCCAGGTGCCCAGTCACCCACCCTTTGCCTGACTGAGAAAGAGCTGTCAAAATAAGCTGAATGGTGGTGGGGAGGGGGAGCAATGCTTCACTCCTGCCCTCTGATCTGGGTTCAGCCAAATGGCTGGAGCAAGACCCAGCAGCAGGAGTCAAGTGCTGCCGCTCACCACCGCCAGACAGCTGATGTTGACAGCTTATGGCGGCGGCGGTGGTGGTGGGGTTCCCGGTAATCCAGCAAAGCAGGGGAAGCTCTTCCCCTGCTTTGCTGAGTCAGGACAGACTTCCCATAGGAATGCATTGAAAGGCTATTGTAATCTGTTCCCTTCGGAATGGATTAATCAGTTTTCAATGCATTCCTATGGAACACTGCATTTTGAACCACAAAAATTCGAATCATGAAAAATCAATTGGAACAGATTAATTTCATAATTCAAGGCATCATATTTGTGAGTCATAAATATAAATGAACACAAAATGTACATCTTGAATGAAGGTAATCTAATAGGAAGTCGTGTGAGTCTGTCACAGCAAAATAGAAATCAGAAGCCATTTAGCATCTTGTTTTTTGTTTTCATAAGCTTCCATTTGCCCAAGACCATTTCTTCTGATAAGCAGAGTGGCTATGAATCTGTGGGCACAGCCACTCTCTTCATCAGAAGAAATGTCCCTGAACACGTCAAACTTTATAAATAATAAAATGCAAGTTAGTCTTACAGATGCTACATGACTTCTGGTTTCTCTGAAATAAAGGAACACAATAACATAACACATAAATGTAACTATGTGGTAAGTTGTTTCTGAAATGCCAGCAATCAGCAGTCAGCTGAAGCAGGTTCTAAAGGATACAATGAGTTACTTTTGAAAAACAACTTTCCAAATACTCCGTTGTCCACTCCTTGTTTTTTTTTTTTAAAAGGCACGTGCCTGTACAGTATGCTAAATGGCTTAGGCAAGTTTTGCATCCCAGTCCTCAACCTATCATCTCCCTGGCCACAAAGAACCGAAGAGGCTTAGAACTTTCCTTTGTAGAAAGTTTGCTTCTGTCCTAGAAGACAGCAACAGGGTGTCAATGAGGAGTCACAGTCCAGCTTTTCAGAGCCATGTAAAAACCGCCATCTGCTGGCATTGATCTGCTCAGGGGACTGTTTATCACTCTTTTGGGCTCTGAACAATCCTGCCAGACAATGACACCCGGAATGCACCGCTCAGCAGAAGCCCCATTGTGTCAGCAGAACCCAAGCCATTTTAATAGACCATCCCCCTGGGCACAACAACCTGTGAACAAAACAGTCCTGGAAAACACTACAACACAACAGCCCTCTCAGAGCTGCAAAGCAGAACAAAGGAGGGTCACTTACATCCCCTAGAAATCAAACCTGGGCACTCCTCACTCATATGCGGGGTTCTAGTTTCAGACATACATAAGGATGAAGAGCTGACCAATAACTAACAATTAGTGAAGCCCTTTCAGGTCACTGTGGATGTAAAATGAGCTTGCTCAGCCAGCAGACAAATCAGCCAGCCCAGTCAGGCAAATTATTACCTTGTTCCAAAGGAAGCAAAGGCTGAAGACTTCCATGTCTGATCACATTACTTTAGGGTGAGGCTGAAGTGCAAAGTCTTAGGTTAGTCTCCAGCTCTCTGAAGGCACCCCTCGCCAGGCTGAGGGACTCTGCAGGGCAGATTCCTCAGGTCTTCATCTGCACAGAGTCACGTAGACGGAAATTGGTCTCTTCAGGAAGAGAAATGCAGCTGGACAAAATTTATTTATTTATAATAGAGTATTTTTACCCCACCTTTCTCCTTGACAAGGACCTGTACCTTTGTACAGGAACTGAAGGAGAATCCATCATACCTACAATGCCATACTAGTATGAGCTATATTAACACAGGCACAGCTTGTAGGAAGGACACATAACACTCATGAGACCATCAGAGGGGCCAAGGAATGCCAGCGGCAAAATCCACCAGAGTGAATGCAATGTCGCCTTGGGCCATATCAGGGGAAAAGGTGGGATAGAAATATTGAAAGAGTGCATTTGCCCCGGGGCACGCAGCAATCTGGGGACACCTGGAGGGGGAGCAGGAGGAAGAAGCCATATGCCATCCCACCAGCAGTCCTCCTTTCAACCCCCCCCCAAGGCTTGGCAATCCTTAGTGTGGGGGGGAGGAGAGGGAACCAGGGAATGTCCCCCAAGCAGCACCTCCATCGATTGCTCCCCCTCCTCCTTCCCCCCATCCCTGCTAAGGCTTGGTGATCGTTAGCCCGGGGAAAGGAAGAGAAGGAAGCATGTGATGGAGATGCTGCTTACAAAAAAAAAAGTCCCATCACCTTCTTCCCTCTCCTCCTTTCCCAGGGCTGAGGATTGTCAAGCCTTTGCCGGGGGAAAGGAGGAGGGGGAAGCGTGCTACAGAGGTGATGCTTGAAAAAAAATCGCCGACCTGGCACTATCCTCGCACTGTGCAGTTTGCACAGGAGATCCTTGTCCAGGAGACCACCGAAGAGGGCATGAGAAAGAGGGACCCTTCTTCCCCAACTCTGCTGTTTCCCCAGGATTTGGCACCCCTTGTTCAGTGGGTGAGATGCAGTTGGGGGGGGCAGGAGGGGGTGCAAAAACTGACTTTGTCCCTGGGCACTCCAAATCCTAGCTACGCCTCTGCAACAAAGGCCAGGAATTCTAGTTGCCTTGTATGTAGACAAGATCAGTAGGAAATGTTTAACAATAATCAGAAGGTCCACACCAGTAACAGCCCAGCCTTCCCAGAATGTAAGGATTGTATATATATTTGGGATTTTCTTTAAAGCAAATTACTTCTAGGTTGGCTCGCTGAGTGCAGAACGTGAATTGGACTATCAAATTTACCATGTTTGCTCAAAATGATATCATTTTTAAAAAAATCAAAGAAAACCCACAACCACTGTTTTTAAAGTACATGGAGTTTTGAAAAACAAAACAAAATAAAACCCCAATACATTAGTATCTAACGGAGTTCATCTCTACCTGCCCAGATCCTAACAGCAGCTAACACTACAAGGACTATAAAGAAGAAAAGCTGCAATGATGATGACAAAGAGGAAGAAACACCACTCAGCCTTGTAAAGGGCTTGAAGTTATATATATATACAGTATATGAGAAAGGCTTTAATTTAGAGACTTCAGTTTAGGGTTTCTCCTGGACTATGATAGCCACTGCTAGGACTGGATATTCGTGTCTCTGCATTTTCCTGCAGCATCCTTGAGTTCAAAAACTGTTCTAAGAATGTCACTATCTTTCCTTTAACAGAGGTGGCAATCTGCCAAGATGCCTGTCGACCAAGACACTGCCATTTATAGCTATCTACCAAACAGTCCAACCAGAAATTGGTTTAAGGATTCAAATGCCATTTGCTAATTAATACAGAGATGCCAGAGGCCATGTTCCTTGGCTTGGAACTTGCTTCCAGGCATTTGTACTTCACTAAGTACTGCTAAGAAACAGCTATCTCCTAAGCATACATTATAAAGTTGAAGGACCTGTTTCTCCTGCTAACTTCACACATTGGAGATAAGTGTCCACCCCTAGCTGCTTGAGACAACTACTGGAATGATGAATCCCAAGCCAGCAGGAGAGGTCACCATTAGATGTTTGGCATCTGAACACAGATACACTTGTGCTCTGTTGTGTACCTGACACCTTTTGAGACACTCCAACGTTTCTTCAGACCTTCAACAGTAGATGGAAGGCACAATTTATGACCAAGCAAAAAAACAGAACTGCCACTAAGATGGCAATCATAGCCACACATTCTAGGGAATAAATTTCCCTTAATTTGGTGGAATTCACTTCACAATAAACAATAATGTCTTACGAGGAGTTGTTTAGGGAGCTGGGAATGTTTAGATTTACCAAAAGAAGGTTGATTGGGGATATGATAGCCATGTTTAAATATTTGAAAGGATGTCACATTGAAGGGACAGGTTTATTTTTGATGGCTTCAGAAATTACGACTTGGGGCAATGGTCTCAAACTACAGGAAAAGAGATTCCATTTGAACATTAGGAAGAACTTCATGACAGTTAGAGCTGTTTGGCAGTGGAATATGCTGCCACAGAGGGTGGTGGAGTCTCCTTCTTTGGAGGTTTTTAAGCAGAGGCCATCTGTCGGGAGTACTGTGATGGGGGTTCCTGCATGGCAGGGGGTTGGACTAGATGGGCCTTGAGGTCTCTTCCAACTCTATGATTTTTATGATTGCATACAAGTCTGGGAATCACAATTCTTTGGAAGGACTGGGACAATAAAAACACCTCCCTCCCTTCACTTCAGAGGCAGCCCAAGAACATCCAAGCTCCGTGCTTGAAGTAAACTGCCTGGCTTTTTTCCATTTTGCCATGGACTCTACACCTAAGAAATACTTCCTGGTAAATCCATCTTTGCCATGTTATTACCTATTGGTACAGCTCTGAGGAAGAGGGCTTTGCCCCTGAAATATTGGCAATGTTTTGTTATTTTTATAGTAGCCTAAAGGTATCACCTGTTCCACTTTTGTATTTGTCTTTTGTGATGGCTACAACAGCTCCTTGCATTGTTTTGCTACAATTCCACTGGGAAACCTAAGTTGGTATTTTGGTTTAGGGTTTGTTGTGTCCCATTCGCTGCAGAACTCCAAACTTATGCTCCTCTGCCCTCCAACCCTTCTCAGTTATTTAGGTCAAAATCAGAGAGTTTGAGAGAACTCAAACATCACTGGAACTCCCAGTGGAGAAGTGGGAGTACAAAGAACCAACAGTGTTTAAACCATTCATTGATCCTCTACCCACAAGCCCAAAAGGCTGTGTGTGCATATGCGTGTCTGTCTGTGTTGAAGACATCCAGCTAAATAATTTATAACATCTGGGAGGGCAGGGGGTGTGTGCACTGCTGCAGCTGAAACATTTGCCAACATCCTGCCCCAGCACTGAAAGAAGCATCTCTGCTCCATGCTAGATCATACAGTTCAGCCTGTTAAAAACGTTTACTTTGTAAGGGTCAAGATAACTTCCCTGGAGTCAACTTGGGTGTGAAAAAAGTTAAACTCCTCTTCCTAAGTCAGGTTTGTTCCTGTCTTTTTCAAGCGTAGACCTGAAAGCTGCAGAACACAGTCACTTGTGCACAGGAGACTTGGCAGGACAGCTTGAAATTTAAGCAAGGCAGAGGAAACTGGGGGTAACCCTAGAAGTCACCTTTGTCCTGGATTTTGCTTCAGAACTCTTTTGTCCAGCTGAATTTCAGTAAATCAAGCTGAAAGAGAGGCAGTGACTCTTTTCTCTGTCCTGAACACCTCTCAAGAATGGCAAGGGGTTGTGGAAATCGGACCACCATCTCTGCTAGGAAAAAAAGGAGTGCTACAGTTAAAAAGGGAGAGTCCCATAAAGTCTTAAGTGGTAAGTAGGGAAGAAAACATTGCAAGGGCTGATCAGATAAGCAATTGCTTAGACTCTGCAACCCAGCCCTACATTGATAAACATACAGCCCATGTTTCACCTTCCAACTTTCCAAGTGGGTGCAAACGTCTAATCTTTGAAACATCTTTTTTTGGAGCAGGAAAAGTAAACCCAGAAGATTTCAAAGCTTTCCTCCCTTGTAACAACTTCCTTAGAGGACTCTTGGCCTTTTCCCAGATCCCTCCTTGACCAGGACCGTCTGCAGCTACACAACCGATCTCCTCCGCTGGAACCCCCGCGTCTGCCTAGAAAGGAGCACGTCAAAACCCCCAAGCCTGCTTTGCTAGCGGAGCTTCCTGGTCTCCCGCCGGGAAGAACTTTCCCACGCTGATCCCCACCGCTTCGCGAGGAGCGGAAAGAGCGCGTCTGTTGATGGCTCTCTTTTGTTCGGGAGTTGCCAGGATCCCCTTTCTTCCTCCAAGTTCATGTTTGCCTAAGTACATCTCTAGGGAGTTCCCCCGCCCTCCAATCCGGCACTTCCCCATAACTTTCCCCTCTGGGTCGCTCAGTCTCTTCCCACGAGGCACACCGTCCGAGGCGCAATATTCCTCATCTCCAAGCCGTAATAACATTAATTCAGGGGATTTTAAAGAGACATGCGCGCTTTCCACCCCAGACAATGGAAAAGCCTTTTTCGGAAGGGAAAAAAAAAAATACTCACCGACACACCGACTCGCACCCACTCCCTTTAGCAACAGCCTAACACTATCAAAGAGGCCGGATCCTCCCTCTCCGCCCATCCCCGTTTTCCCAATTAAAAAACAGATCGCGATTCGGAGCGGACCCTTTCTTTCCCAGGCTCCCTGGCCCCGCTCTCCTTTCCTCCCCTGGGAGCATCATGCATCCATATGAATTGGGGGAGGGGTGGAGGGAAAGGAAGGGGGAGCACGATCAATGGGCTGCAGATGTACTCGCCTGGAGAAAGAGAAGGCCGGTTGGCCAACCAAGGAACCCCCAGGGCTTGAAACCTTAAAAAGGGGGCTCCGGGTTGACAGCCGATTTTCGTGGAAAGGTCGGGTGCTGCTGATTGGGAAGATCCCGGGTGCGAGAAAGGCTCTTTATTCTTATTTATGAAGAAGGACCCTCCCCTCTCCCTCCCTCCCTTTTTCTTTCTTTCTTTCTTTCTTTCTGAAACATAATTCATCTTTACGCGGAACAGCGTTTGAAAAGGGTCTCGATATCCAGCAGGGGCTCTGGGCTAACCAAGACCAAGCCTACGAAAGAATCTCTCTTTTTCTCCCTCCCCCCCTTCTTCCTTTCCTGGCAAGGCACTCACTCCCTTTCCGCAAAATCCCCCTGCAGAGGAGACCGGAGGCAGCAGCAGCAGCCGCAACAAAGGGGAGCGGCAAGAAGACCCATCTGGTCCGTCCGCGGCTGCCCTTCCCTCCGGCAAACTGCCTCGGGGGAGAGGGGTCTCCGACCAGCTCCTTCTGTGCCCACGCCCCCCCCTCGCCTTCAGAAACAGCTGGCACACCTGGCGCTCGGCCTCGCCCCCCTTTTCCCTGCCGCCGCCGCCGCCAGCTCTATCCAAAGAGCAGGCAGGCGGGCCGGCCAAGCCTTCCGTACCTGCCGGGCCCGATCTCTTCGCGCGCCTTCGAAAGCGTCCTGCTTCGCTTAGCGCCGGCTCAGCCGCTGAGCCGTCCTGCCGCTCCTCTCTTGCTGCTGCTGCTGCTGCAACCACGCCATGCCCGTGGAGTTTCCGCCGCGGCTCTTCCCAGCCCAGCCTCTCCCCCTCCGCCCCTCAACACCTCCTCCTCCTCCTCCGCCTCCTCCTCCTGTGGCTCCGCAAGGAGCCAATCGGTCCCCCCTCCCCTGCAGCCGCTGCTCGGGCCGTGACATCATCACACCGCAGAGCCAATAGACGGAGGAGACGTCATAGACCCGCCCCGGTGCCCTCCGTTTAAAATCTCGATGCGCGGCGTTCTTCGTTGCTGGGTCTTTGGAGAGGGAAGGCGGAAGGTTGGGGAGGCAGCGGGGGGTGGAAAGTTGCGTAGGGCGCCAAAGGCATTTCTTCTGCCCGCGATCTGTGTAATGATCTGCCAAGGGCCGAGCCCTCGGGGGGGAAGAGGCGCAGTCCCTGCCCTCTCGTCATAATAATGCCTTGGGCGCTGACTCAAAAAAGGCGGAGGTTGAGCGATAGGGGTTGCCCGGCAGCTAATGGCTGAAATGGGTAAAAAGCAGCGGGTGGGTTCGAGCACGTTTTCCTTGTTAGTGGGGTGGGGTGGGGTGTGTGTGTATGGGGGGATTCGGAATGCTCTTCCACGCACACTTTCCAGTCCCCTTGTCTGCATTCTCGGATGAGTTTCTCACGAGTATAAACATTGTCCCGTTTTATCTCATTAAGAGGAAGCCCTAGGAAATGGATCATTAGTTTAAAATAGAAGATGAAGTTCAGCTTATTTGAGAAAACCTTAGATTGTTTTATTAATGGGAGCCCTTTTTGCTCTCCTTTCTTTAAAGGAATTGTGTGCATTTTAAATTTATTTATTTGACTTGTGTACCGCACCATCTTATATTTATTTATTTATTTATTTATTTATTTTTGTATTTATATCCCGCTTATCTCCGATGGGGACTCTAAGCGGCTAACAACAATCATCAGACATCAACAGCAATCACAGAGTAACAAGTTAAAACAAACAGTAAATATAAAATCCTAAAGCCTCCAAGTGCGCCCCAGCACGTCAAAGACGTTTCCTAACTAATAAATTGGAGACATCAATAAACATAATAATAACAACGATGGCGGAGGAGAGGGGGAAAAGGAAAAAAAAAATAAATAAAAAAAAATTAAATTTCGCCAAAGGCCTCTCGAAATAAAAAGGTCTTTAAGGCTTTTCGAAAGGCCTGCAGGGACTCTGCAGAGCGCACTTCGCAGGGGATGGCATTCCAAATGGAAGGGGCTGCCACAGAGAAGGCCCGGTTTCGGGTAACCGTCTTCCGGGCCTCTCGAGGGGTGGCAACCCGGGCGAGTGCGCCGCACCTGCCCGAACTGGACGGGCCGAGATGGATCGCTGGACGATACGCTCTGACAGGTAGTCCGGTCCCAAGCCATGGAGGGTTTTATAAACTAAAACCAAGACCTTGAATCTAATCCGGGCCGCATGCAGGCGAGCCAGGACTGGGGTGATATGGTCGTTGGCTGCCGCATTCTGCACCCGCTGCAAACGCCGGAGAAGAGTCAAGGGCAACCCCATGTAGAGTGCGTTACAGTAGTCCAGCCTCGAGATCACCAGCGCTTGGACCACTGCTCTCAGAGAGTCAACGTCCAGGTACGGGCGGATCTGGGCGATCTGGCGAAGATGGAAATACGCGGCCCTGGTCACCGACGCCACCTGGGCTTCCATGGTCAGCGCCGGGTCCAGGACCACGCCCAGATTCCGAGCCCTCTCCACAGGCTGGAGAGAAACCCCCAGCTGCGGAAGAGGGCCACCGTTTCCAGACGGTGAGCTCCCAAAGAACATAACCTCCGTCTTCTCGGGGTTGAGCTTAAGCCTGTTCGCCCCGGTCCAGGCCAGGACGGCGTCCAGACACTCATCAAGGATCCTCACAGCTTCCACTGCAGAGGTGGAAAAGGAGAGATAGAGCTGCGTGTCATCAGCGTACTGATGACAGCAGACTCCAAATCTCCTAATGACCCCAGCCAGCGGCCTTACGTAGATGTTAAACAGCATAGGGGACAGCGAGAGGAACCCCACAAGGGAGTATCCAAGGAGCCGACAACTCCCCCCCATGCAGCACGTACTGTGGACGGTCCTCCAGGAAGGATCGGAGCCAACTGCGAGCAGTGCCTCCGATACCAACCTCGGAGAGCCGATCCAACAGGATACCGTGGTCGACAGTATCAAAGGCCGCTGACAAATCCAGGAGAACCAACAGGGTAGAACAACCCCTGTCGGCCCGGATTAGGTCATCTTGCAGCGCGACCAAAGCTGTTTCAGTCCCCCGACGAGGCCTGAACCCGGACTGGCATGGATCGAGGCACTGCCGATCCTCCAGGTATGACTGTAACCGAACCGCCGCCACCCTCTCGATCACCTTGCCCATAAACGGGACGTTGGCTATAGGACGATAGTTGGATAAAACGTCCACAGATAGGCCAGGTTTTTTAAGAATGGGCTTAACCACCGTCTCCTTCAGACGGAGGGAAAACCCCTCGCTGAAGGAGGCGGTAGCAATAGCCGGGGCCATAGTCCCGCCGGCAGATTTGATGAGCCAAGCTGGGCAGGGATCGAAAGGGGTGGACGCCGGTCGGCAGTGAGCCACAGCCTTGGAGGCCTCGACAGCAGAAACAGGCCCAAGCACATCCAACCGAGGCGACGAAGGCGGCCCAGCACCTGGGGATGCCGGGGCAGTACTACTGCAACCGGAGTCGGCCGCCCGGGATGGCCTCTATTTTGGAACAAAAAAGGCTGCAAAGTTCTCGCTACTGAACTCAGTAGGAGGAGGCCCGGCCAGACTTTGGTGAGGTCCCGAACCACACGGAAAAGCTCCGCTTGTTCGAGGCCTCACCAATTCTCAGGAGACAAAAGATCTTAGAGCCTCCTGATCGCGATGGAATAGCGTCTAGTCTGGGATACGAAACCGTCCGGGTTCTTCTCCAGCTGCGCTCTAGTCTTCTCCTCACCTGCTTCATTCGGAGCTCAGACGAAACCACGGCGAGGACCGAGCTCGCACCGGAGCAGATGGGCGATCCGGTCGATGGTCTGGGCAGCTGTATCAAACCAATGGTTAGCCACAACCTCGGCCGGCGCGCCAGTCAGTTCTCCAGGAAACGCCCCAAAGACTTCCTGGAACCGAGAAGGGTCCATGAGTCTTCGGGACGGGGCAAACAGGAGGCCGATGGTCCCCGCGAGGAGGGGCCGGAATCGCCACAGGGAAAGTAAGCAGGTGATGGTCTGACCATGACACCGGGAGGGGGACAATGCCCCCAACCTCCAGACTCGAAGTCCCCGACATGGAGGAAAAGACCAGATCCAGGGTGTGGCCAGACCTGTGAGTGGGGCATACAACATGCTGGGACAGACCCATGGACGCCATGGTTTCCATGAACTCCAGAGCTGCTCCAGAAAGCTCACCGCCGGCATGCACATTGAAGTCACCCGCTTGGCGCGGGGACCTCAGGAGTGCAGCCCCGATGAACTAAGAGCTCCGGAAGGGATTGTGCTGGGTTGCGGGGAGCACGGTAACCCAGCACAATGCCAAATCTGTCCCGCTGTCCCACCAGCAGGTGAAGGCACTCCAACCCCTGGCTAACCAATGTCGAGGCCCTGCAAACATAAAGGGAATCCCGATGGACGATGGCGACCCCTCCTCCCTTCTGACCCTCCAGCCTCCCCACACCCTGAACCAGATACCCGGGCGGGCACAGCAGGGAAAGCGAAGCCCCCCCCCTCTGCACCCACCCAGGTCTCGGTGATGAGGGCCAGGTCTTGCATAAAAGCTGCTCTCGGCGGTTAAATATTTGTTTCCTCATACCTTGTGAATTACACGGTGGTTGAACTTAACAATAAATACAGGAAAAACAAGAAAACCAGGAAAATAACATTTGTGAATTTTATAAAAGCAGATCCTAACATCAATTGAATTCTTTCAGTTTTCCATCTCAGACCATTTTTCTTTTCTTTTACACTGTTGCCATGTGTTCCTTGGTACTATAAGAAGCACCAATATATGTAGATAATTATCAATTTATTTGACATGCCTAATTACAAAATAATAGTTTATACTCATCACCAAGTTCATTTCTAAATTTTTACTGCAACTGGGAAAATGATTGGTCGCATGGACTGACGTCTGGGAATTGAAGTCCACAAAAATAGTACTGTATACTCTCCAGTTGTTAATAGGAACATAGAAGCAGGGCTGTGGAGTCAGTAGATAAATGCTCTGACTCCAACTCCTAAATTTTTTTGTACTTCCGACTCCCCGACTCCGACTCCTCTGTATTAATATGCAAATTTATTTACTATTTACTTATTTATGTAAAGTAAATATTTACATATTTACTTAATCCCTTATCAGTGAGAGGCTAGGTTACCCATGGGTGCTGCGTAACAGCAGAACACAACACTATGGGAAGTATAAGTATTGCCGCTCCTCAAAAGATTGACCAATTTTATGAAGACTTACAACAACTGCTAGAACTGACACCAAAGAAAGATGTTCTTCTCATCATAGGGGATTGGAATGCTAAAGTACAGAATCAAATGATAAAAGGAATAACTGGCAAGTTTGGCCTTGGAGTTCCAAATGAAGCAGGGCAAAGGCTAATTGAGTTTTGTCAAGAGAACAAGCTGGTCATTGCAAACACTCTTTTCCAACAACACAAAAGGCAACTCTACACATGGACATCACCAGATGGACAATACCGGAATCAGATTGATTATGTTCTCTGCAGCCAAAGATGGAGGAGCTCTATACAGTCAGCAAAAACAAGACCTGGTGCTGACTGTGGCTCAGATCATCAGCTTCTTATTTCAAAATTCAAACTTAAACTGAAGAAAGTAGGGAAGACCACTGGGCCAGTCAGGTATAATCTAAGTTAAATCCCTTATGAATACACAGTGGAAGTGAAGAATAGATTTAAGGAACTTGATTTGGTGGACAGAATACCTGAAGAACTATGGATGGAGGCTTGTAACATTGTACAGGAGGCTGCAATGAAAACTATTCCAAAGAAAAGAAAATGCAAGAAAGCAAAGTAGTTGTCCAACGAGGCCCTACAAATAGCGGAAGAGAGAAGGAACGCAAAATGCAAGGGAGAAAGGGAAAGATACAGAAAATTGAATGCAGACTTCCAAAGAATAGCAAGGAAAGACAGGGCAGCCTTCTTGAACGAACAGTGCAAAGAAATAGAGGAAAACAACAGAAAAGGAAAAACCAGGGATCTATTCAAGAAAATTGGAGCTATTGAAGGGGCATTTCATGCACAGATGGATATGATAAAGGACAAAAATGGTAGGGACCTAACTGAAGCAGAAGAGATCAAGAAGAGATGGCAAGAATATACAGAGGAATTATATCAGAAAGATCTGGATGTCCCTGATAACCAAGATAGCGTAGTTGTTGACCTGGAGCCAGACATCCTAGAAAGTGAAGTCAAGTGGGCCTTAGAAAGCATTGCAAACAACAAGGCCAGTGGAGGTGACAGCATTCCAATTGAACTCTTTAAAATCTTAAAAGAGGATGCTGTAAAGGTGCTGCACACAATATGCCAGCAAATTTGGAAAACTCAGCAGTGGCCAGAGGACTGGAAAAGATTGATCTACATCCCAATCCCAAAGAAAGGAAACGCCAAAGAATGCTCCAACTATCGCACAATTGCACTCATTTCACACGCTAGCAAGGTTATGCTCAAAATTCTACAAGGCAGGCTTCAGCAGTATGTGGAAAGAGAACTTCCAGAAGTGCAAGCTGGATTTCGAAGGGGCAGAGGAACCAAAGATCAAATCGCCAATATGCGCTGGATTATGGAGAACGCCAGAGAGTTCCAGAAAAACATCTACTTCTGCTTCATCGACTATGCCAAAGCCTTTGACTGTGTGGACCACAACAAACTATGGCAAGTTCTTAGAGGAATGGGAGTGCCTGACCACCTTATCTGTGTCCTAAAAAATCTATATGTGGGACAAGCAGCAACTGTCAGAACTGGATATGGAGCAACTGACTGGTTTAAAATTGGGAAAGGAGTACGACAAGGCTGTATACTGTCACCTTGCCTATTTAACTTATATTCAGAGTACATCATGCGAAAGGCAGGTCTGGATGAATCACAAGCCGGAATTAAGATTGCCGGAAGAAATATCAACAACCTCAGATATGCAGATGATACTACTCTGATAACAGAAAGCGAGGAGGAATTAAAGAACCTCTTAATGAGGGTGAAAGAAGAGAGTGAAAAAATGGGCTGAAGCTCAACATAAAAAAAAACTAAGATCATGGCCACCGGTCCCATCACCTACTGGCAAATAGAAGGGGAAGAAATGGAGACAATGACAGAGTTTATTTTCTTGGGCTCCTTGATCACTTCAGATGGCGACTGCAGCAACAAAATAAAAAGACGCCTGCTTCTTGGGAGGAAAGCAATGGCAAACCTAGATAGCATCCTAAAGAGCAGAGACATCACTTTGCCAACTAAGGTCAGGATAGTCAAAGGTATGGTTTTTCCAGTAGTGATGTATGGAAGTGAAAGCTGGACTATAAAGAAGGCTGATCGCCGCAGAATTGATGCTTTTGAGCTGTGGTGCTGGAGGAGAGTCTTGAGAGTCCCCTGGACTGCAAGGAGATCAAACCTATCCATCCTGAAAGAAATCAACCCTGAATGTTCACTAGAAGGACAGATTTTGAAGCTGAGGCTCCAGTACTTTGGCCACCTCATGAGGAGAGAGGAGTCCTTGGAAAAGTCCCTGATGTTAGGAAAGATTGAAGGCAAAAGGAAAAGAGGACGGCAGAGAATGAGATGGTTGGACGGTGTCATCGATACAACCAATATGGATTTGACCAATCTCCGGGAGGCAGTGGAAGATAGGAAGGCCTGGCGAGCTCTGGTCCATGGGGTCACGAAGAGTCGGACATGACTGAACGACTGAACAACAGCAAGTTTAGTAGGAGTTGGAGTCGGTGCATTGTTTGCCGACTCTGACTCGACTCCAGTTACCCAAAATTTCCTCCGACTCCTCGACTCCGACTCTGACTCCGACTCCACAGCCCTGCATAGAAGAGAAGGCGCTGCTGAAGGAGAGCCAACATGGCTTTTGCAAGGGCAAATCATGCCTCACTAATCTGTTGGAATTCTTTGAGAGTGTCAACAAACATGTGGATAAGGGAGATCCAGTTGACATTGTTTATCTGGACTTTCAGAAGGCTTTTGGCAAAGTACTGCACCAAAGGTTCTTGAATAAACTTGCCAATCATGGAATCAAGGGATAGGTCCTGGATCAGCAACTGGGTAAGGGACAGGAAACAGAGAGTTAGCACTAAATGGACACTTCTCCAAGTGGTAGAAGGTAAAGAGTGGGGTCTCCCAGGGTTCTGCACTGAGTAAATAGTGAGGTAGCCAAATTTGCAGATGACACTAAATTATACAGGGTAGTAAAAACAGAGAGATTGTGAGGAGCTCCAGAGGGATCTCTTGACACTGGGGGGAGTGGGCAAACCAGTAGCAAAAGAGCTTCAACATTAGTAAGTGCAGAATGATGCATGTTGGGGGGGGGGGAACTGTGACAAACCCGGCAGACAGGAGTGATGAATATACAAATCATCAGCCAATCCCAGCAGGAGGGCGGGGAATGGTGTGATATAAAAAGGGTGGAGCCTAGGCAGTTGGGGAGTTCAGTGAGTTAAGTTAAGTTGAGAGTGAGTGCTGGGAGAGAGCACTGTTCTCTGAGAGTTCTGTCAGGCAGTGAGGGCTATACTGTTTACTAGCTATTTAAGACAGGGAGGCTTGTGGAGCTGATTAAATCTGTTACAGTATATGTTAAAGGCAACACAGATATTGTTATAGTTATTGTCTTCTCAATAAACTTCGTCATTATTTTTATATTATATATCTCTGAGTCAGTCCCAATTCATGAGGCGACGAGTGTAAAAGGTGGCAGCATTATTAAGTAAATAAAAGGTGGCAGCATTCTTAAGTGAATAAAAGGTGGCAGCGGTACCATTTCCATCCCAGAATTCAGTGTGTAAAAGGGAGGTGTCGTCACAATTTAGTGGCACAGCAGTGGGATGTCGAAATAAACCCGGTTGTGCCTCTGAAAACCACAGTCTGGGAAAGGGGATCGTCACAGGAACCAACTACATTTATAAACAGATGGGGTCAGAACTCTCTGCAACAAACCATGAAAGGGACCTTGGTGTCCTGATGGACAGTTCAATGAATGTGTAAACCAAGTGTGCCGCAGCAGTGAAAAAAACAACCTCAATACTAGGGATCATTAGGAAGGGTATAGAAAATAAGTCAGCAAGTGTCATTTTGCCATTTTATAAATCTATGGTGAGGCCTCATCTGGAGTATTGTTTCCAGTTCTGGTCACCAACCTCCAGAAAGATATTATGAAAATGAAAAAAGTGCAGAGGAGGGCAACCAGAATGATTAGGGGACTGGAACACCTTCCTTACCATCTGAGGCTGCAACAGCTGGGCCTCTTTACTCTTGAACGATGGCGCTTAAGAAGTGACCTGATTGAAGTTTATAAAATCATGCATGATGTGGATAAAGTAGATAAGGAAAAGCTATTTTCCCTATTGCACAACACAAGAACTAGGGGGCACTCCATGAAACTTTTGGGTGCTAGATGTCAAACAAATAAGAGGAAGTACTACTTTTTCACCCAGAGGATCACTGGTCTCTGGAATTCCCTGCCAGAAGAAGTGATGACAGCTGTCAGCATTGACAGGTTTAAGAAAGGATTAGACAAGTTCATGGATTAGACATGTTCTCACAAGGGTTCAATGGCTATCATTATGGATTCCTAAGGAAACCTCCACATTGGAGGTTTCTCAATGCCATTTGCAGGGAATCGTAAGCAGGTGAAGGCATCTGTTTGGGATTACCCTGAAGCCAATGGTGAGCTGCTGTGTGAGACAGAATGCTGGATTGGATGGGCTGTGGCCTGTTCCAGCAATGCTGTTCTTATGTTCTTAATACAGTCAGCCACCTGTTTGAGAATTCAGTGTGAGATGTCACCCAGACTGTCAAATTGATTGCAAACTGAAATCACAAATATTAAAAGGGAACTAATATGATTGGTTTGTGCTTTCATTATTTATTAGCAAGTTAAAAGTGCAGCCCTAAAGTGCCTCTCTATGAAGATGCTCCCTTGAATTCCATAGAACCTCTGAGTAGGCTGGTACTGACTTGGTCATTTGTTCCTTCAGGATTTCATAATTTTGTTATTTGTGTGCGTACAGAACATGCTACAGGGAAAGGCAAAATTCAAGAGGGCTGCCTCCTCCACAACACTCACAGGGCTTCCCTTGTGCTTTAGTAGCAGCTTTGTGGCATTTTGCCAGAAATGCTCTATATTATTCCATCTCCACTTGGACAGCAGCCCAATTGGTAATGGCTAAAAGGGAATCCCAATCTGATGTGTCATCTGATGGGAGGAAGCTTTTATTGCTGATGCCTGTGCCTCGTGTAGGGAGAACTGGAGCTGTCTGAGTTTAACATCAAGACTGACTGCAGAGGAATGTGTAATGAAGATGATATGTTTGCAGATTATAATTCTCTTGGCCCATAAAAACATCCTTAGTTTGGGCTTCAGGATAATATAGATTTAGCCATTGATGAGCAGAAGTCATAAGAATAACATCTAGTTCAGCATTCCTTTTTTCAAATGGAGACAGACAGAAGCTACATGGGGGCACACATATTGCTCATGTAGTTGCTGGACTTCCCTGGGTGATTGTTAATTCAGAAGCATATAGTATCCAACCCCAAATTAAGTATACCAGCCCTTTACAAGTGTCACTGTCAGATAAAAGAGAGATGGGCCAGTCTAATCAGTTCTTAACAGTTAGAACATAAGAACATAAGAAGAGCCATGCTGGATCAGGCCAAAGGCCCATCTAGTCCAGCTTCCTGTATCTCACTGCTTTTGGGAGCGATGAGACTAGATATCTGTCTCCTGATACCACTCCCCTGCATCTGGCCCTTGAAGTACCCTGGTTTAAAGCCTAGAGATTACACGTCTCCATCATGGTTTGTAACCCGTGATGGACTTTTCCTCTAGGAATCTGTCCAATCCCCTTTTGAAGGCATCCAGGCCAGATGCCATCACCACATCCTGTGGAAGTTCTGAAGCACAACTTCCTCCCTTACACTTTTGATGCAGGAGTACCATTTGCTGTCAGACGGGTTGTTGGCTCATATATTATAATGCAAGACAAAAATAAAAGTTTTCCTTCTGAATAGATTTTGGGAATCAAATGGAAATGGTGACTGAAAGCCATAACCCATTTAAAATCTGCAAGGTTTTGTAGAATACATGAAAATGTGTGTGTGTGTGTGTGTGTGTGTGTGTGTGTGTGTGTGTATTCCCACCATACTTTGGGCCTTTTTACACGACCCCTAAGATCCGCTGGCCACTTAAATTCGGACCAGAGATCTTAGGGGTTTGTCGCTCTTCCTCTTTCCCCACCCCCCTCCGCACTTCCTGGTTGCTGGCTGCGTGAGGGAAGGAGAAAAAAGAAAGAAAAGAATGCCGGTTTACCTCCGTTTTGTTCCCAGCAGCATTCAGATCTCTTAAAGCGGCGGGGCGCAAAAAAAGAACAAACAGAAGCCAGGAGAGCCCCGCACTCACTATCCTTACACCGGATCAAATATTTGTCACATCCAAAAAGCAGGTACCTGAAAGCTGCGCTGGGACGCGCTAAAGTGGGCGGGGTTGCACTTAATTTCCTGTTAACTCCGGAGCTGGTGGGTAAACATTTTTAATCTCCGGAGCTGGGAGCCATTTGCCCCGGAGTTTGGGGTCGTGTATAAACGCCCTTTGTGGGAGAACCATGATGTAAAGTGTGGATTGCCCCACATACTCTGCTGAGCCAAGATAAGGGTATAATTCACTTGTCCTCAACCCAAAAGTCTGGATACTCAACTCCAAATAATTTGAACTCAGTTTGTGCATAGACTGAAGAAGTGCAGGGTAGCAAAGCATTTCTGGAGAACTGCAAAATTGTTGGACACAGGGCTGACAAAAAAAAATTCATTTATCTCCTGAGCAGACCTAGAAGGGAAATGTTCAGTGTTAGGCTAAAGACAAATGAACTTGGCAGAATCAGTGGGGAAAGCTGGCTGTTGGGTTTGCACATGGATCTGGGGGCATGGTACCACTTTAAGATTCCCATCCATATAGGGCATCCATGCTTTTCCATTGCAGGCAACTGTTCAATTATACTGTAGAAGAGCTCCATAAATCCATCAAGATCCTCTTAATCAGATATTACCATTGTTTCACTTGCTTCAAAATGCACAATGGAAAATAACTGGGGAGGGAAACACTGGAATAATGTTGTTGCTAAAAACAAGCCAGACCTCTGGATTTCTTTGGATAGTAATTGGGCCAATCTAATTTGACATAATGGTAGCCCCAGTGGCTATATTGGAACAGCATAGTCTAATAAAGATAAGTTTCCTTTCTTTCACTTAACCCTGGAAATGTTTTAAAGGTAGAGGGAAGTCATGTTCCATGTTTCTCTACTACATTAAATAATGTATTACTGAATGTCAGATTGCCTTTCTTGCAGTCCATCTCATTGGTAAAATTCTCCTCCACCACCACATTTTGAATCAATCAATTCTTTTGCCTATTCAGCTTTCTTCGCTACCCAACTTTGTCAACATTAAAGTTATGTAACTGCATTTTTGATGCTCAGCTGTGTGTTTTCTTTAGCTTTAATCCTGCTTTTGCCTTTCTTTAACATTCTCTGGTAGACATTTAAAGTCATTGCTATTTTCTGCCAGTAATGTGGTCTCATCTGCACATCTTAAGTGATTGATATTTCTTCCACCAACTTTCATTGCTTCATCTCAATTTAATCTATTTTTAATGAGATGTTTTGCATATAGATGAACTGAAGATAAAATACATCATTGCCTGACACCTTTACCAACTGGAAACCCTTCTGTTTCTCTCTGTTACTTTTATGGGTACTGTGGTTTGCCAAAAGGACAAATAAATAGGTGGGTTCTAAATCAAATCAAGTTTGAATTATCACTAGAGGCTGGAGTAGCTAAACTGATACTGTTCAAGTCAGTTCAGTTTATTCTAATGGTCCTTAGATCAATCATACAACAAAAATAAACACTTGCAAAGTGACACTGTTGGATTTTCAACATATAAGGACCATTATATGGAAAATATAGTAATGATAGACAAAGTTCAAGGCAGAGTTAGTTGCATATAATAATAGTTTAGTATCATTTACTTGTTTTAGAGATTCTTAACCATTGTAGTAAATGCAAATGAGTTTATGTTCACACACAGAGAGATGAGGGATTTACACTCAATTCAGAAAACTTATGTTTTCAGTTAGTGAAAGGAAAGTAAGATAGTTTTTATACTTCTGTTGTCTTTGTTTGAAGGCTGCTGTAAATCAGAGATGTAGTTGCCAAATGGTGTACAGGTTGAGAAGAATCTTACCTTTTCTCTGCAACTGAGATAAATTTGGGTTTCTCCATGGTACAGTTTTATTTAAATGTAAACTGTTGGATTAGGTTCATTTATTTCAGTTAATACAAAGCACTCTATATGCACAGGTATTTCAATTATGTATGTATTTATTGAATTGCTGTTATTACTACACTGGCAGCTGGAGCCACATGGGGCACAGTGTTTTGGAAAATAATTTGGTATCCAGATAAATGGTTGCTAATATTGATATAACAGCTAGCTATTATCTTTTTCTTCCCACACTATTCTAAAGACCCAAACATCTTTGGAAGTACTTTTATTGGGCAGTATATTTCATCCCAGCTGCAGACTGTACAGGATTCCCTTTTAACAACTCATCTTGTAACTTCAGTTTCCTCATCCATAGAGCATTACTGCTCTCCTAGACCAACCAAACTAAGTATTTTAATTCTTCCATATTGAATTATATGGTTGCTTTCCCCTGTAGAACATCAGTCCCTGTGATTTTGATCTGAAAAGGATTTTAATCAGCATGCACTCCAAGAAACAGTTTCAGCAAACAAGCTTAACTGGACAGGTGAGACAGCTCCCCACCCCAGGTCTATAGCATATTTGTCTTACTGATTAAATCTTTGCTTCCAGTGTTCCGCAGGATACATACACGCATGGGGTGGCCAAGTTCTGAGACAGTTCTGTTTGCCTTCCAGGGTAGGAAATTTAAAGTGAGATTTCTGGACTATTGTGTACTTAAGATTATATATTTAGGGTTTAGACATTTGAATTATTCAGATACAGACAGACTTTTAAGAATCTCTTTCACACATACAGATACTGTTCTTTCTTTAGAACTTGCTGATGCCACAAAATTCAGCAGCTGCCTCCCGCAACTGCAGTAGTCCCAGAAGCTCACCACATTATCTTCCACATTTAAAAGGGAGTGTTCTGTCAGGGTATAAAAGGTGAAGCAGCAACTTGATGAGAAGTACTCAAGGAGCTCTCTAGTTGGTCAAATTAGATTCCCTCTGAGGAGATGTGATGTGATTTCTTAGGGAGTGTGCTTCAGAAGATTTAAAGATTCCTGGTACTATCTATGGTTGGATCACTATAGCCAAAGGAACTGAATAAATGCATTTGTTCACCTCACTAGCCATGTTTTAAAACAGTCTTGGGTGCTTTGCTAGTTTACAAAAGTCAAAGGAGATTGTGTTTCATTTAAAGAATGAATAAATTTCCTGAGTTATCCCATCTGATGTGGAAGCAAGACAAGGAAATAGGACTGTCCTGTTACCTTTTTTTTTACAGAGCGAAGTATCTATACTAGTCATGTCCAAACTTCAGCCCTCCTGATGTTTTGGACCACAACTCCCAGAATTCTAAACTTAGATTGCCAATGACAAAGGATTGTGGGAGTTGTGGTCCAAAACATCTGGAGGGCCAAAGTTTGGACATGCCTGATCTACACTATGGCAGACCTTCATTCCACTTACTGCATTTGCAGCTTCTCTCAGCCTGCTGTCCTTCAGATGTGCAGGATGGCAACCCCCAGCCAACTGTCTGCCTTGATGAATTCTGGGAGTTGTCGTTCAAGAGCTCTGAAGGAAGGCACCATAGAGAAGAAAGCTGGAATTGGCATCTGACCTTTCATCAAATGGGTTTGGTGTTTTGTGCATAGCCTTATTTTTGCAACCATCCTGCAAAGGAGCTTACGCTGAAAGGCACTGATTATCCTACTCTTTGGCAAGGAGCTTAAAAAATGAATATGGATTTAAGCCTCCTTGGTTAAACATGATACTTAATACAGTATATCATATTGACTTTCATCAAAGTTGCCACCTTCTCTGTCAGAGTTTAGTTCTCAAGTACTAGCAGTCTGCCCTCCTCCTTTATTGGACCTTTATGACATTAATACCATGCAGAAGAGGAGGATATGTGCGGTTGTATTTCCCCAAGAAAGTAGCATGGCATTTGAAAAGGCAGGTTTCAGTCCCCATTCATTTGTGAATCTCTCTATTTGACAGTCACTACCAGTGATATAGTGACAAAATTGGAAGCACAGGTAATTATCATGATGATACACATTGCTACCCCCACTTCCCAAATATGTTGGATAGGCTCAAGTGGGACAGGGAAGCTTGAGATGGGTGACAGATGAAAGAATAATCCATTGTTAGTACACAAACCTGGTCTTTTGACATCGTTCTGCTACATCCTATCTCTGCTGTATAGAAGGACAGTGGTGAGGGAAGTTCTGCCTGGACTGGCTTTTGAATTCTCTCTCTCTCCCCCCCACTCTGTCTTTTGTACCCTGCATGATATATTCATGCCTGGCGTAGGAACTGACAAACCACTCCAGTATTTCTGCCAAGAAAACTCCATGGACATGGGTTCACGAAGAGTTGGTCACGACTGTAACAACGCAACACACACACACACTATATTCATATGTCATAAGCAACAGGGGTTATTGTAATCTACCTTACCTCTTAAATTAGAATTTTTAAGGATGGTCTTACTAAATGTTTGATACCAGTCCTGTACATGTGCAAAGCCATGAGCCAGTTATAACACTATACCCACGTGCACTGTACTAAAATTTTCAGTCTATGCGTTTGTTCTTGAACTACCCTGGCTATGGGTTGTTTGTGACAGAAACAGTCCTCACAGATATTTCTTTCCTTCCACTCGACCCAAGAGCTGCCCTTAACTTTGGCATTCTGTGTGGAAATAAGGGCCCTAATTGTGTAAGTCTTTTCTTACACAAGTATTCTGTTATTTGACAAGAAACTAGGTATCTTCATGAGAACAAAAGGTGATAGGGAAGGGTTTGGAAAGTTTTCATCCCGATTTTGATAATGGTGCCACCTCTGCTGCTTAGAAGCAATTTGTTGTCTCCTTCAATGCATGACAAAGTGGTATACTGATCAGTGGCTATCTTTTGCCCTTGGGTGATGTTCAAGTCACAACAATGTGCAGCTCAGCAACACTGTCAGGTCTGATTGACTCTCAGTGGTCTGATCCTCAAAGACAACTAGCTCATCCATGTCCCCTTATTGTATTTCCTTGCAAGCACTCGGAGCTGTTTGTCTGTAAAGCCACTGACAACCTTAGTTGCATGAAGCGAAATACCAGCACTCCCTTGCAGTAACCCAAAATAATATAGTTTCCAAGGTATGGGAGATTTTCAAGAAATGGTTAACCATTGCCATCTCCAGTGACTTCATTCTTCCAGAAGAGATTTGAATTTAAGCTTTTTGAATGCTGGTCCAGTTTTCTGTTCATTATACCATGCTGCTGCTGTAAAATGTTTATTCCAATATATATTTAAATCTTCAAAAACCCTCTTGTTTATGAATGTGTGATAGCATGTTTCTGCATCCATAATTCAAAATGCCAGGAAATGGCCCAATATTGCTTCACAATATGATTTCCATGTTTCCAGCAGGGGGAAAAAAAAACGCCGAGCTTTACATAGCAGCTTGAATGTTGACAACACTGTAAGGGAAAATTTGATAAACTGACTCAGTTACCATTTTTTTGTCTCGCTTTTTGAGATGAATGGAGTGGTCTTCTCTGTGGATGGCTTATGAAACTTGGCAGCAAGGTTCCCTCTAATGCATGTCGGGTGTACAAAACCATATCATCCTCCATGCAATGCTTTTCCACCTCTGTGTACTTGTGTAAGGGTTCAAAGTCATCCACCCTCAGTTCTCACCCACAATGATGCTCGAGTTCAACGTTCATAGAAATACTGAATAAACCTTTATTGAACAAGTCCATGCTTACATTGTTTTCTTGAATAACTTTGTTAACATACAATGGTGAAGCCTCTTTTATGTTTAATTTTTCAAACACTGAACCTTTAAATGGAGGTGTAATGTGCGTTTCTTCTTTAACAGGTTCCCTCACATATATGAGTGATGACTGTGGGTTCCGTTCCCGAAACATTGTGTCTTTTTCCCACAACCTGCTGTGATCATTTTTGTTCCAGTTGCAATGGAACCTGTTTGTGTGTATTTTTTTTTGGGGGGGGGGAGACCTGTGTACAACCAAGCCCTGTTCAGAGAGGCCAACAATTAGAGGGGATGTTGGCCGGCATTTTCAAAACATTGGTAACAGTTCTAAGCTGAAAACTGTGATGATGCTCAACAAGAGGCTTAGCACAAATCCCAAAATTAAGTTGGAAAGAACAACCTAGTGTTTGGTATTGAAGGAAAGAAAAACTTGTAGGGGAGGGAAGATTTAAAAAAGGACAGTATTTCACACAATTTTACTCTGGCTGCCTTCCACTCACAAAAGGAGTAATTGGTGAGCTGTGACAACACACTTCTGCCCTGCCTGTTAGATGCCCTCTTCATTTCTTCCTCCTCATCATAGATGTCTGCTTTTCAGGAGTGGTATTAGGTTGGCTCCCAACACCACCAAGCCTTTGTGTTGGCTCATGTAGTATACACTCTCAGCTCTTTGTCACATTCTTCTGCCCACCATTTTGGATGGCAGATATCCAGCTTAAGGTTACGGATAGGAGCTTCAGCTGAACCTCATACAAAATACAGAATTTTCTTTGAATCTGAAGACTGGAAGGCTTATTCTCCCTGCTTTGTGTTCTCATCTTGAGTACAAAGCTGTGGCTCTGGGAAAACATGTGCTTTCCATATGTATATGTGCAAAGAAATGGTCAGGACAAAGAATGTGGCTTTTCATTTTAGAAAGGGGGAGGGGGAGACGCCAAGGCCAGTTTTAGAAAACTGGGAAAGAGCATAATAAATCTCCAAGCAAATGGAGGCGTGCGGATGGGGAGGGAATCTTGCAAAATAAGCTCATGGTGGAGCAACCTAATGGGCAGCTCACCACAGATATGTTGCCATGGAGATGGAAGATGCTTAGTACAGCTGCCGCAAGGCTGTGGGGGAAGGGGAGGTCTTTACATGGCCTCCCGGTGGGCTCAGAATTGTCCTTCTTTTCCTTTCCCTTCCCCCCTTCCCAGGCTTTTCATATAATCATTAATCCTCATATTGTGTCTGCAAGCAGCAAAATCTGAGTTTACACTGAGGGAAACATCTCTGTTCCACCATAGCAAGATCAGGGGCAAACGGCCCACAGTCTGCTAAGGTTCATAAAACAACACTAGCAATAACAATATCAACAACAAAGAAGTTTCACATATCCATCATTCTATCTGGTGCGCAAAAATTAACTATACATTTTAATTTGAGAAGACATTATGTGGAGGCATTGCTGTCAGAAATGGTCTTGGATGACACAAGCAGAAACTAATCAGTGTGCCGAATTTTACTTTAGCATCTTTAAGACTAACAAGCAATGTCAACACGAGCTTTCGCAGATCATTTAGTTTGGGTCACAGAAATAAATACATTAGTCTTAATGGTGCTATTAAAACAAAACATTTTGGGTTTTCCTCCTTTTTTTTTTCTGAAACACTAAGGGCCTTTTCACACGACCCTTAAGATCCGCTGGCCACTTAAATTTGGACCAGAGATCTTAGGGGTTTGTCGCTGTTCCTGCGTTCCCACCCCCTCCGCACTCCTGGCTGCTGGCTATGTGAGGGGAGGGAGAAAAAAAAGGAAGAAAAGAATGCCGCTCACCTCCGTTCTGCCGTCCCGACACTGCATCCAGATCTCTTAAAGGGGCGGGGGGCAAAAAAAGAACAAACAGAAGCAAGGAGAGGCGGACAGTCACTACGTTATATCTGCATCAGGAATTTTCACCTCCAGAGAGCAGGGACCTGAAAAGTGCGCTGGGACGCGCTTAGGTGGGCGTGGTCGCACTTAATTATCTGTAAACTCCGGAGCTGGTGGGGAAACAATTTTAAGCTCTGGAGCTGGGAGCCATTTGCGGCAGAGTTTAGGGGTCGTGTACAAAGGGCCTAACATGACTACCTCTTCGAGACACAATCTTCTGATAGATGAGGAGGTTTAGAGTACAATTCCCTTACTGTAATCAAAAAAAGGAAATGGGGGCAGGGATATCACAGCTTGTGAGACATTGGAGACATTCTTAGAAAGGGATTTGTGTGTTTATCCAATATGTAAAAACCAATGCTCAACTGCTGCACTACACCTCTAGGGCGGTACAAGCTACTGTTCTTGGTGGTGTGGGGTACTGATAGCCATGCAGCAGAGATTATAGTCAGAAACAGTTTCTGTATTTATTATGTATGTATTTTTTACTCTGTATGAAAATAAGGTACAGGTCTGAGTTATTCATATACACTGAAAGTGAAATTCTACAAACCTGGTCTGAAGGCACAGAAATAATTAAACAAAAAGTTGGTGTCAATTAAAGGTAAAGTTTCCCAATGACAATAAAGTCCACATTCCTGGTGCTCATCTCTGTTTGTAAGCTGAAGAGCTAGCATTTCTTTGAAGACCTATTTCTGGGGTTATGTGACTGACTAAATGCACAAGTGCACAGAAAGCTGTTCCCTTCCCACCAAAGTGGTACCTATTTATCTACTCATCTTTTTACATGTTTTCGAACTGCTACATTGGCAGGAACTGGCAGAAGCAATAGGAACCCACTCCATTGTGCGGATTTGAACTCCCAACCCTTCAATGGGCAAGCCTCCAGCGGGCTCAACAGCTTAACCCGCAGCATCACCCATGTCCCGGAGCATGTGTGTGTGTGTGTGTGTGTGTGTGTGTGTGTGTGTGTGTGTGTGTGTGTGTGTGTGTGTGTGTGTGTGTGTGTGTGTGGTGTCGTTATAGTCGTGACCGACCCTTCGTGACCCCATGTCCATGGAGTTTTCTTGGCAGGAATACTGGAGTGGTTTGCCAGTTCCTACTCCAGGCGCCTACAGCACCTGGTATTCCCTGGAGGTCTCCCATCCAAGTACTGACCAGGGCCATTAGGAAAGATAATCAAGTGTAAGGTTGTGTCACTGGAGACCAGGACATTCTTACTCTTGTATTTCCAATTAGTACTATGTATTCACTTGAAAGCTACACAGTAAAGAAAGGGGACAGGGAGGGTAAAATGATCCATTCGAACAGTGGTGCTGGAGGAGAGATTTGTGGGTACCCTGGAGTGCCAGAAAGATGACCAAGTAGGTGATAGAGCAAATCAAACCTGAAATTTCTTAGGCCAGATTTTTTTTTTGGAGGGGGGAGTACAAATATAATTAATAAATAAACTTTCTTTGGAGGCAAAGATGCTGAAACTGAGGATGTCCTACTTTGGGCACATCATGGTTGGATTATTTGGCAAAAACAACAGTGCTGGGGAAAGCTGAAGGCAGCAGGAAGAGGAAGATTTAATACAAGATGGATCAACTCTCTAAAAGAAGGCACATTCTTGAGTTTGCAAGAGCTGAGCAGGGCTGTTGTGGACAGGACATATTGAACATTACTTGTTCATAGGATCACCATAGGTCAAAAGCAGGTTCCTTGAATAAGCATAAACCTTGGTTGAATCTTACAAGGGCAATGTGTGTGTGTGTGTGTGTGTGAAAACAGAAATATCATGATCAATGAAGAGGGAAGAATACTGTTGGGTCTCCATTCTGAGGCAGCTGGAACAATTGTATCTTTTGTACATGCCTGTCCCTTCTGGGTTTTCTTGCAGTGAGTGCCAGATGAACTAGGAAGCATACACTTGTAAAGCTATTAAAAGGTATCTTCATATATTGTGTGGGTGATAAACATGGGCATGCACAATCTAAATCAGGGTCCTCAAAGTTTTCAAACAGCAGGCTGGTCTACCACCCCCAAACACTGCTGGGGGCTGGACCACAATCCAAAAAAGGCTGACATGGAAAAAAGGGGAAGGGATGGGAAAGTGGGCGGAGCTCCCCATGATCGGCCCATGATCAGCACATCTCCAGGGCCCCAGCAATGCCTCCTGCTCCAGATCACCACCCTGAGGTGCCACCGCTGGGATCCCTCTGCTGCACCTCCTCCTCCTCCTGCAGCGGTGACAGCTGGAGCGGCTTTCCTTCCTTCCTTTGTTGCATCGGGAAGAAGGTGGCAGCCCAGGCAAACTTGGGCCCCTCCTTGCCTCCTGGGCGGCTGTTCAGGTTGAAGAGCAGCAGGGGCAGCAAGGCTGGTGCCATCACATATGGATCCAGCTGTGCGCCCTGACCATCACGCCTTTGCTGCACCCCAATGGGAAAGCCTCCTCCTCTCTTGGCCTGGCCTGGCCTGGCCTGGCCTGGCCTGGCTTGGTGCATTGCAAGCGAGGGCTGGGAAGGAGGCAGGGGAGGCAGGAAGGCCTGTCCAAAGCCACCCACCGCCCGCTCACTGGCTGAGCCCAGCAAGGCTATGGCACTCGGTTGGCTCGCCAGCCTGCCTGTCACCAACCGGGGACAACTGCAGCCCTGCCAGCCTCCCAGAAACCAGGCCCAGGCCACCGTCGGCCTTCCCTTCCCTTCTTTCTCTGCCGCCACCTTCTCTTCCTCCTCGCTGGTCTCTAACCTGGTGGTGGCGGAAGCGGCCTTTGCCTCCAGCCGTGGCTGGGCTCCCTCCTCTCCTCCCTCCATGCAGCAAGGTGGCAGCTCAGAGGAGGCTGGCTGGGTGGGAAGTCGCTCCATTTCCCCCTCAGTCACCCACCGTCCATTCCTCCATCAGTCCACTGCCATGGCTGCTCCAGCTCGGTTGGCTGGCTGGCACTGCCTCCGTCTGCCCCCTTCCTTCCTCACAACCACAATAACACAGAGGCGGCCAAACAAGGAAGGCAGGCAGGAGGGGTGGAGGAGGAGCAGGGATGGGGCCTCGGGGCTGTGGAGGGAGCGGGGGACCTCGTTGCGGACCTCCCATTTTAAACTGCCCCGCTCGTCTGCAGCCGGCACCCTGACCATCTGGACGGCAGGTGGGGGGGAGGGGGACCTGCCATGGCCCTCCCGCTTTGAACTGCCCCACTAGCCAGTAGAGATGGGCACGGAACGAACAATTTTTCATTTCCATTACCGTTTGTCGTTTCCGTTACGTAACGAAACGACAAACGAAAATTGTGATGAAAATGCAACGAAACGAACAGAACCACGAAAATTGTGGTCGTTACGTTTCGTTTCCGTTAATGGCGACACGCAATGAAATGAGCTGTTTTAAATGTTAAAAAACGCCCTGGACATCCGTAAAAACGCAGCGATAATTATTTATATTGTCTGATAATACCTACCAGGGGTGTTGGGGTCCTTAAAACATTTGTTTTTGTCTTCTCCCATCGCGATGTATTTTTCTTTTCTCTTTAAAATTGATGTCGCACCAGCCACAAAATGGAGGCAAGTCATGTGATGGGATCATGTTCAACCAATAGCATGCCCTGGTTGCAGACTGGGCGGGCAGGTCTGGCAGCCACAGAGGGCATAAAAAGGTCTGGCAGCCCCCCTCCTCCTTGCAGTCTCTGGTGGGAGTTAGGGTGGGATTGCTGTCTCTGCGACTCTAGCTTCAGTCCTGCAGCCTCCCTGTGTGCGTGCGTGCTGCGTACCTCTCAGTGAGTACCCTCCCTTGCCCCGCAGTGCAGTCACTCTGCGGCTGCCTTGCACCCTGGGCAACACCCACCGCTGCCTTTGCAGCCTCCCTGCATACCTAGTCTATACTGTGTCTCTGCCAGCATCCATTTTTTTTAGTGTTTTCCCTCTGGTCTGGGGTGTTGGGGGATGCCTGTGCATGGAAATGCTTTAAAAATCGCGCAAAAAGTGGGTAGAAACGACAAATGAAAAATGGTAACGAAATTTTTCCAAAAATTCATGACAAATGGAAACGAACAGAAACAGACCTCTCAACAACAAATGAAAAACCGAAATACCATTTTTTTTGTTTCATGCCCATCTTTACTAGCCAGCATGCTGATCATCTGGGCGGTGGGGGGGGAGTGGGGGAAGCGACATAACCCACTGCTTTGAACTGTCTCAGCAACAGAAGCAGCCACAGAGGCTGGCTTGCTCACTTGCTCTCAAAGCAGGGGATGGTGGGGTCAGCAGTTGTTCCTTGGGGCCAGATTCAGGACTGGGGGCGGATCTGGCCTCCGGGTCATGGTTTGAGGAGGACCCTTGATCTAAATATTGTATCATGCTGCCAAATAAAAGGTCAATGCTTCCTTCTATATAACTACTGAAGGCAAAATCAACCTACTTCATGCTGAAACAGTGGCTGATTACCTATCTGTGAAATATATCCAAGTGTCTCCAGCTCAGTGTTTCCCAACCCGAGAGTTGTGATCCCCCAATGGGGTAATGACATGTTTTGAAGTGGTGGCAGTGGAATTGGTGGGCAGCAGCGTCACTGATGTTGCTGCAATATTGGGACCAACATTGATGGCCTTTTTATACATATGTGACGGGCAAGGGATTACAGCTTATTTGCCTGTTAGAAAAGGGGGCTGTGACTGGAAAATAAGTCTTAGAGCCACTGCTCTGACTGAAAAGACAGGCAACTGTTGGACTGAGCCTCAATGTCTGTCTCCTTGGTTTCTTTGTCTCAACATCAGTAAAGTGCTTAGGCTATTTTTCTACAGCAGGTGTACTTTCTTTCACAGTAAGCAAGGGCCAACTCTATGGGGTACCATAAGGATATCACCAACCAGTCTGAGTCTCCCTGGTAGCCACTTATCAATGGTTTTAAATTTCCAGAACTTGATATATTATTAAACTTCTTCTGTTGCCTTTCTTGGCTGTCACTTCCAGGAGAATATGAAACATAAGCAAATGGATTTAAAATGGGGTTGACGGCCCCCTTCCACCACATATTGCTAGAGAGAGAATAAAGTTCCCAGAGGTTGTCAGCATCCATATTTTTCTAATGGCAGGGACACACACTTAAAAAAAAAAAAGAGAGACGTGTTTTCTGTAGTATGAACAGCAACATAAGTTCCACCACAGCTCTTTCCTCATTTTCATCTCTCAATTGAGTGCTTCTGTTTTACTGATTCCACCTAGGTAATGTATATAGAGCCACATAATAAATGACATTGGAAGGAGCCTACAAGGCCATGGAGTCCAGCCCTGCAATGCAGTGGTCCCCAACCTTTTTCTGAGTACAGACAAGCCTTAGTCAAAATCAAAAGATATTTTTAACGGGGCAAGTTTTTGGTGCCTAAGGAGGTTTTCAATTTGGGGATACCATTGTTTTCTTACTGATGTCTTTTTCATTTGTTTTAATCTGATACCTGTATTTTAATGATAACCATAATATATTTTATATCAGCCCCCTGAACATTTCATAAATGAAACCAAGTGGGTGCAATTGGAGGAGGAGGAGGCCGGAGCTATGAGACTCAACATAGCAGTTATCTATATGTTTTTTTCGTCTTCAAATTTTCTAAAACTGGGAATGGCCATCCTTTAACCAAAGTGTCCTCACCCCATATGGAAGGCTTTTTGTTAGGACAGAGTGACCATTCAGCACTGGGCTTTAATAGTCCTCTTTTTAATGGGTTTTTGACCTACTGATTAAATTACCAGTCCCCAAGGCAGCCACTGGAGAGAAACCTTTATTACCTGTTTCCTGGCTTTGAGTTAATCTCTTACAAGTGAGCAGCCACATGATCCAAGCCAGCGCCTGGCCTTCGCATCAATGGTTAATTAAATCCCACTCTGCAGGATGCCATCTGTACACTTTCCCCTCTCAGTAACCCCTTGCTAACTCTGTTTGGTTAATAATGAGGTTGGTGTTAGAATCGAGGTATGGGCCATAATGCATGGCATTAGTTTTATTAATATTGCTATTCTCTTAATTGATGTGAATGTGAGAGAGGCAGAAAAGCCACACAAGCCAAGGTAGGCTCTCTTCACCCATTTTTATACAAACAGTTCAAACATTTTTCTTTCACATTTTTGTCTTCCTTATCCTGTTTCTCCCGTTCTGAATTACTTTCAGATATGGAGGACTTGCGTTCCTTGAAAGCTCAACAAGAAAGCACCATGTAGGAAGGGTGGGTGGGGAATGTTTTGCCCCTCAGGCAGTCAGATGACAATTTGTGTAATTTTGTCCATTGGCTGTGCTCTTGTGCACTGATAGTAGGTGCAGACCAACAGCCTGGGAGACTAGAGTCAGCCCACCCTCAATGGTCATGTTGGAAAGACATAGAGGTAACACAGGTAATATCTCTTTATTGGATGGCTCATCTATGTAGGCCATCTTGGACAACAGAATGGAATCTATGGAGGCTTAGTATCCAATTGTTTAAATCCAAAGCAAAAGGAGATTGGGGAAGTAGTCCCCTGCTCCCGTAGTTGTCTATTGTGTACCCATTCTTGCACTCTTATGCAACGGGAAGCCTGGAGTAGGGCAAGGGAGTGACATGAGTTCCCTTGCACTCCACATGTAGGCAGTAGGAAACAACCCACTGTGTTTGAGAGATTGTGAGCATTTTATTTTGTTGCACAGTGGTTAAATTGTAGTAATGTGGTCAAAACCCTGCTCATGGTCAGCATTCAGTCCTGGTGGATTCTGGCAGCTGGGTCAAGGTTGACTCAGCCTTCCACCCTCTTGTGGTCTGTAAAATAAATACCCACCTTGTGGAGTGGGGGCAATGTGTAGCTTTCATAAATAAATTGTAAACCACCAAGAGTGTTTTAAGCTATATATAAGCAGCAGACTTTGCTGCTTTCTTTTTTGTTTTATAAAACTCTTACACTTCATTCACACACAAAATGAATTTCATTATCCTACAGAGAACAAGTGTTGAACAAACACATCTTGAATTATTGGACAAATGCATAATTGTCTATTCTCCCTGATTTTCCATAAAGAACATATATTGTATAGTACAGCTGCCAATAAAATTACCTTTTGGTTTGCATATGTAAAGATCATGGATTGAAAGCAATGATCAACTGAAATCTGAGCTCCAGAAGTTGGACCATTGGGGACCTACTGCTTAGTAAGAATGACATAATATCCTCTCCCCCTCCTTAACTGCACCTTCATTGTTCCCAAGTATTTGCATAGAGTGCTCAAATGGGAAGTTAAGACCCATTAGGTTTACAGAGTAATCATCCTAACTGCAGGGTGACACTAGAGTACAGTCGCAGTTGCCTGAATCAAGACATTGTAGCTCATACTGCCTGCACCTTGGCAGTGGACCAAACAAATGTACTGATAATTATGTCCTGTGGGGGGTCTTAAATGGATGAAGACTTTTCCAATCTAGTCTGGAAAGCACTGGTTTGGAGAAAGGTGGTTTATGCTATCAATTTATCCACATTCTTCTTACCTTGACACAAGCATGGGTGATGAAAGTCATATTAGTCAGATGTAAACTGCCTAGATGCCCTAAGCACATCTGATCTTGCCTGATTTTGGAAGCTAAGCAGGGTCGGCCCTGGTTAGTACTTGGATGGGAGACCACCAGGGAGTACCAGGTGCTGTAGGCGCACAGAGTATTCCTGCCAAGAAAACTCCATGGACATGGAGTCACAAAGAGTTGGTCATGACTCTAACAACACACACACACACACACACACACACACAGTCACATGTAATGCACTTCTACATGAGCAATACTGAAGATTTTTAAAACTTCTGCCTGTTTTATGAATGCTTTTTAGTGTAATTTCATATGTTGTCAAAGAGATACAGGGTTAGCTTCTTCATGTGTATGTGTGTGTTGTGTCATTGCAGTCGTGACCGACTCTTTGTTGGCTGCCAACCCTCACAGCATCAAATGCTCCTCTGAAGATGCTTTAGCATAGCAAGATTAACAAGGTTGTAGTTTGGTTCTTTGAACAGACAGCTGCTCCCCAGTGACTCATGGCCAGTCCTGCTAAGAAACCATGTTTAAATTATAATGGATAGTCACTACTGGATCGCTGTAGCAATGAACACAATTTTAAAAAGAAAGGAACAGATCCAAATGCATTTTGATTCTTTATTAAAAGGACCCTATGTGCCTGATTCAACTCTTTGTAAACCAGGCTTTGAAAACAATGTGCAAATAAAGGCATGGGGTGAGGTGAGGGAGGGGTTATAATGGACAAAGCTGTATCCCTAACACTTCCAGAAAAGATGGCATCCTAGCTAAAGAATGTCTTTTCTTCCCCCTCTTCCCCACTCTATCCCTGGGGCTGCTTTTTGCTCCGTGGTGTTTTCTCTCTCTCTTGAAATCCCCACCACAGATCATGGGGCTCAGTAGGCACTCAAAAATTGTGTGTGTGTGTGTGTGTGTGTGTGTGTTCTTCTAGGCCAAAATAAAACAAAAGTAACTAACTTCCCACCAGTGTCCCCAACACCCTTGTGCTAAAACAGAATTTTAAAAAACAGAACCAAAGAAAAGAGGCTACCACTTTCCATTCATCTCGCCACTGCCCCACTTTCCACTATCTCCTCCCTAGTGTTTGTGGGCTGTGAATAACTAAAGAACAAAACAAAACACAACAGCAACAACCCTATCAAAGAGGACTTGGGGACAGGCTCTCCTTTTCTATAGAAATGAAGAGAATGTTTAGTTTTGCTACCCAGAGGTGGTGGCGAGAAAACGCTGCAGGGAGGCTTCCGTACAGCCCTCCCCTGAGGTTATCCAATCCAAAGCCAGTACCTTCAAGAGGCTTTGCAGCATTTATGTTATCAAGTTTCTATCTTGTCCCTGAATGCCCCCTCAAATTGCACTTGAATTGGATTGGGGCAGTTCCCCCTTTCCCTTCCTCTCTCCCTCTCCAATGAAGTGAATGCGGGGGGAGAAGGAAACTGAGAAGAAAACAGGGCGCCGAGAGACAATCCAACCATGTGGGGTAATTCTGCCTTGTGCCTTGGTTTGGCTGCAGGTGCTTAGATCTGCCTCTCAAGCTACAGGAGGCCGCTCTCTACTGAGGTGATACTGGCCATGTAAGGACAACTTACTGATTGCTATGGAGGACTCAGCGTCCCTCCCCCAACCCTTCTCCAATGCATTTTTCTACCCTTTCCACCTCAAAGTACACGAAAAGAAACCACATTGTCTTTAATCAGCACCATTCAGTTTGGTTAACTTCTGAAAGTATTCTGGCTGTGAGCAGAAGAGCCAAAAAGGAGGCCAAGGCAGTGGGAGTGCAGGCGTTGTCCACCCTGCCCAGACTTTTGTAGCTCCTTCGAGGCAGCCTCCAGGAATGGGACTCCTTTCCATGGTGTTCCGGATCTCTAGCCCAGCCGCCACTGTGACACTGCAGTGGGTGAGCCCCGGGAGTCTTCCTCTCGCCCTGGCCAGTCGCTAGCTACCTGAAGCAGGCTTCTATATTGGGCAGGGTTGTGTTCTTTGCACATTGCACTAGCAGATACTGCACTGAACCTTGACCGAGCAATCCAACTGGCTCCTGTTTCCAGCTTTGCAGAGCTTTAACCCGTTCCCCTCCGAGGAAAGCTTTGGTTGGAGGAAAAAATAATAACAATTGCAACCCCAACAGACACTTCTGAGATATGCTGCCGCTTCGTCACTTCTTCCTCTGGCGAGGAAGATGAAAGATGGTCTGCGACATCTGGTGATTCCTTAGTTTTGGGGCTCCCAATCTTTTTACCCTGTTGCCTTCCTTCCTTCAGCATGAAGCCTGAAGGCCTTGTCTCCTGCTTTTCTCCAGATTTACATCTACAGACAGGTAATTTTAAAAAGTAGTGTCAATACTAGAAGCAGCAACAGCAGCAGTCAGTGATTCCAAACTCAGTGATGTCTGATTGTCTCCCACATGATCTTCTCATTGCCTCTGAAAAATAATAGTTCTGGACCAAAATGTTGTTCATTATTATTATTATTATTGTTATCATGATCACCACCATTATTAAATCCACGGTTTTATCTTCTCAGCCATTTCCCCCTCTTTTTCTTCTTTCCTTTCTTTAGAAATGTCAGACAAAAGAAGAAAACCCAGCAATCGGGGCTCTGGATCCAGGGGCGAGGCTACTGGGGGGTCGGTAAAGGGTGCTCTGTTGGCTGGGAGGGTTGACTGGAGTTTGTGGGGTTGGAGTCCTACTGGGTTTGGGCCGGAAGAGACTGCCTTGTTGGGTGCTGGTGCTATTGGACATTGGGCAATGGTCAGGGTCACCAGAGTCACTCTCTGTATAACTGTAGGCTTGAGCCCGAGAAATGCCCTTCTGTTGACGCCTCCATGAATTGTAATACGTTGGGTCACTGATATAATGGTTGACAAAAGAATGGGCTTTCTGCTGGTTTTGGTCCACTTCATACTCGCTGTCACTTCCCTGTGAAAGGAGACAAAAATGATAATGATCGGCTAGCAGACAAATACCACCAGTGACTGAGTATGAAATACGGTCTACCTTTTCCATGCTACCTCTTCTGGTCTCTCCAGTATCAATGACTCATACTTGATAAGGGCTGAGGTGAGCTCAAGCCCCACCAAAGAAAGTGGCTGCTACAGGGTCACCTTTTACCTTTACACTGAGATCATAGCAAAATGGCATTTTACATTTGTTATTCCTGGGGCAATGCAAATCTTTTGATCTTCAGTGAGTCCAGCTTTGTGTGCCTGTGTTTGAGTAGAAGCATCTTCTAGACATGCACATGCATGTATGTTATGATTAGAAGTGTTACGGCTGCACTCCTGGATTTGTAAAGTTTTCATACTGAGGGTTCTTAGCACACCCAGCCAAAAGGGCTACTCTTTCCTTCTTTTTTTCCCTTAGTGAATTTACTATAGTAGAAAGCGAGATGGGGAAAGTGTTGGGGCATTACAAATGGAAGACAGTATCATCTGGACATCACTCCCTAAAATAAGGTAGGGAAGTTGTAAAAGAACGGCTTCATTTGTTGCAGGATCCTCAGCCTCATTGATCCCACCAGGGTTTCCATTTGAGCATATAAGTACAAGATTGCACTGTAAGCTTTTTAGTCTCTAGGTTAATTAACCAATTAACGCAGACAAAATTGAATTGCTAAAAGCAAATTGGCAGAGATTATATGTGAAGGGCATGTGGTTTTGTTTTTTTTAAATCCTGGAACAGTTTTGACCATGATGCATTAACTCAATTGGGAATTAAACAGAAAAGAGCTATTGGGTGGTAGCTCATTTTAGGTTAAATGACAGGTTTCTTTCACTGGCTACAAATCTTATCGGTATCCATGTAAGGCTTGTGTACCTTGCTGTGGCTCATTGTGGCAAAGCATTGAGATGCTGGGCCACATCTCAGTGGCACAACTGGGTATGTGACCCAGATGTACTTTGGCTTCTCATCAAAAAGCTGCAGTTAGCCACTAAAAGGCATGTGAACCATATGGGAAACTGAAGCCGATTCTGACCAATATTTTAGAAAAGATGTTCTATACTTAAGTTTTGGTAGTGTAGTACTTATTGAAATGCAATTAATTATTTGGAAATCAACTTGTTTAATGACAGTTTCTAATCAGTTTGCAATTCTAACACAAGCAAATGTTGTGTTTTATTTTGTGGTTGCCTTATTAAGAAGGAACTACTGTACTTGTGTCACTTTCTGCATTTGCTTGTCCAGAACAAAAAAAATGTAATTCTTATTGCATGTTTTAAGATGACATGCAATAGAAGCAGTCTGTAGACAGCAATGAGAATGGATGAAGTAGACGTTGGGAAGGGAGGAGGGAAGTATAGTTATGGCAAGAAAAATCTGTGCATAGAAGAGCTGGGTCTGTTTTATTTCTGGCAAAGTAATAGCACTAAGCAAATTAAGAGAAGACCCTGACAACCTTATTCTTAACATCCTGCCATATTTTTATCGAAGTTGAAATGAGTTCATCAGTGCATACAATTCCACCCTTTTGTGAAGTTTAATAATGTACAATCACTTTCTCATTTTACATCTTCATCCCTTTGCCCACACTTTATGCTCCATGGGCATTAAAGGTGGAATCCATTCTATATACAGCGGGCCCTCGTATAACAAACAGTTTGTATAACATAAAATCTGTACAACATAAAAAAATTCCAGAGATAAGGGAAATTTGCTTAACATAATCGCCTATGGGGCGAATCCATACAACATAAAATGGGATTACTCCGTTTTCAATGCATTCCTATGGGAAATTTGTATAAAGGAAAATTTGCTTAACATAATTTCATTTGGAATGAATTAATTCCTTTATACAAGGTACCACTGTACTGTATATGGAAATGATGGGAAGTGTCATCTTAAGATAACACTGATATGAACAGCAGTAACTCTGTTATTTACAATTCAGCCATGGATCTGGCAATAATAAAATTCAAGAAAATCTGTGATTGATAATTGTCTATTAAATTCTTCATGTAACTAGCAGTAATACTCTAGTTCTCAACATGGAAAATACATTGTCATGCGCCCAGTACCCAAATCATTTCATCTCTGGGAACATCTGTATATATATATATTTAAGCACGCAGGGAAGGCAAAAAGGAACTGGCCCCAGCAGGGCAAGCTAGGCGTCTTTTCCTCCTTTCAACTCTCCCTCTGCTCTCCCTAATTAAATTCAGCTTCTCCATTTGCAGCCACACAATAGAGACCATTCATGAGAAGATTCAGCTCAGCCAGGGAAGCATCAAGTGGCAGCATTTGGCTCTTTCAGCTCTCAACAGGTCCTTAAAACATATTTGCCCCACTGGGGGATGTGGGATGACAGCAGAGGAAAAGGCCCTCATCTTCTATGTTACTTGGAGGGGAGGGAAAAACTGAAGGGAGAAGCAAGAAAGCTGAACATCACACACTCTCAAAATGGGGAAATGAGGAAGGTATGCTGGGCCCTTGTTCAGAATTGCACAACAGGCATGATCAGGGGTGGAACAAAAAGTAGATTAAAAAAGACTTTTTGAGCTCACCTGGCACAAAATCTTATAACCTACCTCCAATTGTTTTGTACACCCATGTGCCCCTACTTTCCCTAAGCAGGTAGGGGCCACATTTGTCCTGAACAGGCTGTGGGATTTCCAGACACTTCACTTGAGTCATGGCTACCCCATTAGGGGGTGAGCCATGAATGCATCACTAACAAAGAAAACATAAGAGACTTGCAGAGAACCTGCGAGTGTTTATTAGGAAATGGTAAAGGTCCCCCCTGCACATGCGTGCTAGTTGTGTCCGACTCTAGGGGCGGTGCTCATCTCCGTTTCTAAGCCAAAGAGCTAGTGTTATGCAAGTGCGTCGTGGCCATATGGCCGGCATGGCTAAACGCATTTCTGCGCATGGAGCACCATTTACCTTCCCACTTTATTCAGCAGTACCTATTTGCATTTACATACTTTCAAACTGCTAGGTTGGCAGGAGCTGGGGTTAACAATGGGCGCTCACTCCACTGCATGGCACCCAGGATTTGAACTGTCAAGCTGCCAACTTTGCAGCTGACAGTTTCAGCACTCTAGCCCACTGAGCCACCATGCTTTAATGTTTAATACATGGCTACAAATATAGAACTGGTTTCTTCCACTGAAGCAGATACCAGATACCTTTCACCAGGGTGGGAAATATAGGGAGCAAATGACCCGGGCAATGGCTCAGCACCCCTCAACCTCTGCCAAATAGCTACAAATCCAGCAGCACTTTAAAATGCAGCATTTGACTTCAATCATAGGCCCCCCAACCCCCGGGTTGATTCTTCTTCCTGCATACAGTATAAAATTGATATTGTTTTGCCCTCAACATTAGAAAATAAACTTTTTGTATTCTCAAAGGCTTTCGTGGCTGGGATCTGATAGCTGTTGTGAGTTTTTCAGGCTGTTTGGCCATTGTTCTGGAAGTTTTTCTTCCTAGTTCCCTGAGCTCCTTGCCCTCTGAAGAGTCTGGCAAAACATCAGGAAGAAAAACTCCCAGAACACAGCCAAGCAGCCCAAAAACTCACAACAACTATCAATAAACTTTTTCATAGACTGAGAGTTATGAGGGCACATACTTGTTTCATTGGCAGAGTCGCACACACAGAAAGTCCCTGGATCCTGATCAGGATCAGGCCCTGAATGACTCTAATGGGAGGAGAGGGGAATTTTAAAGCAGTTGTTCCATGTCCACTTCCCCCAATTTCCTTTCACAATGGGTAGCAGAGCCATTGGCGGGCCTGGTCTGGCCTAGTTTACCATGAACAAATCTCGGGCATTAATAGTATGCTTTGGTGGGTGGGATATAGTGCACTTGGCTGCACCACGTGTTTCCAGGCTATGTGGATCTCCAGGGAAATCCCACTGGTTGACATGGCTCTTTTGTGGACCCTGAGCTTGCGGGTGCCAACGACACAACTATGGCCCTTGTAGTTGCCCCGTTGCCTTTTGCTGGGCACTGGCTAAGTGTGAACCATGCCTCAACATTAAGTCTTTGTCCCCTCTTTTGACAGAGGCCACAATCTTTTCTGGATAGATTTACACTGGGATAAACTTGTGGCAAGGACAACTTTTCCATGGCAGCAATTGCAACTGGGGATGGGTGGGGGTGGGGTGCCAGCTGAGTTCCAGGCCCCTTGGCAAGACTTCTATTCTTAAGAAAAAGACAAAGGAGCCATTTTCTTCCTGCCCGGCAGCCTTGCCAGCTCCTGCTACCACAGAACGTCTAGTGCCCGTTGCCATGGGCAACCGGGCCAGGGGAAGAAAGGCCTGGCTGTAAAACTGCATGTGCCCTCGTCCTGACTTTGTGAGGCAGATGTCTGCCTCTGTCTTCCTCACCCCAGTACCCAGCTGCCCCCCCATCAACACCCTATTCCCTAGAAGGATGTGTGAGACTAATGCTCACTCAGATTTGCATCAGGCAGGTTGTCAGTCTGATAACCTAGATCAGCCAGGAATGAAGCTACGGGCAAACTCTCTCCCCCCCCCTCACCCCACCCCACCCCTTTTAGCATCACGCTTAGAGGATTCAGCCTACAAATTGGTAAGAGGGGTTTTGCTTCCTGAGTTACACACGCTTCAGCTGCTCCAAGCATGATCTTGAACAGAGAGAGGAGGACAAACTGAGCCTATCCGCACAGGTCTGCCTAACAGAAAGGGAGCAAGATTTAAAAAGCAACAACAAAAACAACAACACCAGTTCATTTAATAAGGTTTCAGTGTTCCATTCCCATGACAGACAGAGCTTTAAAAATTGCTTTAACAATGCGCAAACAAAGTGGCATACTGTATCTGATGTGGGACAGAGTGTTGCTCTGGGTCCCCAGTGCTCAGTTATGGGCGGAGGGGGGGATCTTCAGCCTGTCATTGCAGCCATTCACCTTAAAAGTAACTTTACAAGCTCTGCTGACCACATTACAAATGTTGTCTCCTTATCTGAACAGCAGAATAGCTCAGCGGCTTAGGCCGCTGTCTACGGAGTCACAGGGTTGGGAGTTCAGTTCCCTGCTGTGCCTCCTTGAAAGGGGCTGGGCCTGATGACCCATAAGGGTCCTTTCCAGCTCTGCCATTCAAAGGTGGGAGCCATCATCATCATCATCTCACTATGGGAGCCTGACTTGCATTTACTTTGAAAGCCTCCGAACCACCCCTGCAAACCGCTGCCCGCCCAGCTGACTCTCCCCACACTCCACCCCTGGTCTCAAGAGATGAAAATTCTCTTGTGACTATGTTCCAAAGACTGGCCCAACACACTACCGCTACAGAGCTCCATGTCAGCTCTTGGAATAAATAAATTCTTGTATCTGGACCAGGAGGTGGCAGGAGGTACTCTTGGGCAACTCTGTGGTACAACCCAGACCAAATCCTCTTGAGTTATTAAATATACAACATAAAAATATCAGATGAGGGTAAAAAAAAATCCCAAATCTGCTTTTTACTTCTCTGCCAACTAGGCCCATATCAAAACCCAAACCAAACTGAAAAACTCCAAAACAATGCCAGTTCTCCTGCCTCATCTCTGGTCCATTGGCAAGCCTAGTGGGTGTATTCACCACAGCCACATGATTCCACTCTGAAAAAGCTTTTGTGGACCTTATTCTCTTTCATGGATAGCCCCTAAAATACCTGTCACCTGGTGACAGGTCACTTGATAATCTTTTCTGGATGGAAGACATCGATTATTCCATATGCAAACTTATGAGAACCCTATAGGTTCTGGTGAGTTTGCGTGGCTCACCTCAGTGTGTGTGTGCGCACGTGCGTGCGTGCGTGCATGCACCTGAACTGTTATGCATGGGAAGAACTCTCCTGCTGCAGGTGCAACCTTCAGGAGTTGAGTTCTGTTGCACCCCAAGGACCCCTTGGCCTGCTTCATCCCAAAGCACCCCCACTTCCCGCTTCCCCACATGACGCACCTGGGAGTCAGAGATTTCTGAAGGCTTCTCGGTGAGGCTGCTGCTCTCCGCTGGGATTAGGTCGTTGTACTTGGTAACATCTTCATCCGAGTAGTGCAGAGAACCAGGGCTGGGACGTGGTGGGGACCTCGGGAGAGACATGGAAGCTCTGAGGTTTTTGTTCAGAAACAGAGAGTGTTCAGTGCAGGACAGCAGGATGCTCACCCCACATTCAGCTGTCCCTATTCCACCGCCCACCGTGCTTTTTCATGGTGTTTGGGAAGCCCTGCTACCTTGTATATATTCCATTCTTCCTGCAGAAGGAATTTTTCACTGACAGGCGCCGGTTGTTCAGCTCCAGGGCAGGGAAACTGCTCTCATCCAGGCTAACCATCTCACCATGACCCAGTGCACTGGACTTGGAGTTGCCTCCTAGTGGGGGGAAAAAGAAGCTGAGGAACACAAATTGTGAATATCTTGAACTCCCTCCACTCCTGTTGAATGCGTCTTAGGCAACAGTGCTGAGAAATCTCAGCCTGGGACCTTGGGTAAGGCAAAGGTAAAGGTTCCGACTCTAGGGGCAGTGCTCATCTCCGTATCCAAGCCGAAGAGCTAGTGCTGTTCATTTCCATGGCCACATTTATTTATTTTATTTATTTATTTATTTAACTTATATGCTGCCCACTAACCAAGGTCTCTGGCAGGCTTACAATCCAAAGAATAAAACAATTTAAAATAGTTAAAAGTAAAATATCAATAAATCATCAAATATCACTAAAATCATTATTCTAAAATTGTCATCAGCGGACCCACAATCTATATTATATCAATTAAAAACCTTCTGGAACAGGAATGTTTTTACCTGGCGCCGGAATGTAATCAGTGTTGGCGCCAGGCAGATCTCGATCGGGAGGGCATTCCATAGCTTGGGAGCAGCTGCCGAGAAGGCCCTGTGTCTACAGGCCATCCCTCTCACCTCCTTGAGGGGTGGCTCTTTCAAAAGGGCCCCCTGGCTCGATCTTAATTGCCGGGTAGGTTCGTATGGAAGGAGGCGTGGCATGGCTGGCATGGCTGCAAGGGAACACTGTTTTACCTTCCCACTTTTTACGGCGATACCTATTTATCTACTTGCATTGACATGTTTTCGAACTGCTAGATTGACAGGAACTGGGGGGGGACAGTGGGAGTTTGGGTGGCTAATGCCAATCAAAATAAATGGCATTCTGCATGGACAATGCTGCCAAGTGCTGAGTTCACATATGAGAATTCTCTCACTGCATTGCGCAAGCCTGAGGGGAGGAAAGGCATAGCTTGCTAGACACACCCCACAGGTTCCTCAGCAAGCATGCCGGCGGAGGGAGATTCTGAAAATTATACTCCACAAAAGCAAAATTTGCTGCTGCTAGGGGGAAAAACACACTTGGGTGACAGTTATATTTGCTTCGGGTAGATCTGTTTGAAAACTATTACACCTGTGGTGATACATGATCTTCTACATCTGGGTACATCCGTGTTGTTCTGAAATTTTCTTGTAACTAAAAAACAAAACAAAACACAAGTCCTACAGCATGAAGGAGAGTGGAGAGCAGTTGAAGAACACCATTCTACGCTCACTCAATTTTCTCCATCAGTGGTATTTGTCTAAGAGGAAGGTCCAGATTTTCCTCCCAATTAGAGCAAAGCAAACACTGCCACATTCCTTTGCACTGGTGACCTTCTGAATCTTGTGGCTGCCTCTGACAGTGAATGAGGCATAAAGCCATTTGTTTTAATTGTCAGCTTGGAGTGGCATCAGCAAGGTCATTGACTCCCCTCCTCTCCTATATCTCACAATCATGCAGCTGAAAGGAGATTTCCTAGGTTAAATCATAGAGTGTACAGGACAGTTGAACTTAAAATGTTGCATTTGTAATTAATTCCCATAACACCCTCCAGAGGTTTGGGAGTATACGTTTCCTGACTCCCAAATAGCATGGCCGTGATTAGGGATTATGGAAAATGTAGTCCAACCTATCTGGAGGCCTAAGGGTTGCCTGTTTTTGGTGTTCAAAGTGGTGATCAGGGCACAGAAGGAGGAGAGAATGTAATGCCATCCAAGAAATATGGTCATATGGATAGCCCAGTGGTTTGGGGAGGGTTCCATAGGCAGGAACACCTGCAGGGAGAGAGATCATCTCTCTTTCGAGCTAAGATTGTGGTAAGAAACAATTCTAAACTGCATTACTTTGGGCTACACAGTCATATGGTGCTCCTTGAGAACTTGAGTGTGCTCTCTCTACCTCTTTGGTGTTCAGTGCTTTAAAAGGAAAGCAATCGCAGGACAGGATAATAAGAGCTCAAGCAGTTATTGGTACCCACCAGAGTCTGACTTCTTGGCATACTTCTTACTCTGCCCACGGATGATGAGGACAAAGACCAGGAGGAGGATGAAGATCAGTCCCACCAAAGCAATGACCACCAGGAACCACCACTCTTCATAGAAGGGATTCGCTTTTTGCGCTGCAAAACAGCAGGCAGCATAGGCAGTCAAGCAAAGCTGCCAGATGCCCCACAAACACCAATCTCTACACTCACAGTTCAAGATTTAGTAGGAAATGGCCTGAAATGGCACAAAGGGGCACAGGAATGCTGCTCACCCATATTACCTGAGACTGATGGGGAGGGGGCACTGGGTGTTCCATAGCCATAGTCATTGACAGCAATGACCCGGAAGTCGTAGCTGACGCCCTGCTTCAAAATGTCCATGCTGAAGGTATATGAGGTCACTTCCTTGGGGATGTCCTTTATGAGAATGTCCCACAACCCTTCGTCTGGAAGGAAAAAAATGCATGTGTGTATCATTCTACCGACCAGCACATTGCTCATATACACAGAACAGAAACACGCTGATCACATCCCTGTTGGATGTGCTAACGGGTGATGCTATAAGGCAGTGGTCAGCAAGGATAGGTCTGGAAGGATTTCCAGGAAAAGAGAGCAAAAGCAGCATTATGGTGGGCTTGGGAGAGGTCTAGGCAATATGGAACAGCAAAAGGAAACAGGAAGAATCTCTTAAGAGATGATAACCAGCCCTGTCCAGATGTTCAGGATAGGGACAGTTTTAAAGAGTGAGGCTGGAGAGAGATCTGTGCTAGCCCTCCTGCTTGTCAGCTTCTCTGGGGACAGGGACTGACTGAAAAAGGAAACCTTCGGCTATGCACAGAGCCTTTCCTGACTGGAGGCAATGATAGGTGGGAGGCAGGGCTAAAGCTCTCTCTCTCCTTGGTCATACATCCAGACTCTCCCTTGTTCGGGATGGGAGCCCCGCTGCAGCTCATTTCACAGAAGACTTTAAGTGTTGCTTGCATGGGGCACTTTTCTTGATTTCTTTAAACATCTGTGCTGGCTGAACAGAGATTTCTTTGTGTCTTTTTGGCTTCCTATGCCGCATCAGCAACAGTCACACATACAGATAAACAGCCCAAGGAAGTTTCGAAGGTATTGCTGGTGATATGCAAAAGAACACCTGTCAGAACGGTAGACTTGAGTCTCCAGCGTACATTGCTCCATGTTAAAGTGCACGGGTTTTAATGGCCATTAATGTACTCTATGCCACACCATCTGCTCTGTCCTGTAGTCTCTGAGAGGCTGTTATTCTCAGCTGCCTCATTAAAAAGCAAGCCAGAGTCCATTTCAAAGCAGTCTGGTGATTTATCTCTTTGCATCTACCCCCCTCTTGGCCCCTGGATTCATCAATCATCCCTTCCAGCCTCCAGCGTGATCCCCAGTGTTGCCACTTTATAATAAGGAGATAAGGAGCAAACTGAGCGTTTGTTGTGCTGCAGCATCCTCTTGGGGGCAGAGATTCATCCCCCAATAAACCCCTGAAGGAGTCTTTCTGATAGAAGCAAGAGGTATCCCTGCATTTGGGTAAGCTGGCTTTTAAAGTGTCATTATAAAGTACATGTGCAGAAGAGAAGAGGAATGACATACATGAGAGAGACCTGACTCACATAAAGCTCACATGGTGGGTGGGAGCTTTTGGAACCCAGATAATCAATAGAAAGGTAGAGGTTCCCCCTCTCACATGTTTGCTAGTTGTGTCTGACTCTAGGGGCGATGCTCATCTCCGTTTCCAAGCCAAAGAGCCAGTGTTGTTTAAGTGTGTGGCCATGTGGCCGGAATGGCTAAATGCATTTCTGCGCACGGAACACTGTTTACCTTCCCGCTTTTTATGGCAGTATCTATTTATTTACTTGCATTGACATGCTTTCGAACTACTAGGTTGGCAGGAGCTGGGGTTAACAGCGGGAACTCACTCCGCTGTGTGGCACCCGGGATTCGAACCGCCGAGCTGCCGACTTTGCAGCTGACAGTTTTCAGCTCTCTAGTTTACATCCAACACATGATAGCACCCAGAGGTGCACTCAGGGGGCTCCTAACTCACTAATCCCTTGTTTGCATGCCACCACAGAAGTGCAGCAGGCTGCAGTGCTGTAAAACAACAGTTCATGTGCCGATAAGCAATTAAGAGGGCTTTGTTTCCCCCTAGTGCACTAGGCCTTTTGATGCTGTGAAGGAGCTGTCTATTTCCACTATCTTATTTACTGCTACAATCACACTCCACCCTCACCCACTCCGTCTCCTTTGCTCCTCTGCCTCTTTGTCCAGGTGCTGCCTGGCTGAATCACCCTGGCTCTTTCCCCCGAGGCTCAGCAGCCTTTTGGAGCTGACTTGCAGCTTATCAGCATCAGCAAGTAATATCTGTTCTTTATCACCATCAGATGAGTCTCTTGTCAGTCCTGAGCTCATTGGCAGGTAGACAGCTCTGGTGTTTCTCCTAGCTATCATCATGCCAGAACACTAGGTGGGATCTCCACAATTTTTTACTCTGCATCCCCACTGCTTTTTGATCGCTATGGCTGCATCAGCCCCAGCTAGGGCAGACAGAATACTAAAGAGAATGCCTCTGTGCATCTGTCAAGTAGCTCTTTTAAATTCTAAATAAAATACAGCTGGACACCCTGGCAGGCTTCCATTCCAGAAGGCCTACCTGCTAGGTTGGTTTTCATGTGAGCTCCTCTTGTTCCAGAAATTAAACTTGGCCTCCAATCATGATCTTGGGGGCCAGTTGGGCTGAAACAATCCCGACAGGCACTCTTGCTACCTTGAGGACTGTTAAGGGCAGACTCAGCCTTGGGCACAGAGGTGAACACAAGAATGATACCTGAAGGACGAGCCTCGATGACGTATCTGGTGATGGGCCCTTTGCCTGGGTCACCACTCGACCAATGGATGGTGATGGCTGAGCCATACCTGGAGATGAAGGGCTCACCTGGGGGCCCTGGAGCACCTGGAAATCAAAACGAGTGCCACTGTTAATAGAGAAACTGCAGTGAAACCACTGAATACATAACCCGGGAATCCACGGGGACCATTAGGAAATGTTTTGTTTTAGCCCGTGTAGGATAGTAGATAGAATGATGGACTAGGACTGAGGAGGCTTGGTTTTGAAGCCCAACTCAGCCATGTAAAATCGTGTGTGTGTGTGTGTGTGTGTGTGTGTGTGTGTGTGATTGTTTGGCACTGGTAAAACCCCTCCTAAAAATATCTCACTTGCCTTGAAAGCCCTATTAAGGCTCACTGAAAGTCCATTTCCACTTGACTGCACATAACAATGAGGCAAGTTTTCATAACCTTGAGAATCAACTCAGGGACACAGGAAGCAGGAAAGATGACAGTGATCCTGGCCAAATGACAGCTAAACCTCTCTCATCATGGCCTGGCTACAGAGATTCCTCTTATTTTTGGGGGAAGGGCTTCCACATTAGAGGGCAGTGTTATCAAAGAGTTATTGGCTGTGGCATCTCTTTTTCTGAAAGATTAAAAACTAGCATCTGCTGCCTGTTGACTGTGGGGAAGGTTCTTTGATGGTTCCTGGTAGTAAGAGTGACAGAAAGGAGACCTGTAAGCTGTATGCATCAAAGGACCTGATGAAGAAAATGCTCATATTAATTGTAACATTCATTCCTGAAAAAAATCTTGCTTCCCATTTTCATATCATAGGCAAGTTCAAGAGGCCCTTTGCATTAGGGTTGTGCAAACGCCTTGGATGCAAAGCAAATCCAAGACGATGGAGATAATTTGGACCCCTGCAGAATCTGAGACAACATGGGTGTGAAGCAGCCCCAAGCAAGGATGCTTTGTACTGAGACTTTGAAGTCAGTTTTGGGATAGCGAATGGTCTGGGAAACGGGAGGTTTGTCCCAATTTGACATAGTTTTGGAAATGTCCCCTTGGCGAAACACATTTCCCTAAGTGGAAAATGCCAGATAGAGAGACATGGGAAGAGAGGAGAAGGAGGTGTGGTTTTGTGACTGACGTTTCTAGTTGCCTACCAGGTGCTGGCCTTACCAGGAGTCTCCTTTTATTTCACCCATTAAAAGTTTGGAAGGAGAATAGAAACAGGACGTCAGCAGTGACATTTGGGAGTGGCAGTGTTGGCAACAGGAGCAGCAACATTTAGAGCCTCTGTGTCTTCTTAGAACAGCTTGAGATTCGTGACTCAAGGGCAAACTTTTTCCTAGCAGGGCATGCTTCTCATGCATCAGGTATCTGGAGACCCCCTACATCTCTAAGTCAGGCAGGTGGAGAGTCCCACTATCTAGACTCAAACTCTGGATAAGGGGGTGTAGCGGGAGCAGTCTTGGCTCTAAAACACTGTCTGGGAGCTCTAATGGAGTGCGAGAGGGTTATCCTGGCAAGACAGAAGTGCTCCTGAACACTCATAAAGCAGATCAAGGGAACAGGTGTCCAGGGGGGCGAGGTTACACTCCTCTTGAAAATTTACATTCACAGCTTGGGTGGACTCCTGGATTCACCACTGAGCTGGGATGCCCAGGTTTCAGAGGTGGCCAGGCATGCATTTGCACACTTAAAGCTGGTGAACCAGCTGCACTCATTCCTTGAAACGCCTGACTTGGCTGTAGAGACGTATCCCTTAGTCACGCTTTGTCTGGATTACTGTTAACACCCTCTACATGGGGCTGCCTTTGAAGATGGTCTGGAAACTTCAGCGGGCTCAAAATGCAGCCAGACCACTGATCAGTTCAAGGGATCATAAAAGTCATTTGTTGAAACAATTTCACTGGCTGCTAGTCTGTTTCTGGATCCTATTTGACATAGCACATGACATACAAAGTCCTGAACAATTTGGGCCCTGGAGGCTTGACTTATTGTATCTCCCCACATATTCCTGCCCCCTCAGCTCTGAAATCTTGGTGGTGGTGGTGGGGGCACTTCTCTGGATCCTACAGCCATCACAAGCACATCTGGTGAGGACTCAAGAGAGAGTTTGTTCTCAGTGGCTGCTCCTTGCCTACGGAATTATTTGTCTCATGGAGCTGAATCCACACCCTCGTTACATTCTTTTCATGGGCAGGGGAAAAACCTTTCTTTTTAAGATGGTTTTTAATCTCTGAATGTATTCTCATTTCTGGTGATACAGCACATTATGTGTTTTAAATCTGTTGGACTTTTAAAACAAATGATGTTTTAAATGCTGTTTTGGTTTTCTTCAAATTTAATGCTCACATCTTATTTTACTGGGATTTTAAACATTCATTATATAATATAAATTTATTATATAATAAATGTTTAAAATCATGGTAACATAATTTATGAATAATAAAATAGAAGTGAACGGAAACGTTCAGTGAAACTGAAACTGCACGTGCACCCACCCACCCGCAGAGGCAGACCCTCCCCCTCCCAGCTTTTTGTACCTTCCCCTGGCCCTGTAGTGATGTTAGCTTCCACTTCTGGCCCGTAAGTGAAGGTCTTGGCCCGGATTCGGAACCGGTACGTGACACCTTCTGCTAAATCTTTCACTTTCAGCCACAGGGGACTGTTGCCCTTCACATCCACTGTTACAATCTTGCTGACACCTGCAAGGAAGAGTATCCAAGTTTAGAAATTAGACGTCCATTACTGTTGTCTGATACGCATTGGTCTTGTTTTGTTTTGCTATAACCACATCCCAAACCTCTGAGGCATAGTTTTGCTCTTTTAGCTGCTGTTTTTGTTTATCCTCAGAAAAGGATGTCAGTCTCACACTGCTTTACAGGGGACATGTTTCCAGGTTAAGCAGTCCTCTTAATTCACAACACTAGACAGTATGCCTAAGCATGTGGCCTTTTATATTTTAATTATTATTTAAATGTAATAGTGCCTCAGAAAATTACTAGCAAAAACTCTTTTTTACAACAAGAACAGTCTGTTAAATTTTGGATTTCAGTACTGAAACGAAGCAACACAAAAGCAGTGTTCCATCAGTGTTATCACCAGAAAAATATTTCCAATGCTACCAACCTGAGAACAATTTAAAAGCATATGAGAATGAGAGGAATGTCTTTCCCTCACTGCTGACCTGTCCATCCAGGAATGCTTTATATGCCCAATATTTGGAAATAGAGTGTGAAGAGACAGGGATATAGTCAGTGCTTGGCGGTTGAGAAAGCAGGCTCTCAGTGTTGGAATTTAAACACACCAAGGAGATAAATATGGGTGCGGTACTAGTGCTGTTTGCTCTAACTGATTCAATCTTCCTTAACTTGGTGCACTCCTTGTTTTGGACTTGACTTGAGCTCCAGTTACCCTCATTTATCAACCACTCTGATGGGGGCTGATGGTAATTGTGGTCTCAGGCACTGGAAAGTTCAGCTCAATTTCAGGAAGCACACAGACTTGGTTGCTAGAATCCTCACCATCCACAGGCATGCAGGGTTCATAGATGAGTCGGTAGCCCTCCAGGATTCCATTCGGGAAGGTGGGTGGCTCCCAGGACACATTCACAGATGTGGTGGTGAGTTCACTGAATTTGATGGCACCTGGGGAGCTAGGAGCTGAGAGGGGATAAAAGAAGGTGTTGGAAGCACAGATTAAAAGCTACTCTTTCACATGATCAGCCCCACCTTGGAGGCTGAATGGCTGCCCACAACTGATTTCCCAAAATAAGAAGGAACCATGAAAGGAGTTCTACCAGAAATTTGAATGCCAATCACTTTCTGCTTAGCTGGTGAAGGCACCTTTAGAAGGTTGGCAAGATAGGAGACAGTTGTCTGTCTAAAGGTGAACATGAAAAAAAAGGAACCAGGAATAATACATCATAATCAAGAGTGTAAAAAGCTATGAGGGATGGAGCAAAGGGAGTGGCCTAGGAGGTTGTAATCTGGACTTAATTAGGGACTTAGTAGAAGCTACGTGAGTGCAGTCTGCATCCTACCTGCCAAACAGGAATGTTTGGGTCAAAGTAGAAGCTGCAAGGTAAACATGGAGATACTAACACCAAGGTGGTTTTTTTGTGGTGGGTAGCTTAGAGGGCCCAAACTCAACAGAGGTGTGAGTAGCCATGAGGTTAATGAGATGTAATCAACTTATTCTTCTTTATTTTCATTCTTTTGAGATTCCAGTCCAGGCAGATGGATTTCTTCTTGTGCTGTAGCTCATGCAGAGGCACAGAGAACCCCCCCCGCATTTTTGTACTTTCGGTTACTTGTACTGTAATGCCTAGCAATGAAGTGGTACCGTATCAAAGGTAATTTTCCATCTTTTCATGGAACACCTCCTATTAATGGTGAAAAATGTGGTGTTCTAAGGAGGAGAGCCTGCATGAGGCTTAAGATGCCTGTCAGTTACTAGCAGCACCCATTTCTGGATGGGAGGAATACTGAATGCAACAATGGGAGAATTCAGTATCTTCCTTTAAAGCTGCAGGTAGACTTTTGGAAACATCTTATGGGTGTGTGTGCATGTTGGTGATTCTCTCTTGAGTCCAAAGGGTGTAATTCACTGGGTCTAGTGGCAAATGGTAGTCCAAAGTAGAGATACTCTTGAGTTAATTTCAGCTCCTAGGAATCAAGGGTCAGGTTGGGATTTTTCGGGCTCTTAACTGTACAGCTTGGGGATGCAATTTGGCTTTAGCATTGAGACCACAGTGGAAAGAGGAAAGTGCTTCACTATTTCTCAGCTCAAGGACTGTCCCCTGCAAACCCCTTCTGGGAGCAGTCAATTTTGTCCTCCAGCTAGCATCTGAACCCAGCATTGAAAGGTGCTGGGGAAGACACCTTTGGGACAAAATGGATGTTGATGGGGATTAATCCTGTACCTGAATGCTTACTAATGCACCACTAGAAGTCCTCCCAACCACACATTTTCCCATTGTATTTTAAGCAACCATGGGAATGGACCAGAAGATATGCAAATGGCTGAAATAAACCTGGGACACCACTTCCACTGTGTCTGCCAGGGTAGCAAGGAATGGATATTGTTGTCATGGGTCTAAGACACTAAGGTGAGTGATGTAGGAATAGCAAGGTCAATGGCTCCTTTTCTGTGTAATCTGGACTTTGTTGCTCCTATCGAGTTTCCCTTTTCTCATTCCTGATTAAAATGTATTGGGAGAAGAAAAGCAAATAAAACATACAAAAAAGGGAAAGGGAAGAAAAGAAACAAACCTATTCTTAGCATCCTTTCTTTATTTTATTTTTCTGGGACCTCTACAGAGCTCAGGCTACATGCTATTATTCCAGCTCTAAGAAAGCTTGACCTGGCAGGCAAGGCAGCTCAACCCTGCCTGTCATGCAGAGGAAAATGAAAATGGAAAGATGTGGAAAATCCTTCAGGAGACTTGCTTTGCATACCCATTCTTATAGAAAGGATCCATTAACCATGTCTGTGCCTTTTCCCATTTCACAATCCAAGCAAGGGGAAAAGTCCTAAAATCCTGGATGTCTTAGGAAAAGGGTGAGGAACCTGTGGTCCTCCAGATGTTTCCAGAATCCAGCTCTTCTCAGCCACCTTAAACAATAGTCAGGCAGTATGATGGAAGTGTCATAGAGTATAACCATTGCTACAATGTCTTGACATTTTATAATGTGGCAGCTGGAATTCTTCCTCGAAGCTATCTCCTACCATTCCTCAGAATTTTCCCATTGCAGCCATTAAAATGGGTTTGATTGAGTTTTACCTCACGTGCAAGCCACAGAAACAAACCCCAGAAAGGAAATTGATTCTCTCAGGTTTCTAATTTTCTAGAAAATATTTAATTATCTTAAAACTCTGCTTCCAGTATTCATCCATCTGAGGCTGATCAGTTTGCACAAGCTGGCTCTCAAACTGAAAGGAAATGTAAGTGCTATTGTAAATGCCTATTGTTTGCTAATAAATTTACACAGGTGGAGATGGGCTAGGGCTGTGGTTTCCCTTTCCATGACCCTGTGCTCTGCCTCTGGTTTCCTTAGCAACAAAGGCACTTCATTTGTCTAGTTTGTCTTGGGGAACAATGACTGCCCTGGAGGGTAAGAAGAATACATGAAATCAGCAACCTATGGCCACAGCAATTTAGAGAGTAGACCACGTGAACCAGATCTCTATAAATCAGAATTAAAATGATGAGGTTTTAATCCTGCGGGAGGGTGGAGTACTGAGATTTGTTTTCCGAACTCGAAGTCAGCTACTCCTTCCCGATTTTCAGTGGGAATGAATGGGCTGTGCATGCTAGCCTGGGCAGAGAAGGCCAGGAGTCCAGGTCTGTTCTTAACAGTCATGATCCTTCAACTTCAAGTTTCCTTGAAGTTGTCAAAATGTCTTTTTGTGAAGGAGTGTTGTTCATAATTATAAAAAAAAATCACCAGTAAAGCTGCATTAAATGATCCACTTGGCTTCACCAGGTTAAGCTAAGTCATAGTGCTAATGAGACGAAAAGAACTCCCACAGAAACTGTCTACTCTGACAGGGAAGAAAATTATTTCCTGGCCTCTCAAGTGACAAGTAGTAGACCACGAGTGTGTGAGAGACTCCTCAAATCTTCTAACACATGGCCCGGGCCCTCTTGGACAATGGCAGCTGTGGCCTCTACCCTCTTTCGTCTTCCCTTCAATAATCTGGGACAAACCCATTTATCGGTGATCAAAACTCTTAGACGTCAAAAGCACTCACTATAATGGTGGCGCAGGAGGAAATGGGTCATGGCAAGAACACTGCCCTACCCTGCACGCCATTTCCCCAGTCTGAAAGGCACCATCAAGGCAGCTGTTTATTGCAGGGGGAAACAGACATGACCCTGCAGAAAGTAAACCATCGGTATATGTTCCCTGAGAGCAACCTGTAGGTTCTCCAGTTTTGCCCTCATTCTCACAGTTAAGCACTTCCCCTCACTTTGGCTTTATAGTTGGTATTTTTTTTTAATTCAGTTGGATTAAAAAAGAACCACCAGTGGTATGTTTACTTTATTCCAAACCAATCCAGATGCAATTCCATCCACTGAAAATATAAGAAATGGTTTTTGGCTTGCCTGAAAAGAAGTGGGTTAGTCCCCACTTTCCACTAAATCTTTGGGCAATGGACTCAAGAGATCCAAGTTATATTAAAGGGCGGGGGAGATTATAGGGGTTTTGGCATTCAGTGGCATGTTGTATGTAGTGTTTTCTCCATAGGATTATTAAGTGTCATTATAAGGCACATCAACATGGGTTTTCTCCCAAGAGTACTTGGAGCAACATTAACCTATTTTGTTGCCTTTCACCCAGTGTGATGGACACAGTGTTCCCAATAGGACTATTAAACATTCAGGCTGGGAGATGCTCATGTGTGAAGCCACAGGATATGTTCCACACGGTCCTATGGAAAGTCATCCAGCTCAGCCCACACAGCAGGGACTGGGCTGAGGCAGCACAGAGAATGGCATCCATTGCCCAGGTCAAGGGAAACTTAAATTGAGCCAGGTCATTCTGAGGCAAGAAAACCCCACAGACACCCCTGATCTCCCCACAGACACCTCTGATCTCCCTAGCAGTAAAAATTCTAAGAATGGCCTGATGAATAAATAGCTTACATAACAACCTTCTATGACACCTCAAACCAGCTGCTGAATGTGATACCAAAAGTGTCTACTTATCCTCTTTCTCACTTCAGCTGAATGTCTTTCTCAACTAGCCATTCATTTTTGTAAACCCCCCTCCCCCAACACTGGCTGCTTAACTGGTATCAGAACCTCTTAGAATCTCTAAGATGGCTATAATTGTTTGGCTACATGTTTGAATAATCACAGGACATGGTAGAGGGACAGGGTCCCAGAGAGTGAGAACTGCATGAGCTGTGGGCCTGATTATCACTAACGTAACTGGCAGCTTGCTTTTCCCATCTCAGTTGGTTCGTGTCCCTCTACCACATCTTCTGTGTATATAAACCTGTGGCTGTCTGTTACCCTCCATGAGTCTGAGGAAGTGGGATGGCCGTCTACAAATAGATCTGTTCATCTTTAAGGGATCTTTAAGTCTTGTGCTTTAATTTTTGTTATATATGCCGAAACAGGCTCCCGAGTTCAGCTCTTTGAAACCCTGCTTGCAAACAGACAGCATCTTGAAATATGGGTCACCCCCCCACACCGCAACTAAACAAGATGACTAACAGAGAGACCATTGTGTCTTTCAAGGCATTCAGCAGAATGCTGTTTTCCTTATTTTGGGGGGTGGGGTGGGGAGTTTGGCTAAGTCCCACCCAAACCCCGCAATTTGATCCTTGAGAGTTGCAGTTTAAGAATGAAGCTGGGGGGGGGGTTCCCAGAGGGGAGAGGGGAGAAAATATCCCAGACCGTCCTGGCCATGGCCATGATTCTCCTCATGCTCCTTCATGCTTTGCCAACAACAACCCCCAGGATTCAAGGAAGGTGGAAAGGCACTGAGGCAGAGCCTGAATCAGACCCTGCTTCCTCTCTGCCCAGCAGGGAGCTAAAGATGCAAGCCGCTTCAGCGGTGCCCTTGGCTTGCTGGCTGGCTGAGGATATGGCCAATAAGCCTCCCCTTGTTTCCTTCCTTGCTGAGCTTTGATCTCAAAACAAGTAACTTGAGGATGTTTTGAAGTGTGTGGTTGGGAGGAAGGGACGGTGGGAGGGGGGGGTGGAGGGGGGGGGCAGGTGATACAAAAGAACAAAGCCCGTGTCTGTGGAGGACAGAGCACACTGCTTCAAACTACAGAGGCACATGTGTCTTTAGCCAGGCATTCAGTGTAGCCTTGGGTCACCCGTTCAGCTGTTCAGCTGGATCTCCGCCTGGCTTTTTATCTATCAGTCATGCATATTCAGCAGCACCACCCAGCTCCACGGAGAAGCCTGGGACTGTAACGTTTGGAAGCATCAGGGCTGGAGCAGTCAGGGGAGAGCGCGCCAAGAATGCCAGTCAATACTTTGGGGGAATGGTGGTGGCACAATCGCATTGCAAGAAGGTGGCCTGGGCATCTAAAATTAAGAGGGGGAGGCTCTAGGTTGGAACTTTAGGAGAGAAGGGGAAAGGCGCACCGTCTGGAGCTGACAATGCAGATCTGTTGCCGAGACAAAAAGAAGGCTTCTGGACACTCGTGCAAAAAACACAACCTCTTCACTCGTGGGTCTCAGTGCGAAATTACAATTGGAGTGCTTTCTGTGAATATATTGCTTGGGTCCATATAAGCTTGACCATATCACTTTAGATATATTCCATCACTGCATTTCAAGGCAAGAACATATTAATTGCACCTGGTGGTTTTCAAACTGGCCTTGCAAAAGGACAGTTGAGATCAGGAGACATTAAGAAGCCACTAGACAATTGGGGAGAGGGGAACTATGTATACAGTAGATGAGGCGACACAATATTATTTGAACACTTCCCATGACTCACCTCCTCCCCATTTCTGCCCATGCTCCTATGTGCCATTTTCCAAAAACCTCAGGACTTCCTGTTCCACAAATGTCCCCTGAAAGCCAAGTGACAGATGCCTCCTGCCCATCCCACCTGCTTGCTGGGTCCTGCCCCTGATGGGAGGACTGCGGGGCCCATCGCCTGCAGCATTGAAGGCCAGGATGGTGACGAGATACGCCGTGTAGCCGGTCAGGTTCTTGAGCTTGACACCATTCTCGGGCAAGAAGAGTGTTTTAACCTTTTCAGTTTCATTCTGCCGCTGGGCCTCCCAGAAATAGATCTGTGGGGAGGGAAGGGGTGGGTGAGTGGGGAATTAGAGTGAGAGCAGAGATCACAGTAAGGGATGAGCATTTGTGCTATATCACACAATTCTTGTGCTGCTGCTTTTCCACTCCAAAAGGTGGAGAAGTCATAATGGTCAAAATTAATACCCTTTCGGACTGAAATCATACTTACTGTCTTCCTTGGCTCTATGTGGTTCCAATGAATTGTTCTTACTGGGATCATGTGAAATAAGACCCATTTGCTAAAATATATTTGTTAGTAATAATGCTAAATGTCACTCTCTCCTCAAAGTAGGACCTAAGGTGGTTAATGGCCACCAATCCACATTACAAGTCAAGAAGGGGTCACCGGTGTAACAAGATGTCAACTTCTTGGACAAAAGATCAGAATACAAATGAAAATATTGGATGGACAGAGAGACAAATCAAATCAATCAACCAATCAGTCATGCTTAATTTTTTTTACTGATACATCTTTTAAGCCATTTGTTGATTAACCCTTCCGTGCCTTCTTCTGATACCCTAGAGGCGTAGAATGTGTCAAATACCCACCACTTCAATAAACAAAATCTATCATTAGAAAGAAAGATTAAGATGCCCACACTTTTTTTTTTAAGGCCATAAGCACAATATGAAAGAAATATATCAAGATTGGGCAATTTACATAACAAACCAAGCTGATGTGTGCAAAACAGTCACCATTCTGTGCCCCTTTCAAATGTACCACCCCCCCCGGGGGGGGGCAAAGAGATATTTAGGTAACTATTGTCCCTGTTTTTCCTCCCTTGTTCTGAAGATTATAGTTTTGGGCTGGACTTCGAAGTCACATTTTGGGCAGCAGTCTCAGGATCCTCCAGCGAACCTGGCCATAGTCTGTGAAGATTGGGACATTCAGGAAGTAGTAGTCACTCCCAAAGACTTTTGCCCCACCTTGGCTTGGGTACATTGGTGCTGGAGGAAAAAGAGAGTCCTTCTTAACCTGTAGTTACTTCTGACTGAAAGAGAACATGTGTACCCAAACTGGATTTGTCCACCCACTTCTAGCTGGCCTGTAAGAGAACCATTTTTAAACATTGCTAATACTCATGGCATTTTTTAAACTTTTGTGCCATGATTATTATACTAAATACAATGTCAGATTCCGATGGTGTCTGGTAATTCTCTCCTGGCTTAGGGAAGTCTGTAGAATCAGAAGTGACCACTCTGAGTTCCAGAGATAATGTATATCAAGAGCAATTAGGAAGTTCACATTAGCCTCGATATCAGGATCATGCTCCAGCTGGAACAAATATGCTGCCTTTAGATACAATGAATCAAAGCTTTATTACAGTCAATGACCAGCAACAAGATACAGTATAATAAATAGTAATAAAAATAAAATAAAAATAATAGATATAAAATGGTAGCAGAAAAGCCCATGGAGATTACGTTGACCACATTGCTCAAAGAAGTTCTCTAGCCATTCTTAAATATCTTAAGACAGCTGGTGGCCAATATATTCCTGTAGCACTTAAACTATTCCAAGCCAAGTCAATCTCCCAACTTCTGTATGGAGCCCAATTAGGTCCCCTTTCCAATTATGCTCCACTGGAACGGGTACAATCTAAATTTGTTAGATCAGCCTTACAAGTTCCCAAATGCGTCCCCAATGTTACTCTCCGATTAGAATTAGGCCTTATGGAGGCTAGAGCTTGGGTGGCTATTCTTACCTATTGGATTAGACTGCATTTTTTTCCTAAGGGTTTAGCCCCACTTATTGGAAAAGATGACTTTAAGTCCAAATGGGAAGGGGCTATAATATCTAAAATCCTATCCTTAGGCCTGTCCCAAGACCTCCTTTTTACCATGAACTATGATCAGGCCAAAGCGCTTATTAAGCAGTGGGCTTCCGACTCAGAATGACAACTGGATCTAGCTAGCTCCCCTGCCTTTATTATTAATGACTCCTGCAGGTATCTATCTTCTCCAATGAGATATTTAGCCAAGCTTGAGATACCCACTCACCAGAGGGCCTTTACTTTGGCCCAATGTCATGCCCTCCCTTCCGCTGTTCTTGAGGGATGATATCGGAGGTCTCCCTATTCGGAGAGGCTATCTCCCTGTGACTCTGGTGATATTGAGTCAACAGAACATGTACTTCTTCACTGTTCCTTTTATAAAGATACCTGGGCTAAGCTTATATCTCCAATACTTTATAAACAACCAGGACACTCTGGTCATTACTATACTCAGTTACATCTATCAGATATTAATTTTTCTATAACATATAGTGTGGCCAGGTTCTGCACTGCTGCAATCAAAATCCGCAGGACAATGACCAGTGTTACTAATTAATTAAAAGTATCACATATGATACATAGCCCGCTAACTATCAACAACTTTTGATTAATCAACAAATGTGGAATGTCTTATATGTATGGAACAGTTTGTATATATGTACCCTGATGTTCCTTGTATATATCTATTTCGATCTTCCTCTCTGGCTCATTGGCATCACTAATTCCTCAGATATTAATAAGGTATAGCTTTGTGATTGTCAGGATAGATTTGTGGGCAGTTTTTATATTATATTGTATATTATATATTTTATATATTATCTTATATATTATCTTCCATATTTTATATCTATTAATTTTTATTTTATTTTTTATTACTATTTGTTATACTGTATCTTGTTGCTGGTCATTGACTGTAATAAAGCCTTTAGATACATCATGAGACACTTTGCAAGCCTGGTGTCTCCTTTGCTTCTCTTTCAGTTGCCTTTCCTTTAATAGAGTTCAGGTCGCTTGTCCCTACTTTGAGCTTGTCTTCCTGAGCAGAAACAAGATGCAGTACTTAATCTGAGGAAGAAGCAGTGGTGGAGCTATGATTTCCATGCATGTTTCCACTTAGGGCCATCGCGGCACAGTGGTCAAACGGCTGTACTGCCATTAAAATTGTGCTCACGACCTGGGGTTCAATCCCAGGTAGCCGACTCATGGTTGACTCAGCCTTCTATCCTTCTGAGGTTGGTAAAATGAGTACCCAGCTTGCTGGGGGAGAGGCAATATTTAGCCTGCACAATTAGACTGTAAACTGCCCAGAGAGTGTGCTAAGTGCTATGGAGAGGTATGTAAGCAGAACACTTTGCTTTGCTTTTATTCCAAGAATGTCTAAGCTGGCCAAGAGGTTTTCACTAAGAAAATCTCAGTGGGGAAGAGTTGCTCCTTCCTTTCCCAGGGCAGAAAAGTATAAGGATATGCTAGAGAGGACAGCCCAGGGAATCAATTTTTAGCATCATTTATTTAGCTCCTGGGTGGCGGTGGAGGAATGAATTTCTGAAGTCATTCTTGGGTGATGTCCAGCTTCTATAGAGAGACAGGATCATTCCGTGAAGGCATGAAGTCAAGGTGCCAAAGAGACGGCAACCCACCGGCTCCATGGCAACACTTCCCAGCACCCCCTGAGGTTTCTTAGGAAACCTGAAAGTGGCTTTTCAAAACTGTAGCCCTGCAGGCTTGTAAAATGCCCCACTGATCACAGAGAGGGTGCACAGAGCCAAAAGAGAAAGCGGGCCCACAAAGATTTGTGGGAGACCTAGTCTAACTCTGCCGTATTTTGGCAGGGTGTAGTGCCACAAGTCACGTGGCAGAGCGTAGTGGCCTTTTTAGTAAGTCCCAAAGGAAGACTTTGCTGGACCTCCATGACTTAAGTTTGCTCATGCCACTTCACATGACGTGTGGTGGGAAATCCTCTTTGCCACCCCCAGGGAGAGAGTAGTGTATCTATGTGTGTATTGTAGCCTCATTCAGTTCACTGGAACATGTACCTCTAAGAAACATATGACTGTAATAAGCTTGCACATGAATAGCTTTTAATTTTAAAGGCAAACAGTGTCAGTCTTTGTGCACTCCCGAGCTTATCCACATGTTAAGTTATGGCAAGTCTGTAACTGCCCTGGAACCCAAGAATCAATGCCTGCACATTATAGGAAATTCCAGTGTTCTGTTTAAAGCTCAACAGCACCCCTTGCTGATAGAGCTTGGAACTGCACTTTGTAATGAACTGACAGTACAGTACTGTATAGGCATTTCTTAACTTTCTCATGACCCAACAGATATAAGGCTGTTTCATCTTATAAAATGAATTTAGCAAGATCATCCCTTGGTTTTCAAAATGACTGGGAATTAACTTCAAAATCCTGCTTGCTATTTCCCCAGAAAGCAGCTTTCCCCAGAAATAGCCATTGAATGAAAAAAAAAAGGTCTAAGAATCTTATAATATTTTAAATAGAAAATCTGAGTTTTCCCTCATAGATCCACTTGGAGTGGACTGCTTATAATTTTGGGGTGTCAGTGCCACAGCGCACAGCACTGTGCTAACTAGTTAAACAAGCTGTTTCTCTTTGCTTCCTATTTGTCACTATTTGTCAATTTATGTCTCTTTGGCTGACCCATACACATACCACTACACCCCAACTCTCTTCTTCTATGCATAAACCTGCAAAGCAGATAGCCAACACTGGGTGCTTCTGGTGCAGTGGACTAGAACCCAGGAGAGCTGATCTCATAATAAATGCACCAAGCCTTTCATGTGCCACAAGGAGTTCTATTACAAGGTGGCTGTAGACTGTCTAATACTTAGGTTCTAGCCTGACACCATGTACTGGAATTAAGTTAATCCATTACTAACATGTTGTGACAAGAGTGTAGAACCTGTTGCCTTCCAGATGTTGTTGGAGTCCAACTCCCATCAGTCGGGGATGATTGGAGGTTTATTGGAACTGCATGGTCTCTATTCTTGTTTCACCACAAGCATTACTAATGTTATCATCCCCAATGGCAATCAAGACAGCATATTGTGATGGTACTTCCAAGTTGCTTGAAGGCAAGCATTTCTCAAACATTCCCTAGGACGAAGAGTCTTCCCTTTAATCTATAAACCGTTTGTCTCCCGCGTTCTCTGTTGCCATTTACCTTGTAGCCTTGGATGTCTCCATTCTGTGCCTCAGGAGGTGGTGGCTCCCATGTGATGTCCAGCTGGGTGGCAGTGACACTTTGGATGGCTACGTTCTGTGGGGCAGCTGTGGGGACTGAAGGAGAACACAGGGAATGGCAGTGAGATCTGCAGAGGATTCCTGAGAAGCAGCCAACATTCTTGCAAGCGCATGGAGAAGCAGCCGTTGTTTTCCTGAGAAACAGATACCTCTGTCTCTGAATTTGAACCCCTGCCTTTAGTGCTGCCCATCTTGGGATCCTGGCTTGCTGAACACTTAATGGCAGTTGACTCTTTAGCTTATTGTTTGGGACTGGCATACAACTAACGTTTGTGCAGGGACTGCAACTCCTCGAATTTCCCAGGAAGCACGATTACCTAGCGAATTCTAGGAGTTGTAGTAAAAAAACACATATACACAAACCACTATCAAGACCTGCACCAGAACTACTGGCTATAGTGTTGGGAAAAATGGCAATCTTGCATGCAACCTAACACTGGGTTTCAATGGGAAGGGGGCTTCACAGTCTAACCTAACATAATTACGCCTTGCTACTAATGAGTTAGCAAAGTTCCTTTTCCTTTGCTTGAGGCAAGCCTCCGACTCCACGTCTGGATTGTTTCAGTTGTTTTGTTTGCTCTCTTTGTCCCTCTTCAACTTTCAACCTGTGCAGACATGTAAAACTTTGCACCTGACCTTTGACCATGCAGGCAGCATGGTGGGTTTCAGTTTCCTGGCATGGTTGGTAGAGTGTAGTTTTTTGCTTTATTATTTTATTCTTCTGACTGTAACTTTTGTTCTATAACTGTTAGTGAAGGTGTTTTTCTTTCTTTCTTTTTAAAAATAAGTTACTTGTAGAGTGAATTTTATATACAAAGAGCTAGTCACTCTGAGGACAAAAGGGATTGGGTGGAAGGTGGGCTTGTTAGTTATTCTTCTTCATGTTTCCCCTGTGTTGAAGCTGACCTTTTATATTTTATGTTCTGCTAACTAGGAATTAACCAAAAATTCCTCCAATATATTCACTGTTCCTTCTTTCTCAGCCAGTGAAAAGACTGTAAGCCTTGACTCTAACCTTAAACTCCAAGGACAGGCAGGCCTGTGGAAATAAGAAAAAATGAATAATGCAAAGATGATGTTCCACTTACCAGCCTCTCCCACAAAAACCTCCTGTGGTGAACTGGTGGGCCCCTCACCTACGGCGTTGTAGACACTCATTCGGATCTCATAGCGGCGGTGTTTGTTCAGATCTGTAGAGGAGAAAGAGACAACCAAAGCGTCAGAAAGGTGGACAGAGCTTCCCTCTTCAGCCCCAGTCTGCTCTGAGAGTAACCGGGCACATGTTCTATCCCATTCGCTCTCATTTCCCTCCATTGTCACCAGCTCTTGCCCAGCACCCTTCCTCCTAACAGCACTATTCCTGCTTCCAGGCATAACCCTGAGAAGATGGAGCCAGGATATTTCTCTACAAGGAAATGGCACAAAGCAAAGATGAGGACAGTAATGCACTGCTTGGCTTCCAGCAGTGGTGCCTGCTGATGCCTGTTTTGATGGTAGTGGGGACAGTGAATCCACTCTGGGTTTTACTCTACATTTTCTATATCTGGTGAGCTGAACCTTATCTCCAAAACAGGTATATTGTCCTAAACAAATCTTTCAAAATGCAGACCATAACCTGGAGTGGATTCAGACACCTCCTGAAATTGGAGTCACCATTTGCCACTGTCTTCCAGTGTACAAAATGAATGAATGAATGAATGACTAATTGTTTTTTAAAAATGAAATTCTCAGAGTTGATGGTTGTTAGAGTATAAAGTATTAAAGAATTAAGTCTTGTTCCACATATGATGACAATACATTGCTCTCTAGAGTCTGATTAGGACTCAAGAGTGATCAAGGTGAGCAATAGTCCATCCGCTCCATTGCTGTCTTTGGCTCCTCATCCTTCCTCTATATAGTGAAAACCTGTAGCTGAAGCAGAGGAGGGTAAGGAGAGATTCACTTAAAAATGGCAAGATGAGTGCTGTTCAAACCATAGGCCTCTGGTACTTTTATGCCTCTACCATCCTACAGGTTCACAGCCATGGGCAAATGGCTCTCTGATGGAGGGTAGACTTAACTCAGAGACTCTGGAGGGCCAGGTTAAGGTGGCCTGCCTCAGAATGCTAATGCAAATGAATGACCTCCTGGGGGCTCTTAGTGACTCTCTATTTTGGTAAGCCCGCCCTTCTACAAAAGCCCTAGCTGGCTTCTGAAATGGGGAAGAGGACGGTGTAGCTGACGTAATGGTTCCTGAGTGTCAAGAAGGACCAGCAACAACAAGAGACAAATGCACACACAAGGGTAGGCACCCACTTACTGTCCAGCTCGTACTGTGTGAGGGTTGCCTCGGTCAGGTTCCGCATGGCATAGGTTGCTGCGGGATGGTAGGTGGTCAGAAGGGAAAAGCAGTCAATGCAGGTTAGCCACATATTAAAAACACACACATACAGACATCCTGACAAAGCAAGCAGGACCAGTAGACTTCACTGACAAAAAGAAAGCATCTAGGAGGGAAACACACTGCAAAGGACACTGAAGAATAATCAAATAAGGGCTGGAACAAGAGGCAAGGACCCAGAACATGAGGGAGAGGTGACATTCAAAGCTACCAAAAGGGAACAGAGCTGCTCAGATACAGTCGTGGTCAGTGGGGGCAGGCAGTGTTTCACTCCCACAGCATCCGACTCCACTGCCTATTGACTCTGGATGTAACGTGTCCATGGGGGGGGGGGGAACCTTCTTCACAGAACAATTGAGATAATAGGGAACCAGATGGAAAGGTTACCACAAGGACCAGCATTTTCAGCAGGGATGTGACTAGGTCCTTTACTGCAAGCAGTGTATTATTTTAAAGGCTCTTTCCAAATGTTTGAAACAGATTTTATTTATTTTTATTTTTATTGCTACCAATAAAAATTACTATGCAAAGTACTCTGCTTTTGTGACAAACAGTGGGAGGAAGGAGTATGCTGATTTACACCACACCCAGGGCTTGGGGGACTGCCTCAGCACAGTGCACCTAACAGAGCATTCCTTTGGAGGGGGTTGTTACGAAATGGCTCGAAGGCAGTCAACACAGCACGTTCTGGTAAAGGCTGAATTCCAATCTCCCTTGGGTTCTAAGGACCTATGTTACCCACGGGGAGTATAGATCTACTCACAGGTCAGCTCGGCCCACTTTGCATTGGGATTGGCAACTGTGCGGCAATGAAGCCTCGCACTCCCTCGTATGCCAGTTCCCGATAGCGGATACGGAAGCCCAGCAGGATGCCGTGGATTTTGTCCTCTGGCGGAGCCTAGGTTAGGAGAAACAGAGAAGCAAGAGGATGGCTCAGGTACACTCTCCTCCCTGCGCCACTGACAGTTCTCATTATCTCCCAACATTGTGTGTTGCAGCAACCCTTATCTTTCAAGATAGCTCCCTTTCAGGGTTCTGCCGAAAAAATGGAAGACTTGCTGAAGAACTGGCATCCACAGCCAGTGGGCAGACACAGAGGGAGTCATAGAGGAGATGCCTCAGCTCTTATGGCAGGGGAAAGCAATTTTAAAGGGTGTGTGTGTGTGTGGGGGTGAAGCTATATGTTCCCACCCACAGAATCACTGGAACCATACTCCATACTGCTGTTTCCACTGTACTAGGGAACTTTGAGGAAGCAGCAGAGCAAAGAACAAGCTACCAATTCACATTTAGAACAAGCCATGCAGGAAGCCCCCTTTATAAGCTCTGGTCCTGGAAGGCTTTTAGAGGCACTATTCCCCTTGAACGCTTGGTTGATGCTGCCTGCATATCTAACTTGGTCTTTCTGCTGCCACCGTTTGCTAATATGTGTGAAAATTTGGTGGTGGCAAGAGATTCAAAGATAGAACAGGAGCACATGCACTGTCTACCTGTATCCTAATTGCATAATCACTGCACTGTCAATGTATGGATTATAATATTTTAGCCTTATTCCACCACTTAGGGCGCTTTTACATGACCCCTAAAATCCGAGGCAAAGGGCTCTCAGATCCGGAGCTTTAAAATGTTTTCCCACCAGCTCCGGACTTTAAAAAAAATTAAGTACGACCACGCCCACCTAAGTGCATCCCAGCACACTTTTCGAGTACCTGGCCTCCAGGAGGTAAAAAATCTTCCGATGCGAATTGAAAAGCTGTGAATGCCGGGCTCCCTCACCTTCTGTTTGTTTTTTTGTCCCCGCCGCCCCTTTAAGAGACAGGAATCACTACGGGGGTGCTCGGGGCTGCTTCGACCAGCAGACGGAGGTAAGCCTGCTTTTTTTCTCCCTCCTCTCACACAGACAGGAACAATGGAGTGCAGAGGGGTGGGAACACAGGAAAAGCGACAACCCCCCACGACCTCTGGTCCGAATTTACGTTGGCACCGGATTTTAGAGGTTGTGTAAAAGCACCCTTAGATTTTCATTGGCATCCACATTATCTGAAAGCATGCATTGTAGTCCCTCTAAACTGCTTTTCTCACTTTGCAGAAAGGATCACAACTTTTTTTTTGCAAACCCCTCACAAATGCCGTGTTTCCACACCAAAGCCACCCATTCCACGGAGATGGAAAAAACACCCTTGGTGGCCGCCACCCAATTGAAGAGAAGATGTTGACGAGGGGAGACTGGAGAGTGGAAAAGGGCATCTGTGTAAAAACATGGACAAGTCCATCAGGATGACCCACCCCTGAGACCCACAAGAAGGATCAGTGTGCTACTGTACCTGCCAGCGGATCAGCACTGAGGTGGTGGTGTGAGGTGTCACTGATAAGATGATGGGAGCTTCCTCTGGGACTAAGGGGAGAGAAGAAATAGGTTTTCAAGCACAGGGAGACCCACGGGAAGACCCACCTCCTGCTTGCCTCAGTGAGACACACAGAAGGATGAGAAAGGGTTGTAGCAACCTCTTCCTCTTGAACCCCAGTTCAAGTGGTCCCTTGACATTCACAGGAGCCTGTGGGCTTCATGATTATCAACACAACAACCACTGACGATGGAATATTATGTTACATGGAATGACTTGGGTCTGCTGGTCTTGATTTCCCCTTGCCCTCCACACCACCAGTTCTGCCTATATGGATCTCCCCCATTCCCCTAAGGACTATCTGTCTCCTCAGCTTCTGCTTTGATTTCCATGGCCACCGTGTTTCTCCAGAGATTCATGATCTTTGGTGGATCATCTTACGCAGTGGTTAAATGCCTGTACTGCAGGTAAAACTGTGCTCACGACCTGGGTTCAATCCCTGGTAGAGGACTCAAGGTTCACTCAGCCTTCCATCCTTCCGAGGTTGGTAAAATGAGTACCCAGCTGGCTGGGGAGGCAATGTGTAGCCTGCACACTGTAATTAAAATTGTAAACTGCCCAGAGACTACTTGTAGTGGTATGGGGCGGTATATAAGCAGAACACTTTTTTAAAGTGCATAATTCTTGCCCCCATTGTGTCCTGTGGTTTCCTCTTCACCATGAGTTTTCTTGTCATCTGCTCTGTGTTATCTGCTGCCAAGTCAATAAGGTTGTCCTCGTTGGGTGTAGCTTTAGCAAAAGCTGATTTGTTCCTAACAGACTCTGTTTCCCAAAGATTTAGTAGGGGCAGGGGCTGCTTCATATTTTTAAAGTATCTAACAGTTGAAATACCTCTCAATGATAGCTCCTTTTTCTTACTATAAATCCGATTTGTTATTAGAGATGGGCACAAATCGAAAAAATGGCGTTTCGGTTTTTCATTTTTCATTGATGGGTCTGTTTCGGTTTATTTTTGTTTTTTGCAAATTTTTGAAAAAAATTGTTTTCATTTTTCGTTTTTCATTTTTACCTGCTTTTTGTGCGATTTTTAAAGCATTTCCGTGCGCGGGCGTCCCCCAATGCCCCAGACCAAAGGGAAACACTAAAAAAAAATGGATGCTGGCAGAGACACAGTATAGACTAGGTACGCTGCAAAGGCAGCGGCGGGCGTTGCCCAGGGTGCAAGGCAGCTGCAGAGTGACTACACTGCGGGGCAGGGGAGGGTACTCACCGAGAGGTATGCACGCACACAGGGAGGCTGCAAGACTGAAGCTAGAGAGAAATCTCTTCTTTCTCTCCCCTAAGAGCCAGGCTGCAGCTGGCAGGGACACAGAGACACACACCTGCCTGGCTGGCCTAAAGTGAAAATAATGAGTTGCAGAGACAGCAATCCCACCCTAACTCCCACTGGAGACTGCAAGGAGGATGGGGGCTGCCAGAGCTTTTTATGCCCTCTGTGGCTGCCAGACCTGCCCAGTCTGCAACCTGGGCATGCTATTGGTTGAAGTTGTCCAAGAATTTACATGATCCCATCACATGGCTTGCATCCATTTTATGGCAGGAATCCATTTTGTGTCAAAGGGAAAAATACATTGCGATGGGAGAAAGACAAAAACAAAAGTTTTAAGGACCTCAACCCCACTGGTAGGTAATAATTTCAAATAATTATCGCTGCGTTTTTACGGATGTTCAGGGTGTTTTAATACCCAAGAAATCAATATTAGGCATCTGGGAACCATTTTGGGTCGATGTCCCCTAACTCCCCTTAAAGGAAAAAAATACAGTGATCTGAGAAAAGACATAAATGCACGTTTTAAGGACCCCAACCCTCCTGTTAGGTATCATCAGGCAGAATAAATAATTATCGCTGGGTTTTTATGGATATTCAGGACGTTTTTTAACATTTAAAAACAGCTCATTTCATTGCATTATTAACGAAAACAAAACCTAATGAACCTAATTTTCATGGTTCTGTTCGGTTCGTTCCAATTTCATCACAATTTTCATTATTCATTTCGTTATGTAATGAAACTAATAACGAATAACAGAAACGAAAAAAGTTTGTTTCATGCCCATCTCTATTTGTTATTATGCTATCTTAAGCATGAGAGTAATTATAGTACAGATATTTCACCTTTGCAATTTCAGCTGGAAAGAGACTGTCAATAATTACAGGTTGTAAGATTTTTATTAAATGCCACTTGTGTTCATTTTGGGATAACATTCCTTTTCGTTTTGGGTAACCACAGAATGTTAGTATGTTATCCATTAAGATTCCAATGATCATTTACTGTTAGTTGTGTTACTTGGGGTATTAGCTGGTTGCTGTTCTTGGAAGAGGTATTCAAAATTCCATCCTGTGGGTCACTTCCTATCCTAACTTTGTAAATGCCTTTGTTGGGAGAGGGGTTCTTTGACTGAGTATCTGCAGGGGCTATATAAATTTCTCCCATTTTGTAATTACCGTGGGATCTGGGGGCCTTATTTTCTCTGGATTTATCCTACATCATTTGGTACAGTTGATTATAATTCATCTTATGGCTTGCATTCTTCATTTTGTTTGTGCTCTTGATATTTTTACTCTTTTTGGTTTTGGTTTCCCCATTCTTCTTCCCTTTTTGAGTTTGAGCTTCTTTTACCTAAGTTTGTATTAGTTATACATTATTTCCTTTGTTTGTTCTCTTTGCTATATTGGTGGAAATTGTATCTTTACATCCCTGAGGAATTTCAGTGCCTAGAGTAGTATGTTCATCCTTTTCCATTAGCAATTTACCTAGCTCCGTTAAAGTGGTTAGTAGTTTATTTATTTATTTATTTATTTATTTATTTATTTATTTATTTATTTATTTATTTATTTATGAGCTTATATCCCGCCCATCTTCCCAACGGGAACTCTGGGCGGCTAACAGCAAACAAAAAAACACATAAAAACAACGGTAGAAACTGGGGGCAGTATGGCAGCGGAGGACAAGATGGCGGCGAACCCAAGAGGGGAAAGAAAGAAAGAAAGAAAGAAAGAAAGAAAGAAAGAAAGAAAGAAAGAAAGAAAGAAAGAAAGAAAGAAAGAAAGAAAGAAAGAAAAACTAATTCACAAGGTCGCCGAAGGCCTCTCTAAATAAGAGGGTCTTCAAGGCCTGGCAGGGACGGAAGCAGGCGCAACTTACTGGGGAGGCGGTTCCAAAGAGAAGGCCCCACCACAGAGAAAGCGTGGTCTCGCGTGCGCGTTTTCCGTGCCTCTCTGGGTGTGGCAACCCGCAGTGAGTGCGCCTGAGGCCGTTACTTCACGAGCCGCTCGCTTCACGGCTAGCCTTCTTTTCTGTCCAAATCGATCGTTTTAGTCCGCACGCCCCTCCATTTTAGCTTCGGTGCCGCCCCGACCACTCCCCCTTAACCGTGCTCCAACTGGGGCGAGTGGTGCCCCTGGCTGCTGCCGGGAATCTTTTTGCTTCGCATCTTGCTTCGCTCCCAACGTGACGTGTGGTCTCAGTTTTTGGCTTTTATTTCAAGTTTTTTTAAAAAATATTCAAACAGGGATATCGATGCATCGCTATATCGTTTCATCGCTTTGCGCTGTTACTTCCTCGCTTGAGTAGCGGCGGCGGCGGCGGCGGCGGCGGCGGGGGCAGGAGGAGCTGCTGCCGCCTCGCCCGGCCAGAGCAGGCAGCGTGCAAGCGGCGGAGGGCGGGCGGCTGTGCCATGTGGGGCTCCCCCCGAGTAGTGGCGGCGGCGGCGGGGGGGGGCTGCCAATGATGCCAGGAAACAGTTGAAATCAGTAGAGCCATTGCAACTGACAGTCCAGCATCAGTGCATCGATACGCCGTCGGTAGGAATTTTTTTAAAGGACGGATGAGAAATAAGGAGAAATAAGGAACGTTGAAAAGTGGCATGCGAATGCGAAGGGAGCACGTGAGGTTGTGCTCGAATCGGTCCTAAAACTGCAGCTCGTGAGTACTGAGAAACAGGGCGGGAGCGAAGCGAGAACACGTGACCGCCACGTGACCGCCTCCAAATTCAAATTGAAGGCAATATTGCTGCAGAGCGCCGCGCCTCGTGAAGTAAGGGCCTGAGACGATCTCATGGGTCTGGATCCGGATGCCTTTAGGGAGATGCGCTCCGCCAGGTACTCTGGTCCCAGGCCGTGGAGGGCTTTGAAAATCAAAACCAGGACCTTGAACCTGATCCGGAGGACAACGGGGAGCCAATGCAGGTGGGCCAGGACTGGGGTGATGTGCTCGTATCTACGGGCACCCACCACCAGCCTAGCCGCCGCATTTTGCACCCGCTGTAACCTCCAGACCAGGGTCAAGGGCAACACCATGTAGAGGGCATTGCAATAGTCGATCCTCGAGACCACCAGGGCCTGCACAACTGTCCTCAGGGAGGACTCATCAAGGTACTGGTTCATGGGATTCTTAGAGAAATAATTTAATTACCCCAATTTCATCTAAGATATCACTTATCTGTTTGAATGGTTTTAAGTTATCTACATCCTCCCCTTGTTCAAATGATTTTGAGGAAGTCCCCTGCTACTGATTGAACATGTCCCTGAGCTACATCTTATGTTTTAACTCATTTATAACTACTTTCCTTCCTAGCCCCATGGAGTCTCCCTCATAATGCTGTGCCTCCAGCCTGGGTGGTAGTGGGTGGTGGTGGGAGAAGAACAGCCTTAACAGTTCCTAACCACATGGGTATTTCTGTCCTAACCAAATCAATGTTACTGGAGGTAAAACAGAGTAGAGTACTGGCCCTTCATACAAGGCGGTGTGGCAGTGAAGGGGAAGGATGGCCCCGGATTCATATGAGACTAGAGGTAAGCTGCAGAACTGCCTTGAACAGCAGTTTGAAGCTTCAGCACATGTTCCTGTCAGTGTCCTAGTGAGAGATTTATAGCTGGGTTACAGGATGACACCTACACTGTCTGCTCCAAATGACTGGCTGCCATTTCCCCCTCAGGCTCAATTTAAAGCACTTGGACTGGTGTTACAGCAACAAGCACTATGAGTTCAGGTCGCCTGAAATACTGCAATCACTGCTCTAAACCATCCATGTTGCAGTGCAGCATCAGAGAGACCCACCCAGTGCTGTAGAAACCATTAAGCCAGCAGGTACAATGTACAGAGGCCTTCCTGCCCTGTGGCATTCTGTCGTTTTTGGCACCCACTAAGGCATATCATCACTGCAAGCCCTCAACTGGCCACTAAAGCCTGAAGACTGTGATGCCCTGATCTTCTGCTTTTGGCCTTACCTTTTTGTATTTTATGGCGTCTACGTTCTGTTTTCCTCAACTGAGCCTAATCGTTTCACTGATTAATTCACATAGAAGTGTGGCTAGATATTAGCAAAGAGGCATACACTTTCCTAATTTCTGTTTAATTTCCAATTCTGAATTGATATGCCTTTGCATTGATTGAGCTAACTTCAAAATTAGACAATGTCTTTCTTATGACTGGAGGGGGACCAGAGGTCCTTCTGAAGTCATTCATGATCTGTTTCGTTTGCATACCAGCCTGTAAGGTAGTGAGCGATTCTGACTCCTCGCTGTACTCGCTGTCACCAATGTCATTGGTTGCTTTGACCCGGAATTTGTAGGTGGTAAAAGGCTTCAGCCTGCAAGGAAATCACACAACACTTGGAAGAATACAGTAATCCAAAATGCAACCAGACTGACAGTTCAGGTTAAGCCAGAAGGCTTCTTAAATTTCATTCCTCTAAAATTGCCTCTTGCTGAGAACTTAAGAAAGGCTTTTAAGGCACAACGGCACCATCTACTGGTTAGCTCTTATTCTCCAGGCTCAGCATTGAGGGAAGTAGGAGAAACTTCTGACTAGGAGGATATTCTTCAAATTTGAAACTGAGCACAGACCGATGGTTGCATGAATCTTTCCAAACCCATCCATAAAACTGGCTGGCAAAACCAGGGCTTCTGAGAAGGTGTCTCAGATAATGTCACTTATCCATCCCCCAGAAACTGCCCCCCCTGCAAGCCACTAGTTGCCGTCTCACCTGCTGACGACGTAGGATGTAGCGTTGTGGCTGACGGAGGCCGAATGGAGCACCCACTTCCCCTCAGGGAGTTCCCGTGTCTGCACAGTATAATATCGAACTGGGGAGAGCCCGTCACTGCCTGGCTCCCAGGATAACAGCACACTCCTTGCCTTGACATCTTCCTGCAGCACAACGGGTTTGCTGGGAGGCTGGGGGCGGTCTGGGTGGGGTGAGAGAAGCACAAATTACCAAAGGCTGGAAGTATGGGACAGAAATAGACCTGTTGGCAATAGCAGAAGTACAGTTACACCCCCTTATCCATGGGATCCATATCTGCTGATCCACTTTTCCATGGTCTGATTTCCCCCCCCCAAATAAAAAACAAAAAGCTAAAAATATGTATTTTTAGTGATAAAGTTACCAGCACTGGCCATTAGCGGGAGCCAGAGGCCATGCTATGTATAGTGTTTGCGATAATCCATATTTGTGGATATGGGGTTTCTATTGTATAATGACACAAGTGTACATCGCCCAAAACAAAGTTTAATACAAGCTTGTTGCATTTGGTCAAGGAATCCTCAAGTCCGCTGTCCCTTTCTAGACTTTGGAGGTGATGTTCAGATATACATCTTGACTTCTCCATGCCAGGTAATCTAGAAACATTTGTTTATAGCAATATATATTTAGTGTACAAATCAGAGAAAAGCTTCCAACATGATAGCCAGCATAATCATTGGGCTCCCATTTATTAATGTTTTCCTTTCTAATGTGTTGTGGTTTTTTTTTTTTTACCAACTCATAAAGAGATGCATGTTTGCACTTTCAAATGATGCTTGCATAAAATAAAAGAGAGCAGCACTCGATCGACACGAAACAGACTGGGTTGGATCATTCTTTTGTAGCTGAATTGTGTTAGCTAATTTTCCTTTTCTTTAGAGGGGAGAAATTTAGAAGTACAGACTGCCAAAAAAGAGGAGCAGAACAAGAGAAAAAGAAAAAGAAAATTAATGAGACAAGTTAATAATTTATCCCAGGGGAGGGCCAAAACGAGGAAGAGCAGTTATTGGATGTTCCTTTTGTGTATTTTGCGAATAATAAAATTCTTAAGTAATCTTATGCTTGACAAGTAATGGGGATGTGTGTAGCAGCTCAAAGAGTAAGAACAGTACTTTTGAGTCAAGCTCTATCACATTCCATGCAATGTTTGTAGAGATATTAGATAAATGGGTGGGTGGAAATCCCATATCATCCCTAATTCCCTGTCCCCAATTTAAATAAAGGTTTGAACATTATAGCAACTCTTATCTATTGGGACTTCAGCAACAATAACTGATAAATTGTTGTTTCATAAAGTTTTCTGATAATGTCCCGTTAATTGATGATTAATGCAATGAACACAACTTTTTATAGAACTTTTATACTCTGCCTAAAATGTTGGGCCTACTTCAGAGCTTGGAAATATTCTTTTTTTTTGGGGGGGGGGCTGCAACTCTTAGGGATACCCAGGCCAATGCAGGTACTTACCTCTCTTTTCTGTTGTGACCACTAGGGCTTCTGCAGCTTCACCCCAACCCTTTCGGGTTTGGGCTGTGATACGGAAAAGATAGGTAGACTCGGGTTTGAGACCAGTGGCAGTAAACTGGCGTGCACTGGGGTTCAGTACTTCCACACTGGCTGAATTGGCAGTGGTAGTGTTGAGGCGGTGGGTGATTTGATAAGCTGCAAACAATTGAAATGCAAAGGCTATTAGAAAATGCAGGCAGGAAGGGGTCTCCATCCCTTTAACACCAATCCTTACTGCCACCTATAAGGAAGAAGTCCTCAAGAGAAGGAGTCTGAAATGGCAGAGCCCACTTCAAGACTGGCCCAGAGCATATAATATGGGTTCACCCCCTTTATCCATCTGTAAGGCCACTATTGACACTGACGGACATCCAAAATGGCAGACAGAAAAAGCAAGAAAGGCTAGTCACTTTAGCCATTCTGGTCCACCCTCTCTATGGTGGGTAGGAACTACTGGCTTACCCAGAATGATACCATTGGGAGCAGCTGGTGGTTGCCATATGAGTCGGACAGAGGTTGTCCTCACTTCAGGGAAGAGTATACCCACTGGGGGCCCAGGCACTGGAATGCAGAAAGATGAGAATGAACAGGTGTTTAAGGGCCTCCGACAAGGCAAACATGCACATGCTTAGGCAGAAGCAGGGACCAGAATATGCACACAAGAGCCCTGAAAGACAGCCCTTTGAGAAAAAAAGTGTTCAGGAAATGCAAACCACTATCACCAAGAATACAGTAGTCCTAGAATAAGTGATTGAGTTGGCCCACACCATGAGCAACGTGTGTTATAAGGAGCCTGTGTATTTCACCCACAGCCAGATGCAGATGCTCCAGCTACTACAGTCTATGTCTGAAAGAAGTGTAATTTCAACATTATTTCCTTCTGCCTAGTGGGCTTTACCAAAGGGCCCCTGCATGCTTGACTATTCAAGCCCCTACATTTTTGGGACTGAACTTTACTACAGATCTCCATCACTCCAATCAGTTAACCATTTTTTTTGTTTTTTCTTTTACTTCAGTGTCTTCCTTCCTCTCCCTCCTATTTTTAAAAAAACTATGATGAAAAATTCCAAAGAACTGGAAAGCTTGCATCTTGCATATTTACAGTTGATTCTAACTCGGCAATTGCCTGTCTTTGGATTTTGTGCTAGTCTATTGTTATATTTTGTTTTTGCAGCATTAGAATGTATCTACTGGGTCCTTTTATTTAGCTTAGGGACTAGTCCTTCTCTCCCTTACAATGCCATTCCTTTCCTTGTGTGGCCACTCTGAACAGCAGGCAGATAATTATGGACATTTACCATCATCCAATGTGCGCTCAAGGATGGGTGGATTGCTGGGCGCACCATCCCCAATGCGAGTGAAAGCCAGCACTCGGATCTCATATAGGACATATTTCCCCAAGCCTGTCAGCTGGGCACTCCGCGAAGCATTGCCTTCCACCAACCAGAATTGGGCCTTTGCATCTGAATCCTTCTCCTTGTACATCACCTAAAAGAGAAGGGGCACCAGCGATGAAACGGAAGGAGTTCCAATAGTGCTGACAACCAGTGACAAAAATCTGAGAAGGGGTTTTTAAGCGTTGGATTTTTTGCCTCCCTGCCATGGATGGCTCACTTCCTTTTCCAGTTTGTTATGGGAGTAGGGTTGAGTGTTATGGTAACTTCCCATTGGAAGGTATGGGTATTTGTCATAACACTCAAATCTACCTCATAACAAACTGAGAAAACTCCCAAAATGCAAAAGCAACCAAGCAAAACTAAGCTCTAGAGAAGAAGCCAAGAAAAAATGGAGGGGGGGGGTTAAGTATTTCTTTTAAAGCGCTCCACTTCTCCTTTGGAGACAATGGAGCAGAAGTTCACAGTGTGATTGGAACCCCCAGCTGGACGCTTTTAATCAAGTAGTCTTTCCTGCAACAATGGTGCCATAAAAGTTCTGCAGAGAAAAAGGGGTCAGTTAGAAATCTGGAGCATTCTGATAATGGCTGTGACTTGAAAAGAAATTGGGCAGGAGAGGAAAACAAATATAGAGAAGAGAGAAGAGCTAGAGAAGGCTTACAACAAGCATGAACGTGAAGGCCAAAGGGAGGGATAAAAGAAGCAAGCCTTGGCTTTCTTGGGTTTGCTTGCCGAAGCCATCGAAATTAAGACACTAAACATATTTATCAAAGGATCCTGGTCTTCCTTGCTCTCACACCATTTACAAAGTCCCAATTCCTCAACCGCTCCAGAAAGACAGAAAGATTAAGGGGTTTGCATACAGAGGCACTAACACAAACCTTCTGATTAGGACTCAGAAGTTCTAGCATGCCTGGACTTGTGGACAGTGAGGTGAAGGCTACCTGTTCTGGCCCAAGAGGTCTGTTTTTCTAATACCTACCTTGTAACCCAGAACAAGCCCATTTCGGTCAGCCTCGGGGATGTCGTTCCAGCGCACCAGCATAGAGGTAGATGTTGTAGCCAGGGCCGAGATGTTGGTAGGTCCAGAGGAAGGCACTACGTACACAAAGGGAAGAACAAGGTAGGAGTAACTAGCTCTTCTGAGGTGACTCCACAAAAGACAACACACGGCCCAGAAGCTCCTCTGGCAAAGTGCCAGGCCAGTGGGCAGGCTGGCTATGAGAAGGGAATGCCAGATTGCCTTATGGCCTAGGGACAAGGCGAGGGTGGAGAGGGTACCTGACTCCCGAGTTCGCCCCACCACGGTCTGACTCCACGGCCCAGGCCCAATGGCATTGAAGGCCTGCACCTGCACACGATACTCAGTCCATTCTTCTAGGTCCTCAATGGTGAATTCACGTTCCATGCGGTCGGGAATGGTGTGGGTCAGTGTGCGGCTGCGCCCATCTAGGCGTGAATAGCGCAGCCGGTACCCCACGGACTCAGGGCTCCCATTGTACTCGGTTTCTGGCAAGGGCTGGAAAAAACAACAACAACAAAGGGAGCTTTTCACAGATTGATTTATGTCTTCATGGCCTCCACCCTCTCCCCATATTGGGTATTCACTCCTCAGGAGGCCACATTGCCCCAGCCCTACCTAAGGTATGTCAAAGGTTTTAATATGTTATCAGTTCCCTAAGGAAATGATAACATTTTTTTAAAATTAAAGTCATTTAGTAACTCTCTTGAGTTGAAATTCATAAAGAGAGAAGTGAACCCTCCAGCATATTCCTTAAATAATTGAAATAATATGAAAGAGGAGAAGAAGAAAAAATATAGCATTACATTTTTTCCATCTTAAAACCTTGTAGCATTGCCCCCCACACACCCTCATATCTCATTATGAGGGTGATTTCTCTGCCTCAGTGCCCTGTGATAATATGTATATGAATGGCAAAATCATAAAAAGCTTTCCAGAACCAGCCAGCAGTTATAATTCCATAGACAAATGTTTGCTTAACATGGATTGTGGTGACATATATATCTGGAAAAAAAGGCTCTGTGATATTTTTATTGCTGTTGGCAACTGTAGAATTGGTCATTTGCAGCATGGTATCATGGAAATGTTTTCTCATTTTGCCTGGGGAAAATGAGATTTGAACAGATTGGTTTATTCAAAATGGCAGCTATCACATTACAATTAATGTCACATAGCCCTTATCTTTGAGCATGCATACACTGAAAAAAAAAGGATGGGCCCCTTTCTTTCTAGTTCCATCCAGGTAAAAAAGGGTAGCTGTGTGACCATTACAAAATACAATGCAAGAGTAGGCTACAGTCGATACCTTTATAGGGCAGTAATAAAAAAAATCATTGCAAGCTTTCATAGACAATAACCACTTCTTCAGAGCAAGTATCAAAAGTCCAAGCATGGCAAAATATGTGGTTCGCCAGGAGGTTATTCTTAGATGTAAAGTTCTTGGGAAGATTTTTTTCACCAGGCACATCTATCTTCGATGAGGCAGGAAGCAGCAGGGCTGTTGGGGGTTGCTGTAAAGCCACATTTGAGGCAGAGGACTGGGTTTTAAATCTCCTCTCCATTTGGCTCTTCTTCAAAACATCTTTCTGTTTAGCAAATGAGGGGGTGGGATTGATGGAGAAAACCCATGTCTTCCATTTGGGGATTGGGGTATAATTTAGGAAACCCACTAGGTATAGCCAATTGGGACCAAATAAAAGCAAATGGAATATTACCTGGGAGTTGCAGTCCTGCTCTGCTCTGCCCAACACATTTTTTTAAATTTATTTATTTATTTATTTATTTATTTATTTATTTATTTATTTATTTATTTATTTATTTATTCATTTATTCTTGTGCTTATTAACCGTCCGATTTTCCCATAGGGAACTCTGGGTGGTGTACAACATGTCACCCAAATGGCAACTGCCCAACTACAAGATAAACCCCAGCAGTAATAAACAATAAAGGACTGGCAAAATACACTCGATATACAAATACATATAAAAATATTAAAAAACCAGATAAGATAAGCATAACACCACTGACCATGGCAGAGTCAGCATCAAAGTAAAATCAAGCAAGAAGAACTGGTAAGAAAAACTGGTGCCAGCAGTGATAATCTAGCCCTGACAGAAACTCCTTGTGACCATCTTGGTTTCAAATACAAAACTTCTTATGTTTTGTTTGGCTTGCTAGGCAAACAATCTGAGGCTGATTCTACAGTTTGACCACGTTAGCCAGCTGTTTTGTATTCCCTCTCCAGGGCCAAGAGCCTCAATTATGTCATTGCTTACCACCCATCGCAGCCAGAGGCTGGTTTCACTGGCTGTACGCAGCGTAATATTAGCAGGAGCGATGTCGGGAGGGGCCTGCAGCGTCTGAATCCTGCGAGAAGGCAAGCTGGGTGGGCTGGTGCCTACAATGTTCACTTGTCGCATGCGGAAGCTGATAGCAGAGGGAGAAATAATTAGAGACCAGAGGAACAGTGAGATGACCCTCAATGAGTTTTCTCTCCCAGAACTAGGTATATTATACCCCACTCATGTCATCTCTCAAAATCAGGAGATTTAACTAGGCTGACGTTCAAAAAAATACATGGCCCACTTCCCCCATTCCCCCAGTTATCTCACAATTGGATCCCATTCACTACATTCTCCTTTCCTTCTGTATTTTTCCTAGAAGAAACCATAACATGATAAACTAAAAGGAACTTTGTTTAGGGGTGATACAGAACTGTGTGTGGATTTTCTTTTAATTTGCATGAAAAAAAATCCAGAGCACAACAACCAGTAATCTCTAATAAAAGAGGGGCAGATCTCAAGATGCTGAGAAAGTGTATTGGTTATATGTCAGGCAGGACCATCTCTCCCTCTCTCTCTCTCTCCCCACCCCACCCTGCCCCAGGATGGCTCTCCAGTATTCCAAAGCATACATGTTCCACAACATCAACAGCCAATTAAAAATAAATCATTTGTAGATAAGGAGGCTTCTCATGTACCTTTTAGAGGTCTGAAGGCAACTTCAGCCAATTTCCCTACCCATCTGTTGAACTTCCTACTTGTTGAACACCTCCACCCCAACTGATGTGATGTCTAGTTCTGTCTGGTTTTGGAAAAAGGACAAGGCAAAGGTTGCTCTCTAAAACCTTGATAGCAAGCCAGCATCTTTTTTAAGTGAAGAAAAAAATGTCCAGGAGCTGCTGAAGGGCATGGTGAGATGGCCTCTAAAGGCTGTGGAGAGTTTATGTGGTTAATGGATCTCTGAAGGTTATAAGCTTTGGGAATAAAAGGACACACTTTCAGCATCTTGAGGTGCACTCTTTCTTTACTGTGAAATGTGTCAGTTCACAGACAGCTGGTCTACCAGTAGCTATGAGCCATGATGCCTGCGTCATTGGAGGGGCCCACACTTTTGAACAGGGGAACAACAAAGGGAGAGCCTACTGACTTCAAGCCCTGCCTTCAGGATACTTCTGGCTGGACTCGGTGGGGAGCAGGATGCTGGCTATGATGGGTCTTTGGTTTGAGTCCGTGGGGCTCGCCTTACGATCTTGCGAATGGGCAGCACAAGGAATGTGCCATCTGGCCATTAGGATCCTTCTTCTCCACTTCTATTGATGCAGCACCTACCTGTAGTATGTGTAGGGGTTGAGGTTGGGCACTTCCATGGAACGGGCATCTGGCTCATTGAAGAGCTGGTGGATGAGGGTCCACTCCTCACTCTCCCCAGCCTGACCCACCTGGGAGGATGGAGGACAAGCAAGCCCATGAGCAAAGGGTTGGAGAACAATCTCCCATTCTGCAGACCACTGCCCGCTTTTGTCTCCTCACCCAGTCTTGGTTGGCTAAACTTGTAGAATTTGGAGACTGTGATTCTTAGAAATCGGAATACAAAATAACATGTGTTTGATATGTTTATATCAAATATAATCACACTATATGCAAGAGTATTCCTGGGAATGAGCTCATAATCAATTTCTGTTTCCTCCAGCTTTTGAGATTTCACCAGGCATGGCTGATATACTTAAGCCTATATTTGAAGCAAGGGCTTGAACATTTCTTTCAAAAGGTGAAACTGTCATCATGACCAATCTGAATTAGGCTCCATACAACCAGAGACTATACATAGTCCTGCCTATGGTTCCAACTTCCTATTACCTTCTATTTTCCCCTCTCTCTATCCTCCATTCCCCCCATGTTGTTATGAAATATTTCCATTTTCTTCAAACATTACAAGGTGAGCAGAAACAAATTACATTCCTGCACCTTATCCTGAATGGTCAACTTAGTTTTTGTGGTGCCAAAAAGAAGTTTAGATATTCTGATAGCAGAGAAATGTCCTCCTCTTGAACACCCCGGTTGAATGCTGAGGGAATAGAAGAAACTGAGGACCTTCTCTTCCTCCCAGATGAGTCCCAGCCACAAGCTTACCTGAGCCTCTACCTGCCACCTAGAAATGGAGGTCTTCCCGTCATATCCAGGGCGGAACTGAAGAGTGACTGAACGGGGACCAATGTTTGAGATGCCAAGGTTGGTAGGAGCCCCAGGGAGCTCTGTGAATAAACAGAAGTCAAACTTGGAACTCTACCACTCAAAAATAAAATCCATTGACTCAGTGACTCTTTGTCCCATTGACGAGTATCCATAATATGAGAAAGTTTTTTTCATTATATAAACTGCAACCATTTGCTGCAAACAAGTAGTTGGCAGTGTGTGTATGTGTGTGGGTGACCTTTAGTAAAATGCACTAGAGTAAGCCCATTGAATCATCTCCTCCATAAATTATATTGGAAGAATTGCCTCAAATGGACCTACTCAAATAGCATGGACCTACTTCCATAAATTATTTCATAATTTTTTATTTATTCTAACAGACCTACTCTAACCATGAACTATGGTATTTTAATATACTGTAGCTTGTTGCACTTGAATCAATGGAAACTATGGATAAGTTGACTCATTAAATCCTCATCAATTCAGTGGTCTTAATATGATAACGATTCTGTGCTGTCAAGCCAATTCTGACTGATGGCCCTTTTCAGAAATGTTTTATGGTCCCCTTCTTCTGGGGGGGCACGTTGGGACTGTGCAACTTGCCCAAAGCCACACAGACTTGCTTTTCTCCCAGAAGGCACAGTAGGGAATGGAACTCCTGACTTTTTTCCTCTGTATCCAGTTTGCTGAGCTTATCCAGCCAGCCAGCGCTGGGGGGTTAGAGCCGGCGAGGTAAATTCTAAGATCCCCTGTGGGGCATCCTGCTCTAATCGCTGCAGATTGAGAGGTCACAGCATGGAGCATGGATCCTTCTAACAGGCCTTGCTTGGGCCGTGGGGAGCAGGTAAAGCTCCTGGGAATTTGCCCGGCCCTGCAGATCTGCTGTGGTAGCAGATCTGCAGGGGGTATGACTCGCCCGAATGCTCTAGGGAGTCGGAAGGGTCCTGGAGACCCTCTGACTTTTTCTGCAGGCCCCTCAAAGGTTTATGTTGCTGTTATGCTGTTTGCTTGAAATTTTGAATAAAGTGTGGCCAGTTCAATGGTCTCGCGTGGTCTTTCGCCGTGGGGGCAATCCAGAGGCAATGAGACTACGGGGCCTGGGCCAGCCCTATAAATGCTGCGCCCGCCCAGGCCGAAGCCTCTTTCGACGGCTTACCCACCGCTTTTCCAGTGCTAGCATGAGTTTATCTGGTCGCATTTTGGGCCGGATAGGAATTTTATTTTATTATGTTAAGCAACAGAGTTTTGCTCATATTAAAACAAATGCACTAGACTAAGACCAGTGAACCAGTGGAGGTTTGGTGAGTCAACTTCTCCATAAAATTCCATTGATTCAAATAGGCCTACTTTAATTGAGACCTACTTGAACTATTTTATATCCCACCTCTTTGCTGATACATTTACCCAAGGAAACTCGTGAAATGATTAAAAGAGTGGTTAGCATCCAACGGCCAATTTCACTTGAAATGGTGTTAATTCATTGAAGCAAACTGAAGGTGCTGGTTGTGTTTATTGGGCTTGAGGTTCCGGAACCCCACCAGCACCTTGTTATGCTGACATGGCTTATCGCATTTAATTTATAAAAGCATTGATTGTAGCCAGAAAGTTGTCACATTAAAACACAATTAAACATGATTTCATGTTCAAACAACCCCAGAATGAAGGCATTTTAAGATACAGAATAATAACAGACCACAAACATAGATGAATATAGCTAAAGGTTGAAGGTTTAGTACCATAATTTTGAGAGAGAAATCCTTGTAAACCTCAATTATGGCACCAGGATAGGTTCTGATTTTAGGCCCTTGAAAAACAAATAAGAATTTAGCTCTTATGCAAAACATACACTTCACTTTTCATTCCAGTTCCAGAGTTTTTACTGGCCCCTCAAAACAAAAGGAAATCTGAAATCTCAAAGGAAGATATAACCCTTTCTCCTTAACCTTTCTCAAGAAGAGAACTGTCATCATGACAGGACCTATAGAAACAGACGCCAAGCAACCAGCCCTGCTTCTCTCTTTTCACACACTGAGCTATCTGCCCCCTTGTGGTCGAGCTGCAACAATCAGCATCCACCACTTGGCATCATCTTTCAAGGATGCAGGTTATTGCCCTGCCGGCCAGCATGCCGAAAGATTGACGGTGGTTGTAGTCCAAGACATGTGGAGGATGCCATGCTGAGGGATGTTGTGTTATGCTTTGGTCTGTGTCACAAAGCCAGGATGACTACTCTACCTATTGAAAGCAGGTCCAGGAGTCAGTAAAGCAGACAGAAGTGGGAGGGGGTTGCTTAATCCACTTGTTCTACACTGTCTACCCATCTCTCATGGACTTTCAAGCACAAGACAAGGGGTAAAGCCAGAAGGAGCTCATGTTTGAAATCTTAATGAGGTGGAGGGAGGCAAAAAGGGAGAGTTTGAAAAGGGCCATTCTGTGAGGACAAATACTAGGCAACAGAAGGATTATATAATCTGTGTTCTCAAGATTGCCTTCAAAAGACAAATTCATGAAGAATCAAGCTCTCAGTGGCCAATGGCCATGATGTATGCAAGCTGCCTTCAGGAACCAAGGCAGCAGGCCTTTATATGTCACAAGGGGACAGGAAAGGGATGGTGCTGCTGCCCTCATGTACTCTGGCCTGTGGATATCCCAGTGGCACTTCTCTGGTTCAAGTATCTGCGGGGATACCTATGCCTACTTCAGTAGGATTCTTCCTATGGCCAAGTATTCTTCTGTTCTGTAACCACAGGGTGTTTGTTATAACTGGTTCTTATCTCTGACCTCAAAGCCCCAAGCATCTCATTGTTTTAGCAGGAAACCTCTATAACTCTGCCACCCCCCCCCACACACACACCTTTCAGCAACAAATATCCTTCACTCAGCCCCTTGATCATGATCAGGAACTAAATCTGAAGGAAAAAAAGGAGTTTCAGTGCCCAACATGGTAGCATATTGCCAATGCATTATAGCACTGCCAAGCGCTTGGATTGGCCTGACAATGGCGCAGGTCTCAAACAAATATTTGAAGTGATTCAAATATTCATCAGATTCAAAACTCCCATCTTGTGAAGGTCACAAGGAGAGCAGACGGTGTTTTCTGTAATTTCATATTCATTACTTTGATGTTTGTTAATTTAATAATGTGGAAGCTCGTGAGTGGTTGGTTGTTGTCAGATTGTGCGAGGCGTTTTATCTGCTTGCCTGAATGAGACCTACACTTGAATTAATTGAATTACTCAAAAGAACAAATATTGAAACTAATTGAGATGGGCAAAGTCAAAGTTCGTGCAGACAAACTGAATTAAATCAAATATGCAAAACTATCTGTGCGGGGAAGTGCACTGTCAAAATTCTGATCATGAAGGTTTGAAGAAGCCAGGTACAGATCCATCCTTAGAAACAGAAAATGATATCCACGCTCCTAATCAGAGTTTGGCAAAGCTTCCTCTTTTGGGAGATCACAATCCCAAGATATTGAGAAGTTGTAGTCCAAAAACTAAGTTTTCAATCCTTTACTCTAGATGTGGTTTGGAACTTGGAGGCTAAGAAAGCATCAGTTTAGCCTAGAAGGGAAAACACGTCAACTGATATGGGCCATAGTGGTTTGGTGCCAGCCTTGCCTCACATGCCCTGGAGTTGCATCATATACCTTGAAATATATTTCTGTCAAGAGCCCTAGTTGCCTCATACCCCAACCCCCTCAGCACATGGCTAAGAATTCTGGTCAAGCTTGCATAGATGTATTTATTTATTTAAAATATCTTGACCCCACCTTTCTCCTTAAGAAGGATCCAAGGTGGTTTATACCATTTAAAATGACAACATTTAAAAGCTAAAATCAGTAAGTAAGGGAATGTGAAAAAAAATCAAACAAATGCCACGCTAAAAATGACAAACAAAATCAACACCGAAAACAGATTCAAAGTAACAAGGCACAGATAGTCAATCACTAAGCAAAACCCTAGCTGAAGAGAAATGTATTATTCTGTGGAAGTGCAGTCAAGATGGGGCTAGTGTGGACTCTGTGGGAGAGAGTACCAGAATCTGGGAGCCAGGAAAGAGAAGGCCCTGTCCTGTGTTCCCACCAAGTGTACCATTGAGGGCGGTGGAACCGAGAGAAAGGCCTCCCCTGCTTATCTTAACACCTGGGGCGACTCATGAAAGAAGATTCTTCCTTTGACCAGTTAAGTGACTTTGTGACACTCTGAATGAGATCTACCTCTCTCCCACCTGGGTAGCTCAATTCAACATTCCCTTGTAGGCTTCAACCTTGAGCCTGTGTCCCCATGCAAGGGGACACATTTGAAACCATAGGGAATGAAAGATCATAATCTCTGAAAGACAGAGCTTCACCACAATGTAGCAACAAAGCCCTGGTCACAAGATGGTGGGATTCCCAGCACAGATAAACCAGGGGAAGACAGGACTACTGAATTAGGCCAGGTATCTTGAATTAAAGCACAGATTCCTGTGGTACCTTGAATACTAGCACCCTTCTTACATCCTGGCTTTCGAGAACTATAGCCTGATACACAGATACATAGAATGTTACCCAGTATTTCTCACTGCATACACAATGCATACATACATTACATGTACAACATAAGGCAGTTCAACACAATACAGCAACAGTGTTGCAAATGGCTAATAACTAGTTTTCTGTTTCCAACCAATCATTTATTTTTAAAGCTTGAAGCACCCTAGACGATTCATTAACCTTGTCTGTCCTCACTATGGTGCTTGTTATGCATACCTCTATATATGCATTGAATCAAGATGTAGTCACCAGGTACCAGATTCAGCAGTTTCCCCCAAGTTCCTACCTCAGTGAAGGTTCAACTGGGTATCTGTGCACTACATTGGATGCTAAATGATGATGATGCATCACAATTTGTACAAACTAAAATTTCCATTGAAAAGGGGGTGGGAGGAAGAGAATATGATAACCCTTTCTTCCTCTCCTGGCCCGGCACAAGCTCTGTTGTTGGGAAGGCCTGTAAGCCAAGCTCACCTGGAGGAACCCCGGAGGAGATGGTGGAAGAGGAAACCTGCCCCTGCCCCTTGGAGGTCATGGCTGCCACTTCAATGGTGTAGGTGGTGAGGGCTGTGAGGCCGGTGACACGATATTCTAAGGTCACATTTGGTAGATAGTGTGTTACACGCGTGTTCGTGCGGTTATATTCTTCCCAGGAAATCCGGTAGCCTAAAAGAACCCAAAATATATACGGACACATGAAATCATGCAACTTTCATACATACGCAGGAGGCAAACAAAATACAGGTCAATAATTCTTGCGAGGGTGTGTGTGGATTCTGCATTAAATTGCTTCCTCTGATTCTTTGAGTTTCTTGAACATTTGTTTACTAAATACTGGGAAGCCTCCTGAAGCTTGCGACCAATAGATGCTGTGGCTCTAGTCTCCAGAGTGTTTTCCATGATTGTGAATTGCAGTGGAAAACCAATATGGCTTCCAGGTGGGAACTTCCTATGCAGAGAAGTTCAGAATCAATGCAAATGAAAGTCTGGATCAAAAGATAAGGATTGCCTCTGTGGGAGCTGGCCTAAGTAAGCAGTTAAAAAAGTCTAAAAGGCTGGGCCTTCCCCAGGAGGAGATTCCACTTACCTGTCAGAATGCCGTTCTTTTCGAGGGGCTCTTGCCAGCTGACTTTCAGAGATGTGTCCAGGATCTCGTTGAAGCTGAGGTGTCCGACTGGAGCCGGAACTAGCCAAACAAACAACCCCACCACCCAGAAAGTTACAATAGGACAAGCAACCCATGAATTCCTTAGGTTAATTTAAAAAAAAAAAAGGGGGAAGAGTTTGCTTGCCCCTGACTCTTCCTGAGGAAAATGCATTCAAAAAGCCCTCCAGAACTGGGTGAAAGATTGACTGGTGTTACCCACAGCCAAGGTGGAATCAGGGGCCTTCAGAGACACACCGCAGTCTCAGCAGCAAAGTCTCAAGCTCTATCACCAAGGCAGAAACGCACACAGACTCCCACAGTAGAATATGGTGTTTGTTGACCAGTGGGGTTAGGGGACAGTGGGTGGAACCACCATTTCATGGACATACAGGAACCCCAGAGCTGAGCCTGTGCAGTTCCCCCAAAGGGAAGGGCCGTACCGTCCTCATGGGTGCGCACCAGCTGCGGTGGGCTGCGGGGTCCGTCTCCAGGGGTGGTGAAACACAGCACTGATGTGAAATACTCTGTGAACTTCTTGAGACCTGAGATGTAACCCACATGGATATTGTCTTGAAAGTTAGGCCGCACTGTCGCCACAGTCATGTCTTCCTCTTGTCCTGGTTCCCAGGCAATCAGCTAGTGGAAAAGGAAGAGCAGCATGGTTGGATCAAGAGGAAGCGCTTATTCATAAAGGCTAGTTAGAGCTGTGTGTGTGTGTGTGTGTGTGTGTGTGTGTGTGTGTGTGTGTGTGTGTGTGTGTGTGTGTGTGTGTGTGTGTGTGTGTGAGAGAGAGAGAGAGAGAGAGAGAGAGAGAGAGAGAGAGGGAGGGAGGGAGAGAGAGCTAGAAAATGATAGCATTAAGGAACATGACAAAGGCACTGCTAACTAGTGAATGTCTAATCATTATGATAATTACAAAATTGAACTCAGATGTATAAGTTAATATGTAAAACAAGAGAAAAGAAAAGAAAAAGAAAAAGGGCAACAGCTAAGTTCTTTTCTTTGGCAACAGTGATCCTGTGTGTGCAAAAATCCTAATTAATTAATTGCCATCTTCATTGTCTGGGACACGTATGCCCTTTCCGGATACTGCCAGAGGAATCTGTGCTTCCTGATCAGAACACAATGTTCCTCATCATTTGGCCAGAGAATCCTCCAGGTACAAGGAAAAAAAATTCAGTGAGTCACTAAGCCTGCCAATGAAGTAGCGCAGCAAAGAAAGAGAAAAAAGCACCAGTCTTGATTTAGGAACTCTCCAGTGGCAAATAATTGATTGCATTATTTCGCAAACCATTTCTGTTAATTAAGTGAGATTTAGGCAGGTCTGAATTTAGGACAGTGTTTCCTTTCTTCCATGGGTTTAAGAATCTCAGCACCGCTTACAGCACGGCTGACAAAATACCTCCCACCCAGATAGTGGCCAGATCCACACCTATTCAGCTTGCATCACTCACTCTGATAGATCCTGTTTGTGAGGATGAATCTCCCCCTGCTTTTATCCCCAGTTTCAGTAAATGGCCTCTTGAAAGTTGGCTTCTAAAAAGACACCTTTTTCCTTTAGATTCACCTACAACTAAGCCAAGTTCCCTTTCCCCTTCCTTCAGAGAACACAGTAGGAGTTTATGACAACAACTGTACACATCCGTGATGCGGACTGAGACAGAGATGATGGTGGGAGTCCTGCTACTTGGCCCAGTGGGAAGACAGTTTTGCCATTGCCATGCATGATATGCCTGCGGAACAGCAAAGGCAGCATTGTGAGCAGGGAGGAGGTGGCACAGGGAGGGGTGGATCAGAGCTTAGAAGATACAGCTTCTGAGGGATGAAAAAAAGATTTGGCCAATGGGAAGACTAGACTAAAATACTTTTTTGGTTCATGGAGGGGACAAGTGCTGGGACCATCTAGTCCACACATCATAACATAGGATGTGGAATGAGGCTTCAGATACCTTCAGGATGAAGGTTTGATGAGGCGTACTTCTCTTACATCCTAAAACCCAGTCCTTATGTAGAGCCCCAGCAGGGCAGGCATTTTGAAACCTCACCCCCTTGATATTCTATAAATCCCGGAAGTTCTGGCCATTGGCTTAGATTTCTGAGAGTGGTAGAACCTCAAATGTGGGGATCACTGCACTAAGGGATATTGCTTTCAGTCTCTATCTGGGATTCTCTTTGTGTGTCTTCTTTCCTCCTGTTGGCTGTTTTTCAAACCTTTCATCCTCCAGGTGGGTCTTGAAAGTTTGGGCAGGATGCATCCCTTGATAGATGGGAATTGGAGGTGTTTCTGGAGGATACCTGGGCCAACTTAGGTTCTCCCCCTCCTGGTGTTGGGGGATTTTGTGGCATTTTCCTCCTTTTGGGCTGAGTACGTGGAAGTTTTGGCTGAGTATGCCAAGTTACATTTGCATGAGGTGTAACTTGGCCTCATGAACTGCTGGTCATTAACAAGGTGTCGGTGCACGGCTGATTGCACAATTGGGCGCATGCCCAGGAATGCAACCTCTCCTTGCTACCCAATGGCAATTTGCCACCAAGGCTTGTGTGCTGCTATCCCTTATGCAAGAGTAAGCTGGCTACAGGATTCTGGCTTGGGCTCTTCTGGCTTGGCAGAGTGGTGGGGCCCTTCCTCTTCTGGCATAAACAGACTATAGGGCTGAACTGCCTAGACAGAATCTGGTGCACAAATCTACAGGGTGTGTGGATGAAATAGCAGGTTCTTTTCACAGAGTAACATTTCTTTTTTGGGGGGTGGGGAGGAGGAGGGAGTGTTGCTATTAAGGAAGACAAAGCCCTGTTATTGTATGTTCTTGGTATCTGCATCGTCCCTTGTAACACAATCATTACAGCAAATGCCCAGAGGAAACAAACAAGGAGAATGGACTGGTTCATTGTTGTTGCCCAAGTTGAAAGATAAAAAGCACAAACATGACAGGCTGGGGGTTGGGGTGGGGAGAGAAAGGCAGGAGAGCAGAAGCAATTGATTCTTAGACGATTCTCTATTCTGTTCTCCCAGACGCTGCTCTTCTTGCTGCAGCCTACAATGTTGGGGCCTTCCTCAGAACAATCCATATCCCTGTAGATCTTTTAATAAACTGTATACATGGCAGTTGCTGCTTTCATACCCCGCCAATAACAGTGTTGCTCAGACAGCAGTACAACATAGCCAAACGACGGGAGGAGCTCTTAAAAGATGTTAGGAGCTCTAAGCTGAAGATGGAGTGGCTGAGAAATGGAGGTCTTCCAGCCACCAGCTAGTAGGCGGTATTTTCTGCGAGACATCATGCAATGGAGGTGTGAGAAAGGGCTTGGGAAAGTGGAGTCCTCAAACGCTGACAGGCCTACTTCCTCTCACCTTGTTTTGAGCTCTTGCAGGTGTGTGACACTTGCTCTGCTCCCAACACACACACACACACACACACACACACACACACACACACACACACACACACACAGAGAGAGAGAGAGAGAGAGAGAGAGAGAGAGAGAGAGAGAGAGAGAGAGAGAGAGAGAGAGAGAGAGAGAGAGAGAGAGAGAGAGAGAGAGAGAGAGCTTTCTGGCCTTATTTACTGGAATTACCCTGGATTTGCTTGTATGGCCTGGCAGCATTTGGAGTGAGGCAGCAGCCAAAGGGATCTATAGCTTGTTCACAAGCAACAGTGATCTCCAGACCGCAGAGGGCAAAATTACCACTTTGGGCAATAACTTGCAGAATTTCACAGCCAGCATGACTAGTGACCATGCCAGCTCTGGGGAGTATGGGTATTATAGCCTAAGTCCCCTTCTTGTCTTTTGGTACTGGGTAGGATAGGTTTCCTATAGGCAACTTCTTGGTAGGCCTCTGCTTGGAGCTTGAAAAGCAGTCTTCCCTGCAATGTGTCACTTCAGGGCTCTCAAGACGAAGAGGAGGTGTAAGGCTGAAAGACTGGGACAGGTATAAAGGTACAATGAAGGACTCTCAGGGGAGTGTTGTTACTTCATGAGCAATTTCAGTTCATCAAGGAACTGAAATAGAAGCACGGGGTTGAACTCTTGACGGGGGGGGGCATGCGGAGCAGGGGTGGGGCAAGAGCAAGGGAATATTCCCATGAACAAAAGGCAAGCATGAGGAGAATGAAAACAGGAGAATGAGAAGGCACTGTGAGCAGGATCCCAAGCAAGGCCTCTCCATTATTCTGCCTGAACAAGGCCTGCCTAACTGCGGTCCTCTGGGAGGCTCCCTTGTAGCGCTGGACCCAGAACAGACCTACAAATGAACACCCTGACTGACTTGAGCCCTCTTAGGCCCACTGGCATGGCAAGGTGGCCGCTGAACCTACACATCTGACAACAATGGCTGGGCCTACATCATTGCCAGGGTCTTTAATGATCCTGGTCTTGATCCCACTCATGCTACCCTCTCAAAGGACTGCTTGAGAAGAAACCTACAGGTTTTGTTTTTAAACAGCCCTTTCCTATGGGTTTCTGGTCCTATGATCTTTTCCCTGATTCATCTGTACCTTTTCAAAGCCAGAGAGAAACAAACTGGCCGGGATTAAAGTCTGCTGATTGTTTCTCTGAAGCAAAGGTATGTGGTGAAGGGGCAAAGAATTGGGCATCCACTAAGAGCTCTTTCTCTCTCCCCTCCCCTCCCACAGAGACCTGCAAGGGACTGGATCTGTAAGGCAGGCCTAGGTGAAAATCCAATTAAAAACGAAAGCCCAGCTGAAAGCAGCATATAATTGCCGCCTGGAAAATCCGTTGCCGTGCCTTTCAAGCCATTTGTGTTTAGAAGCAGAGGCCTCTTCCCTGTCAGTCACGCTGTGGAGAAAAGTCAAGGGCTGTCTCTTTATTTAGTACATTTTTTATCATCTCCTTTCCCCAAATTCCTCAGGATGGGACATCAAGCGAAGCAGATACTCTAAAAAATAATCGATAGTGGCTCTCCTGTTGTGTCCCCCTCCCCTGTGCAGTGCAGGTCATGGGGAAGGAAGCTTGAGCACCCTGAGGCACACACACCTCCCTCAGGTGTCAGCCCAACAAAGTACAGAGGAACTTGCTTTGGTGTAAAAGTGTGTATAAGGGCAGCCGACTCAGTGATGTTCATCAATCTAATGCGTATGTGTGTGTGTATTTGCAGAACATCCTAAAGATCAAGAAACTAGAAATGTTGGAGAAATATCTTGGAAGTGTGTGCTGTCTTTATATCAGCTCTATTGATCATGCCACAAGCATCAGAGCAGCCTGCTTCTCAGATGAATCAAAGACTGCTAAGATGGTTGCCGTATAATTGGTTAATAATAATAATGATAATGATAATATGGGATTTTTTTAAATCTGCAAAATAAGTTTGGGTTAGCTGCTTTGCTTAAAATTCAGACCATCTCTTTTATTTCATGATGATTAAATATCAATTAATGGGGGGGGGGAAGGAATGTGTGTGAATAGTTGGATTTTAATAAGTGTATGCACTTATCTAGCCCAAACAATATTCAACACAGGCTGCCTGATTAACTGATGCTGGTAACAATGCATAATCAGCTACTTTGTCATGGTGTTACATTCAAGGATGTTTGGGTGCTTAATTTGCAACAGTGCAAGATAGCCTATAGCAAGTTAATTAGATACTAATTAGGCCTCCAAAAATACTAATCAAAAATACTAAGTGGCATTTAATAAGTATGTTAAGTATCCTTCTTAACATTGGTTTATCTCGTTTGGCAGCAATTAAATTCCACAACTTCTTTGCAGTAGATTAAGAAACAAGTTTTAATGTTTTAATTCAATTTAATTAATGCAAATTTGAATTAATTACAATTCAGAATTGAGCATACAAGGCGAGGTTCCCATATAAGTATTATAGCTTACTAAATATAGTATATTTTAATAGACAAGCTTGAAGCAGTGTAATAACTGGTTTGTAATATTTTTTAGAAAAAGAATCACACAAGTTCTTACTATAAAAGAACTTATCATAGATTAATAACAAGCTTCTCCAAAATCATACAAATATGACATCAGAGGCATAAGTACTATGGATTGCATTCCACCCAGTGGCTGATGAAATCCAATAAAGTGATACTTTCTTACAAAAAGCAGCAATAGAAACCCATCTATTCTGAAAACTGGGTTGCCGTTTCAGTTTGGAGCATATGGATGCAACAGCTTCTCCTATATCATATGTTGCAGTTGGGAGAGAACTGATTCACATAAAGGATGTCAAACTGATGCAGCTGTTACCTATGGAATTGTATCCATTGAACTGTTGCTTTCTAGCTAGCTATGGTATAATAAAAAGAGAAGTTGGAAGTGATGACATGCCTATGGAGTTCTCCATGGCAGCTTTCACAGGACCATACGTTTTGATCATCCAGGGAGAAAGAGTGCTCTGCGGTTTCATCTTTTGTAGTTAGTAAGATCCTGGGCCTTCAGTAAATCTCTCCGGTGACAAGCAAACTGGGGGAGGCTGGAAGGACCCTTGGCGCCAGATTAACAGCCATAGCCACAGTAAATCGGCTGACCCAGGAACAACCCTATGCAATGATGAATGTCCCTGAAATGACTAATGTAAAGAGAAAGACAGAAGGACAACGTAGAAGCAGCATGAAGGCTCAGCCCTTCCTGATGGGAGGTCACAGAGCTTCTGGGCAATTACAGAGTGAGGAGTATAGATTTTCTTCCTCTTTTAAATGTTGCCTATGGGGGAGGGGGGAAGAGAAGAACCACATGAGATGGACGCTTGAAATGTCTACTCCTCATCCTGACCAATGTAACCTTAGTGACTCAACCTACCTACCCTCTTTCTGATTTTAAAAGGACACACGGGTTTAGCATCTTCCATACCGAGTTAGATTTTGAAACTTCATGCCAAGAGTCATGTGTCTGCCTAGTTTGGAAGCAACCAAGAAGTGATCCACCCTAGTTAGTGGGGGGGGGAGGCGGGGCTGGATCCCTCTGGTCTTGGAGGAGAGCCACCTCCCCCATTTCCTTACACCTCCCCACCCACCCCAATCTTACCTTGTAGCCTTGGTTGATTCCATTGACAAATTGGGGACTGGGAGGGTTCCAGGTGAAGCGAATGGTGGTGGAGTTGGTGGCCTCAGCCTGCACGTTACCCGGGGACACGGTAGGAACTGTGGGAGGGGAAGTTGAAAGGAGGCACCACAGCATGAACAGGTGGGGAGGAGATTTGGAATGAACACATCCTGCCTCTGCCCACCATGGTAAATGTAGGATTAAGACTCTAATTGTCAGTTGGTTAATCACCTGTCATAAGTATCTTGAAGCCACAATATACACCAAGGTTCTTTCCTCCCCAAAAGAGAGTACATGGCTTTGGAGCCATTACAATCCTGATCCTAGTTTGGGTCTCAAGAGTCTCGGGGGAGTCAAATTAATTCATGATCCTAACCCTCAGTGCCTCCGCCTCTGTTCCACTATTGCTACTTACCACCCTGGAGAGTCCATTCTGTGACTTTGGGACTGTAGACTCCTAGTCCAGCACTGTTGTAGGCAGCCACCTCTATCTCATAGTTGGTCCAAATGATCAGATCCTCCAGGAGCACGTTGTTGACATCAGCGTTGGTGATATTCCTGAACTGGTAGCCAACAGGCAAGCCAGCCAGGCAAAATCTGGGCAAAGGGCAACGGACAAGGAATCAAGGCAGAAACATTCATTGATATGATCACTAGACATGTACAAAACACATCACAGCTTTCTGCTTTTCTACTTCAAGATCAGGGATTGCAGGGTTCTCATAGGTTCACAAGGACCATCCAGGTCCAATGTCCAACCAACTGGAAACAGGTCTACCCAACCCTATGCTTTTCTCACCCACCTGATGATGTAGCCCTTGAGAATGCCATTCTGGTGGTTTTCAGGTGGTGGCTGCCACTGGATCATGATGGACTGGTTAGTGCGGCCACTGGCAATGACGTTCTGTGGGGGTGCTGAGGGGGGTTCCTCCGGGAGAGAGACCCTGATTAAGGGAATAGAGGAAGCACGTTCCACATCTGGCCAAGAGTTGGCCTAAACTTTCAAAAGCTATGCCAGTTGGTCTTCAGCAAGCATTGCCCAACCCAGCCATGCAAAGGCAAGTGTCCAGTGACTCTGCTGTGTACGTATACCGACACTTCTCGTGGTGTTTGTATCTGCTCACATCAAATCTCTTTAAGCCAGATACTCTAAAAAAACAAGCAGGGTTCTAAGTATGCTAGGCTTTTTATGTGACTCCAGTACACAACACTGGATGCTTAGAAGATGATGAACCAGGGCCTGTGATGTAGCCAAGGTCACACAGCCATGCCACTCCCTTTGTTTAGAGATGAGCATAAATAACAAAAATGACAGTTCATCATGATTCGTAATTTGTCAGGGTTGACAAATTATAAATAACAAATGTATGTTTTTGATGAATCAGTGAATTAGTTTGTTTTACCCCCAAATAATCCCCCAAACCCCGAAAAGCATTTTTTAAAAGCCAAACTTCTCAAATTAATTCAAAAATCACTAAAGATGAACTGATTTGTATTAGTCAGTGTCATCACCTCTGACGAATATGAAATGATGAATTTTTGATGAATTGGTGATTTTAATTGAATTTTTCTATTCATCTAAAGCTTCGTGCCCATCTTGGTTTATATCCCACCATGCCATAGTGCCACCTACTTCCTGATACAGTCCTTGCTGAAGCTATCAACACCATTCTACTCCAGAAATATTAGCAAGGACAAATGCCCACCTACATCTTCCATGCTTGGCCTTCTCTTCTCCGAAATGGCCCAAGCGCAGGCACACCAAATCATCTTCACTTCCATTCTCACTAGTCCCCTCCCCACCTCCCCAACACTACTTCCCTGTTGCTACCCATGCAGGATCTCACCTTTCAGTGTCCTTGCTGAACTGGCCTTTGCCCACATCATTCACTGCACAGAGTCGGAATTGATAGGAGCGGGCAGGGACCAGTCCTCTTACCAGTACCGAGGTGACCTCGGGGTCCATGCTGGGCATGAGTATAGTCCAGGGAGCATCTGTGATATACAAGGAAAAGTTGGTGTGTGTGTGTTGAGGAACAATATGGGAGAAAGGGCTCAAACAGGAACAAGGATGATATACAGTAGTGGACCCCATCCTCCTTTCACTATAGAGTAAACTCCTTAATAGCTTGCCTAGATGTCCTAAGCACATCCGATCTCGCTTGATTTCAGAAGCTAAGCAGGGCCAGCCCTGGTTAGTACTTGGATGGGAGACCACCAGGGAATACCAGGTGCTGTAGGCGCCTGGAGTTGGAACTGGCAAGCCACTCCAGTATTCCTGCCAAGAAAACTCCATGGACATGGAGTCATGAAGAGTCGGTCACGACTGTAACAACACAAGACACACACATCCCCCTTTTAAAATTATTCACTGCTTGCTCCATCTCTAGAGTCTCCCTGACTGGAGTGTCGTGGACTGACCTTCCCTTGGTATGATCCATAATTTGGGGAGGAAGGATTGAAAAGTGTCCGAGTGAGAACTGCCCCACCAGTCTTAAGATTTGGAGCCAATTCTGTTTTTGCTGGGGCAGATCAATGGCAGTCAGAGCTTGGCTGGCGCAAGGGGATGGATTTAAGGGAGCTCTTTTGGTTATTGGCTAATCCTCTGCTTTGTGTCAACACAGTCCACTGTCCATTCCACTGTAACGATGAGAGTAGTCAATCTGATGCCAACATTTTGGAACCTTTCAGGATGCACCAGCATGTGCAACTGACACAGTTCTTGGGGAAGGTGACAATCCACAGAATCTCCCCAATCAGCATGGTCAGTGTTTTATGCAGCCAACATCTGCAATCAAAAAAGTAACTGTTCCCAACTCTGCAGCTTGGGAGCAATGAATTGCAACATGGAAAATTTTTCAACTCTTTCCTTGCTCAGCGGGCAATCAAGACAGAAAGAACTCTTGAAGCCACAATTGATTTCATTCCCACCCAGTTTCCCCCCTGTAATCTTTGTGAAGGGCCAAAGACCCAGCTCTGCCTTCTCTGCCTGCTTCTGGCACCTCAGTAGGGCAGGAAGATGTAATGCCTTACTGTTTTCGGAGACCTCAAGGATGTAACGCAGCAGTGGACTATTCCCATCGAAGGGTTTGGTCCATGTCAAGTTGATGGCACGTTTCTCCACAGTACTCAGCATGGCAGTTGGGTTTTCTGGAGCATGTGGGAGTTGGCTGATGAGAAAAAAAGATGGGAGGAACCTGCATTAGTAGGTGTTAAGGAACAGAGTACCACAAAGACTCAATCCCATTCTACTATGGTGGGATCCATTTTGTAGGACTGGATTTTTAAGGGGAAATGTGCACCACACGGTAGCTTTTCTCATGCTGTTTAGCATACATGCAAAGAATATACATGGATTTTGTATAACTTGGGAAACAAGCTTGGGCACTTAGTGTGGCTAGGACTTGGGAGCATGGATCATTACGAGACAGATGAAACAAATGAAGGGCGTAAAACACAGAGGGGCCACATGTCCCCTCAAGCACCCCATCCTTTAGGGGTTTCACCTCCACATTTTTTACTGAACAAAATTGTCCAACTAAGATTGTAATACTGGGGTGGGGGCAGATGGGAAGACATTTAGAAAAGCTTCCCCCCACCCCAACTTGTTGGAAGCACCTCCTATGCATTCCTGGCAAAGAGAAAAAATGTCCTAAAAACAGTCTATTTGCATTCAGTTAGTGGCCAAAAAGCCACTTTGATGGCTGGGAGTGCACTGCTCATCGGCATTTATTTATCTGTGCATAAGAAAACCCTTGGTCCTTACCGGACTCGTAGGTGGGCACTGCGGGAATCATTGCCCCCTGCAGACACCACCCGACAGGTGTAGGTGCCAATATCGCCTGACCACGTCTGTCCAATGTGTAACGTGCCCGTGGTGTCCAGACGCAGCCGTGGCACATTCTCTACATTCAGGGATGCACCATCTTTCTCCCACATGTACCTGATGGAGGAAGGAAAAGGAAAAAAATTGACAAAGGTTTGCCTTGCTACCAAACATCTCCCTGCTTCCTCAGATTGTTGTTAGAAGCCAAGAGTCCTCACTGCCTCCCGCTGCCACTTCCATCCCGGAAAACGGAACTCGAAAAGAAGTAGAAGCTGTACGTTCATCAGAGCAGCTGCTCTATCCTCTGGACAAGGTCTTTCTCACTTCTGGAAGAATGTCTTCTGATTTGAACACTAAGTATTCCTGAGTGCTTCAGTGGTTTCTCAGAAATGAGGAACATGTATACCTCTCCTTTTATTCAGAGAGTTCAAATTGGAATGGGTGGCTCCTTCTCTTCCCCATGTTTTCCTCACAACACGTCAGTGTCACCCAGAGAGTGTCACGGCCAACTGGGAAGTTGAACTCTGGGCTCTCAAATCCCAGCCCAAAACTCTAACCACTATACCTGACTGGGTCCGTTGTCAGGGATTGTTTTGCAAGAAGCTCAGTCGTGATGATAGGCATCCTGAAGTGTCTCCAGTAAAGAAAGAATTGGAACAAGTGTTGGGCTAGCAATACAGATTGGGTCATCAAACTGGGTTTGAGACTGTGTAGGCAATGCCTGGTAATCAGAGCAGGGTCTTCTATCCTTAGTGTACATGGTGCCTGCTTTTCTCAGCAGCACCACGTGGTCTGACGGAGGTAATTTAATTCCTCTTACTACAGGATCAGATGTGTTCCCCAGCTCCGACCACAGGCTGACTGGGGATTCTCAGCACCAGCTTTTCCTGGCATGAGGGCATTGTTGAATTCTGAGGAAAAGGTTCATCATTGCTTTCTTCCTTCACCTCTTTGATTTTGGTCTCTGTATTACCACCATTCCAAGCACCAGGTGGCAACAGAGGCCTAGGATTCTGAAAAGACGTTCTCAGGCATTATGCTTCCCTGTCTGCCTTCTGAAGGCAGGTGAGAAACAGCTGGGAGACCGCTGGCTGCCTTGCTTTGAAATTTTCCCAGACAAATCTCACACTGGCATTTTGGCTAAATGCAGCCACGATTGTCCCTTGAGGAGGGAGAGAATGCCCAGAGACTGCTAACTTCCAAAAGCACTACATAGGTACAAGAGAATGGCCCCGAGGCTGTAACTGTTGTAATTGGATCCATGTTAGCAGAGGCTGGAAGCTTAATCAGAGACCCAAAGCAAAGGCATTCACCCATTTTGTATGTTCTCTAAGGAAATCACTCAGCCACTGGGGGAGGGGGGGAGGGGAATGGAACAAAATTGAAGCAGAGCATTAGTTCAGACAACCCTACTCATCTTGCAAAGGTGTTTACGAACATAAGCCCTGAGTGGTTTCCCACAACAGCTTAAAGTCTCGGAATCTAAATCTCCCACTGCCAACTAGGGAACGTTTGAGGATCTGCACAGGGAGCTGTAAGCATTGCCTGTGTTTACTATCAGAAGGCAGGGTGTTGTTATTTCCTCTCCACCATGATCTTCCCTCAGCTTGCCTGCTCCATTTATAGCTCCCGCCCATTGCACATGACCTCCCTTCTCTGTTATCTCACTGAGGACAGGATAGGAAGCATCACATACCGAACAATGACACTGGGGTCATGAGTCACACCACACGTCATGGAAGCCTTGGTGCCTTTGATGACACTCTGATCCTGAGGTGGGTTGGTGATGCGTGTGCGAGCTGCAGGCAAAGAGAGGGAGAAGGCAGGCAGACATGGTCAGAAACAGCCTCAGAGTAACAGGGCAATGCAAGCGGCTGTTGTGCTCATCTAGGGGCCAATCATTGGCATCTTCATTGGACGTGAAGCCACGAGGGCCCAAGACTTTATCACAGCCATGGAATACATGCCAAACCAATGACAGTGGCTCTCCGCCTGTTCCTTCAAGAGCCGCCTTCTCCTGCAGGGACAGGTGGGCAGCCGAGCCTGGCCTGGCACAGGAGTTTCAGTCTGCTTTCTCGGTTGTTGGAGTATTTCTAGAGTGAAAGGGGGAAGCAGCCATTGCCGTTACTTCACATCCCTTGTCTCGGAACAGGAACCAGGAACAAAGCGTGACAACAGAACTCCCCAGCCCAGGGGCAGGTACGGCTTGTCACGCTCTGTTCCTGGTTCAGGGGGCATGGTTGGGATGAGATTCTGCTGTCATGCTATGGACATGAAGTAACCTTTTTTCGTACCAGTCCCAAGTGGGCCAGCAAAGAGGGATGAGAGGGACATGAGCTGCTTTTGAGGGGCAGAGCTACACACAGAAAACTATTTTGATGCCCACAGTCCACACACATCACGAACTTTAGACTACAGTAGTCCCAAGCTTGGCTACACCATAGACTGACCTGCAAAATAAACCTTTCTCATGAATTTGTGCCACTTCCTCTTGAAATTATGGGATGAAATTTTAACACCCCCCCATTAAAAATACTGCATTTTGCACAATTATACCAAACCTCTCCCATTAATTTATCTAAGAGGCAACCTATACCTAACATGAAAGATCACTTATTGCTTTTTCTAATCCCTACAGAACAGAAAAACGAGACAGGGAGTTAAACTGCACTGGGGGTGGGTGGGTCCAACCTTACCCCAGACTATAAGCTCAGCAGAGGCCTCATCGACTCCACGGGAGTTGGTGGCCATGCAAGTGTAGCTGCCGGCATCTGAAATCCGGGCTGGACTGATGAGGAGGCTGCCTGACTCCAGCAGTGTAAAACGAGGCAGCTGCACAGAACCACTGGCCAGGATTCGTTCACCTGGAGGGGCAAAGCAGAAAGGTTGCTGTTAGACTGCCAGTCAGGAGTGGGTGATTTGTTTCTAGGACCTTTTGCTGAAATGCCAACACCCTGGCCTGAGTCCCTTCCTTGGGCTCTGGAAACCAAGTCTCAGACCTGGTCTAAAGAGAGATGGGGGGACCCCTCCCTTGCAAGCTGAGAAGGGTTTCCTCCTCACAAATATTCTTGAACCCTAAACATGATCTTAATGATTTGAGGAATCCAGAAGTGTGCCAGTAGGAGCAGTTCCTGATCAACATCCCTGAAAGGGGGACTTCATTTTACTGCAGGTAGTGCAGTTTGCACTAAAGGGGGAATACAGAAATACAAACAAACAAACAAACAAATATTCAGGGTGAAGGGCTCCCCTGCTTGGAACACAGGTCACCCACGGCCTATATAGCAAAGCTCAGTTCTCAAATACTTCCTAAAATGCTTTGATACCATTTTCAGAGCAACTGAATGACAAAGTCTAAACACTCTGGTCCCCAGCCAAGCGCTGGCACAACAAAGGCCATGACTGAGATATATACTTGATGACTATGAGAAAGAGGCTGGATTTGGTATCAAGTTGAGAGCCACCCCATTAAAAGAAAGCAAACTCAGATCAAATGTTAGGAATCACTTCCTGATAACGCTTCCTACTCAACAGTGGAGTGGACTAACTCAGGCTGCAACCACATGGTTAATGATCCTGGGATTTGCTCTGCTTATAAAATGGTGGATTTGAAATATTTTTTACTGACTGCATGATGCAAAGGCCAGTTTGAACCAGCCCAGCCCTTTTTGCTCCCAAAGCAGATTTTTCCTCTGGTGCTGGGGGGGGGTCTACTTTTTCAATTCAGAAGGACTCAAATCCCCCCCCCCCAAAATGTGGTTAGTTGTGATTAGACATGGGCACGACTCGGCGAAATTGTTGTTTCCGTTTTCGGTTATCATTTCCGTTACGTAACGGAAACGGTAACGATAATTAAGTCGTCAGAACTCGAACTCGAACCGAAAAAAGAAAAATTTGGTCGGGTTTTTCGTTTCCGTTTGTGGCATCGTGGCGATCGCACAATGCGAAGCACAGAAAAAGTTTTTAAAGTTTTTTTTAAAAAAACCCCAACTCCCGGCCAAAAAAGCAGGTGAAAAAATATGCCTGCCTGAGGCTTTGCCACCTACCAGAGGGGTGGTTTCTGGGGGGTCCCTGGCCTTTCCCCCCTTCTTCTCTTGTCCTGGGCTGCTTGCACCAGGCTGGGGGGGTCATCCTCCTCGTCTCGCCATGCCATGCGGTGGGGGGGGGAGATCTAAAATGGCGACTACAGTTTTTCTTTTGAAATCGTGGTCAAAAAACACACCAAATCACCACAGAAACATGTGAAATTTATTTATTTTAAATGCCTGAATTTTAATAGTAGCAGCAGTGGTTTTTTTTATAGCAATAAAACGTATTGATTTTATTTTATTTTATTTTATTTTATTTTTTATTTTTTTAGACCTGCCCATTTGGGCTGGGCATGGGATGGGACCATGCAAATTGTTTGAACCATTCCATCAATGGCATCGCCAGGTTTTTGACTGACACTTCTGGATGTCTCGGAGGGCATAAAAAGCTGAGGCACCTTCCAGAAATCGCAGTCGGGTGTATGGATGTGGTTGAGGGAGGAGGGCTGGCTGCTGGTGCTGGTGTGATCCGATCGAGATTGAGGAGGGAGGCTGGAGGCTTTAGGATTTAAGTTAGGCAGGCAGGGAGGGAATTGGATTTAGAAAATAATTTCTTTGATTCCCTGCAGCTTTGTCTGCTGAAGGGAATAGCAGTAGAGATGGGCACGACTTGAAAAAAAATTTTTTTGAGTTGTCGTTAGTCGGGCCGGTTCCGTTTCGGGTCGTTTCCGTTTTTTGTGAAAATTCGCAAAAATTAGTCAGTTCGGTTTTTTGTTTTTCGTTTTCGTTAGTACTGGTTTTTTTGGGGGGTAGCGGGCTCCTGGAGGCACCTCTGTGGGGTGGGTGCCTCCTCTGGCCCGCTATAAAGGGAAAGCGGGCTCCTATCCTCACCCACTAGGAAGGGGAAGCAGGCTCCAAGAGACCCCTCAACATGGGGGTCTCCCCTCCTCACCTGCTGCTGCAAAATGGTATGCAATAGCCATATGGATATGCATACCAGTTGCAGACAGTGAGACCAGTGAACCCGCCAGAGGCATAGGGTGATGCCTAAGGCTCTCGCACCGCCATGTCTCACAAAGAAGGGAATTGTACTTGTGTGTAGTGCAATGCAAGTAGATCTGGCTTAGGGTTAAAGTGGGTTAGTGCAAGGGCTAGGGTTAGGCTAGTGACGGGTAAGGTTACGGTGGGCTAGTGGGTTGCACCTCTGGGTGCCTCTCTGACCCACAAAGAAGACAGTCTGTGACGTATGGGTAAGGAGTCAAGGATTAGGGTTAGGGTTAGGGGGCTAGGGCAGGTTTTAGGGGGCTTTTTGGCACATCCCAGAAGTCTCCATGGCCAAGTGGCCATGCGATTGGTGGGATGGCTCCAAAAATTTGCATGGTCGTCCACTCCCACATGGCTGGCCACTCGGCCAGCCCATCATTGCGCAGGTGTAAAAAAAATAATAAAATAAAATCAATGGAGGATAGAGGAGGAGAGGAGAGACATTTTGTTGCAAGAAAAAACCCACTGCTACTGTGAAAAATCTGGCAGTTTATAAATTTTCGCGTGTTTCTGTTGTGCTTGTGTGTTTCTGGACCACAATTTCAAAAACAATATTGCGTTCGCTGCCCCATTTTGGATCCCCCGCCCGCACCGCATGGCATGGCGAGTCCGGCTGCCCAGGATGGGGGGGAGGCGGGACCCCCCCTCCAGAAACCACCCCTCCGGTAGGTGCCCTGCGCCCTTAGTCAAGCAGGCATTTTTCCGCCTGCTTTTTTGGCCCGGGAATGGGTGGGGGGAGAGTTTAAAAGTTTTTTCCTGTGCCGTCCGTGCCGCTTGCTTGCGCTTTAATTGCGGCGGCCGGTGGCGAGACTGGGCTTTTTGCTGGCTGCGAGCCTGCGGCGAGTCCCACCAGAGCAGCCCAGGATGGGGGATGGGGGGGGGAGGCTGGGGACCTCCAGAAACAACCCCTCTGGTAGGTGCCCTGAGGCACGGCAGGCATTTTTCCGCCTGCTTTTTGGCCGGGAACCGGGTTTTTTTAACTTTTAAAAACTTTTTTTCTGTGCCGCGTGGCATCACGCAATGCAAGGAACGAGCACGACAAATCAGACCAAAATTGTTCGTTCGTCGGTTCGAGCTTGAAGTCTGGCGGAGTAATTCCCGTTACCGTTTCCGTAGAGTAACGGAACCGAGTAACGGAAACGGAAATGGGAATACCGCTAAGTCATGCCCATCTCTAAATAGCAGTTTATTCTTTATTTCTTCTCTGGCAGTTTGTGAGGATTTTTTTCTGATATTGGATAAAGGGGGAAATTCGACTGGGAGTGGGAGGTGTGGATTTATTTTAAAAATATATTATATGCTACCATTTATTTTCTATTTTCCCAACTTCAGTTTGCTTGCACACACACACACATTTGGGGTGCAAGCCAAGAACAGAACCTCTATCCTAAGTGATATCCTAACTGCCCACTCGCCCGCCCGCGCCGCCACCTGCCTGCGGCCCGCGCTGCCGCCTGCCCACTCGCCCGCCCACGGCTGCCGCCCACCCGTTCCCCCTGCCCCCCTGCCCCGCCCGCCACCTAGGGCGCAAAAATACCTAGCGCTGGCCCTGATTGCCGGACGCCCCTATGCTCTGGGAAGTCAAATCGCGCTAAATCGCGGTGGAAACGACAAACAACAAATGATAAACGAAACAACAAATTTTTGAAAATTTTTGCGACAAATGGAAACGACCTGAAACGGACTCGTTCTGACAAACGAAAATTCGAAACATCATTTTTTTCTGGTCGTGCCCATGTCTAGTTGTGATACATTCATGTCAAGACAGGATGTATGTCCACAGGTGATCTTTGGGTGACATTAGCCATTGGGGTGTGATATTCAGGACCATGGAAATATGTCTCCTTATTCTTTCTTCTCCTTTGACTGTCCTCTGAGAAATCATGCCTTGTAAAAATTATCAATGAGGTTAGTGATAAGACATCCTATTATTTTATCACTGAGTCATTGCTATTATTTCCCCTAGTTACTCCCCTGTCAGTTCCCTATCAACAGAGGCCGGACCAGAGGAAAGAAGGAAGGAAGGAAGGAAGGAAGGAAGGAAGGAAGGAAGGGGGACACTGGGCTGGAATGTGAACTATATCATATCTAGAAGGGATGGTGAACTTCTGAACTTCCTGTGTGAGTATCAATTGTGATATAGGCTGAAAATCAAACTGCAGCAAAGCTGAATTGTTCCAACTTGGCTTTTTTCAATGTCACCACATCCCCAGAAGGTGCTAGACTCTCCGTCATTGGAATTTTCAAGAAGAAGATGGATGGCCATTTACTGTGGATGCTTTAGACGTTGATTTTCAGTAATGGCACAGCATTGAACTCAATGACCGTTAGAGCACCTGCCTTCCAAGTCTCCAATTCTGTGTTTCTGTGATTCATCATTTGTGCCCTGGGGATTTTAATGAGATTGTCTTTTCCTTTCCTCTTCTATTCCATCAGGTAATTAAAAAAAACCACTGATTCCCTCCTTCTCATGCCCTGACTTAGCCACGAAGCGGAGTGTTGGAAAACAGGTTACTGCAGAGAATCCATATTTTATAAATCCTCAACTGAAAGAGACCCGCCAAGATTGTTAGCACCATAGCAGGAGCTACTCCGGTTTGCTGAAACAGAGTCACCACTCTGCTTTTGCCTTGGACTTTCTGTTTTCTCCCCATTCCAGTTGAGGCCTGTTATTTATGAAGACGATGAAGAGGTGGCTTGAGTTGTGCCACTTCACAAGGTGGTCTCGACCTGCCTTGCCCCATCTGGCATAGATGCCACCGATGGCCTTGAATGCAACTCCCATCATAACCAACCAACCCAGATGATGTGCCTGGGAGCAATAACAGCTGCATTCCAGTGTCTGAAAGGTGACAGGTTGGAGGCAGACAATTTTGAACAAAGAAAACTTCACTTTATTGCGAGCTGTGTTATGAGGTCATTCTAGCCTGGGGTGTCTGCATTGGCAGTAGTTATCCAGGGCAGTAGGCAGTGTTCTTTCTTATCATCTGCAATGGGAGATTCTTTTTGTCGATGCTAGGGATTAAACCAGGGATCCTTTGCTTGCAAAGCATGTGTTCTGCCCTTTGAAAAAGAGATCTCACTTCCCTGCCTGATTCCTAAAAAAGCCACGTAAAAACTAAAAACAGGGGAATAGTTTTCCAATTCATCATTACCTTTCTGCCAGGTAATGGCTGGTCGGGGAGCACCTGAAGTCTCACAGCTGAGCACCACCGCCATCCCATCAATCACGGTGCTGTCCAGGGGTCCTTTGGTGATGTTGGGGGCAATGCCTGGAGTGGAGAGAGAGAGAGAGATCCAACAAAAGGCCTGGGAGAAAGGTTGGAAGTTGCCAAGCAGCCAGCCCAAGGAAACACAGGGCCAGAATCCTCCCAGAGTTTGCATAAGGTTTTACATCACTTGCCTCAACAAATTTCTGTAAATTAACAAGAGTCTGACAGTGCATCATAGCTTTGTGCTTGGTCACATGACCAAATGTGCATGATCAACGCACCCCAACACCTCATTGATGTGCCACAGTTACAGTAGCTGAATCAAGTTATCTGAAGCAGTCATGGATTCCAGCCATTATTTTGTAAATTCCTCCCTTAACTCTGAACCCAGTACCTGCTCAAGCAATCAGTGAGGAGGGGGTCTTAAGAATAAGACCTCAGAATACTTCTGGAATACTGCTTTTCAATGAGAACTGTGCTATGTTTCAGCAAGACTTTTCCTCACTATCCCTCTCCCCAAAATGGGTATATCCATTCAAGAAATCATCTCTAAATTTCCCATCTACTTTGCTTCCCACATGAGAGAACAAGGAACGCCTGACTGTGGAACTCCCAAAAGATTGGCTTTGACTTATCCTGTTGCGACCCAAATATTCTGCTACCCAAATGACAACCACTTTTCATTGAAACTTGCAGGATCCTTGTCTCTACTTCCTTCCTGATTTCTGTAAGATACTTGACCTCCCACCAAGGCTGCCTCTGTGCTTCCTGCAACACCATTCCCCAGCTCCCAAGACCTTCTTTCTCACTGCACCAGGGCTGGGTTTATTTATAGTCTAAGTAGGCTGAAGCCTAGGACCTCAAAATCTGGGGTGGGATGGGGGAATCCACAGCCATGCCCTTCCAGTGGGCAGCCTCCCCTCTCAAAAAATTGCAAACCCAAGACTTTATGTGAAGGCAGGGCAACTCAGGCCCAGCAACGATGAGACTCAGGGCAGTTGGTTCTTTAAATTGCTACATGAATTGTTGGATGGGAGCCCGGTTTGCAGCTGCTGGAATTAGTATTTGAGAAATTATACAGTAGTATCTTGGCTTATGAGCATAATTTGTTCTGGAAACATGCTTGTAAACCAAAATACCCAGTGGTACCTTGTATAAAGGAATTAATTCATTCCAAATAAAATTCTGTTTAGCAAATTTTCCTTTGTACAAATTTCCCATAGGAATGCATTCAAATGGGTGAATCTCTAATCGCGACCATTTTTCTGTTGTACGGATTCGCCCCATAGGTGATTCTGTTAAGAGATATTCCCTATCTCCGAAAATATTTTCCTTTAAGCGGATTTTTTTTTAAATAAACCACTTGTTACATAAGGGCCCCTTATATCAAAACAAATTTCCCCATAGGAACGAATGGAAATTTACCCAATCCGTTCTGGGGCTTCACTGCCACCATCGCTCCCTCACCCCCACAGGTGGGACCTCTGTCAGTGCCATGGCGAGGGTCAAAGGCCTCCACCAGGGCCACAGCCATTGCAAGGGCCAGAGGCCTCTGGAGCTGGGCCAGTGCTGTGACAAGGGCTGAAGGCCTGTGGCTGGGTTTGGAGGCCTCCACTACTGCTGTGGTGAGGGCTGAAGTGAGGAGAAGCAAGAGGCCAGCCAGGCCATGAAGGATGGAGGGATGCCCCTGGCCTGCACTGTTGTCACCTCCACACTGCTGCATTTACTGTCACCCCCCTTAGTGGCACAATGACTACAGACGAGGAGGAGGGAGTGATGGGAAAACGCTTGTTTTGCAAGATATTGCTCATAGAGCAGGGCAAAATTTTATGAAACATTTTGCTTGTCTTGCAAAATGCTCATACTCCAAGGTACACACAAACCAAAGTATTACTGCAATTATCAACCTATGTATTTGCATCATTTCCCAGCCCCTTAATGGCATGTGTCTTGGAGAAAATTATTTTGAATCCTTTTGGCCACTTTGGGACTTTATAAACTTTTGAAAATGTCTAGATTGGGGAAATGATGCTGTGCTACAGGGTTGGCTTGTGGGTTGTGACAGAATAGACTCCATCTTGTGTTTGCTGTAGTTTAGGTTGTATAGTTTAGTTAAAATGGCCACCCATCAAGGGTAGGCCTGAAAATCCCAGATGCCTCAAGCCAAAAAGTGCAGGAAAGCCAGAGATGGAGTCAGAAGATATAAATGCTCCAGCCAGCCTAGGAGGGGAAGTCATCCTGCAACCCTCAGAGAAGAGGCTGGGAGGCTCTTGCTGCAGATTGACGACAGGCAGAGAGAGGCCTTGGGGATCAGGTAAGGCAGCAGTGGGAAGGGATCTTGGGGAGGGAACCCAGAACTCCCAACAGAGGCCAGGTGGCCAGGTTGCAGGTTGGTAACTGAACCTCATCCTGAAAAAGCCCCAAAATGAATAAGTACCAACCTTCAGGATAAACCCCAAAGTTAGGGGTTTTCATCTCCAAACCCCAGGAATCAGCCAGAAGGGTCTCACTGCCTCTCTCAAAAAAGGGGATAGGGAAGCCAGTGAGTGGTGGCAGCTACTGAAGAGTGACAGAAGCCCATATTACACTTCCCAGGCAATATGATTTGTAAACTCAAGTTGCTGTTTTTTCTAGAATAACATTACAACTTCATTTTCTATAAATTAATGCTTATTCCACAAAAGGTTTATTGCAAAAGTTTTTCAGTGTTGATTTTGACATTTATGCATTTTTTCCAAGCTCTATGATAACTTAGGTCTTTTAGAGGAGAAATAGTGAATTGCAGAAGTTTAAATACCTGTCATCATCCTGGGCTTCACACTCAGTTTTGTTTATAACACTCTTCCATTTTATTCTAGTGGTGAGGGTGGGGTATTGGGAGGGGCCTCACAAGTGGAGTAACCTAGGGTAGTGATGGCGAACCTATGGCACAGGTGCCAAAGGTGGCACTCAGAGCCCTTTCTGTGGGCACCCAACATCACCCCTTCATAGCCACCTGCATACAAGTTAAATTACTGTATTGGCACTTTGCAAAAAGAGTTTGTGGGTTTTGAATTGCATTTTGGGCACTCGGTCTCTAAAAGGTTTGCCATCACTGGACTAGGGCCTTTCTTCATCTAAATCCGGCCCTGCACAGCACATACACACTTCGTGATAGGCACTACAAATAATCACACGGTGCTAAGTGGGATCCAAAAGCAGACATCTGTTCTGCTTCTTTTTCTACATGCTGATCCTGCTAAATTCCGGCCAGCAGCAGAATTGTCACCCATTACTGCATGCCTGCAAAGGACGGCCCCAAGTCAAGCTCTCGTGGACACCTACTGGTGACAGCCAGGTATGTGGAGGACTGCACCTCGCCAGCAGCATTCCGGGCAAAACACTGGAACATGCCCGTATCATCTGGCTCCAGCCCACTGATCTGCAGGCTCCCATTGGCGACGAGCTGGAAACGGGCAAGCTTCTCCACTCTGAGCAGCACGGCATCCTTGTACCAGAACATGCTGGGTGGCGGTATTCCTGCAAGAGGAAGCTTTGTTTTTTTATTTCAAACTGCATTTTGCATGCATCAAAAACCACCTGGAACTCTCTGAAATATTGCAAACGCCAAGTGAAACGAAAGCCGGATCAGAAGTGGTGCCATTAGGCAACAATTAAAGAAGGAAAACTCTTCTGCATACACTGCCCTCCTTCCTCAGTAGATTTGGCATTCCTAGATTCTGGATAAGATAAATCGGAATTCTAAAATCTTTGTTTTCTGTTTGATTGTTTTGTTTTGTTTGCCCTGGCTGTACTTTGCCAACTTCCAACCTCGCACAGCTTCTCTTTCACCACAGAACTCCACTTTTTAGGCCCAGGGACCATCCATTTAGAACGCTGGCATCTCCAAAAGCAAGGGGAAACGGTATCCACTGAACGATCCGACTGAATTGATTTGCTAATGAAACTGGAAAAAGCCCCACACTTCCATCTCCCTCAAACATGCTGGTCAAATGTTTTAACACAGTGTCATCTTTGTTCCAAATGATGTAACAATATTGATTTAGTAATCCCCGGTAAAAATCAGAGTCTTACGATGAATCAACCATAAAGGAAGCTCTCCTGGCGTGGAGCCCAATTCATCAGAGGCATTTTTATGACAAATAAAACTCGTGCCTGATTAAACTTATTGCCTTTAAGGCATCACTAGACTGTTGACTGCTTTTGTTGTTGCTGCTGGCAGCAACAAACAGGGATACTTGCCAGTTAAAATCAGAGGTGCAGAAGAAAGTCTTCCTGTAGACACTCTGAGGTAGAAGGAACCATGAAAGCAAACCGTATTCCCTTAAGAACAAAGCACCCTGCCTGGCATCCTGTCTTTAAGATTGCCTAATGAGGATTTCCAAAGGGGTAGCCACTTGGTCTCTTTCAGCATGCAGACAAAACTAAAAGGAGGAATGAGGGGGGAAGCAAAGGGCAAACTGTTGTGCTACTTTCAAGACTAACATTTGTTTCAATGTGAGGTTCATGGATCAATATCCATCTCCTGGACACACATTCTGAGTGCCACCTGCATTTATGTATATCAGAATGGTGGTGCTGGTAATGATGGTGATGGAAGTCCTGACTGGGTGAGGACACAGACAATAGATAAAGCCAGAATCCACCATTAACACAGAGCTGGGACTATTGGGATGCTAATTACTTAATGCTGCAGGCCACAGAAAAGGATGATTAGCTGCCCAGCCAGAGGGTTTGGCTGTGAGACAAATGCAAGGAGTTGTCTCTAGGCCAGAGGTCAGAGTATGTCAAAGAAAATGTCCATTTTATATTCACAAGGTGTTACAGGAAACTGACTTGTACAGTAGCCTTGGATAGTTCCTTAAGCCCTTCAAGATATTACCGGCATTTGTGTAGGTAGCCAACTTCCACACTCTCCTTCCCAGTTCCATTATCTGCCATGTTGTGGCACCCTCTTTACAATACTGCTTGCCCAGGGAGGCTCCCTCACCACCTACTTTAATTCATCTTTAGGCGTGGGAGGAGACCTTTAGATTTGTCCAGGCTTTTATGCTCTCCATAGTTTTATTTTAACATGTAACACTGCTTTCACTCTGCCTGGTGTTTTGCATTATTTTTAGCCTCTTTTAATGTTGTGAATCACTTTGGAAATTATTATCTATTGAAGGGCATGATTTACAAGTGTATGAAATGAGTGAGTCTATAAATTGCAAAGTCTATGCAAATACGCATTGGGAACACAACTTTGCCAAACCGCTCTTCAAAAGTGTTTGCTACATCACACACTTTTAAGTTCACTGTTTCTTGAAATAATTCTGCTCTCTTTTCATAGAGAGCAAAACCGTTGACAAAACTTTCAGCAGCTTTGTGAACAGAGTTGCCATCCACCACTAGGTTCCTGTCTTAAGCCATCTGCAGACTCAGGCACATGTCACAGTGTCATTCTTGTTTTATTCAGATTATCTCTTCAGGGTTATATTTGGAGCAGGAAGGGGTAGAAATCTGTTCATCTTTTATGTCCAAGTTAAAAAAAATGCAGAAAAGGGAAATCTCATGCAGGGAGGGCACAGCCCCATGCTCACAGTCATGTTCACCTTATAGGTGTCTCCCAAACTTTCCAATAGAAAGTTTGCTTTTTCCAGTGATTGTGTCTTTAGTAGAGCAGGTATGAAACCTGGAAAAGTATGTTATCTTGCCCTGGCTTGAAACTGGATTACTCAAGAAGATTTCGAAGAAGCTAAGCTAATAAGCAAGAAAATAAATTACCTTTGGCTTGACACGGAATCTGTACCACTTTCTCCATTTCAGCTGTGATGTGTCTCTCAGGTTCCTTGGTAAACTGGGGTGGTTCTGCAGGAGAGACACATATGTGCTGTTAGACAAGCCTACTTCACTTGGAATTATTAGCAGTGTGATTCAGCATGCAATCAAGTGTTCAAGCAAAAACTTACTCAGTAGCAGCTACTCATCACTCCAACTTATATGAATGTGTTTAAACAGGTATAAATATTGTGACACTGATGGATTAGACCAGTCCTGCACAACAGGTACACCGTGGGCTACCGGTAGCCCAGGAAGGGTTTAAAAGTAGCCCACTAGTCATCAATTTAAAAAGTGAGGAGATAAGTTCTCCCCCCCTCCCCCCCATCCCAGGGACCACCACTGCCTCAGCAAAGTTCTGGGTATGCCGGCCCACTGTCTCAGCTGAGTGGGGCAGTTCAAGGGCCATGGTGCATTGAAATCTGTTCCTTCCAGAATGGATTAATTGATTTTCAATGCATTCCTATGGGAAACCACTGCTTTACTTACATTTTTTTTTACTTATGAGCATGTGCTCATAAAATTCATAAGTAGAGGTTTTAGTGTAGCAGCCCTCAGGCACTTTGGGCTGGAAAAAGTAGACCTCGGCCTGTTCACTGGAATTATTGTTTACTCCTGTGGAATTAACAGCAACAGCACTGCCCTGAGAGCTCTATCTCAGGTGAGCAATTGGGAATAGAGGCAAAACAAGTACACCTTCATTTGCAGGCTGCCAAAACCATTCTCGGGAGCTCCTGCCATACCATAACCACTGGCCTTTATTTTGGACCTGCCATTTTAAACCCTCTCGAAATGCCATTTGCATGGTGACAACATGATTCTTGGCATTTTTGAGTTTTTTTATTTTCAAATGGCAGTCTGATGTTCCAGAGCCTTACAGGAACACAGCTTGGAAATGTTATCTTGGAGGTGGGGATACTGGGAGCTCTAGTCCCCTACCCCCAAAAGAGTAAAGCTTTAGGCAATGACCCAGTTTCCACTTTAAAAACACACTCAAGCTCCTGGTGCATGACAACTGGATCAGCAACACATCTCACCTGGCTGGGCATGAACTGGCAGTGACAGTAGCTGGCATGTGGACAGGGCAGATGGGGCTACAGCCCTGTGTCAGTGTGGCACAACAGAGTGGAGGCCTCAGGTGGCACCATGACTTGGGCTGGCCCAGACAGAACCAGACCTTCCACAAAGGTGCTCAAATTCACGGACAGCCCTCCTTACCGAACACGGAGAGGTAGGCTCCACGGACAACAGAGGGCACACTGCTACTGCGCAGCACAGCTTCACATTCGTAATAGCCACTGTCACTCAGAGAGGGGTTGAGGATGGTCAGGCGCCGGTTGAAGTCACTGATGCCGGAAGACATGGGAATCCCTCCCTTCTTCCAGATGATGTGCAGCTTGATGAGTGGCCTGGTTAGAAGAGAATTCTGTGAGAAGGGAACTCCTCTCCATGGGGCCAGTGTGTCAAGGTAACCAAGAGGACCGTGAAGAGTGCTAATAGAGAAACCTGGCCTTGTAACCCAATTGATATGTAAAGGCTTCAAATCAGCTGGGGGTGGTGGTGGCGGCGGCAGGGGAATGAAGAGCCTAAATCCAACTCCTAGTGCCAATGGGAGCAAACTCACCAAATCAATAGGCTTTCCAGAAATACTGACTTACCATCCAACAAACTAATCAGTCTAGTCTTCTTATATTAGGCCAGACTCCTTCTCTGTGTGAAACATATGGTGCTAATCAATGCTGATAGAGAGCATTCACCATTGATAGAGGCTGGAGATTTTATCTCACAGGCTGATTTGTGAGTTTTGGCTTTGTGCAGCCTGGAAGGTGGGGCTCCCTGGATGCTGGCAGAGGACATATGATGGTTTAACAGGTCACATTTCCAGATCAGAGCTTTGCTGCTATGAACTAGTACCCCAGCCCATTTCTGGAGAGGTCACTGAATCTGTTCCCGAGTCCACCAGAGGCCTCAGTCTCTCTCTGGAAAAGCTGACTTTCAGCTGGCCATGGGATCACCTTCAGAGCTGGAGCAGCTGTGCCTTCTTCTCACCCATAGTTGCAGAGCACAGCAATTCGGTGGAGACTTACCTAGCATTGGCCACACACTCCAAGGTCACTTCGGAAGTGCCAGAGACTACGCTGGTGTTGCGTGGTGGAATGATGATGGTCGGTGCAATGGGATCAGCTGGGCCACCGACATCTGGGGAGGAAGGAAGGGAGGTTGAGTGTTTCATGTGCAGGAAAGAACTGCACCGAAGGCCAAAAGGCAAAAATGCTCCTTTGAGAACTCCCCTCGCTCCTCTAAGCTGATCGCCTGTGGGGAGCACCAGGCCGCCTTTAGCAATGGGTAGCTCTTGGGGCCAGCTGGAGACAACCTGCTAAGCAGATTCCTCAAATCAAAAAGACTGGAGTTGTTTCTTCAGCCTTGAATCAAGTCCTCCTGTTTCTCCTGCACATTCCCACTCTAGCAACACACAGCCCAGCAGGCTTGCATGAGGACACTGTCCTTTAGATAAGCTATAGGGCCAGGTTGGGTACATGGTGTTACAGGCCATAACCCTGTCTTCTGCAAACACTGTCATGGCTAGTCTTCCAGAGTCCCAGTACTGTAGCCTCCCTGGCCATGGCAGCGTAATAGCAATGGCACAGCCACCCTTTTTCTCATGTTCTTTGGCTGCAAATCAAGGACGTGCTTCCACTGATGCAATTGCTTCCATCAGAGGAATCCAGAAGGGATTGTTTCTCTATCCCTTTGGACCCCAGTGTGCCTATCCTCCTCAGGGGAAGGTGGGCCCTCCAGGACAGGAGTTTTTTGAAGTGCACGGAAAATGAGAAAAGAGAGGGAGAAATTTCACTGTAGAAATTGACTTCTGCTCACATGAGCTGGACATCTGCCCTTGGTTTTGTGACACTCTAGACCATTTCTCCATGCCCCCTCTCTCTCACACACACAGGCTCATCCAGGGCACCAAGCTTTTATCACAGCCAAGCCCAGAGCTTTGTGTATGAGGTGATTCAGAGGAAGGACGTCATGGTCAATGACTGCCAGCTGAACTCTGCTTGTAAAAGCTGAACCTTTGTGGCTGGGAGGACAGGCTTGAAAAAAGTGAGCCATGGCTGGTGAAATCTCAAAGCCACTTGGTGAATAGGATACTTAGTCATGAAGAGGTGAGGCTGCAGTGCTCTGTATAGAACCTGGCCTACATCCAGTAGGAGCCTATTATCTTTTCACTATGCAAGCCGTAGAAGCAGCAGAACAGAATCATGTCGGTTGGCATGTGCCGTTTTATTATGACTCTCCTCATTAGTCATATCTCCCTGCTGGAATGAAGACTGAAGACCCCCTAGCCCTACCTGGGTAGCAGCAGTTGTACAAGTAGGCCAAGACTGTTCAGCCTGCAGGCCTTGGGCAGGGACTGGGAATGGCAGCCGTCTCCCCTGTCCGACCCTCTCTACATCCCACACGTTCTTCCTCCTCTATTGAGCTCCTGCCTTTCCTGCCCCACTCACTTTTACACCTTTCCTGCCAATGGGTAGAACAGTGTCCTTGCCTTTACTCAGCCTCCCAGATTGATGAATGAAGCAGCAACCATAGGTAGAAGCATGCCATACAGTACAAATCTCTGCAGTCTTCTCCCCACGCTTCCTCTGCTTCAAGTAACCACCACCACTCCCACAGTCCTTTTTCATTGGCAATCTAGGCTCGGAATTCTGGGAGTTGTGGTCCAAAACATCTGGAGTGCTGAAGGTTCGCCACCACTGACCTAGGTCTCCCATTCTAAGTTCAGCTTTTGATTAAAATCTCTCCTCCCCGAAAGACCGTAAATTACAGTAGTGTCTTGCTCTGCGTGAGGGGCTGGTGGTCAAGCACTGGCGGAAACCGGTGCGGTACCGTAGAGGCAGTGGAATTTACACAAGCGGACCAAGCAATGCAACAAAATGGAGACAAATTTCAGGATAGGGCTCTCCCTTCTTTTATGGAGCTCCACAGATCTGAAGTCTTTAGGAGACATATTAGCATCCAATACCCCCTTCAACCATGAAATTCTACAGAGTTCTGCCAGCTGCTCACCTCCATCCCCAGTTGGACATCAGCAGGTGGCATTGCAGTGGAAAAGAAGAGAAAGAAGAGAAGAAGCAGCCGGGGATGTGCATAAAGCAAAATAATGGCAGTGATAAAACCAGACACCTCCTCATGTGTTGGCTGGGATGGATGGCAAGGTTGCTGATATAGCTAAATCCATAAAGGCATGCACTATGGCGTTTATGGCACACGGAGGCCTAGCGCTCCAGATTAATGGGGCAGAGAAAGGGGAGGGGGACATAAAGCCAAGCTTGGGGGACATAAAACAGCTGTGAAGTAAACACCGTCTGGTGGGAGGGAGGCATCGAGAGGGCCAATTCGTCTGCATGCTGGGCGTGCTGAGAGGATTCCCTCCAAGGGAAGAGCATCTTAAGGTAGGCTCCAACTACATTTCTTCCAAAGCTCACTAGGCCCAGATGCAGGGAGACTCTGGTTGGGATGGTGCCAGAAGCAAGAATGGGGTCCCAAGCCAGTGATGTATTTAGAGCCCCCTCGCTCTTGTAGCGGTGGACCAAAGTGTCTAAATAAATTCGAAGCTGCCAGAAATGTTTAGTCAGCACGAGCTGGAGCTTCGCCAGAGATTTACTGCAAATTAAATCTGGGCTGGAGCCAGGCACAGCAATGGAGAAGCCAGATGCCAGCGGTGGACTGAGCTTTAGGGACCTGTTGGTGTATAAGAAAAGCCAGTCATAGCACAAGCCGTGTCCTCAGCCCACCTTTCACTCAGAGGTCATTTTTTAAAGACTGGCATTATTCTTCCTAAGTTAGCATCTTGACCCTCTGAGGCCTGTGCCTTATTCATTTGTACAGCTCGGCCAGACCTTGCAAGGAGTCAACAAGGAGACCTAAGCTGAAATGTTGTGGCTCTTTATTTGTCAGTTACACTTTATGTCTGAGAAGATTCTCAGTCATCCAGGTGAGTTTATCTGGAAGTTGAGTCATGGCTACTGGACTTCTTTTTTTTCTTGAGAGACAGAAACGTTTTGCTGCTCATCCAAACAGCTTCATCAGTCTGAATACAGCTAGTGCGAGTTCTCCATCTTATAGTCAGCTTTGACCTCTTGTCACCCTGGTCTGAATAGGCTTGTTAGGTAGAAAATAGTATCCATAGCCTTAAGGTGAACAATGGCTTAAGGTGCTGAAACCTATAAAGAATGGGTCGTTAGCTATGGCCTTGGTGGTGAAGGCTTTTTGATTTGTCTGGGTATTGTTGAAAGCACATCCTGATAAGTAGCAGATAGACTATGCCTGCACCCCCCACCTCTATTGAGAGAGGGGGTTTCAATGGTCGCATGAATGGTTTCCCTGACTCCTCTCTCAAACCACCTGTCTTCTTTGTCTAATATGTGTACATCCACATCTTTGAAAGAGTGCCCTTTGTTCTTCAAATGGAGGTGTACTGCTGATTCTGGTCCTGAGCTGTTCCCCCCTTACACTTACATCCTCTCTTTCTTCCAATGACCTCACAAAAAGAACCCTGAAGGACTGGTCACTCTGGGAGAAAGGGGCAGGGCCAAGGGCACCTAATGAGTTGCATGGCTCAATTGGAAATGAAAATAGAGCCACAAAGTTCTAGACCTACCTTCTATTCACAATATCACATTAGTTCTCCTGGAGAAAACCCCCAATGATTAACTCAACTTATGACTAACTAGACACGCATAAGTTGGCACAGTTAAGTGATCTGCCCACTCAGTTGTCTAAAAGGTAGAGGGTTAGGATCATGCAGCCCTCCAGGTAGTCCTGAGAATATATCTTCCAGATGGTTCCTTCCATTGGTGGAAGCATATACTTCACCTTCTTCTTGTACCAGTTGAATTTCTACCTTTTAAGCAGCTGGTGAAGATTTATTTGTTTGATAGCTGTTGTGAGTTTTTTGGACTGTTTGGCTGTGTTCTGGAATATCCCTCATAACTCGTCCCAAGTGGTACTTACTTTCCACAGTGAGTGTAATGGGCTGGCTGGTTTTATTGTCTCCATTCTTGTCATTCACAGCCTGCACATAGTACCTTCCTGCGTCAGGTGCAACGGTTGACAGGATCACGAGAGTGTTCTCCAGTGTGATGGCTCTGAAAGCAAGAGACAAAAGGTCCCCAAATTAGCAAGTGTTCCACATATGAGACAGTCCTGAAAAAAAGATGGCTGTAAATGCTAGCCTAGTATCCGGTGGGGATTGGTTCCAAGCCTTCCCGTGGTTAATGAAAACAGTGGATAAGGGAGAATGCCAAAATGTTCCCCCAAACTGCTGTTTTGTGATAGTAACTTGCTTTACAGCTGCTTTATTGCAACAGTAGCTTGCTTTACATCTGCTGTTTATGATGGTAGCTTGCTTTACGGCTGCTGTTTTACGACAGTAGCTTGCTTTACAGCTGGTCTTTGTGACAGTAACTTGCTTTGCGGCTGCTGAATTATTTATTTATTTATCCTCTGCCAACAGTGGATAACTGAATCAGTGGATAATGAATCAGTGGATACGGGGGTCCTACTGTATATGCCTTGTTGTGTGTTGGTTGACAAATGTGTTGTCGGTGGTGGCAGCATTCTAGAGAAAGGGATTTCTCTTACTAAGAAATGTTTGAGTTTTAAGGCATTTCAGACTCAGGGGCCTCAGCCTCACACCATGGGCTTTTATGGTTCCACTCTTTTAATCTTTTCCTATCCTGTCCCTTCACACCGATTTCTAGGACAAATTAAAATTCAGCCAGACTAGTTACTTTGGAAGGAGAAATGGATATTCTCAGGGTTAGATTAAAAGCCTAAACCAAACATTTGCTGTTAACTGAAGCCACCTTTACTTCAAATGAAAAGCGATAAAATAAAATAATAAAATAAAAATCTTCCCCATTTCTTGTGTCTGCCTTTAAATTATCTCAGTGGCTATGCAATCAGGAGGAAGAACAAGTTGGATGTTCATAGATTAATAGCTTGCTTGCTTTCTTTTTTTAAAAGAATGATCTAATCTTCTGGAGATATAAAATGGCTGGGGGAGGGAAAATATATTTTGCCATTAAATTTCGGATAAAGGAACTTTATCTTGTCAAACTGCATTCACAAATGGAAAGGAAACCAGTTCACTTCCTGCATAATGGGGGTTACATATTCAATTCTACCACAATGTCAGTATGTGGCAGATAAATCTGGCTCTAAGTGAGTATGTGTGTGGATTCTATGAGGGCATGAGATCTTTTTATTTTTATTTTTTTATTTTAAGATAGTGTGTGTAGAATTTCTGCTCTTTGTACCAAGAAGAAATAGTTTTCATCAGAAGTGTATGTTCGTGTTTGTGTGTACAAAATGGGTGCCTGTGCTTGTATACACCCAGACACCATGTAATAAAAGCCTGTCTCTAAGGGCTGGATTAAATGGGATGTCACTGGGACTATAACTGCTGGATAGCTCAGTGGTTTAGTTTCCAGGCTTCAGAGCCAGAGGTTGTGAGTTCAATTCCCCACTGGGACTCCTTGAGAGGAGGCAGGACTCAATGATCCATGGGGTTCCTTCTAGCTCTGCAGTTTAATGGCTATTATAATTGTTTCAGTAATCATGTATGTTAAAGATGAAATAAAGTTGGAGGCAGAGGGATCAGTGGGATGTGCACCCCATCCCAATATTTCAAGAGGGGAGAGGATCCCCAGCTCAAAGAAAGAGACACCACCCATGGCTGAAAGGCACACGTTGTATCAAATCCCAAACAGAGCAGCAATGCAGGAAAGGAGCTATTTTCGAACCTTTCCCTTTGTTTTTCCCTCAATCAAAACTCCTTTCCTCCTCTACTGCTGCTTTTACACCTGTAAAAGGAAGAAATTCCAGAAGCCAAGGACACAACCAGCTTACAAACAGCTTTCCTGTCGATGTGTTTTATAAGCTATGCTAATGACCTGGCTAGATGCAACCCTAAACGATTAATCTTAATAGAAGAACAGGCCCATAGGATTATAGCATTATATACATTCCCACAGTTTCTGCAAAAATTCCCCTTCGTCTTGTAAGGTGCAATTGTTTTGTCCTGAGGACTGAAACAGGCAATGCAACTGGGGGCGTTTATACACGACCCCTAAACTCCGGGGCAAATGGCTCCCAGCTCCGGAGATTAAAAATGTTTACCCACCAGCTCCGGAGTTAAGAGGAAATTAAGTGCGACCCCACCCACTTTAGCGCGTCCCAGCGCAGCTTTCAGGTACCTGCTTTTTGGATGTGACAAATATTTGATCCGGTGCAAGGATAGTGAGTGCGGGGCTCTCCTGGCTTCTGTTTGTTCTTTTTTTGCGCCCCGCCCCTTTAAGAGATCTGAATGCTGCCAGGAACAAAACGGAGGTAAACCGGCATTCTTTTCTTTCTTTTTTTCTCTCTCCCTCATGCAGCCAGCAACCAGGAAGTGCAGAGGGGGGTGGGGACAGAGGAAGAGCGACGAACCCCTAAGATCTCTGGTCCGAATTTAAGTGGCCAGCGGATCTTAGGGGTCATGTAAAAAGGCCCTGGGATTCATATGATTCTCCTTTGAAATCATCTGATTTGATTTTGTTTTGGTGGGGTGGCGGCTTTTTGGATTATATCTCCCAGGTCACATTGAATGCTGTTAACAAAAACCCTAACTTTTGTCATAATTTCTCACAATTCTTCCTCCTACATTCACCAATGGTGCATATACAGTGTATACACAATACATTACCTGGGTGAACAAAGATATTGATCTGTGCATGCATAATGTGTGAAGTACTGTTCATTAGAAATAAGCCAGCTTTTAATACAATTTCAGCTTGGTTGGATTCACTGGGGACCATACAGAGGAATTGAGTTACTCAGTGATGGAATTACTACTAAGCTTGATTTAATTTGTTGTCAGGTCATATAACATAAGATTAAGATCTCAGCATTATTAAGATTTCAGGGCTATGGAGACTACAATAAACAGAAGATAACAACAAAGAAAGATATAGCAAGAAAGCAATTTCACCCAGTTTCCATGCCTTGTTCAAATATTTGCTGATGGAAGTCTTGTGCCATGGATAGGAAAGTACCAGGCATTGAAACTGTTAGCTATAAAAGAGCAAGTGCTGGAAAATGATATTAGTTCTACAGAGGAATCTCTCGTTCTCTTTTCCTCTCCCCACCCCTCTCCCCAATCATTCTTCTCCATTAAATTGTTCAGATAAGATGCTCAAACAGGTTGCAAATAAGAGGAAGAAATCTCTCTCTCTCTCTCTCTCTCTCTCTCTCTCTCTCTGTGTGTGTGTGTGTGTGTGTGTGTGTGTGTGCTCTAAGCCATCAATTTGGAACTAAGTTCTAGTGACCAGTTCTAGTTGGGATTCGAACCTTGTTCTCCAGAGTCCCAGTTCATCACACTATCCATGAGACCACAGAGAGAATCCAGAGAAGATGCTGGAAGTAGGTGACAAATAAGCAGAACAAATACTACAGAACAATAGCAAAATAAAGCTATGACTACAAGCAATGCAATATGTGTACCAAAAAACAGCCTGAAATAAATTACCAGCATGGCAAAAGCATGTTGACATGGCACTGGCTTCACCTGCTCTCAGACAGAGTGAGGCAACAGCTTTGGCCACCTGCTATCAGGGATGCCCACTGATTATTTCACTACCTTGGAGATACGGAGCTATGCATGCCACACTGCTCGCCATGGACTAATCATGCCTCCATGCATGATGGCAAACTCTGCCCCTTTTCCAGTTCTGAAGTAGTATCTGAACTGCCTGCCCATGGCATGAAAGGGATGTGTGCATGCACCATTTTGTTCTTTGCCCCAGGCAGCTAAAGAGTTCAGTCCCCTTCTTGACATGCCTTCAAGGTAGTGGGTAGCTCTCTTTCTCCTTTTTCTAGAGAACTCCATATTCTGGGCTCTGATATGGAAAAGGCCCCATCGCGGGCCATCACGTTCGTCACCTCACTGTGTGCGCACACTGAACCACATTCTTCTTCTGGGCCTGGGATCCAAAGCCAGACACATACACATCACACAGGTGAACCCCACTGATTACTGCTCAGGTGTTTTGACCTCCACAGCTCTCAGGTGCTATCATCATTCAGTACTTCTGTTGCATGGGGTTCAATTTATCAAACAAGAAAGAGAGAGAAAGAGAGAGGTGGGGAGGAGGGAGGGAGGTTATTTTACATTTCATAACTTTTGTCCCATTTACACACACTCAGAGAGAAGGGGGAGTGAGTGAGTGTATTTTACATTTCATAAGGTTTTGTCCCATTTACACACACTCAGTGACAGAGAGAGAGAGAGAGAGAGAGAGAGAGAGAGAGAGAGAGAGAGAGAGAGAGAGAGAGAGAGAGATATTCTTCGGAAGCTTTCTTCCCCCAGTGCCGAAGGTGTCAAATGTGCTGCCTTATCATGGGCACTCTTGGCCCTTCACAGGCAGAGCTAAGCTGCCCATGCCCACTAAGAGGATGCCAAGAAACCTTTTTATTTTATTTCACTTCGTTTTTATATACACAGAGAAGAGAAACCAGAAGATTCAACTTGGCTCCTAGATAATTGGCATATTAACATTCTACCAAACTTGGAAGATTAAGACTTAGATAAACCAGTGAATACTCCTATAAATTCCTGAAAACACTAGACTCTTGTGAATTCAGAATGCTATTATCACCTGTAGGGCACACTGTTAGACTTACAGAGAGACCATCTTCATATTTTCACATTTCAGCAATACCGGTTGAGCTGTCAGGATATTATTCTACAGTGACCTTGCTTAATTGGAGAGCCCGCTAATTGTTTTGATACACTTTAAAGTGTTTTGCAATTAAGAAGAGCAAACTATTTTCCAAGCCTGAAGTTCAAACACACTTTCATTTTCAGAGCTGCTTTTTCTATACTCCCCTTCATCATTTTCATGCTCCATGCTCACAAATTCTCAGACTTTACCCCATGTCTAAAGAAACAGTTTTCCTTTAGCCACAGGAAGCAGGATCCTTATTCACTGTTCGATGTTTTACACTGAGGAATGTGTGGAGGGACACCTTTAAACAAAGGACCTTAGATATATGCCAGCAATCAGACCTGGCTGCCTGATGGGTATACTACAACAGACAAGCTATCCTCTTCCAATCCAAGTCAGGACAGTAAGATAGTGTTAACACAGCTGCATATATTTCCTGCCTGTCGCTTAGTCATATGGAGAGCTCTCAGGCATGAGTCACTCTCTGTCCTGAACACTGCTGGCCTTATTCCAGTAGTGCTACATCCTTTAATGACACTTCTCCATCTTAAGGGGGCTGATTTGGCCTCTGTTTTCTTTCCCACTCTTCAGCTCCATTACATGGCATCTTACAAGCTTCCCTAGGAGCCAAGGAAGGAAAGCAAGTGCATCAGATCTGATTCTTAGTCTTTCTTTTGCTGACGTCTATGGGTGTTTACATCTAGCATGTGGGTAACAATGATGCTAGTATGATGCAAAAAGAGTCAGGGATGGAACAGTGCAGACTTTTAAGATAGTCTTGAAAAAATATGGTTTCAGAAACAACAACAACAAAACCAAAATGTCTTGGTCTTTATGACAATCCAGTGACTCTTCATTCTTTGGGCTGCAAGACACTAACACAGGGGTCCTCAACCTAAGGCCCCGGGGCCGGGTGCGGCCCACCAAGGTCCTGAATCCAGCCCCCGGGACCAATTGCAACCCCGCCACCTACCCCTGCTTTGCGAACAAGCCAACCTCCGCAGCTGCTTCTGTTGCTGAGGCAGATCAAAGCAGTGGGCTATGTCACTTCTCCCACTCCCCCCAACTACCACCCAGATGATCAGCATGCTGGCTAGTGGGGCATTTAGAGTGGGAGGGCTACGGCAAGATCCCCCGCTCCCCCCACCCACTGTGGTCTGGCCCCCAGTGGTGCCTGGGGCGTGGTGGACCGGCCCGCTGTTTGAAAACTTTGAGGATCCCTGCACTAACATAACTGCTTGAAGGGCAGGGGCAAGGTGGGATTACAAAGTGTTCTTGCAAGCATAAAGAAATGTGGCTTGGCTGGATAGTTCCAGTGACAGATTTAAACAGTCAATGTACTGTTGTGCAAAGGTCTCTACTTTTAGTAGTCTTCAAGCAATCTGAGGACCAAAGAGAAAGACTGGAGATGGTGATCTCAAACACTGGGTATGTCCATATACCGTAGGCCAAAGTGGTTCTTAGGATAACTGGGTTGCAGATGTTTTAGGTCTTTTGAAGGCCAAGGCCAGCACTTCAGACAAAATCTGGTGTGTGTGTGTGTGGGGGAGAACAAGAGTTTACAACAGATGTTCCATTAGCCAAATATCATGCTCTGATTAGTATCCTAGCTGGTTTGAGAGCTTCATTGTGATCCCATGCTGGTTCACACGCTACCAGGATACACATGGCAGAGGCCACACTCAATTAACGTGCTGTGAGACCTGGGCTTGGGAAGGTAGCTGTATTGAGACCATGTCTACAGGAAGCCAGAAGAAGAGGCAGCAGAAAAGTGAACAGGAAGGGCACAGAGAAAACTCAGGGCAAGCAAAAGGATAAGAAAAAGTATAGAGAGAGATGAATGAGTAGGAGACACGCAAGAAGTTTAGGGGTGCAGAGTTTTGGGCAGGGAGAGAGGAGTCCAGGGGGTGGATGCTGCATATGGGAAGGGATAGAAACAGGAGACCCCACTGGCACTGGGAGACCACTGCCCTGCTCTCTGGACGGTAGGCTGCACGTTTGTGGCAGCACAAATACTAGGCACAAACTCTTCCATAGACTAGCTTTGCTTCACAGCCCTTAATTTCATATCCCTTGAGTGAGTTATGCCTGTGAGCGAGCAAGCAGAGAGGCTGTTGCTGGGAAAGCCTCCACTCCTGAGAAATGGGTGGGGTAATGCTGTATCTTGCTATGGATGTGTCTGTCCACACAGAGAGACGTGGCCATTTTTTTTCGCTTCCTCTTTCCCGAACAAAATGTTACCCCTCTTAAGAAGGATCAAATGCCTTCCTTTACATCTCTCTCCCGCTCCCCTCCTGCCGGTTCCTTTTTCTTCCAATTCCATTTTCTCCATGATAAACAAAGCCATTAGTTTATCAAGTCCATCTCCGGATTTTAATGTGATGTGCTCGAGACATCTGTTAAACATCCTTAATGTTAGTTTAACAAGGACACATTCAGCTGCATTCCCTCGCACTTTCTCCCATTAAGAGGGGGACGTGGCAGGATTTCTCAGACAAACAGCTCTGCTAATGTGTCTGACTTGTGCCTTTCGACTGGAGGGCACCCGTCGGGTGTGTGTGTGTTGGGGGGGAGGGATGAGGAGAGCAGGTTAGCGGTGCTTTTCCCTGCATGGCATGCTTTGGGCCCTTTCTAACTATGGGTCTGCCCCTCCCCCTTGCTGGGGTGCATAGATAACACACCTTGGCCTATCAAGATTTCCAATGTTGTCCCAGATCGCCTGCCATTTCTTCACAAGCATAAAGGTTGGCAGTTCCAATCCGCACGGCGGGCTCCTATTGCCCATCCCAGCTCCTGCCAACTGAGCAGTTTGAAAGCACGTTAAGAATATGAGTTAGAGAAATAAGCAACACTTTGGTGGGAAGGAAGTGGCATTCTGAGCTCTTGCATATTTAGTCATGCCAGCCACATGACCACATAAATATGCCTATGGATAAACACCAGCTCTTTGGCCTATATATGGACAGGCACATCATCCTCTAGATATGTAAAATTTCCAGATTTTTTTGGGAAAAAAATAAAACAACAACAACAAACACTATTTTCCCCAGTTTTCCACCCCCCATAGTTTTTTCTCATGGTTTCAAAATTTCTGGAAACATTACATCTCTACATAATCATAATACGACTTTATGGCACTCGTTGCCAGATTTCTCTGGAGTCGATTGTGAATCTCCTTTTGTGACTACTGTACCCAAGGGAAGATCACAACTGCTGAAGGCACAAATGTAATAAGATGCTGTGAGGAAAACTTATGGTCCCACCCCATCGAAGCAGCAAAGACAATGGAAAGAATATATGGCAATTGTCCTTGTCCTCTTAGTTGAATTCTGAAAAAAACAACATTTATGTCCATGAACGGAAGTGACCGTGCAATAACAGATTTCCTTACCGCTGTAAACCAGGGCTGACTTGATCCATTAACCTTTCTAAGACAAATGACAAAGAATGGCCCATTCCATGTTCAGAAGCTGACCAGAATGGTATCTGGATCTTTCTCCAAGACTGGCAAAAGGAGCAGGGCCTCTACACTCCTTGAGAGCAACAAGGCAGTGTAGTGGATTGAGAACAGGCTGTGTCTATCTTCATGAGAAAGGGCTGGCAAGCTCAGAAGGAACCGTTGTGGAGCTGCCCCTGTTGCCCGAGGCTGCTGCCTCACTCTGCCTAACAGAAGAGATGACCGTGGCTGATGCTGTCCTGTGCATTATTTTACCAACATACCAGCCTGCCCTGGTTGGTCTGGGTGGTGGGGAGGGACAGTCTGACAGGAACGTGGGTGGATTTCAGGTCACCAATGGATGGAGCAAACTGAAGTCCTTCACAGTTCTCACTGAATTGCACAACCTTGGTCCCAGGCCACAATGCAGCCTAATCAGGCACAAAGAGAGCAATCTTTCCTTGCTAGCATCAAGAACCAGGGAACACCACAAGTACAAACTCTGTTTACTGTAAGACGGGGGAATCGGCAGCTTTGTCTCTCAAGCCAACTGCCTTCATCAGCTGGGAATCTCTCACTCCCAGATGCCTCCGCTGAGCCTACTTTTCAAGCTTTTCAAGGAAGGACCTCTCTGAGCAATCCTATGAATATTAATCAGCTATAATTGCTGTGATATGGTTGATAGCACCAGTGCTGAATGGAATTGATGTGCACATAGTGCTCTGTGGTGCCTCAGAGGCAGGGTGGGAGCACGAGCCATTAAACAAAATGGCTCCTGAGGGGACAGTGAGCTGGTAAGTGCGAGGGAATAAAGGCAGCCCCCTTGGGAACTGCCTTCTATGCTCCTCTGTTGGAACTGGGAGGGATAGCATGAGAACAAGCATGAGGAGACTGGGGAAGCACAGATGCACAACAGACAAACACACCTGGAATGAACAAGGAAATTTGCAGGGGCTGTCAGCATTTTTTGCATCCGCAAGAAACGCCGTGTTATTTCTGGATGGTGGATAATACAATTTACACTTTTTGTGAATGTCTGTATGTAGAGCAGGACAAAGATGATGCGAACTAGTGTGTGTATATATGTGTTCTGATCCGGCAGCTGAAGCAGGTAAGTGTCCTGATCCCTGTTTCTTGTAATAACCATCTTACTCACATTCGACTGCTGGGAGGGATTTTGCGCCCATCACGGAACCACGTGACCTGCGGTCGAGGGAAGCTGGCGATGCGGGGAGCACGGATGACAGCGGCTTCACCATGTGAGACACTCTGCTGCTTCTCACTCTCTTCAAAGCTTCCCATGTCTGGCAGAAGGGAACCAAGCAGCAAATAGGTTAATAAGATGGACAGAGAAACTCCAGGCCTGGCATTCTCAGATCATGCATCAGAGCACAAGTAATGGGGGGCAGCCTTAATGCCTGTAAGCTCCCCCCCCACTCCCCCAAGCATGGCAAATGCCTTGGCAAAAGGTAAGGTAGAAATGCTGAGAAATGGCACAAACCGACCCCCAAGACTTTTCGATTCTGCAACTCACTTGTGCATACAACAAGCTTGCTTCTTCCACTCTTTTTTGCTCTTCTCCAATTCATACATGGAATTTCTGCACACACAAGCCAGAAACACAGTGGCAACTAGACAAAGGGACCCTATAAGAACTTAACAAGCTATAAGGTATAGTCAGTGTCATGAGAAAAGGTGGGCAGGATTGAGAAAGGTAGGATCTTAAGGAGGGCCTATACAATTTATAATCCATCAGTTTTAAATGCAGTCAACCAACTTTGACTGGCATCTTAAGAAAACCTTGATAAATGTATCTCTCTCTGTGTCTCTCTCTCTCTCCCCCACACACACACATGGAGGGGAGGGTTCACTATCATCATTGTCTTCAGCATCTGCAACTCCAAAATAGGAGACAAGTTGTCCCACCTGCAAGTCACAGGTGCTTCACCTGTCCAAGGTTTATTCCACAGGACACAACCTGGGCTCCAGTTTGTGCTATATCATTAATGATTTGCTATCATTTAATGATTGCAGGTTTTCTGTTTTGTACACTGTTAGGAGATACAGTACTAAGGTTCCTGGTCCTCCTGATGCCTTGACATTTTAAAGACCTTTTCCTCTTTTACACTGACTATATTGCAAGGACTTTGGTATGGACTTTGGAGAATGGATTGGAGAGTGTAAAATATGCATGGAATGGAATATATACATTCGGAAAGGGTGCCCATCTGTATACATCAAGGGGGGTTCCTGCCAAAATATATAGAAGGGGCCGAATCTCAATGTGTTCTCTGCAAAAGGGCACTTGAGGTCACAAGAGGGAACACCATTCACAAATGATACACCTGTATGTTGTGTTTTAAATTCCGTTTCCAGAAAAGAGGAAAATCATAGGAAGTGCTCCTGAGTTATGGGATGGGTGAGAGGAAGGAAGATGTTTTTCTGTCAATGGGAAAATTTTGAAAGGGTAGTTATTGCTGCTCATGCACAGAACAGCACAGACAGCAGAAATGAACATTTCAGGTGTTTTAGATCGGCAATGACCACTGGTAAAACAAGCATAGCCAGACACCTTGTTCTCCCATACTTCACATCATCTGTACCTACACTTTTCATCCTTCTGCTTATAATGCCCACATACCACCCCCTGAAAACACTCCTGAATGCATTCAGAAGCTTCCCCCAATCCTTCCATGCCTTACCTAACATCCTTGGTGCTGCCAGGCTGGGAAGCTGGTGCCACCTCTTGTTGCCAATATTTGCCCATTGGCAATTTATAGCACCTTTAATAATAAAAGTACTTAATGGCAAAATGGGGTGTGTGTGGGGGGGAAAGACATTTTATTGACTTGCTTTAATTGCTGTAATTAGAAACATGTAAAGAATCTCTTTTTAATGATGTGGCCATTAGCATTGGCACAGCTGCCTGATTAATTTCGCATTAGCTGCCTGATTTGCCATCAGCCTTTGGAGGTGGGGGCTGCTCTGGGGAGGGGGGAGAAAGTGATGATGATGATGATGATGATGGAGTGAAGCAGACATATTAAGATGGGGCCAGTGGAAGTTGGAAAAAACACAGGCTCCTGTGTAAGTTTTATCTGTCTGGCAGTAGCCAAAGGCATCACGGTTTGCTTATGGCAGAGGCTGCCTCCGTGCTCTGTGTTCAGAATGGTTTGTCGACTTAAAAGTTATGGGATGCTCACAGATCTCCTTTTTCTGATTTTTGATGGTGATTACTTTCCTTTCCTCAATAGTTGGTGGTTATTTTCCTCCCGACAGGAAGGCAGAGAGTTGGGGAAGTCAGTGCACTAAATCTTGAGTTTTCCCAGAGCCCTGTTCAGCCTGTAAGCTGCAAGGTACTCCTCTCCCCACCCACGCCAAGACTTTCCGGTGGCTGCCTGGATTTTAATTTTCTCTCCTGGCTTTGGCTCATAGATCTTCATTCCCAAGAATGCTGATGAGGCACCAGGTCCACTTAGGATGATTCCTGATGGAAAGCACTTCTAACAAGGAACGTCAGAGGAAGGGGCAAAGTCCTTGCTAAAAGGCGGTGCTGGCCTCAGAGCTTTCTGCACATGCAATTTCATCCTGAATCTTCTACCTGGGGTGGAAGATCTCTTTAAAAAGGATAACGTCAAGAATCACACACATTTATGTTTTTCCCCACAGCACCCCTCCTTTTTATAAAGAGCACAGCATAGCTGGTAGAGACAGACCGACATGTTACAGAAACTGGTTTTGGCACAATCTCTGCAGCACAACCGTGGGAGCAGCAGCTCCCAGTGGCAGAAGAATATATAATTGGGAAATGGCAGGCTGGAGTTCTTAATGCTCTCGGTGGTCGAGCCAGTCAATGGATGTCAAATCACATACATTATCTTAGCTGAGTAACCAGGGGAAGAAAGTCCTCAGGATCTGGAACCTTTGAAAATGGGAAGTCCTGCAGACGCAGGCAGGGGGAGGCAGAAGAACAACATCAAAGCCAAAAGCCAAAGCCGAAAGAGACGGAAGCAAGGCAAAAGAGACCCTAGAAGAGCAGCGATGTGGAGGCCAGCCGTGGGGTTCTGAGTGATTCTTCCACCATTCCAGATGCTCTCTTGTTTTTCATCTCTCATCCCCGAACCCACAGCACATGGGCCCTCCTTAGAAGCACCTCCCTTTTTTGGGAATGATTGCATGGCATCTCACTTTCCAGTATGACACTTTTATACAGTACTCTGCTGCTGCACACCTGCTTCTGACCACAGGCAAAGCTCTCAGGCATCAATCTTGCCCCAAGCCTGAATTAACTGTGCCAGCTGGTAAATGTGGCTCTCTTCCTAAGCTTTCTTCTTCTTTTTCTTCTTCTACCTCCCGCTCAGCAAGTCTTCCTCTTTTTCTTTGGCTTTAGTAATCCTCACAATACCTTCTGGTCAGACGTGCCAGCGCCAGCCTTATGCCAAGCAGCCTCTCCCACCCATGCAGACCCGATGCTAAACTTGCAAGACCCGAGGCAGGACCATCCCAAGACAATAGGATGCCTGAAGGAATCCACCTTCCTCCCCACTCATGGGGTAACTGAGGCCAGCTAAGTTATTTGGACAGAAAATCCAACAAACAGTTCTCTTTAGAGATAAGAGCCTCATGGTGCGGTGGTTAAATGCCTGTACTGCAGGTAAAACTGTACTCACGACCTGGGGTTCAATCCCAGGTAGCAGGCTCAAGGTTCACTCAGCCTTCCATCCTTCCGAGGTTGGTAAAATGAGTACCCAGCTTGATGGAGGGGGGGGAGCAATGTGTAGCCTGCACACTGTAATTAAAATTGCAAACCTCCCAGAAACTACCAGTACTTGAAGTGGTGTGGGACGGTATATAAGCAGAACACTTTGCTCCGCCCCCCTTTGGTCTCTGGTTGTACATATAAAGGTAATAATAAAATAAAGTTTCTTTTTCTTTCATGGCAACGTTGATTGTCTGTCTGCAGGAGGGCCACTTCATCCTACCTAATGGTAGGTCTAACTTTTGAAAGAATTTTATTTTGCCAGATATTTTTTTTTTAAAAAGTGACCAGAAACCAGCTCTTCTTACTTGACTTGTTCCCCAGGATTCAAAGAATAGCTCTTGAATTTCTTGTTCTTGCAGGTTTAGGTTGCCTTGATCTGAGTTTCTTCAGAAAGAATATTAAAAAGCTATGAGATTTCTTATCTCCAGCTGAGTGCAAGAAAAAAAAGCTCTTCCCTTCCCCTCTAGTAGTACTAATTGCATGCTGTCATCAGTTCCAGCTGATGGTGACCCTTCTCAGGGTTTTCTAGGTAGAGTGTGCTCAGGTTTACAAGCCCCTGCTCCTATGGCTGTCTCTGGATTATGTAGCTCCCCAAGGCTACCCAGGTTGGCTGTTTACAAGCCCCTTCTCCTATGGCTGCCTCTGGATTATGTAGCTCCCCAAGGCTACCCAGGTGGGCTGTTTACAAGCCCCTTCTCCTATGGCTGCCTCTGGATTATGTAGCTCCCCAAGGCTACCCAGGTGGGCTCTTTACAAGCCCCTTCTCCTATGGCTGCCTCTGGATAATGTAGCCCCCCAAGGCTACCCAGGTGGGCTGTTTACAAGCCCCTTCTCCTATGGCTGCCTCTGGATTATGTAGCTCCCCAAGGCTACCCAGGTGGGCTGTTTACAAGCCCCTTCTGCTATGGCTGCCTCTGGATTATGTAGCTCCCCAAGGCTACCCAGGTGGGCTGTTTACAAGCCCCTTCTCCTATGGCTGCCTCTGGATTATGTAGCTCCCCAAGGCTACCCAGGTGGGCTGTTTACAAGCTCCTTCTCCTATGGCTGCCTCTGGATAATGTAGCCCCCCAAGGCTAGCCAGGTTGGCTGTTTACAAGACCCTTCTCCTATGGCTGTCTCTGGATTATGTAGCTCCCCAAGGCTACCCAGGTGGGCTGTTTACAAGCCCCTTCTCCTATGGCTGCCTCTGGATTGTGTACCTCCCCAAGGCTACCCAGGTTGGTTGTTTCTCCTGGGAAGGACAGTGGGGAAGCCAAATTCCAACGTCTGGCAGTGCAGCCAGGTACTCCAACTCACTGAGCTGTCCAGCTATGTCCCAACGGTGTCCCTTCCACTTGGGCAGCACATAAACACCTAACAAGCACAACATGGTCAGCTGTACATTAAGGAAGATGAAAAGAACCTACTGACTGCTTCAGATTCCAAAGGAAGCAGTCACTCTATCTTTTCACAATACAGACAATTTCAGATAGATCTGTACAATATTTGCTCCCGCATCCCTTGAAATGTCATTTCCTCCACTTCTGCAGCTTTTAGGGCATTCCTTGCTGGTGAGGAGAAGAATGTTGCAATTCCATTTCCATGCGAGGATGAGACAGGTGAAGAGCCTTATGTCCCTACATACTTCACTTTTAAAAAACAACAACCAAGCATCTGAAGTTAAATAGAATCTTCCTTATCAAGCACAATCTCTGGTTGTTATTGGAATCAATGCCAAAAAGTTACATTAAGAGGACCTGAATTTGTTTGGGCAAACCCAAACCTACCTACTGAGGACAATTAGACAGACATAAGATGCGCTCTTTGTCTAGTAGTATACAGTATTGGTAGTCTTATCTAAAGAAGACCCCTTGAATCAACTGCTGAATGGTAAACTCAACATGTGTATAATGCCATGTCATCAATAGGAGAAGATAATTCTAGTTGAGACTAGCACAAGGATACTGGCCCCACTGTTAGAGATCCAAAGCATTCTTTGTATGTTTCAAATGTGAATATAGGAGGTTCTAGTAAAACCACAACCACAACCAACCAATCAAACAAGCCAGTGGAACAAGAAAGGCCGAAGATAGGCTACTGCTGTATCTCAAACTGCATATGCAACTAATTCTGCAGACCTCCCACCTGCATGAGCCAGCTCTAGAACGCCCCAAACTGCTCAGTTAAATATCATAGCAATGTTTTGCTCAGACTGAGCCTACCTGGTCTGGGAAGACACATTAGACTAGATTTACAAACACACCTGTATTGCTTTCCAGGCTACTTGTTTCCTAACCCACAATGGTTAGATAGCTCAGTGGTTTAGATATCATGCTGTGGAGCCAAAGGTTGGAAGTTTGATTCCCCACTTTGCCTCCAGAACAGGGGCCAGATTCTGTGACCCATAGGGCCCCTTCCAGTTCTGCAGTTTTAAGATTATATTATATAATCTTAAAACCCCTACCATCACTACAGAGCAGATTTCTTTCAGATACATGCCCAAAGCAGTGCTACTGAACAGAGATGGGCACAAATTGCTTCGTACTGGGTCATTGAGGGACTATAGCTGCCAATGTATCTTCCCTCCCCCAAAATGTCAGCACGCGCCTCTCGGCTCTGCCTTTTCGTGTAACCGTCCAGTCATAGCAGACACGTGGGCTTTCCCCCTTTGCTTCATCTGGCAGCTGGCCAATCAAACACATTGCTGCAGGAATCCCTGCCCTGCTTCCTCATCTGAGTGGAGGAGGAGGTGGAGGAGGGAAGCAGACACTCCTATGATTCGACATAGCTATGTTAAAAGGAGGAGATGAGCAGTGTGTGCCCGGCTGGTGAGTGGATGATCAGGAAGAGTAGGGAAAGGGAATGCACAGTACCTGTGGTGCTGTTCCAGTAACTTGTGACAACCCGGCATGAAATGACCGTGCCCATCTCTACTACTGAAGCATGAAGCTTGCCCAGCCAAAATACCAGGAGAGAGTTACCTAATAGAGATGGGCACGAAATGAATTTTTTTGTTCCATTATTCATTATTCGTTCCATTACGTAACAGAATGAATAACAAAGCCCAGAGTAATTTAGGAACGAAACGAAACGAACCGGAACAAATTAGTTCAGTTAGGTTCGTTTTGTTCTTCCCCGCTGGCGATGACAGCCCAGCTGTCATCCACTCGTGGAGGAGGGCGGTCAGGAGAGGGCCGCGGTCTCGCCTCCTCACGAGTAGGCGGGATCGTGGCTCTCGCCACTGCCACTGCCGCCAAACCAGTTCGGGTTCAAACAATTTTTTTAAAAAAAAAAATCGTTTGAACCCAAACCTGAACTGAAGCAAGGATGGGCCTGAACCAGATGAACCCGAACCATGGGTTTTTTGGTTCTTGTCCATCTCTATTACCTAACACAGGTGGATCCCCTCACCAGCTCAACATTTCTCATCCTCATTCTGGCCTTCTCCCCCTCCTGAACACTGGAAAGACCGGAGCTGATTGATATGGGCAGCTTGTGCCCACGTCAGGCAATGGTGCTGTAATTGTTATAAACCTTGTTTGCTTTCTTTGCCTTCCAGAGGGTGCTGTGGAGAACGGCGTGCTTTTGTTAAAAGCCATCTTAAGGATTTAACACTCCAGCAAAAGAGCTCCCGCAAGCTGGCTTCACAAGCGGATCGGTTTGTGTCACCCAGTGGTGCCCAGTGAATTCTCTTGCTCCTTGCCTCCCGCAGAGACTACAGTCTGGAAGCTTCTGGGCCAGTGCAGCCCGCAAGTTTTCTAGTTACCCCCATGCCCACACCCCACATTCCCAGGTCCTGATCGTGTTTCTCTTCCACATTTCGAAGTGGGTGAAGGTCAAGCTTTCGCACAAAAACCGAGAGCTCCCAAATACGGTCAAGGACATTTTGCGAGCAAGGATAAAGCAACATTTGAAAGGAGCCTTGGAAACAAAAGCAGCCAGCAAAGGGGAGACATTTATAAGGACTGGAGGTGGCAGGGAAATCACTTTTGAGATTTGAGGTCCCTGTGACTTGGCATGGCTACAAAAGGTCAGTTTATTATTCTCAGCAAATATAACATGATGTGATAAAACTGGAAGGTGACTTCTCAGAGAGAGAGCCTGGCTACAGAATCTCTTTTCACTGTTGCTATATCAAAACTTCTCCAGCTGGCTGAGTGGTGTCCTTTATAAAGTCCTCTGCTCTTGATCAGGGAAGGGCCGGGGGAAGTGTCCCGGTTTGATGATGCTCCATGCCTACGGTTCATCACCCACCCTGTTAAGCGACACGTGCCTTTCTTTTAATTTCAAATTACATTTCTTCATCTTCACTTTCCAGCTGTTGATTCCAATTCCAATCTGCACTGCTTAACTCAAAGAGCCTTCCAGCACATACTAAATGTTTAGCCTAACATGGAGCTCACCAAGGTCCATCCTGATCTCACCATTGGATGCCCCTTGGCTGCTTGTCCCATCAGTTTGCAATGAAGAATTGCAAGTGGATCATCAGGGGAGGGGTATTTGAAGGGTGACAGAACCAATTGCAGATGACGTGATTAGAAACAAGATGGGGAGGAGGCGGACACAACCATTCTACTTAACCTAACTGTGAAATAAATGTATCTTGAATATGATGAGGCAGAGATTAATAAGGGCAAATTAAAAAAAAAAAAAATAGAAAAGGAAGTGGTCAGAAGGGAGGCCGCATCAATATTCATCCACACACCCCGTGTTAACACGGGCCAATAGCCATATATCTTGGGATGGCTCACAAAATGAAGATAAAATAATATGATTTAAAAATATACAGTAATGCAAAAGAGAATGCAAATTAAAACACAGACAGAATTAAAAGTTAAAGGAAAGCCAAGAGGAGAAAAGCAACAGATGAGTGTTCCTGTTCTTTCCTTCTCTTGGGAATGGTGGTTCTGTGAGAAGGCACAGTGGGTGCCTTACCACGTTGGCCAAACTACCATCCCTACCTGCCTTTGGGGCAGGGCTATGGCAGGAGATTGATACAAAAGAGCTGTGCTGCAGGTACAGTGAATGGGTGAGTGAGTTCTAGCCAACTGCAAAAAGACCTTTCTTGTACTCTGTGTGCACTTCCCATACAGGCAGTGCTACTGTTTCTCATCCTTTTATCGGGCCTTTGGCTGTAAAATAAAATTGATTGCAAAATTGAAATTGATTGATTGTTTCTCATCCTCCTCTCTGGCCTTCCCCGGACTCTCCACTCAAAGATATGTACACAACGATGCCCTAGCAGTTGCTTTAGATCAAGAAAAACAACTGCTATGGCTGTGTTCCCTTTGGAGTGGGAAAGTGACTGTGTGATAGGGAGGAGAATGTCAAAAAAGCTCCTCGCACTTCCATTTCTTTGTAGAGTTCCAGAAGTGCAGTTTTCTGTGGTTGCTTGTGAACACAGGAGGTGGCCTTGTATGAGGTCAGACTGCAGTCCCTCTTTGTGACTTAGTCATTCTCTTGCTGTCATTCATATATCCTTTACAACCTGGCCTTTTTATCTTGAGAAACAAGAGACCAACTCCTGGACACGTAACATGTGCTCCACTGCTGAGCTATGTATGGTCCACAGTTTGTTAGATATGTGGTTTTTTTCAAAGTATATGAGAGATTTGGGGAGCAGGCCATCATATTTTTTTTTGTATTTTATTATGAATGTTTATTTAGTTTACTATTATTGTTATTGTTTTCATTGTTTTCATCTTTGTTGTAAACCTCCCAGAATTCCTCCAGAAGACAGGCGGTATATAAGCATTAAAATAAATAAATAAATAAAATAAATTGCCAATGCCCTCCCCCATGCCTTTCTGATAGCCAAGTGAAGATTTGAACCCAGAGCTCCTGAGTCCTAGTCTGGGACTCTCTCCACTACACCACAGTCTCTCCCTAGAAGTTTTCTTTTAATACAAGAGGGTCTGTTCAAGCTGCTCTTCAGCTGGGAAATGATGGCTCTTCTCTCCCCGAGGAGGCAGGGGCCCTATAACATTTGTGACATTTTCTAAAAGCTTTGGAATGTGTGTGTGTGTGTGTGTGTGTGTGTGTGTGTGTGTGTGTGTGTGTGTGTGTGTGTGTGTGTGTGTGTGTGTGTGTGTGTGTGTGTAAACCAATTATCCCAACAACAATCCAGAATTTGCCTTATTATTTTTTAAATATCTCATTTTAACTAGGGGCCAATCAGTTCTTTCTGAAAGTGTAACTGGTCGTCTCTGACCCTCCTGACCCGCAGCACACGCTTTGGCCAGTTCTTCTGATCCAGTTGGAGCCCAAGACACAGATCATCCCCTCTTCCCCGCGCACAACTTACATGCCACTTGCACTTCGGTCTGCCTTTGCAGCAGGGCTCCCATGCGATTGCGCACGATGCAACGGTAGAAGCCAGCATGGGTACGGTCCAGGGATGTGATCATGTACCTTGAGGAAAAGAAAAGGACACACAAGAGAGAGGGGGGGCACTTAATAGATCAATTCAGTACACAATCAATGAGGCACATAGCCAGGACACCTGTAATCTCATATATCTCCTGATAGGCTCAAGTGAATTACTGTATAGTCTGTCCTGTGGCAGCATGGCTTACATTTACACAGGTGCTCATGGTCTGCTTTCCAATGCCACTCTCATACCCTGTTGTCTGGATTTTTTTAAAAATGTCATGTGCCCCTGGATCATGCCAATCAGATCGAGGCCAAATCCCACAGCATGGAGACACATATATAGCAACTGATCTCAAAAGGCAGAGGATGTGATCTTTCCAGTACTTTTGCATTTTTAAAATGACAGATGTTATGGCCATCCTTGCCACAGTCAAATCCCAATTAAAGGAAAGGGCTATATGTGGGTTGGGTATCTATATTGACCATAGTATATTTCCTTTCTTCCACCTCTGTAATTGTGTGGGCTTTATATTTTAAAACGTGGTGGGAAAGAAGATGACCACACTGCTGTGGGTCAAATGAGCTAGGAATGCATTCATTCTGACCAAAATGTATACTTAAAATTATACAGTTCTACAGTTCCAAGGCTCAAGCAAACAAAGTATTCACTTTGATGGTTACATTTTTAAAAAGCATATTTCAAAGTTTCTTATTATAAGTTATTACCTTTTAGTTACATTTAAAAATAAAAATTCTATTCTATTGGAATACACCCACAGTTTGTGTAACATGCTGTGGCAAATTATGACTGAGGCCCTGGGCCCAAATCATAGTGACACAATTGAGTGCACAGTCTCATGTAGCATTCTGGCCATCACCATGCTACAGCTTGCAGTACAAAACTCATGCAAGAAATGAAGGCATATATACGTTTGTGATAATAAACTTTCAAATACAGCTGCCATTCCGCTACAATAAAAGACTGGCCTTATCCCTTGTCGTGTAACAAGTGCAAAGTAACTTATTTATGCCTCCACTATTGCAGAAAGAAATTAATTACACAAAACTCATTATCCATAATGATTTATTTTCAGACTGTGATTCTGGGAGAGGAAAGAAGGAAGCTAGCCGAGGACTGCTTTTTCCAGGTGTGGATGCCAGTTGGCTAAGGAGGTTTATCTTGCCATCAATTGGCAGGATAGATAGTCAGGTTATCAGGTGCCAGCACTCCTGTGGGGAAAAGCACAACCTCCTGTGGGGAAGATGTTGCTGCTTCTGTTGCTCCCTTAAACTCTGCTCAGCAATGTCCCTCTGATCTTTCAAGCCAATATGCACTGTTGTGTTTGGGTGAGATAGTTTCATGCCAATGCACAATTATCTGGGGCAATTAACATGCTGCTGCATCTCCAGATTACAGAATCTATACACTAGCGCAAGATGACTGGGAAACACTCCTTTTTTAAAAAAGGAAATAATAACTCAGTCTTGGTATATATACCTGTAGGAGGAGGAGGAGGAGGAGAAAGAGAAGGCCTCAAAAGGAAATAGCAACCGTTTTTATACAAGAGTATCTGCGCTCCACTTTTTGTTATTTTCACCCTAGCCCAGTGAAAGAGAGGATGAAGAAAAAGAAAGCGGAAGTGGGGAGCAAAATAGCCAGAATGGCTCTTCCAGTTTTGAATAACAGGGTTTTCAGTGGTGGTGTTGGGAAGACCTGGGATGATTCCCAGAAGCTTCTGGGACCTGTGGTTCATCATTCTGGCCAAAAAAACTAGATGGTTTAGGATGGGGTAGCAAACATAGGTTAAAGGTCTGCCTGCTACCCTGGGTTTGTACCTGAGCACAAATTAACCTGGAGGCCGCTCCAACCAATCCCTATCCCACACCTGAAAGGGAAGGGAATCCATGTCACTATACAGTAGGACCCCCATATCCACTGATTCATTATCCACTGATTCAGTTATCCACGGACTGCAGAAAAAATTAAATAAATAATTCAGCAGCCGCAAAGCAAACTACTGTCACAGACAGCAGCTGTAAAGCAAACTGCTCTCATAAAACAGCAATGTAAGCAAGCTACTGTCACAAACAGCAGCCAGAAAGCAGGCTTCTGTCTCAAAACTGCAGCCAGAAAGCAAGCTACTGTCACAAAACAGCTGTTTTGGGGAGGTTTTGATGTTCTCTCTTATCCACGGATTTCATTATCCACGGGTAGGCTTGGAACCAATCTCCAGCAGATACCCGTGTCCTACTGTATATGTTTTTCAAAATAGCAATGTTCTAAGCAGCGTGTTTTGGCAGGTTGATGACCTCCTCAACTCCCAGCTAAGGTTTTGGCTTAAAAATAAAAATGGACACCTTTGTGGCAGGAATGTCTCAAGATATCAAAATGACGTCAATCAGAGCAAGAGGATGTAGCTTTTGAATAGGCACTATTTCAGGCCCTAAAGCATCCCTGGTCTTATGGCCTTACTTATACTGAGGAAGAGAATGGAAACTAGCCTACACATTTAGTGAAAGGAACATCGCCCACATGCCTCTCCAATCCTCTTTCTCATCCACCTACTCACTCATTCTTCGTTTCCAGTAGCCCCAAAAGGAAAGTTCACACAAAATCACAATGTTATAAACATTGTACATCATCCCCTTCTTCTCCATCCTCATCTCTTGACCATGCAAGAACGGAATCTCTGCAATGCGTCAATGACATAAAACAAAGCCGATGGAGAAAATGGATTTATGTCCAAATAGGTTTGAGACTCAGAAAGGCAGCAGCGAAGGAACTAGAAAAGATCATCAGGTGCAAGGATGGGTGACTGGAGACCACAGCCCAGATTACTCATACTCCTGTATTCCCAGTCACCATGCATGGGTGTGAAAGCTAAACAGTTAAGAAAGCTGACAGGAAAAAAAATCATTTGCTTGGAACGTGGTGCCAGAGGATAGCTTTGTGGATATACTGGGCTGCCAGAATGATGTACAAGTAGGTCCTAGAGATCAATTCAAGCCTGAACTATCCCTAGAGGCAAAAATATTGAAGCTGGGGTTTATCCTCCTCTGGGCACATGATGAGAAAGCAGGAGTCTTTGGAAAAGATGCAAATGCTGGGAGATGTGGGAAGCAGCAGGAAAAGACAGAGACGAAACATGAGATAGGCTGCCCCCCTTAAGAAACCAGAGGTTTGAATGTACAGAAGCTAAGCGAGGCTGTGGAGGGCAGGACATGGTGGACATCTCCCATTCACAGGATCACCACAAGTTGATGGTGACTATGGTAAATAATAACAACAGGATTTGAACCATACTTTCCCTCAGTGGACTAGAATATTGAGGGGAATGTGCATTCCTACTCTTACAAAATTTCCCCTCCTGATGTACTGTTCTTTTCAGTGTTCCATGCCTATGACATTAGACTTGCAAATGCAGACAATATTTAAAAAGCCCATTTGAAGCAGGGGATGCAATGTCATGGCAAGATAAACACACACCTTTCACATGTGAATGGAACTCCACTTCTAAAGCTGTACTACCTTTGTACTACCTATAGGGGCATGGTGGCTCAGCGGACTAAGGCTCCGGAACTGTTGACTGCAAAGTCAGCAGCTCGGCGGTTCGAATCCTGGGTGCCACGGAGCGGAGTGAGCTCCCGCTGATAACCCCAGCTCCTGCCAACCTAGCAGTTTGAAAGCATGTAAATGCAACTAGATAAATAGGTACCACCATAAAAACCGGGAAGGTAAAACAGTGTTTCATTGTAGCCATGCTGGCCAGGTGGCCATGGACTTGCACAACGCTGGCTCTTCGGCTTGAATATGGAGATGAGCACCACCCCTAGAGTCGGACACAACTAGCATGCATGTGGCGGGGGGACCTTTACATTTATCTTATTTCTAAAGCTGTACTACCTATGTTTGTCCAGCCTGAGCTTGAGAAAGCTTCTATAATAGTAAGTGGGTTTTAAAAAGAGCTATACAAACAAGACATAGTTGGAAACATGAGAAGTCGGGGTGGGGGAGGAAAATAATCATGGATAAACTAATCAGGAAGAGGAGATTGTGAAGGGAGTGACAATATGGGGTGAGTTTTGAATAAATACATTAAGAAGTGTTGGGCTGGTGGTGGTGGGGGACTTCTCTTCAGGCTAGACATCCACATTAGCAATCCGGATACAGTGATTTTAAATCAGGCATTCATTCACTTAGTTTCTCTGCAGCAAGGAGAGAAATCAGAAGATGGAAAACGCAGAGGAAATAAGGAAAGGAATTCAGCCTGCCTCCAGCCCCCATACCCTTAAATTTAATCAAGTTCTAAAAAATGCTGGAGGCTCCTTTGATACAAGCTTGTTTGTTCTTTCCAATACACAGTTTAAATTAAACTTTAATAATGAGAGGCGATCATCTAATGTGTGCCTGGAAGTCGAGAAACACTTCTTCCCTAGTGCACACACAGGATATTGTTTGCCTGCAGCATGCAGAAAAATTCATCTCTATTACCTGTGGATAAAGAGGGCGAGGAAGCCTCGTCCAACATGAACGGCAAGCTGAGTGCACTGGCTGCTCTCCCTGCCTTGGCACTGGCGCTGCCTGTTGTAACCACCCGTATGCTGGGAGGCTCTGAAGTAGCGAGGAGGGAATCTGGCTTCCAAGTGCCAAGATGATACCAGTGCCGGAGCACGGGATACACCTTTCCAGATGCACCTTAACAGCCGAAATGTTTTATTTTAAGCCTCTTAAGCTATCCAAAATGGAGGACAAAGGCTCAGCCAACCGGGTGCTGTGATGGCTTGGGAGACCTGGATCCAAATCTCCACGCAGCTCCCAAGTCAGTTGGTTTGCCTTGGATTCAGCCATCACCTCTCAGCCCTAAGCTAGCCAATGGGATTGTTGTGAAGTAAAACGCTGGGAAGAGGACCATGCTCTTTGCAGAAAATTGAGAGCCTTATCCAATGACTGCTAAAAAGTGCTTGTAAAATCAGGAAAAACCATCTTCAAAAATCATTCCCCCGCGAGCAGCTTGCTTTTTTTTTTTATCTGACCATGTCCCCTTAAGCGCATCCTAGCAGGCCTTCCAGCAACCACCTCTGGGGGTACTGTTTTTTTGGAATCACTTTTGATGCATCTTTTAAGCCGATGCAAACTTAAGTAGGGACTCTGAAACAACATTTTTTCTCTTGTCCCCCATTGTGCTTACTTCCTGCATTTTTTTTTAAAAAATTGTGGTTTCAGGATATCAATATGATGGCAAGCTCACGTCATATGCACTGGCCTGCATTTCTTTTTTCCCCTTTTGTTATTTTAAAAAAAACCTGTTGTGGGGTGTGCTGCATGGAGTTGCCAGGAGGTGTCAGCAGCGAAACATCACAGAAAGCCGTTGTACACGACCCCTAAAATCCACTACAAAACACTTGCAGAGCTGGAGCATAAAATTGTTTTCTCACCAGTAGCGGACTTTAAAAAAAAAAAAAAGTACACCCACACCAACTTAAGCGTGCCCCAGCGCACTTTACAAGTACCTGGTCTCCGGAGGTGAAAAATTTTCAGATGTGGACTGTAAAGCTGTGGATGCCAGGCTCTCCTTCTGTTTGTTTTTGTTGTCCCTGCCACTCCTTTAACAGACAGGAATCCCTATGGGGCTGCTCTGACAGCAGATGGAGGTGAGCGGAGGTGAGCCTGCATTTTTTCTCTCCCTTTTTTTCCTCCCTCCCCTCACCGCAGACAGAAGCAACAGAGTGCGGGAGGGTGGGAACACAGGAAGAGGAACAAAACCCACATGATATCTGTCTGGGGGGATCCGAAATTAAGCTACCAGCGGATCTTAGGGGTCGTGTAAAAGGGCTCAGAAACTGGCATTTTGATGCGCATCATGGTGGTGGGAACAAAACCGAGGCGGAGAATACAGCAGCATTCGTGAGGACACAGAAAGCCCCATTCTGAACCAGCCATGGGATAATGCTCAGAGTTATCAACAGGACATCTTAATGAAGGGAATTGGCATAAACTCTAGCAGCCAATGGCCACTAATTCACAAGGTGCTGGTTGCTTTCCTGGTCACATTATGGGTTGTGTGACTAGCACACAACCTAAAACACAAATGCTGCCTGGTCAATTAACAACATCTTTCTGCCACAATAAATGCAATTTCATATATATGTGTGTGTAAATCATCAGACAGATTCTGACCAACAATTCAAAGTTCTTGAACACTCCCCCCACCCCTGGCCATATCATTGTGGTCACTCCTACTGGGGTATGTCCACTGTAACTTAGGGTTTCTAGTGAAAAAGAGAGATTTATCTTGCATCTTCCATGCTGGTTCCCTTGTTTTCCTAGCACTGGGATCGCTGCACATATAAAACAATATTACTCTGGGGTGCTATGCAAATATTTTCTTATTTCATTTTAAAAATCTGATTTAAGTATTTTTAAAAAAATCTAATTTAAGTATTAGATTTTTATGCCACCCATCTGGCAGCAAGACCACTCTGGGCAGATATGCACAGTAGGCACTGAATAGAATACAGACATGTTTGTTTAACAGCTTTCATTACAGTCTTAACGGTGATGAGGTAATAATGGCTTTACCCTAAATGTTCCCATATTTAGAGGTCACAACCCGGGGTGGTAGCTTGTCAAAGTCAGCTCTAGACCAGGACTTCAATATGAATGTCCTGGCCTTGCGATTTCCAACCTTGGGTCCCCAGATGCTCTGAAGTTCCCAGAAGCCTTCACCACTAGCTGTGCTGGCGAGGATTTCTGAAAGCTGAAGGCCAAGAACACCTGAATCATCCCAGGCTAAGAACCACTGACAAAGTAACAAATATAGCTTCAGTTTACAGCCTGCACTGTTTTTTCTTATAGTGCAATTTTTATCACCTTGGTACAATTGTTGCATGCTTTCTACTTATGCAGTCCCTGAGATGACTTTCAGGATATGTGAGAAATTTATGCATTGGTTGAGGATTGCTCTCCTAATCCTGGTGCGCCTGATTACAAAACAAAACTTAGAAACGCTACTTGTATGGATTATAACACCAAGAGGGCATTGGTTTACTTTTCCAAGATCTGTGCCCTTGTAGTAACAGTGCTTTGGGCATTACTCCTTTCCTTTCTGATCAGGATTTAGCTTGTCTGTCTGTCTGTCTGTCATCTGTCTGTCTATCAATCTACATATCTATCCATCCACCCAATGATCCATCCTGCCCCACTAGCCACATGGCCACTCTGGGCACCTAACAACAATTCAACATCTCAATATCATAAAATTAATATTAAACACAACACATAAACCATATAAAATTGAACAGTTACAATTGTAAAGAAAAACAATGAAAAATCACATTAAAATTAAACATGACACAGTAAAATTAGAATGGCGTGGTAGACTGAGCTGAGAATTTGCTGCTAAGATGGTGGTGGCTTTGGGAAGGCCTGGCTATGGAGCCAGGTTTTTAACGACCTTTTGACAGATTCCAGGGAGGGAGCCAGCTGCTTATAAAAAAAGAGTTCTCCCCATAACCCTCAACTCATTTCACCCTCTTTCCTTTCCCCAGGCCAGCTATGCCTTTGAATTCTGGCTAACTTACTAGAAGAAGCTGTAATTCCATGTGGTGGTGAACGTTCCAGCTCCATGTTCAATGAAAGAGCAAGCTGAAGCCCCCAGACTCTTTGACGATGCCCTGCAATATCCGAGCAAATCTTAAAGCCAAAGAACAGGGATGCTGTCAGAGGAAGTAGAGACCTAAGGGCTGCGCTGGCTCTTCATGGCCAAGCATCAGTTCCTGCCCTATTTTCCTCTGACTATTTGCACCCTCCCTGATCTTACATTTGTGAGATTCTTGGCCAACTGGTCAGAAAGCCACTCTGCACTTACCGAGTGGCTGCAAGAACCATGAGCAAATTTCACCCCCCTCAAGTTGCATTGTAGATCGACCGATCTGGAGTCAGTGGCTGGTGCCAGGGATGCCCTCAGCACAATCCCTCCACCAATTCACTCCAGCATGATGGATGAGTGAGCTTGGGAATTGTCTCTCTGACCCAATCCAATGCATTGATTGGTCCATTCAATCCTATACCCATGACTCCTCTACCACTTGGGTGAATAATATCATAACTAAACCTGTAGGTGCCAGTACAGGACCACAACTTTGAAACCCCCCATTACTGTAGGTTAAACTAGGTCGATGGCCACAGGAATTTTCTTGTGAGGTTTGTATCACTTTGTCATTTTTTTTCCTCAAGGACTTGAGACGTTGGTCTGGAAAATGAAAGGGCAATGGAACAGTTTGACAGAGGTATGCCAGATAGTATCAGCCTTTCTCCCTTTACAACACACTGGGGGTGTGGGGGGAGGGGGGAGCATAGAATTCAGCTGGGATTAGTGTAAATGAACTAAAATAACAACTGGCAGGGGCCATCACTCTGAGCCCCCTTTGGGCAGTATGTCAAGAGGCACAGCCCCTCCTGTGAAAAGATGGCTGTGACGCCTTGACAGGCGACAGATGCTAGATGGCTTGTAACAAGGCAAGCCCATGGTCTAAGAGTTTTCAAACTTTGTCCTAAGGATTGTCACGCCACGGGAGTTGAGCACACGGGGCTGGGCTTTGCTCCTCCCTCCATCAGCAGGAGCCCAAGCCGAGTGGAGGACAAGAAGGAATGAAATGATGTAGAGGAGACTCTGCGCTGTGTGCAGGTAGGATTTAGCATTTGCTGGTACTGCAGCGACAACCTCTCATTTGGGATGACCCTGACAACAGGTGAATGGAACCTTTTGACAACAGAGGGTGACAACAGTTGCGGGGCTTGAAGGAGCCTAGATGTACATCCTGCCAGCACGGACCTGCCTATCAGCCCGTATCCACAGGCGACAGGTGTCATTAAAGCATCCCTTAAAAGTGATATCCACGTCTTATTCAGCAGGGAAGGAAATGTCAACAGGTGCTAGCCAACAGGCATTCTTTGCTACAAGAGCTTCTTTGAATTGAACCCTTCTGGACATGGACAATATTTTCCATCTACAGCTCTCCCCTGGGAAGTGAGTGAAGTACCTTTGTCACAGAGAATGATGGAGGGACTGTTATACTGACCTGTTACTATTTAAAAGGGTTCTGCCTACCTTCACCAAAACCTACTACATAATAGTCAAATTAGGATGATGAATGACACAGTTGCATGTGATGAATGACGTGAACCCACATATTTGTATTTAATTTGATTTAATACACTGAGTTATTGCCTGTTTTAATTTGTTTACCAACACTGTTGTAAATGGCTCAGAGTGGTCCTGTAGCCAGATGGGCAGTATATCAACCAACCAACCAACCAATCTATCAAATAACTACAGTGGAACCTTGACTTACATGCTGCTTGACTTACAGCATATTTGACTTGCAGCAAGAAGGGGCCTGTTTGACTTGAGTCGCAGGTTTTGACTTACAGCGCGGAGCCCCGGCGCAAGGCACCGGAATATGGTGGCAGCCACAACCCAGCATCGCGACTGTCATCTCCAAACTGCTCCTGCCTTCTTCCGGCAGTGGTGGCTTCGGTGAGGCCAGCTCCGAGCACCTAGAGCTGGTCCTCGGCCTCACCAAAGCCGCCGCTGCCGCCGGAGGAGGAAGAAGGGCTGGGAGCTCGGGGCTGGCCTCGCTGGTTAGGCAGTCGGCTCAGTCTTGTAAAAAATCTGGCTGCAGAAGTCTGGTCCACAATGGAAGCATTTTAGTTGGGGAGCTGTACAGTTGTGTGACTCTAATGGTAAGCATAGAGTTGTTCAGAACTTGGAACGTCAGGTTAAAATCAGTAAAACTTAAATGTTAGACATTGTTGTTATGAACATTAAAAAGTGGAGGCGTATAACTTGTGGACTATAATTCCACTGCCTCCTCCTCTCTTTGAAGAGACATTTCATTTACATCATCGGAAGGAATCAATTATCCCAGTCAAATTTGTGTTAAATTGCTGTTTTCGGGGGTCTTTTTCATAATCTGGAATGGATTAATCCATTTTCCCATTACTTTCTATGGGAAAAGTTTGTTTGACTTAAGTCATGTTTGACTTATGTCTAGACCTCCGGAACGGATTAATGACGTAAGTCAAGGTTCCACTGTATTGCTATAGCTGGCAATACTGGGTAAGGGTGTTTCGTCCCTTCTGCATATTCTATTGATTCAATCTGCTCATGAACTAGGAACTAGGGTTAGGATTAGGGTTAGGAACTAGTTAATGAGCCTTCCTTTTCTGTGCCTGACCAAGGAGCCTCTGACACAGAGGTGCTCATCTTTCCCCCGTTTAAAATCCAAGCCCTCTGGGGCTGTATATAAGTCAAAACAGCAGCAGCAACAACAGTAGCATGTGAGAGTGATATTACATCAGCAGTACTGTGGGGAATGAATTGGGGGGCTAGACCCAGATGCCCAGATGGTCATACTGGCAAGGAAAACCTTGCTAAGGGCCCCTCCTAGGCAGGCATCAATGACGGGACCCCTATATCAATGGTTTCCTAGTCATTTCCTTTGGCCAGCGCCTCCTGAAATGGCACATGACTCACAGTATTTTTCCGTGTATAAGACTATATTTTTGTCTACAATTGTTAGACTAAAAATTGAGGGACACACACAGAAATAAGCCAAGGAGAGAACCGTGCAGTTGCAAAAGTGTAATTTGGGGTTGGAAAAGTGGGGGTCGTCTTATACATGGGGCCATCTTAGGCCCCAAATACCGTAATTCCACTCCATCTGGGGCTTCTTGGGGAAAATGGCAGCCGCGAGGGAGACCATTATTTCCCCCATTCAGGGCACTCAGTCATGTGACTGTCACACAGCATCACTCTTTTGGAGATAGAGATGAAAAACAGGGGAAAGGAGGGGAGCCAACAGGACAGTATGTTCTCGCTCCCTCATCCTTAAATTTCTCAAATTCTCCATTATGCCACTTAAGAACAAGGCAGCGAAAAGGAGGACAAATTATTGCCCAGTACAAGATGCTAGAACTTGCCTAGAACTTGTCTCATATCCATTTCAGCTGAGTGGCCAGCCACAATGACCAAGCAACGCTTTGAAATTGTGGTCCAGACATTTCACACAGAAATAACCTGTCAGTGATGTACAGTGACCCCCCCCGCCTATTGCGGGGGTTAGAGACCCGACCCAACCTGCGATAATTGAAAATCCGCGATATGTGGATGCAGGTCAGGTCGGCTCTGGGGCACCTAGCTCTTGTACTTACCGGAGGCCTCAGAAATGATTTTTGGCAATGCAGAAGTCACTTCTGGTTTGCAGGGAGGCCCTTTTGGGGCCTCCAGAAGGCCTGGGAAGGCCCCGGCAGACCCATTCGGGACAGTACCAGGTTGAGGGTAAGTATGGGAGGCCTGAAACAGGCCTTTTCTCCCTTAACCCAGGGGGTCTTTTTTCATATACTGTGGTCCCGTGATATAGCGGGACCACAGTATATGAACCGCGACAGGGTAGGGGACCACTATACTACAAAGACCAATCAGTGTTGGTTAGCTTATATAGAGAGAGAATATGCCACCAGGGTGTATTTGAAGACAGTAGGAAAAGAGGAAGAACAAAGGCAAGTTGAGTCAACCCCCGCCCCCAAAGGAAGCCACAGCCTTCAGTTTACCAGAGCTAAGCAGGGCAGAGCTGATGAGGACAGGACACTTTGAGGGGCCACTCATTTGTAGCGTCATCATGAGCAGGAGGTGACTTTGACACCATATAACCTGCACGTACCATGCTAATTTCAAAGCCCACTAAATGATAACATATTATGCACTGGATTCTATTGACTCATTGGAGTCCTTGGGAAATAGTGGGTCAATTATAAACAAATAACCAGGTTATATGTATGTGTTGGCTAGGGACTCAACCGTCAGCGCCACTCTCAACTAAAACATCACCACTTCCCTAATTGTAAAAGGCATATTTTCCTTGGAAATGAAATATTTAAAGATTACATAGTTTTACAAAATATAATATTCAAAGATTTAAAAGTTTAAAATATACTTTTTGACTGCAAAAACCTGAAACAAGTAAAAGCCATGGGCTATGAATGTAGCCTGTGAGTGACAGAATCCACAGTCTAGAAGTGAGACAGGAGGTGACCAAACAGGTGAGCTGATTGATAAGCAGGCAAAGGTGATCTTGCGGAACTCAGTTCTGAGGGAGTTGCCCACTAGAGATGGGCACGGAATGAACATTTTTTCGTTTCCGTTACTGTTTGTCGTTTCCGATATGCAACGAAATGACAAACAAAAATTGTGATGAAAATGAAACGAAACGAACAGAACCACGAAAACTGTGGTCGTTACATTTTGTTTCCATTAATGGCGATGCGCAATGAAATGAGCTCTTTTAAATGTTAAAAAACGCCCTGGACATCCATAAAAATGCAGCAATAATTATTTATATTGTCTAATAATACCTACCAGGGGGGTTGGGGTCCTTAAAACGTTGGTTTTAGTCTGCTCCCATCGTGATGTATTTTTCTTTTCCCTTTAAAATGGATGTCGCCACCAGCCACAAAATGGAGGCAAGCCATGTGATGGGATCATGTTCAACCAATAGCATGCCCAGGTTGCAGACTGGGCGGGCAGGTCTGGCAGCCACAGAGGGTATAAAAAGCTCTGGCAGCCCCCGTACTCCTTGCAGTCTCTGGTGGGAGTTAGGGTGGGATTGCTGTCTCTGTTGCAACTCTAGTTTCAGTCCTGCAGCCTCCCTGTGTGCGTGCGTGCTGCGTACCTCTCGGTGAGTACCCTCCCTTGCCCTGCAGTGCAGTCACTCTGCGGTTGCCTTGCACCCTGGGCAACGCCCGCCGCTGCCTTTGCAGCCTCCCTGCATACCTAGTCTATACTGTGTCTCTGCCAGCATCCATTTTTTTAGTGTTTTTCCTCTGGTCTGGAGCGTTGGGGGATGCCTGCGCATGGAAATGCTTTAAAAATCGCGCAAAAAGCGGATAGAAACAACAAACGAAAAAACGAAAAACAGTAACAAAATATTTCAAAAAATTCCAGACAAACGGAAACGAACCGAAACAGACCTCTCAACGACAAATGAAAAACCGAAACACCATTTTTCTGTTTTGTGCCCATCTCTATTGCCCACAACAGAGCAGGGCAGTGGTTTGAGAAAGCAAAGAGATTCCCCTTCTGGACACTGTGCCATCATCAAGGAAGTCTGTGAAGATTCTCAGGCATCTAGGTAAAGTTATCCAGAAGTGGAGTCATGGCAACTGGACTTATATTCTTGTTAGAGTGAAGTTATTTTTGGTACTCATCCATGTAGCTTCTTCAGTCTGAGGTAAGTTGGTAGGAGACTTCCAATTTATACTCTGAGTTGGTTTTTACTTCACCTTGGTCTGAATTGGCTCCTTAGATGGACAATGACCAGGGGTGTGTGGAAGTCACACCTCTGCAGCCCTTCCCACACCCATTAAGCATGGGTCATTAGCAGTGGCTTTCCTGGTGGAGGTGTGAAGTGGTCCTGGGGTTTTTTTTGGAGGCAAATAAATAGAAGACAGATTGTGCTTAAGCCCTCCACTCCTGCTGAGAGATAAATTTTCTATATACACATGAATGGCCTCCCTGACTTTTCTCTCAAACCACTGAGGTCTCCTACCAACCTTTCTTAGACTGAAGAAGCTACTTGGAGGTAGAGTGAAACGTTTCAGTCTAACAAGAAAAGAAGTCCAGCTGCCATGGCTCAACTTCCGGATCATGAAGAAAGGCAACTGAATCTCTCTGGTTAAAGTCCCATTTGGAAATGCCTTTTCCTCCTCTGTCCTTACATGCATCTCAAATGCCAGCATCCATTGGTCCACCTGCTGTTAGGGGAGGGCAAGAAATTTCTGCAAGAAATGTGAGATTCACAAGACAGGAAAGGATTGTAAAGCCACAAAGAGGCGGTTGCCCACCCTTTCAACACGGGTTGCCCACCCCCACTGTTGCTGTCCCCCTCTTTCAGCACAAAGCCCTTGAGTGTCAGTGCTGATATTTAAAATGATCTTCACTTGCTCTAAGTAAGATATTTCAATTCCAGCAAGCTGTCAGGAGTTGAGGCAGACTTCGGGAATAATGGTCCGAGTCTCCTTGTATTGTCCTTGTTAATAAATCAGCTACAACACAAATGCAAACAAATGAGAGAATTGTGCACACACACACACACACACAGAGAGAGAGAGAGAGAGAGAGAGAGAGAGAGAGAGAGAGAGAGAGAGAGAGAGACAGAGAGACAGACAGAGAGAGAGAGGCCAAAAGAAACATCTGAATGTTTCTACACCTTTCAAAAGGTGTTTGGATTGTGATGAAAGCACAATACAAGGAGCAGACGCACATGGGCACACATTCACAATCCAATCCAGATAAACCCTAAACCATACACAAGCTAAGGGCAAGGACAGAAGTACCACTGATCTTCTTTCCGATTGCAATGCATCATGTGTGTTCTTGGGCCACATCTCGCGTCACCATCAATCTCCCTTTCATTGCTAAGAGCAAGATAAGACAGCAGCTTACTTCCAAGACAATGTGAAAGACTGGCATACAAAGCGATGGCTAGGGGAAGTTGTTAAATGCATGGTCTCATCCAGTTCTCTGTCAAGATGGGTTAGGCCCTGTTCTCCTTCTTGCCATCCTGTGAAAGTGGGGAGAGCTGATCAATGAATAAGGCCAGAAGGGGTATTGGCAGTCTAGGGGCCCTCCTTGCACAGCAGTTATCTGGATCCAGGTGCATAATAACCTAGGAGTGGCCCAACACCAGATTCTAGATCACAATGCCATCTCTTGGCCCTGCCTGATTCAGAGCGTCACCCGTATTGGCTCAATTCCCACCGTTAAGGACAGCCACCTCCACTTACTCATATTGAAGGCCACCCAGATAAACTGCATTATTTATATGTTATGAAAAGAGATCAAACATTGGATTACAACCACCTCACCATTTTTACAATGTAGAGGTTTGATAGGAGAGGAGCTCTTTCTCACAACTTGGAACACTGCTGGAGATGCTTGCAAAGCTCTCCAAGCTGTGACTTCCACGGGACTTGCAAAATCTTGCTCTGAGGAGAGTGAACTTTCACAAATTGCACCTTTCCCGTTCCTCGGATGCAGGCAGACTCACAGAAGGCACTAAACTATATCTGTCTTTCTGGATCTAGTTCAGGCTGGAGAAAGTGCAACCCTCACGAAAGATTTCCCAGGAGCCATATTTTTGCAGGGTTTTTTCCCCAATATTGCCACCCTCCATTTATAACCCTACTACATTTCTGGCTTTTTTTTTTTTTTTTACCACAGAACATCCACCAGCGAGTTAAAAATGAAGCAGCTGTAACTGCTTTCTCCTGTAACAGGGAGATACATCTCTGGTTTGGGGTGAGCCCTCCATGTAGTCCATGAGGAGACAACAAGACCAATTGTGTGTGTGTGTGTGTGTGTGTGTGTGTGTGTGTGTGTGTGTGTGTGTGTGTGTGTGTGTGTGTGTGTGTGTGTGTGTGTGTGTGTGTGCGTGCGTGTGTGCGTGCGTGCGTGCATGCGTGCGTGTGGTGCATATGTGCACGGAATGGGGCCAATGTCTCATTTTTGCAGGAAGCTAGGAAATCTTGAGGACACAGTGAGAAAGTGTTGTTTTGTTGTTGTTTTGTTTTGTTCTCTTTTTGGGAGGGCAGGCTACATCACAGAGAGATTCAGAAAAGTTGCAGAGAACTATTTCTCACCAAATGTAAGGCGTGATGTAAATTGTTCACATCACAAGAGATGCTACCCTGCAGTTGTATAACAGCTTTACCAATCTCAAGGTTAATAATATTCAAGGAACTTTGGCAGCTGGCAAACATGCAGGAGCCTTATGAATTAATGCACTCCCCTTTCGCCTCAATATCCATATAATCCAAGAAAATGCACAGCCAACGTGTATTGTTAACAGGAGACAAGATGAATAAGAGCTTGCTACTTGATGACCCTTGCAACCAGAGACCCTACGTAAAGGCTAGGCAGTGTCTTCATGCCACACAGCTTCCTTTGAACCATCTTCCTTCCTGCAAAATGTTCCTCCTCCTCCTCCTCCTCCTCAGTCTTTTCACCGTCCTCCTAAGCAGCAGCCAACAACGTTCAGGACTTGGCAATGGGCATGAACTCTTCTCCTTTTTCCCACTGAGTTCTCTTTGGGTGAATGAAGATGGTCCATAGGGGACTGATCGGCAATTCAGAAATTTCCTGACTGAACCATCCACCCACAAGCAAGGATCCTCAGGACAAAGCAGTCACTCCAGTCTGCCTCATCATATCTCTTTTCCAGTCCCAGACTCTCAGGAGGTGAGATATAGTATGTGAGCTTGTCTTAGGTCACGGCCATCCAAGATTTCTTCTCCTTAGACAACTGGTGAAGATATGCCTTTGCACTGACCATGAGAGCATGAAAATGCTTGCATGGAGTGATGGACCAATGGAGAGATGGCAGAGTGTAAGCCTGGTAAATCACAGTAACTGATGCTTATAACTGCTGTACAGTGTCTGAGCCCCCCTTCTCTGCTAATGATCACTACTTCCACAGTGTACAGTTGAAGGTAGGCTATTTTTACATACAAAGATGCAGGTGTGCTTGTGGTGGAACAGCAGTGCCCTTCATCCTTAAAACACTCCACCCTGTATCCCACTCTCACAGTTGGCAGGTGTACCATCAGTTCCGTGCATGGCCTACCCAGAGATACACGTCAGCAGTACCTCTGGAACTGAACTTAATGTACACCTTCACTGAGCAAACATGCCTTGCCTGGAATGTGTCTTGCTTCCACCAGTTGGATGGAATGCCTCTTGAGCCTTCTCTTGCGCCCACCACAAATTGAATTTCAACATGCTTGTAGTTCATTTTCAGCTTGACCACAATACGTTAGAAGAACAGTATCTTAATGCCATTTTTAACATTCAGTGAAGCTTTCAATGATTGTAAAACTGTATGGAAAGTGCATGAACTACAAAGCTATCTGCTTTACCGGGAGCATGCATGGAGGCTCTTTAGTTTCTATCCCATACCTTTTTGAAATGCTAATCAATTTACTGTGGCCATTTAGCAGAAGCAGCCTTTTGTTGGGTGTTCATCTTCTTCAGATTGTTTCTTGCTGCCCAACCTCCAAATAATAATAATAATAATAATAATAATAATAATAATAATAATAATAATAATAATAATAATAATAATAATAATAATAATAATAATTTCTTTTGCTTATTGATTTTCTAACACCACTGGCTAGGCACTATGCCCTTGAAAGTAAACATTAACTCCCAGGTGTAAAACGATAATGGACATGCAGAGTATTAAGGCAAAAAAGTACTTTGAACATGGACCACCAGACTTTCATTTGGAAAGGTCAGAAATATCAAGCCAATTCTAAATCGTCTCTCTCATGCTCTCTTTCTCTCTGTGTTACTCGTTACTTGTCCTTGTGCACCTTTAGCACAGCATTCTCATGCCTGCTGGTTTGATTCCGAATAATTTGCTCAACCCCAAAGGGTGGTGCTGGAAGCACCCAGAAGTCATGACATTATGAGTCATTTCCAAGCCAATCCTTAAACTCCTTCCCCTCTGCTCTAGAATGAGGCCAATGGATGTGGAACAGGTTTCAGAGTGGGCATGGGAATGAACCCCAGAGGCAACTCCAGATGACCCTACTGACCCAGAAGCTTGAGCAGAGAAGAAGCCTGTTTCGCCAGCATCTCCCTGATGAGAGAAGACCACACTGCTCTCCTCTTGAATTTAAGACATCCAGATCAGAAGCTCAGTGGAAGCTGCCTTCTCCTTCCCCCGCTGGGATCACTGGTGGTAGAGATATGGGACCTTTTTGTCCAGCTAAATGTCAACTGTCTCTCAGATTGACTAGTTTTGTTCAAAGCAATGGCTAGGATGACAACTTTGAGCCAAGTGTTTGGGGTATGGTGGTCCATCACAAGTGCTCAGAACACTTATGGCAAAAGTTTAGGGCAAAACTTGGAAAATCTGCTTTTATTGAATTATGATGTTCAGAACCTCTCACCGAGCATGCCCAGTGGGAATTTTGGGAACTGTAGTCCAGAAGGCCCATAATTATTATAAGCTCCAATGAAGCAGAAACGAGTGGAACAAAGGAAGACCTAATCCTCCTGCTCGTTTATCATTTGCAAAACCCTTCATACTAGTCATTTAGGGCACATTTTCCATGTCTTTGAAGAGGGCAGGCCACTACATGTCTTATTAGAAATCATGATTCCCTACACAATATCTTCGTTATAGCATTAGATATGTCAGATTACAAGCAAATGGACAAAAAATATGCAGCTGTAATGATCCTGACCTTGATACTGTACAGGTCTGACTAGGGTTCACTGATAATCCCTAACAATGTCTGTGGATGACTACTAGAAGTTTATTTAGGTCAAGGTTAGGTCCTGATCTGAGTCTTTTTCAAATGGAAACATATACTGCATTTGCACATCACCTTCTCCAGAACAGTCAGCTGGGAACAATGGAAACAGCAGACCAATAAATTGCACCAGGCTGGGAAAGGCTGATTAAGCTTCGTATAAATCCACTTTGCCTAGTGGAGAATCTGAACGCACCTGACCTGACTCAAAAATTAGGGTTGGGGGACTGGCCCTAAACTGCACCACCACAAGGCTCCCCCCCCCACAAGCACTGCTCAATAGGAGGCAGTTGGGCAACTAAATAGCAATAAACAATCTTGTTTCTCACAAACCCTCAGGCAAGACTATGACATGAGCATGTAATATTATTCCTGGAGTCATCCAGAGGAAGGCCTTTGATCTGTCTATGGCCAGCAAAGCTGCTGTTTCAAATTTCTTCCTTCATGTTGTTCCCTCTGCTGCTGTCATTCCCCACCCCTCTCTTCTCTTCTGTCTGTTCTGTCCATGAGTTTCTTTCTTTTGCAGAAGTTCTTTTAACTGGAGATGTCAGGGACTGAACATGGCAGCTTCTGCATGGAATAACAGTGATGATCAGACCGGACTGACAAGGCAACTATCCATGGCTCACCTGAAGGGAAGAAATGTGACACATCTGCAGTACAGGAATGTCCCAAGTTTCTTTTGACCCTGTTATTTGTAACACGGACCTTCAAATCTCTAAGCAAGGAGTTCCATGTAAGCTTCCAGCAAATGCCAGTGCCACACTTCTCTGTCCTTATTTGGTGCTGGTATTTTTTTTTTTCAAAACCTGTAGATTTCATCGGCTGCCTCAGGAATTCTGCTGAGCCATGGCTCCTGGTCCATCTCCCATGCACTGCTCACCATTTCATAGGCCTCACAATCGATAGACAAATAACTAGAGAGACAAGCTGGACAAAGACAGTAATTCCTCGTGAATAGCATGAGGAGGGTGGTATGCATTCAAAGCAGTTGTATAATAGGAAGTCTGGATCAATGCAAGTGCTATTTAGACAGGCTGACACTGAAAGCCTCTTCTTATGACCCTTTCAGAGGATGGCAGATAGAATTTCCAGGCAACATCTGTGTTCCTATTACTGTGCACTGAACATTTGAGTGAATGCAGGCTTCTGACTGGGAAGTCAGCACAAAGTCCCAAACATGTAGGGGCTTGAGAAGGCAGCCTTATGCCACGTGTTGCCCAGGTTGGGGAAAGCTGGCACAAGAATTCATACAAGCAGTTCACTGTGTGACTGATACATGTATCAGCCCAAAACATAAAGACGTGCGTGCCATAGGGCCCCATGAGCCACATTCATCCCAGTATCTGGCACTCCCCAAGATACCTTGGGACACCACCAAAATCCCTCCTTCTGTTACACAGAAGATTCATCCTTGTGAATACCATTTCCTATCAGAACCAGCCTGTTGCAATGGCTCACTGTAATTGTGAGGAAGATGAAGCTAAAGACCCCCACCCCCCACACATGCTTCATTAATCTACAGCAGACTTGGAAGAGTGGGAATGTGTAGTTTAGTGTGTATGTGTGCATGCCTGTGCAGCACTGCCTACACATGCAGCCCTTGGCTAACCCTCCACAAATGTCATGGGGCCACAGAATTTTCCCACTCTGTTTGGAAGCATGGCTGCCGGGTACTTAAAAGGTGACAGAAAACAAGCTTGGAGATGGGAGCTCCATATTTTCTAAGAAATTCAGACTGAAATGTCAATAATGGCAACAGCACAACCTGTAGTCACCTCCTTGCAATATCCTCGTGTTTGATTTATATATTTGGGCTGCATTTTCCAACTCTCTGCCTTCTGTGAAGGCTGACAGCCTCCCCTTCCCAATCCCTTAGCAATAGGATTTGCAACATGAGACCAGCACCAGAAATCCAATCCTTTGCTAACAATTACTCCAGGCTTTCTATCCAGTGGCTTCCTCTCTTGGGTTGCTGGGCATCCTTTTCATTCCCATCCCAGCCTCTCTGGAGTGCTTTGTACAATATTGTGAATTCCCCTTTGGCCTCTGAGGGAACAATGAAGAGACTCCCTCCCCATCCCTGTCAGATCCATGACGCAAGCCACCCCAGCAGGTCCAATTAATGGGCTCCTACACTTCACCACCAGAAGTTAAGAGGCCATTAAAGGCAGCTGGATCTCCCCCTCTCTTGCACACCTGAGTCCATGAATACAGCTCTTAGAAAAGAAAAGAACCATCTAGCATTTTGTGGTTTTCATATACACGCACAAAAAGAAAAACATTATTAACCAAATAAAAGGAGAAGATACTTTGTTGTATGACAGCTGCTTACTTGCAGAAGCCTTTGTCAAGATAGATTTAATTCTGTTTTCTCTCTGATCTGCTTCGGTAAAAGGATTGTCAATGATTCCTGACAAAAGGCAGCTCAGCAGTTCCTTCTGCATGGAGAGAAATTAATTGGGGATCGGAATAGATGAGAAATAGCCCCAGAAGGTTACTGTGCCATGGTGTGCATGAGCATGTTTGGGGTCTCTCTCTCTCTCTCTCTCTCTAACACACACACACACACACACACACACACACACACACACACACACACACACACACTTAATCTGTTCCCTTTTGGTCTTTGAACTGCACTGAGATTCGGACTTGCCCGAGGAAGCTATTTGGCTATTCTAAGGCCACACATTCCTATGTTAGCTAAAAAGAAAGAGGTCTTCGTGTTACCTGCGAGGCAAAGTTTCTTTGCCTTTTCTGTGGCTTTCTCACAGACTGATCTGGCCACTGTGGGATGAAAAATCCACCTGAGGCGCACGGATAAGGAACCAATTACATCCTATGTTAGCACTACTCTGTCCCAAAGGAACTCCAGTGTGGAAGAAGCTGCCATCTTGTTAGTCTTTCTCATATGGCAGTGGTTCCGGAGCTTGACCATTCTTGGACTGCAGCTCCCAGAAACACTGACCATTACAACTAGTAGTGAAAGATTCTAGGAATTGTACTCCAAGGATGTCTGGGTTACCCAAGGTTGGGAATTGCTGCCATATGCCTACCACAATCTATCATAAGAAGAGTCTTGCTGGATCAGGCCAAGGGCTCATCTAGTTCAGCTTCCTGTATTGGAAGAGCCCTACTGGGAGCACATGAGTCAACTGATACCTGCCTCAACCCAGTAATCATTTTAGTCATTCCCTTCTTCCAACCAGAAGCCACAATGGGCTATTAAGATAGGCAAGAACCTATCTCACTTGTGCTGGCTGATGATGATGATAGATGTTTTAGTCCAGTATATCTAGAGGGTGCTGGGTTGGGTCACAATGCTCTAAGGAGATATTAGAAACTGCTAGGGAAATGGTGATCATGACAAGCCCAGGGTTTTGGGTTTTTTTCTGCTTGTTTTGGCTAGCCCATCAGGTCAAAAGCTAATCTCCCCTTGAAAAATCCTGGCCATGGTGATATGCTACTGCATGGTATAAAATCATGGTATTAAGAGCTGGTTGAGAAGAAAATGTAATCACTCCATCTTCCTTCTGAAGACTTGCTTCTTTGAAGGAAACTTTAATCTGAAATTTTAATAATTACAATTAACTTTTCTCCTCAGGCAAAGAAATACCAGGGATTTTGCTGGGAGCATGCAAGTGTAATTGTCCAACAGGATGCCGGTGTGTATGACAGAAAGGGAGTGGGAGGGTAGGGAAGTTATTGAATTGTTCTTTCATTGCTATATTACATTAGGACTTTTATTTTCCTCTTTTTTAGGATTGTCATGTCCCTGCTATATTTGTAAGCTGCTTAGAGTATGATAGCTGGCAGAAGAGATGGAATGAACCAGTTACTTCGTGAAGCCACACAGATGGGTTCTCCAACGTGCATGCGTGAGACTCTGGACTTTTCTAGCAAAGAAAAGCTCATTAGTCTCCTCCCCCTCCTAATGTGCATGAGTAGGAGGCTTCCCACCCAAACGCCTCAGTTCCCTCTAAGCCATAGGGTAAAAAGTAAGTACCAAACATGGCATGACGATTGGAGGGGAGGAGGGCAGGTGCTGTGTGGCTTCACAAAGGTCTACTCGAAGAACCATCTTTACAGGTAAGTAACTGGTTCTTCCACTTTATGGCCTTCGTGAAGCCACACAGATGGGTGATTACAAGCAAAACTCACAGGATGGAGGGCAGTCATGCCATCAGAAAAGAACCACTCTGCCGAAGGCCATGGAAGACCTCATGCAGGCATCCATCCTGTAGATCGGGCCAGGTGGAAGGTCAAAATAATCTGAAGCCATGTTCAGAAGAGGGGCGAACCACGGCTGACGAGGCCACCACGGGGCTATCAGAATGATGTTCACCCTGTTATGGCAAATCTTGATGATGAACTTCAGAAGAATGGGCACAGGGGGAAAGGCGTATAGGAACCGGCAATTTCTTCAGTTCTTTATGGGTCGACTTAGACAACTTCTTAGAAGCTTCAGAAGCAGGAGAAGAAACCGAAGATGGATGTGGTTTCTCCATTTGAGGGCTAAGAGCTTTTTTTCAAGCAAGTAAGAATTCAAACAATTGCAGCAATTCTTTACCGCCTGGGCACTAAATCTCTGACAAAACTCACAGTTCTCAGGACAATGACCTTCTCCAAGGCAATAAAGACACAGGGAATGTCCATCAAAACGGGGAAGCTTCCCCATGCAAGACAAGCACTTCTTAAACCGAGGCTGAAAGGCCACAAATGACTGAAGAAAATAGCTGGAACACAAGAAGACTAACGGAAGAACATTCCAACACTGTGGTTAGAGGGAACTGAGGTGTTTGGGCGGGAAGCCTCCTACCCATGCGCAGTAGGAGATGGAGGAGAATAACGGGCTTTTCTTTGCTAGAAAAGTCTGGAGCCTTGTGCATGCACGTTGGAGAACCCATCTGTGTGTCTTCACGAAGGCCATGAAGGAGAACTAGATGTATATATACTACATGAAGGAGAATAATATGTATATAATACAAATATGTATCAATTGGTTTTCTGGGTGCAGACTTTGGTGTTGGACACCTCCATCATATTACAAAGGAATCTTGATGCAATACTTTTCAGTCATGGAAGAATAATCATAGAGAGCATGGTCAAGATGCAACATTGCTAGAGATTTTGCATGACAGATCTCTGAGCAGAAGGCAACAAGAACCTATCCTAGCGTTTGCAGACCACAGTTCCTTCTGGCAAAATCCACGTGATTTTGCATTCCAGTGGAACATTAGAAGAAGTATGTGAGAAATGGCAACAAGCCATTGTTGACACCATACTTTGAAATTACATAAGAGTTTCCAAGACCATCATTCTAGTCTTACTCACAGGCCCCAGTTAGTGTGCATGGCTGGAAAAAATAAGTACTGCTGAAAAGCCCGAGTTGACAGGGACTTTGAAAAACGGAGGGTGATATTTGCTTCTGCCACGGGCCTGTCAAGAAGAGCTGGGCATGTCAACAAGCCTTGGTGTTTCCCAACAACCAAGTGTCTGCTATGTTGACACTGATGTTACAGTTATGGCTAAAACAAGACAACATTTCTCATATCATTCATTCTATTCAAAGAAGTCTTAAATGATGCTGGCTTGCAAATCTGATTTAAATGAATCCTGACATTTGCTTAGTGTATTCTAAAACGTGCAGGAGAAAAACCACCAACCCAGACCAATAAAATGCCAACCGTAAGGTTTCAACCAGTTAATCTCAAATTATAGAATTAACAATGCCTAGGAAAGGTTTCGGCATTCTTTCAAAACAATGGCAAATCTCCAGCACACCCACACGCTTAATTCCTACTGATTTTTAATAAGATTTAAATATGAAGATTATTGGACACCAGTCATTCCTTTTCAAGTTTGCGAATTTGAATGCCAATTCAAATTTGACCAATTTGACTATTGTAATTATGTTTTTCTTTTTAAAAAAACTTAACATTTCCTTTAGTGAAATTTCTATATTTAGTTGAGAGGGTAGCCTCTGAGAAGACAAGAACGCAAACTGTTGCATTGTTACTGGTAAAGCCCAAATGGGTACATTTTGATAGCTCCCCTTCTCTCTGCCGAACTCAACTGGACCTGCCAAAATGGGGGGATAGCCATGGTTAGGCCTCATTGTTGTGTTGCAAACATTTGTGATGGCACCTAGGTCTTCAAAAGAAAATGGAAACTGTAGCTCCCCAGCTCCGAACTTCCCTTAGTACTGCTTTGGATGTTCATGACTTCTGATAGCCTTAGTGGCTGCTGTGAGCGATCCAACTAACTGAGCAATACAAGGAATGACAGAGATAGGTCTGTAAAATTGTGGGACTAGATGTTACTAAGGGTGCCATCAGATGTTGAGACTGATCTCCCTTGAAGCAACCCTTCCATTGATGGAGGGACCTTTCAAGCCCTGCCCCCCCCTCCAAAAGAGTTTCCTTGCTGCTGGACCAAAAAAGGTCTATCTTGGAAGGAATCAGGGTCAGGCTGGCTTGTGATCTGGGAAATATTTCATGCAAATCATGCCACAAGTGGCTCAAATGACAACCAATTTCCCTATCTGACTGCACCCTTAATCTCCAAAGGCATTTGAACAATATAATCCTGTTCTGTTTAATTATTTCTCATATGGACAAGAGCGGCATTGGTTCATCCATCACCCTGCATTACCACCGAAATGTGACATGAATTTTTATCGAAATGAATAACATCTACAATAAAGCAATGGATTGGCCTGCAGAAGTACATATACTTAGAGGGCAAAGTGACAGTATTTTTGAAAAGAATTCAGGACAGACTATGCCTGTAAGTGTGGATTGAGAGGGAAATTGAACAAAAGGTGATTTAATATTGCACATGGACCTTTACTTTGATGACCAGTTTTAAAATGTCATCTACTCTGGACTGTGCTGATAAGCTGTGACAGGACAATCACTATGTAGAAAGGGGCTAAAAGCTCATTCCAGTGGGAGAAAGATGAGAAATGTTACTTTAAGTACAGTACTGTCCTATTAGCTGCCGGATTTCAGACTGTATAATGTTTGGCACAATAAGAAGATGTCATGGTGGGAGGGTAGGGACAAACAACCAGGACCTACAGCTCCATTCAAGTGTTTATCCTGAAGACATGTATCGCTCCAAGGGTGGGTGTGCTTTTGGGAGACAGATACATGCTCCCCACCACCACCCCTAGAAGACCTGCAGATCTCTTGACAAAGAAAGGCTACCAATCCCAGAAATGTTGACAGCACCTGTATAAACCTCCATGCTGAACAAGTAAAGGTCTGTAGGGCTTTATGATGTGGTAGCAATGTGGAAGACAGGTCTTATAGGGATGCTTCCTCTGTACACTGCCATTAAGAGCCTTTCTGACTTTCAGATTGAATATTGGAAAGGGGTGTCTGTGTCAAAGTGTGAACTGCCTATTTACTTAACACAAGATTTTACATGTCCAGATTTGGTATTTGTATTCTGCCATCTTCCTAACCGTGTCACAAAATGGATGCCTTGTAAAGGAATACATGTGTAGATAGATGGTGGTTATAAACTGTGGTTATATGGGATGGTGAGGGAATGAGTGCCTCAGAGAAGTTTCAAAGTATCTCCCCTCCCTCCCTCCCTCCCTCCCTCTCTTGTTTCAGGGAGCTTCCTCTTAGTTTTATATATCCCTAGATAAATCCTATGTTAATTGACATCCTGATAAATAACGGCTTAATTAGCTTCCCTCCTGGGCCCATTAGAGGCAACTAAGCAATCAAAAAGGTCAGGGCCATTAGGACACATTAGTTCAGAGGGTTCAATGACATGTTTTAAAACTCACTTACTGCACAGTAAATCAGAGTGACACACACTGGTAGTGGTTTTCTATGAAGCCAGAGAGAAGCATGCTAAAATGGGGTTCTAGATGGGTCCATGTTTGCGTGATTCTCTCCCGCTTCAAAGAAATCCTCCCCTCAGAAAACAAACCCTCCAAACATGTTCATGAATAGATGTCCACTCCCCCTCGAGCTTTCACATACTCCAGACAAGAGTCACGAAGCAAAGACAGCCGTTATGTCCTGTCCAGAGAGCATAAAGCCCCAAAACTAGGCTTTGCTTCCTGCTTGAGATATACAGTTCCATCACCCTTTTCTACTGTTTCCCTAAGATGCCAAATTCCTCAACGCTCACAGTGGGCAGGCAACAGGTTACCACCGCCAACTGCCACCATGTCACTCTAGTCCAGCTCAAGGTTGTTCAACTCTGACCTTTTGTTTTGGGACACAGATAGGCAACCTGCTACCATTCTGATGTCTTGGGTTATAGCTTATTTATTTATTTATTTATTTTAAGGCTTATATACCACCCGTCTTCCCGAAGGAACTCTGGGCGGTTCAAAACGTACAAATTGTAACAATTAGATACAACATATAGACAACAATAAAATCAATTAAAACACAATAAAAGGGTGCATGTAAACAGATGGTGGATTAAAAAAAAAGAAAATATGCATCATCATCATCATCATCATCATCATCATCATCATCATCATCATCATCATCATCATCATCATCATCAAGAGTCACCAAACGCCTCCCAGAACAGCAAGGTCTTTAATGCCTTCCAGAAGGCTGGCAGGGACTGTGCAAGACGCAATTCGCTGGGGAGGTGGTTCCAAAGTGTAGGGCCAGCCACAGAGAAGCTCTCATATACCCCAACCAATGTTTGTCAGATGGCAGTGATTATTGAAGTTAATGCCCCAAAATATACACAGATCACCAGGAAGTTTAACTCCACTGCGGGCACTCTTCTAAAAAGTGGTGGGTGAAAACACATGCCAATTTATTTCTTCTCTTTCTTAAGCAATAAGATAAGGGAGGATAGATCCTGGTTTATCAAGGACATAGGAGACTGGGCCATAAAGCCTGCTCTTGTAATCGCCAAAATTCAAATTGACAACAAATACATTCTGATCCAGAGATGAACAACTATAACAACCATTCCATGTCAAGAATGAAGGGGCTAGCACCTACTGCAGTTAATTTAGTAAATTCTCCCTGAATGCTGATACTGTGTACTGCCTGCTACTGACTGATCCATCCTTCTGTCACGTAGTAGAGATTACTAGAGTGGACATAATTTAATGGATTTTTAAAATTTGTTCTTGGTCAAGTACAACTAGCACTATTAAAAGGCATTTGAACAGGATGATACTTTGACTAATCATGCCTGCTTTCTGACCTGCTATATATTCTGAGTGTCTGACTATGGGAGTGTTTCCAAGAGAGATTCAAATGAATGAGATTTGTCAGCTTTGCTCAATAAAGGTGAATCCTTAACTATAAACTGGAAACTGAGGAAAGGCTAGTTTGTTCGGGGCTTTGTTTGGGATTTTTTGAGGAAAAAGAGAGATAAATAAAAGCTTTTTCTTGCACAAACGTAGGTGCTTCAAATAAAAGATCGACCTGTTGTTTTCAGCGAAACCAATAACAGGCCGGAACTGGTTTCGTTGAAGTGTCCTGGGCACAGCCCCTCTTATTAACATGCTGCCTAATGACTAATTAATTCTAGTAGGGGACATATATTTGAATAGTTATTGTGGGATAATGAAATGTCAAGTGAGCAGTAAGTGTGTTCTTAAACAGCTCCCAGCGTCAAATGCATGCACGTTCCCAACACCTCCACATGCCAAGAGCTGCCCTTGGCATGCAGCAGCAGCAGGAGTTTCAATCAATATGTTTTCAACAATCCCTCCCCCCTGGTATTTAATCAGCACATGCTAACTAACAGCATTATTGAATCCTGATTTGAGGAGGCTGCTTCTCCCCACCCCCACCTCAAGCCTCTCCCGCCTGTTCTTTATTTAACATGAAAGGATAGAACTCCTGGCTTTTCAAATGTGCCACATCTTCCTCTCTGCATCACCTTAGCTGCAAAAAAATCCTGAGTCCTCTCACTCCACAGATCCTGCTAGGACAATGTGTCACTTAATAATTTATACATGTCCATTAATCTGCTGCCTTTCTGGGGCATGTACCAAGCAGGAAGCAGCAGGAAGAAAGAGGAAGACAACAAGGCCAGAGACTCACATTTCACTCTTCAAAAGGTGACAGTGACAAGGTCAAACAGCTAAGGAGGCTCACACTCTGTACAGACTCTCTCCTTTGACCACGACCATCCCTAGACTATTGATCTGATGATAGAAAGGGTCTGGATTAGATTTGATCATCCTGAGACCTGAAATGAAACAGAAGGCAGCCACAAAGTTTTTATATCACAACTAAATTGATTAATTATAGCCAAAAATCCCTGCTAGCAAGCAACATACCACCAGCTGCTCTACAGCCACACAGAAGACTGTGAAACTCAACCCTTAGTGGTTGTTATGGTGGTGAGATGCTTTGCAGGCCAAACTGGTTCATGATTAGAGAAGACCAAGAGAGAATGGCAATAAGTGATCAATGTGTTAGGGATCTGAGCACCACTTCATGTATAAAGTAACTATGGTCATGTGGGCCTGTCGGCTGCTAGGTGCCCTACCATAGAAAATCCCCATTAAAATTGTCTTACACAACTCTAGTTATCACACTGCTACACTAAGAAAGACATCATGAGGAAGGCTGGTGCCTGTGGAAGAGCCAGAGGCACGGTGCTTTACAAAATGTGTCACAAGGTATTGACGCCGAGAGCTTGAAGCACTATTTGTGGCTTGAAGGTTATAAGGCGGGCAAACACGTGTACTTTACTGCTTATAAGGTTTGGTAGAAAGAGAACTTCAAGGCAATCAGGCAGAGAAAGAGACAGAGAGATTGGGACCTACTAGGTTTGGAATATGATTGATGGCAAAAGTCCAATTTCTCCACATTTGGGAGAAAAGGTTCTGTCCTCATTGTGACCAACAGTTGGATTGAAACTCACAATCCACTTACACAGAATGCTCCCAGTGGTCCCCAGTCTACACTCTTGACCCAAAGCTTCTGGTAGATTCAGAGTAAGGCTCATGGCTCTTCCATATTACACACATCACATGAGCCTTACTCTGGAGTACTGTAGGCCAGGTTCAGCTTCATGAAGGCAGCAAAGCTCATGACTGTTCTGTAAACTGCAACACTGAAGCAGACCAATTTAAGACTACCAAATCTCAAAATTCTGTCATGTTGGCTTTGTAAATAAATACAGACAGGGACACTTGTGTTAAGTATAAGCCAGTGGCAGTATTTTTTTTTAAAAAAACATGATTTAGTCTTTGTTTCCAACCAGTGTTGATCTACCACCTTTTTTTCTTTTTTGAATTCTAACATTAGGTAAAATGTCTGTGAAGATTCTTAGTCATCCATGTGAGTTTATCTGGAAGTTGAGTCATGGCAACTGGACTTCTTTTCTTCAGAAACTAAAACATTTCGCTGCTCATTCAAACAGCTTTGTCAAATTCTCAAGAAAAGAAGTCTAGTTTCCATGACTCAATTTTGAAACATTAGGTAAAATGTGGCTTATTTAAAAATGTGTGGAAAAAGCCCCATAAACACAGCCATGTAGTCTACATGCAAAATCCAAGATCAGGATTGAGTAATATGACTATGGGTTCACTAAAATATAAGATCCCCAGTTGGTGTAGTGGATAGAGTGATGGACCAGGACTCTGGAGAGCAGGGTGTGAATCCCCATTGAGCAACAGAAACTTACTAGGGGAACTGAAACTGGTAAAACCACTCCTTAAATATCTCAATTACCTTGAATGCCCCATTAGTGCCACTATACAGTAAGTGAATTCCGATTTGACAGCACCGAACACACACACACACACACACACACACACACACACACACACACACAAATATGATGTACCGTGGACCATTTGAGTCCTGTATGACCTTTCATAGTAGATGACAAGACATTACTTGGTCACCAGAAGCTCTGCAGTGGCAGGTACCTGAAAGCTTGCTCTATCTATGGTGAAATTTTTAGATGTGCACTGATAACTTTGCTCAACTACCTTTTGAAATGTATGTGGCATTTTTAAAAACTCTAAAGCTGTTAAATCTCAAACAAACAAACGGGCAGGATTCCAATGTTCACAAGACATAGAAAAAGAAACACATGTGCTTCGCACAATTTACTCTGTACAGTTTCTGCTTATAATTGGACTTTTATTATATACATCTCGGTGTTAATTGTTGCATTTCGCACTCAGAAATATGTATCTTGTCTTAATTCATAACGCACAGAATGCCTTCTGTGGGAATAGTACCGAGCCTTTTTTCTCTGAAAACTCTCTTTTAAAGGCACCAAAACCAATCTGTGCCTCCTACATGCAAGCAGGGAATAGGGCGGTGGAGGTGATGGAGATAATGCCACATTGTAATGGAAAGCAGTGTTCTTTTTTAAATAGCAGAAGGCTTCTGGGCCTGAACGGCAGTGGCAGATTGTTTGTAAGCTCAAGCCAGAGCATTTGGGAAGAATTATTCATGTAAGGATTTCTATTTTCCTGGTTAAGCTGCATGTCTGCTGCAGCTAATATGTGAGTCAAAGACCTAATTAAGTTTGCCTCTGATGGAGGCTCGTGGGGAGAAATGGGAAATCCTTTAGGTGACTTCTGGACCCTTGAACCAGATGTGATGTGATGCAGAGTGAATGCGGAGATGTGAAGATAACGCGTCGGAAGAGCCAGATGTGCATTTAATATTTCTTTCCCTACCCATCCATTCCTCTGCTGAAGCCCACAAAGGCGTGCTAATATATACCTCTGCTAATTTCAAGCGCCAGCCCCCTAATAGGACAATCTCATGTGGTAAATTATTAGCCCCGACCCAATCTGCGTGTTAAATTCCTCCTGCAAGAAGTAAATATGCTCAAATCACCAGAGAAGCTCGTTTGGATGGGGGAAGCTTTCATTAAAGGCATCAAAAACTGCCTGATTTGCATCTGATCATTCCTTGCAGGAGAAGAGAACTCTGCCAGACCGCAAGAGACCCGTACATTGGAGAGATTAAAGTTTGAAAAATTATATTAGTCTAAGGATGGCTGAAGTCTTATGCTGGAAGACAAACCTGGCAAGGGTGTGTGTGGGGGTTTTTAATGTAAATGAAAATGCAAAGTATACCAAGTTCATTCAGACTGGGAAAATGAAAGCTGCTCTCCCTGGGTGGGTGTATGCAAACTTCTCTGACCTTGTGGGAGATTGCACTCTTTGATGGGAAGAAAACCAGTGCTCTGAAGCAAAGTGTTTGCCTCATCTTGGCTTAAGTGTGGATAATCTCAACTGTCTCCTTCTGACCTCAGAAATCTATGGATACTTTGCATTGGGCCAAAGGAAGCAGTCAAGGAAGGAGCCGAGCGTATCTTTCATGATGGCTCTCGTGATCACAACAGGTGGGATACAAAATTAGATCAAAGTGAGCTCTTTTAGGTCCTCACCTCGACAAATCTCAGCAAGCCTGTTTCTTAGAATCCCAGCAAGGAGCAGTGCTTGGCAGGATCCCATGTACATCACCAGGGAGCCTTTAAAGAAAACAAAATAAAATAAAAAGGGAAAAGGCCAAGGATGCTGCTCAGCAAGGAAAGAGGGGTGGTGATGGTGTGTGTGTGTGTGTGTGTGTGGAAACCTTACAGATGCAAAGCCTTTGTGGAATGTGAGTGTCAGAGCTGTGCAAAAGCACTGCTCATGAACCAACAGCCTTCTGAAGCACTCCCCCCACCCCGCTGCCACCCCTGCCTCTGCCCTCTCTTGTAGTCCAGGAGCCACATCAAGAAGGGAAGGAGAAGAAAAAGAAGTAAATATGGTTGCCATGGAAACTATGCAAATGTTAGAAGAAGAAGGGCTTCTGTCTTGGAAGGAAAGAAGGAAAAGAGAGAAGAAAGAGACCAACTTATTAGCCTTCAAACACCCTAATGAGTAAAGTGCTGCTCTGCACAGGGGCTGCCGGACAGCATGCTGTGTTCATCAACTTCCATGGAAGCTTCCCTCTCCCTCCTATCTTGACTTTGCTGCTCTTAAGAACCTACCTGCTCTTTATATACCACACCCAACAAACTGTGGAAGGTGCTACCGAGCTTTTGCAGTAGAATAACAAATGAGCTTGGGATGCGGTGGTGGGGGGCATGGCAATTAGGAGCTGTTTGATAGTCTTCAACAGCTGAGGAGAGTCACCGGCATAAAACATGGTGGCTGGGTCACAGGCTGAGTGATGGGTCCTTCCCTGCTTTGGAAGTCTTGTGCCACTGCAGTGGACCTGGGTTGAGGTCATCAGTGAAACAGGCAGCTAGTCCAGAGCTGAACCATGTAATGGAATATGGCTCAGCTCTCCTCGAGCTGGTGCTGAAAACAGGGCAAAATTTTTGATCAAAAGGTAGCTCCTCTGGTGAAGTGCAGAAAGGCTCTTTGGAGAAGACAAGGAAGTGTTCAGAGATGTAGAGGCTGAATGTTCTGCCTCTACTGTCGACAGTAGACCCTTTCATCTTTGCATCCTATCATCTTTGGTAGGGATACCTGAGGATTTAGGTACTTGTGAATTCTATTATAAACTGATTTTGTCCATGCTTTGTGGGCTGATGTGTGGGTTGCAATGTAGCTATTCAGACATCTCCAAATTTTGTAATGCATTGCATACTGTACAAGACAGTACAGTACCTAGAAATAGTGTTCTGAGAGAAAATATGTGGAAAATATGTTTAAAGACCTTTTTAAATGCACATGTTCATACAGTAATCCCCCACTTATCACAGGGGTTAGGGATCTAACCCGACCCGCGATAAAGGAAAATCCGTGATATGCGGATGCTGGGTTGGGTTGGGACTGGGGGGCGGGGACTGTCTGGGGCCTCCTACACTTACCTTAGGCATGGCGCTGCCCCAAATGGGCGTCTACCGGGCTTACCGGGCCTGTTGGAGGCCCCATAAGTGGTTTCAGGTGATCCAGAAGGCACTTTTGGTTTTTCAGAAGCCACTTCCGGTTTGCCAGAAACCACTTCTTGGTCCTCCGACAGGCCCAGGAAGCCCGTTAGAGGCCCACTCAGGGCAGCATCAGGCCTGGGTTAAATGCAGGATGCCTCAAACAGGCCCACACAGCTTGCCTCAGAGGCCCTTGCCTTCATATACGGTGGTCCTGCAATATACCGGGACTGCAGTATATGAACCAGAAAATGGCAGGGGACGACTGGGTTTTCTTTAAAAGTAAAGATGAGGATGGACACATATGGCAAGAATACATACTGGAAATAGACTGATTCATTCATCCTGAGTCTTTAATCAAATACGGTACATTTTACAAGCTCCAGTGGCTCAACAAGCAGTGCTAATTTTAACATGTACCCTGCTTGTGTATGCCAGAGAACTGGTTGATATAAAATTACAAAAAATATTCCTATGAAAAAGTTCCAAGCAGTGTCACCAGCAGGTGAAAACCTGGGTGTGACTGTTCGATGGGTGGAGGTGGGATTTGCCACATCTTGAAACAAGACTTCCTGCACTGGCAGTGCTCAGAACTGCCAAGACAGATGATGGAGCAAGGAACAGCTCCACTCATTCCATGCGAACCTGCAATGCAACGTGCTTAACAGAGTCTTGTGCAAGTAAACAACACATCCACACATGATATCTAGTGACCCAGACGTCATCTGGACTACAAGTGGGTTACAAGAGGAGTCTGTGAATACATGGGAGAGAACTCAAAACATATCCCAAGCAGACCTCTCAAGAGAATGAGCCAGATGACACTTTACAGGTTCTAGAACTAAATAGGCATTATATTGTTAAGGAAATAGGCGTCTAAAACAACAACAACAATCAACCATATCTACATTCTAAAGATGCAAATGAACTGCTATCTTGTTACACAAAGAGAATATTTTGTATCTATTACAAATAGACATGGGCACGACTTGGCGAAATTCTCGTTTCCATTTCCATTTCTCGTTTCCGTTACGTAACGGAAACGGTAACGACAATTACTCTGCCAGAACTCGAACTCAAACCAACTAAAGAAAAATTGGGTCTGATTTGTCGTTGTCGTTCCTGGCATCGCAGCAATCGCACAATGCCAAGCGGCACAGGAAAAAAGTTTTAAAAATAAAAAAACCCAATTCCCGGGCAAAAATGAGGTGAAAATATGCCTGCCTGAGGGCACCTACCAGAGGGGTGGTTTCTGGGGGTCCCCGGCCTCCCCCTCCTCTCCTGGGCTGCGCAAAGTGCATCCTCGTCCCTCCAAGCGGCGCAGCACAGAAAAAAACTTTTAAAAATTAAAAAAACCCGATTCTATGCCTGCCTGAGGGCACCTACTAGAGGGGGGGTTTCTGGGGGGGGTCCCCGGCCTCCCCCCCTCCTCTCCTGGGCTGCGCAAAGTGTGCATCCTCGTCGAGTCGCAACTCGCCAAGCGGCGCGGCACAGAAAAAAAGTTTAAAAAAATAAAAAAACCCTGATTCCCGGCCAAAAAAGCAGGCGGAAATATGCCTGCCTCAGTGAGGGCACCTACCAGAAGGGTGGTTTCTGGGGGGGGGTCCCCGGCCTCCCCCCTCTTCTCTCCTGGGCTGCGCATCCTCGTCATCTCGCCCACTCGCGCCATGCCATGCGGTGCGGGCGGGGGATCCAAAATGGGGCGACCACAATATTTATTGAATATCACGTGGTCCAAAAACATACCAAAGCACCACAGAAACATGTGAAAATAGCTATTTTAAAACTGCCTGAATTTTTTACAGTAGTAGCAGTGGGTTTTTCTTGCAACAAAACGTCTCCATTGATTTTATTTTATTTTTATTTTTATTTTTATTTTTTTACACCTGCGCAATGATGGGCTGGCCATGGGAGTGGACCATGCAATTTTTGGAGCCATTCCACCAATTGCATGACCACTTGGCCAGGTTTTGAACGAGACTTCTGGGATGTGCCAGTCGGGCATAAAAAGCCACTAACCCTAGCCCGAACCCTAACCCTAGCCCGAACCCTAACCCATACGCCAGTACACTTTCCTTCTTAGTGGGTCAGAGAGGCACCCAGAGGTGCACCCCAGTAACTCACCCTAACCTTACCAGTAACCCTAAGCCTAGCCCTTGCGCTAACCCCTAACCCCAAGCCAGATCTGTGTACTCGCATTGCACTACAGCAAGTACACTTCCCTTCTTAGTGAGTCACAGCGGGCACCTGTAGGGGTCCTCTGTCACTTCTTTCCCCAGCCCAAGTGCAGGCATTGAGTCACAGAGGTACCCGAAAGAGAGGTGCCTCTGCCTGCTGTAACTGCAACTTAATGGTATGCATATCCAATTGGCTATGCATGCCATTTTGTAGCGGATGAGGAGAGGAGGTACCCACGAGGTGCCTCCAGGAGCCCACTTTCCCTTCATGGCGGGCCAGAGGAGGCACCAACCCCAGAGAGGTGCCTCCAGGAGCCCCCCCCCCAAAAAAACCAGTACTAACGACAGACAAAAAACCGACAAATGAAATGACAAATTTTTGGAAAATTTCACAAAAAACGGAAACGAGCCGAAACGGGCCGGCTCCGACACACGACAACTCAAAACGTTTACAAACACTCAAGAAGAGTGGCGTAAGCACCACTCCACTCACTCTCTTTCTCCTCTACCTCCTCTCTGCTCCTCCATGGAATTCTAGCCCTGGCAGACTGGTTTCTTATTGGATGGTTCCTGGGGCTGCAGGTTTAACCCTTCATTACTCTGGCTTCCAGATAATGGTTTGCCCTCTATGGCTCCTTCCTGTGCCTGAAATATGAATAACACGTTGTGGCAGCTGCCCGCCTCTGGTTAGGTTAGAATCTGGGATGAACCACAGGAGTGTGCATAGGTGCTCTGTCCACAGTCCTCTGCTGTTGTTGTTGCCAGTACCCACACCCACCCCAGCCCAGCCAGACTGCAGGCCTGGCCACAGGGAAGGCCAGATGACCTGAAACTAGCAGTACCACAAGCACCACTAGCCTGGACCAAGTCAAGATGATGCAAAGAGTAGGCCAACCTGCTCACCTCCATTCATTTCAGAACTGAGATGAGGAATGAGAAAACATGAAGAGCTGCCTGAAACACCAAGCCAACCAACTGCCACTGAAGGATTGTCATTGACCCTCCTTGCTACCTTCAAGGAAGTGGCAATTGCCATGCACAGCACAGAGGCTGTCCCAATTTTTCCTGCTCTGAAGACTCATACAAACATCTACCCACCCATCTTCTGCTGCAAAAAGGCATGTGGTATCTGTAATGGCAAAGCTTTAAAGGAACAAAAGCCTCAGGGGTGCCCATGCAGGCAGGGTGTGGGCAGAGCACAGAGCCTTGCAAAATGGAAACTAGAGCAGTGAAACAACGTTTTTCCTTATTTGAAAGCCAGCCCTTGTCTGTGCCCCCAAATAGTCATCAGCTTTAAGCTGGTCAAAGTCCCTGAGGTTTGATTAATTCCCTTTCACCATTGCACTGATTTGCATGGGACTCCAGGTAGCAACTGCAATCAGGTGAATGACCCTCTCCCTCTTGCCCCCAGCTTCTCTTTGACAATAATAACATCATTTTATCTCCTCTGCTGCTGGATCAGGACTATTGCTATGGTGCTGGTAAGGCGAAACCATCCCTGTTGATGTTCAAAAATGAGGAGAGCTGTTACCCTGCTGCTCATCAGACCTTGGAACTCCAACAGAACACGCTTCGTCACGCAAACGCAGAGGCAGTCTCAGCCAGATTGACGGAGCCCCTTTCAGACAAACCTCTATCCATGGTTTCTAGCAAGAAAAGGCACAAAGTCTGTGGTTTCCATGAGATCATTATCTTTTGAGATGTGGGAGGAAGTGAAGTCAAGCCTGACAGTTCCAGTCTATAGGGGAGATGACAGCAGACAAGACAAAGAGGAAAATACAGTGCAGAACCCTAACTATCTGTTTCTGCCTTTATGGCCTCCTGGAGGCATGCAGTTCCTTGCAAAAATGTGGCTGCACATTTCTCCAGTCCCATCAAATGCGACTGTCTTCCAGATGCAGCTGCTACACCGCTGATGTTCTCATTTCTCTCACTGAGGGGACTGGGAGTGAGCCAAGCCTCCACATCGATCCCAGCATGAATGGGGGAATCACAGGGAGCTTTATGTCCAGCTCCCACAATTTCCAGCCTTTGCCTTGGCAGATTCTCAGTAACTCCTCAGTTGAGCCCTGGAAAAGCCCTGCTGCACAGCACAAAGAAACACTGAGCCCAGGAATGGGGTGAGAGGATTCTGCTGGCCACGTCTGGGAATGCAAGCCCAGAGTCTGGCAAAAATTGTAACCTCCCCATGCTTAGAGAGGGAGAGGAGATAGAGAGGAAAGGAGGGGGGGAAATGTGCTCTCAGTTGGGTATGCAAAGCGTAGGTCTGCCAGGAGATGCCCATCTGGTGCAGCTGAATTACATCAACTGCTTGATGCACTGGATCATTGCAGGTGGGGCTCCTCCAGCTAACTACCCTGAGACAGGCCGGTAAACCATCTACAGGAAGTAGAGCCTTCACCACAGTGGCATCATGCTTATGGAACCAGCTTCCTGGGGAGCTTTGCTTGCCCTGCCTCACCCACGTTGACATTTAAGAGGCAACTGAAGACATGGCTCTTCAGGGAGGCATTCAGGGTGGCTTTCCATCCAGTGGAGTGGGAGCTGATTTTACTTGCCAATCCAACTACTGGTATCTGTATATTTGTTTCTTCTTCTTCTTCTCTATTTCAGGCAGTTTTGTGATTGCTCTGGCATCTTTTGTTTTTATCTGATTAGGGTGTTATATGGATTTATTACACGAACACTAAATATTCTGACCATCCTCAGCGATTTTGAGCCTGGGTGTATTTCCAAGCAGAGCTGTTGCTGAGAGAGACAAGCAAACAGAAAGAAGTGAGTGCTGGTAAGTTTCTGGGGAGTTTGCAGTTGGAGTAGAGCTGCTTTAAATGCCTCTGCTAATTTAAACTGCAAAGAGCCACCTCTATTGCTAATTTAAATTGTGAAGAACAACCTCTATTCAAACAAAGGAAGCAGCTAGCTGCTAGAAGGTTCCTCAAATAAAGGAAGCAGGGGATGGAGGACCCAGACTAATCCTTTTTCTGAGCGGGGTGGTGGGGTGGTGGTGGAGCCAAACTAATCCTTTCCCCTGAGAAAGGTCAGCCTCAGCCATTTTGAGCCTGGGTATGTTCCCAAGCAGAGCTGCTGTTGCAAGAGACAAACAAACAAACAAACAAACAAACAAACAGAATGAGTGCTGGTAAGTTTTTGGGGTGTTTGCAGTTGGAGTAGAGCTGCTTTAGAGATTTCATATCAAAAACAAAGGAAGGAAATATTCTTACTAGATAGAAATGTAGTAAAAGTTTAATTTTTGAGGCCAAGAATACTGCACTTGTTAAAATGGATTCTGAGGGAGCAGCTGTAGTTACCTGCAACACTTGTGCCATGTTTGCCATCTGGCCAAAGCACATGGAGAACTACACTTGCAACAAGTGCAAGCTGGTTGCGCTACTAGAAGAGAAGATCCAGCAGCTGGGAGCCCACATATCTAGCCAGCAACAAATTAAGGAGCTTGAACTGTTATTGGACAGAGCAGAGCAGACTATCATGGACAAATAAGAGACAAGGCACACTTCTGAGAAAGAAGTCACTCCACCAACTCAGAAGGTTGATGCATGGAGGACTGTGACTCAAAGAAGTAGAAGGCCAAGGGATCGCTCAGAGTGTCTCAAATTGCACAATCAATTTGAGGCTCTTTTCCTCATCACACCTCATGAGGCATGCACAGAGGAACAACTGGTTCCACCTGAGGATATCTCCCTCATCACACTTGATGAGATACAGGAAGACAAAGAACAGGACAAGCCAAACCTGTTCAGGAGGGACGGGTTGCACTTGAACCACAATGGAACTAGATTACTGGCACTCAACATCAAAAAGGCTGCAGAGAAGCTTTTAAACTGATAACTGGGGGAAAGCCGACAGGAGCTGGGCAGCATCCGGTTTGGGAAAGTGTCTACTTGAGTAGTGAGAAGGATGCAGTCATTACTGAGCAGAGCCAGGAGCTAGTCACCAGCAGTCCAGCAGAAGGATGCAAGGGGTAGGCTAATGATGCAACTGGAATCAAAAGACTGCATCAGAAAAGCATCTATAAATGCTTGTATGCAAATACCAGAAGCCTCTGGAACAAAATAGGGGAGCCAGAATACTTAGCAATAGATAAAAATATTGATATTATTGGCATCACTGAAACCTGGTGGACGGATGATAACCAATGGGATACAGTTATCCCAGGCTATAAACTGTACAAGAAGGACAGGTAGGGGCAAACAGGAGGTGGTGTAGAAGTAAGAACCCAGCTAGGAAGGCCATTGGACCATTAGATGATAATGGAAGGCAAGGGATTATTAAAAAGGAAACAGAGATTGCAGGGAGACTCATGAATTCTTTGCTTCAGTATTCACTGAAGACAGAGATCACATGCCCAAAACACAGCCTATCTTCATATAGAGGAAAACCGAAGAATTAATTCAGATAGAAATAACCAGGGAGGAGGTTCTTGCATGTCTTGTTGAACTAAATGCTAACAAATCACAGGACCAGATGGCATCCATCCATGAGTTCTCAAGGAACTTAAAGATGAAATTGCTGAGGCTCCCTCAAATCAGGAGTTGTACCTGATGACTGGAAGGTAGCAAATGTAACACTAATCTTCAAAAAAGCATCTAGAAAATTATCAACCAGTCAGTTTGACATGTGTCCCAGGTAAAGTGATGGAAACCATCCTAAAAGATAAAATTATTAGGCACACAGAAGAGAAGGTGCTGCTGAAGGACAGCCAACATAGGTTCTGCAAGGGCAAATCATGCCTCACTAATCTGTTGGAATTTTTGAGAGTGTCAACAATCATGTATAGAGGTGGGCAAGAAACAGAAAACCGATGGTTCGGTTCATTCTGTTTCAGGCCCCCATCAGTTTGGTTCGATTCGTATGAATTTTTAAAACACAATTTTGTATGAATCAAACTGAACTGGTTTGGGAGTATCTTGATGGCGGCAGCGGCGCTGATCCCGGTGGCGGCAGCCTGGAAGGCCCTGGCAGCGGCCACACTAGATGGCAGGAGACCTCGCCGCTGCCTCCGGAGCCCCGGCAGTGGCCCGCTGGGTGGCAGTGGACCACCCTGCCGCCACCTCTGGAGGCCCAGCAGTGGGTGCACTGGGCAGCGGGAGGCCTCAGCACTGACTCCAGAACCCCGGCAGCGGCCACACTGGGTGGCGGTGGACCGCCCCACCATCTCCAGAGGCTCATCAGCAGCCGTGCCGAGCAGCAGGAGGCCTCGCCGGACAGTGGTAGACCTCGCCACCACCTCTGGAGTCCCGGCACCAGCTGTGCCAGGCAGCAGGAGGCCTCACCGTCACCTTTGGAGCCCCTGAAACTCCTCACACCACCTTCGTCCCTGACCTGGACGCTGGTGGGGTGGGGGAAATGAAAAATGAATGGAACAAAACAGAAATTTCTGTTTCATTTCATTTTACTTAGAGGGGGCTGTTCGTTGTTCATTTTGTTACCTAACAGAATGAACAATGAATAACGAAATGAAATTTTTATTTGTTTCGTGCCCATCTCTAATCATGTGGATAAGGGATATCCAGTTGACATTGTTTATCTGGACTTTCAGAAGGCTTTTGACAAGGTCCCGCAACAAAGGCTCTTGAATAAACTTTCCAGTCATGGAATAAAGGGATAGGTCTTGTCCAGGATCAGCAATTCTCCAAGTGGAGGGAGGTAAAGAGTGGGGTTCCCTAAGATTCAGTACTGGGACCCCTGCTTTTCAACCTCTTCATAAATGATCTAGAAGTAGGAGTAAATAGCAAAAGGTAGCCGTCAACACTAAATTATACAGGGTAGTAAAAACTGAGAGTGATTATGAGGAGTTACAGAGGGATCTCTTGACACTGGGGGAGTGGGTAAACCAGTGGCAAATGAGCTTCAACATTAGCAAGTGCAGAGTGGTGCACATTGGACAAAAAAAAACCCAATTACATTTATAAATTGATGGGCTCTGTACTCTGTAACAGACCAGGAAAGGGACCTTGGTGTCCTGGCAGACAGCTCAATGAAGGTGTCAATCCAGTGTGCCGCAGCAGTGAAAAAAGCAAACTCAATGCTAGGGATCATTAGGAAGAGTGTAGAAAAAACGTCAGCAAGTGTCATTTTGCCTCTTTATAAATTTATGGTGAGGCCCCATCTGGAGTATTGTGTCCAGTTCTAGTCACCATACCTCCAGAAGGATATTATAGAAATGGAAAAAGTGTAGATGAAGCAACTAGAATGAGTAGGGGGACTGGAAAACCTTCCTTACTATCTGAGGCTGCAACAGCTGGGCCTTTTCACTCTTGAACGACAATGCCTACGAGGTGACCTGACTGAAGTTTATAAAATCATACACGGTATGGACAAAGTAGATAAGAAAAAGCTGTTTTCCCTATCACACAACACTAGAACTAGGGGGCACTCCATGAAACTTTTGGGTGCTTGATCTCAAAAAAATAAGAGAAAGTACTTTGTCACCCAGAGGATCACTGGTCTCTGAAACTCCCTGCCAGAAGAAGTGTTGACAGCTGTCAGCTTTGACAGCTTTAAGAAAGGATTGGACAAGTTCATGGAGAGCAAGGGTATCAATGGCTATCATTATGGATGCCCAAGGACATCCTCCGGGTTGGAGAGATAGGCAGGATATCTCTCAATGCCATTAGCGGGGAATTGTAAGCAGTGGAAGACATCTGCTTGGGAATACCCTGAAGCAAATGGGGAGCCACTGTCTGAGACAGAATGCTGGACAGGATGGGCTGTGGCCTGTTCCAGCAAGGTTGTTCTTATGACCCCATATTTTATAAACCACCCAGAGTAGTGCTGCAGCATTAATGGCAGTGTTATACTAACTAACCAACCCACTCACTCACTCGCTCGCTCACCTGCTATTAAAGCCTGGTTGATTCCAAAAAGACAAAAAGAGAAGAGGAAGATGGAAAGAAGTGACTGGAATCTTATTTTCTCCTAGCAATTTAAGAGTTTTTGCCTGGTCTACCACACATATGTTTTTCTCCCTGGGGAATAAGAGCCAACATATGGCAAAAGAGGCTGCAAAGGAGAGAAACACATGGGCTTAGGGGTGACATTCACAGACTATGTTTGGCTACAATCTGGCATAGAACTGGCATCAGATCAGTAGACGGAAGCAACAGGATTCTTATAGCTGTGAGTTTTTTTGGGCTATTTGGCCCCAAATATTTTAGCCTTTCCTCATAAGGGTGGTCCCCCAGCCAGGTAATCATTTTAGTCGCTCTCTTCGGCACCTTTTCCAGTTCCATGATGTCTTTCATGTTCTTTTATGTATGGCAGTAATACTTGGTTTGTTGGAGGCTGTTTTTCTTCTTCGCTTTGGTGTTTTTTTTCCAGTTTGATGGCTCTTTTGATTTCGTTCTTGGAATAGCCATTTGCCTGTAGGGCCCGATTCAGGTGGATGGATTCAGTGTTGAGAAATTCAGCTTCACAGTTTCAGTTTGCACAGTCTACAAGAGTTTTTGATTATGCCTCTTTTTTGTTGTGGTTGGTGGTTGGAATTTTTATGTAGGTACTGATCCGTGTGGGTGGGTTTTCTGTAGACCTTATGTCCTAATTGGAAGTCCTATTTGTGTATGACCATGACATCAAAGAATTCCCCTGCATAAGACAAGTTTCATCTTTCCCACAACTTAAAAAAAACCCAGTCTCACTCACTCTATACCCCAGAGCGCAGAGAGAACTCCTAGTTCCCTGAGCTCTTTGCTCTCTGAAGATGCCAGTCACAGAGTCTGGTGAAACATCAGGAAGAAAAACTTCCAGAACATGGCCAAACAGCCCAAAAAACTCACAACAACCATCAGACCCAGCCGTGAAAGGCTTTGAGAATAAACAGGATTCTTCTTACTTACAGCCCGAAAGGCGAGCGGATGTGCAGGAAGATTCTGCTATGTTGCTCTGGTCCCGAAGGGACTGCTATGTTCTTTGTGGTAATAGCTGTATTTTATCTATCTATCTATTTATTTGACTTTTTTACCGCCTATCTAGACCTAGGGCTACTCTGGGCGGTTTACAACATGTGATAGCATAACAATTAAACAAAGGAATGCATTTTAAAAACCAAAATAAAAGGTACATAATAAAATAAAATATACATAAATCAACAACAAAAAACGAAAATGAAGCTAAAATGAAGCTAAAAATGGCAAGAGATTGATAAAATGGAGGGGGGAGATGAGAAGAAAAGTGGCTTAAAAATAGTGCCTTACTAAATGTTTGAAGAATCAGGGAACACCATTCTATACAACCAGGTCTTCAATAGTTTTTTAAAAGTTTGAAGCGAAGATGCCAGCCAAATTTTAGGGGGTAGATGGTTCCATAACTTGGGAGCAACCACTGAGAAGGTCCTACTCCTTGTTACAACTTTCCAGGCCTCCCTCAGGGTTGGGACTCCCAGGTGTCCTGCCTGGCTGGCACGGGTGATCCTGGCAGTTCTTCTTGAGAGGAGCCACTCTGTCAGATACTGAGGTCCCAAACCGTTTAGGGCTTTGTATGTTAACATCAAAACCTTGAAATCAATGTGGTAGCGTACCGGCAACCAGTGCAAGGCTGCCAGCATGGGGGTAATATGTTGGTGCCTTCTTTGCCCTGTTAGAAGTCTGGCAGCTGTATTCTGCACTAGCTGCAATCTCCACATTAACCGCAAGGGCAGCCCCACGTAGAGAGTAGTACAGTAGTCTTTTCTCGAGATTAGAAGTGCATGAACCAGCGTAGTTAACACCATGATGTCAAGGAGGTAGATGAGCACAGCTCCTCACCACTGAGATGCCACCTCCTGTTGATTTTAGAGGAAGCTGCCGAAAAACCAGCACAACTAAAGCAGCGAAAGACATGCAATTAAACTAACACAAGGTACAGCTCATGGGGAAATGACAGCCGTCCAAAAGGGCTATGCCTAGAGCAACTGGGTTCATGTGCTTCAGGTTCCAAGTGAATGCAGTGAATTCCAGTGAATGCAGCATTTAAAACAGTACTACACTGCAGATAATCCTAGAACAGAAGATGCCAAAGAGAAGACTGGTGCTAGGCATGGGCATGATTTGCAGGATTCAGACTCAAACTAGACATCTCTGTTTCCTCTGATTGGTCCATTTCCCATCAAAGAGTGCAATCTTGTCAAAGCTGCATGCCTGTACCACTCGAATTGCAAATTAATTAAACCCCTGCTTACCTCCCAGTGACCAATCAGCAAAGTATGCTAAATGTAAGATACTTATATGAGGAAAAGCAACTGTGATGACAAAGAGATGTATTCCATCACTTGAAATATTTTATACAATTCAGAATAAAATGCAGAATAAATATTGAAGTGTTGCATTCTGTAACAGCATCGAAGGCCATCCCACTTCTGCGGAGCAACTCTTTCCACTCCACCAAGTTCAGAATAACCTCACTGCCAGGACAAAAGTGTATCTTTACCAGCTTTCTACAGACATAATGAGAACTGGCATTGTTTGGTTATAGGGATTGGAACCGGATTAAAACTGGGAGCAGGAATATAAAGAAATGGATGTATTTAGACAGGCAATATCTGCACTAGAAAAAAAGCCTGGTTATTTATGACCACCAGAGAAAGTAGCAAGAGGTGGCAAATCTTACATAAAGAATGGTAGCCCATGTTAGATAAGTGCACAAATGATTTAAAAAGTAAAACCTGTTTCTCTGGTGCCAGCAAGCTTCTGAATGTTCTAGACCAGTGGTTCCCAATCTTGGATTCCCAGATGTTCTTGGATAACAACTTCCAGAAATCCTGGCCCGGACACTTAGTGGTGAAGGCTTCTGGGAGTTTTGGTCCAAGAACCTCTGGGGACCCAAAGTTTGGAATCATTTCTCCAGGTCAAAATATAACCTTTGGAGCCCATGAATGAAGAACAAACATATGACAGCTAACTCACAAATAAACAATCAAAAACACTCCTACAGTGAGCTTCAAATATATTACAGGCTCCAATGCTGGAGGCATTCAAGAGAAATCTAGACAACCACCTGGCAGATATCCTATGGTTTGTCTTCCTGCCTTGAGCATGGGGTTGGACTTGATGGCCTTGTAGTGCCTATCCAACATCATGATTCTTTGATCAACATTAGAACAGCATATGAAAGAGCAGTTGTCTAAAATGAAATCCAATGGATCTATACCTTAGCCAAGACAATGTTCAGGCAGTGTAGCACTGTAGATGAGTATTTATTTATTTATTTATTTGTTGCATTTATACCCCGCTTATCTACATTGTGTACTCTAAGCGGCTTACAGGCGGCAATAGCCATACAAATTACAATAAAGCAGACAAGACAAATAATAATAACAGTAAACAAAATTAAAACCTTATGGCACCTCGATCACTAAGCAGTGATAAGTAAAAACAGGCTGCGATGGCGGGAAAAAGACAAAAAAAAAATTCACTAGTGAATATGACTTTGAAGTAATAATTAAAACAGTGCATTTGCTTTTTAGGGCCTGGCTCAGCCCAAAGGTTCTGACCCTATTAAAGTAATTGCAGTAATGTTGCTTTTCAAGTAAACAGGGGGTGGTGATAGACAGCTAGATAGACAAATGAGATTTTGGCTTCTTGTAGAATGTTATCCTTCCTCCTGAGATCACTCTTTCCTACCTCACAGAAATAGTCTCCTCCTCTCTTCCTCCTCCTCTTCTTTGCAACATCTTCAATAGCTGGATAGGAGATAATACTTGTCCACAGATTGAAGAAGGGAAGGAAATGGATTCTTTCTTACTTAACATTCAGACATCTACAGTGTCCGGTAGCTGGTGGTCAATTCAACGCTATGATGGCATTGCTGTCCAGTTGTTTATGACTGTTGTGGTAACTGGGCTGTGGTCAAACACCTCAGTGGCAAAGCAAGCAAATAAAAGCAAAAATAAACCAAGGAGATTTATATTAAGCACACCTACGGTAGCCATTTCAATAGCACATTCCATTTCTCACACTGAATGCCATTATTTTTCATACTTAAGGCCAACATGGAATGGAAACAGTTATGATTTTCAAACACCAATGTCTGCATAGTACAAAGGAACTACACAAACCTCTGCCTTTGGGAAACATTGATTTCTAATTACCTTAGTAGTGACCTCATCTTTGCAATGTATGGCTTTTTCTCTGACTTCTTGAGACACTGCTTGACTTTGATTCCAACCATTGGCTCCTGCTTGTTTTTGCACATTATTTTGTGAGGGGCTATTTAAAGGCACACAAAACTGTGCACATTTTTCAAAATGTATATATTTTTTTCAAGCTGGTTTCCTAAGAGAGCAAAACATTTTGTACACACTTTTCTGTAAAATGTACATTTTGAGTGTACTTCTCTGTAATATATACTGTATATATTGAACATGTTTTATTACAATTCTTTTTGAGAATATTGGGAGGTACAGTTGATGATGTATACCTAAGTTCTTATTAATACAGTCTATAGATTTGAGCAATGCGATTTTGACATATTTGTATTAAAATTAAAAAACCACAAAAAACAAACAAAAAACAAATCCCCCATCCATCTCTTTCTGATATGTCTAGGAAGCTATTATTGGACTTCTCCCTTCATTTCTTGACATTCTTACAACGCACAGTAATTTTTTTTTAACCTAAAGTTCAACTCCCATTTTTCCTTGATGCTGCTTTTCTCCTTATCATCACCATCAAATCTGTGGCTGAAATACAGGACCTGCTAATACTCTTCTGAATGAAGATAAATAAGTAGGATGCTTGTCTCAGTTGCACCCAAGTACTGGACTTATCTGCTTTTTATGCTGATGGCTTTCCATTGTTTTCCTTACAAACTTGGGTGTTTAGTGTAGAATATTAAGCCCATGTAAGACCTTCCTTCCACTTCTCTTTAGTGCTGCCAATCAAGGGACTCAGAAAGAAGTGTGTGTGTGTGTGTGTGTGTGTGTGTGTGTGTGTGTGTGTGTGTGTGTGTGTGTGTGTGTGTGTGTGTGTGTGTGTGTGTGTGTGTGTGTTTCATTAAAAGGGTAAGCAGGATATTGCCACTTCCAGGCAACATTAATGAGTAAAGTATAAGCGAAGTATGTGCATGTAATTTATGCTCCATGAAGTGTACAAAAGAAAATCTAGCAAATGGCCAAGATAATGCTATTGAAGAAGCCTGCTTCTGGTCAAACATGTTCTAATTATCTTAGCATTTTAATTTGTTCTTAATTTGACCTATATTTCACATATGTCCATATAATTTTAAACTGTGCAACACTGATACAAATGAAAGAAAAAGAAGGCTAAGACATGGAATCCAATATAGATCACTTTGCATTGCATTAGTAATGGCCACATGGAGGCTCACTGGGCTCAAGTTGATCGTGCATTCTGGTAAATTAACCTCAACATAAAACTGATAAAATGGCAGATGTCCCTGCATTGTATTGTGTATTGAAAGCTTGTCTTTCAACATGAACTGCTTCTGCACACAGAACAGAGGCAGGAATCAAACTGGTAACACTTGGCCCTGTGCTGCTTCGTGGATTTGAAAGCAGTCCCCATGTGGATTCTCTCATTTCCACATTACTCAAGATTCTATTGGCAAAAAGATGGCTTTTTCTAGCACACTCAAGAAGTAACAATCTACATACTGTATTTAACCAGGACCTTTGGCACCAATTATACCAGACGTATTTAGGGGAAGTCAACACATCTTCTCTAAGACTATAGAGGTACCTGAACTTACGAATTTAATTCGTTCTGAATGCATGCTCTTAAGTCGAACTACTCTTAAATCGGGGTACCTATCTAAGAAATTGAAAAAAATAAGTTAAAAAATCAAAAAAATGAAAAAATATTTGTACGTCAAGCAGACCATATCTAAAATGTGGAAGGCGGCAGTTAAAATGCCAACAGTTTCCTGCTCTTAAGTCGAATTGCGCTTAAGTCGAGCTTCTCTTAAGTCAGGGTACCACTGTACTTGAATATTTTTGACCCTACTCTTCTTGTCACCCCAATGGCTTCTATTTAGTTTCTACTGGTTAGAGCCAGGAGATTCCTCCTGTACTTTGACATGTTGTTGCTAGAGAGGTCAACGAGGAAGGAACCAGGAGAAGCTACCACTACTGCTTTCTTGCCCATATCAAAGGAATGGTATGAGCAAAATGTCCAAGATAGAAATTGCCAAACCTATCTTACATTAAGGAAACCCAACAACAGGAATCGAAAGAAAGAGCAACCTGCTGCCAGTACTGTTGCAACAACAACAACAACAACAACAAACAACAACAACAACAACAACACTTGAATGCTGTCAAGTACATTCTGAGTAATGAGAATCCTTTTCAGGTAGTGAATACTCAGAAGTGGTTTACCATTCCCTTCTTCTTCTTTGGAGTGCCCTAGGACTGTGCAACTTGCCCAAGGCCACACAGGCTGGCTTTACTTGCAGAAAGCACCGTGGGGTATTGAACTCCAAATCTCTGGGTCTGTCATCAGATGCCTAAACAGACTTAATGGCTGTACATCTCTAGCCTTTAAGACTACCCAGACATGAGGAATTATACTTTAAAAACAGTATGGTGACTAGGAGACAAAAAGGGAAACACAGAGAGAAATGATGATTTTGACATCTGATGTGCTGGCAGCCCAGTTTGAGAAAGGGACCTTGAGCTGTTAACCCCCAAATGCACCCCTCTCCTCCCCATCCACACACCATACACAAAAGTGGGCCAAGTGCCTACCAAGTCTGCACAATCTAGATACACCTTAGCCCTGAATGTGCTACAAGGTCACCTTGTGCACAGCAAGTAGTGACACAAAGAGACCGAAAGAAGAAACGGCCACATCCAGACTTAGCCATTAAGACCACAGCTTCGGCAACCAACATCCCCCTCCAATCTCACCACTAGCCCAAGAAAATCTATAACATAATTACATCTCTTTGACGCACGCGTGAGGCAGAAAGAATCTCGCTGTCGGCAGCACCATTCACTGCTAATTGCAATGCGCCTTTGCTAAGGGACGACTACAGAGCAATTTTGTGGAGCGCCAAACAATCAAGAGAAGGTGAGCACTAAACACTTTTGACTTGCACAATTATTCCCTCTCCCCCCCCCCTTAAAAAGAAGAGAGTCGAAAATATCCTACAAGCCCCTTCCCCTACTGTTTTATAAAACAATCCCCAGTGAGTCTCTTTATTTACATAAAGTGCTTCACAAATGCAAGAACTACAAAAAGCTACGGGAAGAGGCAGCCGCAAGACCTGTCCAGGCCAGATGAAAAAAGGGAAGCCGACATGTTGGATTTCAGGTCATGTCCTTGCATCTTGCAAGGAGCTTTTTGGAGGGAAGGGGGCAAAGTGTTTGTGGATGCAAGAAAGAACCAATTTGGGAGTGGGGGAGCTGCACAGTTTGGTGTACAACACCAAGACCTGTCTACACAGATTAGTGTCAAGTACTATGCAACTATATACGGGCATGGTGGCTCAGCGGACTAGAGCGCTGAAATGGTTGGCTGCAAAGTTGGCAGCTCAGTGGTTTAAATCCCAGGTGCCACGCAGCGGAGTGAGCTTCCGCTGTTAACCCCAGTCCCTGCCAACCTAGCAGTTCGAAAGCATGTAAAAGCAAGTAGATAAATAGGTACTGCCATAAAAAGTGGGAAGGTAAACAGTGTTTCGTGCAGCCATGCCGGCCACATGGCCACAAAACTGGCTCTTCAGCTTGAATACGGAGATGAGCACTGCCGCTAGAGTCAGTCACGACTAGCATGGATATGGATATACCTTTACCTTTACCTTTACCTTTACCTTTACCATGTAACTATAGAGGAAAGGTGGAAATACCTTCCTTGGATTTAAACATGGCTGCTGCTGCTTATCCAATGGAATATTCTCAGAGGAAGCAGAGACTGGTGCCTCAGCTCTTGCAGAATCCTGGACACCTGGTTTATTCATATATATTTAGTTAAGTATATGTCCTGCCTTTTCACCTAAATATGCCAACAGCAGTTAAAAATAAAGGAAAACAATGTCAACTGTAAGCCACGCTCCACTGTATAAATACCAAGTATTCTATCATTCATTACCTTACTTCTATGGCTACATAGAAAGGTTACAAAGAAAGATCAGAATTTGGGCCTGTGGCTCACTGCTTCCCTTGTGCTAGTTAGTAGATACGTGGGATTCAAGCTGGAATTTAATCTGACAGAGCTAAAAGGCTGTGACAAAAAGGAGCCACAGGCCAGAAACAGATGCCAGGGGAAGGCTGTGATTAGAAGAGGGGAATTATTAACTAATGTGAGCATTTGAGTGCCACCACAAGGTTCTCTCTCATCTCTGGGGATATACAAATGTGCTTGTTTGGCCTGGTGATGGGTCTCCCAGGCTTAAGCATGGGGGTCCTTTGACGTCTTAAGTCTGCAAACAAGAATAGGTTGCTGTAGACACCTCTTTGCAATGGGAATGTACTCCCACCTCCACTTATGGGCTACCTCTAATGTCTCTTTCTGGCCTCACTGAAAAGCACTGTGGAAGCATCCTCAATTTCCCAGTTTCTTATTAATTTAAAACTGCCACTTTCTCATGAACAATGACAGGGGAAATGCTAAACTAATTAAAAGGATTCCTATGATGTATCTTAGATATAGACAGCTTTCACATCTGTAATCACAAGACCAGAATTCTTGAAAGGTTCATCACAGCATCCCTGAGATAACTATCAAAATCTGGAGAACTATACTGTATTAGATCATGTTGCGAGGGGGGTGGGGAGAAATGAGTTGCAGATTAATAAACAGGACAGGAAAGAAGGAAGCAGGTACCTCTGAGGGTAAAGAGACCCAAGATCTGGCAAAGAAACTAATGGCTAAGGGTCAAAGTACATAGTGCATTATGCATGAATGGTTACTGGTGAGCTTAGAAGTGGCCACATTCTTTTTTCAGTAAAAGCAATTATGCTGGGTCCCAATCTGGACTGTGGCCATACATGACTGCCTTTGAAAAGGAAACTAATAGCCTGATGTAAAGATGCTTTTTAAGAAGGTAGCTTTATCCTAGGAACATGAGCCATGAACCAGGAAATTTCACCACAGCTATGAATACACTCATTAGGTCAGGGATTTTTTTAAATGATCTCTGAGTGCTAACTTTCCACATGTTTGTGGATATGGTATCTCTTACTTATCTTAGTCTGGGCCTCCCTGATCTGATGGACTACAGCTCCCATGAGCCACAACCAGCATAGCCTGTTAGGCTAAATACAAAGAGACAAGACAAGACAGGACAAGACAAAAATATGTGGCACACGCTGGAGATTACAGTGCAGCAGGTTGGCGAAAACCACGACAGGAAATTGTTCTAAGGGTTACTGAAAATGTGTGTAAATGGCTCAAAGAAGTATTATGTGGTAGTACAAGTCATAGAACATATGTCAATAACATAACTGTGAGTCCATACTTAAGAAGTGTTAACACTCCTCAGTCTGGACATAATGTTATTTAACCTGCAATCCTATGCCACACATGTGCTGACTGGATAATTAGAGGTTTAGGTACCAGAGATTGGGAGTTTGATTCCCCTCTGTGCCTCCCTGGAGAAAAGTCAGCCTGGGTGGTGTTGGGCAAGTTGCACAGTCCCAGGGTGCCCGCAGAAGAATGAAATGGCAAACCATAAGAACATAAGAAGAGCTCTGCTGGATTAAGCCAAGGGGCCATCTAGTCCAGCTTCCTATATCTCACAGTGGCCCCAACAGATACCTCTGAAAGCACATGAGACAACTAGATACCTGTCCCCTGATACCTCTCCCCTGCACCTGGCATTTTGTGGTACCCTCCTTAAGCCTAGCGATAACACGTATCCACATCATGGCTCGTAACCTGCAATCGAATACACTTCTGAGTGTTCTCTACTGGGAAAACCTTGTCATTAGTCAGAATTGATTTGATGGAAAGTGATTATTACTATTATACCACATATGAGCCCCACTGGACTCGACCAGATATACTGTATATTTAAGAGGACATGTAGAGGATTATATCATCAGTGCAGTTCAGTGTTGTAGAGGTTGAGCTGTAATTGTGCATGTTTGTCTCTCAGTGTTAGTATATTTACATCCATTTAGTTGCCTAATGTATGCTTGTCTAGACGAAACACATTTTTTAAAGAATGATATTAGAACTTCCTACCGCTGTAACCCAAATGAACAAGGCAGATTGATTGTTGCATTTACTTAATTAAAAATGGCTTCTTTCGCATTGAACATCTCATTAAGATGATTGAGAAGAAGTAAACTTAATTCTAAAAGTGTTGTTACAGTCACATGTGAAGTATCTGAGATTCCTACTCTTTATCAGGGAAACAAATGGGGAACACAGGGATGTCTAATTTCTCTTCCATTACTTTCCAGTTGCCAAGACAGTTTCTGAAACAGGAAGCCCAGCTGAGTGGCAAAGTCAAGACATGCTCCCCCATATAGAAAAGAGACTTCCCCTGTGATCAAAGGCAGCCTTCTCTTTCCCCAAAGGATTAATATGTTTCTAAACCCGTTAACTTTTAATTACTGCCTCAGCAAACTGGCTGAGTGCCATCTACATCTCTATTAAAATTCAATTTATGCCCATCATAACTAATTCTGCAGCCCCAGCTTTCATAACGTCCTCCTTCCATTTCCAGACAAGATGTCCAAAGCGTTGTCTCGCTGCATTAAATCTCCAAAGGTGTGCATCTGTCTTTGTCGCAAGGCTGAGCATGTTGCCTCCAAGACTGAGAAAAGAAAAGGGCCAGGCTTCTAGCAGGAAATGCTCCAAAATCTCCGTCTCACTAGTGTTATGGAGATGCTGGGTTTGGCATAATCATCTGCTCTTTGCATTTTTCACCTAAACCTCACTTTAACAACTCAGAAAGGCAGTATTTCATCTTGTCTTCCACATTCATGTAAGATGTGATCAGGTGTGGCACGCTTGGTGTGATAAGTGGCCACACATTTACCTTTAAATGATACTTTTCATTGGGAAACCTAACTTAATGAATCTTGTTGCACTGTATTTCTGTTAAAAAGTCTTTAGGTTTTAAATGTTTGAAAGATTAACAGAGTTATACAGTGGAGTGGAAAGATAATTGCTAAGCACAGATTTGAAGCTGTAGGACAGAAGTAAACTTTAACATAAAAGCTTGTATTACAAAAAAAAACACAAATACACAACAAGATAAAACCCGCAGCATAAATATTACAGAGCAGTGGGGAAACTGCTCATCTTGCCAAAAAGCAGTCCCAAAGCAAAATGGGTTCCAATCCTGTAGTTTATACATATGGCAGACATCATATAAACCAATCACATGAGTACACATAGTCAGACAATGGCACCTGGATATAATTATTCTGACCTTTTCATGTGATTACACTATTCACCCGTGTCTTGACAAATGACTATGCATTTATACACAGAAACCATTTTGAATCTATTAAATATTATATTACATACATTTTGTTAAAAGTTACATTACTTAACAATTTCTGATATCATATTTCTATTTCTCATCTGTATCGAATAAAGATGGAATGGTTGAGCCTCAAGAGTAATGTCTTCTTGTATGACAGTTGTTGACTAAAGGTTTATAAACATTGCCCCCCCCTTGTCATGTAAACTTTTGAAAGCACCTGGGGTAGCAACTGAAATTACACATCTTATATTTTTAGGTGTTGGGGGTGTACTTTAACATTCCATTCAGTGTAATGCTAAATTAGTGTAAAAATATTCCAAACATTGGTAAAATATGTGTCCAAGTGTGGCTGGAGAGTTCAGTGGCTTAAAGCCTCTGGTTCCTGAGTCAGAATCTGGTAATTCAATTCCAACAGTGCCTCCTTATGAGAGGCTGGGATCAGTGATCCATTGTGCCCTTTCTAGCTCTGCAGTTCAAAGGTTCTACAAAGAAGCAGATGTTAATGGCATGCTCTTGTGATTAGTTGGCCCCATGGAGTTGAGAGAGAAGGATACTGGAATTTTCAGAAGTGAACATGAGAACCAACCACAACCTCATCCAAGATGCTAGCCCTGGTGCTAAACGCTGGAATTTCATGGGGACAAGAAGAAACCTAGAATGCAATGAAGCAAGTTTTTGTTTTTAAAAAGTCTTTGTACATGAGCAGTTAAAGCTGTACATACGTCGGATGCATGGAAACATCACACAAAAGGACAATCCTTGAGAATGCAGGATTTATCAAACATTAACAATTAAGTATTTGAAACAGCTGCATATTTTGTATATCTTGGTTCAATCATCAATCGAAACAGAAAATGCAGCCAAGAAACCAGAAGGAGATAGAGACTTAAAAGGGCAGCAATGAAGGATCTGACAAATATCAAGTACAGGGATGTGCAACTGGAAACTACGCCCAAGGTCATCCATGCTATTGTATTCCAGATCACTATGTATGGGGTGTGAAAGCTGGCCAGGGATGAAAGCTGACCCAGAGAAAACTGATTTGTTTGAAATGTAGCGCTGGGACAGAGCTTTGTGGATACCCCAGACTGCCAAAGATACATCAAGTGGGTCATAGATGAATTCAAGGTGGAAGGCCAAAATTTTGAAGCTGAGGTTGTCCTCCTTTGGGCAGATAGGAGAAGGCAGGATTCTCTGGAAAAGATAATAATGCAGGCCATGGTGGGAAATAGCAGGAAAAGAGGAAGACCAAATATGAGATGGGCTGACTTCCCAAATGAAGGCACAGGCTTGAGTATGCAGGTGCTCAGCAAGGCAGTTGAGGAGTAGGGCATTTTGGAGATCTCTCATTCATAGCATTACCATAGGTTGCAAGCAACTTGGTGGCACACAACAATAAGTAGCACGCTTATACGTAGTACTCAGTTGCTCGTCCTATAAGCAGTTGCCTTCCATCAGCACTGACTTCTATTATCTTGTTCATGGTGCTAATGTATTTATTTAATTTATTTATTTATGTAAATCATCTCTATCTTGCCTTTCTCCCCCAAAGGACCCAAGGTGGCTTACATCAGATCCAATACTAATGTAATGTTGTCTACAACTGCATCCTGCATGAAGTCAGTGAAATTTTCCAGGGGGAGGGTAAAAGAGAGTTCTAACTAGGAATGGGGGAATTTGTTCCTTTAAGAGGAATACAAAGCCATTGGCTGAGCCATACTCTCAAGCATTCTGTTAACAGAAATGTGGTGTTAGTCCAGTTTGGCAGACAGAAGCTGACAAAAGCTTCTTCCTGGACCTGTTTTTTTTAAAAAGTTTTTGAGACAAGATGAAGAAGGAGGGTAGTGCAGTGGCGCATTGTACTGCAGGTAAAACTGTGCTCACGACCTGGGGTTCAATACCAGGTAGCAGGCTCACTGTTGACTCAGCCTTCCCTCCTTCCGAGGTCGGTAAGATGAGTACTCAGTTTGCCCCCAGCAAACTGAGTACTCATCTTACCGACCTCGGAAGGAGGGAAGGCTGAGTCAACAGTGAGCCTGCTACCTGGTATTGAACCCCAGGTCGTGAGCACAGTTTTACCTGCAGTACAATGCGCCACTGCACTACCCTGCACACTGTAATTAAAACTGTAAACCGCCCAGAGACTACTTGAAGTGGTATGGGGCAGTATATAAGCAGAACACTTTGCTTTAGAGTCGACTTTTCCCACAGGGCCTAAAGCGTATCTCAAATAATGCAAAATTGGATCCAGACCATCATTACAAATAATTATTTACTTATAGTGCAATCAGTATTGCAAATAAACATTATGATACATTTCCCTTGGAAAAACTAGAATCTTGGAGAGAGGAGAATCGTTACTTGAATAATAAGTTGGTTTTAAAAAGTGTCATTTCATAATTGAACAATGGCCCGTATTATATTATCCAGCTAATAAATAAATAAATAAATAAATAAATAAATAAATAAATAAATAAATAAATGTCAGTGGGGGCACTACTACCTATATGAACCTGAATTTGGCATTTGCACCCATTTATAAGAAACAGGTGCAGAGAAAAAATGCCTCAATTAAATGTAAACTCTGTGTAACTTCTTTTCATGTTTTCATCCAGCCCCAGGCCAGGGTTAAGAAAATCTTTGATCATGGCCAGCAAGCATGTTCAAAGAGGGAAGCTGTGCTGCAGCCGCTAAATTAGTCTGCCTGCAGTAAATGTTTCAGTGGTTCACCACTTGATTGGCACGGGCAAAGATTCCTTCCTCCTCTTGGAACTTGACCGCAGAAGATTTCACACAGAGAACACATCCCTTTTTAAATATCATCCGGCTGGAGAGCTCAGAGGATTTGGGTATGATTGGGAGATCAATTTCTCAATGGTGTCTCCTGGGAAAAGAACCAGCCTATGTGGCCTTGGGGAAGCTGCAGAGAACCAGAATGGCCACAAAGAACAAAATGGCAAACCACGCCTGAGTACTTGGAAAACCTAGGCAACGGTCGTGGTCAGTTGGCATCAACTTGACAGCATATGACAAATTAACTGAAATAGATTCTTGTTAACAAGTCCCAGTCACTTCCCTCCAAGTGTAGATTTTTTAAAGGTCAGGTTTGTTCTGTAAATCGCCTGGATGGGAGATTGGACGGGACAAGGTTTCCTAATTTCTTATTCTTTCCTTCCCTCTTGGTTCTCCCTTCCTCCTGCACCTTTTCTCCATGACAGAGCACTAGTGGTATCTGGCAACTCTCTCTTTTACACCCCATGGAAAAGTTGTATGTGGGTGGGTCAAGGGGTGAAATAGTTATCTTCCTTTTGTTCTAGAAAGGTGATTAAGACGTGGATGGGGGAAGGGAAACCAGGCTATGAAGAGGATTTTCTGCAAAGCAAACAAGGAGAGACAGAACAGCTGGATTACGCAGCAGGGAGATTGTGTCCCCCAGGTTTTTAAACCCTGTTTTGACACCAAATGCTGTTCTATGGTAGAGTGAGTTTTTTCAGTAAGTTGACAGAAGTATATTTGTGTTTCAGAAAGAGAACAGCAAGGGACCCAAAATCGTGGGAAGCCACGCCAATGGTACTCCTCTTATTTTTTAGTACAAGAGGAGGAGCAATTTGCTATTTGCTGGGTGGAATTAAAAAGACCCTCTACATGAGTTCAGAGACACTCTACAATATTGTTTCTGGTTATCAGAAAAAAACACATGGCTACTAAAACTGGTCATAATTTGTCATTTTTGCATCTAATTATATGCTTTAAAGCCAACCAGTCTTATCTCATTCCAATGATCCAGAAGTTGAGTTATGGCAACTGGACTTCTTTTCTTTGCATCAGCTTTCCTCAGACTGATGAAGCTACTTGGATGAGTAGTGAAACATTTCAATCTTACAAGCAAAGAAGTCCAGTTGCCATGATTCAACTTCCAGATGAACTCACCTGGATGACTGGGGATCTTCACAGACTCATTCCAATGATTTTAGCAGGGGTGTTAAAAGTCTGGCACATTTTGGACTGTTTGAATTGTCCTGGATTAGAACTGCCAGAGCACCCAGCCTGTATTGCTAAAGACAAAGAATTGTGGGAGTTGTAATTCAAAATATCTGAAGTGCCAAAGGCATACCATATCTGCTAGGGTGTACTTTGGCTCTTGATTAATATTAGAAATTTAAGTTTTGAAGTATATATTTTTTGAATTTCAATTACAGGTAGTCTGGCTTTTAATTTAGAGAATCCTATGCCAATAGAAAGTGTTTCATACTGCATTCAATTCACATTAATTCAGTTCAGCATATGAATGCATATTTAAGGAACTCAGGGTGGCGGGGTGGCAGCTGCAGCAGTCAACACTTCTATGATCAGCCAATTTTACAAAACATCTTCTAGTCAAAGAAAGCAGGGAAACAACATTGGTACTACTGATGATGGCAACACTAAGAAAGTTCATATGGTCCTTGCCTAGCCCTACAGCACTCCAGATGCCACTCAGCACAATAGCTAAAAACATTTTTTAATCTTAGCAACGTCAAAAATGCACTGACGGGTTTGGATCTTTTGTCTTATGCATCTCCTGCTTTTCAGGTGCCAGTTGCATCTTATAAATACTCTAAGAACATCTGCCAGGAAAGGCATGGCTACTTTACTCGCTGCTGTTTAATGTGAAGGCCGTCGCTTTCCCTTTACAGTGGCATATGATTCCACACAGTAACCACCATCAATGGAAAACACAACAGAAGAAAAAGAGTTCATTCCTCCGGCAGCAAACAACTCACTGGGGGATATTATCACTTGCTAGGTTGAATGATCAAAGGCCAAATAGGGTAAAGGTAGGGGGTCACATCTATGGGCTATTGAAACATATAACATTGCTAATGCTGTATCATTCCTTGCACTTTTCAAGAGCAAGAATAATAAAGAACCGGACATGAAAGTTTAATGACAAAGGACTGAGTGCCTTCTACTCCACAGGAAAACTTCTGAGCAGTCTGCCACATCCTGTGGCTTCTTAAGATGAAAACATACCAACAAGCCTTGGGGAAAACATGTGAGTGACTGAACACCGCATGTAGCTTTACCCAAAGTTAAGCCTTCCCCAACAGAATGGATTCCAGATGTTCTGACCATTCCCCATGCTGGCAATGCTGTTTTCCAACACATCTGGAGGCTAGCAGTTTGCAGAGGAACAAAACAGAAATAGAACAAAAGTCCTGCAGTACTTTCAAGATGAACACACACCTCCGTACCCCACTGCCTGCCAGTGGCAAAATCCTCTTGAGTTGATATGCAAATAGCATAACTTTTGCAGACAGTTCAAAAGCACAACTACGTGAATACTTTTTGAGGATTTGATAAAACGCACTTCTCCCTTCTAGAACCCTGGAGTTAGGAGCACCAAACCCTGGTGTAGTTCAAAATTTGTGCATAACTTTTATGTCCTTGACATGCAATTACAAAACATAAAGTTGATTCTCTCTCTCTCTCTCTCTCTCTCTCTCTCTCTCTCTCTCTCTCTCTCACACACACACACACACACACACACACACACACACACACACATTTGTGTACACACTTACCCTGACCTCTGATAACTTTCTGGCATGCTCCAGCACCCTCCCTGGCTGCCACCTCGAATGGCTGTGACAGGAGAGGGGGCTGGCTGTCCTGTAGCCATATGACCACTAGGATCCTCCACATGCCAACAACAAGGACTTAGGTAAGCCTGAGACCTCCTAAAGACAAATAGCAGCACAGCATTTATTCAATATGTTCAGATGTACTGTATTTAATGAATATGATTTTTTTATTTATTTACTGAAATATGTATTGATTTATTGGGGGAGGGAAGTGTGTGTAATAAAAACCATGCTATTTAGATCTGCACAGAAAGGGAGCTGTGTATTCTCAAAATTGTAAATAATTGTCTCTGGCATCAGAAGCACACCATTCCCATGGTAGGTCAACGTACGCCAGGTATTTGAGGGAGCATCTCCCTCTGTGTACCTGTGTATTAACATATGCTCAAGTAGCTCATCTATGCATCCTCCTATTTGAGAGATACCCCCAGATCTGTCTGGTACCAATATGCCAGTATCTTTCTAGTTAAGACCTACCAGTTGATCCAGGTTTCTGGATATCAACTAGCTTGCTTTTATTTGAATGCCTCTGGGAATCTGGTTTATTATTTTATGTCAATCTGCATTTGAATTTTTAAACTGTTTTTATCAGCAGGATCTTTTAAATATTGAATGTGTATGTGAAAACACACACACACACACACACACACACACACACACACAAAACTAGAATATTTTGCAGAGCATAATTCACACAGAGCAGTGAATTATGCCCTCTACTAAAGTCAAGCGGGCAGATTAGTTCAATGACAAAGATTAAGAGAGAACAAGATAAGTTTCCATTTTATTAGCAACATCTGCACAAAGAAAAATTATCGATCAGCTTTAATATGCCATCTCTCAGCCCTGGACTGCTTGTAAAACGAGGCAGTTTTCCAGGGATCAAGTGCCAGAGCAGTTGTATGGGTTTCAGAGGCACAGGGAAGGTCAAGCAAGGAGACAACTGCGTAGGCTCTTGCTGTTTCTTACGTTTTGCTACAGGTTTGGCATTCATCGCTGAATTGCTGAAATACTATACTGTGTCACTTTTAAAATTAATATTAATAGGTTTTTAAAATACTTTTCTCGGGTCCCATTAACTCATACTCTGATCTCGGCATCTTTAAGGGGATGTACTTGTTCATGGTTGTGACAAGTTTGGTGCCACATCAGGAGAAAGAGAAAGAAGTGGAATCAGAGTGAGCATATTTACCTGTTTCAGACAAAAGAAGAAGCAAAAGCTTTCACCTCATGGTTGGTCATGATTACTTGGAAATTCACAGCAGACAGCACAGGCGACCCACTGGTCTGCAAGCTTCTGGTCACAAATCTACAATGAGGTGATCACTTCAGGCTCAGGAAATGCCATGCACTGGGAGGATTTTGTTGTTGTTCACAAGTGAACAAAGGCTGCAAAGGCAATGATGGGGGAACAACAGAAGGCTAAGATGTTATTAGGAGCCCCTAAACTGTAGACAGTGCAGAATGCGGTTTTAAAATAGAATTTGGAACAAGGACCTCACCGACATGAAGGAAAATAACAAACACAGAAAAAAAGAAAAGAGATTGAGTAGCAGAGACAGCTAAATTTTATGTGGTATTTAGGGCAATACTATGGAACACCTCATCACACATAGGGTAGGAGTAAAGTGGATAGAGGGAAGCTCTTCTCCCTCTCCTAAAATACCAGAACTAGGGGACATACACTCAAATTGAGGGCTGGGAGATTAAGAACTGACAAAAGAAAATATTTTTTCACCCAGCGCGTTGTAAGTCTATAGAACTCCCTGCCACAGGATGTGGTGATGGCATCTGACCTGGATGCCTTCAAAAGGGGATTGGACAGATTCCTAGAGGAAAAGTCCATCACGGGTTACAAACCATGATGGAGATGTGTAATCTCTAGGCTTTAAACCAGGGTGCTTCAAGGGCCAGATGCAGGGGAGTGGTATCAGGAGACAGATATCTAGTCTCATGCGCTCCCAAACGCATCTGGTGGGGCCGCTGTGAGATACAGGAAGCTGGACTAGATGGGCCTTGGCCTGATCCAGCATGGCTCTTCTTATGTTCTTATGTTCTTATGTTCTTATGTTCTTACATCCTAGTTTGCCATCTTGCCTATGTACAGGCAGCCCAACAGCTTAATAGTCCTGATCGGGACAGCATGGTTTCTCTGTTTGTCTGGACTGGCAAACCACCAGGAACCATAGTTTTATATAAATATGACTACACACGTGTGTGCACGTGCACATACACATAAGGTGCCCCCCCACATGCTATCTGAAAAGAGACCAAGATTTCAGTGTCGTAAATTGGGCTGAAACTGATTCGCAAGAAAGCTGCAGAGAGTTCATCACAGAGTGTGAAGCTCTATAGGACTCAATGGGGAAAGGTGGCAGCAATGGGTTGTGATGATGATTACAACTCAGGATCCAGGGATGGATTAAACATTAAGCACAATAAGTATGTGCTTAGGGGCATCAAGGGAAGACATCACAGAAATTTTCCATAGCGGAATTTACCATGGTCCATAGGCCATATGGTGCAACAATGCAAATGGTGCTACTGAACCAGATTCTGCAAAATAATAATAACCTTTATTGTCATTGTACAACCACTGTACAATGAAATTGGCTGAGCTCCCTCCCTCCCCCCCCAACACCATCCCACTAAAAAGCCATTCAATCTGATTTCACACTGTGTGCTTGCTGCACAACTCACCAGCCCCACGAAGACCCTACATTGAATGAAAATATTAATACAGATATATACAATAATAACAATAGCACTTGGTGAGTGTAGACCTCCACCAAGGTTTATGAAATCGAAGGGGGGATTCCCCCATAAATGAAACCAGTGGAAACATTGCAGTCAGTTGTCCACTGAGAATAAGACTGTGCGGGTAGCTGGTTTATTAAGTGCTTAGGGTAGTGTTGGCGAAACAAGGTGGCACTCGGAGCCCTTTCTGTGGACATCGCCCCTTCACAGCCACCTGTATTCAGGTTAAATTGCTGTATTGGCACCTTGCAAAATATTAGTAGGTTCTGAATCGCAGTTTGGGCACTTGGTCTCTAAAAGATTTGCCATCACTGTCATAGGGCCTCTAAGGGTCTTAATCCAGCCCTGCTGGGATCCTATGGTAGTGGTTTGATCCCAGATGAAGGGGGGGGGGTCATGAGGCCTTTCAGATGAACTCCCCATGGAACTGGGAGGCACACAGTAGAATCCAACTCTATGCTAACAAGATGAGCCACGGAGCTGCTGGCCTCAAGGATGGGTTCACTCTTCTGACAAAGAGCACAGAGGCACAAAGGCTCTGAGTGGGTTGTGGATAAACTAATTCAAAGGAATCAAAAGCCCAACTATGAGGAAAGAATAGGACACTTCCAGATGTTCCTGCCTGAATTAAAGCTAGTAGGTAAAGCATTACAGAAGCCATACTTGCCAGATGGAGTAGCCACCTATTTTGGCCTATTGATCTACCTGGAGACATGGATTCCCCAGGATTGGGGCCACATTACCCACTAGGGCTTTAGGTCAGGAAATATAAGGTTCCTTAATAGGCTGCTTTGGTTCCAACGTGAAGGTTGGAAAAGCACTTTTGCACATCTTGTTTTCCATACTGTGCATGCTGCAGATCAGCAACTCCTCACAGTTCAAGTTAGGTGGGAAAAACATTGGCCAAGGACTTGACTTGTGATGACTGTGAGAATCCCGGCATGCTACCATCAGGATTTTTTTACTTCCAGCTGCCATACGTCCCTGCTCTGAGCAGTCTTTCTCAGAACAACCTATTACTATACACTTGACACAATGCCAAGAAAAATAGAAAACACAAACTGTTTTTGTGTAAACATCACTGTTGAGCTCCCCAGTAACAGTATTATTGAGTATTTTAATTTGGCTTCATTTACTATGGTGCTTCTAAGCATAAAAGAAGGAAGGTAGAGTTATTCTATATTAACTAACTCTAGAGTAAAAAAGAAAGAAAGAAAAGGAAAAATGTGATCGCTGTGCAGAAACAGGCTATGGTGGCGAGACTGTGCAGGTGAGGACAATGAATGATCTGAAGGTGTACCAGACTTCAAATCATTGCTTTCTCTCAGTTTTCATTTGACATTTCAGTGTTTGGTTTATAGTGTCTAATACAGGGCAGGAAAAGACATGTCTCAACAAGAGTATCCAAGGCCCTCTCATTATAATGGGCCTAATCCAGGCAGCCATGACTCCCATTGTCTCTGCCTCTTTGAGATGATGAACACCTATCAGCTTCCCTCCCCTCTGCTGAACTCTCACTTATGCTGCAATTAGGAGAAGGAAGGGAACAACAGAGGATCTATCCACTGTGGTCTTTTTTCCCTTTTGCAACCTCAGTGGGCTTCCTAAGCAGCTCCCTGCAGGTGGACCAGAGGTGGCTGTTGGCTAACACAAATACCTTGGCCTTCTTGCAGTGAAAGCAACCACCATCAGCCCACCACAAGTCTCATACAGGTAGTCTGAATGTCTTGGCAAAACGGCCTGGCAATCAAGAGCATTGGTGTGATATCTCAACTAAGACATATACGAGCAGTGCTTCTATCTTGCTTTTTAAAAAATTAAGTTTCCCCAGTTGAACCTCTGAGTCAACCTGGCAACCAACGAGGCCTTTCTCAGCAACTGTCACTTGGTGACACTGCCTGCTTCCTGGGGTCCTAAAAGTGAGGAGGCGTTGCCGTGGCAGCAAGTTGCATTCAGGTTTGATGCCGGCAAAGGGGGAAATAGCTTGTCTAAGTCTGAATTATTGATTGAAATGGAGAGGATGACACATTCTCTCTCTCTCTCTCTCTCTCTCTCTCTCTCTCTCTCTCTCTCTCTCTCTCTCTCTCTCTCTCACTCACTCACTCACACACACACACACACAAACACAAAATGCAGAGAAGCACTTGGCTTGATTTAAAGTCAAGCCTCAAGTGGCGGTGACTCCATGACACTTGCTTCTTTTCCAAATTACCATCAGGGCCTGACTGAAAAATAATAATAATAATAATAATACCTTTATTGTCAATGTACAACATGTGCACAATGAAATTGGCTGAGTCTCCCATGCCCACCCCCACCACCATCCCGCCCCCATCTCACTGGCAACCACTCAGTCTTACTGCACCCTGTGTACTTGACACAGAATGCGCCAGCCCACAGGTCAGTTCTTCTATACTTGTCCTGGGATTATTTCCCATTCAGCAGTCTGACAGCCCATGGATAAAAACTGTTCTTCAGTCTGTTGGTACGGCAGGCTATACTACGATATCTTCTGCCTGATGGTAACAAGGTAAAAAAGTGCTGACCGGGGTGTGAGTCATCCTTAAGAATTTTTCCGACCCTCCTGAGGCAACGATCCCTAGCGATGTCGTCCAGTGCACTCAGGGGACAGCCCATGATATACTGAGCTGTGCTTACCACCCTCTGTAGTGTCTTCCTGTCAGCAGCTGTCAATCCAGCATACCAAACGGTAATGCAATATGTGAGGATGCTTTCAACTGTGGACCGGTAGAAGGAGATAATCAGTTGTTGCTTCACTTTGTTCTTACGCAAGACCCTAAGGAAATGCAGTCTCTGCTGGGCCTTCCTGACTACTTTGGTTGTATTAATTCCCCAGGATAGATCCTCACTGAGGTAAACTCCCAGAAATTTAAAGGAAGAAACTCTCTCCACAACCCCCTGGATGTACAATGGGGCTAGTTCCTCTCTCTTCCTCCGGAAGTCCAGCACCATCTCCTTTGTCTTGGTAATATTTAGATGCAAGTTGTTTTCTAGGCACCATGTGGATAATTTTTGGACCTCATTCCTGTACGGTGATTCATCTCCCCTGTAATAAGACCCATTATGGTGGTATCGTCTGCGAACTTAATAATCACAGTAGATGGATCAGATGATACACAATCATATGTGTACAGTGAATACAGGAAGGGACTAAGCACACAGCCCTGTGGGGAGCCGGTGCTAAGCTTCAGGGAAGTAGATGTGAAAGGCCCAACCCTCACTGTTTGTGAGCGGTCCCTTTCCTTGATCCAATCACAGATGGTACCAAATCAGCCAGCTTTTTAATAAGAATGCTTGGTAGGATGGTGTTAAAAGCTGAACTGTAGTCAATGAAAAGCATCCTAACATAATTTCCAGGTTTCTCCAGATGACTCACTGCAAGGTGTAAGGCAGTAGCTATGGCATCATCTGTTGATCTGTTTCTCCTATAGGCAAACTGATGTTTATCAAAGTCTGGTGGAAAACATGTTTTAAGGTATTGGAGAACCAATCTTTCAAAGCATTTCATCACTACAGACGTTAATGCAATAGGTCTGTAGTCATTTAGGCAATTAACTGCTGTTTTCTTTGGGACTGGGACAATGGTAGCTGCTTTCAAACATGATGGAACGCAAGCTGTTTGCAGGAGATGTTAAAAATTCTTGTCAGAACCCCTGCTAACTGATCAGCACAATTTTTTACCACTATCCCCAGGACCCCGTCTGGGCCTGCAGCTTTACTGGGATTCACAGCCCTCAATGCAGCTCTCACTTGATGTTCATATAAAATGAGTGGCTGAGAATTTGAAGACTGGCAAGCAGGTACTATGGGGCCTGGTCTTTTAACCTCATAGCGAGCAAAGAAAATATTCAGCTCCTCTGCCAGTGAGGCATCAGCCTCAGCCATGTTCCTCATCTTGCCCCTAAAGTTAGTTAAATGCTGCAGTCCTTGCCATACTCCCTTTGTGTTGTTATCAGCTAAGTAGTTCTCCACCTTTTGTTTATATTTTTGTTTTGCTGAGAAAGAGATGGAAGAAAACTTTCTTGACAGGTCTCTGAGGTAGGATGGGGAGAAAAAGGAGATAAGGGTGCTGAAAACTGAGTTACTAGTAAATGATAGATAAATTATCGCAATCAGACCGGAGGGTAATTAACAAGCGATTTGAAGAGGGAACAACTCTACAAATGCATCAGTAGCAACTAGAGGAGTTTTTCATCTTCACTGTGCCAAGACAAAGCGGTAACAAATTAACGCAGAAGAAAGAGTGCCACACAAATTAATACACAAGTGCTTTTAGCTTCCTATTTGAAAGCTGATTTTTTTAAAAAAAATACAACACATTGGAATCCTTGAGGCGTGACTGTTAAAAGAGGGAAAGTACAGGGAGGGGGATGAAAAGGATTTGCGGCCATGTCATCAACGTTTTGTATATACTGTACAGTTAGTTTAAATCACACATGGCTATTAAAAGATGGTAAATTGTGCTGAAGGCCAGTAATCCCCATACCAAATTATTACTACAGCCAATTCTCCATGTTTTAAGCTTTTTTGAGCCACAAGGTACAATCGTAGAATCACAGAGTTGGAAGAGACCTCAAAGGGTATCCAGTCCAACCCCCTGACATGCAGGAATCCCCATCACAGTAATCCTGACAGATGGTCATCCAGCCTTTGCTTTAAAAAACTCAAAAAAGAAAAGAAAAGAAAAGAAAAGAAAAGAAAAGAAAAGAAAAGAAAAGAAAAGAGAGAGACTCCACCACCCTCCATGGCAGCTTATTGCGCAGCAGAACAGCTCTGTTAGGAAGTTCTTTCTAATGTTTAAATTGAATTTCTTTTTCTGTAGTTTGAAACCATTGCTCCAAGTCCTACTCTCTGAAGCCATGGAAAACAATCCAGCCCCCTCTTCAATATGACATCCTTTCAAATATTTAAACATAGCTGTCATATCTCCCTTCAGCCTTCTTTTTGTAAGGCTAAACATTCCCAGCTCCCTAAGCCGCTCCTCATAAAACATTTCTTCCAGACCTTTAACTGCCCTGGTCACCCTCCTCTGTACCCTCTTGAGGTTGTCAATATCCTTTTTAAATTGAGGCACACAGAACTGGACACAGTACTGCAGGTGGGGTCTGACCACAGCAGAATAGAGTGATACTATCACTTCCCTTGATCTCTAGACACTATGCTTCTGTTGATGCAACCAAGAATCACATTGGCTTTCTTGGCTGCCACGTCACACTGCTGACTCATGTTCAGTTTGTGGTCCATCCAGACTTCCAGATTCCTTTCACGTGTACTATTCTCCAGCCAGGTGTCTCCCATCCTACATCTGTGCAATTCATTTTTTTACCTAGACGCAGCACCCTACATTTTGCTCTGTTGAAACCCATTCCATTAGGTTTGGCCCAGCAGTCTCATGTGTCAAGGATCTTCATTCAGGTACCCATGACTTTGTCTGTCATTCAATGTATATTCAGTCACAAATGCTGACAACATCCCTACAGTAAACCACTTGTGTACAGAAAGAGTGAGAACTCTTCTCTGGATGCTTAGGCCTGCAACTTCCACCTGTTCCAAAACAAGTGTGACTGATATCATGAAGGACCATGGGAGCGGTAGTCTGAAACATCTGGAGAAAGGAATGTACTCTTGGGGGAATCAAATGGGGAAGAGAGATCAAACAGATATAAAATATCATAGCAGAATTTATGGTTTCTGAAGCCAATGAAGCATCAAAGTCTGTTCTGCTGGGATCATCACCTTTAATTAATAAATGGTCCATTGTAATTCTCTCTATATAGAATACAAAAGCCAAAAGAAACAAAAAGCTTCCATTGAATAGAGGAAGGAAGCAGAACGAAAGTGATCTTTGTTGCCCCTCAAAGAGGGTCATAGATTGCTTTCTTTCCTTCAGTTTCTACATGTCTTGAACAGTAATCCCCCATCACAGGGGTTAGGGACCTGACCCAGGATAAGGGAACATCCATGATATGTGGAGGCTGGGTCAGGTTGGGGCTGGGGTGCCTATCTTGGGTTTCCTGCACTTTACCCAGGCCTGGCGCTGACTTGAACAAGCCTCCTACGGGCTTCCTGGGCCTGTTGGAGGGCCCAGAAGTGGTTTCCAGTGATCTGGAAAACACATCTGGTTTGCTGGAAACCACTTCTGGGGCCTCCAACAGGCCTGGGGAGCCTGTTGAGGCCCATTCAAGGCAGCACTAGGCTGGGGGTAAGTGCAGGAGGCTTCAAACAGGCCCAAGCAGCTTACCTGAGAGGGCCTTGCCTTTCATATATTGCAGTCCCGCAATATACTGGGACCGCAGTATATGAACTGCAGAAACCAGTGTACTTGTACTTGATCAAAAAGAAAAGAAAAGAAAAGGAGGTTTCTGGCCCAGGTTTCCCAATGGTTTGAATGTCACCACCTCAGGGTGACTTCCCCAACACACACACAATAATCTAAGGCCCAGAGAGTGTTTGGCAGGGGAAGGAGATTCCCCTGCAAACATTTGCTAGTATTGGGAGAGATGACCAGACATTTCCCATTTTACTTCTTCCAATAGGTTTGGATTAGCGGACTATTCAGAACCAAGCACTAAGGAAGCTTCAGCTGCTAGAGGGGTGTGCAGGGCACTTCCAGGAGTGGAGAATGAGGTTGAGATGTGAAGCAGTGAACTTACCCGTTCTAATAAACCAGCACTTAAAGCACACCTTTCACTTCACCCAGTTTATTTGTTTGTTTTATTTGTTTGTTTGTTTGTTTGTTGGAATGCCATCCACTACCCAAAAGTCTCTGGGTGGCTCACAATCAAAGTAAACAATTCAGATAATTAAAACATCAAATTGCAATAAAATTAAAACAATAAAACATTTAAATACAATAAATACAATATATTAAAATACAACACTAAAATCACCATCAGGACCCACAATAATCAGTTAAAAGACTTCTGGAACAGGAATGTTTTTACCTGGCGCCGGAATGTCATCAATGTTGGCGCCAGGCGGGTCTTGCTTGGGAGGGTATTCCACAATCTGGGGGCAGCTGCCGAAAAGGCCCTGTTCCTACAAGCCATCCCTTTCACCTCCTTGAGGGATGGCTCTTTCAGGAGGGCCCTCTGTCTGGATCTTAATTGCCAGGTAGGTTCATATGGAAGGAGACGGTCCTTCAGGTATCTAGGTCCTAAGTCGTTTAGGGTTTCCAATAGGTTTGGATCAGAGGACTATTCAGTTGTCAGGTTGGTCTTTTTTTCTGCCTAGCAACTGCCCTGTCCTGAAGCAACTAGGCAGTGTAAGAAAATGACTGTTGTGAAGACCTGGCAACATTTCCACATTGTGGGCGTGCACGCCTTTCCCGGTTTTCTTCTGCAGAGAACTTAATCTATTCAGCTTAACCATGAGAAGATAGAAGAGTGGATGTGATCAATTTTTATAAATATTTGAACATGGGAAAACCACAGCTTCGTAGCATGCTGTTCAATCTTGCCGACAGAAGGCTAACAAGTTCCAGTAGCTGAGAGAAGTAATTGGACACGCTTAAAATAAGTGCATTTCCTCCCAGTGACAGTAATTAAAACACTGAAATTGCTCACCCAAGGAGGTCGGGAGGGCTTCCAATCACCTGAAGTCTTTAAATGAAGGCTGGATGCCTTCCTGAAAAGGATGGCTTAATCAAGCTGGCATGAGGCACAGGGCTGCAACCTGCAGGGCATTGTGTCCCAATGGGTTTTCATATATGTGCACCGATTCTGAGGGATTATTATTATTATTATTATTATTATTATTATTATTATTATTATTATTATTATTATTATTATTATTATTATTATTATTTGTTGTTATTGTTGTTGTTGTTGTTGTTGTTGTTGTTATGCACCAGAAATAGTCATATTTATTGTTTTTTTTGGCTCACCACAGCTCCTAACATGATAAATAATAAAAAGGGAACTGGGAAACTATTTTAAGGCTTCCCCCTCTTATAATATTACACTATTTCAAAAACCACCTATAAAAACCAAAGCCCAAAGTTTGGATGTCTACCAGAACCTCAAGTGGGCTGTAACCAGTTTTTCATCCTTTGGGAAAGAATTCCAGATGGTAGCTGCTATACCTTTTTCACCAACCTTGTCTCTCAGGGTAGGTAGTGGGTATGAAACCTGAGGATGGTCCAACACGAACTTTTTCTGTGGAAGAGATTTTATATTGAGAAGTACAGGTACTTAGAAGTTTGTACCAAGATAATGTCCCAAAGTTTCATGGCAAGATTGTTCTTCATACAAGGCAAGTTTTCGTAAGGTTAGTTGAGCAGTTTGTAAACAGCTTGCAGGGGGCTGGGGGGGGGGACTCCTCCCTAAGCAGCATTTTGGAATTCATCATCCACCTCATCAAACAAGGAACGCCCAAGCCATCTGCACTCCCACCAACTTCTTTTGAAACTCAGTGTTTCTTTTTTGGCTGATAATTTGGCTGAGGTGGGTGGGAAGGCAACACAGTTGATCCGCGACGTTGGTGAGTCCGGGTTTGGAATGTCTCCACCTTATGGTGGGTCACAGGGACAGGTTTGGGGTAGTGCTTGTGTACCGTGCTCCCCGCGACCCTGCACTCTCCCTTCCGGAGCTCTCCGAGTTCATCTCGGCGGCACTTTTGAGGTCCCCCCGCCTATTGGTGGTGGGGGATTTCAACGTGCACGCCGAGGTTGGGCTGTCTGGAGTAGCTCTGGAATTCATGGAGTCCATGGCCTCCATGAACCTGTCCCAATTAGTCATCGGACCCACTCATATTGGTGGACACACCCTGGACCTGGTTTTTGCCTCCTCGTCGCGGGGTTTTGATCTGGGGGTCGGGAGATTGCTGGCCCGGCCCGTGTCATGGTCGGATCATTATCTACTGACTTTCTCTCTTGCGGTAGCCACCCCGCCCCGCGGGGAGCTGGGCCCGTCTATCTGGGCCCGCCCCCGGGGGCTCCTGGACCCTGCGCGGTTTTCGGAGGCCCTCGGGGATGTACCAGACGGTTTGGATGACGATCCGGCCGACTCCCTAGCCCAACGCTGGTTTGAGGAGGTGGCTGGGGCTGTCGACCGGATCGCCCCCAAGCGCCTGATCCGATGCCGAGCCCGCTCGTCCCCTTGGTTTACCGAGGAGCTACGGGCGATGAAGCAAGAGCGGAGAAGGCTAGAGAGCAGATGGCGGAACGCTCGGACGGTTCAGAATTGGGCTGCGGTTAAGGCGTTGAACGGTCGCTACTCTCGTGCGATAAGGGCGGCTAGGAGATCTTTTGCCACCCTGAGAATTGGTGAGGCCTCGAATCGTCAAGCGGAACTTTTCCGTGTGGTCCGAGACCTCACCAATCCCGCTCCGCCTGGGCCTCCTCCTAGTGATTTCACTAGTGAGTCATTCGCAGCCTATTTTAAATCTAAGATAGAGGCCATCCGTTCCGAGTTGGATGCCGGTTGCCCTGATCCGGCCCCTGTCATGGCCAGTGTCGGGCCGCCTCGGTCGCCTCGGTTTGTTGAGTTTGGGCCTGTTACACCGGTGGATGCCTCCAGGGCACTGGGACATTGCAGGCCTGCGGCTTCTCCGTTCGACCCTTGCCCTTCCTGGTTGATTAAGAGCGCAGGGGGGAGCATGCCGAAATGGGCTTCACTGATTGCCTCAACCTCCTTCAAGGACGGGATTTTTCCCAGTCTTTTGAAGGAGACGGTGGTGAAGCCCATTATTAAAGACCCGGCTTGGCAGTGGACGATCTGTCCAACTATCGCCCCATAGCCAATGTTCCCTTTTTGGGCAAGGTGATCGAGCGAGTCGCCGCCCTGCGTCTCCAGTCGTTCCTGGAGGAGAACCATGTCCTGGATCCTTTCCAGTCCGGGTTCAGGCCGCGTCATGGGACCGAAACGGCCCTGGTCGCTGCATGATGATCTGTTGAGGAGGGCTGACAGGGGTTGCTCTACCCTGCTGGTCCTTCTCGACCTGTCAGCGGCTTTTGATACCGTCGACCACGGTATCCTGCTGGAGCGGCTCTCAGAGGTTGGGATTGGAGGCCAGGCTTTTGCCTGGCTCCGGTCCTTCCTCGGGGGTCGCACCCAGCGAGTGAGCTTGGGTGGTGAGTTGTCGGCTCCTGGACACTCTCTTGTGGTGCCTCAGGGGTCGCGCTCTCCCCAATGCTCTTTAACATCTATATGAAGCCGCTGGCTGAGATCATCCGGAGTTATGGAGTCTGCTGCCATCAGTACGCTGATGACACGCAGCTCTATCTCTCCTTTTCCACCTGTGCAGTGGAGGCCGTCGGAACCCTTGATCGCTGCTTGGCTGCGGTACTGGACTGGACCAGGTCTCACAGGCTCAGACTCAACCCAGGCAAGACCGAGGTTATGTTCTTCGGGGGCTCGTCGGAGGGGTACTGTGGCCCTCTTCCCAGTCTGGATGGGTCCGCCCTCCAGCTGGCGCAAAGAGTGAGGAATCTGGGCGTCGTCCTTGACCCGGATCTGACCCTGGAACCTCAGGTGTCAGCCGTGGTCAGGTCGGCCTTTTACCATCTTAGGCTTATCGCCCAGATTCGCCCGTACCTCGATGAGGGCTCCTTGAGGACTGTGGTACAGGCACTGGTCATGTCGAGGCTGGATTACTGCAACGCTCTCTACATGGGGCTTCCCTTGAACCTTGTTCGGCGACTGCAGCGGGTCCAGAATACGGCCCAGGCTGGTGGTTGGTGCGCGTCATTATGACCGCGCCACCCCCATCCTGGCTCGCCTACACTGGTTACCCGTTGCCTCCCGAATAAGGTTCAAGGTGTTGGTTTTGGCTTACAAAACCCTCCATGGCTTGGCCCCGGCTTATTTGGCGGAGCGTCTCTCCCGACAATTAAATCCGGCCCGACCCTCCCGAGCCTCGGTGGCCTTATCACTGCGGACGGTCACTCCGAGGGATGCCCGTAAGGCTAGTACTCGTGGGCGGGCTTTCTCGGTAGTGGCCCCATCCATCTGGAACAAACTTCCCAGTGATTTACGGCTGGCTCCATCGCTGCAGGCATTTAAGAGGAACCTTAAGACCTTCCTCTTTCGAGAAGCCTACGGCGATGTCTAAGGTCCCACTCTGGTTTTTTTTTTTCTTCTTCTTCTTCTTCTTCGTTCATATATATTTTTGGATTTTATAACCCCGCCTAACTATTATTGTTCATTGTAGCTCTGGTATTGCTTGATTTCCTTGTGTTGTTTTAATTGTGATGCTGTGAACCGCCCAGAGTCCCCATCGTGGGAATGGGGCGGTATACAAGTGTAAATAATAAATAAATAAATAAACAGTCCCATGGCAGGCCTCCATCAGAAAGCTACACAGGATTCAACATTGAACCACCAAAGAAGATCAATTTTGGGGAGTAGTTTCCACTCACCCCACCCCCTATAAGCTCTCTGTATGCCAACTGTCAACTTGCTGCAAGACTATTTGCCTGGTATGAACAACAACCATGGATGAAAGTTTGGGACTTCATCTTGGTGCACAGCCAGATTGAGATGAATTATCATTGAAAGCTGTCTACCTACTTGATCCCTTTAGTGGACTAGTAAAGCTATTGCCTACTCTTGCACTTGTGTGTGTGTGTGTGTGTGTGTGTGTGTGTGTGTGTGTGTGTGCGCGCGTGCGTGTGCGTGTGTGTGTGTGTGCATGTAGGACTGCATAAAGATTTTCTAATTTTTATTTTTCTTAAAGAAGTGTGCAGTGATACAGAAATTCCCACTCCAGGTTGTCTTGAAAACCATTACTGTTTCTCACCAAAGAGGTAAAACACAGCTTCACCTCTTTATCCCTCCCTCCCTTCAAACCAACCCACTTCACAGTGATCTGGAACTACGTTGAAGTAAGGTTAGGCTTCTTCAGCAGCAGGACTTTGTATTCTGAGGTTGTGAAATCTTTCAGTCTGGATTTTGTGGCATTTTGCCAACTCCCACCTGACAAGAGTTAAAAACACTGTTGTTTTTAATTGGGTGTTGTGGTTGCAAAATGTCTGCCTTTCTTCCAACATGGAAATTTGTGTGCATCTCTCTGTGTATGTTCCCTCTGTAGGCACATTTTATTAAGTTATGCAATCTAAACAAAGTGACCATACTGTATTTGTACACATTTTGCAAAGACACAACATTTTAGTTGCTCACATTTTTTACATAAAAATCTTAACAGGACAGAGGAAGAAGAAGAATACAACACTTGCATTCCCTATTTCTAATGAAATGGGGGAACCCCATCAAATATCATAAACTCAGTATATTTGTAAACAAAATTGATTAATGAGTATATATTTTTGCATCCCTAGCCTTTCAGTGTGATGCTTCGTACCTCTTCTGGAAACTAGTGCCTTTTTGTACAGAAAACCCCCTAAATGATCATCCTTCATGTTTACCCTGTAAAAAAATTCCTTTACATCTGTACACTCAATTTGTTCCCAAGATAATGGGGATGGGGGACAAAACTCCTCCCAATAATCACATTTTACCCCAAAAAGCCCTGCCAAGAATAGTAAAAAATCACAATTTTATTGGGATCAATCAGCATTTACAGTGTGGAGTGGGTGCTGTATTTCCCCTCAAATCACACAGAATTCTTCCTCAGATTGGATCTCAATCTCCCTCCTTGCTCTATAGTTGGAGGAAAGGATATTATTGATGTCTGTGGTCTTGCTTACAGTAAATGAAACAGCTTCTGCAGCCCTATTCAGTTAGGAGCCTCTTTTGTGCTTTGTACAAAAGATCTCTCTTTAAGCCCTGGCCTTCAGGGAGGGAAGGAGGGCTGGAAGTTCTAGCTTTGAAAATAAGGGAAGACAGCTGTCATCAGATAGCAAAACATTCATTAATGTCAGTCTCACCCATTCACAGAAAAAGCCTTGACATTAAGGCCAGTACACACATTTGTTGAACTGAAGTTCAGAAGCTACAGCCAAGTGGAGCTCAAATGAAGAACCTTTTTAAACAGTCCCCTTGAAAGACTGTACCTCATCAGGATTCCATCTTGGACAGGGGCTCAAGGTGATTTGCTTTTGCTTTTGCTTTGTTTCAGTGTCCTTGTTGGCAAACCAATGATAAGAAACTAGAAACCAGACAGAATAAATTGACCTCAGTCAGCAGGACCTGCCTGGCCTAATAAATGTGATGTCACGAGGACCAGGGCTCTTTCTTTCTTAATGCAAAGCTGCTTCAATGTATTTGAGAATGGTCAGCTGAATTTTGGGGGTGGGGATGGTGAGATGATTGCTGAATTAGCAAATGCAGCATAGAGTGGGCTTTGTTGGAGAGGCAGAGTTAATCTGCCTGAATGAGACCCAGATAGAAATTGCCCTGAGGAATTCCTTCCACTCTGGCTTTCACAATTCATGAGCTCCAAGCCCATCACACGCTGGCTAGATTAACTGATTGATTAAGTCCCTCATGGCGTCACTCTGCGCTCTGGACAGCAACTTCCTGCCCTCCTGGCTTTGCTAGACTATGGAAAATGTCACACTCCTTCTCTTCTGTGTGTGACCTTTGCAGGCATCAAACAATTGAAAGCCCTTCCACACACACCCAGCCCACATTTTCTTAGCCAGGAAATAAATTGATTAAAGACCAAGAGTGGTCCCCGCATGGAGGCTGAGAGCTGCATATGACACCATGGCCCAAGGGCTTTTGTTACCTGTAGGGAAAATGGCAGGCAGCAGCCTGCAGGGACAAATCTCCGGAGGGGGCAGGAATCTTCTCTGCAATGGTTGACAATCCCCACCTACCATCCCTGAGAGTGGAAGGAGGAGAACAGTAGTGATACATACCTGTATTCCAGGGAGAATTTGGTCAGCTCTTTGTTGTCATGCAGCCACTTGAACTCCAGGGGCCAGCTGCCTTCTGCCATACAGGTCAGGACCAAGCGGTTCCCTTCCAGATGGACCTGGCTGCGGACTGGCTCCGTCTTGAAGTATGGGGAGACATCATCTGAAAAGAGAAAGAAAAGGAAGGTTGGGTCTGGGCCGTGTTAGTTTCCACACCTCAAGAAGAACCACTCCGGGCCAGACAAATTGTGTTTCTGCATAGTAAAAATGCCCTGGTTATATACCACCTCCTAGTGATTAAAGCACTCTCTGGCTGATTTACAGTTTAATTATGCATCCCACACCTTGTCCCTCCCCTCCAGCAAGGTGGGTACTCAGTTGATTGATATCAGAATGATGGAATGTTGAGTCAACTTCTTGCCAGTCACCTGAGCACAGGATTGAATTTGGGTTGTGAGCCGAGTATTTGCTACATTAAAGGTAAAGGTTCCCCCCGCACATGCATGCGAGTCGTGTCCAACTCTAGGGGCGGTGCTCATCTCCATGATCAAGCCGAAGAGCCAGTGTTGTGCAAAACTGTGGCCATGTGGCTGGCATGGCTACAAGGAAACACTGTTTTACCTTCCCACTTTTTACGGCGGTAACTATTTAACTGTTTGCATTCACATGCTTTCAAACTGCTAGGTTGGCAGGAGCTGTGGTTAACAGTGGGAGCTCACTCCGCTGTGTGTCACCCGGCATTCAAACCAGTGAGGTGCTGACTTTGTAGCCGACAGTTTTCAGTGCTCTAGCCTGCTGAGCCACCACACTCCATCATTCGCTACATTATTGCAGCTTAATTGCTGTGTCACAATATCTGTCCAAGAACTCCTGGATTACCCAAGGTTGGGAATCACTGCTTTACATGACATGATGTGGTGAGATGTTTTGGAATGTTGTGTGAATAGAAAGCTATAGGGCAATTCTGGAATGATTCACCTTGTGTTGTTTCCAAACCTGCACTTGTCCCCCAGCCCCCCAGCTCCCCAGATTAGAGGAGTCCCAAACTTTGTGATTAGAAGTCTCTAGCTCATTCTATCTTAAGGGAAATACATTAGCACATAACCAAAAATGACAACAAATGCAAGATGAGTGTAAATTCAACTCAAGGGCATAAATTCCCCAGCAGGAACCCATGTGTACTGTTTAGCAGTGCATCTCATTGGGTCATATGCCTGTTATTAAACTCCAAGAACCATATACCCCAGGCTTGTCCAAACTTCGGCCCTCCAGATGTTTTGTACCTCAACTCCCACAGTCCTTTGCCACTGGCAATCTAAGCTTAGAATTCTAGGGAGTTGTGGTCCAAAACATCAGGACGGCCGAAGTTTGGACATGCCTTATATACCCAATAAAAGGTTTTCAGGGAAGATGTGGCGAATAATAGCATAATATGCAACAGAAAGGCCTGTTTGTGTGAATATTGTCAAGAGGCCTTGCCAGATGTCACCTAAGAGATCTTAAAATAGGATCTCCTGCTGCTTTTAACAATACTAAGAGTAGAGAGGGGCGGGGGAGATTTGGGGCAGTATGATTATTTCTGAAAAATCTTTCTCCCTGTTGCAACAGGAATAAAACTAGTATCTAGAGCTGTTATAATAGAAATATCATAGAATCATAGAATAATGGAGTAGGAAGTCCATCGAGTCCAACTCCCTTAATGCAGGAATCCAGATCAAAGTGTGGGGTTGTTACAAAAGGTGAATGTAGCATATAAGGCTGTTGGGCGGGGACCCTCAAATTCACAATTGGGTTATACTTTTACTGGGACATATCAAAATGTTAAGAAAGAGTTCATCCCCACAACTGTCCAATAGGGAGGATGTTGCATAAAGTAGGAGTGTGGACAAAAATGCTGGGAAAGATCAAACCATTGTCTATAATGCCCACGTTTGGGCACAATACAGATATTTGCTTCTTTCTGCAGGTATCAGGTTGCACCTATGATCCAGTGACCAAACAGCAAAAGCTGAAGCCCACTTTTAAAAAAAAAAAAAAGATTCCCACTGCTTATTCAGATTTGCTCGCAACCTTAAACAGAACAAGTTGAGTAGCCATGTAGCCATCACAAAAACCAAATACAACAGTAGAACAGATGATACCTTTAGACTACTAGAAAATTAACAAAAACGTTGCTAATATTTCAAGGGAGAAACCCCCTTTCTCAAAGCAGTACCAATAGGTTATAATGTGGCAAAAGATGGATTTGCCAGTTATTTCTTAAATGTAAGGTCCTTGGAAAGATGGAAAAAAAGCCAGGCAGTTTCTTAGTTGAGGCTCAGAGATTGGATGTTTTTAGGCTGCATCAGAAATGAAGGGAGGGAAGTGTTTCTATTGTCCCAATCTTTCCAACAAATACACATGTTTTGCAGTCAAACTGAGCAGTGCTAACTGAGTTGCCCAGGTTTGCAAGCATGATTGCTCCAGATTACTTAATGATGGCAAATGAAAGGATCTAACCCAGTTAACTGCTCTTTGTCTAGCCAACATGATCAAAGGAGAAGAGTGATGTTTGGTTTCCATGGCAAAATGTTTAGCACAAGGTCATCCAGATTCTGCTTCAAAAGGAAAACAAAGCCTTTGTTTCTAAATAAAGAACCACTCTATATGAGATACATATTATATGTGTAATGCATTTAGAGAAGAAGGGACAGCCTGCTCATCATGCTCCTCTACTGCTTTTATGAGCTGGATTCTGTCCTCAATTATCATCCAACTAAGCTGCTGTTACTCCTGTAGAAGCAGAACGGATCTACCTTCCACAACACATGTACCATCATTAAGCCTAGCAGAAAGCCTGTGCCAGATATTGTTCATTAACTCATTGGAGTTGGCTTGGAAATAAGACCCACCTGCCCACCCCACAATGATGATCAACAGGATAAAACCAACAAACAACAATGATGTAGCATGATAGTTGCGCTAGATTCCTGTTACTGCTGGTCCGCTTTCCCAACTGGTGTGCCCTCCAAGCTCTCTGGGACATGTCTTCAGAACAGCACTCCTGTTTGTTGCTGGGGCAGAGGAGAGAAAGCACATCATCTCATTTACAGAGGATAGTCTTCCATATCAAGAGCTGTTAGACCTCTCTCTCTCTCTCTCTCTCTCTCTCTCTCTCTCACACACACACACACACACACACACACACACACACACACACACACACACACACACACACACACACACACACACGTGTGTGTGTGTGTGTGTGTGTGTGTGTGTGTGTGTGTGTGTGTGAGAGAGAGAGAGAGAGAGAGAGAGAGAGAGAGAGAGAGAGAGAGAGAGAGAGAGAGAGAACCTCTTTTTGGAGAGCCTGATTTAAAAAGAACCATAAAGTGAGAGATTATGAGCCTTGAAGCTGACTATCCCTAGGGAGCAACTGAAGAGCAGACTCATCAGGCATACAGGTCACCTAGTTACAGGTGAGATATATTGTACTTATGTCTAATTCTTCATATCTGCATATGAATTAGCATATGCAATTTAATGCAAATTGATCTACTCTTCTGTTTGGATGATATGCAAGTGGCCACTCCAACCTTGCATAAGGCAATGACTCACAAGAAAAAGTGTCAACACCTAGAAGAACAAATGGAAAGATTTCCAGAAAAGTGGAGAGGACTCACGTGAATCCCTTCTCCACACATCTTTAAAGTGTTCCCAGTTGTTACACATAACCTTAATTTGAGTCAAACTATCTCTTATTTTCTTTCATAGTTTTGGAAAACGTTTACTTTTTACAAGCTTGATAGCCAGATCAAGCTGACACAACTAAAGATGGCAACAAATAAAAACATGAATCATGATTTTAGACAAATATTGCTGATTTGTTTAATATTTGTTCCTTCATATTCATCACACCTAGAGACCCTGATGAATATGAAGGGATAAATATTTCCCCTTTTATTCATGCCTTTGTCTAATTTTTAAAAAAGGTAGTCCATGGCTGCTAGGGTGGTGGAAGAACCCCCAACCCCTCCAAAATAACCCCATTGATTCTCTAACTTAACTGAGGTGGCCCCCGGTGTCCAGGTTGCCACCACTACTGCCATTTTGGAAAAAACAGCTCCATAGACTCTATAGGAAGCTGTACTATCCTTTCCCAAGATGGTGGTCATTGTTTTACTGAGGGCAAAAAGAAGCCACCAGCATTTACTGATAATGAATAAAATGTAAAGTGTAAGCTCTTTTCATTCGATAACATTAGGAAGGAACTGTTCCTGCTGTGTCTCAATGGTAAAATGCATTGTTCTACAATGCCAGGAGGGAACACCACCACAAGAAAGCCAGAAGTTAAGATGAAAAAGCAACTGAGGAAATGATTGGGATTGTAAGTACGGTACTACTGTCCTCAAGTGAAGGAAGGGACATGTAACCCAGGTAAAATATTGGTTCTGTCTAAAGGGGTGGGACTAAGAAAGATATTTGAATCATAAAGAACAGGAGAACTGAAGAGGCCAGAGCTGCTATTGCCACTTAGATTGCTGAGGGTCTTGCCAACTTGCTCTATGCTCAATGCCTATATTTTTGTGTTGGAGGGGGCGAATCCACATAGTGAATTCATGAACTGCGTACAGCAAGACCGATAATTTATGTTAGGGTTTTGAAGATTCCATACATGGAGCTGATTCTTCTAGGCAGTGGACACCTTACCCAGTTGAAAAAATATTTTAGGCTTTTATCTGAATTTGAATTCAAAGGGAAACGTGACACAAATTGTAGCATTTTTTTGTTATAATTGCTCACGTTGTATGTTATATAACAGAAATTGTGGTTGCAAGGCTCATCAATAAATATCTATATTAAGACGATACCTATTAGAACTTGTGTTATAGACACAACTGCTTTGATTATACTGCTTTCAAGGTAGGGATGTTTTAAGGCCTTAGCCAAGGCCAGCTATGCTGTCATTCCCTGGCTGCAGTCTTCTCTCTTATTCCTCTTATTGGCTCCTGTTAACTCACCTCTGCCATGATTAGCTCATGCCCACAATTCACCAGTAATTAACCTAGACCCCAATTTTCTCTCCTTAAATATTAGGTTGTTCAACTTTCCGTTCCCCCTCGCAAGCACACAGACCCCTCCCTTGGTCACTGGAGTTGCTAATATGAACCAGAAAGTCCTCCTCTATTTTTAGCAGGCATTTTTGGGCCCAATGAGGAGAAAGCAAGCCACCGATTTCTCTCATCTGTGGTTTGGGCAATGCTGGAATGGGCTGGGTTCACTGTTATTCTGTTTGGTTGGCATGACTCCACAAACCATATTGAGCTAAATACGGTAGTTAGCAACCAGCTGACTCCCCCTGATGGCTTTAGGAAGGAATTTAAAGCCAGCCATTCCTGCAAATGTGAACAGCTGTGATTTTTTAAAAGACACCCAATAAAAGATGGACAACCAAGAAGCTGAGCAATTGTGAAAGCGATTGTATTATGCCATTGTTCTCCAGGAATACATAGGTCTATGAGGCATTATTTCAACAAGCAATGGCAGTAATGTGCAACATGAAGGCCCATATAATTACTACCAAGGAGCAAAATGTCTCACTGTTGTGAATAAGTCCGTAAGCCTGACTACATGTTTTTCTTGAACACCTGCTGCTGAAACAGGTAGAACAGAACAAACATTTCCCCATCCAATGTACCATTTTCCTCCACAGCCATTAAAGACCATTGCGCTTCATCGTAGGCAAACATAAACCTTGCTCGCCTTCCCCAGGGATTACAAATACCTTCACACCACAAAGTAAAAGGTACTACAGCTTCACCAAATTTATCGCCACCTCCACATGGAGGACCTTGGTTCTGAACAGAGAAAGCTGTACCATCCATGGACACTCTCTAAATGAGTTGAGGTGCATGGTCCTGACTCACATGGTGAGTACACATGGATATGGGAGTTGCCTCCTCATCGACACTCATCCCCCTCCATGTGTAATAGGCTGTTGAAAGAGGAAATGAAGGGGACAAGGCAACAATGCTTCATCAAGAGACTGCATGTGCATGTCCAATGCCTGAACAAGGCAGCTATCTACAAAATACAGATTTCCCCCTTTCCCATGCCAAAATGGACAGATAAATTGGACTCTCCATGAACCAAGTGAAAGCCCAATTCAAGACCAAAACGAAACCATGACTACACACATGCTCAATGATTGTACAAATTTGTCTTCAGGTTACAGATATTTCCCATGGGACAGCAGGTTGGGTGGGCTCTGTCAAATCACCATGCTTGGTAAAGGGAGCTGAGGCATAGGCCGGGTTGTACCTGGGTTCTTGTTTCCCTTGCATGTGCACACCCACACACCAGGGAATGGAACCCACCTCTTGTAATCTAACACACCCGCACTCCTCCACACTTGGCATTTTGTGTCGTATTGTCGACAAGGACACCATTCTGACCCTTCTGCTGCCCCTGCGACTACCTGAGCCATTTAGTAACCATATCAACAAGAGCTTAAAGCCCATCCAGGATTTTTCTAAGCTGCTTTGGCTTCCTTTATTCCCAGCTGGTTTCTTAGCATTTTAAAACCTTGCTGGGCTTTTAAGGTAGAGGGTGGAACAGGGTTGGAAGAGTGTGAAGAAGAAGGAAACAACAGAAAGCAGGGACTGCCATTTTATTTGTTATACAAAACTGGATGTTGAAGTGCACGGCTTCATTTTCTGTTTAACAAATGGAATTCTTTTTTTCCCACACATCAAAACCACATTCATATTTCCCAACAGCTTTCAAGTGTACTTTGAATCACATTATTTTTTACCCATACCATTAAAAAAAATCCCAGCACCCACCTCAGCTTTAATTCCCAGCATCAATTTGCTATAAAACAATAACATTCCAGGACCTGTGTGATTAAATTGTTCTTTTCATGTGGGACCAATTCAGAAAGTGGCTGGGGTGGAGGGAGAGATCAACCAATGAACACCCCCCCACACACACACACAGAGCGAGGAAGCACAATGTTAAAAGAGTTTAAGCTTTGCAAGCCCCCACACAGGGCAATTTGCTGTGAGGTACACATTTATATTTTATTGCTTCTCTTGTCCTCTGGGGCTTTTTGGAAGCTGAACAAACTCCGGAGTGTCAGCTTCAAGGGAGGAAAACGTTTGAAGTGCACACTTTACTCCAAAGGTATTGCAAGGGTTAGGGATCTGACAGTCTTCTGAAGAGAAAATAAGAGTCAGAGTAAATCTTCATTTACTAATGCATTGCCAGGTTGCCATAGCATTTTAGAGAATAAGTTGGTGACGTTACTTTTTGGGCCACGGTGCCAATATTCCTCTAGTTAGCACAGCCAACAACCTTCTTGTTTGTAGGATTCTGGGAGATGTAGTCCCCCTCCCCCCAAAAAAAAGCCTTTTTAAGTTTGGAAGAATACTATAGAAATGATGTTGAATTAAAGAGCACTTTGGTAACACAGCTGATATTCCAACTTTTCCACACACCATTCCCATCTTCCAGATTTTGTGCTGCATCATCCTGAATTCAAACTTCAAATAATACAGCCACATCATTTTTGTATGACCCCCCATATTATTCCAAGTAGGCTTCTCAGTCAAGTTTCCAGTTTCTACTGCCTCCCCCATACTTGATCCCATGTCAAAATGCTTGAGTCTTTGGTGTTTGGTTTGCAGGGCATAGAGCAAATGAGCGCACAGATCTTTTCCCTTAAAAACAAATAAATCAGCTACTGAATTTTTCACCATTGAGAAATAAATGGTTGAAGACACTGCAAGGAGAGCAGCAAACAAGTTGGCTGCTGCTATAGAATGCTGTATTCTTTTTCGAAAGTACTGCTAAATAATGTGTTACAAATGTGACAAGATAATATACTCTAGTACAAACCTTTGTGAGGCAGTTTACATTTTTATTGACTAATCTATAATTGAAGATAAAAGGGCTTTTAAACTCACCCCAAAATGTGTTGCTTTTGACATAAACTACATGATATGCCAAAAGCATAAGCAAAGTTTTATTTTACAAGAATTTAAACACCAAAAGTATTTGTAGAATTTCATATTCTGTCCAAATCTGTCCACACTCAAGTCCATTAAATCTTCTTCCAGTTTAAAAAAAGAAGGAGGAGGACAAGTACTCTTAATTTTATTGAACTGAGTAAAACTGATCTCTCTCACAGAGCCGTAGCCAGGATTTGAAGCGCCTGGGGACAAAGTTCATTTTTGCGCACTTCCTGCTGCCCCCCCCCAAATCACACCCACCCAGCAATGGGGGGCTGAACCCTGTGGATGTGGGGTGGGTGCATATGCACCCCCAGCTGGAGGACCTCCATCTTTCCTGGATTCAACCTCAATCTATTCGCCCTCATCCACCCCAGCACGGAATCCAGGAAGCACTCCAGAGATGAAACGACATCCACTGCAGATGGAAAAAAGGGATATAGAGCGTCTTGATGACATTAAATCCCATACCACTTGATGACTTCCCCCAGCGGCCTCATATAGATGTTAAAGACCATGGGGGAGATGACCGACCCATGTGCACCTCACAATTGAGGGACCAAGGGGTGGACGTAATCTCCTCCAGCTGTACTCTCTGGGGATGGTCCTCCAAGAAGGAACAGAACCACTGCAAAGCAGTGCCTCCAATGCCCAACTCAGATAGCTTCCCCAGAAGGACACTGTGGATGATGGTACCAAAGGCTGCTGAGAGTTCAAGAAGGACCAACAAGGAAGATTTGCCCCTGTCGGCCTCCCTCAAAAGGTTGTCATGCAGGGTAATGAATGTGGATTCTGTACTATGGTGCAGCCTGAATCCTGACTGGAATGGATTGAGGGCTTCAGTTTCATCCAGAAGCCCCTGGAGGTGATCTGCCACCCGCCTTGCTAATAAATGGAATACTGGCGATGGGCCTGTAACTGTCAGTTTGGTCCTTTGCTTTCTTCTGAATGGGCCTAATGAGTGTCTCCATGAGGGCAGGGGAAACTCTGTCCTCCTGGAGAGACCATTAATTATTGCAGTGACCAATTCTGTGGTAACTGGCCTGGCTGTTTTTATAAGCAAGGTCGGGCAAGGGTACTGCCATTAACCAAAGGTTTAGGTCACGGTGGATGGCCTCCACTTTAAATTTTAAAAATGCCACAAATTGGTTGTTGGAAATACTAAGGGGAGGCCTGTCATTGCGACCACCCTGGCTAGATCATGGGCTATATGAAGCAGCTCAGCCTGATGGTTTTGTGCTACCCTTATCCGGAGAGCGAAGTAAGATCTCCTCGAAAATCTCTAATCTTGGCTGAATAAATGGTCAACGCAATCTTGACGGCAGATAAATTATAATCCGTTGGGGCCCGCCTCCAAATGCTCTCTAGACCACTTCTATTCCACTTCAAAGCCCGAAGGTCCAATATTGAATAAAAGGGAGTCCAAGTTTGATAAACCAAGCCTATACTGGAATTCTGGTATCTCAATTTTGAATGGACAGTCAATCTTTCTATCAAAATTAATTTCCATACCCTAGATTCCCAAACATTCAGTGAAATTTCTTCCAGCATTGGGCTATTATTTGTCTAGCTGCTACACACACACACACAAGTAATTAGCTCTTTATGGTGTAGCAGTGCATCGGAAATTAAGAAGAAATTCATTACTCTGCTTTCTCTTCAGATCACATAAATCTTTTGCCTTTTACAGTGTACACTTAAGACGCAGAGTACTTCTGGACTGTTGATCCTACATTCATCTACCTGCCTCATTTTAGATGCATAGTAAATCAGTAACATTTATTTCTTTGGATTTTAAGGTCCCAGTATTAAAAAGGTAACCCACTTAGTTCCACAGGGCCGCTGAGTCTGTATTCTCAATCTGCAACTATTCCTATTGTTTCACATCCAGTCATCCCGTCTCACACAATGAAACATCTATTCCCACCCCCCTTTACCATATAATAGTGCATTTTTACTATTTAGTGCTGCACTGTGTTCTAAGTTCAGAGCCAAGGGAAAGGTGCATGCGGACTGTGGCATCAATATGGAATCCTTCTAATCCATTCTGAATTGGAACTTTTCTGATGTTTGCATAGTTTTGGTACATGTTATACACTGAACACCACTGTTCTGGTGGACATAGGTTTCACATTTCAGCAGATGGAGAAATGTTAACCATTAAAGATGGGTAGAAATCAGAAAAATTGTGATTTGTTTTGATTCACAATTTGCCAAGGTCAACGAATCACAAAAACTAAATTTACAATTCTTTTCCAATTGTTTTGAGCTGTACATTTTTTCTCTAAAACCCTATAAAAATGATCTCCAAGTCACCTGAAGACACCAAATTCACAGAAAATCTTCCTGTGACTCTCCCCTGAATTTTGTTTTCTGAATTTTGGGTTCCTGATGTCTGAGTTTTGTACCCCCAAAGAGCCCCTCATAGGAAAGTGCCCCCAGACACCTAGATAGATCAAATTTCCAGGGAAGTTTCTGATGAATCTTCTCTACAATCTCTCCAAATTTAGTGAATATTTGGTTCCAGATATCTAGGTTATATGCCCACAAAATGGGGGTCCCATAGGACAGTGCCCTTTAGGAACTGGCTTGGGGAAACCCAAACTTCACAAACCTAGCAGAGCGTGTAAAATCAGGGATAGCTTCCCTGGAATATTGGTGTCTCTAGGTGCCTCAGGGGCCATTTTTAGATCAACAAATCCAGTGAATCAAAAATAGCTAAAAATCCATCAATTCATATTCATTTTGGATATCAATTTGTACGAAAGCGAATTGAAAAATTAACAATTTTTGAACGAATGTTTGCAATTCATTTTTAATTCATTCCCATCTTTATTTACCATGTAATAATAATAATACCTCCAAGTCCCCTTCTGGTCACTTTATCAAATAACAGCATACATATTATAGAAAATAAATCACCAGTATGTATATAGTGTATATATGTAGAACAGATATAAAAATGCACCTATTGCATTTATTTCATTTTTATTGCACTTGGGAGATCTTCCAGATCTAAAATGAGAGGTTTTTGCAGTTTGGAGGCTGCTCAGTTCCCCACAAAACTGGCCACACAAGCAAAAGGATAACGTGTGGGCCATTGTTTGCTGCCAGCAACCACAGAGCTGATGATTAACAATAATTAAAATAATGATACAATGGCAAGTTGATTCCAATGCATGGCAAATCCTTCCCGGAGTTTTCTGGGTAGAAAATACTCAGAAGTGACTCACCATGCCTGTCTCCTGGTGGCACCCTGGTATAGTACAGCTTGCCCAAAGCTACACAAGCTGTTTTTTGTTTTGTTTTGCTTTGTTTCCTGGAAAGACACATTGGAGAATCAAACCTGTTTCCACAGTCAAGTACCCAGCTCACAACATTTGTTATGTCCTGTGATTTCCTAGTGGGAAATGACAGACCTGTGCTTCATCAGAATGATTCTTTTTCCTGCCTGGACTGGAATTCAAATGTTATATTTTAAACTGAACCTGTAGCATTACTCATTGCTTCCCATCTGTCAAGTTGTCGCTATTGTTATTTATGTTCCAAATTCACCTGTACCTACAGTAGTTGTGTTTCACAGCATTAAAGCTTTGTATTGTCCTTACATGCCGGGACTCCAAACACAGGGAAATACTCTCTAATTGATTTTAATAGCCCATTCCAACATTGCATCTGGGGAACAGATATAAAAGACAAAGCTCAAGAACACCTCCTTGCCACTTAGCATACCTAAACAATTCCTGTTAAATTTCCACTGAAAAAGGCCCTTTAGGAGTAACTTTTGAAACTAAATTTGGAAACGGTTACTTCCCATACCTAAGTAACAGTAGTAATGCTTGGTACATCTAAAACTAATTTTGCAGCTACTAGTTGCCACTATGTTCCTTATAATTAATTACTTTAGAGCTCTGGTTTGGAAATCTAGGTTTAGGAGTTCCTTGTATGTCCTTTTAAAGATAAGGCTTAATAGAGTTTCCTCCTCCACTTAGCAAAGTCCAGGATGGTTACTTCCCGTTTAATTGGACATTTCCATTTTTTTTTTTTAGTAGAAAAGGAAGGGGAAAAGAAGCATTTTTGAGATTTGAGGAGGATCAGTTGAGAAGCCCAAGTAATTCAGGGACTTAGGCTTCAGTACTGGACTAGAGCAAGCCTGTTCCACCCAAAGGGGAACAAGCAGGTTATCTGGGATTTTTGACCAGACAGGAACCAAGGAGACCTGATTTCTCCTATTCCAATGAGACCTGGAAAATCTGCCAGGCTGGAGCCTGAGGAGCCACTGTCCTCGTCCCAGGTGAATCTCGTAGGGTGCCCAGTATGACTTCGATGCTTCCTGGAGCCTAAGAGGATGGAATCCCATGACACAACCCACTTGCCATCAACCAGTGTCTAGTTGATTTTGAATTACAGGTGGCAGGGAATACAACAAAATACACTTCAGGAAGACCAATTGTGTTAGAAGTGTTGTAAGCCCACTGCCGTGTGAAACAGAAGCAAATTAAATTGTTTTGTGCAAATTAACCTCATTGAACCTGCGAACAATACTGAAATTTGTTGATCTTCTCCAACTTAATGTACTCAAAAGCTCTTGCAGACATTCTAATTAACTTCCCTGCCTGTGGAGCTGCCTTGACAGAAATAAATCTTGTGCAAATGGCTGATGAGGAAAGCTCTTTCTGCCTTGGCTTGTTGAGAATGAGAGAAAGACTCGAAGAGACTAAAAGACAAAAGTGATGAGAAAATGGACAACAGGTTCCTTTGTATATGAGGAGTAAGGGGAGGGGAGGGTGAAGGCTTTATAGTAATACAGATACTGTATACGTACGGTATGTTTTCCCGTAAACCTTTTTAGGTTTATCACAGCAGAAGAACCACAGATGCATCATGAAAAAGTAATTTCACACAAACATATACATACTTTGGAGCCACTTCTAAAGCAAGAGAAGCTTTTGATCTGTCACATTCTGTCCAACAGCAGTCCCCTGTGGGTTTAAAATTCACCCACTAAATAACATTGTAACTTTTATTATCTTCTGAATCTCCCACTGAATGATCTCCCTGACAGCAAATGAATTACATTCTCCAACCTGGCACCTTCTTTTTGCTTTCTTGCCCTGTTTTTAATAGAAATATTTCTCTCTAGAACTTTGTTCCCTCTATAAAATTGGGCTCTTTCAGAGGAGTCAAAGAACCCTGGTGGAAGGAAGGAAAGAAGATGACAGTTAGTAGAACTGTTTCTTTCCTTGGACCTTTGTCAAAGTATTTCTGAATGGAAAGTCTCTGATCCATTCCTTATTATGAAGGGGAAGGGTTGTGAGAACTTGAAACGGCGGTGTAGTCCATTGTTGTGACAATGGTACACTTTTGGCCCTGAGAGAGGGACTGGAACTCTGGACCCACCAAATCTAGGGGTAGGGGAGGAGTTTAGGATGAAATCTTTTGGGGCTAAAGGGCTTCATATAGCATCTCACTCCAAGGGCCTATAGGAGAAGGCCCAACAAGTTTCCTCTACCTAATCTCCCCTGCTTCTTCAGATTGCCTTTTTGGAACCAGAGAGGAATGTTTAATGTAATTTTGGTGTATTTGTCATTTTCCCTGGAGGTGGACATTGTTTGGATCTGGTTGGGTGTTTGTGGCTTTGTTACTCGTTTATGTGTTAGCTGCAGGGGAGTGTATCTACGTCCAGATCTTATACTCAAACGATGTGTGGTAACAAGAATTGAAGGTAAGTGGGGAGGGAGGCAAAGCCAAAGTTGGCTGGGGAGATATGATTTGTCTTTCGGGGGTTGGGGGGGAGAAGCTACCCTGCAGGCATGGGCTTCTTTAGCAAAGTTAAAGAAGCCCAAAGTTCTTTAACCCCCTTCCCAAAGTTCCTTCAGCTCACCATTCATGAATATTGGCATCAGGGCTCAAGCATAAGCACTGGGAGCTATGCCCTCAGACAGGTGTCTGAGGCCATTGTGAAATCATGGTAAATGGGTTCTGCTCCCTCTCCTTCAGTGACCCATATTGTATACACGGGGAATAAGCAATAAAACTGTAGCCTTACAATACTCCTGTATCTTCTCTTCTTGATGCAACCATGACCATCATTCATTTTGCTCCATTGCCCGAAGCAGCATGATCATTCTGTGAAAAAGGTCCTTTCCCACTAGCTGTCACCTACCTGGCTTGACCAATGAAATCCTGGAACCTTTCCTTCTCCTCTTATTTGCAGCAATGCTATCAAGGACTACAAAACTCCAGTGTTCAGACATAAGAAATGGGCTACCATGTGTATGCAGCTGCTTTTAGGTACAACTTAGGTATTTTCCAAAATGCTGGCTGTACAAAGGAATAAAAAGAAAAGGTATACTTCTTATGAGATTATACTCAGGTTAAGAAGTTAGAACTACATTGGGGTGGAAAGCCACAGTAGCTATGTCCAGATCTTACGCTCAAACGATGTGTGGTAACAAGAATAAAGCCCTCAATGTGCCAATGTGTCCTTGCTGCACTCCCTGACCGCCCTACTCTGACTGCAGAAGTCTTCAAAGAGGTTGGATGCTCTATCTGCACTTCTTTGCAAGCAATTATTGCTCTGGCACAACTGTGGACATTGGTTATTTATTTATTTATTTATTTATTTATTTATTTATTTATTTATTTATTTATTTATTTATATCCCCCCAGATTTTCCCAAAAGGGAACTCAAGGGAGTTAACAGATATAAAATTCCATAATACAGAGCACAAAGGAATAGTAATAATCAGTTCCAAAATATGAACATAAAAATAATGAGCAAACCAACAGTGGAACCCAAAAGCGGGCGGACATAAAAACTGAAAACCCTACTCAAAGAATAAAACAACCCCCTTGGTCACCGAACGCAGCCATAGAGAGCCAAGTTTTTAAATGCTGGGAGGGACTCCGCAGTCCTAATGTTGCTCGGAAGACAGTTCTACAATGATCAGGGATGGGCTTTCATGTTTCAACAAAAGACACAAAATATGAAAGAGGCTCTCTCTCTTTTGTATTTCTTGTTCTTTCACTAGTTTCTGAAAGAGGGCCCCCAAAACATGAATGATTTGTGATTTGAAAAAGAGGGCTATATGAAAATTTCATGTTTCTCTCATGTTCCCAGTCTCATGCAACCCTTCTTTCGCTCTTTGTCTGTCAAATTCCTTCACAAAGTTTTCATCCAATAGCATTGAGGTAGCTAGTCAATCAGAGCATTTAAGAAAGGGAAGTGGGAATTTTGAATCAGTAAAATAGTCTGGATTGGATTAGTCTCTATCTATCTATCTATCTATCTATCTATCTATCTATCTATCTATCTATCTATCTATCTATCTATCTATCTATCTATCTATCTATCTATCTATCTATCTATCTATCTATCTATCAGCTTACTTGCTGTTTCTTTTTTGGAAGAGGGGCTTTTGGAGTGTCAGAAAGCACTACTCAGGGAAAAGGAAACAAGTGACCCAGAAGAGGATTTCCATTGCCTGTAAAACAAAAGGATATGCAAATGGAAAGGCACCTCCTTCTGAAAGAACTTGCAGTAAAACAAATGAAATGTTCACCATGAACATCCCTAATCTTGATTAATTAGAGTACAGTATGGGCAAATCTGTCAGGGTTGGCTCTAGGACTAGAGCAGCACTAGATGTCAGCCTTAACGAGGCTCCTTGTTCCACCCCATTGCTTCTGGAATCGCCAGAGTGATCCCCTTCAGGCATGTCCAAACTTCAGCCCTCCAGATGTTTTGGACCACAACTCCCATAGTCCTTTGCCATTGGAAATACAGGCTTGGAATTCTGGGAGTTGTGGTCCAAAACATCAGGTGGGCCAAAGTTTGAACATTCCTGCTTAGAAGTACCCCCAACCACATCATAAAGCTGCCCTGTATTAGCTCTGCTCCCTTGTGCTATGACAGCAACTACTACTGTCCCAAGCATACAAAGAAGCAAACATGACCTTGCCTAGGGTTTTCTCCTCCTCCTCCTCCTCCTCCTCTGTTTTGGGGCACCCTCCTCTGGCTGGGTTGAGGCAAGTTCAAGAGCAAATAGTACTGCAAGGGAGGGCAAAGCTGGAGGTGATGGCCAGAAGTAGAGACAATGCTGACTCTAGTGGCAGTCACAGTGACTCCACATATTCCTGTATTTAGAAGGTGACATCGGATGGATGCCTGCTAGAAGGTTGAAGGCAGAAGACTTTTGTCAAAGAGATTTTGAAAAGCCTCTAAAAACACTAGGTGCCACTTTGATGGATTTCAGTGTTGAGTTTGGAAAAGTTACTTTTTTGAGATTACAACTCCTGGAACCTTCAGACCATTTTCGGTTTTAAAACTAACGTTTCTAAGTTCTATCTAAATGTAGAGTATAACTAAATGTGCCAGCCTTCTCTCCTCATTGTTTTTCTATACATAATCCTTTACACTAGACTTTTCTCTTCAGGAAAGCTTTCCCTGAGTGACAGGCAGCCTGAGTGGGGCTTTTAAACGGATTGTTGCATCTTACTGCTTCGAATGTGCCATGGTGCTGCTATTGTTTACTGTTTTTTAGAATGGTATTTGTTTGATCTTTTTTAACATTTGTATGCTTAGTAGGCTTAGCTTTAAATATTGTCTTTTAATGATGTAAGCCATCTTGGGTCCTTTTTAAGGAGAAAGGCAGGGTAAAAATATTTCAAATAAAATGCATTAGGGAAGCAACCAATTCATAATCTTGGCTCTTCCCCTCACATGCAATCTGGAGAGAGAGATTATATATAATGGTATATCTTTTTTTTATACCATGAAACAACGCGCAAAGGGGGGAAACAAGTGGCATGGGTATAAAACCACAAAATATCACAATAAAGTCAGATACAACTTCCAAAAAATAATAAAAATAAGCAATGAAATCTCCCTTTGCCTTTTGCAAGACTGGTAAAAACCCAGTCTAAATAAAAAGGTCTTGCTTCATTCTTGACACATCATGGATCAGTTCAGCCCATTAACGGGAGAGAGAGAGAGAGAGAGAGAGAGAGAGAGAGAGAGGTCAAAAGAAACATCTGAATGTTTCCAGACCTTTCAAAATGTGTTTGGATTGTGATGAGAGCAAAATACAGAGAGAGAGAGAGAGAGAGAGAGAGAGAGAGAGAGAGAGAGAGAGAGAGTTCCATCAAGATTGCCTCCTTGTATGTCCTTGATGTCTCTAGGAGAGCATCTCCAGCTGATCTGAAGGACTATGGCAGGACATGCAGGAGGAGGAGGCCTTCAAGATATATGTGGAAGGCTGTAATTTTATGACAGGCCAAGGTGCCCATCACTGTCATTAGCTGGGAAGCGACAGTGGGCTTGAAAGAGAAAAAAATGCCAGTAAAGTAGAAATTACATCACTTCCAGGCTCTTGCTGTTGACAAGTGGCATCGGATACCAAGCAGGTGGACAAGGACAAGTATAGGTACGGACAGGAATCTAAGCAAAGTCCAAGTGGATGCTGAAAGTGTTTCCTTTAAAGAAGAAAGACGCACAAAGACAACAGCACGGCTTTCACTTCATTGACTTTGAGCCCATGCAGGCAGTCAATGCAAGTGAAAACTTTCTCACCCTAGCATAGCCTGGTTATCTGAGCCATCTTGACAACTGTTAAGAAGTACTTCCTTCCAAACTAAGCATGTGATAAGCGGTGAGATGGAATGGTCTTTCTGAACTGATGTCTTCTAGGAAAACTTCTGGAGCCATCCCAAGAACACGGATTCACCAAATGAAACATCATGCGACCAAAGCCAAAGTAGTGTAGTGTGTATTTAAAATCCCCCAAATTCCTTGGCTATGGAGACAAGAGCTCTGTGTGTGTATGTATACATACACACACAGAGAGGGGGGAGTTTCATAATGCTGACACAATAATTATGCACAACCTAGCCAAAGTGCCTGGAGGGATCTACTCCCTCCAGCAAGTAAATATCTCATCTCTGCTATGGGAGCACAGAAAATAGCAGTCCAACTTGCTTTCCCCTTAAATCCAGCTCCGAGACTGACTGAGGGCCTTTTTACACAACCCCTAAGATCCGCTGGCCACTTAAATTCGGACCAGAGATCTTAGGGGTTCGTCGCTCTTCCTCTGTCCCCACCCCCCTCCGCACTTCCTGGTTGCTGGCTGCGTGAGGGAGGGAGAAAAAAGAAAGAAAAGAATGCAGGTTTACCTCCGTTTTGTTCCCGGCAGCATTCAGTTCTCTTAAAGGGACGGGGCGCAAAAAAAGAACAAACAGAAGCCAGGAGAGCCCCGCACTCACTATCCTTACACTGGATCAAATATTTGTCACATCCAAAAATCAGGTACCTGAAAGCTGCGCTGGGACACACTAAAGTGGGCGGAGTCACACTTAATTTCCTGTTAACTCCGGAGCTGGTGGGTAAACATTTTTAATCTCCGGAGCTGGGAGCCATTTGCCCCGGAGTTTAGGGGTCGTGTATAAACGCCCTGAGTTAGTTTTGTTTGCTGAACTTTGTAACCTAGATGAGTCCCCTTCTTCCTGTAGCAGTAAAGTTACCTTACTGTGTCACTTTACTACCCTGGCTGGGTTGGTTGTCCAAACTAGGAGCCCTCTTCTAAACAAACAAACAATTCACGGGTACATTTGCCCAGCATTCAAACCAGCCATATTTATTGCCTGGGGAAATCTTGTTTCTTCCCTAAGGGAGGAGGACATGGGTTTGCTCTTGTCTTTGTTATACGGAATAATTGTGGGAATGCTCCTCTTGGGCATTGCTTGTGTTGCAATTAGTGATGAACACAACTGTTCTTATTCCACAGATAGCGATGTTCCAAAATCACTAGGGGAGTTGGGCTGTGCATGCCGGAACAGGGCGCTCTTCCCCTGCTCTCCTTTCCGCTGGTTTCTTTCTTCTGCCCTGTTTCCAAATTATAAACCTTACTGTTTCGGTACTGATTTTCAAATCAGATTAGTTTGTCTCCGACACATTCTCATTTTGTTTATTTTACTTGCCAACAGAAATTAAGGCGTTTTAAGAACAGAAATGTTTTAGAACCTGTTTTGTAGTGTGTTCCCCACCACCACCACCAACTTCTTTAGCATATTTTATTCATTACTATTGCAGTGGGGCTATGCTTTATATTTTATTGATTCCTGTAAAAGGATGTGTGTCAAGGCTAATACAGATGAAGTAATTAGATCGAATTGGCTCCTTATATACAGGGTGAAGCGCCTCCGTAGTTTCTGGGTAATTGCCGAGAGGAAAAAAATATATACATATAGAGCAGCTGCCCAGGATTAAGTGAACAGCATCAGGTAGTAAATGGTTTCAGACATCACACAACCAGCAAACCTCTGCTCCATGTCAAGACTGGGAATATTCAATCGAGGCTCATTTGTGATAGCTGAAAACAGACAGAAAGGTATTATCTTAGCATAGTAAGTAATGCAGAGGGCACAGGATATGTGCAACGCTAACACCTGGACCATATTCAGCTGTCCTTCTTGTTCATCACCTGCTTTACATTCACTTTCCAGCATCTGCTGGATTTGGGAAGGGGAAAAGAGATAAATGCAAGGGATAAGGAATGACGAACTAATAGCTGCTATGAGTTTTCTGGGCTGTTTGGCCGTGTTCTGGAAGTTTTTCTTCCTGATGTTTTGCCAGACTCTGTGGCCGGCTTCTTCAGAGGGCAAGGAGCTCAGGGAACTACAGTAGGAGTTCTCTCTGTGTTCTGGGGTATAGAGTGAGTGAGACTGTGGGCGTTTATACACGACCCCTAAGCTCCGCCGCAAATGGCTGCAAGGTCCGGACCTTAAAAATGTTTACCCACCAGCTCCGGACTTTGCAGACAATGAAGTGCAACCCCGCCCACTTAGCGCGACGAAACAGCAGTTTTCTTGTAACTGGTCTTTGATGGTGACAAATATTTGATCCGGTGTAAGGATAGTGAGTGCGGGGCTCTCCTGGCTTCTGTTTGTTCTTTTTTTGCGCCCTGCCCCTTTAAGAGATCTGAATGCTGTCCAGAACAAAACTGAGGTAAACCGGCAGTCTTTGCTTTCTCTTTTCTCCATCCCTCAGGCAGCCAGCAACCAGGAAGTGCCAAGGGGGATGGGGAGAGAGGAAGACAGAGAAAGAGCGACCAACCCCTAAGATCTCTGGTCCGAATTTAAGTGGCCAGTGGATCTTAGGGGTCGTGTAAAAAGGCCCTGTGTGGTTTTGATGAACTACTTGATTTCTGATGTCATTAAGACCCCTAATGCCAGATTAGTTACAAAACAGTTCAGAAGCATCCAATATATTTTGCCACCTGAGACAAAAGACAAGATGGCACACGTTTGCTGTCCCATGCAGGGCAGCTGGTGAAACTTACTAGCCAACTGGCTGTGGACCAGCTCCCTGCACCACATCTGACAGTGTGCTTGAGGGGGACAAGGACAGTCTGAGTGGCACACAAAACTCTGTCCTCCAACAAAGGTGAGCCAGAGAGTTCAGGTAGATCCACCCAGATGCTGACACTGCCACCTCGCAGCTACCTGCTGTCGCCTAGCAAGGACTGGATGCCTCTGTAAAACTCCAGTCCTACACGCAGCATACTGTACTAGGGAAGAAGCCCCACTGGACACACCTTGATCTACTGTGTGAGTAAGGGCACACAAGATTGCACAGTAAGGCTCATACCATTGCCGAGGGAGCAAGACAGACAGACATGGCCCATTCTATGCCCCTCTCTTATTAGCTGAAAGGGGAGGAGCCGAAGGAGAGTGATTTTGAAAAGGACAGGGTTTCAGGATGGAGGGGTAGGGGTGGGGGAGGCTGGAGAGAAGAAATGCCTTGGTTTCTCCTTCTCTTCTTCTTCGCTTAACCCTCTTCTCCATGTGCTTTTGGGTGTTGATGCTCAGAAAGCAGTTTGCTTGAGTGAGTGGGATGGGTCCACGTTATTCCTTCTGCTTTGCCATGCGGCTTGAGCAGATAATCAAAGCCAATTCAGAGGTCCATTATTGAAGAAAGCCATGGCTGACAGCCCTGGGCAAAACTAGCGGGCAATTGCGAGATCAGAGAGGGAGGACTGGAATGTCTGTGCAGCTGGGGGAAAGCCTCTTTAGTAGATTATTTTTTGCGGGGGGGGGGGAGCCTCTCTAAAGATAAACAAGGCAAAAAAATGGATTGGCTACAAATTAGTGGCAAAGTGGAAGAGAGATGGAATAAAAAAATGGAGAAGTGGGAAGAACAGTGTTAGGAACAAAGGGGAGAATGGTAGATGACAAGTTCTGTATGGAGACCAACATCTGTCGGCATGGAAGGGAACAGAATTTGCCGCTGGCCAAAGAAAACATTTTTTTAACTGCATTAACTTCGCATCTGTCTGGTTTTACACTGCCCTTCCTATGCGTGTCTGCTTCAAAGCTCAGTCTTAGGTAATGAGAATCCTGAAGTTTGCATACATTTAAATGGTATCAAGAATACAAATATATAATAAACATTAAAACTGCAGCTAATTTGCATACATTTTCTAGCAATGCAATTAGTGAATATTTGCATAACATTGGGGTGAAACAGAGCACTTGCCAAACTTATTATACAGTATTCTGCTGCTATACAAGATGTATGATGATTTGAAGAAGAGAATTAGGAGCAAAAAGGAGTGGTGGTGGTGGGGAATGACAGAGCTTGTATATACTACTTCTGTCTGGGGAATTGGATTTCTCAATCTATGTCTGGGGGTTTGATTCCCCACTGTGGCCCCTTGACACAGGCTGGACTCAGTGATCCATGCAGTACTTTTCAGCTCTGCAGATGTAAAATGATGACAATGACAATGGCGAAGAAGAAGATGAAATACTTATTTTCTGTTCACTTGAATTCATATTTTTACATAGATGATTTTGACTGAGAAGCCCATAACCGGAAGCAGCCTTGAAAAGAAAAACATTCTTCATAAAGCAAAAGCAAAGTGTTCTGCTTATATACCGCCCAATACCACTTCAAGTAGTCTCTGGGTGGTTTACAGTTTCATTACAGTATGCAGGCTACACATTGGAAGGCTGAGTCAACCATGAGCCTGCTACCTGGGATTGAACCCCAGGTCATGAGCACAGTTTTACCTGCAGTACAGGCATTTAACCACTGCACCATGAGGCTCATTGTAACTGGTAGTGGAGTTACAGCCTAAAGACCACATAAATTAGCACCTTAGGAGCCTTCTTGGTTTGCAGATATGGTGTGTAGAGGCATCATATTAATTTGCCTCCCTTACATTCTACAAAATGGCTTGGTTGGCACTTCACACAGCAAGGCAGACTTCTGTCTTCCTGTCAATGAGGCCACATGCTGGTACAGCCCCACTGCAAGCAAGAATAGCCAAATAGACCATATAGATAGACCTTCTGCCCATTATTTGTTTGCTCAGACAGCCAAGGCTGAAAATCTAGCTTGGAGAAATAAGCCACACTTTCTTCTCAGTTTAGTTCTCCTTCTCTGACTTGTCAAAGAAGGAGACAAGTCAGACTGTCACTTTCCAACATTGTGGTGAACAAACCATGAATGGAAGATCTGTAGTTTGTTTTGCAGTGGGAATCACTAGGCAATGAATCCCAGCACGCTGCCTCACTGACAAATAAAGCAGAATTTCTACGCATTCTGCTTTACTGTGATGTCTGAATGTGTCCAGTGTATAAACAGGGGCTTTACACCGAACCAGAACAGACCGTCTTTCCACTGCCCAGGACTAAACTATTTTCTTGCTTTATGTGCCTTACAACAGCCAAGGCACACTCACGCTGAAAGGCTTTCTGAACTCCAGTGTATGTTATGCATAATGAGAATATTTATTAAGCCAAAGGCTCCCTAAAGAGACTGTGCTTGTTTAGATGGTTCCTCAATAGATAATTCCTTCTTGCTCCTTTACAGAGAGGAAACCACAAGGCAATAAATATATTCATGGCAGAATCTTAGAACAAAGCAGCCCTGGGGCAAGTTCAAAAGAGAGCTGCCCTTCTCATGCTCCAATTCCTTTCTAGACTTTTGGTAAAAAATTAGGATCAAGGGAGCTCAGCAGAGGTGGGTCACCCAGAGGATAGAATCATTGACTTTGATCTCTCGGGGCACTACAGGTCTAACTGTTAGTGTTGTGGCCAATTTTTGCTTGCTGGAAATCTCAGCAAGACAGAGCACATGGCTGTGGAGGTACCGGTAGAAGTTAGGGTGTTTGATTTCTCAGTGTGCTTTCCAAAAGAGACAGCCTTTGTAGCCTTGAGTAAACTGCATAACCCCCGGGTGCTCCAAGAAGAAGGGAATGGCAAACCTTTGAGAACATTATCTTACCAAAATCAAAACAAAAACCTGAAGCATACCTGTAAGCTATGTAAGGTATGATTTCCTTGTTTCTGGATTAAATTCAATGGGTGGCAGAAAACAGCTTTTTTTACTCCTGGAACATTCAACAAAACCTGAGAAATCTAAAAGCTGGAACCAACAGATACCTTATTTGCCAATAAGTTCGCCAAGAAGACTGGCTGGTCTAACTTTTATATGACCATGACTCTTCACAGGTTCACATTATAGACTCAGTGCCTCAGGGGACTGGCAATGTGGTATACCATTTTAATCTGGCAAATCCTGGGTCTTTGAACGTCACACCGGAATGTACTGTTGCTAATCTGTGAAGTATGGTGTGATGTCTTAGCCAAGCAATTCTCTGAAGTCTTGGGAATCCTAATTCATTGTTTTTATCCTGTAGCCAAATCTGGGGGGGGGGGTTCAATGAAGGAAAGTATGGCTGGGACCAGTTCTTTCCCCTTCTTTCTCAAAATAACAATGAGAAAACTTTCTTTCTCATTAGTCCAGATCACTTCTTGGCTCATCTTCAGGTTATTTTTCTGGCTGTGATGCACACACAAAGATGAGAGGCTGATTTGTTTCCTACATCCTGGGTTAGGCCAATGCTGGCCCTTCCTTTGTGAGATGTTGCAGCTGGAAACTTCCCAATTATACAAAAGAAGGTGCAGATACAAGTCCTTTCATAAAGAAAGGAATGATCAAGCCGTCTGTTCACAACATTATCACGTCAGCCTTTATCTTCAGGAAAGCGGCATCATTTAAGGTGGTCTTTGAAGGCACAATAAATTGCAGCAAGGCAACAAAAAGACTTTCTCAGCCCACTGAGACAACTTGCTGAGCTATCTGTATTAATGTTGATCCAAATCTGATAATAGCAGAACAAGGGCTGTCTCCAAGACAGGACCAAGTATAGATAAGCCCTATTTTACCTCACATTTGCCAATAGTCTGTGCCCCACTGCTATCCCAGAGATGAAAAGGAATGGGAAATAAACCCATAAACTTATGGGATGTGTGGAGGGAATATAATCAGAATCTGGCCCTTATGGCTTGACAGAAAATCCCACACCCTCAGAACCACCAGGTACCCCAACAAACCAAATAAACAAATCCCCCCAAAATTGCTGGATAGCTCACAAGTTTCGGTTAGGGAGGTTGGGAGTTCAATTCCCCACTTGACCTATTTAACAAGGTCTGGACCTGATGATTTACAGGGTCCCTTCTAGCTCTGCAGTTCTAAAATGATGATACTGATATTTAAAACTACTAAAAACTATTTAACAACTACTCATTTGTTCTCTCCCTGGACATTCACCATGCTTAGAAAGTGACAGATCAGCAAAAGAGATGTCTTTACAGAAGATACTCCTGGTTCCATGAAGACTCCAGAAGCAAGGAAGCATCTAAATTTTCTAGATTTCTGGTTCATGCATCCATCTATGTATCCACAGGGAATGGTGAAAATCCTGTTACATCGCCTAGTATATTTTATTAAAGTAGACACATTTGAATCCAGTGAATCTTACAGAAGAGTTGACCTACGAAATCCCCTTTGAATTAGTGGGCCTAATGTGACCCACTATATAAAGCAACACACTTTCAGCCCAAGTCTCTTCTACACACCTGCCATTTCAACACTTTCCTCAACATGTGCTAAAATGTTTTGGACCACAAGTCCCACAGTTCTTTGTCATTGGCAATACAGTCTTTGGAATTCTGGGTGTTGTGGTCCAAAACATCTGGACTTGTGGAAGGTTCACCACCACTGAAACTATATTTGGTTAGGGAACATGTGACTATTCATTTGGTCGATGAAACTCCACAGAAAATATGCAATCTCCATTTAGAGCTACGGTGACAGCAGAATGATGGTTGCCATGATGGCAGCCACACAGGTTGACAGTCACACTGGAAAGTGTTTGGGAAGGCCTGAATTCATTGCTGGCGCAGTCTAAAATCCCTCCAGACATTCAGGGATGAGTAAACCATTAAGAAATTTTCTCACACACAAACATGCACATTAATTAGCAATGGGAGCCTTCTGGATAGAACTGTTCATGACACACATGTTAGTGACAGGATGTTTAATCAACAATGCAGCAAAACAAAGAGATGAAAGGGAGATGTTTTACCAATTGTCAGCAGAGGCAATATTTGAGTGAAACGGCTTCCCAGCAAAGGTTCACTGCCCTAGCCATTTTCACCAGTACCCCATTCCATACTCAAGACTCCCCATTCCTTCACTTATCCATGTAACAGCCCCCCCATCCCTGTTTTTAGCCTTGCATTTCAGACAGCTGGCATTTGGCACCTACCTGGTTTTTGGGGCATGGCATGCTTTATGCTCCCACCTGGCAGACAGCCCTGATACCTTTTTCAGTACCACCACCACCCTTTCCCCCTCTCCTCTCCTCCCCCAGCACTGCCATCGCTGCTGCAAATAACACACCAGACTGATTCCATTAGCTTCTCCCGGAAAAACTGGCAAAGGAGAAGTCAGATTTCATGGTACTTTAATTAACCCCAGGCAGGGATGAAACGAAGGCCGCAGAGAGGGCAAATGACTCCCTGCTCTGCGGGTTTCCTCTCTAGAAAGGTATGTGGCACATCAGGAGCTGAGAGGCAGGGGCTTAAATGATGGAGGGGTTCCTGAGCCAATTTGGTGGCTGGGGTGGGGGAAGGTCTCTTATTCCTGGAAACAGCAAGACAGACACCTCCCATCTCCATTTTCTCTTTGGCCAAGTCTGTAATTCCTGTCATTTCTGTCAGCGGTAACCCACTGTAATTACAGGAGCAAATAAAACATGCACCAATTAGCTGTGCAGTCAGCACTGTAATGGAGCCACTTCTCAGGGAGGCAGGCTGTTCTCTGACTCACTCATAGCAATACTGACCAGATGTATCAGTCAGTCAGTACTAAGTGATGGAGCCACCTCATTGGAGATGGCATGGTAGATCACACCTATGCCCGTATATGCCCAGAGTACCCACACCACACACTCACTGAGGCACTTTGGGCTCTTTTACACGACCCCTAAAATCCGAGGCAAAGGGCTCCCAGATGCGGAGCTTAAAATTGTTTTCCCACCAGCTGTGCACTTTAAAAATAATTAAGTATGAACACACCCACCTAAATGCGCCCCAGTGCATTTTAAAAGTACCTGGTCTCCAGGAGGTAAAAAAAAATCTGATGCGGATGGTAAAGCAGTGAGTGGCGGGCTGCCCTCACCTTCTGTTTGGTTTTTTGCCCCACCCCCACCCCTTTAAGAGACTGGAATGCTTCCGGGGCTGCTCCCCACAGCACAGCGGAGGTGAGCCTGCATTCTTTTCTCCCTTTTTTTCTCCCTCCCCTCATGCAGACAGGAGCAATGGTGTGGGGAGGGGTGGGAACACAGGAAGAGGAGCAAACCCCCAAGATCTCTGGTCCGAATTTAAGCTGCCAGCCGATTTTAGGGGTCGTGTAAAAGCGCCCTTTGTTTCTCTTAAAGACCAACACAGTTCTTAATGTACTCTGCCCAACATGCTTTGGCAACATGTGCGCCATTAGGATGCCAGGTTGAGCACAAGTAGTTCCAGAGGAACCCATCCTCACTACATTCACCAAATTTATCTCTCGCAATACAAGACAAAATGACATCAGACTGACAATCTTACAATTTCCCTTATTTCGTTCTCTCTCTCTCTCTCTGAGCCAACCAACCAAAGAATTGATCAATCATTCTTCCACAGAGGCTGAGAGTGCTTCCTTGACATTATTCCTGTTAGGCATCTTAGGAAGGCCAGGCCATATGCATCTTTAGACCACAGGCCACTTGTAGTTTTTATCTGCCGCAGTCTCTCACAGTTGAGAGATGAGCAAGTGGCCTTAGGGAAGCAGCTTCCACTCAGTGGACAAATACAATAGTACTCTGGAAACATTATGCTTTACACATTATGGTGGCATGAATGAGCAAGGAAACTGAGTAGAGGCAGATCAGTGCCTCGGTTGTAAAATGAACTACGGAAGGCCTTGTGCTTTTAGGAACCTGGCTGAACAGTTTGGTTTGCTCGTGCAAGCTGCCGACTTCCCAGTTCCTGGAAGATGCTCTCTATGCACACATGTACTTGCGCTTTTTATGCCACCATCATGATAAGATTAAATGCTGGTTGAATGCATTTAGTGCTCTGCTCTGTCAACATGAACCCTTTCATCCCCAACACAGGGTGATCCAGCTGGGGTGGGAAAGAGTTGCGATGATATGCAGACTCCCAAATGGCTTGTAATGTGATCTAGTAACTTCCAATTGGATTTCAAAACAGCCAAGACTGTGTTTTGCCTCTTTGACGTTCCGCTGCCATCTGCTCTGAGATCAAGGTGGAGAGCAAGCACAGATGCAGGAGAAAAGCATTCCTTTAATTTGTTATTTGATCAGGCAATTCTTAGGTCACAGCAGAATCTTCAGAGTTAAGCTGTTCCTATGCTCCCTGCTCCTCAACACCATCTGCTCTCCTTTGCAAACAAACCATGAATCAGAGACTTTTGTAACATTTGGAGAGCCTTTCTGCCAGACTCGAGTCGGAACTGTTCTTGGAACCTGACAGGCTGGTGATGGGGCCTTCCCAGGGGGTTGTTCCTCTCAAAATAGATATTCTTGGAGGTCATCCCTTAAAATGTCCAAAACAAACACATTTTTAAAGAGGACCAATTCCAAACTGGGGAAGTGTGTCCTCTGTTTATGGTGCTACTTACGAGGAGCATAACACAGCCTACAAGGCTTAGAGCCACATCCTCCTTGAAGATAGCTATGTTTAAATATTTGAAAGGATGTCATATTGAAGAAGGAACAGGTTTGTTTTCCATGGCTTCAGAGACTAGGACTTGGGGCAATGGTTTCAAACTACAGGAAAAGAGATTCCATTTGAACATTAGGAAGAACTTCATGAGAGTTAGAGCTGTTTGGCAGTAGAATATGCTGCCACAAAGGATGGTGGAGTCTCCTTCTTTGGAGGTTTTTAAGCAGAGGCTGGATGGCCATCTGTCAGAAATATTGTGATGGAGGTTCCTGCATGGCAGGGGGTTGGACTGGATGGCCCTTGAGGTCTCTTCTGACTCTTCTATGATTCTATGAATCGCATGAGGCTATAAAAACCTATAACAAGTGGGGCGTGGTGGCTCAGTGGGCTAGACCACTGAAACTGTCAGTGTCAAAGTTGGGTGCCACACAGCGGAGAGAACTCCCACTGTTGACCCCAGGTCCTGCTAACCTAGCAGTTTGAAAGCATGTAAAATGCAAATAGATAAATAGGTTCCACTGTAAAAAAAGTGGGAAGGTAACCTGTGTTCCGTGAGCAGAAATGCATCCAGCCATGCTTGCCACATGGCGACAGACTTGCACAACACTAGCTCTTTGGCTTGGAAACAGTGATGAGCACTGCCGCTAGAGTTGGACATGACTAGCACGCATGTGCTGGGGGAACCTTTACCTTTTATATAAAAACCTAAGACACAAGAGGCACACACATGGGCTTCAGCATCATGTAAAGCAGGGTGAAGCATGGAGGAGGAGGAGGGAAGGGGAAGACAATCCACTACCATGAAGGAAAACCCGAGGCTGAATTGCAAATGCTGCTGTGGGGCGTTTACACAAAAACTACTTCTCTGAAGTTATATGCAGGGAAATCCATTACAGGTGTATACTAGGCCTTGAGAAACCATGTGTTGGCACTGATGGGACACACTGCGACTGGGATGGAGAAGCACCTCTTGGCCAGCAGTTGTGACTTCCGATAAGGAGCCTGAAGTGCGCATGCACATGTATGCACTTTAGTGCATGTGTGTAAGACAGGAGAGCCTGATGGCCCTCCAGAAGCTGCTGGTCTGGCATTCTCATTATCTCTCACCAGAGTCACCACCGACTTTGCTGGTGAGGGAGGATGGGATTTGTAGTTCAACAACATCTGGAGGTCATATTTTTTTGGCCAGTGTGTGAGTCTGCATCCTCACTGGAAGTGGCACCATCTTTTCCTTCATTTTTATTTATTTATTTTATTTATTTGCATATTTTACCCCAATTTTTTCCTTGGAAAAGGACCCAAGGTGGCTTACAGTAATGAGGGACAGTATATATCCCAGAACATTTAAGACATTTCAAGATTAAGAAAAGGGAATTAGAAGAGGCATCTTACAACATTAAAGCTACCACGAATACGTGGTAAAAGAAAAAAAGAAGAAAGAAAAACATTATGAGGGATGGAAACTAGCATGGAAACACTGGTGTTTCTAGATTCCATCCTGTCACTAAACAGGGGCTTAAAAAGTGTGCCCTATGAATCGTTGATGCCACCTTGGCCTAGAATTACAGCAAAGGGCTGACACACCAGCAGATGGCTTACCTGTAGGGCTCACTCAAATAGAAAGATATGGGGACTTGGTCTCATACCAGGCAGTGGTATGTGCCATGCAGGTGTCCTTCTCAGGATGAAAATGCTCATGCAGCCAGGAAAAACATTTGAAAAGCCTGCCAAATCTCAAGCCTCACTGTGTGTGACTGTGCGTGCACACACACAGACCAGGCTACCATTCAGCCGGTATTTGTTGTAGCTGTGAGAAGGATTGACCTTAACATGCCTCACATGGTCAGCTGCCACTCTTCAGCCCTCAATTGGCTGTATTTCAGCAAGGCTGCTGCGTCCGCTGACACCCATCTAAATGGGGAAAGCCTCATTATCCCTTCACAGCTGCTGCCTTTGCTTGCACAACCAGGCTGCTGCCTGAGGCACCCACTTTGCTCAGGCTGGTCAAGGCGGGATCACATAAGCTGTTGCAGGATGGGTGAAATGGTGGATGGGTGAAATGGGGGGGCGGGCAGGCAGCAGCGGCAGTGGAGGTGGGGGAGATGCTGGGCAAGAGACATGGTGTGGAAACCCCAGTTGTGTGAGTTGCCTTTCACTGATGGGATGAACGGCCCGAAACAAAACCACAAATGGGTAGGTACGGACAAAGAAATACACGGGCTGTACAACATATACAAAACATGTAAGGGAGGCAAGGGAGAGGCAAACGAGTTATGTGTAAAGTATGCAAAGTGCACAGAAGGGAAAGGGGCACCTGAAGAATAAACAAATAAAAAAATGGGGACATAACAATTTTTAAAAGCCTACATTATATGATCCATGTGTTATTATCTTTTAATGTGTGGATTTATGATATTTTTCTCCTACAGAAGGAAAAAAAAACAGCCAATGGGACCTAAATCCATGAGATATTCCCAACTCAGACAAGTTTCTTGCCTGAACCCTATCCCCTATGGCAGCTGCCACTTGCTTTCCTAAGGCACTGGTCATAGTAAACAGCACGTGTTAAGAAAAAATAAGGGACCCATATGTGTCAGTGAATTGGCAGTGTAAGACCCCAACTCCACATGGGGAGGACATGACAAACTGTGGTCCTGCAGCTCTCCCTTTACCCTCCACCATAAAGTTAACCACTCGAAAGACCTCTGAAAAACCTAAATAAATGCAAACACAAGGAGATGGGGCTGTATGAATGAGTGAAATAGTACCTTGGTGCACAAATGTCTTGACCTACACACTTACAGAAAGTTCTGGTGCAACAATAGAGTGCAGTCAGGGAAAGAACGGCTTCTTATCCACATCCTAACAGATCAGCTCAAAACCCACCAGCTCCCAGTACTGGTGCACCTGTTCTCCCTTTTCACCCCATTTAGTAACTCCTCCACACATCTGACTGCCCAACAGTTCTGTTAGTAGGGCAGGGAATTGGGAAGGGAGAGCTACCTTGTTCGCAGCGTTAATGGTAACTGACGATGTCATTATTCAGTTGGGGTAAGGGACGCAGGATGATTGACATTTTGTCAGGAGGGGACTTGGGTGACTTGGCTGTGATTGATGGGCTGAGTGTATCAACAGGTCATTTCCAATTCACTCTGCAATCAATGGCTGCCCAGAAGAAGAATAATGCATTCCCCTCTGCCCTCCCTGCTCACACGCTGCTGCTTCCCTTCCAGCACGGGGAAAATATCCAAGTGACACCGGACATTGTTGCCTACAAATCACTACTGGTCCACCTGGCGGAGGTGATGGGGAGAGATGGATGGGGAGAAAAATAGACCTGCCTGCTTCAGCTTCCAGATTCTTTTGGCAATGGACTCGCTCGATACAAAAGCTTCTTTCAGAAAAATGCCACGCTCCCGGATCTCAAGCAGAGGCACGCCTCTCTCTCTTATACTCTTATAACTCACTTAAGCTTCGTCACTTCATCACATCCATCTTCTGGCACAACTACAGTGGACGTCGACCCAACACACAGTGTATTTGCATGCTCCCACTGTAGATGATATGAATCAGAGATGGGGACGAATAAAAGAAATGAATCAGAGATATCAGCGAGCATTGCCAATTCATTAAATATTTGTCCCTTAATATTCATCAGGTCCAGAGGGCATGACAACTATGAAGGGTTGAGTATTTCCTATTAAAATCTGTCCCTTCCTAGTTTTTTAAAGACTGCTCATTGCTGTCTAACCCCCCCCCAACCCATCACCACCACCACCACCACCCTTGCCCGTCTCTACCTTATCCACCGTTGTGCTGCTCCATCCAAATGTTTTGCTTTTTCTTTGCCAGCCTGGGCCAGGTGGGAATATCTGCACATGGACATTTTTATTTTGTTTTGTTTTTACTTTGCCACAGAGATGGAGGCCACCATGGTGGACAAGGCAGGAACAGGGAAGGTGGAAACGGAGCAGGGGCAGGGGTGGGTAGGTTGGAGGGATCAGGGGCTTGTTTGTTTTTAAAGCTCCCATGACCTGATTCATGGTTCGGGCAGGGGGTAAAGTTCATGGTTCGTCACCACTAATGAACCACAAATCGGAATGAGACACCCTTTTGGCATTTCATCCCCAACTCTTGTAGGAATGCTGTCTCAAAACAACAAACACTCTCATACACACTTAAAAACAAAAGGATGATGGGAAGAGACAAGAACTCTAGTCCTGGGACCAGCATGAGCTTTGTTGTTCTCATGGCATGCTACCTGATATGAACACAAGGTAGGGTTTGACAGTTCCTGAGGCCCAGAGGCCAAAAACCTAGTAAACAAAACTCAATGGGCAACCTTAGGTCACTGTCTCATATCAAATTCATGCCCAGTTAAACTGTGTTCTTGTTAATTCGACTATGCTAACATTTTTGAAAGGTAAAACAAATGTAGTAGCCTTGCCTATCCCTCTTGATAACCTGATGGCTATATGACCAAACCTCATCCTCTGTCCCCTAGCAAACTATCTTCCAACAATCAGCACCATAATACCTTATGAAATTCCCTGCTTCTTCCAATTGAGTCTCCAGTACACTCATGACTGGGCTTAACAGTCATGGCCTCTTCTTCCATTCAACCCAAGATGTCCACATCCTGTCCCCTATGCTCCAGCTACCTCCCTGCCACCTTCTGCAATCCACCCATTTCCTACAGGTGGCAGTAGACACACAGGCAGGCCTCTTAGACTGAGGAAATTCAGTTACAGTACTACCGTGACGCTCCCACCCTTGGCTCCTTCCAATTCCATTCCATTGCCAAAATATATCAGGACAAAAGGCTGCATGAACAGCAAACGCCTTTGTTCCAGCCACTACAAAGAGGCAGGGTCACAATACAAAAGGCGGTTAAGGAACATCCCTGACTGGTTGATACAAGCTTGGAAACATTCCTTTCTTAGACCACAGATACTAGGATACTCATGCTGGGTGGGGGAGGGGGCATTGGGAACTACAGCAACTTTCCCAAGCAAGGGAGTGATGAGACTGTGTTATACCCTTGGTAACCAGTAGCTTCCACTGCTCCACAAAGGCAGATACTAGAGATGGGCACGAAACGAACAATTTTTCATTTCCGTTATTCATTTGTTGTTTCTTTACGTAATGAAACAACAAACAAAAATTGTGATGAAAATGAAACGAAACAAACAGAACCATGAAAATTGTGTTCGTTACATTTCGTTTCCGTTACTGGCGGCGTGCAATGAAATGAGCTGTTTTAAATGTTAAAAAACGCCCTGGACATCCATAAAAACGCAGCAATAATTATTTATATTGTCTGATAATACCTACCGGGGGGGGTCCTTAAAACGTGCATTTATGTCTTTTCTCAGATCGCTGTATTTTTTTCCTTTAAGGGGAGTTAGGGGACATCGACCCAAAATGGCTCCCAGATGCCTAATATTGATTTCTTGGGTATTAAAACGCCCTGGACATCCATAAAAATGTAGCGATAATGCGATAATTATTTGAAATTATTACCTACCGGGGGTAGGGGTCTTTAAAACGTTTGTTTTTGTCTTCTCCCATCACAATGTATTTTTCTTTTCCCTTTATGGATGACAAAATGGATGTCACCACACTCCAGCCACAACATGGAGGCAACCCATGTGATGGGATCATGTAAATTCTTGGACAACTTCAACCAACAGCATGCCCAGGTGGCAGACTGGGCAGGTCTGCCAGCCACAGAGGGCATAAAAAGCTCTGGCAGCCCCCGTCCTCCTTGCAGTCTCCAGTGGGAGTTAGGGTAAGATTGCTGTCTCTGCGACTCTAGCTTCAGTCCTGCAGCCTCCCTGTGTTCGTGTGTGTACCTCTCGGTGAGTACCCTCCCCTGCCCCGCCGTGCAGTGACTCTGTGGCTGCCTTGCACCCTGGGCAATGCCCGCCGCTGCCTTTGCAGCCTCCCTGCGAACCTAGTCTATACTGTGTCTCTGTCTGGGGCGTTTGGGGACGCCCAGGCACGGAAATGCTTTAAAAATCGCGCAAAAAGCGGGTAGAAACAACAAACAAAAAATGAAAAACAAAAACGAAATTTTTCCAAAAATTCGCGACAAATGGAAATGAACTGAAACGGACCTCTCAACGACAAATGAAACACCATTTTTTTATTCGTGCCCATCTCTAGCAGATACCATTTTTCTTGAGTGGTCTTCAATCCAAGAAACAGATACATCTTACACTGTGTGCTCTTTGTAGCTTTAATGTTACATTTTAATGTTCTAAGATGCCTGTCCTAATTGCACGTTCTTAATTTCAATATGCCTTAAATATTCTGGGCTGCATATTGTCCCTCCTTACACACACACACACACACACACACACACACACACACACACACACACACACACACACACACACACACACACACACACACACACACACACACTTATGAAGTTCACATTATCAGTGGATCTATTCCAGCTCGTACTACTACCTGGGCTTAGGTCCCAATCCCCATCAGTTTCAGGTAGCACAGCGTAGTGGTTAATGAAAACTCTTGAAGGGCCAAGCATTTTCCCTCTTTGCTTTGGAGAACCTGGGAAAGTATTTGTTTTCCATCTTTTCCACCAGATCTTTAATGAGCTCCTTTTTGTTCTTTTGTGTTCCTTTTTTAAAAGTCTACTTATCTGACATCAGCAGCCATCTGCTTGCCAAGCACTTGAGGCAATTTACAAAATCAAGTAAAACAGCAATAAAATGTAATAAAGACAAGGCACCTCAAAATGAAAACAAAACAGGACCAAGAAATTCAATCTAATAAAACTGAAATACAACATTGAAGACCATTGACAACTCACACACACACCCCGAACCATCCCTCTGAATTTCCTGGTTTGAGGAATATAGCACAACAGGGGTGCCACTACAGAAAAGACACTGCCTCAGGTACCCATCAGTCTAGTTACTCTCTCTCTCTCTCTCTCTCTCTCTCTCTCTCTCTCTCTCTCTCTCTCTCTCTCTCTCTCTGTGTGTGTGTGTGTGTGTGTGTGTGTGTGTGTTATGTGCCATCAAGTCACAACAAACATATAGTGGCTCTAATTGGGCTTTAAAGGTAAGTGATATACTGTATTTAAGGAGTGGATTCACCAGTGCTACGCCCCTCCCTTATGAGTTTCCATAGCTGTGCAGGGTTTTGAACTCATGCCTCTTGAGTCCTAGTCTGTCTTTCTATCAACTATACTATGCTGGGTACCCAGGCCATGCTGGAGGTGGGATGAACTCAGGTATAACAGGACCTCTGATGTGAAGCACTTGATTGCCCAAAGGTTTGTGTACCCTTGTATGCCGCCTTCCACAGGGAACACTACCTCATCTACTAGTCCCACTGAGGGATTCCCAACTTGTTTTCCCTTTTTAAAAAAACATCTGACTCTAAGGTCGTTACTTCACGAGCCGCTCGCTTCGCGGCTAGCCTTCTTTTCTGTCCGAATCGATCGTTTTAGTCCGCACGCCCCTCCATTTTAGCTTCGGTGCCGCCCCGACCACTCCCCCTTAACCGTGCTCCAACCGGGGCGAGTGGTGCCCCTGGCTGCTGCCGGGAATCTTTTCGCTTCGCATCTTGCTTCGCTCCCAACGTGACGTGTGGTCTCAGTTTTTGGCTTTTATTTCAAGTTTTTTAAAAAAATATTCAAACAGGGATATCGATGCATCACTATATCGTTTCATCGCTTTGTGCTGTTACTTCCTCGCTCGAGTAGCGGCGGCGCGGCGGCGGCAGCAGGAGCAGGAGGAGCCGCTGCCACCTCGCCCAGCCAGAGCAGGGCACCCGGGCCAGGCAGCGTGCAAGTGGCGGAGGGCAGGCGGCTGTGCCATGCAGGGCTCCCCCCGAGTAGCGGCGGCGGCGGGGGGGCTGCCAATGATGCCAGGAAACAGTTGAAATCAGTAGAGCCATTGCAACTGACAGTCCAGCATCAGTGCATCGATACGCCGTCGGTAGGAATTTTTTTAAAGGACGGATGGGAAATAACGAACGTTGAAAAGTGTCATGTGAATGCGAAGGGAGCACGTGAGGTTGTGCTCGAATCGGTCCTAAAACTGCAGCTCGTGAGTACTGAGAAACAGGGGCGGGAGCGAAGCGAGAACACGTGACCGCCTCCGAATTCAAATCGAAGGCAATATCGCTGCGGAGCGCCGCGCCTCGTGAAGTAAGTGCCTAAGAGAAACGACTGTTAGAATCAGATGGCTGTTCTTTTTATTATGGAGACTACAGAAAGACTTCTGGTTTTGTGTCAGAGTCCTCACCCTGTAGGTTTGTGGGAGCCTGCCCTTGCTTTCCTTCAGATTCCTAAAGCACGTATGCACCTTGAAATCTGACCCCCGCCCCCTTTGGCCATCCCTTGAATGCTAGCACTTGCTGCCTTGTGCCCTTCATCCATCAGCCGAATCTCTCCAAATTTTCCAACAATTTGAATCTACTTTGGCTGCTGCTTTTGGAAGCAGATTTTGCAAGGGCCCTTGTCCTGCTATGCCAAGTATGCAGCTGCTGCCAGCTTTTGAGTTACAAGCTGGGAGGTCACATTCTACGACATGCAACATCTAAAGAGCAGAGGAAGCAGAGGCTTTCTGTCCAGCACATTCAGGTTTCTATTTGTGATACCTAATGGCCATTGATTTACCCCTGTATCTATCTGCCATGCTTGTTCACTATCCCCAAGTAAGTTCAGATTTTACACACCATTACGTTATTTCCATTCTTTTTATGACAATACATCCTGGACTCAATCATGATATATACACCCACATGCTTACAAACAAACCCAGTTGTCAGATCATTCTGCTATAATGTTCTGAAAAAAAGAGTTTTTCAACTTGCAGTTAAGTGATAATTGAGTCCAGCGGAGGACTGGAGCCAACTTGGCAGATGGCCTTGACAGGAAGGCATAATGTTCAAGGTCGCAAGAGTGAAGCTCAGGAGCGTGGGGAGAAAAAGCATTAATGTCATGTGGTATGAAAGTGGAAACATGATTGGGAAAAGTATCTATATATTCTGTGCATAAGGCAGTATAGAAGCATAGAATCATAGAGTTGGAAGAGACCTCAAGGGCCATCCAGTCCAACTCCATGCCATGCAGGAACCCCCATCAAAGTATTTCCGACAGATGGCCATCCAGCCTCTGCTTAAAAATCTCCAAAGAAGGAGACTCCACCACTCTCTGTGGAAGCATAGTATGTTCTTGCTGTTAGTATGTTAGTATGTTCTTGCTGCTAGCTGGGGATGCTATTAGCCAAGGATGTTGTTAGCCCAGGTTGCTGTTATGCAAGGGGTGCTGGGAGACAAGGCTGTTTAGCCAAAGTGCTGAGGCTGTTTAGCCAGTGATGTGGAGTCTTTCCTGTAAGCTGATGTATTGACTCGGTTGAAGATGACAAGTAGCTGAAGTCCTTATGTATTGGATATGAGTCTGCAGACTACTGGAACCTACGTATGAACTGTAAATATTGTAAATAGACTGCAATAGAAAACCAGCAACTGAGTCTGTCCTATTTATGTCTCTGCTACTGTCTTGCTGTTTCCGGGCACTGAGGTTAACCCCTCAACTCCCAGACACCAGTGCTGGTAGGAACCCAAGTCCAGGCTGCCAAGGCCGCTGACTACATCGCGGTCATTGCGGCACACCCATCCTTTCTGCCATGCTTCCCCACGATGGGGCTCAAACTGGACCTTGCCATCGAAGGCGGCTCATTCTGAATCCTTCCTTTGTCCATCTGCTGTGGCTGTTTACACTCTGCTTGCTAATTAGGGACTAATTAGTGAGTGCAGAAATTCATCACTTTCGAAACACACATGGTGGTGGGGAAAGGCCAGCGGCAAATGCCAACAACATCTGTTCTGCTGTTCACAGCCAGGGTGGTCTAGCTAAGATGCTCAGGAAAGGTCGATGACTAGAGTTGCTGTTTGTTGTTTAAATCAGGTACAATCACCATTTAACTTCATTTATCCTAGCATTTCTTATATTGCAGATGAGTCTACTCTTGTATCTACCTCCTCTTCCTCTGCTCTCAGAGCTTCAGCTTTGAGTCCATTTCCACACATCTTCCAGGATGCCACATTTCTTCTTGCCGTGTAACTGCATTTCAACCTCTGGTTTGATCATCCTTCTGATATGTGAACCCCAGCTCCCTGCTTCTCTTTCGATCCTTCAGGCCCGACTATTATTCACAATAGAATGGCATTAAATCTGGGCAGGCAGCTGGTATTGATCAACACAACTACTTGCCCTTCAGTCCACTTCTCTCTTTCTCCATTGCTCCAAATTCTCAGGCAAGCCAGAACCCTCAGGATCCTCACAAATTGTCTCAGGGAAGCTAAGCTGAGCTGCCTTCTCCACCGTAAGTCAAGAAGGTCCAACAAAACTTTAATTTATGGGAGACAAATTTGTTGTTGTTGTCACCACCATCCTTCCAGACGGTTTGCCCTGTATCATTTTGGCCCATTTTAAAATGCTTTGTTATAGAAACCAACAGCTATACTTAGGAAGTGCATTCAAATACCACCAGGCATTAATTCAACAGGCTCTCCAGTTTGTTCAGTTTTTAAAAACCTCCATATGGTTGGAGAGCAACAGATAAGATTAGAACCTGACAGAACCAAAAAGGAAGCTACCAGCATGGGAACTATTTTCTTTTCTTTCTGTTATGTGATGGAGGAGGGGGTGGCTAAATGTTTGCCAACAGTCACCTGTTTCTGGAAACTGGATTTACTTTAATCAATCTTCATATTGTGTCCAAAGGATGGGATATCTTTTTGACACTTGAAGGGTTTAGTAGTGGAGGTAAGTTCAGTTTATGGTGGAGGAGAGTGTTATGATGTAAAGCCCCCAAAAAAAAGATGCTGAAAATTAACCATGGCTTCACAAGGAAAATAAAAGGGGAGAAGAAAGTCATGGGAAAACATGTTGAAGTAAGTGAGTGAAGAGGAACGTCATATAGATGGTGGAAAAGGTATCTATAACATCAGAGCAGAACCCTGCACTTTAAGGACAACAAACATTCAGCTTGAACAGGCACTTAGAAACTGATTTAAAGCTACGAGGGAGAAGCAAATGCACAGGACTTTGAGTATGTTGTGCAAAGCACTAGAGGAAATGACCCATCGCAAAAGGTACCAGATGTGAGTTGCAATTTCCATGTGCTAAATTAGAAAAATGGCCTTGTGAGGCTCAATCAGCTACAGCGTGGTGGCTCCTTTCCTCTTATCCTCCCTGTGATTCTGCAAAGACACCTTGAGCGCTGGATATGCCTTTTCAGTGCATATTTATATATCTTTCAAACACATCTCAAGCTTCATATTCACATATTAACAAGATAATACAGGATTCCACATGTGATTAGATTTTATTCTTTTTATGTGTCCACATTTGAAATAAATCTTTGGGAACGACTTGTTCACAAACATATTTGGTGGCTTGCTTGTTCTCAGAGCAAATTAATGCACCAGAAAACAAACAAAACACCTTATCCCTTACGATTTCTAAAACCTGCCCTTGCTGACTCAAGCCCAAGGTTATTTTCAAGTTTATACAATGATATTTTTGCTTCTGCTTATTTATAAACACAAAAACATAGGCTGCTTTAATTGCAGGAAATCATCCCATTTTCAAGGCAGAACAGAAATAGTTCAGATGACTGCATATGCTGCTAAACTTGGCGTCAACCAAATGTGTGCAAAGAACAGCCATACCAAAAACACTTGATGCCATTCTTGTTTTCATTCTGACTCCTCAGAAGCTCATTAGCAGGCATGTTGGGAAAACCACCTTTGACATGAGACGCCCCGAAATGGAGGCCATCCCCAGATCAAAATGTCTGAGACGCGAAGACGCTAAGAGGATCGGGCTGGGATGTGTGTGTTGGGGTCGGCTGGGTGGTGGAGGAACATAAACGGGGATGGGGGGGAGGGGACAGAGGAGAGAATCAATTCTGTCCTCTGTTGTCCCTGCCGACCTTTTAATTCTAGAAGGGACTAATCCTTCCTAATGGGATTAAACTCCTTGCCACTTTATTTACATAAAGGGGTGGACACTCAGTGCCTTGCCCAGTGCATTAGGGAAATCTGTGCGGAGGGGTTAGATGCATTATATAGGGCAGGAGAGCACTGGGATAGTCCAATGATGGCTCTGATAGTGGGTAATGGAATTTAATACCACATATAAATGAATCAGGGATGAGGGATGAGGGTAAGAGAGTGAGCATAAGAAACTGTCTCCTCCACTCCCAATAAATCCCTTTGTACATAAGGGACAGCAGCCTTCTAAGCTTGCAAAATTGACGTGGATTCCCTGCCAGGCAGCCAAATGAACAAGGCTGCTAACAAGGCAGATAAAGCAGAAGTCCATCAAAAGGGGATTAGAAATCCGTCCCTTCGACTGCACACCCATCAGTCACACACGCACACACACACACGCACGCACGCACGCACACACACACACACACACACACACACACACACACACACACACACACACACACGTGTGTGTGTGTGTGTGTGTGTGTGTGTGTGTGTGTGTGTGTGTGTGTGTGTGTGTGTGTGGGTGTGCAGTCAAAGGGACGTGTGTGTGTGTGTGTGTGTGTGTGCTACATTTGAGATAAGGTTTATTAATGGGAATGCCTCTTTCATGTGAGGGCACAGAGGCAAAACAATGGTGGTTTCAGATACATGGTCCAGAATCCTGTGTGGTCCAGTGTGACTCATGCAACAGCAGTGGCTAGAGAACCTGCACGAGGAGGTATCCAGGATCTTCTTGTAAAGGTATCAGGTAGTGTTTGGTAACAGGGATCTCCCTTTGGCTAAGGGCAGCACTTGTACAAGCAGGAGACACTGTTACTGCACCAGTGGCGTTCTTACACTCTGCTGCTTTTGAACCAAAGGCCGGCAATGGCATGTGGTGGTAAAGGCCTTGGCACAGAAGATACTGCGAAAGAGACGTTTGATGGAAGGAGAGCAGCAGACCTATAAGAAATCCCCGGGAAGAAGTCACTGGAGCAGAAATTCCTAGCTCAGAAATGAGATATCAGCTGGGTATGAGGGCACTGGTGTCAGTCTATAGACTATTTCAAAGCAGCAGGAGTTGGGAATGAATGGGGTAATGCTTCCCTTAGTTGTTTTTAACCTTCTATGGACTTGATTGTGGCCACAATGTGGGATCCAATCTAGTGGCGTAGCTAGAGTTTGGAGTGCTTGGGGACAAAGTCAGTTTTTGTGCCCCCTCCTGCCCCCACAACCACATCTCACTCAACCAGCAAGGGGGGCCTGATCCTGGGGGAACAGCAGGGAAGGGGGAGACAGGTCCCTCTTTCTCACACCCCCTTTGGGGGTCTCCCTTCCGGACAAGGCTCTCCAGTGCAAACTGAGCAGTGCAGGGACAGTGGAGGCAAGGAAGAGTCCCACCCCAAGAGGGGAGGGAATGGAGGAGACTTCCGCAGCCTAGACAGTGGGAGTAGGGAGGCACTTTCTCATGCCAATAACAGAGTCAAGCCCTTTCAGCAGCGAGAGGTATAGTGGTGCATCCATGGACATTGGCCAGCCAACTCTCCTGGTGTGACAAACGGTGCTTCTGGACACCAAGGGACACACTTGCCCCACAACAACTGGCCCAGGCACGCCTGCTCACATCACCTCCCTGCCACCCACCTTTGCTGGTGCTGTTGGTGTGGCTTCCCAGCATCCCAGCCCAGCATCACCTGGGCTCTGCCTCTCTCCTGCCGGATGTTCTCCCTGATGACCACCTGGGAGCTGCTTCACTTGGGCAAGACCACCACCACTCCAGGTGCTGCCAGGGGAGTCTCTGCTGGCAGAAGGGCTCATAGCTTCCCTGACGGCGAACGTGCACAGCCCAGCCTTGTGCACTACTGCCATCAGCGGCAGCAGGAGGTGTGAGCTCCTCAAGTGCCCTCAGACCTCTGCACCCCAGGGATTTTGCCCCCCTGCCCCCTCAAGCTATGCTACTGGTCCCTCTGTCTTCTGGTTTGCTTCAGGAGCATTTGGCCCATTCATTTAGATCCTTTACTGTACATATGTATGCATAAATCATCATCTCCAGATCACAGCCACTGGCTGCATCTGGATAACATCTCACTTTCAAGCTAGGAGAGGTCGAAAGGAAGAGAGAAGTACCTGACATATTCTGTCTGTAAGTGACACTGGAGATGTTGTGAGATCTCTTTTTCATCTCCATCCATCTTCTGTTAGAGGGAAAGACCGGAGCCAAACAATTGACTCCCTTCACACTAATGCAGCTTTTCTTAACCAGAGCTATGCTGAATCCCCCGCCCCCCGCTCTGTGTTTATCCTTAACCCTATTGTCTGTGCAAATGAAGTCCTGCAGCTGCCAATAGCACTGATCACGCTATGATGGATATTTCTGTTGTGACTTGCAACTCACTTACAGTACATGGATGTAGCTTCATGCCTTCTTTTTGCTCATGGCACTCAATATTGATTTTGTTCCATGTACCATTTAAAAGACATCCTTGGGATGATTTGCTAGCAACAGATAATTTTCCAACAGCCTGTGAGTTCAAAGAGGGCCGTGCGTGGGCTGGGAGCAGGAGAGGCATCTGTGAAGGGGCCATGTGTTTGCACAAGCCATTCAAGGTACTGTTTGAACTGAATTAGGCTTTTAAAGGCATGCCTGTTGATCAGGCACAAGAAAGAGGAGGCTGGAGAGCAAAGACGAGGCAGACGCAAAGTTTTGCTACTGCAAAGCTTGGCCTTGGCTTCCTGGACATTGTGGGCAAAATAATCTGGGGTACGATCCTGCCTGAACTGAGTTGATTCTTGTCTCTTGCAACCAGGTAGTTGTAAAGGCAGGCCAGAGACCAACAAGAGTTCTGAAATGGGTTGAAAGGGGATTGAGCGAAACTTGTTTCCCAGGGACGTTTTTCTAGTGACCTGTTGTCATCTCTTGTCAGAGGCTTTGTATGTTTTGAATCACTGCAAAAACTTATTTATCAAAGTCTTTGAGCAATGGAAAGCGTGTATGGAACCACCAGCACTCCTGCCTTTTCAAACATTTCCTCAAAAGGTAGCTAAACCCCAACCATCAGACTGTATTTATTATTTACCTGTTAAGTTTATTAGATTTTATTTAAAGCTAAGCATTTATTTGTTTGAGGTTCTGAGGAAACTCATTTCAAATATCCCCTTTAATAAAGGCAGGGCCAGACTGCCCTGCTCTTTGACCCATGCTCCTCGTTGACCATTTTGCTGTTTTCTCTAATGATCAACACCACATCACTGATACTGCTGAGAAGGTCTAATCTTTTGGTGTGAGTAGCAATGCATTTTTGTTCAGCTGGATGCGTCTTAAAATCACAGATCAAAGTGTGCTGTTTATAGACTGCCCCACAGGGCTTAAAACCTTCTCTGGTTGGTTTGCAATTTAATTTTGCAAGCTACATATTGCCCACTGCACCCCTCAGCAAGTAAGTTACTCACTTACTGACCTTGGAAGGATGAATAGATGGATGGTTGAGTCAACCCTGAACCAGTAATCTTCAAAGCCCATTGGGACTGAACTCAGGTTTTGAGCAAAGTCTTCACTGGAATACAGCAGTTAAATTATTGGGCTGTGAATGAACACTTCTGTCTCTTCCCTTCCCAAACTGGTTTGCAATGCCACTAAAATAACTTTACAGTTTTTTCTTTAAAGAATTGACTGGGATTGTAGCGGAATATCAGTAGACATTTTAAATAGTAAACCATTTTAGTGTTTATTTTTATTAACTTTGTTTAAAAAAACAACAACCCAGGATTTTGAATGCAATGGAAGAATGAAATGCACATACAGTACTACCAAGAAAAAAAAACCTTTGGAAAATGATCTCTCTGAAAACTGTAGTTTTTAGTGATAATTGCTTCCTTGGCAGCTGAAAAAGGTTTACATTATACCAAAGGTGCTAAGCCTTTTCAGTCTTTGGTTGTTTTCAAGGATGTTACATTAGGAGCTATATGCAAAGAAACAGACGTGAAACACATGTACAGCAACAATTTTTGATAATGTTTTAGCAACCCCTGTCTGGAAAGAGTGTGATTTTAAGCAAAATGATTGCTCTGGTTCAGGTTTTACACTAAACTCTCAAATTGCTATACCATTTCAGCAGTATATGTATATATTAAAAGGGGGAAGGGACAGGGACGGTGTTGAATAAACAACCATCTGCAAGAGAATCACGGAATACATTTATAACAAAAAAATATTGAAAAAGCCATGTCTCTAAAATCTGTTCTGTAGTTTGTATTCACTTATGCCCTTGGGCAGGCAGTGGTTGGGCGGGGACACGGTATAAAAGAAAGGGCAAAGGGCAAAGAAGGAAGTGGTGATGCTAGCAAAAGAGGATGATGATAAATGGGGGCAAAGAGGAGAAATATTGCCAGTTGTGTAGGCAGGCTGTAGATTTCTTGGCTTTAATAGGGCTGCCTGGCCTCCTTTTCATTGTTTGTTGGACAAATCAGCCATTACCTTCCCTTTGCTTGACTGCTTTCTTTTCTTTTTTTCTTTTTTGTTCCCTTTGTCAGTGCAAAATTTTATAAAAAATTATCTTGCTTTGGTGTTGTGATTTAAAATGTCATTTAAGTATTATATGAAAAAAACAAAAAAGTGGGCATCCTCTATTTTTGATGTCAGACGCCTGCTTGGAGGAGGAGGGGATACAAATAAATGCAGCTTAAAACCCCTGTTTTTGACAATGCCCCATTCCCACTTTCTTTGGGCCATTAAATCAATCTGAGCTTGCAATCAACGCCTTTAAAAACAACAACACTACGACTCTCCCAGAATCCCCCAGCCAGCCATATTGCCAAGCCCCGTTTTTCTGTGCCCTTCCCTCTGCGATGTGCACTAAACTTGTATCAATATCTTTCTCCTTGGCTAAATCTCATCACAGCTGTTGGTTGCGAAAGATAGCCGGGTAGCTCCAGTGGCTGACAGCTGCATACAGCTATCCACCCCCCCCCCCAGGAGCTCAGTGAGCTGGTGGCATCTCACAGCAGCTGCTAGGAGACGTTAGGAACTGCCGACACTGGGCAAGGAGCCAAGAAAGACAGAATTACGGAGGATCTCAAGGGCCGTCTACTTCCAGCCTACGAAAGAGCAAGGCTACCTCACAGCCCCCACCCACCCTAGCCAGACGCAAATCGCCACAGCAAACGTTCCTAAAACTTAACACCACCAATTCTCCACAGAAACAGAGGGTAATCGTGACCAACAAAAAAGATGCATGGTCCCTGTAAAAAAGGCCTAGGTTGAAGGACATGAGTAAAGACATAGTGATCTCTTTTACTTCCAAAACTCCTCAACTCTTTTTTAGTGGCTTTCCTCAACACCATATGCAAATCATGGCAACTTATTAATTCCTCAGCCTGAAAGGAGTATCAAAACCCACAAACAAACAAAATACAGTATACCCATGGAAATCAACCACCATTTGCATTATGAAGTGAACTGAAGCAGTTTCTTCTTCTTCTAGAGATAGGAAATACACTAAGACCCCTACCATTTCGCAGTTCATGTACTGTGGTCCCGCAATACCATGGACTGCAGTACATGCTGGGGCTCCAGCTGGTCAGTGCTGGGGTGAGGGAGAAAAAAACTTTATCTCCCCACACCAGCCCCAATGAGCTGGAGCCCAGGGTGTGGGGAAGGGAGAAAAAAGGTTTTAAAAGCCTGGATTTTTAAAACCTTTTTTCACTCCCCCAAGACAGACCGATCCCCCTCTGTGGCTCGCCCGGACAGCTGCAAGAAGCCTCGGCGCAGCCCGGGCTAGCGGTGGCGGTGGAGCTATCCCCCTCCATGACTGGAAGTGATTTTAAAATGGGCACGCCGCTTCCCCCTCCCCCCCGTGGGGGCTCCGGAGAAAGGGCACGTCCATTTTAAAATCCCTTCCAGTCCTGGACCATCTCAATTGAAATGCATTAACTCAATGCATTTCAGTGGAGAATTTTGTCCCCACTGGAATACATTGAGCCAATGCATTTGAATGGGAATTTTTTTCCATTGAAATGCACTGAGCCAATGCATTTCAGTGGAGATTGCGGGGAGCGCTGGCCCCAAGCCAGCGCCAAGCAGCTGACTGGCGCTGGCTGGGGGTGGAATGGCCCTGCAGTAAGCGTGGTGGATCAGATAATCCACTGCCCTTGCATGGGCTGCTGGAAGGCTTTTACAAAAGTCTTCCAGCAGCCTGGGAAGCAGTGGTGGCGCCCCTCCCCACCTGCATCCAAATATCACGGATTTTCAGTCATTGTGGGTTGGGTGGGTCCCTAACCCCGCGATAGGTGGGGGGTTACTGTACTACTACTAGTAGGAAATGCTACATTTGTTGGATTACAACCCCAAAAATATCTGAATGGATTCATCTAGCTGGGGTATCCCGGGAGATGTAGTTTTAAAAACATCACTTCCTTCCTTTGGTTTCTTCCCAGTAAATGTGAGTGCTGTGCCATCCATAGGTGCAGGCACCACTACTGCTTGGACTTTCGCCCAACTGGCCCTCTTACAGTATCTGGAAAACCATGTTGAACAAGAACCTGATATGGAAGTTCTCAAAATGTTGGTGTCAACATGGGATTGAGTCTTCTCTGAAAAAGCTCTAGGCACTTCCATCAAGGCAAGTATGCAAGCGAGGCTGAGTTCACCTTTCTACTAGATGGAAACCTGCTATCTTCTATCAGTCTTAAATGCTGTGATACTGGTCTGCCTCAGATCTCCTTGTATCCTAGACCACTTCCACAAAGCCCTTGTTCTCACTGTTTTCTCACCTGCAGGGTCACACTGTTTACCTCACAGATCCAGGCCTATGGCTTCTTGGTTGACAGGCTGTCTTCAGAGGCTGCCCCCAGCCTTCCATTTTCCCAACCTCAAGAATTCCCAGCTTGATGCAACGCATTTTCGAGCTCTTCTCCGGCATTGCCCGGGTGCTCCCACACTTCCTCCAATGCATTTTAACCCCCGCCCAATAAACCAAACACCGCTCCTCTGCCCCATTAATGCCTCTCCGTATTCAGCTCCACTTTTTCTGTTCAGGCAGCACGCACACTGACAACATGAAGCCAAAGGCTGGCCGAGTGTAAAACAGAGGAGGAATGGAGGAATTTAAAGCCCGCTTGAGTGTGCTGGCCACAAATCCAAATCCATCAAGGCATTGCTTGCTGGAGGAGATTTGAAGGGCTCAGGTGCCGTATGGTCAAGATAATTGAAGGATCTTCTGCAGCCCAAAGGCCCACCCCAGGCTGCTCAGCCAAAAAACAAAACAAAACAAAACATAAAAAAGCTTCTCTGCTAAATCCTGGCTGGCATTCAGCAGTGACAAAGCTGCTCGTATACAGTCACAGGGAAGCTGTGAATCCCTTCAGCTGAGCCTCCATATAGCTCTGTGTGCAAAAGGCTGGCTTGATCAGGGGTGGTGAAGTGTGTCCAAAGCTTCACAAGGACTTCCGCTCTAGCGGGTGAACAAACCACACAGGTGAACAGCAGATAGACAGAAGGGTTTTCTCTAAATCAGTGGTGGTGAACCTTCAGCACTCCAGATGTTTTGGACCACAACTCCCAGAATCCCAAGCCTAGATTGCCAGGAAAGGACTGTGGGAGTTGTGGTCCAAAACATCTGGAGTGCTGAAGGTCCGCCACCACTGCATTAAACATTCTCCCTCAATTTTCTTTTGTCCTCAAATAACATAGCCTGTGACCTATCTCATCAATGTTTGGTTCCTTCTCCTAAGAGGGAGACACATGGCACTTGTTGTTGTTGTTGTTGTTGTTGTTGTTGTTGTTGTTGTTGTTGTTGTTGTTGTTGTTGTTGTTGTTGTTGTTGTTGTTGTTGTTGTTGTTGTTGTAAATCTGCAAAATACGAATGGCACATAAAAGCACTGGCAAATACAACTCATAGCAGCCTACCAGTAGTTCTGCAATATGGGTATATATTATTACAGTCACCCCCGTCATTTCGCGGTTCAGGTTCTGCGGTCCCACTACATCATGGGATCACAGTACCTGCACCTTGGGGCTGCAGGGGGGAGGGGCGGCAGGGGACGATCGGGTTGCTCCGTGCCACCCCCGTGCTCCTCCAAGAAGCATCGGGCGGCGCGGGCAGGTGGCGGCGGGAGGTAAGATCCTGCAACTTCGCCTGTACGCGCCACCCCAAGACTTCTCGGACAGGTGTGTGATCGCCCCCCTGCCCCCAGGCCCCACCTCACCCACTTCCGCATATTGCGGATTTTCATGCATCGCTGGTGGGGTGGGTCCCTAACCCCCACGATTGACGGGGGGTTACTGTATAAATAAAGACATAGTGTTACTGCTTATATTTTGGATAAGTATTAATCCTTTTTTTAATGATACAAAAAGACAGTATGGCTATTTCCTCATATATTCATTCAGGAACTCTACCTCAACATGCGTCAATGTAGTGTGGGGCAATTTTTGTGTGTGATAGAACAATCCTTATTGTTGCCAGCAACAATGTGTGGATTTGGAAAACAGTTACTTAACGTTGATTTAGCAGGAACGCAACCTCCCATGTTAACTCTTTCCCTCAGCAGCTTAATCAGAAAATACTTTGCACATGAACTCTGAGATAAAGAGAGAGGAACTCCTTCTTTAACTCCTGCTTGAAGAGTTTCCGAACAGATTCAGTCCAGTTCCTTCAGGAAGGGCCAGGAAATCATATTTTTGAATTTTTAAATTGTATTTATCATGTTTTCCATATTTCCAACTGGAAAGCAAGCTCAATGCAGATTTTGGTTTTTGTTCTTCTTTTTTACATCACTGCACAGTCACTTACTATCAAAGTAAATCTTTTTTTTAAAGCCCTTGGTGACAATCAAGCACTTCTGTCAATTAGCAAGCAATAATACACCAGGCATTTGATGAGTCTGCCTCATAAGTATCTCTGTATTTTCCCTTCCATATATTACAGTAATGGGGACAAGTGACAGCAGACATTTCTTTGAAATGAAACTTACCAATTTTTTTATCTCTCTTGTTGGCACAAACTGAGGAGCTGTAATCCAAAGGCAAGGGTGATCCCTCTATTAGGCCACACGCACGCACACACACACACACACACACACACACACACACACACACACACACACACACACACACACACACACACACACACACACACACACACACACACACACAATGCTAGCATTCAACCTGTGCAGGCCTTCATGGACAATACTTATTTTTAGATGGTGCAGAAAAACAAAACAAAACAGAGGTTATGGCAACTGGACTTCTTTTCTTGAGAGATTGAAATGTTTTGCTGCTCATCCAAACAGCTTCATCAGTCTGAGGAAAGTTAGTTGCGAGTCCTCCAATTTATAGTTCACGTTGATCTACTACTTATCAGGCAGTGATTTCAACAAACCCCAGACAAATACTTCACACCTACACCACCAAGGCCATAGCTAACAACCCATACTTAATGGGTGTTGAGAAGGTGGGACTTTCATGCACCTTAGGTCATTGTCCACCTATTATGCACCTAATGAGCCTACTCAGGTCAGTGTTCATCTTATGAGCCTATTTCAGACCAGGGTGACATGAAGTCAAAGTGAACTCTAATATGGAGGACTTGCAACTAGCTTTCCTCAGACTGACGAAACTGTTTGGATGAGAAGCGAAACATTTCAATCTTTCAAGAAAAGAAGTCCAGTTGCCATGACTCAACTTCCAGGTAAACTCACCTGGATGACTGAGAAGAATCTTCACAGACAACATGGAGGTTTCAAAAATCACGCCTGGATCCCTCTGCCAGGATTCGAAATGAGGGTTGCAAAGTCAAGCCAGGAGCATTTGGTTTTAAACTCCAGCTCTGGCAATGTTGACTGAATGGTACCAAAGCTGCCTAAGAGAAGGCTGTAAGTTATTCACCACTCAGCAGCAGCAGAAGCTAGTGCTCACTGTGGCTGATGGGATCAGAGGATCTAGCCACAGTGGGTGGAATCTGTAAGTATTCTTTATCTCTCTCCCCCACCCCCCGCCATATCTGCCCATATCCAGGGGTAGTTGCACAAGTTAACCCCACAGAGGCTGCTTGCCTCTCGTAAGGACTCAGGCATGGGTGAAACAGTGGGCGGCAGTCTGAAATGGGGCAGCTCCCCACCTTGCCTGTTGTATCAGCCCCCCTCTGCCACTCATGATGGGAGAGATTATATGCTAGAAACCATTCCCTACGAGAAGAACTCCCTGCATGTTTGAAACAAGCATTTCCTGGAGAAAGATTTAACGCTAGCCCTTTTCTCTGACATAATCGCTTACTCTGTGCAAGGATCTGTTTGGGTCACTAAGCAGAGTCTCCCATTATTGCTGCTCCTTCTCTAATGGATTCAAAGTCTAGCATCTAATAAGACAAAAGCCAGTTTTTGTGCCCTTCCCTTCGAGGGGTTCTCCTGACACTTGGTCCCTGGTGTAGTGCCTTTTCCTTGCCCAGTTCTCATTGGGCTCTTACTCTCCCTCTGTTGGTGATGACTGGTGGTGGCCCAACAGAGAAGTCTGTGAAATGTACTGTACACCGAACCTGAATTGACTGAGCCAAGATATGGTGGTTTAGTGGCACCACAAAACCGTCTTTTGTGCTGGAAAGAAAAACTGAGAGATATCCTGTCTTCAGCTCCTCATGAACTGTCGTTACTGCCACACTGTCGTGATAAAAGCAACACTGGCCAAGCTGTGCCAGAGAGGCTCTTTACAATCTGCTAAAACTCAGCTCAAAGCAAGGCCCGCTGAGATAACAACAGAGAATGGGTGGGAAGCAGACAGTCTCAAATGAACACACAAAACGAAAGAGAACCCATGGGATGTGTAAATGAGATGGAGGCATATAGGAGTGGAAGGTGTGTGTGTTTGAGTAATCCACATACTAATACAGTGGACCCTTGTATAACAAACAGTTTGTATAACATAACATCTGTACAACATAAAAAATTCTAGAGATAGGGGAAATTTGCTTAACAGAATCATCTATGGGGCGAATCCCTACAACATAAAAATGGCCGTGATTAGGGATTACTCTGTTTTGTTTTCAATGCATTCCTATGGGAAATTTGTATAAAGGAAAATTTGCATAACATAATTTCATTTGGAACAAATTAATTCCTTTATACAAGGTACCAATGTAGCTGTGTCTTCATCTACTTAGGGCTTTGCCTCTCCCCCCATCTGCACCCCCCACCCCCTGTGGGCACATGCCCTTACCCCAACATCTCTACCTGGACTACACTGGACCTGAAGATAAAAGAAAAAAAAACCTCTCTACTAAAGGGAGATGGTCAACCTTCACATGTATGTATACTAAATGAGTGTGGGAATCACAACTCATTGCGATTGTTAATGTTTTCTGGTTTCCCCCTGTTTTCTGTTTTATTCTCCGTCACCCTTTAGTTCCTTAGCCTCTTGCTGGGTTTCTTTGCTTGCTACTGATTTGTTATTAATTTGCTTATTGATTTTAATCGCTGCTTTATTTGTTTGGCTCTCATGTAAAGTGCCCAGAGTTCCCATGGGAAAGTCGGTGCGGTCTAGAAATGCAAAAACAAACAAAGAAACAACAGATGCCGTGGCAAATTTGAAAATCCATATGAATCAAGAGTGAGCAAAGTGTATCTCTCCTGATGTGGCTGGGACTGTAGCTCTTTGTTATGTTAGCTAGAAGTTGTAGTCCAGGCACCCCTGGGAAGCTGTGCTTCACCATTCTGTGGAGCAAAGAAAACACCATTCTTTTACATTTCCACAATCTCACGGAGGCTTCCCATGCTACAGTGATAGGGAGGTGAATGGGAATGCTAAGATCAGTGACTTTGATCTCGGTGTAAGTATCAGGTGGTTTCAAAGCATGATCTTTATTATGGGCAGGATGGGGTAGAAAAGAAGAGTATTTTGAAGAAACAGACAAGCACTGAAAACAAACAATGTTGTAAGCACTGCAGTTATCTGCTCCCCATGGTCTACCTTGCAACTATCTTTTAAAGTAACTGTATGTGTTCAGAATACATCTCTAATCCTGAAATTGTAAACACATTTGCTGGGAAGTAAACACAAAGAAATATAGTAAAATTAATCCCCAAGTATATCTTTATCTCCATTTGTAAGAGAATGGCGCAAATGCAAAAGTGGACTAGTTCTAAGCCAAGCATCAAACTCCCCCTTTGCAACTTTCAAAACTGTTCCATCCACAGAAGGGATTAGTGTGCTGCATCTCCCTGTCACAAAATGATTTGAGCAATGACTTCAGCAACAGAATTCAACCAAGGCATGTTGTCTCAATTTATATACTGCCCCATAATGCAGGAGCACTCTCTGGGTCAGTTTACAAAATAATTTTGCAAATAACACTTGTGTGTTGGGGGTGGGGGGTAGGCATTTATGGAATAGCAAAGATGATGAGCAGTGTAGAAACATGAAGTAGCTGTAATGTAGGACAAGGAAACATCCTACTTTGGAGTATAGCCCCAGTAATCTCAGAAATATGGCCACTGGTTGTGGTTACTGGGAAACACTGTCCAAAAGAGAAAGAGAGTAAGAAAGGAAGGAAAGAAGCAAGCAAGCAAGCAAGCAAGCAAGCAAGCAAGCAAGCAAAAGAAAGAAAGAAAGAAAGAAAGAAAGAAAGAAAGAAAGAAAGAAAGAAAGAAAGAAAGAAAAAGATTCTGTCCAAAGTGGAAGCATTGCAGACGTGATTATATTGCTGAGTGGAAAAGATGAATAATACTAATAACCTCTGAATGGCAAAGCTGGAACAGACTATATGGATTATCAAGTCCAGACTCTCTTAAGGAGGCACAGTAGGAAACAGAACTTCCAGCCTCTGGCTCTGCAGCCAGAGGCCTAAGCCATGGAGTTATCTGGCATAAAAGAAAAAAGCTTGGGAGGAAAAATTATTTTACACGACATATTCCAGAATCCTCCAGCCATAATGGTTTTTGGTAGGTCCTGAGAATTCTAACTCCAGAAGTAGCTTCTTCTCTTATAACTGGTCAGATACAGCCCCCGACTAAGGTCCGAATAGTCAAAGCTGTGGTTTTCCCAGTAGTGATATATGGAAGTGTGAGCTGGACTATAAAGAAGGTTCATCACTGCAGAATTGACACTTTTGAACAGTGGTGCTGGAGGAGAGTCTTGAGAGTCCCCTGGACTGCAGGGAGATCAAACCTATCCACCCTGAAATAGATCAACCCCGAATTTCACTGGAAGGACAGATTTTGAAGCTGAGGCTCCAATATTTTGGCCACCTCATGAGGAAAGAGGAGTCCTTGGAAAAGTCCCTGATGTTGGGAAAGATTGAAAAAAGGAAAAGGATGGCAGAGAATGAGATGGTTGGACGGTGTCATCAATGCAACCAGCATAGATTTAACCAAACTCCGGGAGGCAGTGGAAGACAGAAGGGCCTGGCTTGCTCTCGTTCATGGGGTCACACTGAACTGAACGACTGAACAACAACAAGCCTTCATGTCATTGCTTGAAGTATACTAAGAAAATTACACATGTCCGACATCGGAGTATTTGATAGGTTGAAGAATGCAACAGAGATAGCAAGGCATTGGTTCCCTTGTAGAAGTCACAAAATGAGATTTCAAAACCACTTCTAAAATAGCAACAGAGTCTGGCAGTTTTTCTGAAAGTCAATACTATCACTCACCTTGTCCGATAAGGCAGGCATGAATCCAACCAGAATGAGAACCATCTCTCTATCCTCTGTCTGAAAAAGTGGCAGCTGGATGTTGTGCTTAATAAAATTGATGGAGATGTGATAACCAATCCACAAACCAGAAGCATGACAGGATGTGACTTTCTCAAAGCAATAGAGTGAATTCTAGCAGTTACTCCAACAAAGGTATAATGAATGTACGGACATAACAAAAATGACTGCATCTAACACATCCTTCCCCCATATTTGTAGAGGTGTGAAACAGGGGGAAACGTGTGTGTGAGAGAGAGAGGGGGGAGGGAGAGAGGGGGGGAGAGAGAGACCAATTCTTCCTTCCCATTAGAGATGGGCACGGAACGAACATTTTTTTCGTTTCGTTAAAAACGACAAATGAAAATTGTGATGAAAATGCAACGAAACGAACAGAACCACGAAAACTGTGGTCATTACGTTTCATTTCTGTTAATGGCGATGCGCAATGAAATGAGCTGTTTTAAATGTTAAAAAACGCCCTGGACATCCGTAAAAACACAGTGATAATTATTTATATTGTCTGATAATACCCACCAGGGGGGTCCTTAAAACGTTTGTTTTTGTCTTCTCCCATTGCGATTTATTTTTCTTTTCCCTTTAAAATGGATGCCACCACCAGCCACAAAATGGAGGCAAGCCATGTGATGGGATCATGTCCAACCAATAGCATGCCCAGGTTGCAGACTGGGCGGGCAGGTCTGGCAGCCACAGAGGGCATAAAAAGCTCTGGCAGCCCCCGTCCTCCTTGCAGTCTCTGATGGGAGTTAGGGTGGGATCGCTGTCTCTGCGACTCTAGCTTCAGTCCTGCAGCCTCCCTGTGTGCATGCGTGCTGCGTACCTCTCGGTGAGTACCCTCCCCTGCCCCACAGTGCAGTCACTCTGCGGCTGCCTTGCACCCTGGGCAAAGCCGGCCGCTGCCTTTGCAGCCTGCCTGCATACCTAGTCTATACTGTGTCTCTGCCAACATCCATTTTTTTTAGTGTTTTCCCTCTGGTCTGGGGCGTTGGAGGATGCCTGCGCACGGAAATGCTTTAAAAATCGCACAAAAAGTGGGTAGAAACGACAAACGAAAAAATGAAAAACGGTAACGAAATTTTTCAAAAAATTCCCGACAAATGGAAACGAACCGAAACAGACCTCTCAACGACAAACGAAAAACCGAAACACCATTTTTCTGTTTCGTGCCCATCTGTACTTCCCATAATATTTCTCTAATAATATTGGGTAGTTGAATATATACATAAAAATCTTCCAACAATATTTGCACCAAACTCCTCCAGAGATGAAAGCGAAATAATGAGAAATCTTTTAGCTATTTTACGGGCATTAATCCTACTAAACAGCCTCCCACAGTATGAGGATGAGAGATATAGGCAGGCTGTGTTCAATAAACACACTGGGAGTTTGACCCTCCTTCCCAAACAAATTCTGAGCTCTTGGAGTTGTAGATCGGAAATATCAAAACAGAACTTTGGTGTAGTAAAAGCACAAGATCTGAATATACAGCTGTTCTATTTCTAGAAGTTTTTGCGTTAAAAAATAATTTCCTAGGATAACCTTGAAGAGCATTGGGCTTGTCTCAAGTGCAGGCTTTCATCTGAATATTGACTTGATGCACACACAAATAGGAAGCTTAGAAGAGCTATAGTTTTTGTACTGCGCTAGATTCAGCCTTGCTTTCCCTACAAGCCATGGTTTTCAATTTGTTTCTCCAGGAACCCTGGTGTTCCTTAGATCTTTAGCAGGCATTCCTCAATTAGAAAAATCAGAAATAGCAGGCCTGCTTTCTTGAAAGACAGCTTGCCCAGTGCTACTATCGTGTCCTCCCAGAAGATACAAAGGCAGGAGACAGTCAGTTGTTTCTAGGGCACACTCCCAGTTCCACGCAGAGGAATAATGAGGTCCAGCCAGTCTAGCTAACCCTCGATCCATTTTGTACTGGTGAGAACACATCTCAGAAGCTTCTATAAGGCACCAGGGGTTCATCAGCCTAACAGATGCAAAGAGTAGAATACGGGAAACTTTTTTTTAAAACCCTGCTTTAGAAAGAGTTGAAGCAAAACTACAAAACAAAACCCGGAGGCACAGCACAAGCCAGATTGTACATGCAAGGACAATCTAGGAAGGAACCCCCTTTCCATGTTTCAGAGCTCGCTCCAATGCAGGAGACATTCTGTTGGGGAAGGAGGCCAGACCACACTGCTTGAGCAGACAGGGAACTGCTCTGTTCTGGAATCACAGACGAGAGTGAGAAAAGGCCAAGGTCTTGGCTGAGCAGGCCCGAGCTCGTGTCTCCAGCAGGGCCCCCGGCACGCAACACATGCTTGCCTTCCTGCACAGCAGCCTCCAGCATTTCTCGTTTAGGTCCCGGCCCAGCGCCAGCCAAGACTAGGTTATTTTAAACAGACATATTTCCAGTAATGGCCCAACTGGGGGATGCCCTGGATTCACTCTCTCTCTCCATTAGCGAACCGAGAAGATGCAGCAGAGAGCAAGAAGCTGTTTCAGGCACGTGATGCCGAGCCAGGCTGCTTCGTAATTCTGGCGTGAAGCTTGCCTGACATTAACCAAGCGCGCTGAAGCCACGGGCCAGAAGCCTCTGCTTTAACCGAGGGGAGTGTTGTGCAAACAGCTGGGAACTGTTACAGCAGAACACAACACAAAGGACAAGACCAAAGGAGAGGCTCCTGTTCCTTCCTGCCAAAGTTACATAAAGAGGATCAGGATCTTGACTGGAATGGTGCTTAATTCACCTGCCTCGTGGAAGATGAACCCCTAGTAACTGGCTAGGAATTGCTGTCACAGAGGAAGGAAAGAGTGGTTTAGTGGTTCGATCTCACAAAAACCTGCATGTGTACCTGCTAACCCATGGAAACCCAAAACATCCAAGTTAATAAAAGAAAAGTCTAAGACTTTTCTGTAAGAGACCCATGGCACAGTGAATGCCTGTACTGCAGCTATAACTGTGTTCACAACCTGGGGTTCAATCCCAGGTAGCTGGCTCATGGTTGACTTAGCCTTCCATCCTTCCGAGGTCTGTAAATTGAGTACTCAGCTTGCTGGGGGGGGGGGCAATGTGTAGCCTGCATACTGTAATTTAAAACTGTAAACTGCCCAGAGACTACTTGAAGTGGTATGGGGTGGTATATAAGCAGAACACTTTTTTTGCTTTTGTATGCTCAATCTACTGCAACATTATGCACAGTGGTTTCCATTGTGCTATACAGCACCGACTATTTATTTGCTTATTTATTTATTTACACATACTCCTCCTTTCTTCTAAAAAAGGATCCAAAGTGGCTAAAATCATTAAAATGCAATACCAAAGCTCAAAAAAGAGTGGGCAAGTTAAGACTTGTTTGACTATTGATTTGGACCTACAAATTTTTGTAACAAATTCTGATAAGTTGATAATTAGAGATGGGCACGAAATGAATTGTTTTCATTTTGTTTTTCATTTCGTTACAGGACAAAATGGAAAATGAAGTGCCCTTAAAAAAACCCAAAATGAAACAAAACATAATTTTTTGTTCCATTCTGTTTCATTTTTGTTTATTATTTATTTTGAAAGTGCTGATATTGGTGTTTGTCAAAATAAATAATAAAAATAAGCACCAACCAGCGCGTACCTTGCGTCAGCTGTTAGGCACGAGGGGGAAGGTGCCAATTGCCCCCGCGCTATAGCTGATCAGCACTTGTTTTGTAAAAACAAACAAACAAACAAACCATTGGCCGGCTGGGCTGGTCGACTGTAAAAAACATTTAAAAATTTAAAAAATTGAAACAAAACGAAAAATGAAATGAATTAATTTTTTAAAAATATTCATTTCATTCCAAACGAAATGAAACAAAAAACAAAACAAAAATGAAATGAAATGCCATTTCGTGCCCATCTCTAGTAGATATGATGACATAGATGGACAAGGGCTTAAGTGTTCTTATTTACACACAAACCCTGCACCAGCTCCAAAATAACACCTAGAATAGTGGTTCCAGGCCTTGTTTCACCTGGAACTGTTCGCCTACAACTCCCAGAATCCCTAACCAGAAACTATGCTGGCTGGGGCTTCTGAGAGCAAAAGCCCAAACCAGAGGACCCATAGCTGATAATCTCTGGCTTGGAAGATTCCCAGATCCATTTTTATCGATCTGTTGGGGACCCTTCATGTCTACAGAGAAAGTGGTTAAAGCTTGTTTACAAAACTTTAAGGAGTCATGTGAACTATAGATCCTGGTAATAAAATTGCCAGCATCAGCAACGCTGAACCATGTCCTCCAGGCAAGAATTGTCTACCCCCATTCCCACCAGTGAGAGCATTCTAAGGGCACCAGAAAGGGAGAGGAAGCATCCCTGACCATTGTTCCAGAGAAAGGGGGAAAACAACCAAACAGCTGCAGTTAGAAGGTTGATCCCCCAGAGGGAAGAGCTGGGCCAGACTTTGCCTAAAAGCCTGCCTGCTATTTATACTCTATTAAACACACATATAGGGAACCAGCTGAAAGCTGGAGTGGAACACGTCGTTTCTGCAGGAGGTGTGGGGTTGGGGAAGGGTTGAAGAGAAGCTACGTAATTCGGCGTAGGAGCCAACGGAGGTAAATCATCCATTTAAAATCCTCAGGTCCCTTCTCTGTATATCCTAGAGAACATTTGCTTCCGGGAGTCCGAGCAGCTCTGCACGCCTGCCAAAGTGCCATGGCTCTTTTACTGCACTTCAGTAGTTTTTTTAAGCATCCCTCCTTCCTATTGGCACAGCAACATTCAGCTTCACATCTACACCACAGCCATTCACATCCAGTGTCAAGTGTGTGTGTCCCCGTGGGAAAGACGCACCCACCCCCAAGAGGCATTACCTCAGTTGTTTCTTGAGGCGTGCATGTTTTTTAAAATCTTTTCTTGGCAGAATGAGAAATGTTCCCAATTTTAAGGGAACATTTGTTCGCCAACAGAAGCAACGGAAGATGCCTTTGGGCTCTACAAACATGCCTGAGTGTATACAGCAGTCTTTCTTGTGCCTTAAAAATGAAATAAAATAAAAAGAAACCGAACAAACCCAAGGCAACAGGAATAGCTCAGGAACAGGCCACACAATCCCCTCCATATGTTCTGCATTGCAACTCCGACAATCCCCTGGCAATCGGCCATAGCAGCTGCAACTGATGGGACCTGTGGCCCAAATGATCTGGTAGACATTGGACCTGATGCAATTGGTCTCCTCCTCACACAGTTGTTTTGGCACAAAGGACGGGCTTCCATCTGGCAGCATGTTTGACAGCACATTTTCTCCAATATCCCCACTTATTAAAACCCAGCTTCTAGTACTGCCTGTGGCTCTCCACCGCAGTTACCCCCCCCCCAACATAGTGGGCTCTTCCACTTGCAATGCTTCCCCATGAACATACCTCTCCCACCATATCCACATCGTAGTCCTGCTCCGCCATGACTTCTGCATACAAGCAGGAACTACCTAGGCTAGTATTGGCGAACCTATGGCACCCGAGCCAAAGGTGGCACTCGGAGCCCTTTCTGTGGGCACCTGACATTGCCCCTTCACAGTCACCTGTACTCAGGTTAAATTGCTGTATTGGCACTTTGCAAAAAAAAAAAAAAGGGATTTTGAATCACAGTTTGGGCACTTGGTCTCTAAAAGGTTTGCCATCACTGACCTAGGCTATGCAGCCTGTGATCTGGCAGGATCCCAGCAGAGGAGGCCAGGTCCCTCACAGCAACCGCTTGGTGAGCTCAGGGCACCTTTTCCTGCCACAACTGTATGAAACCATAGGAGTGGGGCTTGGCACCTCTTATCATCCAGGTCAAGACCCCAACATCGCCATGTTGCCCCTGTCTACTCAAACCAAGGGGATTGTGGGGGACCCAGCTGTTTTCCTTTCTGTTTTTTTCACCCTACCTTCCCCCTCCCCTTCCCCCCATCAGGGATATTGTTCTAAATCTCCTTGACATCAAAATATCATTGGAGCTGCCTGGCACAGAGAGAGAGATTAAACAACAATAAAGGGAAAAGAAACCCTACGCAATAATTACCAGCCTTTCACCGCCAGCAGTAGTGAGGAAAAGGGGAGGAAAGGAGAAGAAACGGGAGTGGGGGTGGGTGGAGAAGAACAGAATCCCACTAAAATTTTAATAGGAACCACTGCATTTAATTTAACGACACATTTTTTCAATTACCAGAATAATTGTTTTATTCATAAAATGAGTTTCCATAAAGCGGGTCATTTTCTTTTGTTTTTATTATTCATTTGTGCAACACAGTCGAAGCATAATTCTCCAGCCCCGAAGGGAGCGTGTGTACATCTGGGTAAACAAGCTGAAAGTGTGTTTCAATGTGCATGTCCGCAGATCAAGCCCCACATCTCAGAGAGCTTGACACCAGTCGGGGGAGTTTCTGACCATAAAACATTAGCAGCCCGCACTTTCAAAGGCCACCCTGTATAACAGCGCTCACCCCGTTCTGGTGCCAAGGGCCTCTGACCTATGCAGTTGGCATTCGGCTCTGGACTGAACAGGAGCAGGTTGCCAGGGTGGAAGGGAAGGCCACTCGAAGAAAGCTGACTGTTCCTAACAGTGACATATTTTAGGGATGCAGTGAAGAATCTTACAAAAGGAGGCCCTATGGCTGTCCCTTGTGTTGCGTGCGCAGAAAGACATCACACGCCAGATCCCTCTAACCTCCCTCCTCGCTCACAAAGTGTGGTTTGCAGCGTTCTTTCCGGATTATAATTCATGCAACGGAGGAAGTCTATTAAATGAACTCTCTCGGTCCCATTATGTGAATCAATAGGAGAAATTTAAAAAGGAATATGAAAATGACATTTAAAAATAAATGAGAGGAGGCCAGGTCCCCAAAGGTGCGAAAACTAGTAAGAAAAGTTGTAGAGAGGTAAAAAAAAAAATACTGTCAAAATGAAGACTACTTGCCATCCAATCATACCCAGCTTCTATAACTCTTGGAAAGCAGAAGTAAACCTTGTGGCAGAGCCTTAAAAAGTATTGTTTTAAAATCACAACACCCAGAATTTCCTACTTTGTATGCCAGTGTGATGACTTGAAGATGCCTTGAATTGTAATCCAGAAAGGGTGTTTTTTTTCCAGGCTTTGTGGAGAATGGGGACCCAGACTTATTTTGGCAAGGGTGAGGAGGACCAGAGACGGGTCATCCAAGGCTGGAGTGGAGCCCTGTGTGTGTGTTGGGGGGGGGGAATGCAAATATGGGGTGGAGGAAGTGGGGAGGAAAGGTGACAAGTTGCTTGAGTATTGCTCCAGGGAATCTCCTTCCCTTTAGAGATTCCTTTCATCTGTTACACTGGCAGGGCACTCAGAAACAAACCAGAAGTGACCAGCATGGAAGGCACCTTGCCACATCCTCTGTGCCGTTCCCTCCTCCCAGCCCCCTACACGAGCTGCATTTATCCCTATGGAGAAAGAAATGCAAGCACAATTTAGTAAAATAAAAAATACAGTGGTACATTGTATAAAGGAATTAATTCGTTCCAAATAAAATTATGTTAAGCAAATTTTCCTTTATACAAATTCCCATAGGAATGCATTGAAAATGGAGTAATCCCATTTTTATGTTGTACGGATTCTCCCCATAGGCAATTATGTTAAGCAAATTTCCCCTATCTCTGGAATTTTTTATGTTGTACAAATTTTATGTTATACAAACTGTTTGTTATACAAGGGTCCACTGTATTAACCTTCTTACTCCCACAGCAAGCTAACAATAAATTTTGAGGGGAGGGTTGAGATAAGGAAAAGTGATACTCTTTGCATTGCTTTGTCTATCACAGCTGTTTTATACCTTGCTTCATTTCATGCCTCTTGGGGAACCCCAGACAAACTCAAATAGCATTCTTTTGTGAGGGGATGAAAGAACTGCAGAGAAGAAAATAGCAGGAAGGAAACGGTTAAAAATGTGATTCCTTCTCTTGCTGGACATTTGCTCTCCAAACCTTACCCCCCCCCACTCTCTCTGAAAGAGCTTTTCAGAGGATAGGGCTCACTTCCATGTTTCCAGTTTAGCTAGCCACCAAGATTGTCGAGGGCTGTTAATTCCTGCATTGCTGTCCTGAACTATTCTAAGAAGCTGAATGTCCCAGTGTGCAACTTGCAATGACTCTGGTCCGCTTTGACACAGGTACGTGTGGACCTTTACAGGAAAGCTTGCAGGTGCCTATACTCATGGTTATATGCTGGGGCAGGGAGGTATGAGGTCACTCAAGGATGAGTAGGATTTTTTTAAGCTCAATAATAAGAAGCGGTTTCATGGTTTGAAGTAAATGGCCTATGCTGGCCCCCCCTTTTCTCCATGTCTCAAATACATTGTTCCACAATGGACATTCACACCTCAGGGAACAGGACACTGGGACTCCACAGACTTGAAAGACTCATGTGGTTTTTATATAATGGGCTGTTTAGCTGGCCAGAACATGTCCCCCCCCCCAAAAAAAACCACTCTATTCCTAGTAATGCTGAAGTTGTCAGAGAGGGGGGGGGGTGAACAACAATGCACACATTTGTGTATTTCATACCATAAACCCCAACCTTTTAATTGGATAATTGCATAGAACCTCATCCGGTGGCAATTTCTTTCTGATGAAACATTTGCAAGAGTTTGTTCTTATTAACCACCTCTTTAAGGGTCTTTTTACACGACCCCTAAGATCCGCTGGCCACTTAAATTCGGACCAGAGATCTTAGGGGTTCGTCGCTCTTCCTGCGTTCCCACCCCTTCCGCACTTCCTGGCTGCGTGAGGGGAGGGAGAAAAAGAGAAAGAAAAGCATGCCGCTCACCTCCGTTCTGCCTCTCGTCTCTGTAAAAGTAGCTCTTAAAGGGGCGGGAGCCAAAAAACCACAAACAGAAGCAAGGAGAGCCCCGCACTCACTATCGTTACACCGGATCAAATAATTTTCACCTCCAAAGAGCAGGTACTTGAAAGGTGCGCTGGGACGCGCTAAAGTGGGCATGGTCGCACTTAATTTCCTGTTAACTCCGGAGCTGGTGGGGAAACATTTTTAAGCTCCAGAGCTGGGAGCCATTTGCCCCGGAGTTTAGGGTTCGTGTATAAACGCCCTAAGATACAGAATCTTCTTATTCTCTTGGTCTCAGCCACAACAATCAGGTGAATTCAAACTTCTAGAAATCAGGAATGGCACCCTGTTGGTTGAGATAATGCCTAAAACAAAAAACAAATGAACAAACAAAAAAACCACCAGGGACTGGCCAAAATATTCTGCAGCCACCTCCCTGTCCCAATTAGGATGATAATTCAGTCTTACGTCTGCATTGGTACCGCATCTCTCATCAAACTGAGTCCCATGTATGACTTCAGACACAATACTGCTAGTTGCTATGGCTGGGTTCCCTATTACCCTTGGGTCTGTTCACCATTCCCTTGCCATTTTCTTCCCCTCTTTACAGGTTCTATAGCCTGAGCCACCTGCCTCAGTTTTACCTAACGGAAGGGCTGGGGCTTCTGGCCCACGTCCTGTGCTTGAAAGTGAGAATGTCTGTTGCAAAACATTAAGCAGTTGATCGTAGCCATTCAGAACGGCAGAAGTGTTTACCTTTCACTGCCAGCCCCGACAAAATTTGCTTCCTTGGTCTGCTGCTCTCTCCCAGTGAAGCACGTATTCCCCTCTGCTAAATATAGCTCAGTTGGCTGAAGCCGCGTATAAACCTCGCTTCTGAGACATGGCCTCCTTTGGCTGGCCTCCCAGCTTCACAGCTACATGCATCCCTGGCTTCTCCAAGGCTGCCAAAACTTTCCCCAATGGCTTTCACCAACCAGAGAACGCAGGCCCAAGCTCTGCTCCCTTTAACAGCAGCACTTGGGAATCTCAGAAGGATGTTGGGAGGGGAAGAAGCAGTCTTCCTTCCTTTGGGGCTGTAAAGCAGCCAGCTGTAATCAAGAGAGCATGGTGAAGAGCTACATGCATGACAGAGACTTTAAGAAACACACACCCAAATGGCCTTGTGCCCAGGGAGGACTATGTGTCTCCCCATTCACTCAGGGGCATGAAACACAGACATGGGCCAACATGGGTGCTAGCATTCCAATACAGTTAAGGTCCAGGAGGTGTGTGTGTTTGCGTCGTTACAGTCGTGACCGACTCTTCATGACCCCATGCCCATGGAGTTTTCTTGGCAGGAATACTGGAGTGGTTTGCCAGTTCCTCCTCCAGGCGCCTATAGCACCTGGTATTCCCTGGTGGTCTCCCATTCAAGAATTAACCAGGGCCAACCCTGCTTAGCTTCCGAGATCAGGCGAGACCGGATGTGCTGAGGGCATCTAGGCTAGCCAAGGTCTGGGATACAGTATAGTAATGCATGCTTATTCAGTAGTAGGTACCACTGAGTTCAATGATGTTTACTCCCAGGTAGGTGAGTACGGAATTGGAGCTGTAAGGGTTTCACCAGCAGTAGTAGCACCACACAACCATTTTGGGCATCTACCCATTCTTGCTCTCCGTTACGGGCTTTCTTTGGCATGCCATGCCAACTGGTGCTCCCAAACAAAGGCATGCCAGACCACGGTTCCTTTTCAATAAGCGGAGGCTCGGGATCCATGTGGGGAAAAGCCAGGTGAGGAGACAAAGGCACAACACAAAAGCCAAGGATGGCAGCGTGCTGTGCCTTGTCTTCACTCTGGGGCTGGAAGAGCCTCGCATTGTGTATGCTACATTTTCTGCTTGTTAAATGTCAGCATGCGGTTAGGAGCCATGAATGTTTCATCAGCTGTTGGGAAAGGAGTTGCGCTGATTAAATGGCACAGATTGTGTACGTGTGGCAAGACAGAAAAGCATGTGTTTGGGTGTGGGTGTGCAAAGGGGTGTGTGAAGGGTAGATTAAAGCAGACACAAAGCCCCTGGCGCTGTAGGAGTTTTCAAATGGAAATGTGTGTCTTTCTGAGCCCCTATGATAGTGATTAGGTAACTAGGTTTTCTGCAAGGATGAGTGAGTGCAATGCACCATTTTTAAATGTATTAGGAAGTGTGCAAAAAAAAAAAAGTACAGTGGCTTCTCTCCCATGGCTGGGAATTTTTCACCTTGCTGAATTTTCTCCTTATATTCCAATGGCTTACTCCCTCCTAGCTCTTCAACTCCAATATATGAGAACCTGAAACTCATATACTTTAAGTGCTCAAGTCTTATTAGGACACTTCACTGGAAGTACTGATCCATTTTGGTCTTGCAAGAATTCCCCAGATGCCAGGGCAAGGCAGATGAGGCAAAGAATGGCAAAGCCCTATGTGCATGGTACACAGTCCCAAGTTATGCAAGACCTCTGTGAACCTGCAGCAGTGTGATGGTAAGATCTTGACCGGCAATGATTCTTCTGAGGAAGAAACTACAGGTCACAGTCTGTTTGTTTTTGGAGAAAGCTCCTTTTAATGATCAGTCACATCCATCATTTTGTGTTGAAAGAATACATTCTTCCACTAAGTCTGATCTAAGAACTGAAACATAGCTGCCTAATCATGCTGTTGAGGTTCAGCTATCATAATTATCACTGAGCTCCAAAAATGTGTGTACAGAATACGCATCACGTCCAGATCTTAAAATGGTACTCAAACACCCCATTGGTAGTTATTCTCCTCCTCCGATATGTCAATGAAGATTCTTCTCAGCTTTTCATCTAGAACATGAATCATGGCAACTGGATTTCTTTTCCTGTGAGATCAAAATGTTTCACTACTCATCCAAGCAGCTTCGTCAGAGACTGCGAAGCTGCTTGGATAAGTAGCGAAACACTTCATTCTCACAAGAAAAGAAGTCCAGTTGCTATGACTCATCTTCCAGAGCTCCTCCTCCAATATCATTCTGCTATTGCAGAAGTACAATGTACAGAATGGCATGTACTTAACCATTGGAAGATAGATTCTTCCTCTAACAAACATTCTAAACCACTTGCCTTTCTCTGACTGTGAGGGACACCTCACAATTAATGTAAAATGGGGAATAGTTTACATAATGTTGCTTTTTTGAGGCAGCCCAGGAGTTCCATGCAGAACCCAAACAAAGCAAAACATCCCTAGCCTTGTTTAGAGTATTTGGGGGGAAGGGGAGGGGAAGAGAAATCTGTAGAGGACTACAGGCTTATCCCTAGTTATCAGCTAACGAGACATCCAATGCAGAGGGTTGTAGATGAATGGCAACTTCCTTTCCATCATGGCCATGGACTTCTTCAATGCACTTGGTTGGCCACTGTAGGAAATAGGACTAGATGGAACTATGGTGGTATGACAAAACATGGCTTGGGGATAAGGATGAGATCTGATGAAAATCTATCACCTTCTGTATCCTTTAGTAGTAGTAGTAGTAGTAGGAGGAGGAGGAGGAGGAGGAGGAGGAGCAGCAGCAGCAGCACAGTGATTCGCCCACCATCATTTTTGTTCTTTGTTGCTGCTAGGCATCATTAATATAAAAAAAACTCTCAAGGTATCACTGTATGGGCATGTGTACTGAATTTTCACCAGCTGCACAGCATCATCACAAAACCAACTCAGAGTGAAGGGCATGCTTCTTGCTCTCACTATATGTAAAAGGTAAAGGTTCCCCCCCTCCGCACATGCATGCTAGTTGTGCTCGACTCTAGGGATGGTGCTCATCTCTGTATTCAAGCTGAAGAGCCAGTGTTGTGCAAGTCCATGGCCATGTGGCCCGCATGGCTGCAAGGAAACACTGTTTTACCTTCCCGCTTTTTTACAGTGGTACCTATTTATCTACTTGCATTTACATGCTTTCAAACTGCTGGCTTGGCAGGAGATGGGGTTATCAGCGGGAGCTCACTCTGCTGCATGGCACCCGGGATTCGAACCACTGAACTGCTGACTTTGTAGCCAACAGTTTTCAGTGTTCTAGCCCACTGAGCCACCACACCCCTTGACTCTTCTGACTATACTTTATGATTATGCCAGGAGGTGTTAAGGCCTGACCACGATCAAGGTGAAAACAAAAATAAGAACAAGACCTGCCCTCTCTATGTTCTGCCTTGCAGATTTAATAAAAGTTGCATGGGAAGAGATAATGCTCAGAATCAGCAAGGAAAGCAGCTCTTGCCATTGACTATTGGTATGAACAATTTCTGCCGTCCACAAAATCATAATGCTAAAAGGGGCAACCCACTTCACAACCTGCCAACAGGATGGTGATGATGGAAGAGGGCATTTTGACGCAGCTTCTTTTGCCTTTGTATACAAAAAAAAAAAAAAAAAAAGTAGAACACAAAATGGGGGCAAGGAGATTATTTCTCAAAGGAGCACGGGAGGGGGGTACAGTTCAGCCAGTATGAAACTAAAGGAAAACCAACAGGAAGAAGGTGGTGCATCCCCTCCTTCTCTGGGGCTGCTTTTCATTTTTTAAATAGAAGAGAAAGAAAGAAAGAAAGAAAGAAAGAAAGAAAGAAAGAAAGAAAGAAAGAAAGGGAAACTACATGTTTCCCCCCTCAGATGCTTTTATGTGTGAGGTAAAGTTTGCCCCTGCCTGGACAAGCAATTGCAGGCCCTCTGACCACAGTGTGTCCACATTCTTGTGATGGGGAAAGAGAGCTCCTGGCGGGCACCCAAAGCTTTATGAGAAGGTTGGGATTTAAGTGGGTTTCTTTTCTCTGTGCCTTTTGTGAGAAAGTGGCAAAACTGCAAATGCGGAGAAAAAGAAAAAAAAGGTGGGGGGGAGTGTTTCTTTCTCAACCCTCTAATCTCCCTCACTCACACAAAGCGCCGCAGGCAAAAATCTAACCTCAGTAAATATTTGCTAAAGCAGGAGAAGGAGCCGGAGGGGAGTAAGTTGTTTAATTTTTATGCATTTGTTAAAAGTGAGAACATTAAAGAGAGAAGCATGGGGTGGCTTGCAGATGCAGTGGGGTGCGGGGAGGCGCTTTTCATACGGAGCCAGTGCCAGCAATCAGCTTCAGGGAATGGTTTTATTTAGGCTCACATTTCTTTCAGCTTTGTAATACAAAAAGAAGTCTCTCTGTATGTGATGTGCGCACCCAGATTTTCGTTCTGTCAGATAACTAAATGAAGGGTGGGGCTTGAAGAAATAGGCCTAACAAGGGGCTTCTTGATGACAGCCTAGTCCTGACTGTGGCCATAAATTGTTCCGAGGTGTCATCCTTGAGATCTGGATGTGGACATGAGTAGACCTTTGGAGGGACATTGCTGCAGTAAAGGGTGCTCAAACCACCAAGATCCTGGCCAGGAGGCTTACTAATAAGTGCCAGATGGATAAAACAGTAAGGAAAGATGAAGCCTACTGGGTCTCTGATCATGTGGCAATGAGGGAGCTAGCGAGGTAAGTGCTAGAAGAATGGTCCAGCATCAGCTTTGTTGAGCAAGTGGGCCTGAAGGAGAACTGGAGGAGGTCGAGGGGAACTCTGAGACTTGATGAAGGCAAATGAGGGAGATGGTCCGGGCACTGTGGAAGAAGTCATGGCTATGGTGGCAAAGAAGAGCCAGGCAGCAAATGAACATGTCCCTTCACATCTCCTTGCAACACGGCCTTAAGGTCTGTTGAGCACCTTCTTCCAGTGGAACATCTTCCTGGCAGTTGCTGCCAGGTGCTGAGCTCCATGGTCCAAATGCATCCCATTTAGGACAGAGAGAAGGGGGAGTGGTTCAGGGCAGGGCGAGAGCTGCCACACAACATGTTATTATGACGTAGTAGCTCAACCAGAGGCATCCATCTTTCAAGAACTTTCTGGAAAAGTTTTTGAAGCAGCCTCTCTGGGCAAACAGCAAGCCGCGCACATGCATGAAGTATTGGCTCCTCTGAGTCAACAAACTACTGCCCAATGAATTCCCAAACATCTTTTTCATGCCCTCATTGCTCACAAAGGGGAGGTTCCTATGTGGTAACAATGCCTTAAAAATGTTTTTTGCCAAATGGGTGGAGGAAAGAATATGGACAGTTGGAAGAGATGTGTATCTCACAAGCAGACACAAGTGGTTTTAATTGCAGCAGAAGTCCACCCATTCTTGTCATTCTAGAACAGCTGGTGCGACCTTTCCCTTGTTGTACATGGGAAGCCAACGCAGGGATTGATAAGAGTGTTTGAGAGGAACCCCCCCACACACACGTACACCTCATGAGGACATCACCAGGAGCATAGGCCACTCCTTCAAGAGGGAACCACAGACTTAACAGAAGAGGTATAGCTTTGGGCAAATGTTTGAAGGACCCCTGAATTATTTTACCTCCCTACCATGTGCCTGGAGCATAGAATCATAGAATCAGAGAGTTGGAAGAGACCTCAAGGGCCATCGAGTCCAACCCCCTGCCATGCAGCCTCTTCAGCTGGAGTGGCTGCCCAGCTTAAACAGACCGAACCCAAGGGATATTCTATATCTCCTTAACCTTTAGCATTATCCCCATAATCAAATGTGACCATTTTATTTTATTTTTGCAAACACAAATAGCAGGTGTGGCTAGAGACAGCATGGGGTAGGAGAGGTAGAGATTGTACTACAGTATTTAACTCCACTGCAATCCTGACACTTTTTGGACATTCCTGCCTCCACCAATATTTCTTTTTAAAACAAATACAGGAGGGATACATTCCTTGGCTTTCCTCTCTCCTTCCACCCAGAGAGTTACTGCTCCCACCCCTTTAGTGCAGGTTGTGTTTTGAAGTCTCATTTTAAAACCAGGAAGGGCTACACCACCTTTCACCCTCTCTCACCCAGTAATAGAGGTTGACAGGTCAGAAAACGATTCTCTGGGTAAGTCACCCAGATGGACAGCGCCAGCCCTTCTTGTCTCACTAGCCCTGCGAGAGCTCAAGTAGCCTTTGCTGCAGCTAATGAACAGTCAACTGTGCTCATTCCACCACCTGAGGAGGTCTTTCCATGTTAAGCGGACATCAGAGCCCTTGTGGCCCAATCACCACTCTCCAAGCAGGCAAAGAGCCAGACACATTCTTTTTATTACATTAATTTGCCTGCCCCACCTCTACCCATGCCACCGGAAAGCTCAACAGCTCTGGAGAAGGCACAAAGGCAGGCAAACGGAGGGTCTCTGAACCCACCCAGTTGATCTCTCTGGCCTGTGGAAAAAGGCTCAGAACTGAAGGCACTTAGGGCGTTTATACACGACCCCTAAACTCTGGGGCAAATGGCTCCCAGCTCCGGAGATTAAAAATGTTTACCCACCAGCTCCGGAGTTAACAGGAAATTAAGTGCGACCCCGCCCACTTTAGCGCATCCCAGCGCAGCTTTCAGGTACCTGCTTTTTGGATGTGACAAATATTTGATCCGGTGTAAGGATAGTGAAAGAGATTTGAATGCTGCCAGGAACAAAACGGAGGTAAACAGTCTTTTCTTTCTTTTTCTCCCTCCCTCACACAGCCAGCAACCAGGAAGTGCGGAGGGGGTGGGGACAGAGGAAGATGCAACCCCTAAGCTCTCTGGTCCGAATTTAAGTGGCCAGCGGATCTTAGGGGTCGTGTAAAAAGGCCCTTAGTTGTGCAGCAAGATGCACACCCTCTGTGTGCATGACAATTTTTGACAACATGTCTTCGAACTGGTGGTACGATGCTGTACTCTGAGCAGCCGCAGCTGATAGAAGACGGACACCTAGGACCACATGTTGCTCCACACTGTGCTTTGTCCAGGGCCGTACAGGAATCAGGAAGGGTGATTATGAGATGAGAGTGACAAGGCCACATGGCCTTGCCCAGTACTGACTGTCTTGGATATCAGGTGAAACACAAGCTGGCCCTAATACAGTACCCCATTCAGAGTCCTTCATTCCAAGCCTCTAGCAATTGGACCCAGAAGCTAAGGAATTGTCCCACGATCCCTTAGAGACCTCTCTGTGGTGACATTTTTATCTTCTGTACACATGAAAGCTGAGCAACTGAAGACAAGGCAGGATTCAATTTGGGAGCTTTTGGGGAAGAGCATAGCATACAAGGAGGCAGCTTAGGCTCTGGGGAAAGAACAAGAGAAGAAAAGATACTTAAGAGGCAATTAATTTGAGAGACGACTCCACGTGCCAGGGGTTAAACAGTTGTGTGGAGAAAGTTCATTCTCTCTTTCCCAAAGGAAAGAGGCAACCCGGCAGATGTTAATATATCAAATGTATGCAAATCTCCCACTTCGCCAACCAGCACTGACACCCAGGTAACACCGGCCAGAAAATTAGAATTCACATCAAATCCCTGACGTGCAGCCAGGTGGCAGAGCAAGCTTTATTTTAGGCCTGTAAAATTTAGGAGATAAAATTCTGCCTTCAACATGGGGACATACAATTATTCAGCTGGCAAATCAATTCGAAAACTTCTGCCTTCCCAGTCACCAGTTCAAATTCCTCCCTGCTCTTCCTTTCAACTGCCATGTGGGGTTGCTGCCAGGCAAAGATATTATTTTGCTGCCCTCCAGACACACACTTAATTAGTGGACCCTCCTCCCAGCTCCATGAGCCATTCTATAGATGTTGCCAAGAATAAGGTGGCAGAAGGGAGTCCACGAATTGTGACCCACACCACAGATAATCTCAGGGTTATGCCCTGCGTGACACTTCTGAATGACTAGCCAAGGCAACACAGCAATGCTAATGCATGCAGTAAACAGTTACACCAATGGCTGTGCTGAACAAGGGAAGGGAGAATCACAAAGAAATGTGACACAAATACAGTCCGCCATTTGACAGAATCGCTGAAATTCATAAGCAGATTGCAACTTAAGAGTAAAGGTAAAGGTGAAGGTTCCCCCTCCACATGCATGCTAGCTGTGTCCAATTCTATGGGTGGCACTCATCTCCATTTCCAAGCCAAAGAGCCAGTGTTGTGCAAGTCCGTGGCCATGTGGCCGGCATGGGTGAACCCATTTCTCCACATGGAACACTGTTTACCTTCCCGCTTTTTGTGGTGGTGCCTATTTATCTACTTGCATTTACATGCTTTTGAACTGATAGGTTGGCAGGAGCTGGGGGGAACAGCGGGAGCTCGCTCCACTGTGTGGCACCCGGGATTCGAACCGGAGAGCTGCCAACTTTGCAGCTGACAGCTCAAGTGCTCTACCCCACTTAGAGTAGGCCCACTGTAATAAGTGCTGGTTTGGTGAATCCACTTCTCTATCAGTTCCATTGATGCCATGGGCTGACCCTGTTTGCCATTTGCCTCTGCATTTCAGCCACGGATGCACTTCTTTATTCTTTATAATGATTCTAAAGATAGGCAGATGCTACCATAGTTGCCCAAGGAAGAATTTAGAAGGCAAAAGTATGCAGAAACACCTAAAGCAGTTTAGAAAGAGTAGTCTACAGGGCAAGTCTATTTCTGCAAGTGCCAGAAAATAGGCTAAAACGAGATGGCCAAACTACACACACTGCAAGAGTACTTTTCTCAAATGAATGTACCTCTTGAGTTGGAAAAAAAAGCCCACCATAAGAGAGGACTCATTGAGAAAGCTATTGATGCTGGGAAAAGTTGAAGGCAAGAAAAAAGATCAAGTATGAGATGGATCGACCCAATAAAAGAAGCCACAGCCTTTAGTTTTCAAGATCTGAGTAGTGCTCTTAATGACAAGCTTGCTTCAAGGTCACTAATTCATAATGTTGCCATAGGCGACTGGATAGAAAATAACAACAAAAACAGCCTTCCAAGCAAGTTGACTTGAGCATCCTTGTCACAGACTGAAAATCTCTCCCTGGACCCCTAGAACCCTAGAACAGCTTCCTCCAATATGGTACCCCCCCAGATGTTTTGGATGACAGCTCCTAGCATTTGCTCAGCCCCGGGACATCTGGAAGGCAACAGGTTTTGGAAAGGTGCCCTAGAGGCACACAGACAGAGCAATGCCTTATGTGCTGTCAAGCTGGAACTACTTAATGTTGACTGGGTGTCATGGCCGGTGGAGCGATTTGTGAGAGTCACTTGTCTCTTCATGGGGAAAAGTAAGCTGCGAGGCTTCTGGAATCATCAACAAATCACAACTCACCCAGTAAATAAAGTGCTCCTGCTCCACATCCAATGGCTGCTGTAAATCCGTGGCAAGCAGCTAAAAAGTAGCGCCACATTTCCATACTTAGATTGCTGACATGGCCAACGTTATGAATCCAAAGCAGTGGGTTTAAAATGCTAAATAGGGTCGGGATGGGTAATATATTACACCTAAAAGAAGCCCTGGTCCAGGCATCTGGAAGTTGAGGTTGTCAAAAACACGGCACTGGTTTACAAACTATTCCCCATCCCATTGCAAGGACCTTGCCAAACCAAAGTAAGTAAGCAAGCTTGCTAGAATGAATAAATAACTAGCGGGACCCACACAAATTACTAGAAATGGGCATTATTTGCCATGCCAGTTTCACATATGTTTTACAGTACAGTACATGCATCTCTTTTCCATTCCATTTCTGCATGGTTTTGGTTTCAACCCTGCATTAAACACATAGCAACATACAATGTATATCAGTGCTGGCGAACCTATGGCATGGGTGCCAAAGGTGGAACTCGGAGCCCTTCCTGTGGGCACCTGACACTGCTCCTTCACAGCCACCTATATTCAGGTTAAATGGCTGTATTGCCACTTTGTGAAAAATTGGTGGGTTTTGAATCGCAGTTTGGGCACTCAGTCTCTAAAAGGTTTGCCATCACTGCTGTATATGTTAAATCAGTACATTGCAATATATTACCAATATGCTCTAGTCAGTAATTTAAAAAGCATTTTCTTTCAAAATGCACTTTCAACGTGATTTTTTTAAAAAAAGTTTAATATGGGTGAAATTGTCGCAACACCAGGATGTGTGAAATCAAATAGACACTTCTGTTCAAATGCACACAATATCTAAGAGGTGAGCAGTGGGTCAGTTCACAAAGACTGAATCCCTTGAGCCGCCTCTTCACAACCATTAAAGGCAACGTTCTCCCTTTTTTATGCTGTCTAGGATTGGGTTAATGTTCAACCACTTAGAATGAGCTTAGGGTGCAGTCTCCCAACTGTTAGAACTGGGTTCTTGCCTTGGCCTGCATCCTTCCACCCTTTTTCCTCCCCTCTCCTAATTTGAAAGCCAGTAGAATAAAGCTAGGTTCATATCTTGATGTTTGCCTTCACTCAGAAAACACCAGAGACTAATGCAGTGCAAAGCTAAACGATCTTGCCATGTAATAAGCTTCTAAAGAATGACATGCAAGCTGCTCTGAGCATTTGAAGGAAGCAAAGAGATTTCATTCTAATAACTTCACATTAACACCATGTATGGGAACATTAAAAACATTTCAAATGGTCTTTTAACACTCCTCAGTCATTGTAAATTTTGACACAAAGCTGGTATTTAGCTGTTTCTTATGGGATCTTTTGCAAGGAGGGCTTTGTGGAGCTTTTTTGCACCTCAAAAAGTTTGGCTGCTAACAGAACTGAGAGTTTGAACGAAGAAACACATGCTTTGTGCTCCGTGGCTCTTTGGGAGAAGCTGGCTGTAAAGATTGGTTTACAAGGCAGATGCAAATGCATTTAGAAGCCCCTGGCATTCAGAAATCTACCATTAGAAGTGTATCTGTGCTACCAGGTTATGGCCAGAATCCTGTTGGTGGTTTGCACAGCTAAACTGCACCACTCAACACGGCAGGCTGCTCGTAACCAATGAGGCACAGGCATTGTTGGAAGGTGCATGCCGAGTGCACAACAAATGCTTGTCTAATGAGACTGGCACATAGAGATTTGAGAACACACATTATCAGCACGTAGCACATAGATAAAGGTAAAAAGGTTCCCCCTGCACACATGTGCTAGTCATAAATAAATAAATAAATAAATAAATAAATAAATAAATAAATAAATAAATAAATAAATAAATGCCTGACTCTAGTGGCGACACTCATCTCTGTTTCCAAGCCAGAGGACCAGTTTTGTCCACGTCTGCGGCCATGTGGCTGGCATGGCTGAACTCATTTCTGCACACAGAAGTAGCACATAACAACCAACAAGTGAGCATATAAGCACTGATAGATCACCTGATCACAGATCAGGATTTGGGCCTATTTGATTTCCTCTTCACTTTAATTGTCATGGCTTAGGTCTTCTGTTCTACAGGACAAGTCTCTCTACTGAACTGCTGTGCTATAGGGCTCTAGCGAGAATTATAGGTTCCTCACCAAAACAGAAATCAACGGAATGCACATGATGGGGGACATAGAAAATTAAAATGGTAACAAGCTGTTATGACTGCCTAGTGGAAAGATACCTGGAAAGAGTTTGAGCTGGCAGATCTGCAGTCCTTATTGCAAAAGCCAAAACCATCTTTGTCGATTTGGAGAGTTAATAAACAGCAGATACCAAGGTATCCAACTCTCATACACATGGGAAAGGGTGAAGTCCTCAAATGCCTGCTCCTCACCCGGTTTTATCAGAGAAGGAATGAAATTTTCACTCCATGTTATGATAGCTAATTTATCCTCCAGTTTCCATCACAATAACGGAAGCCTCAGGAAGGGAAGCAGCATACAGCACTGGAGGTAAACCTGGAGGCATCATTTTGACTGGGCAAGGGTTGGCTGAGAATGGAATTGTTGGTTCTGTGGGTGGATCAAGCATATTCAGGTTCTGACACCTTTTCAAACCATAAGCCAGGACATCTTGTCTGGCTCTGAGGCTGAGAGACTCTCAGTTGTCTGCCTAGGCGGAGTAGCTGCAGACTAAGCTTTTGTACTCCTTAGAGGCACCCCGATCCTCTCTCTCCCGCCTATTTGCCAACACCTGTGCTTTAATCGCTCAATTCTATTCCTTCATCCCAAGGCAGCCGGGGAAACAATTACCCAAGAACAAAAAGTACATGCCAGCATAATTAAAATACAAGAGCCGACACTTTGCAATGGAAGCAGGCAAGGGACCAGGCAGCTTTTCAGTAAGCAAACCTACAGTGGTGGCACATGTAGTGGCATAAAAGAAAGCAGGGGTGGGGAGCTACCCCTGACCAGGCTTACAGCAGTGCCATACGTTCAAGCACTGTATGGATACAGTAATGCAGGAGACGGGTCTGGAAACCCCATTTTCCTCCATAGAAGCTGGCTAACTGAATGGTTTAGACATCTGGCTGAGGATTCGGATGTTGGGAGTTCAATTCCCCCCACAGTACCTCTTTTTGACAGGGGCTGGACTTATAGGGCTCATAGGGTCCCTTCCAGTTCTTTAGTTCTAATATGATGGTGATAATTCCACTATAGAGTGTTGTCTGAGTTCCAAGAATACACAGGTCTTCTCTATGCATCTTCCCAATTGTTAACAAATGCTGGTTCATTCTTGTCTATGACCAGTCCACAAAACAAAATAATCTGAACCAGAAAGCTAGGGAAATAGTTGCACCCTGCAAATAGTTGCATCCTGCAACTCTAAACAGAATACAACAGGGCAAGGAGTTAAAATTTTGCTAGATTTGCGCAGAAAAGTTAGCCCATTGACACGTGTTAAGGCTGAGTTACCATGGCGTGGGCCATATGCTGGGGAGATTCCTAGGCATTTTGTCAACAGGTAGGCATGCTACAGAAGCAGAACCAACTGTTAACGACTCAAGCCAAACTGTAATGTCATCTGGCAGCAATAATGGGAGGATGCAAGTCTTTAAAAACCTTCTCACTGAGCCATGTAGAACAGTAATAATATGCAGTGGCAGACAACAAGCTGAATTTTTACATTCACCTGCATGGCTTTGTTTGTCACAGTGCCTAGCTGTGTGCTGCTGTTCCAAGCACTTGAATAGGGCACCTCTCAACAAACTCTGAAAAACCAACTCATGCAGTAGATCTGAGCATGAGACATGTATGGGACCTGATATTCCACTGAACTCACCCCCAGATGTTTTTGAAGAGGCAGGAAAAAAAATCCCCAGCCCTGCCATTACAGGCAAAGCATGTGCTCACTGCAAATTTGCTCATGGCCTTCCATCCTCTTGCAAAAGCAGCTGTAGCAAAACCACATGTGACTTCCATCACATATTTGAAAACTAATTCTGTGCCTCCTCATCCACAGCCAGGTGCAGATACATCAAGAGTCTTTCTGTGTCTTCAACACATGAAGGTTTCCATGTCAAGTTTGATGAGTCAAGAACCCTTTGGGAAACTCTTTGTCCTGTGTGTTTTTGGCTTTAAGGCATATGGAGGCACATCTGAAGACCTGAGGAGAGTCTCTTTTATCCACTTGGAAGCCCTATGCCAGTGTTGGCGAACCTATGGCATGGGTACCAAAGGTGGCACTTGGAGCCCTTTCTGTGGGAACCTGACATCGCCCCTTCACAGCCACCAGTATTCAGGTTAAATTGCTGTATTGCCACTTTGTGAAAAATGTGTGGGTTTTGAATCGCAGTTTGGGCACTCGGTCTCTAAAAGCTTTGCCATCACTGCCCTAGGCGTAGGGACAGAAACGACACTTCTGCTGAACCTTTCCTTTCTCAACACTGATTCCACTGTAGATGAGCTGTTGGGAGGGGGAGGGGACAGCTGTGAGCCCAATGGTCAAGAGAGGACTGGCTCTCTCTTAGAGAAAGGCAGGAGAAGGCAATAAACAGGAAGGTAAAGAGTTTCGGGGCCTTGGTCTTGTTCAGAGGCAGTGCACAACTCGTCTTTCCTGGGAGGACCAGAACCAGCTTCTGAGGTCTCCATGTGCAAAGAGACCTGAATGGTAAGAAGAACAACCTACAAATATGCAAACACATAATGGACTCTGCCTTCCTTTCTGTTCTGCAAGCATACTGATGTCTAACTCTTAACTACCAAGTCAGTTCCTTAAGTGTAAGGTGGGTTTGCTAAACATCGAGGCCAAAATAATCCATATGGTGATATTCCCAATTACTCAGGTGCCCATGGGAAAAAAAGTATGAAGAAAACTGGGCAGCAACAAAATGGCTTGTCCAAAATGTAGTGTTAGAGAAGTGTGTCACAATCCACTAGAAAGACAGAGATGCTGGATTCCTCATCAAATCATTCTTGAAATAAAATACAGTGGTACCTCAAGTTACAAATGTCTCAACTTATGAAAAATCTGAGTTATGAATAAAATATGTGGGTATAGGAAAATGTTGAGTTATAAAAAAGCCTATTTCCCCCCCTCCAAAAATGTTTCTGCCAGGGCACATCGCCCCTGGGAGGTTTTAAAACACCAGTGGTTTGTTTCCACTGTGCCTGCCTTTAAAGTGCACAGAAGTGTCTGCATCATGTTCAAAACTGTGATGCGTGAGGCTTGAAATTTTTCTTCAGGTTCAGGTATGTTCCTTTACAGTGTGCCTGCCTTTAAAGTGCACTGAATTGTTCTGTATCATGTTCAAAAAAAATTATGTGTGCTGTTTGAAATTTTTTTCTGGATTAGTCATGTTCCTGTGCAGTCTGCATGTCTTTAAAGTGCACTTTATGAAGAGTTTTGCATGCAAAAAATCACAGGTGTTTCTGTCTTTTTTCTAGCCTCTGGAACGAATTAATCCATTTCCAATGAATTCCTATGGGAAACTGCATTTCGAGTTACAAAAATGCATTGGAATGGATTAATTTCGTAATTTGAGGTACCACTGTAACTTCACTGAACAGACTATTCTTTGAACTAATCAACAGAAGAAGGGGGGAAGAACCACTGAAGAACATTGCTAAGGGAAGTGGGAGGTGGTACGAAACCATAGAGCTCTTCACATGGACTCAGTCAAGAAAATCACAGTCCTTTGGTTTGTAAGACTGGAGTGGCTGTAAATGATGGGACACTTTGGAAATTATCGATGGATAGGGACACCGTACGTCTTTACAGCACATAACAAGTGTGGCTTAGTGTGGCTCTTTCGGTTTTCCACATCATTGTAGAATGATGGTGCACTGGGAACAGGGCAGTAAGTTCTGATGCTTCTGAAGTACGAGTAAAAGCAATGATAGTTTCAAGAGAAGAAGGTGCCATCATTGAACTACACAGTTAATGAGTCAATAAAATAAATTGCAGAGAACTCAACACAACTTATGGAATTACAGTTCCCAGAAATGGGATAATATATAAAATTTGACAATGTTAAGTTCGTTGAGTGACAATCAACCACCCAGAGGGACCATTGATCAGATGGTACGGATAAAGATCAAACAAACAAACAAACAAACAAGCAAGCAAGCAAGCAAGCAAACAAACACTACTCTTGTTGACTACATTTCACTCAGTCAGTTTTGCTTAAGCCTTTAGGAAGGAAATACTCACACTTTTCTCACATCTTGCTCTTGCCTTTTCCTCCCTGTCCCTGTTCCTCGCCACTCTTTTCCCCCTTGCTTCCCTTCCCTTTCTTTCACTCCTGGAGGAAACTGCTAGGAAAGAGATCTTATAGAGTGCATGGCATGTAAGGAAGGGTAGTGTTCACCTTGCCCATCTTCACCTCCCTCCATCAGGAAACCCATATGTGCACGTGGCAAATAATCTTGAGTAGGTGAGGTATCTGCAGCGGCACCAAGAGAAGAGTCGATTTCTCTGAGAATAAGCTGACCTGCTGGGAGCAGGGGGCTGCTACAGCATATGGAGAAACAAGGGTTAACCCTTCTCTCTCCAGCTGCAAGGCGTCTTTGAAATTTGCCTCCTGAATGCCCATTGCACATGCGGAGGGGAATGGCCACTGACACCAATGAAGTCTAGATCTGGGGCTCTCCATGGTGGGGAAGAGTGAGAGATGGTCCCAAGACAAGGCAATCCCTGGGAAGGGACAATCCCTGGGAAGGCAGGAGCCTCTTGGACTCCTCTTTGGGCAACAGTCATGGGATGTTAAGAGATAAAGCAAAGCAAAATGTTCTGCTTATATACCACCCCATACCACTTCAAGTAGTCTCTGGGCAGTTTACAGTTTTTATTACAATATGCAGGCTACACATCCCCCCCCAAAGCAAGCTGGATACTCAATTTACTGACCTTGGAAGGATGGAAGGCTGAGTCACCCATGAGCCTACTACCTGGGATTGAACCCCAGGTCATGATCACAGTTTTAGCTTCAGTACAGGCCACTGTGCCATGAGGCTCCTGTTACCTATTACTCTTTTATGAATGTGACAGGTGTCTGGTCTCTGAATGAACCAATCTGTCCATTCAGGCAGAGCCAAGCCAAGCCATTAAGGAATGGCTAGTTCCCAAAGTCAAAGCATTCAGCTTCTCTCTCTCTCTCTCTCTCTCTCTCTCTCTCTCTCTCTGAGCAATTGATCCCCTCCTCCCCTGGGTTGCCCCTTGGCCTCTGAGCAATCCATGCTAAACTCTTTAATGGCCACCAGAATCCATTAGGGCAAGCTTCACTGTAAACAGAGTGGCCTGCCAGCTCATTATGTCTAGTCAGGCTTCTGAAGTTGTTTTGGCAGAGGGCAGGAATGGGCCATGCCACGTTACTGGAAAAAAACACCCTCACTCTCCATCAGCTGTTCCTGGAATGGTTACTCATCACACAGGTAATTACTGGGAAAGACCATCAGCAGGGAGGGCAGAAAAAGGAATAAGAAACCACCAGGGGTGAGGATCATGGGGTGGGGTGGGGAAGACAGATACAGTGGTACCTTATATAAAGGAATTAATTTGTTCCAAATGAAATTATGTTAAGCAAATTTTCCTTTATACAAATTGCCCAGAGGAATGCATAAAATCCCATTTTTATATTGTACGGATTTGCCCCATAGGTGATTATGTTAAACAAATTTTCCCTATCTCCGGAATTTTTTATGTTGTACAGATTTTATGTTGTACAAACTGTTTGTTATACAAGGGTCCACTGTACTCAGAAGGGAAGCTCTGAAAATAAGGAAAAGGCAACAAACTGGATTCCCCCCCCCAAAAAAAAAAAGGATCTGACCAGCTATTATTTAGTCTAGAGCTAGGGGGAAAAACCCTCCCCATCTCTCTTTGTCTCCCAATCAGGTTGGCTCCGTGGGAGGAGTTTTATTATGCCCTCTTCTGCTGCTTTTCATGCCAGCAGATGTCACTAGAAAATTGTTGGAACAATTGTTAGTTACTGTTAACCTCCATTTCCCCACTGCATCCTCTTGACAACCACCAACCAAGCCCTGAATTTCCTTGCCCCAGACTCCATCCATCTGAGCTAATAATAAATCAGAATCCTATTCTATCAGGGATGTACAGCTTGTGATCCTGCAGATGTTGCTGTGAGTATAATTCCCATCATCTCTCACCACTGGCTGTACTAGATAGGTCAGATAGGAATTGCTGGTCAACAGCACTTGGAGGTCCACAATTTAACAGACCCAGCCCCCATCCATGTCTGGTGCTTTTAGTTCAATTGGCTGAGCTAGGGCACGTGCGCTGGGGCATTGCTAGAAAGGTGGCCCTCCACTTGATCCAGGGGCTGGGTGAAGCTGTTTTTTTAATCTCTTCCAACTCCACGACTCTGCTGGTAGCTTGTGACTTTTAAGAACTGATGGTTCCACGTCAATGGACAGTGGTTGATACATGGCTTAGCAACTGGGCGGCTGTGCACTCAATAGGGTCAAGCGATGAAGATTTTCCTGGACTCCGTCACATCGGGATGGTGGTAAAGGATTGGATGTTTGACTTTCCCCAGGGTGGGGTGAGGATTAATCATTTTCCATGCAGAAAAACAAGAACTGTGCACAGGAGAAAAAGATGACTTTGAAGACTAGGACATGCTAATAGAGATGGGCACGACTTGAAAAAAATTTTTTTCGATTTGTCGTTAGTCGGGCCAGTTCCGTTTCGGGTCGTTTCCGTTTTTCGCGAAAATTCACAAAAATTAGTCGGTTCATTTTTTCGTTTTTGTTAGTACTGGTTTTTTTTGGGGGGGAGTGGGCTCCTGGAGGCACCTCTGTGGGGTGGGTGCCTCCTCTGGCCCGCGCTATAACCCGTGGGTGCCTCCTATCCTCACCCACTAGGAAGGGGAAGCAGGCTCCAAGAGACCCCTCAACATGGGGGTCTCCCCTCCTCACCTGCTGCTGCTGCCACATGGTATGCAATAGCCATATGGATATTGCATACCAGTTGTGCAGACAGTGACTGTGAAGACTTAGTGCAGTGCTCCCCAACCTTTTTGTCCCCGCGGACCGGGAAATTTTTTAAAATTTTCTGTGGCCCGGGGTGGGGGGTGGGGAGGGGAGAATGCGAAAGGGGGTCCGGCGGGGAGGCAAAGGGGGTGAAAGCAAATGATGGGAGGGAAGGAGGAGGGGGAGGCACGAGACCGGCGGCGGCACTCACCGGCTTGGGGCGTCGGGGTGCCACTCCCCCCACACACGGGCGGGGTGGGGGAACCCGGGCTCCTGGGCAGGCGGGCCCCGCCTCCTCCTCCGGCGCCGGGAGTCGCGCGTGGTCTCGCTGCTGGCGCCCCGCTTGCTCCTGCTGCCGCCGCCGCCGCCGTGGGCCTCCTCCTCCGCCGGGAAAGCGGCGGGGCGCCAGCAGCGAGACCCCTGGCCCGCGCGCAGCACCCGCCCGGCCGCACCGGAAGCGCCCTCGCGGCACCAACGAGCCGCCGCCGCCTCCTCCTGCTCCTGTTCCGCCTCCTCCTCCTCCTCCTCCCCGCCACCGCCGGGAGGAGCAGCAGCAGCCACCCCCGCACGCCCTCCCGCCCGCCGCCGCCGCCGCCGCGCGCCCATCGCCCCGTCCCGCCGCCGCCGCCACCACCCCTCTGCAATTGCCTCGCTGCTGCTCCTTCGGCGGCGGCGGGAGGAGGAGGAGGAGGAGGAGGAACCGAGCAGGAGCAGGAGGCGGCGGCGGCGGCTCGCCGGTGCCGCGAGGGCGCCCGGCCGGCGCGGCCGGGCGGGTGCCGCGCGGGTCTCGCTGCTGGCGCCCCGCTTGCTCCTGCTGCCGCCGCCGCCGCCGCCGGGCCTCCTCCTCCGCCCGGGGAAAGCGAGCGGGCGCCAACAGCACTTTTCCCGGCGGAGGAGGAGGCCCACGGCAGCGGCGGCAGCAGGAGCAGGAGCAAGCGCGGCGCCAGGAGCGAGACCGCGCGCGGCTCATGGCTCAGGCGCCCCGCGCGCACCCCGCCCGGCCGCCCCAGGAAGCGCCCTCGCGGCAACGACGAGCCGCCGCCGCCACCTCCTGCTCCGGTTCCTCCTCCTCCTCCTCCTCCCGCCACCGCCGCCGATGGAGCAGCAGCAGCAGCAGCGAGGGCAATCGGAGGGGTGGCGGCGGCGGCGGGATGGGGCGACCTGTGGGGGTGGCTGCTGCTGCACCGCCCCGTCCCGCCGCCGCCGCCACCCTCCGCAATGCCCTCGTGCGGCTGCTGCTCCTTCGGCGGCGGCGGCGGGAGGAGGAGGGAGGAGGACGCGCTGCCGCTGCTGTGGCTGCTGCTGCTGCTGCTGCTGCTGGAGGGCGAGGAGGAGGAGGGCAGAGGAGGGAGGCGGCAGCTCCTCCTGCGCTCCTCCAGCCTTCCTCCAGCCTTCCTCCTCCTCCGGCTGCCCGCGGGAGAAAAGAGGAGGAGGAGGAGGGCGGCGGAGGAAAAGGGGAGGAGCCTCCCGACGGCCCGTGCCGAACGGACTTACCGTCCGGATGGGGACCACCGACTTAGTGGATGGCACTGAACCCAGAGCCATAGGTGAGATGCCTAACTAAGGCTCTCGCACCACCATGTCTCACACAGAAGGGAATTGAACTTGCGTGTAGTGCAATGCAAGTACATCTGGCTTAGGGTTAAGGTGGGTTAGGGCTAGGGCTAGGGTTAGGTTAGTGACGGGTAAGGTTACGGTGGGCTAGTGGGTTGCACCTCTGGGTGCCTCTCTGACCCACTAAGAAGACAGTCTGTGACGTATGGGTACGGAGTCAAGGGTTAGGGTTAGGGTTAGGAGGCTAGGGGCAGGTTTTAGAGGGCTTTTTGGCACATCCCAGAAGTCTCCATGGCCAGGTGGCCATGCGATTGGTGGGATGGCTCCAAAAATTTGCATGGTCGTCCACTCCCACATGGCTGGCCACTCGGCCAGCCCATCATTGCGCAGGTGTAAATAAAATAAAATAAAATAAAATCAATGGAGGACAGAGGAGGAGAGAAGACTGGAGAGACATTTTGTTGCAAGAAAAAACCCACTGCTACTGTGAAAAATCTGGCAGTTTATAAATTTTCGCGTGTTTCTGTTGTGCTTGTGTGTTTTTGGACCACGATTTCAAAAACAATATTGCGTTTGCCGCCCCGTTTTGGATCCCCCGCCTGCACCGCATGGCATGGCGACTCGAGTCCGGCTGCCCAGGACGGGGGGGAGGCGGGACCCCCCCTCCAGAAACCACCCCTCCGGTAGGTGCCCTGCACCCTTAGTCAAGCAGGCATTTTTCTGCCTGCTTTTTTGGCCCAGGAATGGGTGGGGGGAGAGTTTAAAAGTTTTTTCCTGTGCCGTCCGTGCCGCTTGCTTGCGCTTTAATTGCGGCGGCCGGCGGCCGGCGAGACTGGGCTTTTTGCTGGGTGCCTGCGAGCCTGCGGTGAGTCCCACCAGAGCAGCCCAGGACGGGGGATGGGGGGGGAGGCCGGGGACCTCCAGAAACAACCCCTCTGGTAGGTGCCCTGAGGCACGGCAGGCATTTTTCCGCCTGCTTTTTGGCCGGGAACCGGGTTTTTTTAACTTTTAAAAACTTTTTTTCTGTGCCGCGTGGCATCGCGATCGCGATGCAAGGAACGAGCACGACAAATCAGACCAAAATTGTTCGTTCGTCGGTTCGAGCTCGAAGTCTGGCGGAGTAATTCCCGTTACCGTTTCCGTAGAGTAACGGAAACGAGTAACGGAAACGGAAACGGGAATACTGCTAAGTCGTGCCCATCTCTACATGCTAATTTTCTACAAGCAGGGAGTCTTTTTCTTTCTTTCTTTTACCAAGCAGCCCTCAGACATGAAATCTGGGGGGAATGGGGAGAGTTATAGACTACCCAATGTTAATATTGGCCTTTCTAAAGGCATGTCAATCTGCTCCAAGAACATTCATGAGGGTGGGTTGTAGATTTCTTGAGGGGAGCAAAGACACAACCCTACATCATCTCATGCTGCTCATCCATGGCAGAGCGAAACCTTTCAGCCATTGTTTCCTGACTCCTTACACACTATTATGACTCGCAAGCTCCTTCCACAACCCTTGTGCCAATGTAAGGCTTGACCCCCTGCGAGTGGCGAGAGCTTTTTCTGCTTTGTTGATGGTATCTGACACTCACATTAGCAATGCAGGGGTGACATGCAAGTCGACCGGATTCCCCTCAGTCCCAGACTAGCAGTCAGTGCTCTGGCCAACGCACATGCTCAGGAGGATATGTACAGAGACAGTGTCTTCCTTGCCAATCAAACGCTGCCTCTGTGTCCCAAACCCAGCTCAGCTCGGATCTCTAAGCAACTCTGGCACATGGAGACAGACTGACAGCTCAGTAATTGGGAAGGGAGCAGACAGCAGCTCAAGCTCCCCCACATTTAACTCTCTATATTTGCAAAAGGAAATTAGGAATGAATTTCCTGTGACTGGAACATCAAGAAACCCTGAGATCAGATGTGTTTCATTATCCAGGGAAAAGCATAATAGGAAAAAGCCTGACACGACGTCTCCTCCTGCATAGCCATTGCCAGCGTTGAGTGATATGAAAGGGAAACAAGGTGAAATTGTGGGGTTTGGCCGCTGTGCAAAACCCACAAGGAAAGGCAGGCTGTGCCCCACATCTGCTCAACGCCAAGGAGAAGGAAGCAGCAATCACAAACACGCTTCCATCGGTTCTTTTGGGTTAGTTCATAAATGTATACCCCACCTTTCCCAAAATGCCCAACACAATATAAACAATAAGTAGCAAAACAGAAGCACACAAAATAAAACCACACAGATTCTAAGACAAGAAAACCATTCATTAAAAATGGAAGGAAGAAGGCTAACTTGAAAACAAAAACAAAAAATAAAATAAAATGTAGAAATGATTTTTAAAAAACGCCACAAATAATGAAATTACCTACTTGAATAAAATACTTGGTGTTTTCTCGAAGGCTTTCGCGGATGGGATCAAATAGCTGTTGTAAGTTTTTCCAGGCTCTTGGTCATGTTCTGGAAGTCTTGGTTCCCTGAGCTCCGTGCCCTCTGAAGATGCTGGCCACAGAGCCTGGCAAAACGTCATGAAAAACTTCCAGAACATGTCCAAGTAGCCCAAAAAACTCACAACAGATAAAATACTTGGTGTCGAAATGTTAATGCTGGAAAGTTGCACACTTTCTTGTCAAGAACACAGGGGTAAGGTTGGGGAAGGGGTGTATCCAGAGAACTAGTCCACTCTGCAGTCATCACCCATAGGACTTTAACAGGAAGGAGAAAATATGGGAAGAATACTTTAGGTTACCATAAAACACAGGGCAGTTCACAGGAGAGTGGGCAGTCCCTGAAACACCCTTATCTTAAGTTGTTATGTGCTATCAAGTCACACCCAAGGTAGAGCAAACATAATATGACTCCAAGGTAAATAAATTATTTAATGAGTTTTCTTAAAAGTGCCAGTTCAAACCCAGGTGTCATGAGCCCCAACCCATCATTCAATCCACTGCACCACACAAGGTACCTAACTTTTACTACATAAGGACATTAAGGTTTGCTATGATCTCTTGAATTATATTTGGAAATACCCAGGGAACCTGTGAAAACTATTTCAGCGTTGCTGAGATGTGGGTGTAACCAGGTCGCCCACGCCAGTTGCCTGTCTACCTGTTATGATTTCAAAATGTGGCCACTAGAGATGGGCACGAATAAAAAAAATGGCGTTTCGTTTGTCGTTTGTCGTTTAGGGGGTCCGTTTTGGTTTGTTTCCGTTTTTTGCAAATGTTTGCAAAAATTGTTTTCATTTTCATTTGTTTCGTTACTGCTTCATTACCATTTATTTCAATTTTTTGTGATTTTTTTAAGCATTTAAATCAGTTCAATGTATTGCCGTAACAAAAACGAAACGGACGACAAAATTTCTGGTGTTTCTGTTCGTTTCGTTTCATTTTAGAGACAAAATTCATTTGTTGTTTCATTGCGTAATGAAACAAAAAACAAAAATGGAAATGAAAAATTGTTCGTTTCGGGCCCATCTCTAGTGGCCACTTCTGAGCTATAAGGCCTTATTCCAAGCTCATTTATCATACAATTATTACTTTAAGCTCTAGTCAATTTTCTGAATTTTTGACACTAGAAGGGTGCACCCAGAATTTAAAATGTAATTAACGCACCTGATTTGTGACTCAAATTAAAACAACTTACAAAAGCAAACACCACTGCTCGTTAGATTAAAGAGACAGACCAGACCTTCATAACCTGGCATTGGCTAGAAATTTTAAAGATGTTTCCGGAAAGACAGATGAAGTTGGTGGAAGCTCTAATCCAAAAACACACAGAGGGTAGCAGGGGAGGGAGGCAGATTAATTCTTCCGTATTCTCAACAGCTTGTGAGGGGTGGGGTGGCAGCAAACTGTGAATCACCACTTTTACGTACAGCCAAGTAACACCCCCCCCCCAATATTTTAATGGCATGTGTACTGAGAATTAATGATGAATTCACAAACAGTAAAAGGCAAATTAAGATGTTGGAAAGCAATGAAAGAGTAGTAACATGTGCATCCACCAGAGATCTGCCTGCCTACCTAGCTGTAAAAATCTGAAAACGATGTGCATTTCCTCATATTTCCTTTTTTGTTTTTGTTTTTGTTTTTGTTTCTATACTTTCTGTACTTATATACCGCCCATCTTCGTAGGGGAACTCCAGGTGGTTCACATTTATATCAAAAGAGTATATATAAAACTCATCATCCAAAATAATATACAACAAACAGAACAAAACAAGACAAATAGTAATTTTTTTAAAAAACTGATAAAATAATCAATCAAAATAGCAGCAGAAAACAAAAACAAACAAAAAACAAACACCCCCCCTAATGGTCGCCAAATGCCTCTCTAAAAAGCAAAGTCTTGAGTGCTTTTTTGAAGGCTGGCAGGGACTGTGCTAGGTGAATCTCACTAGACAGATGGTTCCAAAGTATGGGACCAGCCACAGAGAAGACCCAGTTTCGGGTGATCGATTTCCGAGCCTTCCTGGATGTGGCCACCTAGAGTGAGAATGCCCACAATATTCTGGTGGGTCGGGCCCCAGCTGACCTTTAAAAGATCCGCTCCACCAGTTATTCAGGTCCCAAGCCATGGAGGATTTTGTAAATCAAAACCAGTACCTTGAATCTTATTCAGGATGTAACAGGTACCCAATGCAAGTGGGCCAGCATTGGGGTGATGCAATCATATCTGCCTGCACCCACCACCAGTCTGACCACTGCATTTTTCACCTGCTAAAGTCTCCAAATAAGGGTCAAGGGCAACCCCACATAGAGAACATTGCAATAATCTATCCTCAAGATCACAAGTGCCTGCACAACTGTTCTCAAGGAGGGCTCATCCAAGTAAGGACAAATCTGGGTGATCTGCTGAAGATGGAAAAAGGCAGACCTGGAAAAAGCCATCACCTGGGCTGACAGGGATAGAGCTGGATCCAGGAACATGCCCAAGTTCCTCACTCTATCCACCAGCTGAAGGGTAATACGAGCAGGATACTATGGTTGATGGTATCAAAGGCCACTGACAAATCCAGGAGGACCAACAAGGTAGAGCAACCCCTGTCAGCCTCCCTGAGGAGATCATCTTGTAGCGCAACCAGGGCAGTTTCAGTCCCACAACATGGCCTGAACCTGATCTGGAATGGATCCAGAACATGATCCTCCTCCAGGAACAACTGGAGCTGGACGGCAGCAACCCTCTCGAGCACCTTGCTCTTAAAAGGAACATTGGCAATTGGACAGTAGTTGGACAGATCATCTGATGCTAAGCCAGGTTTCTTTAAAGTGGGCTTCACCAGTGTCTCCTTCAGGCGAGAAGAAAAAATCCCTTCCCTGAATGCTGCTATAGAAATAACGGAAACCCACTCTGGCATGCTCCCTCTGGTAGACTTAATAAGCCAGGATGGACAAGGGTCGACAGGGGAAGCCACCAGCCTGCAATGCGCCAGCACCCTGGAGGCTTCAACTGACAATACAGGCCCAAACAACCAGACAAGACCGAGGGGGTGTGGTGCTGGGATACTCGAGGGGAGGTTAGAACAACTGGAGTCCAGACCAATTCAGATGGCCTCAATTTTGGATCTAAAAAAAGCTGCAAATGACTCACTAGTGAAATCACTAGAAGGAGGCCCAGGCTGACCGGCTCTTGAAACACCTGGTATAATTCCACCTGGCGATTCACATCAATTCTCAAGGAGACATAAGATCTTTTAGCCTCCCTGACCGCCCAGATGTAGTGCCTGGTCAGTATACATACAGCAGCCCAAATGAATGTTCAGTGGTCCTTTCTCCATCTGCTCTCAAGTCTTCTACGTTCCTGCTTCATCACTCTCAATTCAGTTGTGAACTACAGTGAGGAATGAGCTCCACAGTGAAGAAGACACTTGGGGGAAATCTGGTCAGCAGCCTGGGTGGCATCCACATACCACCTCTCCACCAGGGCTTCTACTAGATCATTAGCCAGACTGTCAGGAAGCTCCCCAAAGTCCTCCAGGAAATGTTCAGGGTCTAGAAGCCTTCAGGGTCGGCCCAAACATGGGGCCAAGGCTCCCCACAGGGTGGGACAGAGATCAACATGGAAAAGGACAGCAGATGATGATGTGACCATGACACGAGTTGGGGAACAATGTCTCCAGCCCTCAGATTATTATCCACCGACGTGGAGGAAAAAACAGGTCCAAGGTATGACCTGCTCTATGGGTGGGACAAACAACATGCTGGGACTGATTCATGGAGGCCATGGACTCCATGAAATCCAGAGCTGATCCTGAAAGCCCATCCTCAGCATGCATGTTGAAGTTCCCTACCACTAAAAGGTAGGGAGACTTCAAAAATGCCACCAAGATGAACTCAGTAAGCTCTAGTAGGGATTATGCAGGGTCGTGGGGAACACGGTACCCCAGCACCATGCCAATCCTGTCCCGCTGACTCACCAATAGATGAATGTATTCTAACCCAGGACACACCAATGCCGCGGCTCTGCTGACAACAAGGAATTCCCTGTAAAAATGGTCACCCTGTTGCCTGACCCTCCGACCTGCCCACATGCTGGACACAAAACCCAGGAGGGCACATCTGGGAGAGGGAACACCCTTCCCTCTGCCCCCACCCAGGTCTCTGTGAAACATGCCAGGTCAGCCCGCCCACCCATAATAACATCATAAAGAACAGGGATTTTATTATGGACTGACCTGGTGTTAACCAGGAGACAGGACAGGTTAGAGGCACTGGCGGTATGGCTCCCTGGTACGTGGCAGTAAACAGAGGGGTCAGAATGGGGGACAGGCAACAATTGCCTGGCCCTAGTTCTTCTTACCTGACTAATCCCCCAGCTCCTGGCATATCTCCCATGGCCAGACACCTCAGAAATAACAGTCCCTGCTAACATTGCCAACTAAGGAAAAAAGAAAGGGCAGAGAAGGGGGAAGGATAATAATAATAATAATAATAATAATAATAATAATAATAATAATAATAATAATAATAATAATAATAATAATAATAATAATAATAATAATAATAATAAAAGCAAACAGGGCATCAATACAGAAAAACAATGATGCAAATATGAGCTGATAGCTGGCATAATAAAGCATTGCATGGGCAGTTCCTCAAAAAAATCAAAGGAAAAATAGATGAGGAAAAGACCTGGTTATGGCTCACAAATGGAACACTGAAAAAGAGTCAGAAGCCCTGATTTTTGCAGCTCAAGAACAAGCTATCAGAACAAATGCAGTTAAGGCTGGAATAGAAAAATCAGCTGAGTACCCCACATGTAGACTCTGTAAAGAGGCAGATGAAACTATTGACCATATATTGAGTTGTTGCAAGAAAATTGTTCAGACTGATTACAAATGGTCCACTGGAATTTGTGTCAGAACTATCATCTGTCCATAGCAAAGAACTGTTGGGATCATAAGCCTGAAAAAAGTGATTGAAATGAGCATGCAAAATTACTTTGGGACTTCTGAATACAGACAGACAGGGTTTTGGAGCATAATATCCAGGATATTGTGGTTGTGGAGAAGAAAAAATGTAGATCATTGATGTTGCTATACCAGGTGATAGTAGAGTCACCGAGAAACAACTTGAAAAAATTACCCGATATAAGGATCTGAAAACTGAACTTCAGAAACTCTGGCATGAACCAGTACAGGTGGTCCTAGTGGTAATCGGCACACTGGGTGCAGTGCCTAAAGAGCTAAGCAAGTATTTAGAAGAAATTGGAGTTGACAAAGTCACCATCAGTCAGCTGCAGAAAGCCATCTTACTGGGATCTGTTCGCATAATTCTCCGATATATCACATAGTCCTAAATGCTTAGGAAGCGTTCGACTCATGATATGTAATACAACATCCAGCGTAGTTAGCTGTGATGATGATGATGATGATGATGATGATGATGATGATAATAAGAAGAAGAATTAAATAATTAAACAATATTGCACAAAATATTTAAAAATTCAACAATATCAAAAAGGTAATAAATAAAGCATACATGGAAAAAACCCAGACCCCCAGCCAGAGATAACAATATAACAGAGATAAGAAACGGTATTCCATCCCATACCCAGGTTCCAACTGTTGGTCACTGTCCTGAAGGCATGGACACCTTTATCCAAATGGAGATGGCTTTTCCAAATGGGGAGCCATGATAACACAGCCCACCCCCTCCCGCCAGCCAATCCATGTGTAATTAAAACACGCCAGGCTGCAGGAAGAATTTCCATAAACGTGTTCTCTTTAGAAGAGCATTTTTTAAAATGAGTCATACAAAGAAAATCACACCGTTTGCCAATCAAACAGTCCGGCCAGACACAGCATAAGCAAAGCCACAAAATGCAAATGAACCAAGCTGAAGTAAAGATTTAAATGCCAATTAAATGCAGGCGCCGATCAACTATCACTGAGTTTCAGATGTGCAGTGGTTTTACAGAGGAGGCCCTGTCCTGGTCCTTTCCTCTGATAGAGGTGGCGCTCCTTCAGACTCTGATGAGGACTTTCATTCCTACGTCTCTAGGACACTACTCCCTAGCTTTGCTTCATTTCCCCAGCATGTTCTGTCACTGAACAGTTCGCTGTATGATACATGCAGTGCATGGGACAAAATACCTAGTCTCTTTCAAGACTAGTTATGTCAGGCTGGAGACACAGCTTTGAAAGAGACAAGAAAGGGACTGCTGCTGTGTCTTGGTTTCACCCCTGCCAAGTAGAGATGGGCCCGGAACAAACATTTTTTCATTTCTGTTACCGTTTGTCGTTTCCATTACGTAACGAAACGACAAAAGAAAATTGTGATGAAAATGAAAGGAAACGAACAGAACCATGAAAATTGTGGCCGTCACATTTCGTTTCCGTTAATGGCGACGCGCAATGAAATGAGCTGTTTTAAATGTTAAAAAACACCCTGGACATCCGTAAAAACACAGCAATAATTATTTATATTGTCTGATAATACCTACCAGGGGGGTTGGGGTCCTTAAAACGTTGGTTTTTGTCTTCTCCCATCACAATGTATTTTTCTTTTCCCTTTAAAATGGATGTCGCCACCAGCCACAAAATCACATGGAGGCAAGCCATGTGATGTGGGATCATGTTCAACCAATAGCATGCCCAGGTTGCAGACTGGGCGGGCAGGTCTGGCAGCCACAGAGGGCATAAAAAGCTCTGGCAGCCCCCGTCCTCCTTGCAGCTGGTGGGAGTTAGGGTGGGATTGCTGTCTCTGCGACTCTAGCTTCAGTCCTGCAGCCTCCTTGTGTGTGTGCGTGCTGCGTACCTCTCGGTGAGTACCCTCCCCTGCCCCGCAGTGCAGTCACTCTGCGGCTGCCTTGCACCCTGGGCAACGCCTGCCACTGCCTTTGCAGCCTCCCTGCATACCTAGTCTATACTGTGTCTCTGCCAGCATCCATTTTTTGAGTGTTTTCCCTCTGGTCTGGGGCGTTGGGGGATGCCTGCGCACGGAAATGCTTTAAAAATCGCACAAAAAGCGGGTAGAAACGACAAATGAAAAAACAAAAAACGGTAACAAAATTTTTCAAAAAATTCCCGACAAACGAAAAGCCGCAACACCATTTTTCTGTTTCGTGCCCATCTCTACTGCCAAGTCTTGGAGAGATGGCCACTGGCTGAAGGAAAGAGAAGATCTATATGGCTCCAATGCACTGCTTTTCATCTCTCTCCTGTGCTGAATGCTGGTTATGTTAGAAGCCCATAACCATATTATTTAGTATCTTATGGTGTATTCAAGTGAAATTAATTTGATCAAGCATCAGCTCTGGCCAGTATCTGACAGAAGTTGATGTGGGGATCAGACCAAAGGCCCATGTAGTTCAGCATCCAGTTTTTCTCAGTGGCCATCTAGATGTATCTGGGAAGAGCACATGAGCACCATAATTCTTCCAGTGCTGCTTCGTAACAAGTAATAAGGGGAGCCATTCTGCCTTTAATATCAGAGGCAATAATATGCAAGTACCATGATCAGTAACCCTTAATATCCATCCTCTATGAACTGAATGAATCCTCACTCAGATCAATTCAAGATGGCAGCTAGAGTGACATCTCATAATCATGACCTCTATGATTCCATTGTGCGAACGATACTGGGTGAAAAAAATACCTCTGTCTCTATCTTAGGTTAGTATGATATGTGTGTTTGTGTATAGGGGAGAGAGACTGAAATTGAGAGAGAATTTCTCTGCCTAAGTTCATCCCAGCATGGATAACTTCACCAATTTCTTTTTGTAACATAATCTTTCCCGCTAAGGGAGCTGATCCAAGCCCCCCCCCCAATAATCTTCACCCCTCTATGCTGCAACATTTCCAGCTCCACAATATTCCTCTTGACAGGTAGCAAGAAAACTATTTGCTGTGTTCATCCAAGTATGGTTACACCTCAGATTTATTCGAAGTCATTACAATATTGGCAGTTTTATTTTCAGATTTTCAGTCCTCTTCCTTAATGATTCCTAGAATGGAATTTCCTTTTGCATAGCTGCTGTTCACTCCATTGACATTTTTAGTGACCTATATTTATCATCGATACATGATCCCTTTCCTGGTCAGTCACAGTCATATGTGGTTATACAGTGTATGAAATTGGGCTCTCAGGTGTATCACTACACTCTGAAACACACTTGCCATTTTATTGCTTATTTATTTATCCAGTCTAGAAAGACCCTTTGAGAGCTCTTCACAGTTACATTATCCTGAATAATCTGGTGTCCTCAGGAATCACATATAAATCTGGATTTAATTTACACATAAAAGCACCTGTCCTGATACAGTTGTCTAAGAAACCCCCAAACTGCCTTTGAAAGATTTCACAACATGTATATAGAGACCAGAGACCGACACTTCTTTCAGTGCTTGTGTGAACCATAACAGGGCAAAATGTCTGTCTCATTCATGCATCCGGTTGAAGCTAACTCCCAGATAACACTGTGAAGAAGGAGAAGGACGGCTGGTCCAGACCGAGTATGCAGTTTAGATTTGGCTGTTACTGTGCCCTGGATGTTTGTCTTAAATGGCTTCTGTTTAAAAGGACCCCCCTCCCTGAACTGGGCTTTAAGTGCTGAGCTGTAAAACCCTCTGCCTGACCTTAAACTCCAACCTGATAAGCCAAACTGCAGGCCTCTAGGGTGCTTTGCAGCAGGGCCATTAGCACTCTTATAGCTCTACACAGACCCCTTAGAAGAGCCAATTAAAGGTGGCCACAAACACTACTATATCCTTTTTACATACACCAGAGCATAGTGGCTCTTTTACTTTCCTAGCTGCATAATAAAGGGAGAGTTAATACACCCCCAGCTGAAAGGCAACCCTAAAAAAAATCCCAGTGAGCCAGTTAGCACAGCTTGGTACCAACAGCATGCTATTTACCTGAGCGGCTTTCATCACCCTGGGAAACAATTAATTACTCCTTGCTTAAGGCATTAATATCTTCTTCAATTATTTTCCACTATAACAACCGCTTCAGGATGTGAAAGACCAGGGTGAATTCTAGGGGGTTGCAGTATGCTTTCATTATCCGAGAAAGCCTCTCTGATGATCATATCATAAGAAAACTTCTTTGAGTAGCCCTAATATGGGAGCCAGCATTGTCTAGTAGTGGATCAATGGCTGGAAGCCTTGGGCAAATCACTTAGCCTCAAATGTTAAGTGGGAAATACAGTGGCAAACCAAATCACTGGTTGTAAAATGCTGCAAATTCAGAGGCACTGTATTGATTGAATGAATGTACAGAATAACCAGAGTACATTTGAGGACAGGTCACACAATACAGAGATTGTTTTTTTTAAGTTGAGCAAACCCACCAGTATCAAATTTCCAAGCATGCCCTCCTCACTGCCAAACATTTGTTGTTGCTTTCAATTAGCCGCTGACCTACCCAGGTTTTCAAAACACGAAAGGTGTTCAAGGGCAATTTATTTATTTAATTCTACATTTATATACCGCCAGTCTTTCAGAAGGAACTCTGGGTGGTTGACAACAATCGCAAAGTATAAAATAATCAACTCCAAAATAAAAACAAATAACTAAAAAAACTAAAAATAAACCGGCAAGGCAAACTTATAACCTCCAGGACATGAGCAACAGAAACAACATAGACAAAACACATTTGAGGTTGCCGTATGCCTCTTTAAAGGCAGGCAGAGACTGTGCCAGGCGTATCTCACTGGGTAGTTTATTCCATAAGGTAGGGGCAACCACTGAGAAGGCCCGTTTTCCGGGCCTCCCTAAAAATGGCCACCCAAAGTGAGAATGCCTGCAAATTTACTACTGTTATTGCCCCCACCCCCACCCTGGGACTTTCTGCAGGGGAGCTTTGAATCAAGGTATCCTGAATCCTCCTTTCACACTCTTTATACTACACCGCATGCCACACTGACACTCACTCATACAAAAACTTGTTGAAAAGAGCCTTTTTTCTCACAGGGCATTGAGTGTTGGTGTCAATCTATCCTTTTAGGAGAGGATGCTCCATGAATCACAGATCAAAACAAATCACCATGTTTCTGATTCATCTCCAGGACAAGGTGGAAACAAGCAGAAAGCCCTGCACAGTAACTGTTTCATTTCCAAATTCAGCAGCGGATCTCAAGCTGAAAGGAAGAACTTCCCTTCAATACTCAAAACATAATGACGTACAAGTATTTAAAAGTTGTCTTTCCCTCTGACACCACTGCATAAGCTATTCAAAACCAATTTTAGCCAGGAAGTGGCAACTTTTGAATGCTTCTCAGACATCCACACCATGCCCGCAGCTTGATTAATATATGGGGGAGGGGTCTGTCTCCCTTCTCTGATATTTAAGTCTTCAATTCCCATATAATTATTCATCAAGATCACCTTTGTCTGCAGCTAGCTCAGTGAATGGTTTTACAGTCAAAGGTGCTTATTTATAGTTAACCATAGGTGTGCCTGTCAGAAAGCACAAGCTTCTATAACTAATAGTGCAACTATTCTGAGCATGTCCTTTCTGCAGGTAGGAAATATTAAAAGCACACATGATGAGTTTTATTAAAGCTCACACTGTCTCCCCCCCCCTTTAATGCCACTTAACCATGAGCCCTGCAGTCCCCAGTCACACGCTGCAACAACACAAAATGTTATTCCCCATATCATTCCCGCCAGGACTGGAAGGACTGTGACTTTTCAGATGTTAGTGAACTTCCCACCAGTCCAAGCCAGAGTGGCTGGAGGTTACGTAGGATGGGAGTTGTAGTACACCAGTACCTGAGAAGTGAACTGAAACAATAAAAACCAATTAAACTATATACTAATTAAAATATAATGGAACCACTAAAAGCAAGAGAAGCCTTTAAAATTATCATAACTCTAAAGAGGCATTCAGGGACTCAATCATGATGGTTAAAAGCCTGCCTGAATAGATGGGTCTTCAGTTGTAGGGGGAAAGGATAAAAGGGAAGGGGGCAGCCTGATCTCCAGTAGGAGAACATTCCATAACTTGAAAGACCGTCTCTCGTGGCCCCACCCACCATGTCTGTGCTGACAATGGGATCAAGAGGAGGGCCTCCTCTGATACCCTTAAAAATGCTGAGAAAGCTTAAATGAGGAGATATGGTCCTTATTGTTTTTATCCATTATACTTGTAGGGGTTTGAGGCTGTCATGCTGTCTCTAGAGCAGGCATGTCCAAACTTTGGACCTCCAGATGTTTTGGACTGCAACTCCCACAGTCCTTTGCCATTGGCAATCTAAGCTTAGAATTCTGGGAGCTGTGGTCCAAAACATCAGAAGGGCCAAAGTTTGGACATGCCTGCTCTAGAGCCCTTTCATGAATATGCAGTACATACAACTCTACTGCTCTAAAATGGAGCAGCTAAAGCCACATTGGTGGGTTTAATTCATTAAAGTGCCGTACAAAGGGATCTGCTGCAAGACATCGGCAACACGTTTGTCCTTGTCACTATAGCCATGTGACACTTGCGTGCTTTTCTTTTGACCAAACATGACTGTCTGAAACAGATTCAGAAATAGGAAGTTGAGTGCAACTGGCTATTGAATTGTAGCACAATGAAATACATTATTTGACAATTTGCATTCACATTGATTAAATAACTGGCCAATCAATTGCTTGTGTGCATTCTGTTTTCTCTATAGGAAATAGCAATCGACACTCAGATTTGACTTAGGGATGCTCTCTGCTCACCGCCCACAATGGAAAGCAAGTTGGCTACTGTGCCTCCTGCATAATTAAAGAGGATTACATTCTTACCATGCCTGAAAAGGAAAAGGAAAAGCCAAGGCAAGAGCCAATTTTTTTTTTGGGGGGGGGATCTCCAAGCTATGAATGGAGAACCTCACTCTAGAAGATCTATTGCCTCAGCTCCTGCAGAATAGTGGCACAGGTCAGGAAGAGCAGCCTTGTTTAGAAAGAATAATTATGGGCAAGCAGGAGCTGTGGCCCATCCCATCCCCACCCATGTGCAGAAAATCCTTTAGCTGCATCCCTCTGCTGCAATAAGCTTGTTAATTTCCGATTTCACTCCCAAATAACCTACAAACTGCAAGCCAAAACAGCCCTTAAGCAAGCACTGCCAACAGTACTGCATCAAGTGCCATGCACAGTGGGATATAATCCACACAAGCAATGTACAGCCAGGCAGCCCGGCAGCCCAGGAGCGCTTAGGAAGTCCTGTGGCATCATGTGTGCATGTAGCCATTACTGCTGCTTGACTGTAAACCTCTGCTTGATTTTAGTGGCCAACTATACGGGAGAATGTCAGGTTTTGGGAAAACAGGACAGTGAACCTGATTGACGGAAGTAGTGTGTAATTTCCCACTCATAGAGGCATCTGTTTGATGCTGAGAAGTGCCAAGATGATGGTGCTGGGGAAGGATGAAAGAGTCAGGGCCACCCCAATAGAAACTCTCCACCTCCATAGTGGCCAGACTAAGTAATGGACCAGTGCTCCAGGATTACAAGCACTAGGGAGGATGCTAATTTTCCCAGCTTGTAGGTATGCAAACTGAGGACCAGAAGGTGTAATTCTGGAGTCTGCAGATGATTTGGGGCAAATGAAAACATTATTATGGAAAGGGTTCATACAGCTAAAGGAAAGTTAGCAGAATATAAATATAAGCACTAGAGATGGGCATGACCAGGAAAAATGACGTTTCGAGTTGTCGTGTGTCGGAGCCGGCCCATTTCGGCTCGTTTCCATTTGTTGCGAAATTTTTCAAAAATTTGTCATTTTGTTTGTCGTCTGTCGTTAGTACTGGTTTAGGGGGGGTAGGGTAGCGGGCTCCTGGAGGCACCTCTCTGGGGTGGGTGCCTCCTCTGGCCCGCTGAGAAGGGAAGGCATTTAGCAGGCTCCTGGAGGCACCTCTCTGGGTGGATGCCTCCTCTGGCCCACTACAAAGGGAAAAGGAAGGGTACATGACCGTGTAGCCATTGCGTAGCAAGTGACACTGGCAGAGGCACCTCTCTTTTGGGTGCCTCTAGCTCACTAAGAAGGACAGCATACTGGCATACAGGTTTGGAGTTTTTTGGAACTTTGGACTGGTGAGTGAGGTGAGAGAAGAATGCCTCTGCTGGGCGCCCTCTGGCTCACTAAGAAGGGAAGTGTACTTGCGTGTAGTGCAATGCGAGTACAGATCTGGCTTAGGGTTGGGGTTAGGGCAAGGGCTAGGCTTAAGGTTATTACGGGTAAGGTTAGGGTGAGTTAGTGGGCTGCATCTCTGGGTGCCTCTGACCCACTAAGAAGGACAGTGCACTGGCGTATGGGTTAGGGTTAGGGTTAGGGTTAGGGCTAGGGTTATAGTGGGCTTTTTATGCCCGACTGGCACATCCCAGAAGTCTCAGTCAAAACCTGGCCAAGTGGCCATGCGATTGGTGGAATGGCTCCAAACATTTGCATGGTCCCATCCCATGGCCAGCCCATCATTGCGCAGGTGTAAAAAAATAAAAATAAAAATAAAAAAAAAATAAAATCAATGGGATTGGAGACAGACATTTATTGCAAGAAAAATCCACTGCTGCTACTGTAAAAATTCAGGCAGTTAAAATACCTAATTTTCGCATGTTTCTGTGTGGTGCTTTGGTGGGTTTTTGGATCACGATTTAAAAAAAAAATATTGCGGTCGCCATTTTGTATCCCCCCGCACTGCATGGCATGGCGAGATGACAAGGATGCCCCCCACCAGAGCAGCCCAGGACAGGAGAGGGGGGGGGAGGCCGGGGACCCCCCCCTACCAGAAACCACCCCTCTGGTAGGTGCCCTCACTCAGGCAGGCATATTTTCGCCTGCTTTTTTGCCCGGGAACCGGGTTTTTTTTTAAACTTTTTTTCTGTGCCGCTTGGCATCGCGTGATTGCCGCGATGCCATGTACGACAACGACAAATCAGACCCAATTTTTCTTTTATCGGTTTGAGTTTGAGTTCTGATGGCTTAATTGTCATTACCGTTTCCGTTGCGTAACTGATATGAGGAACGGCAACGGAAACAAGAATTTTGCCAAGTCGTGCCCATGTCTAATAAGCACACTTATTGTTCATATTGGGTGGCTGAATGGCTCCCAACAAACTGATAGCTATATCTAAGAAAGTGCACAACTGTTTTATCCCCAAATGTCAAAGAGTTCTAGGCAAAATTTGTGCTGCTGAACTTGTTGAGCTTGGTCAGTGACCATGAGGTGAAAACCCTGAGGTCTCTTTTAGCACCCTCTGCCCTGAGAAGGCACACAGCTCAACCAAGGCCATTCAAGGTCATCAACAGAACCATAGTGTCTAGATCAAGGGAAGAAGTGATAGTACCACTCTATTCTGCTCTGGTCAGACCCCACCTGGAGTACTGTGTCCAGTTCTGTGCACCTCATTTTAAAAAGGATGTTGACAACCTCTAAGGGGTCCAGAGGAGGGCAACCAGGATGGTTGAAGGTCTGGAGGAAATGTCTTATGAGGAACGGCTTAGGGAACTGGGAAAGTTTAGCTTTTCAAAAAGAAGGCTGAGGGGGGATATGATAGCTATGTTTAAATATTTGAAAGGATGTCATATTGAAGAGGGAACAGGTTTGTTTTCCATGGTTTCAGAGACTAGGACTTGGGACAATAGTTTCAAACTACAGGAAAAGAGGTTCCATTTGAACATTAGGAAGAACTTCATGACAGAGCTGTTTGGCAGTGGAATATGCTGCCACAAAGGGTGGTGGAGTCTCCTTCTTTGGAGGTTTTTAAGCAGAGGCTGGATGGCCATCTGTCGGAAATATTGTGATGGGGTTCCTGCATGGCAGGGGGTTGGACTACATGGCCCTTGAGGTCTCTTCCAACTCTATGATTCTATGATTCTATGATTCTAAGATGGATGTGACACACACACACACACACACACACACACACACACACACACACACACACACACACACACACACACACACACACACACACACACACACACACACACACACACACCTCTGCTTTTCAAACCGTCTTGGGCATCAAGGAAAGGAGGGAAGGTGGAAGACAAGGTCAAAGAAAGGGGAGAGTGCTGGAACTTGGCAAACATCTCCAGGAGTCTTTGAATGGGCATTTTAAATAATGCACCACTCTGAGAGGCTGGGCCTCTCTTTTTTTAAGATGACAGCTCTGACTCCTCTGAGGGTTCTGGGACTTTTATTCCAGAGGACTCTTGCTTTGTAGTTCCACAGTTGTTACCTGAGTGTCTGTGTCTATTGAGTCACTTAAAATAACAAGATAAAGTAAATGGGGAAAAGTGTTTTGCGCTTCCAAACATTGCCCCCCCCCATTATTATTGTTGCTGCTGCTGCTGATTTGGTTTTTGGATTTCCCAAACAGAGCAGCATTGGGATCTACTGTGACTGAAAACCACACCTGGAGTGTACAGTATATGGGTTTGGGGGCGAATGCTTCTAAAATTGCCTGTTGGAGCTGGAAACTGGAGGCTGTGAATGTTTCCTGAAAAAGAAGAAGAAAGAAAGAACAAATGGCCAGATTCCAACAATTTACACCAGGTTGAATCGATCCAGTCATAATAATAGATGCAATATGCCACATATGAAATGCTGTTTAATCCCTGCTTGTATTTATTTATTTTTGAATGAAGTCAACTAGTACGGTTAACTAGAGCAAGGGGAAAAGAACATGGAGCCCTAGATAAATCCATGTATGATCATAGTAACATATTGGAAATCATAAGAACATAAGAAGAGCCATGCTGGATCAGGCCAAAGGCCCATCTAGTCCAGCTTCCTTTATCTCACAGTGGCCCCACCAGATGCGTTTGGGAGCGCATGAGACTAGATATCTGTCTCCTGATACCACTCCCCTGCATCTGGCCCTTGAAGTACCCTGGTTTTAAGCCTGGAGATTACACATCTCCATCATGGTTTGTAACCTGTGATGGACTTTTCCTCCAGGGATCTGTCCAATCCCCTTTTGAAAGCATCCAGGCCTGATGCCATCACCACATCCTGTGGCAGGGAGTTCCATAAACTAACAACGCGCTGGGTGAAAAAATATTTTCTTTTGTCTGTTCTTACTTTCCCAGCCCTCAGTTTGAGTGTATGTCCCCTAGTTCTGGTATTTTGTGAGAGGGAGAAGAGCTTCCCTCTATCCACTTGACTCATGCCCTGCATTATTTTGTAAGTTTCAATCAAATCCCCCCTCAGGCACCTTTTTTCCAGACTAAAGAGCCTCAAATGTTTTAGCCTTTCCTCATAAGGGAGGTGCCCCAGCCCAGTAATCATTTTAGTCGCTCTCTTCTGCACCTTTTCCAGTTCCACTATGTCTTTCTTGAGATGTGGTGACCAGAATTGTACACAATACTCCAGGTGCGGCCTTACTATTGTTTTGTATAATGGCATTATAATGTTGGCTGTTTTATTTGATAATCCCTAGCATGGAATTGGCCTTCTTCACCGCTGCCACACATTGGGGAGACACCTTCAGGGCGCTGTCCACCAACACACCAAGATCTCTTTCCTGATCTGTCACGGATAACTCAGAGCCCATGAGTTGATAGATAAAATTTTGATTTTTTGCCCCAATATGCATTACTTTACATTTGGCTACATTAAAACGCATTTGCCATTTCGTAGCCCATTGCCCCAGTTTGGAGAGATCCTTCTGGAGCTCTTCACAATCTTCTCTGGTTTTTACCACACGGAAAAGTTTTGTGTCATCTGCAAACTTGGCCACCTCACTGCTTATCCCTGTCTCCAGGTCATTAATGAACAGATTGAAAAGCACCGGTCCCAGGACAGATCCCTGGGGCACACCGCTTTTCACCTCTCTCCATTGTGAAAATTTCCCATTGACACCTACTCTTTGTTTCCTGGATCTCAACCAGTTCTCAATCCATAAGAGGACCTGCCCTCTTATCCCCTGACTGTGCAATTTTCTCAGCAGCCTCTGGTGAGGGACTGTGTCAAAAGCCTTTTGAAAATCCAGATAGACTATATCCACTGGTTCACCCAAATCTACATGCCTGTTGACCTTTTCAAAAAATTCTAAAAGATTTGTCAGACAAGACTAACCCTTGCAGAAGCCATGCTGATTTTCTCTCAGCAAGGTTTGTTCTTCTATGTGTTTTAAGATTTTCTCTTGGATGAGGCTTTCCACCATCTTCCCTGGGACAGATGTAAGGCTAACTGGCCTGTAGTTTCCTGGGTCCCCCCTCCTTCCTTTTTTAAAAATTGGTGTGACATCTGCTATCCTCCATTCCCCTGGCACTGTGGCCGTTTTAAGAGAGAAGTTGCATATTACCGTTAAGAGATCTGCCATTTCATTTCTCCTATTCCTTTCAAGAAAGGCTGAAGCTTGTGGTTTTGCATGCCAAAGAGGCCAAGTTCAAATGTTGGCATCTCTAGGTGGAGATGGGAAATATTTATCTCCCTGTCTAAAATACAGGAGAACTGAGTTGGAATCCTCCCTCAACCATGGAAACTCATAGGAGATAGCACTGGTAAAAGCCCTCAAGTATTTCATATGCCTTGGAAAACCTACTAGCGTTTCCAGAAGCTGGATGCACATAACATACACTAAAATGCTACAGAACTGATGCTCTGATTCCCATGTATGGAAGAGTCATATGTTTCTAATTTTTTTATAAACCCAAATACTGCAGTCTTCTTGTTTTGTAGGGATGGGGTTTTCCAGACTATAAATGCCCACCTTATAAACACCCCTTCCATTGAAAAGTGGTGCATTTAGGAGAAAGTCCTAAATGCAAAGGCTTTGAGTCATAACTAGCCCTAGGCCAATCCAAGCATCCTACTCAGGAAAAAAAAGCTCCCAGATGGAAGTGGGGCTAATCTTAACTAAGCCTAGCAGTTTTCCAATTTTGAGCTTGCTCCCAGGAAGATCATATTCTGGTGGTTGAAAATTGTCTATAAGATAGGCAAAACTCCCAGAAAGGAGGATTATGGTGTTCCTAGTCCAGAAAATCTGAAAATCCCATCTCTAAATCTAGTACCTAAATTAGAGACACTTACAACCTCCTAAAGGAATATTTGCAGAAGGGATAGATTGATTTGCTTTCAAACAAGGCTGGATGGGTCAAAAAGCTGTCTGCAATGGCCAAGGATGCTTCATCAAGCTTTCATATCAGCCTGCCAACAACAAATAAAACTATCAGTAGGCCCCTTCTCCACAGCAAGGGTGGTTCCAGTAAGTTAGCTACAGTGCCCATAAACTTGATCAGTTTGGGGAGAGATTTTATGTGGTCCATAAAATAGTTAATAGCTGTTTGCTGCAGCAGCCATCACTCACAAAAAGGGCTTTTTGTAAGAGAAGTGGCCTCATCTTCTGGACCAGGGCCAACCTGGCTGGTGGTAGCTGGCAGGGCTCTGATCTCCACTCTAGAAGGAAGTCCAAAGGAGAGGGAAACCCCTCTGGGCTGGGCTGCCTTCCGCCTTGCCATGGGAGATAATCAACTCCTCCACTTGGCAGCATCATCACCAAGGGACTCTATTAGCACTTCCTTGCAAGCACACAGTCCCCCACAGCTCAGATCACACTACGCAGGAAGCATTTGCATAGCACCGTTCACGTTGCCTTGATTGATCCCATTGGAACCAAGAAGCCTGGCAGCTGCGAAGAACCATTTCCGAGCGTTTGCAAGACGTAAATCATCTTCTTGCTGTCTCTGAGTTCAGCTTGGTGGTCCCCGTGATGCTAAGAACGGAGATGCCCCCTCTCTATACGGTGACAGGTGACTTGGCACAACCGAGATGTGAGGAGCAGAGCCAGGATAAAGGGAAGTGTCTTCACCTTTGGCCTTCACTCGTTATCAAGCTCAAATGCAGTATGCTTACTCTAAGATTGCCTAAGCATTGCCCAGAAACGGCAAGATAACTCGCAGTCTCTTGCTGCCTCTACTAGAAGGAGGAAATCATCAGAGTGGTATAGGAAGAAGTTGACTTTGGTGTGTAGTTGCAGGCACAGGGGGTTCAAAGATGTTGCGTTCAAAAACTAAAACCTGATACTTGGCATTCAAAGGAACGTTACAACCCTTAGAACAGAAAGTGACTGTACTATTGTTTTTTTTCTGGAACAAGGTAATGTCACAAACTATTGTACTAGTCAGTCAAACTGTTATTTGAAAAATGGAGATACTGCTTTAATGGAGGGGCTGCAGTATTCATTCTGGACTCCCCGCTGACAAGGAGTCCATTCTGGATCCCAAGACAAGGAGTGGAGTTTTCCTTAAGGAGGAATTACCCCCTCCTTAAGCCCTGCCACCTTGCTATGGAAGGCAGGATAACAATGTGACAAATGAACGAATGAATGGATAAGGCTCAGAAAAGGGGGAACAACCTTTTTATACTCCACCACCACCTCTTTCCAGCCTTTCAAGACAATCTGTCTTGATGGCACATGCCACTCACTAAAACACTGCAGCAGAGCCCCAGTCAATCCCTGTTCAGCCAGAAGGGCCAATGGTCTGATTCCATGTGAGAACGTTCCATGGGCACACTGGGAGGACTCTGTTGTGACTGGGTCGCCTTGCAGTCAGAGTGGCACTTGTAGTTTGGCCAGCAGCTCTTGCCAGCCTTTCTCCAGGGTCAGATTTGATTTCTTAGGGCTGGCTTCTTTGCTAGGACTCCCATTGAATTCAAAACTGATTCTCAGGACCCCACAAAACTGACGTCCCTCTTAATAGTCCAGATCCCAGAAACACTTGTTATTCAAATCCATTTGTTAAAAACAAATCCAATAAAACAGCTTTTAAAATCTAGTCAAACTTGGTAGTGCATAGCCAGAGCAAATGTGAGCAGCAGAGTTTGAATGGCCCCAAGGTACAGGATTATAATTATTAAAAACTGTATTTGCTTGAGGAAAACAAACTTTGCAAGGAATAAAAAGAAAAGAAAATCTGAAATGTACTTCAGAATCCGGTGGCACTGGGTTATATTATATTTATTACTATTTAAGAATTTGGAGATTTTTACAAGATGGTACCAAATGAGAACAATGTATGGGGAAAATGTAGAAGGACAGTAAACAGAATATAGAATACAACCTTTCCTCTTCCAATTATGCAGACTTCCTTCTAGGAGTTTAATGTAGAAACATCCAGTATGCCTATTTTCAAATATTTTGGCCAGAGGTCAGTTGGTGCTTGCATAATGTTTGCTATGGCCTTCTCCAGATATTTGGCAAGGATGCTGAGGCATCACTGGGTACCCAGCCCAAATGTGCCCCAACAGTCTGTCAATGAGCTGCAATAACTAGCGACACGTTACATAAACCTTACAAAAACATCACTATGATCCCGGCCTTTATATCTGCAGCAGCTATAATATCCATTTGTGCCACAGGGAGAACAGAAAGGAAACACTGTTCTGAGATTGCTGATTGCATTACCAAATTTTACAAAAGATGTACAGTATAATGAATTCTCTGCTGAGAAAGCCCTGATCACAGTAATTGAGAAACAGATCCCTATTTTCCATTCTTAATACAAGAACAAATCCCAACCACTCTTTCTCAGAAACAAAATGATAGTACTGCATGTAGAATGTGAGATAGACACAGAACAAAGATGGCTGCCTCAGGATGCAACTAGACAGCAGGAAAAATGCAAAGATATCTGCTATGAAATTGCACCCAGGAAGTTGGGTTTCCCCTAAGTGAATCACACAGCGGTCAGCAGAGTGGAGGAAACAGACAATCTGCACTTGTTAGCATCTTGTTAAGGTGCCTTACTGCAACTAACTGTATTTAGAGGGTGAATAACTACAGTAGAGCCAGCTTAACAAGTTGCAAACACAGGTTGGCTACTGATTTCCTCCTCTCTGCCATTTTCCTCTTCATTTGCACTTTAAAATTCCTAGCTGCTCTAACACACCAGCAGTGGCATCAAGCCTTTAAAAGGACAAGTTGCTCAGTTGAGGGGAACACATGCTCATTTGCTTCTTCTCTCTCTTTCCAATTAAAACTAGGAAGCTTGGAAAACCAGCTTCTTGTCACCCACTGCATCAGTTCAAGCAATCCTTTTAAAAGAACTGATGTGAGTGCATTCCATTAAAAAGAGAGAGAGAAGCCCCAGTATCAGAGGATAAACTTCTTTGCATTGACTTCTCTGCTACTCAACCAACAGAATATAATGTGAATCTGACCATCTCAGTCATGCATCAGTGAACTGGTATTTTTGCCAATGGATGATCATGTATCCTTCTTAATCAGTACTTAGAACAAACTACCAAACGAGCAAGCCCACTTGGCATTTCTATCACAGGCGTTAATGTGAACAGCAGAAAGACAACAGTGCACTCCTATCAGAATTACTGATCCAAGGGGTTATCACTGCGTAATGATAACAGAATGAGATAGAAGCCATCAGCAATAGCAGTGTAACTGATTATTTAACTGATGTCAAGACACTAGGAGCTTAGCTAGGGAGCTAACCTCTAGCATCAGTGCTAGAAATGGCACTAATGGTAGAGGTTTTGCATTCTTGCTGCCTGCTACCAAGACACATTTGACCTACAATGACCATAATAGTTGTGTGAGAGATTTTAGGAGTGGTTTCACCAGTGACAACACCTCCCATGAGTTTCCGTGGCTGAGGATTGACACTCAGGCCTAGTCCATCACAACATTATACTGGATCTCTTAATTTACATGAGCAATTTATTTCACAGAAGTAAGGTTTTCTGCAGTTAACTTACAAGGTTTTCCTTTAAAACAAGCAAAGCAAAAGAAAAAGCAAACAAATGCCAACTAATCTAAACATCCTGGACCATTTAGTCCAAATTAATCTAATCCAGGATCTTGCTTTTCACAATAGCCCGTTACTAGAAATTTCCTCTGCAGGTAGATGACAAGAGCCCATTCGTATAGCCTCTCCCCAACCAACCTCAGTAAGTGGTATTCAGCTATAGGTGAGGGATAGAGATGGGCACAAATAAAAAAATGGCATTTTTGTCATTTTGTCGTTTGGAGGGTCCGTTTCGGTCCGTTTCCATTTTTCGCGGATTTTTGCAAAAAAATCATTTTCATTTTTGTTCATTTTGTTACCATTTCATTACCATTAATTTCAATTTTTTGTGATTTTTTTAGCATTTTAAGCAATTCACTCATATTGCAGTAACTGGAAACAAAACACACGACAAATTTCCGGTGTTTCTGTTTGTTTCGTTTCATTTTAGAGACAAAATTCGTTTGTCGTTTCGTTGCGTAACAAAACAAAAAAATGAAAATGGAAATGAAAAATTGTTCGTTTCGTGCCCATCTCTAGTGAGGGATGTTCCAAGCAGCCTTTCTAGATTAATGAACTCCCCCAACCGGTTCTAATGCTCCAGTAAAAACTCTGCACGGGAAGCACATATTGACAAGGGAGTTAAAGGAATCGAGGGGGCCTTCACTGATGAGAGGGGAAGGAAGGAAGGAAGGTGCCTTTCAAGTATAAACAGCAGGAAGAGAAAACAGAGGAAGGAGTATGAAAGGGGACTGATCAGCTCATGTGAAGCAGTGAGGAAGAAGAAAAGCAACTAGAGAGGCAGAAGAAGAGCTGAGGCTGATGGGAAGGAGAAATTGCTGAAAAGAACAACTTTGAAATAAGCAGGAATCAGTGGATGTTTTGTAACCCCCTTTAGGGCTCCAGACTCCCAGGTTGGAAAACACTGCCTCAGGGCAATGGTCCCCAACATTGGCTCCCAGGATGTTCTTGGGCGACAACAGCCAGGAGCCTTCAGCACTTGCTGGGCTGGCCAGGATTTCTGAGAGTTGTAATCCGAGAACATCTAGGGACTCAAGATGGCTAGGGACATCTTGGGAGCCACTGCCTTACAGCACCACTATTAAGCAGGCATCTTATTTCTACATCTTCCTGCCTCAGCTGTCCCCTCTTTTTTCATCTAAAATCCCTTTTCTTCCCTCCTTCCTCTTCTCTGTCTATCTCAAGCTGAAGAAGGATTGGGGGGAGCAAGAGATTCAGGAAGAGACTGGTTGTGTGCCAAGAAGGGTGTTTTCTTTTTCGATGTTCAGTAAAAGGCACACAGCAACCTGCCCAGCAACCAGATCTCTCTCTCTCTCTCTCTCTCTCTCTCTCTCTCTCTCCCCCCTCCCCCCCCCCCACAGACAGGACATTTGACTTCAAGCCGAGCAGCTTGCTCACAGATAAAGCAAGCAATCTTTGTGTCCATGGGCAGCCCGGCAGCCACCCCTTCCTTTCCCAACAATGTCTCATCTGTAGCCTCTCTTTTGGCTGAGCGGTGGCTGGGAGAGACATGGTGGCGACAGCAGGTTGCAACTCACTGCTTAGCTACTGAGCAGGCACTGGCCAAGATGTGGAGAATATGGGGCTGCAGAGAAACTGGGCCAGGGCAGTGGACACAGACTGGGAACAAAGACCAGGGTCTAGGGGCTCAGATCCAGTTTATTTTTGGCGGGGGCTGCCAGCTCCCCATCCCTCCTGCCGGCAGTACTGAGCTTGGTGGACCCAATGTGTGTTAATGCATAATCTGTTGCCCTGTCTATCCAATGCCAAAACCAAGGGTAGGATTAATGCAAGGGAAGTCCAAGGGAAGGACACATGGCACTCAAGCATGCTATATGCTAAGTGAAATGTTACAAGTTACTCTGTGTACCTGCAGAAGTCCACAGAGCAACACAAAGAGGGAGACAGACCCATGGCCACAACTCAACCATGGATGAGATGGACACAGAGCCTTTTGACGTGGCCAGCAACAGCACTTCAGGAATGTTGGCAGCCTGGTGCCACGTTAGAAATCAAGCTGTCTTAAATGGCAGGGGCTTATTTTGATAGGCTCATGGAGTTCTAAAGTCCACAATGCCGACAAGGATTATTTGGCTGGTTCCTGAACCACCTACCACATAGCAGCTTGTCACAGCTCAAAGAAGCAAAACTAAGATAGTAAAAAGCTACTACGGCTATATGCAATAGCTTCTAGAGGGCAGAAAGGTTCCCATTTTAATTTTAAGGGGCCAAAATAATAAATTTATTTTACCTTCTCCAAAGTTAGCAGAAATAGAGGCAAACTGAAATGAGAAACTAAAAATGATGTCTTAGACTGTACTAAAGAGATAAACTGTTTTCCGTGTAATGGTGTTTTCCTGTAGAATTGTAAAACCATTGGGTTTGAAAGGAACTTAAGGGTCATCTACACTAATATCTGAAAATTCATGAAATCCACAGCTAAAGCAACACTGTCAGATGGCTATCCAACCCTTGTTTAAAAAGCTTCCAGTGGAGAACAGTTCATTGCTTTCCAAGACAATCTGCTGATGAGCAGCTCTTATTGTCAAGTACTTCCTCTCGTTTAGTTGAAATCTTCTTTTTTTGTAATTCAAACCTATTGTTTAAAGCTGCAGAAAACAAACCTGCTTCATCTTCTACATGACTGCACTCTTTGAAGATGGCTCTCATGTAATCTCTCAATTTTCTCTTCTCCAGACTAAATATTTCCTCTCAGCCATTTCTTACTGACGTTCAGTTGTTATGACTCAATTCCCAGATAATGTTACCTGGATGGCTGAGAATCTCCACACACATATTTATAAAGCTCTTGAACAAAACCAGGCCCAGGACAGAAGCATGTAGCTCGCCACTTGTTCCTTCTCTCAAAGGCAACAGGGAGCCATGAATAAGTGTTCATTGGGTACAGCATGTCAACCAGTCACAAATCCGCCTAACAGTGGCATTCCCTAGCCTCATGAACCTTGTGTTGAAATCAACATATACAAGATCCATAGACTCCCCCAATTTATCAAGTTTATAATGGTACTTTTAAAAAAAAAAGACATAAGATTACACTGGCATGACTTGCTTTTGATTACTCCATTCTTGGCTTTTAGTAATCATAGTGTTCTTTCCAAGTGCTCAACTGTCTAATGAGCTATTCTATAACTTTTCATCATTTATGTACCAAACTGCCTGGTCAGGAGTTGCCTGGAGGATTCGTTCATATGGAAAACTATTTGACTCACCTTTTGTAGAATGTTGTTCTGTTGTAGCAAGAAAATAATGGGAATATGTACTTTGGTACTTTGAGAATCAGAATACAGCTCTGACTTGTATTCACTTTCTTCTCACCTCCCCAACCATTGCAGTTGGACTTCTTTGCAAGAGGTGCTTTACTACAGTACATTTTGCCACTGGTCCCACACAGCAGCCACAACACTTTTATTCCAGAGGTTGAGAAGATGGCCCAAGCAATTCCTGTACCTTCTACTACACAGGCGGCACAGGTGGACAGCTGCTGTTCCCTTGGTACTGCTGGAGCCGCAGTGATGGCACCGCAAGCCTGGCATGACTTCACTGACCAGCACCTCAAGCAAATCTCCTGAACTAACTGCATTTTGCATCAACAACAAAAAAATATCACCCTCGTCAAGTAACTAGAAGTCGTGGTTATACTACAAAATGAATTATTCCTTGTTAAATTGATCATTACAGTATGTTGAAGAGACCCAACTTCATTGCTAGGAAAAGGAGTCAACTACAAATTACTAGCAAATTTGTCATTTGTTGTTGTTGTTGTTGTTGTTGTTGTTGTTGTTGTTGTTGTATCATTTACAGTCATGGCTGACTCTTCATGACCCCATGTCCATGGAGTTTTCTTGGCAGGAATACTGGAGTGCCTTGTCAGTTCTGACTCCAGGCGCCTACAGCACCTGGTATTCCCTGGTGGTCGCCCATTCAAGTACTAGCCAGGCCGGACCCTGCTTAGCTTCTGAGATCAGGCAAGATGGGATGTGCTCAGGGCATCTAGGCAGCTTGTCATTTGATACAGGACTACTACTGCTGCTCAGGGCACTCGAAAGAACATAGGAATCTTGTTTATACTTATTGGCCCACTCAGTCCAGTTCCCTATAGTGGCAGAAGTTTCTGGGGTCTGGGACAGTACTCCTTTTCCACCTGAAGCCTTACAGGCATTTGTTTCTTCCTGATGCCATGGTGTCTGCTCTAACCTGTTTCACAGTTGGCTGTTGTGCTTCAGGCAGTGCTTGAGCAAAGCATAAGCTAGCTCACCGTGCTGCTGCAAGAGATGTTATATGCACATTGCTACAGCTGTCATCATTGGCTATGGTATACAATACATAAACGATGCTATGCAAAGAATGCCCCAAACAGCTTTGGAACTGGCTTTCTTTCATATTTATTTATTTATTTATTTAAAGGGCACAAGAGGACAAGTGCTTATCCACAGATGAGCTCATTTAAAAGGAATTGATTTCAGCATGACATTGATTTGTATGGGACTAAAGCAGGTGACTTGAAATAGGAATGAGGACATGAATTAAATGGATTTCCTCTCTACAACAAAGCACTTTGTTTTTTTTTTCTATACCTACCAGGCTACCAGCGGTGTTCCAGGGTCACTGGCACTGTAACCTGAACCCTTTCCCTCCTTGTTCTTGTTGAAAGGTGACCTTCACTGTAGCAGCCACTGATTATTTGTTTGACTTGGTTGCTTCTTCTTGACCAAAAAGGCTTCTGCTGATGAATGAACCTGCCCCTTGGTTGGGGGATCTGAAAGCTCCTTGGTTTCAACTTTTTTGTCCTCACATTTCCTATATTTCACTGATAGAAGTCTGTCGTATGTGCCTGTTGCTTTCTCTGACCTTCCCCAGAGACCGAGAGAAGAATCTGACATGTGAGAACAACCTCCTTCTCTGTGATCTTGACCAACCTAGCCTGTCCTCCTAGAAAAAGCTCATTTATCACCTAGTACTCCTACGTCCGAATGGAAGGTACAATGGGTTAATGTCGTTTATTGCAGTGTGGTTATTGATGACCTTTCAAAATTTGCTCAGGGCATCGCTCCACTCCAACACTCTAGCATTATGGGGTCATCAATTATCCAGGTAAATAAATGAGATTTTCAGAGTCCTGACCCATTACATACCCTCTACTTATCCACACCCCAGTTTCTATACTTATAGTTTGTGTTCCTTGGACAATAAAATGATTTTTCTTTATGACCTTTTGGCCAAGTGGGACAATCATAGCCAGTTGGACTAGCATAGCTACTGAGATTGGGACGAAGTTAAGGCCTGTGGTGCAGTATATTGAGAAACATGAGCTCGGAAAACATACAAGGTACAGATGAAAGGTAGCAACAAAAGCAAAACAAATCCGTGAACAAATCAGAGTGCATGAGAGTAATTTTGCTTTGCTCCTGGAGATGAACCAGTTCAACTATGCTTAAAAAGCCAATGCATATAAAGAAGCTCTAGAAATATCTATAACTTCAGACACAAAGCTCTTTAATAAACTCTGTGTGTATGTGTGTGTGGGGGGCAGGGGGCAGATGGCGGGGGATGGTGACGGGCACGGGGGGCGGCGATGGGGGTGGCGGATGGCGGGTGCATGCGACAGGCGGCTGGTGGGCAGTGGGGGCATGGACTGCGGTGGCCAGCGGCGGGGGTGGCAGCGGCGGGGGGGTGGTGGCAGGCTGGCCAGCACCCTCTCTCCATTTTGGCACCCTAGGCAAATGCCTAGTTCACCTTAATGGAAGCGCCGGCCCTGCCTGTCACTCATCCCCACCAGCTGGCCCCTCCCCATACCAGATAGAAGTGTCAGCTTGCAGTTTTACAGTTTACCTGTCCTCCCTGCCTCCTTGCATGTTATAGAGACCTGTCCAAAGTCTGGCCCAGGGGCCAAATGTAGCTAAATGTTCACCCCCCTCACACTTTCACCTAGCCAAATCTGGCCCTCCTTGCAAAAAGTTTGGACATCCCTGATCTAGATCTAAGGCATAAATTAGATTATTAACTCCTGAGAGTTTGGATCTGAAAATCTGTGTTTTAAATAATGGTAGTCCTCTACGGGACTGGTGATGTCTGAGAGGCATCTTATCTTTAATGCACACTTAGCAGGCCGGTACTACAGAGTCCTCTCTATGCTATGACACATGCTTTGGGTATTAAATTTGGCAGGTGCAGAGGGATAAAAATGTTCATTTCTGTTCATTTTTTGAAGAATGGACTAACATTTACAAGCACCACATTTGGGGCAGAAAAAATGATCAGATATCAGAGAGGAAAGTTAGAAAATGGAACCTCAACCTCACAGATTTGTCCATCATGCAGATACCAACCCTATCTTCAGCCTGTCTGGGGATGTTTGCAGGCCATATGACCTTACATATGTCTTCAAGCAAGCAGGTAAGCTTCTTGATCTCCTCCTTGATCTCTCAGCAGCCTTTGATACCGTCGACCACGGTAACCTTCTGGCCCCGGCTCGCTGAGGCGGGATTGGCCTGGCTCCATTCCTTCCTTGGCGGCACTCAGAGGGTACAGCTGGGGATGTCTTCTCGGCTCCTTGGACTCTCCCTTGTGGGGTGCCCCAGGGGTCGGCAATCTCCCCGTGCTGTTCAATGTTTATATGAGGCCGCTGGGGAGGTCATCAGGAGATATGGGAGTTCGCTGTCATCAGTACGCTGATGACACGCAGCTCATATCTCCTTTTCTACGCCTGCAGAGGAGGCGGTTTTTCTGTGCCTGGAGGCCGTTCTGGAATGGACCAGAGATAACCGGCTCAAGCTTAATCCGGAGAAGACGGAGGTTCTGTTCTTCGGGGCGCCTTCGTCTCGGTACAATGGCCCCCTCCCTAGTCTGGGGGTACTTCCCTCCAGTCTACAGACAGGGCCAGGAATCTGGGCGTGGTCCTGGATTCGGCCCTCTCCCTGGAAGCCCAGGTGATGGCAGTCTCCAGGGCCGCTTTTTTCCATCTCCGCAGGATCGCCCAGATCCGTCAGTACCTTGACGAGTCCTCCCTGAGGACAGTAGTGCAGGCCCTGGTGATCTCGAGGATCGACTATTGCAATGCCCTCTACGTGGGGTTGCCCTTGACCCTGGTCCGGAGGTTACAGCCGGTGCAAAATGTGGCAGCCAGGCTGGTGGTGGGTGCTCGTAGATTTGAGCACATCACCCCAGTCCTGGTCCGCCTGCATTGGCTACCCGTTGTCTTCCGGATCAGGTTCAAGGTCCTGGTTTTGGTTTTCAAGGCCCTCCACGGCTTGGGACCAGGATACCTGGCGGAGCGCATCTCCCTGAGGGCATCCGGATTCAGACCCACGAGATCGTCGCAGGCGCGCTCATTGAGAGTGGCCACACCCAGAGAGGCGCGGAAAACGCGTACGCGGAACCGCGCCTTCTCTGTGGTGGGGCCCTCGCTCTGGAACCATCTGCCTCCTGAGCTGTGCCTGCTGGAGTCCCTGCCCGCCTTTAAGAGGGCTCTGAAGACCTTCCTCTTCAAAGAAGCATATGGTGTCATTAGTTAGTTTCTCTTCTTTTTCCTACTCCTAACCGTCTGCCGCCATCTTGCCCTCCGCTGCCCTTGCTTGGTGGCCTATTTTTAGCTTTTACCTTTTTTAGCTTTTGTGTTGTTAGCCGCCCAGAGTTCCCGTCGGGAAGATGGAGCGGGATATAAGTATTTAAATAAATAAATAAATAAATAAATTGACTACACTGAAAGCTCTACTCCCATTCAAATGGAGATACCTCCTGTGTACCGCCCTGGTCAACATGGGAAAGCCAGCCACTTACAAGAGAATGGGGCCAACATATATATGCCAAGGACAGCTGATAAACACAGCATCATACCTCTACCCTGTGTTAGCGTATCTTTATTGATGACATTTCCCCATCCTGACTGTCCCCCATTTCCAAATTTAGATTGCAACCACTTTGGGGCAGGGATCTGCAGTTGGCTTATGTGACTCTACAAAACATCATGTTCCCTGGCAGCACCATAAGGATAAGTTCTCCCCTTCCATACTCTACAGACATATAGACATCCATTGCTTCAAATCTGGGGGCTATTTATCTGAACGGCACTGTATCCAGTGAGCAGCTCAGAATCGGTCCCTTACCTTCTCTTGAGCGTTGGGTTTGCCACAGAAATAAAAGGGGGAGAGAGAGAGAAGCTCCAAGGTGACAATGTTTCGTTCCCTGCCAGAGGCCTCTGTATAGGATTCAATGACAGCCTTGTGGCTATCAGCACCGCTTGGGGAAGAGATCTCTATTGAGATGCAGATTTTGACTTTTCATCAGGTGACACACTTTCCCAGAAGTACAGGGTGGCACTAACCGGGGAGAACAAAGCTTTCTAATTACCAGCAGCATGGGGAAAAGACAGGAGAAAGGTCAGGGATGACATGACGGTCTGGGAGGGAGAGGGGGGGGTTCCTTGCTTTGCCATTGGCTAAGAGAACCAGAAAGGCAGGTGTCAAAACTTCCATAACTAGCTTGGAAGGAATGATAGATGACTGACCCTGAGCAGCAGGTGGGAGGCAGCTGGAGGCCAAGGCCCTGGCTGTGCTTTGAAGGATGTTTCAGGGTCCTGATCTTGCAGACCCCTTCCTTTCAATGAAATCAACACATTTATCTCCTACAATATCCAAGGACAAAGCATTTTTGCAGGGGGCGGGGGCTGATAGGACCATGATTAAAGGCTCTCAAAGATAAAAACAAGGATGGGAAAAATGGAGTTAGATGACATAGCCCTATAAACCCTTTGTTTAATGTTTAGCACCGGCAATACAGTCAAAGAATACCTCTGGGCATAAACATCACTCTCAATAAGCAGCTGGTATGGCAAACATGTTTTCTGGACCTCCAAAAACATTTGGAGCCTGGTAAAAAGAGCCAGGACACAAAGAAACAGCCAGTGGTGTGTATATGCCTCCAGACCCGCACTTTGCCACCCCAAGGTGCAAAATGTATTTTCCTTACTATGAAAATACCACTACCTCTCCCTTTTGCTGTTCAATCAGGGAGCGTTCATATGGTAGAAGAATGAAATGCATTAGAAGAATGTGGTGTGCATTTTGAAAGAACTCAACTTAACTAAAACCCCATCAGGACTTCTTTGGAGAAACATGCAAGCATCTCAGAAACTTCCGGTTACTTGGAAGGGCATCCAACTGAATTTAGTTATTTGCTCCCAAATGCCCAGATGTTATTTTACAATGTACACTGACCTATAAGAAAAACTGCCAGCGTGCAAAGCAAGAAGTCTCCACAAGGAACAATAGTCTTTCAGAGCTATCAGGAATTAGTTGGGAGCGCACAAACGCTAAGAGATGCAGCCCTGGACCTATGCTACTCAGCAGGCAAACATGCTAGCCTGGTGTGGTATGCTTCAGACCAAGCAAAAGAGAGAGACAAAACACTTAAAGCAAGCTCTGGGTTCATTGTTGGATGGCTGGAGTCAAGTCGACCCCTATTGATCAAATCAGTGTCAAACAGAGAGGTAGCAACTGACAGGGCAAGATTCAAGGCGTCTACACCAAATGCACTTTTTGGCTACCGTCCCACCCTTTCTAGGTTAAAATCAAAGACATGCCCCCCCCAAAAAAAACATATGTGAGTCTTGAAGGAACAGCAGAGAATGCCAGGATAATAATGTGGAAAAAACTATGCACTTTCTAAAACAACTGTAACCTGAGAAAATTTTAAACCCCTACTTGGAAAGGCATGCTGCTTTCGGCTTATATATTGCCCCATAGTGGTTAAAGCACTCTCTGGGAGGTTTACAGTTTAATTATGGAGGGTACACATCAACCCCTCCACCTGCAACCTGGGTTCTCAATGTATTGACCTCAGAAGAGTGGACGATTGAGTGAACCTCGAGCCGACAACCCAGAATTGAATCTGGATCATGAGAAGACAGTATAGGGAACACAGCGGTTGAACCACTGCACCACGAAGCTTCTTAAAATACTGTCATGGGATTGGCAGGACAAAATTGTACCTAACAAAATAGTTTTTGGGTTTTTTTTTTTGCAAGGACACAGGCCTTTGCAAGTTCAGGGAACAGGCAGTGTCACACCTATGGCAGTGTACATGAGGCCCCTTGAAGTATGCCATGGAATACTTGACGTTAGTACCACAAATGCTCTTGATGTTGCCCATTACCAGGTAAAAAAAATCACCTGCTAGGTTTATTCATTTGTCTTGTGGTGCCTCTGATGCAAATAAATAAATTCTCCCTGACACCCACCCCTGATCTTTACATAGGATGAGGAGAACCACCTTCTAGGCTGACCTGAGGCAAGCCTTGGGAACTGCTTTCCTCCCTTGTAGCAGTGGCATGCTTGTTTCCAAAAGGGTATTTTGCTTCTTGTCATGCAGCTGTGTTTGTGTACCTAATTGGTTGACACAGTTAAGTCTCCACACAAACACATGCTCCTTGTGGTTGCTGGCACAGCAACCCCTTCTACACCAGGCCGATCTGTTTGACAAAGTGATGACATTCCTTGTTTAAAGCATCTGCACTGGGACACCCACTGGGTCCCGGCCACCGCACGTGAGAGTAGCCAGCAAGGTAACTGGTGGAGAGAAGGCAATGACAGAACCCCATCTGCTCATTTCCCCCCATCTGGATCTTGGTTAAGAAGGCCAAAGCTCTGGGAACGGATGCACATGAGGGCACATGCGCAGAGGTGGCTGCACATGTAACTCCGTGTTGATGCATTCCTAAAACAAACAAGCAAACCACCACCATCACCTTCAGGCATTACAGCAGAGTCTCCCTAAGGAAAACCTGGCAGGAAATAACACCACTGCAATTTAGGAAACCCACACAAACTGGGGAGAAGTCTCCAGGAGGTATAATCCAAAAATGGACTTTTCCCAGGCTATGATAATAGTAGAGGTGGTTAACTGGGCCATTCGCCACTCTGAAACAGTTAGTTGCATTTCAACCTTCTCCTTTATGAGCACATAAACAGAAGAAACCTAGCTAGACACATATGATATGAACACTCATCTTACCCAGTGATCCCAGGTGTATATTTCTCCGTTGTTCGTACTGCACTAATATCTTTGCGTCACAATTTACTGTAATTAAATCTTTAACAGTGCTTCAAATTATTTTAGCATATACAGCCACATCCCGGCTATTCTTGCTTCTGTTGTGTATTGATCTGTATTCCTATTATCTGTAATTGCTTATGTTGAAGTAACTGCCTTCCTGTTCCAAAGGGAACAGGCCTATTAGTTATTTCTAGTTGCTGCATTTGGATCCTCAATCCTATTGGTTTCCGCCAAAAGGCAGCTTTGTGATTGCTTGTAATTGTTCCCTCCAAAATGTATCTTTTCCTAGCCTGTCCTGGTGCCTATAAATGTAGCTCCCTCTCCCCAGTCCCCAGCCTTGTTCTCTCCCTGAATAAAGAGTTGTTACAATAGAAGCTGTCTCTGTCACAGAGCTGAAATCACTTGCTGAAATCACTAAACCCCACGCTTTTACAGCTTCTATTCTTTCTCAGCAACCATGGTCCAGATCATGCACTCATCATCTGAGATCCTCTAGCACTGTGTTATCCTACATAAGGGAAGTCTCTGTTGCAATTTATGAAGTGTATAGAGCAGTGCTGGCCAAACTTTGGCCCTCCAGATGTTTTGGACCACAACTCCCTGAATTCCAAGTCTGTATTGCCAATGACAAAGAATGTGGGAGTTGTAGCCCAAAACATCTGGAGGGTCAACGTTTGGCCACCACTGGTATAGAGCATGTGTACTAAAACCCTCCCTTTTTAAAAGCCAGGAAATTCAGTTCTTCAAATCACCCCCATTTTATGAAGGTGGGATGCTGGCAGTCAGAGCGAAGGAAAGGACTCCTGTCCTTATACTCAATAGCCTTTGTGACTCTTACTCTGAAAATCTGGCTATATGATCACAAACTAGTTCACATCACATAACAAGGGTGGTGGAGAACTACAATTTTAAAAAGAAAGAGAAGAAAGGACTACACAGTAGCATCAAAATGACTTAAAATAAAGGGTTCTAGTGTGGGGTGGGATTAATGACTATTTTAGGGGAAAGGCCTAAATTGTTTTGACTCTGAACATTGGGTTGATCCTTACTGAAGACTCAAAAGGGTCTTGGAGCAGGTATCTGTTAAAAGTAGTAGCTACAACAGGTTTCAGAAGGAGTTAAGAACTGGGAAGAGCAGGTAAGGAGGAAGGGAAATGGTTAAGAGAACAGGCAGAGTGTTGGTGCCTCTGGATATTCACTGTTTATCTCGCCTTAGGATAAACATTATTCAATTTCTTTAACAATGACAGGATCACCGAAGGAGCCCCAAATCCAGACATTTAGCAAAGGCTGTGTACAACTTTCCTGAAATGGTTTCCCATCACCTAGGGTGATTTTTGCTTCCTGGCCAATACATCCCTCGGGAATCCAATGTAAAAATATCAGAATGCAGAAGTTGAAGCTTGTTCTCAGCCACCAGCTCACAACCCTTTCCCCAAGAAAAGGGATGCTCAAAGATATGGCTGCATGTGGGCTCATCCTCCATGCCCAGATGGACTTGCCATTGGACAACTCAATCGCCTACCTTCCTCCAAAAGGGGGGGGGGAGGGAGAGGCCAATTACAAAATGATCTGCAAAGAACAACTCCCTTGCTCCTTCTGCTCTGATTTCTGCTCTTTGCTTTTTGTTTATAGCAGATAATCGCAGGCACGTCTATTAATCTTTGTAACTCACTTTGTTCCAATCACATTTGTCTTCCCCTTCTTCTCTCTGTCCCCCTGCTGAGAACAGGAGTTTAAAATTCCTTCTGGCTATTAATTAAAAGCAAGCTCTCTGTTATAGTAAGTGTACTTGCTGCAAATTAATAGCGTCCTTTCGTAATCAAATCTTATCTCCTCCAAACGTATGTTGTGGGAATTTGGTATCTTGGCCTACCAGGGCATGAAATTTAATTTCCCCTACCCCAATTCCTCACAATTTGGGTCAGATAATGGGAAGGGGGGGATAAACATCCCAACCCCTATCTGGACAGCTCTGTTTATGCTTCCTGCGAACCCAACTGACGCAGACAAAAGCCTTTAAAGAAAGAGAGAGATCAAAACACAGTCCCAGAATCATGTCCCCAAAGACATGTTCTATTTCTCAGCCGTTTACCTCGTTTAGGCGTAACTTCAGCAGACGGCCCTAACATTTCTGCATTATTTAAAGAGTACAGAACGAGTAAGTGGGTTTTATGTTTCCCGACCTGCATGTGGATTTCACTAAGTTACAAGAACTTTGCCTCTTTGTCGGTCAGCTTTTGTGGGCAGATGGGGATGTTAACACCACACTTCCTTGCCACTTTCTCACTTCAAGGGGAGTTTTACAGGCTTTTGCCTCAGCTAGCGTGGCAGTGGCCACTTGCCCTTTGTGCAATGCTGTGGTGGGGCTCTTCCATCTTTCATGGTCTGGCTCTTCAGGTGGCACAGAAGCTTACAGTATTGGCACCACCAGCCAGGAAGGTCCTGGAATCAATTTAACAGCTTTAACCCTGAAGCCACAAAGTAGTTGCTTCCGGCAAATCATAGTGTATTTGACTCAACACCTGTGAACTGAATAAGAATAAAAATAATGACCTAACTTTCACATGTGGGCTTCTGGAGGTTGCAGTGCAACAACACATGAGCAACCAAATATGGGGGCTTCTCTTGATGGTCATCCTGATAGTCACCATCTTCTCAGTGAGTGACTGCACTGCTCTGGATGCAAAGAGGTTAAGGTTCTGTGTGCAGTAGCATAAATGGAAAGTACATATGGGGCCATCATTTTTCCCTTTGCCTTTTTCAGGATAGAACTATCTAGGAACTGCCTTTATAAAAGTAGGCACAATCCAGTACATTATTCAGAAGGCTTATCCTTTGAATGGGCAGACAGTAGACAGTAGGAAGTGACCAAGAAAAGAAGAGATCAGAGGTTAAGAATGGAATCCTAACATTAGGTTTTGTACTACAAATCCCATCAACCCCATCCAGTAGGGGCCACTGGTTGAGACAGTGAAAGCTGTCCTCACACTATATTTTTTTGTAATGGGATATAATTCAAATGCTGTATGTTGTTTCAATTTTCAGATCTGCAAGTAGTGATAGATGCTGAGGCTGATATTATGACACAGTTAGTTTCAACAAGAATGGGCAACAGACAGAAATGGATTGATAGATTCTGCAATAGAATCCCTAGTTTAAGGGATGAAAAGACTACAGGCCAACAGAAAACGTGTGTGTGGGGGGGACTGAAGTAACTGTAACTGGACTTGATATGGAACTATGAACCAGCAAGGGGAATATAACAAAGATTAAAAAGTTCTAGTGTAATACAGAAAATTAGAATGAGCAGTTTACAGAAAAGGAAAGATGGGAAACATTTAAAGAAAATCAAAGGCAGTAGTGTGTGTCCATGTACATACACACGCACATAATGGAAATGAAGGAACATGAGATGCAAGAGATTTTTATACAGAAGGTGGAAGATGATAAAAGTAATTCTGAAGAAGAGAAATGCAACGGCAGAAGAAATGAAAACAAATGAAAACAAAAAGAAATGAGCAGAATGAAGAAGAAAAGATGGATTGGGACGGATCCTAGAAACAGAACGAGGAAGAAAAAAGCCTTAATGGCAGAAATTCCAGAGTAACCTGGGGAGAGCGCCAACAAGAAAGATGAGTGACGAAATGAAAAACGGGGGGGGAGAAGCAAAGTAATCACTTTGAGAAACAAATTTGCTTAGCACAGGAGGAGGGACTTTCATTACTTGAGCTCAGAAGCAGAAGAACATCAGGGGCCTCGAGAATGAAGCAAAGAGGAATCACCGAGGGCAAAAAAGAGGGGCAGACTAAGAGAAAGGCAGAATGTGGGGTGCGGGTGTGGGCTGAGTGCTGACAACAATGCGAAGGAGATCCGAGAACAGCACAACTGGAAGAAGAATTTGTAAGAACAAGGTTAGAAATACAACTGGGAAGGAGTTGACCTTTTAATAGTATAAGAATTCTTCCTTTACTAATAGGCCTTTGTATGCCATCTTGCAGTCCTTACCTGTTCTCGTCACTGTGGGAGTAAGTAGATTATGCAAGGAGCTCATTGCAGCCCAAACCATTCATCTGCCTCTGTAATCCACTCCCTGTACAGATGGCTGCTTGGAAATGCATGAAGAAGAAGATCCGGAACTAATATTTGTGCCTCCCTGTCTCTCTCTGCTGCTGTTCACGGAAAGAATGGTGGCCAAATCAATAATAACTGTGAGAGTAGAGCTCTCTTGTTGTCACTTGGGGTTAAGAGACACAGCTCTGCCACAACCACTGGCATGAGTTGGCTCCACAGCAGAGTAGTCACCACATTTTTTCTGTCTATAAGACACCCCCAGGTAGAAGACGACTCACAATTTTCCAACCCTAAATAAGTTTCTCTACTGTGTGGTTATCTCATTGGCTTACCTCCATGTATAAGACGACCCTAAATGTCTAGTCTAACAGTTTTTGTAAAATATATAGTCTTCTATGTGGAAAACACAGTATGTGGTGGGGCTGTTCATTAGGGGTGGACAAACTGCAGCAATCCTGGGGATTAAAACTGAACATTGCAACCACCCCATCCATGAGAGATGTCTCATTCTTTAGTCCTGTTCAGGTGTGCTGCAAGTGTGTTGGCATGATGTGTGTCAGGGGGAGAGGACCACACTAGCCCACTGCGTCTTTGTAGGAGTCCATCCATCTCCCCAAATGGAGAATAAATCTCTGAAGAGGAGTACCTCCTCTATGTGCAAAGATACTCCAGTCAATTTGGAACCTAGATTTTTCAGTGTTGTGGATGGTGCAGGAAGCCTTCACCTCTTTCTTACAGAAAGCCACCCCCACATGAAGAAGGCAGATGAGGGAAACAAGGCTAGCCTGGTCATCTTCCTCACCATTTTTCTATGAGAGCTGAGCAGGACTTATGCCTATACTGGATAGGCATCTGGAAATAGGCATTCCTCACTTCCCAGGTTTGGAGGTTCGGTTGCCTTGCATGTAGAAATTATTACAAGCAAAAGCAGTGTTCTGCATATATACTGCCCCATACCACTTCACACAGTCTCTGGATGGTTTACAGTTTAAATACAGTATGCAGGCTACACATTGCTCCACCAGCAAGCTGAGTACTCATTTTACCGACCTCAGAAGGGTAGAAGGCTGAGTCAACCATGAGCCAGCTACCTGGGATTGAACCCCAGGTCATGAGCACAGTTTTACCTGCAGTACAGGCATTTAACCACTGTGCAACGAGGTTAAATTAGAACTCTCATCATGTTTCTACCATGCCTTTGTGCATTTCCAAATATTGTTCTATTGACATATGTACAAGCTGAGCAAAGAGAAAGCAGGCAGCAACCCAGACAGGCAGGACCAGCTGTTCAAGCACCAGCAGTGCCTCTCAAGCCACAGCAAAGCAGCTTCATCACAGACCCAACTTAAAACTGCTTCCCTTCCTGATGAGAGAGCAGGAGTCACAGAGGGGGAAATGCAACAAGGCTGGAAATATTAGAAAGAGGGGAAGGACACACAAGGGTCTGATCTGAACATTCCATTGCTTGGGCAAAGCCACAGGCAATCAAAAGCTACTAAATGTGCAATCAAGCTGCGTTGAAGTCTGACGAGATGCTAATCTCTTCACGCAAGGACACAAGCATACAAAGACACAGGGAGAAAGAGAATACACACCTGTAGGCTGTCTCCTTTTGTGATGTTCTCTCACACAGTGACACCGACCAAAGACCAGAAAACCTCTTCTGAGCATCTGTCCTTCCAGACACTGCAGGCACAGCCCCCCACCCCACCCCTGGAGTTCATTACATCTCACTGCATCCTGAATTAGGAATTAGCAAAGCTTCCCATTAGCCCTGTCTGTTACAGGTCATTTGCTGGAAGTCACAATGTCCTGACAGAAGATGGACTGTTAACACTGGCCTTTCAGGGTCCTCTCCTTCACCTTCCTATCTGTGTTACAGCTTCGGCCAACTATCCCTTTCCTCGTCTTGAATGTCACTGCACAACGGTAGTAGATATGCTATCACTGCCTACTTGGCAGTAGACATGGGCACGGAGCGGCAAAAATCTCATTTCCGTTTTCGGTTCTCGTTATCGTTACGTAACGGGTAACGGTAGCGAGAATTACTCCGCTCCAACTCGAACTCGAACCAAAAAAGAAAAACTGGGTCTGATTTTTCGTCGTCGTTCATGGCATCGCGGTGATCGCGCGATGCAAAGCAGCACAGAAAAAAAGTTAAAAAACAACAACCCCCGATTCCTGGCCAAAAAAGCAGGTGAAAATATGCCTGCCTCCGTGAGGGCACCTACCAGAGAGGGGTGGTTTCTGGGGGGGGGGTCCCCGGCCTTCCCCCCCTCTCCTGTCCTGGGCTGCTGGTACCAGGCTGGGGGGGGCATCCTCGTCGTCTCCATTTGCCATGCGGTGGGGGGGGATCCAAAATGGTGACTGCAATATTTATTTTTAAATCGTGGTCCGAAAACCCACCAAAGCACCACAGAAACATTTGAAAATTAGGTATTTTAAATGCCTGATTTTTTATAGTAGCAGCAGTGGTTTTTTCTTGCAATAAAACGCCTCCATTGATTTTATTTTATTTTATTTTATTTTTATTTTTTTACACCTGCGCAATGATGGGCTGGCCATGGGATGGGACCATGCAAATTTTTGGACCCATTCCACCAATCGCATGGCCAGGTTTTGACGGAGACTTCTGGATGTGCTAGAGGGCATAAAAAGCCCACTAACCCGAACCCGAACCCGAACCTAACCCTAACCCTAACCCATACGCCAGTACACTGTCCTTCTTAGTGGGTCAGAGGCACCCAGAGGTGCAGCCCACTAACCCACCCTAACCTTAACCGTAACCCTAAGCCTAGCCCTTACACTAACCCCAACCCTAACCCAGATCCATACGCAAGTACACTTTCCTAATTAGTGGGTTACAGGCACCCAGAGAGGTGCCTCCCACAGCCCACTATCCCCTACCCCTATCCCATTCCCTAACCTGTACGTCAGTACGCTAGTACGCTCCCCTTCTTAGTGAGTCAGAGGCACCCAGAGAGAGAGGTGTCTCTGCCACTTACTCCCCACCCTAACGTAATTTATGGTACGCGGCGGCTTCACGTTACGCTTCCCTTCCCTTCCCTTCCCTTCCCCTTCTTAGTGGGTCAGACGTCAGAGGCACCCAGAGAGGTGCCTCCCAGAGCCCACTTACCCCAACCCTAACCCTAACCCCAACCCAAACGACAAACGGAAATGACAATTTTTTGAAAATTATCGCGACAAACGGAAACGAGCCGAAACGGACCCGTCCCGACAATCGAAAACTCGACACGTCATTTTTTCTGGTCGTGCCCATCCCTACTTGGCAGTCATGATAGACATGTATTTCCTCCAGTACCAGAGCATTCCTATGGATATCAACTGAGAGGGAACAGAGGGAGTCAAGTGCCATTGCCCTCCTCTTCCTGTTCTGTTTATGAGCTTCCCAGAGGAACTGGGTCTGGGTCTGGTTGACCACTGTGGGAAGCATGATGCTGGGCTAGAGAGGCCCGTGGTTGGATGCAGACAAAGTCTCTTTATGTTCCTATGAAGTGCATTCAAGATGCCGCCCTCCAGCTTTCAGTCAGCTTCAACATCATTGTCAGCAGACATTGCCTGAAATCCAATAACTATTAAACCATGAGTTCTCCAATGATTTCTTGCCTTGATTGAGAATATGGGCTTGGTCATAATGTGTCGGCTGTCTGAACACATTTCATCCTTGGGAAGCTTAAATGAAAATACAGCCAGGGAAAGAAATATATACATCTCATTATACAGGAGAAAACAAGGGAATGAAAAATTAAATTACCAGTCCTAGTCCAAAACTGGGGAAAGATCCGCATCAATTCAAGTTCCAATCAGCTTCGGATAAAATCTCTAGACGTCATCTGTGTATCAACCTGTTCTCTGAGATAAGCAGTAATAAACCTACAGCACTGAGAATCAGAGTTCCTCTGATACCAATAAAGATAAAGTAGTGATTTTCAGACTGTATTCCTGTTTGGAAGCTCCATTAAAAAAATCACATACACACAGAGAGAGAGAATGGCAAAGACAAGAAACTTGCATGCCACAATGAGGAGTATTCAAGCACAAAAGGCTTTTGCAACTACATTGCCACTGGTCATGTATAGCCAAAGGAGCCTTGACAGATCCCCAGGCAAACTAAAGTGACCCAGAACATATCCCAGAATCCTTTGCGATAAGCCAGAGTTCCAAATCAGACAAGAAAACCTCAAAAGACCTCCTCGAAGGAAGACAGGAAGAAATCAGATGTGGAAAGTTGATGATAATTTTTTCTTAAAGTTGTGAAGAACAGTGGACATGTTGCCTGTGGAGAATCTTAGTAATCCAGGTGAGATTATCTGGGGATTGAGTCATGGCAACTGGACTTCTTGTTTTGTGGGATCGAAATGTTTCACTACTCATTCAAGTAGCGTATTCAGTGAACAAGTTGTGCTGCCCACCTGTTTTCGCAGTAGAACTGCCACACCCATTCATCATCTACTCCACTGCCTATGGGAGATGGGAGATGTAGGCCGCTACCCCTTGAATATCTGCAGGATCACAAGTCAGCTGTTCTTGTGACAGGCATGTCCTTATTGTCACATATCAACCCCCTAAAATATATATTTTCTCTTTCTTGGCAAGTTATCTTGAAGTCTAAACTGTGCCTAGTGTTATTTCAAGTTAACTCAAGCCACAAGACGCTTTGGCTTGGGTTGGTTTTCTTCTCTCCTCACCCAAGTGTCAAGAACGGAATAAGAACAAAATGGAGTCTCCATTGGAGGTACTCCAAAAGGATCCTATACCATAAAAGGACATAGATTGATTGTTTCTTGCCTGAAAATACCAGTAATTTATTAAGCATTTGACATTAATTTATTATATAAATGTAAATAAACAAGAAACTAGGGTGCCCTAGACACTGTAACACAGAATAACCCATGATAGTGCATTGTGCAGAAGTCAGGCAGGCTGATAGCAAAGAAACAATAGGTGGAATCCTATTGGTGTGTTTGTAAGGTTTGTGTAATTTGTCACAGCTAATTGTGGCTAATTGATAAACCGCTGGGGTGCATCTCAGTTGTAGAACTGCATATGAATCTGTCATATGACTGAGATGCACCCTGGCACTTTGTCAATTAGCCACAATTAGCAACAACAAGTTACAGAAACCTTACACATTAGGATCCTTGGCATACATTACTAGAGACAAGTGGGAGGTACAGACCTTAATTACTTCCCACCTGAAAGATTGCCATAAAAGACCCTTAGGGAAGGAACAGCATTGTCTAAAAATCAGACTGCAGTCTTGCACCAAGGAAACCTAAATGCTCTCAACACCAAACAGGTTATAAGCAGAAACATTTGGTGAACTCTGGAGTAATACAGGAGTGAAGCAGAAAAGGCCCTTGAGTCCACACAAAAGTAAAACGGTAAGGATTGAAGAGAGGTGCTAGGACAAGAATACTGTATCAGATGCTGGTATTTTACTCTCGGGAAACCTCCACACTGAGCTTGTGCCTGTATCTATAAATTCCAAACGTAAGTGGTTAAACAAAATATGTTTCATTCAAAGTATTGGGACTGTTTACAGATGCTGATCATAACTTTACAAACTTGACTCTGTAAGCTTAAAGACCAGACCCCATGTCCTTCGTTCTGATTTTTTCCCCCAAGTTACGCGTCTTTTTATAGCTGTGGCTCCATTTCTCCCTGGATGATGTGCTTTTGCCAAACAAGATTAAGTTACATCCAAAGGCATCTTTAAAAAAAAAAAGATCACACTACTAATAGTGGTGATCAAGCAGCAGTTGTGAGTTTTCCAGCTCTCACATAAAGGGGCAGCTTTGGTACAGGATGATAGCTGCACATCTGTTCACTACTTAAAACAAAACAGGAGGCATAGCTTTTGGATATGCACTGCCTTCAAAGTGATAAATCATTTTTAAGGCCCATAAAATGTTGGGGAATTTGCTGGAGGATGAGAAGAGAAATAGTCTTTCTAGCATTCAGTCATTAAAACATTATAAAGCCACATGTGGTACATGCTGAGACCAGCCTCAAAAGCAGAAAATTGTAGATCTCTATGTATGTCTACCTACATCTCTATTAAGCAGATGCCAGGTCATGCATAGGAAGAGAGACATTATGTCAATAACTAGTGAGATTACACTGCTTAATAGCTGATTTTCCCAGTGTGGAAACCACTTACTAGAAAATAAATTTCAAGCAGAAAAGCTGTACTTGCAGTGCCAGTAGGAAAAGAAAAACCCTTGACACATAAGTAATAGCAACAAAATCTACCATGCCAGACACAAAACAAACAAACAACTCCCCACCCAAAATACCAGAAAACCAAACTGAACCCACTAACTCAACCCCAAAATGTCCAGAAAAGAACTACCAGAGCAACAACAAAAAAAGTTTCCGATTCAATCTCAGTTGAATAGTCTTGTCTTCTTATCCCCTAATTTGATTTCACACCTTCTTAGAACATTGGCAAAAGTCAATTAGCTGATTTGCTTTGTTTGCAGTTTGTCGATTTGCAATCTGACAATTTCCAAGCTGTTATTTTTGATAACAAAAGTGAACCAGCTTTCTTGCTTAAGTCTCTGAAGCACTGCGAACATGGTTCAAACTTTGGTAGCTCCGATATGTCACACCATAAAACTGGGAATTCAACCCTTACAGAGCAAAGAAAGAAGCAGGGATGTGTTGCTTGTGTTCATACACTTGCGAGAGCCTGAGATCTGAGGCCACTGTCTTGTATGTTCGTACTGTGCATGTCTGAGTTGTACTTGCATCAAACGCAGAGAATGAAAAGATGGGCAAGGGAGATCATGGTGGAAGCAGTGTAGCTAGTAGGGCTGCCATGCCCCCAAGCTTCTGATCAAATCTTACCTACCACTGCAAGTGACATCCCACATCCCTATCTACCGCTTTGTGTCTCATCCTCCTCTCAAGGTCAGTCTTTCCTTCCCTCTAATACTTATTGCAAATGATGGATGGGGTCTGGCTGGAAGGGCATTTCTGACTCTTGATAAGTGCTGCATTTCTTCCCTGCAAATTCTACAGTTAGGCACTAGAAACCCCATCCACCGTGCCACCATCTGCCAGGCCCCGACCACAGCAGGCTCACCTTGCATGCCGAAATGGATCCATCTAGAAACTGACAAGCGCATGCTGAGAACCATCAGGCAGGAAATGGAGAGCATGGTAGGGGTTCTTCCAACATCTTGTCAAGGTTACCAGAACTGGGGCCTTCATCTGGTAGCAAGGACACCTAGTTCCCACTTCCTCCTTTTTCCTATACCCATTGCTAAGGGGCTGCTTGTTTAGAACCTCCTGCTCCCAGTCCTTTTGACATTTTTCAGAAAGGTATTGTCCGCAAGTACCTTTCCTTTTTCTGATGCCATTTCATTCAAGAACCATTGAAAGTCAAGTGATCTTCTAAAGTTGTTCTTTTCTTCCCCTTCCTTTTCAAAGGGCCCAGGGTGATTTACAATATTCGCGTATCCTTGGCTTGCCAAGAATAGTGACTTGCCACAAAAGCCCAGAGTGAGTGCATAATGATGGAGCAGAAACACTATTTTAGGTAGTTTGCACTCTGTCCTTGGTGTTAGCTCTTATGTGTAGGAGAGGACAGAGAAAGACAGCATCAGTGATGCCCAAAATTGGTGCTATCGGAGAACAGTTTATATCTAGTTTCTGGCACTTGTGGACAAAAAGCAAAGCCTGCTTCTTTTTAGGTGAAGCTTGTGAGCACATTGTGACTTGACTGGATAGCTTAAGAGGCAAGCCAGACTAGGTTACATAAGAACATAAAAACAGCCATGCTGGATCAGGCCGAGGGCTCATCTAGTCCAGCTTTCTGTATCTCACAGTGGCCCCACCAAATGCCTCTGAGACCACACAAGACTAGATATCTGTTTCCTGCAACCACTCCCTGCATCTGGCCTTTGAAATATCCTGTTTTTAATACTGGAGATTATACATCCCCATCATGGCTTGTGACCTGTGATGGACTTTTCCTCCAGGAATCTGTCCAATCCTCTTTTGAAGGCATCCAGGCCAGATGCCATCACCACACCCTGTGGCAGGGAGTTCTACAGAGTAACAACACACTGGGTGAAAAAAAATTCTCTTGTCTGTTCTCACTCTCTCAGCCCTCAGTTTGAGTGGATGTCCCCTAGTTCTGGTGTTTTGTGAGAGGGAGAAGAGTGTCCCTCTATCCACTTTACTCATGCCCTGCATTATTTTGTAAGTTTCAATCAAATCCCCTCTCAGGAACTTGTTTTCCAGACTAAAGAGGCCCAAATGTTGTAGCCTTTCCTCATAAGGCAGGTCCCCCAGCCCAGTAATCATTTTAGTCACTCTCTTCTGTACCTTTTCCAGTTCTACTATGTCTTTTTTGAGATGCGTTGACAAAACTCTATGACATGGGCACGAAACGAACAATTTTTCGTTTCCATTTTCGTTTTTTTGTTTCATTATGTAATGAAAGGACAAACGAATTTTGTCTCTAAAATGAAACAAAACGAACAGAAACGCCAGAAATTTTGTCGTCTGTTTAGTTTTTGTTACGGAAATACATTGAATTGCTTTAAATGCTTAAAAAAATCACAAAAAATGAAATAAATGGTAACGAAACGGTAACAAACGGATGAAAATGAAAATGAATTTTTTGCAAAAAATCGTGAAAAATGGAAACAAACCGAAATAGACCCCCAAACGACAAACGACAAACGAAACACCTTTTTTTATTCGTGCAATATTCCAGGTACAGCCTTACTATTGTTTTGTACAATGGCATTATAATGTTGGCTGTTTTATTTTCAATCCCAGTTTTGATAATCCCTAGCATGGAATTGGCTTTCTTCACTGCTGCCACACACTGAGTAGACACTTTCATTGAGCTGTCCACCAGCACACCAAGATCTCTTTCCTGATCCGTCACAGATAGCTCAGAACCCATGAACCCATGAGTTTATAGATAATGTTTGGATTTTTTTGCCCCAATATGCATTACTTTACATTTTCCTACATTGAAATGCATTTGCCATTTTGCAACCCATTCTCCAAGTTTGGAGAGATCCTTCTGGAGCTCTTCACAATCTTCTTTGGTCTTCACCACCTGGAAAAGTTTTGTGTCATTCACAAACTTGGCCAACTCACTGCTTCTCCCTGTCTCCAGGTCATTTATGAACAGATTGAAAAGCGCTGGTCCCAGGACAGATCCCTGGGACACACCGTTTTTCACCTCTCTCCATTGTGAAAATTGCCCATTAACACCTACTCTCTGTTTTCTAGATCTCATCCAATTCTCGATCCATAAGAGGACCTGGCCTCTTATCCCCTGACTATGCAATTTTCTCAGCAGCCTTTGGTGAGGGACTGTGTCAAAAGCCTTCTGAAAATAAAGTTAGATAATAACCACCAGTTCACCCAAATCTGCATGCCTGTTGACCTTTTCAAAGAATTCTAAAAGGTTTGTGCAGCAAGACTTACCTTTATAGAAGCCATACTTATTTTCCCTCAGCAAGGCTTGTCCTTCTATGATTTAAGATTTTCTTTTGGATAAAAGACTAAGCAAAGTTATTATATGAGTGAATAAAATAACAAATGAAAATTAAAACAAAGGAAGTTAAATAGGAGTAAACGTTTCCCTGAAAACAGGGAACAGGGAATTTGGCACTTTTTGGAGGGTTCTTCTTACTATGAACTTCTCCCAAGCTCAGTAGACTATATATGTCTGTCCCTGTCCCTTAGGATCAATTGACTCCCTCTTTGTGTACAAGAAAAAGCATTTTGGAAAGGTATTTTCACTGACAGTCACTGATTAACACCCCCTGGGACCCAGGACATTTGAACTTGGCGAGAGGCATGAAGCATAATTGTTAAGGGCCCAACACCACTCTGGCCTCCGAGAAAGTGACACACACAAAGCCCTGGCTGCTGCTTCCAGTTCCCCCACAAAATCACCAGCTTTTTCTCCTCTTCCTGCTAGCCCTGTGAACTCTGAGGTCTCGTATCTGGCCTGGCCTGTGAAAACGACAGCAGAATATAAAGCCCAAATCTATCCTGCATCTCTTCTGGGCACAGGGGAAATCAAAGCAGAAGGCACAGAGGCACAAGCAAGGGCCACCCAGGAGTTCTGAAACGCTGCCTTCTTCGCAGCAAGACATGCTGTCCAAGTCCCTTGCAGGAACATATGGTGGCGATACATTTGCCTCCCACCCGCAACTCTTCCCCTCGGTCTCACATGACTGTGTCTGATCAGATTTGGGATTCCTTACATGGGCTAATCGGATTGCAGGAGGGCTGTAACCGGATTAGGCAGAAGGTTTCCAAAGCGAGCCAGAGAGGCGCAGGCTCGGTGTAGCTGCCAAGCAAGACACAAGGTGCACACACAACGCGTGATTGTGGCAGGAGCCGCTGGGACCAACTTCACAAGGCATTTCATTATTTCTTCAATGCACAAGCGGCAGCAAAAAGCTGCCTTGTAAAAAGCCAATCATTCTTACATGACTATACATCCAAGATGCACGATGCAGCATAGCAGGATAAGGGAGACAGTGGGGAAACACCCACTCTCCAGATCAGAAACAATCCAAATAATGTAACAAACCAACTAAAATAGGGCATTTCTGATCTGTGAGTCTCAACAATGGCTTCAACAACGTGATACAGTGGCGGCACTCTGCATCTTCCTTCTAGAGCAGGTGTGGGCAGTATGTGACTTCCTGGCTCTATGCCCCACTCATTCTCTGCCACTGTTGCCCAGTGTTCTCCATCTGCAGGGAAGCATGGGATACTGTGACTGAGCTTAAAAATGCCAACTCCACCCTTGGAACGCATTGCACTTGTCCTGCTGGCCAGATACCTCTTCTCTTTCAAGCCATGACCATGGATGGCAATATATAAATATGCCTTTGCACACTGAAGGGTGGTCAGAGCTAGCAAAGGGACTGGAGATTTGCTGGTATGGACAGGCAGAATGTTTAAGGGTGGGGGGGCAGCCTCAGCTCAACTGCAGAAGTGCCATATGATTTAGCTACAGACTGTGAGGTGAACAGAACAGAGTAGGCTCTGGCAAATGAGGTGGCATAAACTCGGCTTTGTTCTGGGCACCTCCTCCATGTTTGGACAGTTCATGCTAACAGGTTAGGTCGAGCAGAGTGACATCCTCTTTTTCCTCACAGCATCACTCCAGCTGCTACCAGAAGACCCTGCCCTTTGCTGGAGGCAGGGGGCACAGCCGGTCAACTCCTTGCGGGCCCATCCACACATACGCACACACACGTTCACACATGGGACAGAAGTGAGACATGCTGACAGCTTACAGCACTAACAAGCAGTCTGACACTGTCCAGAGACAGGCCGGGCTCCGAATGAATGTCCTGGCCTTGTCACGGGTGATGAGAAAGAAAGCTTTAATGCCCTTTCCCCACTGTGGTTATGCAACTGTCTTTCACAAAGCCACTTGCGAGTTGACAAGGCTCCGGACCACTTCTGTCCTACTGACCTCCGGGCTCTAAAGGACACTGCTGACATTGCAGAAGAAGGTGTTCAGTTGACTAGCTCTGTGTTTATAAATCTGTGGCTGTGCCTGCACCTGTACGCATATGCCAATAAGCAAGTGCACATACTCCTATGAGCAATTGTGCATGCAAACAGGCAAGTCCACGTAGAGCAAGAGAATCATGGAAGCATTTCCTGCAGGACCAGCAGCAGTATTCGTCTGTTGCAGAGAAATGCATTTGTACCCATTTCAAAGTGAGCACATTTATTATGGCAGAAACATGAGAGCATTCAGGGCTATTTTCAGGGAAGAGGAAGTACCTAGTGTTATATAATTTAAAAATGCATGTGGAAATATAATACATTTTACTTTTCCATGTGTGCATGTGAACACATGTCAGATCAGGGAGTCTGAAGGCCTAAGATTCCTACAGAGTAAGAACAGACAAAAGAAAATATTTTTTCACCCAGCGCGTTGTTAGTCTTTGGAACTCCCTGCCACAGGATGTGGTGATGGTATCTGGCCTGGATGCCTTCAAAAGGGGATTGGACAGATTCTTGGAGGAAAAGTCCATCACAGGTTACAAACCATGAGGGAGATGTATCATCTCCAAGCTTAAAACTGGGGTACCTCAAGGACCAGATGCAGGGGAGTGGTATCAGGAGACAGATATCTAATCTCATGCACTCCCAGACGCATCTGGTGGGGCCACTGTGAGATACAGGAAGCTGGACTAGATGTGCCCTTGGCCTGATCCAGCATGGCTCTTCTTATGTTCTTATGTACTCATGTTCTTATGTACACCTCTGGGGTGGGGGGATCAGAAGCCTGTGTTTCTCACATCTGGCATTTATTTCAGTTAAGATTTAATTTCAGTATGCAACCAGACAATCAGTTCTGATCACATCAAAATTCATCTGAGTATCAAGGTACAGGTATAGGTCATTTCATTGCTGCAGTGATTCCAGGCAACAACCTCTTGTCTAATTCTATCAACTTTATCTACATTGTCTCTATCTTTCATAACGGAAAAAAACTTCAAAGCAACAAGTCAAAATGTATTAAAAACATTCTAACACTTCTGGAAACACTGTAGGTCACAAATGCTTAAACAGAAATCTATCCTTACAAATAGTACAAAGCTGCAAATAAAGCTGAATGGGATTGCCACCCAAAAGTCTTTCATCTATGACAAGTTGGAAATAAGCAATAATCCAGAAGCAAAACTTAAATTCTTAGGCAGAAATTAAATCACATTGTGCATATTTTTCAAAATAGCAGAAGCCTACATTCAACAAGTATGAGCTTATAGGTTTAACAAAAAAAAACATGGAATACATCTCTAAAAATACATAGACATATATGGAAATATGTTCTCAGTCCTCACCAAGCTAAGACAGTTCCAACATATGGAAGAAAATCTATGTTGTTCTCATTTGCTGCTGGTTTTTCTGCTACATTGTACTTGATATCCACTGTATGTGGCGTAGCATGGAGCTGTGTTGTTCTCTTGTGTCAATATCTATTTGTATCCTATCTTCTTTTATGTAGAATTCTTTAATTGTTTTCTATACCCTTGCAATTCAAAATAATCTCTTTTCCAATCCTGCAATTTATAGGGGTCTAGGGATTTTTTTAAAAATAGTAATATCTATTGTTTCTGCACTTCCTGTAATTACAAGGGCTTGCCATTCCAAATCTGGTAGGCTGCCACTATGATGATAAACATCAATGTTGTGACTGATAATTTGCAAAGCCCAACAGAAAATAGACTTGTGACATAAGAAATGGACCATTCAAGGTACTGAAACACCAGAGTACTTTAGGTACAAAGAGTGCACATTACAGGACCTGTAAACACCATCTCTGATCATATTAACACATTGGAACATAAATATGTTCTACTTATTTCAACATGCTTTTGATTTTCTCTGTTGTTTACTTTTGTTGTCATATGTGAACGTCATTCAGCTGTCAGGAATGTTATGGTACAATGATCTTGCTTGGCTGGAGAGCTGGCAAATTGTTTTGCAGTGACTTTTTTTTTAGTAAACTGTTATTTAAGCCTCATTTTTATAATACAATATGTAATTCCAGCTCTGCTGCTTCTATACTCTCCTTAATTATTTGAACACTCTGCATACACAAAACATCACATTTTGACACATGTCTTGCTCCTCTCAGAGCAAAACTTCATGACATTTAAACACCTATAAAGCATAACCGAATTTCCCCCCGTTACACTTGTACACTTGCTAAATAAATAAGCTTACTAGCTCAGTTTGTAGGCCGCTTCAAGGCTTTGCTCTCCAAGTACTGTAACACAAAAGACTAAAGCGCATTCTGAACAAAATGGGGGAATTCATAGTTAGAGACTTTTCTTTTTAAACAGTGACACCAATATGTGTGTTAAATACCACCTGAAGAGACACCCTTGACAATAAGATTTTTTATGCAGTAGAACTATAGCCTATCATCCAATTTATGAGCACAAGAAAGGATGAAGATCTGGTGGGTTTCCTCACACACCATTATGGTGGCAACTCTTGGGCTCTGCTTTTCTGGCATATGAAACATGCACCATGGTTTCCAAAGGGAAGTCATTTCCCCCTGCAGCCAGACAAAGCTTGCAGTATACAATTTTAAGATACTGTAAATGGGAGAAGGAAATTGAAGGGAGGATGGAACTGGTGGTTGGGAATTGCTATTTGGGAATGGAACATAGTGGTGGTGGTGGTGGGTTTCAGCAGGATAGCAGTGGGCACTATGATTATTTTTAAGATATTACTAATTCTAACTGCATTCATCCCAGGCTTTGGCTTATTGCAAATCTGTTTTCATTGTCCAATAATACACGATGTGTAATGTGACAGTGAAATACACATTTAACAGGTTGAACACCTACCACATTACCCACATCAACACCCTGCTATTAGCAGAACAAGATTCTATGTAACAAATGAACAATACAGGAAAACAACATTGAAGACCAAATATTTTTCTGACATACATCAGGGCATGGAGGACACCTGGGGCACTGTTGGAATTTGGATAATCTTGCCTGAGTTTTGGCCAGAATGGGACAAAAAAACAGTCTTATAAATATTTTTTGCAGAATTTGATCTGGACATTTGAGCACAATATGTTTTCCTTCAACGCTATGGACTACATTTCTAGGGCTTCTCCTCTGCCCTTAAACACACCACCAACTCTGAGTGGAGAGCTGGGCCAGTAATGGAACATTGCACTTCTGCCAACTCTGGGGACCCACAATGCTTTGCCAGCTGCTTTTAATGTTTATCCCCAGGCTTTGCTTATGAGTCCGGTTCCTCTGGCTCTCTCTCTCAAAGTTCTTTGGGGGCTCAGCATCACATTTACAATGCCATGAGCATTCCAGCATGTTGCTGGCCGATTACCCAACCTGATATCATGGGCACTTGCTAAAGGGGGGATTTTGTGATTGACCTCCAGAAGCCTTGCACATACAGAAGTTATCTCACCAAGGAGTCTGCAAATGACATGTTAGAAACAGTTGATTTTCTCTCAATAGAGGACTGGTTAATGGACTCTGCCCGCAGCAATATATAAGGAAATCACAGCATACATGCCTTCTAAAGTCCTCCTAAAGTTCCATGGGTAAACTCATCCAACTTTCTCTTCTCTTCCTCTTCCAGCCTTCCTCTTTGACGGTTACTTCATGCCCTACCTTGTTCCACGATTACATTTATACTGTGACAGCGTTGTTCGCGGTCACGTGGTTTTGTCCCTGTTCAGTCCCTGTTTCCGTTTCCTCACGGGCGTGATTACTTGTCTCGTGACAACTCTTACTTCACAGTCTTGTTCCGTGACAAATTCTGAATTGGTCTTGCTTTCTTAACCCTTTTTTAAATATCGTAAATAAAACTTTTTCGATATTTCTATTTACTGGTCTTCCAGGATTTACATGTCAATGCTACAGGATTTTCAGTACTTTCTTTAATAAACATTTGCACTGCATGGTGTTTCCCATAGGGAAACTAATGTTCAATGCTGCTTCAGCTGCTGACCACTAGGTGGACAATGGTTGTTGTGTGACAGTTGTTACCCCAGGGTCCCTTGTCTCGAAATAAGAACCAAGAACCAACTGTGACAAGATAAATCCCCAGTCCAGGGGCAGGTACGGCTTGTCACACTCTGTTCCCGGTTCCGGGGGCGTGGTCGAGACAACTTTTTGCTGTCACGCTATGGATGTGAAGTAAGCTTTTTTTGTACCGGTCCCAAGTGGGACAGCAAGGAGGGACGAATGGGATGTGAAGTAACCGCCTTTATCTACACACAGTGTGCTTGCAAATAAGAAAGCCACCAGTAACAAAGTGGGGATGATCAAGCCAACACATAGTGCCATTTAGGAAGCAATAAATGAAGTCTTTCTGTTCTCTGTTTGTCAACTTCTCAAACAGGGTGCAGGTGGCACATGCAATACAAGGCCCACTATATTCTCCTTCTAGGACTGGGTTGGGCAAGATGTTGGCTACTAGTTATTCCTGCCTCCTGTCATCAATGCTGCCTCCAAAGTTTCAATTATCACAGCTGAAATCCCAGCAGTTCTGCAGGGAAATGTAGCATGCAAGGATTGTTCACCTTAAGAACATAATAGTCCAGCTGGATCAGGAAAAAGGTCCACTTAAGTTGAGAGAACAGGCAACCAGTTGCCCACCAGAAGCCCACAAAATTACATGGATGCAACAACCTCTCCTCCTATTGGGAGTTATCCAGCAAGCAACATACAATGGCACCTTATTCCTCACACTAGGGCAGTGATGATGAACCTTCAGCACTCCAGATGTTTTGGACCACAACTCCCACAGTCCTTTGTCACTGGCAGTCCAAGCTTGGAATTCTGGGAGTTGTGGTCCAAAACAACTGGAGTACCAAAGGTTCATCACCACTGCCCTAGTGTTTTTCTATAGTCATCCTAACTGGGCCTATGTGTCCAATGATGTTTGTTTCCAAACAGAATCAGTAGGATCAAATGTTTCCCCCTCCAAATATTTTATGTATCATTCTCTTATTGCAGGCAACTGAAGAAGACATGCTGTCCAACCACATTTGGCTATGACTTCTTTTTTTACATTGGCCTTGAGTTATTTTTTTTAAACCATGAGTCATGTTCTCATTGAACCTTCATGGTTTTTTCCTGTGAAATGATAGTTGATTGTGTAAACATGCTGCAAATTTTCATTGAGTTTACTCTGCATTTTATATGCTGACTAAATTTTGCACAATGTTCTGATTATGGTAAAATGATATATGTGTGTGTGATGGGAGGAAGGGGATGCTTTTCATTTTGTTTTGACACCATGTCCGGTGATTTTGGTGGGTCATATTTTTGCAGGACCTGAAAAATATAAGCCTTGGCCAACTTAGTCTATACACTGCCCTGACTTTTTCTTACCTGCCAGGTGCTGTAGCCTGACCAGCGTCATCCAGAGATCTCAAGATTTCCATGGCTGGCTTTTGTTTATCCTTTTGATATCAGTAGCCAGTGCTAAATGTTTTGTAAACAAAAGAAAGAAATCGGGAAAAGGACACAAAAGAAGTATGAAGTTTAAAGGTTTGGGGAAATTCTAATGATAATGTAGCACATGTTCACCTCACCTCACCGAATGCTACATATCAGCATGACAGACACAACCCGTGTAGTCCTCACAGGGCGCTTTTACACGACCCCTAAAATCCGGGGCAAAGGGCTCCCAGATCCAGAGCGTAAAAATGTTTCCCAACCAGCTCCAGACTTTAAACAAAATAAAGTATGACCACACCCACCTAAGCGTGTCCCAGCACATTTTCCAAGTACCTGGTCTTCGAAGGTGAAAAATTTCTGATGCGGATGTAAAGCAGTGAGTGCCGGGCTCTCCTCGCCTTGTGTGTGTATGTGTTTTGCCCCTGCCCCTTTAAGAGACTGAAAGAGACTGGAATGGTTCCCTGAGCAGCTCGACAGCAGAGCGGAGGTGAGCCTGCATTCTTTTCTCCCTTTTTTTCTCCCTCCCCTCACGCAGACAGGAGCAAGGAAGTGTGGAGGGGTGGGAACACAGGAAGAGCTACAAACCCCCAAGATCTCTGGTCTGAATTTAAGTTGCCAGCGGATCTTAGGGGTTGTGTAAAAGTGCCCATAGTTCCTCCTGGTTTGCTGCAATGAGATGCTGGCGACACCTTGCCCACTGCCTTTTCCTCCGTGCATGCACGTATACAGACACATATCTATGAACCTATTCTATTACATTTTTCTAATTAATGTCTGTTTCCAGAACAAACGCTCAACTACTGCAAGCCTCTAAACAGCCCTGGGGCTGGATTGTTAACGAGGATTTTAATTTGTTAATTAAAAGCAGGATGCCTTCGTAACAAGCTGCTGCACCACAACCCACCTCTCGGAGGAAGCAGAAGGCAAAGAAGGGAATCAAGAGCCTTTCAGACATGCAGTGCATTCAATTATGTCAAACAAAAGAGTAATCTGGCTAAAAATACGCAGGAAAAGGAAAAAGGTTCTTGTTGCTTTGTTCAGCACCAGGCCTTACCCTGGCCATTGCACAGATGCGAATTTTGACCCATGCATTGAGGGTGCAGGTGGCACTGAACAGCCAACTCCTGAGAATTCCTCCCCAGGTGAGAGACTGGGGGTTGCGTTTGCCTACTGGCCAGGCATGGAGCAAGGATATAAATTCTCAGCAGACAGCTGGCACTGGGATTAGACCCTTGTGTACATCCTCTAATAGCATAGGCTATAGGCTGTTAAAGAAACTGAGTGAATGTCATAGCCACTATCAACATGAAGAAGAAAAGTCTTTGCTTCCCCCATAATCACACGAAGAGTCTCACAGAATAAAATGCAACAAAAGGGAAATGAAGAGGGGAATAAAATGGAAGAGGCAGGGATACTTATGGGGGGAGCTGTTTTCCAATTGCACATATTCTTTGTTTGCACAGACAAATATATGAGTCTATAACCTGGGTAGAAAGGCATATATCTTCCCGTGCACATACTTTCTGCATTCCTTCATGCATCACTTTGCTCCAGTCCCAAACTTTACATGTTCAATTCTAAAAAAAAGAAAGTCAAAATATGTTAAATAGAGATGGGCATTTCATTGTGGAAACGGTCCGGTTCCGAAATGAAACGCGACAGCCCAGCTGGCATTCAGAACTGGACCAACCCTCCGGAACAAAATCAGCCAATCCCTTACCTTGCTCTAGGGTCGTGAGGAGGTAAACTCCAATGATGAAGAGGCCTCTGACATCATCTTTCCTTCTCCCTGGTGCTGGCCAATGAGGAGTTGTGCAGGGAAATGCATTATCCCTGTCTGATTGGCCAGTGGCATGGAGAAGGAACAATGATGTTGGAGTCTTCTTCCTCATTGGAGTTTAGCCCCGCATGACCCGGGGCAAAGTAAGGGATTGATGGATATTGTTTGGGAGGGTTGTTCCAGTTCCAAATACCAGCTGGGCTCCCACATTTCGTTTTGGAAATGGACCATTTCCCAAATGAAACCCCCATCTCTAAGTTAAACTGAATAAAACTATTACCTAACTTTTAGCACAGTAAGTCACAGCTACAGTAGGCCCATTGGATGGATGGACGTGGAGAGGAGCTGACTCAACAAATTCCAGCTGATTCAATAGGCCTGCTTTAGTGTGAGCTACTACACTATGCCATGGGATATTGGCCATCATCTTGCACCAGAACCAGACCAAAACCATCCCTGAGAAGTGCTATCCAAATATAAACAGGTTTACAAAGAAGGCAGGACCAGCTTCTACCAAAACAGGTATCAACAGGACCCAAAGTAACATGGACTACAGTTGTTTTGCACAAAGTGCAAAACCTCTCACTCAAAAGCCTTTAAATAAATGTAAGCTGGAAACTAGGCTTTCTTAGAAAGCAACTTCAGACATTCACGGGAGGTTGGAAAAGAACAGGCATGATTGACAGACGTCTCCTATCCTGTCACTTGCAGGGTCAAAACGCATGTGCCAAAACCTCACAGGGAAGGCACCAGACTCCACTGTGTTTATACATTGATTCCACATCTTCAACATTCTTTAGGCACTATACAGTGAGTCCCATTTTATTTGGGGATTGTGTGATGAGCTGGAAGCTAGAGCCGACTTCCTCCCTCTATAGTACTACATTGAAATAATAAATGGCTTTAACAAACAGAAAATATTCCAGAAAGTAAATACATATTCAGTGGAGAGAGCATTTACAGGAGACATGGCGATCAAATGGCTCCCACCACCTGATATCCACTACCAATACTAACATCTTCTCAACATCTCTAGCAAACAATATCCTGACTTTTAAAACCCTGACACAGACATGTGGCTTTGAAAAGATCATCGTGCTGGGCACTCAGAAGACGCTGAAGAAGGTGGTAATGTGACTGATGGATACCTTCTTTCCCCTCCTCACTTTCAAGTCCAAAGAGTGTGAAATGTTCACATATGTTCCTCACTCAGATACTGCCACTAAATCTATTGAGCTTATTGCTCCCACTTTGAAACCTTCATCCTGAAGACACCCTTCCTTTGCTGTTGACTTCCCAGGGGCCTCCAGGCCTGTGGTGGATGGCACAAAAGCAAGAGATGGACAATGCCACACCCACACAAATATTTATCCACAACACACATATACAAAAATATTCTCCCTCACCCCACCTGCCACCCTGATTCAAAGTTGCCCTGCTCCATCTGGCACCTAAGCTTCGAAATAAAGCTCCCCAGTGTCCCCATAATCTCCTGTCCCAAGATCAAATGGAAGAAGTGGAACAGGAAAGAAGTAACCTGCATTTCCTCCTGCACAACGTCTGTGTCAGTTCATAACATCTAACACATATATGCTCCCAAATGATGCTAAAAATGTACTATTTATTGCTAGGTCATTGAGAATCTGCAGCAAAACTGCCCATTTAGGACAGGAGTTGCCTCAAAAGGATGAAGAAGAAACAGACATGCTTCACAGGGATACAAATACTTTTCTTCTCTGGAAGTTGGGTCATGGCAGCTGGACTTCTTTCCTTGAGTGATTGAAACGTTTCACTGCTCATCCAAGCAGCTTTGTCAGTCTGAGGAAAGTTAGTTTTAAGTCCTCCATTTTGTAACTCACTTTGACCTCATGTCACCCTGAAATAGGCTCATAAGATGGAGAATGGCTCCACCAGCAAGGCCAGGGCAAATGACTCATACTTTATGGGTGTTGGGAAGGATGTAAAGGTGGGACTTTCACGCACCTTAGGCCACCTAACAAGCCTCTTCACCTAACGAGTCCACCTAACGAGCCTGTTCAGGCCATTGCTCATCTTATCAGACCCTTTCAGACCAGGGTGACATGAGGTCAAAGTGAACTATAAAATGGAGGACTCACAACTAGCTTTCCTCAGACTGATGAAGCTGTTTGGATGAGCAGCAAAACATTTCAGTCTCTCAGGAAAAGTCCCATTGCCATGACTCAACTTCCAGATAAACTCACCTGGATGACTGAGAATCTTCACAGACACATATCTTCCTTTTACACTATTTTTACAAACAAAAACAAAACAAGCAAAGCCCCTAAAGTCATATTTTTCTTTTACATTTTTTTAACATCATATTGCAACAATGATCAGGGCCAAAATAAATAAGCCAACTTTAACACCAGATATTTAAATGCCGGCCCAGCAACAACAGAGGGTCCTGCAGAGGTGGAGGCAATGTCAGGAAGTGAGGAGGTCACTGACCCTTTGACAACCAAGATGAAGGGTATAAAAAGAAAGGTGGACTCCAGCCTATGGAGGAGGCAGGGATAGTAAAGGAAGAATGTGAGGAAAAAGTGGAGATGTTGAATAGGCCTTGGAATGGGATCTCCTTCTAGTTCAGCCACACAGTATTTATTCATCCATATTCCACCTTGGAGCCCAAACCTTAGCGGCAGGGCAAAGCATGTGGACGCAGGATATTGGGACCTGTAGTAAAAAAAAAAAGTAACTTTCTTTGGAACTGGAATCAGCATAGAGAAATTCAGCCTCTGCCACATACTAGGCTACACTGAAGCTTGGTTACTGCAGTGCAGGGCGTGGGGTTGGTAAATGGTAAAGCACTCCATGATCTTACCTCAAGAATCTTGTTCCAGTTTTCATGCACTGGAAAGTGAGTTGATGGTACATAACAACAATACATATAAAGTCATATGGTAAAGAAGGGTAGCTTGTTGAAAGCATGTGTTTCAAATGCATCTTTGTTTCTGAAGATGTTTTATTCCTTGTGAGTATGTGGGAAGTGTTTATAATGACTGGAGGAGTGATGCATTCCTTCCTTCTCAAAAATTCACCGAAGAAGTAGAGAAAATGATGGAGAAAGTTCATAGCATAACTTTTTTTCAAACAGTTGTTGAGCCTGGCAGGATTTTCAAGCAGCAGCTTTTTCCTTGAATCAATGCCTGCTTTTCAAGAATCATCCAGCATCATTACAAGGCCTCCCCCCTTCCCGGGTTCTTCTCCTCTCTACAGTGACATCTAGGAAAAGGAGCCTTTGTGGTGTCAAGCCTTTTTTCTGCCCCGGGGAACATTTTTTTCATTTGCATCTCTGGGCCTGGCCCCAGAATAACCTTCTTAGCTGCTGTGAGAACAGCCTTAATCCCAGCTGGCTCATAGAGTCCCATTCAGGGAGTAGGCTGTTGACACAAGGGGAGAAAGAGTTACTGTGCCTAGGAGCAGGGAAGGAAAGAGAAGCATCTATTCAGGCAGCCCCTTGCTCTGCTCAGAGAAATGCCAGCCTCACCCTGCTCACCACATGGGGAAAGCCAATATTTCCCCTTTGAAAAGCCCCCCGACACACAGCTCTTTTTGTTCAGAGCCAACTGCCGAACTTGCTCCCTGAAGAGAACACCATTTCTTCTTGGAGATCTAGCTGCTGAGAGAAAACAGAGGAACGATTTTCTTCCCCAGAAAGCCTGGCCCAGGGCTGAGGCAGAGGGCATGAGGAAACCGTTAACTCCCAAAGTTACTCCTTCCTCTTTTACATCCTAAATTCTTTCCTCCTGGGGCTGATGGCCACTGGGGAAAAATGGTCTGAAAAGATTTGCTGTCCACCCAGTAGGTACATTCTCAAGGGATGGGGCCAGAGAGGCTAATTTCTATATTATGCCACTAGCACAGTAGTTGCATGCCATTAAAGTTGCTACAGGACCTATTTTCATTAACCAACTAGTTAGCTTAGCTTATCCAAAATGTTTTTTAGAAGCTGAAAAGGTCTTCTCGGGGTCAATGTGTGATATAAATTTATTACAATTAGCCTAAAGGGGGCCACAAGCACCATGTTGCTCACAAGTCCTCCACTAAAGCTTAAAGCTTTTCTCTTTATTTTCATGAACGTAGACCTTCCTGCAGAAGAAGTATTTTTCAGGGCAGCTACCCTCCTGCCCACCCCCACCCCCTGCCCCCATTCTTCTGTACATGTGGACAGGGATTACCAGTGCTTAGATCAACTCTTAACTTTCAAACAAGCAATCTAAAAAATGCACATTTCTTTAAATATTACACCCAGATATTCAGCCCCTACTAAGACCATCCATCTTTGCAAATAAGCCACCCATTCATTTCATGTATTCATGCACACACATTCTCCACACTCTCATATACAAACTTTCTCTCATTGTATTCATTCCGAGTGCTATGCCCCTTTGCAACGACACTCAGCTCTTCCCATGAACTTGATGACTGGTTTCCATAACACTATAGAAACAGTCATTACACTACTTCTAGCAGCTACAACTGCGCACTAAGGATTAAAAGCAAGTTTTGTCTACATGTAAATACTAAGTAAACCTTGCCATTTCAAAATGAGCAAAGCTTAAGAGATTCACGTATTAGACTGAAGATGTGTTCCCAGTAATGAATTCATATGTTTGATCCAGCAGTTTGAAATAATTCGCACCCATTTGTTTTTTGGATTAATTCTATTTTCAGGACGTTCTGAAAAATAAAAAGTTAAATGTAATTAATTGTCAAGCATGTAGCTTGTGTCCATTTAGTACGGAATGATATCTGAACTATTCCAAATGTCAACATTGTTTAACTGTCTCCTAATCAAATACTGTACTCAGTATCATACAGTACTAGCCACCCAATTACAGACCTGCAAAGAAACAAAACACTATCCATTTTGGGGCGTATTTGCTAATAACGGAATAAATATGAAAAGTATTTTCTATATAAAAATTGGTAGTTCTTTTCCCCACAATTTGCACTCTTAAAATTCATAAATAACCAGCAAAATTCTAAACGAACATAATATAAAGCATTAGAAATGATGAAAATATGTCCAATCCATGACAATATTCAAAACACTATTCAAAACCCTTCAGGAAGTCACTAGTAGGGGTGCACCTGAATCCACTGCAGAACTTCTGCAAAAAACATGTTTGGATTCACTGAACATTTTAATGACCACCTTGCAGCTGCATATCTACGGACACATAATGTACTTCAGCTTCCTCTTTGCTTCCCCCTCCCTTTCTCTGGAGGCAAACAACGGAGCACACTCCCTCAACCTGAGCTTGGAGGCAGATCCTTTCTAGCATCCTCTTGCAGGCAGGCGGGCATGAGAAATTCCCAAAGGAGCACCAGGTCACAGACTGGTGTTTCCTCTTCATCTGTTCCTTTGCCAGCTTGTATGACCACCCATGCAATGCATGGCCATTCCGCCCCCACTCCCACTCTCACTCCCACCCCCCACCCCTTCCCGACCACCTCCCAGTCTGCCGTCAACATTATAATTTCACATTTTCAGCACAAAACCACTTGTCAGGCCACATCAGCACACATGGCTGAAGGGGACTGGTCTGCTCCCCGGCATGGCCAGACGTCCTTCCTAATCAGTCAGGCCCAATGCAGCAGCTAGGTGGAAGGGAGGCAAGAGGGTAATGTAGAGGAGGCTGTGGAGCAACAAAGGCAGATGAAAGAGATGGCGTACAAGGGAATTCTGGGAATGGAAAATGGAGGAGGGCTTTGCCTTAGCAAAGATAAATAGATAGATAGTAGAGATGGGCATAAACCGAAAAAATAGTGATTCGTTTTGGTTTGGTTCATTTTAGGGTTTGGTTTGGTTCATTTCATTTTTAATTTTTTTTTCAAATATTCATTTTGTTGGTTCATTTTGTTTGGTATTTGTTTTTTCCCACTTTTACGATTTAATCCAGGCATGTCCAAAGTCTGGCCCTGGGGCCAAATGCGGCCTGATTTAAATTTTGAGTGGCCCCAGTCTCTTCCCCCTGCTGGCTCAGCCTGTCACTCATCCCTGCCAGCCAGCCCTTCCCTGTGCTGGCTAGAGATGCCAGCTTGCAGTTTTATGGTTTGCCTGCCCTTCCTGCCTCCATCCATCCCCTCAGCCAGCCAACCTGCCTACCTGATCCTGGCTTCATTGCTGCAGCATCTTCCCCATCTCCTTGCGAGAGAGGGCAGCATATGTGAGCAGTGGTGCATCTTGGATGTGCATGGGCCAATTCCTGGGCCGTGTAACAGCCGCTGGGCCCTTGGGTGCCTTGAAACCGGCGCATTTGCGGCTGTTGCAGATGCGTACGGACCACGCCCTTTCTCACCCCCTTCAGTCTGAATCACTGGCCCCCACATATTTTCACCTCACCAAATCTAGCCCTCCTTGCAAAAAGTTTGGACACCCCTGATTTAATCCATTTGACAGTGCGCAAGTGGGAAAAAACATTAAAAATAAAATAAAAAACACAGACATTGACAACAACTGGACAAACTGGACTGGCAGCATTCTCATCCTCATCCTCCACATCATCATCATCTTCTTCAATCATCAATACATCATCCTTACTGGGTGGCTGCAGTAGCAGCAGTGGTGGCAGGGCAATCCTGGCCCCCGTAGCAGGGCCTTTTTGAGGCGCTGGCTTGGAGCCAGCACTTCTTTTTTCTTCTTCCAAGTGCCAACTATGCGGTCCCTGAGATTGGGTTGGTGCTGGTTTTATTTTATTTTTATATTTTTATTTTATTTTTTATATTTTTTATTTCTTTTAGCCATCCCTGGGGCCAGGGCGGCGATCCTTTTTAAAAAATTATTATTTTTTTACTACTGATCATGTGGCCCGCGCTACAGCCATAGTGTGGGCCAGTCGGCTTTTCCCCCCTGGTCACCCCTCCGGGCAGCCAGGAAGACCAGACCTCCAGGAAGGACCAGCACCAGGTAGGAGACATCTCTGTCGCCGCCATTAATGAACCAAACCAATTTTTTTTCAGTTTGGTTTGGTTCGTTCTAAATCCACTCTGAGGTTTATTATTAACGAACCAAACCAAATTTTTTTCAGTTTGGTTTGATTCGTTCTAAATCCACTCTGAGGTTTGTTATTCATTTTGTTATGTAACAAATAACGAATAATGAAACAAACTAAATCTTCGTTTCGTGCCCATCTCTAATAGATAGATAGATAGATAGATAGATAGATAGATAGATAGATAGATAGATAGATAGATAGATAGATAGATAGATAGATAGATAGATAGATGCAGGCAGGCAGGCAGGCAGGCAGACTCCGTTGCCTAGCCATCAGGTATGCTATTTCTCTGGCTTTTTGTATTGCTCAACTTTAACAAACAATGACTGAATTTCCCCTCTCCCATAGCCACTGTGACTGTGGTCTCGCACTTTTGATGCTCTCATTCTACAAGAGCAAAAGAAGCTCACCAGCCTGAGTGACTGTGAAATACAGGTAGCCCTCAGCAAACACTGCCAAATGGAGGTGGTGAAATGTTGGATTTACTACCAAAAGGGAAGGGAGGTCACAGAGGTACTTGCGACTAAAAATCAAAAGATAGATGTTAATAAGTCCTGCTGATGTCCTCTACCTTCTTAAAGAGTCTCTGGTTCTACATGGGATCCCCAGAAAATCTTTGTTGGCTAAACAGTGCTTTGGGAACTCTCAGTTTCACTCCTAGTATAAAACAACACTTGCACTCATGTTCTGTGAAAGGGTCTCTAGAGAACCTATCCTCTGGCCAGCTGCTGGTCTAATTCTCACTGTTGTAGAGGCAGGCAACAAGGTTGCTGTTCCTAATGTTCACAGCTCCATAGGGTAGACATGTTTTATGGCATATACGTCCTCTCGCCTAGCCTACAGTCAAACCTATCACAAGGAAAGAGAGAAATGGAGTCCTGGGCCGAGTTCTCATGGTTTGCTGCCCAGAGACCATGCATAAACAGGCAGCCCTCTACCAGGTATCGCAGAATTGCAAAGTTGAATTTTAAAAATGTGTCTGGCTCATCCAAGGAGAAAGCCAGCTGCTGCACGATTGTGGCAGAGCACTCCCGGGAACTCGCCTCACACGCTGCTCGTTGGAATTAATGAGCTCCAGGGTCGGAAGAGGAGGTTGGCTTCTGGATTGGTGTAAGCTGCGTGTGCATTCTCACCTTGATCCTTGGCGCAGCTCTCTTCGGCTGCCCCTCCCAGTCGCTGAGCCAGGAGCTACACATTCACAACTCAGGTTAATGGGTCGGTGGCCAACACACCTGCCAGGAAATGACGGTTTAAAAATAGTCCCTTTACCTTCTGTCACCTTGGATATGCAGTGAGCTAATAAGGCACCTAGGGGCAAGAAGGAAGGAAGGGGAGAAGGGAAGAATGGATCAGAGAGAAAGATAGGTAATGAAACTTTAAAAGAGGAGGTTTGCTAAGGGGAATTTCCTGCATGCCCTCACAAGCATGAGTACCTCTGCGACCATATTGCAAAGCATATTAGTGGGATATTTATTCAGGGACATCTGTTAGACTTGAACTGCCCCGTTCCTGAACTTTAGTGGCAAGGAAAAATATAATACCTTCTCCCACTCCCCCATATTCTCACTCTACTGCAGAATCTCTCTCAGCTTCTCCAGCTGAAGAAGAGCAAGGCTCCCCTCCTGCTGCCATTAGACGATGAGACCAGGTGGAATGTCTCCTCTCCAAAGTAGGATATCCAGAATGGAAAATGAATCAATTCTGGTACTGATGGCAGAAATGGAAGAAGTAATGGAATGGCAATGGGAACATCTTCCTCCCTATCTATCATATATGCATAATGGACCACTGGATTTTGAGCTGGGGAGAACATGCACCAGAGAGGATGGTAGGAATGTGAACTTCTGAAGGTAACAGTCGGGGGCTGATCAGAACAGAAAGAACCCAACAAATGTGCAGCAAACTCGAAGTGGCATCAGCTGTGTGACAATGCCACTATGTCACAAACATAGCATAATACTCAAAAGTACTCTTTTCCCCTCCTCCTTTACAAAGACAATCTTTCAGTTCTGTCTTGGAGAGGCCGGGCTTATCTGGAAACAAATGTTTGAGAGCCTCTGCCTTGTGCTTCCAATCAGTGCTTGTGAATGGAGGACTGCTGGCCCCCTAAAGTGTAAGGGAGGTTGTGGTCAACATGAGTCCAGCAATTGAATTCCTCCTCTCATCCAAAAAATGCCCTAGCCTAGAGTCACCTACTACCTTATCACTCTTATAGACAGGATGCCTTTCCAGTCTGCCCATTCATCATGGTGCAGGTGGTGGCTATGGAAGACAGGGGTGGATGAAAGGAGAGAGGGTATCTAAAGTGAGAAGGTACCCCAGAGTTCTCTAGCACCCCCTCCAGGGAACAGACCATCTTCCAGCAGAAGGCCCAGTTGGGTTTGGTGAAGCACACAATGGCCTTTTAGGCTGCCTTTGGGCACACTGGTACAGTATTGCTCTCCATGAAAGGTAAATCTAAAACAAGAACTTCAGTTTCAAGCTAGAACCAGCAATAGTCCAGCTAAAGGCAAATTTCCAATACAAGTAAGAGCACAGAGGACTCTGTGGCATGATCTTATTTTACATTACAACAGCTGTGGGAGGAGATGTGGAAAGAAAGAAAGAAAGAAAGAAAGAAAGAAAGAAAGAAAGAAAGAAAGAAAGAAAGAAAGAAAGAAAGAAAGAAAAAAAAGAGGGTCCTTAGCTTAGATTGATATGGGTGGGTACATAACAGTTTGTGGAAGAGAGGCATTTTTATATATAAGAGCATGTTGCTGCTTGGAAAAAAATGGCAGTCATCCTTACTACTTGAAAAAAATCTTGCTGCCCTAACCCAGAGGTGCCAGTTCCCATTTTCACTGTCCATGGTACCCCCATGGTGCAGCATGAAACAGACATCTTCATCATGTTGCAGGATAAAGAAGGCATCATATTAGAGTTTGATTAAGACTGGAAGACCGAGGATTTCCTGAACTTGTGATGCATATGTAGCAATGGCAGCAGCAACAGCAAATCAAAACAAACAAACATTCGCCTACAAGGCAGGCATAAACATTCTGCCACGTAGAATACTCAAAATACAAAAACATCAGTGCAGCTACAGAAAAGACACACAAGTGTAGCAGTGAACACTCACATAGAAACTTACATTCTCCTCCTTTTCGGAAGGCCCTTTCCCAGCCAATATTGGTGCATTCGAAACTTCACTCCTTCAACCATCTTGCTTTATTACTTTCTGATCCTCCCACCTCTGCAATTAATCAACACATTGCTCTAACTACCAGCTTGGAACATCTTCTGTCTTAAACTTCTTAGAAGATTATAAATCTGGCAGACCTGACAGGGATGCTTACGGCTCCTGGGTTTCTGGGTCATACTTAAGGTCTCTGTGACTCACTCTGAAGAGTGAGTCAGTGTCAGTAATGCTCCACCAGAGAAGGGAGAGACAGGCAGCATTGTTCATTTATCTCAGGAGCAGTTTCATACCATAAGGAAGGGCCTTGAGGGGAAAGAACGGTACGATAGGTGGTGGTTTGTACCGTACAAAGAGAAGCCAAGGTGTCATCTAGGATTCTAGACGCATACCAATGCATGAAGTCTCCAGAAGCCAAGAATTAACTATAAGGCAGCTGCTGCATTTCCAAGCAGCACTGTTAGCAGAGGGTTTCTTGAAGCAGAAGCAAATGCAAATGCAGTGGAAGAGAGATTTTCAGGTCCTATCCTCCTTTAGGAAGTCATATCACCTTGCCCCAGAACCATTCTCCCTTCTTTATGGGTAAGGTAAAGTAAAGGTTCCCCCTGCACATGTGTGCTAGTCGTGTCTGACTCTAGGGGTGGTGCTCATCTCCATTTCTAAGGCAAAGAGCCAGTGTTTTGTCATGTGGCCGGCATGGCTGAATGCATTTCTGCACATGGAACACTGTTTACCTTCCCACTTTTTATGGCAGTACCTATTTATCTACTTGCATTTGCATGCTTTTGAACTGCTAGGTTGGCAGGAGCTGGGGTTAACAGCAGGGGCTCACTCTGCTGGGTGGCACCTGGGATTTGAACCGCCAAGCTGCTGACTTTGCAGCTGACTGTTTCAGTGCTTTAGCTCACTGAGCCACCACGCCCCACACACCTTTACAGGTATATGGGGATAATTCAATAGTCTCAGTTGCACTTTTACCATTAGTTACAATCCAGGGTCAAGCTCCAGCTCAATTTTGATATAAGGTTATTAATTCTTCTTTGATGGTTGAATAATTGACTGTATTTAGCTTTTGATATTGTATTTTTATTTGTGTATTTTGAATGAATGAATGAATGAATGAACTTAACCTTTATGCTAGTCCTCCACCGTATCTGAAGCACTGTGAGAAGGCTCTGCCTCCACATCATGAAAGGATTTTTTTGCTATGAAAAGTCTTCATTGCTTCGACTACTGGCACCATATACACACAGCAAACCTTCATATTACCTGGTGGTTGTCTTTAATGCCCCAGCTCTAGCATCAGAGGGCAGAGGGTGACTTAGAACTATGGCTGCTCTTTTTTCCTCTTTTTGGTTTAATGTCTTGTTCAGTAACACAGAAATATTAGAGGAACATGTATAAACTGTCACAAAGCTACGTGAATAGGGATAAACCTGAGAAGAAGCCTTAGGGGTGGCGGTGAGCCAACTGGTTTCGACCACCACCCTTTTAATCTGTGTCACTTCTCCAAGGTGATGTTTTCCCACATTCTGTTCTTACAATCTGAATGGTTTTAAAGAATGTATTAGTGTACATTATATTTTGTATTTTAATCACCCAATTAATCACTTCACAAGTTAAACAAACAAAATTCCATCATATCCATCCGGTACAGCTTGGGGTGGAAGATGGAAGCCATAGTACAACACATATCCATGATATACGACTGGGAAAAGCTGAGGAGTTTGTGTGTGTGTGTGTGTGTGTGTGTGTGTGTGTGTGTGTGTGTGTGTGTGTGTGTGTGTGTGTGTGTGTTTGCCTTTAGCACAGTTACAGTGGCACTGCCTCACTATAGAGTGGAAGCATTATATATTATCACTAGAAAGGGCTAGTGATATAATAGCGAGTCTTTGAGGTGCAAAAATAGGTGGTTTTTAATTACAGTGGTACCCTGACTTACGACGCACCCAACAACCAAGAATCCCAACTTACGAGCAGGCTTCGGTTTTCTCCCTCCCAGCCGCCTTATGAGCAAGATGTGGTTTCCCCTGAGTAACAATGGTGGCTGGGATGGAGGGGTCAGTCATTTAAAAGGTCTTTGAGCCACTGATCCAAGCGCTTGGGTCAGTGGCTCAAAGACCTTTGAAACAGCACATGCTTTTTCCCTCACCAGGGGAAAAGCGGGTGCTGTTTCAAACGTCTTTCAGGCACTGAGGGAAGCTGTTTCTGCTTAAAGAGGCAGCTTCCTTCAGTGCCTCAAATACTTTTTTTTTCATTTTATTTTATCTTCCAGTGCAAGCCCTCAACAGGGTTTGCATCAGAAGAAAAAAAAAAAAACACTGCCGCTTCTTCCTCTACGCACCCGATGGTGTGGGGCGGGGGGAGAAAAGCAGCAGGTTTTTTAAAAATGTCCTTAAGCAACCGAGCCAAGCATTTTAAATGACCTGCGGCTCCCCCCCATGGGGGGGAGCCACGGGTCATCCTCTGGAATGGATTAATTGATTTTTCAATGCATTCCTATGGGAAACTGCTCCCCGACTTATGAGCTAATTGAGTTATAATGTCGTAAGCCAGGGTACCACCGTATTATTATTTTTGCTTATGTTTCATTATGTGTTTCTTGTAGAAAGAGCATTGTGAATCCGGCATTTCCATCTATCTGCCACAAAAAAGGTCCATAAACAAATATTCCAAGCCCAATCAGTGTGTGTGGGGTGGTGGTGGGGTGTGGACGACGACAGGCAGACTCAGATTCAGGGATTTCTTGGTCTTGGTTTAAGAGCTGCCATTTAATTCTCTGACTGGGTTCTCTGCCTAAATAGATGCCTGCCCTGGAGGTGAAGGAAGGGGCGACAGTCTATGTGATGTTTGTTAAAGGTGATGGGGAATGTCACGCGAGCGAGTGCTAACGGACATGAGGGAAGAAAGGTCATGTCGACAGCAATAAGCTTCCCCAGGAACAGCCTATGTGGCTGAGAACCGTGAACTACTTTTGGTGCCTTTCACCCAACAGATTTTGTTTTTGTCTGCTTCTGTCATTTTCAAGCCCCACAGCCTAACGATAGCTTGCATCCCACTGAAATGTTAAAGTTTATCATGTGCTCCAGAGGTGAACTGGGAGAAAGTAGGAGGCATGGGGACACCGGCCAACTCGTTTATTTATTTAGAATATTTTTAACCTGCCTTTCTCCTTGGAAAAGGACCCAAGGTGGCTTACAATACTGGAGGATGATATACAACCCAGAACATTTAAGACATATTCAAGTTTAAGAACAATGAATTGGAGAGGCATCTTACAACATTAAAAGGCAGTAGTACAGTATTAGATCTAATAATAGTTTGCAAACAATTAAAAGAAAAAAATTCAGTATGAAAGATGGAAACTAAAAATGGCAAACACGGGTATTATTATGAATTCAGTCTAAGCAATAATGCATGTTCTAAACAGAGCAAATGCATCTTCTCTGTATCTTGATTTATATGGGTGCGGAAATTATAGATTGATCCCTCTGAAGTCTGAAAGAGCTCCTTACAACAGCCTTATCCTGTGCCCATGAGATTAAGACAAACTGTGATCATATGGGGAAACAGATCATAATTTAGGCCACTTGTGGAGCAATCTGGTGCAATCTGTTCCCTGGTGATCTGATGATGCTTTGGGAAATGTGTTCTGATCCATGCCCAAGCTGAACTTTTTCGGCCCAGCTGCAGGATTTCTATGTTTGTGGGCCAGGCTGGAGCAATTCCCCAGATGAAGGAAGGGTCGGCCCTTTCTGGTGTGACCTGGTGTGCACCTTTGCAGTTCTCGGATTGCATCCTCAGAAAGAGTGCCAACCATCAGATCCCTCCTCAAAACCCAACCCATTTATGAAGCTTTTGGCTTAATCCCTCAGCCCTGTTCTTTAGCTGAAATGAAAACCCAAAACAAAGGATGTCATGTTGGATAGTATGTACTTTGAAAAATCTTTCCGTTCAACAGTTATTTTCTCACCACTGTGTGCGTTATTTGCCTTTCATCTGTCAATATGTGGATTCCTTAGGGAGCAGGATTTTTTTTAAAAAAATCTCTGTTGCTTTTGTTGTACCTTCACCTAAAGTGTCATGTCCTCTAATGACCTTACATCAGTTCTATTGATTTTACTATTGTTTCACCTACCTACCTTTAGGTTCTAACAGCTACTCTGTGTTTTAACTCCTGCTAGACATCTTTAGTGGCATTTACTGAAAAGTCAGCATAAGAATTTTTCAAAAAATGCATACACAGAACCACAGTGATACAACAGACAACAGAGAAACGGGCACCAATGTTTGATAAAAGCACAGGACTACAGAGATTTCCAGATGGTAGCTATGTTAAGTCTATTGCAACAAAACCAACATGGAACATTAAAGAGGAAGCCATCCGGCTTGCCATAAACCTTGCCATAAAATAATTAGTCTTTATCCTGTGACTGTTTTGTTTGAGAAAGTGGGGTGTACGATAATTCCAAACTGTGCCTGAAACACAGGAGTTCTGGTCCCTCCTTGCCATGCATTTGATGCAATGGTCCAGTTTGGATTTCAACATCAGCCTGTTTTACAGCCCTTAAAGAAGAAATCTGCCTGAGTGCCAAATTACAGCAAAATGTTGCTTCACACTGTGAGAGCCAGTTCTGACATGTAAATCAAACACATTTTCCCTTAGCCAACAGGAAGAAGCTACTTACAATAAGAGGCCTCCATCTCCTTCCCATTTTGTCTAACAGACTGTGTATCCCCACCCCACCCCCACCCCGATTATAGCCTGGTGTTTGAAAATAATAGAGTCGACCTTCCAGATTGCCTGGGGAAGAATCAAAATGTCCCAAATAAACAGATGGTTGAACAAAATCACTAGCAAAATGTACATAGGGTTGACATTTGCCAGTTACCGGTACCTGGTTGTCAGTGGTAAGGACTCACTGCCCTCGGGTTACACTGAAAGATAAACCTGGAAATATACAACACAGTTCCCTATGAGCGCCTCATGCATCTTTCAGTTTCCTGTCTCAAAAGACTCCTTGCCGGAAGGCAAGCTATACATTACAATTAGTGCATGGTACTTAGAAGAGTGATTTTTTTTTTGAGTGCTGAAAAAGTTTGATTGTCAGAGGATGAGTGCTTCATGCCTTCTGTGCTGTGCCATTAAAAATGAAAAAAGAAAGAAAGAAAGAGGACAAAAACTTTGTAGCACTTTAAAGACTAGCTGTTATATTTTTTAATGTGAGCTTTCATGGACAAGTCCATTTCATCAGACCTCCCCTTCCAAGTGATAAACACAGGTTTTGTTTGCAATTATGACTGCTCAAACACAAAGGTGTGCCAGAATCATGTCTTTGACATGCCAATACAATTGCCACTTCTGATGATGTTCTGTCCACATGATAGACCTTAATCTAAGGACTATGCCACGTGCAACCTGCCTAGCACAGTCAAGTATTTCCATGTCATCTGAAGGTGCTCCCCCCCCCCATCCTTCATCCAGCGTTGGGAGTGTTCACTGGATTTATAATGATCCAGGCTAGCAAAGCTGATGCGGGTCCTGGCAGACTACCAGAGTAAAAATGGGCAGTTATCGTCTTAATCCCTATTTCTATAGCAAATCATTAACTATGGATGTTTTAAGCATACAGACAAGTGCCCATATACATCTACCTCTTAACCTATTCAAATACAAAGAGTTTCCACATATCAGCATATATTATTTCTTATTAACAGCTAACCAAGTATATTTTCTGATTTTATTTCAATTTCGTTTCAGATAAAACAAAATATATTCCAACTCATTCTGGGACAGTGTAGTTACGGTTCTGCTTCAGTTCATTTCACCTGACTTTTAGAAAATCACTGTTGATTTGCACACAAGAGCGGTTCCCAACCTTGGGTGTTTTCGGACTGACATTTCCAGAAGCCTTTATCAGCAGCTGGGTTGTTCAAAGTATCTGGAATTCAGGGTATATTCTGCCCCCAGACTTAGAAGTCTCATAAAGACCTCTTCTAATACTACTAGGCAATCTGGTACCCAGCTGACCATGGATGGGTTTTTTTTAAATTCTCATTAATATGTATTTAATAATGCCCAGGAAAGTCTTGGGTGGCAAATGGGGTTTGATGACCATTCAAACTGATTAGTAGAAGATTATTCACAAGAATGCCTCTCTGTATAATTTCAGCTACCCTGGCACTTGATACGTGAACTACAAATCCCATTCCATCTCCAATGTGACTGTGTCTGGGAATACAGTTCAAGACATCTTGAAGAAGTGTCAAGGAAACCTTTGTTTTGTGTGTTTGTATGTTTTACACATACTTGGGTGTTTGATTGTACCTTCTAAATTCTAGCCTCAACCCTACTCACACCATTTCCCTGTGTTTTACAAGATAGTGGCTAATGCTATAAAGAAAGTGTACAATTTCTAATTTTGCAGTGCTGTGCATCTATCTATCTATCTATCTATCTATCTATCTATCTATCTATCTATCTATCTATCTATCTATGGAGGGATGGAAAGGACTTCTTTATTATGAGTAAGAACCTGCCCCTATTTCAGTCTTAGGTAAAATCTTACACACCAAATGCAGATTAGATTTGCCCATTTTTCATATGGATCAAAATCTAACCTCCCTGTCATCTGCTGGGGCTTTGCCAGATACACTGACACACAACCAGAACACATTCCATTTGAACTGGCAGACAGATTGGAAAATGGCTGCTCGAGATTAGCATAGTCAGGGAAACGGGAAAACATAATCCTTCCACATGTGTCTAAATAATATGGAAGTGTGGCTTAATTGGAAGTGATCTCTGAATATCTAATCTAGCCTCTTAAGCAACATCTGTAGAATTTAATTAAATTATTCCTAGATTAGTGGTTAGCAAATATTTTACAGGGTAAGCTGTCAACAGAGTTATGATTTTGTTTGGATTGTCTGCATCTCTGTTTTTTTTCCTGATAACAGGTTTAGTGGTACATTTTTTTAAAAATGCACACAAAATAGATTGTGCAAGTTTGATCAATATGTACATGTTTCAAATTAGTGGAATATTTGCGGTTTAATAACAATTTCTCAATTAGCCTATTGTTGTTGTTCAGTTGTTCAGTCGTGTCCAACTCTTCGTGACCCCATGGACCAGAACTCGCCAGGCCTTCCTATCTTCCACTACCTCACAAAGTTTTGTTAAGCCACCCCAGTATCCCTACCAAGAACATTAACATTCCATGGACAGAGACAAAAATTAGCCTATTAGAGGTATGAAAAAAAGGACATAGAGATGGATTAGAGACATGCAATGTTCAGTGTGACCATGCCCCTCTAACTATAAAATGCTTCAATGTAACCCTTATACCACCAGAAAAGTGAAATTGTAGCTGTAACGTAACCTAGTTATACTTTTTAAAATAGGGGGAAAGGAACTAATTACAACTAACTCATTATGTGTAATGCATTACTTGCGAGTTCTGGAATTGGAAGCCAGAGATTTGATAAGAGCAGAAGATACAGTTCTACTGAGAATGACTTCTGGTTTCAGTCAATGCTTTTCACCCTTTCTCTTGTGAGAACAACAAAAGGAACTGAACTCTGCTTTCAGCTTCCATTCACTTGGAGCCTTGGAAGTCCAGCACTTCACTAGACAACTGTCTTAATCTAACACTGTCCTCTCCTTGAAGGAGAAGAGTTACAAGTGTCTGCATCTCAAATGCATGGTGTGACAATGGATTGCAAAGTCTATTTACTTTCTAGACGAAAAGCAATCTTGCTTTTAAGCTGTTGAGTAACTTGGCCATTTCCATTTGGTTTGCAAACTAAGATCCATCGTGCTGCAGATAGATCTCCTCTTTTCACCCCACCTATTCAGTTTTCAGAATTTGGATTTTTCAAGTATTATTGTTTCACTAGAATGCCACAGGAAAGTCTTATTTTCCTTTGTACAGTATTGTGATTCCCTTCCCATTCTGCAGTAGACATTGTGCTCATTAACCTTTTGGCCCTTTAGCAAGAGAGAGGGAATTAAAGATTAAGCGTGGAACAATAGACAAGTATAGTCGGCACTACAAGAAATTAAGAGGCAGCAACTTTCATGCAAACAAAATACATTTCCGTTTCTGTGTAGCACATGATTGCTCTTTGGAACTTGTTGCCATGGGATACTGTGGAAGTCAAATTTTTATAACCGCTTCAAAAGAAGAAGAGACTTTACAGAAAGAATAACAAGAGCTTTCAATTCAGATTGTTGGGGAATGAAAGCCACATATCATAAGTCTCTTATGTAACTTCTGGGATTGCTGGATGCTGCTAGAAAGCAAAGCAGAATGGCTTCCCTTGTCACCGCTTGGTGGATTTGCCCAGAACTTCTGTTTGACGTCAGCTTTAATAGTTTATGATTTATTTGCATGAATGCTGTTTAAAATGGGTGAATCGGCATTGGTGCTGACAAGTACAAGCTAGACTAACTCATGGCAGATTTGCTACAAGACGAATGTGCTTTGCCATGCTCTCATTTAAATTTGAGTCATTACGCTTAGTTATAAATGTACTTCAATGGTATTTTATTTATTTCACTTACCTGTAGGGATTGCATGGCAATGGAATTACAGTAATACTTTGGTTTACGAGCATACTTCATTCCGGAAACATGCCTGTAAACCAAAACACTATTATAGCAAAGCAAATTTCCCCATAAGAAATCATGGAAGCACAGATGATTTGTTCTGGGGTCTCACAGACCACATACTGCACACACAAAATGCCAAAACTCACAAAAGAAGTTGGCTAGAAGTCCGCGTCCATACCATCGTTTTGGTACCTGGCTGCAGAATCTGTTCTGCTTGGGACTAACAACTGGATTTTATTGTTTTTAATGTAACAATAATAAAATGCAATTTGTATCCATATATATACTTGACTAGCTGCCCCATGACTAGAAGTGATTTGAAAAATAAGAAAGAATGTTGAAAACAAATTAAAGAAAAATATACAGGAAAATAAAACAAACCTCTAACTTGTACTCCCCCTTGAAAACGTTCCTGGCGTTCCTGGCTGATGCAAGGGAAACCTCATTTTTTTGCTCCTCCCTCTGCTTTGGAGGCTGCCTCAGACGGAATGTTCAGACCATCAACCACAGTACAGCGGGGGAGGGGGGAGACACCACTGGTTCACTTGTGATCATGTGACCTGCTCAAGGTACTTGTATTGCAAGACATTGCTCATTGATGAAGGCAAAATTTAGAAGAAATGTTTGCTTGTCTTGCACAACGCTCTTAAAACCAAGGTATTACTGTATTGGGAATAGATCTTAAGATATGCATACACTTTGCCTGGGAGTTCCCAAACTTTGGAAAATGCAACCAGCTCATGGAAGTTTGTTGTTATTGTGCCAATACATCATCAAGTCTGTTCCAACTTTCGGTGACCTGTTGAATCAATTACGTTCTGTTATGAATAAGTCTGCTCAGGTTGTGGTTTCCTTTATTGAGTCGATCGATCTCTGGTTCAATCTTTCTTCCTCCCCCACCCCAACTGCCTTCATATTTTCCTAACATTATTGTCTTTTTTCACTGACCCTGATTATTGGATGATATGCCAAAAATACAATAGCTTCATTCTTGTAATTGTGGCTTGTAATGAAAGTTCTGGCTTGCTTTAATCCAGAAGTCTTTCTGGCAGTCCACAGTGTCTGAGAAGTTCTCCTCCGATACTGCATTGCAAATGAACAAATTCCCCTACACCCCCGGTCAGCATTGCTTGTCCAACTTTTCACATCTGGGGAATGTAATTCAGAATACCATCATATGCATGATCTTAGCCTTGTTCTCCAGCAGGACATCTTTCCAGTTGAGCATCTTTTCTAGCATCTTCACAACCTGCCCTTTCAAATATCGGTCTTCTTTTCTATACTGGACATCTCTTAACATTCATGGGTGCAATCATCTGCTAGGTTCCAATGTATAATCTGTTGGCTTCACAGGATTCTCTGTGCTGCTCTCCTACTTTGTTTTTTGGATCTTAAACCAAAATCTCCAAAAATGCTTGGTTCTCTTTTATTTCTTACCTTTGTGTTATAGTCACCTATGATTGTCAGCACACCCTGTTTGGGTGTCTGAGTAATCATCTCCTGGACAATTGCATAAAAGCTTTTGGTTTCTTCTTCCTCATCCATCATAGTTGCAAGAATTAACCTGAAGTACAGTTATGGCAGTAGTCTTCCCATGAAATATGATTGGTTTCATTCAGTTATATGTTTCACAGTAACCCCTAACTGCTTGCACTATGTCTTGTTTCACTATTCGAGTTAAGAGTCATGTTGTTTTGTTTTGTTTTGTTTTGAAAATGTATTGTTTCCAGAGTTAAACACTTTGTAAATATCTGACTCTAGTCCAATTTAGTTTGCTTTAAACATGCAATTTCTTCTTTTATGGTTTTGAACTTGCCTTAATTATTACTTTTGATGTTTCAGCTTTGGCATTCTCTTTCACATCTGTGCACATCAGAGACAAGATGTCCTTTCAGATTTAATTCAGTTGCTATGTTAGCAACTATGCTGTTTGTTCATGTCCTTTGCTCGTTCCCTGTAGATGATGGCATGTTTCCAACCTGGATGGATCAACTTATAGCACTATCTCTCTGTGTTTTGTTTGTTTGTTTGTTTTTGATTGTTTGATTGATTTTTGTTTGTTTTTGTTTTCATCCATCATTAGCTTTTCAAGGTACTGCATTAATGTTAAGAGGTAATTTACCATTGTCACCTTATGCAGAACTAAGAAAGGTTAGTTTTTGAGTCACTGCCATTTTCTGACAAAGATCCTTCAGCGGTTTCACCATCCACAAATGCTACAGCCCAGTTAGTGACCTTAGTTTCTGAAGAAGATGCATTCATTTTATACCGCTGTCTCAGCTCACTCCACTTTGGGTGACCCTGCTAGGAGTTCAGACTTGTAAATGGGTCCAGTCTCCTGATAGTATTTCTCTCAGCATCCCTGATACACTTAACCCCCCTCACCATACTAAGGTGTACATTCAAGAGGAACACTTCTAAATAGCTAATATAAAATAAAGACTATAGCTCTGTATGAAACACATTTATCATCATTTGTAGCCCTGTTTTGTATGGTTCAAGTACAAGCTCTATTAAGCACAGACTACACTTCAGACACAGAAGGATATCCTCTGCTAAAAGATGCCCATTTGGCTTTTTCAGCAAACACAACTGTCCCCTTTTAAACAACAATGGGCATCTGCAGAGTATTTAGAAGAAGGCAAAGGGTATCACAGCCATCACCTAGTTGCATCCACCCTGTAAAATAGGTCAGTATTACCATGCCTCATATTTGGAAGATGAGTCATGGCAACTGGACTTCTTTTCTTGAGAGATTGAGAGATGCCTTTATTTTAAACTCAGCCCGAGACAGGATGGTTTCTCATGGGAGAAATAAGATCTGAAGTGGTGAATTACTGGATTCATAGTGCAAACTTCTAACCACTACGCTATGTAAAGTTTTCTTCAGTAGCCTAAATGTAAACAGATTCTTAACAAGAAAAGCTATCAGGTCAGCTAGATTTCTCAGTGTCTTTGATGCCTCTTACGCTGCCATAGCAGCACATGACATAGAGGGAATGAAAGAAGCGGGGGTGGTAAAGAAACAAACACCCCTCATTGCTGACAGAACAGCAGCAGCAGCCACAAGACACCAAGATGCCACCACTATGGCACTCAAATGTATTCTCTGGGTGGAAAAAGGCATTCAGTGTCTATAGCAGTGATGGCGAACCTTTTAGAGACTGAGTGCCCAAACTGCAATTCAAAACATACTAATTTTTTTTGCAAAATTCCAGTACAGTAATTTAACCTGTATACAGGTGACTATGAAGGGGCGATTTTGGGTGCCCAGAGAAAGGGCTCCGAGTGCCACCTTTGGCACCTGTGCCATAGGTTCGCCATCACTGGTCTATAGCATGCTTCTAGAACACAATGAAGACTGATTTGGGCTCAGCCCTTTTCCCTGATTGATTGATTGATTGGTTGGTTGGCTGGCTTGCTTGGTTGGTTTCAAAAAGAGAATAAAGGTGGTTAGGGAAACTGCTAGTTAAATCAATCCTGAATGGGAGGAGGGATGGCTTATTGTTAGTGTTCTCTAGGTAAGCACTCTAGCTAATGAACTAATTCTAAGAACTAGAGGCAGAACAATATCTGGAGCTTGAAGTGCAGCAGGTAGGAGTTTCTTTGTTATACTAAGTAAGGTCTTTATCTTTTACACATTAACAAAGGTTAATGCTACCAAAGTGTATTCGCTAGAGATGGGTGCTTCCTGTTTCTGGCAGCTTCATATAGTGCTGAGATGGTCCGTCCTCATCCCTGGGGTGGCGAGGCCATTCACCAGACTACATGTGCCACAGGGTCCTTCTTTTCAAGCAGAGTTCCACTCTGAGCTGGAGCCCGGCTGGTCCCAGCCCCGCCTCTTCAAGCAGTCAAGGACACTGATGAGAAGGCAGGACAGGGAGTCTCCTGGCACAGCCAATGAGTGGTCAGCTGCCTGATGACCCCAACAACATGTGAAATCCAATGAGTGGCCCAGCTGGGGAATGGAGCAGCATTGCACCTGTAGTGTCACACCAAAAGCTTTGTATGAATAGCAGGGAATATTAGAGATAGTAGCCCATCTCTACTATTCCTTTCTCTGCTCAGGAAGGTAGACCTGGGCTTTGCACATCCTAACTTGCCTAAACTGAACAGACTAAGTCACCACAGGAGATTTCCAGTTCAAACTCTGTATCCTAGTACACTTAGATAAAAACTGATGCTAAGTAACTTTATATTTATTCTAATTTTCCACTAAAGTTTCAAATGAAGCACTAGAGTCGCTAATGTGTTATGTCTCTAATTTTCCTTTTAAGCCTAAGACCTTTAGCTTGAATACTGTGGCAGAGCTTCATTTAAAAAAAGAAATCAAATCAGGCTTGGACTGATCCTTTACTATTAATTTCATGTGGAGTTTGGTCTGGAATTTCCTCTCTCTGTGTGCTCTCCTCCTCCCTTTTGTCTCTTAAATAAAGCAGGTTTATATCAGATAAAGCCTTTAAATTCAAGACGCCGGCATCATCCAGCCCTATCTGGTGAAGCATCCCCTAGCAGGCAAATGGTGGAGACAGGCATTCTTATATTTGGACAAAGGGCTCAGACTGAATTTTCTGCCCCATTATTCTCTGCCTGCCTGTCTTTGTTGACAGACAGTATATACTCTCTGGCAAAGGGGGCTAAAATAATTACCCAGCAGCCATTGCTGGGGAATCTCTGAGCAGCTAAGTTGTGAATTAAACATGCTTCCTCCTAATGAGTTGATTTTATTAGCTTGTGAATACATAGATAACTCATTATCAAAATAAACATCAATCCACTTAGCCTGCTGCAATCACCCCCACAGCACATCCCCACACACACACTGGTGTGCGCAGATATCACAGCTGCACAACGAGTCAAGCGATTCCGCAAGAGAACACAAAAAGTCAGCCCCTCCTTTCCCCCCTCAGTATTTCAGTTACTGGCCAAGTGCTGAAGTAAGGTCTCCACACCACCACCCCCTTCTCCTCAGAGAGACATCACTTTTTGAAGGCAAATACAAAGAAAATTACAGTCACAGAGAGGAAGGTATTGTTCAGCAAGTGAAGTATTTGTGGTTATCTTGGGAAAACCAGCTCGTATACCGCTATATACTTTGTGTTAGGAAAAGGCTCTCAGCTCAGCCAACCATTTTGGCAGGGCAAAAAAACAAAACAGGATAATATTTACAAAAGTGAGGAAGCCACAGTACTCATTTTGTAGCTGCATGGCAGGACTGCTGGGGAGTGGAGATAGAATTCTGGAGGGAAAAAGTGGCATGAGATAGATGGTATGATATGTGGTATGTTTATTTAAGACACAAAAGAGACATTGGTGGACTAGAATAGCCAGGCAAGGACACATGGAAGCATGCATTGCTTCACCACTGGTGGCCTCAGCCTTCCTGCTGATGCTTGCAGTGGGATAAGAAGCACTACCCTACTTATTCCCACTGTCAGTGATTTCTCTAAGTTCCTCCTTCCTCCCCTGCTGCTATCCCTCGCTTCCCTTGCCTTGTCTCCCCAGTGCCACCCACTTTGAACATGCATACATAAGAACATAAGAACAGCCTTGCTGGAACAGGCCACAGCCCATCTAGTCCAGCATTCTGTCTCACACAGTGGCTCCTCATTTGTTTCAGGGTATTCCCAAGCAGATGTCTTCCACTGCTTACAATTCCCTGTTAATGGCATTGAGAGATATCCTGCCTATCTCTCCAACCCAGAGGATGTCCTTGGGCATCCATAATGATAGTCATTGATCCCCTTGTTCTCCATGAACTTGTCTAATCCTTTCTTAAAGCTGTCAAAGCTGACAGCTGTCATCAATTCTTCTGGCAGGGAGTTCCACAGACCAGTGATCCTCTAGGTGAAAAAGTACTTTATTTTTTTTTGAGATCTAGCACCCATAAGTTTCATGGCATGCCCCTTAATTCTAATGTTGTGCGATAGGGAAAACAGTTTTTCCTTATCTACTTTGTCCACACAGTGTATGATTTTAAAAACTTCAATCAGGTCACCTCTTAGATGCGGTTGTCCAAGAGGCCCAGCCGTTGCAGCCTCAGATGGTATGGAAGATGTTCCAGTCCCCGAATCATTCTGGTTGCTGTCCTCTGCACTTTTTCCATTTCCATAATATCCTTCTGGAGGTATGGCGACCAGAACTGGACACAGTACTCCAGATGGGGCCTCACCATAGATTTATAAAGAAGCAAAATGACACTTGCTGACTTATTTTCTGTACCCTTCGTATATACACTGGGTTTCTCTGTTTCACCCCATGAAGAAGTTCCAAACTGTCCTTCCTCAGTGCAGAGGTGCCAAATAAAACAACAACAACAACAACAACAACAACAACAACAACAACAACAACAACAACAACAGTGTAGTGTCAAGTCCAATTCTCACCCATGTCTACCTTTTTCTGTTTTTTTTCACGTACAGAATACACAGCACCGGTTTCCCATACCCTTCTTCTAGAGGCAACCTGGGACTGTGCAGCTTGCCCAAGGCCACCCAGGCTGGCTCTACTTGCAGAAGGCACAGTGAAAAATCCAAAGACCAACATCTGGCTGTGCAGCCAAATATCTATACCACTGAGCTATCCAGCCAGGTCTATCAGCAATATAAAACAACTAGCACCATGAACAGAGACACACAGCACCAACTCTGCTTAGAGCTATATCAGGATCTTCAAGGCAGACAATCTCCTGGAAAACAAGGAATTATGGTTGCCGAACACTACAGATAGCAAGGAAGAGCAGTGATAATGTAGTCACAAACTGAAGTGCAAGGAAAGAGATGAGGCTCTGGTGGCTGCCATTGGACTACTGCAGGGATGCAGGAGACACATTTCACTGCTTCCTATGCCCTGCTATGTGAGGTGAGCACCTAAATTCAAAATGCAACATTAGATGATATCTCACTTTACCAAAAGCTAAATTTCATGTAAAATGAAAAAGAATAGCATTAGTAGATGTGGCCAATTCCACCTTAACAATGAAAAAACAAAACAAAACATCAGGAACTTGGGGAAGCCAGAATGGGGTTATCTGAGGCAAGAAGGAAAAGCAGAGAAAACAGTTGTAGGCCTTGTGCATATCTCAATGGAGATATAATAAAAGTGCCTCAGACCACAATTATTTACTTGTGGGTGATTGGGTACAATTCCTCCCCATGCCCACCTCCACCCCCAATAGATCCTAATTCCAAGTCAAAATGCATAGGATTATGCTGTTGATTTGGCAAAAATTGTATTGATTTCAATGGCCATATGGAAGTGGCACAGTGACCACACTTCCTCTCTGGTAGGTTCACCTCCCAGAACAGGAGGGTCACCTCTTCAAGACCACTTGAGTAAAACTCCCCACTCCTTTCCTAGGAAGGTGGGCAGATCCCAACTCACTCCTGGCAGCATTAAGGATGGAGCTACAGTGAGCATAATGTAATGCACTGCTGTCTGTTCTTCCTTTCAACTGGATGAGCTAATCTCACTTCATCCTCTTTCACGGTTGTCAGCTGTTTTCAGGCAGTTGGGCAGCAATAAGGTGAGGGAGAGCCAAGTTAATCTGGAACTGTTGTTTCACATTCCCAGAAAGCCTCTTGTCATGGGGGGGTGGAGGAGGGGGAGGAGCTATTCATCAATGCCAGCTGGGGATAGTCCCCCCTTACACTGCACGGTCCTACCCTCCACCCCTACACAATGGCTTTCTTCATGCATGGCTTAGGTCAGTGGTTCCCAACCTTCCTAATGCCGTGACCCTTTTAATACAGTCCTTCATGTGGTGGTGACCCCTTGCCCTGTTTGGAAGAGGTCACAAGCCCGCTTTGGCAGGCCACTGGCGCAGGTGCCATAGAAAACTTCCCTCTACAGGCAACCGCAGCCTCCAGTGCCATTGACTGACATCCCCTCCAACCTATCAAGCTGTAACTCAAACTTTTCCCTCCTTCCTTCCCTGCTCCTCCAGACCCAAGCCATTTGTGGCTTTTTCTTCACTGGCTCATGGTGACCCCTGTGAAATGGTCATTCGACACCCCCCCCAGGGGTTCCAACCCCCAAGCTGGGAACCACTGGCTTAGGAGAAGACAACATTTTGCCAAATTAAGCAATAGCGGATATTTTGATATAAGGATGAGAGCAATGCTGAGCAGGATAACTAATAAACAAAAGGCGGTTACTTCATGTCCTTCTTTGTTCTGTGACTAGTTTTGTGCCGAGACAGCGTTGGTCGCCATCACGTGGTTTTGTCCCTGTTTAGTCCCTGTTTCCATTTTCTCGCGGTCATGATAACTTGTCTCGTGACTAGGCATGGGCACGACTTGGCGAAATTCTCGTTTCCGTTTCCATTTCTCGTTTCCGTTACGTAACGGAAACGGTAATGACAATTACTCCGCCAGAACTCGAACTCGAACCGACTAAAGAAAAATTGGGTCTGATTTGTTGTTGTTGTTCCTGGGATCGCAGCGATTGCGCGATGCCAAGCGGCACAGGAAAAAAGTTTTAAAAATAAAAAAACCCCGATAACCGACCAAAAATGAGGCGAAAATATGCCTGCCTGAGGGCACCTACCAGAGGGGTGGTTTCGGGGGGGGGGTCCCCCGGCCTCCCCCCTCCTCTCCTGGGCTGCGCAAAATGCGCATCCTCGTCGAGTCGCACTCGCCACGCCAACTCGCCAAGCGGCGCGGCACAGAAAAAAAGTTTTAAAAATAAAAAAAAAAAAACCGATTCCCGGCCTGGCCAAAAAAGCAGGCGAAAATATGCCTGCCTCAGTGAGGGCACCTACCAGAAGGGTGGTTTCTGGGGGGGGGGTCCCCCGGCCTCCCCCCTCTCCTGTCCTGGGCTGCTCTTGTGGGGGGCATCCTCGTCATCTCGCCGAGTCGCCATTCCATGCGGTGCGGGCGGGGGATCCAAAATGGGGCGACCGCAATATTTATTTTGAAATTGCGGGGTCCAAAAACACACCAAAGCACCACAGAAACATGTGAAAATAGCTATGTTAAAACTGCCTGGATTTTTTCAGTAGTAGCAGTGGGTTTTTCTTGCAACAAAACGTCTCCATTTATTTTATTTTATTTTATTTTATTTTATTTTTATTTTTATTTTTTTACACCTGCGCAATGATGGGCTGGCCATGGGAGTGGACCATGCAAATTTTTGGAACCATTCCACCAATTGCATGGCCACTTGGCCAGGTTTTGACCGAGACTTCTGGGATGTGCCAGTCGGGCATAAAAAGCCACTAACCCTAGCCCGAACCCGAACCTGAACCCTAACCCTAACCCATACGCCAGTACACTGTCCTTCTTAGTGGGTCAGAGAGGCACCCAGAGGTGCACCCCAGTTACTCACCCTAACCTTACCAGTAACCCTAAGCCTAGCCCTTGCACTAACCCCTAACCAGTTAGCCAGATGTGTACTTGCATTGCACTACAGCAGGGGTGGCGAACACGTGGCTCGTGAGCCGCATGCGGCTCCCGGCCAAAATAAATGCGGCTCTTTGCGTTTCCCAACAAGCGGGGGGGGGAGGAGTAGATCAAGCCCTGGCTGAGACCACCCCCTCCCCCTGCACCTGAGGGTCCTGCTGTGGGGGGGGGCGCTGGCCTTGCTGCGCTCTGGCCCGTCTCTTTTTGACAGGCCGCCTACCAGCTGGCCTCTGTGATCGGAGCCCTGATAAGGGCTTGGGCAGGAGGAGCGGCTTCAGCGGGGGAGCAGCCTGGGAGGAGGAGGCGGTGGCGGCGGCTTCTTTCTGGAGGCCCCACCTTCCTCCCCAGCCGAGGATCGGGGCCTTGCCCAGCGAGGCCAGCAGCGGCAGCGGCGTCGGCGGACTGCTCGTGACCGGCAGCAGCAGCGGTGAGGCTTGCGCCTTGCTGCGCTCTGGCCGGTCTCTTTTTGACAGGCCGCCTACCAGTTGGCCTCTGTGATCGGAGCAAAGGAGGAGGAGGAGGGCTGAGGAGGATCATAGGCGAGGTGTGTATGTATCTCTCTCTCTCTCTCTCGGGGTGGTGGTGGTGGTGGTTGCAGCGGTGGCAGCGGGAAAGGTGGCTTCTTGGCGGGGGCGGATGGTGCCGGCTGCGCGTGTGGCGCGCAGAGTGATCCCGCCGCGAGTTTGTGCAAAGGAGGAGGAGGAAGGCTGAGAAGGAGCATGGTGAGCTCTCTCTCTCTCTCTCGTGTGTGTGTGTGTGTCTCCCTCTCTCTCTCTCTCTCTCTGTCTCTGTCTCTGTCTCTCTCTCTCTCTCTCTCTCTGGGAGGGGCAGGGTTCTTTTTAATTGTGTGACACTCCAACAAGGTAACAAAAACACCTGACTGAGCACGTTATATTATGTGTTTAATATATTATTGTTAAAATTATATGTTTTGTGTGAGTGTTTGTCTGTTTTGGCAGGTCACTGCTCTCTCTGACTCTCACAGTTTAAAAATTTGGCTCTTTGGGTCTCTGTCTCTGTCTTCTTCTTAGTCACAGGGCTGTCCTCTTTCACTCTCGAGCCCAAGGAAGGGGCACCCGAAAGGGTGCCTCCTTTGCAACTTAATGGTATGGATATCCATTTGGCTATGCATGCCATTTTGTAGCGGGCCAGAGGAGGCACCCACTCCAGAGAGGTGCCTCCAGGAGCCCGCTTTCCCTTCATGGCGGGCCAGAGGAGGCACCCACCCCAGAGAGGTGCCTCCAGGAGCAAAAAAACAGTACTAACGACAGACGAAAAAAACTGACTCCAACAAGGTAACAAAAACACCTGACTGACAACTCGCATCTCTGTTATATTATCTTGTTTTGTTTAATTCTGAATTTGTTTTGCTTTTTTATTTTAATATTGTTAAAACTTTTTCAATATTTCTTTTTGTCTTCCAGTGTTTGTCAATGTTTTTCAGTGCTTTTCTTTAATAAACATTTGCGCTGCATGGTGTTTCCCATAGGGAAACTAATGTTGAATGCCACTTCAGCCACTGACCACTAGGTGGACATTGGTTGTTGTGTGACAGTTGTTACCACATGGTCCCTTGTCTCAGAACAGGAACCGGGAACAAACCATGACAAGAGAATACCCCAATCCAGTGCCAGGTACAGTATTGTCACGCTCTGATCCCGCTTTGGGGGCGTGGTTGAGACAAATTTCAGCTGTTGCACAATGGACGTGAAGTCAGATTTTTTTGTACCAGTCCGAAGCGCAACACTTGCAGAGACAAAACGGACATGAAGTAACCAACAAAAAAACATTGCACAGATCTGAATGTCAACCAGCTGCCGTCGTTGCAAGACAGGAAAACTCTTCCATACATCTCAAACAACAACAACAACAACAACAACAATCCTCTTCGTGTAGCATGCCATCAGCAGGAGAGGCGCAAGGAGCTAAGTGTACTATGTTAGAAACTAGAAATGTCCTTAAAGAAGTATATGCAGATTGTCTGAGCCATGAGAGAAGAAAGCCAAGTGATAATCCAAGGTTATCATATCTGGAAGGAATGACTTCCTACTTCCTCCAATGATGGCATGAACATCCCAGAAAATCCTGCTCTAAGATCCTGTACAAATTCTTTCCTTCTCTTCTTTGCCTCTATAAAAGTCCATCCTACCTAGTGAAGCATAAGCAAAGGTGGAGGTTCCTATGCACATAACTCAAGACTGGGGAAGGGTTTGGGATACCTCCAATGCCATCTTGAGTGTTTACAGTGTAAAGGCTGCTAACAGAGTGGTGTTAATGATTCAGAAACAGCAGGGGTACCTCTTGTTAATTCAGAGGGTTTCCCAGCCCAGCATGTTATAAATAAATGATCCTGACCACCACCTGTAGATGCTCAACTCTCCATTACTCTCTCACTGTGTGTGTGTGTGTGTGTGTGTGTGTGTGTGTGTGTGTGTGTGTGTGTGTGTGTGTGACAGAACACACATCACAGACTCTCTTCCCTTCTCGAGAAGTAAATGTAACACTATATTTACAAAACACTGGTTAGTACTCTGGAGAAAAATGCCTGTTCATTTCCTCAGCGACAAGCTCAAGATGTACCAAAACTTCTACAGAATGTCACAACTAGATCAAATCGCAGCTTCGTGAGCAATTTGGTTTATAAAACCCACAACCTCCGAGTATCCTCCCTCCTCCTACTCCATCAAGAGAAGCATTCACAGTGAAAAAACAAGATTCATTTGTCACTACACCCACAGATTCTAGACAGAGACCCACAAAGGAGTGAATGGGTGCATCAGGCTTCTGCCCTCCAAAAAGCCTTGCTGGATGCTTAGAATAGCCCATTCCTGCCTTAAAAGTTTGTGATTAATGAGCATATTGCTAGTAAAATGGTGTGTTTCCTATATGGGCCAACGATTGATTTTTATGCCTCTGAGAGGTATGTATATTCCTGGAAGGAAGATGTTGAATAAATGTAACCGTAAAAAGGCTAGTCAATGGCCGGCACTTATGCAAGGTTAAATCTATCTTTCTGTCTGTCTTTCTTCTTCACTGCTGATTTATCAATCTCTCTTCCTAAATGTGTAGACTGGCATAATCAAATCTCAATTGGCAGCTCCAGGGCTGATAGACCGACACAGAATTGGGGTTTTCTCATCCCGATTCACTTCCACCGAACAGCCGCCGAAATGTCAGCAACATGGTGGTAGGTGTGAGCTTGCCGATCCTTCTGCTGGTTGGCAGGCATCAGCACACACAAGCCCCTGAACGTAGGCTTCCCTGTTTCACAGGCAGAAATGATGACACCCCCAGGGGGAAGGCCCAGGCAGTGGCATCACCTTCCGGCTTCCTCTGGTTCCCCTTCGTGTCAGCCGTGTTGGCAGCAGGTCTCGAACACTTAAAGAGTTGCGGATAAGGAGACAATTCCTTTGGGACATCTGGAAGGCAATTCTGTCAATCAAGAAGTGGCAATAGAGAAGTTGGCCCTGAGAAGGATTCCCAGAAGGCTTGAAAAGCTTACAGCAGCGTATGATTCCTGGCTGCACTCATTCATTTCTTTCTCTCCTTTTAGCCCTTGGGTGCTACTTCAAGGGTTCTTCCACAACAGGGGGTTTGCCATAGCCCGTCCTTACAACCTCACACCCACCCCTCGGCTTGCTTACAAGCACTGCACAGGTAGCAAGAGAACATTCTTGGTTTTCAAGTGGTTTATGAAAACCATGGGTGTATTCAAAGCCATGGTTGCCTAGGTTCACCCATTTATGAATGGATGCATCGGTTTCTAATGACTAGGGTTTTCCCAAAAACATCCAGCTACATCAAAAGCTGCACTTTTTTTGAGTTGCCCATGAAAGTTCGGTGAGAGTGAAGGCCATCTCACCAAGTGACACCCCAAATAACTACTCTTCAGCTGAAGCCAAAACAACTTCTTTTGGCATTCCGCTTGGGGTTTCGTTGAGGGGGAACATGGTGCCTGCTGCAACAGTGAAGAAAGAAAAGGGAGGAGATGTGGTAGTGCCACTGAACCACCCAACCTTGGAAAGAGGCTAAACAGGACTGGACACCAGAGATCAAGTGCAAAGACATTCCCACTATAGGTTATAAGGAAGCTGCAAAGCCCTGCCTCGTAAACAGATAAAGGCGCAAAACTGTTTAACTTTTTCAGCTGGTGTGGATCCAGACAACTTATTTCTACAGCATTTCTTCATTTAGCACAGGATTAAAATAAACAAACAAACAAATAAATAAAAAAAACAAGACTAAAAAAAACAGAAAAGGGGGAACATTCTTTTGCTACTGCCTACCATTTCAGGATGGTTTATTGTACCTGATTGATTTATAATTTATATTGCATGCTTCCCTGGGAGGAAGAAGAAGAAAAGGAGCGGAGGGGGAGGTATAACAACCACAATGGTTGTACCTTTGAGTGTCTGCACAACTTTTCCCTACTATCCACACCACTGATTAGAGATGGGCATGAATCAAAAAATGACATTTTGTTTGTCGTTTGTTGGGTCCGTTTCTGGTTTTCGTGAATTTTTGCAAAAAAATTGTTTTCGTTTTCATTTTTCGCTACGTTTTTTACCATTTATTTTTTTTTCAAAAATTGATGATTTATTGATATTTTACTCTCAACTATTCTAAATTGTTTTATTCTTTGTTACCATTTATTTCATTTTAAATAAATAAATAAATATATTTTTGTAGCATTTAAAGCAGTTCACTGTATTGCAGTAACGAAAAGGAAATGCACGACAAAATTTCCAGTGTTTCTGTTCGTTTCGTTTCATTTTGGAGACAAAATTTGTTTGTCATTTCGTTGCATAACAAAATGAAAAAACAAAAATGGAAATAAAAATGTTCATTTCGTTCCCATCTCTACCACTGACTATGTGTATAGAGAACGCCTCAATTGAGGCTACTGCACATATCACATAAGGAATAAATGCAGCAGTTTTCATCATGTAGACAGGTGCTTTCCTGCCTGTCCTGCTCACCATAGACCTTTCAAATGCCAAATGGAGGGGAAGCAACAGAATAACAGCTTTCTAAATGTTTCAATTAGCCACTGCTAAATTTAGGGAAGGTTGTATAGAATAGGACGGCTGATCTTTTAGAACTGCTTCTACCCTTTCCATGAGCTAATCGTCTCATGGAAATGCTCTCTCATTAGAAGGAAAACTTGCTCACAAATACAGGCACACAAAATGATCAATTAAAAGGCTCTAAAAATAGCCCTGCGCTTCATCAACTCATTATGAGTCATGAATAAACAAATGCGGCTGGATAATTCATCTGCATGAAACTGCCCTCTCTGTCCTCCAGCCCCCCAGCCAAGCCAGGAAGGAAGAGCTTAAGCCAACATAGGAGCAGATTGTGTGCAATGCCATACATAGCAAAACTAATGCACGAGAGGCAGATTTTTCCTCCTCCACCACCACCACGCGCATCCTCCCATTCAAGTTCTGACTCTGTGCTTGCCTTATTGATGAGAATGCGGTGTCCCTGAAGGCTCGCTTTACATTGACTGTTGACCAACAAGAGGTGGCTGGGATGGAGAGTGGAAAAGGAAGACAGACACAGAGTGCAAGTGAGAGAGAGAGGCAAGTCCCCAAAAGGACCTGTACAAGAGAGAGATCCTGTTGCAGTCTTCTTATTCTGCCTGACACGGTAAGGCCATAACCGTGTCCTTGCTGATCTTTTATTCAGCACTACTCTCTATCAGTCAAGGTGACAATGAGTGCATGCAGCTGAGGGGCTGGTGTGTTCTGTCACCTGTACAGCTTTGGTCAAGGAGCTCAATCCCAGAGCACCCCCCGGAAGGAGAGAACAATAAACCACTTCTAAGTACAGTGGACCCTTGTATAAAAAATGGTTTGTATAACAAACAAAAATTGTACAACATAAAAAATTCCAGAGAGAGGGGAAATTTGCTTAACATAATTGCCTATGGGGTGAATCTGTACAACATAGAAATGGGATCACTCTGTTTTCAGTGCATTCCTATGGGAAATTTGTATAAAGGAAAATTTGCTTAACAGAATTTCATTTGGAACGAATTACAGTGGAACCTTGACTTACGTCATTAATCCGTTCCAGAGGTCTAGACATAAGTCAAACATGACTTAAGTCAAACAAACTTTTCCCATAGAAAGTAATGGGAAAGTGGATTAATCTGTTCCAGAGGATGAAAAAGACCCCGAAAACAGCAATTTAACACAAATTTGACTGGGATAGGAGGTTCCTTCTGGGGATGTAAATGAAATGTCTCTTCAAAGAGAGGAGGAGGCAGTGGAATTACGGTCCACAAGTTATATGCCTCTACTTTTTAATGTTCATAGCAACAATGTCTAACATTTAAGTTTTACTGATTTTTAACCTGACGTTCCAAGTTCTGAACAACTCTATGCTTACCATTAGAGTCCCACAACTGTACAGCTCCCCAACTAAAATGCTTCCATTGTGGACCAGACCTCTGCAGCCAGATTTTTTACAAGACTGAGCCGACTGTCTAACCAGCGAGGCCAGCCCTGAGCTCCCGGCCCTTCTTCTCCTCCGGCGGCAGCGGCAGCTTCAGTGAGGCTGAGGACCAGCTCCAGGTGCTCGGAGCTGGCCTCGCTGAAGCCACCGCTGCCAGAGGAGAGGAAGAAGGCAGGAGCAGTTTGGAGGCGGCAGCCGCGATGCTGGGTCCTGGCTGCAGCCCGATTCCAGTGCCTTGCGCCAGGGCTCCAAGCTGTAAGTCAAAGCCTGCGACTCAAGTCAAACAGGCCCCTTCTTGCTGTAAGTCAAATATGCTGCAAGTCAAGCAGCATGTAAGTCAAGGTTTCACTGTAATTCCTTTATGCAAGTTACCACTGTACGTGGTACCAAGAAGCCCCTGATAAGCTTGTCTGAAGTCAGAATCAATTTGACAGCACATAACGATTAATTACCATCTCCTTTCACCTTTTCTCCTGTCCATACGAGGCTGAAAGCTTTCTGGACATGTGCCATATCTTCTGCACAAGAACCACCTTGCCGAATTAGGCTGAAAGTCCACCTTATCCACCTCCTCACCTCTCCCACTGGCCTATTAAATGCAGTACAAAGGCACTCCTGTTCATTCATCCCCAGTGCATGACAACCAGAGGAGTCTGAACTACTTCTGAATGTGGGAGGTCCCATTTAATTCTGATACCACCTTTTTGATCCAGGTACACATGGCTTGTGTGAATGAGATGGGAGAACCTCAGCTTTCATTTAAGTTCCCCCAGTGCATCAGAGGCTTCAAAGCTTTCAGGCGTATATAAAGGGGCATCTCCCATTATTACTCTGCCTTCCAAACCAATTAAACCTAAAACTGTCATACCAACCTCCGAGCACTGAGGCTATTCCTGCAGCCTTGTCATCAGCCACGAGCACCCGGAGAGAAGGGAGGAGGCTGAGTTTGATCATGGTAGTTTGCAAGTGGGATGTAACAGGTTGTCTCAGAATTCCTCATTCTTTATGACTTGAGTTTCTCCATGCTGAGATCCCCCAATGAGATTTTGTCTTGCATCAACAGGATTGCCTGACTTCCTGTGAAAATGAAAAAATGGTTTCATTCTCCTCCCCTTTCCCCCCTCCCTGGCTGCTCTGCCCATCGCTGTGCATAAGAAACTGCCAAATTCATGCAGCTGAATGCCCCTTCCCATGCCATCCTGTAGGGAATTGCAACAGCTGTGTTGCTGGGTGTTCCTTCTTTCCTTTCCAGGTGACTCCTGTGGAGGGAAGATGCTGTTCTGCTCATTCTAATGATCACAAAACATCCCACAAACCCTGTGAGAATCCCCATGCACTGGGGCATCATCACTGTCAGGATCCCCCAGGTATGCTCTGAGGTCACAAGTACTTGGCCTGCTTGCAGCCAATGGAGTCTGGATAAAAACCCAATTTGTGGACGGCCGATTCGGAAATATACAGGAGCCGAAAACGCTGCGGCATGACAGCAGCTTTGTAATGTCTGTAACCTGTCTGCCAAATGCATTGGCCTGGTGTCACAGGAAGCTTTCGTGCCAGTGCTGGTGGCTGCCAGGTATGCACAAGGGAGCCATATTTTTCAGTTAGCCCTTATGGTGTCAGAACATTAGCTCTCTTTTCATGCCAGTTACCTGTTCCAGTTTTCCCTGCGCAAAGGGCAGAGGAAGCAAACAGGTAAAAGGGATATTCAGTCTCCTTAGTGTCCTCAAGCAGGACACAACCCTTCCTCCCTAGTTAACAGACTGCAGGGAGTCCACCCTGTGCTTCTGAGGGCACTCTGAGACTGCAGGTCTTGCTCAAGGTTACATAGAATGGCTAAACATTGTGTGGGCCCAGTGGGGAATCGAACTCTTAACCTCTGCATCTGCAGCCAGACACCTAAGCCACTGAGCTATCCAGCCAGCTTACTAAGTTTCAAGTCATATGGATATCTGTATCCAACATTTTTCTTTTCTTTTGGAGAACATCTGCATTACTAATGCTGGAATGGTAGGGTACAACAGCAGGAAAGATGGCCATGGTTTGAAACTGTGATGGGGGAAAATACAGTTCTTAAGATGTAACCAGACTGCAGCTCCTTGCACTGCTGATGATCCTTCCTGGTATTGACTGGCACTGCAGTCAACCCACGTCCTTCCTGGCACTGCAGTCGACCCACTATCCATCTCAAAGGAAAGGCTGCTACAGACATGGGCACAGAGGGGAACGAGGTATAAAAATGAGAGGGTGCTTGGGAGGATAGCAGGAGACTGTTCTTTCCTCAGGAAGCCTGAGTTGAAAGTAAGAACTGACCACTGGTGGCAACAGTTCTCCAAACGCCCTGTAACAGAGGGATGCAGGCATGAGATGGCTTCTCTCCACTGGAAGAAAAGACGTGCAAAGCTCAGGAGAAGGACCAAATCGAAGAAGAATCGAAACAGTGAAGGCCATCAACCAGATGCCTGAGCTTGCTTTTTCAGTCTCCCGACTTTCCATGTGCCCCAGAGCCAAGCCTTCCAGAACCAATCTGCAGTGTTAGCCACCTTAGCTCTTCAAGTCAGCAGGAGACATTCATTTCCATCACTACCTCAACTCATTTCTCTGCCTGAGCCTCTGGGGCTAGGAGGAGGCAAAGGGGGAAACTTTTGATAATGATCATCTATCACTGTCTGGCTAGGGTGGTCACTAAGCCCTTCGTCCAGGCAGGAACTCAAGGTTAAAGGACAGACTGGCAGCTTTTACAGGTAGCTGCTTGCATAAAAGGCAATTAGTGAGTACAGCTAAAATTAGATCAATGACTTCCTGCTGTTAATGGTCGAAATCATCACAGCTTCGTTTCCCTGCCTCCTCCTTATCCCCCCTGTGCAAGGACCTTGGCATTCTTGGAAATGATTTATGAGGCAAAAAAGTGTCATGCACATGCAAAATAAGCTACTGTTTGGGGAACTTAGACCAAATACCAGCTGGCACTTCTTACAGAAGATCCTACGTAAACATCTGCACTTTGATTGCAGTGGAATACTGTCTCGTACCAGTCAACATTTTAGTAATCCCAATGGTACCCTTACGGCTGTTCCCCTGACCTACGTTGAAAGTCGACATCATAACACAAGCGCAGCTGGTTCCCACTGTGATGCTCAATGGCCAAGGGATTGGACTGCATAGACTGGGGCTCTGGATTTGAACTCTGCCACAGGAACTGGCCTAGATGCCCTCAGCACATCCGATCTTGCCTGATTTTGGAAGCTAAGCAGGGTCGGCCCTGGTTAGTACTTGGATGGGAGACTACCAGGGAATACCAGGTGCTGTAGGCACCTGGAATAGGAACTGGCAAACCACTCCAGTATTCCTGCCAAGAAAACTACATGGACATGGGGTCACGAAGAGTCAGTCCTGACTGTAACAACGCAACACACACACGCACACATGGGAACTGTTCTAGGTACTGCTACATGTACTGTATAGTATACATTCCCAATACTGCACTAGGTAAAGCTATGTCCTCATCAAGCACAGCATGGCCTGCTCTGACTTAAAGGATAAGCAAAAAATTAACTGTGCTCACTTAGGAGACCAAAACAGAACGGAGGAGACAAGAATAGATAGATGAACCAAAATAAGAATAGATAAGATGAACCAAAATAAAATAAGATAGATGAACCAAAATAAAATTATCCCTTGACATCTGCACTTCTCCAGAGAAAGAGTACAAACTGAAATGTATGTAACACAGATTTATTCTGAACTGCAAATTTCCTCCAGGATCTCAGGAACAGGCATTTCTTTAGTGCCTGCTCCTTTTGAAATATGATATTAGAATCAGACCAGGGGACCTCATCCATGGCAAAGCAGGTGCTCTGCCACTGCGAGACAGCCTCTCCTTGAAAAATATATGGGCCAGTTTTGATCACGTCAGTTATGGCTTCTTCATCTGCAACCCAGAACTGGCAGTACATCTCACGGGATTCTTGTGAACGTGTCTGAGGTTTTTAAACGCGTTTGGGCCACTTCAAATGTAAATGAAACAATGGACAATGACAATTAACCAAGATAAATAATATATGGACAGTAAGGCAATACAACGTGCCAGATTTCATCCAATGAATATTAAAACAGAAAATATTTTGTGATTCATTAAGTTAAATTGCAAAACGTATGCACAATATATTATTAACTAGTTTCTGCATCTCTGCAGAAACAACAAGGCTTTTAAAAAAACAAGGCTGCGTTTGTACAACACTCTTGTTTCTCAAAATGTTACTATGTGGAAATTTTAAACAAAGATGGGTGTGTGCACACACACACAACAATCTTTAACTTTTTTGAATTAAGTCAGAATGCACACAGATACACGTTGGCAGATTTTAAACACAAAGCAGAGGATAGGAGGCCAGCAGATTGGTGTTAGAAATTTTGGCTGTCTCATTTTCAGACTTTGGGCGCTTTTACACAACCCCTAAAATCTGAGGCAAAGGGGTCCCAGATCCGGAGCTTAAAAATCTTTTCCCACCAGCTCCGGGCTTTTAAAAAAAAATTAAGTACGACCACGCCCACCTAAGCGCATCCCAGCGCACTTTTCAAGTACCTGGTCCCCGGAGCTGAAAATTTTCTGATGCGGATGTAAAGCAGTGAGTGCCGGGCTCTCCTCGCCTTGTGTTTGTTTTTTTGTCCCCACCGCCCCTTTAAGAGACAGGAATCATGACGACAGGGCTGGGGGCGGCTTCCACCAGCAGATGGAGGTGAGCCTGCATTCTTTTCTCCTTTTTTCTCCCTCCCATCAGGCAGACAGGAGCAAGGGAGTGTGGGGGGGTGGGAACGCAGAAAGAGCGACAAACCCCCAAGATCTCTGGTCCGAATTTAAGACAAAGGGCCAAGATCAGTCAACCTCGAGCCATTAACAGATTTAGCTTCCCTGCCTCTCAACACACAGGCTCCTGATCAGTACAGATCTGCAATTTAATAAATCAAAGGCACGCCACATTTGCTGGGCTGGTTTTCTCAGAGCACCTGCATAGGGTTCATAGCACAATCTTTTCAATCAACAAGTGCATTTGGAAATGGTACATCTAATTTTTATAGGAAGCTTCTTCAAGCTTCTGTTTACTCCATAGCAAGGGAAAGATGGTTGGCACAAGGCCTCTCATTACTGTGACTTCTTATCTCCCAGCACTGAAATTTGGCACTGAGAATAATTCCACACTTGAGTTTGGATTCCTCAGAAGAGACAGCCTGTGTGGCCTTGGGTAAGTGGCATAGTCCCAGGGCACTCCAAAGAAGAAGGAATGGCAAATTACTGTTGAGTTCTTCTCTACCTAGGCAACCCTCAAAACCCTCTTGGTCCTCCAAACCTCTGGTTAGTATCTTTTCTTCTTTTCCGCATTGTCTGTGTTTTTAAAAATCGGACACTCCAAGGTCAGTAAAGTGCTGCTGCTGCTACTACTGCTGGTGCTACCCAATGGAAGCACGATGGAACCTGCTGAGATGAGGCACCTGAACCTGTGCCTGTTACAAAAAAGGATGCAGTGAATAACTGTCAAATTTTAGATGGCACATTCATCATCATCATCATCATCATCATCATCATCATCATCATCATCATCATCATCATCATTTATTATTATTATTATTATTATTATTATTATTATTATTATTATTATTATTATTATTATTATTATTATTATTAGCCCCATGCTGAAATATTGATCTTGATCTTGGTATGTTTTTCAGTTCACAGTTCTTCAGACAGTCCTGTTATCACTGACTTTGTGAGAGTCCCATCTTTCCCTATGAAAAAAGTGACATGTTTAAATCTTATTGTAGAAATTAAAAGAGATCTCACTTAGTAAATGGAATAATGGCTGAAAATGTATTTGTGGCTCTGCTATACCTCAATTTAAAGTTAGGCCTACCCAATCCGCCCTGCTGAACCCAGATGACAATTAGAAATAAGGAACTAGTGTCCAACCTTTAGCTTTTCACCACCCGAAATCACATACCTGCCCTTCCAAGAGACTACCTGACAGCAATGAGCCCCATATGGTCTAATGCCTTCTGTATGGTCAGGACAAGGTTATGCACAGTGTACTTTGCCAGCCATAAGCAACGCAGGTGGCTTATATGTATATAAAGTGCTGGAGTTCTGCAGATGGCAATATACCACCTGCCACCTTCAGTTATAGTTGATAGTCACATATACAGGATAGTGTCTGGTTCTAGATGGTATCAGTTCCCAATTGGACCAGGTTTCTGGTCAAATACAGCCCAAGATATTCTCCACAGCAAAAATCAGTAGTCAAGACTAAGGAACAGAGGTTTTATGTTTCATCCTGGCCATTTATAATATGGTTCCCTATGCACCTGTCTGCTGGGAACCTTTGGCACTCCAGATGTTTTGGACCACAATTCCCACACAGTCCTTTGTCATTGGCAATCTAGGCTCGGAATTCTGAGAGTTGTGGTCCAAAACATCTGGAGTATCAAAGGTTTGCTACCACTAGGACTTGGAGAACCTGTGTTCAAATCACTGCTTCACAATGGAAATGTATTGGGGTGGGTATGACACTGGCAAAACCTCACCTTAAATAGCTCCTGTGCCTTGAAAACCGTATTAGGGTGGCCATAATTGGGATATTATTTTGCAGCCTATAATAACAATATTTTTATTTTATTTTATTTAAAACATATCCATCCTGCTTTTCTCCCAAAAAGTACCCAAGGTGGCTCTAATATGAGATGACAATGTGTTCTATTCAGTCTGTATCATTCTGTATGTCTAAGCACCTTCTAATGTGGCATTCTACTTTATAATAACTAAAATTACACACCCATACCTCCAAGAATATTTCCTCATTGGGGTTGTACTGAGTGCTATCTGGAGGAACATCCTGTAGCCAAAGGCTCTGGGTTCAAAGTGCTGGATGGCACTGTCAAACATGGTGCACTTTGCCAACAGAGCTAGTAACTTGTATGTGATATGCAGTATGGCGTAGTGCATGCATGTCCAAACTTCAGCCCTCCAGATGTTTTGGACCACAACTCCCATAGTCATAAGAACATAAGAACATAAGAAGAGCCATGCTGGATCAGGCCAAAGGCCAATCTAGTCCAGCTTCCTGTATCTCACAGCGGCCCCACCAGATGCGTTTGGGAGCGCATGAGACTAGATATCTGTCTCCTGATACCACTCCCCTGCATCTGGCCCTTGAAGTACCCTGGTTTAAAGCCTAGAGATTACACATCTCCATCATGGTTTGTAACCCGTGATGGACTTTTCCTCTAGGAATCTGTCCAATCCCCTTTTGAAGGCATCCAGGCCAGATGCCATCACCACATCCTGTGGCAGGGAGTTCCATAGACTTACAACGCGCTGGGTGAAAAAATATTTTCTTTTGTCAGTTCTTACTCTCCCAGCACTCAATTTGAGTGTATGTCCCCTAGTTCTGGTATTTTGAGAGAGGGAGAAGAGCTTCCCTCTATCCACTTTACTCATACCCTGCATTATTTTGTATGTCTCAATCATATCCCCCTCAAGCGCCTTTTTTTCCAGACTAAAGAGGCCCAATTGTTTTAGCCTTTCTTCATAAGGGAGGTGCCCCAGCCCAGTAATCATTTTAGTCGCTCTCTTCTGCACCTTTTCCAGTTCCACTATGTCTTTCTTGAGATGCGGTGACCAGAATTGTACACAATACTCCAGGTGGGGCCTTACTATTGTTTTGTATAACGGCATTATAATGTTGGCTGTTTTATTTTCAATCCCCTTTTTGATAATCCCTAGCATGGAATTGGCCTTCTTCACTGCTGCCACACATTGGGGAGACACCTGTGGGGAGACACACATTGGGGAGCTAGCTGTCCACCAACACACCAAGATCTCTTTCCTGATCCGTCACGGATAACTCAGAGCCCATGAGTTGATAGATGAAGTTTGGATTTTTTGCCCCAATATGCATTACTTTACATTTGGTTACATTAAAACGCATTTGCCATTTCTCAGCCCACTCCCCCAGTTTGGAGAGATCCTTCTGGAGCTCTTCACAATCTTCTCTGGTTTTTACCACACGGAAAAGTTTTGTGTCATCTGCAAACTTGGCCACCTCACTGTTTATCCCTGTCTCCAGGTCATTTATGAACAGATTGAAAAGCACCGGTCCCAGGACCGAGCCCTGGGGCACACCGCTTTTTACTTCTCTCCATTGTGAAAATTTCCCATTGACACCTACTCTTTGTTTCCGGGATCTCAGCCAGTTCTCAATCCATAAGAGGACCTGCCCTCTTATCCCCTGACTATGCAATTTTCTCAGCAGCCTTTGGTGAGGGACTGTGTCAAAAGCCTTTTGAAAATCCAGATAGACTATATCCACCGGTTCACCCAAATCCACGTGCCTGTTGACCTTTTCAAAAATTCTAAAAGGTTTGTAAGACAAGATTTACCCTTACAGAAGCCATGCTGATTTTCTCTCAGCAAGGTTTGTTCTTTTATGTGTTTTAAGATTTTCTCTTGGATGAGGCCTTCCACCATCTTCCCTGGGACAGATGTAAGGCTAACTGGCCTGTAGTTTCCTGGGTCCCCCCTCCTTCCTTTTTTAAAAATTGGTGTGACATCTGCTATCCTCCAGTCCTCCGGCACTGTGGCTGTTTGAAGAGACAAGTTGCATATTACCGTTAAGAGATCTGCAATTTCATTTCTCAGTTCCCTAATAACCCTTGGGTGGATGCCATCTGGGCCCGGTGACTTGTTAATCCTCAATTTATCAATTAGTCTAAAACCTCCTCTCTTTTAACCTGTATTTGATTTAATTCTTTAGTCAAGAGGGGCGGCTCAGGCAGCGGAATCCGCTCAAGGTCCTCTGTCGTGAAGACAGACGCAAAGAACTCGTTCAATTTCTCTGCAATGTCCAAGTCCTCCTTAACCTCCCCTTTTCCTCCCTCACCATCCAGAGGCCCAATTGGTTCTCTGGCAGGTTTTCTACTTCTAACATATTTAAAGAAGCTTTTATTATTACCTTTTATATTGCTAGCCATGCGTTCCTCAAAGTCTTTCTTTGCCTCCCTTATCATCTTTTTACATTTCTTTTGCCAGAGTTTGTGTTCCTTTTATTTTCCTCATTTGGGGAGGATTTCCATTTACAGAAGGACCTCTCCTTGTGCTTTAGAGCAACTCCACTCGTTAACCATGCCGGTGTCCTCTTGGACTTAAATGAGCTCTTCTTTCTTTGTGGTATGCACTTTTGTGCTGGGCCTCTATTATTGTTGTTTTAAACAGGCTCCATGCACTCTGAAGAGATTGGATTCTTCTAACCCTCCCCTTCAGTTTCTCTCTAACTAGTTTCCTCATCTGAGGGAAGTTTGCCCTTCGAAAATCAAGGGTTTTTATGTCTGATTTGGTTGACACTCTTCCTCCGACATGCATGGCAAAGGTAATTGCAGCATGGTCACTGTTCCCCAGAGGCTCAGTGACATTCACATCCCTGACGAGGTCCTGAGTATCACACAATATTAGATCTAGAGTTGCCTGTTCTCGGTGGGCTCCATGACAAGTTGCTCTAAGGCACAGTCATTCAGCAAGTCGAGAAACCCAGTTTCTCTTTCTTGCCCGGAGTTCGCATTGGCCCAGTCAATGTGGGGATAATTAAAGTCCCCACATTCCTTTGTCACTGGCAATCTAAACTTAGAATTCTGGGAGTTGTGGTCCAAACCATCAGGAGGGCTGAAGTTTGGACATGCCTGGTGTAGTGGATAGAGTAATGGACTCAAGTAGCCTAGGTTCAAATCCCCACTTGAGCATGGAAAGTTACTGGGGTGAATGTGGACTCCTTAAATATCCCACTCACCTTAAAAGCCCTATTAGGGTCACTATATAGTATGTCAGTTCTGACGTGAAGGTGCATAACAAAATATCCAATATGGGAGGCCACACCTTACAGGGTCCCATCCTTAAAATGCCAGTTCTTTCATTTCTAACAGCAAGGCATCTTGCTGGGGGCAGTTTCCAGATCACAGCAACACAGAACAGGGGGCAGCCCAAACGCAGCTGCAATGGCAGATGCACATAATATCTGAGCTGTTTCAGAGTTTTAAGCAGCGAAGGAATTGGAAACAATAATTAGTGATAGCATCATAATGAGGTGCAAGGCTTGGTGAATAAGAGCCAGATTGCTGAAACGAAGCAGGAAGGGGTCAGGCAGAAGTAAGGCTGTTTATAGTCAGTGCAGCAGAGAGAAGAGGAAAGAGAGAAAGTGTGGGGAGGGGAGGGGACAGAGACTGGTATTCAGCCCCTGTTGCCTCTATGAACAGCAATAAGACAGCAAGTCACCTCTCCCTGGTCTCTTGCAGCCCAGTCAAAATGAATGGCAGAAAAAATGAACATATTACATGCATGGATGCAGGCATGTGCACACAAATACATGCACTCTGACACCTAAGGGCAACCTAGAATGAAGAGACTTGCTACTTTACAATTTGTGTGCAAGGAATTTGAAGTGTGAAGATTTAATTCTTTAAAAAAACCACTCCAAGTTACGAATGTGAGATATTGTGCTTCTGTATTGATGCCCAATACTGCTGCACAATATCAGGCCTGAACTGCCAGCAGGAAAAAGGATGCCAAGGTTTACATAGGATAGGGCAGCCTGAATGTTAACCGTACCAATGGCAGCAATCAAGATGGTCTACACAGGACACCCTCTTCTGCTCACTATGATTCACAAAGTAATAGCAAGCAAGGGAAAATCCCAGAAACTGATTCCCTTTTTTATCAGTAGTTAACCAGTTATCATCCAAACACAAAGCAATTGTCATTTGCTACACAAATGAATGTGCATCAGTCATCAAGTTACTAGTCCTGAGGAAGAAGAACAGGAAGGATCTGATGGTGGATTAGGACTGGATTGCAAAACTAGAAACCTAATGAAGGAAAAGTTCAGATTATCCAGACCTGGAGCTGATTTTCCCTTTAAAGGTTTGTGTCAGGAGCCTACCCTCAGAAATCCCGGGAGAATGATTACTGAAAACACACATAAGTGGGACAAATACAATTGCTCTGTGCTTTCATAATGCTGAAATCCTGTTCCATGTACTGTATTAACAGCTTGTTAAAAAGTCACTGTTTTCCATCAATTTGAAAGGCCTCTTTTGAGAATCAGTATTTCATCCCATGCAGCTTGGATTCTTTCCAAATAAAAAAGTAGGAGGGGAGAACTATTCTCTTTCAAGTTTGGTACAGGATTTTCAATGCATTTGGAAAGTTCAAATACTTGTTTCTGCATGGGGTGGGAACAGTTTTACTTTTTAAAAGATTGTAACTCAAAAAAACCCCTATGTGGCACAGGCCAAGAACAGACATAATCGTTTTGTTTGGGCTACCCTCATTTTTAGAATTGTCCTGTAGAACATTGATGTGCACAACAACATTGCCCCATGAGCATGATCTCACAATTCATACCTGTTCCATATAATACACATCCCGTAACAGGTGTAAATTGTGGGACTATGCTGGCGGAAAGCAGCTGGGCCTGAGTCCTTGCAGCATGTCGGCCACATGGTGAAGGATGTGCATCTTCCCTTCCAGTGCGGCATTTGCCACAGCAAAGAGGCGAAGTTTAGCTATATTGTGAGGTGCTCTAAGTAGGCCGATGGGCAAAGAGAGGTGGGACTGAGGGGAAGAGGAGCCAGGGGGCTGGAGGAACAAAGGTCAGCCATCTGCTTCTCCTGCCCACACAGTGAGAAATCCATCACTTCTTGGTCTCTGCATGAGGGGATTGGGGGGGAAATGGCCTAAAAATATCCCACTGTTGAATTCAGCCTTATAGCGATTAGCAGGCTTAGACCCTTCCTCACCCCCTTGTTAACAGCTCTGTATTTTTGGCATTTAAAGAGATGGGCTGGCCCAGCATTCACCTCATCTGCCACTTCTGTTCTGGCTCCTCTTCTCAGAACCACAGCCAGGCAGGGCTTTGTGCCTGATCTAGTCTTTTGCCCAGATGCCAAGCGCTGTTCTCCAATTTTGGCCCTCTTCAGTGGTTCAGAAGCTCCGCTGATCCTCTCAATGTGCAATTTGGATTATGAGCATGTCCTCATGCCTCTGCCTCATCACACCTTCGTTCTGAAGAAATAAAGTCCTCTTGGTTTGGGGGGCTCATATTCAGTCTGCAGTCTGAGATTCATCCTAACATTGACATTAAAAAGACATTTATAAAATATCAGTCTGGCACCACAAATGCTTCTTTAGTACAAAACAGGATGGTAAAGCAGACATTTCCCCCCTGCCCCGCCCACTGCAAGAAAGATATTATTCAAAATACATCTCTTAACTGCACAAGTTGAGAAATCTCTCAGTCTCTCTAGCCAGAAAACTCAAAGACCATTTTGTATCATGGGGCACTGGGTTTCCAGTCAGTACAATGCTCAGATCTTAGTTCAAATCCCAGGTGAGCCACAGACGCAGCAGGTTGTCCACTGCTTTTTCAGTCTTTGCTTCCCCATCTAATACACAGAAGCAGCAAGCACTTGTCTACATTAAAACTGAGGTGACAGTAGAGGACACAAGAATAGTGGAGAATAAAGATGTCGAGGACTGTGTGCACTTAAGGAAGGAATAAGAAGTTGAGATTATGTAAAATTCATAACTCCTGAAAGCAGGTCTGACCAATTGTGGATGTTTAGCTTTTGAACAGATGCTTACGTAACTTTTAAATAGAAACTACACCTTCTTCCTCTCTTTTTTTCCTCTTGCTCATCATGAGGACTTTAAATATCCCTTTATTTCCGAGGGAGCAGGTGGTTTTTAGGTTGTAGACTGCATTTCACACTGCCACCCAGATTCTTTTATTTTCATTTACGATCATAAAGCGGATGTTGCAAGTGTCATATGTAAACAATGTAGACGAGCCTCCTCGTGGTGTGCCCTGGGCAATGTGGCCTGTCACGGCTCAATAGTTTACACATATCAGCTGCTCAAGCTCACAAGGATATCCCAGCGAGAAGAATCAGCATGAGCACCAGAAATTAAATACAAGCAATAATACTGTATTCTACTCTGCCATAAATAAATGAATACATAAATGAAGACTGCTTTTCAAATGGTGTTCTGATAAAAGCAAAACCATGGTTGAGATTCTGCTTAAATCATAAGTACTGTTTGATGCAAAGATCATGTACAACAACATTTACCTATAATTAACAATGAACTCAGCGGGATGTGCTGGTTAAATCTGAAGATTTTGTTAGATCTTGTATAATTTAATGAGAAGTTTTGCTCTACTTAACTAGAAGCATAAGGAATCCAAAAATTTAGATTTAGCAAGTTTGCTTGGCTCCTTGACAATAAGTAGAAGTGTGTGTGTGTGTGTGTGTGTGTGTGTGTGTGTGTGTGTGTGTGTGTGTGTGTGTGTGTGTGTGTGTGTGTGTGTGCACACACACACACACACACACACACACATTTTTAAAACATGTTACTTATTGTCAAGGATAAGTATCCTTTTATTTCCAAGCTCACCAAGAGATCCATCCTCAAAATCAGGATGAAATTATCTGAAATGCCATATACTCAACAACCCACTTTTTAGGCTGAGTGCATTTCGGTGCTCTTTAGATGTGATGGCAGTGGATTGAGAGAAATGCTGTTCCTTTAGTCTTTTCCCACCATGTTGCTGTTATTGCAAGCAATGGACTATGAGACACAGTTGCAAAAGGGAAGGAATGGCATGGTGGAGCCACACAATCAGGAGTGTTTAAACGTGAAGCAATGTCGTGCGATGGAGCCCTAGAGATGTTAGCCCCACACGGCTGCTGAAACATCTAGAAGGGAGGCATACGTAAAAGAATTCTGTTGAAATAGATATCATTTGCTTCCCAGCAGATGTGTTGAACAGTGGGAAGAAAATATCCTTATGCTAATCAAATGTTTATTTTCAGCGCTGACTTCAAATGAAGCAGAGAATAATCACAGATAGAGAGATCCAAACAGTAAATGTCACAGCTTGCCGTTACTCAGTCGCTCATTCTCCTCCTTCAATTCAGTGATTCTTCCCCTTTGTCTCTGTGAATGCCTTGGCCTTCCCCTCCCATCGCCCTCAGCAAACATGGCCAATGGTCAAGGGTCCAAGGAGCTGAAGATGATTCAGTCCTGTTGGTTAACTTCCGAGTTTGTTTGTTTGTTGTGACACAAAAGTTTTACAAACAGAAGCTGTGCAGGAGATTTTCTACCAGAAGTTGCCCTGGGTTTAGCACAACAGGCATCTAAAGCTGCTGATGTAAAGCCGTTGTACCACTTGCTTGGCATCACACATGATCTCAGCATTAGTCCCCTTCCTAAAATACAAACAGAGGGAAATGCCAATAGAAGGTAAGGCCGGGATAAATATGCCATCAAAGACCAGGCATCTCACGCCCAGAGGGGGCAGCTGTAGTAGAGCCCTGTCAGGAAAGAAATGCCTTTCTAGACGAGCCTTTGACTTGCTCTTTATTTTGTTTTCTTTTTCCAGGTGCATAGCATCACCTGCATCACACAAACTGGCATCATACAATACTTTTTTTTTTTTGGCCAAGTCAGCATATTGTTGGGAAGTCTGGAGAAGCATTTAAAAATCACAATGTGGCTGGGACACACGACCAAGGGCAGCCATGTCTCCTGAAGACTGGCTCACTGCCAACTCATGTGTGGCACTGGGGCTACAATGGCGGAAGCCTGCAGTGCATTCTGCTTTGCATTTTGATGCGCCATTTTTCGCCCGTGAATTGCTCAACCTCCTCCTGTTCAGGCATGCATCAGCCTTAATCATGATAGAGGTGCTAGCCAGAGAGAGAGAGAGAGAGAGAGAGAGAGAGAGAGAGAGAGAGAGAGAGAGAGAGAGAGATAAAGAAAGAAAGAAAGAAAGAAAGAAAGAAAGAAAGAAAGAAAGAAAGAAAGAAAGAAAGAAAGAAAGAAAGAAAGAAAGAAAGAAAGAAAGAAAGAAAGAAAGAAAGAAAGAAAGAAAGAAAGAAAGAAAGAAAGAAAGCCCAGTCTGTCTAGGAACTTTTTCTATATGAAACGGAAACCCCTTCCCTCCCATCACATTAAAATGGCAGGACTTACTACTGCAACACAGGAGGTGACCTGTGCCCAAAGTCAGGGGGGAAAGAACCACTTTGTCTCCTGCAGTGCTTTTTATTTGCATACAGGAGACAAAATGCAGCGAGGTGGCAGGAAAGAGGACACTATACCTGTTGCGACTAGCACAGAACAGATGGCTCATTTGGTGACAGGGAAACCCCTGGTTCTCAGCATCCAGTTACCAAATTCCCAAGCAAGGCAACTGCAGATCAAGTGTCACCCTAAGCATTCTGTGGGAGAGAGGGGAGAAAAGGGCCGGTATGCTTGCTATCGAAGGAACAGGTGGCTTGTGTCAGGATGTGGCGGCCAAGGCCTGCAAGAGAGAGACAAGGAAAGAATGCAAAGCACGAGAGGGATTTGACAAGGGGGAACGGAGCCAGTAATGGAACGGTGCTGGACACAGGACCGTGTGCTTCTGGGGCAGCCTATGGCTTCCTGGATGCCACTGCTATGCTCAGCCCATCTGCTCCGTCTCCAGCCCATCCCACCCAGGAAGTGCGCGGCTGCTACTGCTTCCCAAAAAGCAAGACTTGTGCAGGCTCCCAAACAGCCCCCAGCAATAATGAGAACGTTCATCGAGGATTAAATGGAAACAGCCTACGATACATCTCTCTTGCCAGCCTGCCCAATGCGAAACTGCCACTGGCTGTGATGGGGGATGACTCCATCCCCCCCCCCTCATTCCCACCGTACCCTCCAAAGGGGTATGGAGGACTGCAGCCTGGTAAAGCCAGACAGCCGTGGGTGGTGCTCTCTCTCTCTTCTGCCACTGTTAAGGCAATAACGAACAGCATGGGTTGCTGCCGTTAGAAAATTGTTGGGAGAACTAGGTAGAGATTGCTGACATTAAGTCAGTACGTATCAATGTAGAAACTATTTGTATTAATGCCTTTATTATAGATGTGAATGGCAGTGAGACAGCCAAAACAAATTTCTCTCTAAAGAAATAAGGACAGGGGGAGAAGCAAAAACACCTTCACAAACTTCAGTATTTCTCTGGAGTTGGGACCGAACAGCCAATTCTTGCATTGAACAATGTAGCCATCTATACCGTCTGTTGCCCCTCTCCCTGCTCATTACACAAAAGTCTCTTCCTCATATCTTGGAGGAATAATGCCTCCTACAGTTAGGCAATTTCCCTACTACTGTATCAAAACATAGAAATCCAATTAATTCTATGCAGTCAAGAAGTTGCTAATTTATTTTTATCAACAAGGCAGATGTGCTAGGTCTGTGCAGCAAAAACAAAAAAATAAAAGCAAAAGAGTCGTGACATTTGAACACTAACAGATGTCCTTCAGGGTGAGCTTTCCTGCATTGTAATCCATTTCTGCAGACTCCAAGATGTTATGATTCTCTTACTTTTACTTTTGATATATCTGTTTCTTCAGTTGTTGCACTGATATCCTTGAAATACACATCCTGAGTAGCAAATATGGCACACTCTCTTTTATCTTCACAACAGCCCTGTGAGGTGGGTCCAGAGGACAGAGTGACAGGCTTGACCACAATCACACAGCGAGCTTCATGCTTCAGTGAAGACTTAAGCCCAGATTCCTGTCTGACAACCACCAAATCAAACTGGCTCTCCAATCAGCTTTTTGTCAATTCAATATTCATGTCGGTTGCCACAGCAAAATGTAGAATACTGAGATAACTGCTGAACTATAACCTCATGCCTCCTCTTTCTTTTACAGAGGCACATAAAGTAAGCGCTAAACTACTTTGCTATTTTTAAAAATGCCGTCACATAGGTATGTGAGAAGATTTTTAAAAAATCATGTTATGACAAGTTAGAATATGGTTTGCTAAAATCTGGTTTGTTGCCACTTTTGCTAACAGACCATGGTTTGATAACTGGTCACAAAACTCAGTCTGAACCCATGTTTTCTCACACCCTATGATCCTTAAAGCATTATGAAGAGTGGAGATGAAAGCCAAAGCCATGGCTTGCTTGGGGGCTGTTTCCCCAGCTTCCAAAAGGGAGGGACAGAAATAACTTAAAAATGGGAATACCGAGTCACAGTTTGATCACCTGTTGTTTAATTTGTGGTGTACGCGATAAACCATGGCTTATCATGATGCATGAAGGCAACCAGAGTCTCCCAGGCAACCATAATCCAGCTATAGATAGAATAAGAAAAAATATTGGTATTTTGATATAGAAAATGCAGATGCTCCCACCCAAAAATAGTCACTACACTGAAGCAGACAAAACAAGGAAAAGGACAGAGCGGGTAAAACCCAGTAGGATCCTGCCTGATTGAAGGAAGAAAGTATTCCCAACTACATTCTTTTGGGAGCTTCAAGACCCATGCAGAAGGCACCTGAAACCATGCCTTAAGCACTGAGAAGCAATGCAGGCATCAGGACCAAGGAAAATGAACAGTGTCCTTGGACTGTCCTTGAAAGCCTCTGTGAAAACTGCACCATAAAAGATGTTCTCATTTACTTTAAAGCTGGAGCACTAAAAGGATCAAGGATATTATCCCTGGCTCTGCCAAGGTGTACGGGAGGAGCAGGACAGGGCTCTTACTGCCCTCCATGCCACAAGCAGATGAGCACTAAGCCTTTTCTCAGCTATTGCTGCTGCAGAGCTTTCAAGAACGATGGGGCCAAGACCTTCTAGAACACCTCTATGAACCCCAATGGGATGCAGGCAGATGTTGTCAACTGTCAAGGCTATGGAAGCAACAAGACGCAGCCAATTAGCCAACAAGTCAGCTGATGAAGCACGATGCCTGTCCATTAGTTTCCCGTGATGGAAGGGGAGGGCTGCACCAGGGCAGCAAGCCATCTCCATGGGGGCACAGCTTAATTACTAGCTCCAAGAAGCCTGCTAAGTAAAAACCGCCTCCCTGCTTAGCGGCCTTTGCAGCCAGCCAGCCAGCAGGAGCTAACCAGGTGCACTGATGTCATCAGTCATTCTGCCAGGTAAGGCAGGCTCCAGCTGACAATCCCTCCCTACACCCGAGGTCCCATTAAGATGACTATTCTAGGTTCCAAATGATGGCTTGTTTATACAGCAGTGTGAGAGCTCACTTTCTTCCCTCCACTTGCTAAGGACGCAGCCATGGCCGTTCAAGTGATATCAAACTGAACTGGCAACAAAGTGTAGATGCAGCTGCAACCTTCACCTTAGGTTTGAATGGGCATCTCCAAATTATTCATCCTGGTGCTATTTTAATTTTAGGGTACACAACCGTGGCCTTATGGTCCCACAGTCCCCAGAGGTTTGGGATGATGGTAAGTGTCCTCCAAAAATATGTGGAGGGTTATAGTTGTCTAGTCTTGATCTGAGGAACTGAATCTAGTTTTCCCCTCTCTGTTAACACAGTTCTTCCTAGCCTGCACATACAATGATATACAATATACATCATCTCCCCAGGTATCTGCAATTACATTCTGGGTTGCCACCTAATACACTTCCAGTGTATCCAGTGACACTGGACATACATGATGCTCAACCCTTGATGGGCTGAATTGCTAAAATTGAAAAGTGCTGTGCTGAATTGGTAAATCATTAGACCAAATTTTTACCTAAAGAGAGGGTGCAGGAGAAACATCTGGTGTTCCTTTTTTGTTTTTAAGGACTGGGGTCTTCCTGGTTGAGTGGCAATGAGTGACATAATTACATCTTTGAAAGAAGAGAAGGAAAAATAATTGTGAGGCACTTTCGAGCCAAAGATCAGTCAAAGCAATAGAAATGTCTCAACCATGACAGCAGACAATCTTATGCCTAAGCAATGCTGAGTAGACATCTACCTTCCATTAAAACCACAAGTATGTGGGGTGGGGAATATGAAAGCTGTTGTGACACCATTAGGAATGAATAGTAGGTGAAATGTTCTGCTCTAAGTACTTCACCCTGTTCCTGCTGAAAGATTAAAATGCCAGTCCAGGACATAGTTATAGAAAATAGAGATGCAGGAGAAAGATGTCGGTCAAGAAGGTTTACCCACTGTTACTGACAGGCTGTCTTTGTGGAGTACCCTTTCTTGATAGAATGGCAAAAATCATGGGAAGGTTTCCCTTCCCCTGCCATCAACACAGGCACTAGAGACCAGCGTTAGCTACCTTGCACCTTCCTGCCCCTTTGCCTTGGCACAGCATTAGCCCAGGTTTTGTTGTATGCGCCCACACTGAGTGTCAGAGCAAAAGTACAGGGCACGCATCCCAACCACTTCGGGGGAGTGCACGTTTGCCAGCACAGCCGGTTGAGCTTTATAGTTTCTTTCTGATCATCAGTGCAATTACATCAAGTTTGACAGCTGCATATTTAAAACTGTGATGATGACACTGGCCATTGTTCACACCAGATCATGCAACCTGATAATGAGCCTGGACTGTGTAGTGAGTGGTGGTGGGGGGAGGAGGAGGAGAGGGTGATTCTGATGATTAACCATCCCGGTTCCCTGCCACCCTGGCTGTAGTAGAAGTGACAAAGAATTGGGATTTCTGCTCCCATGGGTTGTCTAGGAAAACAACAACGTTGGCTGGACTTACTCAACCTTAATGGCATCCATAACTTCTTCTCTTGTTAAACCTAGCAGTTTTATACTTCATTACAAGAATCCACTGCATGGAAAAGATCAAGGGGGGGGGTAGCTCTCCAAGATGAAGCTACCAGAACGTATATTGCCACAATTAGGTTTTTTAAAACACTAGTTAAAAGTTAATAATGCAGGGAGGGTTCCACAGGCCATTACTCCTTTGCATTAAAGTGGGTTTTATTTCTCTCCCCCCCCATATTAAGGAACATAGGAATAGGTAATTCTATATTCCCTGACAGAGAAACCCAAAAAAGAGTAAAAGGAGAAGAGTAGCTATAGCACAGGAGATGCCCAACCCCTGGTGCTGAAGGATGAAAACTGACAGATTGCAAAATGAAGCTGGAGCAGCACTAGAGACAGAATGCATGCTGTGCTCAGGAACTGACACACAGAAGGGGAATTTGGGTCCAAAGCCTAATCAGTGCCCTCTCCACACACCCTCTTTTTGCCAGTAGTGCCACCACAGTACAGTTCTAAGATGCACTGCCTCTGGTGGTTAACTGAGGTCTCTGCAGGCTCTAGGGAAGAAGCTCTCCAAATCTTGCCGCCCCTGTTGTGACACCTGCATGACAGAGCTGCATCTCTGTTACTTGTGGAATTCAATGCATGCAGCGATAGGATCCAAACTTTGGAAGAGGTAAAGGCCATCTAAAAAGAGGGACAAATGTTCTTGTAGCCCTTAGAACAGTAGCTATGGTGGCCAGGGCTTCTGTGAGTTGTAGTCCTAGAACATCTGGGGACCCAAGACTGGGAAACGTTCCCTTTGGGAAATCCACTAGGATTTCAAGGGGATAATGGGTAAGCTGGTAAAAGCTTCAACATTATTCCTGAAGAAACAATGGCTAGAGGTCATCATCACATGAGTGGTGTTTTGCTCAGGTGATGGACTTCCATTCTCTGTCTTTCCCTCGATCCTTGAAATCTAGTTCCTGGGGCAGAATTCATGCATACACTGGGGCTGTGAGGACCATCAGCTTTCATGGCTCCACTAACTAAAGCCATTCATCAGTGGGAAAATTTAATTGGCTTTCATCTCCTTTTTAAAAGAAATGCTAGCTGTATTCAAGTTGTTGGTCTTGGCGCTGGGATAATGAGGAGAACATGCCAGCCTGCAACACACCATGGGTCAAAAGGGACATTCCACACAATTATTTTCAGCACTGCAATCTGTGAATACTATTTCGCTGGGCCTACTGCTATCATAGAAAATGTCACCTCCCACCCATCAGCAGCTATATTTTAAAGTGCCCATTTGGAAGCAATCTGGATTAAAGCTTGTTTTCCGTGCTGGAAAATCCGTCCCTTGCAAATCAAGACAAACTCTGTACATTCAGAGATTGGTAGAGGTGCAGAGGTGGGGAGAGAAGAGATTTAGGCAGGAGGAGATTATACACAGCAAAAGTAATACTGAGCTTAGTGCAGGTGAGAAGGGGGGATTTTTTTTTACTCTTGCCAAAGCCCATTATCCATCTAAAATATTAACCTGATTCCAAACCATGTGATGCAATCCAAATGGCACCACGAATTAATGGTTAATTTATCCCCTTTCTGTTTTATAGATCTGTGAACTGAGAGCGACACCATTTCCAGCATGGTTAAACTGAGAAACCTACCTCACCAACATGTATTCTCCCTCACCCCAGAAAAAAATGATACATGTGGAGATAGCACACACACACACACACACACACACACACACACACACACACACACACACACACACACACACACACACACACACACACACACACACACGTGCCCAAAAGAGTTCACTTTATTAAGACCCATCTCTAAATGATGGTTAAAAATTAACTAAAATAAGTCCTGGTTCTGAGTCACCGTGGGTACCAAACAGACAGCTTCTATTCGCAGTATGTTGGACATAAAATGTGAAGTTAGGAAAATCACTGTGCATTTGATTGACAGATAAACCCTGATGCCTCAATATTATAGCCATCCAATTCCTCCTGTTGATCTCTATCAGTTTCCAGCTGTGCAGGTTTCCTTTCCAACTACATATTTTATGGTCAACAGCATCTCTCTCTCTCTCTCTCTCTCTCTCTCTCTCTCTCTCTCTCAATCTCAATCTCAATCTCAATCTCAATCTCTTTGGGGGGGGACAAGATACCCTGCGTTGAGCTGATATCAAGATGATACACTGGAAGTCACCAAGTTCATAGATTCCTAGTTTCTAGACATGCTCTAGATCAGAGATGGACAACATTCATGGGTTGAAGGCACGCTGCCCATGTTCTGATAAGTGTTTTAAGGGGGCAGGGAGAGTTTGGGAAGGGGTCAGTTTTTAAAGACAGTGAAAAGCTATCTAAATAAAAAAGAAAGAACAAATAAAAAGGGGAATTATTCATCCCTTCATATTCATTGGGGTCTCTGTATGCAACAAATAAGAAGGGATGAACATTAAACAAATCAGCCATATCCATGTAATGTCATGATTCATTTTTTATTTGTCCCCATCTCTATTTAACCATCATCACCAATGAGTTCCAACTTTTAGCAACCCTAATAGGTTTTTTTTAAGGCAAGTGAGATATTTTGGGGGTGATTTTACCAGCCCTACCCTCTCCCTCTGGAATTTCCATGGCCACGTGGGGATTCGAATCCAGGTCTCCCAGCTCCTAGTCTGTCTCTCTGTTCATTAAACCAAACTGGGTACATGCTGATATTTAATTACTGTTACATGGATATTCTGTGAAGAAGTTAATGCCACCAAAAGGCTAATCTTTGAGCTGCTGCCAAAAAAACGAACAAACCACCACACGCGATTGCTGAGATGAGAACTTGTCAGCTTTGTCCTCGCCTTTGACACTCTGCAGTGATTTGTTTTTGAGATCGAGTAAGCCATCCAAGCGCGCACACAGGCAGACAGCACTTCCTCTCCCTGCGAGTGAGCTTCAGCGCAACTATTTGCTGACTCCCAACGAAAACGCAAATATGCCACAGAGCGCAGGCAAGAAGCAAACATTCGCACGATGGAGGATGGAGAGCGAACACATTTGGAAAAGAGGGACTGTTTCCAAGCCAGATGAAAAAAAAAAGGCTTCCAGACACTACACTTGTTTTAATTAAGCAATCAGACGCCGCTAATGTCAGCCCTTCTTTTGGGCAGCTCTCCAGTCATGGGAAGGACTCTACTTGCAACGGTGGAATCCAACAGCGTTTCCTGCCTCCTACCAACAAGGTCCAAGAGGAAGCAAGATTTCAAAAGGACATAAAGGAGCCCAAACATAAGAAAACGTTTCAAATCCATTTCGGACATAAAGACCAGACAGCCCAAACATAACGCTGTGTCTTTCGGCACAACGATTTATCAACCATTTGTCCAGCACTTTTTCCTTAAAAATCCTCTGCCCAAACCCTGATTGTGCCTGACCTCCATCATATCACAGACCAGAGAACCAAGGGCTGCAGGTTTAAGTTCTCTCTCACTTTTTTTAAAGGCCTCAATTCTTTCTCTTTGTTCTTTTTTAAATAGAAAAACACCATTGTAAAACATAGACATACAACTAGAGAAGGGCACGAATCAGTTCATCCCAGTTCGTAAAGGCAACAGCACAGGTGCTGCTGCTCCCCTTCCCCACTTCCTCTGGCTCAATCTTCCAGACCTGGTAACAGCTCAGGCTTTACTGGCCCGCCCTCCTGGCTGATCTCCCACTCAGACAAAAGGGTGGGGCAGATAAGCCTGTGCTCTTGCTCATGACTCGGAGATTAGCCAAAGCAGGAAAAGGAAGCAGGGTGAGTGGCTGATCAGTTGAGGAGGTGGGGTTGGGAGTAGCAGTCCCTCTGCTGCTGCTTTTACAAACCACAACAAACCCGTTTGTGCCCATTTCTATGTACAACCTGCTCCTTCTCACCCCAGTTCTTGTTCAATGAGCACCTGACAACCTCAGAGTCCTTTCCTTAGCATTTGATGCTTTTGGCAAGTCAAAGGGTTTTTAATCCACTGACTTTTTCTTGAGTCACCTTGACCTACTGAATTAGTCTCCCAAAATTCCCACAATACACATGTTCTAGATTAGGGAAGGGCAACATTTATGGGTTGAGTCACCTGAAATCTATTCAGTAACATCTAAACTCAGGTCATATAAAAGCTCTTAATCAAGAAAATAGAGTATCTTTTCTTATTATGTTAAAAATAAAAAATACAGCTTTGTCACTTGATAGCTGTGGAAAGAGAAAGAATATACAGGCAGAGCTTCATTTGGCAATGGTTGTCAGTTGCATGCACAAGGTTCTCAGTCGTGGCCAATGTACAATACATGGGGGCCACACAGGTGTATGCACATTTGTGTTTTCTGGATTATGGCTGTACTGCAAAAAAAACTGTAATCTTTTGTGGGCCAGCAGCAGCAACTGAGTGAAAACCCTCAATAAAAACCCTTCTGATGGCAGGCAGACAAGGATCTGATTCGGTTTGTGCTCTGAAAGATTTACATACATAACATGCATACATTGTCACACATCAGAAATACAAATATTGTAATTAACAGAAGAGAATGGAATACAGGTGAACATTCTGAATTGATACAAGGGTGGGGGGGATGGTCTCACCTTCTTTCCTGTTTTATGCTAAGATAACCTTGTTGGTTAAATACTTGTGAGAACTCCTTCTGCCCCCGCCCCCCAAAGAACTGCCTCTGTTTATTAATACACAACGGGACCCACAAGACCTACCACAGAGATATTTACTAGGCACTGGCTAACTGAACTAATCAAGCTTATTTATCACACTCCTGCCCCAATTCTTTTCTGAATTGAAGATGGTTTACGTGCCCTGCCCATTTTATCTCACTGTTAATCCCAGGCTGAGAGATAAACTGAAGGTCAGCCAGTGCGTTCCCATAGATTTGTGGGGATTTGAATCTAGGTCTCTTGAGTTCTAGTCCACTATTCTAGCTACTTTAACAAGCACTAGGTCTCTATGCTTGAAACTGGGATAAAATTTAAACTGATTTAAATCCTAATTTAAAATCAGACTTACAATTTACATTTAAATTACAATTTAAAACTAAAATCATTTTGATAAAAATATCAAATCATGATTTAAACCATTTAAAACAAAAGTCATTTTTTTTATCCACCCTGCCTGAAATGGTGGTCCTAAAAGTTATTAAGGCTCTCAGCCATCTTTGTAATGTATGCAATATTTGGTAAAATAAAAAGCAGCTTCATAATTATTTTAGAGGCTGCCCAACATATAGTTTTCCAGGTTAGTCTGTCTCAACGTTGCTATACCCAGTTTCCACAGTGTGACTACTGACTTCACCTCTCTGCCGCCTCTTCCACCAACATGTGGAACATTTCCCAAACTTGTCGAGTCTGGCGCCCAAGGTATAAAGCTACAAGCAAAGCTACAGACTGAAAACATGGATTCCAAAGCCTTTCACTCACTGGGCAAGTACCCATTATCAGCCTACAGGACCGCTTGTGAAGGTAAATAGATAATGTAACTCAGGGTCCACAAACCAAGCTGAGATAGAAATCAATGCAACTGCTTGACCCCGGGGAATGCTGCCAGATCCCTTAATCCCACTTCATGTTTAAAAAGTGAATGGAAATGCCCGTGCAGATAAAACATGGGATCAGTAGTCTGTGTCCCTCTGAAAAAGGAGGAGGAAATTGTTGCACACTAGAAATGAGGCTGGGGAAGCAAGGAGCACTGGAGCTTTTCCTGCATCTTTTAGTCACCCCTGGGATGCTGGCATTAGGACACCTGCCCAGCAGGTTGTCATGCTGCTATCGAGAGATGCAAAGGGCACCTGCCATTCTGAAGACCACCATCATAAAAGGATAATAATAATAATAATAATAATAATAATAATAATAATAATAATAATAATAATAATAATAATAATAATAATAATAATTAGAGATGGGCACGAATCAAAAAATGATGTTTTGTTTGTTGTTTGTCGTTTGGAGGGTCTGTTTCGGTTCATTTCTGTTTTTTGTGAATTTTTGCAAAAAATCATTTTCATTTTCGTTCATTTCATTACCGTTTCGTTACCATTTATTTCAATTTTTGTGATTTTTTTTTAGCATTTAAAGCAGTTCACTGTATTGCAGTAACAAAAACGAAACGCACGACAAAATTTCTGGTGTTTCTGTTCGTTTCGTTTCATTTTGGAGACAAAATTCGTTTGTCATTTCGTTGCGTAATGAAACAAAAATACGAAAACGGAAATAAAAAATTGTTCATTTCGTGCCCATCTATAATAATAATAATAATAATAATAATAATAATAATAATAATAATAATAATAATAATAATAATAATAATAATAATAATAATAATCTTTGACTTGGGCAGGAGGGAATCAAAACGGGTGAAGACAGGCAGAAAAGTGGAACACAAAGAGATTAACCCACATGAGAAGGAAAAGAAAGGAAATGCTACTAATTAGCAGCTGGCAGCATGGATTGACTTCATTTGCAGAAATGTATATTATATATGAAGTTATCAAAGCATGCTATCAAGCTTCTAACCGAAGCTGTTTCAGGTCACATCATAGACTCTGCATCCCCTGTGGTGTTTTGGCATCTTACAAGCATGATAAAAGCATTGTTTAGTCAAGCTTTCTTCACTTCCCTGTGCAATATTTGCATTGACCAAATGAGTGTCTCATATTGCCTTTCCCCTGCAGGGTTCTAGGCAGCTCAGGTTTTCCTCGCTGGAGCTGAAGAATGAGAAAGGGACTGATCGACATCAAATTTGCCCCCGTCTGACAAAACAGGGACTCCTTAACCCTGACCCCATGCCCCCCCACCACTTTGCCCTATCAAGTTCCAAAGAGAGTATCATCTCGCCTCCAGCTGAGTGTAATCTGCCTGAACACCCCTGATCCTTACAATTAAGGGAGTAGAAACACTGGACTGTTTGAAGCAGAAGCCTCTTCCTGCTGTGCACTGATGTGGCAGCATTTCAGTCTACAAGGGAGGGAGTCGCAAACAGCCTAACAGCATAGTTAACAATACCAATAATGTGTATTTATATCCAGAATCTAACAGCACAAGCACGGAATACTTCTGGCAGGGTCTGTATGCAGGGCATACCAGAGAACACCATACGATCAGGTGCCTGTAGGCATACTAAATTCATACAAAAGAGTAGCTATGTCTCTGTTAGTGTTGCATGTGTACGCTATGTTTGTAAGAAGTCATCCTGTATTACTGTAACCATGTTTGCCCCATACGAACTGCAGGATGAGGTCGACGTCTGTCTGTGCATGAGAGAGACAACAGCATAGCAAGAGAGCAAAATCTTGTCTCTCTTTTCTCTCCTCCTTTGCCCCGAATAACATCTGCATGCATTGTTACTGTGGTTTTGTTCCCCAAATGCTGGAATTATTTTCCTCATTGTGCCCTGTGAGCACCTTGGACTAACATGATATTACTCCAAATACAGTAGGTGTGTTTTCCTTTCTGAAGATGCACACGCAGCCACTCTGTTTGGAGATGGGTGGATAAGAGGAATCTGAGGCACAAAATGCAGGTGTGGCTTGGAGGTTGGGGGAGATGCATTGGTGGAAGTGGGCATCCGCCTTCTCAGCTGCATTTTCTACCCATATTCTGCCATAAACCAAGACCTCTTCCTTTCTGATTCCAATGTGGGGCTGCCCATTTCAAACAGCAAGAGGGATTACCAGAGAGGGGAATCCAACAATACAGTAGGACCCCGTATCCACTGATTCATTATCCACTGATTCAGTTATCCACGGTTGGCAGAGGAAAAAAATTAAATAATTCAGCAGCCACAAAGCAAGCTTTAAAGCAAGCTGTTGTCACAAGCAGCATCTGTAAAGCAAGCTACTGTCTCAAAACAGCAGTCATAAAGCAAGCTACTGTCAGGAAACATCAGTTTGGGGGTGAGTGGGCAGACGTTCTCTCTTTTCCATGGTTTTCATTATCCACAGGAAGGCCTGGAACCAATCCCCAGTGGATACCGGGGTCCTACTATACATGAAGAACAAAATGGTGGATAGTGAAATATGTTTCCAACATTCAGAAACAGGATATTTATGAATTCCAGACGGTCAGTCTCCTGAGTTTTGTTTGGCTGGCTTCTACTATGCTCTCACCTATTTCTCTTCAAATCACCTTCACATTAAAACAAACACCTTCCAGCATATTAAGGAAAAGGTTTGCCTCACTCAGCCTTCTCCCCAAATATGCTACTTCCCTTAAATTTACGGTTTTTCTTTCTCCCCTTTAGGGAACATTCAAATACAGGGTCACTTCCCTCCTGGAAAGCACAGGTAGAATAGCCTAGGGAAAGCTTTAGTGCTTGATTAAGCTGAGCATCCAAGCTGGATCATCAGTGAAAGCATGAAACACATTCTTCGTTGATATCAAAACACGCAGCCCCGGGGGAGGAAAATTGGTAGAAAGAGGCTGAACTCAAGGTTCTGAAATATGTGCTTATAACTTGCACATTTAAGCTGACTTGCCCCATAGATCAGCAGGAATTAGGCTGGGCTGAGCCACTTTGTTGCCAGAGACCCAGAGACAAGGGATGAGAAGGTGCCCTCTCTCTTTGAACCCTACACTTGGAGCCAACTAGGCTGGAAGTGGAATCTTTGCCCAACACTCACAATGGGACCCCAAACCCAAGCACAGATCCACTTGGGAGGCATAGGGGCAGGCAGTGCTGTCCTCAGACACTTCACTGGCATTTCCTGCTCTCCAGCAATTGCTTCATGATACAAAGCAACCCCAGGGCCAGCTCCTAGGATCATAAACCAGTCAGTAGTCTGTCCGAGAATGCACAAGTGTGTGGAAAGTCCATCTGGTGTAAAGGAAGTCTGTCACCAGGACTCCTGATATTGAAGGGCCCTCAGAGACAATTCCAGAGGATGGTTCTTGGGGCTACTTCCCTAATTTAGTATTCCTCCCCATTCTTTCTCTTTGGCATTCTTATTATACATGGAGGAGGAGTTCCCTGCAAATTAGCAGGGAGTAGAGCAGCGCTGAGGGCACTGAGGGAGAGTGGAGCAGACTGGGCGAGTCAACCCTATCAGCACATTGCTAAGGCTTGCCTTGAGGGATGTCTTGTAAAGAGGTAAAGAAGCCAGTGACGACCCCTTTTTGCCTGCTGACATGATTTCAGGAGGAAAAAATAGGGGACAAGATTATTCTAAGCGGGTCTTGCGAATAATAAAGTTACAACCACTCCCCTCCCATCCCTGCCACTTTTCAACTGCCACTTCAGTTCTTCAAAGACCTTCCAGCATCAGCTGCCTTCATCATTCCATCAAATAGTAAGAAAAAAAAAGGTACATCAAAGCAAAAGTCACCTTATCCAATCAGAAAACAATGAAATTGTCTCCCAACTAGCAAGGACAAAAGATAAAAAATAAAATAAAATAAAATAAAATAAAATAAAATAAAATAAAATAAACCATAAAAGCATGTCTGTTTGTCCAGCACAGCCCTTGAGCAGCTGCTGCCTTCTATGGCTCCAAGCCAAGGAGAGGTTTATTGGTTTTGGTGGCTGCCGGGAGAACAGGGGAAGACAGAGATCAGAGTGCATCAGTCCCAGAGCTGCTTCTCAAGGTTACCCGGGCATTGTTCAACATTATCACACACATGTGCGGCCCCTGAGGCCAATCGCCATCCCGGGTCTCAGCTCCCCTGAGCAGAGTCATTAACAGCCTGCATTATAGCAAATAATATTTCCTTCCTTTATGATTATCGTATCATCAGAATTTCAGAGCTGCACCAGGCTGGCCGCTAATGGCTTCCTAAGAAGCATCACATTTTAATCTCCCTCTTCCCCACCCACCCCTCCTCTGTACCCTGCTCGCCCAGCCAGTTCCTGTCCATCCTCAGCCGCTCCACAGAAGGACAGTAACGAAAGCTCCAGCTAGCCTTCAATAACAGGCAAAACAGTTCCCAGCTTGTCTCTTGTAGGAAGAACTGCAACACCCACCAGGCTGAAGGAGCAGCACTTCCACCAAGGGGTGGGGAGGAGAGGAAAGAGACAGGGAAAAAAGGGCAACATAGGATTCCATATAGACATTCACTTCCAAGGCCTCCAGCTCTCCTGGAATGGTAGAAGCATACAGCTGAGCAAGGAACCCACATACTGTAGAGTGCTAACGAGTCTAACCCATGGGCAAAATCAAACGGAGGAACCTCATGGCCAAGGCAAGCATGGCTAATAGCTATTTATTTTATTTTATTTTATTTTTATACCGCCCGTCTTCCCAGGGAACTCCGGGCGGTTAACAATAGGATTAAAACAACAATAAAACATGGATATGGAAGGATATGAAAGTTCTTCCTGGAACCTTTTAAAGCCTTTTCCTCTGTTATTCACTGTGCTTTATCTGAGACACAAGCAGGAGTGTGGAAAGCCCTTGCTCTCTGCAGATCACAGATTTCTCCAAATGGAAAGACACATGCCTGCAGAAGAGAGAGGCTGGTATGCAACCAGGAAGAACTTTGGAAAACTGGAGGTCTTATCCTCATGGAAAAGAGACATGTTTAAAATAAGCTATCCTCCACAGACATGCTGTTTCCTAGGGGGAGGAAACAACACTGGAAGGGAGCCTGCTGAATAAAGAGCGCCGAGTAATACCTGGATATGGCTTGAGTCTCTGTTAAAGCAGGGGTGGTGAACCTCTTGTCTGTGAGCCTGGTAGAGCACACATAAGGCCACATCCTTTCAAACTGGTGGCAACGCTCCACAATCCTCTCACTTTCTTTGGCTTTTTGAATAAGCAACCACTAGTCGAGTAAGCAGTATCTCACACTGATGAAGCTCAAGGGGTCAGGGGGGCAGCATTTTTTTCCACTGGCATTTGAACATAAAAATATAAGACCATAAGAAGAGCCATGCGTGATCAGGCCAATGGCACATCTAGTCCAGCTTTCTGTATCTCACAGTGGCCCCACCAAATGTGTCTGGGAGCACACGAGACTAGATATCTGTCTCCTGATACCACTCCCCTGCGTCTGGCCCTTGAAGTACCCTGGTTTTAAGCCTGGAGATTACACATCTCCGTCATGGTTTGTAACCTGTGATGGACATTTCCTCCAGGAATCTGTCCAATCCCCTTTTGAAGGCATCCAGGCCAGATGCCATCACCACATCTTGTGGCAGGGAGTTCCATAGACTAACAAGACGCTGGGTAAAACATTTTCATTTGTCTGTTCTCACTCTTCCAACCCTCAAATTTGAGTGGATGTCCCCTAGTTCTGGTATTTTGTAAGAGGGATAATAGCGTCCCTCTATCCACTTTACTCATGCCCTGCATTATTTTGTACGTCTCAATCATATCCCCGCTCAGGCACCTTTTTTCCAGACTAAAGAGCCCCAAATGCTGTAGCCTTTCCTCATAAGGGAGGTGCCCCAGCCCAGTAATCATTTTAGTTGCTCTCTTTTGCACCTTTTCCAGTTCCACTATGTCTTTTTTGAGATGAGGTGACCAGAATTATACACAACACTCCAGTTGCGGACTACTATCATTTTGTACAATGGCACTATAATGTTGGCTGTTTTATTTTCAATCCCCCTTGTCTGTGTTTTTCTTTTGTACACTGGAAACACAGGGTTTCTCCCTCAGCTAAATGTGTTTGAGGAATGTGTGTCAGTGCGTGACTCAGGTGAGTTACTTGGGATTTTGCCCTGGCCTGTTTACACCACTTTGCCTCCCAAACCATCTCCCAGAATAATGAGGGACCAGCGTCTCAGAACAGGGAACCTCACCGAGCACAGTGGCAGGGATCTGAAGCAGCATTTCCTTTCAGCTGTCCTAAATCTATCACTTCATTTCACGTGGCTCCAGCATGGTTGCAAAAAGAGAACGTGTCTATTCCCTTTCCTCACACCATACATTCTGGTATAAAATAGCCTCATCTTTTCTTCTCAAGTAAAACCGTCCAAGCACTTAGCACTTCCCTGAAAAGCAAAATATCCTAACCCCTTGGTTATTTCTCTTGCCATTTCCTACACTTTGCCTAGCTCCATGATAAAAGTTTGAGACAAGGCATTAGCCCTGTTCAGTCATTACACAGCCCTTTCTCTCTGATTTGTTTAGCTTGGCCTCTCCCCATCATCACCTGCTTAATGCGTGTGCAGAGGACTGCTCACATATAGGATCTCCAAGCAAGCAAAAGCTCCAGAAGAGTGGACTTCCTGCTTCCATGGAGAGCCTCAATGCGGTGTAGAGAAAGTGAGGACACAGAGAGGAAAAAGCTAGATCATTGCTTCCCAATCTTGGGTCCCCAGGTGTTCTTGGATTAAGATTCCCATTAAATTATTGCCAACAAGCTAGTGCTGAAGACTGCTGGGAGTGTTAATCCAAAAACATCCAGAGACCCAAAGATGGGACCCATTGGGCTAGAATAAATGGACATTGTTCGGTAAATAATGACTGAATAGGGCTAATATTAGCGACAGAACGTCACTGGTGAAGATATGTCTGCTGGGCAAAACTCTCCCCCTCCACAGCAGGATCATCTTAGTTTTCCCAAGACCATGTGTGCAGGGACAGGATTGGAATACCTAGGCTAACAAAACCCTAAGTAAAACTGGAATTCAATGGCTGAGGGAGTAAGTAGGTATGGTAGGGGATAAAGGCTTGGGACCAGAGTACCTGTCGGAGCGTATCTCTCAGAGGTCAACTGGGACCAGGCCCACGAGAATGGCACAGGCACGCTCACTTAGGGTGGCCACACCCAAGGAGGCACGGAAATCACTCACACGCAGCCGCACCTTCTCTGTGGTGGGCCCTACGCTGTGGAATCAGCTCCCCACTGAGTGGCGCCTAGCAGTGTCCCTGCCCGCCTTTAAAAAGCCTCGAAAACTCATCTCTTCAAGGAGGCATTTGGTGACCTTTCTATTTAATTTTCTATTTAATTTTCTTTTTTTTTTTTTTTTCCGTTGCTGTCTACGCCATCCTCTCTGGATGGTATTATACCCCCTATTTTTACTGGTAGTCTGCCTCTGATTTTTATGCTTGTTGTTGTTGTCTGTTTTTAAGTGTACACCGCCCAGAGTTCCGCTGCGGAAGATGGGGCAGTATATAAATGTAATAAATAAATAAATAAATAAATAAATAAATAAATAAATAAATAAATAAATAAATAAATAAAAGGACTATGTGAACAAACACCATGGCCTAAGCCCATGACTGCTGCACCTGTAACTGGCCACAGCAGTAGTAGTCTTGTTGGCAGCCACAAAGAGAACCTTGCCAGAAGATGCTGCCCTGAGTTTTGTCCCCCCACCCCCCATTTGTTCTGATATATGTGGAAGTATTTCCTGATGTAGAACCAAGACGGGCACCTGGGGTCTCCCGATGTTTACAGACAGCAATTTTCAATGGCCCTTTTTACTGGCTACCCTGCCTGGTGCTCATGAAATCTGCAGACCTACAATATCTGGAAGGTGAGCCATGTGCAGAGAAAACCATCTCACTCGGGCCTGTGTTTTCTAGAGGTGGCAGTTGGGTTACTAGGATAGCCCAGCTGTGGTCTAGCTCTAAGCGGGAGAGCTGTCAGCCCGGTGACATATTACCCGCCTGATAAACAAGGTATTCCATTATGGATAATTAGCAATCCGACCTAATCAATAAGTTATTTTTGCCCTAGGTAATAAATAGTTGTGTGGTGAAGTTCTAAAGTAATTAACACTTCAGTGTTCTTTCCCAGCTGGTCATTTTGCTCCTTTTCTTTCTTATCAGCAGCTGCAGGCAATATAATTTTTGTCTCTATCGAAGGACAGCCAGCAGGTTAGTTGCTCACTCCTGTAAACAGAGCATTTTAGAACAACTCAGTGCCCAGACTGGGATCCTTGACTGGCATCGGAAAATCATTTCTCTGCCCTCATTATGCCACCTGTGTGCCTGCTTCTTCAGTCTCCCTCACCAGCCCTTCCTCTGACCCAGGAATCACTCTCTCCCTCCTCCACGACTACCTCTTCCTTCCCTCAGTTTTGGCCCCTTCCTTTTCCTCTTCTTCCTCTTGTTGACCAGCCATACTTCTTTTCAGCCTAAAATGTCACATCCTGTCCAAAGACTGAATCGAAGGTGGCATCTCTTTTTGTGGAGACTTTTGTTTGTGCAAAGGCAAACAGAGAATGCCTAGGAAAATAATGACAGTGCTGGATCAGAGCAAAAATAAACCTCGCTTCCTAATTCTACTCTACCCCACCCACACCCTGCCTAACACCAATGCTGGAATTGCCAAGGTGTGTGTGTGTGTGTGTGTGTGTGTGTGTGTGTGTGTGTGTGTGTGTGTGTGTGTGTGTGTGTGTGTGTGTGTGTGTGTGTGTGTCTGTCTGTCTGTCTGTCTCTCTCTCTCTCTCTCTCTGTGTGTGTGTGTGTGTGTGTGTGTGTGTGTGTGTGTGTGTGTGTGTGTGTGTGTGTGTGTGTGTGTGTGTGTGTGTGTGTGTGTGTGTGTGTGTGTGTGTGTGTGTGTGTGATCTAGCAGCTGCCAAAGCAGCTTAATACAAGATGGCCTATTGCCGTAGTTGCAAGACTCAGCACAGAACCACAGAAACCAAATTTTGTGCAGGAGTGTAGCAATTACAAGCTTGAAAAGTTAATGAAAAAAACACAGAAGTGGGACAGGGATGGGAGCACTTGGAAATGAGAAATCAAATGGTGGGAAAAGGTGTGGATGTGTGGAAAGGGGTGAGAAAGAACCCCTCTCCCTCAGGAGATGTCACAGAAATGCTTAAAAGTATCCATTCATCAAAACAAACGACAACATATCACTAACGAGAAACATATGGCCAATACAGCACAAAAAGACCTTCCTTCTTTTCATGAGGAAATAAAAATCAGCAGATGATATCCTGTGGTGAGTAAATAAGAACATCAGAGAGACCCTTCCCCAGCAAAAGGCCAAAACTATCAGTAAGATAACCTTGCCTCGAGTTCAAAGGTTATCACTATCATTATAGGTTAACACAAATGGTATGTCTGGAAGTCCCTGACATGTTTAGATGCAGTTTGCAATTGTCATTATACATGGTGTCATATCTGAAGTCCATTCATGTTAATATCTTATATTCCCATACCCAATTCACAATCAAAATAAGTCATGGATTGGATCACACTGTATTTTGCATACCTTTATGCTGTAATATTTCAAGTCTAGTCACAACATACCTGCAGTTCAACTGCAAAGACAATTGTATGAAGACATACGCAGTGCAGGATGTTCAAAACATGGCCTGAATACACCTCAGTCAGAAATGTATACATCAGGTGTTTCCTTAACTCAATGAAACAGATGCCTAAAGAAACAGAAGGCCTAAAATCAAACACTGTATATAAAGAAGAATGACTTAGCACAACTGGCCATGTTTTGTCTTATTTCACAGGACAGAAGGAATTTGGGAGACAGGTAAGTATCAGCTGAATATTACTTCAAATATTACTTGAATATAAGCTTGTACTGCCCATGATTCATCTGTTTCAGTCCAGCCACTTACTCAGAGGCAAATCTGCAGTACACGTGCACACATCCTGAGGAACTGTAGCCAATCACAGCTCTTTGATAACTGGACCTGCACGAAACACATTTTTGTTTGTTTGCTTGCTTGCTTTTGCACTAAAAAAACTCTGTACCTTAAAAACCCAAAATGTGAGTGAGAGAGGGAGAGACATGGGAGCTTTAAGTCACATTTACATAGAAAGAGGTCAGAAAGGCCCGCAGCCCAGAGGAAAACACAAATTTAATAAACTAGCACAAAATTGTAGAAGAGGAAAAGAGCTAGTAATATTCAAAGCTAGAGACTTGAATAAGATGTAAACTCGTCATACTGAGCTTTGAGAAAGTAAATAGGGAATAAAGCAACAGCTCTCAACAAATACCTATAGGACTATCAAGGCAAGCAGTTTTCTTCATGGCCTCTAACAAGGCTAATGGAAATGGTTGGGTTTGCAAGAAAAGGTAAATCAATTTAAAGCACAAGGAAAATTAGAGGACGAAAGTAACTCAAATAATTTTTTATCATTATCTGCTGCCAAGTCAAAACTGACTGACAGCGGGGCAAATAGGATTTTCAAGACAAGGGAGTAACTTAAGTACAGTGGTACATCGATTTACGAGATTAATTCGTTCCGAGAGCATCCTCAGAAGTTGAACTACTCATAAGTCGAACAGCCATTTCACACAGGAATACATTGAAAACCAACCCATTTCCCTTAGAAATGCATTGAAAATTAATAGGTTTTCAATGCATTCCTATGGGGAGGCTGCCCCCGTCTCTATCAAGGGCAGCCAAAGGCTGCTTTCCCCAGCCCCACCAGACAGCTGACTTTGACAGGTCGGAACTGTCAAAATTGGCTGCGGGGGTGCGGTGGCAATGAGTGCTGCTCTCTGCTCCACACTACAGCTGACTTTGACAGGTCGGACCTCTCCTGCAGAGAGGAGAGCAGAATTATCTGCCCATCACCACCACCTCCTCCTCCTTGGTTGCTTCAATCTCTGCAAAAGAGATCAAAAGAGGAGGTGGCCATTACGCCTCCCTTCCAAGCTGCCTGGGCTGTGCGAACATGCACCATCCCTACAATGGGTGCATGTTTGCACGGCTCCAGCAGGTTGGAAGGGAGGCTCTGGGCTGTGTGCATGTTTGGGCAGCATGGGTGGGTGCACCTCCCTCCCAACCCACCTGAACCATGCGAACATGCACTGATCTCTGGGACGTGTGCATGTTTGGGCAGCTCAAGAAGGTTGGAAGAGAGGCGTACCTCTCTTCCAACCCACCCGGGCTGTGCAAACATGCACCCATCTCGTCCTCGTCATCTGCACTGGAGTCTTGGTGCTGAGACTTGGATGAAGAGGAGGAGGAGGAGGGCTGGATCCTTTTAAATTTCTCACCACATGACCACCCTCGCTGGTGCAGCGGGAAATTCAAAAGGATCCAGCCCTCCACCAATCTCCTTCTCAGCCAGGCCAGTGTCAGGTGGCTATCTGACACTTGCCTGGATGAGGAGATCAGTGGAGGGCTGGATCCTTTTGAATTTCCTGCTGTACCAGTACCCTCGTTGGTGCAGCGGAAAATTCAAATAATTGGAAATGGATTTCCACTCATAACTCAAGTTTTTTTTTTTTTGTAAATCAATTTCAAATTATTTGGCTCATAAGTTGAATTGCTCATAAGTAGAGCCACATTTTGTTTAATTCTTTAATTTTCCTTTTTTTTCCAGCCAACCAGCCCAACCAGTCGGCACTTTAAAAAAAAAGGGTAGTATGGGCCGAACGGTGTTTTTTTTTAAACCCTTGCACCGGAAGACTGTGAGGACTGTGTAAAGAGTGTGGGCTTTAACAGCCAGATAGCAGTGCTAAATAAAGATGCAACACAGTGGTGATTCCCATCACCAAGAACTCTATTTACAAAATATATACAAGTAGAGATGGGCGCGACTCAAAAAAATGACATTCCGTTTGTCGTTTGGAGGATCCGTTTCGGTTCGTTTCCGTTTTTTGTGAATTTTTGAAAAAAATTCATTTTCGTTTTCATTTGTTTTATTACCGTTTCATTACCATTTATTTCAATTTTTGTGATTTTTTAAGCATTTAAAGCAGTTCACTGTATTGCAGTAACGGAAACGAAATGCACGACAAAATTTCTGGTGTTTCTGTTCGTTTCATTTCATTTTGGAGACAAAATTCGTTTGTCGTTTTGTTGCATAACAAAATGAAAAAACAAAAATGGAAATGAAAAATTGTTCATTTTGTGCCCATCTCTATATACAAGTCCAGCAAAAACAGAATTGGCAGGCATGTGCCTCGTTAGCTAGATAGACAGTCCAGTAGTCCAAACTTTCCAGGATCCAAGCTGACAGAGTAACGAGCTGCTTCTTCCAACCACGTCCCACACCATTACTGAACAACTCTCTTGCTTTTATATATGTATCTAATGCAATCATTACTCAGCAAATTGACAACTGAGCATGATCAAACTGTCACCTGACTTGACTAGTTGCCAGAATATAATTACACAGGTGTGTAGCCCACTCTGCCTTGCATCATTCCCAAATTGCATCATAACTTGCAATAGGACAATTCCATTTTGTATAATCCTTAATAGCACTTATTTTTATTATTTATTTTGACAAGTGTCGAGATCGAAATAAATGAAAATGAAACAGAATGAAATGAAAATTTCCACTTTGTTTGGTTTCATTTTTTAAAGGGGCATTTTGTTTTATGTTTCATTATGTAACAAAAACAAAACAAAAAATGCTTGTCAAAATAAATAATAATGAAAATGAAACAGAATGAAATGAAAATTTCTGTTTTGTTTTGTTTTGTTTTTTAAAAGGGCACTTTGTTTTTGATTTCATTCTGTAATGAAAGAAACACAATAGAACAAAATGAAATGTTTTCATTTTGTGCCCATCTTTTTTCCAAGCAGAACAGATTCCTTAGCCAGGTACCTAAACCATGGTGTGGATGTGCACTTCTTTCTTTTGAACTGAGTTTTGGCATTTTGTGTATACAGTGGGGGGGGGGGAAGAACAAATCATCTGTGTTTCTATTATCTCTTATGGGGAAATTTGCTTTGATATAAGTGTGTTTTGGTTTACAAGCATGTTTCCAGAATTAATTATGCTTGTCTAGGTCTATTGAGTCCTAGTCTATTGCTCTGTCCATTGCATCATACTAGGTACCTTACTCCAAAGTAGGAACCAAATTCAAGTATTTAAAGAAGTGATATTTAATTTTAGACAACCACCTGATAGATATCCTATGATTTGTATTCCTGCCTTAAGCAGGGGGTGTTGAATCAATGGCCTTGTAGGCCCCTTCCAACTTCATGATTCTATGACTCAGTTCTTCCCATCAAAAGATAAGAGCAACATGGCCTGCATTTGCTTTGTTCAAAACAAGGGCATAAAAGAGTGACTGATTCTTCCCCAAAGACTCCAAACCTACTCAAAAATGTTTTTCTTTTCCCTTTTTTATAGAATTTCATATCTCAGCCAAAAGACTGAATAAGAAAGCTCATGACTGCAACCTATTTATGTCAAGTGTGGCTTTGCAATCAAGTCTACAAAGTCCACACCACCCAGAACACTTCGTGCTCCAACCCTTCCATTCACAAGGTATGACATCATTGCAGCTCATCACCTACCAGGGTGACAATGAGGGAACTGAGGTTTCTTCTTGCCTAGCTACCCAGGAGATGATTACTTTACTAGGCTGTTCCCAAAAAGGAAGCACGTGCTTGGCATGACACAGTCTCATTCAGCAGTTTCCTTAGCCCCCCAAAGCAGAACCCAGTGGGATGGAGAAAGGCCAGGGAAATACTGACTACAATAGGCTTTAACAGATGCCTGGGAGAAATGTGGATTAAGAGAAGAAGACATGTTAGCAGTACATTCTACTATATCTAGTAAAAGCTGGAAAGGCCCAATAATAATCACATAAAAATTGTGAGGTTTCAGAACAATTAGAACAGTGGTTCACAACCTTATTTACATAAGAACATAAGAACATAAGAAGAGCCATGCTGGATCAGGCCAAAGGCCCATCTAGTCCACCTTCCTGTATCTAACAGTGGACCCACCAGATGCGTTTGGGAGAGCATGAGACTAGATATCTGTCTTCTGATAGCACTCCCCTGCATCTGGCCCTTGAAGTACCCCGGTTTTAAGCCTGGAGATTACACATCTCCATCATGGTTTGTAACCTGTGGTGGACTTTTCCTCCAGAAATCTGTCAAATCCCCAGGCACTGCTAGTGTGCTTGTGTATGAGCATGCATGCAATGCCCCTCTGCCAGCCATGCTGGTTTGGTCTTGACTCAAACAAAAATGGTCACAACAGATGTGTGGGGAGAAATACCCTGCATGGGGGGGGGGGAGAGAAGTATGTGTGCCTGCCCGCTTGGGTGTATGCCTTAAAAGGAACCCAGCTGGCTGCCAAGGTGCATAAGAACATAAGAACATAAGAAGAGCCATACTGGATCAGTCCAAAGGCCCATCTAGTCCAGCCTCCTGTATCTCACAGTGGCCCCACCAGATGCCTATGGGAGCGCACAAGACTAGATATCTGTCTCCTCCTACCACTCCCCTGCATCTGGTTTTAAGCCTGGAGATTACACATCTCCATCATTGGTTTGTAACCTGTGATGGACTTTTCCTCCAGGAATCTGTCCCTTCCCAGTTCCTAAAAGGCCACGATACAGTACTGGCCTGTTATCAATCTGTGGCCCAGGGGTTGGCGACCCCTGAATTAAAACTATCTAGTAGCCTTGCTTCTTCCTCTTCCCTTCCCCGACTGTTCCCAACACATTTTTGTTACATTTTACTTGCAAGCAACAGAACACAAAGCAGCTTTGCATTGTGATTACCAGGCACAGTTCATTCAACAGTCCATGAGAAAACCAAGCGGAACACCTTGTAGCAATTCTCCTTCCAGTGTCCAACGCAAAAACATTTCCGAGGAACAAACGCTACAATTGTTAAAATCAAAATGAAAGAAGAGAGAGTTTGCAAAATAAACTTGGAAAAGTTCATAGCACAAGCTTAATAGCTTCTGGTGCCCAAGAGCCAACACAGTCCTTGAGAGCCTACAAGACAGAAATGGAGAGGCCAGGAAAAGAAGAAAAGAAAAAAGCCTGCTTGCCTCTGAAGCACAAGTGAATCAATCAAAGAGACCCTCAGGGGTTCTGACATGGGAACCCGTCCAGATAATATACTGCACGTTTATCTGTTATGTTCTGCTCTTAATTACTGAGGAATTATAGCCTAGGTGGATAGAAGAGGCAGTGTTATGAGCCAGGGGCACTGAGATGGCTTTGGCTTTGTCAGCTGCTGGAAAGAATGGCTATAAATTACTTGGAAGAGACAGGATGCTGTGGTATCTACCGTGAATATTATAAACCTTGGCTTAGGGGTAAAGTTCACAGGCTGTTCTGCCATCACAAGACAGTCGTCTTCCAGCAGTCTTCATCCAAAGAAAGAGTGCCATGCTAGCAGGGAAAGGGCAAATCCTGAGGATTAGGGCAGCGACGTGGCTAAAAATCTCTAGATGCAAGAAGAGGTGGGCCATTATCTAGTCCTGGATAGTTAAGACCCCATCCTAGGATACAAATGCTGAAGCATTCTTAGTAGTCCCTGTTGCTACATCACTGGAACTGGACTCTGGACTCAGATTTGTTCCTGAATGGTTCAGTGATCTGGGACATATCCCCTTTTCTCCCGCTTCCATTTCTCTTCTTTCATGTTCCTTGCCAGGATCTTGAAAAGAAAAAAAAAAGACTTTCATTTTGAATCAGTGCCACAGGTGACAAAAACTCTTCTGGCCTGGATTGTAACTCAGAGAATACAGATTAACAAAGATGTACTTTGAGCGGATGTTCCTCCTCAGTAACCTGGAGAGGGCAGCACATTCAGCTAATTGGCACTGGCTTATCGCTGCTCAGGATTTTGTGCTCCTAAGGAAGATTCGGTCGATGCTGCACACCCAAAATGTTGCAAAAATGTGCCTGAACAGAATGGTCAGGTACAAATGTAAGCTATCTTGGTCCCTGCTTAAGTGGTTTTGCTTTTTGCAAAAATAAAAATAAAATTAAAAATCCTCACAGTTTTCCTCTTGCCCCCCAAAATACAGTATTGTTATGTACTCCCTTTTTGACATTTCAGGAGTTCCTGTTTATTTTCAGAGAGAAGAAATGAAATAATTGGATTCTAAACTGGACCTTTCATCCAGAGGATTGATTCTGGAAACAAACACTTCCTTTTCTCAAAAGCAGGTACTTAATGTGATTCTAACCACATCCATTAGTCCAGTTGATTCATTCTGAGGGTACCAAACAACTATGCCGATGATACTTCAGCACAAGATGCTCGGGAATCTTTAGTATAGAAATCCATGAATGCCCAGATCATATTAAAGTGCATAATCATATACAAACATCACTGGGAGGAAAACTGATTAAATCTAAAAGAGCATTTTTTTCCTGAGTAAGTAAGCACACATCAGAAGAAATCTTGACAGCAACTACATGCTTGTACCTCTAAGAATTCCTGGTCGCAAAAATTGCTGTTTGACTTTTCTTGGACATCACACCACTCAACGATCATTTTGTATAGGAGTGGGCAACTAAACTGTCCTCAGGGGCCGCACATGGTGATGGAAAGTTCCAAAGAATTGTACTGTGCAGTGACATGTATTCCAGTGGACACAGGGCTTTTCCCCATGTAAATATACACAGACATACACAGAGACCAAAATCCTATTGCCAATTTATGCTTGCATAAGATAAATTACACAAATCTGGGTGACAAACTGCCACTTATTAGGCAAAGAACCTAAACTAGGGATGACATTTCCTCTTCTTGTTGACTTGGGCTACAGGATACCATCACAAGGAATTTTAAATCCCCCCAGGATTCCTTGCCTCTACCAGACACAAAATACCCATCCAGTGCTTCAAATTCTTGACTAAACAGCAGTCATCTCTGTTTTCATGCAAAAGATGAGCAAGTTGGCATAAAATGGCACTGTTATCCAACATGCAAAGCAGTCTACTGAAAACATCTGGGAAATTCTTCGCCATCCTACTTCGTGTAAAGGAAAACAAGCCAAACAAAGATTTTCATCTCCAGGCTAGACATGCCATGGGCTGTTACGCTTGGCCTTCCTTCTCCTATTCAGTCAGGAATCGGGGTTTGGAAGCAGTCACTGCAGATTAACTCGACTGTGCAATGTTGTGTTTGTATACCGCTCATCCTCCAGTCAAAAGAGACATCAATAAAAATAATCAATAATCACGAAACAACTAAAAAACTAAGAATAGCGGACTGTATGATGTTGCATTAGTGTGATGGTGACTGTTATTATATTTTTATTTTTATTTTCTGTTTATTACGAGGGTTGTGTTTGGGCAAATTGTTTTTCAATCTGTTGTACACCACCCAGAGTTCCCAAGGAAAAATCAGGCAGCTAATAAGTAAGTAAGTAAGTAAGTAAGTAAGTAAGTAAGTAAGTAAGTAAGTAAGTAAGTAAATAAATAAATAAATAAATAAATAAATAAATAAATAAATAAATAAATAAGGCTATTTGTTAAGACTTTTTTCCTAATGAGCACAGGGCAACATGTACGGCTCTTGAATTTCCAACATTACTTTTAGAGTTACTCCATGAGACAGATAGATCAGGCAAAGTTTCATGCACCGGTACAGACTTATCTCTGGATCTCCGACATGCCAGGGCAACACTCTGCCCATTACTCCCCATTGCCTGTCAACTGGATTGTACAGCTATATTTGCCCTTTTCAGGCCCTGATTCAGAAATCGTGTAAGACTCCAAGGGTGGCCGGGCCAAAGGGTATACATGCAAGCCTGGCCCTCCAGATCCAGATCCCACTCAGAAATCATGCAGACCTCTGTGTATTTAATGTGAATGTCTGCACAGGTATTTGAAGATGCTTTAGCAGATAACACAAAGGTCTGTGTGACTTCCAGGTGGTGTGGTGGTGCTCTGAGGGTAGGGTCCATCTCTGTGCCCACAACAACATCAGGTCCCACACAGCTGGAAGCTCAAGGCCAAAATAGGCCTGTGTTCTCTACTGACTGTAGTGTTCCAGGGTTTCAGACAGAGGCCTTTCCTGTAGCATGCTTGCAGATGCTTTTTAAAAAAGTTAAACTATTCCTGCCATCTGGGGTTGCCAGTGCACTAGAAACAATTTGCAGATCTGATCATGTGTCTTTCTAGAGATCAAGCTGCTGTTAAATTGAGAGGTGGTTCTATAGATGAGGACAAGTGCTACCCTGTGATATTTTGCTCAGGTCCTGCAGCTATTCAAGTACAGATGCTGGGCTTTCCTGTAAAAACCTGGGAGCCCTGCTGCTGTATGATAATGCACTCCACTGAAGCCCAGCATCCCTCCGCTTTACACCTGTGTGTGTGTGTGTGTGTGTCATTACAGTCGTGACCAACTCTTTGTGACTCCATATCCATGGAGTTTTCTTGGCAGGAATACTGGAGTGGCTTGCCAGTTCCTACTCCAGGCGCCTACAGCACCTGGTATTCCCTGGTGGTCTCCCATCCAAGTACTAACCAGGGCCGACCCTGCTTAGCTTCCGAAATCAGGTGAGATCGGATGTGCTTAGGGCATCTAGGCAGCTACCCACTTTACACCTACCTGTAGCTTGACGAACATTCTTTTCATTCCTCCTTTGGCACCAAATACCCTAAACTTCAGAGCTGAGTAGAAGGGCCGTTTTGACCCCACTGTGTGTGTGTGTGTGTGTGTGGTGGGGGATTCAGGGGAAATGATGCACAAAGCACTTGAAATCCCTCTCTCCCCCTCCCAGCAATTGTATGGCATGATATCAAATACAGTGGTACCTTGCATAAAGGAATTAATTTGTTCCAAATGAAATTATGTTAAGCAAACTTTCCTTTATACAAATTCCCATAGGAATGCATTGAAAACAGAGTAATCCCATTTTTATGTTGTACAGATTCTCCCCATAGGTGATTATGTTAAGCAAAGTTCCTCTATCTCTGGAATTTTTTATGTTGTACAGACTGTATGTTATACAAACTATTTGTTATACAAGGCTCCACTGTAGTGGCAAATGGACAGTTTAGAAAGACTGATGTAGCATTGCTATTGCTTCAATAGGATTCATGAAGGATGCCAATAAAAATGAGGCAAATGGGATGTCTCCAAATGCCTGCAGAGGAAGAACCTTTTCCTTACGTTCTGCTATAAAAATAACACAACCCCTCCCCCCCTTTCTCATCATAGCACGTCCCTTCTCTTGCCCTTTCACGTAGTGTCGAGTTTCCAAGAGCCGACACTGGCCGATGCAAATAAATCAATGCGCTCCGCCTAAAGAGGGAGTCTATTTATGTATCTCATTGAGATAATAGAAGTGGCTGAAAATAGTCTGCACAGCACATCAGCATCCCAGAGGCAATTAGCTTATCACAGGGTCCTGCATTGGCTTGTGGTGCTCACTGACCATGGACTGTCACGGAAGGGTACTTTCCAATGACCTTTCTCTCTCTCTCTCTTTCTCTCTCCTTCCAATGGCAAACTCTCCATTTGACTCCTCTACAAAGCCAGGCTACTAGTCAGGCTGCCACACCTCTGCAGAAGGGTGAAGATGGGCAAAAGGGTAGCAAGTGCTGTGCCGGAATATAGGGTGTATGTGTATCAGTCTCTACCCAGGCATCTTCTACAGTAAATCAACTCACAGCTGATCAAAAACAAGATCCTGTGTGTGGACAAGTGCCATGGACATGGGAGGAAAGCCTAGGGCCAGGGCAACTGGTGGCTGCAAACTGTCCCCCCACCGCTGCTGTTAAAAGGAGCTTTAGCAGGAGCAAGCTTTCTGGTTCAGCACATAAGTGGTGGGACTTAAACTCAGCATCAAAATATAGGAATGGGGTGATGGCGGCTGGTCAACCCTGAAGTATGCCCTTTGCCAGTGATGGCGAACCTATGGCATGGGTGCCAAAGGTGGCACTCGGAGCCCTTTCTGTGGGCACTCGACATCAATCACCCCTTCATAGCCACCTGTATACAGGTTAAATTACTGTATTGGGACTTTGCAAAAAAAATAGTGGGTTTTGAACTGCAGTTTGGGCACTCAGTCTCTAAAAGGTTCGCCATCACTGCCCTATGCCCTTCCACCCACAGAAAAATGACACCTCTAGCAACGGACTAACAAATATCATCATCCCATTACATGCCTTTCCAGTCCCGCTCTTGTTTCCCCTCTCCTCTCCTAGTGTTTTGGTTGAGTTGGAGGACAAGTTAGCAGCTGTGAAGCCTTTACATTTGCTTCCCGGGTGTCTCTCCTACTGCAAATTCTCTCTTCTAAGAGCCAGGCTTTGCTATCACACTCCCACCAGCCTCAGAAGAAAATAAATCAAGTTGACCCTTCGAACTGCCTACGTGTGCCTCTCCACCCTCCCCCAACCTCCCTTCCCCAACTCCCCAACAGCCCCAAGGATGCTCTGGCCAGGGCTCCTGCCTTCAGGATAATAAATCTCTTCTGGCTGAATTGTTATCTCTGACAGGTCAAGAGAGAGAGGAAGGTGCCTGACTGAGATAGAGGCACGTTGTAAAAAAGAAAAGAAAAGAAAAAAAGAAAAGAAAAAAGAATCTGGTTCCAGTCATTGGAAGCCGCTGTTTGGATAACTAACCAAATATTAGATCAGCCCACTGAAGAAAAGCCAGATGTGTGTGTGTGTGTGTGTGAGAGAGAGAGAGAGAGAGAGAGAGAACTTTTAAGAGCCCCAAAGTTGTAAAGGAGAAAAGAAGAAGAGAGAAGAGCATCCATTCCACAGTCTCCAGTCCATTCTAGTGAAGATCTTCCTTCCAGCTAGGTAACAAAACATAATTCAAAGGAACCCTCTCCTTTCTCCTTCAGCAACTTTTCCTTTTCCTCGTTTGGCCCCTTGTTATTTAGAATAAAACAGACCCCCCTCTCTCTCTCTCTCTCTCTCTCTTTGTCCGGGTCCTGGACGGGTCTTTTGTCCAACAGATGCTCTTCAAGACCAGAGCGAAAAAAGGTGGCCAGCGAGCGAGTTCGCCGAGACGGAAAAAGACAGAAACACGCCAGGCAGCCGAGGGCGCGTACCAGGGAGAGCCCCCGCCTCCCTCCCTCCCTCCCTCCCTCCCCGCGGCCGTGTTGGGGGAAACCAGACACCCCTCTGGGTGGAGGGGCGGGTGGAGGGCAGAGAGTCCGGCCCCTTCCCCGACATTGTCCGAAAGGAGCGGCGGGATCTTCTTCTCTCCCCCGCTCCCCCCCCCTCGCCTCCCGCTCCGTTGGAATTCGGACCGCGGGCGCCGCGGCTCTTCCGGCCAATGAAGTCACCGGCTTGTCAAGCGAAGCTGGAGGCGAAGGGATTGGGGGGGGGGCGCCGAAGGGAGGACGAAGCCCTCCAGCCCGCCGGGGAGAGACAACATCGGAGGGAGCCCCCCCCCCCATGCGCAGCAACCTCGTTCCTGGGCTGCTTTTGCCCGCCTCAGTGGCGGCTCAACGGGCTAGAGCACTGAAAACTATTGGCGACAAAGGTTGCAAACCGGGGTGCTGATGGCCCCAGCTCCTGCCAACCTAGCAGCTGGAAGGCATGTCAATGCGAGTAGATAAATAGGTGCCGCCGGAAAAAGCGGGAAGGTAAAACAGTGTTTCCTTGCAGCCATGCCGGCCTTGCACAACACTGGCTCTTCGGCTTGAATACGGAGATGAGCACCGCCCCTAGAGACGGGCACGACTAGCACGCAAGTGTGGCGGGAGGGGGGGACCTTTACTTTTACCTTTTTTGCCCGCCTGTAGGAATGGATAGCTGGATTCAATTAACCCCTTCATTTCCATGTTGCTGCCTTTAAAATTGTGGGCGCACATTTCTACAAGATCCTGTGTTTTAGAAAGCATTTTAAATATAAACACATCTTCTGCTTCCTCTCGCCTTCTTAATTTTGCCTGTGATGTCTATGGAATGAGACCCGTTTCCAGGAGAAGCTCCTCCTGCCAACGGAGTGGAGGCCAGGTAAAGAGCGGGGCGCCTCGCCGTGGAGCCCCTCGGCAGCTCCCCCCCTTCCACTACCCCCAGCAAGGCGAGCATGTGTGCCCGGGGGGGGGGCTCAGGCCACACGGTTTTCTCGCCAGGGGGCGGCGAGCTCTGGATGATTCTTGGAGCCGAGCCCGCGGGCTCTTTGGCGAGGGGCGGGAGGAGGGCTGCTGTGTTCCCAGGCAGCTCCCGCCTCACCCCACAAGCCCCCCCATCCCAGACCCACGTGTTGCATTCATCTCCCCGGAAAGTTCGCCTTCTCCCAGGAAGCCGGTTTGCCCGGGTGGCATGCGTGCCCTAGCAAAAAAAAAAAAAAAAAAAAAACCACAATCAGAAGGGTAGGCGGAGAAAACTTAGCATCTCGGACTGATTCGTCGTTACCCTCCGCCACGTCTTGATTCCCGCTCACACTGGAGATGGCGCAAACCCGATCCTAGGCGTTTGTCCTCGGAAAGTTAAGCGGCACATTTCACACGATCCCGGGACGAGACCCCCTCCCCCTCCACACCCCGCCATCGAGCTTAATTCTTGCCAACCCCATATCCGGACCCAGCGATTCTGAGAATCAGAATCGGGCTGTAAAACATACAAGCGCCTTTTCTATTCGGCAGGGGTCCCCGCGCCGCCATTCCTTTTAAAATCTTCTTATCCCCACCCCCGGCGACGCTTCGTTCTGCCTCTTCCTTCCCTCTCCTTGGCCTCCCGCCTTCCCGCACCGCCTTGATCTCTTTGATTACTTTGGAACAGGCGTTTCAGTCCCGCGAACCGACCGTCCGACCGCCCGAAACTTGCCCACGAGCGTTCCTCGCAAGGAAACTAACCCCCACCCCCTCAAGCCTAAAGCACAGATCGCAGCGCATAGGAGGGGAAGTCACTCGTGTGAACTGTATCCTCCTAACACACATTGTTCCTCTGCTGTCCCTTTTAATCATGTTGGCGCGGCTCACAGTTCTTTACAGCACCACTAAATATACACCCTTCACTCCCCTTCACTCCCCTCCCCCCCCGCCTGTTCTGTTTTCTTTCTCTTAAAGAAAGGAGCGTCTTTCTCCCCTCTTTATCTAACACCTTCGCCGCCCCTTCTCTCGCTCGAAGAGGCGCCGATTCACAAGACTGGCGAGGGGGAGACGGTTCGCTTTCCACCCCAGCCTTCGGGTATGAAAACACACACCCGCCTTCCTCTCTCCCGACACGTTCAAGCTCCTTGCATCGCTTCCGAGTTTGCGTTTGCCGGTGCCTCCTCAACGCTTTCCCGCACGCCACCCTCCAACGCACATCTACGGAGGTGTGTGTGTGTGTGTGTGTGTGTGTGTGTGTGTGTGTGTGTGTGTGTGTGTGTGTGTGTGTGTGTGTGTGTGTGTGTGTGTGTGTGTGTGTGTGTGTGTGTGTCACAATCAGCACCCCTCTCCTCCTGGTTTTACCTTGGCCCGTGACTGCCGGAGCGCCCAGGAGAGCGAAGATCATCCAACACGTTATCTCCAAACAGTTGGTAGTCCTTGCCATGCTGACCAGACTCCGGAGCGGAGGGGTTTGGGGTGGAAGAGAACTTCCGAAGTTCGTGGCTTATACCTGCTTATCTTAAGGAAACAGGGAGTGGTCTATAAATCCCTGATCGTTGTTGTTGTTGTTGTTTGCGGCCGGACCCTCACAGGAGACGGAAGACTTGCCGAGCGGTGTAGGGGGAGTTCCTCTTATTTCACTTTTTTTTCACCGTCTCTTTGGCTGGATCTCCGAGGAAGCTCTTCCGCCGCTCCCCCCTACCGCTCCACTCCCTGCTTTCCCAAACCAAGACTGCAAACCACAATCCGGGGAGGGAATTATTACATCCTACCGGAGCCCTCTTCCCTCCAAAAACAGTCTACGGAGGAAGGGGATCTTGCGAAGTCCGCCCCAGAGCCGTCATCTTGGTCCAAGCAAAGGCTTTTCGGCGGACGCGGGGGGTCGTCTCGCACCGATTCTTAACCTCCCCCGGCAGGGGCGCCGAAGCAACAGCTCCGGAGAAGGTAGGCGACGCTTCTGGTCCGACTGCGAGACGCTGCCGCCTCAACAGGGTAAGTAAATAAGGGGAAGGGAAATAAAGCGGGGAGGGGGCAGGAGGAAGAAAGAAAGAGAGAGAACCTCTACGGAGCGGGCTCGGCGGCGGGAGAACAGACTCCGAGGAATTACAACCAGGATCTCTGGGATTCTCGACCCATCTTCCCAAGAAGGTGGAGAGCCGTCGCTGGAAAGGCCACGGCCACGGCCACGATCGCCGGGCGGAGGGGAAAAAAAGATGCGCCGCCGCCCCCGACTAGTCCGAATCCCCGGCGGAGCGAAGTTTTTCTCTCCGCAGGCGCGGCGGCGGGCTGGGGGGGCCGGGGCAAAGGGAGAGCGGCGGCGGTGGTGTGGGTGTGTGTGGCTCCGGTTGTAGAGGTTGCTTGAGTGGGTGGGGGTCTTCCTCCCTCCCCCGACTCCTTCTCCTCAGCCTGTGAGGCGAGCGATCCTCATGGTCCCCGGGCGTCCCCTTTTTCTCCTCGCTGCCTCTCCGATCCCAAAGACGTGCCGGCGACGGACTTTCCAGAGCAGACGTGGCGGCGGCGGCGGCGGCCTCTCTGGGCGGCCGGAGGGCACGGCGGCTCCTCTCGGGGCCAGCGGCGGGTCTTCCTCGCCGGCTGCCCTCCCGCTCCTTGGCTCGGCAGCGGAGTGAGCCAAAGCTCTGGGATCAGCCGAGTCCGGAGCAGCAGCGGCGGCGGCGGCAGCAGCCTGAGCCAGGGGGAGGCGGAGAAAAACGAGAGAGAGAGAGAGAGAGAGAGAGAGAGAGAGAGAGAGAGAGGCAGTGCCACCTAGTGGTCCACGCGAAGGGAAGCGTCCGACGTGTCTGGCCGAGCGCGACTGTCAGGTTCAACAGGGCGTCTTTCCGTCTGGGCGGCGGGTGTGTGCGCGTGCGTGTGTTTGGCGCTGGGCAACCCTTTCAGCTCCACCAAAAACACCACCTCCCGTCTTCGGGAATTGCTCACAAGAGGCCCTGAACCAGTGGCTTTTCTATCCTGGCCGGGCGGCGATTCGGTGAGGACAGTCCTCAGAAGGCAGGCGTGCACAGAATCGGCTCTTGCCCCCCCCCCCCAAGAGGTCCAGGTATACGCGAGGCGTACAAAACGGAGCTTATTCCGAGGGTTCAATTGGAAATCCGGCTCCCGTTTTGCGCTTCTTTCCGCCGCCCCAAAACCTGCGCGCGATCTAAAAATCGCCGGTGGTGGGCTTCGCGTATAAGAGGAGCCCCCCCCTCTCTTAAGGCTTCCTATGTGCCCTTCATTTGCCGTCTCTTGAAACCACACACACACCCTTATCTTCTTCCCGTGCCTACCTCACCTTTCACTCTGGGGCGCTCTGCGCTCCTTAACATCCTCTTCTGTCCCACGTTTGTGCCAGTGGCCCCTGGGCCACGGGAGAGGCGGGGTGAGCAGCGCGCCAGCAGAAGCTCCAGTGATGAGGTGGCTCCAGTTTGCTCCAGTTTTTAAAAAGTTCACATTTCATCAGTAGGTGGTCTTTATTTAAAAGCTTCCAATTCTGTCAGATTGAAGCAAGAGGAGGAAAAGAGCCTTGCCTTAAGAACTCTTGAAAGAGAGAGAGAGATCTGAAGTCCCCCCGCCACCAAGAGGGCCAGGCTCCACTAAATTAATAGGACCTGTTCTCTGTCTTACAGAAAGAGCCATGAGGGTAATGTCATTGTTATGTGCTGGTTACCAGTTTCAGAGAGTCTGACTCTAGCCACTTAGCCACACTACCTTGTTGATCCAGGAGTGGGTGAACCTAGGACAGTCAAATGACTAGGGAACCTGCCTGGCTGGAAGGCCTTCAGACACTCCTGCCTACTTCAAGACTTCCAGGGACTCCCAAACTCCACAAGGTAAGCTAGAATTGCCCCCACATCTGCACAAATGTCAAAGTTCCCAGTAGTTGGTCAAGGCAAGACCTGATTTTAGTACAGTGCCACACAATCTCTCAGCCCAAACCCCAAAGGTGACAAAAAAGGGAAAATGTTCCAAAGGTTTCAAAAAGTTTAAAACAAAAGAACAAAAAGGATAATTTGAGAAAAAGGGGGTTAAGCAATTAACAGTCCTCAACAGAAAATAACAAAAGTAACCTAATAGGCACAATTACTGAAAAACAAAACACGTTTTTCTATGCATTGCATGACAGGACAACAGCTGAGCACAGCATTACCCGAGAGGTCATCTAAGCCAACTAAAGTAAGCTCTGAACCCCCTTTTATATACAGTATTAAAATCATGTTCTGGTCTTTTCAGATGGTCTACCAATCAGGCTTCAAGTTCCCTCAAAGGCTCATGAAGACAAGTGCACTTTCTGCCTCTTCCCTTCACACACCTTCTGCTCCTGATGGGGATTTTGATCCTGCATGAGTACAGGGGTATGGGAAGCTGTCTTCAAACTTAATTCTTTGCTGCCAACATATTCCAGATGAGAGAACAACTGCAATTCTACAAAATCAACTGCATTCCAGACAATTCCAAGTATTTATCTTTCTGGTGATACTCCCCATCCAAATTTCTCTCCAGTTGTTGGCCTCCCAAAGACCTGGTCCTGCTTATAGAGCAGCTTCCCCTCCATGTTGGACTTGCAGAGTTGTTTTGGAAAGGTACACATGTAGGTTTCCTCACCGTTCAGTTCTGTTGGTATCTCTTTTCCACTGTGCATGCCACCAATGCACAGGTGCCAATTTGTGCATTGATCTACACTGAGCACAAAGAGCCATCTCGATACATCAGTTGCATCCAAATTTCTGTGTTTGATACAGAGATTAGGTGCTGGTGTCCCTTCAGTAACCCATGGAAGGGGAATACATGGATGAGGAAATGGTCTAAAAATTGCAGCAGAGAGGCCCTAATTGCATTGATTTTATGTTAATATCAGAAACAGAATTTTCCTATAAAGCAGGGGATACATAAACGTATGGTCCTTCAGGATTGGACTACAACTTCTCCAATTCCTAACCTTTGGGCATGCTGGCAGGAACTGATGGGAATCTACCTTCACCTGGAGGATCACAGTTGGCTGCTTTTTGTAAAGAAAGGCAAAGTGTCAAGCAAGGCAGAGTGATCACATAAAACCAGGGGAATCCTGAGCATCCTTGATGTTTGAAAACATTATTTGAATGTGAAAAGACCTAGTATTGCAAACAATGCTACAAACAGATAAATAGAATGTCCCATCACAATATCTTCCCCCCATCCAAAGATGCTGGCAGGATAAAATAGAATTATTTTAAAAAGTAAATGTTTTGCCCAAATGAAGGAGATAGCGAAGAGCGCATGTTTGGATGAATTATATGGAAGTGTACAATCAGGCAATCTTTTGAAGAAGAAATTGCTAGATATATAAAAACACATCATAAAGAAATACTTTAAATACATCAGGAGCAGGAAGCCTGCCAGACAAGCATTGAGCTTTTAGATGACAAAGATGTAACAGGAGGCACTCAGAGAAGACAGGCAAATTGGTGGGGCATGCCAATGAATTCTTTACATCTGTCTTTACTGCTGGAGATCCTGGCTAGATAGCCAAAACTGAACATTTTTTTTAAAGGCAATAAATCAGTATCCTGTCAAAGACAGATGACAGAGTATTTTTAGAAGTAATCTGCAAGCTAAATAGTAACAAATCACCAGGGCCAGATGGCAAGCACCTGAAAAGTCCTTAACTCAAATAGGGCACTGCAGAGCTATACATTGTAACTTAATTGAATCAAGCTGTTTACCAGAAAACTGAAAGCTGGACAGTGTTACATTGGGTGATATTTTTTTTTTAATGGCAGAACTCTAGGGCCGTGAGACTCCAGACTGAGGTTTCACACCCAAGACACAGGATTGGCTTTTAATGTTTTATCTCTATAGGTCATGATGATCTTTCTCTTGTAAAATTTAGGTTGGCCAAAGGCAAATGAGGAAATATGGGAAGGCGCAGTTTATCACGTGCAAAACGTTATCTGCTAAAATGTATTTTTAAAGTTTTCTGCTGAGGTTAAAATTGACTGGTCTTGGTCCTCCAAGCCTCTGGTTAGTATCTTTTCTTCTTTTCTGCATTGTCTGTGTTTTTAAAAATCTGACACTCCAAGGTCAGTAAAGTGCTGCTGCTGCTACTACTACTGGTGCTACCCAATGGAAGCACGATGGAACCTGCTGAGATGAGGCAACCTGAACCTGTGCCTGTTACAAGTACCAAAGCTCTATTTAAACATGAACAGAATGCAGTGAATAACTGTGTTCCAGGTTAATTCTATTAGCCATACATACTAATCAACATTTCAATTTGCCTGTACTTGATCACATCATCATCATCTTCATCATAACCATCATCTTCATCATAATCATCATTGCCATTATTATTATTATTATTATTATTATTATTATTATTATTATTATTATTATTATTATTATTATTATTATTATTATTATTATTATTATTATTATTATTATTATTATTATTATTATTATTATTATAGCCCATCCATCTGGCCATATGGCCGCTAGTTTTGATAAGTAGATAGGAAAAAATCCAATTGTCAGTCACAGATGTGTTGAATCAATAGGATTTATATGAATGTTGACAAGGATCAGTGGAGGACAAGAAGGTTTATCCCAGCTGGCAATAATAACTAGGTTTTGCCCATCATTTTTATATTCCATGAAGACAAGGCCTTTATAATCAATCTGTAAAGAAGGATTGTGTGTGTGTGTGTATCACAAGGTAGACCCTGATCTTGTGTTTATTTGTAGTAATTGGGCACATGTTCAGCAAGGGTTTCAGAATTCCCAATGATATCTGAGTCCATTTTTTTAGCCCTGTCTGCTATATTCTGTGAAAATGGTAAAATATGGTATAGAAAGATGAAAATGTTATGGAATGTAAGACACCCCACATAGATACCTAATTTTCTGTAAATATTTCCCACTTTTGTGGTAGTAAGTAGCAGTGATAATCCAAGGTACAAATGGAGGTTGTTGTGGCTAAAATGGTGGAACCCAGGTGTACGAACTGGGATTTATTGGCTTTTAAAAGCCATTTAGGCAATTGCCTCCTCTGTTTGCCTCTTTTCTTCAAAATAAATGTCAACGTCGCTAAAGAATTATTGCCGGACAAGGTCTGTGGATGTTGAATTGGAATTAAAGATAATACCTTGGGACTGTTCTTTGATAAATTCCAGAAACCAGATATGTGCCAATCCTCTAAAAGCAGACTATGGGCCTCTCCTGTATGCCTGTTTTTGCCTTCAAAGGCAGGGATCCCAGAAAACCCCAAGAGAGCTTTCTTGGTGGTGGCATCCCATATTAAGAACCAAAAAGTTAGATCATTTTCCTCTTTAGCAGGAGTGGGCAAAGTTTAGTCTGCATCTTGCATGTGCCCTCAAATAACAACAAAAAAACCCACCCTCATTTTGTAGCCATCCCATGGTTTCTGAGTATTCCCCTGAACAAAATATTGATTTGCTGCAGTTTTATGGGAAAACCACTCAATCTAGAGAGGAATTTCAATAAAACTAATTGTAAATTATTTTTGTCAGTGTAAAAGAGGAAACCTTTGTTTCCTACCTCGTTCCCATGTGTTTTCCAAGCATTTATTGATTTAAACCCTGGTTGTTTACCCTATAGGATTATGCCTTCTATTATTTAAGAGCTTCAGTGTTAATTGTTCTTTAAGAGGTTTACATCTGAGGACCTATTGACCATCAGAGAACCAGAGAGCTGTGATTCTTGATGCTGCCACCACCTCCTTATTAAACTAGTCTGAATGAATATTGAAATGGATCCAAGGTGTTGTACAGTATTTAAGAACAAAATAAAACTAAAGTTAAAATGTTATGGTATTTTAAAAGGATTAAACAAATATCACAATAAAATACACAAGAAGAACAATGCTAAACACATAGAATAAAATGCTCCCTTTAAACATCCCCTCCATCAACTGGTCATTTGAAGGAAAGCCAGTCAGAAGAGAACTTGTAAAAGTATTTATCTACTTGTAAAAATATTTATCTACTTGTAAAAAGACAACAAAGATGGGGCCAGCCTGTCCTCCTTTGGGAAGGAATTCCTGAGTCTTGGGGCAGCAGCAGAGAAAACCCTCCCGTATGTCCCCACTAGATGCACCTGTGTGGGTGATGGGACTGAGAAGGGCTTCCTCTGCTGAGGGGAGATGCCATGTTTTTGTCAGCTTGGGCCCAAGCCACTGAGGGCTTTATAGGTTAAAACAAGCCCTTTGAATTGTACCCAGTAATGAACTGGCAGCCAGTGGAACTGCTGTTTTATGTTCCCTGCAATCATCCCCATGAGTACCCTGAGTGTTGCCCCCTTCCCTTTCCCCTTTTCTCTCCGTACCCCACAGCTGATTAGATATAGCAGCCGAACCCCTTTCCACTGTTATATTAAGCCAGAAGGCTCGTGGCACATGGGAAAACTTCTCTTCTGTGGAGTGGAGCTTTTTGAGAGAGAAAGGGCTTGGACCCTGGCTGGGTTAGGCCTGGATATTCAGCATGTCAGATCCAGCCATGCTTCTTTAAGAAGAATTGTGCTCCATCGCCAGTGGAGCAGGGCTGAGACGACAGAAGCATTTAATTTTGTTGTTGCGGAACTTTATTTACTGGCTGTTAGTGTTGGTTTCTCGTCTGTGCTGCTGCTTTTAGCTTGTTTATAGGGTTTTGATATTAATGACTGTTTTTTATGTTTTTATGTTCTGGAAGCAACGTTGAATGACTCCGGAAAAGAGAAGTAAATTAAAGGCTTCTTGGAAGGAAGGAAGGAGGGAGGGAGGGAGAGATGAATGGCTATAATGATCCAGTTGCCACAGGTTCTACCTTGGCAGCAGGGATGGACACAGCAGGCTGAGTGAAGGGGCTGCTTCAGATATGGACTCTTTGCTATCTGCTGTAAAATATATATATATATAAAGCCTTCTTGGACCCTGGGCCTCAGCACAACATAAAAAAGGGATCTTTCTGCACTTCCTTGATTTACATTTGAAATTTCCTCAGTTCCCCATGAAGGTTCCCAGCATAGAACCCAGAGAGATTAGGCACAAGCCTTTTTTGAAGTTACAAAAGAGAAGAGGAGGCCACAGATCTCGCAATGAGCATCTAGTTCTTTAATCTACAGCCCTCTTCCATCTCCCCTGGCCAAAGAGCTGACTCAGAGCTATTTGCAGACTTTCCCCTCTGTTATTTAGCATCTTGGTTCTGCGGGTGTGTCATAGGGCAGTCCCTGAAATAGTTGGTTGGGAATGAAATTATTTTTTGCTCAAAACTCACATATAAGATACAGGAAAGACAATGGAGAGCTTATTTGGAAAGTCAAGGCTGCTCTCCCTCAAACAATATATTTGTCTTCCCAGCAATCTGAAAATATTTTAAAGGCAAGACAATTTCCAATAGATACAGTCTCCACCACCATTAACCTTCCACCATTCTGCTTAGGAAGACACATGAGATTTTAGGTGGAAGAAACTGGTGTCTTCCTTCATGGAGACACAGCTTCTGCTCTGGTGTAATTTATGTTGGTTAAATGCCATCAAGCTGAACAAACCTATAGCAATCCTACCTAACAAGGCTCTTAGGGGAAGTGAGATATTAAATGCATACTTTTTACCAGTTCCACCTCCCGGTGAGCTCCCATGGGTGTGCAAGGATTAATACACTGGTCCTAGTCCATCAGTTTGTCCACTACAACCACATGGGAGCCAAAAGGGTTCCAAGTAGAGATGGGCACGACCGGGAAAAAATACGTTTCGAGTTGTCCTGTGTCGGAGCCGGCCCGTTTCAGCTCGTTTCCGTTTTTCGCGAAATTTTCCAAAAATTGTCATTTCGTTTGTCGGATTTTTGTCTGTCATTAGTACTGTTTTTTTGGGGGGTGGGAGCGGGCTCCTGGAGGCACCTCTCTGGGGTGGGTGCCTCCTCTGGCCCGCTACAAAATGGCATGCATAGCCAATTGGATATGCATACCATTAAGTTGCAGCAGGCAGAGGCACCTCTTTCGGGTGCCTCTGTGACTCACTGCCTGCACTTGGGCTGGGGAACGAAGTGAGAGAGGACCCCTACGGGCGCCCGCTGTGACTCACTAAGAAGGGAAGTGTACTTGCTGTATTGCAATGCGAGTACACAGATCTGGCTTGGGGTTAGGGGTTAGCGCAAGGGCTAGGCTTAGGGTTACTGGTAAGGTTAGGGTGAGTTACTGGGGTGCACCTCTGGGTGCCTCTCTGACCCACTAAGAAGGACAGTGTACTGGCGTATGGGTTAGGGTTAGGGTTAGGGTTAGGGTTCGGGCTAGGGTTTAGTGGCTTTTTATGCCCGACTGGCACATCCTAGAAGTCTCGGTCAAAACCTGGCCAAGTGGCCATGCAATTGGTGGAATGGCTCCAAAAATTTGCATGGTCCACTCCCATGGCCAGCCCATCATTGCGCAGGTGTAAAAAAATAAAAATAAAAATAAAATATAATAAAATCAATGGAGACATTTTGTTGCAAGAAAAACCCACTGCTGCTACTGAAAAAATTCAGGCAGTTTTAAAATAGCTATTTTCGCATGTTTCTGTGGTGCTTTGGTGTGTTTTTGGACCACGCGATTTCAAAATAAATATTGCGGTCGCCCCATTTTGGATCCCCCGCCCGCACCGCATGGAATGGCGAGTTGGCGAGACGACGAGGATGCGCAGGCCAGGAGAGGAGGGGGGAGGCCGGGGACCCCCCCCCAGAAACCACCCCTTTGGTAGGTGCCCTCACTGAGGCAGGCATATTTTCGCCTGCTTTTTTGGCCGGGAATCGGGGTTTTTTATTTTAAAACTTTTTTTCTCTGCTGCGCCGCTTGGCGAGTTGCGACTCGACGAGGATGCGCACTTTGCGCAGCCCAGAAGAGGAGAGGGGGGAGGCCGGGGACCCCCCCCCAGAAACCACCCCTCTGGTAGGTGCCCTCAGGCAGGCATATTTTCACCTCATTTTTGGCCGGGAATAGGGTTTTTTTAAAAAACTTTTTTCCTGTGCCGCTTGGCATCACGCGATCGCTGCGATGCCAGGAATGACAAGGACAAATCAGACCCAATTTTTCTTTAGTCGGTTTGAGTTCGAGTTCTGGCGGAGTAATTGTCGTTACCGTTTCCGTTACGTAACGGAAACGAGAAACGGAAATGAGAATTTCGCCAAGTCGTGCCCATGTCTAGTTCCAAGTATCCCAGGACAATCACCACTGAAGGAAGAGCAGGTCAGAAATCTGGTTTCAATAAGCTTAAGGAAACTGGTTCACACCCCTGGCCAGAAATACTCAAATATGTGGGTTAAGGATGGGATATGGAAGGCACAATCCCATACATTTCCTACAAGAAGAAAAAGTGTGAGGTGTCAAAGGAAGTTGTACAAGGGATTTTTTTCCAGATGAGCAAAGGTTTAAAAGGGGAATGGACAGGAAGGGGAAGAAAGAAGATCACAAGCAAGAGTAGGTGATAATTGTAGAGAGAAAGAAAGGAAAGTTAAAGCCCCAAATGAGCTCAGACTTACCAGAAATGTCAAAAGCAACAAAACATTTTTTCAGCTATATTTGGAATAAGAGGAAAACTAGAAGGGTGGGTCTCAGGGTGGATAAATACTAATTGGGAACACAAATAAAGCAGAACCTCTAGATGCCTACTCTCAAAAGAAGACCATGTTCCAACCTTATACAAACAGAAGAAAGAAAGTGTGTTTGTGGAGGGAGGGTAGTGGTGGTGGCTGGGGTGATACTGTACCACAAGATTGGTAAAGAGGCAGTGTGGAAATATGAAACTGCTCTAAATGAACTACTGGACCAAATGAAGGGTGCTGAAGCCTGCAAAAGAACCTTGCAGATGTAATCTTAGAGACTCTGTCTATAATCTCTGAGGATTCTTGGAGAACAAGTGTGGTCCCTGAAGACAGGGAGAGGTCGGGTGGAGGTCATTCCCATCTTTGAAAGGACAAAAATAAACGAGGATGTGGGCAGCTACCATTTGGCCAGTTTGGCTGAGGGAAGGTTTCAGGGCAGATTGTAAAACAGTCAATCTGCAAGGCTTTAGAAAAAGAACAGTCCAAGCCTGGGTTTCTCATAAACAATCTGTGCCAGATATCTGGAAGTTGAGTCATGGCAACTGGACTTCTTTTCTTAGCGAGATTGAAACATTTTGCTACTCATCCAAGCAGCTTAGTCATGATTTCACATCACCTTGGTCTGAATAGGCCCATAAATTGGACAATGGCTGAATAGACTCGTATCTGCACAGTGGCCTAGGGTTAGTCTTGATTAGTCTTGTTAGGTGGACAATGGCTTGAATAGACTCATATCTGCACAGTGGCCTAGGGTTAGGGTAAGAGTTAGTGTTGCCCTAACAACAGACAAGAAGAGACTAAGAGAAGACAGCACTCTCACAACCAGAAACAGCCTCAACCTAGACCAGATATGCTTGCTCCTGGGTCTGTGTCTGGACACCACAATCATGTACAGAGGGGACTTATGCAGACAGATGCATGGTTGTGCCATGGATTCCCCAGTTTCACCCATTTTTGCTAATCTATACATGGAAGAAGTGGAGAAGGCACTCAACACATTCACAGGGATGACACAGTCCCACTGTAGATGACAACTGGGTGAAAATCAAGACTTAGGAATTACAGCCCTTTACAGACCACATCAATGCAGTGGACCTAAATATTAAGTTCACTAGGGAAGACACCCAAGACAACAGGCTGGCTTTCCTGGGTTGTGCAGTCCTCATCAGACCTGACCATGGCCTGGGAAAGCCACCCACACAAATCAGTACTTACTGTTTGACTCCCACCATCAATTACAACACAAATCAGGAGTCATCAATAAGCTTAAGGAAACCCTAAACCACAGAGCAGAGAGCATCCCCACCTCCACAGAAGTAAAGAAGAAGGAAGACAAGCACCTGAAGACAGCACTTAAGGCCTGTGGATATCCAAAGTGGGCCTTCAGCAAAGCAGTGTCCTGGTCCAGAAGAACAATGAATCATCCTGAGACCCAGAGCCAATGGAAGAACCTGGTCATTCCCTGAATGGCTGGAGTGTCTGAAAAGCTTTAGAGGATTTTTGGCAAACACCACATCCCTGTTTACTTCAAACTCACAAACACACTAAGGCAGAGACTCGTCCACCCAAAGGACCCAACACCATAACACAAGAGGAGCAATATAGTATATGTGGTCCAATGCAATGAGCAGTGTGCAGACCTCTACATTGGAGAAACTAAACAGCCACTAAAACAGGAGGATGGCCCAATATAGGAAGGGCAACAGCTCAGGACCAGAATCAGCAGTGTACTTCCACTTGAAGGACAAAGGGCACTCATTCAAAGATGATGATGTACACATATTAGACAGAGAAGATTGATGGTTCAAGAGAAGGATCAGGAAGCCATTCATGTGTGTATTGAAAACCCCTCTCTCAACAGAGGTGGGTGACTCAGGCACAATCTGTCTGCTACTTATCATGCTGCCATTTTGTCAATCCCAAGAAAAATCAGAAGCACTTCACACCCACATCAGCAAGGCAACAGCTAACAACATATATTTAATGGGTATTGGGAAGGATTACATAAGTGGGACTTTCACTCACTCCAGGCCATTGTCCATCTAACAAGCCTATTCAGACTAGAGATGGGCACGAACCGAAAAAATGGTGATTTGTTTTGGTTCAGTTTGTTTTAGGGTTCAGTTTGTTTTAGGGTTCAGTTCAGTTGGTTCATTTGTTTTAGGGTTCAGGTTTTTTTAAAAAATTAAATTAAAAAATCATTTTGTTGATTTGTTATTCGTTTTGTGTGTAATGTGTGTGGTGCTTGTGCAACTTTGGCTGGGGGAAAGATGGGTTTAATCTTCCCCCCAGTCACTGTGGGTGGGGAAAGAGCTCCCCCAGCCAGTGCCTCTCAGCTGAGAGGCACTAGCTTGGGGTCAGCACCTCAAAGAGAGCCTTCTTTCCACCTCCGCATGAGGAGGCAAGGAGCCGGGTCTCTTTTTCCCTCAGCGGATGGCAGCACTGAGCAGGCGCTGTCATCCACTGCGGGAAAGATCCCTTTAAAGAGAAACTTCTTCCCTCTCATTGGCTGGGCCCCTTTTTAAATGGCCCAGTCAGCACCAGGGGTTCTCTCCAGTGCCGACTTGGCCATTTTTAAAGAGGTCCAGCCAATGAGAGCTCGGCAGGATCCCTCTGAAAATGGCCCTGTTTGCAACACAGGTGCTCCGAGCTGGCCACAGGGCCATTTTCAGAGAGCTACTGCCGAGCTGTCATCTGCTGGGCCCCTTTAAAAATGGCCCATTTTCTCCTCCCCAGTGCTGACTGAGCCATTGTTAAAGAGGTCCAGCCGATGACAGGTCGACAAGAGCTCTCTGAAAATGCTAGGGATGGCAGCTGGAACAGCCCTCCCTAGCATTTTCATAGGACTCCTGCCGGGCTGTCAGTCACTGGACTGCTTTAAACCCGGCCCAGTTGGTACCAGGGGGACTCCCTGGTACTGACTGGACCAGGTTTAAAGGGGTCCAGCGATTGACAGCTTGGCAGGAGCCCTCAGAAAACGGGTGGGAAGGGCAGAGTGATTGCTGCAACTTCCCTCCTGACCCATTTTCTGAAGGCTCCTGCCCGCCTGTCATTCACTGGACCCCTGTAAACATGGCCCAGTCAGTACCAGTGGGACCCCCTGGAATTGAATGGGCTGGGTTTAAAGGGGTCCAGCGATCCACAACTTGGCAGGAGCCCTCAGAAAACAGTTCAGGAGGGCAGCGGGATCAGTGCAACTTCCCTCCTGACCCATTTTCTGAAGGCTCCTGCTGGGCTGTCAAACGCTGGACCTCTTTTAACCTGGCCTAATCGGTACCAGGGGGAGCACCTGGTACCAACTGGGCCAGGTTTAAAGGGGTCCATCTATTGACAGCTAGGCAGGAGCCCTCAGAAAATGGTGGAGGAAAGGGCAGGCTTTTTAAATCCTTTTCCCACCAAAGCCAGCACTACAGCTGATTGGTGGTGCTGGCTTCTGGCGGGGAAAAGCCCACAGTTTCCCCACACAAATTGCAAGGGAAACCTTTCCCATAGGAATGCATATGGAAAAACGAAAAATGAAAAGAATGAAGTACAAGTTTCTGTTTTGTTTTGTTTTGTTTCGTTTTTCTTCGATGGCTCAGTTCTTTACTCATTTTGTTAGGTAATGAAATGAATAACGAATAATGAAATGAATTAAAAATTCGTTTCGTGCCCATCTCTAGTTCAGACCATTGTCCACATAATGAGCCTATTCAGGCTATTGTCCAACTTATGAATGTATTCAAACCAGGGTGATGTAAAATCAATGTGAACTACAAATTGGAGGACTCGCCACTAACTTGCCTCAGACTGATGAAGCTGCTTGGATGAGTAGCAAAATGTTTCAATCTCTCAAGAAAAGAAGTCCAGTTGCCATGGCTCATCCTCCAGATAACCTCCCCTGGATGACTGAGAATCTTCACAGACAGTCTGTGCCAGACTGATTTTGCTCCCTTGTCCCAAAGAATCACCATTTTAGCAGATGAAAGGAATACAGTGGATGTAGCGTGTCATGATTTCAGCAAAGTTTTTGACACAGTCCTTCTTGTGGTTCAGCTGGTAGAATGGGAACTGGTGATACTTCTGTAGGGTAAACTTACAGTTCGTTAGCGGGTAGTACACAAAGAGTGCTTTACCAGTAGTTCCTTGACATCTTGCTGAGAAGGGACAAGTGGGCTGCCACAGGGTTCTGTCCCAGCCCCAGGATTTTTAAACAAATGACTTGATTGAAAATGTGGAGAGGATGGATATCAAAGCTCCATATCACACCAAACTGGGTGGGGTAGCTATAGCTTCATTACACAGGTTCAGGATTCAATATGACACTAACAGGTTAAAGAGCAATCAGTTTCAAAAAGAATAAATATAAATTGGTACATTTAGGCAGGAACTACTGGATGGACAAATATAAAAGGGATGATAGCTAACTTGGCAGTAGAACATGAAAAACAGATCTAGGGGTCTTACTAGATGATGAACTAAACACAGTTCAGTGGGATGATACAGCAGCAAAACCAAACAAAACCAGACCGCAATACTGGGCTGTATTGACAGACCTTATCCTGTCCCATTCCAGGCACCAGAGTTTTTTTCAAAGCATATTGACAATCTAAATTCTAAAACATATCCAGAGGTGGGTGAGCACAATAGCAAAGGGTCTAGAAACCAAGCCCTCTATGAGGAACAGTTGAAAAAAGGAAGTATGTTTAGCCAAAAGGAGAGGAGAGAAGATTGAGAGATGAAATGACATTCATTTTCAACTTGTGAAGGCCTGACACATGGCGGAGGAAGCAAGCTTGGTTTCTGCAGCTCCAGATGTCAGGACACAAAGTGAATTACAAGAAAGCAATTTTTGACTAAACATTAAAGAGACCGTCGGGACAGAAAGACCTGCTCAGTGGTGCAATTGATTGCCTTAGAGGGTGGTGGACTGAAGATTTTAAGACAGCAGTTATGTGGCCACCCGCTGGTAATATTTTAGCAGTAGGTTTCCTGTGTCAGCGAGCTGGACTCCCCCATGATCTTTAGGGTCTCTTCCAACTCTACAGTTCTGTGTTTCTATGAAAGCCATGTGGGCACGATTGCCAAGTAAATAGATAAATAAGAAGAAAAGTCCTTCTGTTCCCTATCACCTGCTTTTCCGCATGCTTTAACACAACAGCTGTGAAAGCCCTGATTTCCAACAGGCATTACCAGGCTGACTAAGCTGCTTGAGTCCCTTCCTGGACATAATTAATAGTTCCTTCCCCCTATTTAAATACAAATAGATGTTGAGCCACTGTTTGGCTGGGTCGGGTCCACTCCAGGCTCTGCAGCCTTTCCCCACTCATCATGCATCAGTTTCCGAATGTAAACGAAGCTTTGACTTGTAATGTGAAACCTTCATTTAATTTTTAAAGGTCCATTCAACCTGTTGTTAACACGGTAGGATTTAGCCAAAAGCCAGGCTAAGGAGAGGACTAGCTTTCTGTCCTCTTCCAGACCTGTGCTTCATTTACCCAATAACAGATGTCTCTGGGGTAAAGGATTTCCAAAGCAATGTCTACCCCCAAATAACGTCCAGTTTCCAGTGCTGAGCATACTTTAACCTCCTGGCCAGGCTTTGAAGATTTATCAGGCACTCAGAAGATCCATGAAATACTCTACTTTGTTATCCAAGCGTGTTATTTATTTTAAAACAGATGCTGCCTAGGAAGACAATCCAGCTCAAAATGAATCCGGCAATTCAGGTATGATTTAATATCTGAGGACAGACTTTATTTATATCCATTTATTAATAAAGTTTATGAATCATACACTTGTTTACTGAACCTGCTCTCCATGGTGTTATTTATGTGGTGCATTACAAACTTTGTGTGCTTGTAATAGCTTCTGTGCCCTTTGCTTTGCACCCTGCAAGGAGACTAGAGACTCAGTTCCAACAGCCCTGTCTTATCTCGTGACGCCTTTATAGTCTATAAGCAACTTCTTCTTCTTTTTAATATCAGGACAACACAAGGGGTATGGAAGAGACATGAGACAAAACAGAAGATGGAACCACTCAGCAGGAGTGATTACAGCTTGTACAGAAAATGGAGCAAAATAATCAGTGCCGGACAACTGGCAGGTTAGTGCCAAAGTTTTTGTTCCTGAATGCCATTTAGGAGAAGTGTGGTCCTGTGCTCTCTTCTACATAAATCCAAATTGAAGTAGGAAATGTTGAAGAACTATATCCAGAAGGGCTTCCCACAAAAGGAGGAGAAAGGCCGCAAATAAAGAAAACATGGAGCTTCAATGAGGAATGACCAAGATGGATGTGCAAAACGTGAAGAAATACCAACACGTCAGCTCTGTTATGATCTTTCTTTGTTTTTTCCCTTGGCCAATGTGTGTCCTTCCTTTTCTCGAAATGGCTGACGAAAATGGTTAAAAACAATAATGCAAGTACAATAAAATAGGATATCCCAATGCCCCCTTTTTATTCCTATGAAGTCTGGTGCCTCATTTCTTAGATACTGTACTAGAATTGATGCCATTATCCCCAAGAATTGTTACTAGTACCTCTTGTAACCCAGAGCACAGGGAGAGAAAATCCTGGTTCCCTGAGCTCATCTTGGCCTCTGAAGATGCCAGCCACAGAGTCTGGCGAAACATCAGGAAGGGAAAACATCCAGAACACAGCCAAACAGCCCAAAAAACTCACAAAAACTATTGCACTTAGTCTTTAAGGTACTGCAGTGTTTTTTCTTCTTCATTTTCAATTTTCATTGAGTTTTTGTCTGATCTGCTAGCATGGACTAACAAGGCGATCTCTTCTAAAATGACAACGAAGAGTCTGAAATTAATGACAGAGTCAAAAAGTGCCAAAATCCTCCAGGGGAGGAAAACTTTGTGCAGGATCAGTGCCTATATTCCAATCTGTGCAATACATAAGCTAGAAGGGAACACAATTGTTCCGTGCTTCTCCCGACTGCTGTCTCCAAGAAAATCCTGGAGGAATTCCCTGCCAGAGCAAAATGTCATAAATAAATAAATAAATAAATAAATCTGAGTATTCATTCTCCTGGGTCATTGATGGCGAATCTATGGCACGGGTGCCAAAGGCAGCACTCGAAGCCCTTTCTGTGGGCACCCGACATTGCCCCTTCACAACCACCTGTATTCAGGTTAAATTGCTGTATTGACACTTTGCAAAAAATTAGTGGGCTTTATATCACAGTTTGGGCACTCACGGTCTCTAAAAGGTTCGCCATCACTGTCCTAGGTCAACAGCCAAGATCCCTGTAAGGTTCTCTGGCACTTCCTTCTGGAATGGGGGTGGTCTCTCCGGGAACCAACAGACCCATCATAAAATAGCATCACCAAGTCCTATCTCAGGGCTTGTCATTTTACTTCCGTACAACAAAATTAAATGTCACACCCAGTGCACATTATAAAACACATAAAAATATAAAACACATAAAATACATCCCTCATATTCACATTCTTCAAATTCTATTCACCATTGCACAACCCCTGCTGGGACATTAATGTTGCCCTATATAGAAGTAGTTAATATGCATTAATATTGCACTATACCGAAGAATTCAATATGGTTACAGCTCAAGGATAAAAGCTATTTTTCAATCTCTTCGTCCTGGTTTTTATTGTTCTACACCCTCTGCCAGATGGTAATAATTGAAGAAAGGCATGTCCCGGATGAGATGGGTCTATGATAATGTTTTAAGCTTTCTTAAGGCAGTGGGAGCTGTAGAGTTATTCCAAAGAAGGAAGAGAGAAACAAATAATCCTCTGGGCAATACAGGAGTGGTAATCCTCTGGAGTGCTTTCCTATCTGATAGTGTGCAATTGGCAAACCATACACAGGTGCAGTTGGTTAGAATACTCTCTAAAGTGCAGCAATAGAGGGTCACTTCTCAATTGGAGTCAGCTGACTTGTGCCAAATAGGATCTCTTAAAGCTGCTAGCTAGCAGGTCCTGTGTGCCATTTGGTGTGATCCTTGCATCCACATGAATATACACATCTTGAGCAATGATGATTGTTTAACAAACTTACCGTAACAATAAACATAACATTGTTTAATAATAATATCAGCTTTGGGCTCAATGGAGTTAAAAAAATAAAACCCTAAAGAGAGAAGTAGGGAATTGTATTTTCTATATACTTTCACTGTGTTCCGTGAAATGCCCATCTCATGATCCCCCCTCCTTCCTTCAGCACACTTCCTACGCATAAAAACAGTGGTCTTCCTCTGAACCTTGCAAAGCCTTCTCTAGCCTATTATCCATCTTCACAGCTAACTACCAGTTTCACTCTCCTACACATCTCAGCAGAATTACAGCCAGCTAATAGCACACATAGCCTCTGCTGTTGCTGCCCCATTACTTGAAAGCTGTAAGTCACCAACTTCCTGCAAAAAAACAACAAAAAATATCACCTCCAGCAACACATTAGCAGGCCAAAGCATTCATCCTAGAGGAGAACATGACATTCAGTTAAGGGTCCTTCTTACCATGGACCTTTAAGAAAACAAACATATAAAAAACATCCAAAGACAACTACAAAACAATTTAACAACATACAAGCCAGAAGATATGGGAGTCCTAGATGAAAAGGAAGACAACATATGTACACAATATATAGGAAAAAAAACCAAATTAAAAATTAAAAACCATGAAAATATTATTATTTTTTAAGCCCAAGCATGGTATATAATTCTGATGAAATAAACAGTCTTAACAGTGTGGTCCCACGCTTATGGTGGCAGAAGAATGAAAGGATTGTAAGTATGTTGCCTATATCTCCAAGTTACAATGGTGTAAAGAAATTGCTATGTTGTTTTCATCCATTTAGTGTGCATGTTACACTGGGGGTGAGTGGGAGATAGAGTTGGGTGGGTGGCACCATAGCAGTAGCCAACTTAGAGTGCAACTAGGTAACCCAATTATCCCTGCCTAGAGGATTGCTTGGAGGTTCAGAAGTGTACCCAATTGTAAAAAGGGAAATAAAGACGAGGGTGGGAGGTGTTAGGGTGGGGAAGAGGCCTTCTTAGTGTCCCAACTCCCAACTTGTTGCCAAGCTTCCCAAAATGTGCCTGCAGTCTCAAATTACAATATTGTATGGGTAGCACCCACAGCAAGGGAATAATTGTTCTGAAGATGAGGGCCAGCAGCAAGCAATTAGACATGGGTGTTTCATTTCGGAAGGGGGCTGGTTCCAAAATGAAACATGCCAGCACAGCCAGTGTTCGGAACATAGTCCCTCCTTCCGGAACAAAATCAACCACTGTCTTACCTTGCTTTACCTTACCCGGGGCGAAATTCCAACCAGTAAGCAGCCTCCAACGTGTCATCTTTCCCTCTTCTGGTGCTGGCCAATCAGACAGGGAGGCGGGATGATACATGTCCTTGCACAGCTCCTGATTGGCCAGTGCCAGGGAGAGGGAAAGATGACACATTGGAAGCTACTTCCTAGTTGGATTTTTGCCCCACATGAGGTAAAACAAGGTAAGACAGTGGTTGATTTTGTTCCAGATGATGGGACTGTGTTCCAAACACCAGCTGTACTGGTGTGATTCCAGTCCCCCTCTGAAACAAAATGCCCCTCTCTACAAGCAATAAAAAAGATAAAAGAAGAAGGCAGTAATCAGAGCAGTTGGGATTGACAGGGGCAGGGAAGGCTAGTCCTCCTTACCGTTACTTTGAGCTGTCCAGCAGACGCAAGCCAGTAGTCATTCCCATATCTGCACACATGCTTAATCTGAAGTGTAATGAAGAGTCAGAGTAGTCAGAAGGAATTTCAAAAATTAAAAATACCACCCCCATAGTTATCAAATAGCATCAGACAAAAACGCTTTATACATTGTTTGTTTTGAAAGCTGACTATGAGACTATTTAGAATGTTAGTACAATTTTAAAACTATCACTCATGCATATCACAACATGTAGATAAGATATGTCAATATAGTAATTCAGCAGGAAATGGAAGGGAAGCCCCAGAGTTCTGTTGCAATTCAGATTGCAAGTTGATCAGTTGCCAGCAGAGTTTGGACCTGGGGAGATTTTTGGAAGTCTTGTGTAGAGCACGTTTATCCTTTGGACAAATAGGTGATCAGCCGTTCCCTGCCCCACCTCCTCCAAGGACTGCCTCTGATTGGACACCAATCAGAGGGGGCAGAACTGGGAAGTGCCAAACACCTGTTCATCCAAAGATGACTCCGGCATGTACTGCCGAACCGGTGGCTTGTGTCCATCTCGATTTTTGAGTAAAATGCAAAGATTTCGAGCAGCATCAGCCCAACAGCAAAGTAACATGGCCCTATAGGTAATGGGAGAACAAGCTTGTCTGGTTGCATATTGTCTGCTCTGATGGGTTGCTTCTTTTATGTCCTTGATGAGCTGCTGCTTTTCCTTGAACTCATGCTACACCAAATGGAATTAGCAACAAAATCTGAAACAAGTTCCTGACCACCGCTCAGGGGTAAAGCACTCATTTGCATGTGGTTACATCTCAGGTTCAGTCCTGGCATCTCCATGTGTGTGTGTGTGTGTGTGTGTGTGTGTGTGTGTGTGTGTGTGTGTGTGTGTGTGTGTGTGTGTGTGTGCCTCTCTTTTTGAAAACCTGGGGAGCTGCAATCTGGCAGCATAGACAATAGACATGGGCACAACCAGAAAAAATGACGTTTCGAGTTTTCATTTGTCGGAACGGGTCCGTTTCAGGTTGTTTCCGTTTGTTGCGAAATTTTCCAAAAATTTGTCATTTCGTTTGTCATTTGTCGTTTGTAGTTTCCACCGTGATTTAGCATGATTTGACTTCCCAGAGCATAGGGGCGTCCCGCAATCAGGGCCGGCACTAGGTGTTTTTGTGCCCTATGTGGCGGGCTGGGGGGGTGGCGGGGGGGAGGTGCGGGCGGGCGGCAGTGGCGGGGGCCATGGGTGGGTGGCGGCTACGGGCGGGCAAGTGGGTGGGCCGCAGGCAGGTGGCGGCGCGGGCGGACGGGCGAGTGGGCAGTTAGGATATCACTTAGGATAGAGGTTCTGTTCTTGGCTTGCACCCCAAATGTGTGTGTGTGTGTGCAAGCAAATTGAAGTTGGGAAAATAGAAAATAAATGGTAGTATATAATTTTTTTAAAAATAAATCCACACCTCCCACTCCCTGTCGAACCTCCCCCTTTATCCAATATCAGAAAAAAATCCTCACAAACTGCCAGAGAAGAAATAAAGAATAAACTGCTATTCCCTTCAGCAGACAAAGCTGCAGGGAATCAAAGAAATTATTTTCTAAATTCAATTCCCTCCCTGTCTGCCTAACTTAAATCCTAAAGCCTCCAGCCTCCCTCCTCAATCTCGATCGGATCACACCAGCACCAGCAGCCAGCCCTCCTCCCTCAACCACATCCATACACCCGACTGTGATTTCTGGAAGGTGCCTCGGCTTTTTATGCCCTACGAGACATCCAGAAGTGTCAATCAAAAACCTGGCAATGCCATTGGTGGAACGGTTCAAAAAATTTGCATGGTCCCATCCCATGCCCAGCCCAAATGGGCAGGTCTAAAAAAAAAAAAAAAAAAAAATAAAATAAAATAAAATCAATACGACGTTTTATTGCTATAAAAAAATCCACTGCTGCTACTATTAAAATTCAGGCATTTAAAATAAATAAATTTCACATGTTTCTGTGGTGATTTGGTGTGTTTTTTGACCACGATTTCAAAAGAAAAATTGTGGTCGCCATTTTGGATCCCCCCCACCGCATGGCATGGCAAGACGACAAGGATGACCACCCCCCAGCCTGGTGCAAGCAGCCTAGGACAGGAGAAGAGGGGGGGAGGCCAGGGACCCTCCCAGAAACCACCCCTCTGGTGGGTGGCAAAGTCTCAGGCAGGCATATTTTCGCCTGCTTTTTTGGCCGGGAGTCGGGTTTTTTTAAAAACTTTAAAAAACTTTTTCTGTACTTCGCATTGCGCGATCGCCATGATGCCACAAACGGAAACGAAAAACCCGACCAATTTTTTTTTTGGTTTGAGTTTGAGTTCTGACGGCTTAATTATCGTTACCGTTTCCGTTACGTAATGGAAATGATAACCGAAAACGGAAACGACAATTTCGCCGAGTTGTGCCCATGTCTAATAGACAATTCTGAGTGAAAGGGACTAATTTGGTGTGAGCTAGGGTTTCTAGTGATTTGGAGTGGCCTCAAATTCCACTTACCGGTATTCTTAAATTGCTCTCTTGGTACAGATGGCTGTCCTTGGTGACATGTGTGCCCACTGGTTTTATCCTTGTGCTCACATGCTGTATTTTTAAAATAATGTTGCCCATGTGTGTTGTGTCGTTACAGTCATGACCGACTCTTTGTGACTCCATGTCCATGGAGTTTTCTTGGTAGGAATACTGGAGTGGCTTGCCAGTTCCTACTCCAGGCGCCTACAGCACTTGGTATTCCCTGATGGTCTCCCATCCAAGTACTAACCAGGGCCGACCCTGCTTAGCTTCCGAAATCAGGCGAGATTGGATGTGCTTATTTAATATTATCCTGTATTTGAAATATGTTGAGTTGTCTTGTTGCATCCTGGTGTCATTTGAGGTGCAATGCTTTTCTTTGCCTTTTGTTTGGACTTTGTGAACTCGGCAGATGACAGGGCAACAAAATACTCCCCTTTGTGTCTGGCAGTCCTCCTTCTATTCTCCAGCTGGGACTGCTCAGTGGGGCGTTGATGGGAAGCACAAGCATCACTAGGAATCACTGAGCCCCACATGGTATTGAAGGCAGGCTGAAAAAAGTGGGACCTTCACCCCAGTAGGCGGGAGCCATACGGCTGTTAATGTTTGTGATTCGTGAGCATTACGTTGAGTGGTTCGTTCCTCCTGTGGCCGACTATCCTTCTCTCAGAGGCAAAACCCCCAGGACACCAGCCTCACACATTTTCTCTCTAAGGACATGATTCCTTCAAAGCACTGTGCCCGAGCATTCAGACATGCAAAGCAAGTTAATTTACAAGCTATCAGGAGTGAGAAGAAGCTCATGCTGGGACCACCAGGAATCTTTTATTTCACGCAAGCAAAAGCACATTCCTTCCCTTGGCGTAACCAAAGCAAAACAGGATCTTGGCTTCCCTCCTCTCCAGACAGAGTTGTACATGGTTGTAAGGCACATTTTTACTTTATTAGAAGTGGTCACTTGTGTAAATGCCAGCTGTGGATGTGCAGAGTTTCTTGAGAGATGGCCTCCTCAGCCTTTGGTTCTCAGAACACTTTAATTACAGTCCTCATCATCCCCAACCATGGCTCAGGCTGGGATGGAAGACAGCTAGTCCATTGCCTGCCCACCCCTCTGACAGAGGGCAATGGAGCAAAAAGGCGCTAAGGTCATCAAGAGGTCTTTGCTCGCATCCTGGGCTCTGTGGCCCCCCATCTCTGCTACTCATCAGAAAGTTGCAAAATCACCCCATAACTCCCAGAACCACCCCCTTCTCTGAAACTAGTATTCTGGGAGCTGTAGTCTTTCTTTCTTTCTTTCTTTCTTTCTTTCTTTCTTTCTTTCTTTCTTTCTTTCTAACACCTTGTTCCACGTGTGCGTCAGACTGAAAGTTAGCATCTCTGCCTTGCTGTGAAGCACAGTGCTACAGCTCGGCTGCATCTCCAAGCTGTTTAAATCAGGGCGAAAATGAGTTTGGCAAAGGACTTTCAGTACATCAACACCCCTCCCCCTCCCGCTCCCGCTTTTCTCATGTACTCTTCTTCTTCTTTAAAAGAAAACCTTTCAGAGCTCAATCTTCTCTTGCAGTCAGCATGAAATTAAATGGCTGGGGAGATGCAGAGGGATAATGAGGCTTTGTCTGACTCATACACACACACACACACACACACACACACACACACACACACACACACACACACACAGAGAGAGAGAGAGAGAGAGAGAGAGAGAGAGAGAGAGAGAGAGAGAGAGAGAGAGAGAGAGAGAGAGGAGGGTAAGCACTCCGCAATGGAGACTCTGGCAAATGGTTTTGGGAGGGCTGGGTTTCACTGGAGGCTTTTCCATTCAATCTCTTAATACTGTCCTTGGGATGCAGTGGTTGGGAGAGAGGGACACACATGTGTAAGGACTGGGATATAGAGAAAAGTCAAAATTAGGCTTTGCTTGGTCAACTCCCCTGACTTTTCTGCTTTTTAAACACCAAAGCACAACTTTTTTTGTCTCCAGGCAAGCCTGCTCTTAATAACTTGCTGCCTGAGTGGGTTTGCTTATTTATTTAATGGTTGGTTGTTTCATTGACCGATTGATTGATTTGATGGTTGCTTAATCAATTATACAAGAGATGGGCATGAAACAAAAAAATGGCATTTTGGATTTTCGTTTGTTGTTGAAAGGTCTGTTTCGGTTCGTTTCCATTTGTTGGGAATTTTTGGAAAAATTTCGTTACCGTTTTTTTTTTTTGTTTGTCGTTTCTACCCGCTTTTTGCACAATTTTTCAAGCATTTCCGTGCGCAGGCATCCCCCAACGCCCCAGACCAGAGGGAAAACACTAAAAAAAATGGATGCTGGCAGAGACACAGTATAGACTAGGTATGCAGGGAGGCTGCAAAGGCAGCGGCAGGCGTTGCCCAGGGTGCAAGGCAACTGCAGACTGACTGCACTGTGGGGCAAGGGAGGGTACTCACCGAGAGGTACGCAGCACGCAAGCATGCAGGGAGGCTGCAGGACTGAAGTTAGAGTCACAGAGACAGCAATCCCACCCTAACTCCCACCAGAGACTGCAAGGAGGATGGGGGCTGTGAGAGCTTTTTATGCCCTCTGTGGCTGCCAGACCTGCCCACCCAGTCTGCAATCCTGGGCTTGCTATTGGTTGAACATGATCCCACATCACATGGCTTGCCTCCATTTTGTGGCTGGTGCCACATCCATTTTAAAGGGAAAAGAAAAATACATCTCAAATGTTTAAAAGACCCCAACCCCCCTGGTAGGTATTATCAGACAATATAAATAATTATCGCTGCATTTTTACGGATGTCCAGGGTGTTTCTTAACATTTAAAACAGCTCATTTCATTGTTCGTCGCCATTAACGGAAACAAAATGTAACGACCACAATTTTTGTGGTTCTGTTAGTTTCGTTGCATTTTCATCACAATTTTTGTTTGTCATTTCATTATGTAACAAAACAACAAACGGTAACGGAAACTGGAAAATGTTCGTTCTGTGCCCATCTCTAATTATACGTTGTGTGTTTATGATTTGTTTCACATTATGCTCATTTGACTCTGGGTCTAAACTGCTCACTAAATGATGCACTATACAAGTTAAATACACACAGACAGACAGAAAGACAAAAAAACAAACAAAACAAACAAACAGGAAATGGTTTGTTGTGACTTGTTGCTTTGAATATGTTTTTGGGGTCACTTTTGTTTATTGTCATTTAATGTGATATTATTTGACCTTTTTCATTGTTTGAATACTTACTGTTTTAACTGTAAATATAGCCTTTTAATGATGTAAGCTGCCTTGGGTCCTTCTTAAGGAGAATGGCATGGTTTAAAAAAAGTTTTTAAATAAATAAAATAAACAAAAGAGAGGTGAAAGAATTGGTCCGCAAAAAAATAGACAGCGACCATCAATATGTCATGTTATGGAGGCTTCAATTTATTTTTAGGAGCCAGGATCAATTTTTCATCTGCTGGCCCAAATCAAGTCAAGAAATACCTCATGAGTGCCCTTATCCCTATTCTCCGTAGTTCTTAAGCAGAAGATGCATTTTCTCCGCTTGGAATCTCTTGCAAAAAGAGGCTAAAGTGGAGGTAGATTTTGAATGGAGGAAACCAGCCCTCTAAACTGATGGCTTGCATTCCCTTAAAGAGGAATCATCAGGTCTGAGACTAGTTTCTTGACAGTCTCTGTGTTTCTTCATTTTTAACATGACCAACCACTGCAAAGCTAATAGGCGGGATAATAATGGTACAACAGCTCACACAACTGCAGCCAGCCAGTAAAGGAACAGAACTAACAGCCAGTACTCATGTAACTAGGAAATCTTCATTACGTTTGCATTGCTGCCCTGGAAGTAACCAACAATCCAGGGGCTTCAGATGTGAGTTTTATAAAATATCTGCACCTTTGACAACTAAAAACCTATATTTTGCGACAAATTAGCCAGTTAAAACTTTGTGCTGTTTGCAGTGAGGGTTTTTGTGTGTTTTGTATTTGTGTTTTGAGAGGGAAAAATTAAAAAACAAGAGGAAAAACAATTGTCTCAAGATACTGTTGATGATTGTGGAGAAGGGATTAAAATTCATGGCAATGAACAGAGTGCTGTGGACAGTGAAAAATGCTGCTTTCCTTAAACGTGGTAGAGCCCTTGCTGATTACCTTTCCCTAAACATGGAAGAGCCCTTGCAGATAGCACGCCTCTGCTATTTACAACCAACAGTTAAGCTCTTATCTGTAACTATGACAGGTGGGCACCTACAGTATTTTATAATATAAAGTCAAAACTCTCAGGATTCCACCAGCCTTCACCTAGATCAAAGTCCAAGCTGAACAAAACAAAAGGAACAACAACAAAAAAAAGCTAGGGAAACTGGAAGCAATACCTTTCAGCGGGAACAGCTGGTCTTTAAAACGCAAGACACAAGCTTTGTAGCGCCTAAAATATGCACCAGACATTGAAGAAGCACTGGAGAAGAGATGGCTTGGAGCCAGTCAGGTACAGTAGAAGACAATCACTACATTTCAGAGTCCCAGAGGAACACTGGTGCCATTGCCCTACTTTTGGTAATGATTTGTTATTAGTCGGTGCAAACAGACTCAACTCCTTAGGAGTAGCACGATGTTCCAAACAGCCAGGGCATCAGAAAATACAGCTCTCTTCCAAAGCAAATAGAATCTACTACTGGATGTCAACGGCATTCTCCCAGGGACTTGATGATCCCTGGTTTTGCTGCAGAAACAGGAGGGTTGCCAAGCCCTTGGCAGGACACCCCAACACATGGCTGTGGGCTGCTGTTAACTTGGTTGGCCTCCAGTTCTTGAGACACATTGCCCTATTAAAAATATGCTTCTGACTTCTATCCCTGTGCCTATGGGGAAGGCTTCTCTTGAAATACATGAGCTAGTCGATTGCTTCTTATAGTACTTTTCCTCTTCCTCTGTGCTGGCCCTTCCTTTTCTCTTACCATGACTCGAGCCACCTAGTTCCAGCTGGTGATCTCATCATGGGGATGTCTGAGGTGAGACGGTCCTTGCTGTGCCTTCTTGCTGCATCGCATGCACTCTAACACTGAATTAGTATGTAGAGTCAGGCAGGGAAAGCCATTATCATGATGGATCCTGCAGTAGGTAGAGCAGCCCTGTTCTCAAAGGTAGCATTGGCAGCTAAGTGATGCCTCCTTGTTGTCCTTCAGCGGGCAAGGACTTTTCAGGCAGGCTTTTGGCAACTGCACAAGCTACTGAGGAAAGGGTTTGTAATGGGGTGGCGGTGCTGTACTTCTAAAACATGCTGATGGGCTTTTCAATTTCTGCAACTTTATTTTAAGGTCATGGTTGCTAGAATATGATAGTATGTTTAGTTGACTTTTGATGCTTTGACCTAGCTGTGTCTCTTAGCTATATGAGAGAAAAGGAAGAGAGAAAAAATCAAGTAAATGTTGTAAGTCTCTCCACAGAGAAGTTAGATAAAAATGAATGCATTCCTCTTAGCTGCTGGTCTGTTTCCACCCTCTGTGCTCCATGGACAGGAAAAACTAGAAGGGGAGGGAGGGGAGAGCAAAATACAAGGGGAAAAGAAAGAGAAGAGAGGTAAAGGGGGAGGGGAGTCTGTGTTAGCAGAGAGATGTCCGGATGTGTGTGGATGGGGGACCTAGACATCCCAGTGCATTCCACTGCATCAGAAAACAAATGCCCCCCTCATGTGTGGACACAAATACCATGATAATGTTTTCAGATCTGAAAATGAATTTGTTTCAAATTTGAAAATATTATCACAGTGTGTGTGTGTGTGTAATCTCTCTCTCTCTCTCTCTCTCTCTCTCTCACACACACACACACACACACACACACTCACTCACTCACACACACACACACACACACACATCTTCTGAGGACTAAACGACTTAGGAGTTGTGCTGTAAAATATGTATGTGTTGTAGGGAGGTGAGGGGTAACTTCCATCTCAGAGCAGTGTCCTCCTCTTCTCCTCCGCCCTTGGATCTCATAAGTCAATGATGGGAAAGTCCTTTTATACAACAAAGGGGAACAATTCAGATTGAGGGAAGGGCTGTGGAATGTGTGACTGTTACACTGCATGTATACAGATGTGACAAGGATGGAAGGGAAAGGCACTCAACCAACAGCTGGAGGGCTTCCATCTTTGCGGCAGGTTGCAAAGAATCTTCATTAGATTGTCCGCAATGACTTACAAAAGCAAATAAGACTTGCAGCTCCAGCACGCAAGAATCTGAGTCGCTGCAGCTGGTAACACTGCATTATGTGCTTTCCCTTGTCTTCTACCACCAACTCTGCCAAGGAAAGGTGTTTTGTTGCTTTGTTCTACTGCCCTGGTTGCACCGCCAGCAGCTTTAATAATTATTTTATTATGTTCAGTCTATAAAATTGGACAAAGAGGCAAGACATCCCATCCAGGTGCCTGCATTTGTGTGTGTGTGTGTGTGTGTGTGTGTGTGTGTGTGTGTGTGTGTGTGTGTGTGTGTGTGTGTGTGTGTGTGAAGAAGAAGAAGAAGAAGAAGAAACTAGAAAAATCATTGCATCTTCAAGAAGAAGAAGAAGAAGAAGAAGAAGAAGAAGAAGAAGACCACTCAGCCTTTTGTCTCTTTCCCATTTACTTATTCATCAAACCTTGACTTAAAATTTGATGCTCATTCTCTTTCTCTCTGTCTGTCTTTTATGAATTTCATCTTGTTTCACATTATTTTGAGTTATTTCTAACATAGTTAATGATTCTCTTCTATAATTAGGCATTACTGCCTAAGTTATTGGAGGTTATAAAAGTCTCTCTTCTTTTAGTTACACTTCTAATAAATTAAATACTTTAAAAATAGGGGCTTCTCAGGTTTCATTGCAGCAAGCCTCCCAAATAAAAATAAAAATAAAGCAAAATTGGAGCCTTCTCAACAATAAAGGCAGATGGCTCAGCTGGCAGGCCCCCACTCTCTCTTATTATTTTGAGCATCCAAGAATGTGCACCAATGAACCAGAGAGAGAAGAGAGTCATGCGAGCAGTGGTATGACGGATGGTTCCCAAAGGAAGGCCTCCAGGGAGGCAGATGCAGGGCTGGCCAACCTTGCGAATGAGATGCCCATTCGGTCCTCCTCCCACTCAACTTTTCCATAAGCCTTATTGTTGATAAAATGTGAGACATGGCACGTTTGGAGATCTAGCCTTGTCAGGAACTAAAAATACATTCGAAACCCAATGTGTTGTAGTGGACACAGTGATGGACTAGGACTCAGGATACCTGGCATTTGATCTCTGCTCACCCATTGAAATTAACTGAGGAGGGGTGGAACTGGTAAAATCCATTCTGTAAATGTCTCAGTTACCTCAAAAGCCCTGATGTTGTACATTAGTCCCTGCATGTCTCACAGTGTTCTCATTGGTACTTACTTAAGAAGAAGAGACTAAGAAAATGATGCTCACTGAACACAGAAAATTAGAACACAGAACACAGAATATGTCCCATTTCAGAATGGCCATGAAAGAGAAAAACTGTGTTTCATTTCTGTGTGTTTCGTCCCCTGTGTTTCATTTCGTAGCATAAGTAATGAAATTTTCTAAAAAATGTGTTACTTACAAAACGAAACGAAATAAAATAAATCCCCCATGGCACTAGTGCTCTTGCTGGTGCTGTGGGGAATTCAAAAGCCTCCTTGCAACTGCCTTCCAGCTGATTCTGACAGCTCGATCTCAGCTGGGAGGCAGGCAGGTAGGAGGAAAGGAGCAGCCAGGCAGAAATAAATTCCCTGCCTGACTGCTCCTTTCTCCCCTACCACCCCCTCCTCCCAGGGAGGTGTTTTGGATGGGGAGTGTTTTGGACCAAATCAGAATCCACACTACCTTCCTCGAACAACAATCTCTCTCTCTCTGACACACATACAGCTGGAAAACTGGCTTCCTAAATCAAGCAGGGCCAAGCTAAGGCAAGTAGGAGAGGCTAGGGTGCTCAGCAGGGACCCGCCCACCCCCTGCAGAACTGATGTGGTCTGTGAAGCTGCTGGCCTTTGCAATAACAATGGCTGGTCTGCCTCCCCCTCCCCCAGTATTCACACAGATTTAGAAATTATAATTATAATTATAATTTAAATAGAGCCAATTTTTAGTGGATTTGCCACCAGTATTGGAGTGCTCATCACTTCCTAAGGTTTCATTGTTGTGCTGCACTAACAATTAATAAGTTTTTCCTTAGATTCGCCCTAAATCTGGCTTCCTGTAGCTTGAGCCCATTAATATGTGTCCTGTACTCTGGGCTGATTGAAAACAAATCCTGCCCCTCCTCTCTGTTTTTCCCTTTCAAGTATTTGAAAAGGGCTACTTTATCTCCCTTTCAGTCGTCTTATCTCAAGGCTAAACATTGGGCAGTTCTTTTTTTAAAAAAACCCTTTCACAAGTAATTGTTAGGGTACCCATTATAAATTTCAAGCTGTACCTAACAATGCGATTTAACATTTGGATCCAAATTAAAATGAAACTCCAGTTCCGATGCCATGCTTCATGCCCACTTCTCTTCAGTTACAGCAATCTGAGCCCGCAGTGCTGAGCCCTGAATCCAAGTATGTCTTGATGCAACTTTCTGAAACCACATTTTTTTGCAGAACTTCAGATCAGTGGTTATAAACCAGCATGGCAAAACAAGCAAGCAAACACACCATTTAAAACCTGCCTTGCTACCAAAATGTGAGAATCAATATTAAAAGGGAAAATGAAAACCTAAGTCCACAAGAGAGATGATAAGCCTTTATATTTTGGCTCCTGGGGCAGCATGAGGGCTGGCAGTAGTACAGCTAGCTACAGAAGCAGCTGTTTCCTTTGTGCAGGCAAGGAATACATTTGTACTAACAAAAGGTTTTTCAAAACACACACACACACACACAAACGTATCTCATGTGTGGCCTGTGGGATGATCAACAAATCCCTGTGTCTTTCAATTTCCCATCCTGAGGAGGGAAATGTAAGCACCAGATTATTATTTCCTTTCTAAGAAATTACATACAAGTAAATGCCCATGACTAAAATGTGTATATTTGAAAAAGATGCTCTCCACACAGCAGGAAAGAAATGCATACTGAGGTTATGGGGGAGAGATATAAAAGACATACCATACTTTGGGAAATAGACAGACCAAAACACAGATCTCCCATGAGGGACTGGGGGGGAGAACTTGCAACCCCAAAGTAAACCTGGATGAGTAGAAATGGCACGAATTGAAGAAATGACATTTCAGTTTTTTATTTTTCGTTGCGGATCCGTTTTGGTACATTTTCATTTTTCATGATTTTTTGAAAAATTTTGTTTCGTTTTTACATTTTTTGTTTTTTGTTTTTACCTGCTTTTTGCGCGACTTAAAGCATTTCTGCGCGCATACATCACCCAATGCCCCAAACCAGAGGTAAAACACTAAAAAATGATGCTGGCAGAGACACAGTATAGACTAGGAATGCAGGAGGGCTGCAAAGGCAGCGGCGGGCTTTGCCCAGGGCGTAAGGCAGCCGCAGAGTGACTGCACTGTGGGGCAGGGGACGGTACTCACTGAGAGGTACGCACGCACACAGGGAGGCTGCAAGAGAAATCTCTTCTTTCTGTCCCCCAAGAGCCAGGCTGCAGCCAACAGGAACACAGAGACACACACCTGCCTGCCTGGCCTAAAATAACGAGTCGCAGAGACAGCAATCCCACCCTAACTCCCACCGCAGACTGCAAGAAGGACGGGGGCTGCCAAAGCTTTTTATGCCCTCTGTGGCTGCCACACCTATCCAGTCTACATCCAGGGCATGCTATTGGTTCAAATTGCCCAAGAATTTAAATGATCCCATCACATGGCTTGCATCCATCTTGTGGCTGGAATCCATTTTGTGTCATCCTTAAAGGAAAAAGAAAAAATACATTGCGATGGGAGAAAGACAAAAACAAACATTTTAAGGACCGCAACCCCCCTGGTAGATAATAATTTCAAATAATTATCACTGCATTTTTACGGATGCCCAGGGTGTTTTAATACCCAAGAAATCAATATTAGGCATCTGGGAGCCATTTTGGGTCAATGTCCCCTGACTCCCCTTAAAGGAAAAAAATACAGCGATCTGAGAAAAAACATAAATGCACATTTTAAGTACCCCAACCCCCTGGTAGGTATTATCAAGCAGAATAAATAATTATTGCTGGGTTTTTACAGATATTCAGGACATTTTTTAACATTTAAAAACAGCTCATTTCATTGCGCGTCACCATTAACGAAAATGAAACGTAACGAACCTAATTTTCATGGTTCTGTTCGGTTCGTTCCAATTTCATCACAATTTTCGTTATTCGTTTCATTTTGTTACGTAACAAAATGAATAACGAGTAATGAAACAATTTTTTTTTGTTTTGTGCCTATCTCTATGGATGAGACACAGACACTGGAAGGGTTCTGGGACACAAAAACAAAACTAACAGATGTTCACATCGGCATGACCAAAAGGGGAACTGTATTTGACTGCAACCTTAAAGTCCCTGAAGGCAACCCCCTGGATTAATTGTTTCAAAACTGATGCTTGAGCTAAAGGATTGACTCAAAGATGCACAAACCTACAAACAGAAAGCATGGGAAAAGAGGGGAAAGCAGCAATTGTCTTTCAAAAGTTCCGTGAGCCCTAAGCAGCTTTCTCTCTTTCCTCCTCCTCATAGTTTCAGTTCAGAGTTCCCCGTCCCTCATACCTTCCATGCCAATTAAGGCTTAGCCTTCAGCTCTGAAATAAAACCAGCCTGCTTACTATGGAACTTGGCTGCTTTATAACTCCCACCTCTTGGCCTGAACGGAAAAGCCCTAGTGAGAGCACCAGCCTCAGAGTTTGGAGACATGTAGGGTCAGAAAAGATGGGGAGGAGATGCAATGGGGCAGTGGGGTATCCACACTCTTGATAATATTGCAGAAGAAGAGGGTATATCAGAAGGTCCAGCTGACATAGGAAGAGTGCCACACACACACCAGACAAGGACCACAGACTGGCCTTCTGTTGCTTCTTGTCATCATGTTGGGATAAAGAGTAGGGTTCCACAGGGAATTGTTTGCTTTGGATCTCCAGGCGTGGAAAGAACCATCTATAGGTGAGCAATCTGGAAGGAAGGAAGGAAGGAAGGAAGGAGTTAACTAAGAAAGTAAGGAAGTTCATTAGTTTATTAGTTCATTCATTTCTGTGAGATGGCTTTAAAGCCAGGGCATTCCATCCCTACCCGCTACCAATTGGTACCAGGACACAGTGATTTAGTATGGGTAAATCTTGGGGGGGGGGGCACTTCTTAACAGTTAGAGTGGCACAACAATGGAACCAATTAGCTTGGAAGGTGGTGAGTGTTCCAGTGTTGGAGGCATTCAAGCAAAAATTAGATTCATGTTGCCAAATTTATTATTGATCGTTAATTTGGGGAAGCCGGGCATCATGACCTGTTAAGGTTATAATATTCCGTTAAATTCTTAATCCAACAAAGTAATTGCACATTAACATTAACAATATTACATTAGTTCCATATAAATATTTCCAAATTATGTGAACCACATGTCCACTGAAGAACAGAAGAAACAGCAGCCACCATTGAGGTTACTTCCATGTTTGTCTAAAGACCTTGTGCACTTTCCCTCATTTTAACTATTTTTCATAGTTCTTATTGACATTATGGAAGCACCTCCAGAAACACTTTTTGCCACAGAGTGTAGTCAAGATACATTTAATAAATAAGTGAACATGTAGCAATGCAACTAATTTTATTTTATTTCACTTTCATTTTCTCGGTATGTGGCCTTCTGTCATTTCCAGACAACTTCGGCTCATTTACCCTTCCTTGCTAGTAGGTTGAATGTGCCATTGTAGGTAAAAACACTTCTAAAATTAAAGATCTCAGTCTTGCATGGGCAGTTCTAAAATATTTATCAGTCAACATTTGCACTTTTAATGATGCTGTTTTCATGTCCCTTGCCATTCTTACATATTATCAAGGCCACTGTGGAGAAGGGCTCCTTAAGACAACAGAAGAAAGAAAGTTTTAAGTAAGAAACAGACAAGACGCAGATCAGCAATTATGTGGTAATAGAACATTATACTTCCAGAGACACATTTTTCAAAGCCTTCATGCCTGCTCAATCAATTTGCAAATGAATTCTGTTGTTAGCTCCTGGTGACCAATCACTGAACAAAAGCCACTTAATTCAGAACTTCAGGACCGGTGAAACTTTGTGCAGGGAAAACCAAATATATTGCAACTCTTCAGAGAGCTCTGAATTCTGAAAATGGCATCTTGTATGCTTCTGCCCTGAAAGATTAAGGTAAAGGGTGGGCGCTTGTATAGTCACAGTGTTGCTTTCTTTCTGATCATGGTTGAAAAGCAAGCGCAAAGACCAGCCTCCGTTGTCGATGTTTGGCCTGCAGAATTTGCAGCATGGCCCACGTTACTCCATGCTTTTATAATAATCTTAGAACTGCAGAGCTGGAAGGGACCTTATAGATCACTGAGTCCAGCTCCTGCCAGGAAGGCACAGTGGGGAATTGAACTCACAACCTTTGGCTCCATAGCAAAATACCTAAAACACTGAGCTATCTAGTACAGTGGTCCCCCGCCCTTTCGGGGTTCATATACTGCGGTCCCACTATATCACGGGACTGCAGTATATGAAAAAAGGCCCCCTGGGGTAAGAGGGAAAAGGCCTGTTTCAGGCCTCCCATACTTACCCCAGGACTGAGGCGGCCCCGAATGGGCCTGCAAGGGCCTTCCTGGGCCTTCTGGTGGCCCCAAAAGGGTTTCCCTGTAAACCGGAAATCCCTTTGATAAACCAGAAGTGACTTCTGGGTCACTGAAAACAATTTCTGAGGCCTCCAAGGACCTTTTCAGAAGCCCACTCAGGGCAGTGCCAGGCCCCCCACGCCTGACCCAACCTGCATCCGCATATCACGGTTTTTCAGTTATCGCAGGTCAGGTCGGGTCCCTAACCCCCGCGATAGGCGGGGGCTCACTGTAGTTTAAAAAACTGGTTTGAGCTGGAATTGACAAAGAGGTAACTTCTGACATTTCCCATTCCAGCAAGAGAGGCTGTTTTATGGCATACATCCTACAGAACTGGTTCAGCCATGGAATATGCACGAACATCTCATGGTAGTAAGTTCTTTTCAACAACCAACACTGAAATGTACTGTGTTTTACAGCTATCATTCCCTGTTTGCCAGGAGCTTATGTTGGTTTTAAATTGTGATTCCACCCCCCGCCCCAGGCTAAAGCTTTGTTTGGGGAAAGGATTGTCTTTCCTGTCCACAGCAGAAAGGTATCTAGTGTAGCTAAAAGGGCTTCTCTCCTCCACGGTCAATATGCCAGCCCCTCCTACAAACAGAAGGATCTCATATTGACTTTAAGAGATCAACAGCAAGCCAGTATTGACAAACAACAAGGTCTGGATGAAGACGCACTGACCCGCACTGTGAATATCAAATGAAGCTAGCCCAAGGTCACTATTTTTACCTGTGGGAATGATAAATAAATCTTGATAAGAGCTGAAAATGGAAATCGATGGCTGTGTTGTTGCCGAAACCTGATTGGCTTCTCCGAGGACGAGCCTATTTGCAGGAATGTATCTCCTGCTGACCTCACTGCTGCTTCCTCCTCCAAAAATAGCAAAGAGATGAGCAAATGCCGAGGTGGTGGATACTTCAGATGGAGGGAGGAACCTGAGAAAGCAACCTCCTTTTAGGGCTTGCACTTTCCATACAACAACCTTACAGTTGCAGGCCAGATTTGCCTTATACACAGCAGGCATTTCCCCACTGGCTTGTATTTCTCTTGCAGGGATCCGGCATTTTGCCAGCACTAGTTGCAATAGGTTTTATCATTAGAGGGGAAACTGCACTCCATACTCCAGAGTTCACTTTTGTTACTGCTATGAGCGTTCTTGTGAATATCTTTGTGGTGCACTGATTGGATACCTGTCTGAGATTCAGATAGTGATGGGACTCTCGGCTCCCCTGCCTCATGCCTGCATAATTTTATTACATACCTTGTAAAACTCTAATTTATTAATGCTTCAGAGGCAATAAACAGAATTGCATGTTATAACACTCACGAGGCTGCCGCCGACAGCTGTGCGTCAAGATTTCCCCTTTTGTACTGCGTGGTACAAACTATACCATACTCGAGCATTATTACTTGGTGCATTTTCCACCTCCACCAGCCGCTGCCGCCACCCCAACACCCCTGCTAGAGAGTACATTGGTGCCATTGTGAGGGTGATGATAAGAGAGGGTCCTCCCCCACTCCCAAATCCAGGCTTTGTACTTCTTTAATAGTACATTGGGGGAAAGACAGTCATGTCAACATTCCATATCTATGATATTAGATTTTACCCTGCTCTTGGGCGCAATGGCAACGAAATCCCACGGTGCAGTGCCAGAACTCAGGTTATGCTGTGTAGTTCATATCTACTACATCCTGCTTAGGAATAGGTTTGGCGGCCATCTTGCTTCCTGTAAGTAAGCCCCCTCCGATATCAATGTAGCATAGGAGTGCTTATGTGTCTTACTTTAAAAAATGGTACCAGGAAAATGATGGCTCATCATATAGAAAAGCCCCACTGCTTCATAGGCAGAGTTGTAGCTCCATCATTTTGTGTCCAAGGTAAGAATATAAAGTTGCATCACACACACACCCATCCCTTTCACGCACCTTGCTCTTTGCTGCTCTCCAAAAGAGCAGAGAGAGTTGTGGGAGCAGGGAGCAGGAAACCACATGCATACACAATATTCACAAAATTGTGCTGCTTTTGCTTGTGCCAGTTTGAAGTTATAAGCTGTCTTCTGCTATCATGAAAGCTCAAAGAATCTACTCGCTTGCAGAGACTAGATATGGATTGGACACAGATATCTCTTCTGTAGAGTTATTGGTTTCCATGTGTGGAAAGTGGTGAGGGAGAAGGAGGTCCAGCTCTCTAACTATGGTGACCATATCTGTCTAGGGCAGTCATGGTGATGAACCTTTTAGAGACCGAGTACCCAAACTGCAATTCAGAACACACTATTTTTTCAAAAAGTGTCAATACAGCAATTTAACCTGAATACAGGTGGCTGTGAAGCAGCGATGTTGGGAGCCCACAGAAAGGGCTCCGAGTGTCACCTTTGTCACCCGTGCCATAGGTTTGCCAACACTGGTCTAGAGAATGAATGAACAGAACAATATAAATGTCACCTTTTCGTAGTGGCCAGGCTTGTAAGTCCATATTTTTCCATACCCCTCAGCTTTGTGTGCCTCACAAAGCTGAAGGGCGTGGAGGTTCAGGTCTCAGTTTCAGCACTATGAATTATAAATGTACTGTACAGTAGTATATTTGTGGTATGGAAAGACAATGATCTTGACATTTTCCTCTATGCTATTATGTGTAGACTAGATTTAGCATTATCTTCTATGCATAAAGCCTAATACATGATTCAAATATTAGGCATCTGGAAAATTTTATTAACTCTCAAAATGGAAGCTGCAGAAGTTGTATTTGAAAACCAACAAAGCCACCCACCCAAGATGGCAGTGTGGAAGGACCTACAGGCTCTGAGGGAAAGCTAATCTAGTGTGGTGGATATGGTGTCAGACTAGAACTCAGGAGACCTGAGTTCAGAACTTTATTTGGCCATGGGAATTCTCTGGGGAAGTGAACATATTTAAATGCTCCTTTAACATTTCACATTCCTCAAAACCCCAGGTTAGGGTTGCTATATGCCAAATGTGACTTGACATCACATACCAAAAAGATGGTATCTGAAACTGTTCATATCAGATAGGCACCTGTCTTCTGTAAAAATAAGACTGGATGCCTGCGGCAAAGCAGAGAATCTTTAATTCTGGTAGTGGGAACTTGGGATGGACACGAAATGAAAAATGAAATGCTGTTTTGACATTTCAGTACGTAACAAAGCAAAATGAAATAAAATGAAATGAAGCAGCATTTTGATACAGATGAAATGAAACAGTCATTTTTCTATTGAAATGAACTGTTTTGTTCTGTCTGTAAAATGCTGGCTTACCTGCAGGTGTTCCACCATCACCGCTGCTGCCGAGAGCACCCAGCCAGGCCAGAGAGGGTGAGTGGCTGGCAGGCCAGCCTAGGCCTGCCACCGGAGACTCCACTTCTGCCACTGGAGCCACTGCCGCTGGTAACGAAATGTTTCATTCTGTATGATTTTTTTGTAAACGAAATGAAATGTGCCCCCTCCAAAAAAAACAGAATGAAACGAAACACCATTTTTCCTGTTTCGTGCCCATCCCTAGTGGGGACCAAAATAACTTAGGAAGCTGGTGAGGTTAAAGAGTGTCAAAATGAAGCAGGAAAAAGAAAGATAAGAAGAGAAGGTTGTCCAGTAATTTCTGGAAGCTGCCCCAAGAGTGCCAGACGGAGGAATTTAAGCAGTAGTGGAAGAAATTAATGTGTTGTATAATTTGAGGTATTGAAGGGACAAAAAGCGGCAAGGTTACTGATGTTTATATATCAGTATAACTCTAACACCTTTGTCTTCTTTTATGCTAAAAGCGGCCTGTGGGAAATGCTTAAATGAAGAGTGTAGCACAGGAGGGGATGGTTTAGCCTTTCTCCCCCCTTATGCTGTGACTCTCATACAGATTTCCTCCTGAAGCTGCTATTTGTGCCAAAGAAGAAAACATATGGGCACAACATGGGCTCTTGTGTGTTTTGTCTTCAGCCAGAATACCAGCCTGAATGGATTTGAATCTCAACATCAGTGTTAGGAGAAGTGTTTAGTCTTTCTCCTCCATGTGGCGGTCCTATTCCAAGCCTACCCTCAACATGGCTGCCTTGAGAATGTGGATACACACACACACACAGAGAGAGAGAGAGAGAGAGAGAGAGAGAGAGAGAGAGAGAGAGAGAGAGAGAGAGAGAGAGAGAGAGAGAGAGAGATGCACATGTGTAAAGGGAGGGGAAGTACAGTGGACCCATGTATAACAAACAACTTGTATAACATCTGTACAACATAAAAAATTCTGGAGATAGGGGAAATTTGCTTAACATAATCGCCTATGGGGAGAATCCGTACAACATAAAATGGGATTACTCCTTTTTCAATGCATTCCTATGGGAATTTGTATAAAGGAAAATTTGCTTAACATAATTTCATTTGGAATGAATTAATTCCTTTATACAAGGTACCACTGTACTGAAGACACATTCACTTGTCTCTTATGCCATGTCCAGTTTGGCCCTCATTTTCGCTCTCCGTTTGCTAACCGAGGCTGCCTGGCAGGCTACCCTGAAAGTTTTCTGTTGGCAAGGTCTTGGCGGAGAGGTGGGGAAAAGTAGGGCTTGGTGATTTAGTGCAGGCAACTCCTGTGCTCAAATGCATTCCCATGGTGAGACATAAATTAATCCCCTGCATATGCATCATATGGATGATATTCTCCATGCACCAAAAGCAAAACACTTTCAGTCAGACCACACACAGGGAATGATGTTCCAGACTCAAGCAACAGAAGCTGCAAATTGCTCAGCCTGTAGCGGCCTGAAAGAGCGAACGAAACAGAAGACACATTAAATCACATGGTGATCCCTTCCCTGGGGAATGCAAGAGACAATAAGAGTATTAGCAGCACAACAAACCCTCCCTGTGGCACATTCAGCTCTCAGTCCTCTGAGATGGAGAGACAGTGCACGAATGTGCGCGTGCGCGCACACACACACACACACACACACACACACACACACACACAGAGAGAGAGAGAGAGAGAGAGAGAGAGAGAGAGAGAGAGAGAGAGAGAGAGAGAGAGAGAGAGAGAGAGAGAGCTCTGCCAGAAATGGGAACATTCTTTCTTGATACAAAGAAAGGCCACCCCCAAACATGGGCCTGTGGTGGCTAGCCCATTAAGTTAAATTTGGTGCTGCCCTATTTAAATATTTAAATAAATTCCTTCCTGGGTTCTTACCTGTGTTTCAGGTAACAAATTCATAACTCTCTCTCTCTCTCTCTCTCTCTCTCTGTACCTTCTGCCTTGCCCACCACATTAGGTGTGAGATGTTGCTGTCAGTGACCATTGTTCATACCACCTGGAAATGTTAACAATTGAAGTCACAAACATCCGCAGGCCAGACAGTGGAGGAGGTCTGACCCACAATAACCAGAGAGGGAAGAAATTCCATCGGTTGTGCAATGTAGTGGCCGTAAGACATCAACTGTGCTTGAAGGTGCATATATGTATATGTATATGTATATGTATATGTATATGTATATGTATATGTATATGTATAGCTGCCTAGATTCCCTAAGCACATCTGATCTCGCCTGATTTTGGAAGCTATGTAGGGTTGGGCCCGGTTAGTACTTGGATGGGAGACCACCAGGGTGCAGGCACCTGGAGTAGGAACTGGCAAACCACTCCAGTATTCCTGTCAAGGAAACTCCATGGACATGGGGTGATGAAGAGTCAGTCACGACTGTAATGACACACACGTATATGTATATGTATATGTATATGTATATGTATATGTATATGTATATGTATATGTCATCATCTTAACTAAACAACAATTCTCCTTGTTCAGACCCTGCAAGATCTAGCTGCACTACATCACTAGCAAGAGAACACTGTAACTCAATCACCTAGAAAAATTCTACTCTTTGTCTAAGAGGAAAATCCAAAGAAATGACATTTAGTGAGGAGGGATAAAGCCCTTCCCACAATACTTGGCTGCTGTGTTTTTTTGTTTTGTTTCACCTTGCCTTGCATTCTTTTGTTTTCTTTTGATTAGTTTTAAAGAACAAAGTCCTGACGTGCAACCTGACATGTAATACATTGCCTGGTTTTGGACTTAGCCAGTAACCTTCTGTTCTGGCATTCCTCAACGTAAGACTCCAACAGCACACTTCTTGTGCTGTTAATCCTGAAGATGTCTCTGGAATCTTCAAAGTACACCAACCTACTGGCCAGAGTCCTTTTTTCAGGCTCAAGCTGATGTCAACATAGTACATCAATGTTGAAATAACTTCATTTGCTGCCAGGATATACTATCCAGGCACCATTCAAGCTGCTGGATTCCAGGATTCACACTGACATGGTTAGTAAACAGCAGGTAGATTAACAGGGCACTTTACAGCATGACAGAGAAAAATGGGATGGAAAAATATAAGAAGTCAAATCTTTAACCAGGTTTGTTGTGGCTGCTAGTTTCGCTGTAGGTGCAAACATTTCCGGCAATATCCTAGACCCAGCTTCCCTTGCACAGGCAGTTTGTAAAACAACAGAATTCTTTATTTTGCATTGGCCAAAGATTCTTCCACTCCAGCTCTCAGAATGCACACCACTGCTTTACCAGGAATTACATACCTCCCAAACAGATGGAGATGCCCCTAGAGGCCCTAAGCACATCCAATCTTGCCTGATTTCGGATGTTAAGCAGGGTTGGCCCTGGGTAGTACTTGGATGGGAGACCACCAGGGAACAACAGGCGCCTGGAGTAGGAACTGGCAAGCTACTCCAGTATTCCTGCCAAGAAAACTCCATGGACATGGAGTCATGAAGGGTTGGTCTCAACTGTAATGACACAACACACACACACACACACACACACATTATATATGTCCTCTGCTCCAGCAAACCACCCAGAAGCAATTTACACAAAGAAGAACAAAAAGCCCTCACCAACCTGAGGAAAGACAACAACATAATCATTCTCCCAGCAGACAAAGGCAATGCCACAGTGGTGATGAACACATCCGACTACCAAGCCAAACTATCCAACCTACTACAAGACCCTGCTTACATACCTTTGAACACAGACCCCACCACCTACCTGGAAAAAACCACCAAAGCCAAAATAAAAGCCTCTCCCTTAAGTGAAGAAATCAAGCCAAGCATCATCCCCAGAGAGAAATCATCCAGATGCCCCAAGCTCTACGGCCTCCCCAAGATTCACAAAGAAGGAACACCTCTCAGACCCATAGTCAGCTCCATAGGCTCACCTCTACAAAACCTCGCCAAATTTCTTGCCAAACAACTCCAGCCCTATGCAGAATCCATCACTTCATACGTACAAAACTCGTTCCACTTCATAGAAATTATAAAGAAACAAGACCTACAACCCAATGACCTACTCGTGAGCTTCGATGTTGTTTCGCTCTTCACACAAGTGCCCATTCAAGAAGCCTTGACAGCTATCCACAACAAATACAACCCCCAAGCACATCCTAGATCTGACCAACCACTGCCTAACCAACACATACTTCATCCACAATGGACAAAGATACAAACAGATAGAAGGAGCACCCATGGGATCACCCCTCTCACCGGTCATCGCAAACCTATATATGGAACACTTTGAAACCAACGCGTTACAGAAGTCCGAACATAAACCCAAACTCTGGCTCAGATATGTTGACGACACCTTTGTTATCTGGCCACACGGGAAAGATAAACTGAACAACTTCCTCACACATCTCAACAGCCTACACCCCAAAATACAATTCACTATGGAAATAGAAGCCAACAACCAACTTCCCTTCCTGGACGTCCTAATCTACAAAAAAACCCGACGGCTCCTTAGGACATACCATCTACCAGAAAAAAACACATACAAACCGCTACTTAAATGCACAATCACACCACCACCCTGCACAGATCAACTCCGTAGCAAAACCCTCATCTCCAGAACCAAACGCCTCGCTGACAAAGACCACCTAAAAACTGAATTACACACTCTCTCGAATGTTTTAATTGCGAACGGATTCCAAAAAAACACCATCACCAAACTAATCCAAAAGGAAACACCCCCAAGAACCAAGAAACAGAAGAGAACAACGGCACCGCCCTCCTCCCTTACATCAAAGGCACCACAGACAAAATCAGCAAAATTCTCCACAAACACAATATCAAGACAGCCTTTTGCACCGACCAAAAATAGCCAACATCTTAAGAAACCCCAAAGACAAGATTGAGCTAGAAAACCAAGGAGTCTACGAAATACCATGCAAAGTCTGTCCAGCCACATACATCGGACAGACAAACAGGAGAATAAGCGCACGCATCGCAGAACACAAGAACGCAGTCAAAAAAGAAGAAAAATCTTCCTCTCTCTTCCAGCACATAAAAACAACAGGTCATGAAATTGACTTTGAAAGAACCAAACTCATCTCCAAAACTGAACACTTCAACAGTCGAATAATCATGGAAGCCATTGAAATAGAGAAACACCCAAACAACATGAATAAACGTGATGACACCTCCCGCTTGCCTGACATCTGGAAACTAGCCCTGGTCAACAGACGAGCCTCTGTCACAAAGACTGACACCAGGTCCAAAAGGACACAAGATGCCACCACCTTCCATCCACACCAAACACAAACCCAGACCCTTCCCACAGATGAAACGAAACCACCATCCAATAACAAAACCACGACTGCACCATCTACTGCGGCACCCCACTCCAGTCACCACATGGAGCACACTCACACACCCCAAAAAAACATTGGGAGACCACAGACACGTAGCCAGACCAAAATGAATTCACAAGACACAGGACCCCACTCCACCAAAGGCCAGGATGCTGCCAGAACCCACCAGCCATCTAACCCACCAGCATCTAAACAGCCATCTAAACAGCCATCTAAACAGCCACCAGCAGTTAATCCCTTAACGATCGCCTCAGCCACACAGCAGATCACAAAAGAACAAAGGAACAAAGGAACCTACAATCAGCAACAGAGCAAGCAAACCACACCCCCCCAGCAGTATTCATAGAAGGACTTCAACTGAGATCACACTTTGCTTCAAGAAGAAAGAAGCCAGAACACCAGCCTGAAGATGACGAGTGAGACCTCGTCGAAACGTCGCCAAAACAACCAGATTTCTACACGGGAAGAAACCCGAATCCACCCTAACATGCATACCTATACCCGTGAAAATCTACGAAAAATATATATATATATATATATATATATATATATATATATATATATATATATATATATATATATATATATATAAAGAGAGAGAGAGAGAGAGAGAGAGATGTTTTCTCTCAACTGTTCTTTCTCTGTGTTTCCTCTTTTCTCTTTCTACTCTTTCTTTTCCTTCGAGATGGGCAACTTTTAATGCATTTTTAACATGTTCCTATATGCCTTCATGTTTATTTAAAAATCTACATACATTTATTTATTGACTGTGAAGATTCTCAGTCATCCAGGTGAGTTTATCTGGAAGTTGAATCATGGCAACTGGACTTCTTTTCTTGAGAGATCGAAAAGTTTCGCTGCTCATCCAAACAGCTTTGTCAGTCTGAATAAAGCTAGTTGCGAGTCCTCCATTTTTATGTATTGAACATATTTGTGTCTCCCCTGGGTGTTGCCTTGAGTCCTCTTTTTGTGAGTGGATAAAAACCAGTATAGAAATAAAATAAAATTAGCAAATTCTTTCTTTCAGGGCAAAGACTTGTGAGAAGGACAGCTGGGAAATTTAGCTCTTTGATGTGCCGTTTCATACCTTTGTGTGTGTGTGTGTGGGGGGGGGACTTGTGGCCCTACAGCTACTGTCAGTTTCTAGTTCTGATCAGTTGTGTCTAGCAGGGCTTATGACAAACGTGATAGGAACTGGAGTCCAACACCCTCCAACTGGCCACAGGTTCCTCATCCCTGCATACAGCTGTCATCTTCAAATGAAGACTTGACAGTCCTGCTAACAAGGAAGGTTTGCTTCCTCTCTGAGACAAAATATAGGAAATGCTTCTTGAGCATATGTGGAAAAATCTCTCCTCTTTCCTCCCTGGGGTCTAAAAGGCCTGGTCTCAATACATATGTTGGGCTTTATCATGTGTCAGTCACCTTAGCAACTGCAGATGCCTCTAAGAGACGTGGGTGTGATGTCTAGGCCATGAAGATGAAGAAGGAGCCAAGAAGTGGGTAACGTTCAGGATCATGTGGGGGGTAATTTCAGGAGAAGATGCTTGCCTTGCTGACACCTAGAAAGCCTGTCACGGGCATTATGCCTTTTTTCATTTATAGATTTTCCACTGTAGGTGAAAAAAGAGGAGGGAAAAAAGCAGCAAGAAGAATGAGAAAAGCTCATAAGGGGAGGGCAGTGCCATGATAAGGCTTGGTAAAGTTCAGTAAAAGGGACAGTGCAACAGCATGCTGAACTTTCAGTGGAACCTATTTGAACTGGCAGGAGCAAGTGGTTAGGTTCCAACCTACTGCAAAGGTCACTGGAGAACACACATCCATGGATCCCTAGCAGCCTAGGCCAATAAAAATGGTGTGTGTGTGTGGGGGTGTGGGTGTGTGTGTGAGAGAGTGTGTGACTGAGTGAGTGTGAGTGAAATTGTTTTTTTTTAAAGAAAAAACAATGATGATTCTTCAAGCAGCAGTAGCAATTCCATTAGTCCACCTGCAAGAGAATGTAGGGAATGTAGGGGCAGTTCTTAGTGAGAGGTAGGAAAACCTTGCCTTGTAGTTCGAGGGCTTCTCTGTGCTATCAGGCATACTCACAACACTAGCTGACTTACTTCACAGAGTTTTGAGAATAACTTGGGGAGGATAAATCTTTTATTTGGCCTTGACCTCTTTGGAAGAGATAAACAGCTGTTGGAAGCTAAATGGCATTTGTAGGAAAACTTAGGCAACAACTGACATCAAGTTCTTTGTGTGGGGGGCTCAAACAAGGACCTGTGGAGGTGTCACAACAAGCAAATGACCTATTTGCATGGGTTTGTAAATATTTTTACAAGAGGTTTCAAAAGAGAATTGTTTTGAATTTGAGAGTACCTTTAGGCTACTAGAAAAAAGAAAAAAAGCTGCTAATATTTCGAGGGCAAAACCCCTCTTCTTCAGAGTTGTACCAACAGGTTCAAATATGGCAAAAGATGAAGTTGCAGGGAGTTATTTCTTAGATGTAAAGTCCTTGGCAGGATGGAAAATATTCTAGGTAGTTTCTTAGCTGAGGCCCGGAACTTAGATGTTCTGATGCTGCATCTGAAGTAAAGGGTGGTGGTTTTATTGTCCCAGTTTTTATTTCTTTTTATATTCCTCTAGAAGTAGAGGTTCTTTCTAGCAATGCCTACGGATCACCAACATTTTCTATCCACATTGTGAAATTAAAGGATGTTTGGTTCAAACAGATATGCTTATACACACAGGGAGACCGAGGAAAGAGAAAAGGACCACAGTAAAAGGACCAATGATAACTGTCTGCTTCACATTCAGATTTGCTCCCATCTCTCAATCCTCTAGTAGGAGGAGCATTTTTCAACTTGCTGAAAAGCTTGCTGTGTTTCAGCCAAGCAGGAAGTTAACACCTCATGAGTCCCAAAAGAAGACTCCAATTGGCATAGAATGGGCCCATCCTGATTCAGCTGTACAGGTGCATATCTAGATATTGTCATGGTCATGCGAATAATGAGGCGAATAATAATGGGGAAGGCTGTGACTTGTCTGCTCAGTTTGCTGTTCACGAGGCCCCTCACTGCTCTCTTTTTTATGGACAAATGTCCGAATACAAGTTGCCATCAAATCCAGGACTCTCCCCTGAGAGTTTTTGAAATAGGGTGCATTGTGCCCTGAAGGAAGCTCCAGATAGCCATGAGAGTCAAAAGGTTGAGGGAAATCTGTCATCCCAATGAAGGACAACTAAGCTGTCTCCATCCAGAGTGACCCCGGGCTAGATGGGCAGTATACAATACAATACAATACAATACAATACAATACAAATAAATAAATAAATAAATAAATAAATAAATAAATAAATAAATAAATAAATAAATAAATAAATAAATAATGGAGGAAACTGCTCCAGTCATGATAAGCAAAATGTGCTGCCTCTTTATTGCCCCATGACACTTAAAGCATTCTCTGGGTGGTTTGCAAGTACGGTAATTATGCAGGGTACACATTTTCCCGATTTCAGAAGGATGGAAGTATGAGTGAACCTTGAGCCAGCTACTTGGGATTGAACCCTAGGGCATGAGCAGGGCTTTGGTTGCAGTAAAGCAGTTTAACCACTGCGCCATGAGGCAGAAAGGCCCGGAATGGAAAAGGCTCTGTAAGACACTCCATGCCCCCTTCTTCTCGAACATTTTGCCTGCTGCTTACTGGGACTGCCTCCCTGTCTTCTGTATGTCTTAGCAAAGTGTACAGAAGATTGTAACAAAGGCTGGAAGGAAACTGGGGAAGGATGGGGAGGTTAGGGATACTGCAGCAGCCCCCTATTTGCACGACAGCGGATCGTCAGTGCAGGGAATTGGTTCTTCTGGAGCCCTTTGAGACTGGCAGATGAAAGGTGCTGGAGACAGGGAAAGCATTATCTGTTGAGACGAAATTCTATTACGATGGCTCCCTTCAGCTGGCACGGTCTTTTTCCAATTAGGGGGAACTCTTCCCATCAGAAGTCCTTTTCAGAGGGCCTGCTTTCAAACAGGCATTTTCTTTCAGTAAAAGGAGTTTAGCCTTCCTTGTCCCCCTCCCCCCACCAAGGAAAGAGGGGGAAAGAAGAAAAAGGCGTTCATCATTAAAACACCCAGTCCAAAACCACAACTGTGCCAGATGAAAACAGTGCAGTGAAGCTAAAGGAGAAAGTGCTTCTAGAAAGCCAGCAGACATCCGTAGGTAAATAAATAGAGAAATGAATGAAATTACATGAAATGCCATCAGCCCTTCTTGTTGACTCCCCTGCCAGGAGGCTGGGAACTTCCCATTCAACAGCTACTCAATCCCATTAGCTAAAACAGTCTGCCCTGGAATTTGTTCTGCTGCCGATGCTTAAGAATAAGAGGAACACAGTCATGTCTCTGTATCTTTGACACTGGGCATTGTCTTTGCTCAAACAAGTAAACAAAAGGGGCATTTGTGCATTTCTAGAGTGACCACAGGATAGGGCAAAGAGTCCAGACAGAGCAGAGAGGGAAACAAATTTAAAAATGAATTGCAAAATTCATTCAAAAATCACTAATTTATTGAATCATACAAATTGAAAACCTTACATGAATACAAATCCATGTACAGTAAACTCCTGCCTATCGCGGGGGTTAGGGACCCAACCCAACCTGAGATAATTGAAAATCCACAATATGCAGATGCTGGGTTGGGTCGAAACTGGAGGGGGCTCTCTGGGGTCTTTTGTACTTACCCCAGGCCTGGCGCTGCTCCAAACGGGCCTGCAAGGGGCTTCCCGGGCCCTCGGAGGCCCCAAAAGTGCTTTCTAGTGATCCGTAGGTCACTTCTGGTTTACTGGAAGTCACTTCCGGTTTGCAGGGAAGCACTTTTGGGGCCTCTGACGGGCCTGGGAAGGCCTTTCCTCCTTACCACAGGAGGCCTTTTTTTCATATACCGCAGACCCGCGATATACCAGAGTATATGAACCACGAAAGGGCGGGGGACAATTGTATTTTTAATGATTTTTGATCTGTCAATTATTTGGGCTATAAAATGATCCCCAAGACACCTTGAGGTACTAACATTGCAGAGAAGCTTCCTTTGACTCACCTCTACAGTCCCTCCAAGTTTGGTGAAGACTGAGTCTGCCCAAGCCAGTTGCTAAAGGGCACTTCCTGGCAGGGGTACTTTTGGGTGTATAACTCAGACGTCTGAAACCCAATCTTCACTGAACTTGGAAGAATTATAGAGAAAAGATGGAAGAAGGTCCTCTGTACCTGGGGAACAATTTCCTTGGGGACCCTCTTTGGGGGTGCAGAACTCAGATAGCCAGAACCCAAACTTCACCAAACATGCAAGACTTGTAGAGAAGGTTCCAGGAGAAGCATCCCTGCAATTTTGGTGTCTCTAGGTGCCTTAGGGGGCATTTTATAGGATTTTAAATTTAAAAAATGAATCAGTGAATGAAATCATGGACTTGTAAGAAAAAAATGAGATTATTTTTGATTGACCAGCCTTGATGAATCACAAATTGCATTGCCATTTTTCTGATCTGTGCCCATCTCTAGCTCAGAGGCATTAACTGGGTGGGCAGTACCCCACAGGGTCCTCGTGTTCAATCTGTCTTTCACAAGTTGCAGTTGGAACCGAGAAGGGAATAAAGACAAAGAGGTGTTAGAGGAGAAAAGTATGCTGTTAACCCAAGAAGTGAATGTTCCTTGCCTCTCTTTTTGCAGACACTTTCATCAAATTGCCAAAGTCAGCTGCAGTGGTGGTAATTTCAAACCCAGGGAAGAGGATGTATAAGGGGTACGGACGGAAAACATATTGCCCTTTTAAGAAGAAATCAAAAAGATGCATGGCCACTTTCCTTTCCAAGTCCCTCAATCACTCCCTTCCCTGCCGCTGCCTTAGGAAGCCACACGGGGCTTTCTCTTGACTGCTTGTGAAAATGAACAGAAGAAACCAAAAGTCAAACACAGCACTCAGCTTTGCAACTGCTATTCTCCCGGCCAGAATCTGACCTGCCTGAACCCAATAATATTGGGCCTGCCCTTGTTATCTGCAGACCTCCATTTGAAGGGATGGGGATTTTCACAACAAACAGGAAACCCACCTCATGGACCCAGTCAAGGAATGGGTTGCAGGCTCTCCAAAAGGACACAGAGCCAGTCGGGAACCAACTTGTGTGCCTTTATACAGCCAGAACAAAGGGAAGACTGGACTGGCCAAAGCAACACTCATTTTTACCCCAAGGAGAGCCTTTTTTGCACAGTACTTTTGAAAAAAAAATCCTAAGTATAGAGCCAGAGATTGGAAATTCAATTCTCCACTGTACCTCCCAGAAGAAGAGCCAGGCTCCGTAGCTTTGGGCAACCTACGCTATCCTAGGGTGCCACCGGGAGAAAGGCATGTCAAACTCCCTTTCAGTAATCCCTACCTGGAAAACCATGGAAAGATTTGCCTTAACCTGGAAATCCACTTGATGAGTTTGAGGACCAGTTCTTATGAGTTTGAGGATCATTATGTTCAAGGTCACCCATATCCTTTCACCCATAACCATATGACTTTCTAAGGTCATGTTTGAACAGCTAGGCCAAGTTCACCACCATGGCTCAAGTGACTTGCAGCTTCAAGGGAACAAAGGTGCTCCAGCCAGATCAGGCTGCCCGTGGTGCATGCATGTCTTTTTAATGAATCCATTTTTCTTATTATTAGGTTTTCTTTTAATACTTGAAATGGTCTGAAGACTTAATAAAGAATGCACCTGCCTGCTTGCCTGCCTGCCTACCCCGATGCTTAGCAAGTGCTGCAGAAATCACTGACCAAGCTGGTGGCCCTACTGAGTGTCTGCAGCATCTTAGCACAGGATGCCACTTCTCTTTTGGGTACAGACAGAGCTGCCAGCAGTTTCCCCATACACGTGAGTGGCCTCACGTAGAGGTTGGCAGCCCTACCATGAGTCACTGCTAGAAATAACCTTGGAAGTGGGATGGTGGTGACTGCCTGACCAATGCCACTGGGGAGAAAAACGGGAAAGGATGTTGCCTCTTTTTCATTTATGAATTGCTTCTTCTGGGGTGGACAGATCTTAAGCACACACAGAAGCGCATACAAAGCACACTCCCATTGCTCAATCCCTGACCTGAAGGAGAAGCTTTTATTTAGGGGGGAAAAAACCAACACAATTTCCCCAGATGTTCATGCTTAAAAATGGAAACTGACCTAAGGTGGAGAAGAGAAAGTGAACAAGTCCTGGCAGGTGCCAGAGGGCAGCAGAAGAATTAGCCCAGGATTGCTGGCTAGGGAATTTGGCTAGAAATGCAATTTATTGATTCTAATAAGGTCAAGACCCAAAAAGTCATAAGCCCACATTGTAAGAAAGCAGAGGCTGTCTTGGAGCAAGAGTGATTACGTCTCCATTTGCTTTTGTGTGCTGGTATTATAACAGCAGGATACTGTATTTGGTGAGGAGAGGGCTGAGGCAAGTATACCATTATTGGCAAACCCAGTTGTTGTGGGTGAGACACCGCTTGTGTTTTTTGCCCTCAGGCAACCGTTGGCCAGAGGCTGGGATGTGATAAAGAAATGTCACACTACAATCATAAGCCATAAAGGGTGAGAGGGGGCTATGACTTGGGAGGGAGGGACTCAGCTCTCCAGTTAATCCTCTGAAACCCCTACAGCAGGCATGGCCAAAATTCAGCCCTCCAGATGTTTTAGAGCTCATATCCTACAGTTCTTTGTCACTGGCAATCTAAGCTTAGAATTCTGGGAGTTGTGGTCCAAAACATCAGGAGGGCCAAAGTTTGGACATGCCTGCCCTACAGAAAGCTCATGGGTGGAGATTTATCACCTCCTGGAGCCACGCGATGCAAACGCTTTAATGTAGAGGGTTGGGGGGGTGGCACAATAGATGGCCACTAGCTTTCATCGGTTACAAGCATTACATTTCTAAGCCTTTCAAAGAGTTCAGGGCAGCGTACCTGGATTTCCTGCTTTCCCCTCATATTATCTTCCAAGGAAGTGTGGCTATATCCTCTGTTCCCTTAAGATGCCCTGGGACTGGGTCACTCAACTGCTCCTGCAGCTAGCAATGGGTACAGAGATTGCCAGTTGTTGTTGTTGTTGTTGTTGTTGCTGCTGCTGCTGCTGTTGTTGTTGTTATACTATTTAATTTGGGATTAGCATGTTTTAGACTGGTGTAAAAAGGATGAATACATGATTTATGTATGAGTGTGGATGTATTTTATTTTTTGCTAGAATTGTTAGACTAAAATTTTAGGATCGTCGTATACACAGAAGTAAGTCAAGGAGAGAAAAACACAGTAGAGAAACTTTGGGCTGGAAAATTGGGGGTCGTCTTATACATGAGGACATCATATAGACAGAAAAATATGGTAATTTGACAGGGGATTGTGTTTTTTGAAGCACTGGATTTTTTTACCCTCCTGGTTCATTTATTTCAGGGCTTTTCAACTTTGAAGAGGCCGAGGTCCACTTTTTCTGGCCCAAAGTACCTGAGAGCTGCTACATGAAAACCTGCTCCAAAACCCAACACTGTCCACCATGCACCTTCACTCCTCGCCTCATGCAACCCACAAACAATGGGGACACAATTCAGCCTGGGATAACACCTTTCTCCCCCCCCCATGCATGTTGATTTGCTGCCTGGCCTTGAAATAAACATGTGGCCAGGGTGGGGAGTAAAGAGGCAGCCCCCTCACCTATGCTGGCCCTTCCCTTCCTCTTCTGGCTGGCCGCTCGGTGGTGGTGTTTCTAGTGGTGCTGCTCAGGGCACTGCTGCAGCCACTGCCACTGCCTCCCCAACTTCCCCTGCTGCTGGCACTGGTGATGCTGGGCGAGCTGGCCAAGGGCACGATGGCAGCGGCCGATGAAGTGCAGGGTGAGGCGGAGTGCAGAGCTGAGTACTTGGGCTCGTGGAGGCTGCCGCTGTCGCCACTAGCATAGGCCATGCTGAAGAGCTGCATGTTGTTGAGGGACATCATCATCATCCTGGCCGGTGTGTCGGGGCCCGAAGAAGAAGTAGGTCAATAGCAGGAGGGAAGGTGCCGGATCCCCAGTGTAGGAGGAGGGGGGGATGGACAGAAACGGCAGAAAGGCGGCAGAGGCGGGGGGAGTGGGGGACCATGCCGTGGCCCTCCCACTTTGAACTGCCCCACTTGGCTCCGGCATGCACACTGATCATATGGCTGGTGGGGGGAAGAAGACGGGCTACTTTTAAACCATTTATGGGCCACTAGTAGCCCACAGTCAACGTATTGTGCAGGCCTGATTTATTTTAACATGGATGTGGAATTAATTCATTTAAATCATCCCCCACTATGGGAACACCTCTGCCGGCCTTAATTTTTTAGTAACCGTCTCACTGACTGACTCTCACAGCCACTTGCTTTTGCAAGTTTAATTTTAATTATTATTATTATTTTAAATCCTGGTATCTGATATAGTATTATACCAGACAAAAGGTTTTTTTCAAAGAAAAAATTAAAAATCGTGGCCAGGTGGGGGCTTGTCCGCTCTCTGCAGCAGTTCTTTTCCTCTGGTTTCATGTGGTGTTTGGGCAGGTGCTGGGCTTCACTGTTGCCTCCTGGTTCATTTTCCCCCAAACAGCACAACGTAGTGAAAGGAAGAAGTGAGGTGGCAGCAGCAACAGTGGTTCTCTGAAGAGGGGAAGTAGCAGCAGATGCTTTCTACAGATGCATGGTTGTGGCTGCCTCGTGGAAAGAGTTAGCTGCAACCCAAGGAGGGGGGCACAGGTGGCTGTGGCCACAGCTCAAGAGAATGGGGATGCCAAGGAAATATGGGCATGAACCAGCAAAATGGCAGTATATCTTGGTTTGTGGTTCATGGAAGTCCAAAAAACATGAATTTGTAAGTCCCCCCCCCAAACAAACTATGCAGGGTTTTGTTTCAGCTTTTAAAAGAGGCAGCCTGTCCAGCTCTCCACTGGCTGCCTCTGCCCAGGTGCCTGCACCTCTCAGCTGAGAGTCCATATGCACAGAGGCAGCCGACCTGAAGGAGCCAGCTGTTTCTCAAGATGGCGGATGTTGCAGAGGCAGTGGCAGAAAAAAAGGTAGGGAGGCTATGGGGGGCAGTGGAAAGGGGGGCATGCAGTTTGTGGAGGTAGGGAACATGAACAAGGCAGTTTGTTGCCTCACAAAAAAATCTAATGGTTCAGGAACGTTTGGGTGTTCCAGCTTGGACCAACCAAAACCAACCAAAACCAAGAGAGGAGCAGTTTTCAACAAACTTCCTAGTTAGATTTGGGCTGGTTCATGCCCATCTCTAGTGCCCGTGTTGGAAGCAGCTTTTGGGAGAAAGAACGGGAGAAGGTGGTGCTGCTAGCAAAGGACTAAAGTAAAACAAGCAGATAGACAAAAACAAAACAAAGAAAACAAACAACCAAGGCCAGAGCCCATACAGATTGAGACCCTTTAATCTTTCACACACACACACACACACACACACACACACACACACACACACACACACACACACACACACACACACAGACAGAGAGAGAGAGAGAGAGAGAGAGAGAGAGAGAGAGAGAGAGAGAGAGAGAGAGAGAGAGAATGTGTATGTGTGTTTGTTTGTGTGTGAGAGAGAGGGGGGGGGGGGAGGGAGGGAAGGAGAAATTCCACCCACAGTATTGGAAGAAGGGTTCTGGAAAGAGAGAGTTTCTACTACATCATCCGTCCCCACTTCTCCTTCCTCCCAGACCTCAGCTTCTTCCTGAGTGAACTGGCAATCAGGGAAGAAATCAACCTCTCCCTGGGTCACTAGTTTGCATTGTTTCCTTCGTGTGTGCACTGCTAAAGGGAAGTGCCTGGCACAAAGAAAGCATTTCTAGAGCATGGAACTGTTTCTTCAGGGAGCTCCACTAAGGACAGAAATAGACATTATAAGCAATCCGTCACTCAAAGAAAGAATTCCTTAACTGTTTGAGATCCTCGGAATAAACAGAAGAAGCTTGCCGCCTCTTGTAGCTTGCAAAATAGCTTCTTTATTTTATGATTAGAGATGGGCACGACTAGGGAAAATGACGTTTTCGAGTTGTCGTGTGTCGGAGGCGGCCTGTGTCGGCTCGTTTCCTTTTTTTGCGAAACTTCGCAAAAATTTGTCGTTTCGTTTTTTTGTTTTTTCGTCTGTCGTTAAACTGGTTTGGGGGGTAGCGGGCTCCTGGAGGCACCTCTTTTTTGGGGGGTGGGTGCCTCCTATCCTCACCCGCTAGGGAAAGCAGGCTCCTGGAGACCCCTCAGACATGGGGGTCTCCTCTCCTCACCTGCTGCAAAAGGGCATGCATAGCCATATGGATATGATTGCATACCAAGTTGCACGCAGAGACACAGCAGACTGGCAGAGGCACCCCTCTTTTGGGGGTGCCTTCCCTGCATCAGTCAGGCCTCGGGGGCATGGTTTGCATGTCACACATGCTGCTGGCCGAGCCAAGCCTGCAGGAGTCACCCAGAGCCACAAGTGGCGGACTGGCAGACTCTCTGCACCCGCTGTGTCTCACTAAGAAGGGAATTGTACTTGTGTGTAGTGCAATGCAAGTACAGATCTGGCTTAGGCAACAGGGTTAGCGCAAGGGCTAGGGTTAGGCTAGTTACGGGTGAGGTTAGGGTGAGTATTGGGGTGCACCTCTGGGGGCCTCTCTGACCCACTTAGAAGGACAGTGTACTGGCGTATGGGTAAGGGTTTGGGTTTGGGTTCGGGTTTGGGCTACGGTTAGTGGGCTTTTTATGCCCGGTTGGCACATCCCAGAAGTCTCTGTGGTCAACCTGGCCAAGTGGCCATGCGACTGGTGGAATGGCTCCAAAAATTTGCATGGTCACTCCCATGGCCAGCCCATCATTGCGCAGGTGTAAATAAAATAAAATAAAATAAAATAAAATAAAATCAATGGAGAGAGGAAAGAGGAGACCTTTTGTTGCAGGAAAAACCCACTGCTACTGTAAAAATTCTGGCAGTTTTAAAATAGCAATTTTCGCATGTTTCTGTGTGGTGCTTGTGTGTTTTTGGACCACGATTTCAAAAAAAAATTGCGGTCGCCGCCCCATTTTGGATCCCCCGCCTGCACCACATGGCATGGCGACTCGAGTCCAGCTGCCCAGGACAGGAGAGGGGGGGAGGCCGGGACCCCCCCCCCCAGAAACCACCCCTCTGGTAGGTGCACTCTGCACTGCAGGCATATTTTCGCCTGCTTTTTGGCCCGGGAGTGGGGGGGGGGGAGTTTAAAACTTTTTTTCTGTGCCACTTCTGCTTGAATTGCGGCAGCCGGCGGCGAGTCCGGTGCTTGTTGCGAGCGACTACGATGAGGATTTCCCCCACCACCAGAGCAGCCCAGGACAGGAGAGGGGGGGGTCAACCACCCCTCTGGTAGGTGCCCTGAGCCCTCACTCAGGCAGGCATATTTCTGCCTGCTTTTTGGCCGGGAATCGGGTTTTTTTTTTTACTTTTAAAAACTTTTTTTCTGTGCCGCTTGTCATCACGGGATCGCCGCGATGCGAGGAACGACCACGACAAATCAGACCCAATTATTCTTTAGTCAGTTCGAGTTCGAGTTCTGGTGGAGTAATTCCCGTTACCATTTCCGTTCCGTAACGGAAACGAGGAACGGAAACGGAAACGGGAATTCCGCCAAGTCGTGCCCATCTCTATTTATGATTATTCTTCAAGAGTGTAAGCATGGGATTCGTCTGAAGTCTAAGAAAAGAAAGACTGCCTGAATCAAGTCTTTCTGCCCTATTGTGCTTTCATCTCTAAAGTACGTCTTATCTCTAATTGCTTCTGCCCTCAAGGGGGATGAGCTGGAGGTTTCGCTTTGGCCTTCCAGAGATCAGATAAGGAGCAATGGTGGGTGAAATCCACCCCAGACCTGGCTTACTAAGTAGTTGGAGACTCCTCTGCTGCTCTATTTTCCTTCCTGCCACCTTGAAAGATTTGGCAATCCTATGTGCTACTTAGTCACCCAAAGGCCAGAGAAATAAATGTTTCTCTCCCTCCCTCCCACAAGGAGTAACTTGGCTGTCCATAATCATTCGCTTGTCCGAAAGGCAGTCTCCTCCAGCAGGTATTTCCAAAGAGAGCAACATGGGGAAAGGAGCCAAGGTGTTGGCACACCCTGGCACAGAACACAAACGAGTACATTTGCAGGGAACTGGCAGAGAGCAATCTTTTCCGATGTTACAAATAGGGGAAAAGTCCTTCACTCCTGCCTTTCCTGTGCTCAGCCCATCTCTGTCAAATGCCTGCGTCATTGAAATGGAGCTTTTCAGGGAAGAAAGGGAGCCCTGTCTTCTTTTTGACAATCTTCCTGGAACCATTGCATAGCCAAACCATACCCACCCACCTTCCCCAACCTGTTCTCCCCCAGATTTGCTAGACTAGAATTACCAAAATGCTGCATGCCAAGCAAATGGGAAACTATAATGGACATGGGATTATGGGAGGGCATGTGGTTGGAGAAATGTGGTCATTGTTTGGTCTTACTGCTGTTTAATTTGTTTTTATATTGATTCACTTATTGTTTAATGTTGTATCCTGTGTTGTGAACCGCCCAGAATTCCTTTGGGAAGACGGGCGGTATACAAGCTTAATAAATAAATAAATAAATAAATAAATAAATAAATAAATAAATAAATAAATAAATAAATAAATAATAAATAAATAAATAAATAAATAAATAAATAAATAAATAAATAAACTCTTCCTGTATCATGCAGTTCCTCATCAGTCTGGAGCAGTATGATGGGGTCATAACCATCACCTTGGATTGGCCATCTGCCATTGGCCCCACAAACCTTGGAGAGCCTGGAAGATGCCTTGCAGGGTAGAATACAGGAGAAGGAACTTCAGGCAGCAACTAGGAGAGGGGTAAGTGGGGCATGTGCCCTAACTGAAGTGCTGAGCATGTGTGCCAAAATGACAACAATAGTAGTTGCCCTTTATACTGTTCCACCTCGCTCACTTGGGTTGGGAGATGGGCGTGGAATCCATGTTTTGCCCGGGGTGAAGCAGACCTGAGTTGTGGCCCTGAAGGAATGTGACCACGTCCTCAAGAGGAACAAAGGGAGGCACAGAAACCTTGAAGGAAGAGGACATATGGGTGGGTGGGTAAGGAGGCCATTGAGACTTGGAACCCTTTGTTTTGCATTGCAGAGGAGGTGGAAAGCCACCAGGAGGAGTAATTTTGAGCTGGATTCCTGGAGTCCTGCCTGTTAGAAGGGTCTGCGGAGGAGGGGTCCCTGTGTCACAAGGAATGGAACCTTCAGCACCACTGCTGTGATGGTGGCACCCATGCCATCCAATGAGAGCAGTGACATCTGCTTCTCCTCTGCTGTGGTGCTGGCAGCAGAAGCACCAGCATGAGAGGCAGAGGAGGTTCCAGGAGGAGCACAGGGATGAGATCTTGATGGAAATACCAGGATTCTAGGGACTAATGGTGACCCATCTCGAAGGGACATTCCCCTGGGGAGTGAGTGCCATTATCCCAATCCTCACCCCCCCCAATCCTCCTCCCCTGGCAGCCCAGGGAGGAAGTTAAAGCTACCATTTTTGTTTCTATCTGCCCATCCATAGAATTAAGGATGATGACCAATTGATTATTCCTACAACCTTGAGCCCATGGGTTTATTAGTGGAAAACCCGGTTGCTACTGTCACTTCCGAGGGTGGGGCCAGTGGCATTCACACATAAGCATGCCATATCGCCAATATTTTGTTTTAGTCTTAGAGCTTGGGATTTTTTTCTGCATCACAAATCCCAGAATCCTCTATTCCCAGTGGCCATGCTGGCTTGGGAATTCTGGGAGGTCTAGCCCTCCATGTAACTTTTCAGAATTTTTCATTTCTTCTCATTTCCAGGATTAATGCTACCACACCAATCTTGCCATGTCAGCCTTTTTCTAGTGAGCAGTATTCTTCAACTGACATAGTATTAGCCACACGGTGGCCCAAATACTATTGCTTAGTGCAGTTAATTGCACAAGAGGAAGGCTATCAAAACTGGGAAATTGGCAAATCAGCTCCTTATAGTTTCCGTTGATTCAGATGGGCCAACTCTAACTGCAACTTGGTTGAATCAACCAAACTTAGGGGAGTTGACTTGCTAAGTCATCATTGATACAATGGTCCTATTCTATTGACGTCTACTACACTAAGTAATAGGAAATTGGCCTATCTTTTGTAGGCAAAAGCCTGTCCAAGCTTGCATCAGAACTATGCACTGGACTTTAGAGTGCTGCAAGTGTCTTTGCTAAGTGTAACTAATAAATAGCTTAGTTAGTTCTACAGCATGTCCTCTTGGGAGCATACCTTAGAACTAGAGATGGGCACGAAACGAACAATTTTTCGTTTCCATTTTCGTTTTTTGTTTCGTTACGTAACGAAATGACAAACAAATTTTGTCTCTAAAATGAAACGAAACAAACAGAAACACAGGAAATTTTGTTGTGTGTTTCGTTTTCGTTACTGCAATATGAGTGAATTGCTTAAAATCCTTTAAAAATCACAAAAATTGAAATAAATGGCAATGAAATGGTAATGAAATGAACGAAAACGAAAATGATTTTTTTGCAAAAAAATCGCGAAAAACGGAAATGAACCGAAACGGACCCTCCAAATGACAAACGAGAAATGAAATGCCATTTTTTTAACTCATGCCCATCTCTACTTAGAACAGAACTCACCATAGGACAATTTCCTTTGAATAAAGATTGGTCTTTTCACCACCAGCTAATGCTTTCAGACCAAGCTAGACAGTGGCATGGGTCTATGAAAAGCTGGCCACGCTGTTGCAGTTATTAACTACAGTGGACCTTTGTATAACAAACAGCTTGTATAACATAAAATCTGTACAACATAAAAAATTCCAGAGATAGGGGAAATTTGCTTAACATAATTCCCTATGGGGAGAATCCGTACAACATAAAAATGGGATCACTCCGTTTTCAATGCATTCCTATGGGAATTTGTATAAAGGAAAATTTGCTTAACATAATTTCTTTTGGAACGAATTAATTCCTTTATACAAGGTACCACTGTCGCTCTCTTGGGGCCCAAGATCTCCTTGCTCTCTTAGTGAAGTTTGCCCCCCCCCCATGTGATGGGTGCAGGCAGGGAAAAGACAGAGGAATATGGGTCCAGGATGGTCATCCACGCTAAGCCTTCTTCTTTCACGTTTCCTTCTTCCTGTCCGGAATGCACCAGGATGGGCAGTTTCATCCCATGCCAGCTGTATTTGATTTAATTCTTTAGTCAGGCAGCCTCTTGACTAAAGAGGCATTGGAAGGCAGTTTTGCATCCTCCCTAAAGCATGTTTTTGCATCCTCAAAAATTTCAGCACTGGGATCAAATCCCTGCCACCCCATCCTAGGCGAGCTTTGGATTTGATTGCCAGAACAATGGAAAGCCCTTGTTAAAAGTCATCAGCTACATCTCCTTTTCTCAGCACTTTGCATCTTACCTTCCAGGGTGACTTAATAAAAGAGAGCAGACCTTTCATGCATTCAGGCAATTCAATTCTAATTGAGTTCCAATTATCATGGAAAACTGTAATGTAGGCTCACTTAATCTGATAGCCTGAATATACTCTGAGAGTGAGTTTGAGGTTATAAGAGCCAGAAGTGTTGACATGTGCTAGACAGCATGCCAGGATGTATCATTATGATTGCTTCTTTATGGTGCTTTTCATCTGCTTTTTAAAGATGGGGTGTGCATGTGAATTACACTTCACTGCTATATGCAGATGTCATGTGAAAATTACAGTGTACCTGACTATGATCTCTCTTGGTTTATGCTAATTACTAGCAAGTGCATGCCTCACATTCATTTTTAACCAATACAATGTGGCAAAACCCACTCAAAGACAGCAACACAAAAGACAGCCATTCAAAGACCATGTCTCAATATCCACCCTACAGGTAATGAAGGGGATGGGAAGCAGTAACGTTCAAAGCAAACAAATTTCACTCAGGCCCTTTTTACACAACCCCTAAACTCCGCAGCAAATGGCTGCCAGCTCCGGAGCTTACAATTGTTTCTCCACCAGCTCCGAAGTTTCCAGGAAATTAAGTGTGACCACGCCCACCTAAGCGCATCCCAGCACAATTTTCTTGTACCTGCTCTAGAAGGGTGAAAATCCCCAGGTCCGGATTTAATCTGGTGAGTGTGGGGCTATCCTCATTTCTGTTTTTTTTTGTCTCCCGCCCCTTTAAGAGAAGGGGCGGGAGGCCAAAAAAAAAAGAAGAAGAGAAGGAATCAGGACGATGGGGCTTCGACCGGCTTCGGAGGTGAGCTTGCATTTTTTCCTCTCTTTCTTCCTCCCTCCCCTCATGCAGACAGGAGCAATGAAGTGCGGAGGGGTGGGGACGCAGAAAGAGCAACGAACCCCCAAGATCCCTGGTCTGAATTTAAGTGGCCAGCGGATCTTAGGGGTCATTTGAAAAGGCCCTCAGTACAACACTGGATGCAACAAAGACAGTAAGATGCACAGAAGAAGAAGAAAGCAGTTCACAAAACATGGAAGGTCCTTGCTGACCCAACCTTGTGAATATGGGCTGCTTTGTTTTGAAAGCAGTGGCAGAAAGGAAGAGCTCACTTCCCCTCAAAGCCTTAAAAATCACAAACAGGTGCAGGATAATTGTTTCAGAGGTCCTTGTGTGTTTAAGGCTGCCTCATGGGTGACTGATGACTCCTGGGTGATCTCATATTCCACACGGCGATGGCCATGTCTGCACTATATAGAGAGCTAGTGACATTATCATTATGACCACAACATACATCTCATCCAGTTCTGGGGGAAATTCAGATAGGTAACAAAAAAGTGGGGATTATACCTCTCAAAACTGATTATTGTGAAAGGCCTGCCTTTGTTCCCTGCACTTTTCTTACTATTACATTAGATGTGTGTCCTCAGATGCAGCTATAACATAGTAAAGGTACCTGGATAGACTTTCCCAAGTCTTCAAGAGCAGTGGAACTTACTTTCCGAGCAAACTTTGAACCCGATGCTCAAATTCTCAAGACCCCCTTATCACACTATTGAGTTCTGCAATGCGAAGGAAACAAACAAACAAAAAAACAAAAATGCTCTTTGGACTGTTAATTGAGGGAGAAGAGTGTACTCAATTAATTGGCAATTTGGCTGTTAGTTAACTGAAACAAAAATGAAATATAACTTGAGCAAAACTGGCATGCCCTTTCAGGGGCAGGGGCCTCATTTGACCTCCAAGATGCTTCAGCATGAGGGGGTTGGCAACAGGCAGCAGCTTCTCTTTCAGGCACAGCGGCTCTGGTATCAGCAGTATGCTCTTCTGCTGCCTAATCTGTGAGATCAGCCAGCAACAGAACAGGATCTTCTAGGGGACCTATTTTGCTAGCTTTGACCTGCTGGAACAAGAACCAAAGAAGATGAAGAAGAAGATCTGGAAGTTGGCCATAGCAACTGGACTCCATTTCTTGTGAGACTGAAACATTTTGCTGCTCATCCAAGCAGCTTAGTCAGTCTGAGGAAAGTTAGTGGTGAGCTGCATTTTATAGTTCACCTTCATTTCACATCACCCTGGTTTGAACGGTGGCCTGAATAGGCTTGCTAGGGGGATAATGGCTTGAAGAGGCTCATTAGATGTACAATGCAGTGAGGAGTGTGCAGACCTCCACATTGGAGAAACCAAACAGCCATTAAACAGGAGTATGGCCCAACAAAAGAGAGGCAACAGCTCAGGACCAGAATCAGCAGTACACCTGCACTTGAAGGCCAAAGGGCACTCACTGAAAGATGAAGATGTAGACATATTAGACAGAGAAGATAGGTGGTTTGGGAGAGGGGAAAGGAAGATATTCATGTGTGTACTGAAAACCCCTCTTTCAACAGAGGTAGGGGACTCAGACACAATCTGTCTGCCACTTATCACACTGCCCTTTCATCTATCCACAGGCAATTCACACCTCCACCAGGAAGGCCAAGGCTAACAACAACCCATGCTTAATGGGATTTGGAAGGGTTGAATAGGTGGGACTTTTAATGCACCTAGGCCATCAGGCTATTGTATATCTAATGAGCTCATGCAGGCCATTGTCCACCTAATGAGCCGATTAAGGCTACTGTCTGCCTAATCAGCCTATTCAGACCAGGGAGGCATGAAAGCAAGATGAACTATAAATTGGAGGCCTTACTACCAACTTTCCTCAGACTGATGAAGCTGCTTGGATGAGCAGTGAAACATTTTGATCTCATAAGAAAAGAAGCTCAGTTGCCATGACCCAACTTCTAGATAACCTCACCTGGATGACTGACAATCTCACAGACAAGAAGAATAAGAGGAGGAGGAGGAGGAGGAGGAGGAGGAGGAGGAGGAGGAGGGCAGAGGGACCCATTGTGTCAAATTCAGAACTTGCAGGCCAGAAGCACAGATAAGGGGCTGAGAGAAAGTTTGGACACAGTTCAGATAGACCTAAATAATTCACAACCTTCCAGACATCTGGTGGCCTAATGTCACTCTTACAAGTTGGCTAATTAGGATGGTGCTCTAAGAAAGTGGTTTTGTCTGCTAAGAAAGTTTTGGCTGCAAAGAAAAACCAGTAGGCTTATAGGGTGGGGGCCTGAACTAAAACTTTGCAAAAAACACTATCTGACAAGGAATGTACAATGTATAATTATTGGATGAGTAGGCATAAATAATTGTTGCTGCAAAATTTACTACAGCGTCTGTGTATTTTATTCTGCATCCTACAATACCCTCTCAATGTGTACATTGTTGGGGTTGGGTGGGAAAGACAGCAGAAAAGATACAACATCTCTAATGCTGTCTTCCCCAGAGGCTGCCCAATACTGCTGCCAATAGCTTCACATAAGCTGGTGTTTGAGAATCATCATCGGGAGGATCCTCAAGGACCCTAAATGCCCAAGTGGGATTCAGTCTTACTCTGATGACAGAAGCAGAGGAGAAGGAAACTCATGGTCCCCTAGCATTAAATGGTAAATGCAGGAATTTATGTCTTATTTGATGAGTAGGGATTGCTTGTTCAACAAAGCCGCCTTTGCCATCTCACTTTCCCGGCTGGGTCTCCAGATCCAGTTCGTAGCAGCAGACAATGATCTATGTCCTCTCATTCCAAAATGACTCAGAAGCCCTTGAAGTGGCCGCTGACCACCACCAGGTCACAAAGCAGCTCTCACCATCAGCCTATACTCATCTGCTGCCCACTAGAAAAATCAAGGGAGGTGAGTGACTCAAGACCTGCTGTGCTGATTCAGTCTGGCAGCTCGCAGGACGCTCCACCCCCACCCCACGGGCCAGCTTTCTTCTTACATTTAGGTCAGGAATTTGCATGGAATTGGGTTCCAAAGGTTCAGTTCAGCCTACTAGAACAAAGTGCTTCTTGAAAGAAGAAAAACAATCGTGTTCAAATAGAATCACAGAAGAATCACACAACTGGTTGGAATCTCTTGGTCTTACTCAGTCTGCTTCTAAATGTGGGGGGAGTACAAACTGTTCACATTGGGAATCAATTATTTGAACAAAATTCACTGTCCATACCGATTCCATCTAATTCATAACTTCTCCAGCAGAAGGTTGATATCTGGTTTTCTTCCATTACTTCCCTACATACTGTACATAATGGTTTGCCAAACCTCGTCCAGTTTTTATGTGCTGTATGGTCTAAAATGGAGTAAAATCATATGTTGCATGGTGATGGTTAGCAGATAGAAGCAGAATTCCTTCCTGGCTATCTACGCCTTCTGTTATCAAACCTGAGTCTGTTTGAATCTCCCCTTCTTCAACCACTTATACAGTAAGAGTATCAAATCTCTTTCAACCTAAGTGTCAACTTTCAGACATGCATTTTTTTGGGATGGGATGGGGTGGAGTGCATTGCAGCTGTGTGATGGGCCAACAGAAAAAGGGTAGAGCCAAACCCTGCACATTTTAGATTAAAGGTCTTACTTCAAGCACGTGGAGTAAGTCATGATCTGAAGTGATAGTGGCTCTCTTACTATGCTCAGCATTCAACTTGCACAGCAACAAAACCATTGCTCAGAAAGTAACCTTTGTAGTTCCGGACCAGAAATAGTTGTTATTATAAACACTTTCACATTTCCACTTCTCAAAAATGACTCAGATTAGTACTTGGTTGTTACATGCTGTTACAAGTTGTTTCTGTCCCTGTGAGTTGGTGACATCCAAATGGTCCTGTCCCTAAGGGCCCTGCTAGATCTTGGATAGCTTCTTTTATTAAATAATCCATCCCATGCTCTGACTTATTTTCCAATTGCCCCCGGTTTCCCTCAGGATTATTTTCTTTTCCAATGATACTCATCTGATGACATGGTCAGAGTATAATAGCCTCTGTTTAGTCATTTTTGCTTCTGGAAAGTTTGGACTTGATTTAATCCTGATCCTACCAACTTCAGTTATTTTACTAAAAATGAATCCGAGATCAGGGTCTACCTTGTGACACACACACACACACACACACACACACACACACACACACACACACACACACACACCAGTCCCAGTCCCAGTCCCAGTCCCAGTCCCAGTCCCAGTCCCAGTCCCAGTCCCAGTCCCATTTCAGCACCCTGGTTTGAACGGTGGCCTGAATAGGCTTGCTAGTAATGGCCCGAGTATGTACAATGCAGTGAGGAGTGTGCAAAGCTGGAGAAACCAAACAGCCATAGTCCCAAGCCACTGTTAGTATCGTTAAAGCTTTCACATAAATCAATATTTTCTTATCACTGGTCTTTAGTGATGGAGCTTTCAGAGTCTACACGCTGGTCAGGAATGTTGAAGAATGGCTGCTCTGCTCATGGGCTTGGTCTCCAGCGAAACATCTCTTTCATGCTTTGAAGCTACTTTAAAAACTTCCCATTTGGAACTTCACAATCTGCCAGCCTGCCGTTCCAAAGCACATTTTCCTCCTGCCTGCCATCCCGTTGTCTCTGGATGCACAGCAGAGTATAAAGCACAGCAGGAGCCACCACTTCAACCATGTAATAGTCCGCCTCCACCGCTTAGTGCAGCCATACTCTTCAACTAGAAAAGGAACTCTCAAGTCCCGCAACTTCCTCTTAAGACACCAATGAAACATAGCAACATTGCACCTTCCTTGCTGGGGGTGGGGGTGGGGGAAGAAGAAAAGGAATTCATTACAGGCAATTCGGGTTGCCTTTGGCATGGGATTAATTATTGGGTGTGCTTTTTTGAATAAATTGCAGGCGCACAGTATATTGTGTTTTATTCAATTGAATCCTCTCTTGCAAACCTCTCAGTGAGTGCGATGAACTATAGGGCAGTACACAGGCAAAATAAGTAAATAAGTAAATACGTACATACATACATAACTCATGAGACATTTGAAGTTTTCCTCAGAACTTACCAATTAGTTACTTCCATGCTCAAACAAAAAGGATTTTTAGACTGCAGGGGCTTTAGAAGATGGAATATAGAAGTGAATCTGGGGATCACAGAGTTATGGAAGACTAGTGCTAGAAAAGACCACAGGGGTAATCTAGTCCAGGCCCTGCCAAAGGGAAAATTCCCCAATTAAAGCAGGCTTGACAGGTTGTCACCATACCTCTGTTTAAACACTTCTAGTGTTGGAGAACCCACTACCCTCCCTGGGCCTCCACCCTCTGCTGAACAGCTCTCACTGACATGATGTTTTTCATGATGTTGAATCCAAGTCTCCTTTCCTGAAATTTAAATTCAATATTTGGGTATTGCCCTCTGGAATTGCAGGAAAAAAGTTCACTCGGTCTTCAAATAGTTACAGGTGGCTGCTCTATTGCATCTTAGGCTGATACTTCACATCCATCTCATCGCTGTTCGTGGTCCCGCTGGGGACTGGTACGAAGAAATCTAACCGCACGTCCATTGTGGGATGAGAGGAGTTCATCCCAACCACGCCCCCTGAACTGTAATCTAAGAGGGATGAGAGATTCCCCTCCCTGGCCTCGGGAATTTCCTTGTCTCGCTTCTCGTTCCGAGATGAGTGCCCGTGAGGTAAGGCTCATAACGCAACGTGCCATTCTTCATGTAGTGGCAGGAGTGCGAAGTGCCATTCGCCAGTACATTCCTTATGGAGTTAGCAACACAGCGCAGAGAGATTAAAAGACAAATGCCTCAAACTTAGCTCCGTAATGCATTGAAGGCAAGGTTTTGGAGAATCGAAACATTGAAAAATGGAAGGTGGGCCAAAAAAAAAAAAAAGGAGAAAAAAGGCATGGAATTTCACATCTCATCACAGAACGACAACGTGCGGAAACAGTCATGCCGGTATCATCAATCACACCTGTGCATACACGGGAACAGGGACAGAACCGTAAGAAGACCACGTGACCGCGACCAACATCAACACGCAACAAACTTCCTCCTGGGATGAGAGTGGATGTGAAGTAACCGTCTTAGTCCTTTGTTCTCTAAACTAAACATGCCCAAAGCCCTCAAATGCTCTTCAGAGAGCTTGGTTTCCAAACCTCATCTCATTCTGATGTCCCTCCTCTGAACACATCCTCATTTCTTAAGGTTCCTGATGAACCGTGGTACTCAGAACTGGGCACAAACAGCTGTAGAGAGGTGTGGAACAGGAAGAGTTTAAGAAGGCACCAGCTTAACTAACCAGGTTGGAAGCTCTGGAAAGGGCTGGGAGAAAGGAAGTGGTTGTTTTTGCAGGTCATGTTTCAGAAGCATCAGAAAATCATAACTGGACAGAGGCAAGGGGTCCTTCCCGATACCTGTTCATATCTTCAGGGGCCACTGCTAGCACCATAGATGAGATGCTTGGAAATTCTCTTGCTTAGTAGCGTAAAACACTACAAGGAGAGGCCATTTGAATCAATGGGACTTAAAAGGTGACTCATTAAATTCTCACTGATTTTATGGACCTAACTGAGTGCAATTTATTAGCCTAAGGAAGAGATTTCAGGCATTGTTTAACAAGAGAAAAATCCTTGTATTAAGAAGAAGCATTATCACTGGTCTTCAGTGATGGAGCTTTCAGATTCTACATGCTGGTCAGGGTGCAGGCAGGGTACAGCTTGAAAAAGTTATGTGGGAGACTACAGTTCCCAGAATCCTTCACTATGGCTGCCCTGGAGATTGTGTGAACAACAACAACAACAACAACAACAACAACAACAACAACAACAACAACAATTCTGAGCAGGTTGTGTAAATGGGAAACCATACTTTGCTGTTCTCCCATTGATTCCTCTGTGGCTTCCCTTCGCCTCACTATTAGCAAAACAAATCTGTTGAATTACATTGTATTATTGTTCTCGGTTTATCATCATCATCACAATTGCTCCCTCCAGCAGTGGCAATGGAGTTAATGTGTTTGGGGGCTGGTGTCTGCTAAAATAAGCCTCTGGTTAGGAAGCACAGCAGAATCCCAGCTATGCAAGCTGCACAAATAAAAACGCATAATTACCAGCAGGGGATAAAAAGCTAAAGTGAGCTGGCAGCGATGGCCTAGTTCTCATGGGCAGCAGAGGAGGTGGGGAAACCTGTGCTGGACTGGACAGTCACTGGCTGAAAATGGGACCTCTCATGCTTGAGTCTCCTTGCCCACACCTGCAATAACTCTGTGTATATGAACGTGTCAATGGCATTGGAAAGGCATTGCTTCTTCCCATCATTCTGAATGTGCAGGCAATGTCTAACTCCGGGAGAGTGTTCCATGACCACTATGTTGGTGGAATTTTGGACCACAGCATTCTTTGCTCTTTTCAGCCCACTAGCCATGTGCTGATCTTTTACCACTATAAATTTTGCTTTCTTATAGACGTTCATTGGCCGAACTGTGCTGATGATCCCCCTATTTCTTAGCCTTGTAGCTCATAGGAAGGCACTACAGATCCCTAGCGGGGAATTCTCTGTCTGGCCCCCAAACCCTGGGATTCCCCTGGCAAAACCATAGCAGTGAAAGTAGCATGGAACTGCTGTAAGGGTATAGTGTTTATATACTGTACACATCGACTCCTTCCTGCCCAAATGGAAATGACACCATTGCCTATTATTGAATGGAAAGGATTTGTATTTCCGATCAGCATGTATCAGTGTGAAAGCTGGATGGTAAAGAAAGCTGAAAAAGGGAAATTGTTTTGTTTGAAATTTGGTGCCGGGGGAGAACTTTGTAGATACCCTGGGCTAGCAGAAAGCCCTGGATCCAAACAAGTCTGGACTACCTCTGGAAGTGGAGGTGGTCCTGCTTTGGGCACATCACTAGAAGATGGGATTCTCTGGGAAAGACAAGAAAAGTGGGAAGCAGCAGCAGGAAAGGAGGGAGACCAGAGATGAGATGGGATGACTCCCTAAAGGAAGCCACAGGCTTGAGTATGCAGGTGCTTTGCAGGGCTGCTGAGGACAGGGCATTGTTAGAGACGGCTCATTCGCAGGGTTGCCACAACCCAGAAGCGACTTGATGGCACATGACAACAACAGCAACAAATGGAAAGGATGGAACAGCCTCCAGCCAACTTTGTTTTCAGCACTCCCGGGGGGGGGCTTGTGGGTGAAGGTGAGCTATCCCATGGTTCAAGAGGCTTCTATTCAACCCGGACAGTGTGAACAAAATGACCTACACCCGATGGAGCAAATCAGGGCTATATCTTTCTCTGTCCTTGAGACAGGCATTCTCTGTGTGAAGCCAGCACCTGGCAAAACACATCTCCTTTGGTCTTGCCTGGAGCCTTTCGTGAGTCACCACTATAAACCAAGCCACTTTACTGTTTGTTTAGTCTGGCCCTGTTTGGCGGATGGCCTTCAGTCACTGCTATAAAACAAACAGTAAGAAGACAGTGAACTGAAGCAAGCAGAAACATTCGGAGAGACCTGGGCATCTAAAAATATACAGCTCTTTCTTAAGCTAAATGCTAGGTATGGCCCACTTTAATAATAATGCACTTTTATTTTTATTTATTTATTGATTGTTGCCTCCTGTTTTCCCCTCTCCATCCAAATTTTTACTGACGGGATGAAGCGATAAATAATGGATAATAATAAATAATATATTTACTGACTCACTGTGCAGGATGACCTGGGAAACGCCAGATTTTTTCTTCTTCTGTAGAAGTGGAAACCATTAAGCCAAGCAAACGATAAATCAGACAGGGCCAGGAGGAAGACGACATGGCACACTGACTAGAATGTAGATTTAGATTTAAAGCCTCTCTCTTCTGCTCAGAGTTTGAGTTGGGAACATTCCCAAATAAAACATTCAGGGCTAAAATCCATTTCCGTCTCAAGGAGGTTTTGCACTTTATAGAATAACAAATACAGGGACAGTGAGCATGACACCACCACCAAGCACAGCTCTTTTGACACGTGCCCCTATATGATACACACACACAGGTTTCCAAACAGTTGGTTGCTGCATTTGTGCCTTGTGTTCTCAAAGGTACTTTTACAGTAGGTGCATGTTAAAATAGAGATGGCTTCGTGTGTGGGGTAAAGCAAAAAGCAAAATGTGCTGCTTATGTACCACCCCGTGGCATTTAAAGCACTCTTTGGGCAATTTACAAGTTAATTATGCAGGGTACACGTTGCCCACCCAGCAAGCTGAGTTCTCATTTTACTGACCTCAGAAGAAAGCTGAGTGAACCTTGAGCTGTCTAACTGGAATTTAACCCCAGGTCATCAACAGAGTTTTGGCTGTGGTATAGCAGTTGAACTACTGTACCATGAGGGTAGCGATATGAGAGCATTACACTTGCATGTATTCATTTTAAAAATATAACATAACACAGAGTTGCAGTATTTTTTTCATAGAAGGAATGGAAAAAAACTTGAATTTAAAAAGAATATGGTGGACAGACTTATCTGTCAAGATCCAGGTTCTTGAGTAATTAACTCTTTAAAGCTTTGGACTGGATCCCAAGTATTCAAATATGTTAATTCTGAATTATGGTGGACTCTTTCCTCCCCCCCTCCACCCACCCACCCACACCCGGCCCACGCCTTCAGTTCCTATATGACAGGCAGGTAAAACATGGACTTTTTTCTTTCTGCTGGGAAGAAGAGTACTGTATCTACTTGATATGGCTGGCACAGAGGGGGAAGAATTGAATTTCTCTCCATTGTTGTAGTAGTTAGCAAAATATACACATTTCTTCCTATTCAAGATGGGGATTGGGGGGATGAAGTTTTAAAAATCCCAATGTATGAGAGAGGCAGAGCTGCAGATTTTTTTTTCATCCTTGATATGATGAAGACTCTAATGGTGGATGCTGAGATAATGCAACCACTTTAGGGTTAATTGTGTCTTATGACCTTGAACACATAATACGTTAAGCTACAGTATGAACTCCTAAATGCCCTGGGCAAAGATTGATTGATAATACAAAGAAAATCTGGGAAAGCAGAAAAGAGCATGGGGGAAAAAAAGAATTGGGGCGGTGTTGGGCACAACTGCCAAAGTCTTGCTGGCATCACTGAATGGAAGGGGGAATGTGAGACTTGTGCTCCTAAACATAATGGGTGAAATCCAACAGCATTATTTAGATTGCATAAGGCTGGTGGCATTAAAGGCTGTGGCAGTTTTTATTAAATAAACATTTCAGATGCCTTTCTCAAAAATCCTAAAGCTTTCATTGTTGGGAAGCTGTTGGAAGCTAAGAGACAGTTGAAAACCGCGAGGGTGGGGTGATCTTTAGGAAGTGGCAGTGGCAGTGATTTTTGAAAATTAAAGACTTCCCCCTTCCTGACCCTCGGCTTTTAGCAATTTCTACGTGATGAAAGGGATCTCAATGGACCCTCAGGGCCTTTGGGGATGAGGAGAGGAGAACCTACAGTGCTTAATTCATGAAAAGCTGCTATAGCTGATGATGCTTATAGCCTTATGCTGTGTAAGTTGCATGGTAAGATTTCAACCCACGTGTTCAATCTTTGGGTGAGTTTCCACTTTGCAAAGGTGTCACATAAGCCTTATGTGTTTTTCAACCACTGTTCCGCGGCACACTAGTGTGCCGCGAGATGTTGCCTGGTGTGCCGTTGGAAAAGCTGAAGAATATCAGCTTTGTGTTCAGCCAAACAGGCCCAGGTTGCGCACATAATAAAGTATTTTATAATTACTTTATTATGAAATAGTAAGTAAACAGAAATATGAAAAATTATAAAATACTTTATTTGTGTTTATTTGATTCCTATTCAAGAGAATTACTTTATATATACAGTGGAACCTTGACTTATGTCATTAATCCGTTCCAGTGGTCTAGACTTAAGTCAAACATGACTTAAGTCAAACGAACGTTTCCCATAGAAAGTTATGGGAAAGCGGATTAATCCGTTCCAGATGATGAAAAAGACCCCCGAAAACAGCAATTTAACACAAATTTGACTGGGATAGGAGATTCCTTCTGGGGATGTAAATGAAATGTCTCTTCAAAAAGAGGAGAAGGCAGTGGAATTATAGTCCACAAGTTATATGCCTCCACTTTTTAATGGTCATAGCAACAATGTCTAACATTTAAGTTTTACTGATTTTTAACCTGACGTTCCAAGTTCTGAACAACTCTATGCTTACCATTAGAGTCCCACAACATTACAGCTCCCCAACTAAAATGCTTCTATTGTGGACCAGACTTCTGCAGCCAGGTTTTTTACAAGACTGAGCCGACTGTCTAACCAGCAAGGCCAGCCCCGAGCTCCCGGCCCTTCTTCTCCTCCGGCAGCAGCGTTCGGTGAGGCCGAGGACCAGCTCCAGGTGCTGGAGCTGGCCTTTGGGAGGGGAAGAAGGCAGGAGCAGTTTGGAGGCGGCTCCGAGATGTAAGTCAAAGCCTGCAACTCAAGTCAAACAGGCCCCTTCTTGCTGTAAGTCAAATATGATGCAAGTCAAGCAGTATGTAAGTCAAGGTTCCACTGTAGTCAATATAGGCACAGAGTTAATTTTTTTAATATTTTCTAATGGTGGTGTGCCTCGTGATTTTTTTCATGAAACAAGTGTGCCTTTGCCCAAAAAAGGTTGAAAAACACTGACATAAGGATACATTTCGTCTCCCTGAGTATTCAGTTTATGTTCAGAAAACGTTATAGCTGCTTGGTCTAATTGTTGCTTAATTTGTTTTTATATTGATTCACTTATTGTTTTATTATTGTATCTTGTGTTGTGAACCGCCCGGAGTTCCTTCGGGAAGACGGGCGGTATACAAGCCTAATAAATAAATAAATAAATAAATAAATAAATAAATAAATAAATAAATAAATAAATAGTGCAGCAGAGCAAATCAACTTTTTTTTTTCTCAGTCATCCAGGTGAGGTTATCTGGGAGTTGAGTCATGGCAACTGGACTTCTTTTCTTGTTAAATCAAAGCATTTTGCTTCTCATCCAAGTAGCTTTTTCAGTATCAGGAAGGTTGGCAGGAGACCTCCATGTTAGTTTTGCATCACCCTGGACTGAATTAGCTTGTTAGGTGGCCAATGGCCAAGGGCATAAAAGTACCTGTTGTTTGACTTCCACCACCCATTGCAACACAAATAAGAGTCATCAGGATTATCAACCACAGAGCAACGAACATCTCCACTTCCACAGAAGCCAAGAAGAGATACAGGCATCTGAAGACAGCTCTCAGGGTCTACAGATATCCAAAGTGGGCCTTTAAGAAGGCAGTGTCCTGATCCAGCATAACAATGGAATACTCTGGAACCCAGAGCTGACAGAAGATCATGGTCATTCCTTGACCCATTCCAACTCACAAACATGCTAAGACAGAGACTTTTCCATACAAAAGACCAGACACCAAAACACAAGAGGAGCAATATAATATATGCATTCCAATGCAGTGAAGAGTATTCAGATCTCTACATTGGAGAAACTAAATGGCCATTGAACTAAAGGGACAAGAATCAACAGTGTACTTTCATTTGAAGGACACTCATTCAATGACAAAGATGTACATATTTTAGAGAGAGAAGATAGTTGGTTCAAGAGAGGAGTCAGGGAAGCAGCTATATATGTGTGTGTAGAAAATCTCTCTCTCAACAGGGATGAAGGATTTAAGCACAATCTGTCTCCTAATTTATCATGCTGTCCTTCCATCTATCCCAAGAAAAATCAGGAGCACTTCACACCTCCACCAGGAAGGCCACTGCTAATGATCCATGTTTACTGGGTGTGGGAAGGCCTGCAGAGATGTGACCTTCATGCACTGCTAGCCATTGTCCATCTAACAAGCCAATTCAGACCAGGGCAATGTGAAACCAACATGGTGTATAAATAGGAGGTCTCACCATCCTTCTTCAGACTGAAGAAGTTACTTGTTTGAGTACTGAAATGTTTTGATCTAACAAGAAAAGAAGTCCAGTTGTCATGATGAGTGAACTTCTGGATAACATTCTACATGGCAATTCTAAATATGGGGGATGCACAAACAAAAAATTCTACACTGCATCAGCACCAAATTTGGCACAGATGTCAAACAGTCTGTTTCTGCTTTGTGCCAAATTTTGGAAAGTTTGGGAAAAGGGGTTTCAAGTAATGTTTTTTCTAAAGTAAAATGGGTTCACTCCAATGCAGAAACAGTTGTCCCTAAATGCCTCCAGATTTTAAAATAGTGCATAAAAGTGAAAGTAATTTATCTTGAAAGAGAATGGATAGTTCCCACCACCTTTAATTTTTAATTTGGAAAGAACCCAGGCTGCATGGGCTCAAATATTTATCCAAATATTTGTGTTTCAAATGGGGAAAACAATCAAAGGCAGAGCAAGCATACATGGAACAAGATTATTAGAAAGAGTATTGCAAAGTAGATACATTGTTGCAGTTTCATGGGTTGGGAAGATATATGTTTGGAGGGCAATGAAAGGCCACAGAAAACAGTTGAAAAGACATGTTTTCTCTGAAAAGTTAAAAAATGCAGACTTACTTTAAAGAAAGTAATAGTTGTCCAGAAAGCAGGGCAACTGCATTTTGCCATGTCAAGAATTTACACACAATTTTTAGGATAAATTCAAAGTATTTATTCATTATAAAAGTATAAAGCAGATGTGTTAGTCCCAGCCCCAAATGCTTTCAGTCAATGCTCTTACTCACATTTGTCGAAAAATGGCCCAGACAATTGTATTGTATTTGGGTGAGAAGTGATTAACAGGTTAAAAAAAAGGAGTCAGTTTCTTTTTTTTTTGTCAATTGTGCCACTTTTTTGAATGATAGTGAGTACAAGAGGGTATCCTGTAGACCATCTTAACTGCTGCCATTGGTGTGCAGCAATATTGGGCCATTTCCTGGCATTCTGAATTGAGATAGAGAAGCACAATTTCCCACATTCATAAACTGGTATTATTTGTTTGTTTTTGGTGACCTGAATCATACATACAAAAGGCTGGAATGGATTCCAATGGATGAGGAGTGAAAATTGATGGAAGAAACATCAATAATTTTAGCCTTGCAGATGGTGCCATATTACTGGTGGAAAACAGCAATGACTTGAAACAATTGCTGACAAACGTTAAATATGAAAGTATAAAAATCAGATTTACACCTGAACCTTAAGAAGACAGAGGAGTTACATAAATTTAATGTTGACAAAGATGACATCAGGATTATTAAGTACCTTTACACCTTGACTCAATCACTGGGTCTTGGAAGAGCAGCTATGAAGGAATGAGAAAAGGTGCTTAAATGTATTCAAGGCCAACATTCTCCTTCCTGTGGCATTTTTAATTATGAAGTACAGAGTGAGAGTTGAACACTGAAGAAAATTGATAGGAAAAATGTCATTCATTAAAAATGTGGCATTTGATATTGCAGAAAGACTGAAAGACAAATGAGTGAGTGCTATATAAAATCAAGTGAGTGCTATATAAAATCTTACTTAGAAAATAAATAACTACAATGAGGCTAAGGTTCACCAGAAAAGCCAATAATGCTCGGAAATACTAAAGGCAGTGGGAAAACAAGAACATTGAACATGAGCTGAATTCAGTAAATTAAGCCAGGGCCTTCAGTTTTCAAGACCTGACCAGGGCTGTTAATTATAGGATCTTTCAGATGTTCTTAATTTACCATAAATTGGAAATGACTTGATACATGCAACAACAAGGAATGTTCACAAAAATCATTCTAATGCATGTAAATAAATGCAGCATTCTGGAGATAGACCAGAGATATGTTGAATATGCATGATCTAAAGCCCCTCTGGAACCTCAGGATTCCTCCCCTTTAGAGATGGGCACGAACCAGAAAACCCATGGTTCGGGTTTGTCTGGTTTGGGCCCACCCTTGGTTCAGTTCAGGTTCAGTTTCGTACAAATGTAAAAAGAAATTTGTATGAACCCGAACCAATCCAAACCGGTTTGAGTTCTTACCTGCAGCAGTGGTGGTGGATCCTGGCCCAAACTGGTTTGAGTTCTTACCTCAGCAGTGGCAGTGGATCCTGGCCCTGCAGCAGGCACCTCTCTCTTTTTTTAAAAGCCAGCACCTCTCTCTTTTTTTAAAAGCTTCTGCTGTCCAGCAAGAAGACGGCTTGGAAGCAGGGCTGGCTGGGCAGCGGGTGCCTTCGGTGCCCAGCAGTGCCCAGCAGGCCGGTGGTTGGATGGAGCTTGTTAGGGCACAGTGGGGCCTTGTTGGCGGATGGGTGCGAGTACTCCAGCGTGGTCCGATCCAGCAAGCATCCAGCGGGAGCGGGCAAACTCGGAGGCTGGGCACATGCCCGGGCAGGTGCCCGGCAGCACCTCCGCCTCCACCCAGATGGCCGCGGCGCGGGAGGGGGCAGGCAAGGCGGTCCAATGCCTGCAAGCAGCCAGCAACCCGAACTTCTGGGTTTGGCCCCATACTACAGAGTATGTAGTGCAGAGCTTTTTTTCCCCTTTCAGCATTGACCACGCGGCCCCTGGGGCCCGGTCGGCACTGTTTTTTCTTTATTTTTATTTTAGAGTGCCAACCAGGCAACAGGTAGGAGACCTCTCCACACACCCTCATTAACAAAATGAACCTAACCGAACCAATTTTTCTCGGTTTGATTCAGTTCGTGTTAAATTTGCCCCTAGGGTTCTTATTTGTTTAGTTACATAACGAAACAAATAATGAACAACAAAACAAAAAATAATTTCATATCGTGCCCATCTCTACTCCCCTTATCTATGTAAGGTTGCCATTCAGCTTCATTATACTCCTGAGAGTCAGGACTCAAGACTAGAACCTGGAACCAGAGGGAAGGCCCTTTTAAAGTCATCTGCTTCAGGTCTTTGTGTAACTACCACCAACATTTGGATTTGGAATTCTGAATGTTAGCCCTTCAGATTTAGAATTTGGGATTTTAAAATCTGAACTTCCCAAATATTTGGAACTCCTTTCTAATCCATGTGAATATGTCATAGTTATTATTTTCCCTTACAAAAGAAAGAAAGAAAGAAAGAAAGAAAGAAAGAAAGAAAGAAAGAAAGAAAGAAAGAAAGAAAGAAAGAAAGAAAGAAAGAAAGAAAGAAAGAAAAAAGAAAGAAAGAAAAAACATAACAAGAAAAAACATTTTAAAAAGATTTCTCAGTGTCCTCTGACATCCTTCCCAGTGATTGTACCAAACAAAAAGAGTGCTAATCAGAAGCCATCAGTGCCTATGTGGTAGGACATGACTGTAAGGGGCTTACTAATTGAACCCTCAACAGTGAGAATGCAGGTAGGAAATGCCAGCAGCACTGGGGGCGCAGAAGACAGGCAGCAATAGACAAAAACAATCTAGGCAGGCAGACTGGAGCAAAGGATAACCTGTGGTGGGCGGGAACGGTGCCAACAGCATGGGGCACATCACAGTTGAGTGAGTGAGCAGAGTCATGGAGAACCAGTTGGAAGAATGAAAGAGGCAGAAAGATGGCATATCTGTGAACAGAGTGTGCCATTCTCTCTTACTTAGAATTTGGGAAAGCCCAGCAATGGTAGACTGACTTAAGGAAAGCATCCGTCCACTTGTGGACTGATAATGTCCCCTGCCTGAGACAACACTCTCTCACTGGGCATATCAGTTGGTGGACAAGACACCAGCCCCAATGTCTCCCAAGCCTGACCTCCCCAAACAGAATCCTCTTCAGCCCAGTAAGAAGGGATTGGCCTCTTTTGGCTAGCAGGGCTCCTGCACATAGGCCTCTCCCTCTCCCTGTGCCATGTCCTTCCTTCAGGGTGAGGTTTCAAGAGGAAAGGCCCCTGCCATGCTTTTCAAGAAAATGTCCCAGAACACTTGCCCTGTTGCTGCAGGAATGAGTGACAGGTGTAGGTCCTTTAGCTTGCCGTCCAGAACCGTCACTTAAGGCCGGGGGGGGGGGAGCTGTTCTCACTCTATGGAATCCCTCATCTACTCATTATGCCCACCATCATGCCAACCATTGGGACCACCTGGCTAAAGATGACTGTCGTCCCACTACGGACCTGTGTAGCACTCTCATAACATCAGGGGACACAGACCACTTGACCCACAAGGCCCTTCTCTTCTCTGTCCAGAGGAGCAGCCACAGCACTGGACGTCTCCGGTGCCACATTGTGGAGTGTCCTTTGCTGCTTCAGTGCTCTTTCAAGCTGGTAGCAAGTGGGTGGAGCTCCACTTATGTGTCACATCCTGGATCAGGTGGTGCAGTGGTGAGCCTAAATTTTCTTTCCTCTGCTGCAACCACTCACTGCCACAGACACTGTGGGTAAAATGCCCTCCTTCCTTTCTGGTCCATTCAATTATATTAGGTATGCCTTTCTCTTCCATAACCAAATGACCATGTTTGCCTCATTGACTGAGACAAATGCATCTTGTCATTTTGTAGGCAAGTTCCACTGCTGCAACATGTCCCACAAAAGACTCTTGAATGTTGTGTGCTGTGCAGCTGCCCTCCACCACAGCCACATTCAAGATGGCCTACCTGTAGCTAGACTCCCCATCCTTCGTCTAGGCCTGCTACACTTTTCCCTTTCCACCCTTTGTTCTCATGGAGCCTGTCATAGATTCTGGATGGGCCTTTTTGAACCTCTTCGTCGGCCCAGCCAGGGCATATGAGGGGTGGTGGTGGTGGTCTTTCCAGTCCACCATGTAGAAGATGCATTCATCCACTCTTTCTCATTATTTTAATTTAATTCTTCATTCATCTAGCCAGACTGTTAACAGATGTTACCAGTCTGGTTCACAAATTAACACAGTCTTAGAATGCGGGATTTTAAGAGGTATAAAAATAGAACACAAATTTTGTAGAATACAAGGCTTTTAAAAGCTATAAAACATGCATTTAAGAAATTATAAATGGAAATGCACAGGCTAATAAGCATATTTTGTTCCAAGAGATTGGTGAATTAAAAATTATCCAAGGGGCGTCAAAACACCCATCAAGGTGGCATAAGCTAAGCCTCTCTCAGAAGATTGTTCCAGAACAAGGAGGCTACCACAGGACCTTTTCTGAGAGGTTAACCACTGTGCCTCCTTTGACAGGTAAGGCTAGCATAAGGCTCTGAAGCAGGATTTAGAGTTTGAGAAAGTACATAGAGAAGGAGAGGCTGTTTGAGCGTTTCCGGTGCTTGAGATAAGAAGCAAAATACTTCATCTTGCCCATCATGGCTGCAGTGTCTGTAGTGCCAGAATGCCACACCACACCGAGGAGGAAAATATGGCCATGATTCTCTTCCCATTCTCTGGGGCCAGGAGGAAAAGGTGGCAGCTCTCCGTGGTAGCAGCCCAGCTTGAAAACAAGGAGGAGACAGGCAGCTGTGAGATATAAGCAATGGGCTCCTGCAGGAATATTTTGTTTTTTTCTGGAAGAGACTGATAAACCCTCCTCCTTCCCATATTGGTGGGGTGCTTGCAATTTGCTTTACTGGATGAAGAAAAGTGTCAGGAAACAGAGAGAGATGTGTGAGTGGGGGACCCTGTTGAAGGAAGGGACAGTGGAAGCCATGTCTGTCCTTCCGCACTGCAGTGGGGACAATGGAAGTGCTCTCATTCACACAGAGAGAATGAGAGAGAAATGAGAGAGAGAATGAGAAAGTTTTAGATCACAGTATATTTTGATTGATAAACCCCAAATTTAATGTGATCAAAACACCAAGACCCAATTATCTCTGATGGGACCTTTGGTTAATGAATTACTCTGTGGTCTTCGAAGAAGCTCAAGACAGGGTTTTTCTTTCATTCAAACCTGTTTTATAAACAAGCAATCCTATGTAGCAGATTAAGCTAACAGATAGTTACTACTGGTGCAAAGTCCGTACGTTTCATGGATGGGGAGGGACTTGAACTTTGATCTTCCCAGTCTTGGCCTTTCCACAAGCTTTATCACACCACCTCCCACAGCTTACCAGCCCATAATGAAGTCTTGACTACACACCCCATAGCTATTTACAAACATATAGAGCAGTTGTATAGCTCAATCCCATTTGCCAACATGTTTTTCAGCTCTACAGTTTGGCTAGAAGGTTGTGTTACTTTCTGAGGACGACTTAGCATATGCTTCCATGAGTTGTTAGGGATTGGATGAAAGACATGAATCCCATTCTTCTGTTTCTTGCATGGAGGCATTTCTGTTTCTTCAGGAAGAGGACATGCTGGCTCCCAGTGTGGGAGGCACATTCAATCAATACAGCAGGTATGCTTTTCTAAGATGGCTTCTCCATGTGTAGGCTGACACCACCTCCCTAACTAGTCAGTCTTTGTGTGTCACTGTACTTCATATGGTTGAGATCCTTTACTGATTCTATGCAGGTCCTGTTCTGGAGAAGCAGACTGAAGAAGATGTAGCTGAAGCATGTAGGCCCACAGCTACGTCCAGCTGTAGGCTGGGGTGGATTATTAGCCAAGTGTAGTAAAAGCCCCTCTGGTGCCTTATTTTGGCTAATGTTGCATTAACTCAACAGGTGGAGACTAAGCTTTTGGAGTGGTTTGGCATGGAGAATCAAAAATTGCATCTCTACAGTCCCAAAGGCAACAGAACATGGCATTCCCCAAGGAAAAGAAAGGGCACTAATTAATGTGCATCTCTCTCTCTCTCTCTCTCTCTCTCTGTGTGTGTGTGTGTGTGTGTGTGTGTGTGTGTGTGTGCTCATATACATAGGAAATAAATTTAAGTGTTAACAAAGCACTAAACCACTCCTTGGCATAGCAGCAACTTCACCCAAGATCCTGTTGTTTTCAGTAAGTGGTAGACCAGGGCTTTAATCAAAGGCCCAATGACCCTACAGTCCATTGTCAGAGCATCAAGGGTGTCACAACATTACTGCTGACTTAGAATGATAGCTAATGGATTCAGGATAGCTCTTGTTGAGTAATTATGTTCAATGAGCCTCTGTCAATAAAATTTGCTGTCAACTGTCACTTTGTACAATATCAGCTCTAATGGGTTCAGGTGTGGGGAATGGGGGAAAAAGAAGTAGTGTTGGCATATTAAAGGGAGGGAGGGAGGAGAAGGAATAAGAGAGAATGACACAGAAGAACTGTTTATCACCCAATTTGATTCTGGGAAGTTATGTTTAACATAATTTAATTGAATGTTACACAGCAGGTTCCAGGAATCTAAAATAGTTGCTCAGCGTCAGAAGTGGTTGGTTTTCTTCACAATTTTAACAGAATAAAGCTATCATTTTTAAAAGTTACTATTGATACAAATAGTTTATCTCAGAGAATGGAAATTGACTTCTGTGGGATATCAAGTTATTTGCATGATTTACGTGATGTCTGTAAAAGGCCGGTTCTGTGTTTGGCTCATGCAAAGGCTGTCGAGCAAGGCACATGGGGCGCAATTTGGAATGAAGAGGAAGAATATACTGTGCTGCCATCTTGGCTCCACCTGACCATGAGCCTTATTAGATGCTTCTACTAAGCCACCCTGATTGCCACCAATACCTTTCACAGCTTAAAGTGTATTTGAAGTAGGAAACAGAGGAATGGAGTTACCAAATGCAGAGGGGTAATTCCTGTGTACTGTAAGGGCATTTTCTCAAGCATTTTGTCCCCTTCAGTTCCCTGTGCCTCCTTCCCAAATGTGAGGGTGCTGGTGGAAACAGAATTCAGGCCAGCTCCTTCAAGCAGAACAACACCTGTTGCTGATCTGTTACGAGAGGCCATGACATCCATCCCTGTTACAGTGCTCTCCACTCAGCTTAACACAAAAACTCTATTTCAGATGCCACCTTTTATTCTGAGCACCCAAGGCACTCCTATGCTTTGTGTGCAGAGGGGTCCCAAGGGAGATAAATGGTTTATTTGCTTTTGCTTGATTTATCTTATGTTGAGCTTAGTTTGGTTTGTTTATTTAAAATTGTTATTTTGTAAGCTAAGCAGTAGAGATGGGCATGAAATGAACAATTTTTGTTTCCGTTTTCATTTTTTCGTTTCATTACATAACGAAACGACAAACAAATTTTGTCTCTAAAATGAAACGAAATGAACAGAAACACCGGAATTTTTGTCGTGCATTTCGTTTCCGTTACTGTAATATGAGTGAATTGCTTAAAATTCTAAAAAAATTCACAAAAAATTGAAATAAATGGTAACGAAATGGTAACGAAATGAATGAAAATGAAAACAATTTTTTTGCAAAAATTCACAAAAACGGAAACGAACCGAAACGGACCCTCCAAATGACAAACGACAAACGAAATGCCATTTTCCTGATTCATGCCCATCTCTACTAAGCAGGGTCGGGCCTGGTTAGTACTTGATGGGAGACCACCAGGGAATACCAGGTGCTGTAGGCACCTGGAGTAGGAACTGGCAAACCACTCCAGTATTCCTGCCAAGAAAACTCCATGGACATGGGGTCACGAAGAGTCGGTCACGACTGTAATGACACAACACACACACACAAACCACCAAGAGCAGCCTTTGGGGTGGATGTTCATGGTACAATTGTTTAGATAGATAGATAGATAGATAGATAGATAGATAGATAGATAGATAGATAGATAGATAGATAGATAGATAGATAGATAGATAGATGGTTCAGCTTTTCAGTTCCTGGGCAGTGGCTTTCCCCATACCCTTCTACTGCCTCTAAGTGGAAACAAGAGAAACAAAATATGAGACATGATGTATGCAAAATATTGCTTCTTCCACCAGTGCATAATGGCTTCCCTCATTAGTGTAGCTTACATACAGCAGCAAACGAAAATAAAAAGAAAAGCTCAAGAATTGTAGCTTGTCATAGTCTAACAGATTTATTTCAGGCTGAACTGTTGTAAACTACAGTCTGTTTCCCCTGACATGAAGTATAATTTAGAATCTTGTATCCTTTGAATCTGCTTATGTCTTACTTTCCATAGTAATGCATGGGCAGTTTATAGATAAAATTAAACACACACATGCATTCTTTACCCAGGAAACCCAGATAAGGGTCACCATAACTCAGAAACTGACATGATGGCATACAATTATTATAGCTGCAAAGGGGCTGCAAAGCCAAAGTTTTGGACTTTGACTCCCCACTCTGCCTCCTAGGAGAACAGCCAGCCTGTGTGACCTTGAGAAAGCTGCACAGTCCCAAGGGACCCCCAGAAGAAGAGAATGGTAAACTAATCTTTACTTAGAAACCATGGAAGGAAATGCCATACGTCAGAAATGAGTTGATGGCACCTTCTTCTTCTTCTTCTTCTTCTTCTTCTTCTTCTTCTTCTTCTTCTCCTCCTCCTCCTCCTCCTCCTCCTCCTCCTCCTCCTCCTCCTCCTCCTCCTCCTGATGATGATGATGATGATGATGATGATGATGATGATGATACAAAAAGGTGCACTAAACATCTGATTGCAAAGGAAGAGTCTTAAAAATACTGTAATAATTCTTCACAAAGCCTACCAGGTGGTCACATAGACTGCAAACCTGTTTCTAATTTGGGACTTCCATCTGGGTATGGCAAAATGTGGGAGAAATGGAGGAGCATCACTGTGCAAGCATTTCCATGTTAGTACACCTTGGAAACATTGCCTCTGTGTTTCATGCCTCCCATGTTAAAAATAAACCGCAAAATACAATGGCTTGCCTGCAAAACAGGCATTTTGAGTTCATTGCTTAAAAGGAGATGGAGAAAGGTGAGAAACATTGTTATCCACTTTTATCACAGATGTGCCTGTCATGGTACAGAAATGTCTACGATAACAGATAACTTCAATAATGTTATCTAAACCCACGTTCTTTATTTTATAGGAAAGATGAACACAAAAAGGGAAGATAATCTGCCAGAATGTCTCCCAGTGTAGGTGATGAGCAGAGGGAAAAAAAGAGAGCTGAACAAAACCATACCTTAAAGCCAGCCACCCTACATCAGAGAGATTCTCTGTCCCACAGGTGCGTGCCTGGACAATTCTTAAGAATGTACAGTTTTCTCGAGAATCTCCTTTGTCTCCTTTGTGATTTGTACTAACCACTTTGATGTAGAAGAAGAAGAAGCAAAACAGCGAGTGAAAACTTTAGTGGGTAGGAACTGAGTGATGTGAGGCGATGGAGAAGCACCAGCATTGATATTAGACAATGGGCAGATATTCTTGCCATCATCCAAAATGGCTGGGTGACGTCCAGAAATCTGGGGGCTGTAGGAATGCATTTCTGGACCATGAAGGGTTGTTTGGAGTAGCTAACTCAACAATGATTCAGTGTGCCAACACTAATTACTGTCCTAAGCAATGGGATTTGCCCATTGGGTATTTTTTGGTCAAAAGCATGTTTCAGATAAGGATGTGCATGACTTGCAATTTACTATGCTAAGCCAATAGCATAGCATAGCATAGCATAGCATAGCATAACATAACATGGCATAACATGGCATGGCATGTCATGGCTATCATATCTATCTATCTATCTATCTATCTATCTATCTATCTATCTATCTATCTATCTATCTATCTATCTATCTATCTATCTAAACAATTATATAATATCCAAATATTTAAAATCTAATTTAATGTAATTACACATACAGACTATCTGTAATTGAAATAAATGTGAGTGTGGGACTCCCCACACATGGTAAAATTCCTCCCTAAGCCCCCTAAGAGGGCACAAAGGAACTTACTGAGGCATTTTCATGAGGTGTGAGGATGCTGGGGGCCTTGTCTTTATAGCTACATAAACTCCTCTTCCACAGATTACAATCTTCAAGGATTTAAGAGGCACAAGTAGCACAGATATACTGTATTATCATGTTACTACCATTTGATCAGAGAGAGCAGCCAGAGCAGCATTGTTATAAATGGACCTCTTTTCAATTTGAGAGATTGACAAAATATATGTAATTTGAAGCTGTGGACTGATGCAATGTTGAAGTAAATAAATTAAAAATCTTTCCTTATTGCTCTGAAGCCCCAACCTGGCTTTAAAAGATGGATTACTCATAAATAGGGTTAAGGAGAGTGGGACTCTAACTTTCAGTGGAGGTCAGCTGAGATGACCAAGTGTCTTTTGAAAACAAACTTACTGCAATTTTATCTCTTTGTGATCATGGAGATACCAGCTCTAATGAAAAGGAAACTGCCTCCATTTCTTTAAAGGAAAGAAAATTGTCTTCAGGCTAGGCATGGAACTCATAGTGATGATCTTAGTTTTTTTTGTGTTTTTATGTTGAGCTTCAACCCATTTTTATGCTGTTGAAGAAGAAGACTGGAGGCAAAAAAATTTAGCAGCAGATGAAAGATGGGCTTCTAATGGCAGTATACAAAGAAATATTCTAGGTTAACTGCCTCTGGGTAATCCAGGAAGAGCAGAAAGGTTTGTCCTTCCAGAATGCTAGAATTTTAAAATGCTAATGGGTCCCTGGCAAACAGATTTTAGCCATGGATTCAGAATGTTTGGGGGGGCAAAATATGAGGAACTGTGCATTGTCTGAACCCAAAACAAAACAATACAAAACAAAAAGCAACCTGATGATTCAATGACTGCTAACTGAAGATATATTTTGGATGCCTATAGAGCAGTCTAAGCCAAATCTACAGTCAGCCATCCCATAATGTCTTTCAACAGTTTTGAATTTTCTGTTTCCAGGTACAACATGCAAATTGTGTCACTAAACCAAAACTATTTAGAGAGTTTTTTAACTTCAGTTTTTCATCATGGAACAAAGATGTTTCCCAGATAAGTCATACACAAACTGTTGAATGACACAGTTCTTTTTTTAAAAATGTCATTTCATGTGTGCTGGTCATCCTTTAAAACAACAAAAACAACAATAACAACACATTTAAAGCTAACAAATTTAGTTCATTGCCAGCTGAACAGACACCCGTGCTGAAAGCTGATTGAAATGTCAATGCTCTGCAAACATCTGTGAGATAAAACTGGTTGCCCACTAAAGATGTCAAAATGCTCATGCTGCTGTCGGGTGGTGGTTCTGTATGTTTCAAGCTGTACCATTCTCTCTTCTCTTCCCTCTTATCTGATTTCACTGGTATAGTCTGTGGACCTTTGTGGCACTCATATTTGTTGGTTGGTTATTTGAAATCAGATTCCACAATTCCTGCCCTCATTTTGCTTGATCTGCCTTTTACTTTATTTCCACACAAAGAAAGAGATGGGAAGGAGAAAACAGATAGTTCATCCATTGGCATTAGATGTGTGGGGAGGTATCTATTTTGGAAAAATTGTTTTCAGTTTTTCTTTTTTTTTTTGAGGGGGTCTTTTTTTTGTTTTGCAAATTTTTGAAAAAATTGTTTTCCTCTTTCATTTTTTCTTTTTCTTTTTTTCTTTCTTTCTTTTGCTTGATTTTTTTCTTTCTTTCTTTCTTTCTTTCTTTCTTTCTTTCTCTTTAACTAAAAAAATGATTCTGGCAGAGATTCAGCTTTCTGTTCCTGCATCCCAGATTAATTTGCTTCTTCTCCCATCCGCTCATGGAAAGAGGACTTCTCAGAAGGCTCTCCAGTCTCAGGTTTGGAAATGAAGTGCCTCCATTGAGAACTGGATGATGACACTCACCGAGAGAAATCTTTTCTTTTTCTTCCCCATCCCCATGCTGCAGCTGGCATCTCAGAAGCTGGTACCTGCCTATGGCAAAAAATGAAAATAATGAGTCACAGAGAGCTGAATTTTACCCTTACTCCCACCGGGACTGCAAGGGGGATGGGGCTGTATTCTCTTGATCACTTTGTGGCTGCCAGACCTGCCCTTCTGCAAAATGGGCATGCTATTGGTTGAAGTCTTTCTTTAAAAATTTACATGATCCCATTCGGCTTGATCATTTTGTGAGTTGTTCCATTTTGTGTCAAAGGAAAAGAAAAAATTGTGGTGGAATGGGAGAAAGACAAAAGCAAAAGTTTTACAAATAAGACCCCCTTAGGTAATAATTCAAATAAATATCACTGCATTTTTATGGATGTCCAGGGCATTTTAATTCAAAACTGGTTATTAGACATCTGGGAGCCATTTTAGTTGATGTCCCTCTATAAGGAAAAAAACAGCCAGTCTGAGAAAAGACTGTGTTTTTAAGGACCCAATTCCTAGTTCTGGTATTATCAGGCAGAATAAATAATTATCACTGGTTTGGATATTCAGGATGTCTTTAACATTTAAAAACAGCTCATTTCTGTGTGTTCCCATTATAAAACTTGAACCTGACTTTTAAGGAGGCCTTTCTTTCAGTTTCAAGAACCTCACAGGCTCCTTTGATAATAGAATCATGAAAACAGAAATGAAAAAAGTTTGTTTCCATCCAGTCCAATTGGCATGCCATGACATTGTTGCTGTTGTTCAGTCAACCCCCAACACTTAGACTCCATGACAGATCATGCCCAAACAGGCCCAGCCTTCTGCTTAAAAATCTCCAAAGAAGGAGATTCCACCACCCTCCATGGCAGCATATTCTACTGATAGCCATTAGTGATAAGTGGTTTGTTTGTTTGTTGTCTGCTTCATCTCTTGAAATCAGACATTTGTAATTGCTATCTATCTATCTATCTATCTATCTATCTATCTATCTATCTATCTATCTATCTATCTATCTATCTATCTATCTATCTATCTGAGCCATCATGAGTCTCCTCTGGGGCAAAAGGCAGCTAAGAAATACAATAAATGGATAATGAATAAATGGATACAGTTGCATCTCCCAAGTTGACCCTGTATTGAGGCTGCACAGCCCTGTGTTATGATCCAGTAGTCTAGATCCATTATGGTTCAATGGATACCTCTTGTTTCCTACAAATGGGGTGAGGAAGAGTCTCAGAACTAGAAAACTGCCTTAATCCACGTTAAGTACTGTCCAACTAGTATATTGTTATCTTTTCACTGGAAGGATTTGGCTTTCTGGGATTCTAGAAATTGGCATTTGCTCCAGTCCTCTCAGGATATGTTGGATGTAGAACCTGAGCCCATGCAAAATATGGGCTACTGGCTAAATGTAAATCTCCAATCTTTTTAGTCCTTTGTTTCACACAATAAGATCCCACAATTCTACCTGTCCACCTGGCCCTCATTTTATAAAAGCTCACCTAGCAAGCTAAGTTTTTCTTCCAAAAATTTGTGAAAACATTTGACAGTCTAGAATAGGACAGTAGATCCCCCCCAGGGCCCTGCTCTGCATCTCAGAATCTTCTGACAAAGCAGAGGAGCCACCATGAGGCCAATGTAAATTCATCTCCTTATTCCTGATTACCAACTCTTCCAGCTGCAGGACCTTGCTCGGAACACCCCAGGAAGGCTGTCTTCACCAGAATAAATCAGCTCCTACAGTGAGTGGATCAATTATTCCATTCCCAGTATGACACATTGTGAAATACAGGATACAGAAATTTGGACAATGGCCAAAATCGTTTTGATAGCTGTTGTGAGTTTTTCAGTCTGTTTGGCTGTGTTCTGGGAGTATTTCTTCCCAATAATTTTTCACCAGACTCTGTGGCCGGCATCTTCAGAGGGCAAGGAGTTCAGGGAGCTAGGAGTTCTCTCTGTGTTCTGGGGTATGGAGTGATTGAGACTGTGGGGTTTTAAAGTTGTGGGAAAGAGGAAACTTGTCCTATGTAGGAGAATAGGTGTTAGTGATTTTATTGTGACGGAGGGATTAAGAAGTTTCACTGCAATCAGGGGTGGCAACAATCCTATATAGTTTATGGGTGTCATTAGCAGTTCTGTTGTGTGAACTGATCACTGGTGCTTGTGACTGGATGAAAATCACTGAACTTTGATCTTTTGCAGGCTGTAGTTTTCAGTACCTGAAGCCAGGCTTTGTTGATTTTTAGACTTTCTTATTTTTTGTTGAAACTGTGCTTATGTTTGCTTGCTTGCTTGTTTGTTTATACAATTTATATGTCTGTGGATTTCAGTGGATTTCCTGTGTAATCTGCCATAGTAATTGGTAGTGTTGTCCAGTACCTCTGTGTCCTGGAAGACGATTTCATGTCCACTTTGTTTCAGGGTGTGTTCAGCTACTGCTGATTGCCAGTTCATTGATAAGCTCAATGAAGTAAGAAAGTGAGTGTTTTGGGTTTTTTTCTGTTTTAGGGTGCAGAGACTATTTCCAATCCCACTTTGGAAAACTCTGTGATCACACTGTACTGTGTACAGTGTTGGTGCCATCAGGTTGCTTTTCTGGCTCCTCAATTGTGATGCCAGCCTTCAGCCTTAAAGTCACTGAAAACTGTGGATGCCTTTGAAAGCCTTTCTAGGGAAGCAATACCTTTGTCTTACCAGTTGTCCCATGCATTCTGTCTTCTCTCACATGTGCTCTTTGCATAAATCACAATAATGTTGTGGAGGGGGGGATGGGATGGGACTTGTCCTTCTAGTGACTCTGAAGATGGCCTTTTTGTTTCAGTGCCCAGTAACCTATTGCTAGTTCACATTTGGACCCACCGAATCAGCTGCCAAATGGAAACAAACATAGGTGAATCTCAATGAGTTACTGGGTCTACTCTAGTCAAGACTAGCCAAAGGCTAGTGGCCTTTCTGTTTCTTTGTTTGGTACATTTGGAGTGGCCATAAGTATGTTCCAAGGAGTTTTTTTAAAGTTACAGTGGTACCTTGTATAAAGGAATTAATTCATTCCAAATGAAATTGTGTTAAGCGAATTTTCCTTTATACAAATTCCCATAGGAATGCATTGAAAACGGAGTGATCCCAATTTTATGTTGTACAGATTTTCCCCATAGGCGATTATGTTAAGCAAATTTCCCCTATCTCCAGAATTTTTATGTTGTACAAATTTTATCTTATACAAACTGTTTGTTATACAAGGGTCCACTGTACTGTCTCCAAAACCCCCATTTATCTTCCTTTACTCATTAGTCACTTCCTTGTGTCAGGGCTTCCAAGTGTCAACAAAAGCAGAGTGGAGCTCAAATGGCTCTAGTTAAGGCCATTGTAGAGAAAGGGGAGCCATTTCAGACTAATAGACAAGCAGGTTTTCTCGGTTCCATCTCTCTATGGATTTTCTGTCTCCACTTGCCTTGTGTTCCACTCCTTCTCATTCAGGAAGAATGGAGGAAGAATACATGCAGAGGAAATGACTAGATCCAAAACTCTGCTGGTGAGAGAAGAGTGGATCAAAAGGGAAAAAGAATTTTCAGTTACCCTATGAGGATTTCTAAAAGTAATCCAGGAACCAAGGCATATGTAATTTACTGAAGTCTTTGATTCTTTCCATTGATGCTCATCTTTTCCTGCATGTATTTTACCAATGCAGCTGTGTTCTTTAACAAAACAAGGGTGGGGGAGAAGAATGTATCAAGATATATTGTTGCTGCTACATGGTTTATTTCAGGGTGATGTTTAATAGATGTCCACATGCCTCCCTACAAACTGGACAAAGCCCCACTGCGACAGCGCACTGAGTCTCTTGGGGCAAACTTCTATTTCTCCATCCATTAGCCAAGGTACCCAGAGGGAGCAGCATCAAGAGGCAGTGCCCAGCTGGCATCCTAGAAAAACCATATGCCTGTCATTTGCATCAATCCAGAGGGAAAACAGGCATGGTCTGGAAGCCCTTTGGAGATAACCCACAACTCAAACCCAATTAGCACTTTCGTAAGAAAATGGGATAAAGAGAAAGGGTCTTGAGGGATGTGCGGGTGAGAAAATTGAGATGCTGTTTGAGGCAGAAGAATAAAGGAGGAATGTTGGCGGTCACCTGTGGTCAAGGAAAAAGACCCCAGAAGACTGAAGCTTAGGTCATGAGGGGACACATGGGGAAAGCCCTACTTCCAACTAGGTAGCCATTAAGCCTTGTTGAGCTTTGACCCTCTTCTTCTCTAAGAAGCCATTTGAGTGAGCTCCAGCCTTCTTCTCTGCAGACCCTTAGTGAATTCAGTTGGCTGTCAGCTTATCAAGCAGTGATCAGAGAACCCTGAAGATGAGCAAAATAAAGGAACAGTGCATATATGTATGGTGCTTAGTATACACTTTCAAACATTTTGATTTTGAATGCAACAGCCCTCAAAATAATGTTTGGTTGCATTCAAAGCATTCTACCAATTCCTTCCTTCCTTCCTTCCTTCCTTCCTTCCTTCCTTCCTTCCTTCCTTCCTTCCTTCCTTCTTTGATTTGGGGCAAGGGGAAGCAAATTCAAATTTTTCTTAGCCACAAAATTCTTACTTGGTACAATGAGCTCTGTTAATGTTTCTTAGACAAGCCTACCTTGCAGGGGTGTTTTTAGATGAAAATGGGGAGAAAGGAACTCTATCAAGCAGGTAGATACATTCCTGGTGTGCCTAAATAAACAGACACATTTTGCCATGCATATAGGACTTCTTGTAATATTCTCAAGAGACAATTTTTTTTGTCCTCAGATTTTATTGATGGCAAAAAAACACCCTCCAGATCTATAAGAATGCCACATGAATGACACACTGCTATCTGACTTGCAGGGATAAAAAGCAGGGGCAGTGGAGCCCTGCAGAAGTCTGGGAACAATATAAGGTGTTATTTTCTTCAGCGATGCAGGCTTCATATTTCATTGTAACTAGACATAGCTTAAATTTCTTTTGTGATTGTGACACATGCACACACACCACTCCGGTGTGTCACCTGCTTCCTAAACCGTCACTGCTATTAGCTATGGTTTTGTTTCCTGGCAGTGTTATTTCAGAAATGAGAAATTGTAGCAGAACCTGAATATATTTTCTGTAAATACATGGCACCCTCCAGTATCCATCAGCCTGAACAGTCAGACCATGTTGGCTGGGAGATTATGGCAGGCATAGCCCGAGAATGCCTCTCCTTCATAGCCACTGAGACATCCTATGCACATTTATTGAGATGTTAGAGCTCCTTTATTTAGTAGGATACATGTCTGAGTCAACAGTTCAAGGATCCATACATGTAAAGACATACATGTAGAATTAGTCCATTCTCCTGTCTGTAACGTCTTGCCAGAAATTGAAGATTTAGCAACCATAAGCTCAATGACAACAAATATTACAAAAAGCTGAATATTTTAATATTTTATGTCCCCTCCTTTTTCCACTGGTGTATTTCCTCTAGGCAGAAACTAGCCAAGCACCCAGAAGACTGTGAGAAATGAACTGGAACCTGATGCTTCTGGAAGGCCACGGACTCACAGACCTCTAGAACTGGAGAACAGACAGGGACTACAAGGGTCACTGAGTTCCACTCCTGGCCAAAAGCAGGATGTGAAGTAAGACGTATAACTCCCCCAGAGCTTTGAACAATTCCCTTTTCAGATTAGAGCTCCCATAACCTCAAAGCCAGCCTTCATGCTTATGGATTTAATCATTTTATCTGCAAACAGTTTCCTGCAAATAGATTTCAGCTGCTTACAAAAGAAAATCCTGTTCTCAACACAGGAACGTTTGCCCATGGAACTGTGGAGGGCTTCGCTCACCGGCTGATCACATGGAATGGTTTGTTTCTCGCCACCAGTAGGTCAAAGCACTGAGTTTCCTTTCCCCCTCATGCCCATGGTTCCAATAGGGCTAGAGAGAGTTTCTCTCTTTTTAAAGGAAAGTGTGGCTTCTACCAACAGCTGAAATGAGCACCCAGGGGTACCTTCTAACTTTCTGGAGGACATGGAGATTTGGCTGAACAGGCGTTACGGTGAACCTGTGTAGCACCGTCTTTTCGTTTTCTTTTTCTTTTCATGCAGCAGGATGGCATAGTGCAGAAGCAGGACACAAGCCCTCGAAGGGACCAGTGTGGGCCACTCTGTGGGTGGGTGTCAATGGAAGGCAGGCATTCTTATGAGCTTTTAGGAAACTCAGCTCTTGAATCGATACACACGAACCTGAGCTCAGTTGCTTACTTCTACCTTATGCCTATTTCTGTGCTTTAACAGCCAGCACATAGCCCTCAAGCACACAGTAAGAAAACATATTTTAGGGAAAAAGGCACACAGCCGTGGCAAATCAATGCGGAACAAAGACAACAAAAAGCGAGCAAAATCAGTTCTGGCAGCTTTAACACATCTGAATTTTTGTGTAATCTTATAATACGTATGATATGGATGCTGCAGGTCTACAAAATGTACATGTGTGCGGAGTGGGGTGGGTTGGGCTGGTGGTTAAGAGCAAGTGAATCAGGATTCAGAAGACTGTAATTGTCCTTTCATCTGTGCTAAAGAGTTTTCTATGTATGTATGTATGTATGTATGTATGTATGTATGTATGTATGTATGTATGTATGTATGTATGTATGTATGTATGTATGTATGTATTAGCCATGGGCACGACCAGAAAAAATGACGTTTGAGTTTTTGCTTGTTGGAACAGGTCCGTTTTGGGTCGTTTCCATTTGTCGCAAAAATTTTCAAAAATTTGTCATTTCCGTTTGTCGTTTGTCGTTTGTCGTTTCCACCACGATTTACCGCAATTTGACTTCCCAGAGCATAGGGGCGTCCTGCAATCAGGGCCAGCACTAGGTGTTTTTGCGCCCTAGGCGGCGGGGGGGGCAGGCGAGCGGGGGGGCGGTGGCCGCGAACGGGCAAGTGGGCGGGCAGCGGCACGGGCCGCAGGCAGGTGGCAGCGCGGTGGGCGGGCGAGTGGGCAGTTAGGATATCACTTAGGAACAGGTTCTGTTCTTGGCTTGCACCCCAAATGTGTGTGTGTGCAAGCAAATTGAAGTTGGGAAAATAGAAAATAAATGGTAGTATATAATATATTTTTAAAATAAATCCACACCTCCCACTCCCAGTCGAACCTCCCCCTTTATTCAATATCAGAAAAAATCCTCACAAACTGCCAGATAAGAAATAAAGAATAAACAGCAGACAAAGCTGCAGGGAATCAAAGAAATTATTTTCTAAATTCAATTCCCTCACTGCCTGCCTAACTTAAATCCTAAAGCCTCCAGCCTCCCTCCTCAATCTCGATCGGATCACACCAGCACCAGCAGCCAGCCCTCCTCCCTCAACCACATCCATACACCCAACTGCGATTTCTGGAAGGTGCCTCAGCTTTTTATGCCCTCCGAGACATCCAGAAGTGTCAGTTAAAAAGCCTGATGATGCCATTGGTGGAATGGTTCAAAAAAATTGCATGGTCCCATCCCATGCCCAGCCCAAATGGGCAGGTCTAAAAAAATAAAAAAATAAAATAAAATAAAATAAAATAAATACAACATTTTATTGCTATAAAAAAACCACTGCTGCTACTATTAAAATTCAGGCATTTAAAATAAATAAATTTCACATGTTTCTGTGGTGATTTGGTGTGTTTTTTTATCACGATTTCAAAAGAAAAATTGCGGTTGCCATTTTGGTCCCCCCCCCGCATGGCATGGCGAGAAGACGAGGATGACCCCCCCAGCCTGGTGCAAGCAGCCGAGGACAGGAGAAGAGGGGGGGAAAGGCCGGGGACCCCCCAGAAACCACCCCTCTGGTAGGTGGCAAAGCCTCAGGCAGGCATATTTTCGCCTGCTTTTTTGGACGGGAGTCAGGTTTTTTAAAAAAAACTTTAAAAAACTCTTTCTGTGCTTTGCATTGCATGATCGCCGCGATACCACAAATGGAAACAAAAACCCGACCAAATTTTTCTTTTTTCGGTTCGAGTTCGAGTTCTGACGGCTTAATTATCATTACCGTTTCCGTTATGTAACGGAAACGATAACCGAAAACGGAAACGACAATTTCGCCGAGTCGTGCCCATGTCTAGTATATATGTATGTATGTATGTATACTGCTGCACCTAACCCAAGGGCTATTCTGGGCAGTGAACACCATGCAAAGCCCTACTATGGTTGAAAACAAATTGTACTCAAGTATTGATTGCATAATCATCCCGGCAATAGGTAAGTAATACAATATGTCCATCAGTTAATCCACATTGGCTAGGCATTTATTACAGTTCATGCATTTTGTATAGACAAACTGCAGCCTTAAAAGTGCTTCCTTTCATTATGCACGCTGAAAAAGAAGAGACTTGCACAAATGGCCTTCGTGGTTGCAACAATGCCCTTCTCTACTCCTAGAATAGTCAGGATACTGGAACAGAACACCAACACATTTAGCAAATGGTGCACATGAGAGCAGGCGAAGGGGAAACTATGCAGATGGCTAGGTAACATTTGTTTTTCCTCTCTTGCCTTTTTTAGATCTACATGCAGATTAGTATTCTCTGACTTGCTTATTACTCTGAGGTTGTATCCTACTTCTCATTGCTCCATCTCCTCTAGCAGGCTTTGCAAGCATGGAAGCCAGTTTTAGATGCCTCTTGGGGAGGAAAAATGAAACACATTTTCCTCACCTAAGCTATCCACAAATTATAAAACTCAGCAATAGGCCTGTAAAAATTCTAGCTATTCCTAAAAGAGGGAATAGAAAATAATAGAAAGGCTGACTTTTAAAGGCTGGAACTACGTCTTCAACAATAAACTGGGCAGGGGAGTACTTTCTGCATGTTAGTTGCAACTAACTGCTTGTGTTGTTACAGTCGTTACCGACTCTCCGTGACCCCATGTCCATGGAGTTCTTGGTAGGAATACTGGAGTGGGTTGCCAGTTCCTACTCCAGGCACCTACAGCACCTGGTATTCCCTGGTGGTCTCCCATCCAGTACTAACCAGGGCCGACCCTGTTTAGCTTCCAAAATCAGGCGAGATCAGATGTGCTTAGGGCATGTAGGTGCATTAACTAACTGCTTACACATGCCCAATTTGCAGTTTTTGATCTGGTGTGTTTGGGCATACGTACTCCTGCCATGAGCATGTCAAGGGCTAGACACTGTGTCACTTGAATGGGAACATCAGTCCCGGCTCCTGCCCCAACCTTTTCTTTTTAAATGGTTTATGTACCGCTTACACAATACAATTATGGGTTTTGAAAACAGATTTGCAAAATTTGCTCATGCAAACAGAGGTTGGGGGGGAGACCCTGAAGGGCAGTTGAGAGAATATGGAGAGGTGGCAAACAAGGGAGGTGGGGAAGGGATGGGCAGATGTGAATACACAGCATTGGATCTCCAATAACCAGAAGGCTCTGCAGGATGCTTCCTGAACTGCAACTGACTCCTCCTGCTTAATCTTAAGTAACCACCCTTATTAAGTTAAAAAATAGCCCTGAAAGCAGACATGAGTGAGGTGCTTGTGAACAGAGAAGATGGGGGAAGACGTTTTCAGATTTTCTGTACCTCCCCAAAACTGCAGCAAATTAGTTAAATGTAGAGCAGAAAGAAAAAAAAATGACTGTGTGCTGCTTTTCAGCCATAGTAGGGCTTTGCATGGTGTTATACGACATGAGTTGCTGTAGATTTCTTCTGGATTTTCCCAACAGTGGAGTTTTGGCCCCAGTACTGTTGGATTGCTCAGTGCAGGACTGAGCTTGGAAAAGTTACTTTTCCTGTTGACAGTGCTGCTGAGGATTAGGGTTAGGGTTAGGGTTAGGGTTTTTTTGGATTTTTCTGGTTAAATTCTCTAGCTGTGTAGCAGAAGTTCAGGAATACACAGACCAGAATAGCTTTGAGTACCCCAGATTAATCCACTCTTTATCATTAACTGGCACTTATATTCTCAGTAACTCACTCTGAGATGTTAATTAACAATAGAATGAATTTAAAAAATGTGATATGTTCGCAAGTGTACTTGTGAGTTGTGAACAGATCAAATAACAAATCAGTAAACATGGCTGCTTTCACCAACATGGTCAAGAGGAAGAAAGAGAGCTGACCAGAGATGGGGCTTCAGTCTTTCAGAAGTGGGGAAGGATTGGCTAGTCAGGGCTAGATAGACTGGCAATCAGACCAGCCCAGAAAGGTGCTTCTCTGCCACATCAAACAGAGACAGCATGTGAGGTTGTAAAAACTCCAACACACAATTCCCAGAATCTGCTAGTTAGCATGCTGAGATATTTGGGGAACTGTTGTCCAAAGAAATAAACTCTTCTTCAGGTATGGGAAGATAAAGATAGGATGCTGACATCAGGAGAAATAGTGCCTCAACTGCCGGTGACATTTGTATACTAATGGATTGTGGAAATCCAAATGCAAGAATAATTCCTCGAACTGATGTAGAGATTTGACAGATCTATCCAGTGAAGCCTCACCTCAAAGAAGAAGCAGGTGCTGCCCAGGTAGACTTCATGTCTAAAAACTGTGAACTCCCCACACATATTGTGGCCCTGTACCTGCTTTTTCTAACTATATCCGGCTGATCTCATTCACAGGCTGTCGCCGAGCAGGCAACTGAGTCTATACCTTTTGAAGTCCAAGTGAACACAAAATCAGATTCTTTTTTTTCTAACAGTGAGACTTTGATCTTCTTTCCCCTCCCTCAAATAATATATATCTATATCTATATCTGGGTAAAGGTTATTGTTATTAGCACTCCCCCTGCCACAAAAAACAATGCTTTCTGAATCAGAGGCGAGAGTAGCCTTAAGGGTGATTTCTGGTTTCTATGTATATTTTAGATCCTACACTCAAAGGAGTATCTCCTTACATGGAGTGGAGAATTTGAATCATGCCTGAGGGTTGCTAGGGGCTTCCAAGTCAAAACATCAGGTGCAGCAGAGCTCTGTGTACACACCAAGAAAGCAATAAAGGCAATGGAGGATCCCGTTGAGAGACAGAAGTGAAGAGAATTATATATAGGGGAGAGAGATTAAAACAGCACATGCAGCAGCGGGGAGAGAACAGAGGAAATTCACTTTCCTTTCTTCTATCCTTGACAGAATTCCATTATTCTTTGCCAGATGAAAAACACATCAACTACCACCAGCCCCTTTCCCCTCAGCAGCCTCAGCAGTACCTGACGGGGTGATATTTAACAAATTAGGCGAGCAGGAGAAGGGGGTTATTCGAACTCCATCATAAACCATGGGACACAGACTGTAACTCGGAGTTCAAGCCGGAGACAATCCATCTTCCTGACTGGAAGATAAAATGGTTAAATTTCAGATAATCCCAGATAGTAAATTCCCTATAAGCTAAAATCAATATTGGCACAACTGTGCATCATTAAAAGCTAAATGAACATGACAAAGCCAAACGGTGGCCTATTAAACAAATGAGCTTTCTTTGGACATGGAACAGTGGGTTATTAAAGCCTTTATGACTAGAAAGTTGCTTTCATACACTATAGAAATATATTGTGTGTGGAGAGGAAGGATATGCATGTGCGCACACAGAAAACAATGGATCTTGGGGGTGGGGAGGAATGGACATAAAACAAAAACAATATTTCTCCAGTAAACCAGGATGGCCAATTGTCCTTTTTTTTTTTTTTTTAATGAAGAGCAGTCCTTTACCTGACAAGCTACCATTTTTTCTTTTGGAAATTATCATTTCAAAGGCTTTCTTTCTGAATTTTAAAAAAAATATAGACTCACGCAGCTGGAAATTGCCCCTCCACAGCCAGCTGCCCCTGGATAGCAGACTCAGGCTCATTTGTCATCAGGTTAGTCTTCCTTGAGTGACACGCATAGTTGTTTTACTTAAGTTTCTAATTTTTCACCAGTACCTATGGCCCTGTTTCACCAATGGCCTGTTAAGTAACGTATGGTCTGCACCATCCCTGAGAGAGCTTTTGAGGTCGGCAAGATAGTTAAGGCCTCGGCCTCAGGGAATTTCCATGGCCAGTCAGGGATTTGAATTCAGGTCTCTGGAATCATAGTCCAACATTCTAGCCCCCAAACTATACCGGCTTTTCCCCATCAGGTCAAATTTTTATTTATCATCACTTTTCCTAGGATTTTCTGGGTATAAAATACTGAAAAGCATCACTTTCATTTCGTTAGCAGAATTTCAGTGCATGTATGCAAGAGGAGCAACATAAGGGCATATCTTTGTGATACAGTACTTTGTATTTGTATCTGCCTGTGTATTTTATCTTTAGAGCCTTGAAGGTTTGTCTTCAGAACTACTCCCTCCCCCCCCCCCCCAAGCCCTGGGTCCTTCTACTAGGGGAAGACTTTGAAAAACAGAGTTGTTCTGAAATCTTATTCCTGACACGTTTGGGTTAGAGAGACTTTTGGGGATGTCATTTTCTGTGGACATCTTGTTCACGGTGGGAACTCATGAGCCTACAGCATGGAGTCCCTGCCTTCTTCATTTGCCCAGAATGCATCTGAGCCCCAACCATGGTAGTCACTGAAGCCTCCCCTGGCTTTTTCTTCTCATTGCTGGACTGTATGTTCCTGCCCTAACAACCTCTCTCTTTATTGAATATTAAAAGCAAGCAGAAATGCAAGCAAGAGAGAGAGAGAGAGAGAAAGGGACAATGGCAATTTATGCAGCCCACAGCATTGGTCTCATAACACTGGGCCAGTGACAGCAGCGAAGACTAAAATGTTTTGAGCTAGGAGGGGTCACCTTTTGGTAAACCTGATAACATTGTGCTGGAAAACATCTCTAGAGGGCTTCGTGTATTAACCTAACCTGTAGCTGTTTAAAAAGGTGTCTGTCTGTGGAAAATGTCAGCTTAATATAGCAGAAGCTTATATGGCTGATCTCTGGTTGCGATACAAATGCTGTGGTAGAACCCCATGGCTTGTAAGAAAAAGGCTTCCAGTTGAACCCGCAGGATCCCCAATGATGGCTAGTCGGACACCTTACCTGGAACCACAACCAGTTTCTGTCAGAACTTGTTTGTTACACTGGGCTAGATGGATATTCCTCGCTGTAAGGAAGATTTTGTAGAACTGAGGAAATGCAACCCTGCTCTCCTTTTTTTGGCAATGCTCACCAAATGGCAGTCAAATTAGAAAACTTTGTCACAATGAAAATATTTGTGTGTGTGTGTGTGTGTGTGGTGCGGCAAAGGACAAGATCTACTTTGTCAGACACAAGTGCTCCCCCCCCCAAATTGTTTTTTAGACAGACTGACATGGCTTTCCTTTTGGAAACTAGAAACTCATTCCTTTCTGTGGGGGTTGTTGCTTCAGACTTGAGAAGACTGAACACAAATGCTTCCCTCCTTGCTCTCCAATCAGTCTGTTTAATTAGGGTCCTATCACGCCTCCACTTGCCCTCAGAGGAACATGACTTCCCATCTTTTTATGCTGTCAGCCTGACTGACTGACCTCCCTTGTCTGTGTTTCAGGACAAGTCAAAAAATCGATAGACTTTCTGGCCAGGCTGAAAGGCCCATTGGTTCAATTGGTTCTAGCAGATCTCACCTGTTTTCTGTTTCTCCAGTATAAAGGAATGCAACCACAGGAGATAAAGCCCTGACTCCATCAAATCACATTCATGGGAACAATTGCTGTTTAGGAGAAATCAGATTGTTCCTCCCAATATTTTGGCGTTCTTCAATATGACAGTAGCTGGCCGTCAAGTTTTGATGGTGCAAAAGATTCCCTCATATGTGAAAAGCAATGCAGCATTTGAGGGAATAGAGAGGCTGGGTTAAAAACCCCACTCAGGTTTGTTTCTGGAAGGGTTGCTGCCTTCTCATGACCACTGGGACCGTTATGATTTTTATTTCGCTCCAGGTTTGGATCATTTGTATATGCTGCTTGTTGTGATGTGGTGCTGTAGACTTCTGACATGATTAAATGTGTTCTTGTAAGCTTTTCCCCTATGGGATGGTTTGCCCAGCTGCTCCATGGAAGATGGCGAGCTCTGAACCAGTGCTCAGGAAAGTTGCTTTTTCTTTTCTACAGGACACAGGATTTCCCAGCAGCCATTTTGTTGAAACAAGGAAAGTGCATTTTTCAGATTCCACTTTGAATCTATACCCAGAGAGTGATTTGTGTTCCAAAATGCAGATTATCCCAGTGTGTCTGAAACAGCCGTTGAAGAGGATAATTGGTGGTAGCCCATCATCTAACATCAAATGTTCTTTTTGTACCAAGGTAGCAACATTACATTTGCTGTGATAATAGTTTTCCCCTGTGGGATTTCTCTTTGCCTGCATGTTTGCCTGCCTGCTTCTCTCTCTCTTTCTCTCTCTCTCTCTCTTTCTCATGGCACCTTTCTCCTGGAGGGACAAAACAGGACTTATCTGCTTACAGGCATAAACCTGCTTGCAACACACATCTTGTTTTAGTTTGATTCATTGCATTAAAGCAATTGCTGATCAGTCACAGTAGGATGGATTCCCAGCTACTGCTGGGGCCGGGGGCTACGGCAGTAGCTGAGAGTCTTTGCCTACTTGACATGCAGCACAATTTAAGCTGCCAAAACTGCCTCACCAACATTGCTGGCTGACTAGTGCCAAGGCAGCCAGGAAGTCTTCTGGCACTGGATGGATGGTGATGCTATTCTTGCCCAAGTGGTAGATCCAGCAGATCAGCAACTGTTTAAAATCAAAGATCTGTTGAACCATTGTTTGACCTGTTGCACTCAATAGTGAAGAGTGCTGGCCAGCGATTAAAGAAACTAATCATTCCCTTGGTGTCATGGAGATGAAGATGCTGCAATGGACCTCTGGCCTCAAACGAAAGGATCATGTGCGCAATGATGACATCAGAGCAAAATACGGCATTGCACCTCTCACCGACAAGATGTGCGAAACCCGACTGCGTTGGTTTGGTCATGCCCTGTGTGCTGACATAGGGTCTTCTTCTTCTGCAGATGCCAACTGAGGGGTCATCTAAAACATGAAGTTGTGCTGGGTTCACCCAGACCTAGCTCATGACTGCGCCAAGTGAAGGGCACCTCTCAAGAAAGACATAGTGGATCTGGAAAAGGTCCCTGCAGGCCTTCCGGAAAGCATTGAAGACCTACTTATTCCGGGAGGCCTTTGGCGATTTTTAGTTTAACGGTATCCTTTTTTTTTTTCCCGCCATCGCTATTAACCGTCATTGAGGATGCACCTCTGGGATGCAAGGAAAGATTATCATTATTATGTTTGTTTTATTGTGTCTGTTGAAATTTACTATATTTGGTGATTGTTTGGTTGTCAGAAGAGTTAGCCGCTTAGAGTTCTACCCGTAGAAGATAAGCGGGATAAAATAATTAAGAGAGTGACTAAAATGATTACTGGGCTGGGGCACCTCCCTTAGGTGGAAAGGCTAAAACATTTGGGGCTCTTTAGTCTGGAAAAAAGGTGCCTGAGGGGGATATGATTGAGACGTACAAAATTATGCAGGGCATGAGTAAAGTGGATAGAGGGACACTATTCTCCCCCTTACAAAATACCAGAACTAGGGGACATCCACTCAAACTGAGGGCTGGGAGAGTAAGAACAGACAAAAGAAATATTTTTTCACCAAGCGTGTTGTTAGTCTGTGGAACTCCCTGCCACAGGATGTGGTGATGGCATCTGGCCTGGATGCCTTCAAAAGGGGATTGGACAGATTCCTGGAGGAAAAGTCCATCACAGGTTACAAACCATGATGAAGATGTGTAATCGCCAGGCTTAAAACCAGGGTACTTCAAGGGCCAGATGCAGGGGAGTGGTATCAGGAGACAGATATCTTAGTCTCATGTGCTCCCAGACACATCTGGTGGGGCCACTGTGAGATACAGGAAGCTGGACTAGATGGGCCTTTGGCCTGATCCAGCATGGCTCTTCTTATGTTCTTATGTTAAGGGCCAAAACAAGAATAGCAGACCATACCACCAAGTGGGACAAATGCAAAGAAGAAGAAGCAAGATAGGCAAGACATCCCATCCAGGTGCCTGCATTTTTGTGTGCGTGCACCAGTGTCTTTCTCACAACTAGGCAAAATCATTGCTGCTTCTGGAAGAAGAAGAAGAAGAAGAAGAAGAAAGAAAGAAAGAAAGAAAGAAAGAAAGAAAGAAAGAAAGAAAGAAAGAAAGAAAGAAAGAAAGAAAGAAAGAAGAGGTAAATCCAGCAGTTCTGTTTGTTGCCACATGTTGAGTGTGTGAGCACTCTGCTGCCCCAACCTCAGTGCTGTTAGCAGCCAGGAAACTGTCTAGCACTGACTGGTTGGAATAGAAGCTCTAATGCCTTGGCATTATTTTCAAACAACAGTAGGGCTTCTGTCTAGTGCAATGACAGTCGTTTCTGCTAATTCCACTCAGTCCCCCACCCACCCAGTGTGTAGTTATAGCCGTTAACACAAAACACCTTAAGATGTAGGCTATTATTCTTTGAAAACTGAATTAATTTTTAGAGATGGGCACAACCAGGGAAAATGACGTTTTCGAGTTGTCGTGTGTCGGAGCCAGCCCGTTTCGGCTCGTTTCCGTTTTTCGCGAAATTTTCCAAAAATTTGTCATTTCATTTGTCGGTTTTTCGTCTGTCTTTAGTACTGGTTTGGGGGGGAGTGGACTCCTGGAGGCACCTCTCTGGGGTGGGTGCCTCCTCTGGCCCGCTATGAAGGGAAAGCGGGCTCCTGGAGACACCTCTCTGGGGTGGGTGCCTCCTCTGGCCCGCTACAAAATGGCATGCATAGCCAATTGGATATGCATACCAAGTTGAGACTCAAGGTACCTCTTTTTTGGGTGCCTCTCTGTTGACCACAGGCCCACTGCTAACTGCAGTGTCACAGTGCGCACACTGGGGGAAGGCTCCTCCTCAGTCTCAGTGCTCTGTGGTTCACCAAGAAGAGAACTGTACTTGCGTGTGTGCAATGCGAGTACAGATTTGGCTTAGGGTTAGGGGGGTTAGCGCAAGGGCTAGGCTTAGGTTTGTTACGGGTAAGGTTAGGGTGAGTTCGTGGGGTGCACCTCTGGGTGCCTCTCTGACCCACTAAGAAGGACAGTGTACTGGCGTATGGGTTCAGGTTCGGGTTCGGGTTAAGGTTCGGGCTATGGTTAGTGGGCTTTTTATGCCCGACAGGCACATCCCAGAAGTCTCGGTCAAAACCTGGTCAAGTGGCCATGCAATTGGTGGAATGGCTCCAAAAATTTGCATGGTCCACTCCCATGGCCAGCCCATCATTGCGCAGGTGTAATAAAATAAAATAAAATAAAATAAAATAAAATAAAATCAATGGAGACGTTTTGTTGCAAGAAAAACCCACTGCTGCTACTGTAAAAAAATCAGGCAGTTTTAAAATAGCTATTTTCGCATGTTTCTGTGGTGCTTTGGTGTGTTTTTGGACCACCACGATTTCAAAATAAATAAATATTGCTTGCGGCTGCCCCATTTTGGATCCCCCGCCCGCACCACATGGCATGGCGAGTTGGCGAGACAACGAGGAATGGATGCGCAGCCCAGGAGAGGAGAGGGGGGAAGGCCGCCCCCCCCAGAAACCACCCCTCTGGTAGGTGCCCTGACTCAGGCAGGCATATTTTCGCCTGCTTTTTTGGCCGGGAATCGGTTTTTTTAATTTTTAAAACTTTTTTTCTGTGCCGCGCCGCTTGTTGAGTTGGCGAGACGACGAGGCTGTGCAGCCCAGGAGAGGAGAGGGGGGGAGGCCAGGGACCGCCCCCCAGAACCACCCCTCTGGTAGGTGCCCTCACTCAGGCAGGCATATTTTCGCCTGCTTTTTTGGCCGGGAATCAGTTTTTTTTTTTTTTTTTTAAAACTTTTTTCTGTGCCGCGCCGCTTGGCGAGTTGGCGAGACGACGAGGAATGGATGCGCATGTGCAGGCACTCGCAGCCCAGGAGAGGAGGGGGGAGGCAGGGGACCCCCCCCAGAAACCACCCCTCTGGTAGGTGCCCTCAGGCAGGCATATTTTCGCCTGCTTTTTTGGCCGGGAATTGGTTTTTTTTTAATTTTTAAAACTTTTTTCCTGTTCCGCTTGGCATCACGCGATCGCTGCGATGCCACCAGGAACGACCATGACAAATCAGACCCAATTTTTCTTTAGTCAGTTCGAGTTCGAGTTCTGGCGGAGTAATTGTCGTTCTTCGTTTCGTTACGTAACGGAAACGAGGAACAGAAACGGAAACGAGGATTTCGCCGAGTCGTGCCCATGTCTATTAATTTTGTTATTGTTACTGTCGTTATAGAAGAGCACACACAAGTAAGAGGTGCCCCATAACAACAAATAGTTGCAGGCAGGCGCAGGGCCCAAGTCCAAATGCTTGAGAGCTGCAGGAACAGAGTTGGAGAGCTGCAGGAACAAAGAATCTTCCCTAAGAGCAATAGAACTTCACTATGCTCATTGTGGTCCTTTCTCCTTGGTCAGCCACATACTTACTATGTTGGACCCTTGAGGCCATAGCTTGTAGGATTACCCCTAAATATTTGGAGCTGTTCCCTTGCTCAATTCAATGACTCTTTATTGAAAAAAACCTTGTCATTGATTTAGGCCCAAAGGCAACTATCTTGGTTTTCTGATAGTTTATTGTTAGGGACTCAGTTTCACAGTAAGGAGAGCTTCTCCTCTGACTGCCAGGAGTTCTGGAAAGGACCTCTGTGTCACAGGCATATAATAGTGTTGATACAGGTCTATTAGCAAGGCAAGGGGGTGAGAGCGCAGAGTAGCTTTATCATAGTGTGGGATGGAACTCTGGATACCTCTTTTACTGCCATGCATCACCCAAGCTGGCTTGCAGCAATCACTCAGGTGTAGTGGGCAACACTGCTTTACTGCTTGTGTTCAAGCATGGTTAAGAGGGCTTTTGTGTCTGTACAGAATAGGAAAGTGCTGTTGTCTTACCTTTGCCACAAACAGCAAAAAGTATAAGGTTTTTATTATTGTTTTTATTATTTATTGATATTCTATGTTTTAACTGTTTTAATTTTTTGATTGTAAGCCGCCCAGAAACCTTTGGGTATTGGGCGGCATATAAGTTGTAAAAATAAATAAATAAATAAATAAATAAATAAATAAATAAATAAATAAATAAATAAATAAAATGTCTTGGTTTGCCCATTAATATTTCTGTGTCTAGGGTAGGATCCAGCACAAGTTTTCCATGTACCATGTTTTATTTTATTTTTTAAGGGAAAAGTTTTGCTTTGCTCCTGTACACTGAAACACCATGGCTGATAATGTGCTGTGCACCACCATAGCAGAGATGGAAACAGGGCATAACCAAAATGTTTTAGCAGGATTCAGGGTGTTTTCACCCAGTGGAGTTCCCCACCATGTTTCAGTATCCTTTCTCTATGTTCTTCTTTGCAGTTTGTCAAGCAGCTACATCAACATTGTCTTTTATATATAAGACCTATGTATAGACCTACATAGTAGAGATGGGCACGAAACAAAAAAATGGTGTTTCGGTTTTTCACTTGTCGTTGAGAGGTCTGTTTCAGCAGCTTACATCATTAAAAGACAATATCTAATGGCTAAACACAGCAAGTATGCAAATATTTTGACAGAATTTTAAAAAATATTATACTAATAAAATGAATGCTAAGCACTCATTTAAAAGCAACATGGAAAGACAATCTATTTAAAACTTCCTTTCAGAGAGCTAGTCACTAAGCTTGCCTGAAGAGGAAGGTATTTGTCTGCTTATGGAAGGACAGCAAAGGTGGGGCCAAACTGGTCTCATGTACCCTCCTTGATGTTACCATCAAATGAATCTATGTAGTAAGAGAAAGGCCTCCTCTCTGAGAGAAAGGTGATCTTAACACCTGGGTGGGTTCATAAGGGAGAGGTGGTCTTTGAGAACTGTTCTTGGTCATCGCAGAGTATGAGATATGCAATAATATGTTGCAGGAAACCAGATTTTGGTTGAATATCAGGTAAAACCTGTTAACTGTTAGAGCAGTACAACACTGGAGCCAGTTAATTCAGGAGGCATTGAATGCTCCAACATGAGAAGCATTCAAAAGAGAGACAGTCACTTATCAGATATACATTAATCATCAGTAGAGATGGGCACGAAACAGAAAAATGGCGTTTCAGTTTTTCATTTGTCGTTGAGAGGTCTGTTTCGGTTCGTTTCCTTTTGTCGGGAATTTTTTGAAAAATTTCATTCCCGTTTTTTGTTTTTTCGTTTGTCATTTCTACCCGCTTTTTGCGCGATTTTTAAAGCCTTTCTGTGCCCAGGCATCCCCCAACACCCCAGACCAGAGGGAAAACACTAACAAAAATGGATGCTGGCAGAGACACAGTATAGACTAGGTATGCAGGGAGGCTGCAAAGGCAGTGGCAGGCATTGCCCAGGGTGCAAGGCTGCCACAGAGTGACTGCACTGTGGGGCAGGGGAGGGTACTCACCGAGAGGTACGCAGCACACACGCACACAGGGAGGCTGCAGGACTGAAGCTAGAGTCGCAGAGACAGCAATCCCACCCTAACTCCCACTGGAGACTGCAAGGAGGACAGGGGCTGCCAGAACTTTTTATGCCCTCTGTGGCTGCCAGACCTGCCTGCCCAGTCTGCAACCTGGGCATGCTATTGGTTGAACATGATCCCACATCACATGGCTTGCCTCCATTTTGTGGCTGATGGCGACATCCATTTTAAAGGGAAAAGAAAAATACATCACGATGGGAGAAGACTAAAACAAATGTTTTAAGGACCCCAACCCTCCTGGTAGGTATTATCAGACAAAATAAATAATTATCGCTGCGTTTTTACGGATGTCCAGGGCGTTTTTTAACATTTAAAACTGCTCATTTCATTGCGCGTTGCCATTAACGGAAATGAAATGTAACGACCACAATTTTCGTGGTTCTGTTCGTTTTGTTTCATTTTCATCACAATTTTCATTTGTTGTTTCGTTACGTAACGGAAATGACAAATGGTAACGGAAACAAAAAAATGTTCGTTCCATGCCCATCTGTACTACGTAGTTTCCTTATCATCTTTCCTGTCATTTTCAGGTTGCTTTACATGTGAATCGCTGCCATCGGCATCCTCAGAGGCACTCTTTGGGAACCTTTTCTGGCTCAGCTTCTGTGTGAAATGAACCTTTGCCTTAACCAGCGAACAGGAAAACCAACCACATGCTTTGCACCGCCGCTGTTCCAGCATGGTGGTTTTAATCTCTGCCGCCTTGGCACCCGGTCCATCCACGTTGCTCAGGATCCCTCTGGTGCATCATTTATTCCTGAAAGGTCATGCCTCACTTGCCCATTCCACACCCCACATCTTTATTGTTTTTTGTTGGAGGTGGGGGGCAGAAATTGAAAGTCAAGAAAGTAGCGTATGCTCCAGTGAAGCCCTGCATCGTTTGGCATGGTTCAATGGAGAATATGAAAGAAAAGGGGCCAGTGGGGAGCTGCTGGTTCAATCTCCTTGCTCTTTCTGCTCACTGGAATCACATTTTTAGAAAAGCTGATGGCACACATTCTGAAGATACACCTCGGAGTTGCCTCAAGTGGTTGACTTTGTGTTTTCCTTGCATCTTCGAAAAAAGCACAGCCCTGCTGCGTCCTCTATCACTAGCCTCACCACACCCCTGCCTCAAAATAGCATTCATTTTGGGGGAAGTGACCTCCAGACCTATGGGTGCTGGGCAAGGTTTATTCCCAGCTCTTGCTGGGTTTGAAATGAAGGTGGAGTGGCCATATTGATCTGATGTCTGGTATACCTACCAAAAAAGCCCCCTGGATGTTAAATCAATACCATGCCGCCCTCTTTCTTGACATTGTCAAGTGCAGAAAAGAAAAAAAGAAAAAACAAGCTGCTGGACTCAAAACATCATGCTTGCCATTAGAAGGACAAAACATTTTGTACAGAATGCAAAAGTGAGGTGATTGATTGCCTTGGCAACAAAACCTTTGGTGTACATTCCATTTTGGGGGCTTTACTTTAGGTGCTCCTCTGACCTACTTCTTGGAATTCAAGCCAGGTTAGAAGAAGACATGATACTTCTGCCTCTGAGTTATTTTACCCACAAAAGCCACCCTGCCCCCCCTTTCTTTTCAGGTGGAACATTGTCTCATTCACTTGTATGTTACTGTTAAAATATTTATCACCACAGCAGAGTGCAGTAATGTTGATCATATGCTGGCACAGTAAATCAGCAATTTTAAAGGCAATTCTAAAATGAGATCCACACAAAAAAAACATTATAATTGTGAAACTTAACATCCACTAAGTTTCTAACTGATGCATTAGCACCATCACTACCATTCACACGTGTTGTAAAGTATCGCTTAGTGTCAGAAAAGTGGTCAACTGATGGGAAAAAGGAGTCAGCATCTGGGAGTTCCCCTTGTGTGTCATTTTATGAATCGTAGTGAGCACAAGAGGGTACTCTGTAGACCATCTTGACTGCTGCCATCGGTGTTCTCAATCATTAAGATTGCCCTCAATCATTAAGAAAGCTTGGCTTTCTCCCCCCCCCCTTGGTGGCAATGCGAGCATGATATTATGTAGCAATAGTGGGCCATTTCCTGGGGGTCTGAATAATGGATGCAGATCCCACCTTTGTAAAACTGAAAGTTTTTGATGAACTGGATAGTAATAAGGATGTGAGCATTTTTGGCCAGAGCCTGACACTCCATCATGCCACAAGGTGAAATGATCACCCTCAGTTATCACCAGTGAGAGACAGAAAAGGGCAAGAATCAGCACTAGGGCAAGTGAGGATGAGCAGTAAGGCTTTGGGGACTTCCAATCCCCCTTAAGGCACCATGGGCAGGCATGACTTCTGACATCCAGATTCACCAGAGTTGAATTTCCCCACTTGAATGGAATTGTAACCGTGGTCTCAGGGTGCATGCTCTCCAGCTCAAGGCTGTTCATCCATGTTGGTAAGAAGGGACGATCCATCAAGAAGTACTGTTTCCTTTTTACAAAAGAGGAAGGAAGGCTGCCAGGTGGCGACTCACACAAGATCACACAGGGATGACATATGTCTGTACATAGTATGGCCTTCTCCATCAGTTATGCTTTCTTTCTCACTGATTTTGTTCTGTGCTCCATAGTCAATGGACTTCAGGATTTTATTTTAATCAAAAAGTGAGATATACAAACAAACAAACAAACAAACAAGTAGAGAATGAGCTGGAAATGACTTTGTGTGTAATTTTGTGGAGATTCCCAGTCATCCAGGTGAGATTTTCTAGACACTGAGTTATGACAACAAGACTTCTTTTCTTGTGGAATCAAAATGTTTCACACCTTTTCTTCAGAAGCCAGATAACACATGCTTAGGAAAATAGTACTATTATCTGACTTAAGGTAATAAACATTAGCAATTTAGTGGGACTGAGATACAAAGTTTCATTCAGCAAATTTTTAAGTCTCTGGCGTTATTCACTTTTTACACATATGTGAAGGGTCTGCTACAGATACAACCTGGTGGAGCAAATGAATCCTTTGTTTTAATTGACTTCTATCACCACCTCTTGCATCTGGTTTAATTCCATTCTTTCATAGAATACATCATAGAATAGTTGTTTCACTCCCTGAGTCTACTTTTATTTCCTGGCAGAAGAGTAGCAGGAGGTTGTGTCTGCTTCTTATGCTGTTCTCTTCTCCCTTCTCCCTCTATTGTTTGTTTTGCTAAAAATCATCCCTCATGTTGCATTCCCCCACACACACACACACACATACATAGGAGAAGAGATATGACTCATGGTTTCCCTTTGTGTGAATGAAGGAGAGTCATTAGGGAAGAAAGGAGATGAAACAAAAATCCAGGAAAGAGACAGTTTTTTTTTAAAACCACCTTTTTGGTCTCTGTTGTTGCATTTGCTGAAACAAAAACACAAGCTTGGAGAAAAACTACCTGTGAAATGGTGTTCCACATACACTGGAGCCTTCTGAAGAAGGAAACCAATGTCTGGCCTGTACCATGTCAGACTGAAGATGGGATCTCACTAGATTAAACAGGAGTCTCTCACCTACAGTTTGAAATGACGCAGCCCAAACCCATGTCTACCACCTACCTCTCTAAGAAATAGGCCAGATTGTTCTGACTTCCTGATGCTCAAGTCTTGTTAATGAGCTGTCAGGGGATTATTATTTTCATTACTATCGGAATGAATTTTGAGGGTGTTTTTTTTTTTTACCACACATATAAAACTATCCCATGCATATTGTTTTCCGCAGTTGGAATGTGCTTACAAAAACTGAAATTTAGTGCACATCTTCATCACAAAAGCAAGCATAGAGATAAGCAGATAGAGTACAGATAAGGAGGTTAGTTAGCTGGATGAGATGTTTTATGACAGGAAAAAAAGGATCAAATCATGGGAGGACAAATTGTGTGATTCTAAAATACCAACCATAGAACAAAGAGGTTAGGACTGCCTGTACATTTCATATACTGCTCCAACACCAAACTCTATTGTTGCAGCAGTTCCTACTTTCTGGCATACTGGGCCCATTGAGCAAGGAAAGCCATTGATTGCAGGGGTTATGTTCCCAAACCACCATCAAATGAAAATCTGCACTACATGGATGCTGTCCCCCCCACACACACACACATTCTGCTGCTGCCACCGTCACCATCACCCCCTCTCCAAAGCTGCTTTGGAGGGTGACAGTGATGGCGGCAGCAGCAAGGGGGTGATGGCAGCACCAGCGGTGGTGCAGGTGGCAGGGACAGTGGAGGCAACATCGGCAGGGGCGGAGGGGGTGGTGGGGATGGCAGCAGTGACAGTGGCAGGGGGCGGTGGGATGGTGGCAAGGGCAGGGATGGTAGTGGCAGGGTCCATATATTGCAGTCCCACAATATATGGACCACAATATAGAGGGGAACTGCTGTATTATTTTAAAAAAATACCACGCACATTCAATCAAAATTATAAAAAAAAACATTTACTGATACCATATAACAGATAAAAGTTTTAGCCAAGACCCTAAGTATTTGTTAAATCTCAATGGAGTATGTATGCTGTTCCTGACACTGCAATTTTTGTAGATCTGATGTTGTTAGTTCTGAGATCTGCAACTGCTTACAATACATGTAAAATTTCTTCCCAAAGCCCCAATGACTACAGGGACCACTGCAGTGTGTTTCATCTACTAGTGAGACATTTACATTGCCAGATCTCTGTATTTTGTTAATTTTGCCAATTATTTAGGCAACAATCTGGGGTAGCTCTGGAGGTGAGCAGTAGCACCACAAATGTTTGCACAAACAATGACTGTACCTCTTCTCAGCCTGGGTACACACAGACCAGCCCTGCCAACATCCGTGTATATAACTTGGATGGTGTTGGCTCTGGTACTCATTGGCCCAAACCCTGCTGCTTAGCACAGCAATTTGCCCCACAGTAGTTACAGTAGGTCCATTGAATCAATGTGCATTTAGTGAGTCAGTTCTCTTTAAATGGCATTGAGTCAAATAGGCTTACTCTAACTGCAAATTACCGTGCTGTCACAATTAGAATAGGCCTATTTGAATCAATGGAACTTGCAGAGGAGTTGACTCACCCATTCCCCACTGATTCAGTGGCCATGATCTAGTGCAACTTTCAACACTATGCCACTGGAATTTGGCCTGTGTCAGTGTAACCAGGGGTAGCAATGATCCTAATATGTAGTTGATGTGTGTTGTTAGTTGTTCTATTGTGTGAACTGATCACCTTTGCTTGTGGCTGGATGGGAATAATTGAGCTTTGACCTTTTTGCACTCTGCAGCCTTAGTACTGGAAGCCAGGCTTTGTTGATTTTTAGACTTTCTTCTTTTTTGTTGAAACTGTGCTTAATGTTTGTGGATTTCAATGGCTTCCCTGTGCATGCTGACATAGTGATTGGTAGTGTTGTTCAGTACCTCTGTGTCCTGGAAGAGGATTTCATGGTCCAGTTTGTTTCACGGTGTGTTCAGCTACTGCTGCTTTTTCTGCTTGTTTTAGCCTTCAGTGTTTTTCATGCTCTTTGATTCTGGACTGGATGCTGCGGTTTGTGGTCCCAATATATACCTGGCCACAACTACAAGGTATCTGGCATACTCCAGCAGTTGCAAGTGGGTTCCTCTTGTCCTTTCCTGACCGTAGCATCTGTTGTATTTTTGTGGTGGGTCTAAATACTGTTTGTAGGTTGTGTTTGTTTTCAACACTTTGTCCATGTGCCTATGACTCCTTTTATGTATGGCAGAAATACTTGATTTGTTGGAGGCTGTTTTTCTTCTTCCGTTTGATGTTCCAGAATACATTGGGACTAATAATTGGGTTTTATTTTGCCATAAGTCAATTAACCATCATAATGATAGGTTGTTACGAAAAGAACAGTGATTAGCACCATAATCATAATAATATGCTCAAATGTATCTATGTAAACTGTTATAGCGTGTTTCTTCCTATGTCTGCTACAGCAATAGTTACCTCCTAGTATTTCTTTTGATGTACAAATGCCATCATAGTCAATGTAATTGTGATCACCTCTCGGTTAACATATTTTTAGCTGCTTGCATTCTAACTCCTCCAGTGACTCTCATTTAACATTTATCAGGTATGTCTCAGCAATGATTCCTCTCTCTCAGTTTTGATAATATCTTTCAGAAATCCTATATTTTATGATCACATTTCCAGCTTTTAATGAAATGTAACAATTGGCTCCAGCTTCCTGTTTGTCATTGTTTTTGTTTTGTTTTTCTGCAGGTATTACCGGTACTTTAAATCCTAACTGTGTCTCTCTAGGACTGAATGCCTAACAATAAAGTAGTCAGAATATAGAGATAATGAAAAGCAATTACACTCTCCTCCCACTCATTCTGTATGCCACTTACAAATTAACAAAATACATAAACTGTATCAATAAAATGGTGCAGAGGTAAGAACCTATAAAGCCCACAGAAATAGGAGACAATTTTGCCTTCAAAAGGTTGCTTTGCCCTGCTTATTAATTTCCACCCTCTCTCAAACTCAGCTTCCTTATCCATAGAGGTGCAAAGCTGTTAGAATTCAGTTCAAATATAGAGAAGCTCAGAACGACATGAAAAGAAAAAATTAAAGAATGTTCTAGGATTTTATTATTCTGTTGAGAGATTTACTGCTACAACTACTGTATCTGATTATGGCTCTGCCAGTGTAAGAAATCTTAGAAGCTTCTCGTCACAACCAGTATAGTGTCATATAATTGGATTGCTTAGTAGTTAAGGAGATTGGTGTGGTTTGGATGGCATTATTCTCTTTGCTGGGTTATCATGAAAGAAAGAATTTTTTTTGTGTGTGTGCTAGTGTTCAATAAATAATGATAATTTATAACAATAATTCTAAACTCAGTCTTGCAATCTCTGGCCCTGGATTGTATCAGAGGTAATGGGGTGGATTTCGCAGAAGCATTGTATCAACAACATTCCAAGTATCTCCATTCAATCTGGACCTGATATTTCAAGTCTGGATTATGCATACTTCCACTTTTATTTTACTTAACCCATGGATACACATCCTCTCAAACTGCAGATTAATAAATGGTGCAAGTATGGTATGTGTATGTGTTAAACACATATACACAGACACACACATACACAGAATAGGGTTCCTGGAAAAAGTCATTTAGAACTTTGAAACTGGCTATTTTTAAAAAACCAAAACAAGGTTTTTAGAAATGATTTCACCCCTTGGGGGGGAGGTACATTCCTCCCAGTATTACTGTTCCAAAGATAAGATTCAATTGAATTCAAAGCTTTGATATAACTTTAGTCATGGATTTACTGAACTTAGAGGTGATTTAAAGATATTCTTATCTCTGGCAGGCCTATGAAATCTGAATATGTAACAAAGTCACCTTTGTTCTTGCATTTCATCCAGCAACATCCTTGTTGTCAATGTGGATTCATCTTAGTGCCTTTTAGATATGTTTTGGAAGTTTTTCTTCCTAGAATATGGCCAGAACAAGGCCAAACAGCCCCCAAAACCTCAAAACAACTATCAGATCATTGCTGTGAATGCCTTCGAGAATATGAAGATCATGATTTTGTAGTAGGTCATAAACTGCTGTTGAATAAACTTTGCATCAGTGATGCAGGACAAAATAATGTTCCTTCCTTTTGGAGCTAGAGATGGTTAGTCACATTGTTAATTACACCATTCCATGGGGGAAATGAACTATATCATATAACTATTAAAGACGGGGAGACCCTCAGAAGAAAAGAGTTAGCAATCCCAATTCAGACTGCCAGACACCACCATGTTTCAAAGCAAGATTGTGAAGTACTAAGCAGTTAAAGCTGTCTGCTTTGATGGGTGAAGGCTTTGCTTTCTTCCACAATCATTTTTCAAGATAAACATCTTGAGTTCTTTCCATTAGATTTATGAAGACACATGTATCAATTTATTAAAGGACAAACAACATAAAAGTTGCTGCTCATTTTTTGTGATCAGATTGAGCCTGATTGTTCCACAAGATGTACAGGCTGAACTCATTGCACTATTTCTCAGCTTCCAGACTATTATTGTCATGGATTGGCCCTGAGTTGAAGCACTGAAGATGTAATGGATTTAGAAGGACTTGTAGAATCATTATCCTTCTGATGGTGCCCCGGAACTGGGAAGTCAAGAAACTATTATTTGTACCCTCATTACCTGTTCCTCAGTGATCTGCCATCCAGACACTTACCAGACCTGATCATGCTCAGTCTATGAAACAAAATAATGTCAGGTGGATCAGATGAGAGTTTCAGTCTTCTGCCTAATGAAGTGATAGTATAACCATCTAGACAAATGCTTTTCAACTTTGGAGTATAGCCAGCCTGTGTGGCCACAAGCTGCACAATCCCAGGATACCCTTAGAAGAAAGGAATGGCAAAACAATTCAGAGTACTCTCCACCTAGAAAACCATGAAAAGGGTCACTATAAGTCTGAATTGACTTGATGGGAAGCTATTATTATTATTATTATTATTATTATTATTATTATTATTATTATTATTATTATTATTATTATTATTATTATTATTATTATTATTATTATTATTATACCATAAATGCATCCAGGCATTTACATGGCTGTATGTTAAAAATATTAAGTATTTAAATTGTTGCAATATGTTATGGTATGATATAATGCACTTTGCATGACACTGGAGGTCTGAACAGAATGTAGGACGGTATAAAATATTTTAAGCAAGCACATAAGGAATGAATTGGATTCCAGATCTTATGGTAAGTAGAGATGGGCACGACTTAGCGGTATTCCCGTTTCCGTTACTGTTACTCTCGGTAACAGAATTACTCTTATGAACCGAATTTGTCGTGCTTGTTACTTGCATCGCGACGATCGCGCAATGCCAAGCGGCACAGAAAAAAGTTTTTAAAAGTTAAAAAACAACAACCCGATTCCCGGCCCTAAAAGTAGGCGAAAACTGTCTGAGGGCACCTACCAGGCCAGAAGGGTGTTTTATTTGGGGGGGGGTTCCCCGCCCCCCTCTCCTTGGCTATTGCTACTGCTGCGCTGCTGGTACCAGGCTGGGAGGGCGCATCCATTTGCCATGAAGTGCGGGGGATCCAAAATGGCGACCGCAATATTAGAATTCTGCCCAAAACCCCAAAGAAAAATTAGCTATTTTAAATGCTTGAATTTTTACAGTAGCAGCAGTGGGTTTTTCTTGCAAAAAAAAAAAGTCTCCGTTGATTTTATTTTATTTTATTTTATTTTATTTTATTTACACCTGCACATTTGCAATGATGGACCATGCAAATTTTCCACCAATTGCCTGGCCACTTGGCCAGGTTGACCACAGAGACTTCTGGGATGTGCCAATCGGGCATAAACAGCCCACTAATCGTAGCCCAAACCCGAACCCTAAGCCTAAGCCTAACCCATACGCCAGTACACTGTCCTTCTAAGTGGGTCAGAGAGGCACCCAGAGGTGCACCCCAATACTCACCCTAACCTCACCCGTAACTAGCCTAACCCTAGCCCTTGCGCTAAACCGTCTTAATCCTAAGCCAGATCTATGCATTGCACTACATGCAAAATTGTGAGACACAGCGGGTGCAGAGTCTGCCAGTCCGTTACTTGTGGCTCTGGCTGACTTCCAGCTCCCTCCAGGAGCCCGCTACCTCCCAAACCAGTACTCCAAAAAAGTGAACCGTTTTTGCGAAATTTCACGGGTACAGCCTCCGACACACGACAACTCGAAAACGTCATTTTCCCTAGTCGTGCCCATCTCTAATGGTAAGCATGTTGTACTCTTGGAGCTGTCCAAGGTACTATTGCCCCAATGATTACCTGATTGCCTAAATCTAGGATTAGTATTCTGTTTTCTAACAAAGAGTACATGGTAAAATGTGTAAGTGTTCCCTCACCTCTGTTGACAGATTCAGCATGTTCACCACGGAACGAAGAGTTGTGCAAACAATCTCACAACCAGTGCAATAATATTATGCAGTGTGAAATTGGCAGGAATTGGGGAGTGGGTTACATGATTCCCCTTCTACTCCATGTTTGGGTAAGAGGGTACTATCCTAGTATGTTCCTTTTTCTTCAGTCTCTTCTTGCCCCATAGACACTAGACTCTAGTCCAGTGGTTCTCAACCTGTGGGTCGCCAGATGTTCCTGGACCACAACTCCCAGAAGCCTCTACCACTTGCTGAGCTGGAAGGGGTTTCTGGGAGTTGCAGTCCAGGAACATCTGGGGACCCACAGGTTGAGAACCACTGCTCTAGTCAAACAGTGTAGTTCATTGTTTCTCAACTTTAGGTTATCCAGGTGTTCTTGGACTGCAACTTCTGAAAAACCTGGTCAGCACAGCTAGTGGTGAAGGCTTCTGGAAGTTGCAATCTAAGGACACCTGGATTATCCAAGGTTGGAAGCCCCTGGGGTAGCAGATCATCTGCACCCAGTATGTACAGTAAGGGTATACCATTTTGCACCAACATTTGCACTTGGAACAGAATGTACCACAGTGTGTCTGCTTGTCTGTTAACTTTCAGGTTTGAATCTGGTCCAAAAACAAGGAAATAAATTCACACATTGCCTTCAGTGCCAAGAATAGAATACAGCATTCAGATGATTAACCAGAAATAGCTCCACATGAGCTAAGAAATCCCAGACCTCAGCTTTGTTTAGATGGGGAATATCCATCTTTACCCTAAGTAATTAATAGAAACACCATCCAAACTGCCACATACCTAAATAGTGAGAAGAGGGCTAGCATTTCTCTCAAATTAAAATGTGGCTGTGGTGCAAAAAAAACAAAAACAAGCATATGTAGGAAGGAATCATAAACACAGCCACGGGTTTCCTTGACTCTTTTGCCATAAGAAGTGCAACTGCCAAGAGGCAGTCTACTTTTCTGCTGAATGGTGGCTTGCCTCTATGGAAGCAGTTTTGGAAGCAAATGTTGGAAGCAAGAGTAAACTTTGGCAAAAGCTTCACAGGCAAACAAGCACTTTTGTGCATGGTCTTTGCCTTACACATACAATTAGCTTGTTTCGTGTGGGTATAATGTGTCTGTAGGTTTGCCCCAAGCTTCCTAAGATGTGGCGTTCCTCCCAAGGAACTCTTTCTGGACATCACAGTCATATCATCATGAAGTTATGGGTTGTTGCTTCTGTTCCTGTTTAAGTAGTGGCTAGAGATGGGCACGAATTGGTAGTTTGGCAATTCATGCTGGTTCATTTACTGGCAAAACAGATGTTTGGAACTTCCCAGCCCTGTCTCCTCTGGTGGGCACCCACTTTAACTAGGCTTTGAATGGGCACATTATATGTGTGGGGGCTAAAACAGATGTGAAGTACATTCAGTCCTCCACGTGCTCGTTGATGAACAAAATGGCCAGTTGCCAGGGATGCTAAGAACTGTAGTCCGGCTACATCTGGAGAACCATAAACCACCAAGCTCTGTTTTAAGGACCAGTTTGAGAGTAGGAATTAGAAGCACAGGGTCTAAGAAAGGAAGGTCTTCCCTTGCCAAAGACCAACTGCAATTAAAATGTATGTAAAAAGAGATTCTGAATACTAATCGCATAGGAAGTGGTTGGCAGGAAAAATTACATAAGCTTTAATCAGGGGGTAATAATTCTGCTTCAAAGGAGTGGATGATTTAGTCAACACAATCCAGTCCAAGTAAAGCGCATTGAAGTCCCTTTGATATAAGAGGAAGCGGTTGGATGGTGCCCAACATCTTTTTCTTTCACGGCTATGTGATTGTATGGGTGGGATTCTTTTCTTGATAGAAGATGAATGATAGATATCAAGCTGTGAGTAATGACATAGTTCCATTTCCTGTGAGTCTCTCCCCAGCACCACAGTGATGGTGAGTAAGTACCTGAAATGACAACACTTTTGCCTGCCTTTTATGTTGCCTTGCTAAACCTCCTGCAAATTGGATCTCCCTGGGAAGGAAGTGGCTATTTGCTCTCAGGGTGGTGACAGCTTACAGAGAAGTTGCATGCACCTCATCCTCACTCCCCAGAGATTGTTCAGCAATTTCATGCAGGGCAAAATCAGTTGCAAAGAGGACAACAGGATGCTTCTGGGTCTGATTTTGTGTCACATACAAAAAGCTATAGAGATTACTTAAGAACATAGGCAAGTATCTCTGTGTTTTCACAGTGTCGCTCCCTTTCTGTTTCTTCTCTTCTGTTATCATGTGCCAGATTTCTCCCTGCCATGATTTTGTGAAATGGACAAATACTGCTTAAACATATTTTTCTTACATATGATAATAGTACAGTAATTGTGTGTTGTCAAGCTAGTTCAGACTCATGATGGTCCTTTCAGGGTGCTCTAGGTGAAGACTATTCAGAAATGGTTTCCCATTCCCTTCTTCTGGTTTTTAATCACTTGCCCAAGGATACCTAGGTTGGCTCTTCTCCTGAGATATACAGTGGGGAGCTGAACTTGCCACCTTCACCTTTTCAGAATATGTTCAAGAACAAGATTGCCTTTATGGGAAGGGAGGGGTTGGAGGATGACTTGGGACAGAAATTATATGGCTTTTCGGAACCCGGTGTGTTTGATGTTTTTGTTCCCCTTAGTAACATGAAGATGTAAAGAGGGTGGGTTTGTTCCCTCTTGAGTTCAGCTAATATAGGTATTTCTTTTGAACCCTCACCATCATATTAGAACTGCAGAGCTGAACACGACGTGTGGATCATTGAGTACAGCCCCTGGCAAAGAGCGATAGTAGGGAATGGGGCTCCCAACTTCTAATTCCACAGTCAGATATCTGAACCACCGAGATATCTAGCAATTCACTCTGCAAGCCTCCCCCCCCACACGCTGCCATTCTACAAATGCTTACAACATCTGTTGGAAGAAAGATGACAGTAGGGGAAAGAGAAGAACAATTATACAGCTCATCTGTAGAAGTGGCTGTATCATAACACCTTGAACGTAGGTGCTGTGAACCTTTGATGATCTTGTCTTCCATGTTCTGACACTCTCACAATTCTGACAGAGACACTTCTAATTGTTCTACCCAAATGTTCCCTCACATAAGTTCTTATTTCTTCTTCCTGAGTCATGGAACCCCTGAGTCATCGGTGACTCCTTCCTATCAGTATCTTCCCACTTGCAAACAAAGAAACAAAACACACACACAGAGTAATGTGTCATTTCTAGCACCCGATAGAATCTGTTGCTACCTTGAGTGCTTTTTATCTTTTGTCTGGAGTGCACGAATGGAATGCTATCACACTCCATTTCTCTCCTTCAACTAGTTCAGAATGTCACTGGTAAAGTTCAGCTTTCATTTCCACAACTATGATCATGGTATAATAATAATAATAATAATAATAATAATAATAATAATAATAATAATAATAATAATAATAATAATAATAATAATAAATTACCCGATATCAGGATCTGAAAATTGAACTTCAGAGACTCTGGCATAAATCAGTACAGGTGGTCCCAGTTGTAATCGGCACGCTGGGTGCGGTACCTAAATAGCTAAGCAAGTATTTAGAAGAAATTGGACTTGACAAAGTCACCATCAGTCAGATGCAGAAAGCCACCTTACTGGGATCTGCTCGCGTAATTCGCCAATACATCACTGAGTCCTAAACGCTTGGGAAGCATTCGACTAGTGGTTGGTAATACAAAATCCAGCGTAGATGGCTGTGTGGTTAATAATAATAATAATAATAATAATAATAAATAATAATAATAATAATAATAATAATAATAATAATAATAATAAATTAACTAACTAACTAACTAACTAACTAACTAACTAATTAATTAATTAATGCTTCTGAGATTCTTCATCTTCCAGTAATTCTACAGGCCCATGCCCTGGTCTGCTGTGTGATGATGATGATGATGATGATGATGATGATGATGATGATGATGATGATGATAATAATAATAATAATAATAATAATAATAATAATAATAATAATAATAATAATAATAATAATAATAATAATAATAATAAACCTTTGAACTGCAGAGCTGGAAGGGACCCTCCATATTTTGAGTCCAGACCATCTCAAGGAGTCACAGTGGGGAACTGAACCCCCAAACTCTGGCTCTGCAGCCAGGGACCTAAGCCACTGAGCTATCCAGCACTATGCCTCTCCTTAATTCCCTGTATTGGTGTCCTGTCAAACATCATTTTAGCTTCTTGTTTCTAATCCCCACTTTAAAAGCTCCTGTCCTGTTACCCTCTTCTTCCTCTGCTTGGTCTGCACTGGGAAAGCTCATCTCCTCTTTGTCTCTTCGCCTCTTTCTATTGTTTCCAATGATATGCCTTTAATTCTTGGCAGGGGCAGCTTGCTGTCAGGGAGCAGGGAGAAGAGAGTGGGTACGGACTCCCAGATGTCCACCAGCTGTGCTCTATATGCCCTCACATATTCTGCAGTTCCCTTTGTCAGTGCTATGACACTCTAGAGGCAGACATGGCTTTCTGCCGTTGGTCCCTGTGTAATAATTTAAGTGGCCTGATTGTGTCGAAGCATGTGCTACAGCTGGTATTTTGAGTTATAAATATTAATCATGCCCGACACAACAGGGGAAGGCAGGGTTGTGGGGGAGATAAGAGGTGTGCGAGAGAGTTGGAGGGTGGTGGAGGACAACGGTGAGCCTGAAAATAAGAAGAATCACCTCCCCACCCTGCCTTCACAGGAGAGGGACTGACAGCCAAGAAGAGTGATAGGGCTGCTTGCATGGAGCTGAAAAGAAATGGGACTGCAGCAGACAAGCACAAAAACCTTTGGAAGTCACTAAAAATTAATTTCCTAAACGATGAAGGAAAGAGAGAGGTAGACGAGGAGACATCTACCACCATTACCCTCCAGTGTTGATGTCACAGCCTGTCAAGAGTCATACTCACCTGGATAGTACTTTCACAAACTCCTCTGGTTAACAGCCTTTTTTCTCACTGTGAATTGGATTGAATTCCTTCCTGGAGCAAACATTAGAACCTCCCAGAGCCAAAGGTCTACTTACTTCTCTCTCTAACCACGGTGTGAAATTCAGATCCTGCTTCCAAACCGAGCAGTTTCTGCCAACACCTTGGGCTCTTAGTCTTTTCAACCACCTTCCTCTTTCCGTATCAGTACCAATAATTGTACCCTTTCAACTAAAAGAGCCTTTGCACAGACTTCAATTCTCCCAGACTGTCATACTTCACCATGTGGTTATCCAGAATAACTGGGCAACAGAGAGAGGGAAGGAGTCAAACAAACAACCAAGAATCCTTCTACCTCTCCTCATGTGGCTTTACTGCTACTTTCACCATCATCCATTTATCCTAATGTCGTGACCCTGTAATACAGTTCCTCATGTGGTGATGACCCCTTGCCCAGCTTGGAAGAGGCCACAAGCCCCCTTAGGCAGGCCACTACCAGAGCGGCCATAGAGAACTTCCCTCTACAGGCACCCTCAGCCAATTGCAGCCTCCAGTCCCATTGACTGACACCCCCTCCAACCTATCAAGCTTAACTCACTGTTTCCCTCCCTTCCTCTCCCTCCTTCTCTAGACCCAAGCTGTTTGTGCCTTTTGCTTCACTGGCTCATGGCGATCCCTGTGAAATGGTCTTTTGACCACTAAAGGTGTCCCAACTGCCAGGTTTGGGAACCACTGATTTGGGGAATCAACTGAAGAATGTATTTGCAGTTGGTGGGAGGGGAATGGGGATAGGATTCCTCATCCAGCTCAGCTATTAGTCTCTGCCAGGAAACACTCTGGGGGCTTGTAAAGCTTGAGTCTAATTATGAGGTAAACTTTACAAGTTCCTGATATGAATCTGGCTTGAATAAATATTATCAGCACTTTGATTTACAGGGAGAAGTTGATTCTAGCTTTCTAAGCTACTACCAAGATTGGACACATGGGGACATCACAGTGAGCCATGGTTCTGCAGAGACCTTGGCTTATAATGATAAGACTCCAACTTTTTGATCACCCCTGCTTCCTGTGGGAGCAGCTAAACAAACTATAGGCTTAAGTCTATGGTGTTCCCTTGCCTTCTTTACATCCACTTGTGCCAGTAGTCAGGACTTTGACTTATGTTCACTCCCATCTCCCCTGAGCTATGGAAACAAGTCATGAACAAACAAACCCTGGATTGTTTGTAAGCTTTGTTTGGAGAGCTGTCTGGCTACTGTTGTGTTTGGATATTTTGCAAAACAAAGTATGGGCCAAAGGTCTGAGGGTTTTTGTTTTTTTAAATTGTTTCCATTGCAAGTTGAAGACTTTGGAAATTGGGAGCTGGCATCCTGGCTTGTCACAGATAAGACTGAATTCTAGCCATGTTACCATGTGAATGAGACCAGGTTCTGTGTTCTGAAAGATACATGGGTATGAAAAATTAGTCTGCATGATTGGCTGACCAGCCTGAATCTCTGGATTGACAAGGCCCTATATAAATACCAAAGCTTTGCTTAAGTGGCAGAGGAGGTGGTCTGATCTACTGTGCTTCAGGCTCTGGCTATAGTCACTGGCCTCTGGGCCCTGGAAGTGGAGAACATCTCCTTCGCATCTAGATTGGTTGCAGATAGTCATAGTTTTGACTTGGCTGTCACATGCAGCAGGAAACCAAATCTAGGTCCATTTGTGGGATGGTCAGTTCAGTTTCCAGTATGTTATCTCCTCTGCCCCCTGCCTATATGGCTATATCTGCTCAACTCTCCTCCTCAGCTTCACAGATTGAACTTTTCTAGGACAGGATTTCTTCCCCACCATCTTGAAGGCCAATATTAATAACCTGGGCAATGGATGACTCATGTTAAATGAGAACAAATTATTTGGCACCTTACCCATTTATTACAGAGTGGGCTTATCTGGGTATAGACCCATTCCTGCTTCCTTTGATGCCACAGTAACTGGGTTACTCTTGAAGGAGCCGTTATTATATTTTGTGTTTTTAGCTGCAGTAGATGAGTACATCTGCTCCATTGGAAACTGTCTCATTAAAGGCTGGTTAAGGTAAGACATGCATTTCCTTTGTTCCATGAGAGGTGGCACCCATTCTCTGCCCAAGGCAACCTCAAACTAGAGTGACAATGATTAATCACACTGAAGGGAGCAGATTGAATGCCTTTCCCAAACAGCGTTTGGAGGGTGACAGTTGAAGTGATCGGGGTTGACATGCTGCCGAAACTGCACACTGATAGCTTCACTGGCCTGTTGCTTGTTGGCCTCTTGGAGAGGCTGGAGCAGACAGAAACAGAGAGAGTTGTATGACCATGAATGAACACTGTCTCCTGCCCTTCCTCCAAGAAGCCAGTACTTTCAGCTTACAACCGTCCTGTGAAATAGGTTGGGCCGACAGACATCGATTTATTCACGCCCAATGGCCGCTAAGCTTGCTTCATAGCTGATCATATTTTTGGACCTGGAATTCCCACACTATAACAAATCTAGCACTCTTAATCGTGCAGACTATCCAATCTGAGCTATCCTGAGTTGCACGCTGCCCTTCTACATTATATGTCCTGACAAACCTTACAAGTACCTAGGTTCTTTTGCATGTTTTGTAGTTCCAGGGAGGGAGGAAACCTGAAGTTTTCTCCCTTCCCTCGAGTGTAATGGGTGAGCAGGGTTAGCACTTAGGCCAGGGATGCCCAAACTTCGGCCCTCCAGATGTTTTGGACCACAACTCCCACAGTCCTTTGCCATTGGAAATACAGGCTTGGAATTCTGGGAGCTGTGGTCCAAAACATCAGGAGGGCCGAAGTTTGGGTATGCCTGACTTAGGCAAACCATGTGCAACCTGTTCCTGTGTTTCTTTTAATATTGTAAGCTGCTTTGGATACTTTAGGAGAAAAGCAGTATATAAATATTTTAAAGAAATAGATAGATATCTGCCACTAGAGCAGGAGGCTAGCATTTCCTGACTGGACTTGATAGGTAGGTTGTGGGCCTCAGTTGGACCACTTTGCTGAAGGGAAAACAAATGCATGAACAAAATACACAAATAAGAAAAACATCAACAGAAGGATAATCTCCAAATCTCATGAGGTAGTCATCTCTCTCAATTCAGCACTGGTTAGTTCTCATCTAGTGTACTGTGTCCAGTTCGGGATATGGCACTTCAAGAAGGATGCCAAGGAACTGGAGCAAGTTCAGAGGAGGGCAACAAGGATTAACAGGGGACCAGAAACCAAGCCCTGTGAGGAAAGACTGAAAGAACTGGGCATGTTTAGCCTTGAGAAAAGTAAATTAAAGGGAGAAATGCTAACACTTTTTCAAAGACAGTACTTTAAAGGCAGTCATGTAGAGGAGGGTTAGGAGGGGCTGCAACTTGGGTTGTGTGCAAATGGGGCATGTGCCTCTGGGTGCTGCACTGGGGGTGCACTGCTTGGAAATCTCAGCACCCTAGTTTGTGACCCTGCCCCCACAGCTTCTTCTCCTGGCAGGGGGTAAAGAAAGCTGCCAGCCTGAAGTGCAGTGGCCTTCTGTCACACCAATTCTGCCACCCTATACCAGTGATGGTGAACCTTTTAGAGACCAAGTGCCCAAACTGCAATTCAGAACCCAGTAATGTTTTTGCAGAGTGCCAATACAGTAATTTAACCTGTATACAGGTGGCTTTGAAGGGGCGATGTTGGGTGCCCAGAGAAAGGGCTCTGAGTGCCACCTTTGGCACCCGTGCCATAGGTTCGTCATCACTGCCCTATACCATCACTCAGTATTGGGAATGAGAAGGATTCCGGCAAGGAGGGCCCGGTGTCTGCCTGTCTCTTGAACCTTGCTTCAGAGCAGTCCAGAGTAGGCTGCCAGCGAGGGATGCTTTTTCTACCTGGAACCTGCCTGTGGCCTTTGAGCCCAGCCCTCATTTGCAGCCCATGAGGAAAAGGAAACCTGGGTGGCAGTACAACCCATTTGCTAAGCAGGGTAAGGGATGCGGATTGAGAGTCCACCTCCACCCGTGGCCACCATGCAAAAGATAGTAGATCTGCAAGGGTTCACAAAGGGGCAATTGCACAGAAAGGAAAATCTGGAGATTGGGAATGTTTCCCCTGTGAGGAGCTGTTGTGCTCCATCTGAGTTGGTCTCTAGGAAGGAAGGAAGGAAGGAAGAAAAAGGAAAAGGAGTGGATCCTGATTTCATATGATCCTTATGTGAGATTCTTGTGAAACCATCATCAGATCAGAGGTTCCTTCATGTGCACAGATTACAGCAGAGAAACCATGAATCCTTTGGTGAAAGACTCTGCAGTGGCACAAAACCATGGATCTGAGGAATGGATCAATGTGGTTTTATATTGTTTTTATATGTAATCCTCCCTAAACCACTGTCACATCATAGATCCCATTCATACCCACAAACTATACCACAGAAACCATGGGTCCTGAGAAGTCGCACGAAAACACCAATCCAAGGATGGATCCTCCCAATTCATTTTATATAGGATCATCCCCAAAACAACTCTCAAATTATTAGACTCACCTCTACCCTAGACATCATGGCATGGGTCCTTCAGTCCAAAACTTTACAGTGGTTAAACAGCTGTACTGCAGCTAAAACTGTGCTCATGACCTTGGGTTCCATCCCAGGTAGCTGGCTCATGGCTGACTCAAACCTTCTATCCTTCCAAGGTCAGTAAAATGAGTAC